>BSBM01000858.1:12512500-15375000 GCA_027924585.1 Larix kaempferi | reverse complement strand
ATGCCCACTTGGTAATTTGATTGAACACCTTGTAATTATGTGCTCATAAATGATATTGGAAAGTCACTCCTTTGATAATTCATCTTTATGAGTGAGTGTGACAAAAGAGAGTGGCATAACTTATTCATGTGTTTTTAATCACTAGATAGTTCTTTATGAGTGAGTGTGACAAATGAGAGTGGCATAACTTATTCATGTGTTTTTAATCACTAGCTTAGTTTAATTCAACATCATGTAATCTTTCTGCTAATAAATGACATTGGAAAATCACTCCTTCCACCTACAGTGAGTGTGACAAAAGGGAGTGATTAGATATTGCAAATGCATAACTTACTTAGATTTGTTTTTTAATCATTAAATATAGTTTAATTTAACATCTTGTATTCTCATGCTCATAAATGATATTGGGCATTCACTCCTTTTATCATAGAGATAAAAATAATAATCAAAGTTTGGATTAATTTGTTTAAGGATGGAGCGGTAGCAATAGTTGTCTTGATTTCTCAACCTTAGTTTATAAAATCATGCATCCTTCTTAATCATCTTTTATAAGGGTTTGAGGATTTCAATGAAGCCAAAGCCAGAACACCTTATGAAATTGATCATCCCAAAGAATGATTACATCAATGCCTTATTGTGTGGCAATGGGATAGAATGTTATAGGTTTTATTCTTTTTTAATATACCAATATCATGTATTTTGATATGATATGCCCAAGTAATTTTCCTTATGCAATAATGAAAATGGTTTTATTGGGATGTAGTGTGATCCCATAATTTCTAGATCTATTAAAAATAGCTTTAATTTCAATATTGTCCATTTAAACAAGTACATTTTGATTTATAAGGCCTATGAAAGCTATATCCATTACACATGAATTGCTCCATTTGTTGTTGAAGGCAATTTTCGATCTATCTTCATTTGAGACAAGAACTTGATTAGATCCCAAAAATACATCCTAGAGTGAGCATTTCAGATCTCATTACAAGTTTCAAAATTGACTCCATAGGTGGAACTCGATAATTATATTTCTCTTATGCTTACTTAAGGTTTCTAAAATTGACACAAGGCCTATTTTTACCACTCTTGTTCCTTAACATGTACAAGATTTTCAATTCATGGCTAATGGTGCATTGGAAACATAATGTTTGCATCTAGCAACTTCTTCAACTGATCCTTTTGCATCAACGGTTCTAATGATGGATGAACCTTTCACATCTTTTATTGAAAGGGATTAGTTTTTTTCTTCAATGGTATCACCTATTGAATAATTATTGTGTCATACACCTTCAAGTCCTGGTATGTCTAAGAAAATACATCTCTATACAAGTAAAATAGCTTGATATAAGGTCTTCTTTTAACCTCTAAACAAAAATAACCTAGATTGATTATATTTCGATCCTGATCTTGTCGTTAAATTTTTAATTATTTGTGTTATTGTTTGTATTATTTGTTGTATTTTTTTGAATTTAATATATAAATATTATATAAAAAATTTAAAAAAAAATTAAAAAAAAAAATATATATATATATATATATATATATATTGTATTGAATAAAAAAATTACAATAAATAAATCAAATAATAACAAAAAATAACAAAAAACAAACATTACATAATAAAAAATATATATATAATAAATATATTAAAAAAATCACTATATAATAGACATATATAAAAAAAATAAAAAATACATTGCAAAATAAAAACTTACCTCCCGCAATGTGTGCTGCTAATACCTCCCACGACAGGTTTTTCCCTAAACCCTTTCTGCTACCTCCCCGCGTGACCGTTCTTCTGCGGACCATGTCTACTACCTCCCGCGGTGATGTTTTTGTGACCTTTGTTGAGCTGTGAGAAGAGGATATTCACCCTGCACATGCAAATTTGATTGTGGTTCCCTGCATTTGAGTCCAGTATTGAGCTGTTAGAAGAGGATATTGAGCCTGTTCGTGGAAATTGGGATTGTGGCCATGCATTTGAGACTGATCCAGAGTGAAGAAACTCCGAGAAGAATCAATGGCGCCTCCCAAATTGGTGAGTACGATGCCCTAATTTTTATGGGGTCCAATCCAGAGTTTAAATCTCTAATTTGGTATTGTAATTTTGTTTTTCTTGTGTGTGAATCAGAACCCCCGTGATGGCACTTATGTGGTCATACCCTTCTATTATGATCTCCTCCATTGAATATAGAACTTACCCTTTGAGAAAGGTCTAAAGAGCTCACAAGATTAGGCACCCTCACCTCTTTGTCATTTCCCATGGAAGCTATTATGCTTCTCATCAGCTAGAAAGATTGTTGAAAATGTAGATGCTACAAATTTGGAAGCAGGACTGACAATTCATTTTTCCTAGTTCATTAATGAAATCATAGTATTAATGTTGAAACTATGGCTCTATTGATGAATTAATGTTTCTCCATTATTCATGTGGATTGTGTCTTTTCCCTGAGTGTTTGAGACAAATAGGATCAACAAAAATGTTTCATTAGGTGGTCCCCGGTTGTTCTATGTAGATTGAAAATGTGCAGAGATTATCATTGTTAGCCTGTGCAAAGATGGTAAAGCATCAGTGATAGAAACCCTACTTTTAAGTTACCTTGAGTTTACCTCCATAATAAGTGCTAAGACTTTACATTTGGCAGATAAGATTTTGGTGATAACAACACCCATAGATTCAATGCCACAGTATTTTTGACTTATGGGAAATTTACTACATACAGCTAGCTATTTAAGTTTATGTAGGTTGACTTATCCACATGCTGGTATGTTTATGTTTAGCCTAATATACCATCACATGTTTATGTTTAGCCTAATATATCATCAAATTATTTTGTGTTAAGACTTTCTAAGTTTGTTATAAATAAATTTAACTTCTTCTTATAATACAACAAATAACAATGTACACTTTTATTGTTATTTTCTTTGTTATGTCAAACTCATATATGATACTCTATCCAGATTCTAAGCTTCACATACTGGTCATGCACATTGTGTTCACATGTTTTATGTTGTAGAGTTGGCATGTGGGGTTTGTGTGTGAAGGAGGAGACACAAGTTCAAAATGATTAGCTTGTGTTTACAAAATTTCTACATTTGTCATTTTTCACAGTAAAGAAACTTTGCATTTTGCATGTAAAAGAAATTTGTATTTTAGGATTTTGGCATTTTTATTTCAATTGATTGTATTTTAGAAGTTATTGGCATAGGTTTTGTCATAAATTCTTATTGGAGTTTCCATGTTTTGTCTTGTTTGAACTGTGGTGAAGAGCATTCTGCTCTCTTTCTAATAAGAGGTTGCATGTCACCCTAATCATCTTAATTTACTTCTTTGAGATTGTTGTTTTTCTCATGGGATTAATAAATATTTGTTGATTTCTCACTTGTACATCGGTAGTTATAATGGCCTTGTTAGCCAATACTCATATGGGAACTTGGATAGTAGCACTCCTATTCTATGCCAAAGAACCCCTCTCTCATCTTTGGAATGAAGTAAATAGGAGGAGATCTAGCCCATGGATAGCTGGAAGGCCAAGTGTCCCCAACCCTTTAGCTTCCTCTTTGTCTTTTCTCCCTTTCATACATATAAGGAGGAATTTTTCCTTTTCTATTATTTAATACATGAGAGAAATGTTTTCCTACATGTGACTTCTATTCAACAAGTGAATGAGATAAATATCTCATTCTAACATTGGAGTGTTTTCTTTATGCAAGGCTAGACACCATTAGCAATGACATTCCTCTTTGTCTTTTCTCCTTTTCATACATTTAAGGAGCAATTTTTCCTTTTATATTATTTAATACATGACATAAATGTTTTCCTACATGTCACTTATATTCGATGAGTGAATGAGATAAATATCTCATTCTAACATTGGAGTGTTTTCTTTATGCAAGGCTAGACACCATTAGCAATGACATGGGGTCCTTCATGCCACCAGTATATCTTTTTCCTTGTTCTTAACCTAACATAGCCTTTCCAATCTTTGTTGAGTCTGCTCCTGAAGCCATTGTTATTGGGATCCAATTTCAAATCAAACTTCCCCATTGGGAGGTTTTTGGTTCCCAAAAGTTTCCAAGGATAGAAGAGGGAACTTGCTTTTAGTATGGTTCTTCTCATATAATTTCACTTTTCTTAGATTATATCCCTTGAGGCCAATTTTCCACAGTTCTTTTCATTCTCTATAGGTTACCTATTCTTTATGTTGCAACACTATGTCTTCTTTCAACTTCACAAGTGTGTGAGGCGAAAGGTCTTCAAAAATTGGAAGAATCTGTTGATCATCATCTCCATCTGACATGGATGGCTCGAACAACTTCAATTACTCCACGTTCACCACAAAAATCATATGCATATATGAAGGAAGCATCAACACAAAAGTATTCTCATTTATCTATTCAACAATGTCAAATGGTCCATATCTAAGAGGCTTGGGCCTCTTTGTTGGTCCTTGCAATCTTCTTTGCATATGTGAAGCTATACCTTATCTCCAACATGGAACTTATACTATTCCTGATGTTGGTCATGTATGGCCTTGTGTTATTTGTTGGATTTTCTCAAGCTACTCCTATACCTTCATATCTGTTTGTGTGATATTGTTCATAAACATGCTTTCCTTCTTGTCATCTCCTTGTAAATTTGTCTCAGAAAGCTAATTTAGAAATTAAAACTAGCACACGTGTCCACCATAGATAGCAATTTTAATTAAACTTTCAGTCTTGTTATAAGTAGTGTGTATGTCATTTCATCATTTAAACTGTTGCCTGCATGCACAGCATACCAACAAATGATACTTAAAGTCCACGTATAACTGGGGAAAATATGTAGTTGGCTCCAACTGTGACCTCTGCCTGTGCAATTATTGAAGAATGTTATAAGTGTTCCTAGAGAATTATGAACATGGTATGTACAATTCCTTATATTTATTATCACTTTGTTTTATGTGATGAATTCATTTGCATGACTTGAGTATATGATCTGAAGCTCTCCTTGAGGTCCCATGAATGAACTTGAACACTTGTTGGATTCATTTAATTTGAAAGAGTAGTTATAGTTTGAAAGAACTCTCTCCTTACCTTAGCTAGCATTCATTGAAAGGAAACGCTTATTTTATTCATATGCATTTGCATGGTTTGAGTCATCACACCACGAGTTTCACTTCCATCACCCGACTGAGTAATACAACCATTAAAATTTAACTCGTTAACTCAACACATTTTAACCTCACTTGGGGATAAAAAGAATTTGTTAGTTAGGTAGGACACTGGGGATAGGAATCCAAATAATTCCCCCTTGTCATTTTTCATCTGAGACATAGTCGTTGTCTTTAGGGAACTAAAATCCTCTAGTAATTATTGACACAGTCACAACTAGTTTTTGGAGGGGACTCCTGTTGTTTCAGGGGTTAAACCACCGCGATATTGAGAATCGGACGAACTCTGTGGTATGTCGCACTCCACTTAGCCCTAAGGCAACATCGATCATTGTCTTCCTTGTATTCTCCGGCCACCATACTGGTGATACAAGGGTGATAAGGCAGAAGTGCCGAAAACCTTTTCCAACGTGTCATGAACGAGGTAGATTAGTGACTTTTCTACTAGGGCTCTTTTACCCAGGATCCCTTTTGGTAGAGGGATATCCTTCAAATTCGGTCTCTCACTTTGTATTGTTCAACTTGGATTTCATCACCTTGGGAAGGATACGATTTGTCGAGGTCTCCAGCTCCTAGTTAGGAAGTTTGCTTGCATTATCACCTTTTTAGAGGGTTGTTTTCTTTTTAGTGCTACTTGTTGGCATTCTGGCCACTTTTGTTTCAGCTCACTTACTGTGACATCAGTCCCAGTATAGTTTTTTGAGCCTGTTTTTTTGGCCTGTGAGCCTTGTCTTTTCATAGCTCCCCTTCTGCACGCTTGGTTGCTTTAGGTTTTTTGAGTTCATACACGGTAGTTACCAATACTTATTTGATGATGTGTGATGTCCTCTTCTCCTAGGTCTTCGAGATGGTTGAGTTAGATGGTCTTCTGGAGGGACTGAACACCCCTTCATGGAGCCACTAACGCTTGACCGTAGGATTAGTCTAGAGGACCACGTGATCACATCACCCGTGTGGACTTTTCCATTTACTGTGATGATGGTATTTCAAGTTATATGGAACAATGGTACATTTGAGAGAGATATGAATGGTTGTACCCCACCTTGGTCGATTTTCTTATGGTCCTTTCATTTTGTTGATAATATTTTTGTGGTACCTTTCCTTTTACCTTTTGGGTGTTTTACTGATATTGGGATATCATTTGATTTGTACCACCTTTTATGTTTTAGGTCTTGTGGGTACTATGGTAGTTTATCCACATTTGAGGTACACCCACTTTCTCCAAATTGTTATGTGTCTTTATACCCATTTCGTACCACCCTCCTGACCTTAGTTTGGAAGATTGCATGCTATCATACCTTTTGGTGGTACTATTTGAGTTTCAAGAGGTAGTTACAAGGAGCTATTGCATATATGAGGTAGTTACAAGGAGATATTGCATATATTGATTTGGACCGCCTTTTATGTTTTTGGTCTTATGGTTATAACTATGGTAGTTTGTCCACGTTTCAGGTAGTGTACACCCCCTTAGTCCCAAGGTTTGTGAGTCTTCATACCCATTCTTTTTTTTTTACTTGTACCTTACTGGTTGGTCTTTGTACTGAGCCTTTTTACTGTCACTGAATTTCTTTGATTGACCGTACCATAGCCTAGTCATCTCTCTCTCTCTAGTTTGTACTAGCCCTATCCTAGGGTCACTTGGTTCCTAGAGTTGACTAGCCTCTAAGAGGCACAATCATTTCTGAAAGTAACTCATCTGAGTATATTACAGGAAACGTCTACACTAAGGTAATCAAATATGTGGTAAATAGTTTTCGTTAAGTAGCCAGGACTTGTAGCATTAGAGGAGATCTTGTAACATGTATGTGTAGTGTTTCATGTGTGCTACATGTGTGTTACGTGTGTGATGTAGCATTAAATCAAATAGTAAAAAACAACTCATAAATATTGCATGACTTTATACTCTTAAGAAAGATAAATAGGTCATCTTCCGATCATCACTTGAATGCCTACATGTTGACAAAGAGAATGAGGATCAAGTAAAATTATAAAAGGCGATACGCATCAACTTTTAAGAGGCGCTATGCCTTGCGGTCGAATCTGAACCTTTTTCCAATGGTGCAGGTAGAACCAAACAGGTATTTGTCTGATTTGTCTTCCTCGAGCGAGGGGAGTTTAGGAAGGCTAGAGGAAAGTGAGACATTCAATAGGTCTAGAAGAATTGTATCAACTAGATGTCAAAAAACCAAAAGAATATTCCGTAGACGCAATGAATTTTTTCACGGTCAAGGGGGGGCATGTTCCTATGGTGATGAGACAAAAGGCGATGAAGAGGTGCCCTTGAGGTACAAACATTTAGTGAAACAATGGGTATTGAAGGATCTTCCTCCACTGAACACTGATTTTTGTGTGAACGAGAGGAGATATCGAATTGCACCGTCGTCAATACATGGTTTCGGGTTGTTTTCCATGGATTGCATCTTGGTCGGTTACGGGACATGTACAAAATTGATGGAGTATGTTGGACCCATATACAACTACAACGATTGGATGCGCCTTGTCCGATATACAAAAAGTATGCGTAGCTATGGATTGTCAACAAACTATTTACAATTGAAAGACAAAAATAAAAATAAAGAAGGAACATTGTACATGGACGGAAGGCCAAAGGCTACGGGGAATATTGTGGGGTTTATAAACAGTACACAACTAGGGTCTACAATTAAGCAACCAAACTGTGCATTTGAGGGGCGTGAAGGAAACTATGTTTTTGTAGTTGCTATTAAAACAATATCTGCAGGGGATGAGTTCCTTATTAATTACCCTGTCAACCGAGTAGATACAAACAAGGTTACTATATAACATTTTACCCAACCTTTTAGTAATAAATTAAACATCATATGGATTTTTTGTTAGTTTATTTCGTTTAAATTTCCCATATTTACTTTGCAAGCCAGTGATCGAGATAAATCCCTGCCAACAAATGGTCGGAGGAGAACTTCTTCCTCGACGGAGCAGGTATACATCTTTCTAATAGTACAAATATAATAAGAGAAAAGAGTTTTTATTTGCTTTGTTTTTCCATTATTAATAACTTGGTTTGTTTTATATAATGAAATTTATATTTGATGCAGAACATTGATCGGGAAATACACCCGTCGAATGTTGATCTGACGACAACACCCTCGGGGCAACAGGTAGACCTGATTTGAATTGTACAATTAAAATATGTCAAAATGTTTCAGCATTATATTAATGTTTCAATGAATATTTTCGTTTTGTTTATGTAATTTTTTAGTCTATGTTTTTTATGCAGGTTGGTTCCATTAGGTCGGCCACACCAGGGTCCACGCAACGGGTATACATCTTTGTAATATTAAAAATATAATATGAATAATAATTTTTTTGATGTGTTTACTCATGAATACTTTTGGAATCGTTTAGGTGACTTTCACTATGTTTTTTTATTAGGGTGTTGTTAGGGGCAGCTCCCAGATATTAGCAGATCGGGGCAAGTCACCTATGACCATTGATCCAATGAGTGGATCGAAATCCTCAAGGTCACAGGTATAATTCATTTCAATTGTACCAATATAATACGTAGCATAATGTTAATTTTGTTATGTATTTTTCGTGTGATATACTGGTTTCGTTGTGATAATGTAAACCGTGTTGTAATTTTACGAATCTATCATGATAGATGTGTTATATACGTTAATATAAAATTTGGAATCTATCAGTAGAGAACTCAGTAGTGCTTTATATATGTTTGTTACATCCCAGTAGTGAAACGCAGTATGAATCAACATCGCAAGATTTTCCATTAGACCCTGAAGTGGCAGAGGTGCTTCACGATTGCGAAAAAATTGGTGAAGCTGCACACCCGCTAAAGATGGCAGAGAAATTGTTGAATAGATATACTGTGGAAATCCTTTCTCTATTAATCCAGGTTCCACAGACAAGCACAATTAAAGAAAGGATTGCATTGTTGGAACATAGATCTAATAACTTGTGAGTAAGTTGAGGAATCTTGAATCATAGAATAATTCATTTAAATCTTTATAATGTTCTCTTTTATATGATAGTATTGAATGTATAAGACGTGGTGTGTATTTATAGAATTATCAGGGACCACACAATATTGGTGAAGGTGTTGTTGGCCCCAGTGAGGCTCGTGGAGAGACTTCGCATCATGACCAAACGACTCCATGTAGTTCGAATCCTTCACCATTGTTGTCGACCGAACAGTCGGCAACACGTTTCGAAACACCACGGACCCCCGCTGTGAGCGCAACAGCCGCTACTGACCAACACACAACAGATCCTCCACAAGAAGGGGTCGACACCGAGTCCCCTATCAATTTTGATGTCGAATAAGCTACATTTCCAGGATCTTCCCGTGTCAAAAGCACGGGAACACTGGAGACAATATTTTTGGTGGACAAAGATCTCGTCCCAATAAAGATACCAACGATCCCAGGTAATTAATCATAGTTGATCAAGTTAATTAGTGTTTATAATTTCATTTTAATATACCGATAAAACATTTTTTATCAACTATTTATGATCATGGCATGATCGTTGTGCAGGAAACAATGTTTTCTATAAGAATATGAATGAATTTTGCTTGTATATCTTTGGGCCCACCATCTGATCAAGGTGGGATAAACAACCGAAACATTTAAAAGATGAACTCACTAATCGGTTGGTTGGCCTGTTCGGGGAGAAAACCTTCAGTCATGCCAATGTCTTGAAAAAGGCTTGTCAACATGTGAAGGTTGTCCAAGACCAATATAGGACACACCTCGAAAGAAACCATAGGTATGAGCGCCCACCAATGATACCAGCAATGGAGTGGAGAGCTCTAGTGGAAGATGGAAAAGAGAAGGCTCTGAGAAGAGAAGGAAAGCTAACACCAGGCACAGGGAGGTATGCAATACTTTCTGTAATGTAATTCTAAACCTTATTATCCTTGATTTCAAACTTGGAACATCTAACATATTTCAACACTTGCATAGGCTACCAGACACATCAAAGGCCACAAAGGCAAGACTAGAAAAAGTAGGTCAGCACAAGCTTGGCCCTAGTGGTTATTCGAATTTGGCGGCACGGTTTGTAAGTTTCGAGAAACCAACAATGAATATAAATAATAAATTGAAAATTATTTTTCATTTTATTGCACCGTAAAATATTAATTAACGACGATAAGCAAATATGCAGGCCAATCGATTCAATGAAGTACCCATAGAGGAAGACATGAAGCTTGGCTTCCAGGAAGGATTTGGGCTGTTGTTGAACGTAGAAGAAGCTTATATGGGCAGACACAGTCTTGTGGTACCAATCCATCCGGTGCACAGGTATATAGAATCTATATAGTTTAATGAATATTTGTCGCTTGTGGAATATTTTCATTCCAAATAATTGATGTAAAATATTGACTCTGTTTTTAAGAGGAAAGTAATGATCCCATTAGTGTTGAGGAGGGACAACAACAAATCGATGATCAAGCTTCAAATCCCGGTAATGAATTTATTCATATGCTACAATTTTATGTATATCATTGCAAGTGGTGACCATTAATAGTAGTTCACTGTATTTCAACTGTAGAGCATGTAGAGGGTGAAATTGTACAAGTTCAGACTAGACAAGAACATCAACAACATGATTTGGTCACACCTGGTAAAAAAACACGTTCGTAATGAATTGTTTTAAATGAAAAACTTGTCATTACAATAGAAAAATATAACGATGTAAAATTTTCACATCGTTGCAGCAAATCCGAACCCCTTGCAGCAAAATCCAGGTCTAGATCAACAACAATCAGCTAGGATATTGCAAACATCACCAAAAGCACCTGCTAAAGAACCAAGAACTGGAAGAAAAAGTCTAGATGATGTAGATGGTCCTCTCATAGATTATATACCACTTAAGAGAAGAAAAACTTATAAAAATAAGGATGAGAAAAAAGCGACTAAATATTTTCGATAACAATATATCGTCCACTATTTTTGGTCTAATGAATGAATGAATGTTTTAATGTTTTGATGATTCAGTGTAGTAAACTGTTACCTTCATTGAATTTCAACTTTTATTGAATGAATGTGTTGATCGACTAAAACGATGGTTTAGTGAATGTTAGCATTTATTGAATGAATAATGGATGAAAGTTCATGATAAAATATGGATGAATTTGCACATATTTGATTTTTCAAGTACATGCATTGGGTATGGGGAATTGAGAGTGATGTGAGTGGGGGGGGGGCATAAGAGCTTCCACCTTCACGTGGTTGGCCTTGTTCAGTAGAGAATATGAAATTATTCTCGAAACAGAGAGGAGCTCAATGAATATTCTGACAATGGTGACAATTCATTCTATATTTGCGTTTCCCTTAAGCTGCAATATGACAAACTCATAGTTCACTAACAGAATTTCTTTGACCGTCAACTTTATCAGACAAACCTTAATAGTGAACTATAAGTTTGTCATTTGCATTCAAAGGGAAATGTAATACCATGAATCGTCAACCATTGCTAGGCTGAAACTAAAGACCGTGGAAACTCATTGGATGGCGGAAATTCATTGAATGGTTTAATGAATTTTCGAATGTTTTAATGATTCAGTGTAGTAAACTATTACCTTTATTGAATTTCAGCTTTTATTGAATGAATGTGTTGACTGAATGATTAATGAATGGTTTATTGAATGTTATCTTTTATTGAATGAATGTGTATATCGACAGAAACAATGGTTTAGTGAATGTTAGCATTTATTGAATGAATAATGGATGAAAGTTCATGATAAAATATGGATGAATTTGCACATATTTTTTTTTTCAAGTGCATGCATTGGGTATGGGGAATTGAGAGTGATGTGAGGGGGGGGGGCATAAGAGCTTCCACCTTCACGTGGTTGGCCCTGTTCAGTAGAGAATATGAAATTATTCTCGAAACAGAGAGGAGCTCAATGAATATTCTGACAAGGGTGACGATTCATTGTATATTTACATTTCCCTTAGGCTACAATATGGAAAACTCATAGTTCACTATCAAGATTTCTTTGACAGTCGGCTTTGTCAGACAAACCTTAATAGTGAACTATAAGTTTGTCATTTGTAGTCGAAGGGAAACGTAATACCATGAATCGTCAACCGTTGCCAGGCTGAAACTGAAGACCGTGGAAACTCATTGGATGGCGGAATCATTGAATGGTTTAATGAATTTTCTAATGTTTTAATGATTCGGTGTAGTAAACTATTACCTTTATTGAATTTCAGCTTTTATTGAATGAATGTGCTAACTGAATGATTAACGAATGGTTTATTGAATGTTCTCTTTTATTGAATGAATGTGTGTATCGATAGAACCAATGGTTTAGTGAATGTTAGCATTTATTGAATGAATAATGGATGAATTTGCACATATTTGTTTTTTTCGAGTGCATGCATTGGGTATGGGGAATTGAGAGTGATTTGAGGGGGGGGAGCATAAGAGCTTCCACCTTCACGTGGTTGGCCCTATTCAGTAGAGAATATGAAATTATTCTCAAAACAGAGAGGAGCTCAATGAATATTCTAACAACAGTGACGATTCATTCTATATTTACGTTTCCCTTAAGCTGCAATATGGTAAACTCATAGTTCACTATCAAGATTTCTTTGACCGTCAGCTTTGTCAAACAAACATTAATAGTGAACTATGAGTTTGTCATTTGTAGTCGAAGGGAAATGTAATACCATGAATCGTCAACCGTTTCCAGGCTTAAACTGAAGACCGTGGAAACTCATTGGATGGCGGAAATTCATTGAATGGTTTAATGAATTTTCTAATGTTTTAATGATTCAGTGTAGTAAACTGTTACCTTTATTTAATTTCAGCGTTTATTGAATGAATGTGTTGACTGAATGATCATTAATGAATGGTTTATTGAATGTTATATTTTATTGAATGAATGTGTGTATCGACAGAAACAATGGTTTAGTGAATGTTAGCATTTATTGAATGAGAAATGGATGAAAGTTCATGATAAAATATGGATGAATTTGCACATATTTGTTTTTTTCGAGTGCATGCATTGGGTATGGGTAATTGAGAGTGATGTGAGGGGGGAGAGGGGCCATAAGAGCTTCCACCTTCACATGGTTGGCCCTGTTCAGTAGAGAATATGAAATTATTCTCGAAACAGAGAGGAGCTCAATGAATGCCTACGATGTTGGCTTTCTACAACCCAAAACCCTAACTACATGCAATCTCAAAATTAATGACTGCCAACCACCTACTGGTTCTTATTTAATAAAAATGATTCGTTTACATTAAGTAACTACCCATTAACTATCTAATGAGCCTTATTCAAAGAATATGATCTCATACATGAATATACAAACTCCTCAGTATACCAAATTAGAGAAGTTAGGTAAGAGTACCTTGATAGAATGGAAGCACACTACCATATCTTTGTGATGAATATGCCACAATGTTACATAACTTCCTAGTCCTTTTATTCTGCTACATGGAAAGCCTGTAGTCCATAAAGCAATTTCCATAGACACTAGCACTTGAGACTTAGAGTACAGTCTTTTGTGCCACCTTAATAGGAACCCACTAGCCTGTAGGTCCACTTGAATAATGATTGACTCCGCCACTTAATACAATGACTCTAATACAATGGATTTATTAAAACGGCTCTATTCCCTTAGGATACTCCGTTGCTAATACAATGGGAAGAGCACCGATGCTAATACAATGGGAATAGCATAATGGGGTTCTCAGTTATATATATGTGTAATTATTCTACATATTTCCACAATAGAGATAGAATATATTGATTTCCTACAGTATGAAAAATTTTATTTGAAAAATGCTATTTTTTTTTAAAATGTAATGGGTGATCGCTTAACCGACGCTCTAAACCGACGAAGGTATGGTAATATGCGACGGTTTTTCAATACGACCGACGGCTCAGAACGTTGGATTCCATTTTTTTGTATGGCATACTCGTCGCTTAACCAACGACCCAATCCGATGACCGTACGGTAATAGCCGATGGTTTTGCAATACAACCGATGGCTCAGAACGTCGGATTCCATTTTTTTTGTATGGCATACTCGTCGCTTAACCGACAACCCAATTCGACGACCGTACGGTAATAGACGAGAGTTTTGCAATACAATCGACGGCTCAGAACGTCAGATTCCATTTTTTTGTATGGCATACCCGTCGCTTAACCGACGAATAAACCGACGCATAATCGATGGCGAAAGATGATAATCAAACTACCTGTGAAACTTGAGGAAGTCAGTTAACCGACGTGTTTTCTAGTCAAATATCCGACGTCTTGAATCACATTGGATTTTAGCTGATATCCTAGGGACAATAAAAAAATACTGGAATTGTCAGATAGTTGACCATAGGTTGTAGCAAATTCGACCTTTTAGCCGTCGGATTTTGGGTCAAAAAAACTTAGTGAGAGCATTTAAGAATGAATTCTAACCTGCAACTTCAAGAGGAAAGGGGTGGAATACCTAGTCATATGTATCTAGAGCATGTGAGCATGAATTCCAGACCATGTAATGTTGATCTTTAGGTACTACAAAAGTAAACAATTAATGGAAATATGAAGCAAGAATACATACACCAGAAATAGCAGACAGCAGAACACACATCACAGGAATCTCAAGCTCAAAAATTGGGTCTGCTCATTGAATTAAGAGGCCTAGTTTCATACATCACAGAGCAGTAATCTCTCTGAAACAAAAACATCCAACCTTTTGGTCCACTTCGGACCTTTCCTTTATAGGCTTACAAAACATCAAAATATCTTAATTGGTTCAAAACAACTTCAGACTAGTAATGATGAGGCCGCTCGAGTTGAGCCGCCTAAATCAATCAGTCCCCTCGATTCTGTCATGCACGGAGGAAGGAATCGCTTGTGCTAGAAGTGCACCATTGGGCCATGGAAGCCACCTATTCATCCTACAGATCAGGACGTTTTAGATATATTAGAACATGTAACTAAAACAAGCCCCCTTCGCCATTCGTAATCAAGCCATTCCTCTGTGAAAATATCAATTTCTCGCGACTACAATTTGCTCTGCAAAACCTCCTCGATCCACAACTTTCTTTCCACAATTTCCTTCCCGCAATTTCCTTTCCGCAACGACCTCCCTGCAATTTCCCTTTCTGCGATCCGTAATCTGCGATGTGGCATGAGTGGATTGGAATTTTGGCCTTGTTCATTTTGTAGAATCATCTTTCCGCAATTCGCAATGCGAGATGCGGATGCAAAAACATACTTTTTTTCCATTTGGAAAACTGTCATTCCACAATATGCAATGCAGAATGCAGAAACTTATCTTTGCACTCCATGGAAAATTGCTTTCCGCAATGCAGGATGCGGGATACGGAAACTTATTTTTTCTCCACTTGGAATATTTCTTTTCCGCAATCCGCAATCCACAAATGCAGATTGCACAGGAACGGGAAAACGAACTTGCAGAATACCATTTTAACCATTGATTTGATCCGCTCCTCAATCTTAGCTGTGCAATGTTCTTTGGTTGTGGAAGAAGCTCCTATTTCCTTGTATTTTCCCATTTTCTCACTGCTACTCGGTCATTTGGCTTGGATTTGCTTGATACTTAGCCATTTTTGGGTTTCATGATTCTTTATTTGATGCAACAGGCCAATGGATGACCTCGGGGCTTTGGGTGGGGGGATTTCCTTTGCCTTCTCTGGTGGAAACCATTATAAGTGTTAACAGCGACTCCAACTGGGGATGATATCCTCCCTGCAAGGTAGCAAGAACATGTATACTAGTGACCCTTATTCCCTTCAAATTTTTCCTTCTTCATATCACAAAATTGGAACATGACTTAACAAAAAAATAAAAAACGGCAATGTACAATGGGGGTGGGTCGACGGACTTGTTCTTCTCTTGAAATAATGCTTCAAGAGCCTCCCATTGACGGCTACCTTTCCAACTGGTTCATCGTCTTTGTCCTGCAGGAAGAAAGCATTATTCCCATGATAGGCGGTGATTGTATAGGGTCCCTGCCAAAGGTTATCAAACTTTTGGTCCGGGTCTTCTCTTCTAGCATCCCATTTCAATACCATATCTCCCACTTGGAAATCATCCGCCTTGTTATTTTTGTCAAATGTCTTCTTGATCTGGTTCTGAGATTTCTTGGATTCATCCTGCACTCCTTCTCTAATTTCTTGCACTTCCACCATCTGGTTAGTTCTCCTCAGCTCGAGTTTGGCTCTTCTTCTTGCTACTGTAGCAATATCATTGCGGGCCCTTTCAGGGAATCATGGAATATTACCTCTTTTCCATATACTAATTTCAATGGAGAATTTCCAATGGACCTTTTAGAGGTGATCCTATCATCCCACAGGGCAAGGGTCAGTTTGGTGTGCCAAGCACTGAACTTGGCATGAGGTTATGAGAGGCTCCAAAATCAAACATAGCATTGTGCAGGATATGGTCAGGTATGTTGAGGCTGATATAGAAATGGGGGACATCAATTTATGAGTCATTTTCTACATGGGGGACAAATAGAAGAGTGGGATTGTCATCTTGTAGATTGAGAGTATCAGGCTCCTTTCCTTCTCCACCATTTACTACCTTCGGGATCTGGTCTTTGTACTCTAATTTTTTTGACCAATTCATTCAAGGGGATGGAGATCTTAATCTTAGATATTTCATTCTCCAAATTGAAAGCAGTATGGACCTTCTCTGCTATCTTTGTGTCACTTTCATCTCTCCCTTCTAAACTCTTCCTAGAAGGTTATCCCCCCTTCCCAAGAGTCTCCTTAGAGATTGCATCCTTTAGGTCCTTTCTCCCATGGATTTCCTTTCTTGGTGGATAAGAAGAGGATGGATCAACAACAGCCTTTCCTCGGTCTACTATTACTTTTCTACTCCTCAAATTATGTTGCCTCTCGAACTCACAGATGGCGTTGTGGATCCCTCTTTGGTACTAGTCAGATTATGATTTCCCAAGGACATCATCTGATTGCAGGGAAGACTGGTCATGTTCATCTTTAGTCAAATAGAATTGGGGTTGGATCTGATCAAAGAGATGGATTTAATATTCATCCTGTCTATCTTCCTCTTCCCAATCTATGAAATTATCATCAAAAGGTGGTCTTATTGGCATTTTCTCAGCATTTCTTGGCTCTCTAGGTATTCCTTGTGGGGTAGGGGGTCTTCTGAGATTGTTATTTTGAGCCTGAGGCTCTAGGTTTTCTCTGGAAGGAGGCCTGCTACAAAGGGATATCCTATCCACCAGTCTTTCCATAGTTCTCATCATCTACTCAAACTTGAAATCCATGGACTGGGTTGTGGAAGGTTGCACTAATTCATTGCCTCTCTTTTTCTCAGCTTAAGTTATGTGCTTAATTTTTCCTAAGGCCATCAATTTGGCTTCAACTTCTAATGCATATTGCATCATATCAGGGAGAGTGGTATATCTCCTCTCTCTCAGCATGAGAGCAAATTCATTTTCAAAGCAGTTGGAAAAATGAAGCTTGACTGCCCCTACAGGAGGTTTTATGTCCACTGGGATAGAATTGTACATTCTCATGAACCTAGATGAGAATTCTTGGATAGTCTCCACAATGGTTTTCTTTGTATGTTCATATTGAGTGAGAATATGAAGAGGGTTTTTCTTATCCTTCCATCTGGCTAGGAAATATTCTTCAAACCTTTTATTGGTACCTATTCCTCTATTTGGAAGGCCCTTAAACCATTTCTTCACTTCGCCTGCTAGGATTTGACAAAACAACCTCATCTTAAAATCATCTTCATCCACCTCTTCTAGGTCTGTGAAGTCATTGAATTGGTCTATATTTTGTTGTGCAAAGACTCTTCCCTTCCCATCAAATCTCATGAGGCATTGGGCATAGCCCACAGGTAGTTCATCGAGATTCGGTGGGAGGGCCAAAGGAGCATATCTGGCATCCATCGCTCTTAGGTTTTTCTTGGGAGCAGAGGAAGTTTTAGGAGCAGCAAAAGTGATACTTAGGACTTGGGTACTCTGGACAATAGCTTTAGCGAAGGGAGACAAGCCACTAGTTTCTTCCTAAGCTTGTAAATTTTCCCACAAAGCACTCAGGAAATGGGTCTGGAATTTTCTTTGGTCAAACAGGGTTTCCCTTAGATCAATCTCAAACCTAGATCTAAATGGGGAAGACTCAGTTATTAAACTTGGAGGGATTCTTTCTACAACATATGCCTCTTTCTTAGGTAAAGAAAAGGACCTAGCTAATAGAGAAGTACCTGCTTGGCCTCTCTTTGCTTGCTTGATGACCTTCTCTGGGTCTGAAGTAACCTTTGGTAGCTCAGGATCTGGATAAATTCTGGTAGGTATTCTTTTGGGAGCCATACTTTCTCCTAGGGGTTCTCCGCTTCGAAATATGAACTCGCCATGGGAATAATGTCGGATCCTCTTAGTGCCTGACTATTGTTCATCCTCAGTAATCAGCTCTGATCTGATACAAATATTTCTAAAGTAGGCTCAATCTCTAGTGGAATATCTATAATGCAAGTTGGAGTCACCATGGAAAATGATAGAACCTGGAAACCTCGGACTCTTTGTTTGCCCTCATAGGTCAGCGTTTATATCATGAAAACGAAATATTCGGGGTTCTTCCCCAATGGAGTCACCAGAATGTTATCACCCAAGATTTTCCTGGGTTGTGGCAGGAAATACCATTGGGTGACTGTTGCAAACCAACATTTAGTGGATGGAAACTAACCTTTCCCTTCACAGGGAGGGATCTCCCTCTAGAGGCTTCCAGCAACAAGATGCAACTTAAAATGGGATGGGTATTGATAAAAGTGGTGATTAGACCTTCAAACAATGAATTAAAAAGGGTTTTTTAGTTGGTTGGAGTGAAGAACAGGAGGACAATTGGGCATGGAGTCAACTTCGGTGGGTTACTATCATCAACGACATATTTGGACCGCGATAGCAAGGGCAGGAGACAAGGTAGATATGGTTTTTTCACGTCAAAGTAATCAGTGGGTGAAGGTAGAAGGTGTAGACAAATTCGTCCATAAGGCTAGAGAATTTAAGAATGAATTATAACCTGCAACTTCAAGAGGAAAGTGGTGGAATACCTAGTCATATGTATTTATAGCATGTGAGCATGAATTCCAAACCATGTAATATTGATCTTTAGGTACTGCAGAAGTAAATAATTAATGGAAATACGAAGCAAGAATACATACACAAGAAATAACAAACATCAGAACACACATCACTGGAATCTCAAGCTCCAAAATCGGGTTTTCTCATTGAATTAAGAGGCCTCGTTTAATACAACACAGATCAGTAATATCTCTGAAACAAAAACGTCCAACCTTTTGTTCCACTTCGGACCTTGCCTTTATAGGCTTACAAAACATCAAAATATCTTAACTGGTTCAAAACAACTTCAAACTGGTAATGATGAGTCCACTCGAGTTGATCCGCCTGAATCAATTGCCCCCCCCCCCCACAATTTTGTCATGTGCGGAGGAAGGAATCGCTTGTGCTGGCAATGCACCATTGGGACATGGAAGCCACATGTTCATCCTGCGGATTAGGCCATTTTAGCTAGATTAGGACGGGTAACTAAAATAGGCCCCCTTCGTCGTTCTCAAGCAAGTCATTCCTCTGTGAAAATATCCATTTCCCGTGACTGCAATTCGCTCTACAAAACCTCCTCGATCCACAACTTTCTTTGCGCAATTTCCTTCCCGTAATCTCCTTTCCGCAACGACCTCCCCGCAATTTCCCTTTCCGCAATCCGCCACATGGCATGCGCGGATTGGAATTTCAGCCTTGTTCTTTCTATAGAATCAACTTTCCACAATCTGCAATCCACAATGCGGGATTCAAATGCAGAAACTTACATTTTTTGCATTTGAAAAATTGTCATTCCGCAATCCGCAATCCACAATGCAGGATGCAGGATGAGGAAACTTACTTTTTTTTCCACTTGTAAGATTTCTTTTCCGCAATCCTCAATCTGCAAATGTGGATTGCATGGGAACGGGAAAACAGAATTACGAAACGCCATTTTAACCGTTGATCTAATCCGCTCCTCGATCTTAGCCGTCCAATATTCTTTGGTTGCGGAAGAAGCTCCTATTACCTTGTATTTTTCCATTTTCTCACTGTGGCTTGGTCATTTGGCTTGGATTTTCTTGATACTTAGCCATTTTGGGGTTTCCTGATTCTTTACTTGATGCAACCGTCCAATGGATGACCTTGGGGATTTGGGTGGGGGGATTTCCTTCGCCTTCCCTGGTGGAAACCATGATAAGTGTTAACAATCACCTTTACATAGAGGTCTAAATCGAAGTTATTAAAGTTGCTAAGTATATCATGTGGACTCAACAATGAATAATTACAAATTTTGGAACTATAGGAACAAATTTTGAGACATCATTGCCGGGCTGACAAAATTCTGAAGGAATTTTGTACAACGAAAGGGGACCACTCAAAAGAAATTTCAAGATGATGCTCAAGCTTTACCCAAGGGAAGATGTTTGTTACCATATCTCATTTCGAGCGAAGGAGGCCGAATCAAAAAATTTGTATGTCGATAAGCAGTAAGTAGATCTCGTCATCATTTATTTCTTGTAGGCTCTAATAAGGGTGAAGGATGTCTCAGTCACCATTTCACTATAACGGATGCAAGTAGGTGCTTTTATTAACACAGTTCAGTAGGAGAATAAAATTTGGTAGGAATCATTCAAGGAAGGTAACTCCCTAGGTTGACTGATTACAAATGACTACAGCAAATCATAACATGTAGATAAGAACTCGCAAGGTAACAGGACACATTTCTTTTTCATTACCTAAGTTGTGGAAGGACGAATTGTGGTTTCCTTTTTTCGTAGGTTAGAGAATGAGATAAATATGAGGTGTAGCATAGTTATTTTGTGTGGCATTTAGTCTTCATTAGATTACTGGTTCAAATATTATGGTGAGAGTTAAGGATGGGTGTTGAGAGATCGATAATTGACCGACACAGTGGTAGAATGTAGTTTTTTTGCATCAAATGAAGAAAAAACAAGAAATAGGTGGCATTGTTTCCATGCATACTGGAAAATGTGGTCTTTTTTTAAATAAACGTGAAAGACATTCAATCCTGAAACATCGGTTCTTGCTTCCATTATCACTGAATCTGATAGTTTACAAAATCTAACGTATCTAAAAAAATACAACGTGTCATCGCCATCCAGTATAAGATGTTTTCTAACAGCTACCCAAAGGAATTTTACAATTGTCATGTCCCCTTCCCATCAATCCACTTAAGGGAGGGAGCATGAACTAAATTCAGGCTTTCAAATTCTATCCCCATCATCATTTTTACAAACTCATACAAACAAAATATGTTTGCAAATGCATAATGTAAAGAAACACAGTGGAAATAAACTCTACTACACACATCTAGCATGCAATTGCCATCATAATTATAACATAAATCAATTAAAGACATTGCATAGTTAAATACAAGAGAGTACTTATCTTGGAATGAAGTTGACCCAAGAAACTAGCTATGGAATTGCAACGTTCCACCCAACCATAGGCCATCTGTTCTCATAAATCTCTCAACACGACTGCCACCCCCCGAGTTGGGCATGATTTCCATAAGGAAAAGGGGAACAACAAAATCACACATAGCCAAGTATATACCACATATCTGCCAAGTCAGTGCACATCCAGGTTTATCAAGCTGTCAAGGCAGTAGAAATGAAGGAATTTCTAAGCTAATGAGCTCAACCACAGAGCTATCAGTACCTCTACAATATTTAGCTAGCTTGGCACCAACAATACCTACACTCCCAACACAAGGAAGTATCCCTTTCATTGCTCCATAGTCCCTCGGGCCATACATTCCCTTCTAGTTCTCTTCAAGGTGTGCATAGAAACGTATTCAAAGCCCTATCATCCTTGGTGAGATTACACCTTTCACTAGGTTTATCAAGCCAATTCCAAATCCTTGACTACTCCTAGTTTCTTATACACAAGTTCAAGACAAAATAAGGGATACATATAACCCAAATCATAGAAAATCTCCCACACTGCAAGGCACAACTGTTGGGCATAGAAAAATGAATTTTTGAGAGGGGAAAATGACCATTGGGGAACAAAACGAGTCTCCAACAAGTATATAGTAATTCAAATGGAAAAAATGGCCTCTATGAACTCAAAATTTCCTTCCTCCCAGTCATTATGCAACACCAAAAATGAATTTCCCACCTAGAAAATGAAGGAAAATGCCCATCCAGCGAGAGGGACATGAGAGAGAAAAACTCCTAGATGAATAATGGATTGGGGAGAAAATTCATGGGTCTTTTCTTTCCCAGGAATCCAAACACATTTTTCCAAAATGATAGCTTTCCCATGCACAAAATTTGGATATACATACTCTCCATTTCCCAAAACAATAACTACTTCAACCACCTCTTGGAAGAATTAAATGATTGGGTGCAAAAGTCAACATGGGTAGTTAATGGTTCATGGGTTCTCTCATTGATACTTGGATTAACATTATTGGCTTCAAGGGTTTGAATATTTCTCTCTCTATTCCTTGTAAAAATCATGCTTCCGTACTTCTCCAAATTGAAAGCAATATGGACCTTCTCTGCTATCTTTGTGTCACTTTCATCTCTCCCTTCTAAACTCTTCTTCGAAGGTTCTGCCCCCTTCCCAAGAGTCTCCTTAGAGATTGCATCCTTTGCGTCCTTTCTCCCAGGGATTTCCTTTCTTGGTGGCTAAGAAGAGGATGGATCAGCAGCAGCCTTTCCTTGGTCTACTGTTACTTTTCTACTCCTCAAATTATGCTGCCTCTCGAACTCACAGATGGCGTTGTGGAGCCCTCTTTGGTACTAGTCAGATTATGATTCCCCGATGACATCATCTAATTGCAAGGAATATTGGTCATGTTCATCTTTAGTCAAATAGAACTGGGGTTGGATCTGATTAAAGAGATGGATATGATCTTCATCATGTCTATCTTCCTCTTCTTAATCTATGAAATTCTCAGCAAAAGGTGGTATGATTGGCTGATTCTCAGCATTTCTTGGCTCTCTAGGTATTCCATGTGGGGAAGGGGGTCTTCTGAGATTGTTATTTAGAGCTTGAGGATATAGGTTTTCTTTGGCAGGAGGCCTGCTCCCAAGGGAGATCCTATCCACCAATCTTTTTGTAGTTCTCATCATCTACTCAAACTTGGCATCCATCGACTGGGATGTGGAAGGTTTCACTGCTTCATTGCCTATCTTTTTCTCAGCTTCAGTTATGTGCTTAATTTTTCCTAAGGCCATCAAGTTGGCTTCAACTTTTAATGCATCTTGTAGCATATCAGGGAGAGTGGCAAATCTCCTCTCTCTCAACATGAGAGCAAGGTCATTTCCAAAGTAGTTGGAAAAATGAAGCTTGGCTGCCCCTACAGGGGGTTTTATGTCCACTGGGATAGAATTGTACATTATCATGAACTTGGATTTGAATTCTTCGACAGTCTCCACATTGGTTTTCTTTGTATGTTTGTAACATCCCGATAATTTTGTAAAAATTTAAAAAAAAATTAAAACAACATTAAATGTTAAAATTACAAATGCGGAAATAATAATTGCTTAAACAAGTAACATTAAATATTGAAGTCATAAATGCGGAAAATAAATTAATCACTGCTTCTCTTAAATTAAATACAGTTTAACGATAGTGACACAACATACTTCTTTTAAAAGCAAGAACCACATTAGTTTTGATTGTATTAACTGTAATTCAATTTATCTTGCAATAAAGTTTTCTTCACAAGGTACTGGCAGTTTTGTTTTGAATGGTGATGAAAGGGGTCCTACGGGGTACCCTGAGGCTTACTTAGATATGCTAGCTAAAGCATGTGAACCTATTCTTCTTGCGCATATTCACAAGTAAGAGCAGTGCGACAAATCGTGTGTTATGAGTAAATATGTTTTTCAATTCATCGTCAATGTATTGTGAAAACTCTAAGTGCTTCCTTACATGAAATTTATTGAAGGTATGGGTCTTTGTCCTACTTCTCGTCTGTGTGCTGGTTTACAAACTTCACAAAGCTATTAGAATTCTATCATCATTTCGCTATAATACAAGGATTGGTGATGTCCTATGTGTTTTAAATTATGAGTGCTAGGTTCCAATGTATACAATAAATCACTTGATGTTATCAAATAATTATAATAACTTTTATAATCTTGCATATAAAAGAAATACTAATGCAGCATCAATATTTTGATTATATCATCTTAATTCTATTGTGGATTTACTATCCTTGAAGAATTATGTCCTTCTAATATAATATTTATGCATTAGAACGTAAATTGTTCTTTGTGAAAAGGTAGAATAGTGTAACAAATATTACGATGTGCAATAGTATTGCATCCCAAACTATATACTAAGCATCAAACCTTTACATGGAATATTATCCTAATTAAAAATGAAGTGCTAAAACGAAGTAGACCGAGCAATTAAAAGACTAATACTATGGATATGAAATGAACTAAAGGTTGTAAACCTAAGTCTTGTATTGATATCTGAAAGTGATCGAGCATTAAAAGCTTACTGTACTGGTAGGTTTTTCATATTAGATCTGGTATTAAATTCGCCTGTCTTCAGTGTTAAGTTGACTTCCTAGTTGGAACCAACATGGCTATAGTGCATGATAGTAGTGAACCCAAAAGCTACTGAAGTTTCGAGCTGTTCACTAAAATGAACTTTGGTTGACCGAGCTGGAGGTCGTGATAGATATGAAAATCAATGAAATATTAATGCAGTTGATACACAAATTTCGACGTGCTAGGTTGGCTTTACCTCCGTCATTGATTTCACAAATTCTTGGGATTGAACCAGGAAAACCCTAACTCACTACGTTTATGTGGTTTGTTGATTTCTTTGTCATTCATTATGTTGGAAGTGGTTTTTTAGAGAGGCCGACAAGCTAAGAAACTCAAGGTTTTTGCTTAATTGATGCTCAGGGATCCTTCTCGATACTCGATATCATGACCTGTTGAATGTGGTTTTGATACATGTAAATGATTTTAAGGATTGCGCCTTCTGCGAAATATTGCAGTAGTTTTAGGCATTGGAGGGTTGGATTTAGGGTCTGTCTTTCTTTGTATGTTGAGAGAGTAGTCTTCAGGGTTTCTGGATGTTGGTGAGGAACCAAAGATGGACCCTTGAGAAAGGATATACTATTGTTTGTAGAACTGGAACTTCTTTTTCGAGCTTGAAGGTTGGCTTTGTCAATAGTCGTTGATTTTACATGACTCTTACTCGGAACTGTAATCCCAAGTAACGTCTCAACTTAAGTTTTAAAGCTCTCTTAATGCTTTGATAAAATATAAAACCTCTGTAGTTTATCATTTGACCACTTGTGATTTTTGTGGTAGGATTTTCACTTCATTGAGTGGTTTCAGTATTTGAAGCTTGAAGGGAAAGGTGTTTCTCAGCCGCTGGGTAAGCCTCAGAGGTTCACTTCCTTGTAGACACCCCTGGCACGGTGTGGTCGGTGTTTTTATGATGTTAAGAGTCTGTTATTTTATGGTTTGGCAAGGTTTTCCTTGGTCGTGAAGAGGATGATGTTTAAATAATGTTACTATGCTCGGCAGGGGTTGAATCCTCACCCTGTCAACCTTCTGGCATTTCTGCTAAGGTTTTTATTAAACGAAAATGTATGAGGGAAGAACCCTAAGTTTGGAATAGTCATAAAAATAATTCTTAAGATGTTTTTAGTTTCAAGTTTGTGTTTATCTATAATGTTATTTTAACTACAATGATGCCATGTTAAAAGATGAAAGCTGAGGTTTAACTTATTGGTATATGAGATTTCTGTGCAATTTATGTTTAAGAAGCCATTTAAGTAGTTGTGAGATTCAGATTGGTTTGAATCCTTCGTTTGACTGAACACTACGTTTGATAAAATGACTGGTAATTTACAATAGTGGACTCGGCCGAGAGCCATGGATAAATTACATCACAAAAGAGTAACCCTGTTATTTCAAATTAAGGTCTGATAGTGATGAGAACTCAATAGTTCATATTGATCCAACACTTATAGTTAAAAATAACGCTCTGAACTTAGCTTAATTGGAATAGATGGTTGTTGTACCTATGATGGTTAACCATAGAATGTTTGTTTTTGGAATTCAAATAAAAGAAAAAGAGTTTTTTCCATTGAACCTATTACTGTCATGTAACGTAGATGATAAGTTCTCCTTTATTAAAGGTTTCGATCCTATGTTTGAGTTATTGTAAAAGAGTAAAACAAAGTTAGGTTATATTTATAATAGGCAGTGTTTGAATTTAAATATTATGATTGTTAACTAGATCAAAAGATGATATATAAAAAAAATACTGAAACGAAATAGTATAATAGAATGATGTTAAATATTTTTCATTGATAAGTATCTATCTAGTTTATGTGTATCTATTCTGTATAAAGAATTTATTGCAGCTGTTAAAATTTCTAGAATAAATAATTCTTGAAACATTGGATTTATAACACCCTACTGTTGAAATAGAATGCATAGTGTTAGTTGTTCAACAATGGATAGTGATTAATAAAAACCTATTTTCATGCAGAGATGATATGTCTTTCTTTTGTACCTAAATACAGGAAAAGCTAAATATTTGTTTTATAATGTGTTGTTCTATATTCTGAGTTTAACTATACATAAATGATACTTCAGAATTTAAAAGAAATGCTACAGTAATTATCTAATCATTCAAATGGCATTCTTCCTATCATTCATCTCTATTAATTTTACCTTTCTAAAACTAGAGTACTATACAGATAATAGTATGGGAAAAATACAGAAAATAATTTAATCATTCATCTAATTTACTTAACCATTCTTATGCCAAATCATCTCTAGGTCAGGAAATGAAATAGTTTCTTTTTTATAACTGTAAATAATAAATCTATAATGCAGAAAATTATTTAACTGTAAACAATAAGTCAGAACAGTAAAACCTGATTCACTGTAGGAGAAACAAATATCCCAAGGAACCTGTTCCACCCAACCTATTTTTGAAGATAGCCAAATTACTTGCCTTATGACCCCTGAGCCTGTTCACTGAACCACTAGGAAGAAGAAGAGTCTATACAAGCCATAGTTCATCAACTTGCAGTAAAAATATAGATTATCCAGTCATAAAGACTCAGCAGTCAAAGAGACATGCACCAGCACCTCTGGTTTCCTTCTCAGAATAACTAGCAACTCGGAGTGCACTTCCACTTAGCCTCCCTATTCGAATCTCTCAGTGATCACCTGATACACTTGAGGAAATATTTATGCAGAAAATATTGTGGAGTCGCCTTCCCAATTTGAATTTCCTTATTTAGGCTCCCTAGGCCTTTTAGTGGTTAACCCGGTCATTAATGAGCTAATAGATCTCTTCCACCTACCTGGGGGATAATGCCACAATTTAGGAGTAGTTGTCCCATAACCAACAACTAGTGGTGGAGTGCAAATGCTGCCATCTGTCCAATGCCTTCTAACAGCCTCCATTCCTCCTAATGGGTCAGTGAACACTCATTTAACAGTTCCCTTAGGTGTTTGTCTCCTGTTTAATTTATTAAATAATAATAATAAGTCATTACAATCATCCTTGACCATATTTGGTCATAATTACAACATTTTGTAATTAAAATTTAACATAATGTATTTTGTAAATAAGATAATTAGTCTCAAAATTTGGGTAGGTGACACACACCCCCCCTTAAGTCTCAACATCGTCCTCGATGTTGTTTAATCACTCTCCAAGTGTTCCTGAAACAGAGTTGGGTATGCTGCCTGCATACTACTCTCCAACTCCCAAATTGCCTCTTCCAGGCTAAGGTGCTTCCATTGAACCTTTACCTTCCCAATGGTGCGATTCTGGAGTAGAATTTCCCTCCTTTCGAGGATACAGTCCAGCTCCACCTGAAAATCACTGTCTTGTCCCACCTATACATCATTCCAATTTACAACATGAGTAGCATCATGTACATATTTCTTTAAAAATTAAATATGAAAAACATTATGTATCTTTAGATTTGGTGGCAAATCCAGTTGATATGCCACGGGTCCAACTCTTGACAAAATTTTGAAAGGACCACAATAATTGGGTGCCAGCTTGGCACAACTTCCGAATTTCAATGAACTCTTTTTCAGTCTTACCTTAAGAAAAGCATGTTCACCAACCAGGAACTCTTTCTGATTCCTTCTAAGGTCTGCTTAACTCTTTTTCATATCTTAATCACCTTTAAGATTTCTTTGTACCTATTTCACAATTAGTTCTAATTCTTGCAACAATTCAGGTCCTAAAATAACTCTATTTACTGGGTCATTCCAAGAAACTGGTGTATCACATTTCCTACCATAAAGAATTTCAAAACGGCTAAGCCTGGTTGATGCATGATAATGGTTGTTATATGCAAATTCTGCTAAATGCAAGTAGTCCTCCCACTTACCAGGCTGGTCCTTAACATACGTCCTTAGCATGTCTTCCAATACCTAATTCACTCTTTCTGTTTGTCTATCCATTTGTGGATGAAATGTTGTGTTGAAGTTTAAGGTTGTATTCAACCCCTTAAACAAAGATCCCCAAAAGTTCCTAGTAAACTTAGAATCATGGTCTGAAACTATCACTTTTGGTATTCCATGCAATCGAAAAATCTGCTTCACAAAGATTTATGCAATATCTGGAGCCTTATGAGTAGTCTTTACAGGTATAAAATGTGCTTCCTAGCTGAGTTTATCCACTACCACCATGATGGATTCATTTTGTTTCTGATTTTTGGGTAGTCCAGGAATAAAATCCATACTTATGATCTCTCATTTCCAGTTAGGTATAGGCAATGGCTGTAACAGTCCAGCCAGATGTTGATGTTCAACCTTTACTTTTTGACAGTCAAAACACTTAGCTAAATATTCTGCTACTTCATCCTTCATTAAGGGCCAATAATACTCTTTTTGTAACATGGTGATGGTTTTTTGATAACCTGGATGACCAGAATAATGACTCTTGTGCATCTCATCTAAAATCAGAATTTTACTTTTGGTATGTTGGGTACATACAATCTGTTTTTGTACAACATCAATCCATTTTCTTTTAAACAGTAATCTGTCATAGAATTTTTAGAATTGCTTTCTGCTATCTTTTCATGTAATTTTATGTATTCTTCATCAGTTTCGATCCCTTCAAAGATATGATTTTCTAAATCCGTTGAGTATGTACTGATGTCTGAAATAAAATTCAACTTTGCTTTACGACTTAATGCATCAGCAACCTTGTTCTCTTTCCCTTTAATGTGTTGAATTCCAAAATCATATTCACTTAGAAAAGTTAGCCATCTAGCTTGTCTAGCGTTTAAATTTGTCTAATCTAATAAATACTTCAACCCCATGTTATCTGTCAACAAAGTAAATTTTCTTCCAATAAGATGGTGACACCACATTTTCAAAGCATGAATCACTGCTAATAATTCCAGATCATAAGTAGAATAATTTTTCTCATGTAATTTCAGATTTCTAGACTCATATGAAACAGCATGTCCCTCTTGTGTTAGGACTCCGCCGAGTCCGTCATCACATGCATCGGTGCATACTATAAAATCCTTATTAGGATCTGCAATCCTCAGAATAGGTGTTGTAGTTAGTAATCCCTTCAACTTCTTAAAATTGTCTGAACATTTCTGATCCCATACAGACTTATTCCCTTTCTTCTGTAAGGAGGTTATTGGGTTTGCAATCTTTGAAAAACCTTCTATGAATTTTCTATAATATCCGGTAATCCCCATAAATGATCGTACATCCAACACATCTTTACGAACCGGCCATTCATTAATGGGTTTTATCTTATCGGGGTCAACCGAGATTCCTTCTTTAGAGATTATGTGTCCTAAATACTGAATCTTGTCCTTGTAAAACTCACACTTACTAAACTTAGCATATAACTGATGATCTCTCAGAACCTGTAAAATAATACACAGATGTTCATCATGTTCTTCCTTACTTTTAGAATATACCAGAATGTCATCTATGAACACACTAGCGAACTTATCCAAGTATTTGTGCAGAATATTTTCCATTAAGCAGATGAATACTAACGGGGCATTGGTCAACCCAAATGACATGACCACAAACTCATAATGTCCATAATGAGTTCTAAAGGCTGTTTTAAAAATATTTTCATCCTTCACATGAACTTGATGATATCCTGACCTTAAATCAATCTTTGGAAATATTGTTGCCCCACGTAGATGATTAAATTGATCGTCGATGCGGGGCAACAGATATCGATTCTTGATTGTCATCTTATTCAACTGACGATAATCTATGCAGAGTCTTAAAGTGCCATCCTTCTTCTTAACAAAAATAACAGGTACTCCCCAAGGAGACATGCTAGGTCTTATATAGTTTTTATCAATCAGTTCCTTCAACTGTGATTTCAACTCATTTAATTCCAGTATATTCATCCTATATGGAGCTTTAGAATTCGATACCGCACCCGGTATTAATTCAATGGTAAAATCTAGATCTCTCTTAGGGGATAATTTTTAATAATCAAATTGGCACCCTTAACTATGTGAAGGAGCAACATATGTTTACCATGCACCCGCGACAGGAAGTCATGACACAAATTCAATCAGAGACGAATCCTTTTTGAGAAATGCATTAAAATGCATTAATTGTGTTTAAATCATCCTAAGTGGAGCAAAAAGCCTAAAAACTATTCAAAATCGGGTTTTCACTTGAAAATAATCAAAATGAGGAAAATGACTAATCCCACATTTAGAAGAGAAGCCGAATGCCCATTTCCCAATGCTACATAAGAAAGGCATGGGAGGCATGGTAAAGGGAGACAAAAAGATCAAAGACATGCTGAGGAGATTCTGAAGGAAGGAGAAGAGCTCCAAGTCTTCAAAAGCAAGGATGAAGGAAGGAGACTTTATGGCAAGGGAGGAGGATTCACACCAGGATTCCTGGTAATCATGTATCTTCTCCATTGTTTTAGCATGAATTCCTACACTAGTTTGACTATTTTTCTAAGAGATGGTGAGTCTCTACGTCAGCATTATGAAAATATTATCACAAGTTTCCAAAGATCTAGATTCATTAATCAAAACTCATTAAGATCTAAAGACTATTAAGAATTAAATTCATGCATGATAAGCTAAATTCAAACTCATAGATGGTAGAAACTTGAATCTATTCATAGTAGAACAATGGAGAGATACATCCTTACCATGGCATTAGATATGAATCCTTCCTCCATTGACATGAGCTTCCTTTCCTTCACCCTTGATTTTGAAGAATTTGAGCTATTTCTCCTCCTTCAGAATCTTTCCAGCATTCCTTTGCTCTTCCTTGGTGTCCCCTTACCATGACCCAAATCCTTTTTTATATAGCATTGGGAAATGTGCCTTAGGTTTCTCTTTTGAGTGTGGGATAATCCATTTTAGAATATTTTAACTTGAAAACCCACTTTTCATATTTTTTAGGCTTTTTGCACCATTTAGAATGATTTTAAGCACAATTAATGCATTTCTTAGAGAGGATTCATCTCTCCATGAACTTGTGTCATGTCTTCCTGCTGCAGGTGCATGGTAAACATGCGCTTCTTCCATCACTTGACTAAGGGTGTTAATTTTGTTGTTAACATATGCCCCCTAATGTGTGAGGTCCGAGGTAGAGCTAAGGGCCAAAATACATTACTGAAATTTATACTCGATATACTGATACTCTTTATGATGATACATTTTATACTGATACTCTCTATCGTTCAAAGCAAGGATAAGGGAAGGAAAGCTCACATGCGATGGATTGAGGATCACACTTGTAAAACATAGCAATTTCTCAAATATATAATATCTTCCTGAGGCGGGCATACCCATGCTCAGCAGTAAACAAGCATAACCACAAATAATACATAGTGGATCCATGTCAAAACCAAATTTTCTGAAAATGTAAATGTGCATTTTGATGAGTGCGGTAACAAAGTCTTTTTGGGATTCTGACATGGCGGTCTAATCTTGCATAGCTCGGGTAGTGCATCGATGAGTGATACAACTGTTTTTTCCAAGGTCTTCAATAAAAATCGACGATAGTGTGAGTTTATATCATGCGAATAAGTGATCTAATGTCGAGCATAATAAAACACCATCTGATTACCGGTCATTGATATATATTGTTAACAGATGCGAAGAGACCCACCGATAATAATGATGGACTCTAAGGTACTGAGTACAAACTAACAACTGTGAATAAATGATCTGAAGTTGAACACTTGTAGAATCAAACAATCAGGGGTCATTGATGTATACCCACTGTCATTTGCGAGGAAAACCTGCCACTAATGACTACAAGATCCAAGGTACTCTCGGGTTTCTAGATCCATGTCCTAGATGATGATTTGATGTCGATAGGAATAGATCCATCGGAAGGAGGGAATTAATGCATCCCACATCAACCAATACGAAACAAAGATCAATAGTCTGATATAATTTGGTAGAACTGCGAGATCCAACACTGTATACTGACACAAGGAAGGCCGACATGACTGGTCAGGAATATTTGAGGAATGGCTGACTCGATTTGGACTTCCCTTGAACACATAACATGACGCAAAATGGACACTTGGAAACATAAGACTTTGAATAACCGACCTTAATGAAATATGCTAAATCCAAATGCATTAACGAAAGCTCCATTGTTGACGGGAAGGATAACCCATCGGTGGAGATATATTCGAAATACTGGTACAGTTTCCTAAGGCAAATACAGATGGTGTACTGACAGCAGAGACCAAATTATGTGCCGTGTTCAAGGGCGACAAGGACTGACTGTTGCCGTTTTCTCCAAGGATTATACTATGAAGTGATTCAAGTCTCTACCTTTTTGGATTTTTGTGTTTTTTAATTTTTATGCTTTTTCATTTTTTGTAAAAAAGAATAAAGAATGTTATGATACATAGGAGGGAACGAGTGTTGCATGGGTGTACGCCTATTTTTCAAGGGTACAGGTTAGGCCAAGTCAAAGATCCATATTGCAAACAAGGGCTAAGCTAGTTGTGCACACTCTTACAGTTGTTCCTTCCCAAGGTAGGCTATCTGAAGCAGGATTATGTGTCAACGGATGGTGAAGAAATACCATGTGACTGAGGTTATCCAATTTGGTGAAATGGCCAAGTCAGAATGGTTCAACGAGGTTTACTTCAACTTGAATCTTTGTGAAAAATGTCAAAATCATAGATCATCATGAATCATGATCTGCCTCAACTACCTGTGTCAAATAGTTCGAACCGTCAAAGTCTTCAAGTCCTGAAATCAAAACCATTTCACTAGCCAGTAGTTTAGTTAGAAACTGGTTCAAATGTGCCTTTAATATCTAAAAAGATAGCAAAAAATGAGGAATTATGCACCTTTCTATCATTCAAAAGGATACGGTTTGTATATGTATGAATAAAAGATAAGTAAAAATACTCATGATTTACCATATGTGTTCTTTGTGCAGCCGATGTATGAGAGGAGGCATCCCCCTTCACCTTGAATTCCTAGAAGCTATGAACCTTTAGTCTTTGATCTGCCAGTAGTGGGTTAGTTTCGATGTTGGATAGAAAATTTTGAAATAGTTTCCCATGTTTTCGAGTTTTTCCAAATTTTTCATTTTTTTGTTTGTATGAACATTTTTTGGGTCTTATCTGTAAGAAAAAGAATAAAAAAGGGAAATAGTATTTACACTATTCTTTTTGGTGTGTGCAAATTTTACACACTTTTTGGGTTATGATGTAAGCTAGATTATTTTGGTTTCATTTATGTCCTTTAAATGATATGTTCAATTAAATTGGACATGAAACAATGTACATGCTTGCTTTTTGGTATAATGTTAATGACTTAGATGCAAATCAAGTACATAGTTGGCCAAAGAATCAGCCAAACTATTCAAACTTCTAGGAACATGTATATACTCAATAAACTCGAACCGATGCTCTAAAAGACATACTCATAGAAACTTTGTAAACAGTGTAGGATGTCGAACCTGATACTGCCCATTTAACTGGGATACAACTAACTCTGAGTCCAGTTTGACGATTATTTTTTGGATGCCAAGGGTGATAGCCTCGACAAGAAGCTCAATGACTGCGCTATATTTTGCAACATTGTTGGTTGCAGATCCGAGAAAAATGCCTCTTGAACTAAGAACTTCGTTATTAGGTGAAAAAACCACCCATGCGACGGAAGCAACATTCCGAGAACTACGGCTGGCACCATCTACATATCCCACATATGTGAAAGATTCTTGTGCCATCTTCCAAAGTGACAATGCCAAACAAGATAAGTGTGTGCCCGAAATAACTAATGTACAAAAGTCTATACAAAAAATACAACATAATACAACAAATGGTGCGAGGCATCAGTGCCTACGCGAAGTATTTCTTCAGATAGAGACCATTTCTGATCTCCGACATGGGTTCCCCATCAAAATTGACTAATTCATAAGCTGCCTTTTTTAACACAGTTTTGACAACAAGTGGGCCAAACCATTTAGATACAAATTTCCCTTCTCCTATTTTATCTTGGTCCTTGTCATAAACTAAAACCAGATCACCTTCAGAAAATACTCGAGGACGAATGGACTTGTCATATTGTGTTTTGACCCTCTTCTTATGTACTTCTATGTTTAGAGAGGCTTCTCTTCTAGTTTCATCCAAAGCATGGAGATCGAGAAGCCTTTCCTCTTCCACAGAAGTGCTAGGTAGGAGTTTGACAACTATATTTAATGATGGGATTTCACATTCAATTGGAAACACAGCTTCTTCTCCATAAACCAGTTGGAAAGGAGTGAATCTGGTTGTAGTTTTAGCAGTTGTTCGGTAGGCCCAAAGAGCAGTAAACAACATCAAGTGCCAATTGTTCTTGTTTTTATTTATCATCCTTTGTAACATGGTTTTCAAAACCTTGTTGATGGCTTCTACTTGTCCATTAGCTTGAGGATAATATGGTGAGGAAAATTTTTGCCGCAATCCTAATTGTTTTGTAAGTTCATCCATACAGGAATTCCTAAAATGACTTTTGTTGTCCATAGTGATCTCTTTGGGTACACCAAACCTTGCTATCACATCATTGAATAGAAAGTATGTTGCAATTTTACCCATGCAATTGAATGTAGGCATCGCCTCAGCCCACTTGGTGAAGTAGTCCACTGCTACAATGATGTAGTGGTGGCCATCGGCTGAAGGTGGGTTGACTGTCATATAATCAATGGCCCATTTTGAAAATGGACCCACGATTACTATAGGGTGTAAATGAGTAAGATGTGTGCACATTTTCCTTGTGTAAATTTGGAAAGGGTGACACTTTTTGACCGCGTTTATGCAATCTTTGAAAATTGTAGGCCAAAAGTATCCTACACGCAAGATTTTCTAAGTAGTTGCTAACCCAAAAAGATGACCGCCACATGCTCCAACATGGAAATCATTCAATACTTGTTCAGCTTCTTGGTGTATTAAACAATGCCTTAATATCATATCTATTCCACGACGGTACAAAGTATCCCCGATGATGAGGTATCTTCGAGCTCGATGTCAAATGCGACGTTGTTTAATACTAGAAAGCTGAGGATCGATCCTTTGGGTTTGAAGGTATATAATGAATGCTCCATACCATGGATCAGAAGGTGAAATGAGGAATACATGTTCATCTGCCCAAGTTTCAACAGATATAGTACCCTCCTTCTCTATGGGTAACTCAAACATTAATTCAGCAAATGCCAACAACTTCTTAGCTTTAGCGTTTTTTAATTCGAGGTCAAATTATTGTAAAATTACTATCCATTTTGAGTATTTTCCATCAATGACATGGCGTGACAAAATGTGTCTCATGGGGTTCATTTCAGCCACTATGGTTGTTTTCCTTGGAAGTATGTAATGTCTAAGTCTTTGGACAGCATGGACCGCTGCCAAGGCCAACTTCTCGACCTAGGAATATCTCAATTCAAGACCTGCAAGGCCCTTACTAATATAGTAAACAACATGTTCTTGAGAGGATTCATCTTCTTGTGCTAAGACCATTCCAATTGTGGTAGGAGAGGTGGCCAAATATAGCAAAAAGTCTCGATTATAGTTCGGTGGACTAAGCACCAGGGCAAAGACCAAAGCTTTCTTTAGTTCATCGAATGAGCGTTGAGCTTGGTCATCCCATGTAAATGTTGCATCTTGTTTTTAGGATTCCTGGTAATGTTCCACCAAATCATCAATCTCAATGGAACATACCCCAGCAAGGGGGAAATCCACCTATCAATCCTATCCCACACTAGAATGGTAATGTTCCACCAAGTCATCAATCTCAATGGAACATACCTCCGCAAGGAGGAAATCCATGCATTCAATATAGTTCACAATGGACTAGGCAAAATTCAGGAAGTAACCAATCTTTTCGGATGCCATCTCCACAAGGAGGCAATCAACCTTGGAATGATTTTCAATACCAAGTTCAACTGCCATGGTATGGTTGGGATCTAGGAAATAACCAATCTTCTTGGACCCCACCTCCACAAGGAGGCAATCCACCCAATGGTCATGTTTTGGGAAGTTGCCAAACTTCTTGGGGTCAGTCTCCGCAAACGGGAAACCCACCTTGGAATTCTTATCACACCCAGGGACCACATCAATGGAGTGGTCAGGTTCTATAAAGTAGCCAATCTTTTTCGGGCCTAACCCCGCAAGGGGGCAATCCAACCATTAACCCCATTCTGCCATGGAGTGGTCAGGTTCTAGAAAATAACCAATCTTTTTGGAACCAACCTGCAAGACCTGTGTTTGATCTAGCTAGGATGCCACATGAACCTCATGTCAATGGGTTGACAGATTCCGTCAACCATATTGAACAGATTACCCCACATCCGGGACAAGTTTCTATTTAGAATTCCCAACTCACAGCTGGCCAGGAAATGCAGGAACTTGCTAATCCTTCCAACAATTTCGACACCCTCACAGTCTCATCCATAGACCTTAGAGGAAAGAAGAAGAAGTACAAGAGTAAGAAAGATGCTAACTCTGGGAAGGGAGATGCACCAACTGTGCTTCAATGTCGTGGGAAACAACAACCCACTATTTTGACACCAGTACCTCCACCAAGGGGAAACCAGCCAACCCCCCTGCAAGGGGGAAATGATCCTAATGCCAATGTCTTCATGTGTGATCCTGAGATGAACATTCAAACAAGAATTGATTCTTATGATGTCTCTCCTAGTACACTAGAATAACCGGAATCACAACCAGATGGTTATCTCTACATCGAGAAACCAACCATAAACTTAGTACCACACCCCCCCAAAGGTGTTCTACGCAAAACAATGCATAATCCCAACACACAAGCTGCTCAGAATAGTAATTTTCTCGAGGACCTAGCTCAAGTACCATGTGCCATGTCGTCCTTGGAGGTATTGTAATGTCATTCTGCGCCAAGAAAGGAACTATTGTCTACCATTTGTGTTGTTGATCCATCCGATGAGACTTTGATCACATCAGACATAGACCATTCAATATGTAGGATCCTTCTCGAAGTTTCTTTTCAGATTAAAATAATGACTCATGGTAAGAGCATATGTCTAACCATAGTAGATGAAAGGACCTCAGCTTGTGTAATGTCATTTCCATGTTGTCAAGCATTTGGATCACCCCTATCTGTCGTAGAAGTTTCAAACACAGCTACTCAAATAACTTCGATAGATTCAGATCAAAATCTTCCCTTGATGGAGGAATATGATTCGTTTACTTGGCCCATTTGGGCTGTGAGATCTCCCAGCTCACACGACTTCTTGGATTACATTTTATCATTAAATGAAGATATCCCTGAAGTTGTAAACATTTGGTTGTACCCACCTAAGATCATCTTTTGTGGGGTCACTGGGAGCATACTTGATATACATCTACCCAAGTATAGGAGCATGATCTGCATGTTCCTCGATATTATCTGGTATATTTGGAAACTTGCATATAGGTTTAGGCCATCCCTTTGTGAAGATGCATTTGAAACTTTTGCAACCCAAACTTACCATAGGTTTGTACCTGTTGGAAATTGGTGGGTCATCCCTTCATATCTGTATTTTCCACCATTCCGACAGCAGAGCCTACCGAACATGGGACACCCTAGTCAGCACCCCATTGCCATTTTGGTGCCCATGCTACGTTATTCTCATAGGCCCGGGATCCCTATTAGTCCCATCATGACTTGGAGTTTGAGACCACATATTTCTCTTTCATACATTTTTGACCATATCCTGATGGGCTCCCAATTTTTTGTCATTTTACATAAGCTTTCGTTAAAATATCCACTTGAACATCCATGCAAACTGCTTTGTTGCTTGTTGCTTATGTTGCTTGTTTTCCTGTATAGTCACTTTTTGTTACAAGATGCCTATAAACCATTGCTTATGTATATTTGACCCATACCCATGGAGGAAACATCTACAAGAGTGTACATAACTAGCTCAGCCCTTGTTTGCAATATGGATCTTTTCCTTGGCCTAACCCATGCCCTTGACATTTAGGCGCATGCCCTTGAGACACTCGTTTTCTCTAATGTACCATAGCATGCTTTATTCTTTTTTCAAGCTAATAAATGAAAAAGGTTAAAAAAAATTGGAAAACAAAAAAATCCAAAAAGGGAGAGACTTGAATCACTTCATATTATAAACTCTAAAGAAAACGGCAACAGTCAGTCCTTGTCACCCTTGAACACGACACATAATTTTGTATCCATTGTCAGTACACCATCTACATTTGCCTTAGGAAACTGTACTAGTATTTTGAACAGGTCTCCATTGATGGTTTATCCTTCTCTTCACGAATGGAGCTTTTGTTAATGCATCTAGCATTAGCGGATTTCATTAAGGTCAGTTACTCAAAGTCCTATGTTTCCAAGTGTCCATTCTGCATCGTGTTATGTGTTCAAGGGAAGTCCAAACCAAATCAGCCAATTCTCAAATATTCCTGACCAATCATGTCGACCTTCCTTGTGTCAGTATACAGTGTTGGATCTTGCAGTTCTACCAAATTACATCATACTATTAATCTTTGTTTCGTATCAATTGATGTGGGATACATCAATGCCCTCCTTCCGATGGATCTATTCCTATCAACATCAAATCATCATCTAGGACATGGATCTAGAAACCTGAGAGTACCTTGGATCTTGCAGTCATTAGTGGAAGGATTCCTCGCAAATGACAGTGGGTATACATCAATGACCCCTGATTTTTTGACTCTACAAGTGTTCGACTTCAGAACATCTATTCACACTTGTTAGTTTGTACTCAGTGCCTTAGAGTCCATCATCATTATCGGTGGGTCTCTTCGCATCTGTTAACAGTATACATCCATGACTGGTAATCAGATGGCGTTTTATTATGCTCAACATCAGATCACTTATTCACATGATATAAACTCGTACTATCGTCGATTTGTATTGAATACCTTGGGAAAAATAGTTGTATCACTCATCGAAGCACTGCTCGAGTTGCGCAAGATTAGACTGTCGTGTCAAAAGTTCAATAAAGACTTTGTTATCACACTCATCCAAGTGCATGTATACATTTTCAGAAAAAAATTTGCTTTTGACATGGATCCACTGTGTATTGTTCTTGGCCATGCTTGTTTAATGTTGAGCATGGGTATGCCTTCCTCAGGAAGATATTATATATTTGAGAAATTGCTATGTCTTGCAGGTGTGATCCTCAATCCTGCGCCCATAAGTTTTCCTTCCCTTATCCTTGCTTTGAATGATAAAGAGTATCAGTATACTGAGTATAAATTCCAGTAATGTATTTCGGCCCTTAGCTCTACTTCATACCTCACACATTAGGGGGCATCTATTAACAATCAAATTGGTACCCTTAACTAAGTGAAGGAACAACATATGTTTACCATGCACCCGCGACAAGAAGTCATGACACAAATTCAATTAGACATGAATCCTCTCTGAGAAATGCATTAATTGTGTTTAAATCATCCTAAGTGGAGCAAAAATCCTAAAAACTATTCAAAAGTGGGTTTTCACTTGAAAATAATCAAAATGAGGAAAATGACTAATCCCACATTTAGAAGAGAAGCCTAAGGCCCATTTCCCAATGCTACATAAGAAAGGCATGGGAGGCATGGTAAAGGGAGACAAAAAGATCAAAGACATGCTGAGGAGATTCTGAAGGAAGGAGAAGAGCTCCAAGTCTTCAAAAGCAAGGATGAAGGAAGGAGAATTTATGGCAAGGGAGGAGGATTCACACCAGGATTCCTGGTAATCATGTATCTTCTCCATTGTTTTAGCATGAATTGATTCAATTTTATGCCATTTAAGAGTTTTTTATGCTTATCATGCATGATTTTAATTCCTAAATGATTTTCGATCTTAATGGGTTTTAATGAATGAATCTAGATCTGTAGATTCTTGTAATAATCTTTTCATTTCTGACGTAGAGACTGACCACCTCTTAGCAAAATAGTAGAACTAGTGTAGACAAGTCCCTGCACTAAATATTGTTATTAGTAATCCGGGAATCTCTTCTGGAAAAACATCTTGGAAATCTTTTAGGATAGGTATATCTTCTAGTTTCAGTTTGTCCTCTTTAGTAATTAATTCCTCATTTACTACATTGACAGCAAACATATGACATCCTTTCCTAATTTCTCTTTTCACTTGCACAGTTGAAATCTGTCTAAGTGATGACCTTCTAGGAATACCCTTCACTTCTACTGTTTCTCCTTCATCATTTAGATAGGTAAACATTTTCTCATAACAATTCAGAATAACATGATGTGCTTCTAACCAGTCCATTCCAATTAAAATTTCATAGGATCCTAAAGGTAAAACATTTAACTTGGTTTGCGTCTTAAGCTGATTCATAGATAACACACAACTTTCAACAAAATCAGAAACTTTTCTTTTCGTTCCTATTTCTAGTCTAACTAACCAGGATTTATTAAATTTCTCTATTTAAAATTTAAAATTTTCTACAACATCGGGAGATATATAACTCAGGCCAGCACCTGGATCAATCAAAATAGTAACAGGGTGGTTTTGTAGCATACCTTCAATCTCTACCATAGAGACGTGATGCTCTTCTTGCCTGTTGTCAAGAGATGCATTAATTCTGGGCATCTCTCTTTCCAAGTCTCCCACAGTAGGTTCAGCTTGTATGGAATGAATATTATTAGCTGTCCGCTTCCTTTTGGGGCATTCTGAACCATAATGAGGACCTTGACACTCAAAACATTTTATAGGTGCCTTTTGGTCATTAGTTCTGGTAACATTGGGAGTATTTATAGGAGCTGTAAAATTCTGCTGCTGATTATTTCTGTGATTGTTTCCTTGAAAATTCCGATTCGGAAAGTTTTTCTTTTGGAAGCCAAAATTTCCATTAAAACTGAAATTTTTCTTTTTCAGCTCAAAGTTGTTGGGTTTATGATTTTTCCAGTTAGATATACCATCTCTTTTCCATTTAGTGTCATAGCAGAAACTTTCTTTCCTCATGGCCTCTTCTAAGGTCTTTGGATTGTCATACTCTATTCTGTCCTTGATGTTGAAAGGTATACAACTCAGGTATCTTTGAATCTTCGGTTTCTCTTCCATGAGGTTGTTAAATTTTCAGAATTTACTTCAATCTGATCTAGGATCTTAACTGAGAGAAAAACATGTACAGCATATCTATAGCATATCAATCATGGAGACAATAATGCAAGCACACAAGAGACACAAAGATTTACTTGGGGAAAACCATAAAGGTGAAAAACCCCAATAACTTCCTCAGAGATAGATAGAGCAATGATACAACCAACCATAAGAGATAGACACAACCTAGCAGCAGATCCTCCTCCTCCATAAGTGCGCCACTGCTCCTTGAGTGCATGAGTGAGAAGTGAGTGATCAAATAGAGTGCTTCCCGCACTCTATTTATACTTGACTTGACTTTCCTTTTTACCTAACTCATGTAGGCTCGAACTTAACCACATAACATAATGCTGACTAGGCCGACCCCCAATAGGGTGGTCTAATAACCCTTTGACCCACATGGCCGACCCCCAATAGTTTGGTCTAATAACCCTTCGACCCACATGACTTATACAGGGCCGACCCCAACAAGGTGGTCTAATAACCCATTAAGTATAAGTTACGACACTTACAATATAAATGGCGACACTTCCGTATAGAGGAATAATAACATCTCTATAGGAATACAATATACATATATGTGAAATACATTCCGAAGTTACATATACATCAACACTCCCTCTTAACTAGGAAGGTATTTCTCAGCACAGTTCTTCTAGCACAAGTCATCTTCTCTGGATCATCGTCACTGGATAATCGTCATCGACTCATCATCATCATCACTGCTGCTACTATCTTAATCAATCTCTGAATCTACTCGTCATAGGAAGTTCTAAAGAGCCAATCCTTTTTCATACTGGATGTAGGCCCACCACCTGCAGGTCTTCATCATCACTGGCCATACTGTGGAATCCTCAGGACTTATTACGTGCGTCACAAAACCTCGAAAGAGAATCCCAGGCTTTTACGAACACACAGCTCTACCTATAGGATCTCCCAGGGCATCGAATTACATGTGACCTCACCACAAAACCTCGCAAGAGCATCCCAGGATGTTACGAGCACACAGCACTACCTATAGGATCTCCCAGGGCAACGAATTACATGTGGTCATGGCAAAACCTCGCAAGAGAATCCTTGGACTGATTACGGGCACACATCCCAACCTATCGGATCTCCGAGGGAAACGAATTACATGCCATAGGACAAAACCTCGAAAGAGCATCTGCCAGATATCCCAGGGAACCGAATTACATGCCATAGGAAAAACCTTGAAAGACTCTCTGCAGATCTCCCAGGGCACCGAATTACATGTCCTCCCAGAGCAAAACTTCGAAAGACCATTTTCTAGATATCCTAGGGAACCGAATTACATGCCATAGGCAAAACCTCGAAAGACTATCTGCAAATATCCCAGGGCACCGGATTACATGCTCATCTTGCACAACCTGATCCATGGCCATAGAGTGTCAACCTGATACTTCACCATACATCATCCTGATGTATCCATGATCATCCTGATCATCATCACTGCAACATCCTGCTGCATGTCATCTGGAGCAACATCCTGAAGCTCGTCATCCATGATCATCCTGATCATCAATGCATCCATTTAATGCACACCATGTATCTACCTGATACATATCATCATCCATGATCCACCTGATCATACAATGTATCCACCTGATACAAATACATGATACATATCACCTCACATGATCCACCTGATCATACAATGTATCCACCTGATACATATATAGATACATGGTCCAAGCATCCAACATGATGCATATACAAAAATACATACACATGATCCAACTGATCGTATCCAGCATCCAACATGATGTGTACATATAAATGATCCAAATGATCATATCCAGCATCCAACATGATGCGTACATACATACATAAAAATGATCCAACTGATCATATCCAGCATCCAACATGATGCGTACATACATACATAAAAATGATCCAACTGATCATATCCAGCATCCAACATGATGCGTACATACATACATAAAAATGATCCAACTGATCATATCCAGTAGCAACCAGAACATCATCCTGATGCTCATCATCCAGCGCTTATATCCATAGCCATGTGAAGGATTTTCCTTCCAACATGCTTGGAATGGATTCAGCAAATGTGACCATCACTTCTTCCTCGAAGTGTCCTCGATCTGAAGAACGCCAAGCCTCTCTCTGAAGTACTCGAAATTCACTCTGGCTAGTGGCTTCGTCAGCACATCTGCAATCTACTCGTTCGTCGCAACATACAGAAGCTTCACAGCTCCTCTCTGCACCATATCCCTAATATAGTGATATTTGATCTCTATGTGTTTCGACCTGTCATGAAACACTGGGTTCTCGAATAGCTTCACACAACTCTGGTTATCACAGAAGATACCAGTAGCCTCCAACGGGAGATCAAATAACTCAGACAGTAGCTTCCGTAGCCATACTGCCTCACAACTAGCTGAACAGGCTGCAATATACTCTGCCTCAGCTGTACTCAGTGCTACACAGGACTGCTTCCTACTAAACCAAGAGATCACACCTAATCCCATACTGAAGCAACACCCAGATGTTCTCTTCCTATCTGCAGCACTGCCAGCCCAATCTGAATCAACATAACCCTGAAGGTTAAAATTTTGATTTGCTTCATACTTGAGCCCAAAATCCACTGTACCCTTCAGGTATCTCAGAACATGCTTTACAGCAACCAGGTGAACACTCCTCGGATCTGTCAGGAACTAAATCAAATGTGTTCACAGCAAAGCAAATATCTGGTCTCGTGTTCATCAGGTACATCAAGGATCCAATCATCTGATGATACATAGAGACATCAACCGGCTCAGATGAAGCATCACATAGAAGTTTTAGATTTGATGCCATAGGTGTGGCCATGGCCTTGCAAACCATCATCCTGAACCTCTTCAGGATATCTACTGCATACTTCCCTTGTCCAAGGAAGATTCCATCTACACTCTACCACACCTCCATGCCAAAAACAAATAGTGCATCATCCCCAAGTTCCTCAGCTCGAACTCGGCAGCAAGCTTCCGCTGCATGTCGGCAATCAATCTATCCTCACCTGATACAAACAGGTTATCCGCATACAAAAGTAGTATCACTGGATTGCCTTCCTCAACCTTGTAGTAAAGGTTGGAATCCGCTTTACTCTTGGTAAAGCCCAAACTGGATAGAAAGTTGTCTATCCTAGCATACCAAGTTCTGTACATATATGAATCCCTATCATGTGTCTCAGAACCAAGTGGTTGCACCACATACACTTCTTCTTCAACTACACCATTCAAGAAAGCTGTCTTGAAATCCATCTGGTGTATCTTCTATCTCAACACTTTTATATTTCTCTATGTTGCCATCTGCAACATGCTTGATCTGATAGTTCCATTTGGAAGTTATAACAAACTTCCCTTCACGTCTTGGGACTACATCCCAAACATCATTCTTCATGATCGACGGATCATGGCATTCCATTTCTTCATCCCAGATCCTGGGAACTTCAATATCTTCAATAGATATCTTTGTTGCTGGAACAAATGTTGTAGTCCTTTTGTAGGTGAAGATATACGGTCTTTCCTACAAAACAGGTTAAATTGCATGATTAGAAACATCTCATAATTTTCAGAACAAATTCTTACACATAAAGAAGTATGTCATACAGTCATGCAATTATCTTTTCCAATGCTTCAATACAACATTTATCCATATCCCGTAACTTTCTAGATGCCTTCCAATCTCTACCAGAACATTGTTAAGAGTGTGCACAACTCCCAACATGTCAGCAAAGAGGTTTTATTCTAGATAAGTAGCAATGGAATGTTGTACAGTTCCATAGGCCACTTACCCATGTATATTAGTAGTATATTGTTCATCAATGCAACTATTCTAATATGCACAATACATATCCTAAGTCTAGGAACATGAGCATATACATCATTGAACAATTTTATTTAAAATACTTATCTTTGTTTGTTCGTTGGGTGGACTCCTTCTGAGTCTTTGCTTCCTTGCAGGAGCTGCTGGAGTCTTAATCTGAAGTAGCTTCTTCTACACCTTTCTGTTGTGGAATGTAGAGAGAGATGGTCAACTCCCTCTGAATATTTGCATCCTTGCATAAACCACTGGAGTGTACTCCCTCTTGATCTTTGCTTCCTGGATTACTTGTTCTTGAACTCATATTCATCCTTGGTCCCTATGCATGCTTATTAGTATCATGATTGTGTTATCCTTGTGATCTCATATAAAATCATACATTCATTAGTATACTATTAAAACACAATAATCTCAAGCATGTATAGTCATGATCATTTCAAACAAAAAATAATAAGCATTAGCATTCAAGGTTTATGTAGGATTCTTATGGTTAGTCAAATCATAAGAAACATAACATGTCTAAACCTGTAATTACTCAAACCTATGACTCTTCAGGTTAGTTGAATCATCAATCAAGATAAGAGATATAATATGCATAAAACCTGTGATTATCCAAACCTATACCTTCATGATTCTTCTGGTTAGTAATATCATCAATTATGGTAAGAAACATAATATGCATACAACCATGATTATTCAAACCTATGACTTCATGAATAATCATTATCAACAATAGTATAAGATCCTAACACAAGGTAGGATTCTATCTTGATATAGGAAAAACATACCTGGATTAGCATGCTAGCTATTTATGTCTAACATACTCACATGATGTCTTCTTGTTCTTCTTCAATGACTTGTGCTGGTAACCTGTATATCTCATAGGTTAACTATTACAAAACCAAGTTATACATACCTAGTAAATGGATCTTCTATGAGATCCATGACAATGGACGAGTCTTTATCCTCATGTCATCATGATCATATGTTCTTGAACTGGAACATGATTTGTCTTTCTTGGTGTACCTTTCATGTTAGTAGACAACATAAACCTCATACAACACCATAATGCATTAGTACAATCATAAGTGTCAACACCCTAACCAATGAATATCTTCTATCATGCATTCATAATTTTGTTAAGGTGATACGACAAATCTAAAATCAAGATTGTACTAACCGTAATAACATGAAGACACGCATACCATAAACTTAATCATGAACAAATCTTGAAACATACCTCAATGAGTCATACCTGTCGAGATCGCTTGTAATCTTCTTATGTAAGGCCTTAGCTTCATCTCCCTCTGAAACAGGAACATCTTCACTTATGCAGGTGACCAATCCATCTTCTTCTAGGATTAACCCAATCCACTTGATTTGCAAGAACTAGACCTGGAGCTGGATATGGGTTTGTCAGAGAAACCCCAAAAATTCAAACTTTGAATTTCAAACTTCCGAAAGGATAGAAATATGCGCCTTGATAAGTTGATCAAACCGGTATATTCAGAATTTGAAAACTGCAAAGTTTCACTCCTCAATTTTTCCTTTGAAACTTTCGAATTCACTGGACGTGACCCTAAACTGGGGTTTGATGAAGCCCACTCTTCTTCCCAATCAAAAAGTTTGAACCAAAGCTCTAAGCTTCTATTTTTCTGAGGAGCTTCCAGCCGTGGTCATAGATTTCAAAAATTCTCATTTTTACAGAAGCCCTAATTTTCCACTTTTCTGATCAAAGTCCCGAACTAGGGTCTGATCAAACCCGGCCTTCTGCCCAACCAAAAATTCTGATTTTGGTCTCTAAATTTTTATTTTGCTGAGTATCATTCAGACGTGGTCTCCGATTACAAAAATTTCAACTTTTTTCTGAAGCCCTAAATTCCGGAAGCCATGAATGAAAGTACTCAAAAATAATTCTGTTTTGATAGAAATATGTACCTGATTGTTTTTGGTGTAACTCCTAACTTTTTGATCCACAGGGTCTGAAAACGTTTCCTGAGATATCCTGACCTGTTAGATTTCCATCCTGATAGGTCTGACCTCAATTGGATTCTCTGAGAGAGGGTTATGTCAAATGTCGCAACGTGACCTGTTTATGGGATAATACAGGAGAGCGCACTTGTATGGAGTGCCACGTGTCACTGGTTCAACTTCGGCCTCTGAAAACGTTTCTTGAGATAGTACAGTCTGTTTACTACCTGTCACATTTTACGAAATTTCATTTGGAGCTTCCTAGCCCAGGTTATGACCTTTTTCCCAAGGTCACCTGATTTTGACTCATATCTGGAAGAGGCCGAAATCCTATATTGTACAGATCATAAATCACAAAGTACAACGAATTAGAGGTTTTCCTTTGGACACAAGGTACATGGAGATCTTAGATTTGTCCTGTAACAATTTCAGATCCGAAAAATTTTCCAAAACGGATTTATAGCGAAAGTTCTACGATGACTGGTTTTTGCTATATCAAGCCCTAGCATCGTAAGTGCAACAAGTGTCATACATGCCATATCATGCCTTCTTTCAGGATAGCTCTGATACCATGTTAAATTTTCAGAATTTACTTCAATCTGATCTAGGGTATTAACTGAGAGAACAACATGTACAGCATATCTACAGCATATCAATCATGGAGACAATAATGCAAGCACACAAGAGACACAAAGATTTACTTGGGGAAAACCATAAAGGTGAAAAACCCCAATAACTTCCTCGGAGATAGATAGAGCAATGATACAACCAACCATAAGAGATAGACACAACCTAGCAGCAGATCCTCCTCCTCCATAAGTGTGCCACTCCTCCTTGAGTGCATGAGTGAGAAGTGAGTGATCAAATAGAGTGCTTCCCGCACTCTATTTATACTTGACTTGACTTGCCTTTTTACCTAACTCATGTAGGCTCGAACTTAGCCACATAACATAATGTTGACTGGGTCGACCCCCAATAGGGTGGTCTAATAACCCTTTGACCCACATGGCCAACCCCCAATAGGTTGGTCTAATAACCCTTCGACCCACATGACTTATACAGGGCCGACCCCAACAAGGTGGTCTAATAACCCATCAAGTATAAGTTACGACACTTACAATATAAATGACGACACTTCCGTATAGAGGAATAATAACATCTCTATAGGAATACAATATACATATATGTGAAATACATTCCGAAGTTACATATACATCAACAGAGGTATGGCACATACCTTAGCAAATTTAGAAACTTGTTGTTCATCTCTTTCATGTTCATAGTTCCCAGCTTTAAATCATAAAATTCCTTGGATTTTTCTTCATAATATTGTTCAGATAAGAACTTCTTCTTGAAGTACCATTTAAAAGTGCTCCAATTCACATGCTTGTCCTTGATGCCCTGCCACCAAATGTCTGCCTTCCCGATCAGGTTGTATATTGCCATATTTTTCTTCAATGATTATGAATAATCATAAATCTGAAAGTACTTTTTCATGCCGAACATCCATGCTTCAGTTGTCTCTCCTTTGTCAGTTTCACAATTGAAAGTTGGGGGTTTGATTTCCTTGAACTCCCTAGAAATCTGTTCATACTGTTTGTGACTTTTTCTTTTGGCTTTGTAATCTCCTTCGCTGCTATCACTTGAATAATTACATTTCTTTTTTCGTTTTTCATTGGCAGCTTCTAATGATGTTGAAATGTTGTCTACATCATCAGTTTCATTTTCTTACCCCTGTCTCGATGAGGTAAGTCTTCAATCTTGGAGGTATTTTCATTCCCTCTATCATGTTCATAAGTTCGGCACTGATCGAACAGTACTTGGTTAAGTTCCTCTTGTGCTTTCAGAATTCTCTCATTGTCCTCTTTTACAAATCTGATTTCTGCTTTTAACTCCTAAAATGCACGTAACAATTCTGATGAATTGTCATTCAATTCACCATGGACTTCTTCTTCATAATGTCGTCCCATACTAAGACTGTTTGGTTGAAATATGTCCTCCATATGTTCAGCTAATCCTTCCATACCTGTAGCTTAGAAACAAATTTATGTATAACAAAAATAGTTTTAAATTGAATTAGTAAGATTTATGTAGTAAGAAAATTTTCTGTTGCATGTTCTTTGGACCTTTTCAGGCCCAGAGTTCGAACGTGAGCTCTGATACCACATGTAACATCCCGATAATTTCGTAAAAATTTAAAAAAATTAAAACAACATTAAAAGTTAAAATTACAAATGCATAAATAATAATTGCTTAAACAAGCAGCATTAAATATTGAAGTCATAAATATGGAAAATTAATTAATCACTGATTCTCTTAAATTAAATATTGTTTAACGATAGCAACACAACATACTTCTTTTACAAGCAAGAACCACATTAGTTTTCTTGTATTAACTGTAATTAAATTTATCTTGCGATAATGTTTTCTAGACAAGGTACTGACAGTTTTGTTTTGAATGGTGATGAAAGGGGTCCTGCATGGTACCCTGAGGCTTACTTAGTTATGTTAGCTAAAGCATGTGAACTTATTCTTCTTGCGCAAATTCACAAGTAAGAGTAATGCGACAAGTCATGTGTCACAAGTAAATATGTTTTTCAATTCATCGTCAATGTATTGTGAAAACTTTAAGTGCTTCCTTACATGAAATTTATTGAAGGTATGGGTCTTTGTCCTATTTCTTGTCTACGTGCTGGCTTACAAACTTCGCAAAGCTATTAGAATTCTATCGTCATTTTGCTATAATACAAGGAGTGGTGATGTCCTATGTGTTTTAAATTATGAGTGTTAGCTTCCAATGTACACAAGAAATCACTTGATGTTCTCAAATAATTATAATAACTTTTATAATCTTGCATATAAAAGAAATACTAATGTAGCATCGATCTTTTGACATTATCATCCCAATTCTATTGTGGATTTACTATACTTGAAGAATTATGTCCTTCTAATATAATATTTATGCATTAGAACGTAAAGTGTTCTTTGTTAAAAGGTAGAATAGTGTAACAAATATTACGATGTGCAATAGTAGTGCATCCCAAACTATATACTAAGCATCAAACCTTTACATGGAATATGATCCTAATTAAAAATGAAGTGCTAAAACGAAGTAGACCGAGCATTTAAAAGACTAATACTATGGATATGAAATGAACTAAAGGTTGTAAACCTAAGTCTTGTATTGAGATGTGAAAGTGATCGAGCATTAAAATCTTACTATACTGGCAGGTTTTTTGTATCAGATCTGGTATTAAATTCGCCTGTCTTCAGTGTTAAGTGGAATTCCTAGATGGAACCAACGTGGCTATAGTGCATGATAGTAGTGAACCCAAAAGCTACTGAAGTGTCGAGTTGTTCACTAAAATAAAATTTGGTTGACAAAGCTGGAGATCGTGATAGATATGAAAATCAATGAGATATTAATGCAGTTGATACACAAATTTCGACGTGCTAGGTTGGCTTTACCTCCGTCATTGATTTCACACATTCTTGGGATTGAACCAGGAAAACCCTAACTCACTACATTTATGCGGTTTGTCGATTTCTTTGTCATTCATCATGTTGGAAGTGGTTTTGTGGAGAGGCCAACAGACTGAGAAACTCCAGGGTTTTGCTTAACTAATGCTCAGGGATCCTTCCCGAGACTTGATATCATGACCTGGCGAATGTGGTTTTAATACATGCAAATGATTTTAAGAATTGTGCCTTCTACGAGAGATTGCAGTAGTTTTAGGCCTTGGAGGGTTGGATTTAGGGTCTGTCTTTCTTTCTATGTTGAAAGAGTAGTCTTCAGGGTTTCTGGCTGTTGATGAGGAACCAAAGATTGACCCTTGAGCAAGGATATACTATTGTTTGCAAAACTGGAAATTCTTTGCCGAGCTCGAAGGTTGGCTTCATCAATAGTTGTTGGTTTTAAATGACTCTTACTCGGAACTACAAGCCCAGGTAACGTCTCGACTTAAGTTTTAAAGCTCTCTTAATGCTTCGATAAAATATAAAACCTCTGTAGTTTATCATTTGACCACTTGTGATTTTTGTGGCAGGTTTTTCACTTCAATGAGTGGTTTCAGTATTTGAAGCTTGAAGGGAAAGGTGTTGCTCAACCGCCAAGTAAGCCTCGGAGGTTCACTTCCTTGTAGACACCCCTGGCACGGTGTGGTCGGTGTTTTTATGATGTTAAGAGTCTGTTATTTTATGGTTTGGCAAGGTTTTCCTTGGTCGTGAAGAGGATGATGTTTAAATAATGTTACTATGCTCGGCAGGGGTTGAATCCTCACCCTGTCAACCTTCTGGCGTTTCTGCTAAGGTTTTTATTAAACGAAATTGTATGAGGGAAGAACCCTAAGTTTGGAATAGTCGTAAAAAGAATTATTAAGATGTTTTCAGTTTCAAGTTTGTGTTTATCTATAATGTTATTTTGACTGCAATGATGCCATGTTAAAAGATATAAGCCGAGGTTTAACTTATTGGCATACAATATTTATGTGCAATTTATGTTTAATCAACCATTTAAGTAGTTGTGAGATTTAGATTGGTTTGAATCCTTCTTTTGACTGAACACTACGTTTGATAAAATGACTGGTAATTTACAATAGTGGACTCGACCGAGAGTCGTGGCTAACTTACATCACAAAAGAGTAACCCTGTCGTTTCAAATTAAGGTCTGATAGTGATGAGAACTCAATATTCGGTATTGATCCAACACTTAGTTAAAAATAATGCTCTGAACTGAGCTTAATCGGAATAGATGGTTGTTGTACCTATGATTATTAACCGTAGAATGTTTGTTTTGGGAATTCAAATAAAAGAAAAAGAGTTTTTTCCATCGAAATTGTTACTGTCATGTAACGTAGATGATAAGTTCTCCTTTATTAAAGGTTTTGATCCTATTTTTGAGTTATTGTAAAAAAATAAAACAAAGTTAGGTTATATTTATAATAGGCAGTGTTTGAATTTAAAGATTATGATTGTTAACTAGATCAAAAGATGATATATATAAAAAAATACCAAAACGAAATAGTATAATAGAATGATGTTAAATATTTTTCATTGATAAGCATCTATCTAGTTTATGTGTATCTATTCTTTATAAAGAATTTATTGCAGCTGTTAAAATTTCTAGAATAAATAATGCCTGAAACATTGGATTTATAACACCCTACTGTTGAAACAGAATGCATAGTGTTAGTTGTTCAACAATGGATAGTGATTAATAAAAACCTATTTTCGTGCAGAGATGACATGTCTTTCTTTTGTAATTAAATATAGGAAAAGCTAAATATTTGTTTTATAATGTGTTGTTCTATATTATGAGTTTAACTATACATAAATGATACTTTAGAATTTAAAAGAAATGCTACAGTAATTATCTAATCATTCAAATGGCATTCTACCTATCATTCATCTCTATTAATTTTACTTTTCTGTACTAGAGTACTATACAGATAATAGTATGGGAAAAATACAGAAAATAATTTAATCATTCATCTAATTTACTTAACCATTCCTATGCCAAATCATCTCTAGGTAAGGAATTGAAACAGTTTCTTCTGTATAACTGTAAATACTAAATCTATAATGTAGAAAATCATTTAACTGTAAACAATAAGTCAGAACAGCAGAACCTGATTGACTGTAGGAGAAACAAACAGCCCAAGGAACCTGTTCCACCCAACCTATTCCTGAAGACATCCAAATTACTTGCCTTAGGACCCCCGATCCTGTTCACTGAACCTCCAGGAAGAAGAATAGTTTGTAGAATCCTTAGTTCATAAACTTGCACTAAAAATATAGATTATCCAGTCATAAAGACTCAGCAGTCAAAGAGACCTACACCAGCACCTCTGGTTTCCTTCTCAGAATAACTAGCAAACTCACAATGCACTTCCACTTAGCCTCCCTATTTGAATCTCTCAGTGATCACCTGATACACTTGAGAAAATATTTCTGCAGAAAATATTGTGGAGCCACCTGCCCAATTCGAATTGCCTTATCTAGGATGCCTAGGCCTTTTAGTGGTTAACCTGGTCATTAATGAGCTAACAGCTCTCTTCCACCCACCTGGGGGATAATGCCACAATTTAGGGGTAGTTGTCCCATAACCAACAGCTAGTGGTGGAGTGAAAATGCTGCCATCTATCCAATGCCTTCTAACAGCTTCCATTCCTCCTAGTGGGTCAGTGAACATTCATTTAAAAGTTCCATTGGGTTTCTGTCTCTTGTTTAATTTATTAAATAATAATAATAAGCCATTACAATCATCCTTGACCAAATTTGGTCATAATTACAAAACTTTGTAATTAAAATTTAACATAATGTATTTTGCAAATAAGATAATTAGTCTCAAAATTTGGGTAGGTGACAATGTTCATATTGAGTGAGAATCTGGAGAGGTTTTTGCTTATACTTCCATCTGGCTAGGAAAGCTTCTTCAAACCTTTCATAGGTAGCTATTCCTCTATTTGGAAGGGCCTTAAACTATTTCTTCACTTCCCCTGCTAGGATTTGAGAAAACAACCTCATCTTAAAATAATCTTCATCCACCTCTTTTAGGTCTTTAAAGTCATTGAACTGGTCTATATGTTGTTGTGTAGAGACTCTTCCCTCCCTATCAAATATCATGAGGCGTTGGGCATAGCCCACAGGTAGATCATTGGGATTTGGTGAGAGGGACAAAGGAGCATATCTGGCATCCATGTCTCTTAGGTTTTGCTTGGGAACAGAGGAAGTTTTAGGAGTAGCAAGAGTGATACTCAGGACTTGGGTACTCTGGCCAATAGCTTTAGCGAAGGGAGACAGGCCACTAGTTTTTTCCTAGGCTTGGAAATTTTCCCACAAAGCACTCAGGAAATGGGTCTAGAATTTTCTTTGGTCAAACAGGGTTTCCCTTAGATTGGTCTCAAACCTGGATTTGAATGGGGAAGACTCAATTATTAAACTTGGAGGGATGCTTTCTACAACATATGCCTCTTTCTTAGGTAAAGAAAAGGACCTAGCTAATAGAGACGTACCTTTTTGGCCTCTCTTTGATTTCTTGATGACCTTCTCTGGGTCTAAAGTAACCTTTGGTAGCTCAGGATCCGGATGAATTCTAGTAGGTATTCTTCTGGGATCCATACTTTCTCCTAGGGGTTCTCCACTTCGAAATATGAACTCGCTACGAGAATAATGCAGGATCCTCTTAGCGCCTGACTATTGTTAATCCTCAGTAATCATTTCTGATCTAATACAAATCTTTCTGAAGTAGGCTCAATCTCCAGTGGAATCTCCAGAATGCAAGTTGGAGTCTTTAGGGAAAATGATACAACCTCGGAACCTCAGACTCTTCGGTCTCCCTCATAGGCCTGATTTTATATCATGAAAACCAAAGATTCGGGGTTCTTCTCCAGCATAGTCACCAGAATGTTATCACCCAATATTTTCCTGGGTGGTGGCAGGAAATACCATGGGGTAACTGTTGCAAACCAATATTTAGTGGATGGAAACTAACCTTTCCCTCCACAGGGAGGGATCTCCCTATAGAGGTTTCCAGCAACAGGATGCAGCTTAAAATGGGTTGGGTTATTGATAAAAGTGGTGATTAGACCTTCAAACAATGAATTAAAAAGGGTTTTTTGGTTGGTTGGAGTTAAGAACAGGAGGACAGTTGGGCATGGAGTCAACTTCGGTGGGTTACTATCATCAATGGCATATTTGGACCGTGATAGCAGGGGCAAGAGGCAAGGTAGATATGGTTTGTTCAAGTCAAAGTAATCAGCGAGTGAAGGTAGAAGGTGTAGACAAATTCGGCCACAAGGATAGCTCATTTAAGAATGAATTATAACCTGCAACGTCAAGAGGAAAGGAGTGGAATACCTAGTCATATGTATCTAGAGCATGTGAGCATGAATTTTAAACCATGTAATATTGATCTTTAGGTACTGCATAAGTAAAACATTAATGGAAATACGAAGCAAGAATACATACATTAGAAATAACACACATCACAGGAATCTCAAGCTCCAAAATCGGGTCTTCTCATTGAATTAAGAGGCCTAGTTTAATACAGCACAGATAAGTAATCTCTCTGAAACAAAAACGTCCAACCTTTTGGTCCACTTCAGACCTTGCTTTTATAGGCTTGCAAAACATCAAAATATATTAACTGGTTCAAAACAACTTCATACTGGTAATGATGAGGCTGCTCGAGTTGAGCCGCCTGAATCAATTGGCCCCCCCGATTATGTCATGCGCAGAGGAAGGAAACGCTTGTGTTGGAAATGCACCATTGGGACATGGAAGCCACCTCTTCATCCTGCGGATTAGGCCATTTTAGATAGATTAGGATAGGTAACTGAAACAAGCTCCCTTCATCATTCTCAAGCGAGCCATTCCTCTACGAAAATATCCATTTCCTGCGACTGTATTTTTCTCTGCAAAACCTCCTCGATCTGCAACTTTCTTTCCGCAATTTCCTTCCCACAATTGCCTTTCCGCAATGACCTCCCCGCAATTTCCCTTTCCGCAATCTGCCACGTGGCATGCGGGGATTGGAATTTCGGCCTCATTCTTTCTAGAGAATCATCTTTCCGCAATCTGCAATCCGCAATGCGGGATGTGGATGCAAAAACTTACTTTTTTTCCATTTGGAAAACTTTCGTTCCGCAATCCGCAATCTGCAATCCACAATGCAGAATGCGGAATGTGGAAACTTATCTTTGCGCTCCCTGGAAAATTGCTTTCCGCAATCCGCAATCCACAATGCGAGATGCGGGATGAGGGATGCGGAAACTTACTTTCTTTGCCACTTGTAAGATTTTTTTTCCACAATCCGCAAATGTGGATTTCACATGAATGGGAAAATGGACTTATGGAATGCCATTTTAACCGTTGATCTAAGCTGCTCCTCGATCTTAGCCATCCAATATTCTTTGGTTGCTGAAGAAGCTCCTATTGCCTTGTATTTTCCCATTTTCTCACTGTGGCTTGGTCATTTGGCTTGGATTTTCTTGATACTTAGCCATTTTTGGGTTTCCTGATTCTTTACTTGATGCAACTGGCCAATGGATGACCTAGGGGCTTTGGGTGGGGGGATTTCCTTCGCCTTCCCTGGTGGAAACCATGATAAGTGTTAGCAATCACCTTCGCATAGAGGTCTAAATCAAAGTTGTTAAAGTTGCTAAGTATATCATGTGGACTCAACAATGAATAATTACAAATTTTGGAACTATAGGAACAAATTTTGAGACATCATTGTCGGGCTAACAAAATTCCGAAGGAATTTTTTACAACGAAAGGGGACCACTCAAAAGAAATTTCAAGATGATGCTCAAGCTTTACCCAAGGGAAGATGTTTGTTACCATATATCATTTCGAGCGAAGGAGGCCGAATCACAAATTTTGTATGCCGATAAGCAATAAGTAGATCTCGTCATCATTTATTTCTTGCAGGCTCTAATAAGGGTGAAGGATGTCTCAGTCACCATTTCACTATAACAGATGCAGGTAGGTGCTTTTATTAACACAGTTCAGCATGAGAATAAAAGTTGGTAGGAATCATTCAAGGCGGGTAATGCCCTAGGTTGACCGATTACAAATGACTACAACAAATCATAACATGTAGATAAGAACCCGCAAGGTAACACGACACGTTTCTTTTTCATTACCTAAGTTGTGGAAGGACGAATTGTGGTTTCCTTTTTTTGCAGGTTAGAGAACGAGATAACTATGAGGTGTAGGATAGTTAGTTTGAGTGGGATTTAGTATTCATCATATTACTGGTTCAAATATTATGGTGAATGTTAAGGATGGGTGCTAAGAGATCGATAATTGATGGACATAGTGGTAGAATGTAGTTTCTTTGCATCAAATGAACAAAAGACAAGAAATAGGTGGCATTGTTTCCATGCATACTAGAAAACTTGGTTTTTTTTTAAATAAACGTGAAAGACATTCAATCTTGAAACATTAGTTCTTGCTTCCATTATCACTGAATCTGATAGTTTACAAAATCTAACGTATCTAAAAAAATACAACATGTCATCGCCATCCAGTATAAGATGTTTTCTAACAGGTACCCAAAGGAATTTTACAATTGCCATGTCCCCTTCCCATCAATCCACTTAAGGGAGGGAGCATGAACTAAATTCAGGTTTTCAAATTCTAGCCCCATCTTCATTTTTACAAACTCATACAAACAAAATATGTTTGCAGATGCATAATGTAAAGAAACACGGTGGAAATAAACTCTACTACACACATCTAGCATGCAATTACCATCATAATTATAACAAAAATCAATTAAAGACATTGCATAATTAAATACAAGAGAGTACTTATCTTGGAATAAAGTTGACCCAAGAAACTAGCTTTGCAATTGCAACGTTCCACCCAACCATAGGCCATCTGTGCTCATAAATATCTCAACACAACTGCCACCCCCGAGTTTGGCATGATTTCCACAAGGAAAAGGGGAACAACAAAATCACACATAGCCAAGTATATACCACATCTCTGCCAAGTCAGTGCACATCCAGGTTTATCAGGCTGTCAAGGCAGTAGAAATGAAGGAATTTCTAAGCTAATGAGCTCAACCACAGAGCTATCAGTACTTCTACAATATTTAGCTAGCTTGGCACCCACAATACCTACACACCCAACACAAGGAAGTGTCCCCTTCATTGCTCCATAGTCCCTCATGCCATACCTTCCCTTCTAGTGCTCTTCAAGGTGTGCATAGAAACGTATCCAAAGCCCTATCATCCTTGGTGAGATTACACCTTTCAATAGGTTTATCAAGCCAATTCCAAATCCTTGACTACTCCTAGTTGCTTATACACAAATTCAAGACAAAAAATGGATACATATAACCCAAATCATAGAAAATCTTCCACACACTGCAAGGCACAATTGTTGGGCATAGAAAAATGAATTTTTGAGAGGGGAAAATGACCACTGGGGAACAAAACGAGTCTCCAACAAGTATATAGTAATTCAAATGGAAAAAATGGCCTCTATGAACCCCTAACTCAAAATTTTCTTCCTCCCAAACATTCTGCAACACCAAAAATGAATTTCCCACCTAGAAAATGAAAGAAAACACAGTAAACTCATGGAGGAAAACGCCCATCCAGCAAGAGGGACATGAGAGAAAAACTCATGGATGAATATTGGATTGGGGAGAAAATTCATGGGTCTTTTCTTTCCCAGGAACCGAAACATAGTTTTTCCAAAATGATAACTTTCCCATGCACGAAATTTGGATAGTCATACCCTCCATTTCCCAAAACAATAACTACTTCAACCACCTCTTGGAAGAATTAAATGACTGGGTGCAAAAGTCAGCATGAGTAGTTAATGGTTAATGGGTTCTCTCATTGACAATTGGATTAAAATTATTGGCTTCAAGGGTTTGAATATTTCCCTCTCTATTCCTTGTAAAAATAATGCACGCTAATCACATGCATTGATTTTTAATTTCCGATATATAAATAATAAATCACTTGTGGGGCATTGGCCTTGAACTCCTCGCCATGATTTTATAAAGATATTACATCATTTACATGTTTAATGCAACATAGTCAAAATTAGGGTGTTACAATGGAATGGTGTAAGGGTTGAGGTAAAGGTAAAGATATACCATAGTCACGAAATGAACCGGAAGAGGATTAGTTTCCTATCAACTGACAGGGATGAGCGATAAGGTGACAGACAATCATTTTGTTTGTGTTCTACTCCTGTTTTCCTACTAGACCAAACCCTCGAATCGCTCTAGAATAAAGTGATGATATAAAAGAGCATGCCGAACGATTTTCTTTCAAAAAAATTTACCCAAAAGGCCATATTAAAGATTGCAAGGCCACCACACTGCACGGCATAGAAAATACAAAGGTATGCGTATTCAACACACCACCTTGCGATGAATGAAAATGGTGACAAGTCACAGCCGCAAATGCACAAAAACCCTAACTCATTCATGCAAGGAGAATATCACTCAACAGATATGGCAACTGGATGCGGTGAGGTCCTGTTGAAGGAATAAATCACAGTGCAGTCGTGGAAATCTCCGTGCAAGTTCTGCTCTCACTTTTTCCTTCACCTTGAGAACTTTGACACTTCACTGAGCAGTCTGCCCTCTCTCTGCTATATCGCTCTCCCGGTGAACAGTTTGGGACAACAAAATGACAGGAAAATACATGATGACAGCTCTCAACCCAGGCTTAACATGGCTAATAAACAGAAATATAGTAAGTAGTTTGGCCAATTATGCTTCATTGATATTTTCGAAAGTCTTACAAGAGAACTTTTAGGTTGCAACTGTAGTGAAGGCCATATTGTCTAGGGTCGTACAAAATCGAAGATGAAAATAAGCGTAGCGATATAGTTGATATGGTAAAATGCATGCAACTGGTCTACAAACCTGAGTTATAGTTTCTCTTGAGCACCTTCTTTTTAATTCATTTACATCATTACGTTCATCAGTAACAATGGCAAAATAAAATTTTGGACCACATACAAATGTAACCCTAATAAAAACTTGGAAGAAAATGAAAAGAACTTGTAGTGCATAGACGACGGCGATTCAAAAACCTCAAGAGATGTCCCCGGACTATCATACATCACAAGATAATGACCCTTGAAATTCCGAAGTTGTACTTCCCTTTTTCTCACCACTCTCCAAGTGTTTCTGTAATATTTGAGATTCTCATAGAGCAAACCAAACATTTTGGCTACCTCGTTCACTGCTTTAAATGCAAGGCAAATACGACGGCAAAGGGAATCACAAAATAGGTAAGGAGCAGGTATTGCTAGGCTCCTTGTTTTTTTTTCTTTTCATAGTCTGTCATTCAAGAACTTAACCGTGCATACATGCATCCTTGTTTCTTTTTGTTTAGCACTCAACTTCATCTTTTTTTCTTGTCATTTGGATTTTTTAACAAAATGTAAATATTTTGGAGTGTATATATTATTTTACATATATTACTAATTTTAGCTTTGTAGATGTTTAGCTCTTTGATGTATTTTTGAAAAAATTAAATTATCTTCTATTTAAAGTTTTATGTGCTCTTTAATAAAATGCAAATTGCCAAATTAAATAACTTCTTTTTACATAAACGCTCACAACTTAGAGTTTACTACTTAACCCGCTATTTATTTTTTTATGCATGCACATAACAAAATCATTTATTTTATGCACACCACATAACAAAATCATTTACATTATGCAAATATGATTTTTAGCTTAAATGACATACTCTTTTGCATATATGAAATAGTTATTTATTTTTGTATGCATGGTACATAACAAAATCATTTACATTATGTTGGGAGAAGCACCCACGTATAGGAAGTTTTGATGGTGAAAGTATAGTTAGGTAAGGCCTAACATTGACAGCGTTTTGGGAGAAGAAACTCCTTAATTCCCGGGAGGAGGGTATGGATCCAAGCGAAGTCGACAGGATGGGACTTGTCCCCTTAGTAAAGACAAGTACTAAGGACGGCCAGAGGTAGTTGAAGCAGTTAAGGATGAAGCGACGAACTAACAGCTACAGGAGCAGAGAGTAAAGAAGCGGAATGGTGTAGGACGTGCCACTGCATATTCAGAGCCGCACGGTCAGAGCTGCATTGTCAGAAGAAGCAGCGCAAAAGGACAGCAGAGTTGCAGCGAAGTTAAGGCAAAGCGTGGTCAACAGGAGAACCATGTTGTTCTGGGTTTAAGGGTACTATGGGGGTTGGCCCATAGTTATTGTAATATGTGACCTTTGGGAACATCTATATAAAGGGAATTTTTGTATAAGCAAGGGTTATATATTTGGTGAGATATCGTTAGATGTTGATAGACTGAAAGATATGTAAGAGAGGAAAAGACTCTGCAGCTAAGTGCGCAGAGATCTATGTAGAGAAGAGTCTGCAGCTGAGTACGCAGACTGGAACTGTTATCCCTTCCAAGTAATATAAGAACAGTTCCCGTGAACATAGCTCCAATCTGGGAGGTGAACCACGTAAATCCTTGTGTTATGTGTATGAATTTATGATGTGTTTTGTGTTCATGATATGATATGTTCATGTATTTTCTTTCATATGTATGTGAATGAGAATCATATGTTAAGTAAACGGAACACATGTGTATGAATGTTGCGAAGCAACGTTAAGTACGATAAATGCGTAGTTATAAGAGTAAATACAATAGCAATTCAGTGAATTCTGTAGGTTGTTGATAACTGTGAAGTGCACAGTCACATGTTGGTATTGATATGTTAAGTATATGTTAAGGAAGAATGCATTGTGATATCACATAACACATCTCTGCATCACCACGGTTACAGAAACTTGATTCTGTAACCCCCCATACTTCGCTTCGGGTGAGACTTCAACATGTTCACAAGTTGACGCCGAAAGGGCCAATGAGAGGGGATTTTGTTGGGTCTGCAAAAGAAACTTTGTCGAACCTGTGTCAACCCAGATATTAAACCAACAAATGGTTTCATTGCCTACTTTGGACTTGTCGTGACAATGATGTGCGATGTTGATGTGTCATCCTAGAAGAGAAGAGAGCGCAACAAATGGTCTCGTTGTCATGTTATATATATACACACAGTTAAGCATACCAAGAAATAGTTCCATGACGTGCTCAAACTAATATTTTGGTATGTGAAAATCCTCACAGCAGATCTAAGAGATGACGTATACCTCACAACAAAGAATTTAGGAATAAGATTAAGAGTGGTCAATGCAGTAAGATGAGCAACAGAATAATAATACAGTAGAACTCGGATAGAAGCAAAAATACTTCACACACACTAATTCATTAATCACAAATGGACAAATAAATAATACAATGCATGAAGAATTCGAATGCTAAGGTGGCAATTCAAATTGGCCTTCATGGAGTGATCAAAAGATCACTGGAGTGTCATCGGAGCACAACTAGTAGTCTATCTCATCATCAGTGGAGTCATCAATGCTCAAGTAACTGTCAACCATCAGTCAAACTAAGTCTAACTGAGTGTGGTAGGTGTAACTGAGTGTAACTGGAACTAACTGAATGAAGGAGGCTTAGTGGAGGGCGCATGAGGAGCTAACTGAAGTCAGAATGAGCAATCTAGTCACACTGGAGGTCTATCGGAGTGGTAAGGTCAGTTAAGAGTGAGTCAAGCCTAAAATCAAGGAGAGAACTCAGTTAACTGAAAACAACTGGACTAGTAGGTGAAGGAGGGCACCTTTGTCAAGTGGATGATGAGATGTGGGTGCATCACTGGCTAGGAGGGCTCAATCTGAGTGGAAATAAGCTCTCGAGTGCTAGAAGACTAGGGACTAGGTGCTGGAGGTATCAACCTGATGACTGGGCAGCATGCGGATGCATGCAATACATGCAGAATGCATGCTGCATGCAGGAATGCATGCAAGACTGAAAATGCTGGTAGGACTAGGATGGAGTATAGGAATATCCTAATATGGTAATGTGTCATATTGATGTGGAATCCAGAGAAGAAAGAAATATAGAACTGGGTAAGCCAGACAGAATGTGAGTTTGCGAAGAAAGAAAACAAACATCCGCGTCTTACCACAGAACAATGGTTGTAGAGGTATATATTCACTGACTTGCACGAAGTTTTATTTGCATATTTTGCTAATGAGATACATGAGTGGATATCGAGGATAGCATAATGGAAAAAAAAAATTCAGGGTGAAGAACCTACAGTGCGGAATCCATAGTTGATTCAGAGGCTTAAAGGGATTGACAACTAGATTTCAAGAGCAGTAGATTTTGTGTTGGATAGCTTACTGGAAGGCTATATTACAGAGTTTGTTGTGGACACTTTGAAGTCTTATAGCGTAGCAAAAGGATATTTTTTCCAAGGATCTAGAGGTAAGTACCTGAAAAACCTAATTTTATGCATTAAAATGCCATTAGCTAAAAAAATGTATCTTAAAAATGCAATCAGATTCCTAGGATTTGAGTCTATAATGTTCATAAACACAGATAGTGACACAAGTGAAGATATTGGTATTTTGCGTAGTGGAAAAATACATAAAGTTAGCGCTAGAAAGAGGTCTCGTGAAGTTGAACCTCGCACATTCCTAGACACTGAGTTAGGAAGTGATAGAAATTCATATCAAGCTGAGTCTGATAGTGAAACAGAACCTAGACACATTGGCTATCAGCCTATTACTCCGCGGAAACCTATAGTTGAAGAAATAAATATTACTAGTTCGCAGAACACTAGTAGTAGTAATACCGCAAGAGTGGGTACTCAGAATCATCCAAGTAGTGGTATACCTTCATCGTTTCAGAACACTACACCTCCTAGAAGAAGAATGGAAGACAACATAAAGCTACCTGTTTTTAAAGGAACTGGTCTAGAAAACCCAAAGCAACATTGGTTTCTCTGTGAAGATGTATGGAACGTTAAACAAGTACAATATGATGCTATAAAACAAGCTCAACTAGTCACCACATTCAAAGACAGAGCTTTAACATGGTTCATGAAATATTATGTTGGATAGAACAGAACACTAGTTGATATAAAAAATCTACTTATTAGAGAATTTAAGAAGCTTAAGTCAAAATCTTAGTGCATCATAGAGTTAAAACAAATAAAATAGAAACCTAATGAGACTATGTGGGAGTTTGATCAGAATTCAAAGCCTTGTTAGATCAAGTTAGCTTTGAAATAGCACCGCAACAGCATCAAGAATGGTTCATAGATGCGTTGTTTCCCCGCATTATATTACCACTGATGCAACAGAAGGTAACCTCGCAAACAAAAGCATTGGAAATTGCGATGAAGCTAGAAGCTTCGCCCATAGGAGAAACCAACACAAGAATGGTACAGATACAGACACAGCTATCAAACATGACATTACAGTTACAATATATGAAGAAAGGAAAAGAAATAAGAGAAGAGGTTTGGTGCACTAAATGTAAAGTAGAAGGACATTCCAAGGAACATTGTCTTGTATTTAGAGATTACCTCGCTAGTGGGGCACCGAATCCATTAAATCAAACTCAAGGACCATGGTGTGAGATTTTCTGATGTAGAGAACATCGCCCAGAGAACTATTACCTACTTTAGAAGTATGTACAGACACCAAAGAACCTATACTACACATTTTGTAAATCAGTTGGCCATGATGATACCAACTGTAGAGCATATTCCCTCATGATAAAAATAAAACATGATGTCTACAAATTCCAAGGAGAAACACAGAACAATAATAAAAATGCGCAGTATGATCAAAGCACATATAGAGGACATGGTGGATTCAGAGGAAGCGGACATAACGCTTCCCAAGGAAGAGGAAAAGTCATATTGTCTGTTATAACTGTGCTCAACCTAAACATTTAGCAAGAGACTGTCAGAACCCTTGCACTACTTGTGAGTACTGTAATTCATTTGACCATATCATTGAAGCATGTCCCACCTTGATAGGAAAAATGAAAGAAAAAATACTAGAAGTAAAGAACCATAACATTCAGATGATCGTAGCTGAGAAGAGAAACGAAGATCACAACATCCATGTTGTGACGCGAAGTGGATCTGTGACAGGAAATGACAGGACGAATGAATCTTCGACTTCTAAAGATCATATGCACAAACCAAAGCCTACTGATGGGCCTTGGGTAAGAAAAGCAGTTGGAAAAATTCCTGCATTCAACCCTAACCAAGAACAAAAGGTATTCATGGAAGCAAGAAAAGGATTTCAGGACTAAGAGCCTTTGACCACAAGGATGAAATTTCAAAGTGATTGGACACTTGTATTAGATATGAATACCTCGTATGATGGATTGCAAAATTCGCCAAAACAGATAAGTCCTATCAGACAATTTATACAAAGCTGCATAAAGCTACTGAGGCATGAAAACTCCATAGGATAATTATAGAACATGTTGGGACATTACGAACAGCATAATATAGTAAACAAAGTACATAGAACAGTTCATCATATCAAGAACCATAGAAGAACAAGAAGAGAAATGAGGCTAAATGCGTAGATTGGAGATTTTGAAATGAACCAGGTCATTCTTGACCTAGGCTCAGAGGTGAACATGCTAACAAAACAAACATGGGAACAGATGGGGAAGCCAAAGATATCTTGGTCTCCTATACAATTGAGATTAGCTAATCAGCAAAAGGTTATACCTTTTGGGAGGCTATCAAGTTTTCTTGTTGACATTGATGGAGTGCAAAGTAAAGCAGACTTTGAGGTTATTGAGATCATAGATGACAGTAATCCTTATCCTGCATTATTGGCGATTGATTGGGAAATTGATAACCTCACAATTATCAACTTGAAAAAAAAGAAAATGATATTTGAAGGATCGTATATCAAGGTTATCGCACCCTTGGATCCTTCACAAGGAACAAGGTATGTTGAACCAGTATGAAAAGATTAATGTAGAGCTCAAGAACTTGATAATATATACAAGATGATATTGAATCAAAAATATTACATTAACCCTACATATGATGGAACATTGAGATGGAGATGTGACAGTTCTTACGTCTCAGAATCAGACGTGGGACTGGAGAATTGGCAGAGCCGAATGCACGAAGTATCAACAAGACGATGTACAAAGATAACAAAGTCACTGCATTGGATTGGAACAGAGGTAAGTCCAATTCCTACTTATGATGGTTTGTGTAATATCCATGCATTCCTTCATGAATATTTAGCATCAGTTTCAGATGAACAGAAGCTAGCATCTTTAGATATATCATTGTGAGCTACACCTACTAGGTGGTGGGATGTGAAAAAGGACAACTTGAACACATGGGACGAATGTAAGCACTTAATGGAGATCATATTTGCAGAGAAAACTGAGTTTATACAAGCAAAATACAATGGACAGAATGATCCTAGAGATCAGATAGAATCTTGCTTGAAAGCCTAGATGCATATACCAAAAACAGAATGGGTTCATATGTTTGTGCACACATTGGATCAAATACCAAAGAACTGGTATACAGAAGCAGAAATTCGCAAAGGCACAAAATATTGGCAAATGATGATAAATAACTTTCATTCAACTTTCATTTTTGAGGATGATTGTCTCATCAATGAGGCTTTACAGTTCATTAAAAAGAATATATTTGATGATATGTCATTGCCTATGTATAAGCAACCAGATTGGGAAATACAGTTGAAGCATTCCCATGAATGTTATAACTGTGCACTAGACGAAGATGAAGATGAAGATTCTCGAGATGTGAATATACCTGAGACTGAAGGAAAACGTGATGTACAAGGACCTAATTTGGAAATTCCAAACCTGAGTAACCCTGTGAATACCAGAAAGATCAAAGTTAGTACCAATGATGAACCAAAGTTTGCTTCTACTGGGGATTATTGGGATGAAGAAACAGTAGGACAGACCGCAAACCTACTGCGCAAATATCAAGATTTGTTCCCTACCAAGTTTTCTGAAATAAAAGGCATTTTAGGTGACTTGGTAGTTATGAAAATACCTCTCAAACCTGATGCGAAGCCTATTAAGAAAATACCTTACAGATTGAATCCCAGATATAAATAAAGAGTGAAAGCAGAAATTGATAAAATGCTTGAGGCAGGACTCATTGAACCAGTAGAAGAATTAGAATGGATAAGTCCCATGGTAATTCAAGACAAGAAAGTTAAAGGTGAAATCAAAATTTGTGTGGACCTCAAGAAATTGAATGATTCATCCCTGCATGACCCATTTCCTACTCCATTCACAGATGAAGTTCTAGATAATGTAGGTGGATAGGAGGCATAATCTTTCACTAGTGGATTTTCTGGCTACCATTAGATCAGAATTGCTACAGAATATAGACATAAGACTGCATTTGCTACTGAATGGAGATCATATCAGTACACTATTATGCCTTTTGGATTTAAAAACCCACATGCTATATTTTCAAGAGTGGTTGTAGTTGCATTTAAGGATTATATCCATAAATTCTTAGAAGTTTACTTTGATGACTGGACAGTATTTGGCCTTTTGAAGGACCATCATACAAACTTAAGAATGATGTTAGCAAAGTGTGGACAATATCATATTTCCTTGAACCTAAAGAAGTGTTCCTTCTATGTTCCTTATGGTATTTTATTGGGACACATAGTATGTAAGAAAGGATTGATGGTTGATCCCGCGAAAATAGCAATCATAGTAAATCTTCCAGTGCCTAATTTAGTTAAACCACTACACACTACATTGGGACACACAGGATACTACAGAAAATTCATTAAAGGATATGAGCTGATCATTGCGCCTATGGAGAAACTATTGAAGAAATAAGTGAAGTACAATTGGACTGAAGATTGCCAAAAAGGATTGGACACACTGAAAGAGAAAATGGTTACATTTCCTATTCTCGTCTTTCCTTACTGGAATAAACCATTTCATGTACATGTAGATTCTTCATCTATAGCACTTCATGTTGTATTAGCACAACCAGGAGAGAGAGGCATCAATCATCCCATCGCATTTTCAAGCAGAAAGCTATCTTCAGCAGAAAATAATTATACCACAACAGAAAGGGAAGGCTTAGCTATGGTATACGCATTGCAGAAGTTTAGACACTATCTACTAGGTTCGCATTTGTGTATGTTCATTGACCATTCAGCTTTGAATTACTTGGTCAATAAACCAGTGTTAGGGGGCCGAATATGTAGATGGCTCTTACTGTTTCAGGAATATGATTTTAAAATTATTGTGAAGCTAGGAAGATTAAACACAAGACCTGACCATATTTAAGAATCGATTCAGGAGAAGAACCTAGTAATTTGGAGGATAATCTACCAGATGCACAGTTGTGTGCTATCCATATAGTAGATGACTACTTCAGAGATATTGTAGAATTTCTAACTACAAGATTAGCACCTATAGAACTTACTATGCAGCAGAAGAAGCAATTAGTGGTAAGATCAACTGACTTTACCCTAATTGCAGGACAATTATACAAATTGGGACCAAATGAAGTATTGCGTAGATGCGTTCTAGAACATGAAAGATCTATCATACTTGATGAAGCACATTCAGGTGTATCTGGAGGACACTACGCAGGAAGAGATACTGCACAGAACATATTAAGAGCAGGACTATGGTGGCCTACGATACACAAATATTCAAAAGAACATTGTCGGAATTGCGATGTATGCTAAAGAACTAGGAAGCCATCTTGTAGAGATGAGATGCCATTGATGCCACAATTGACATTGCAATCCTTTGATAAATGGGATATTGAATTGGTTGTTTCTATTAATCCACCAGGGAAGCGAACTGGCTCAAGATATATCATCACAGCTATAGATTATCTAACCATATGGGCAGAGGAAAAATCACTAAAGGACTGTAGCGCAGTTACCACCGCGCAGTTCATCTTTGAGAACATTTTGACAAGGTTTGGATGTCCAAAGATTCTAATGAGTGACCAGGGAACCCATTTCCTGAATAGAACTATTGCAGCCCTAACAGAAGAATTTCATAACTACCATCAGAGAGTACACCATAACATCCACAAGCTAATGGCACTGTAGAAGCATTTAATAAAGTATTGGAGAATGCATTGACCAAAGTATGCAATATAAATAGGGATGATTGGTATCTTAGAATACCAACAGTATTATGGGCCTATAGAACAACTTGTAAAAAGTTGACAGGTCGTACACCTTTCAGATTAGCATATGGATAGGAAGTTTTCATGCCTATGGAATACATAGTACCAAGCTTGAGAATTGCAGCATTCACGGATATGGTTGATGATGAGACAATGGATGAAATACTACTACAGTTAGATGGATTGGAGGAAGACCACTTCATTGCAGGCTTTCACCAACAAGTGCAGAAATACAGAGAAAAGGTATGGAATGATAGACACATCAAGAAAAAATTCTTCCAGGTAGGAGACCTTGTCCTCCTTTATGATAGCAAATTTATGAAATTTCCTGGAAAATTCAAAATGCATTGGTTAGGACCATACATTGTCAAGCATGTCACTAATGGTGGTGCAGTTCAATTAGACACATTACTTGGAGAAAACTTGCAAGGTCTTGTCAATGAGAGTAAACTAAATACTTACATGGATGGCCCTACTCCTATGAACAGAAATTAAGCAATGCAAGAATTTTTTAAGTTTCAAGTGTAGTTGAAATTGGACACTAAACCAGAGGGCAGAGTCTGCACACAACAGTTTTGTTAAAATGCACAGTTTTACAATATATGAAGATGTGTTGCGAAGCACACATAGCAAGCTAAGTTGTGAAGTAAAATAAGGGGGTAGCGCCGTGAAGTTCAAGTAAGAGAAGAGAAATGTGAAGTGAACTTCGCCACTCGCCTAACCACTAACGAAGTAAAAGAAAACTAGTTGTTACAATTTTGGTCGGAAAGTAGCCATTATACAGTACTTTTGGGAACTGGATTTTTCTGCTTTTAAGGCATATTCGTCCGTTGAAGACACATTAAAATAAGGGAAAGGAACAAGATCTAAGAAATATTTGTCCAATGGACATAGAATTTAATGCTAAATTAGTCATTTTTGGGCACGGCTTAGTGTCGCTATGCCTATAAATAGTAAAGACTGCATAGTTACCAGTTTTACCGTGACTTTTAATTTTTACTGCATGTAATTTCCAAGATTTTTACCAGTCAAGAGTAAGATTAATCTGACAATGTATGTCTGAACAAGGAATTCTAGAGGAGATATTAAGAGAATTCCAACATTCTGGTTTGAAAGGAGTCATGAAGACACTAGTGAAGAAAGCAATCCCAGAGAGAGGTGGAACATCTAGAGCTTCACCGTGAAATATATCGGAGCAGAAGCAGAAAGATAAGCAAAATGCTACTGAGAAAGAGAAGCCGAAAGCCGCAGATATTCCAAATCCATTTTCGCTAGAATGACCTCGCAGCAGGTTGATTTTTCTCATACTAGAGTACATCCCTCCGAGAAGAGATGGTGTGCCAGTTGTGATACTCACGAAGAATCCACAATACAAGATCCCACTATCGCCCATGTCAATTCATGTGTGCGAAAAGGAGAATTTGCTTAACAAGATTCCAAAATGCAAGTTCTTGGATCATGATTTGCTGCAGGAAATGAAATACCCACAATTTCAGTCAGACCAGTAAATGTGTAGGCGACATGATGAAGCCAGCAAGCAAATGACAATTCAAGCACAAGACTGGATTGTGCCATTGCAGCCATCAAGATTGCTGAATTTGTTGCGAACTCCGCATTTTGACAAGATCAGATATCTCAGAGCGGTTGTGCGAACATTTTTCTCATCCATGCACTAGGGTTAGTTGTTGTTTGACCGCAAGATTAACATCAACATAGACCTCATTTACAGAATTATGCACTTGAGCAAAAGAGGTGTTGACCTCGCAGTCAAATTCGTAGGAAAGAACAAAGATAAAGAAATTTCTAAGAGGATGAAGAATGAATTCGTCTTGGTGAAAGGATCTCATGGATATCAGAAAAATAAAATCAAGGATCAAGCTACAAAGTTCACAGTTCAACTTCTCGTAGGGAAATTCCTAAGGAAATGCAAACCGAACGAGGTGTCGGCCGCTGCGATCATCTTAGCTACGAAGGCCAAGGATGGACTCCAGTATAACTGGGCAAGTTATATTCTGAATTAGTTCCTAGATGATGCCACGGACAAACAAGATAATGGACATCAATTGCATTATAGCTGGTTGTTATTCTTGATCATGTCCATAGGCTGGAAAGAGCCTAAGTATCAACAAAATGTACCGGTATTCACTGGATATTGTCGTGGACCCATATTTGCAAACATGTGGTCCAATTAGAAGCCGGACAGACAAAGACTAAATAATATACAGTTGTATACATATTATGAGAAGCTATGCGAAGTAATCTAGCGCACTTCGCATATCCCTTAGGAAATAACAATAGCGTATATTCACAAGATGAGATCCAAAGCCGGCCTCCACTTCATTTACATTCAGCTGAGAGAACCACCAAAAAACCCAGAATGGTTTGAGGGGCTATACCAATTGGACGTGCAGAAGATTGATCTTATCATTGAATATTGGCCGCCCAAGTGGAATATTGATGCGCCAGAGACGCTAATCACTACATCAGAGGAAAGTGTAAATGAAAATACCTAGTACAAAGAAGAAGATCCAACAAGTGCGCAAGATCTGGAACAAGATCAAGGATAAGAAAAACAAAAAACTGTTGAGTTTCAGCAGGGGAGAAGAGGAAGAATCCCCACACAGTCATCCCAGAAGCATCCCAAAGAACGAAACAGAAGGCAAGTAAGACTCTTCTCGATGCACAGTTCCATGAGGATGATTACAATTGCATCACATCCTGAGTCAATGAGCATATTGAAGAGACACTCGCATGAAAAGACAACAAGTAAGAGGAAATCCAATTGAGCATGATAGAGAGCCTCGCAGAACTGAAAAATCTGGTGGCAAGAGTAGAACAAGTCCAAGGATATCTAGTAAGGGAGCCAAACTCTGAAGACAGTACAGGGGATTCAATCCAAAGGAAAATAAAAGCGTATTCTTTGACGATGAGACCTCGGCTAGTCCGCATAGAACCGATGAATGTAATATTCCTGTTTGATGAACTTACTGAAGGTGCGAATCAGCTCGCACATTTGGACATAAATGTGGGAATGTTTCCCATTGAAGAACTGCATAATCTACATTTGCAGGTTGTGTAAGAAATCAAATACAAATATATGATCGCATATAACCAGCATCTGAAGCTGGAATATAGTTATAAGGAGTTGAAGAATGAATTGGCATTGAAGACAAATGAGCTAGTAAATGCGCAAGAGACGCAGAAAAAGCTAAAGAAAGTCATAGTTGAAGTCTGTGCGAAGATCCCAGACTGCGAAGAAGAGCTTGAAGTGGAAGCGACCATCCTTAAGATTGGTTTTTCCGTGGAAAATCTCAAAGCGAAGATGGAAGACATGGAGATTGGCTACAAGGAGAAGATTGTTGACTTAGAGTCTTAGCAACAACCTGGAACTCCGCTAGAGGTAGGATTAGAAAGAGCCGAAGAGTTGAATACATCAACCGAGATCATCTCCGTATAAGTTGCGAGGTGTCAATACTTACTAGAATAAGTCACTGAGGTTTGGGCTATACTTCAAGAGGATCCCGAATTACAGAAAATTCAGGATGAATTTTAGAAGAGGCATAAGGACCTTGACTCTCTGAACACGACGATGAAGAATTTTTTGCCAAGGAAAAGGATCCAGAAGTTCACGGAAATGAAAGAGCTTCAAAAGGGGCTGAAGGAACTAAGGATGAAGGAAGCTGACAATTCGTCGAAGTTACAGCCTAAACAAGAAGAAGCAATAGCACTTTCTGAAGAAATCGAGGATAAATTGAAAGAACTCCGCGCGACAAAAAGTACAGTGAAGGATCAAATGCAAGAACCCATATCAGTGATGATGCTCAAACAATAAAAGAATATGAGCAAGATACTAAGGAAGTAGTTGCGAAGTTGAGCGCAACTTTTCAAGAATTCACTGCGAAGACGAACATCCCAAGTGATGCACGGTCAAAGAATCCTAGTGAAAGTGGCTTGAGGACGAGCCATAAGCAAGTGTTAGGGGCCTTTTGGGTTCATCCCAAGTACAGGAAGTTTTGATGGAAAAGGTACAGTTAGGCGAGGCTGTTATTGACCACATTTTGGGAGAAGCAACTCCTTAATTCCTGCGAGGAGGGTATGGAGCGAAGTGAAGTCGACAGGAAAGGACATGTCCCCTTAGAAAAGACGAAGTACTAAGGATGGCTAGAGGTAGTTGAAGTAGTTAAGGATGAAGCAACAAACTGACAGCTACAGGAGCAGAGAGTAAAGAAGTGGAATGGTGCAGAGGACGCGCCACTATAGAGTAAGAGTCACGCAGTTAGAGATGCACTGTCAAAAGAAGCAGTGCAAAAGGACAACAGAGTTGCACCGAAGTTAATGCAAAGCATGGTCAACAGGAGAACCATGTTGTTTTGGGTTTAAGGGTACTATGGGGGTTGGACCATAGTTATTGTAATATGTGAACTTCGGGCACATCTATATAAAGGGAATTTTTGTATAAGGAAGGGTTAGATATTTGGTGATATATTGTTAGATGTTGATAGACTAATAGAGATATAAGAGAGGAAAAGACTCTGAAGTTGAGTGTGCGGAGATCTATTGTAGAGAAGAGTCTGCAGCTGAGTGCACAGACTAGAACTGTTACCCCTTCCAAGTAATATAAGAACAGTTCCCATGGACGTAGCTCCCATCTGGGGGGTGAACCACGTAAATCCCTGTGTTATGTGTATGAATTTATGATGTGTTTTGTGTTCATGATATGATATGTTTATGTATTTGATTTCATATGTATGTGAATGAGAATCATATGTTAAGTAAGCGGAACACATGTGTGTGAATGTTGAAAAGTAACGTTAAGTACGATGAATGCGTAGTTATAAGAGTAAAGACAACAACAATTCATCGAATTTTGTAGGTTGTTGATAACTATGAAGTGCGTAGTCACATGTTGGTATTGATATGTTAAGTAGGTGTTAAGGAAGGAATGCATTGCAAGATCGCATAACACATCTCCGCATCACCACAGTTACAGAAACATGATTTTGTAACCCCCCATACTTCACGTCGGGTGAGACTTCAGCTTGTTCGCATATTGATGCCGAAAGGGCTAGTGAGAGGGGATTTTTTTGGGTCTGCAAAAGAAACTTCGCCAAACTCGGGTCAGCCCAGATAGTAAACCAACACATTCTGCAAATCTTATTTTTGGCTAAACTAACGTACACTTTCACATATATGAAGCAGCTAAGACAATCTAAAGAATATATGAGAAATATTTTAATAATTCCGCTTTCACTTACTAATGCCTTAGGTTTTATTTTTTCTTAAAAAATATTTCGTAATGTTGCTTATTCCATTTTTGTAAATATTTTATAACTAAGTTCTTTAGTTTTATTTCATTATCCAATCATTTATTTTTGAATATTATTTTATAATTATATTATATTATCTTGTACATATATTTTTTTACTAATGCTTTTAATTCTTAGGTTATTGGCACATTTAATTATGTTATCTTAATACTAATTTTACTTAATTCATTAATGCATTTAGTTTCATTAACCAACCTTGTGCATCCAATTCATCTGATGGATTTAAGCATCACCTGGGTTTCCATCCCCATCTTCCCCTTAACCAGCCCTCCAGGGGTGTTTTTCAATGTTCATGCATGTATCAAATTGAGCATCAACATTAAATGGTGACCATACTAGGAACAAATTTCTTGATTGTCATTTGAAATCCTCCTAATCCAACCCATTTTAGGTTAGTTCCATCATCTCTTCTTGTCTTATATCATCCAATCATGACCGATGCTTGGTGGCCTATAGTTATTCTTTTCGATACTCCATGTGTTATGGATTATAGTAGGGGAACCTAGTATTTAGATGTTGATATTCCCCAATTCATAGGTCCACCTCATGAAAATATTAACGATCATATCAAAATATTCATCGAATATTGTCACTCCCTTGATATCTCAGATCCTTCTCTAATGGTCTGCATTTTTCCTCATACACTTCATCACAAATTTGACAAGTGGTTTAATTCTTTACTTGACTATTGTATACTAGGTTGGGATAAATTATTCAATGTTTTCAAGACTGTGTTCAACAATTCAAATCCCCCTTACCTTGGTATAACTTCTGTAATGATCATCATGATCCTAACCCATGCTAGAATCATTTGGAATCGAAATATAGGAAGAAGTGGGAGGATATGATTGAATGTAGTGATTTCTCTCATGATGATTATCCCCAACTCCCAAGCTCCCTTCTTTAAATGATCAAGAACACAATTGATATCCCTAAATCAGTCTCCCCTCTTGCGCAATACATTCACAAGGTTTCCCTTTTTGTTGATGATATTTTCCCTACTAATTTCAAGTAGACCTCTCAATTTCCCATTCCTCATGAAGATGTCATCTCGCCTCATCCTACAGTACATTGTCCCCTTGATCCACAAGATGAGGTATTAATTGAGGATGAGACATGTAATTTGCAAGATGATATCTTGTTTGATGATGATATCACTTCAAATAATTTCATGTATCATTAGAAAGGGGAAATCAATCCTTATAAGGAGGTGGTTCATAATGATCTTGAGAGTTTTTGTCATATCCTTTTAAATCATGAATGTTTATCCTTGGGAGACATTCTAACCGTTAATTTCAATAAGCCCCTAATTTTTCCATTGGTTCATGACCTTAATGATAAAGATGCTCAGTTCTCCTAGATTGGAAGTGAGAACCTTATTTTTCATAAGCCTACCCTTGAGTCGAAATCTTTTCTCATGGAGAAAATTCTTTATCTAATTTATGGCGATTTCCCTTATGATTTTACTGACGATGTATGACATATTGATGAACAAGATGAGATCATAGGGGTCCCTAATTTCAAAAGACATATCATGTCCATTAGCGGTCCCTTATTCCAACCTAACTTGCATGTTATTTACGACGATTATAATGAGTCCCTCCCAAAAGGATGTGATGTATTTTATGATGAGATTGAGGTCATAAAGGTGCCCGATGAGTATAACCTATCATTATTGAAATTAATCCTATCATTCTTGAAGGTCCTTATGATTTTACTGACGATGCATGACATCTTGATGAAGAGGTTGAGATCATAAGGGTCCCTAATTTTGACAGTCATATCATGTCCATTAGCAGTCCCTTATTCCAACCTAACTTGCATGTTATTTACGATGATTATCATGAGTCCCTTCCAAAAGGTTTTTTATGATGATATTGAGGTCATAAAGTTCCCCGATGAGTATACGATGAATGTCAGCTTGAGTAGTATGTTGAAAAAAAATTCAATGCATATTTGCTCATTACTAATTATGAATATAGTAACTGCATTATTCCCAATCGATCCATCATAAATAATGAATGGGACAAGGAAATTCCCAAATTGGAGTTTGAAGACTTAATTTGTGATTCATGGGTTACGAATTTTTTTTCTCTCACTAGTACTAATTCATTTAATTTACATTTTGTTTTATATATTTCAATAAGGTCTAAAATTTATTTCCAAAACTTAGTGACCAAACCCATATTTGCTACGGTCACTCAATGCAAAATATTTGACAATGATCATGATACAAGTTATAATCGTCATAACATTATTGATGTTTTTCTCTACAATAAATGGAACCCACCGTGATTTGATTTTCTCCTTTCATATAAGGATTTGGCCTACATTTTTAGTCATAGGGAATTCCGCTTTCTTATTTTTGCATTTAGTTTTCATTTCATTCCATTAGGTTATGTATTTTATTTTCACAGTTTGATGTTTTTCATTTTTCTTATCTAGTTTCTTTCAGTTGTGTACTTGTCGTGGTTTCCCAAATAATTTTCTTTCAAATTTGACGTCTTTCAGTGTTATACGCCATTATATTATCTCTCCATATTGTTTAGATGTTAATATCTAATATGATGATGCTTAGTTGTGATATACCGGAGAGGAGGTGAAATTGAAGAAGCAGAACTATCAAGTGGTTCCTAGTGATCGTCCTAGGTACATTAAATTGTTATTTTATTTATATTTTAGTTTTCCCAACACTTATTCTCATCCCTCTAATTTTCCCATTATGGAATACTATCCTTACTCATTCCACTCCCTTCCCTTTTTAGGGATGAACATGAGCATATGTACCTTCTTTGTGGTTATGTTGTCATCTATCCGTCATGTTGATTGTTGCATTGTCATGTTGATTGATGTGTCATCATGTTCATTATGTTGGTTGTTTGTTTGGCTATATGTTGATGTCTCAACATCAACATGATTTCAAATCCTTGAAACATGATGAAGACACGAAATCCCTTAATGATTTCATAATCATGTTCTATCTCTACCATCGAGTCTTGAGTGAATACCTCTTCACGTCCATTTCCATTTTCCCAGAAAAAGTGTCGTCGTATGACCCTTGCATCACTCATATGAAATTTCATCATGCTAGAGTAATGAACACCTTTTTGGTTGAATTCTTCCTTTGTGATTAGTCATCATTTATTAAAATCATCACAATCTAGTGTCATTAGCATTAGCCTATTAGCGTCATACTTTCCAAAAAGAACACATTCCCCCCCTACTTCAAGTCTTAGTAGTTAATTTTCCCACAAAAAATGGAAGAGGCTCAATTGTTATTCCTAAGAAATTTTGAACCTTGCGATTTTGTGCTTATAATATTTTTATATAACCCTAATAAAGGTCCCATGACGAACATATATGCACAAAAATGCTTCGCCATTGTTTCATTTATTCACCCTCTTCCCATTATTTTAAAGGAAAAAATAAAAGCATTCCCATCTATTAAGCTAAAAGCCTCATTATTAGTATTTATAAAATAGTTTCCCCCCCTTTTTCGCTAAGTCTCATGTGCTAAGATACAAAAAATTTCATTCAAAAAAAAGGGGAGAGATTTAATAAATTCCTACCCTATTGGAAGACATAAAAAAGTGCCTTTAATCTTTATTTTTAAATTGAAGGGAATGTTCTCTCCTCGAACTTTCGAGTTAAAACATGGAATCCTTTTAATGGTTCCCATTAAAATAAACTAAGTTCAGTTTTCCAGGAATATTTGCAAGAGCAAGACCACCTTCAAAAGCATAGAGGTCTAACTTGAAGAAGTTGCTAAAGTTGGTAACTATATCATGTGCATATGTTCCCACTCAACAATGAGGAATTACAAATTCTAGAACTATAGGAACAAATTTCGATACATCATTGTCGGGATGACATAATTTCGAATGAATTTTTTAGAACAAAAGGGGGATACTAAAAAGGAAATTAAAGACGGTGCTTAGTTTTTTGTAATACCCCTAGTTTGACATTTGGAATATATTGAATCCATTATGTAAATTTTTGTCTAATTATTTGAGCTACACGATTGGCTTATCAAGCTAATCATAGTGCTATGTAAATATTATGTTGATTAATAACATGAATGTTCCAATATGGTTGTGTAAGGTGCACCAAATGGGTTGTGATTCCACTAGAGAGGAAGAGGAAAGGGGGGCTATGGGAGATTAAAACCTTGATTTCCAAGCGTCATCCATAGATCCATTCCAATTGCTACCAATATCCTTGACTGATCCAATTACTTGTTTTTGACCTTTTCACTCAATCATTAATTTATATGTGAGGTTGGTGTGAGAATTCCCTTCATGTATTTATGGAAGCATGGGGATTGAAGGATTTCTAGGACGGTGCAAAAGCCTCTTTCTCCATGGTCAAAATTTATGTCAGGGAAGCTTGTTGATTTCCTCTCTATCCTATTTGGAGAGTTAGGGCCACCAACCTTACCTTTTATGAATGCATCCATTCACTTTCATACAATCAGACTTTCTCTCTCACCCTTTTTTCACTCAGACCCTCACCCAGGAATTTTCCTCATGATTGGCATTAACAGTTTTACCTACACTAAACTCGAACACCCCCTAGAAGCACCTATAAAGACTAATCTCCCAAGGGTACAAGATTGATGAAGGGTATTCTAGATCCTTGAAGGGTATTGGGTGGGACAAACTATTTATGTAATGTACCCATCCAAATAAATCACTAGAAGGGAAAATTCCACCAATCTACTAGTTCCCTAGGTTGGGGTGGAAACATTTAGATTTGCAATAAGGGATCTATAAACCAAAAATGGACATTAGCTTGAAAAAATTATATTAAAAGGGGACAAATAAATAAATATTGATAATAGGTAAATAAGGTGGCACTTGGTTATGAGGGCACATTGGTGATGTGGGATCCACACAAAGCAAGATTCTCCATGCCACATGGAATCCTACTCTCACCCATTCGAATCCAAGGTGGAGTCTAAATTTATTGGGGGAGTTGGAAGGGAATTATACTTTGCATGAATCAATGAGGGTCGAATTTGAGAGGAAGAGTAACTCCCATGGAAGAGGAAGAGGCATCTTAGAGTTATTGTGACACTTGGGCTAGATTCCCTAGCTTCTATGACAACAATGATGAAGATGCTATGACACTTATGACAAGGATCAGACCTGATTGCTGACATCTGACCTATATGAATTTTCAAGGATAAAAATATCCTCCTAGAGGGCACACAAGGGAGTTAGGTCAGCCAAACATTTCCCCCATTCGAATTGATGGAAAAGGGAGGCTAGGAATTGTTGGACAAGTGGCACTCATTGGAATCTCTCCCCAATTCGAGTTGGAATGAATCTCTTGGAGGGAATTAGAACCATGGAGGGATTTTAAATATAATAAAATACAAGAACAAATAAGGAGAGTATTTTTTTATCATTTCTCATTTTGCAAATTGGAGAGCATAGCTTGTCCATGCAAGTTGAATGTTTATTCTTCTTGCCTTAGTACCAATTTCGAGGGTGCAAGATTCCCATCCTAATTGGAAATTGTAGAGGATATTGAGACATTTAATTTTGAGATGAAATGAATTCATTTTTTATGGTTTGAATCTACATGGCTGATCGTGACCATTTCTTCTTCAACTTGTTCCCACATCTCTCTCACTTTTCTCTTCATATTCTTGCTCTTGGAGGAAGGGCGCACATGGTGATATGCGGATCTATTTTGGGAATTCAAAGGGGGGCCATTTATTTTTAATATGATTTCTACACTTTTTATTTTATGCTCATATGTACCTCATATTGAACTCCAAGTGAAACTATGTAAAAATGCCAAACTATGTATGAATGGTGCCATTTTCCCATATATCTTGTTGTAAGAGCTTGAAGTTGTTTGATATTGAATTGTTTCAGTCTATATCAGTGTTTTTATTATTTTTTGGAGAGACATTAATGTACTCAATAATTTTCATGAACCTTATGCAATTCCTTGGAACATTTCTCTCAAATTTCATAGCAAGTTATAGCGTTTTTCTCTCATTTCCCCCTATGTGATGAAATATTTACAAATCTCTGATTTATGGGAGTTGAAGAATCCTTTAGGAACTGATTAATCATGAATTTTGGTGCCCATTCAAGTCATAGAACTAATCCATGTCTATTTTCTGAAATTTGGTAGGGTCGTACTGCATTTGGGAAGCCATTAGTGACCTCTACCTTAGGGGGTTTGAACCTCGAAATTACTAGTAAATTCCCCATTTTCTCCTGATTTCAAATGAAGGTTGCAAAATTATTTTGAGAGTTTACAAGCACCTATAAGCCTCATTTTTATGTCCTAATACCCTTCAAATACCTTCATACCCAATTCAAAATCCTTAGGATCCATTTGGAAGTACTTGATTCATCACTAGTCCAAGGTTCGAATTGACCAAAAAATTGCAACTTTTCCAATTTTTCCAAATTTTTAAAAAGGGACACTACAAGTGGTATCAGAGCATGATCCTTGCACCTGATTTGGGTGACCATTTATGAGGTCAGGAATTCATCCCCCACCCTTAGATATAGAAACTGAAAGTACCTTTGGTGAAGAGAAAGAAGAAGGAGAAGAGGTTCACTCTATTCAGACTATGACTAAGGATGAGAAAGGAACCTCATATATGGAGGAGAAAGAGGAGTTTAGGAAATTCATGGAACTATTTTTTGAAGACATGAAAAGGCAGATAATGCAACGGTTTGAATTGATCACTAGTCAAATTGGTAGGAAATTGGCAATAGGAGGCAGCAGTAGTTCCCCTAGTGAGGAAAAGAAGGAATTTGGTGGAAGCATTTTCTCAAGGACAAGGCCTCATAATCGACCCAGTGAATTTCAAAGCTCAATAAGAGCTACTACACCCAATTTTCTTGAGACTAAAGAGGACCTTCACACCCAATATGGAATGCACGGAATTTCTAGCAAAATGGCAGCAGTTGAGTGAAGATTGTAGGAGGACCTTCCATTTGATCAATTCTTTATTGTCTCAAACAAGCTCAAGATAAAGGGAGGCAATAGAACTCCTTTCCAAAAAAAAGAATTTAATTATTCCATAGATAAAATGCCCCTTCCTACCTTTGATGGCTCATCTCAAAGTTATGCAATTACTTGGATACAAAATTTAGATGCATATTTTCAACTGAATCCAATAGTTGAAGAGGATGCTCTAAAAATGGCTAGTTTGCATCTTGAAAGAGAATCCAATGATTGGTGGTTCTGTCATGTCCCCAATTTTGGTTCATCCAGTACCATGGGTGAAAGGGGACAAAATCAACCCCTAAGGGAACTAAATGGTATTAGTTCTATTTGCTTAGAATTAATTTTGCCCTAAGTCTACCAAGTTGGAAAATTTATTTATTAAAGGTAATTTTGATAAATAAAATTAATGGATAATGAGCAAGTGGGCCAAGAGGGAACCCATGTGGAAGATGTTGCCAAATTGGAGTAGGGGTTAATTTTGAGGCAAGTACACCCTAAGAAATAATTAATTAATAAGTTATTTAATTAATTTTGGAAGCTGGAATTAATGTTGAGAAGTATTTTGGTATTTTTATTTATTAAATGCTAATAAATGTTGCCAAGTTCGATAATGAAGGCTAGGAGGTCGAATTGGTGAGTGGATGACCTTGCCCAAGTGGAGAATAATCCAGAATGGAAAGAAATTCAGAGAGGAAATAGAAACTGACAAAAGATGGAAAAAGTTGGCAAAAGCAGAAAAGTGGAAAGTAAATGGAATGGAAAGAATCAGGAAAAGCACTCAGTAGAGAATTAGCAACATCCAGAAAAGCAGCTAGGGCGCACTTGCCAATTCTGACTGAAGGAAGTTGAGGAAAGAAAGTGGAGAAAGCACAAAAGCTACCAATATCAGAGAGGATGCACCCTACCTCACCCACACGTGTGGTATGGCTTGCCAAGAAAGCTAACACATCTATTTAATCATGATTCTAACTTCAAGAAATAACTTTTGATCATTTATTTTTTCTCATGAGAGCTCTGATGCTTCTCTAGTTGAGTGTTGTGCCTCAACCATTTCACTTGGGTGATGTGCCCCAAGACTGTGTGAGTTATCCAGGAGTGTTGTGCAGGTACAGTAAGTAATATTACAGCCATTGATGTCCATTATAGCACAGCCATGAAGATCTAATGCCAGATTGAAGAGGAGGACACCATTGAAGGAGATTTGCAGCTAGATTTGAAGAAAGAGCACTAGAGGATGGAGATAATTATGGAGAGGTGTGCCCAGGACCTCCAGTGAGTTCTATAAGCTGATGATGCAGAGATTAAAGGCTGCTAAATTCCAGAGATCAAATATCAGAACCATTCTCCTCTCTTCTTCTACCTCTACTACTCCCATAGCCAGTTTTGGAGGTGATTTCCCCACAGGAGAGAATCAGTTGAAGATTGCAACCATTGACGACCAGCATGTTCAGAATGCAGCAAGTTCAGCCATTTAGACATTATATGGACTGATAATAATCTCCATTACAGATCCGAAGTAACTTCTCTCTTCTCTTATATATTTCTCCACTATTGTAATGTAAAATCATAGCCTGTGAGGCACCATTTTGAGAAGGGAGTTATTGAATAAGAAGAGAAGGATTATTTCATATCTATTGCAATTTATTAATGTTGTTATTACTTTATCATAGATGCATACTCATTCATAACAGAAAAATCAATTAATGGAGGTCAGTTATCAAGTTAGATTCAGAGACTAGCTCATTGAGTGGTTTTATTTGACTAGTTTCATTGTTTGCTTCATAAAATAAAAACTGTGAATCCATTTAATTTTCCGTTTGTTGTAGTAGGTTCATAACTTAATATATTGACCATATCATCCTTTAAAATTGAAATCTGGAATCTTCTGCATTGTGTTTGGGAAGCCAGCAAAATTCCTAGCCCGACAATCCCAGTTAAGCATCTGTCACCCCAATCTTTCCAAACATTGTCCAATCTGCTCCATAATTCTCCTGAAAATATCCATCCATTATTTGAATGATATTTACACTGCTGCAAACTCCCTGAACCCCTACCCGTCTAGTATGCATATGCCAGCTACCCAGGAAGCCTCGAAGTAGGCAAGGGATTAATTCCTTTGCTGAAAAGTGAATGGTACTGGTACCTTGTGCATAGGACACCTCAAATATTCACTTTGAACTGCTGCTGCACTAAACCCCATATAAATTCCAGAATTGAACTTTCATCCCACCATCTTCAGTCCTTAGCCAGTAAACCTCACTTACATCCTGCACCATTTGAAGAATTAAGCAGAAAATTGACTAGTGGAGTTAAAAGGAACTTTGGGATCCATTTAATATTCTTGGTAGACATTCCATAGGATATTACAGTGGTATCAGAGCACTTTCCTTGTCTCAGCCTGTGGAAAGTAATTCTCATTGGAAAAGTATCTCAGCACTATCTTCAAGATTGCAGATGTGGAATTAGTTCCAATTATGGAAGATTTAGACTTTGAGATTTATGAGGAAGAAGATTATTCTTATGAGGAATATGATGAATATTATGATGAGCAGTATGAAGAATATTGCAAACAGTATGAGGAAGATAATTCCCAAGAAGTGCCTTCCATAAGCATCCCCCATGAGATCATGAATGACAGAACAGACTATGATTATTCTGATAGCCATATTCAGGAAAAAGTTGCATGTTCTACAGTCATAGGTAAACCTTCTATGGAAGATATAATAAAGGATATCAAAGTTGCATTGGATGCATGTGACTTCACAAGAATTTTTGGATCCTCTTCAAGAATATCCCCCAATAATATTCATCCTAAGACAACCAAGGAGAAACATGACCCAAAACCCAATCATGAGATTGTTGACAAAATAAAACAAGAATCTACTGCAAGATTCTATGATGAGGATCTCAAGATCATCTCGGATGAGATTGGTACTGTTAGGGGTGTTGAACCATATTTCAGATCAGATCTAAAATTAGAACATAAATCAGATCCAAAGACCCAACTTGAGCCTCACCAGGAAGCAGAAATTGAGCACATCTCAGTAGCGTGTGAAGCAGAGAAATGGGTGGATGAACAAGCCATCATAATTCCACCACATAAGGAGGAGAACATGACACATGGTCAATTAGTAATTTCTGATTTTTACGTGTCATTAGGTCAAACTGAGATGGCAGCCATGTCCATTGAAAATTTCAGAATGTTTGAGCCCCCTAGTGATGAGGTTCATAATTCTAGTGTAAAAAATGAAAGCAGTGTGAAGGCTGAAACTTTGAGAGAAGATATTTATGTTGCACCAAGGATGAATAAGCACTTATGTTGCAGCCCAAATTATGTCTTTGAGGACCTAAAGGATGAATATATTGCAGCAGCAACATATGGATCAGATTTCGAAACCTCAAGTGTACTGCTTGAAATCGATCCGGTGATGGAAAATGAAGAGGAGGAACATCTACAAGAACCTCATCTTCTTGCAGGGTCATTGAAGATGGATGAACAAAAGATCCAAGAGGCCTTGAAAATTCTCCATGACACTCATTCTTCAATGTCGAGGTTGTGTTGGGAAGCTGCTTTAAGGGAAGATCAATATTCCTTTGCAGCCATGGAGAATATCCAAAAAGCAATGTCCACAATCAAAGGTAATTTCTCACAGTTGCTTTTAGATAAAAATTACATGTGTGAGCTTGTTGAATTGTTGCAGGATGCATCAGTGCATGATGAAGAAAATATTTGCAGCTATTAAGAAGAGAACTACAAGCTCAAAAGGGAGTTGTTGGCCACCCAAGATTCTTTGAGATACACTCAAAGTGCTCTCTCAGAATCCCAAATGAAGATAGAACAATTCTAGCAAGAGTGGAAAGAATTGACTAAAACCTCAATTTTGCCTAAGAGTCATCCCTTTTGGGTCAATGACATAAAATATTACATGAAGGAACCTCATGAGTGGGTGGACCATGAGGAGAAGTCTATGCAGTATGTGCTTGAAGAATGTGCAGAAAAAACTGGGTGAAAAGCAAGTGCATGATTTTTTCCAGAATGAACATGACAGGATCATTGAAGAAGGTCTTTCTTCCAAGGAAGGTGCAGTTGATTTCACCATAGAGGGTTCAGCCATCAATAGAGAGGATACATCCACAACTTCAGTAGATGAAATGTTCAGAAGCATGGCTCACCACACTTCATTCCCCACTTCACATTCAGCCACAAACCTTGGGAATGAAAATTGGGTAAAAGGATTCTATTTTTTTGTGTCACATGATGAGCAGAAAGATCCTAAATTTAAGTTAGATGACATGTTCCTTAACCTGCAGCAGTGGAGGCAGCCCATGCATGTGTGTGCAGCCACTTTTCACAAGGAGGCATCAAATCCACACTTACTTTCAACATGTGGGTCATGTGATGGAGTTTGGCAGCCTTGGATCAATGGCAGAGAGTTGAGCCATTGGATGAAGAGGGGAACACCTGTGGAGTTTCGTAGAAATCATGAGTTATCTTTATCTGAAGAGGACAGACATATGGCTGATCACATCCCATATGATTCAGCAAATAAAGGTGTTTTTCCATCCATTGGTTGGATGGATAGAGGCATCACTAAAAGGGAAAACCTAGAAGGTAAGAATCTTATGTTTTGTTGCAAGAAAATTGTTTTCATCATTGCTGATTTTTAAATGATTTGCAAGCAGCAAAAAAGGCATAATTTGCAGCCATCTGATGTCACTCATCCACATATGGATTGGATGAAAGATTACCTGACAGACATGAAATCTCCTTGCAAAAATGTTTTTGTGTATGGTCAAGGGAAGGCAACTAAGAAGTAAAGTTGCCAAGATGAATTAATGATTACTTGCAGAAGTTGGCCTATGTGGAGGGAATCCACATGCTTGGAGATTGGAAAAATGCAGTTGATACTTTGGGATCTGGGAATTCCTTGGAGTGATAACTTTCTAGAGGTGACAGAAAATTATGGGTCCTTGCGGAGGAAGCAGTGGGATCCAGGAATTCTACTCAGTTATATTAACTGGGTTAAGATTTTTGTTCATGATTTAGTGCAGATAGAGTTTACAGTGCAGTTTAGTGATATTACATTTTACTTGGATTTATTTGAAGGCCCCAAGCTTAATTTTCAGATTGTTCAGTGGATGGCACAAATAAAATCAAAGTGGTGTAGCAGAAGCTTGGTGGACTCCTAACATTGCTTGAGGACAAGCAATCTTGGGAAGGGAGGACTGTCATGTCCCCAATTTTGGTTCATCCAGTACCATGGGTGAAAGGGGACAAAATCAACCCCTAAGGGAATTAAATGGTATTAGTTCTATTTGCTTAGAATTAATTTTGGCCTAAGTCTCCCAAGATGGAAAATTTATTTATTAAAGGTAATTTTGATCAATAAAATTAATGGATAATGAGCAAGTGGGCCAAGAGGGCACCCATGTCGAAGATGTTGCCAAATTGGAGTAGGGGTTAATTTTGAGGCAAGTACACCCTAGGAAATAATTAATTAATAAGTTATTTAATTAATTTTGGAAGCTGGAATTAATGTTGAGAAGTATTTTGGTATTTTTATTTATTAAATGCTAATAAATGTTGCCAAGTTGGATAATGAAGGCTAGGAGGTCGAATTGGTGTCAAGTGGATGACCTTGCCCAAGTGGAGAATAATCCAGAATGGAAAGAAAGTCAGAGAGGAAATAGAAACTGACAAAAGCTGGAAAAAGTTGGAAAAAGCAGAAAAGTGGAAAGTAAATGGAATGGAAAGAATCAGGAAAAGCACTCAGTAGAGAATTAGCAACATCCAGAAAAGCAGCTAGGGCGCACTTGCCAATTCTGACTGAAGGAAGTTGAGGAAAGAAAGTGGAGAAATCACAAAAGTTGCCAATCTCAAAGAGGATGCACCCTACCTCACCCACATGTGTGGTATGGCTTGCCAAGAAAGCTAACTCATCTATTTAAGCATGATTCTAACTTCAGGAAAGAACTTTTGATCATTTATGTTTTCTCATGAGAGCTCTGAAGCTTCTGTAGTTGAGTGTTGTGCCTCAACCATTTCACTTGGGTGATGTTCCCCAAGACTGTGTGAGTTATCCAGGAGTGTTGTGCAGGTCCAGCAAGTAATATTACAGCCATTGATGTCCAGTATAGCGCAGCCATGAAGATGTAATGCCAGATTGAAGAGGAGGCCACCATTGAAGGAGATTTGCAGCTAGATTTGAAGAAAGAGCACTAGAGGATGGAGATAATTATGGAGAGGTGTGCCCAGGACCTACAGTGAGTTCTATAAGCTGATGATGTAGAGATTAAAAGCTGCTAAATTACAGAGATCGAATGTCAGAACCATTCTCCTCTCTTCTTCTACCTCTACTACTCCCATAGCCAGTTTTGGAGGTGATTTCCCCACGGGAGAGAATCAGTTGAAGATTGAAACCATTGAAGACCAGCATGTTCAGAATGCAGCAATTTCATCCATCTAGACATTATATGGATTGATAATAATCTCCATTATAGATCCGAAGTAACTTCTCTCTTCTCTTATATATTTCTCCACTATTGTAATGTAAAATCATAGCCTGTGAGGCACCATTTTGAGAAGGGAGTTATTGAATAAGAAAAGAAGGATTATGTCATATCTATTGCAAGTTATTTTATTACTGTATCAAAGATGCATACTCATTCATAACATAAAAATCAATTAATGGAAGTCAGTTATCAAGTTAGATTCGGAGACTAGCTCATTGAGTGGTTTTATTTGACTAGTTTCACTGTTTGCTTCATAAAATACAAACTGTGAATCCATTTAATTTCCCGTTTCTTGAAGTAGGTTCATAACTTAATATATTGACCATATCAGACTTTAAAATTGAAATCTAGAAGCTTCGGCCTTGTGTTTGGGAAGACAAAAAAATTCCTAGCCCGACAATCCCAGTTAAGCATATGTCACCCCAATCTTTCCAAACCTTGTCCAATCTGCTCCAGAATCCTCTTGAACATATCCATCCATTATTTGACTGATATTTACACTGCTGCAAACTCCCTGAACCCCTACTCGTCTAGTATGCATATGCCAGCTACCCAAGAAGCCTCGAAGTAGGCAAGGGATTAATTCCTTTGTTGAAAAGTGAAAGGTACTGGTACCTTGTGCATAGGACACCTCAGATCTCCACTTTGACCTACTGCTGCACCAAACCCCATATAAATTCGAGAATTGAACTTTCATCCCACCATCTTCAGTCCTTAGCCAGTAAACCTTACTTACATCCTGCACCATTTGAAGAATTAAGCAGAAAATTGACTAGTGGAGTTAAAAGGAACTTTGGGATCTAGTTAATATTCTTGGTAGATAGTCCATAGGATATTACTGGTTCCATGGGATTAAAACCTTGGGACATGATCAAGTCACAACATATGAAGAATTTATTAACAGGTTTGTTATCACCCAAGATTTTCCTAGGTTGTGGTAGGAAATACCATGGGGTAACTGTTGCAAACCAATCTTTAGTGGATGGAAACTAGACTTTCCAAACATGGGGAGGGATCTCCCTTTGGGGCTTCCAGCAACACGATGTATCTTAAAAATGGGTTGGGATTTCGTTCAAAGTGGTGGCTCGACCTTCAAACAATGAATTAAAAGGTGTTTTTGGGTTGTTGGAGTTAAGAACGGGAGGACAGTTGGGCATGGAGTCAACTTCGATGGGTTATTGTCATCAATGGAAGGTTTGGTTGGGTATTTGATTCACTAGTACACAGAACCTGGATCAGCCTAAGAAATTCATAGCTCAACATATAATTGTCTTTGCATGTTCATGGACGCTTATATCTAAATTCAATACTAATGCCATAAGTGAATTATATAATGAAGTGAGAGGCTAGTGACTTTGATAATTTCTATGGCAGACATTCATTTCTTGTACTATATACTTTGTTCACATATCTTATGACTGGATTGTTAATTTCATAGTTTAATCACACCAACCATAAGAACAACCTTTGAACCCTCTGGATTAGTACTTAATCATTTTTCTTTATGTATCTAGATTTTAGTTTGCTTTGTTTTATTGTATCTAAATTCTGAATAGTGTGAGTTTATATTAGCTACCAACAATAGTCCTTAGATTAGTCTAGATTAGGAGTTTCGATCTTGTACTTCCTTTGTATGTACCTCTAAGTTTACGAACTCCTGGATTGACAATTTAATGTTGATTAATTAAGTATATATATAGCTCAACATTTTTTGGTGCCATTGCTAGGGAGGTGTTAAAAGGATTAGAGCCTAAGCAGATAGGTAGGTTGCATTTAAGATACACAACTTGGGGAAGGATAAATAGTAAGATGCAAAGACGACCTCACTATGGAATTTATGTGGTGTAATAGCCCGATGCATTCACATTGGTGAGTTTCTCTGAATCCTCGTTGTTTCCTTTTATGCAAGTATGTTTCTTTTCATGCAATTTTTAATTCTGCAATCAAGTCTTGATTATATGTGTGTTTCTTTCTATGCAAGTGTGTTTTCTTTGGGTTTGGTTTGTGGAAAGAGGAAGCTAATTAACTTATGTGAAAATATAACTTGGTGACAGTAGGGTCTCAGTGGCACATGAGCACTCGAGTACATGATGGTTTTTAGATTATTTAAAAGTTTGCTTTGAGTATGTTTTCATAGTTAGTTTCATTTCATTTTTTTCGATTTTTATTTTTTATTTTTTTAGTGTTGTAAGAGCCCTGTGTACTATTCCATTTTTTAGTAGGAAATTTAGACCAGCTAAAGCATTTAAAGTTTCCAAAGGAACTCATTGAGTGGGGGAGACCATGCCACTACAAGAATTTTCTTAAAATCCTTATCCAAGTTCAATATTGTCACTAGAGATGAGTTTGTATCTCTGGAAGTAGAAGAGGATCCATGAAACAGTTTCACAAGAGGAATATATTGAAGCTTTATTTGAGCATCCTTTCCAACCTACTCAGTATATCAAAGAATCATGGATCACATCAAATGAAGAGCAGACAATAGAACCAGATATTGAAAAATTCCTTGCAACCTTGTTACCAGATCCATATCCTTTTTGCATTCAAGAAATTGATGACTAGATTTTCAAAGAATTTCATGATATGACAACCAAAGAATAGGGATAACTAGACAAAGACTATATTGATATTTTCTTCCAAGCAATCATCAGGCCACAATATTACTCCATATTTCAACATTTCTTAGCACTATCTCCATGAAGGCAGTTGGCCTCTCATACCTCGGTATTCGTTGAGGTACACTTTTCAAATTTGGATATGATTACACTAAGGATCTTGTTACACAAATCGATTCAATGGAAATATTTCTACACTTAAGGGAGAGTTCCTTCTTCAAGTAAAGTAGGATAGTGTAAATAAGTAAATAGATAAATAAAATATTGAAGATAAAAAATAAGTTTAGTTGTGAAAACCATTTTACTAGCGCAATCGGGCATGAGTTTTGCTTCAAAACCTAGGAATTGGAGGGTAAAACTCTCAATCAAGTCTGTATGTTGGTTTCATTTTGCAATATGGGTATTCAAAATCATTTATGTTTTATCGTCATGTTGGCTGATGTGAGATTCCTTAAGTCTCACCTTCCGATGAATCTCATTCCATCGACTCGAGCACATCATTTGGAAATGAGGTTAGATTTTATTTTAATTGCCTTAGGGCTTGCATGCCTTAACAATAGGTGATCTTGCTATCAAAAAGGGAATACATCAATGTTGCTTGACTGATAGATTCTATAGGTGTTCGACTTCAATACATTCATTCGCACCGACTAGAATGTACTTTTGTACCTTGATTTCCATTAACATTAATGGTAGGTCATCTTGCATTAGTTAACAACATATATTAATGGCTGGTAATCTAGTGATTTCTTTTCATGTTCGACTTCAACAAATCCATTCACATGATAAGAATTGTACTAAGATATGGGTAGCGGTTGAAGACTGTATGGTTTTACGTTTCAAAACCAGCTTGTAGCAGTTCTTTTCTTTGTCTTAAAGTTTCTTGTAGCCAGTCATCTTGCATCACACTTTATAGCCCTTTTATTTTTATCCCGCAATAGGAAAAATAATTTTTGGGGCGAAGGAATATCTCTAAAGAGTGCTTCAAGGAGATTGTGTGAATATATTTTTAAAGACTATCCTAGAACTAGAACTAGCACCAAAACTAGTGCCAGAATTGGTACCAGAACTAGTACCAGAAAATCTATAGATGCATTCTTATATTTTTCATTACTGAATGGATTTTGACGGTAGCCAACAATGTATTTTAGTGCAACAATATGTTGCAGCCTTAGATGCATTTCATGCAGATAAAAAATTCCCTAATTCTCATATCAAAACTCAGATTTTTTGTACTTATTTTCCAACAACAACTCTGGGTTTATTTCTTCATTATTTTATAGGTTTTAGCAACAACATGGTTTGGCCACATTCTGTCATTGTTTATATATTTCACTGCAATTACTTATCCCATCATCTTCAAAGTTTTCTTTATCATTTTTAGTTCATCCAACTATTTTTCTTCTTTTCTTCAGCATGATCCAATTCCTCATTCAGTAAATAGGGATCATATCTCTTTTTTATTCACCAAAACATCATCCTTAAAAAAAAATTATGAGCAACATTATTTATCATCAGCAGCAATAATAAAAAATGTTCTTGATCACTAAGGCTAAGTCGCAAGCACCATGCGGATGAAGTTTCCTAAAATCGCTTCACGGAGATGATATGGGTATATTTTTAAGGTTATCTTAATCTATAAATTCTAGTACTAGAACTAGTACTGAAATCAGTACTGGGAAATCAATAGAGTGGTCTACAATAATTTTTTGTACCCCTATGGATGACTCAAAAGGTCTTAGTTAGTATCCTACAGACATCTTTTACAAAAGATTCATAAATTTTCAGAATTCCACAACGATTTCCAGAGGTTTTCAATTTTGCAGAGGTTCAATCTTGGTTATTCTTGTTCAAGATCAACATTAGCACTCTTTACATGCAACCAACAATGTTGTGGAAGTGTTTGTCTTTAGCACTAGAACAATATTGTGAGGAACCTGCAACAATTGATTGATAAAATGCACGATTTATTAGATCACGGAATATTTTATTGATTGCGGGCCACTTAGAGGGGGCAACCTCCTTTGAGCAAGCTCAATACAAATAACTTCACTGTGCCTTCATTGACCTCAACAAACTCTTATATACTAAGTCTATTCCCAATACTATGGGTCAATACCATGGGCTAATACAAACTATGGATCAACAAATACTACGGGACGACTTACAAAGCATATGCATTCGACTTACAAAGCGTATGCGTCCAACAACAATATACTAACAAAGTAAAGAGAAGGGTTGACACGGGTTCCTAACATCCCCTCTCCCTTAGAAAAAGCTTTGTCCTCAAAGCTTTAGATGTGGGAATTGATGCAGAATCTGAAGGAGTGGTTCCCCTGTAGCATCCCCGTGTTGCATTCTGTGCCATTGAATGAATACCTCTGTGAGAGATTGAGAGAGAAGCTAACGCCTTTTGAGTTTCAGGAAGGATTTCTTGGAAGGATGTAGATGAAGAAGAACCATATCACCTTCTTGAAAAGTGCATTGAAAACGGTGTTGATCGGCTTGTTGTTTCATTCGAATTATTTCCATGTGAAGATTGTCCTGCAAAATGGGAAGAATTCGATCGCAATTTCGAAGAACCAAGTCAATTTCCTGGAGTGGGGAACTATGGAGGGTGTATGGAAGAATAATTGGTGGTGCCTATCCATATATTTCTTCATATCGTGTCATTTTAGATGTGGTATTGTACCACCAGAGCGCTTCAAGGAAATCCATAGAAATAGCTGTCCAAATCTGTGTAGGGATGGGAAAGGGTTCGAGCAGTTCCGGAAGGAGTGTCGTTTCACCCTTGTTGACCTGGCAAGTATCACAGTCATCCACCATCTATTGAATTCTCCTTTTCAGTCCCTGCGAAAAGAAGTTACAATGTTCTCGGTCATACATTTTGAGGAACCCAGAGTGCTCTGCTGATGGAGAAGCACGGAGTTCATAGAATACATAGCCATGTTGAACAAATTGCAACCAATTTAGAACAAGCAGAGAAATAGTTGAAAGAGAAACTGGGGCATCAAATGTGCGAGAAGGATAATCCGCCACTAGATTTTCCTTACCCTTCTTGTAAGTGATCGCATAGGCATAACCCATGAGTTGGATAACCCATTTCAGGTGTGTTGGGGAGGAGACCCGTTGTTCCAGGAAATTTTTCAGACTCTGGTGATCAGTATTGATGCCGAAATAATTCCCTAATAGGTACGGCTACCACTTATGTACTGCAGGAAAAATAGCCATCATTTCCTTCTTAGATGTAGATGCGGCTAAATTCTTACCGAAAAGGTCTCTTGAAAGCGGTAAGTCCACTGGCTCAGCAAAGACACCTACATATCTATCCAAGGTAGTAGTGGAGATCGTTGATGGGTGCATCTAAATGGAATGGAGCTGAGCGATGAAACCATGTGAATTCTTCTTAAGGGTCTTTTCCAGGCGATGTGAACTGATGATGCAGAGAGACCCTGGTTGTAAGCCCGTAAATGTGTGTTGTTTCCCGTTGACTGAAAACTGCATCCAAAGTTCAGTAAAATCCCATAAGATGGGGTCAAGTGTGCGTAACCATTGAGCGCCCAAAACCACATCACATCCACCTAAGGACAAGGCAAACATGTCAGAGCGCAGGTTATAATCTTCCATAGAGATACGCACATTGCGATACTTCCCCTTGCAAGGTAAGGTTCCCCCATTGGCAACCATGACTTTAAAGTTGGAGCAAGGATGGACAAAACAATCAGCCTATTTGGTGATCCGAGGGTCAATGAAGTTATGAGTGCTACCAGAATCAATGAGTATTGTAAGAGGGATCTTTTTGAAGTAACCCCTTACCCACATTGTTTGTGGGGTGGTGACTCCAAATAAAACATGGAGAGATATCTCTGGGTGGTTTCCCGGAGACAGAGGGTCAACAGGAGGATGTTGAATGTCGACCTGATCATCTAGTGTATCTGGAGCTTTTGCACCAAGTTCAAAGGCAAGCAGAGATCCCAAATATAAGAGATAGAGTTGTTGCTCAACACATCTATGTCCCCTAGTGAATTTATCCTCACAATTATAACAAAGGCCTTTTTCTCTACGTGCCCGCATCTTTGCTTCAGACAAATGCTTGATAGGAGTTGTGCGAGGAGCTGGTGTGATGGGAGGTTGTTGTGAAACCATATTTCTGAATGGAACAAAAGTGGATTTGGAGTGTTGTTGGGCTGTGATCTTGTCCTCCGCCAACTTAGCAAACCCTAGGACTTCCATCATTGTGTTGGGACAGAACATTTTAACCTCTGAGCGGATTTCATCCTTAAGACCATTGATAAAAAAACTCTTGTAGAATTCATCAGACAATCCTTCTGTGTGATTGGCTAGTTTCTCAAATTTTGTTTTATACTCTCTCACAGTGCCAATTTGGTGAAGTTTAGTGAGTGCTCCTGTGAAGTCATCAAAATCACTAGGACCAAATTGTTGCAAAAGGAGTTGGAAAAAATCTGTCCATTTTGGCTAGTCATGAGCCTTGATGTACCAACGGTACCATTGAAGGGGTTCCTGTTCCAAATGAAAGGATGCAAGTGGAACTTTTTGGACATCAAAAGTATTATGCAGACTGAAATATTGTTTTGCTCGGTATATCCATCCAATCGGATCATTACCATTGAAGCGAGGAAATTCAAGCTTTGGCCCACGAAAATTGCTGGAAGAAGAGAACCCAGTGTTCATGGTTGAATGCTGAAGATGGAAGTTGAGAAATTTTTCATTCAAATCTCAGAGTTTGGTTTTGAGGGCTACAATTTCTTCCTCCATGATTTGTGCTCCTATGCGGGTGACAACCATAACCAGTTGTTTTTTTTTGTGTTTGAATGGGTAGAAAAACACAAACAAAAGCTTATTTAGTAAAGGGAAATTTGGATTTGGGAAAAACTATGATGGGCAATTGGGGTTTGACTAGGTTTTGGACACTTTCGAATGGACAGGGAAGTAGAAAATGAGGATTTCAGAAGCAGGGTGAAGGAATGAGAAAAATTGTCAGAGAGGGACAAAGAAGCAGAAATAGGGAATGAACATGGTGGAAAAATTTGAAGGCGATTGGGTGAAAACTGAAGAAGTTATGGCAAACCCTAAAAATAGACAAATGTGGGGTTTATGGCTTTGGGAAGTGGAATTTGGGATAGGATCCTCAGGAATGAAATATGCAGAATGGGATTGTAGGGGTGTCAGTGAAGTTTCAAGGGAAACAGAGTTAAAACAAACGAGATATGGAGAAAAAACAGATTTTTTGTATTTTATTATTATTATTATTACTTTTTCGGAATGGATCTGAAACGGCGGGATCTGAAATGACTCGGAATGGATCGAAAATGACTAGATCTAAAATGGATGGGTCTCAAACGGCTCGGAATGGATCTAAAACGGATTTCAGAATGGATCTAAAATGGCTGGAGCTGAAATGGCTCGGAATGGATTGGCAATAGATGGATCTGCAATGACACAGAAGTGATTGGCTACAGTTCAGCTGAAAATAGATATGGACCCCAGGTATGCTCGGCTTCCTAACGGTTCACGGGTTTCACTCGACCACCAATGTTGTCTAACGGCTTGCGTATTGGGGCAGTACCCCTCACTCCACGGCTCAAGTAAAACTGATAGCCGCTTTGCCACAAATGACAGCTCTTGGTTTACCTCACGGGTGGGAACTAGTCAATCAAGTAGGGGTCGTTTCCCTTTTCGTTGGCAGGTCCTCTCAATGGGCCAGCTACTTCGAGGTTCCTGTGGTACTCCTCACAATGAGTTTTAGGGCTTATTCCCAAGTGCTTCCCATAGTTAAGTCGATAGGGATTATTCCCATATCCGAACCTGCAACAAATGCAAAAAAATATTTTAGTAGAAATTTCACCCAACGAACCCAAGAAAGTGCTCTAATACCAGATGTGAGGAACTTGCAACAATTGATTGATAAAATGCACGATTTATTAGATCACAAAATATTTTATTGATCACAGGCCACTCCGAGGGGGGAACCTCATTTGAGAAACCTCAATACAAATAACTTCAATGTGTCTTCATTGGCCTCAACAAACACTTATATACTAAGTCTATGCCCAATACTATGGGTCAATACCATGGAACATATAATACTACGGGACTACTTACAAAGCATATGTGTCCAATACTATGGGTCAATACCATGGGCTAATACAAACTATGGATCAACAAATACTACAGGATGACTTACAAATCATATGCATCCGACTTACAAAGCATATGCGTCCAACAACAATATACTAACAAAGTAAAGAGAAGGGTTGACACGGGTTCCTAACAAACATAGAGGGTACCAGAACACTGTAGAATCATCTTGATTGAATCTAGCAGATTGAATAGAAACAAATCGTTGGCCTCCTATGATTCCAAAATTCTTTTATGACATTAAATACACCATATATTCTAGATATATTTCAAAGTTTAATCCAAATTTTAAGGCATGGGGGTTGCATGGTTTCTAGTACTTGCACATGCTTAAAATCAACGGAGTACATCAGTGAGTATGGTGCATGCATCCTAAGGTAAGATCATTTTAATTATTTTAATTCATTAAAGTTCATGGTAATTTATGAATAAATGACTTCTCTTGCACTGTCCTGAACCACATTATTATCCACACCTTCCTAATATTATAATTATTTACTGTACTTATTACCTGTCATCCTGATTTTCCTAAGTAACCATTTCATAATTGCACTTTTGAATAGTAATTTCCTTATCCTCGCTTTGCATAATCATTACACATTATTATTCTCTTATAAGGATTATCATATTAAATTGGTGGTCACTTGTCAGTTTGAATCACTGCATGGGTTCAAATCGAGAGTTATACCATTCGTATTATTTTCCCACGCCCAAATCCATATCCACATTCACGTTTTTATTGCTTGAGTTTTTTTTTTGAGGTTTCCTTTTGGCCAGTAATCAAGTCTTAGTAACCATAGTAGTAGACCATCATGAACCTATGTCTATCCATGCCCTAGAAGCCACACCTGAGCATAATGAATGTTGTAAAATTTTGAAGACAGATGGGTGGCATAAGTTCTTCATGAGGTTTCAAGGGCATAATGATCAGGTTTCTCTTGAGTTCGCTAGAGGATTTGGTGGTAGGGTTGTGCGCTTTGGTGATTTTGTAATGGATGTTAGAGAGAATACCATAGCTCAAGATACATGCTTGTCTCAAGAAGGAGATAAATGGTTTAAGAAAAAGTCTATATCATAGGAGGATTCTAACCAGTTTTTAAAAGATGAACATAAATATCCTGACTTGTCAAAGGGGATTCCTCGAGCCTGGATTAGGGAGGAATGGTAGAAACCTCTAATTGTTTTGCAGAAGTATCTGACTTGTGAGGGTTGATATACTATGACTTTTGTATATCATATCAGGCTCCTAATTCATTTTGAAGACGGTCTTCCACTCAATTTTCTTGACTACCTGTGGAGGAGCTTAAAGAAGATGAGTAGTCAAGTGAAGAAGAACACTAAAGAGCCTAGTAAAATATTGTACCATCATGGTTTAATTAAACTTCTGATTGTGGCTGAGTTACAACTTAGAGATGACAACTGGGACAACTTCCTTAGGAAGAATGGGTTTGATCGACAACATAAGGGGAAAGTAGCAACTGGTCAATCCAACCCCATTGATAATCCATATGTAGCATAAGTACCAGAAGAAGAGGTTCATACTAATTCTATTGGCAATAAGGACCTACGAAAGTTTGTGTTTCAACCACGATGGGGGAAGAAGAAATTGATTAAGAGACTTCCATCACTAGAACCAGTCGTGCGTAGGATTACTCGAAGTACCAGAAGCAGAGGTTCATACTAAGTCTATTGGAAATAAGGACCTGCAAAAGTTTGTGTTTCAACCATGATGGGGGAAGAAGAAATTAATTAAGAGACTTCCATCACCAAAACCAGTCATTTGTAGGATTACTTGAAGCATGGTGTAGAGACAAGGAGCAGGTAGCATTCAAAATTCAGCCAAGTATTTTTCCCCTTCACCACATGTAATTAAAACCTTTGTTCCATGGACCAAATCCTCCTTTATTGATTTAGAGGAAAAAGAGGAAAACTTGAAGGGGAATGTAGAAATAGAGGACGTTGTGGGAAGTTCAAAGATAATGTAGAAATAGAGGACACTGTGGGAAGTTTAAAATTTAATGTAGAAACTAAGGAGGATATGATGGTAGAAACTAAAGAGGATTTCAATGTTTCTGCACCTCTTAAGAAGAAGATAAAACAAACAAAACAACTATGCCTCTCCACTTCGGATTCGTTTCCACAACAGGAGTAGCCACAGGAAGAAGTATTTACATCTCAATTTGAGAATCATGCACCTCAAGGTACAGTGTCCTTGAGATCCCTCAATCATAGGGATTTTATCAAATTACAAGAGGAGAATAAGAAATTAAAAGAAGAACTGTAGGAGTATGTCTTTCTGGATAGAGTTGTTAAGAGAGAAGAAAAATTGAAGGAACAGAGTTCAAAGCTCAGGGATAAAGTTCATTCGCTAACCTCTCAGAATCAGAAGCTATATCAAAAAGGAAAGAGATGGAACAATCAAGTTTAGATACTCACTAGAGGAAATAAATCTCTTCGACATAAGATTCAGAGGATGGAGGATAGGGTTGCTGTGAATATTATATGTATGTTAATTAAAGTTATTAGTCATTAAAGTGAAAGGGTGTAACCCTTCACTATACACGCTCAAGCCTATAAAAGTGAGCCTTATTATAATTATTAATCATCTTTATCATCATCAATTATATATTATTATCAAATAGAGTTATTTTCCATTGGAGGATTATTCGCTTGAATAATCATTGAGTATATCCGGACACGGATATAGCATTGGTATCAGAGCCTCGTGCTAGATTCTGGCCTTTGGCTGTCTTTGGGTTTTTAGCCATTAACCAGGGTTTCCCTGAATTTTGGTCTTTGACCATAAAATTACAATCTTGTCCACCTCCCTGCCGGAGAGTCTCTCCACTCCCCGCGCCTGCACACCTCCATCCTGCACGCCCTCCCGCACCTGCACACAACCCCCGCGCACTGCACCATCCCCGCCGCCATCCACAATCTCCACCCTGCTCCCTCGCGTCGACTCTCTCCACCTCCCAGTCCTCCATGACTCTTCGCCCTCATCTCCCCCGTCACCTCACTCGCTCGCCCCTCGTTTCACACTTCGCAACGCATCTCCTTACTCCTTCCCGTTGCACATTCCCCACGCCTTCCCGCCATTTTCTCATAGCTCCCTTCGCATCCCCTTCCCTCTCTCCGCCTGCAAACTCACCCCGCATCCCTCCCTTTTCTCCAGTGCTCATCCCTGTACCTCCCTCCTCCAAGCAACCCGCGCATCCCCCTCCACCGTAGCATCCCCTCTCGCGCTGCCTCCGCTCACTGTGCAACCCTCCCTCTCCTTCCGCATCCACAACTCCCCCTCCACCAGCTACCTCTCCATCTCCGCACCCTCCACCACCGCGCTCCATCACCTCCCTCCCGCGCAGCACTTCCACCTGCTGCCCCACACCACCCCCATGCGCTTCCGCTCCTATCCATACCTCTCCGCCCTTCTGTGCCCTCACCCCACCTGCGCCTCCCTCTCTGCACTCCACCGCATCCTTTCCTCCTCTCCGCATCGCCGCTCCCAACTCCCTGCCACCATTCCCTTTTTCTCCCTGCGTTCCAACTCCCGCCCAACCTTACCATCCACCCCCGTGCATGCACGCCTCCAGCCTGCACGTCTGCAAGCCCTCCGCCAGCTTCACACCACCGCCAACCCACGCACAGCTCCCTCATGCGCCCTCGTCCATAGATTCATTCTCCTCGTCAATTGCCTCTGCAACTACGCCTACCCACCATCACAACTGCACCAACTCGACCAATCCCTCCTCGCGGCCACCTCTTCCAGCACACCTCCGCCACCACCGACCCCCGTCCGCCGCCTCCAACTCGGCCACCCCCTCCTCCATACCACTACACCTCTCTTCCACGTGTATTTTTCCATTCAAAAAAAAACCTATTATCATTGTTATAATATTTTAAAAAAAAATTATTATAACACATTATTATTAAATTTAATAATAAGTGTTATTATAATATAAGTATTTATACTATTATTATTTTTAAAAAAAAGAAAAAAAAAGAAATAATAATTATTATTTTATAATTATTATTTTTGGAAAAAAAAATAATAAAGAGAGATCAATTATCATTGAAGGAATCCAAGGACCTGTTGTCATCGTCAAGAAGACATTAAGACAAAGCCAAGAAAAACAAAAACCAGAAGTCCAAGCAAGACTCCTTATTGTCAAAGAAGTCGAAGAACACTTATCACCGAAAAAATCAAAGTCAAGGACAGTTATTTATCATTGAAAAAGTCAAAGTAAAGGAAGGCTTATCAAGAAGTCGAGACGCGTTAACGACAAGGACAACCAAGTTTAAGAAAGGCTCATCAAAGAAATCAAAGAAGATCATTCCACCGTCGAAGAAGACAGAAACCATGGAAGCCAATTTGCGAGAGAAATTAGAAGCCAAGTTAAAACGCTATCAAAAAGACAATGAAGAATTACAAGACATTAATAGACAATCAGAAATAAAGATTGAACTACATAAGATACAAGAACGGTTCAATGAACAAATAATGTCCAACCAGAAAAATCACATAGAAAAATTATGTGCGCAAATCAAGGAATTAAAAGATGAAAGTGATTTCAATCAGAGATTGAAAAATCAAGATATAAAGAAGGAAATAAATAATTGCGAAGCAGAAATAATACGCTTGAACAAAATCGTTAGCGACAAAGATGAAGAACTAATGCAGTTACGACATAAATTAGAAAGTCAAGAATCAGAGGTTGGCCAGTGTCGACAACAGATAAAAGTTCTTCAACAACAAAATGACGACTCTAAAAAGACACATAAGTCAGAGATCGCGAAGAGTAATAAAGCATTATCTAACAATGCTGAAGAAAATTTTAGACTAAGAAATCATAACAAGATACTAGTCACAAAAATTAAGAAGTTGAAAAATAGCCGAAAAATAGAACAATCTATGGACGACATTGAAGGGAAACTTCTAGACAAACAGGAAGAAAATAGTTGTATCAGAATTCATAATGAAGATCTTAAGGAACAACTTAAGACATCTAAAGATGACAGAAAATCGCAAGTCGAATTGATTAAGAAGTTTCAAAATGATAATAGGCAGTTAGAAAACAAGTTGGAAAAGATACAGAACAAAAACTTAAATCCTCAAGAGACGAAAATACAACTTCCAACTCAGATCAATGATCTAAAGGAGACATTCGTAAACGAAAATGACATCGTGAAAGTTCCTTATCGACACCCCAACCATAAAAACCGATATTTGAAAAAGTGGGAAATGTCGAAAAATAATGGTACTAATGTGATCAAATCTCCTGACGACATATCAGTAGGAAATCCCATCAGTCCACAACAAATCAATTTGGGATGGATTGATCCCAGTTAGCCTATTATCGGAAGTTATGCTCTACACTTAGCAGTTCGTATCGACATGTTTCATCAGCCATGGCATCGCAAAGAACAATGTAACAAAATTATAAGGCTTTGAGGACAAAGCCTTTCTAAGAGAGTGGCAATGCTGTGAATATTATATGTATGTTAATTAAAGTTATTAGTCATTAAAGTGAAAGGGTGTAACCCTTCACTATACACGCTCAAGCCTATAAAAGCGAGCCTTGTTGTAATTATTAATCATCTTTATCATCATCAATTAGATATTATTATCAAATGGAGTTATTTTCCATTGGAGGATTATTCGCTTGAATAATCATTGAGTATATCCGGACACGGATATAGCAAGGGTAGCAGGCAATTTCAATATTTTGTTCAATGCTGCAGGGTTGGCTTGATGAGCCATGAAGGCACCATTTTTGTCAAAATTTTGAGGGAGGATATTTTTTTTTCATGGGGACATGCAAATATTTTGGTTCAGGGGAGTATTCATTCCCAATTTAAATCCCTTTTTAACCTACGTAATTTCCCTATATGATATACTTATTCTACTTGTTCACTTAACTATACCTGCTATACTGAGCATTTTCCTAATCTTGGAGCTTGAAACCGTTTGGAAAACATTTAGAGATAAATGATGTTTATTTGTATCTTTTCTACATTTTTAATGGATTGAAATGAATTTAAATGTTTATCTTACTAATGACGGATTATGAAGTCTAGTTAATGTACTAGCCAGTTAGTTCCAATACCCACATTCGAGGGTTGGGATACTTATGCATTTTCAACTCATAAATAGTTATATGGGTTTTGAAGGCCAAGGTTTGCATATGGATTGGTGTTTATATGTTTCGGCCATGTCATCTTCAAGAGAGCATGAGTCAATAGTCAAATCCATGGTCAACAAGTTTGATACACAAAGCATTTATCCATCACTTGCGATTGCGTGATGATGTAAGACGATATCCTTATCCTCATGCACTTTATGTCATGAGGATAAGGAAATCACCATAAGAGTTAATACGATTATCTTATGTGTAGCTAAGATCGTGTTTCAAGATGGAATCTTATTAAAGGCTAAGGATTGTTGTTCATGAAAGAAGGAACTGATTGCTAATTTTGGATTCTGTAATCAATTCTCCAGTACCAAACGTGCTCTTCATGGATTATATATATGTTGTTTTAAATCCTATGTAAGATATAGACTTGTGTAGAGTGCAGATGATAGAGCATGAGATAGATGATACTACTATGGAGAGTTAACTTTGTAATCTTGTACATTTTAATGTAGCTTTTAGAAGACGACTTATAATACAATTGCTTTTCCTTTTATATAGCCATACTATATTCTAACAACTTGTGACTTTCTCAGCTCGCAGTCCATGTTGGTAGGGGACCACCAACAAGCTTAACGAGTATGTTTCTAGTTTAGTTTATGTATTCCTATCATTTGTGTTTCATTCAGATATGATGTGTTTTGTTTATTTATTTTCATTGTGAGACTTGTTTATAAACTGCAGTTTCTCTTTTGTTCTAGTTACAATTGGATATTGATTTCATAGCCAACATTTCTTTATTAGTAGTTTTTTATCCACCGTTTGTCATTTAGTTTTGTTCTCTGTATTGATGAGTTCGTAATGGCTTGCTTCAAAATGATTGGATAGTTCTCTAGTCTAACATATATGTTATATATTTGACATAACATTTTGAGTCACCCTAATAAAACAGTCAAAGTAAATCATAAATTAACACATGCTTGTCTATGCATGTTCATGGATGCTTATATGTAAATTCAATACTAATTCCATAAGTGAATTATATAATCATGTGAAGCCTAGTGATTCTGATATTTTATGTGGAAGACATTCATTTCCTATACTATATACTCTGTTCACATACCTTATGACTGGATATTGTTAATTGCATAGTTTAATCACACCAACCATAAGAACAACTTTTGAACCCTCTGGATTAGTACTTAATCATTTTTCTTTATATAGCTAGATGTTAGTTTGCTTTATTTTATTGCATCTAAATTCCGGATAGTGTGAATTTATATTAGCTACTACTACTAGTCATTATATTAGGATAGATTAGGGGTTTTGATCCTACACTTCCCATGTATGCACCTCTAAGTCTACAAACTTGTTGACACAGTTCTGTCGACAGGGGTTCACTTCACACTGGTGTCAACAAACATCGACACAAACTCCCATAAACATCGACCTAGAAAGGTTTTACCCTTTCCAGCAACACCCACGGAGCGAGTGAAGTCTCACGTGAGATGTCTAAGGGGGCTATAGGAACCAAGTTTTCGCAGTTGTAAGCGGACATGCATCGTGTCATACTCATTCGCAACATAAACCAGAGATCCACATTCGCATCAAAACATTAGGTTATCGACCTATTAACCAGATCTACTTAAACATATTCACATCAAGACATTATTATCTCACATTCAATAAATGGATTTATCAAATCATGCTTAACATAACTACAATACAAAACAGATTGAAATATCAAACACTATGACACTTGCACTCATTCATATTGAAACAAGGCAAAGAGAGACAAAGATATAACATTATCAATCATTCTCATTATCCATCAAGCTATCTCATACATCACAAAATTATCCATAATACCCATCGCAAAAACCAGTACAAACTCAAAAGACGCGATTCAGATCAGTTCGCACAAAGATACCATTCGCTAGCAAACATAACCAAAAGAGAGATCAAATATATGCCATTGGGCTTACAATCATACTCCTATTTATAGGCTCACTTGGCTATTACAAAATGGTCCAAATGACCCATTACTAACTAAATTAACCAAATCTTCCACATTTGTTGGATATTTTACCCTTCACCACTAGTCCTTTGTTCCTATCGATGACCCTTTCATCGTCGCTGGTGGTACCGCAGTTGTGCACTTGGTCCCATGCCAACAAGACCCCAAAACAAACTTGTGTCTTTCCCTTGAGCCACCTCAGTTGGAAACTGTTGGTGCGTTTACCTGCATCTGGAAGTCGTCATATGCTACCTTAACCTGGTTGAGAGATTCCTTTGCTGACGCCTTGAGTGCTGCGCACTCTTCTGTTTCCTGTTGTGTTGGGTTTTCACCACCCATCTGCTGTGATTTCTCCAACTCTTGCTTGATCTCTGTCAGTCCTTCCATTTCTTTAACTGCCAACTTTTCTTCCTTGGTATGTATTTTGTCCAAATGCTCTTTTCTTCTTTGTTTCCTTGTGCGCACCTTGTTGACCTAAAGCTGCAGTTCTTTCAGCTCTGTTTCCTTCGTCATTTGTACTAATAGGGGCATATCCTTAAGCGATCCCCTCAATGCCTTAAATTGGGCCTCTACTTCACTAAGTTGCACGTTCAGCTGGTGCAACTGTTCATCCTGCACTAAGCTTCCCCAAAATTGTATTACATCCTCTATGATTGTCTGCGCTTTTTTCTCCAATTCTACGATCTCTATCACAGTTTCTCCAATCGCACTCTTCCTCTCTTCAATCTGCTCCTGCGGTGTGCTTGGTACCGCCCTTTTTTGTAGGTCCTCGTTCTCTTTTTACAAGTCTGCAATGACCGCACCTAACTTAAGTGATTTTTCCTTTGCTAGCATATCTTTATCTACCTCGGGTGCTTCTTCGCATGCCATGGAAATGGCATGTTCCAACCTTTTTTCTATCTTCAATTGCCTTTTCCCTTTCATTCATAATTGTGTCTCTCTCTTCTTGGAGTCGTTGTACCTCGGCCTCGGTTCTCCGCACTTGTCGTTTGTAATTTACCATATTCATATTATTACATGTCTGTCATTCTTTATCATTTAATGCCCACAGTTTTTTCTACCGTGCTCCTTGGAACACTTTTGCTAACCCTGTGTCCATCCCTTGATAGTGCGATGGTTCCCTCCATCCAACCAACACAATTAATATTCACAGCCATGAATAAGTAAATGGATTTCCTTTCTCTTGTGTTGCTACCGCGTCCTCCATTAACTCGTTCAACAAAAATAACGACCAGTTAATTTGAACTCCCATTGCACATTGCTCTGCGGAAGCAATCACCCCGGATGTACATTGGTTTGGGCGATTCTTCCTCACTATCTTAATTGCCACAAATTTTCTCCAATCCTAACCGCCTGATCATTAATTATGTCGATCAGGTATCCTCTGGTGTTCTTCTCCACTCCATATTTTCTCTTCAGCTTTGCAGAAAGCTTCTTGTTGTTATCCTTCCCCTGAAAATATTGTAAAGGATCCATGAAATTAAGTCGATCATGATTGGAATTTTTGTTTCCAAACACAAATATCTACCATGAAAGCAGGCCAGTAGCTTCTTTAGGCATGCATTTTCTTCCAGCGATCTTTCGAAATGCGACATGTGAATGATGGACAAGAATCCTGATTGATTCATCCCCAATGCCCAGTTCGTTGGCTCTCTTGTGGTCAGACCTCCTTCTCTGTGCACTATCTCAACATGTGTATCCTTAGTGCACTCTGGATATGCCAATATGTCATGGTCGCTATACTGCAAACTTTGCAGTCGCTGCACTATGTTTCCCATGACATGGACGCCCTTTCGTATCGCTGGCTCCTTGATGGTATATTTGACATTCTTTCCTAGTCGTATTGTTGTCACTCCTTCCTTTCTTGGTGGCACATATTCTGGGATGTATGCTATTGTCGGCCCTAGTTGTCTTCCCCTTTCTATCATTTATTCTTCCGCGGAGGCTGATATGCCTGCTTCTCCCTTTGCTGCTGCAGACCGTGTCGAGCCACGATTCGTTTTGGGTCATCTTTCTGAACTCGTCGGTCAAATGGAACTTCTCTTCTTCCTGAATATCCGCCCTGGTGCGGATACAATTTCGGGTTTCTCTTGGACGATGGTCGCCCTCGCCCTTGGTTGTTCTTGTGTGATCGTACTGGATATAACTTGTGCCATTGAAACCTCTTAACTTCACTATTGATATTCGCTCTAACTCTTATACTTAATCTTCTCTCTAACTCTTCTGCTATAGCTCTCAAATTCACAATGGATCAAACTGTTAGCTTCGACATGGTTTTATAACTTCCAATCTCCTACTCCCCTTCGATCGAGTGGATTTCAGACAATGATTTCCAAATCCTCTGTTGATTTACCGAATCCTATGCACTCATTGGTCATTAATGGTGCCTCCATCGGTCATTAATTACGTTTTCATCCACTTGTTCCTTCGCTCTCTGCATCTTAACTACTGCATTTATTTCCCGATTTGACCAGTTCGTACTCCGCTAGACGTAGACAAGTCCCAAACCTTGTCACTTTTTTAACTTCATCGTTATCCTATCGACATACATCTGAATTCCAACCATGTCGCAGTTACTTCGACAGATGCCCGAACTTAACCATTTGTCGCCACGTTTTCTCGACATACTCCTAATATTCGCAGTGTTCCTCTTTGAATTTTCCTTTTTCTTTTTGTTGCTTATTTTTATCGACAAACTTCTCTCTCTTTTTTTTTCACTGTTTTCTTCAGTGGTTTTGCGTCGAGCTATTCTGATAGGGCTTTAGCCAGCTTCCATTCACTAATTTTGGAAAAAGTGTTCCCTCTAAATTTTGCAACTGCACCGCACCTCCGTCAGTAATAAAATTTATGATGTATGGACCCAACCAATGCATCTGAAGATTATCTGGATGCTTTGTGAACTTACTATCATATAGGAGAACCATGTCTCCGCGCTGAAAGTGATTTTCCTTTACATGGCGATCGTGCCATGCCTTATGTCGATCCTTCTCTACCTACTGATTAAATCCTGCAGTAAATCGATCTTCTTCAAGCTGTAGTAGGTGCGCCAATATTTCCTTTATGGCTCCATCGTCGCTCATTCCTGTTGCTGCTACGATACGTAGACTTGGGACAATATACTCCATCGACATCACTACTTCTTTTCCATACACCAATTTGAAAGGTGTCTGGCCTGTCAACCTTTTGCATGTTGTCCTGTAGGCCCATAGTATCGTAGGGATCTTCAAATCCCAATCATCGCAGTTTGTATTGCATACCTTAGTGAGCACATTCTCCAATATTTTTTTTAGTGCTTCGATTGCTCCATTTGCTTGTGTGTGATATGGAGTACTCCTTCTATGTTGTATCTGGAATTCCTTAGTCATCCCTCTGATTGTTTGATTGAAAAAATGAGTGCCTTGATCGCTCATCAATATCTTAGGACACCCAAATCTAGTGACCACATTGTCAAAAAGGAACCTTTCTGTTGTCTCAGCTGTGCAATCCTTTACTAGTACTGCTTCTACCCATCTTGTCAAGTAATCAGTCGCAATGATGATGTATCTCGCACCGATTCTTTTTCCTGGTGGATTAATTGGTCCCACAAAATCTACCGCCCACTTGTCAAATGGTTGTAATGTTATCTAAGGCACTAGCGGCATCTCATCCCTTTGCGATGGTTTCCCTATTCTTTGACATGCGTCGCATCTCTTAGAATAATCGATTGCATCAGCATGCACTGTTGTCCACCATAATCCTTCTCTGAGTATCTTCTTAGCGGTTGCACACCCTCCATAATGACCTCCTGTGATCCCACCATGAGCTTCCTCCAATACTCTTTCTTGTTCATGCGGAAGGCCATATCGACGAAGAACTTCATCCAACCCCATCTTGTACAATTGTCCTGTGATTAGTTGGAAATCAGCGGCCCTGACAACTAACTGTTTCTTCTAACTAGTGGTGAACTCCTTAGGTGCTTTCCCCATTGCCAAGAACTGAACAATATGCTCGTAATGGTCATCGACCATTCCAATTCTAAATAGTTGTGCATTAGGAAATCCTTCATCAATTCTGCTCGATTCTTCACCTGATTCTATCCTCGACAAATGATCAGGTCATGCATTCAAGCGTCCAGGTTTCACAATGATTTCAAAGTCAAATTCTTGGAACAGTAATAGCCATCGACAGATCTTCCCCCCTAACACAAGCTTATTGACCAAGTATTTCAATGTTGAATGGTTAGTGAACATTTTGAAGTGTTCCCCTAGCAGGTAGTGGCTGAATGTTTTCAATGCATACACCATCGCCAAACCTTATCATTCTGTCGTTGTATAATTTTTCTCCACAGTGGACAAATTCCGAATCGAAAACGCGATTGGGTAGTCGATTGATCCTTCTCCAGGATGGGCTAATATTACTCCTATCACTACTAATGACACGTCGACATGGACATGGAATTTTTTTTTCCAGTCCGGAAAGACCAATATTGGTGCTGCGAACATCTTATCCTTCAGTATGTTGATACTTTTATGGCATTCGTCGTTCCACTCAAACTTTGGATCCTTCTTTAATAAATTTTCCATCGGTGCAGTAATTGTTGCGTATCCCCTTATCAAATTCATGTAATATCTTGTATGACCCAATGTCGCTCTCAGCTGCTTCACTATCGTTGGTGCTGGTAGTTCGACAATAATTGTGATCTTAGCTAGGTCGACCAACATGCCTTCCTTGCACACAATGTGTCCCAATAGGATTCCAAATGGTATGCAAAATATACATTTCTTTATATTCAAATAAATCTGATGTTGTTAACATATTTCCATCATCAATCTGAGGTTTTCAACATGGTCTTTAACTAATCCATATACAATCCATTCGTCCATATAAACCGCCAATAACTTATGAATGAAATCCTTAAATGCAACAATGACTAGTATTGAAAAGATAGTAGGGGAATTCTTGAGACCGAAAGGCATCACCGTGTAATAAAAACAATCCCATTCTTTTACAAAATTGGTTTTGTGCCAGTCTTCTTTTGCAATCATAACCTGGTGGTAGCCTGAAAAATCCATCTGTAAATGAGTAGACTTCCTGTCCTCCAACCCCTTCCAGTACTTTGTCAGTAAATGGCATAGGAAATGGATCATGAAGTCATACGTCGTTCAACTTCCTTAAATCGACACAAATCAAAATTTCACCAGTTTTCTTGTCTTGAACAACCATTGGGATGATCCATTCAGATTCTTCGATAGGTTCAATGATTCCTACGTTCAGCATTCACTCTATTTCAGCCTTTACTCGCTCTTTGTATTTAGAATTCAATCTATACGGTCGCTACTGTTGGTCACTATTTTGATGCCTATTTTTCCTTATAAATACTTCAACTATCCCCATGTAGCGACCCCATTTGGGGTTCCCCAAATGGACTTCCACGACATTTGAAAATATAAGTATAATTAAATGCAGAACTTCTAGTACGATTTTTTTTTTAGAAGAAGATATAGAGCCACAGATCTAATTCTATCTATTGTAGTACATGAATGTCAATAAAGAAAACTATATACCTAGATTTATTCATTCTACCACAAGATTTAGCAAAATAAATAAAATAAATACTTCAAACTTGTTTTCGACGGTTGGTCCAGCGAATCGATGGATTCCTCGAAGTGGTTTCCGCATGATCCAATCCAATCTCCTGACGAAGTAGCGAGTGACCCCTCGGTTGACCTCCCTACCATATCGGGGTTATTCTTCTTCACCCCGAACCCACGAGCTAATGGGGTCGTAAGAACACACACTCTAGCGTCCCGAAAGGATCTCCCAATCCCCGTTCCGGCTAATCCCAACTCCAAGGATCATAACATAATCCGAGATTATGATGACCATCCAACATTAGGGAGCAAGAGATGTCTTTCTCTCCTTCTCCTCCCTCATTATATAGCAAAATCCTGTGTGCCATGTGTCTGTCCATGCACATATTTGATTTAATTTAATATTTTAATTTCCAATATTCTCAAATACATGTGTCTTCTTAATGTCTTTAATGTGCACCTAAATCCCTAGATCAGTGGGAGTTAGGTGTAGAAGAGTTCTACTTCTCTTTTGGTTCTCATTTAGTTTACTTAACAATCTTTTAGTTAGACTTATTGCTTTCTACTTTTCTTTATTTTCCTAATATTAAGATTAAATTAAAAGATGATTCCTTTTACTAAAAATATAATCTATTTTAAATTTCCTCTTTATAAAATAATTTAAAAGAATAATAAAATTAATTAAAGTAAAATCTTGAATAATAATAAAAGAAAAACAATTCTTTTATTAATGACCTAATTCAATTCTTTCTCAAAAAAATGGAGTCAATTAAATAGAATCTTTAATAGAATGATTTAAAATAATATAATCCATAAAATTAAAATCTTTGAATAAAAATAATTCTCTTATTATTAATCTTTTTCAATCAGCATAATTAATCAAATTTAATATTGAATAAAATCAATCTCTTCAATTCTTTTTCAAGTTAATAAAATCAATGAATAATTCAAATTAATGAAATCAATCAAAAATCAATTCTTGAATAGAATTATTCAAATTAATAAAATAGAACAAAATGAAATAAAGTATTTCTTAAATCTTATGTGAAATTTTCATTTATACCATTGATTAATTTTCTTCCTCTCATTCTTGTCTAGGTACCTCTTCGACGGGCCCTTCTGACAGTTTCGTTTCTTCCTTCTTATGGGGAGTACTGCGTAGCGACCGGGAACCGTTACCGCGATCTCTCAACTACGCTCCTTGGAGACTAAGGGATGTTGAGGGATAAGGCTCTTCTTATTGCATGCCCCTCAACTCATTGTACGCGACCAAATCATTATGGCCTTTCCCGTACGGCATACGCTTCCCCGGGTGAGCTGAAACGGCTTCACCCATGTATGGATTGCTAATCCAGGGTCGACAGTCAGTCATCGTACCCCTATGTGTTCTTTTCGTTATTACGACCCCTATAATTCCATTGTGGTTCAGTCAATAAATCATCTTACCTGCCACTGCACACACACACACACACACTCAAGCGCACATTAGTAGCGCTTCACTATGAAATATTTCATCATGCATCCTAATATCTCAGTCAGTCGAGCATATATTTCATTCATCATTTTCTCTCAATTAGTAAATCATATCTATCATTCATCATTCTATCTCAATCAGTCGAGCATATGTAACATTCAGTCATCCTATCTCAATCAGTCGAGCATATCTAACATTTAGTCATTCTATCTCAATCAGTCGAGCATATCTAACATTCAGTCGTTCTATTTCAATTAGTCGATCATATCTAACATTAATTCATTCTATCTCAATTAGTCGAGCATGTCTAACATTTAGTCATTCTATCTCAATCAGTCGAGCATATCCAACATTCAGCCATTCTATCTCAATCAGTCGAGCATATCTAACATTTAGTCATTCTATCTCAATCAGTCGAGCATGTCTAACATTCAGTCATTCTATCTCAATCAGTCGAGCATATCTAACATTCAGTCATTCTATCTCAATCAATCAAGCATATCTAACATTTAGTCATTCTATCTCAATCAGTCGAGCATGTCTAACATTTAGTCATTCTATCTCAATCAGTCGAGCATATCTAACATTTAGTCATTCTATCTCAATCAGTCAAGCATATCTAACACTTAGTCATTCTATCTCAATCAGTCGAGCATTCATTTATTAAGTAAAGTAATAGTTTCTATAACTATCGTTCAATCATTTTCAAAGTAAATTCAAATGGTTCATGTTTTACTTAGCCGGTTTATTTCAAAACTAGTGCCTCATTATTCTAAATAGTTAAGGTACCAAGGCAGGCATTACACCCCATTATCCTTCATATTTTGCCATAAATCCTCATTCTTATCCATAAAACCTTGAAATTCGATTATCAAAGGTATAAATTGTTGTTGCTCTTAAATAAATTGAATTATGCAATTTTTAAAGAATTTAAATTGAGATTTTAATTAAATTACAGGATTAACTGACTTCCCATAATTTCTCCTAGATTGGATACTTGCAGGCCAGCTGGGCACAAACTGAAATATAGGGAAGGATCCTCGATGTCCAAGGATGGATGAATTTCTAACAACTTCATAAAACAGGTTCTACAAGTGGCAGTCAACGCTGGTCAACGCAATCTTCCAGCGCTGCCACTTAGCACAAAAACAGGGATAGTTTCGATTTTGTATCAGTCTGGTCTATTTTTATGGATCTAAAGGACGATATGGATGATAGTAGAGATATTAGGGGAATGTCATTATTAATCACTAGGATTGTAGCATTTTTAGTTTTCAAACAATTTGTATAAGTATTTGAATTCGAGATGTAATTCTGATTCGGTGATGGTGAACTTATGCTAAATAAATAAAGACTTCAAACATCAAATATCTTTGTGTTTGTTCATTCTTATGCTATGAAAGCGATTTTAGTGTTGAGAGCTCTGTTATTCTTCCTGTGTGTGTGAGTGAAGCAGTGGAGGGCCCCCTCTATCGAACCTGCACACCCATTTTCATTATTGATACCTATTGGTATGTGTTTTAAAGTTTCCTATAGAGTTCAATTGAGTTATCAATCTGTGTTTTAAAATCAAATTCGATTTCATATGTTGCAAGTAGGGTTTTACCACAAAACAGGGTTAAGCGTTTATGTTTGATTGATCAATCACTATAGGTTGTTTTCAGTTTTACCTTCCATTAGAATATACACTGAATTGTTGAGGAATTCAAATACCTTGTGAGCTGACTTCTTGTAAAAGAACTCAATGTATTCCTACACTCAACAACAGAGTTTTAATGTTATAGTTTAATTTTATGATTTTGTTATTTCAAATATTTAAGTGTTGATAAATTGAAGGATTCGAATGAGTACACTTCTGTAAGGGAGTTTTTGCATTCCTTAGTTTACAGTATTTAAGTAGTTTTAGATTCATTTCCAAAATTTAAGTAGTTTTAGATTCATTTCCAAAACCAGAATGTACTTCAACCTAGTCTAGACCTAATCCATATATTTTGGACATGCTTCTAAGTTTACGATTCCGTATTGACATTTTAAATTTAAGCTCTAATTTACAATAGTAGATTGGAACCCAACATTTTGGTGCTGTTGTCGGGGAAGCATACTTAGAGTTAGACTTAGGAAGTTTAGTTTTCTTATAAAAAAAAAATCAAAAACACAGAGCAGACTTTAGTTTTATGTCAAGACAGAGAGACGAAAAAGGAAGATTTGTGAAAAAAACCCCAAAAATAGAGATAACAAGAACTTCTCTATCTGAGAAGAAAGAATTCATTGCCATAACTTCTAAAAGAGATACTGCGAAAATGACTGATGAAGAGACATCTAAAAAAGGAGGACTAACCGTAGAACAATGTAGGGAGTATGAAAGCAGGATGGAGATGGAAAACAAACGCAGAGAAATGGCTGAGGGAGAAACATTAAAAGGAGGACCAACCCTAGAACAAGGAAGAGAGTATGAAAGAAGACTGGAACTTGAAAACAAAAGATGATAAGATAGAAGAAATGAAAGAGAGGAAAGAGTAGAAGAAGAATAGGAATCCACTTTTAAATTTCCAATCTTAGACACTAGTATTATCCTAGGACAAGAAGTAAAACTGAAAAACATTCCACCATCTGTTTTACCTAACTTTTATGGCATGACTTCTGAAGATCCATATTCATTTCTGTTTGAATTTGATATTTTATGTCGTTCCTATGGATATACAGATGAGACACATAAACTTCGCCTCTTCCCTGCTACTCTTAAAGCTGTTGCATTGAAATGGTACATGGGATTAGGAGAACATACTATAACTAGTTGGGATGACATGAGAAATATTTTTCTTAAGAAATATCAAGCATACTGTAGATCCAAAGATTTGAAAGATTATATTTTCAGGATGTCTTAGCAAGAAGATGAAAGTTTAGAATAATATCTTGAGAGATTTTCGTATAACTACATAAATTCAAAAATAATTCTTTGACATCTGATATCACCAGGACAATCTTTTTGAAAGGCATTAGAGATGAGTATCTTGACATTTTGAATGTAATGGGGAAAGGGGATATTTCTTACCTACCATTTGATGAAATTACAGAGTTATGTCAAAAGTATTCACGAGGAAGAGCCATAAATGGAAAAAGGGATGTAACTTCCAAGATAACCAAATCAGCAACAAGAGGTATATCAAGAGCTGAGCTTGAAAATTTATGAGAAGATTTCAAAAATGACCTTCTGAGTACTTTAGGGACACAAGTTGAAACATCAAAAACTAAAAAGAGACAAGAACAACAAGATCAAGCTCTGTCAATTTTATGTCCTAAATGTAGAAACAAAACATCCATTAAAAGAATGCCCTCTAAATAATGTATAGAATTGTGGATTATGTACAAAGAATCATAACACTGATGATTGTCCTAGGTTGAAAGAATTACAGGCAGCTCGAGTGGAAGAAATTCAAAGCATGGAGTCTCTCTATCTTATGGCGCAGAAAAAACCATGGAGTCTCTCTATCTTATGGCACAGAAAAGACCATGGAGTCTCTCTATCTTATGGCAACAATATTCTCAAAGTTATCAATATCCTGTTCAGAATTCATGGAATGCTCCTATGCCTTGGAAAACTTGATCTCCTCAGTAAAACCAAAACCAATCTGCTCCAGGTTGGCGAGGATATGCTCATGGAAATCAAACATATCAGCATGCCTATCCATAGCCTTACCAACAGTCTTTTCCTTATCCACAGTACCAGCAGAATCAGCCCTCATTTCCTCCACAGCAAAACCCTGCTTACCAACTAGCCCAACCTCCACAACTTTAGCTACCATCAAATCAACCTCCACCTTGACCAACATAGTTACCAACCCAGCCAGTACCCAATCCTAATAACAGAGTGGAAAATCCCATGTATAATATTGATGAAGGAACCACATTTTCATATTCAATCCTTCCTATTCAAAACATCCACTTGCGGTTTGGAAAAAAATTGGCAAAAGAATCTCCTATTATTATAGAAGAAGAGAAAAATCCAAAAAAATCTAATACAGAAAATTTGCAGCTAGATTTACAAAATCAAAAAGGTAAAACAGTAATTCCTCAAACACCTCCTTTTCCAGAAAGGTTAGTAAAGGAAAAATCACCAATTACTCTTCCTGATTTTGATGTCTTAAATGAATTAACAAATGTCTGCATCAAAATTCCTTTGTTGCAAGCCATAAAAGATATTCCAATCTATACCAAAGCAATTAAGGAATTATGTCTTAATAAAAGAAAGAAGGATCCACCAACAATTCATGTAATTGGGAATTTAGCAAGCCTAATGTCAAATACTGCCTTTATTGAAAAATATGTTGATCCAAGAATTCCAATGGTAACAATCACTATCAACAATTTTTCAATTTCAAAAACATTAATTGACTTAGGTGCAGCTATTAATGTAATGACACTGGTAACAATAGAATATCTGGACTTGAAAAATCTCAGACCAACCACTACAGTCTTAGAGCTAGTTGATCGGTCTAAAATCACACCAAAAGGAATACTAGAAGATATCATAGTTTCTTTGGATTCCTGGGAATATCCAGTAGATTTCTTAGTTCTTCAACCAAAGTCTAATCTAGGAGGGCATCCATTGATTCTTGGAAGACCCTGGTTGGCCACAGCTAACGCTTTTATTGGTTGTAGAGCAGGAAATATGATCATTTCTCATGGAACAAAAAGGAAACAAATTACACTGTATCCTCCTACTCAAATACCTTCTATGACAGATCAATTATCATGGATTAATGAAACAAAAGAGCAACAGGAAGAATTAATTCAACCCATCTTAAGTATTAATCAACTTTTTTATTTTCAAGAGGAAAATAATGAAGATTTGCTAGATTACTTTATTTTTGAACCAGATATCTCTGAAGAATTAAGAAACATGCAGTATGTTATTGCAGATCAGGTCTGTTGTTGCAGCAACACCCCTCCCCAAAATTTTTGTGCATGTTGGGGCCCCTCCTTCTATTTTTGTAGAAAGTTTGCCTAAGGAGTCTTCCCAGCAGTCAGCTGTGTTTTCAACATAAAATCTTGTTTCCCACTTGAACATCTTGCCATCAATCCTTCCTTTTTTCCCCAAAGGGCCAAAAGGGAACTTAGGTTTTTCCCGACGTTTTGGGATCTCTCGGGCTGCCTCCCGAAACTCCGGGAGCCAAACTCCAACCTTTCCGAAAGAAGAACTTAGTTTTTCTTTGCCAAAATCGTAGACCGCGAGAAATAAGTTGCGGAAACCATTGGAGTTTTCCTCCCGAAACGGCGGGAGAACGTGGGAAATACGCCCAAAAAACTTAGAATTTTTCGAAAGCTGCGGAAGCCATTGGGTAATGACTCCCAAAACGGCGGAACCCTTCGGTCAAGCCTTCCGCAACCGCGGAAAGGTTCCGGTTTTCCTCCCGAAATGGTGAGACTCATTCGCCTTAGACTCCCGAAGAGGACTTGGAATTTGTGGTTGAAAATCTGCGAAAACTTTCGAGTTACCCTCCCGAAACGGCGGAGGCCAATCTCATAAACCGCCCGTCTAAGCCTTCCGAAGTAAAAAGACTTGGAAATTTTTCGATCGTTTGTTTCTGCGGAACAGTTCAAGTTCTCTTCCCGAAACGACTCTGCTCCCGAAACGGCGGAGCCCTTCACTCAAGCCTTCCGCAACCGCGGAAAGGTTCCGGTTTTCCTCCCGAAATGGCGGGACTCATTCGCCTTACTCTCCCGAAGGAAGACTTAGAACATTTTTTGACCGTTCACGGAGAGATTGGAGTTTTCATTCTGAAACGGCGGGAACAGTTCGTAAAACCCTTCCGAAACTCGGAAAAGAACTTAGAAGCTTTCATTGAAAATTTGCGGAAAACCCTCTGAAACAGCGGAAGAACTTGGGAAAGACGCCCGAAAAAGTCGGATTGGTTTGTTAAAATCACGGAAGGTTTTGATGAAATCCTTCCGAAACGGCGGAAACATTCAGCGAAGCGGCCCGAAGCGTCGGAAGTCGTTCACATAAGCTTTCCGAAAAGAGACTTAGGAAACTTCGAAAAACTGCGGAAGCCTTCGGATTTTCCTCCCGAAACGGCGGAAGCCATTCACAAAAGCTTTCCGAAAATACTGGGAGTATTCGCCATATCGTCCCGAAACCCCACGAGACTTAGAAAGTTTTGGATGGAAGCAAGACCTTTGCAAATAGTTCCCGAAACATCGGAAGCCTCGGCGTTATACGTCCGCACCGCGGGTCTCTTTTGCGGAAGGTTTCGAGTTTCCCTTCGCAAATAGCTTCCGAAACGGCGGAAGGCTTGGAGTTTCCCTTCCGCAACACGTCCCGAAATAGCGAAGCTTCCCCTCCATCCTTCCGCAACGGCGGGTGTGACTCGCAAGGCGGTCCCGCAAATGACGGTCGCACGCAAACCGAGACGACCCGATAATCGACAACGTACGACGCATTTACAACCGGTTTAAAACCCCACTAGCCGAATTAACTCCCCACACATGCCTGGCCCATATAAATAAATCGACGGGGTACGAGCCAACCCATTGTCATTTCGTTTTATAAACAAAGCCATTGGACGCCGCGCGACCGTTCCAGCTTGTCCTACGTAGCCACGTTCGCGGCCACCTCAGTTAACGACCTCAGCCAAATGGTGCCAGGTAGGATTTTTAACTTTGATTGGGTTGTCGTTTGTTTGAAAAAATGAGTTTTAGTGGGATTTGGACGGGCAAAACACCCGTCAAGGGCTATGTTTTGCCCGTCAGACGCAGTTGAATGGAGTCCTCGTCTCGTCATATGAAGCATTAACTTTTTTTTTTGAGTCGAAACGGTTGGTTCGGGCGGTTAAACCCGTCCCATTTTTTATCCCCGGGCCGCGTGCCTCATTGTTGGGAGAACCTGTCGAAACCCCTTATGCTTTTCATATCCCCGGCCGAAGAACTCAGGATGTGAAACTCCGGGCCTCTCCATAAAACCTCAGTCCCTCGACGCCTTCTACATGGGGCAAAACCTTGTCTCCGGTGCCATTGCCCCGTTCGAGTCACGCGAGCCGAAATTCGAAGCCGTGGCCACCCTTCCATTTCCCGTCAATATGTCTCTAGCGCCGTCGCCCTCGCTCGGACTAGAGTTCCCCATAGAGCACCTCGACGGGCGCCGTGCGTGACAATAGCATTCGAAGCCCCCACCGAGTCAAAAGTGCGAAAAGGGCTCCCTTGTCGTCACAAAGTCCTTCCAACCCGAGTTTCCCTGCCATTAGCCTTTCCAGCCGCAGTGATAACAAGAGACGTCGTCTTCCCCAAGGCTGACCCGAAAGCCCATTGCTTCCGCAACTCGCCTATCGATCCGAGAACAAAATGTGTCCGCGACATAGCCCATCCCCGCAGGAGCATTCCAAACCCATCCTTTTAAGAGATCCAAATGTTTCAATCTATGTTTCATACTGAAATAGTGTTTGCTTCCTAAATATACAGCTTCATTGTACTTATCTTATTAATATATTAAAACAATGATGCTCTCTGTTAAAACCTCACAGTATGTTGCTCAAAGTGGCTTGTATATGGATGTTATCAGGGATAAGTCAAGATGCCGAAAACCGGTAAGAAGAAGGCGAAGATGACAGAAAAGAAACCTGCCCCTCCTAAAAATGAAACTTCACTCCAAGACACTAGGTGCACCACTGGTGTCCCTCCAGAAATCAGATGGGGTGACATCTACAGAATGATCCGGGACCAAGAAATCCCACATATGTTGCTAGAGGAAGCACCAATCTATCTCAATATCAGAGCCTCAGGCATAACTAGAGCCGCTACCCGCCCTGAGCTGTTCCCCTGTGCTGAAGTGATCGGATGGATACTCCAACATGCCGATGCTGAAGGAAGAGTGATAAATGATAGCGGGAAAGTGGCTATCGCCTCATTTCAACCCGCATATCTTGCGGCAGCCTACAGATTTCCCCGTGTCCAACAAGCTCTGACTGATGAATGGTTAATCCAGATGAACAACATCGAGATGGCCAAGAAGCTACTGGTGGTAGGGAAGCATTTGAGGAAGAAAGGAAGTGATGAATATGACGTACAGAACCTGAGAGCCCCTTACAGATTGATCGCTTTAATGCTGTGCAGAATCTTCGGCATGCCCGATGGTACGGTGTATAAAATCCAGTGGATCCCTATCATACATTACGTGGCATTCAATGGAACTGTGTTTGACTAGGCCACTATCCTATCAGATAGTCTGGCCTAGATGATAGTTGCCGCTAAGCCAGGACTAGCCGAGAAGAAGGCTGAATTCTTCATGTCTTCATATCTGATAGATTGTATTTTGGCCAAGATAGAATTCCCCAAATTGGGTTGTACATGGGATAGGGCTACCGCCCCGGTCTATATTGCATTCAAGATGTTGTGGGCTCAGAATTACAAGCCCAGCTACAAACTCATCTGTGAGGGGTTCATCATGCCCCTATACGAGAAAATGTTCAAGGAAGAACCAAACTGCCTATCAGAAAATGCTTTAGAAGTCCTTGAGGATTATGGGGACTTTTACTTTTTGGAGCAAGGTACCTACCTAAGAATGTTTGGAGGGACTAAGCCCCCATACATCTTGCCGCAGTATGCCACAGACTATGTGGTTCTCAAAGAAGCAGTAAGACAACTCTTCTTGGATGGGATTGGAGCAATGCTCCACAAGCAACATAAGGCCTCCTTTCCCCCCCTACCTTTCTGCATAGGTGCTTACAAGTTTTCAGGGGTTGCCTCTGTCGACGAATTTGTTCAAGAGTTGAAGGCTTTCCACTTCGGTGAGGTTATCTTCCACAGGAACGACAGAAAGGGTAAAGTGGCCGAGAATTGCAAGGATATCTATGCCCACTTCGAGTACTCCCACTACCCTGATGCCGAGGAAGAAGCATTCAGAGGCATCAGCAACATGACTGAGCTACGGATCTGTCGCCAAGGTGCTGGAACAAGCTCTAGCTCAACCAAGGCCCAGAAGACCATCCCGCAAAAGGAGAAAGAAGCTGAGGATGCCCAAGCTCAGGAAGAGCTCAGATTAAGAGAAGAGGCGAGGTTACAGCGGGAAGCCGAGGAAGCAAGAAAGCAGCAAGAAGTTGAAAATGAAAGACTGCGGGAAGAGGCTGAAGAAGCCCAAAAGCAGAAAGAAGCAGAGGCTGAGCAAGCTGAGGCAGAAAAGAAGGCGGAAGAAGAATTGAAGACAAGGGAAGATGCCGAGGTAGGTGGATCCGGTATGCAGGACATGGAAATAGACACCTCTCAAGTAGGTGGCTCTGGTGTCCAAAATGAAGGAGGAAACCCTGCTCAGGGAGTCCGGACCCCACCTATGGAAGAGGACATAGACATCATAAACCGACCAATTGTCCCGTACACTCCATCAGGAAAGCGTACGGTGTCCAAATGGAATGAGTTTGTATATGATAAGAAAAGAAAAGCAATGGTCCTCCAATCAGAAGAGAGGATTAAAAGTCCCTTCCATGAAGACATTGTTACTCACCGGGAGGTCACTATCATGCAGAACACGGATCAAGATCCCATTGCTATGGCGTCTGCAGTTATAGCGACAGCAAAGGCATCATTTGCCAATGTAGACGTTATAGTTAAAGAAAATATATTGACAAAGAAGAGAGCACGCATGCTGCAACAAAATGTGTCTAATGAGCAAGCCCAAAGAGATCTCGTAGTAAACAAGTATAATTGCTTGTACGCTGAGCATAAGGAGCTGTCAAACAAGTACAGCCAGCTGAAGGAGGAAAAAGACCAGCTAACACTTCAAATGACGATTGTGGAAGCAGAGAAGAATGGTGCAGAAGAAAAGGCATCTCTGCTAGAAGCAGACAAGCAAGCATTAGCTGAGCGTTTAGAGCAAGCGGAGAGCAGAACCATGGACCTATCTCCCTTCCACGAGCTGTCATGCAATATCCTGCAGCAAGTGTATGGCTCCCAAGAGCTAATCACTGATGAGGTGTGCAAACTCAAGGCCATGGTGGTTAGGCTAAAAGAGATTAATGCGGAAGCCCATAGGCTCAAAGCAAAGAATACCCGCGTTAAGGCCAATATCATCAGCCAGATAGCATGGAGAGAAGGAAAAGGGGGTTTCCCTGCACACCTCCCATTTAAATCGGTGGACAGTTTTAATGAGGACATAGCACTGTTGGAGTTCGGCAGAAACTGCGCCAGTAAGCTGATGGCCAGTGTGCAAAGAACAACAGATAAAATCAGCAGTCTCTACCAGAGGCTCCAAGAGGCACATGCCAAATGTACATTGAGTTTCCCTCAGACCCTAGAGGACTTTCCAGAAAAGGAGCAGCGGTTGTCTCATCTAAAGGAAGAGCTAGGCGTTCAAATGGAGTATGTGAAAAGGATTGATGTCCTGGCCATTGATGACCTCCAGCATTATATTGGTTCATCATCACTCCACGACCATCTGCTGAAGGAAGTACATCAAGCTGCAGTAGCAGAGGTCCAAAACATTAAAGCAGAGCTCGGGAAGAATGTGACTTCTCAGAAAATCTTGTTCCCTGCTGCGGAAAACACAGTCATAAGGGACACAGGTGCATGGTACAGCTACATAGCAGAGGAGGACAAGAAAGCTGCAGCAGCAGCAGGAGCATCAGCAGGCCCAGGATCCTCTCTCCCAGCAGCCACTCCAGCTGTAGGTTCGAGGCCCTCTTCCCCTGCAGTCATTCCAGAAGCTCCAGCTAGACCAATCCATCCTTCCCAGGCACAATCAACAACCTCAATGGACTTGGGAGACCCTTCCCCAGCTGAGGCTCACGCACAGGAGTAAAAGAGGCTGAATTCAGTAAGCAACTCTCTTCAGCCAAACACGTGCCCAGCAGGGAAAGCTTTGATGTTAGCCAATTTTCTGTTATGTATATTTTGAATATGTAAGGCGTAAGCCATGGGACAGTTGTCCCTATTTTTTGTCAAAATATTTTTTGTAAAGGAAGTGGCCATTTTTGGTGGTCGATTATAGTGGAAATTCCTGTAAATGACAGGTGGAGAATGCTAGGTGTCAGCCCAAAGGGAAGATTTGTAGTTATAAATAGCATCTAGGAAAGATTAGAAAGGGCTTTTTGGCAGGGAATGAAATTTTGGGCAAACGATATGAGCTATCTTGTATCGGGTCTGTAAGATTGATTTTTCTAATAGAAGCCACGGGAGATGGATGTTTTGCCTGGGATGTTAGGCGGCTGTATGTTGGACTATTCTAATGGCTGTTGTTCTATAATGTGAGATCGTTCTTATCACCTGAATTATTTCTTTGTATTAATGATGTTGCTCCTCCCTGGGCATGCGTTTTCTCTATTTTGTGAACAATGAAATGCATTGCTGTAGATTTCTTTGTCTAGATCGAATGGCTAACTGTTCTTTCTTCAGGATAACTCATGTTGCTCATTGTTCATACCTTTAAATTGCTCCTTGCAGGGATCTTTAAGTTTAATTCCAGTTTTGTTACATCTAGATCTGTTTCTTTATTCTTGTTACGTAGATTAAATAATTTTGCTTTCTTCTGTTTATGAGCAATAGATGCGTTCTTTAAGTTGAATTAGAAGCTATCTTCTAAAGATCTTTATCTGGTTGTAGCTTTGATTGTGAGAAATAATAGCTATCTGTTCTTTGTTTACGATATTTGTTACAGCTGATTGCTCCTCCCTTAAGCGTGTTCCCTGCAGGGATAGATTGATTTATTCCAGTTTATAGGCTTAGATCTGTTTTAATTGCATTTAGATTAAGTATAATTTAGGCACTTGCATCTCATATAAAAGACATAAAAAACCCAAAAGAAAGGTGGATCGGGCCATAACCAGTAGAATCGGATTTAAAGTCCAAAAACCACGGTTGCCGGAACCGCTAACCGGACGGATTCCCTACACCAAACGGGAGATAGTCTAATTGGGACCATCTTTCGGGGAGAATCCCTTTCTGATTGATGCTACGATATCCGAGGCATCAACAGTTTTTGGCGCTAAAAGGAGGTCCGAAAGTGCATGGCTGATAGAGGAAAGTCTTCCGCGGTCATAGATAACATTGAAAACCCGCTTAAAGAAAGCATTTCAAACAGCCCAGATCTTGGATTAACAGACCAAGAACGCCTCATTTCTGACCCTAAGCCTCAAGAAGCTTTGTACGCTGTTCCTTTCACCGAAATAGAGGATTTAAGAAGACATACCAGGTCCTACGTAAGACAGCTAGGTGGTTTAAACGCTGTCAACTTCCTCCCTAAGAAAATTACACCTAGAAAGGAGCCACAATACACCCGCGATTCAATTCTTGTTCAGAGTTTTGAAGAACTGGTGAACCTGACTTTGGAAGAAATTTCAGACACTCTTAACAAGACAGACCAAGAAAATCTTGAAGAAATTACCACCCCCAAAAGTACTCCACAGGATTCACCCTACAATTCTCCACCAGGGTCTCCACATCCGAACCCAAATATGGCTGTACCTGCTTGGAGAGCAAGGGGAGCGCTGAACTTAGCTGGACCATTCCATAATCTCCCTAAAAACCCAGAAAAGGTCTTGCCTAAGTACGATCCAGGGAAAGCCATTTCGGCGGAAGATCACCTCAAGAGTTTTTACTTAGCCTTGAACCTTTTGAATGTACAACATGAAGACGTAGTCTGCAGGTTGTTTCCATATACATTCGAGCCAAAAGTATCATCATGGTACTTTAGCTTACAACCCAGCTCAATCTCTAGTTGGGATGAATTCGAAAAATATTTTCTAAAGAAATACGGAAACCAAAAGACTGTGGCCACACTTATGAAAGAACTCTTATCCATGAGGATGGAAAAGAAAGAAAAGGTTCAAGATTTCAATCAAAGATTCACTACGCTGTTGAATAACTTCAGTCAAGCTAATAAACCAGCCGAGGAATCTCTAATTGAATACTATACAACCGCTCTTGATGGACCCATAGCAATGTTCGTAAAGAGGTCCAAGAAAGCTACCCTGATAGAGAACTTTGAGGAAGCTAGAAAGGTAGAAGAAGAGGCTGATAGCATTGCTAAACATGCCTTAGATGTAGAAACAAAACCAGCGGCTAACAAAAAACCTTTGCTGCTCACTAGAAGTAAAGACGAGCCATCTATGGACATGGAAAATGTGGTCAAGATGATGCAGAAATTGTCTAACAAAATCGTAGATCTCGAGAAAGACAAGGCTGCTAGCACATCTAGGAAGCCTTTCAATCCTTTTTATAAAAGAAGGGAAGACGGGGAACAGACTCATCCACCAATAAACGCTGCCCCTATGTTAAACTTGAATGAGATAGGGATGGAAAATTTCTGCACTTTTCACCAAGAACCACATTCGGAAAAGAGTTGCCCGCAATGGATCAATTCCATGAGCTTAGTCATGAACCAAATGTTAGATTCTCAGATCCCAGATCAGGATGATCCTCCAGAAAAGTCAAGCCCTGAGTTAGAGGAACCAACCCCGGACACTACTATGGTGTTGTGGGATTGGGTACCTATGACTAAATTAGTAGAAGAAGATCACATAGATAGCTCTCCCTCTACCATAAATGTTGCTACTCGTAGCAAAGGCCCTATTGCCGATCCCGTGCCAAGCATAGCTCCTCATAAACCCAAAGTTTCAAAAGAGCCGCCTAGGAGGCATATAACAGTTATCCCACAACAACCCAAAGTTAGCCAAACAGCTGCCAAACAGCCAAGTGCTGACAACACAGTTCAGCCACCTAAGGTCACCATGAACAAAACAGATCAGCCAACTCGAATTGGGAACGAATCCGATATAGGGTATGATATTATCGAAGATATCAAGAAGGTCAAAGCAAACGTATCAATATTTGACATGTGTAGCTTGCCCCATCAACGAGACAAACTGCTGCATGTTTTACAACCAAAACTCAGCACTACATTAACGGATTCTCAAGACAATCCCGAAATTAATGAGGCTAGCATTGGTGGGAAATCCAAATCTCAAACATTGCCTTTCCTATTGACTTTTGAAATTTTTAATCACAACGTTCATAACTGTTTGGTAGACTCTGGAGCTTCTTCAAACGTTATGCCACTGTCAATTTGTAAGAAAATTAATGGGCAGCCCGTGCCATCCCCAGCTCAAATTATCCAATTAGATAGGACTGCTGTTAGGGTAATTGGGGAGATGAAGGACGTTCTAATTAGATTGTCTGCGGATCCTAGAGTCTGTCAATTTATTGACATAATGGTGGTCGATATTCCTGAAGCTTATGGGCTGATTTTGAGTAGGGATTGGTCTACCAAGCTGAGTGGCTACTTTGCTACCGATTGGTCTCATCTATGGCTGCCTTATCAGAACAGACAGAATCATATTAAAGTTCTTAGGGAGCCTCATATGAAACAAAATGTAACCCAGCTAGAAGAAAAAAATGAGGCTGTAACTTTCTCTTCCTCGGTCCTGGGAAATTACTTCTTAGAAATGGATCCGGGTAACTATCAATCTGAAACCTTTTGCCATGAATCAGATAAACAGTCCGATCTCCTTCATTTCTCCCGGACTGATGATGTTGATTGTAACATAGTCAATTTAGTTGCTAACATAGACCACAGAGAAACTAACTTAGCTGAATCTAAAGATACCTTTTGGACATTATACTTTGATGGTTCTAAAACTCTGGAAGGATCCGGAGCCGGTTGTGTTCTAATGGATCCGAAAAGAAACAAGTATTTTTTGTCTTGTAGACTAGAATTCGATTGTACTAATAATACCGCTGAATATGAAGCTTTGGTACATGGTTTAAAGAAGGCCATTGGCTTAAATGTTAAGTACCTGAAGGTTTTTGGTGACTCCGAGATAGTTGTAAGACAGGTAAGGGACACCATCCATTGTCTCTCACCTCACTTGAAAGGTTATCAGGCTGAGGTATGGGATTTAATCATGCATTTTGACGCTTTCAATATAAGATCAATTCCTAGATTGCAAAATTCTGCTGCTGATTTGTTAGCAACATCTGCTTCTCGATTGGTGCCGTCAAATAATAAATGCTCAATTGAATTGATTTTCAGGCCTTCCATTCCCGATAACATCACCAATTTCAGAATCTTCGATGATGATGAACAAATTATCAACTTCCTGACAAACGAAGATAGCTTTCAAGGAGCTGCAATAGATGAGGAAGAACACGATGCTGATTTGATGAAGAAAGATGAGGAGAAAGGAAATTTCATGCCAAAGGGAGTAAGGTCCCTCGAAATGCTGTTCGATCTTCAAAATAAGTTCAAAAGGCCAGCTAATACCAAAACTAACAGCTCATCAATGCAACATGAGTTGGTTAATTTGGGTACCAAGGCAGAACCAAAATTTGTCAACCTTGGCAAATGTTGTTCGCCAGGAGAAAGAGATAGGTTCATTAAGTTGTTTAAACAATACAAGGATGTTTTTGCATGGACCTATGAAGATCTGAAAACGTATGACGTCCGCATCATTCAGCATGTTATACCAATGAAAGCGGGTGTCAAACCATTTCAGCAGCAGTTAAGAAGGATGCATCCCACTCTTGAACCGCTGATCCAAAAGGAATTAAAGAAGCTCCTGGACGCTAAGATAATCTTCAAAGTTCGCCATTCCGAATGGGTTGCAAACTTGGTTCCCGTAAGGAAGAAGTCGGGAGAGATTAGGCTATGTGTAGACTTCAGAAATTTAAACAAAGCATCGGATAAAGACAACTACCCCGTACCTTCAATGGAGCAAATCCTCCAAATGGTGTCAGGATCCGAATTGTTTTCTCTCCTCGATGGTTTCTCGGGCTATAATCAAGTGTTAGTGGTCGAAGAAGATCGTCTCAAGACCACTTTCAGGACTAAGTGGGGAACTTTCGCCTATAGAAGGATGCCATTTGGTCTGATAAATGCAGGAGCTACATTCCAAAGGGCGATGGATATTGCCTTCCGAGGATTGGGTGGGCAATGCGTTGTTGTCTACTTAGATGATGTGACAGTCTTTTCGAAGAAAAGGGAAGATCATGTTGTTCATCTGAGGCATATCTTTGATCGTTGCCGGAAGTATGGTATTTCCTTGAATCCCAAGAAGAGCGTGTTTGCTGTACCCGAAGGTAAGCTCTTGGGTCATATCATCTCCAAAGGGGGAGTGTCAATCGACCAGGAAAGAGTCCAAGCTATTAATAAGATTCCAATGCCTCACAACAAAAAATCTATGCAGTCTTTTATGGGCACCATCAATTTTGTCCGCAGATTTGTTCCGGATTTTGTACAAATTGTTAAGCCATTACAGCAGATGGTTAAACAAAGCATACAATTCAAGTGGACAGATTTGGAGAAGGACGCATTTAGGGATATCAAGGCAGCTGTAGCTAAAGCTCCTTCCTTAAGGAGCCCAGATTTCGATAAAGATTTCATCTTGTATACCTTTGCCTCAGATGACTCTCTCGCAGCTGTACTGACACAAAAGGTGGAGTTGGGGGACGAATACCCAATTTCGTTTATGAGCACTGGTCTGCAGGGGGGCGAGCTGAACTATCCCATGGTGGACAAGCATGCCTATGCGGTCTTCAAAGCAGTCAAGCAGTTTAGGCCCTACATTTTGAAGAACAGAACTAAAGTCATAGTTCCCCATCCAGCTGTTAGATCCCTTTTCGTTCAAAAGGAATTGGGAGAGAGGAGAGGGAACTGGGTCACAGCCCTGCAGGAGTATGATTTGGAATTTAAACCGGCTACAATCATCAAAGGACAAGGTCTGTGCAAGTTACTGGCGGGAAACTCGACTGATGAAGAGCAACATTGGAAGAATGAAGCTGAGCTCAATTTGGTTGAAGTATGTCATACCTTCACAACTCCCCAGTCATGGTATAGGGATCTGGTGCACTATTTGCGGCAGGGATATCTGCTCGAACACTGGAACTCTAAGAAAAGAAGGGCACTCCGCTTGAAATCAGCACCCTATCAGATCATTGATGGGATTCTTTTCAGAAAGAATTATGATGGAGTCCTTCTTAGATGTTTGGAGAAGGAAGATGCAAACAAAGTTGTCAAAGAATTGCATGATGGCCCCGCAGGTGGTCATTATTCAGGAGAGACGACAGCGCACAAGATACTGAGAGCTGGTTATTATTGGCCCACTTTGTTCCGAGATGCCCACACATACGCACGAAACTGTGATGTATGTCAAAGAAGCGCTGGGAAGTTACCTAAGGCCGCAGGCCCATTGCAGCCGGTCATCATCTCTGAACCTTTTGAGCAATGGGGCATAGACGTTATCGGAGAAATAAATCTGAATTCTTCATTGCAACACCGATACATCCTGACGGCTACCGACTACTTCACTAGGTGGACGGAGGCCACCCCATTGCGCAAGATCAATGAAGACACAGTCCTCAGCTTCCTAAAAGAAAACATCATAACCAGGTTTGGGGTTCCAATTTCCCTTGTTTTTGATAATGCTACTTATTTTTCGTCTTGCAAGATAAATGAATCTGTTTATGAATGGGGAATTAAGTTGCATTATTCAACCAATTACTACCCTTAGGGAAGTGGCTTAGCTGAATCCTCAAACAAGAATCTGATTCGAATCCTTATGAAAACTGTGATAGAAAACCAGAGAAGTTGGCATGTGGCTCTCCCAAACGCCTTATGGGCAGATAGGGTAACCCCGAAGAATGCTTTAGGTGTCTCCCCTTTCACTCTTGTCTATGGCAAGGAAGCCATACTTCCCCCAAACATCTTACTGCCATCCTTGCAATTGTCCCAAGCCTCTCGAGGTTCTGGTAGCCAAGCCTTACAATCCAGGATCAACACCCTGCTTCAACTGGAAGAAGCCCGACACAAAGCTAAAGATCGATTCCATCAACACCAGGACATAGTTAAGAGATGGTTCGATAAGAGGAAATCCGGCAAGAGGGATTTTGAAGTCGGGGATTTAGTCCTGAAATGGGACCATAATCATGAAGGCAAAGGAATGCATACGAAATTTCAACATCTATGGGTAGGCCCGTACCAAATTTCTGCAAAATTAGGCCCATCCACTTATAAATTGACAAATCTCGAGGGAGAAGAAGTAGCCCTTCCTCTCAATGGCCTCGCTCTGAAACAATACTTCGCATAGTCTCCTCGAGACTTCCTGTACATAAATAAAGTTTTCTTTTTGCTTTCGCTTTTAGCTGTTTTATTTTTCGGCCATGTTGTTTCTCTCTGTGTTATTTGAACTTTTTCGACAAGTTTTGTTTTCTGAATGCCCTTTTGGTTGAGTTTCTCGTTGAAGATAGCTCTCTCAAAGAAAACTTGTAACCCATGAGTATGGAACTCTGCTCAGTAAATCCGGTCTGTTGTGCTCTCGCTGAAATGTTCAAAAGGGGGAAAGCCTACCCTGCTAGTCACACTAATCCTATTTAATAGCAGAGACCTATGACCATCTTCACTACTATCGTTGGGCTCCACCCACTCTCACACCTTAAAGGCATCTCAAGAAGGTTACCTAAGTTGGACCCATGGAAAGTGGCACCTCTCGAGGACATAGGGCATTGAAATGACTCCATGCTGCAGATTTAACAGCCAAAATGGCCTACATTCAAGAGTCTGTTTTCCAGGGATTCTCGCCTCAATTAAAGCATGGCTGAGACAAAAGCAAAAAGACATGTAAAATCAAGAAGGATGTCCAAAAGGCCCAGCTCAAAATGGGCTCCTCTCCGTCCGTGAAGTTTGATCAAATCAATAAAATTTCTAATTCACACAAAAGGACATTATGGATTGAGGAGCCTAAATCAAAGATCATGTCCAAAAGAAAATATCCCTGGAAGGCTCAAACAGCTAAGCTGTCCAAAGTACAAGCATCCCAAAGGATGCCAGCAGCATGGGAATGAGGAACAAGAGCAATAATGTCCATGAGAAAGTGTTGCAAATCCTGTGGAGTCCGACAGTAGTGGCCATTCGAGAGATGACCCTCCTAAAATGAATCTCATATGCTGGCCCTCTGAGAGTGGTGAAGATGTCTCGGTCAAAGCTCCCCTTTCCCCAATGGCTAGCAAGAAAAGTGCCCCTTCCCCCGCATGAGTCTAAAATGCTCAGCTGAGTAGTGCACCCGAGTTGGATGTTTTAATAAGGTTCCGGACCATGAAGAGGAATTTTTTAGAGATCTGTGTTCGCCAGCGACTCGCCATTGTTGTTGCAGCAACACCCCTCCCCAAAATTTTTGTGCATGTTGGGGCCCCTCCTTCTATTTTTCTAGAAAGTTTGCCTAAGGAGTCTTCCCAGCAGTCAGCTGTGTTTTCAACATAAAATCTTGTTTCCCACTTGAACATCTTGCCATCAATCCTTCCTTTTCTCCCCAAAGGGCCAAAAGGGAACTTAGGTTTTTCCCGACGTTTTGGGATCTCTCGGGCTGCCTCCCGAAACTCCGGGAGCCAAACTCCAACCTTTCCGAAAGAAGAACTTAGTTTTTCTTTGCCAAAATCGTAGACCGCGAGAAATAAGTTGCGGAAACCATTGGAGTTTTCCTCCTGAAACGGCGGGAGAACGTGGGAAATACGCCCAAAAAACTTAGAATTTTTTGAAAGCTGCAGAAGCCATTGGGTAATGACTCCCGAAACGGCGGAACCCTTCGCTCAATCCTTCCGCAACCGCAGAAAGGTTCCGGTTTTCCTCCCGAAATGGCGGGACTCATTCGCCTTAGACTCCCGAAGAGGACTTGGAATTTGTGGTTGAAAATTTGCGGAAACTTTCGAGTTACCCTCCCGAAACGGTGGAGGCCAATCTCATAAACCGCCCGTCTAAGCCTTCCGAAGTAAAAAGACTTGGAAATTTTTCGATCGTTTGTTTCTGCGGAACAGTTCAAGTTCTCTTCCCGAAACGACTCTGCTCCCGAAACGGCGGAGCCCTTCACTCAAGCCTTCCGCAACCGCGGAAAGGTTCCGGTTTTCCTCCCGAAATGGCGGGACTCATTCGCCTTACTCTCCCGAAAGAAGACTTAGAACATTTTTTGACCGTTCACGAAGAGATTGGAGTTTTCATTCCGAAACGGCGGGAACAGTTCGTAAAACCCTTCCGAAACTCAGAAAAGAACTTAGAAGCTTTCATTGAAAATTTGCGGAAAACCCTCCGAAACAGCGGAAGAACTTGGGAAAGACGCCCGAAAAATTCGGATTGGTTTGTTAAAATCACGGAAGGTTTTCATGAAATCCTTCCGAAACGGCGGAAACATTCAGCGAAGCGGCCCGAAGCGCCGGAAGTCGTTCACATAAGCTTTCCGAAAAGAGACTTAGGAAACTTTGAAAAACTGCGGAAGCCTTCGGATTTTCCTCCCGAAACGGCGGAAGCCATTCACAAAAGCTTTCCGAAAATACTGGGAGTATTCGCCATATCGCCCCGAAACCCCGCGAGACTTAGAAACTTTTGGATGGAAGCAAGACCTTCGCAAATAGTTCCCGAAACATCGGAAGCCTCGGCGTTATACATCCGCACCGCGGGTCTCTTTTGCGGAAGGTTTCGAGTTTCCCTTCGCAAATAGATTCCGAAACGGCGGAAGGCTTGGAGTTTCCCTTCCGCAACACGTCCCGAAATAGCGAAGCTTCCCCTCCATCCTTCCGCAACGACGGGTGTGACTCGCAAGGCGGTCCCACAAATAAAGGTCGCACGCAAATCGAGATGACCCGATAATCGACGGCGTACGACGCATTTACAACCGGTTTAAAACCCCACCAGCCGAATTAACTCCCCACACGTGCCTGGCCCATATAAATAAATCGACGGGGTACGAGCTAACCCCTTTTCGTTTCGTTTTATAAACAAAGCCATTGGACGTCGCGCGACCGTTCCAGCTCGTCCTACGCAGCCACGTTTGCGGCCACCTCAGTTAACGACCTCAGCCAAACGGTGCCAGGTAGGATTTTTAACTTTGATTGGGTTGTCGTTTGTTTGAAAAAATGAGTTTTAGTGGGATTTGGATGGGCAAAACACCCGTCAAGGGCTATGTTTTGCCCGTCAGACGCAGTTGAATGGATTCCTCGTCTCGTCATATGAAGCATTAACTTTTTTTTTTTGAGTCGAAACGGTTGGTTCGGGCGGTTAAACCCGTCCCATTTTTTATCCCCGGGCCGCGTGCCTCGTTGTGGGGAGAACCTGTCGAAACCCCTTATGCTTTTCATATCCCCGGCCGAAGAACTCAGGATGTGAAACTCCGGGCCTCTCCATAAAACCTCAATCCCTCAACGCCTTCTACCCGGGGCAAAACCTTGTCTCCGGCGCCATTGCCCCGTTCGAGTCACGCGAGCCGAAATTCGAAGCCGTGGCCACCCTTGCATTTCCCGTCAATATGTCTCCGGCGCCATCGCCCTCACTCGGACTAGAGTTCCCCATAGAGCACCTCGGTGGGCGCCGTGCGTGACAATAGCATTCGAAGCCCCCACCGAGTCAAAAGTGCGAAAAGGGCTCCCTTGTCGTCACAAAGTCCTTCCAACCCGAGTTTCCCCGCCATTAGCCTTTCCAGCCGCAGTGATAACAAGAGACGTCGTCTTCCCCAAGGCTGACCCGAAAGCCCATTGCTTCCGCAACTCGCCTATCGATCCGAGAACAAAATGTGTCCGCGACATAGCCCATCCCCGCAGGAGCATTCCAAACCCATCCTTTTAAGAGATCCAAATGTTTCAATCTATGTTTCATACTGAAATAGTGTTTGCTTCCTGAATATACAGCTTCATTGTACTTATCTTATTAATATATTAAAACAATGATGCTCTCTGTTAAAACCTCACAGTATGTTGCTCAAAGTGGCTTGTATATGGATGTTATCAGGGATAAGTCAAGATGCCGAAAATCGGTAAGAAGAAGGCGAAGATGACAGAAAAGAAACCTGCCCCTCCTAAAACTGAAACTTCACTCCAAGACACTAGGTGCACCACTGGTGTCCCTCCAGAAATCAAATGGGGTGACATCTACAGAATGATCCGGGACCAAGAAATCCCAGATATGTTGCTAGAGGAAGCACCAATCTATCTCAATATCAGAGCCTCAGGCATAACTAGAGCCGCTACCCGCCCTGAGCTGTTCCCCTGTGCTGAAGTGATCGGATGGATACTCCAACATGCCGATGCTGAAGGAAGAGTGATAAATGATAGCGGGAAAGTGGCTATCGCCTCAGTTTAACCCGCATATCTTGCAGCAGCCTAAAGATTTCCCCATGTCCAACAAGCTCTGACTGATGAATGGTTAAGCCAGATGAACAACATTGAGATGGCCAAGAAGCTACTGGTGGCAGGGAAGCATTTGAGGAAGAAAGGAAGTGATGAATATGACGTACAGAACCTGAGAGCCCCTTACAGATTGATCGCTTTAATGCTGTGCAGAATCTTCGGCATGCCCGATGGTACGGTGTATAAAATCCAGTGGATCCCTATCATACATTACGTGGCATTCAATGGAACTGTGTTTGACTGGGCCACTATACAATCAGATAGTCTGGCCTCGATGATAGTTGCCGCTAAGCCAGTACTAGCCGAGAAGAAGGCTGAATTCTTCATGTCTTCATATCTGATAGATTGTATTTTGGCCAAGATAGAATTCCCCAAATTGGGTTGTACATGGGATAGGGCTACCGCCCCGGTCTATATTGCATTCAAGATGTTGTGGGCTCAGAATTACAAGCCCAGCTACAAACTCATCTGTGAGGGGTTCATCATGCCCCTATACGATAAAATGTTCAAGGAAGAACCAAACTGCCTGTCAGAAAATGCTTTACAAGTCCTTGAGGATTATGGGGACTTTTACTTTTCGGAGCAAGGTACCTACCTAAGAATGTTTGGAGGGACTAAGCCCCCATACATCTTTCCGCAGTATGCCACAGACTATGTGGTTCTCAAAGAAGCAGTAAGACAACTCTTCTTGGATGGGATTGGAGCAATGCTCCACAAGCAACATAAGGCCTCCTTTCCCCCCCTACCTTTCTGCATAGGTGCTTACAAGTTTTCAGGGGTTGCCTCTGTCGACAAATTTGTTCAAGAGTTGAAGGCTTTCCACTTCGGTGAGGTTATCTTCCACAGGAACGACAGAAAGGGTAAAGTGGCCGAGCATTGCAAGGATATCTATGCCCACTTCGAGTACTCCCACTACCCTGATGCCGAGGAAGAAGCATTCAGAGGCATCAGCAACATGACTGAGCTACGGATCTGTCGCCAAGGTGATGGAACAAGATCTAGCTCAACCAAGGCCCAGAAGACCATCCCGCAAAAGGAGAAAGAAGCTGAGGATGCCCGAGCTCGGGAAGAGCTCAGATTAAGAGAAGAGGCGAGGTTACAGCGGGAAGCCGAGGAAGCAAGAAAGCAGCAAGAAGCTGAAAATGAAAGACTGCGGGAAGAGGCTGAAGAAGCCCAAAAGCAGAAAGAAGCAGAGGATGAGCAAGCTAAGGCAGAAAAGAAGGCGGAAGAAGAATTGAAGACAAGGGAAGATGCCGAGGCAGGTGGATCCGGTATGCAGGACATGGAAATAGACACCTCTCAAGTAGGTGGCTCTGGTGTCCAAAATGAAGGAGGAAACCCTGCTCAGGGAGTCCGGACCCCACCTATGGAAGAGGACATAGACATCATAAACCGACCAATTGTCCCGTACACTCCATCAGGAAAGCGTACGATGTCCAAATGGAATGAGTTTGTATATGATAAGAAAAGAAAAGCAATGGTCCTCCAATCAGAAGAGAGGATTAAAAGTCCCTTCCATGAAGACATTGTTACTCACCGGGAGGTCACTGTCATGCAGAACACGGATCAAGATCCCATTGCTATGGCGTCCGCAGTTATAGCGACAGCAAAGGCATCATTTGCCAATGTAGACGTTATAGTTAAAGAAAATATATTGACAAAGAAGAGAGCACGCACGCTGCAACAAAATGTGGCTAATGAGCAAGCCCAAAGAGATCTGGTAGTAAACAAGTATAATTGCTTGTACGCTGAGCATAAGGAGCTGTCAAACAAGTACAGCCAGCTGAAGGAGGAAAAAGACCAGCTAACACTTCAAATGACGATTGTGGAAGCAGAGAAGAATGGTGCAGAAGAAAAGGCATCTCTGCTAGAAGCAGACAAGCAAGCATTAGCTGAGCGTTTAGAGCAAGCGGAGAGCAGAACCATGGACCTATCTCCCTTCCACGAGCTGTCATGCAATATCCTGCAGCAAGTGTATGGCTCCCAAGAGCTAATCACTGATGAGGTGTGCAAACTCAAGGCCATGGTGGTTAGGCTAAAAGAGATTAATGCGGAATCCCATAGGCTCAAAGCAAAGAATACCCGCATTAAGGCCAATATCATCAGCCAGATAGCATGGAGAGAAGGAAAAGGGGGTTTCCCTGCACACCTCCCATTTAAATCGGTGGACAGTTTTAATGAGGACATAGCACTGTTGGAGTTCGGCAGAAACTGCGCCAGTAAGCTGATGGCCAGTTTGCAAAGAACAACAGATAAAATCAGCAGTCTCTACCAGAGGCTCCAAGAGGCACATGCCAAATGTACATTGAGTTTCCCTCAGACCCTAGAGGACTTTCCAGAAAAGGAGCAGCGGTTGTCTCAGCTAAAGGAAGAGCTAGGCGTTCAAATGGAGTATGTGAAAAGGATTGATGTCTTGGCCATTGATGACCTCCAGCATTATATTGGTTCATCATCACTCCACGACCATCTGCTGAAGGAAGTACATCAAGCTGCAGTAGCAGAGGTCCAAAACATTAAAGTGGAGCTCGGGAAGAATGTGACTTCTCAGAAAATCCTGTTCCCTGCTGCGGCAAACACAGTCATAAGGGACACAGGTGCATGGTACAGCTACATAGCAGAGGAGGACAAGAAATCTGCAGCAGCAGCAGGAGCATCAGCAGGCCCAGGATCCTCTCTCCCAGCAGCCACTCCAGCTGTAGGTTCGAGGCCCTCTTCCCCTGCAGTCATTCCAGAAGCTCCATCTAGACCAATCCATCCTTCCCAGGCACAATCAACAACCTCAATGGACTTGGGCGACCCTTCCCCAGCTGAGGCTCACGCACAGGAGTAAAAGAGGCTGAATTCAGTAAGCAACTCTCTTCAGCCAGACACGTTCCCAGCAGGGAAAGCTTTGATGTTAGCCAATTTTCTGTTATGTATATTTTGAATATGTAAGGCGTAAGCCATGGGACAGCTGTCCCTATTTTTTGTCAAAATATTTTTTGTAAAGGAAGTGGCCATTTTTGGTGGTCGATTATAGTGGAAATTCCTGTAAATGACAGGTGGAGAATGCTAGGTGTCAGCCCAAAGGGCAGATTTGTAGTTATAAATAGCATCTAGGAAAGATTAGAAAGGGCTTTTTGGCAGGGAATGAAATTTTGGGCAAACGATATGAGCTATCTTGTATCGTGTCTGTAAGATTGATTTTTCTAATAGAAGCCACGGGAGATGGACGTTTTGCCTGGGATGTTAGGCGGCTGTATGTTGGACTATTCTAATGGCTGCTGTTCTATAATGTGAGATCGTTCTTATCACCTGAATTATTTCTTTGTATTAATGATTTTGCTCCTCCCTGGGCATGCGTTTTCTCTATTTTGTGAACAATGAAATGCATTGCTGTAGATTTCTTTGTCTAGATCGAATGGCTAACTGTTCTTTCTTCAGGATAACTCATGTTGCTCATTGTTCATACCTTTAAATTGCTCCTTGCAGGGATCTTTAAGTTTAATTCCAGTTTTGTTACATCTAGATCTTTTTCTTTATTCTTGTTACGTAGATTAAATAATTTTGCTTTCTTCTGTTTATGAGCAATAGATGCGTTCTTTAAGTTGAATTAGAAGCTATCTTCTAAAGATCTTTATCTGGCTGTAGCTTTGATTGTGAGAAATAATAGCTATCTGTTCTTTGTTTACGATATTTGTTACAGCTGATTGCTCCTCCCTTAAGCGTGTTCCCTGCAGGGATAGATTGATTTATTCCAGTTTCTAGGCTTAGATCTGTTTTAATTGCATTTAGATTAAGTATAATTTAGGCACTTGCATCTCATATAAAAGACATAAAAAACCCAAAAGAAAGGTGGATCGGGCCATAACCGGTAGAATCGGATTTAAAGTCAAAAAACCACGGTTTCCAGAACCGCTAACCGGACGGATTCCCTACACCAAACGGGAGATAGTCTAATTGGGACCATCTCTCGGGGAGAATCCCTTTCTGATTGATGCTACGATATCCGAGGCATCAACAAGGTCTTAGGCCAGAATTTTCAGGAAAATTGCACAATTAATTCTTTAGAATCATCACTTAATGATATTTTTTCTGTTCATTCAATAATAATGCCCAAAGCAAAACAATTGAAATCAGTCCTGGGAAACACTTGAATATTGGTGCACATCTTACTTTATCACAAGAAGAACAGTTGATTGAATTATTGAATAAATATCACAAGGCATTTGCTTGGGAATACACTAGGAATTCATCATGAAACATGCACTCATCACATTTACACAGATGATAATATCAGACCTCTAAGGAAACCTCAACGACGAATGAACCCCATACTGAAAGAGATAGTCAAGGAAGAATTGAAAAAGTTATTAAAGGTAGGGTTTATCTACCCTATCTCTGACAGTCAATGGGTTTCTTCGTTAGTTTTTGTTCCCAAGAAAAATGGAAAATGGAGAATTTGTGTCGATTATAGGGAGTTAAACCCTAGCAACACTTAAATATTATTTTCCATTTCCATTTATTGATCAAGTGTTAGATGCACTAGCTGGAAAACACTATTTTTCATTCTTAGATGGTTTTAGAGGATACAATCAAATCAGAATTGCATCAGAGGACCAGGACAAAACTACTTTCATATTTCCCTGGGGTACATATGCCTATAAAGTTTTACCTTTTGGTCTATGTAACGCTCCAGCTACTTTTCAGAGAGCAGTCCTAGCTATTTTTTTCTGATTTAATTCATGAATGCATTGAAGTATATATGGATGATTTTTCTGTGTATGGAAATACTTTTGATGACTCCTTGGAAAATTTAGAGAGAATCCTAAAAAGATGCATTGAATCAAATATTTCCCTTAGCAATGAAAAATGTTTCATGATGTTAACTGAAGGGATAGTGTTAGGTCATCATCTGGAATAAATGTGGACCCTGCAAAAATACAACTCATTGTGAATTTATCTGAACCAAAAACTCAAAAAGATGTGAGAAGTTTTTTAGGATATGCAGGCTATTACCAAAGTTTTATTGAAAATTTTAGTAAAATAGCTCTGCCATTATTCAAATTGCTTTCGAAAGATGTACATTTTCATTGGGATACTAATTGTCAATTTTCCTTTCAGAAACTTAAAGAGAAGCTCTCAACTACACCCATCTTAAGGGGACCAAATTGGACATTGTCATTTCACATCTCTACCGATGCATCAGATACTGCAATAGGGGCCCCTTTGGGTCAAAAAGAGAATGTCATGACTTATGTTATTTACTTTATCAGCAAAAATCTAACCCCTGCAGAATTGAATTACACAGTTACTGAAAAAGAGATGTTGGCAGTAGTTCATGCTCTGAACAAATTCCGTCATTACATTACTGGTTATGAAATCTTTGTCCATACAAATCACTCTGCCTTAATATATTTACTAAACAAGTCGATTACTAATGGCAGGATAACAAGATGGCTATTATTGATGCAGGAATTCAACATTACTGTCCTAGATAGACCTGGAAGGGAAAATCAAGTGGCAGATTTTCTATCTCGATTAAACAATTCTAATGAGGTTGTTGCTGTTTCAGATAGTTTCCCTGATGAACACTTATTGACTATTTATGTTATAACTCCATGGTATGCTGATATAGCTAACTATTTATCATCAGGAAAGCTACCTCCATCTATGTCATCAAAAGAAAAGAAAAGAATTATTAAGCAGACTGCTAGACACATATGGGTCAATGGAGATATTTTCTATACAGGATATGATCTTATCATTAGAAGATGTGTACGACAAGATGAGGTTTTAGAAATTTTAAAAGCTTGTTATGATGAACTGTGTAGTGGCCATTTTGCAGATAAAAGAACAACATACAAGATACTCAAGTTGGGGTATTACTGGCCCTCTATTTTCAAAGATTCTAAGAAGTATGTTAGGAGCTGTGATATTTGTCAAAGGATGGGACTGGCCAGTACCATCTGATGAGATTCCTCTCCAGCCACAAGTCCTCATAGATCCATTTGAAAAATGGGCTCTTGATTTCATCGGTCCAATCAATCCACCATCACAAGGGAAGAGGTACATTTTGGTATGTACTGACTATGTTACAAAGTGGGTGGAAGCCAAACCATTACTAAGAGCCACAGAACAAATAGTAGTAAACTTTCTCTTTGAAGAAATATTTGTTAGATTTCGAGTTCCTAGAGAGATTGTTACTGATCAAGGGGCACAGTTTACTTCCAAACTGGTGCAAGAGATAGCATCCAAGTACAAGATCAAGCACAGAAAATCTACACCTTATCATCCACAATCCAATAGCCAGGTGGAGTCTACCAACAAAACTTTGGAATGAATCATAACCAAGACAGTCCATATGCACATAAAATATTGGTCAGCTAAGCTTATTGAAGCTTTATGGGCATACAGAATTACTTGGAAAAATAGTACTGGTTTTTCTCCCTATCAGCTAGTCTATGGTAAGCAAGTATTGTTACCAATTGAATTCCAAATTCATAATTTTAAATTAGCAGCTGGTTTAGGGATGGATCTTTCTGAAGCACAACAATAAAGGATACTGCAATTAAATCAATTAGATGAGATGAGACAAGCTGCATTAGAAAAAAATATTTTGGTAGAACAACAGAGAGCCCAATGGCATGATAAGTTCATCAAAAAGAAACAATTTCACATCGGTGACTGGGACTTATTGTTTGATTCGAAGTTCAAAGACTTCAAAGACAAGTTCACAACTCATTGGCTTGGTCCATATGAGATTGCATAGGTCTATGACAATGGCTCAGTCAAATTACAAACAATAGATGATGAAGCAAGTACATTTCTGGTCAATGGCCATAGGTTAAAGCTTTACACTAAACATGTCAACAAAGAAGAATTCCTACAGCATGTTTCTCAGCAAAGAGAGATGGAGATGCTGGAAAAGCACACTGGTGTTTCTCCTTCACTTTCTTCTTAACAATATTCTCAAATAAAAAATTAAAAATAAAAAATAAAAAAAGGGAGTTTAGTTGTGAAAACCAGGCAACTGGCACAACATAAAGTCGAAATTTTCTTGGAAAACCAAGTTTACTTGGCCATTGAAAATTCACAAAAACATTTTCAAATTCCTAGTTTCAGTTCTTTCATGGATTGTTTTTTCCAATAAAGCAGTGTTTCCATATCAGTTTTTAGAGCAAATAAAGATTTTGTTCGACTTGAGGACAAGTCAATAAATAGGGCTGAGAGGGATGAGCATATCAAGCTTTCCTTTTCAAGTTTTGAAACCCTCCAAGCCTCCTACAGATGCCATAAATTTCATTCCAGCATAAGAAGATCAGACTTGCAAAGGGACCTGAGAAGAAGCACATTTAATTTGCAGAGGGACCTGAGACAAAGACACAGCAAGCTACAGCCAGAAGGAACATCAAGACAGTTTGCAGCAGAAGACACATCAAATCAAAGAATACATCAAGGCAGAAGGACCATCAAACACTAAATCAAACTAGCCACTTCAAGCAGCATGAAAGCACAAAGGGATATCAAGCAAGTCTGTAAGAATTTTGATTTTTATGTTTTAAAAGTTTGCATGGTTTTTTGTTTTTGAGTACTAACAACATGCCTATCACCCTCACAATCCTAGCCATCTACCCATTCACCCATTCATCTACCCTAGGTATCAAAATTAGTGGTCCAGTAATGACAGAGGTACTTTCAGACTTTTTAGTCCATGCCTAAAAACTGCATCCTACAGGCAATCTTTAATTCCAGTTTCAGAGAAGTGATGAGGAAGGGTTCTTTAACCTAGAAAATTCAAAAAAAAATTATATACTCTATTTTATTTTGCATATTATGCATCAAGTTAAAAGTGATAAAAGAGTATATAAGTGGATTAAAAAGGTGGGTGAAAAATTCAGTGGCCAATTTGAATGATGATTGCAAAAGAAAGAGGGGAACCATTGAAACTTACTCCCACGAAATCTGCCTATGCATAGGGAGGTGCACTCTTCCAATTTGAAATTCAAAGTGTTTTCATTTTTTTCAACCGTCTTTGCTAAGTCCAAGACTTCACTCCCATGATGGTTGAAAGGGTGAAGGAATGGTGAGTAAACTGAGGAAAGGAGGTATTAACAGAGGCATTGCATGAAAAAATCAGAAAACGCAGCCAGTTAACTGATAAACTCAGGGATTTTTCTCCATTATCTTCAGCAAGAATATTTCACATGGTATGATGAAGAGAAACCCTAGTTGCACGTAGCCATAGAAGTGTTTATCTCAGGATGTGTTCAGGAAGGAGTCACCAGGGGAAAGGTAAACTTGAAATTTTTTAAGATTTTCTAGATTCGACTTCCAGGTTTTGCTAGATTCAAATGATGGAGAAACAATTAAAAACAGAAAATTTTCCAGATTTGAGAATTAAAATTACAAACTAGGGTTAAGTTCTACTTGTAAGTTTTATTTACATAGAATGATTCTTCCTGTTGAAATTGCAAAATGGTGTCTAGACTAGAACCAGAAAAATTCGAATCCTCTGTCATTCATGAAAAATGTATGGAAATTTTTTAGAAGAAACAGTGGGTTCCCTTCTTTGAAAAGTTTGATGGACATAATGACAATGTTAGCCTAGAGTTTGCTTGTTCATTTGATGGTGAAAGGGCTACAGTAGGTAATCTCACCTTCAAACTATCTGAGGACATTATGGCACAAATCATTGGGTTACCTCAACAAGGAGACGAGTTCTTTAAGACAAAATAGTTTGAGGAGAAGGCATGGACACCCTTCTTATGCAGATCAAGGGCAGGCTCAGTAAAATGCAAGAAAGGATTACCAAGGAGTTGGTTGATTCATCCTTGGGATGAAATAGCATATATCATCCAAAGATTCATCACTTGTGAAGGAAGGTTTAGCATTATATATCTCTATCACATCAAGATAATGCAGCATTTGAAGGGTGACTGTGAGATTAACATACCTTATTTTCTATTACAAAGCCTTTCTAAGATGGCTAAAGTTGTTCAAAAACTTGCTAAAGACAAGATAACAATCCTTTTCCATTGTTGGCTCATCAAGATAATCATCATACATGAATTACAAAAACAATCCTTGACATGGCAGCAATTTGTCATTCATAATAAGTTTGAAGAACCATAAGAGATACCTGAAGAAGGGTTGAAGAAGATGAAGTGCTCATGATAACAGGCACTGAAGTTGAAGAAGATAACCCTAAGGAAACAAGTTCAAAACTGCCTAAGGGAGGAATGGAAGAAGATGAATTGCTAATGACAGCAGGCACTGAAGTTGAAGAAGATAACCCTAAGGCAACAAGTTCAAAACTGCCTAAGGGAGGAATGGAAGAAGATGAATTGCTAATGATAGCAGGCATTGAAGTTGAAGAAGATAACCCTAAGGCAACAAGCCCAAAACTGCCTAAGGGAGGATGAAAGAAGATGAAGTGCTGATGATAACAGATAATGAAGATGACTCTAAGGCAACAAGCCCAAAACAACCTAAGAGAAGAATAAGAACAAGGAGCATGGTGAAAGAAGAGAAGAAATTCCAAGAGAAAGATAAGATCGTCACCACTTAAGAGAAGAAATCAAGGAAACATCAGCAATCTCAGAAGAAGCAAGCACTGGAAAATTATGATGAGGCACAGCAAAAGCATTATGCATACATTCAATCCTTAGAAAGTCAAGAGGAAAGTCTAGCAGGTGAGATTGTACAACATGATAAAGAGGTGAATATCATCTCTGAACAGCAAACTGTAGAAGAAAGTATGGAGATAGATGTTCAAACAATTGAAAAGACTCCGACTAACAGAGAGAAGCAAGATAATGAGGATGTAGCCATCATTTCTTCGATCTTTGAGCAACAAGTCACAGAAAAAGAAAGAAAAGAGTATTCAGGGCAGGATAATGAAGAAGAGGAAGTTGGAATGGACACTATCTCTGAGCAGCCTTCAATAGAGATGAAAAAGAAGAAATATTCCAAGAATAGCAAAAAGATTGAGAAGTTAAAATTGAAGGTGAAGGAATTAGAGCTAGAGAATGAGAAATTAAAGGAGAAAAATAGAAAGCTTCAAGTTCAAAAGATGAAAATATCTAAACATTCATACAAATGGTATCAGCAAAAGAAAACTTTCAAGGCAAAATATCAAAGTTTGAGGGTCCTTTATGCAGCTCAAGCTAGTACAGATGCATCATCACAGATAGGAGATATGTCAGATGATTAGTATTAGCAGTACAACAACAATTTTTTGCATGGAAATATGCAGATTCAGTTTTGGAAACAGTTTTGTGCATGAGGACATGCAATAGCTTCCTCTTGGGGGAGATGTTGGTCACTATTTTGATGCCTATTTTTCCTTATAAATCCTTCAACTATCCCCATTATCCTTCATATTTTGCCATAAATCCTCATTCTCATCCATAAAACCTTGAAATTTGATTATCAAAGGTATAAATTGTTGTTGCTCTTAAATAAATTGAATTATGCAATTTTTAAAGCATTTAAATTGAGATATTAATTAAATTACAGGATTAACTGACTTCCCATAATTGCTCCTGGATTGGATACTTGCAAGCCATTTGGGAACAAACTGAAATATAGAGAAGGATCCTCGATGTCCAAGGATGGATGAATTTCTAACAAATTCATAAAACAGGTTCTACAAGTGGCAATTCAACACTGGTCAAAGCAATCTTCCAGTGCTACCACTTAGCACAAAAACAGGGATAGTTTCGATTTTGTATCGATCTGGTCTATTTTTATGGATCTGAAGGATGATCTCGAGGATAGTAGAGATATTATGGGAATGTCATTATTAATCACCAGTATTGTAGAATTTTTAGTTTTCAAACAATTTGTATAAGTATTTGAATTCGAGATGTAATTTCGATCCGGTGATGGTGAACTTATGCTAAAGAAATAAAGACTTCAAACTTCAAATATCTTTGTGTTTGTTCATTCTTATGCTGTGAAAGCAATTTTAGTGTTGAGAGCTCTGTGATTCTTCCTATGTGTGTGAGTGAAGTAGTGGAGGTCCCCCTCTGCCGAACTTGCACACCCATTTTCCTTATTGATACGTATTGGTATGTGTTTTAAAGTTTCATGTAGAGTTCAATTGAGTTATCAATCTGTGTTTTAAAATCAAATTCGATTTCATATGTTGCAAGTAGGGTTTTACCACAGAACAGGGTTAAGCGTTTATGTTTGATTGATCAATCACTATAGGTTGTTTTCAGTTTTACCTTCCATTAGAATATACATTGAACTATTAAGGAATTCAAATACCTTGTGAGCTGACTTCTTGTAAAAGAACTCAACGTATTCCTGCACTCAACAACAGAGTTTTAATGTTACAGTTTAATTTTATGATTTTTTTATTTCAAATATTTGAGTGATGATAAATTGAAGGATTCGACTGAGTACACTTCTGTAAGGGAGTTTTTGCATTCCTTAGTTTACAGTATTTAAGTAGTTTTCGATTCATTTCCAAAATTTAAGTAGTTTTAGATTCATTTCCAAAACCAGAATGTACTTCAACCTAGTCTAGACCTAATCCATATATTTTGGACATGCTTCTAAGTTTACGATTCCGGATTGACATTTTAAATTTAAGCTCTAATTTACAACAGTAGATTGGAACCCAACAGCTGCTTCACCAATTTCACATCAGGTTTCAGAGGGATCTTCATTTCGCCCAAGTGCCCAGAAATGTCTTTCATCTTGGAAAATTTTGTTGGGAACAAGTCCTAAAACTCATGTAGTAGGTTGGTGACCTTCCCAATTGTTAACTCATCCCAATAGTCTCCAATACTAGCGAAATTTGGATTTTTCGCTAATCCAATATTCATCTTCTTTATCTTTAATGGCTTCTTCAACCTGTCGGATGGCACCTCCGGTGCTTCAATATTGCGGCGCCATTCCTATTCTGGGACATAAAATCTCTCATATCTTCCTCATTATCAGGTCCTCCCATTACATTGTAACACTCCATTATCATTTGCGGTGTCACTATCCATTGTGGTCCCATCGGTCGTTTAGTAGGAACTATCGCCAGTACCTTTCCGTGGATTTCCTGCAGTGCACCGTGGATGAAAGTATTGTCATTAGCGAAGCTGAAAGTGTGGCTAAAACTGGTAGTCAACTCCTCCCATGTTGTCGTTCCTCGTTTCAGTTCTGCTACAATGTACCAACTTCACGGTACTTCGTCTAACATATGGATAAACACATGAACCCATTCCTGCCTCAACCTTATTCCCAATATAATTTGACATTCTCCCAAATTATCCCTGGGATCGCTTCTTCCATCATATTTCTTTCCTTTGTAGCATTCATATTCCCCAAACCTAACTTCCATCAATTGTTGACAAAGTGGCCAGTTTGCTATCGATGACTTGTGCACAACCACCATCTTGGTTGAGTAGCCTTCAATGCTTCTTCTAGTGCCAACAGGTACTGTAGTTCCGACACTCTGTCTTCAAATTCATTGATAAAGGTTTCTAGGTTAGGCAATCCTTCGTACGTCTGTAGGTCACATATTTTTGTCTCTACCTACCTCAGTGACTTAGTGATTCATGCACACTTTCTGAATGATACTTCATGCAACCGATTCTACGCATTTTCTAGCACCTCGTCATAATCTGATGATGTTGAACTAATGCTTCACGATCCCAATTATCCATCGGTGGTGGGATTAGTGTAATCTTCTGAAATATTATAGATGTTGTCACATCCTTCTACAAACTCATCTCGCATTGGTTCTACATACCTGTACCCTTCATGTGGATCAAGTGGGTCGATAACCCTCATGTCGCAGTTCTCGAAGGACATCGTCCTCTTCTTAAAATTGATGACTTCTAGGTTTTCCATCGCCCAATCTATCCCCAATAACGCATGATACAAGATGGTAATTTCGATTATCTCTATGACATCAAAGTCTGCGTAAGTATTCAGGCCTTCTACTTTGAACACTGATAAGCTCTCTGGTTGTCTGCGCGGATTCATCCTTCAGTTCTTTATAGCTTTCCTCCAGCTACAGATGCTGGTTATAAGAGACAATGTCTCTATCCCGTATTTCTTGCACAGCCTGTAGATGTATATTATGTAATTATTCAAGGGGTAACATCCCGATATTAATATCCACGTGTGCGAGCTTCTTCGCACCTTCAGGAAGTTCGTTGCTTGGGAATATAACATTGATGGGTTCAATTCAGGCTAACCGGGGTTTCATTGTTAAGGAAGGTGTTCTTCTCTTCTGCTGGCTTGACTCGCCTGATTTACCTTCAGAGTCTAATTCTTGTATCAAGTCCTGTTGAACTTGTTCCATCCTTATTACCATGCTTTTAATTTCTATGAGGTTTTCTTTCAAGATCGCTTGGACTTCTTCATTTTTTCTCTCCTTCAGGGAAAGCATCTCTTCCAGGTGCTCACTAACTCATGCTGCAATTCATTCATCATCATCCGCGTTTAACTGCGCATCGAGCGGGGCTCTAGTTTCCTTATGCTTCTTCTTTTTTGGTCCTGTCAGGACGGTGGTGTCAAGTTCCTTTCGATTTTCTCCTACTTATACTCCAGCAGTTTCTTGCTGAACCTCTTCTTGGTCTAGATCTTTGACTTGCACACTTGTCGTTTCTTCTTCTTGGTTCTGCGCATCTCCAGCTTCGCTTTCATCTGATGTAGTGATGAGTGTCTCCGGCACATCAACCTTCCACTCCTGCGGCCAATCTTCCATAATCAGTTCAATTTTCTGCACATCCAACTGGTACAAAGCTTCAAACCATTCAGGGATCCCTACTTGTCCTCTTGGCTGAACATAGATGAAATGGAGGTCAGCTCTGAATGTCATCTTGCGGATGTACGCTGTCCTTACCTCCTTGGTAATACGCGGAGTGTTTTGTATCACTTCACATAACTGCTCGTAGTATGTAAACAATTGTTCATTATTAATTCGTTGTCTCTTTGGCCTCATATTTTCCCACATGTTTTCAAACTTGGTTCCTCAGAAATCCCCCATGATGACCGGTACATTATGTTGGTACAGAGGATCTTTCCAGTCTATGAATGCTATCAGCACCAAAAACTAGCTATAGTGGAAGTGATTCCACTCTCTTGATTTTCGCGAATATTGTCCAATAAATCATTCATCAAATAACTCGACCAGTTATACAAAATACCATCCTTAGCCTTCGCAGCTAATGGAACTACAGTGGCCGGAACCTTGGTTGGTTTGCATTATCTCAAAACGTTTCCTGCAAGCAGCTAGACTGTAAAGCGTGTTTCTTCATCCTAGATTCCAGCTGTGATATACCCACAGCTTCCTTTGATAAAGCCAAATTATTCCTTCATTCTCTTCGCAAGATCCTTATCTTTGGTTTTTCCTACAAACTCTGTTGTGGGATCAGCACCTCTCTTGCTTAAGTGCATAATCCGGTAGATGAGATCAATGTTAATGTCAATCTTGCGATCTAGCCACAAGTATCCTTGATGCATGCATGAGAGTAGGGTGAGCACAACCACGGTGAGATCAGGACTTTGATCAAAATGCAGGATGCATAGAAGGTTCAGCAATCCGGACAGCGCTAGCAGCGTAATCCAGTATTGTGCATGGAGTGTGGATTGCTTCGTTACTTCGTTATACCTTAGGCACATGTATTGATTGGGATGAAACTGAGGGTACTTGTCCTGCTATAGCAAGTCGTGATCCGCGAACTTGCAATCTGGAATCCGGCCAAGCAATTTCTTCTGTATGCTTACATGGATTGAAATGGGTGGAAAGGGAATTTTATACTGTGGATTCTTCAGAATCTTCACAGGGGGTGCATCGGCTCTTCACGGAGGGATATACTTAGGTGTAAGGAATATGGGCCTCTCGTGGGGTGGTTCTTGTGGTCTTGGATTTGGAACTGGCTCTCGGCCTCCTTGGTTCAGTGCTCGTCTATTTCCCCTTTTACTGTGGCTCTGGTACGTTGCGTGGTGAAATTCTAGAAGGGGTGCCTTTCTCTGGGACGCCTTTCTTCGAGGGTGTTTTCATGACGCCTTCTAATCATGAATCGCGGAAGTCTTTTAAGATTTCATCTAATGTCGACTGCTCATACATTCACTCTTGGAGTTCTTACTTCTCTTGATTGGTAAAAACTTGGAATTTGTAGGCAGTAAAAATTGAAAATCACGGTAAAGCCGGTAAGTATGCGATCATTCCCTATTTATAGGCGCAGCAGCACTGAGGCGCGCCCAAAAATGGCTAACTAGGAATTAAATGCCATGTCCGTTGGCCAAATCCTATTAAGATCTTGGTCCTTTCCTTCAGTGAATGTGCCTGAAACGGATGAATATGCATTAAATGTGGAAACAGTCGGTTCCCGAAAACACTGTATAGCAGTTACTTTTTCGACCAAAAAGCTGTAACGGCTAGTTTTTCCGTAACTTCTCTCATGGTTAGACAATTCCACGGAGTTAACTGCACATTTCTTCTCTTCCATTTTGAACTCCGCATCTAGGCTTCCTTCATGTACTTTCCATCTCATCTTGCAATATGTACTTCGCACCATATATTTCTATTTCATGAAACTTCGCTTTTTACCAGAACTAGGTACAGGCTCTATCTTCTATTTTTAGTGTCCAATTTCAACTGAACTTGACACTTAAAATTTTATTTTTGTTGCTCAACTGATGTCTGGAGGAGTAGGACTATCTCGGTAAGGATTTATTCTACTCCCATTAACAAGTCCTGGTAGGTTTTCTCCCAGTAATGTGGCTAACTGAACTGTGCCACCATTAGTAACATGTTTGACAATATATGGTCCTAGCTAGTGTATTTTAAATTTTCCAGGAAATTTCATAAACTTACTATCATAGAGGAGTACAAGGTCTCCTACCTGAAAGAATTTGTACTTGATATGCCTATCATGCCATGCTTTTTCTCTATCTTTCTGCACTTATTGGTGAAAACCTGCGATGAAGCAATATTCCTCAAGCCCAACTAAGTGTAGTAGTATTTTATCTATTGTCTCTTCATCATCCATATCTGTGAATGCTGCAATTCTAGGCTTGGGATTATCTATTCCATTGGCATGATAGCTTCATGTCCATATGCTAATCTGAAAGGTGTATGACCTGTCAACTTCTTACAAGTTGTTCTATATTCCCATAACACCGTTGGCATTCTTAGATCCCAATCATCCCTGTTTGTATTTAATACCTTGGTCAGCGCATTTTCCAATGCTTTGTTAAAAGCTTCTATAGTTCCATTAGCTTGAGGATGATATGGTGTGCTCTTCTGATGGTAGATCTGAAATTCTTTGGTCAGGGATTCAATAGTCCTGTTCAGGAAATGAGTTCCCTGATCGCTCATTAGAATCTTTGGACATCCAAATCTTGTCAGGATGTTCTCAAAAATGAACTGTGCGCCAGTGATTGTGCTACAGTCCTTCACTGGTTTTGCCTCTTCCCATCTAGTTAGATAACATATAGCTATGATAATATATCTCGAACGAGTTCTCTTTCCTGGTGGGTTAATAGGTCCCACAAATTCAATAGCCCACTTATCGAATGATTGCAAGGTCAGTTGTAGCATCAATGGAATCTCATCTCTGCGAGATGGCTTCCCTTTTCTTTGGCATACATCGCAACTTCGGCAATGATCTTTTGAATCCTTGTGTATTGTAGGCCACCATAGTCCTGATTTTAAAATTTTATGTCCAGTATCCCTTCCTATGTAGTGTCCTCTCGATACTCCTGAGTGTTCTTCAGCAAGTATCGTGGGTTTTCATGTTCCAATACACATCTTCGCAATACTTCATCTGGTCCTAGCTTGTATAATTGTCCTACAATTAGAGTAAAATCAACTTCTTTTACTACTAATTGTTTCTTCGGTTGCATAGTAAACTCTTTAGGTACTAGACCTGTAGTCAGGAATACAATGTCCTTATATTAGTCATCTGCTATCTGAATAGAAAACAACTGTGCATCTGGTAGACTATATTCCAAATTACTAGGTTCTTCACCTGACTCAATTCTAGAAAGATGGTCAGGTCCTGAATTAAATATTCCTAGCTTGATAATGATTTAAAAGTCATACTCCTGAAAGATTAAGATCCATCTACATATTCTTTCCCCTAACACTGGTTTATTGACCAAGTATTTCAAATCCGAATGGTCAGTAAACATACATAAATGCGAACCTAACATATAGTGTCTGAATTTCTGCAATGCGTACACCATAGCTAAGCCTTCCCATTCTGTTGTAGTATAGTTCTTTTCTGCTGAAGATAGATTTCTGCTTGAGAATGCGATGGGGTGATCGATGCCTCCCTCACCTGGTTGAGTTAAGACAATACCAAGTGCTATAGATGAAGCATCTGCATGTACATGAAATGTTTTATTCCAGTCAGGAAAGACTAGAATCAATGATGTAACCATTTTCTCTTTCAATGTATCCAATCCTTTTTTACAATCCTCAGTCCAACTGTACTTCACTTCTTTCTTTAAGAATTTCTCCATAGATGCAATGATCTGCGTGTATCCTTTGATGAACTTCATATAGTATCATGTGTGCCCCAATGTAGTGCGTAGTTGTTTTAATGAGTTAGGTGCTGGTAGGTTTACTATAATTGCGATCTTTGTTGGGTCGACCATCAGTCCTTGTTTACATACAATGTGTCCCAATAGAATTCCATAAGGAACACAGAAGATGCTTTTCTTTAGGTTTAAGGAAATCTGATAATGTCTACACTTTTCCAGCATCATTCTTAAGTTCGCATAATGGTTCTTCAGTAAACCAAATACTGTCCAGTCATCAAAATAGACTTCTAAGAACTTATGAATATAATCCTTAATGCAGCAACAACCACTCTTGAAAAAATAGCAGGTGCATTTTTCAATCCAAAGGGCATAACTGTATACTGAAATGATCCCCATTCAGTGGCAAAGGTTGTCTTGTGTTTGTCTTCTGTAGCAATTATGATCTGATGATATCCATAAAATCCATCAGTGAATGAGTATGCTTCATTTCCTCCAACATTATCTAGTACTTCATCTATAAATGGAGTAGGAAATGGATCATGCAGCGAGGAATCGTTTAACTTTCTAAGTTCCAAACAGATTCTGATCTCTCCTTTAGCTTTCTTGTCTTAAATAACCATGGGACTTACCCCTTCTGATTCTTCTACTGGTTCAATAATTCTTGCGTTACGCATTTTATCAATTTATTCCTTCACTCTTTCTTTATATCTAGGATTCAATCTGTAAGGCCTTTGCTTAATAGGCTTTGCATGAGGCTGGAGAGGTATTTTCATAACTCCCAAGTCTCCTAAAATTCCTTTCATCTCGGAAAAATTGGTAGGGAATAAATCTTGATATTCGTGCAGTAGGTCTGCAATCTATCCTACTGTTTATTCATCCTAGTAATCCCCAATAAAAGCAAACTTTGGTTCTTCACTGGTACCAATATTAACTTTTCTAGTCTTTATAGGATTACTTAAATATGGGATTTCTAATTTAGGTCCTTCTACATCACGTTTTCCCTCAGAATCAGGTATATTTACATCGCGTGGTATTCATATTCATCTTCATCCAATGCAAAGTTGTAACATTCTGGCGCATGTTCCAACTGTATTTCCCAATCTGGTTGTTTACACATAGGTAACGGTGCATCATCAAATACCTTCTTTTTAATGATCTGCAAATCCTTATGGACACTTGGAAAATCATCTTCAAAACTGAAAGTTTTTTGGAATTTCTTTGTCATACTGGACCATTATTTCGTTCCTCTGCGAAGTTTTGTTTCTGCGTACCAGTTCTCTGGAATTTGCTCCAATGTTCGCAAAAACAGATGAACCTATTCTGCTTGTGGTATGTGTGTCCATGCTTTCGAACAAAGTTTTATATGATCTCTAGGATCAGTCTGTCCATTGTATTTTGCTTGAACAATCTCATTTTGCTCTTCAAATATGATCTTCATCATGTGCTTACATTCTTCCCATGTGTTCAGGTTCTGTTTATACACATCCCACCATCTAGGAGGTGTAGCCCATAGTGTTGTATCCAAAGTTGCTAACTTATGTTCATCTGAAACTGATACAAGATATTCTTGAAGAAATGCGTGGATATTACCCAACCCATCATAAGTAGGAATTGAACTTACCTCTGTTCCAATCCAGCGTAGTGACTTTGTTATCTACGCACATCATCTTGCTGATACTTCATGCATTCTGCTTTGCCACTTCTCCAGTCCTGCGTCTAATTCTGATATGCAAGAATTGTCGCACCTCCAACTCAATGTTCCATCATCAATTGGAGTAATGTAATCTGCTTGATTCACTATCATCTTGTATATATTATCGATATCTTGAGCTCTGCATTCTTCTCGTACTAGTTTAACATATCTGGGTCCTTGTGAAGGGTCCAAAGGTGCGATGACTCTGATATCCGGTCCTTCGAATATCATTTGTTTTCCTTCAAATTGATAATCGCGAGGTTATCAATTTCCCAATCTATTCCCAATAATGCAGGATACATATTTCTATCATCTATAATCTCAATAACCTCAAAGTCTTCTTTACTTCACACTCCATCAATGTCAACAAGGACATCTGATAATCTCCCAAAAGGAATAACCTTTTGTTGATTTGCTAGTCTCAACTGTATAAGTGACCATGATAACTTTGGATTCCCCATTTGTTCCCATGTTTGCTTTGTCAATAAATTCACCTCTGATCCTAATTCAAGAATTATCTGGTCCATTTTGAAATCTCCAATCTGCGTGCTTAGCCTCATTTCTCTTCCAGTCCCTCTATGGCTCTTGATATGATGAACTACGCTATGTGATTTATTTACTATATTACGCTGCTCGTAATGTCCTAATATGTTTTGTAATTCTCCTTGTTGGCGGGCAATCTACCCTATAGCAAGGAAACTAATTCTATCAACTTGTTTGGGGTGACAGGTAAGTGTATTGATGCTATTACAGAGACATTTACAAAAAAGAAAGAAGTTGTAGATCTTGGGAACACACCTTTCAATCGAAGTTTGATCCTAGCCTTGACTTGATCTCGTGTTCAACTTCTAATTCCACCTTTCCTTCAGTAAACCTGCAATAACAATACCTTTCTCAAAACATTTTGGGCAATATATAAAGCTTGAAAGAAACAAAAACAATGTTTAACATTCAGCATTGACCAAAACAGATCCCAATTAAGATGCCATTTCATAACACATTTAAATTGGAACAAGAAAGACACTTCAACCTTTATTTGTCAAAAGTAGAATGATGTACAAGTATACCTGATCATGAAACAGGCTCCTGGAACTTGATTCTGGGCTCTTGCTCTTCTCTGGATTGGTTGTCTTCAACATCAACTCCTCCAATGTCTTAAAGTTTCTCCATCAATTCATCCTCTAGGTTCTCTAGCTATAATTTCTAACCCTTCTCCTTTAACCTTCTTTGTATTTATAGGATTAAAGAAATAGTTTAGGTCAATATGTAGTTATGGAGGAAGTTGGGGGAGTTAGGAAACTACCATCAACTAATCCTCTTCGATGAATTAATTTATTTTTTAATCATCTTTTAAGATGTACGCGACTCTTCTTCAATGGAGTAGCGTATAGGGCGCTACATTAGTGTTTAACAACTAGCGCTCATTCAATTTTAAATGGTGAGTGCTACTATGCTGAGAAGGAGTATCGTATACTTGGATATGAGCGCTACTATGATACACTGGAGTAGCGTATGGGCGCTAGTCTCTTTGAGTAGAGTAGCTCTCATATCTCAAAATGATATTTTTTGGGGTTTTCCAGTAATGTCAGGAAAATGGAATGAGTTGACATATCATCTAAGGTCAACATGCTCCTCCATCCAAATTGTCCTTCTGTGTGATTAGCAGCTCAGGGTGATCACGGACGGAGAGGTGCAAGTTTGACCTATAATAGATGCCCCCTAATGTGTGAGGTCAGAGAGAAATGATGGCCGAAATACATTATAATCCAAAGCCAGAGGAGGAGCAAAGAACCGCAAAAAACAAGTCACAAGAAACCTGCAACAAAGATCAAGATTAGCGAGCAATTACATTTTTGACATCTTATAGATGTGTAGTGTGATACAACATGATCTCCGATACATAACAAGGAGATGTATATAAAGCATGGCCACTTGAAATACAAGCGTGGATCCATGTCAAACTGAGAGATCATAGCCATAACAACAAAGTGGATCTATGTCTCATGGAGAGCCAAATATAAGTAAGGCTTAGTCTTGCGCAACTTGGGTGATAAAAAAATGAGGTAATGTCATCCAAAATCCCAAGGTCTTGATCCCACAACAACCCTAGGTACAAACCCTAACCATGTGAATAGATGAGTTGATAGTCGAACATGGGGGGTATCATTTGATTACCGGTCATTGATGTATACCGTTAACAAACGCGAGGACTTCCACCGATAATGATGATGGGGTCCAAGGTACCAAGTACGATTCGCCAAATGTGAATAGATGGACTTGGAGTCGAACACTTGGGAATCCTGTCGAAGAAGAGACATTGATGTATTCTCATCATTCAACAACGAGGAAAATTGCCACTGGTGACTGCAATCTCCAAGGTACTAATCGAAACTCTAAACTTCAATCCCAGAATAATGAGTTGATTTCGATGGGAAGAAGTCCGTTGGAAGGGAGGCCTTAAGGCATCCTCCATCATCCAACATGAGGAACACTCAACTGGTAAGAGCTGATATGGAATAATATGTAACAAGACTGACACTAGGAAGGCCGACACATGAGGTCAAGGTAAACTGCAGAAAGGCCGACACAGGGTAGATCCTTGAACATTGAGCATGACACAAAGTGACTTAGGCAGTTTCTGACATAATGGGTAAATAAGTCTGAAATGTAAGAGACATTAGCAGACCCTCCATATGGTTGGAAGAATAACCAACCGGGGGAGTAAATAACTCGGAGGAAAGGTTCACCCTAAGGCCAAAAACTAAACCCAACTGACAAGATAGACTCAAGTAGGTGTTGTGTTCAAGGATAGAACTTGACTGAAAACTGCCTTTGACAAAGAAAATATGATATGTCTTTCCGTTCCTTATTCTTTTTAGATAAAAGAATACCCTTCTTGTTGTTTTAATGACTCCAAGAAAGAATGAAAACTCAATAGATCCAACCATGTAAATAGTTTAACGAGCCCATGGGAGGAAGACTCAGGACCTTCTTCATTATTTATAGAGTTCAAAGAAGATATAGAAGCTTACTCTATATGTACTGATCTCTGGATTTTAATATCGAGCCGAGGTCTGTTCTTGCTCGCCGGTGTTTTCAATTTTAAGGAGTCTGAAAAACTTAAACAATAACTCCATATATCTGCTCGTGGATTTTAGTATCGAGCCCAAGCAGATTAATGCTCGCCGGTGTTTTCTTGTTTATAGAGTCTGAAAAACTTAAACAATCCTCTTGTCAGCTATCCGTGGATTTTATATCGAGCCCGGATTGGTCTGTGCTCGGTGGTTTTTTCTTGTTTATAGAGTTGAAAAACTTAAACAGTCCTCTACTTACCCTCTCGTGGATTTCACATCGATCCCGAGTAGGTGAATGCTCGCTTGGTATTTTCATGTTTAGAGAGCCTGAAAACCCTAAAGAGAGGCTCCAAAAGGTCCTTTTTCGTACATTTAGTCTCCTCCCCCGAAAAAGTATAAAACAATGAAAGGAGAACTCTTCTAGCGCATACAGGAGTATACCTAGAGTATACCTTTTCCGTAAATTATCCACTTAGGCCCGGAAAAGGGGTAATTCTATACCTGAGTGGATGAGCCTTCAGATACTTTAACGAGCTCGAAGAGGACAATTTTGCTCGGCAATCTCGTTTAGGTTTAAACAGTCCAAACAAGAGCTTAAAATGACTTAAAGGTCAACTTCTAGGATCATAGCTTCATACCCTGCCAAAACTAGGTCTTCAACAAAATATTAGTCGATGCGGCAAAAGTCTCGAATGATATATGAATTTGGAATATTTAGCTACTTGAAAAAGTCTATCATCAAGAAGTTTGAGCTTAGGAGACGAATCCGACAAAAATTAAGTGAAAATTGAGATTGGATCAGTGTTATACCGTATTGTGTGTTTCAATTAATTAATTAGGGATTTTTGAAAATTTTGAAACTATAGAAAATTAACAATTATGGGTAAAAATCAAAATCCAATTTATATATAATTTCATTGTTTAAAAATCAATTTTCAATTTTGTTTTGTAGGGCAAGGATTGGGCAATCTTTTGCAAATTTCAAATCTCCATTGCGATCGAACCGAGCATCCAAACATCAAACTTCCTCCACCAAGTAAGTTGAAACTCATCCAACTTGCAATTTCATGGTTTATTTTTTAATTTTTGAGCAAAAATAGCTTTGCAACGCAATGTTCATAAGCGTTTCTACGCGAGCGCTACTGTGTAAACAAAGCAGTAGCGTATAAACTCGATGGGCGCTACTTTGCTTAAGCAAAGTAGCGCCTACACGCTACTATGTAGTATACACAGTAGCGTACATACTTGAAAAATTACATACAAGTGCCGAGACTCACAAATTTTTGGTTTTTTGTGTAGGATGGTCCTTCAATGGAGGGAGAGGGAGCATGAGGACATGGATAGGTTGGCCATGCAAGATCCGGCCACCCTCCACGCTCTCCGAAGATGCGGTTTGTTGAAGTTTTATCGAACCGTAAACATGAGGGCTTTAAACAAACTGTTTCGAAGACTGATTCAGTATTGGGATGTGGATACCAACACCTTTGTCATCTGTGGGCAAACATTGGAGATTACTATTGATGACATATACTTTATTACTGGTCTCTCAAGGAGAGGAGATGTAATCAATCTGAAAGGGTCTTCTCGTTTGGGTGCACGATCAGTGCAAGAATATGTGAATACATACTGTGTTGTCGGAGCAGAAAAATCGGGAAGCCAAGTCTTGATTTCAACTATTGATAGTCTCCCTTTGAAAGTGATAGTGAGCATGATCAACCGAGTAGCCGTTAGTGCATCACAACACTTAGCTTCCAGGAATTCTATGCATATTGGTGTACAATGCTTGCACGGTCATGTTTATGATTGGAGTACTAGTTTACTGGCAAACATGAAATCTCAATTGACAGGTTGCAAATCCGGTTCAATGAATAATTTTGGGTACGGTAGTATTTTGTGTTCTTTCTTCTTTGAGAGGATGCCTGCTATCAGTTTGGGGATGCCTCTACCACAGGTTAACCCCCGTGAGCCCAGACTAGGCCGTTGGGGTGACATATTTCTCTGCCAAGGTGGTGGAGAAAGTCACTATTGTTATCATTTTGATGATTTCTGGGGGTGGTGGGAGAGGCAAGTACCCGCTTTTGAGTAGTTTCCCTATGCTGGATTGGATTTCCGTCATGATCCAGAGCTGGTGCTTCCGCCAGGTGGAGCCTGGGGAGATATTGGTATGTTTAAATTTTGAGAATTTATTTAATTTTTTCAAACTTTTTCAAGTATTTGATTTTTATGAATGAGTTTTGAAGTTCTAATCAAGTGTCATATGCAGATGTTGGACCTATTCGTCCTAAGGGACATCCTACCGTTTGTGTGAGGCCAGCTGATATTACCACAGCGGATGCTATGTTGGGAACCCTGGAGAGGAAAATAAGTCGGTTGACTCATGAGATTCTTGCATGCCGTATGGATCAGATACCTGTTGATATGCAGGAAGATGTTGTTGGGGTGCCCCCAGCATGGCTTAGAGTGCTGCGGAGGGTTGCTAGGATAGTTATATGCTATCGCAATGCGGTAGATGATGATGAGGTCCCTCCTTCTCCATAGGAGAAGAAAACATTCTATGTATATATTTTTTAGGCTACTATGCCCAGCTTTTGTACTTTTATGACTTGACTTGATAAACTCGTGACTCAAAACTCATATTTTTTGATACGGTACCGGCTATATACAGTATCGGTTATTTACATGTGTATGTGTTTTAATTTAATGTGTGCAATGTTGTTTAGGACAATTTGTGATGCAAATGCCAGTCTAACACATAGTTTGCTAATGAATCAGCTAATGTGTTTAAACTTCTTGGAATGTGTTCATATCTGATAGAATGAAATTGTCTTTCCAATAGTCTAACTCATAGAAACTGACGTAGCAATCCTGGATCTCTAATCTGATAGACACCTTTTAACTGAAATACAATTAATTGTGAGTCAAGCCTTACCTCCAGGTATGAAATGCCATGACTGAGAGCATCTCGGAGAAGTTATATAACTGCACTGTATTCAGCTACATTATTCGTGGTAGGTCCCAAACAAACCCCCCCCCCCGAAGAGACAAGTTGGTCAGCGGGTGAGTAAATAACCCAAGCTGTTGCAGCCAACTGACAGGTGTGGCGACTGGCGCCATCAGCAAATCCTAAGAAATGTGCGGTTGACATCTGGTACACGAAACGAGAAACACACATAAGATTACCTAACGAACGTAACAAAACTAGCTTTACAAAAATATACAGCTATTTTACAAGAAAAAGTATTTCAGCCTAAGCGTAGTACTTCTTCAGGTAGGGTCAATGCTTGGATCCTCCTCATGAGGCTGGGAAAAGGTGTTATGGAAATCACGGAAAAGATTGGTATACGAAATGATCTCATCGAGATAACATCCCATTTCAAAGAAAATGTTTCTGTTGGCCCCAGTGAAAATGTTTACCAGCGAGGTATGTAATCTATTTGCTTCAACAATACCAACCTGTGAAGGAGTGAGACCAGTATTCTCATCGGGTGGTGAACAAAATTCACCTCTCTCTAACAAGTTAAGAAAAGGAAACAAGAAGGACGCGCGATCTATATGTTCACGAGGATGGTCCAGTTTGTTCAAAGCTTCTAACATTTCCTCATCAGAAGGTAAAGTAATTTCTGAACTGTCAAGAGAATGGATCGGATCTGGTGTCTGAGTAGTGGCACAATCTATGTTTGACTCGACAGACACCAATGGAGTCGACATATTTCCTGTTGTAGTTTGATGAGAATCCAAGTGGGTAACTTCTACAACAGGGGTGGGCTCGGAGGGGTTTGTATCAGTTAAGTGAAACTCAAGATCAGTTGTTGAACTAACCATAGAAGTTTCAGACGATGAACATCCCTCAGTCCCAACGAATAAAGTAGGAGCCGGTAGGTCAAAAGTGTCGATTAGTGACCCGTAAAGTCCTGCTCCTAAACTCTCGCCAACCGAGGTGGTTTGATCAATCAAAGGAACTGTGGTTTCCGAAGAAGTCTGGTTGTTTCTCTGAGTGAAAGAAATTTGATCGACTGTAACGATCTTACCTTCCAATGGGAACATGACCACTCGAAAAACTGCCGATGCAATAGCTCGCATGGCATAAGTCCAACTCCTTCTTAACAACATATTGTAATCAAGAGGAGCGTCCAGAACTTCTACTTCAACAGCAACTGTCTTACCGGCCAAAGTGACATCAAATGATGGCAAAACTCCATGTGGACGGAAAGTTCTACCATCAAATACAGTAAGCAGTGTGTTAGAAGGGGCTAACTCAGGAGAACCTAACGCTTTCCAACAGGAAATTGACATTACGCAAGTCAACGCTCCCTCATCTACTACAGCTCGTCTGATAGTCATTGGACCATCGACGACCTCAATCTGAAGGGCAACGTGATAGGGAAACTGGTATTTGACATCATTCATATCAAATCGCGCAGACATGTTGGAGGATTCCATACTCCCAATAGCTGCCAGAAGTGCATTTCATTGTAAAGGACAACTCTGCAAGACTTCTAGAGTAGACATGGCACAAGGGGTATGGGCTAAATCTTCAACCACATTATAGTTAGAAGCAGCCCATGTGTTGGGATTGTGCGATGCCCTCTTCAATACACCTTTCGGAATCTTGGGCATTGGGTCCACAGGTATGTGGAGTGGAGGGGAGGATTCAGGACTCTCCTTATCCTTTTTCTGCGCTTCCGGGGTATAGTTCCTGGCTCTAGTTTGCAAAAGTGTATCCGAATTAACCATGTTTATAAATGTTTGATCAACCGAAGCGTGCGAAGTTCCCCCAGTTTTGAAGGTGCCAGAAGTTGATCCTTGCCCTTTAGGAAATGGATCTTTCAGGACAGCAGGCTTCTTTTCTCTTAAGAGCTTCTGAGCTTCTTCAAGCAGAGGGCATTGATGAGTAAGGTGGTTCTGCTTGCAAAGTTTACAAGGGAACTTAACCTTCTTTTCCTCTTTGTTACCCTCTTCGGCATTGTCTTTTTTGGGATTTTGTTGGTTCCCCTCTCCTTTCTTGCCCTTCTTTTTATTGTTGGGCTTCCGAGGGCCCTTTTGATTGTTCTGAACCTGATTGACAGGCTCAGAAGTAGAAGGAGAGGTTGTGACGGAAGAAATATCTGCAGTCGAATGTTTGGCAGCTAAGGCATGGACCTGTTTGGTCAATGCTTCGAAGGCTGCAGAGTCAACTGAACCCACTATGCCGTCAGCATGTGGTCTAGGTTTGGGTCTACTCAGATCAGTGTTTGATCTTGGTGCGTCAGGTATAATCTCGTACAGTAGACCAAATTGTGCATAAACAAGGTCTAACTGTTGATTCCTTAAGATGGCTTCTTCTTCATTGGACACTCCAGATGTCGCTACTTCCTTAGAAATATAAGGAAGGAGTGATTTCAAGTACCACTCAAGCAAGAACTCCGGAGGTATGTTGGCCTTAATGAGCCTCTTCCGTCTTCGCCACTCCTGAATGTGGTCAGATAAGTGAGTGGCTTTATTTTGTCTAAAAGTAGACAAAAGTTCTGTTCCGGCATCATACTGAACAGGAAGCTGGAAGTGATTCAAAAAGACAGTTTCTAGATCCCCAAAACTAGAGAAAGTAGCCGCAGGTAGCTCAATGTACCATTTGGTTGCAGGACCAGTTAAGGTCCTTTGGAACAATCTCAATCTGATGGAATCCTCGTTTAACGAATTTGAAGAACACCATAAGTGGAAGGTAGTGACATGGTCACCAGGGTCTTCACCTATTTTTCCTTCGAACTTTGGAATGTCCGAAGGTAATTTGGTGGGAACTAATGGCCATGTGGCATTATGACACATAGGATCATTTGTCAGTTTAGAAAGGTCTGGAAAATTTAGAGTTTCCAGAAATGGTAGACGAGGCCGGTAATATGGTACTTGATAAGGGGAACCACCCATCGTTTGACCCATGAAATGTTGGTATGGGTTTCCCCCAGCAATCTGGTGATAAGGGTTGCCTCCGGCCATGTGTTGATAGGAGTTACCACCTACCATCTGTTGATAGGGGTTTCCCCCAGTTAATTGTTGGTAGGGGTTGCCCCCAGCTATTTGTTGGTAGGGGTTTCCCCATGCCATCTGTTGTTGTACGAAAGAGTTATTAAAATTTCCCCACCCATACAAGAGTGGATTAGTGCTTAGCTGGTTCGTCCACTGTGGCTGGGTATTAGCCCCGCTATATTGTTGGTTAAAGATATTAACCCCTCCCCCTGAGAATAAGGAAAAAGGGATGTTACCTGCAGGCATGTTACCTTGATTCATGTTAGGTCCTATAAGGGTATTGAAACCAGCAGAAGCTTATGTGGACGGTGAAGTCATGGTGCCCATGACTGGCATGTTTGCAGAAGCACTTGGTCCAAATACAGGTGTGGAAACCCAAGTACTAGGAATCTGATATAACGGTTGAGAAGTAGAAGGTGTTGCACAGTTGGCCGTACTGCTAGGTCCAATAGTAGGTGTAGGAATAGATGCCATCGTTGTAGAACTAGGCATACCTAATGTACTAGTGTTGAAACTGAAAGATGGAGTAGGCACAGATGTGGTTTGTGCCTGACTAGGTGTAGCAGTAAAAGAAGGGTTAACTATGTTGGTGTTCATACCTAAAGTTGGATTTTGGGGAACCCCCTGTTCACCTCCTAAGTTAGACATCAGATGTCCGGGAAAGGAATGATCTGCACTGAAAAGGGGCTGCTGGAAACCAACAGGTGACAGAAGCGGAATTCTAGTATTGGTTAAAGGAGGATTGAAAGGAGTGCTATACTCCGCGGAAGTAAGATATTCCACCTCAACTGTACTAAAGTGTTGTTGATCTGTGGTACCTGGTAGTGGTTCCTCAGGAACCTCAATTTCACGGTTTTCTGTTACAGGAATTTCTTCAAGTAATTCAGTTTCAGGAGTAATTTCTGAAAAAATACCGGGGTTTACCCGTTGTCGTCTAGCTGGTTGTATAGGTTATGTTCTAAGTGGTGGAATGTTTTGAAACCTCCTCGATCTACGAAGTTCTTGATTCTCCGTGATTATAAATATAAAATAACAGACTAGAACCTAGTGGCCACTACAACTAGGGTGCAAACATCACGCCAACTAAAAAAAAAAAATCCTAAGTAAACAAACCAGGAAAACAAAGGTGCCTCCCAGAGAAGAGTCTGGGATGATGAGGGCCCAGAACAGATCAACGAAGGAAGAAAGACAGTTACCCGGGGTCCACAATACAATGACTAAGGGTGCAAGCGTTGGAATCACCCAACCGCCCTCCCAAAGACCTGCAAGGGGTTTCCTCCCACGTTTGTCTTAGGTACAGCAGATATACCCTCTGCAGTCACCTGTGTATGAACCTAGAGTCAGATACTATGGATACCACAACACCGAAAACTCCTGGGGGAACAGTCACCGGTCGAATCAGAAAGCGTGGGCAGGGTAGCTAAGCCCGAAACTCGAAAGAGTCCCCAATACGCAATCCGATCCTGGCGTATGCTCGAACAAAAAGTAGGAGGAGTATTCCCACAAACTGATCTCGCAATGACCTACTGCATAGATCTCAGGCAAATTTTGAGTGAGGTGGGTTTACCTATGACAGTCTCACTACGATTTTTGCGCAATGTGTGATCTTGGGTGGTTTAAGGTGATTTAAACCCAAGATCCCAACCAAAACTAGTTGGTGTAGTGTACCCTAAAAAGAAAAAATGTTTCTAGTTCATTTTATTAATAAATTTTTGGGTTGTTATTACTCAAAAAGGGTAGTGCTTTTGTGTGGCGTGGTTATGACAAGAAAACAAAAGTGCAATAATATCAAAACTTTCTACAACAAAGCTCTTTTCATTTTTTCATTTATTTCTTTCCAAAACTGAAAAATCGAGTAAACCTACTTAAAATTTTTGTTTTCTTTTTTGAAATTATACCAAATATTCTAAGTTATCTTGCAACAACAAAAACAAGTCCTATTTAAGCTTAAAATGCCAAAAAAAATTTGCTTTTTCAATAAACGGAAAAGAACTATATAAAAATGGGAAGCAAAATAAAACTTTATATGCAATGTTTGTAAGTATGGCTAAAAGTTCTTAGGCCTATAGTTGTCGAAACCCTAGCTCAAAAAAGACTTGATCTACAGGTTTTTTGCAAAGAAAAAGCCTCTAAACTTGAAAACAAAGTGGAAGAAAACAAAAGAGAAAGACACAAAAGGACTGGCCTAAAGTATCTAGCCCTAGCAAGACCACTATGCCAAGCACAAGTAGACAAGCAAGCTGCCTTACTAACACAAAGAAACTGAGAAATGAACTAGCCTACAGCTGTTTGAAAGCACTTGTAACCAGCAAAAATACAAGTCCCGGAAGAATGAAACTTGACCAAAAAAGAAGACACCCTAGAGGCTCTACCAAGGACCAAACCCTAAAACAAAGGATGGGAGTAGTAGAGAGAAGACAAATGTCACCACAAACAGCAGATACAAGAATAAGCAGGTTTGTAAACTAGCAACAGGCAGTCAGGGTATAAAAAGGTGGAAGTGCTCGACACCAAACACTCCCTAGTCTTCCAAAAAGTCAATAAATAGTCCAAAAATTCCAATGGTCAACAAGCGGTTCAAAAGATGGAAAAAACTTTAAGAAAAGGTTCTATGACTTAACAAAAAGTTAAAAACCTCATGCAACCATCAAAGGGATCCTACAGCAAAGTCAGCAAATCACCAAAAGGGTTAAAACACAAGCAAACCAAAAATAGAATGCTTCAGAAAGTGTACTCTACTGTGTAGTAGATCAACTCGCGCCCCTACTGAAACGGGTGCTACTGTATATATAGCACAGTAGCATATGGGCGCTACTGTATATATAGCAGAGTAGCGCTCATATCTCAAAGGGTTGAAAACTGACTTTGGAAGGTATCAAAAACTGATGAAAGCATGCAAGAAACAGGCAAGGGATACCTATAAAATTTCTCAACACATCAAAAAAGTTAAAACAATCTAAGAAGACAGACAAGAACAAGGTTTCCTAGAGCCAAAAACTCAACTTTCCCCAGCGGAGTCGCCACTCTGTTGGCGGGCAAATCTACCCTATAGCAAGGAAACTAATGCTATCAACTTGGTTGGGGTGACAGGTAAGTGTATTGATGCTATTACAGAGACATTTACAAAAAAGAAAGAATTTGTAGATCTTGGGAACACACCTTTCAATCAAAGTTTGATCCTAGCCTTGACTTGATCTCGTGTTCAACTTCTAAATCCACCTTTCCTTCAGTAAACCTGCAATAACAATACCTTTCTCAAAACATTTTGGGCAATATATAAAGCTTGAAAGAAACAAAAACAATGTTTAACATTCAGCATTGACCAAAACAGATCCCAATTAAGATGCCATTTCATAACACATTTAAATTGGAACAAGAAAGACACTTCAACCTTTATTTGTCAAAAGTAGAATGATGTACAAGTATACTTGATCATGAAACAGGCTCCTGCAACTTGATTCTGGGCTCTTGCTCTTCTCTGGCTTGGCTGTCTTCAACATCAACTCCTCCAATGTCTTAAAGTTTCTCCATCAATTCATCCTCTAGGTTCTCTAGCTATAATTTCTAACCCTTCTCCTTTAACCTTCTTTGTATTTATAGGATTAAAGAAGTAGTTTAGGTCGATATGTAGTTATGGAGGAAGTTGGGGGAGTTAGGAAACTACCATCAACTAATCCTCTTCGATGAATTAATTTATTTTTTAATCATCTTTTAAAATGTACGTGACTCTTCTTCAATGGAGTAGCGTATAGGGCGCTACATTAGTGTTTAAAAACTAGCGCTCATTCAATTTTAAATGGTGAGCGCTACTATGCTGAGAAGGAGTAGCGTATACTTGGATATGGGTGCTACTATGATACACTGGAGTAGCGTATGGGCGCTAGTCTCTTTGAGTAAAGTAGCGCTCATATCTCAAAATGATATTTTTTGGGGTTTTCCAGTAATGTCAGGAAAATGGAATGAGTTGACATATCATCTAAGGTCAACATGCTCCTCCATCCAAATTGTCCTTTTGTGTGATCAGCAGCTCAGGGTGATCACAGACGGAGAGGTGCAAGTTTGACCTATAACACTCCTAAGGCATTTTCATGTCTTAACAACTTCATGCAGCTCTGTAGGAACTGCGTAACAGGGCTTGTCTATTCTGGTGAAGTTCGTGATCCATCGTACGAAGTTGGCATATCAATCACAGATGACGGTTCACTTCGCAGTTGTATTCTTGTGGTCGAAGGTTTTGAATCCTTTACGGATTTTCTTGCTTCCATGAAGACTTATTTCTCTTTGTTAAGGTTGAAGGCATGCATTTTTCCAACTACTTTTCTTATCCAAGCCCCTTCGGTAGGATTTTTTCTAGCTATGTGATCTTCAAAAGTCGAGGCTTTCCTTCTCTGGTCACTTCCTGTCATGGCTCCACTTCATGTCACAACATGAATGTTGCGATCTTTGTTTCGTTTTTCAGCTACGATCATCTGTATGTTCTGATTCTGTCCTTCTGGTCTTCTCTCTTTAATTTTTCCTTGCAGAATGGGACATGCTTCAATAACATGGTCAAATGAATTACAGTACTTACAGGTAGTACAAGGATTTTGACAGTCCCTAGCTAAGTGTCCTAGTTGAGCGCAGTTATAACATACAATCTTACCTCTTCCTCTTCCTTGGCCAGTGTTTTTCCTCTTCCTCTGAATCCTCCACGTCCTCTGTATGTGCCTTGATCATACTACACATTTTCATACTGCACGTTTCTCCCTGAACTCTGTAAACATCATGTTTTCTTTCTATCATGAGGTCATATGCTCTACGGTTGCTATCATCATGGCCAACTGATTTACAAAATGTGAAGTACATGTTTTTGGTGTATGTACAGACTTCTGAAGTAGGTAACAGTATTTCGGGCGATGTCCTCTACATAGGCAAATCTCACACCATGGTCCTTGTTGTTGCTTCAATGGATTTGGTGCTCCACTAGCGATGTAATCTCAGAATACAGGGCAGTGTTCCTTGGAATTTCCTTCTCCTTTACATTTAGTACACCAAACTTCTTCTCTAGTTTCTTTTCCTTTCTTCATGTCTTGTAGTTTTAATGTCAAGTTTTCTAGTTGTGTCTGTATCTGAACCATTCCTATGCTAGTTTCTCTAATGGGCGAAGCTTCTAGTTTCATTGCAATTTCTAATGCCTCAGTTTGCGAAGCAACCTTCTGTTGCATCAGTGTTAATCTGGTATGGGGAAACAATGCAGCTATAAACCATTCTTGATGTTGTTGCAGTGCTATAACAAAACATACTTGATCTAACAATGCTTTGAATTTTTGATCAAATTCCCATACAATCTCATTAGGTTTTTGTTTGATTTCTTTTAGCTCTGTGATACACTGAGATTTTGATTTAGGTTTCTTAAATTCTCTAATCAGCGCAGTTATGATCTCTTCTAATGTTCTAATATGTTCCACAGGATATTTCATGAACCATGTTATAGATCTATCTCTGAATGTAGTAACTAGCTAAGCTTGTTTTATGGCATCATCATGTACTTGCTTAACATTCCACACCGCTTCACAGAGAAACCAATGTTTCTCTAGTTCTTCTAGACCAGTTCCTTTAAAGATGGGTAGCTTAATTTCATCTGTCATTCTTCTTCTAGGATGTGTAGTGTTCTGGGATGATGGAGGTATACCACTACTTAGGAAATTCTGAGTATTTGCTCCTGCGGTGTTACTGCTACTAGTGTTCTGTGAACTAGTAATATTTTCCTCATCAACTGGAGGTTTCTGCGGAGTGATAGGCTGATAGCCAAGCTTTCTAGTCTTTGTTTCACTATCAGACTCAACTTGATATGAGTTTCTATCACTTCCTAACTCAGTTTCTAGTAATGTGTGAGGTTCGGCTTCACGATACCTCTTTCTAGTGCTAATTTTATATCTTTTGCCACTTCTTAAAATACGAATATTTTCGTATGTGTCACTATCTGTGTTACTGAACATTACATACTCAAACCCTAGGAATCTAACTGCATTCTTAAAACACCTTTTTTGCTAACAACATTTTAGTGTATAAACTGGGGGTTTTTAGGTACTTACCTCTAAATCCTTTGAATAAATCTCCTTATGTTGTGTTGTAAGACTTCAGAGTGTCCACGACAAATTCTATAACGTAGCTCTCTAGTACGTTATCCAACCAAAATTCTATTGCTCTTGAAATTGGGTTATCAACCTCTTTAAGCCTCTGAATCAACTCTGGAGTCCAAACTATAGGTTCTCCACCATGGAAATAAGTTTTTCATTCTGCGAGTCTTGATATCCACTTGTGTAGCTCATTAGTGAAAAATAAGAAGAAAAGTTCGTGCAAGTTAGAAAATAGATATTTTGCAATTTGTTCTCCTTCTTCGCAAACTCCTTTTCTATCTAAGTCATCCAGTTTTATATCTTTGTTATCTCGGGATTCCAATTATCAGAGCACATCACTAGTTCAATCACGGAAACGGAACCATTTGTTGAGCTATGAATTTCTTATGCTGACCTGGGTTCTATGTACTAGTGACTCAAAGACCCAACAAACCCCTTTTCACCAGCCCTTTCAGCAACAACCTGCGAGCAGGATGAGATCTCACCTGAGGCAAAGTTATGTCAGATTACAGAAGCAGGTTTCTGTAACCGTGGTGATGTGCGGATATGGAACCGGCTTCTAGCGAAGTTACTCTTATTTCGCATATGATTCAATTATAACAGTGCTAATATGTGATTGTACACTTCGTAGTTCCAACAGCATAGGCTCTGTTGAATCACTGCTATTCCTAACTATGTGACTACACATTTATCGCATTCATCAACACTTAGCATAATCAGACATGTGTGTTCACCACTTAGCATGTTATTCTCATCAACATACACATGGAAATACATATAAAATTATAACATACATGAACATGAAATACTCATAGACCCAATCACACAACACATATATTTACGTGGTTCACCCCCAAATGGAAGCTACGTCCACATGAACTATTCTTTATATTAGAAGGAAGGGTTTAACAGTCCCATTCTGCGCACTCAGCTGCAGACTCTTCTCTACAATAGATCTTTGCGCACACAGCTACAGAGTCTTTTTCTCTCTTTAATCTTAACAAAACCCACAATAACTATCAAACTCACAAAAGATAACCCTTCCTTATACAAAATTTCCCTTAATATAGATTGTGCCTGAAGGTCACATCTTTACAATAACTATGGGCCAAAACCCCATAGTACCCTTAAACCCAAAATGGCACGGTACTCTTATTTACCATGCTTTGTTTTTACTTCGTTGGTGCTCTGTTGTCCTTTCGCGTCGCTTCTCTGGCTCTGACGATTCTTCTGACAGTTGCAATTCTAACCATGTGGCTCTGACACTGACATGGTGCGTCCTTTACACCATTCTGCCTCTTTACTCTTCTCTCTTGCAGCTGACAGTCCGTCGCTTCATACATAACTGCTCCAACTACCTTGAACGTCCTTAGTACTTCGTCTTTACTAAGGGGACAGGTCATTTTCTGCCAACTTTTCGTTGCTTCATACCCTGCTCCTGGGAATTGCGGAGTTGCTTCTACCAAAATTGGCCAATGTTAGGCATCGCCTAACTTGTACTTCTTCCATCAAAACTGCTTCATTTGGTCCTCTCCCAATAGTAAATGTTAATTTATGATTTAATTTGATTGTTTTATTAGGGTGACTCAAAATGTTATGTCAACTATATAACTTATAAGTCATACTAGAGAACTATCAAATCATTCTGAAGCAACCTATTAAGAACTCATCAATCCAAAGAACAAAACTAAATGGAAAACAACTGATAAACATCTACTAATAAAGAACTACTGGCTATAAAATAGATATTCAATTGTAACTAGAACAAAAGAGAAACTGCAATTTATAAACAAGTCTCACAATGAAAATAAAGAAAGGAAACACATCAGATCTAAATGAAACACAAATTACAAGAATACATAAACTAAAATAGAAACAAACTTGCTAACCCTATTAGTGGGCCCCCACCAACATGGACAGCAAGCTAAGAAACTCACAAGTTGTTAGAACAGGGTATGGATATATAAAAGGCAAAGCATTTGTATTATAAGGCGTCTTCTAAAAGATAAATTAGCATGTACAAGATTACAAAGTTAACTCTCCATAGTAGTATCATCTATCTCATGCTCTACCATCCACACTCTACACACTTCTATATCTTACATAGGATTTGAAACAACATATATATAATCCATGAAGAGAACATTTGGTATTGAAGAATCAATTAAAGCATCCAAAATTAGTAATCAATTCCTTCTTTCATGAACATCAATCATGAATCTTTAATAAGATTCCATCTTAAAACACGATCTTAGTTGCACATAAGATAATCGTATTAAATCTTCTATTGATCGCCTTATCCTCATGACATGAAGTGCATGATGATAAGGATCTCGTCCTGCATCGTCGCACAATCACAACTGATGGAGAAATGCTCTATGTATCAAAATCGTTGACCATGGATTTGACTGTTGACTCACGCTCGCTTGAAGATGACATGGTTGAAACTTATAAACACCAATCCATATGAGAACTTTGGCCTTCAAAACCCATATAACCATTTCTGACTTGAAGAGGCGTAGATATTCCAACCTTCGAATTCGGTTAATAGAACTAGTTGGCTAGTATAGGAACTACACTTCACAATCCATCATTAGTAATATAAACATTTAAACTCATTTCAATCCATTTAAAATGTGGAAAAGATACAAATAAACAACATTTACCTCTAAATGTTGTCCAAAAGGTTTCAAGCTCCAAGACTGGGAAATTGCTCAGTAAAGCAGGTATAGTTAAGTGAACAAGCAAGATAAGTATATCATATAGGGAAATTACATAAGTGAAAAAGGGTGTTAAATTGGGAACCGACATTTATTTCAATTAACTTTCCCCCTAATGGACTTGGATTCTCTTTTTCTCAGTACTATTCAATAGACATGTTTGGAAAAACATAAAGTTCATAGATAATTAAAATAAATCAACTTACTTATACACCATTTATTTTTCGTGGTAGTTAAATGTTTCAATACTTAGTGAAAAAGGGTGTTAAATTGGGAACCGACATTTATTTCAATTAACTTTCCCCCTAATGGACTTGGATTCTCTTTTTCTCAGTACTATTCAATAGACATGTTTGGAAAAACATAAAGTTCATAGATAATTAAAATAAATCAACTTACTTATACACCATTTATTTTTCGTGGTAGTTAAATGTTTCAATACTTAGTTACAATATCAAATAAACTTAGGGGTAAAAATGGGATATTACATCCTCTCCCCCTTAAAATGGAACATTGTCCTTGGTGTTTCTCCCTTTAGGTGACAACCTATCATAAAAATTTCTACATATAACTAATTCATCATAGACATCTCACATCATTGTATTCCTCTGATGATGGTTTGTCACTAATGTCCTTTAATAATTCCACACATGTACCTACAAATTTCTTAGTTTGAAACAAAAGAATCCACTTGTCACATTTACAAGTTATAATAAATCTATGTATGTAAAATACAAAAATTAAGTGCTTTATTTTATTTTATTTATTTTACTTATCTTCAGGAACAACATGCTTGTTCTCCTAAGAATGTTGTAGCAGTTTATCTTTATTGAACAGTTACACCTCATCCTTTTGTACCTGCCTCTTGGTAGAAATCTTATAGCTTCTTTGGCTCTTAAGGCTTTAGTTGGGTATATCAAATATTCTGATTCAACCTATTATACATATCATATATGTATATTTTCTACGCAAACAGCTCCAGGCATTACAACCTACTGTTACAATCATAGATAAAATTTCATAACATTGCCATTTGTTTTTTAAACAAATTTAAATTTACTAAACATCATAAAATATGCACATTTTATTCAAGTTATAATCAAATCTAAACTAACTAAGTATCCAAGTTTCCATACATTGATTTCTTTATTTCATCATGTTATTCCATCGTATCCTATTGGGTAATGGTTCAATCTCATAGTTAAATCTTATGAGATTTTTATTTTATTTTAAGTGGACTATTTTTCTTTCAACACTTTCAATTACTTCCTTCATCATAAATAAATATACCCAATTCATATTTCTAATGACACATACAATGCCATTTATCGAAATCAAAATAAATTTCAAAACCAAACACTTACCTCATGTATGGTTGTTCTTATTCCTCAAGTTGTTGTAACTTTACCTTCCATACCACCCAAGTTTACTTCTTTTATGTATTTTACTCCCATATGTACTTCTTGAGTGTATGTGTAGAAAGCCTTCTATTTCCTTTGGAAGTTTTTCCACACCAACACATAGTGTTCATAATGGTGTGTAAGCCCCACACAACATGAAGATGGTATGTCTCTTTGGAAATTAAGTCTTAGTTTGAATTTTTTGTCTTTAGTACCCAGCATATACACCCATCCAAGTTCCCACCTTGCACTATACAAGTACTCACGGCAGCAAAAATCAAGGATTCTATTTCTCTGGTACTTAGTTGTCTTTAGTACCCAATAGATACACCCATCCAAGTTCCCACCTTGCACTATACAAGTACTCACGGCAGCAAAACTCAGGGAATCTATATCTTTGGTGTTGATGTATTTGTAACTTCAGAATGTATTTCATATATGTATATTGTATTCCTATAGAGATGTTATTATTCCTCTATACGGAAGTGTCGTCATTTATATTGTAAGTGTTGTAACTTATACTTGATGGGTTATTAGACCACCTTGATGGGGTTGGCCCTGTAAAATTCATGTGTGTTAAAGGGTTATTAGACCACCCTAGTGGGGGTCGGCCCTGTCAACATTATGTTAAGTGGTTAAGTTGAGGCTGACCTAATAAGGTTATTAGGAAAGTCGAGTCAAGTATAAATAGAGTGCGGGAGGCACTCTATTTGATCATTCACTTTCTCACATGTACACTCATTGGAGAGTGGCGCACTAGTGGAGGAGGAGAAGCTGCTGCTAGGAGACTATCTCTTATGCTTGGGTTTTGTATCATTACTCTATCTATCTCTGAGGAAGTTATTGGGGTTTTTCACCTTTATGGTTTTCCCCAAGGAAACTCTGTGTGTCTATTGTCTCTTGTGATTGCTTCTTGTGATTGATATGCTATACATGTTATTCTCTCAGTTAAGATCCTAGATCATATTGAATTGATGCTCAAAAATTAACATGGTATTAGAGCTAACCTGAGAAGAAGACACTATGCAGTTGCGGAAGCTAGGGCTTCTTTTTTTGGGTTTCTCTCCAAAGATCTTGAAAGGAAGGAGGCTAGATTGACTCTCCTCAGCAAGGCACATCTTTCTGTCCAATCAGAATTCAATTTTGAGCACTTTCAGTTTTGGCGCTAAAAATTAGGGTTTCCACAAAAATTGGAATTTTTGGAATCTGAGTCCATGGCTAGAAGCTCCTCAGAAAAATCGAAGTTTAGAGCTTTGGATCAAACTTTTTGGTTGGGTGAAGCTCCGGGAAAATCAAACCCTAGTTTGGGGTCCTGTCTAGTGAAGCCGGAAATTAGGGCTTCTGCAAAAGTTGGAATTTCTGAAATCTGAGACCATGGCTGGAAGCTCCTCTGAAAACTCGAAGTTTAGAGACAAAGATCGAAATTTTTGGATGGATGGAGCTTCGAGAAAATCAAACCCTAATTCATGGTCCTCCATAGTGAATCCGGAAGTTTGAAAAGCAAATTTGAGGGGTGAAACTTTGCAATTTTCAAATTCGGAGTATACCAGCTTGATCAGATCATCAAGGTGCATCTTTCTATCCTTTCAGAAGTTTGAATTGTTAGGGTTTCTCTGACAAACCCTAATCCAACTCCAGATCCAGATTTCTGCAAATCAAGTGGTAAGACCTAAATCTTTTCTATTTCCATTTGAGATGTCTCACCACACCAAGCTTGAGGATAAGCTTGAAGGGGCTGATAACTTCCGAGCATGGAATTACAGGATTGGGGTAATTCTAGAAGAGAGTGAGTTGGACACCTACATAAGTGAAGGGGTTCTTGTCCCAAAGGGAGAAGAGACTAAGGCCTTACACAAGAGGAACTTGGTCAAGACTAAGAGGATCATTGCTGATTCTATCAAAGACCATCTCATACCACATGTGTCATCTCTAAAGACACCTAAGGAGATGTTTGATTTCTTGACCAAGCTATTTGAAGGGAAGAATATAAATCGGAAGATGACCTTGAGGAATCAATTGAAGAATATCAAGATCCAGAATGTGGAGACTATGCAGTCTTATTTCTCAAGGGTCTCCCAGATAAAAGAACAACTTGAAGCTGTGGGAGAAGATATAGAGAATGGAGAAGTGGTAATGACCACTCTTAATGTCATTCCTAGGTCATGGGATTCCTTCATCCAAGGAATTTTTGCTAGGAAGAAACTTATCACATTCAGTAGGCTGTGGGAAGAATGCTCACAGGAAGAAGCTTGGATTATAGCTCGAGAAGAAAACATGGGGAATAAGCTCTCACAGCACATACCAAGAAGAGGACACTTTTCCTCAGATTGTTCTAAGAACAAAAGGAACAACAACAACTACTACTACAAGCAATATGACAGGTATGACTTACAGGTATGTTTTGAAATCTGTTCATGATTAAGTTTATAATATGATTGTCTTCATGTTATTGAATTTAGTAACAATCTTGTTTAATTTTAGACTTGTCTTATCACCCTAGTAAAAGTATGAATGCATGATAGAAGACATTCATTAATTAGGGTTATGACACTTATGATTGTATTATGATTGTACTAATGCACTGTGGTGTTGTATGAGGAGAATGTTATCCGCTAACATGAAGGTACAAATCAAGTTCTAATTCAAGACCATGGTGACATGAAGATAAAGACTCACCATAGTCATGGATCACATAGAGGTATGTATATTTTGGTTCTACAATGGTTAAATTATGAGTTATGCAGGTCATTGAAGAGAACAAGAAAACATTGCTAGACATAACTAGCAAATATGATGACCAGGTATGTTTTTCCTATATCAAGTTAGAATCCTACCCTATGTAAGGATCTTATACTTTTGTATGATTGATAATGATTATTCATGAAGTTATAAGTTTGTGTAATCTAGGGTTTATGCATATTATGTTCATTACTTTGATTAATGATATGACTAACCAAGAAAAGTCCTATATAAACCTTGAATACTAATGTTTATTGTCTGTGTTTGAAATGATCATGACTATACATGTTTAAGACTATTGTGTTTTGATAGTATTAAGAATATACCAATGAATGTATGATTATGTATGAGATCTCGAGGATAACACAATGATGATACTAGTAAGCATGCATAGTGATCGAGGATGGATATAAGATCAAGGACAGGTAATCCAGGAAGCAAAGATCAAGAGGGAGCACACTCCAGTAGTTCTTGCAAGGAAGCAAAGATTGAGAGGGAGTCCACCAAACAACAAACAAAGATAAGTATTTAATTGGCATTTCTGATTGTTTAAATAATATTGTTCAAGGATGTATATGCTTATGTTCCTAGACTTAGGTTGTGTATTATGCATATTAGAATAATTGCATTAATGAACATTATACTACTAATATGTATGTGATGGGTAAGTGGCCTATGGCACTGTACAACATTCCATTGCTACTTATCTAGAATGAAACATCTTTACTGACATGTTGGGAGTTGTGCACACTCTTAACAATGTTCTAGTAGAGATTGGAAGGCATCTAGAAAGTTACAGGATATGGATAAATGTTGTATTGAAGCATTGGCTAAAATAATTGCATGACTGTATGACATATTTCTTTACGTATAAGAATTTGTTCTAAAAACTATGAGATGTTTCTAATCATGCAATTTAACTTGTTTTGTAGGAAAGATCGTATACCATCACCTACAAAAGAAGGACTACAACATTTATTCCAACAACAAAGCTATCTATTGAAGAATCTAAAGTTCCTAGGATCTAGGATGAAGTAATGGAAGGATGCCATGATTTGTTGATCATGAAGAATGATGTTTGGGATGGTCCCAAGAGCGGAAGGGAAGTCTGTTGTGACTTCCAAGTGGATCTATAAGATCAAGCATGCTGCAGATGGTAGCATAGAGAAATACAAAGCGAGATTTGTAGCTCGTGGCTTCTCCCAGAAAGAGAGAATAGACTATGAAGAGACTTTTGCTCCTGTAGCCAGATACACTTCCATCATATCAGTACTTTCTCTAGTTGCAGTGATGAAATGGAAGCTACAGATGGATGTCAAGATAGCTTTCTTGAATGGTGTAGTCGAAAAGGAAGTGTATGTGGAGCAGCCACTCGGTTTTGAGACACATGACAGGGAGTCATATGTGTGCAGGTTGAAGAAAGCCTTGTATGGCTTGAAGCAAGCTCCTAGGACTTGGTGTGGTAAGATAGACAGCTTTCTATCCAGTTTGGGCTTTCCCAAGAGTAAAGCGGATTCCAACCTTTACTACAAGGTTGAGGAAGGCAATCCAGTGATACTACTTTTGCATGTGGATGGCCTATTTGTTACAGGGGAGGATAGACTAATTTTCGACACGAAGAGGAAGCTTGTTGCCGAATTCGAGATGAAGGAATTGGGTATGATGCACTATTTTCTAGGCATCGAGGTGTGGCAGAGTGCAGATGGGATCTTCCTTAGACAAGGGAAGTATGCAGTAGAGATCCTGAAGTGGTTCGGGATGATGGACTACAAGGCCATGGCCACACCTATGGCATCGAACCAGAAGTTTCTGTGTGATGCTTCGTCTGATCCGGTTGATGTCACGGTGTATTGTCAGATGATTGGGTCCTTGATGTACTGTCGAGCTAAATATATAACATGTAAATCAACATATAATTATCAACCCGGGAAGGTAGACTTAGAGGAACCAACACAGGAAATGTAGGGTTGAAGAGGGAGTTAAAAGAATGCGAAAATACTTTCTGAACATGAAAGGAATTTGCTGAAAAGAAACTACTATAATCTGCTCTGTTCTGCACTCTGTTCTGTTCTGTACTAATTAAAAATGATCATATGCATGTAAAAAAATGGCTGAACATTAATGGCTGAAAACAATGCTTACATTTCTGCTACTTATCACTCCACACAACTCAGCAACTTCTATTTTGTAATGCAATGAAACCCTCTATTTCAATCAAATGAAACTAGTTCTGAACTGTTACTTCTGCACTATGAAATCAATAAACTGAGAACTGAAATCGATGGCTGAAAGATAACATTTAAACTTGATGCTAAATCCTCTGTTATAATCGAATGAAACTGCTACTTATAACTCCTCAATCATTTGGCAATCTATTTTATAATGAAATAATTCTACTGCAATCGAATGAAACCTTCTGAATTCAAATCTGCTGCTTTTGCACTATTAAATCAATGAGCAAATTGAAAATGTAAACTGAAATTGAAATCTTGCTGAAAGACAGCGTTCAAGTCTGAAGATGGAATCTAATGTGAATGCAATTCATACGGATCTGTATCAATCGAAGGGGGCCCTGCCTTCTCTTTCAACAGACCATGGCTCATCAACGCATACTAAAACATTCTTACAGCAAACTCATCATTACAGAAATTAAATGAACGAACAACTCTAATCACTTTATTGAAAATAAGAAGAACAATATGAGCACTGGAAATTCTATCTATATTCCATTCTTCTATCTAATCTATGCTCTGTCTATCTCCATCTCAAGCTTTATTTATACATGAACAGATGGACAAGATCCATCCCAAAATTCAGAAATTCGAGCAACTACCCAGAAAACGGCCAACACCAAATCTGGAAAAACCACGTCTGTTCCGGAAGGGATTTCTCCACATTCGTTCAGAAATTCTGAAAACTGCCCATGGTTAGGGGTAAATGGGGCCATTTGTGAAGTGGGTTTCAAACCGTTTTGAACAATTCCCAACCGATTGTTCAGAAATTGAGCCCGAAATCAGGTTCCTAATCAAGGACGAAAATGCCATTTTGAGCAAATGACATCCTCAGAACAGCACTGGATAATATTCATAAGTATCTGGAAGGTGATGTGAATCCAAGAGAAACATCTCCACTGTGGACCGAATCCCCCAAATCGCTGGTTCAACATATCTTCTGAGCGCCGATACCACTACATGGAAGAAACAAAGACTCATTAATTGACCAAATATTTAAATGGAAACTTAAAGGTTGCATTACACACATAAAAACAAAGCAAAGTAATGAATAAGCAATTAAAAAGTCACTTACCAAAACCTAGCAATGTTGATCTTCAAAAGGTATAATCATGTACAAAACAACACTAAATCAAGCTGACTAGCACTTAATCTCATGTGACTTGAAACTAGAAATATGATGCTGAATAGTCAAAATAGGAAGCCAACATCTCCCCCAGACTGAAGATCTTGCATGACCCTATGCAAGAAAGTTTCAAACAAACAAAATTTGAAACTCATAATAGATGATCAAGCCTTGGATCAAACCCCAGAAACTGAGGCCGAAGTATTAAACAGAACTTGAACCTGAGGAGGAGATGGAGCAATGTGTTGTTGTACACTAATCAACTTCTTAAACTATTTATCCTTTTTCTTCAACTGTTTTCTAAGACTGGGATTAGACCCTGTGATATCATCAACTAAAGTCTGTAAAGAGGCTACCTTAGCCTTCAAAATGGCATTTTCCTGCTTAATAAATCTATCCAATCTCACATACTCTTACAATTTCTTTGTCAGCTTAAAATTCCTCTGTCTAAAATAATCAATTCCCTGTGCTGAAGTATCAGATTTATGAGAGTAGGTGAAACAAACATATTTTCATGACCCTTTTCTCCCCTAGACCAAGAGCTTGCATGCTACAAACTCGGGTCTGGCTAACAATTGCTCATATTCTGAGGGTTCATGCCGGTCAAGCATTGTGGATACAGGAAAAGAGAAGACAGCAAGTTAACAGCGATCAGACAGTCAATTCAAAGACAAGGGAGAATTTCATCAATCTTTCTCTTCGCTGGGGATGGTAAAAACAAAAACAACCCGAAAGAATGATGGCAAAGGGTGGTAATGATAGGAAGTGAAGGTAATGATAACAGTGGACGTGGTGGAAAAATCATTGTGAGCTGTGGCACAGACTGCCCACGTTGCAGTGAATTATACCCATATTAGAACACGTTTAATTCACCGTAACTTCTTGGCATTTACGAATTAGATCAATTGTTATACATTTTATTAATGATTGCAAATCAATAATAAAGAATGAAATATTGCCAAGTTTAACACCATAAAAATGATTTATAAATAAACGTTGGTGAATTAATTAAATAAATGCCAAGGTTATTATGGTAATCCATAGCTCATCGAACTTTGTATTAAAGGCAAAAGCATTTGATTATAATCATAATCCTTAACAATTAAGACTTGGCCAATCATACAACCTTCATTACCTTTATCAACGTTCATTACCTTTACCATGTAACATGCCAATTTCCCAATTTTTCTTTCGGCACTCAATCCGGCACTTCAACAAATTTAAAATATAGAGGTATTTTCAGGCTGATAAGGATAAACAATAATTACCAGCATATGTTGAAGGAGTGATAATTACCAGCATCTTTAGCAGCTGAAGTGCTATTAAAGCAAATGCACTCAAAACAGTGATGTTAAAACAATTAGCTTTCCAAAAATACACCACTCAGATGAGTTTAAAAATATAAAAAAACAAGTAAAATGGATTGAAAATTTGTTTGACCCCCAACAGTTTCGTGACATAATTAACTCATTTCAAGGTTGTTGCTTCACCTAATCACACAGGAAACTGAGCTGAGTTATGAAATCAATTTTTATTAACAACACAAGAAACAAAAATAACTGCAATTCACAAGCAACCAATCTTACTTCTATATTCCACACTTCAATCATGAACACAGACTTCATTCTCGTCATTCATATAGAACTTTTTCCACCAGGGCATGTGCCTTAAAACACAAGACAAGAGAAGTACTCAAAGAATCCAATGGGGTACTGGTCCACTTTGACTCAGCTTCACACAGGCCAGTTTGAGTAGTGCAAAGAAAAACCAGTACTGAAATTCACAGCTATGTTCAGGACTCAGAAAATGTCAGGCATAAACCCTTTTTCACAAGGATCAGGCAACCAGAATTCAGAGCAACTGGAGACGATTATCAACTGGCTATCCACTGACTTTTACAAACAGTCTCCTTAAGTTTTATTTAACCACACATATGACCTCTCTTTGACCTTTACATAGGTACATTGTTCATATAGAAATGTATAGATGAGGCTTTTAAAGGAGATATTAGAGTCAGAACCCACTGCCAGCGAGCCCGTTTAGTACTCCGGTGGGGTAACTGTAACATATAAGAAGCTTCTTCCCCAGGCAGATGCCCCATTGACAAAAGGCCTGTTCAGTACCCTAATGAGTTTGCTTGTTTATACCACAGGTCGGTACCCGCTGCTAGCGGACCTGTTCAGTATCCCGACGGGTTAACCTCTTACACCCGTTTTCTATCATAGGCCCTTATCCCAAGTTCATCTTAAAGATAAATTTTATGATTTTCTCATGCATAGATGAGTGGGGGAGCATCTCTAAAAACCATCTAGGAGTGGGATGGTATCAAAATTGGAAGAGTGTTCTTTGTACATGCCTGTAAAGATTTGCCCAAATGAACAACTAACCTTTGCAACTGTATAAAGTGAAAGTCATAAAGTGGTTGCACAAAAATGTATATATGAGTATATGTATTTGATATTATAGAATCCAATAGATAATAACCAACAGATTGCTCAGTCCTGGAGACCTTTTTCCAAAATGGTTCCTGACAGAAGAATAACTCAATGCCATAGCTGTCATTATTAAAAACAATTTCCTCATTCCATCTAGTGTGAAACCAAGTCAAATGGTCCTAGTAACCCATAATTTCATAAGTAAAAACCACTTTTGGAAGCTTAAATCATTGATGGTGACAATGCCAGGTGGAAAAGTACTCATCTGAATAAAGATGACAAGTCTGAAAAACCTAGCAGCACACATCTATTTACTTGATACAGGCATTCCAATCAGCCAGTGAAACCCAGAAATTTAATCCAAATTAACACGGTCCTTAAAAATAATCAAAGGCTGAAATAGGGGTAGTGACGGAAAGACTTCCCTTATGCTTTCAAAACATCTTGAGCCTTACTGACAAGAATATATGCATCCTTCCCCCATGCCGAGCCTTTTGCATGTCCTCATGCAAACGAATTCACCTCTGTAACACTGACATGGTAATAGAATGTTAACAGTCCCGAAAACTGTCCATCTTGATTAATAGGAACTGTTGAGAAGAGCCCCTGTACTCTAAGCATAGTCTAGCAACTCATCCATTCATCACTTAGATAGAAAATCTTCAATCATTTCTTATTCGAGTTGATGCTCTTTTTATTTGCAGAAAACATAAACTATCTAAAGGTGCTATCTTTTATTCACTACCCTACCTACCTACTTAAAGAAATGAAACATTTCTTTAAGTATAGGCAAATAACCAATGTAGCCACCGTCTTAGCAGAATCATCAATAAATTCATGCCCTTTGATAGAATATATAGATGCATAATTACCAAGGCATGCTGAGCAGGCAACACCGGTTGCTTGATGTCCAAGAATTGCTGAAGAAGAAGATTATCTAAAGGCTATAAAACAGATTGAAACCAATGGTCAATATTATTATGCATACCATGTTCTTTCTCAGCTGGATTGTCTAACTGTTCATTGTTCTCTGCAGGTTGGAAAAGGTGTTCCATTAGAACCACTGAATCAACTGATTCCTCCTCCATCTCTTGAGCTGCAGAGATCTCTTCAAGTTCCTGCAAGATGCACGAAAGTTCCTGCAACAATCTCTTCTTTCGTTCATTCATTCTTGGATCCATTAGTCAATTTTTTTTGTGATTTTTTCTTTTCTTGTAGGGGGTTTTCTAAAAACTTTGAAAGTCACACCAACTGATAATAATTCTGAAACCCACACTAGCTTGAAATAACACGAAATGCACTCTTGCTGAAAGGAAAATTGCTTCTACTGAATCAAATACACACCCTCTCATACTGATGAAATCGACTGCTGAATCAAATCTAACACTGCTGAAAGGAAGACTCTGTTGTTGTTGAATAAAACCTACTGAAATAGAAATTTCTTTGCTGCTGAATGTAATCTAATACTGCTGAAATAAACCACTTGCACACTAATAAAATCAAATCTGATCTGGCTAAAAATGAAAGCACACCTACATCCACTCTCCAATCCTTTTTAGTACCTCCCCAGCAACGGCGCCAAAATGTCGAGCTAAATATATAACATGTAAATCAACATCTAATTGTCAACCCGGGAAGGTAGACTTAGAGGAACCAGCACAGGAAATGCAGGGTTGAAGAGGGAGTTAAAAGAATGCGAAAATACTTTCTGAACATGAAAGGAATTTGCTGAAAAGAAACTACTGTAATCTGCTCTGTTCTGCACTCTGTTCTATTCTGTACTAATTAAAAATGATCATATGCATGTAAAAAAATGGCTGAACATTAATGGCTGAAAACAATGCTTACATTTCTGCTACTTATCACTCCACACAACTCAGCAACTTCTATTTTGTAATGCAATGAAACCCTCTATTTCAATCAAATGAAACTAGTTCCGAACTGTTACTTCTGCACTATGAAATCAATAAACTGAGAACTGAAATCGATGGCTGAAAGATAACATTTAAACTTGATGCTAAATCCTCTGTTATAATCGAATGAAACTGCTACTTATAACTCCTCAATCATTTGGCAATCTATTTTATAATGAAATAATTCTACTGCAATCGAATGAAACCTTCTGAATTCAAATCTGCTGCTTTTGCACTATTAAATCAATGAGCAAATTGAAAATGTAAACTGAAATTGAAATCTTGCTGAAAGACAGCGTTCAAGTCTGAAGATGGAATCTACTGTGAATGCAATTCATACGGCTCTGTATCAATCGAAGGGGGCCCTGCCTTCTCTTTCAACAGACCATGGCTCATCAACGCATACTAAAACATTCTTACAGCAAACTCATCATTACAGAAATTAAATGAACGAACAACTCTAATCACTTTATTGAAAATAAGAAGAACAATATGAGCACTGGAAATTCTATCTATATTCCATTCTTCTATCTAATCTATGCTCTGTCTATCTCCATCTCAAGCTTTATTTATACATGAACAGATGGACAAGATCCATCCCAAAATTCAGAAATTCGAGCAACTACCCAGAAAACGGCCAACACCAAATATGGAAAAACCACGTCTGTTCCGGAAGGGATTTCTCCACATTCGTTCAGAAATTCTGAAAACTGCCCATGGTTAGGGGTAAATGGGGCCATTTGTGAAGTGGGTTTCAAACCGTTTTGAACAATTCCCAACCGATTGTTCAGAAATTGAGCCCGAAATCAGGTTCCTAATCAAGGACGAAAATGCCATTTTGAGCAAATGACATCCTCAGAACAGCACTGGATAATATTCATAAGTATCTGGAAGGTGATGTGAATCCAAGAGAAACATCTCCACTGTGGACCGAATCCCCCAAATCGCTGGTTCAACATATCTTCTGAGCGCCGATACCACTACATGGAAGAAACAAAGACTCATTAATTGACCAAATATTTAAATGGAAACTTAAAGGTTGCATTACACACATAAAAACAAAGCAAAGTAATGAATAAGCAATTAAAAAGTCACTTACCAAAACCTAGCAATGTTGATCTTCAAAAGGTATAATCATGTACAAAACAACACTAAATCAAGCTGACTAGCACTTAATCTCATGTGACTTGAAACTAGAAATATGATGCTGAATAGTCAAAATAGGAAGCCAACATCTCCCCCAGACTGAAGATCTTGCATGACCCTATGCAAGAAAGTTTCAAACAAACAAAATTTGAAACTCATAATAGATGATCAAGCCTTGGATCAAACCCCAGAAACTGAGGCCGAAGTATTAAACAGAACTTGAACCTGAGGAGGAGATGGAGCAATGTGTTGTTGTACACTAATCAACTTCTTAAACTATTTATCCTTTTTCTTCAACTGTTTTCTAAGACTGGGATTAGACCCTGTGATATCATCAACTAAAGTCTGTAAAGAGGCTACCTTAGCCTTCAAAATGGCATTTTCCTGCTTAATAAATCTATCCAATCTCACATACTCTTACAATTTCTTTGTCAGCTTAAAATTCCTCTGTCTAAAATAATCAATTCCCTGTGCTGAAGTATCAGATTTATGAGAGTAGGTGAAACAAACATATTTTCATGACCCTTTTCTCCCCTAGACCAAGAGCTTGCATGCTACAAACTCGGGTCTGGCTAACAATTGCTCATATTCTGAGGGTTCATGCCGGTCAAGCATTGTGGATACAGGAAAAGAGAAGACAGCAAGTTAACAGCGATCAGACAGTCAATTCAAAGACAAGGGAGAATTTCATCAATCTTTCTCTTCGCTGGGGATGGTAAAAACAAAAACAACCCGAAAGAATGATGGCAAAGGGTGGTAATGATAGGAAGTGAAGGTAATGATAACAGTGGACGTGGTGGAAAAATCATTGTGAGCTGTGGCACAGACTGCCCACGTTGCAGTGAATTATACCCATATTAGAACACGTTTAATTCACCGTAACTTCTTGGCATTTACGAATTAGATCAATTGTTATACATTTTATTAATGATTGCAAATCAATAATAAAGAATGAAATATTGCCAAGTTTAACACCATAAAAATGATTTATAAATAAACGTTGGTGAATTAATTAAATAAATGCCAAGGTTATTATGGTAATCCATAGCTCATCGAACTTTGTATTAAAGGCAAAAGCATTTGATTATAATCATAATCCTTAACAATTAAGACTTGGCCAATCATACAACCTTCATTACCTTTATCAACGTTCATTACCTTTACCATGTAACATGCCAATTTCCCAATTTTTCTTTCGGCACCCCATACGGCACTCAATCCGGCACTTCAACAAATTTAAAATATAGAGGTATTTTCAGGCTGATAAGGATAAACAATAATTACCATCATATGTTGAAGGAGTGATAATTACCAGCATCTTTAGCAGCTGAAGTGCTATTAAAGCAAATGCACTCAAAACAGTGATGTTAAAACAATTAGCTTTCCAAAAATACACCACTCAGATGAGTTTAAAAATATAAAAAAACAAGTAAAATGGATTGAAAATTTGTTTGACCCCCAACAGTTTCGTGACATAATTAACTCATTTCAAGGTTGTTGCTTCACCTAATCACACAGGAAACTGAGCTGAGTTATGAAATCAATTTTTATTAACAACACAAGAAACAAAAATAACTGCAATTCACAAGCAACCAATCTTACTTCTATATTCCACACTTCAATCATGAACACAGACTTCATTCTCGTCATTCATATAGAACTTTTTCCACCAGGGCATGTGCCTTAAAACACAAGACAAGAGAAGTACTCAAAGAATCCAATGGGGTACTGGTCCACTTTGACTCAGCTTCACACAGGCCAGTTTGAGTAGTGCAAAGAAAAACCAGTACTGAAATTCACAGCTATGTTCAGGACTCAGAAAATGTCAGGCATAAACCCTTTTTCACAAGGATCAGGCAACCAGAATTCAGAGCAACTGGAGACGATTATCAACTGGCTATCCACTGACTTTTACAAACAGTCTCTTAAGCTTTATTTAACCACACATATGACCTCTCTTTGACCTTTACATAGGTACATTGTTCATATAGAAATGTATAGATGAGGCTTTTAAAGGAGATATTAGAGTCAGAACCCACTGCCAGCGAGCCCGTTTAGTACTCCGGTGGGGTAACTGTAACATATAAGAAGCTTCTTCCCCAGGCAGATGCCCCATTGACAAAAGGCCTGTTCAGTACCCTAATGAGTTTGCTTGTTTATACCACAGGTCGGTACCCGCTGCTAGCGGACCTGTTCAGTATCCCGACGGGTTAACCTCTTACACCCGTTTTCTATCATAGGCCCTTATCCCAAGTTCATCTTAAAGATAAAGTTTATGATTTTCTCATGCATAGATGAGTGGGGGAGCATCTCTAAAAACCATCTAGGAGTGGGATGGTATCAAAATTGGAAGAGTGTTCTTTGTACATGCCTGTAAAGATTTGCCCAAATGAACAACTAACCTTTGCAACTGTATAAAGTGAAAGTCATAAAGTGGTTGCACAAAAATGTATATATGAGTATATGTATTTGATATTATAGAATCCAATAGATAATAACCAACAGATTGCTCAGTCCTGGAGACCTTTTTCCAAAATGGTTCCTGACAGAAGAATAACTCAATGCCATAGCTGTCATTATTAAAAACAATTTCCTCATTCCATCTAGTGTGAAACCAAGTCAAATGGTCCTAGTAACCCATAATTTCATAAGTAAAAACCACTTTTGGAAGCTTAAATCATTGATGGTGACAATGCCAGGTGGAAAAGTACTCATCTGAATAAAGATGACAAGTCTGAAAAACCTAGCAGCACACATCTATTTACTTGATACAGGCATTCCAATCAGCCAGTGAAACCCAGAAATTTAATCCAAATTAACACGGTCCTTAAAAATAATCAAAGGCTGAAATAGGGGTAGTGACGGAAAGACTTCCCTTATGCTTTCAAAACATCTTGAGCCTTACTGACAAGAATATCTGCATCCTTCCCCCATGCCGAGCCTTTTGCATGTCCTCATGCAAACGAATTCACCTCTGTAACACTGACATGGTAATAGAATGTTAACAGTCCCGAAAACTGTCCATCTTGATTAATAGGAACTGTTGAGAAGAGCCCCTGTACTCTAAGCATAGTCTAGCAACTCATCCATTCATCACTTAGATAGAAAATCTTCAATCATTTCTTATTCGAGTTGATGCTCTTTTTATTTGCAGAAAACATAAACTATCTAAAGGTGCTATCTTTTATTCACTACCCTACCTACCTACTTAAAGAAATGAAACATTTCTTTAAGTATAGGCAAATAACCAATGTAGCCACCGTCTTAGCAGAATCATCAATAAATTCATGCCCTTTGATAGAATATATAGATGCATAATTACCAAGGCATGCTGAGCAGGCAACACCGGTTGCTTGATGTCCAAGAATTGCTGAAGAAGAAGATTATCTAAAGGCTATAAAACAGATTGAAACCAATGGTCAATATTATTATGCATACCATGTTCTTTCTCAGCTGGATTGTCTAACTGTTCATTGTTCTCTGCAGGTTGGCAAAGGTGTTCCATTAGAACCACTGAATCAACTGATTCCTCCTCCATCTCTTGAGCTGCAGAGATCTCTTCAAGTTCCTGCAAGATGCACGAAAGTTCCTGCAACAATCTCTTCTTTCGTTCATTCATTCTTGGATCCATTAGTCAATTTTTTTTGTGATTTTTTCTTTTCTTGTAGGGGGTTTTCTAAAAACTTTGAAAGTCACACCAACTGATAATAATTCTGAAACCACACTAGCTTGAAATAACACGAAATGCACTCTTGCTGAAAGGAAAATTGCTTCTACTGAATCAAATACACACCCTCTCATACTGATGAAATCGACTGCTGAATCAAATCTAACACTGCTGAAAGGAAGACTCTGTTGTTGTTGAATAAAACCTACTGAAATAGAAATTTCTTTGCTGCTGAATGTAATCTAATACTGCTGAAATAAACCACTTGCACACTAATAAAATCAAATCTGATCTGGCTAAAAATGAAAGCACACCTACATCCACTCTCCAATCCTTTTTAGTACCTCCCCAGCAACGGCGCCAAAATGTCGAGCTAAATATATAACATGTAAATCAACATCTAATTGTCAACCCGGGAAGGTAGACTTAGAGGAACCAGCACAGGAAATGCAGGGTTGAAGAGGGAGTTAAAAGAATGCGAAAATACTTTCTGAACATGAAAGGAATTTGCTGAAAAGAAACTACTGTAATCTGCTCTGTTCTGCACTCTGTTCTATTCTGTACTAATTAAAAATGATCATATGCATGTAAAAAAATGGCTGAACATTAATGGCTGAAAACAATGCTTACATTTCTGCTACTTATCACTCCACACAACTCAGCAACTTCTATTTTGTAATGCAATGAAACCCTCTATTTCAATCAAATGAAACTAGTTCCGAACTGTTACTTCTGCACTATGAAATCAATAAACTGAGAACTGAAATCGATGGCTGAAAGATAACATTTAAACTTGATGCTAAATCCTCTGTTATAATCGAATGAAACTGCTACTTATAACTCCTCAATCATTTGGCAATCTATTTTATAATGAAATAATTCTACTGCAATCGAATGAAACCTTCTGAATTCAAATCTGCTGCTTTTGCACTATTAAATCAATGAGCAAATTGAAAATGTAAACTGAAATTGAAATCTTGCTGAAAGACAGCGTTCAAGTCTGAAGATGGAATCTACTGTGAATGCAATTCATACGGCTCTGTATCAATCGAAGGGGGCCCTGCCTTCTCTTTCAACAGACCATGGCTCATCAACGCATACTAAAACATTCTTACAGCAAACTCATCATTACAGAAATTAAATGAACGAACAACTCTAATCACTTTATTGAAAATAAGAAGAACAATATGAGCACTGGAAATTCTATCTATATTCCATTCTTCTATCTAATCTATGCTCTGTCTATCTCCATCTCAAGCTTTATTTATACATGAACAGATGGACAAGATCCATCCCAAAATTCAGAAATTCGAGCAACTACCCAGAAAATGGCCAACACCAAATCTGGAAAAACCACGTCTGTTCCGGAAGGGATTTCTCCACATTCGTTCAGAAATTCTGAAAACTGCCCATGGTTAGGGGTAAATGGGGCCATTTGTGAAGTGGGTTTCAAACCGTTTTGAACAATTCCCAACCGATTGTTCAGAAATTGAGCCCGAAATCAGGTTCCTAATCAAGGACGAAAATGCCATTTTGAGCAAATGACATCCTCAGAACAGCACTGGATAATATTCATAAGTATCTGGAAGGTGATGTGAATCCAAGAGAAACATCTCCACTGTGGACCGAATCCCCCAAATCGCTGGTTCAACATATCTTCTGAGCGCCGATACCACTACATGGAAGAAACAAAGACTCATTAATTGACCAAATATTTAAATGGAAACTTAAAGGTTGCATTACACACATAAAAACAAAGCAAAGTAATGAATAAGCAATTAAAAAGTCACTTACCAAAACCTAGCAATGTTGATCTTCAAAAGGTATAATCATGTACAAAACAACACTAAATCAAGCTGACTAGCACTTAATCTCATGTGACTTGAAACTAGAAATATGATGCTGAATAGTCAAAATAGGAAGCCAACATCTCCCCCAGACTGAAGATCTTGCATGACCCTATGCAAGAAAGTTTCAAACAAACAAAATTTGAAACTCATAATAGATGATCAAGCCTTGGATCAAACCCCAGAAACTGAGGCCGAAGTATTAAACAGAACTTGAACCTGAGGAGGAGATGGAGCAATGTGTTGTTGTACACTAATCAACTTCTTAAACTATTTATCCTTTTTCTTCAACTGTTTTCTAAGACTGGGATTAGACCCTGTGATATCATCAACTAAAGTCTGTAAAGAGGCTACCTTAGCCTTCAAAATGGCATTTTCCTGCTTAATAAATCTATCCAATCTCACATACTCTTACAATTTCTTTGTCAGCTTAAAATTCCTCTGTCTAAAATAATCAATTCCCTGTGCTGAAGTATCAGATTTATGAGAGTAGGTGAAACAAACATATTTTCATGACCCTTTTCTCCCCTAGACCAAGAGCTTGCATGCTACAAACTCGGGTCTGGCTAACAATTGCTCATATTCTGAGGGTTCATGCCGGTCAAGCATTGTGGATACAGGAAAAGAGAAGACAGCAAGTTAACAGCGATCAGACAGTCAATTCAAAGACAAGGGAGAATTTCATCAATCTTTCTCTTCGCTGGGGATGGTAAAAACAAAAACAACCCGAAAGAATGATGGCAAAGGGTGGTAATGATAGGAAGTGAAGGTAATGATAACAGTGGACGTGGTGGAAAAATCATTGTGAGCTGTGGCACAGACTGCCCACGTTGCAGTGAATTATACCCATATTAGAACACGTTTAATTCACCGTAACTTCTTGGCATTTACGAATTAGATCAATTGTTATACATTTTATTAATGATTGCAAATCAATAATAAAGAATGAAATATTGCCAAGTTTAACACCATAAAAATGATTTATAAATAAACGTTGGTGAATTAATTAAATAAATGCCAAGGTTATTATGGTAATCCATAGCTCATCGAACTTTGTATTAAAGGCAAAAGCATTGATTATAATCATAATCCTTAACAATTAAGACTTGGCCAATCATACAACCTTCATTACCTTTATCAACGTTCATTACCTTTACCATGTAACATGCCAATTTCCCAATTTTTCTTTCGGCACTCAATCCGGCACTTCAACAAATTTAAAATATAGAGGTATTTTCAGGCTGATAAGGATAACCAATAATTACCAGCATATGTTGAAGGAGTGATAATTACCAGCATCTTTAGCAGCTGAAGTGCTATTAAAGCAAATGCACTCAAAACAGTGATGTTAAAACAATTAGCTTTCCAAAAATACACCACTCAGATGAGTTTAAAAATATAAAAAAACAAGTAAAATGGATTGAAAATTTGTTTGACCCCCAACAGTTTCGTGACATAATTAACTCATTCAAGGTTGTTGCTTCACCTAATCACACAGGAAACTGAGCTGAGTTATGAAATCAATTTTTATTAACAACACAAGAAACAAAAATAACTGCAATCACAAGCAACCATCTTACTTCTATATTCCACACTTCAATCATGAACACAGACTTCATTCTCGTCATTCATATAGACTTTTCTTTTTCCACCAGGGCATGTGCCTTAAAACACAAGACAAGAGAAGTACTCAAAGAATCCAATGGGGTACTGGTCCACTTTGACTCAGCTTCACACAGGCCAGTTTGAGTAGTGCAAAGAAAAACCAGTACTGAAATTCACAGCTATGTTCAGGACTCAGAAAATGTCAGGCATAAACCCTTTTTCACAAGGATCAGGCAACCACAATTCAGAGCAACTGGAGACGATTATCAACTGGCTATCCACTGACTTTTACAAACAGTCTCCTTAAGTTTTATTTAACCACACATATGACCTCTCTTTGACCTTTACATAGGTACATTGTTCATATAGAAATGTATAGATGAGGCTTTTTAAAGGAGATATTAGAGTCAGAACCCACTGCCAGCGAGCCCGTTTAGTACTCCGGTGGGGTAACTGTAACATATAAGAAGCTTCTTCCCCAGGCAGATGCCCCATTGACAAAAGGCCTGTTCAGTAACCCTAATGAGTTTGCTTGTTTATACCACAGGTCGGTACCCGCTGCTAGCGGACCTGTTCAGTATCCCGACGGGTTAACCTCTTAACACCCGTTTTCTATCATAGGCCCTTATCCCAAGTTCATCTTAAAGATAAAGTTTATGATTTTCTCATGCATAGATGAGTGGGGGAGCATCTCTAAAAACCATCTAGGAGTGGGATGGTATCAAAATTGGAAGAGTGTTCTTTGTACATGCCTGTAAAGATTTGCCCAAATGAACAACTAACCTTTGCAACTGTATAAAGTGAAAGTCATAAAGTGGTTGCACAAAAATGTATATATGAGTATATGTATTTGATATTATAGAATCCAATAGATAATAACCAACAGATTGCTCAGTCCTGGAGACCTTTTTCCAAAATGGTTCCTGACAGAAGAATAACTCAATGCCATAGCTATCATTATTAAAAACAATTTCCTCATTCCATCTAGTGTGAAACCAAGTCAAATGGTCCTAGTAACCCATAATTTCATAAGTAAAAACCACTTTTGGAAGCTTAAATCATTGATGGTGACAATGCCAGGTGGAAAAGTACTCATCTGAATAAAGATGACAAGTCTGAAAAACCTAGCAGCACACATCTATTTACTTGATACAGGCATTCCAATCAGCCAGTGAAACCCAGAAATTTAATCCAAATTAACACGGTCCTTAAAAATAATCAAAGGCTGAAATAGGGGTAGTGACGGAAAGACTTCCCTTATGCTTTCAAAACATCTTGAGCCTTACTGACAAGAATATCTGCATCCTTCCCCCATGCCGAGCCTTTTGCATGTCCTCATGCAAACGAATTCACCTCTGTAACACTGACATGGTAATAGAATGTTAACAGTCCCGAAAACTGTCCATCTTGATTAATAGGAACTGTTGAGAAGAGCCCCTGTACTCTAAGCATAGTCTAGCAACTCATCCATTCATCACTTAGATAGAAAATCTTCAATCATTTCTTATTCGAGTTGATGCTCTTTTTATTTGCAGAAAACATAAACTATCTAAAGGTGCTATCTTTTATTCACTACCCTACCTACCTACTTAAAGAAATGAAACATTTCTTTAAGTATAGGCAAATAACCAATGTAGCCACCGTCTTAGCAGAATCATCAATAAATTCATGCCCTTTGATAGAATATATAGATGCATAATTACCAAGGCATGCTGAGCAGGCAACACCGGTTGCTTGATGTCCAAGAATTGCTGAAGAAGAAGATTATCTAAAGGCTGTAAAACAGATTGAAACCAATGGTCAATATTATTATGCATACCATGTTCTTTCTCAGCTGGATTGTCTAACTGTTCATTGTTCTCTGCAGGTTGGCAAAGGTGTTCCATTAGAACCACTGAATCAACTGATTCCTCCTCCATCTCTTGAGCTGCAGAGATCTCTTCAAGTTCCTGCAAGATGCACGAAAGTTCCTGCAACAATCTCTTCTTTCGTTCATTCATTCTTGGATCCATTAGTCAATTTTTTTTGTGATTTTTTCTTTTCTTGTAGGGGGTTTTCTAAAAACTTTGAAAGTCACACCAACTGATAATAATTCTGAAACCCACACTAGCTTGAAATAACACGAAATGCACTCTTGCTGAAAGGAAAATTGCTTCTACTGAATCAAATACACACCCTCTCATACTGATGAAATCGACTGCTGAATCAAATCTAACACTGCTGAAAGGAAGACTCTGTTGTTGTTGAATAAAACCTACTGAAATAGAAATTTCTTTGCTGCTGAATGTAATCTAATACTGCTGAAATAAACCACTTGCACACTAATAAAATCAAATCTGATCTGGCTAAAAATGAAAGCACACCTACATCCACTCTCCAATCCTTTTTAGTACCTCCCCAGCAACGGCGCCAAAATGTCGAGCTAAATATATAACATGTAAATCAACATCTAATTGTCAACCCGGGAAGGTAGACTTAGAGGAACCAGCACAGGAAATGCAGGGTTGAAGAGGGAGTTAAAAGAATGCGAAAATACTTTCTGAACATGAAAGGAATTTGCTGAAAAGAAACTACTGTAATCTGCTCTGTTCTGCACTCTGTTCTATTCTGTACTAATTAAAAATGATCATATGCATGTAAAAAAATGGCTGAACATTAATGGCTGAAAACAATGCTTACATTTCTGCTACTTATCACTCCACACAACTCAGCAACTTCTATTTTGTAATGCAATGAAACCCTCTATTTCAATCAAATGAAACTAGTTCCGAACTGTTACTTCTGCACTATGAAATCAATAAACTGAGAACTGAAATCGATGGCTGAAAGATAACATTTAAACTTGATGCTAAATCCTCTGTTATAATCGAATGAAACTGCTACTTATAACTCCTCAATCATTTGGCAATCTATTTTATAATGAAATAATTCTACTGCAATCGAATGAAACCTTCTGAATTCAAATCTGCTGCTTTTGCACTATTAAATCAATGAGCAAATTGAAAATGTAAACTGAAATTGAAATCTTGCTGAAAGACAGCGTTCAAGTCTGAAGATGGAATCTACTGTGAATGCAATTCATACGGCTCTGTATCAATCGAAGGGGGCCCTGCCTTCTCTTTCAACAGACCATGGCTCATCAACGCATACTAAAACATTCTTACAGCAAACTCATCATTACAGAAATTAAATGAACGAACAACTCTAATCACTTTATTGAAAATAAGAAGAACAATATGAGCACTGGAAATTCTATCTATATTCCATTCTTCTATCTAATCTATGCTCTGTCTATCTCCATCTCAAGCTTTATTTATACATGAACAGATGGACAAGATCCATCCCAAAATTCAGAAATTCGAGCAACTACCCAGAAAATGGCCAACACCAAATCTGGAAAAACCACGTCTGTTCCGGAAGGGATTTCTCCACATTCGTTCAGAAATTCTGAAAACTGCCCATGGTTAGGGGTAAATGGGGCCATTTGTGAAGTGGGTTTCAAACCGTTTTGAACAATTCCCAACCGATTGTTCAGAAATTGAGCCCGAAATCAGGTTCCTAATCAAGGACGAAAATGCCATTTTGAGCAAATGACATCCTCAGAACAGCACTGGATAATATTCATAAGTATCTGGAAGGTGATGTGAATCCAAGAGAAACATCTCCACTGTGGACCGAATCCCCCAAATCGCTGGTTCAACATATCTTCTGAGCGCCGATACCACTACATGGAAGAAACAAAGACTCATTAATTGACCAAATATTTAAATGGAAACTTAAAGGTTGCATTACACACATAAAAACAAAGCAAAGTAATGAATAAGCAATTAAAAAGTCACTTACCAAAACCTAGCAATGTTGATCTTCAAAAGGTATAATCATGTACAAAACAACACTAAATCAAGCTGACTAGCACTTAATCTCATGTGACTTGAAACTAGAAATATGATGCTGAATAGTCAAAATAGGAAGCCAACATCTCCCCCAGACTGAAGATCTTGCATGACCCTATGCAAGAAAGTTTCAAACAAACAAAATTTGAAACTCATAATAGATGATCAAGCCTTGGATCAAACCCCAGAAACTGAGGCCGAAGTATTAAACAGAACTTGAACCTGAGGAGGAGATGGAGCAATGTGTTGTTGTACACTAATCAACTTCTTAAACTATTTATCCTTTTTCTTCAACTGTTTTCTAAGACTGGGATTAGACCCTGTGATATCATCAACTAAAGTCTGTAAAGAGGCTACCTTAGCCTTCAAAATGGCATTTTCCTGCTTAATAAATCTATCCAATCTCACATACTCTTACAATTTCTTTGTCAGCTTAAAATTCCTCTGTCTAAAATAATCAATTCCCTGTGCTGAAGTATCAGATTTATGAGAGTAGGTGAAACAAACATATTTTCATGACCCTTTTCTCCCCTAGACCAAGAGCTTGCATGCTACAAACTCGGGTCTGGCTAACAATTGCTCATATTCTGAGGGTTCATGCCGGTCAAGCATTGTGGATACAGGAAAAGAGAAGACAGCAAGTTAACAGCGATCAGACAGTCAATTCAAAGACAAGGGAGAATTTCATCAATCTTTCTCTTCGCTGGGGATGGTAAAAACAAAAACAACCCGAAAGAATGATGGCAAAGGGTGGTAATGATAGGAAGTGAAGGTAATGATAACAGTGGACGTGGTGGAAAAATCATTGTGAGCTGTGGCACAGACTGCCCACGTTGCAGTGAATTATACCCATATTAGAACACGTTTAATTCACCGTAACTTCTTGGCATTTACGAATTAGATCAATTGTTATACATTTTATTAATGATTGCAAATCAATAATAAAGAATGAAATATTGCCAAGTTTAACACCATAAAAATGATTTATAAATAAACGTTGGTGAATTAATTAAATAAATGCCAAGGTTATTATGGTAATCCATAGCTCATCGAACTTTGTATTAAAGGCAAAAGCATTTGATTATAATCATAATCCTTAACAATTAAGACTTGGCCAATCATACAACCTTCATTACCTTTATCAACGTTCATTACCTTTACCATGTAACATGCCAATTTCCCAATTTTTCTTTCGGCACCCCATACGGCACTCAATCCGGCACTTCAACAAATTTAAAATATAGAGGTATTTTCAGGCTGATAAGGATAAACAATAATTACCATCATATGTTGAAGGAGTGATAATTACCAGCATCTTTAGCAGCTGAAGTGCTATTAAAGCAAATGCACTCAAAACAGTGATGTTAAAACAATTAGCTTTCCAAAAATACACCACTCAGATGAGTTTAAAAATATAAAAAAACAAGTAAAATGGATTGAAAATTTGTTTGACCCCCAACAGTTTCGTGACATAATTAACTCATTTCAAGGTTGTTGCTTCACCTAATCACACAGGAAACTGAGCTGAGTTATGAAATCAATTTTTATTAACAACACAAGAAACAAAAATAACTGCAATTCACAAGCAACCAATCTTACTTCTATATTCCACACTTCAATCATGAACACAGACTTCATTCTCGTCATTCATATAGAACTTTTTCCACCAGGGCATGTGCCTTAAAACACAAGACAAGAGAAGTACTCAAAGAATCCAATGGGGTACTGGTCCACTTTGACTCAGCTTCACACAGGCCAGTTTGAGTAGTGCAAAGAAAAACCAGTACTGAAATTCACAGCTATGTTCAGGACTCAGAAAATGTCAGGCATAAACCCTTTTTCACAAGGATCAGGCAACCAGAATTCAGAGCAACTGGAGACGATTATCAACTGGCTATCCACTGACTTTTACAAACAGTCTCTTAAGCTTTATTTAACCACACATATGACCTCTCTTTGACCTTTACATAGGTACATTGTTCATATAGAAATGTATAGATGAGGCTTTTAAAGGAGATATTAGAGTCAGAACCCACTGCCAGCGAGCCCGTTTAGTACTCCGGTGGGGTAACTGTAACATATAAGAAGCTTCTTCCCCAGGCAGATGCCCCATTGACAAAAGGCCTGTTCAGTACCCTAATGAGTTTGCTTGTTTATACCACAGGTCGGTACCCGCTGCTAGCGGACCTGTTCAGTATCCCGACGGGTTAACCTCTTACACCCGTTTTCTATCATAGGCCCTTATCCCAAGTTCATCTTAAAGATAAAGTTTATGATTTTCTCATGCATAGATGAGTGGGGGAGCATCTCTAAAAACCATCTAGGAGTGGGATGGTATCAAAATTGGAAGAGTGTTCTTTGTACATGCCTGTAAAGATTTGCCCAAATGAACAACTAACCTTTGCAACTGTATAAAGTGAAAGTCATAAAGTGGTTGCACAAAAATGTATATATGAGTATATGTATTTGATATTATAGAATCCAATAGATAATAACCAACAGATTGCTCAGTCCTGGAGACCTTTTTCCAAAATGGTTCCTGACAGAAGAATAACTCAATGCCATAGCTGTCATTATTAAAAACAATTTCCTCATTCCATCTAGTGTGAAACCAAGTCAAATGGTCCTAGTAACCCATAATTTCATAAGTAAAAACCACTTTTGGAAGCTTAAATCATTGATGGTGACAATGCCAGGTGGAAAAGTACTCATCTGAATAAAGATGACAAGTCTGAAAAACCTAGCAGCACACATCTATTTACTTGATACAGGCATTCCAATCAGCCAGTGAAACCCAGAAATTTAATCCAAATTAACACGGTCCTTAAAAATAATCAAAGGCTGAAATAGGGGTAGTGACGGAAAGACTTCCCTTATGCTTTCAAAACATCTTGAGCCTTACTGACAAGAATATCTGCATCCTTCCCCCATGCCGAGCCTTTTGCATGTCCTCATGCAAACGAATTCAACTCTGTAACACTGACATGGTAATAGAATGTTAACAGTCCCGAAAACTGTCCATCTTGATTAATAGGAATTGTTGAGAAGAGCCCCTGTACTCTAAGCATAGTCTAGCAACTCATCCATTCATCACTTAGATAGAAAATCTTCAATCATTTCTTATTCGAGTTGATGCTCTTTTTATTTGCAGAAAACATAAACTATCTAAAGGTGCTATCTTTTATTCACTACCCTACCTACCTACTTAAAGAAATGAAACATTTCTTTAAGTATAGGCAAATAACCAATGTAGCCACCGTCTTAGCAGAATCATCAATAAATTCATGCCCTTTGATAGAATATATAGATGCATAATTACCAAGGCATGCTGAGCAGGCAACACCGGTTGCTTGATGTCCAAGAATTGCTGAAGAAGAAGATTATCTAAAGGCTGTAAAACAGATTGAAACCAATGGTCAATATTATTATGCATACCATGTTCTTTCTCAGCTGGATTGTCTAACTGTTCATTGTTCTCTGCAGGTTGGCAAAGGTGTTCCATTAGAACCACTGAATCAACTGATTCCTCCTCCATCTCTTGAGCTGCAGAGATCTCTTCAAGTTCCTGCAAGATGCACGAAAGTTCCTGCAACAATCTCTTCTTTCGTTCATTCATTCTTGGATCCATTAGTCAATTTTTTTTGTGATTTTTTCTTTTCTTGTAGGGGGTTTTCTAAAAACTTTGAAAGTCACACCAACTGATAATAATTCTGAAACCCACACTAGCTTGAAATAACACGAAATGCACTCTTGCTGAAAGGAAAATTGCTTCTACTGAATCAAATACACACCCTCTCATACTGATGAAATCGACTGCTGAATCAAATCTAACACTGCTGAAAGGAAGACTCTGTTGTTGTTGAATAAAACCTACTGAAATAGAAATTTCTTTGCTGCTGAATGTAATCTAATACTGCTGAAATAAACCACTTGCACACTAATAAAATCAAATCTGATCTGGCTAAAAATGAAAGCACACCTACATCCACTCTCCAATCCTTTTTAGTACCTCCCCAGCAACGGCGCCAAAATGTCGAGCTAAATATATAACATGTAAATCAACATCTAATTGTCAACCCGGGAAGGTAGACTTAGAGGAACTAGCACAGGAAATGCAGGGTTGAAGAGGGAGTTAAAAGAATGCGAAAATACTTTCTGAACATGAAAGGAATTTGCTGAAAAGAAACTACTGTAATCTGCTCTGTTCTATTCTGTACTAATTAAAAATGATCATATGCATGTAAAAAAATGGCTGAACATTAATGGCTGAAAACAATGCTTACATTTCTGCTACTTATCACTCCACACAACTCAGCAACTTCTATTTTGTAATGCAATGAAACCCTCTATTTCAATCAAATGAAACTAGTTCCGAACTGTTACTTCTGCACTATGAAATCAATAAACTGAGAACTGAAATCGATGGCTGAAAGATAACATTTAAACTTGATGCTAAATCCTCTGTTATAATCGAATGAAACTGCTACTTATAACTCCTCAATCATTTGGCAATCTATTTTATAATGAAATAATTCTACTGCAATCGAATGAAACCTTCTGAATTCAAATCTGCTGCTTTTGCACTATTAAATCAATGAGCAAATTGAAAATGTAAACTGAAATTGAAATCTTGCTGAAAGACAGCGTTCAAGTCTGAAGATGGAATCTACTGTGAATGCAATTCATACGGCTCTGTATCAATCGAAGGGGGCCCTGCCTTCTCTTTCAACAGACCATGGCTCATCAACGCATACTAAAACATTCTTACAGCAAACTCATCATTACAGAAATTAAATGAACGAACAACTCTAATCACTTTATTGAAAATAAGAAGAACAATATGAGCACTGGAAATTCTATCTATATTCCATTCTTCTATCTAATCTATGCTCTGTCTATCTCCATCTCAAGCTTTATTTATACATGAACAGATGGACAAGATCCATCCCAAAATTCAGAAATTCGAGCAACTACCCAGAAAACGGCCAACACCAAATCTGGAAAAACCACGTCTGTTCCGGAAGGGATTTCTCCACATTCGTTCAGAAATTCTGAAAACTGCCCATGGTTAGGGGTAAATGGGGCCATTTGTGAAGTGGGTTTCAAACCGTTTTGAACAATTCCCAACCGATTGTTCAGAAATTGAGCCCGAAATCAGGTTCCTAATCAAGGACGAAAATGCCATTTTGAGCAAATGACATCCTCAGAACAGCACTGGATAATATTCATAAGTATCTGGAAGGTGATGTGAATCCAAGAGAAACATCTCCACTGTGGACCGAATCCCCCAAATCGCTGGTTCAACATATCTTCTGAGCGCCGATACCACTACATGGAAGAAACAAAGACTCATTAATTGACCAAATATTTAAATGGAAACTTAAAGGTTGCATTACACACATAAAAACAAAGCAAAGTAATGAATAAGCAATTAAAAAGTCACTTACCAAAACCTAGAAATGTTGATCTTCAAAAGGTATAATCATGTACAAAACAACACTAAATCAAGCTGACTAGCACTTAATCTCATGTGACTTGAAACTAGAAATATGATGCTGAATAGTCAAAATAGGAAGCCAACATCTCCCCCAGACTGAAGATCTTGCATGACCCTATGCAAGAAAGTTTCAAACAAACAAAATTTGAAACTCATAATAGATGATCAAGCCTTGGATCAAACCCCAGAAACTGAGGCCGAAGTATTAAACAGAACTTGAACCTGAGGAGGAGATGGAGCAATGTGTTGTTGTACACTAATCAACTTCTTAAACTATTTATCCTTTTTCTTCAACTGTTTTCTAAGACTGGGATTAGACCCTGTGATATCATCAACTAAAGTCTGTAAAGAGGCTACCTTAGCCTTCAAAATGGCATTTTCCTGCTTAATAAATCTATCCAATCTCACATACTCTTACAATTTCTTTGTCAGCTTAAAATTCCTCTGTCTAAAATAATCAATTCCCTGTGCTGAAGTATCAGATTTATGAGAGTAGGTGAAACAAACATATTTTCATGACCCTTTTCTCCCCTAGACCAAGAGCTTGCATGCTACAAACTCGGGTCTGGCTAACAATTGCTCATATTCTGAGGGTTCATGCCGGTCAAGCATTGTGGATACAGGAAAAGAGAAGACAGCAAGTTAACAGCGATCAGACAGTCAATTCAAAGACAAGGGAGAATTTCATCAATCTTTCTCTTCGCTGGGGATGGTAAAAACAAAAACAACCCGAAAGAATGATGGCAAAGGGTGGTAATGATAGGAAGTGAAGGTAATGATAACAGTGGACGTGGTGGAAAAATCATTGTGAGCTGTGGCACAGACTGCCCACGTTGCAGTGAATTATACCCATATTAGAACACGTTTAATTCACCGTAACTTCTTGGCATTTACGAATTAGATCAATTGTTATACATTTTATTAATGATTGCAAATCAATAATAAAGAATGAAATATTGCCAAGTTTAACACCATAAAAATGATTTATAAATAAACGTTGGTGAATTAATTAAATAAATGCCAAGGTTATTATGGTAATCCATAGCTCATCGAACTTTGTATTAAAGGCAAAAGCATTTGATTATAATCATAATCCTTAACAATTAAGACTTGGCCAATCATACAACCTTCATTACCTTTATCAACGTTCATTACCTTTACCATGTAACATGCCAATTTCCCAATTTTTCTTTCGGCACCCCATACGGCACTCAATCCGGCACTTCAACAAATTTAAAATATAGAGGTATTTTCAGGCTGATAAGGATAAACAATAATTACCATCATATGTTGAAGGAGTGATAATTACCAGCATCTTTAGCAGCTGAAGTGCTATTAAAGCAAATGCACTCAAAACAGTGATGTTAAAACAATTAGCTTTCCAAAAATACACCACTCAGATGAGTTTAAAAATATAAAAAAACAAGTAAAATGGATTGAAAATTTGTTTGACCCCCAACAGTTTCGTGACATAATTAACTCATTTCAAGGTTGTTGCTTCACCTAATCACACAGGAAACTGAGCTGAGTTATGAAATCAATTTTTATTAACAACACAAGAAACAAAAATAACTGCAATTCACAAGCAACCAATCTTACTTCTATATTCCACACTTCAATCATGAACACAGACTTCATTCTCGTCATTCATATAGAACTTTTTCCACCAGGGCATGTGCCTTAAAACACAAGACAAGAGAAGTACTCAAAGAATCCAATGGGGTACTGGTCCACTTTGACTCAGCTTCACACAGGCCAGTTTGAGTAGTGCAAAGAAAAACCAGTACTGAAATTCACAGCTATGTTCAGGACTCAGAAAATGTCAGGCATAAACCCTTTTTCACAAGGATCAGGCAACCAGAATTCAGAGCAACTGGAGACGATTATCAACTGGCTATCCACTGACTTTTACAAACAGTCTCCTTAAGTTTTATTTAACCACACATATGACCTCTCTTTGACCTTTACATAGGTACATTGTTCATATAGAAATGTATAGATGAGGCTTTTAAAGGAGATATTAGAGTCAGAACCCACTGCCAGCGAGCCCGTTTAGTACTCCGGTGGGGTAACTGTAACATATAAGAAGCTTCTTCCCCAGGCAGATGCCCCATTGACAAAAGGCCTGTTCAGTACCCTAATGAGTTTGCTTGTTTATACCACAGGTCGGTACCCGCTGCTAGCGGACCTGTTCAGTATCCCGACGGGTTAACCTCTTACACCCGTTTTCTATCATAGGCCCTTATCCCAAGTTCATCTTAAAGATAAAGTTTATGATTTTATCATGCATAGATGAGTGGGGGAGCATCTCTAAAAACCATCTAGGAGTGGGATGGTATCAAAATTGGAAGAGTGTTCTTTGTACATGCCTGTAAAGATTTGCCCAAATGAACAACTAACCTTTGCAACTGTATAAAGTGAAAGTCATAAAGTGGTTGCACAAAAATGTATATATGAGTATATGTATTTGATATTATAGAATCCAATAGATAATAACCAACAGATTGCTCAGTCCTGGAGACCTTTTTCCAAAATGGTTCCTGACAGAAGAATAACTCAATGCCATAGCTGTCATTATTAAAAACAATTTCCTCATTCCATCTAGTGTGAAACCAAGTCAAATGGTCCTAGTAACCCATAATTTCATAAGTAAAAACCACTTTTGGAAGCTTAAATCATTGATGGTGACAATGCCAGGTGGAAAAGTACTCATCTGAATAAAGATGACAAGTCTGAAAAACCTAGCAGCACACATTTATTTACTTGATACAGGCATTCCAATCAGCCAGTGAAACCCAGAAATTTAATCCAAATTAACACGGTCCTTAAAAATAATCAAAGGCTGAAATAGGGGTAGTGACGGAAAGACTTCCCTTATGCTTTCAAAACATCTTGAGCCTTACTGACAAGAATATCTGCATCCTTCCCCCATGCCGAGCCTTTTGCATGTCCTCATGCAAACGAATTCACCTCTGTAACACTGACATGGTAATAGAATGTTAACAGTCCCGAAAACTGTCCATCTTGATTAATAGGAACTGTTGAGAAGAGCCCCTGTACTCTAAGCATAGTCTAGCAACTCATCCATTCATCACTTAGATAGAAAATCTTCAATCATTTCTTATTCGAGTTGATGCTCTTTTTATTTGCAGAAAACATAAACTATCTAAAGGTGCTATCTTTTATTCACTACCCTACCTACCTACTTAAAGAAATGAAACATTTCTTTAAGTATAGGCAAATAACCAATGTAGCCACCGTCTTAGCAGAATCATCAATAAATTCATGCCCTTTGATAGAATATATAGATGCATAATTACCAAGGCATGCTGAGCAGGCAACACCGGTTGCTTGATGTCCAAGAATTGCTGAAGAAGAAGATTATCTAAAGGCTGTAAAACAGATTGAAACCAATGGTCAATATGATTATGCATACCATGTTCTTTCTCAGCTGGATTGTCTAACTGTTCATTGTTCTCTGCAGGTTGGCAAAGGTGTTCCATTAGAACCACTGAATCAACTGATTCCTCCTCCATCTCTTGAGCTGCAGAGATCTCTTCAAGTTCCTGCAAGATGCACGAAAGTTCCTGCAACAATCTCTTCTTTCGTTCATTCATTCTTGGATCCATTAGTCAATTTTTTTTGTGATTTTTTCTTTTCTTGTAGGGGGTTTTCTAAAAACTTTGAAAGTCACACCAACTGATAATAATTCTGAAACCCACACTAGCTTGAAATAACACGAAATGCACTCTTGCTGAAAGGAAAATTGCTTCTACTGAATCAAATACACACCCTCTCATACTGATGAAATCGACTGCTGAATCAAATCTAACACTGCTGAAAGGAAGACTCTGCTGTTGTTGAATAAAACCTACTGAAATAGAAATTTCTTTGCTGCTGAATGTAATCTAATACTGCTGAAATAAACCACTTGCACACTAATAAAATCAAATCTGATCTGGCTAAAAATGAAAGCACACCTACATCCACTCTCCAATCCTTTTTAGTACCTCCCCAGCAACGGCGCCAAAATGTCGAGCTAAATATATAACATGTAAATCAACATCTAATTGTCAACCCGGGAAGGTAGACTTAGAGGAACCAGCACAGGAAATGCAGGGTTGAAGAGGGAGTTAAAAGAATGCGAAAATACTTTCTGAACATGAAAGGAATTTGCTGAAAAGAAACTACTGTAATCTGCTCTGTTCTGCATTCTGTTCTATTCTGTACTAATTAAAAATGATCATATGCATGTAAAAAAATGGCTGAACATTAATGGCTGAAAACAATGCTTACATTTCTGCTACTTATCACTCCACACAACTCAGCAACTTCTATTTTGTAATGCAATGAAACCCTCTATTTCAATCAAATGAAACTAGTTCCGAACTGTTACTTCTGCACTATGAAATCAATAAACTGAGAACTGAAATCGATGGCTGAAAGATAACATTTAAACTTGATGCTAAATCCTCTGTTATAATCGAATGAAACTACTACTTATAACTCCTCAATCATTTGGCAATCTATTTTATAATGAAATAATTCTACTGCAATCGAATGAAACCTTCTGATTTCAAATCTACTACTTTTGCACTATTAAATCAATGAGCAAATTGAAAATGTAAACTGAAATTGAAATCTTGCTGAAAGATAACGTTCAAGTCTGAAGATGGAATCTACTGTGAATGCAATTCATACGGCTCTGTATCAATCGAAGGGGGCCCTGCCTTCTCTTTCAACAGACCATGGCTCATCAACGCATACTAAAACATTCTTACAACAAACTCATCATAACAGAAATTAAATGAACGAACAGCTCTAATCACTTTATTGAAAATAAGAAGAACAATATGAGCACTGGAAATTCTATCTATATTCCATTCTTCTATCTAATCTATGCTCTGTCTATCTCCATCTCAAGCTTTATTTATATATGAACAGATGGACAAGATCCATCCCAAAATTCAGAAATTCGAGCAACTACCCAGAAAACGGCCAAAACCAAATATGGCAAAACCACGTCTGTTCCGGAAGGGATTTCTCCACATTCGTTCAGAAATTCTAAAAACTGCCCGCTATTAAGGGTAAATGGGGCCATTTTTGAAGTGGGTTTCGAACCGTTTTGAACAATTCCCAACCGATTGTTCAGAAATTGAGCCCGAAATCAGGTTCCTGATCAGGGACGGAAATGCCATTTTGAGCAAATGACATCCTCAGAACAGCACTGGATAATCTTCATAAGTATCTGGAAGGTGATGTGAATCCAAGAGAAACATCTCCACTGTGGACCGAATCCCCCAAATCGTTGGTTCAACATATCTTCTGAGCGCCGATACCACTACATGGAAGAAACAAAGACTCATTAATTGACCAAATATTTAAATGGAAACTTAAAGGTTGCATTACACACATAAAAACAAAGCAAAGTAATGAATAAGCAATTAAAAAGTCACTTACCAAAACCTAGCAATGTTGATCTTCAAAAGGTATAATCATGTACAAAACAACACTAAATAAGGCTGACTAGCACTTAATCTCATGTGACTTGAAACTAGAAATATGATGCTGAATAGTCAAAATAGGAAGCCAACATGTACCTGATGAACACTAGACCAGATATTTGCTTTGCAGTGAACTTATTGATCCAGTTCCTGATGGATCCCAAAGGTGTTCACCTGGTTACTGTAAAGCATATTCTGAGGTACCTGAAGGGTACAATTGATTGTGGGCTCAAGTATGATGCCAATCAAAAGTTTAACCTGCAGGCTTATGTTGATTCAGACTGGGCAGGCAGTGCTGCAAATAGGAAGAGCACTTCTGGGTGCCGCTTCAGTATGGGATCAAGTGTGATCTCTTGGTTTAGCAGGAAGTAGTCCTGCGTAGCACTGAGTACAGTCAAAGCAGAGTATGTTGCAGCTTGTTTGGCTAATTGTGAGGTAGTGTGGATTCGGAATTAGCTACTGTCTGAGCTATTTGATCTCTCATTGGATGTTAATGGTATCTTTTGTGACAACCAGAGTTGTGTGAATCTATCTGAGAACCCGGTATTCCATGACAGGTCGAAGCACATTTAGATCAAATATCACTATATCGGGGATATGGTGCAGAGAGGAGCAATGAAGCTCTTGTATGTTGCGACGGATGAGCAGGTTGCAGATGTGTTGACGAAACCACTAGCCAGAGTGAAGTTTGAGTACTTCAGAGAGAGGCTTGGTGTTCTTCAGATTGACGACACTTTGAGGAAGAAGTGATGGACACATTTGCAGGAGCCATTCCAAGCATGGTGAGAGGAGGGTCCTTCCCATGGCTGTGGATGTAAGCGTTGTGTGATGAGCATCCGGATGATGCTCCAGTTACTGCTTTATATATGCATTAGTTGGATGCTTTGTATGATCAGTTGGATCATGTATTTGTATATGTATCATGTTGGATGCTTGATATGATTAGTTGGATCATGTATTTGTATATGCATCATGTTGGATGCTTGATATGATCAGGTGGATCATGCATTTGTGTATGCATCATGTTGGATGCTTGATATGATCAGTTGGATCATGGATTTGTATATGTATCAGGTGGATACATTGTATGATCAGGTGGATCATGTATTTGTATATGTATCAGGTGGATCATGTATTTGTGTATGTATTAGGAGGATACAATGTATGATCAGGTAGATCATGTATGATGATATGTATCATGTAGATACTTGGTATGCATCAGGTGGATGCATTGTATGATCAGGATGATCATGGATGATGAGCTTCAGGATGGAGCAGATGATATGCATCAGGATGATGCTATGATGATGATCAGGATGATCATGTGATGATGTACATCAGGATGATGTATGGTGAGTATCAGGTGGATACTCTATGGTCGTGGATAGGTTGTGCAAGGGTAGCATGTAATGCATCCTGGAGATCTAGACAGGTTGTGCTAGTCATGTAAAAGGCCTCAGATGCTCTTTAGAGATCTTGCCTGGAAAGACACTCTTTTAAGGTTTTGCTAGACCACATGTAATACGACCTAGAGATCTGGACAGGTTGTGCTAGTCACGTAAAAGGCCTCAGGTGCTCTTTAGATATCTTGATTTAGATATCTTGATTGGCAAGACACTCTTTTAAGGTTTTGTGGGGACCACCTGTAATAAGTCCTGGATATCTGGACAGGTTGTGCTAGTCACGTAAAAGGCCTCAAATGCTCTTTAGAGATCTTGCTTGGCAAGACACTCTTTTAAGGTCTTGTGGTAGGGGTCACATGTAATAAGTCCTGGAGATCCGGACAGGTTGTGCTAGACACGTAAAAGGCCTCAGATGCTCTTTAGAGATCTTGTTGGGCAAGACACTCTTTTAAGGTTTTGTGACAGTCACATGTAAAAGATCCTGGGAGATCCGATAGGTTGAGCCGTGTGCTCGTAAAAGGCTTGGGATTCTCTTTCGAGGTTTTGTTGACACATGTAATTAGTCCTGGAATCCATAGTATGACCACTGATGATGAAGACCTACAGGTGGTGGGCCTACATCCAGCATGAAAAAGGGTTGGCTCTGTTGAACTTCCTATGACGAGTAGATTAGAGATTGATTGAGATAGCAGCAGTAGTGACGATGACGATGATCCAGAGAAGAAGACTTGTGCTAGCAGATCTGTGTCGAGAAATACCTTCCTAGTTAAGAGGGAGTGTTGATTTATTTGTAACTTCGGAATGTATTTCATATATGTATATTGTGTTCCTATAGAGATGTTATTATTCCTCTATACGGAAGTTTCGTCATTTATATTGTAAGTGTCGTAACTTATACTTGATGGGTTATTAGACCACCTTGATGGGGTCGGCCCTGTATAAGTCATGTGGGTTAAAGGGTTATTAGACCACCCTAGCGGGGGTCGGCCCTGTCAGCATTATGTTAAGTGGTTAAGTTGAGGCCGGCCTAGTAAGGTTATTAGGAAATTCAAGTCAAGTATAAATAGAGTGTGGGAGGCACTCTATTTGATCATTCACTTTCTCACATATACACTCATTAGAGAGTGGCGCACTAGTGGAGGAGGAGAAGCTGTTGCTAGGAGACTGTCTCTTATGCTTGGGTTTTGTATCATTGCTCTATCTATCTATGAGGAAGTTATTGGGTTTTTTCACCTTTATGTTTTTCCCCAAGGAAACTCTGTGTGTCTATTATCTCTTGTGATTGCTTCTTGTGATTGATATGATGTACATGTTATTCTCTCAGTTAAGATCCTAGATCATATTGAATTGATGCTCAAAAATTAACATTTGGTGTCTAAATGACTTCAGTACCCAGCAGATACACCCATCCAAGTTCCCACCTTGCACTATACAAGTACTCGCGGTGCCAAAACTCAGGTAATCTATATCTCTAGTACCTAGCTATCCAAGAGTTCACTTTTACCAATATTTTCTTGGTTCAAAACAAACAAGCAATCCTCCTTCCAAACACAAAATGTTGGCATTCCTCCTGCCTCAACACTTTCAGCGCTCACACTTTTATGGCCGTAGAGATTTCTTGAACCATACTGAACTTTGACTTCAGGTCATCTCCTTGAACATATACCAATTAGTTGTCATATTCTCAGTGTATTCTCTTTATTAATTGATCTAATGTCTCAATTTAGTGTCTTTTTGTCCTTCTTTGAGTTTTTTCTTCCACTAATTCTTAATGTTACCCAGTTCTCTTCAGAATGTGCATCCATCTAAGGCGCTTCACATTCCTACCACACATAACACAAGAGGGTATTCTCTTCACGGAACCACCAGTTCTTGTGCAAGTCCTCTTCACAGTGTTTATGTGTGCAGAGAGAAGTCTATTTAGAGGTATTGCAACTAGCGTGTCCCCATGGTTCGCTCAGTGGAACTTATCTTATTAGACCATCGCATTGTCCTAATGTTACATGTTTCTTATATTAAATTTTAGGTTAGCTTCATTATTTGCAGGGTGCCTCCTCTCCTTCTTATGTTAGTAAGGTGAGGGTTTCATTATTTATTAATTTACTTATTTCTGTTCCCAATTTTGTTTCTTACAAAATCCATATTTCATGCTTATGAGGTTATTCTTCCTTATAATGTTTGACTTCTAAGTTGTAGTTGTAGGCCCTTCATTCTTGTTATGGTCTTACTATCATTTCCATATCCAAGTCCTATCTGCAAATTTTTCAAAAGTATCCATTATCAATACATATAATCAATCCATTTCCAAAATAAATAAACACACCACTATTTCCAGCTATCACTCTTACATAATGCAATTTAACTATTAGCAATTATAAGTACATTCTCCATGATTGCATCACCATTCACAATGTCAATTCTTAATCAACCATTTTCATAATTTAATTACAATTTAAATTCATATAATCAATACTTAATATGTAAAGGAAACCTCAAGTTTCATGCATATGCATTTCTGGCACAACTACCAATCTCATCATGCAATCAACATGTGTGCTAATCAATCAATTCAACTTCAATTTCATAGGTTCATTCTTCACTCTTCCTTGGTTTTACAATTTCTTCTAAGGGATATAGGGAAGTTTTCTCATGACACTCTTTTATGGAGTTGCATTCCAAACAAGACCTTCCTTTACTATATTCTCACATAGGTACAATGTATTTATAGGTCATCATAACATATCATTTAAGATTTAAAACATGATTCAATAGTTTCGTATCGATCCAGGTAACTCTTCCAACAAAACAGAGGCATAATAATCACATACTTGTTATTATGATTGCTAACACCTAAAATGTTACCTGATCAACCATGCTTTATAAAATGTAAGCAGTATTATAATTTTTTCGTTAGACTATTCCATACTTGCCTGATTTTACTTAAGGAAATCAATTCATCATTTATAGCTTGTATCATTAATCTTGCGTTGCTTCGAAGAGTACAAAACAAAATACATCCAATTTTATAACAACTCATTCTTGATTTACATCATTCTAGTTTCCATTCCACCCAACACTACATCAATTGACATACTTCAAGCATACATAAGTACATAGATACTACAAATGCTTACTTCTATAAATACTCACTATGAATGCAACATACTATTTTCAGCAATTACTATTTTCACATGATATATATATATATATAGATAGATAGATAGATAGATAGATAGATAGATAGATAGAAAGCACTCTTAAATGCAGTCCATACCTGTGCATATTCCTTTTCATTATTACAATACTTTAGTATAAAACCCATAATTTTAATAGTAGTTCCCTCTGAGGAGGTTCAACATCCTACTTGCAATCATATTACTCGTTGTGTTGTTCTCATACAGACAACAAAACTTAGTTTGTTTAAGTAGTAATTCATGAAATTTAAATTTTATAGGACAAAAATTGTGTGCTTTTGTCCTTATAGCTTCATCTATCAAAATGGATGTTTACTTCATTAGAATTTCTTTAGAACAAAAGACTCATATAATCAACTCAGCAACAACTTTCCATGTGCAATTTTGCTTGCACAATGTACGTTTTTTTATTAGACAAAAATACTAGTACAAGGTAATTCATTGCTCTCTCCCTTTTCTTATACACACCCCTAAAAAGATTTTCCTATGGTTTAATCCTTAGCATGCCTTCACTAGTCCTTGAGATGAACAAGACCTACCTGGTTCTTCTTTCAAGCTACCATTGTACCCAACAAATGAGTGATCATATCAACATTTTTATCATGCTATTAAAGATATACTCGAGATATAAATTATCTTATTTTAGCATTTATTCCAACCACCATACTTCTATTATATTCATATTGTCATTCACTTATTAGGTAAATTATTAAACAGGTGAGGTAACACATGCCTCTAGGTTTGCATTTTCATTTGTAAACCACTCCTCTTTACTACTTCAGTAGTCTTTTAAGAGTACAAATGGCCATATTCTAGTCAATTTTTAATAGTCTCTATGGAAGATCCCCCTAAAGTGTGCAATATTTCACAATTTGGTCATTATTCCACATGAAGTTGAAAGCCACTGCCTTTGGAGACAGTTTCCAATGGAACTAGTAATCACCCACAGTGGGTGTATTTAAGATAGGTATTTTATAAAATACCTAATATACCTAAAGTTCTTCTGACTGATTGTCATACTATACATGCTTAACATATAATTTCAAAATTCCAATCATATTATCTAGTCCAAGGGTCTTAACCTTGGGAATGATTTCCAATCTTCCTCAATCCCCATCGCTAGGGTTCATACTTATATTCTTAGCAACATAATTCTTCTAAATAAAATGATGCGATCTATACAACTGGCGAAGTCTGTCATTTTCTATTTTATTTGTAGGGGATTCGATACATATGAAATCTAAACATAGAATATAAGTGAAAAATAGGGAAAATTTATATTCATCACAGTTATTCATTTTATTGAATTTTCAACTCTCCTCTGAGTATTCATTTTACTCCCTTATTTCTTCTATCTCAATTCAAATGTAGAGACTCCTCGTCACCTTACTAGTGTGATTATCATTTTTTTAGTATTGACACTGAGTGAGTGCACATATACCCAACTATGTGCCACTTAGGTAAGTTTCATCCTAATATATGGTGGTATTTTAGTAAAAGTTCATAGCTTCATAATTTGCTTTCTGGCTACACATAATTTTATGCATTTCTTAAGGTCTACGCATATTCAACTTATCTTATTAAATCCTTTAAATAATCAATTTTATCAGTATTAACATAACCATTCGATGTATTCACAATACAATGGTCGTTCCATTGAGCAAATACATGTCCCGGGCTTTCAATACACTAATGCTATTCTAGAGAATCAAATTATGGTCAAAATTACATAATCCACTCAATCATTACATAGGGGCTCAACAAGACCATCCTGTCACTTACAAGAATTGAATTGGGGTGGGGAGGGTAAGAATCATTCTTCCCAAGCACCCAAGCTACATCCAATGGTCAATTTTTTATTTTTTTTACTTGGATAAGTTCACATGAATGTAATATTTTAAATTAAGTCATAATGATCTCTCTTTAAATGATATTTTAAAAGAAATAGGGTTTTAATTTTATTTCCTAAATACCCTTCTAAATCAATTTTGTTGTTCTTCTCAATTTCTTGATTCGAATAACAAATAGATTGTAGAAAATACTTTAGATCATTAGATATAAAAATAAAGCAAACTTCTTTTCATCACTCAATTTTCACTCTTTTTTTTATCACCAAGAGTACATAATTTTAAGGTGAATTTAATACGCCACCTTGTAACTATAATAAAGATAGTTTTTATTTTCTCTCTTTTTTTTATAATAATTTTAAAAAGCCAACAACTCTATTGTATAATAAAGATAGTTTTTATTTTCTCTCTTTTTTTTATAATAATTTTTAAAAGCCAACAACTCTATTGTCTAAATGGAGAAGTTTTCTTTAATTACAAATAGGTTTGGGTGATTATTATCTATTTACTTAGTTATTTATCTTTTAACGAACTAAAATTATGGCTATCATTTTTCAAGAAAATAGTCTACTTATTCTACTTATTTAGAGACACGTTACAATTAATAAAAATCTTGTTATTAACTATTTATTTTTATAAATAGCCTTTCAAATAGTAACTACTTTCAATGTGTTTTTTCAAAATAACTATGTTTAAAAGTTTTGCTCTTTCTTCTTTGGTTTTCATAGTAAAAATAATAAAAGGTTTGTTCCGTAAATTGTATAACTAGTGCAATATCTTAATAACAAATGCATTCTATAAATAGATTGGTTTAATTCAAATATGAGAACAACATTATTTCATTTACATTAGATATCAAAAGTAATAAATACAATAAATCTACTTATTTGTTGAACTTGGTGTATTTCCTTGCATGTCAAATTGAGGAGACCCAACCACCCAACCACCCAACCATAGATTTATTTACCCAACCTTACTCCTATGGCTGAAATTCATGGTCGTAATTGTCTCCCTTCTTTCATCTTCTTCTTTTCTTAGATTAACTTAGAAGAAATCTCTTGGATTTCCCTTCCTTAGTCCTTTTCCGGAAAATCCTCCCTAACTCTCAAGAATTCTCTCTTTTTATTTGAGAGTTTTGTATTATTAGTAAAAAAATTAGGTTTAATGTGAGGAAGACACCTCACATTAGTAGTTAGGTCTTCGAAGGAATTATCTTTAAAATAAATTATTATTTGAATTACTTAATCACACTTACTTTTCTTTAACTAGCTTTCATTTAATTAGCTTTTTCCCCAATGGACTTGGCTTCTCTTTTCTTCACTACTATTAAGCATATTTGGAAAAACATAAAGTTGGTAGATAATTACAATAAATCAACTTACTTATACACCATTTATTTTTTATGGTGTTTAAATGTTTCAACCCTTAATTACAATATCAAATAATTGATCAAATAAACTTAGAGGTAAAATTGGGATATTACATCTTAATAAGGTTGTGTGTAGCACTATGTTAGCTTTCTATTTATTCCTACAATACAAATGACTTGTTTTTGGGTTAATGTGTGTGCTACATTCCTTTCCTCATTTAGTTAGTAACTCCACACACTTGTGGTTAGATCAAAGCAAGGAAGATTTTGTGCCCCAAATTTATGGATCACATTGGCATCACTCCATAACTACTAGTGTATGAGAAAACCACTCCTACCCCTCAATTGTCTCTTGGAAACGCTCTTTGGATTACATCATATGTTCTCAAGCTCTTGTGAATTAGTTTTTGTACAAAATCTCTCGCATGTTTTGGGATCTCAATTGGTTTTATGTTTCCCTCATCCTCATTGCTCAAGGAGGTGTTGTTGCCACCTTCCGTTGCTAGCTTCGATCTCCCCTTTTGCTTTGGGACTTGGAGATTATGTCTCATGGTGTTTTAATCATCTCTCTTTTTACACTTAATCAATCATCTTTCTATCTTTCTTCTCAAAGGAATACTTCAATCTCAACATGTGAGGTAGGAGACTCCCATCTATTGAAGACACGTGAGCATCTTCTACTTTCATACTTGCAGAGTGTGAAGAGTTCTTTGCTGCATTGTTAGTTATTTCATTACTTTGTCAATATACATATGTGGAGATTAAGAAACTTACAGAGTTTTTGCAAGTGGATCTAGCAATTTCAAGCACACAAAGGATATCTAAGCCTCTCTATTGTTTGTTCTTTGTTTTTGTTTATTTCCCTACATTTTAAGAGTTTATTTCCTTGCAATCAAGAGAATTGTTAGTGTAGACTTAACCTAGTCAAGGGTTCTCACCCAATTAATTTAAATCTTTCTTTCTTTTTTGCTTGATTGCCAAAGTAAATATGCAGTTAACCCTAATGCTTGTTGATCATTGATTTTAGTTGGGTTATTTTACATTTACCTTTAGCTTTATATATTAGTTGGGCAGGCTAAGAACTAAAATATAGAAGTTAATAAACTAGTTTTGGTTCACTTATTTTCTTTGTTTGTTTCAAGGGTTTAGTTGGAATAATCACGCATAAATCAGTTGTTAAACAAGATAATAATCAAAACCCCGACAACTATATACTAGTTAACAAGATTAAACACTAATCTAATCACACATTCTTGCTTATATCTCCCTCTTAGTTTTCGGTCAATTACCTAGACTAGTCATCTTAGATAAACCCACATTCTTTGGTAGGGAGTTGGCTAGTTGTCCTAGCGAGTGTTTTTTATCTCTTTTTGGCTCCACCTAAGGTTAGTTGGCCTCATCCATTAGAACATAGTCTATCTACCTCTTCCCTCTAGTTTGGGTTTACCTATTTTCTACTTAAGTTGCTCAAACATAGCTACAAAAGCTATCTCTTTACAAATACACAAGAAATTAACAAAAATCACCTAGGTCTTTCATCTTAAAATAATGTGTTTTTGGTTTTCTTGTTTATGTAGGATGAGAGATTAATGTATTTTTTATTTTCTTGTATATACAAATGTGTAGATGTCAATTGGGTCTAGCCCGAATGGTCGAGGGATGAAGTGTCATGGGGAGTGTTATCTACCACACCCAGGATCTATTCCCATAAGTGACATATTGAGTTCATAATAACAATATTGTTGTAGCAATTTCGAACTCTCAAATGCAAAAATATAAATAAGGTATGATTTTTAATCCATTTATTTACAAATTATTAAATTAAAAATTAATAAACAAAAATCATAAATTATGCTCATGAAAATTTTGTCCATATTGATCACTTTAATAATGAAATAATGAAAAATTATGACATAAAAATACTTTATCCTAGATTGAAGGGGGTAGGACAAATGTACTGTCCAGATTGATTTTATGGTAGTCGTTCAAAATTCAAAATAAACAATTATAATATATATATATATAACTAGTAGTTGATGCATGGATAACTCATAGCTCATGCATGGATAACAAGTAGTGACAACCAGTTTAACTAAAGAAGGTAACAGGTAGCTAAGGCATAGACAACAAGTGATTAGAACTAAGTATGGAGAACAAGTAATAGATAACTTATTGATGGCACTTAACTTGTGACCTATCGATATTCACCAGCCACAAGTTAAGTAGCTATGCTAGTTAAATATCAATTGAGAAATGATAAAAACATAAGGAAAACTTGCATCATCAACAAACACAATAAAAAAAATATTCCATATTTACATATTGACAAGCCAAAAACTTTAAAAATAAAAATAAAAATACTCATTTACCTCCACCCCTGGGAACCTTATAAACGGCCCCTAATTGCAATCTCATTGATCATGTCTCATAATATACAACGTTCTCAAATTTGGTGTAACAGAGCTTCTTGAAATTGACCTCTAAAAGCCCACTATCATGTAGTTCATAGGATCTATAAGCCCAGTGGCATTTCGTTGTACTAGGCCTCTGTAAGGGATATGCTAATTAACAAGAAATCAGAGACCAAAGACTGCGGAGCCCAAATCACCATGTTTTGATATTTTGGGGATTGGAGTTTCAATACAAAAATGGCTTTGGATGTTGATTTAAAATGGAGATAATAGATGCCCACCTCAAAGAAATTGAAAACAGAAAAATAGCGGTGTACTTAAGAATGTCGCATAGGGAAATAGAAATGCCACATTGGACAGGAGAAGGTATTGACGGAGAATTCATATTTGTGTGAAATAAAGGCGCGAACAAGATAATAATGCCAAAGAGTAGAGCCAAATACAGCAGATATAGAATGAATTAATCTGAGTGGCACTGTCTTTATGTTCTCACTTCCCCTTAGATCCTACCATGTCCCTCGTATGGTATAAGGTTTGATCAACATTTTTATTTTACAATTCTGTTGTATTATGAAACGGCTATTGTTGGTCCATGTGGGCATTCGATGTCTGGACATAAATTCTTCTTTGGTTCACAAGTTGTATGACTAATTGTAAAAATGGAACACCCATAGAAAAAAAAATATCTTCTTGAGCTGCAATTCTTAATGTAATATATTTCTAGAGCGTCACCAATATAATCACGCGTTCAACTAGAGAAAACAGATGAAAATAGAACATATAATCACGCGTTCAATTAGAGAAAACAGATGAAAATAGAACATCTGCTCAATTCTTACGGTGAATATACCCGCAAGAAAATGACCAATTTAATCACATTCAACAAACAAGGACGTTGACAACATAAAGCAAATCACATTTCAATTGCAGTCAGAAGAAGAGTTAATGTGCAGCAGTGAGAGGCCAATAACTACTCACTTTTAAGTTTTAACCTATGTTGCACAGGGCCACCAAAAAACCTGTACCTGCTGTTCCTGTGTTTCGAGGACTTGGGGACCCCTAGCAAACGTCCCCAATCTGCCATGCACTTCATTGGAAACTTGGAGACTTGCTGGCCATACTGAAGATGCTCCAGGCAGATTTCAAGGACATTCTACACAGATTTTGGGGATGTTCAGGGGAGATTTCAAATATGTTGTGGACAGATTTTGAAGATGTTCCAGGCATGTATCTTCAGTTTTTACAGTGGACATTGATAATTGGACAACATGATTATTTTTCCCATATCCATTTTTTTCGTATTATACCTAATCTAAAGCTGAATTTATACAATTTGCAGCATAAAACATGGGTTTTGTATGAAGGGTTTTGATGTGGGTTTCTGGTGATTAAACTATTGTGTTTTCAGCAACACCATTGCAACAAACAAAGCCTCCATCCATGTTAACAAACCCAGAAATGCTACATCTCAAGGTCTGATCCTTTGTGATCCTTGTGGTTATTGCTCTTGTTCTTCTTATTTTGGTGGTCATCTTATCTTTTACATATTGTACATGGGTGTCCAGAGGTTATTCAAGTCTTCCACAATCCCAATCTCAAGCTTTGTGAAAACAATCAGATAGTAGTAAGTTGGATTGGGTACTAAAATGTTTTGAATAAATTTATTATGCAATCACCCTCTTAATTTGAAAATTGAATCTAATATTTTTACAAAATGCATGCAAGTATATCCCAAAGTGTTTTGTAGTGGTTTTCAACACAGCTATAATAATCTGCAGAAACTAATGAGAAGGGAATATCTTTTAATATAATCGTCATAAACAAAACAAAATATGAGGAAGAAAAGTTGTCATACAGACAGGCATTTGTCTCATAGACCCTTCACAGACCTTATTGCAAATTGAAAATAATTACACTTAGGTTCCATAAAGTTAAACTGCATTTTGTTCTAAGTGCCAGTTATGAAATTTCACCCAGCCATTTTCTTAATTGCCTGAGCTTTTCCATGACTGGTAAGTGTAAGGGCCATGCATGATGCTATATAGCAGAGTAGACTATTATGCATACAAACAACTGCAGATATTTATGATGATTAGCAAACAATATATATATATATATATATATATATAATGATTCTCTCTCTCTCTCTCTCTCTCTCTCTCTCTCTCTCTCTCTCTATATATATATATATATATTATTGTCATTCCCAACCCACTGTACTCTAGAAAATTTGGGGGTGCACTCTAACTGTCCTGGGGACGTGTCCCCCTGTCCCCACCGTTTCCCCATACCAACAACCAATGCAAGATAGCTTTTAACCCAACGATGTTCTTCTATTTTTTGAAGTGTGGCTGAAAAGAAAGTGTAACTGAAAAGAGAGTGGAATGTCCGTCAGCCATCGAGTTAAAAAACTGTGGCGTGCTTCCTTCTGGGGCCTTTTACAAGGTTTACAACTAAATGTGCAGGTTGTGTTAAAACAGAAAGTTCTAATCATTTCATATACTTCTATGCATCCGTATCTAAATGACCTCTAGGAGATGGAGAAATAGGTCCAAAACAAAAGTTGTATCTAGCATCAAACTACATAACTAAATTGAGATCAACCGTTAAAATAATTAGGAGATACCCATAGATAGCCTAGTTGCAAGAAAAACAATTGCTTAGTGCTATGTCGCTATATACATCCATAAAGTGGAGACGAAAACTTAACCCTGATCCATCAAGTGCCTATATACTTAGAACAGCAATAATAAAATTATGCCAAAACAATTAATGGTTCATTTGGGGCTACTTTGCGATAAGGTTATGTAAATAAATCACACCAATACGATGGTAAAGCAGAAAACATGAGGTCTATGCATGATGCCATTGTATGAATTACATATTAAATTATCTCTTGAATGATTGCCACACTGTTGAAACTTGAAATCAACAGCAGAACACAATTCGAAAGGTTGGCTTTTTTCATCTGATAGCATAGATAAATGGAGGTAACTCATATTTCAATAAGTTTGTAAATCAGGAGAAACCTCCAAAGACGTAATATCAATATTGGCAATCCCAGTGAGTAGAATTGATAAGACATCAAAATGAGAAGCAACAAGACATTTATCATGATAATGTATACTACTAGAGACTGAAGTCTATCTAGCAACTAACAGGATAAAATAAAGACAATCTTGTCAAACCATTATTCATCCCTAAATCTTAGCATTGAAAGCATTTTTCCTTTGTGTTCGTGGTGCCTGCTTCTTCTCAAATGGAATAGGTCATGTAATCTAAACAGATGACTTCCCAAAATTAGGTCTCCATAGGGGCTACAGCTTGATCTGTATCATCGTGCACGGCACCTTGTTCACCTTCAACTGGAGCCACATCTACTGGAGGTTCGTCTGTCCTATCTTCCAGTGAGTCAATAATCTGCTGTAGTGTTTTGGAGTCAAGAGTATTGAATGGCTCACCAATTCCAAGAACAGCTACATTGCAATTAGAACCATTCAGCTTTCCTTCTGCCAATGCTTCCTTGACTGAAATAATACCATGACGAATAAGTTCATCGCGTGAGCACTCTGGGAATGTCTCAAACTTCCTTTCCAAGTAAGTTTTCGCTGCTTGGGAGCGAGCACCAATGGCAAATGCTTGATACTCAAAATAATTTCCAGAAGGGCAATTCTGATAAAGATGGGGTCCTGTTTCATCTAATCCAGCAACAAGTAGACCCACACCATATGGCCGTGTCCAAGACCGCTGTGTGCAGACCTGCCAAGAGATGCAAAGTGATCAGATCTCAATTCTGGTAATGGATTTAGAATATAGATATCCACTGTTTCTCCTGATATGTTTTAACTTTTGGGGATATATAATTTATGCTGGATGGATTAGAAAGAATCCATACATGCTGCTATAGGGTGATTTTTTCCATTTTCCAGATTGGATCTGAAATACTAGTAAAACTAATTCTAAACATAGAATAATTAATGCTCACTGGCAATTGTCCCGGAACGATGCAATATAATTATGCTGGTTGGATTAGAAAGCATCTATACATGCTACTATAGGAGGATTTTTTCCGTTTTCAAAATTGAATCTGTAACACTAGTAAATCTAATTCTAAACATGAGTCACTCAATACATTCTGACAATTGCCCTGCAACAATGCAATGAAACTAAATATACAAGCTCCCAATAATTCACAGTTCAGACCAAAAAACTCAAACGATTAGTACAAGCCCCTCAAACATGTTTAGGTCTTGGGATAATAAAAAGTAACCTTTACTAGAATAAGGATATGTCACTATCTGAAATTTGACGCTCTCTTGAGTTCTTCTACTGGAAAGGACACACCTATTCTCTCTGCGTAGACTCCCATTTGAAGGTTGCATCTATACCTAGTCTCCACCTCCAATGGGTTTTGTTCTGTGAATGTATTTATTCCTAATATGTTTCTCTGTGCTCAAGGTCTTTCTGTGCTTTGTATTTGCTTTCATGCAAAACAACCAACACTGATTGTGATGGCACTTTTCAAGAAACCAATCAATCCGCTATAAGTAGGAACGAAATATGCATCTTCATCACAGTCGCCAACTAGGCAAAAAGGTTTCTAAAATTCTAGTCCTCATATTCAGATTTTACGAATTACTCATTTTTCTTGAAGTTCACTATTTAACCGTGCATACTTGCCACCATCACTTCTGTATAATCCCTTGTGCTTTAATTCCTTGTTTTAAAGACTTGATATTTTCATACCACCCCACCTATGATAGGAGTTTGTCCTACTGTATATCCTTTGTGCTTCAGTTCTTTGTTTTAAAGACTTGATCTCTTCATGCCATCCCACCCATGTTAAGAGTTTGTCCTCGGTCTGCTGAGGCTCCAACATCGATTGATTCTCAATGCCTGTGTGTATTTAAGAAAAGTTAATTGAAGAGAACCTGTAAGGGATTCTCTTCACCTGTGAAAGATGAACGCAAAGCTAATTGAATATTTTTCATTTTTGCCAATGATGAAAGCCCAACCATTCACTGGTGCAGAAGGTTTCCAATTGAGATCCATACATAGGCATAATGCCGCATTCCTTCCCCTTCTCATTTTGTAAATTATTCAACCTACCCCAACTTGTTCTTAAGGGGTCATGTTAGGATATCAGACATTAGAAAATTGTTTAAGATCAACTTGATCTAATGTACTATAATCACATGCACTTTTAGTGTGTTTTTGTACTTGAATTATCCGAAGGTTACCATTTTATCTTGTGCATAAATGATCCAACAATGATCATATTCTTGATATTCATAACAGTTTATTTGTTTCTCATCACTTGATTGGTCCATGATCTCCATTTAAAGATCATGGTGAGTCAATTGTCCAATGTCCAACATGACAAAGAGTAGAGGATTGCACTAGACGTAGCCTTTCTTTTCCTAAGCAGTGATACAACTTTTTTGTTGCTCTATGCATGTTTCTCTCTTTGAGCGTTTTATCATGTAAATCATGTTGTCTATATCAATGATATGTGTGAGTTATGTCTCTGTGGTGTTCACTCCTTGCTTGCCCACCTGTGATTTCCCAATATGGTATCAGAGGTAACACGTGGGAAGTATGTGACACTCTATGGTCTGACGTGGCATGTCTTGTCAGTCTCTCCAGTCAAGGATTGATTGCATGCCAACCACATGACAATCTTATGTAGGATGGTCTTGTCGTTGATGTTTAAATTTAACAGGTGGGTGATGAGCTTCTGATTCTTTTTTTGTATGTTGATGATCTCATTCTCACTGGAAGTGATCCTCATTTGATCAACTAAGTGAAGTCTGGTCTTAAGAACTAGTTTGAGATGATAAACTTAGGTCACCTACAATTTTTTTTGGCTTACATGGTTTGCAAACAAAGGGATTTCCCCTTCTAATCCTATGTATGCTATGGATCTATTACGCTGATTTCACATGGATCACTGTGAATCAGTCCCAACCCCTTTTCAATCTAGAGTTAAGTTGTTTGCCAAGTGTTCTACACCTCAGTTGGATGACACTTCAGCAGTTAATTGACAACCATTTGTACTTGACTCATACTTATCCAAACATTTCGTTTGTTGTTGGTTTAATCTCTCACTTTATGGAAGAACTGCATGAGAACCACTAAAAAGCAGCAAAGCAGATACTTCGGTACATCCAAGGTGTAGTTAAGTTTGGTTTCATGGGGTTCTATTGTTATAGTTGGTTTTTCTAAAAATAATTAGGCTGGAGACTCAAATGATCGGAAGGACACTACAGGTTATGTATTCAATCTTGGTTTGGGTCATGTTAACTAAGCATGCAAGAAACAGTGTGCTATTTCTCTTTCTTTGACCGAGGCAGAATATAATCCAACAGTGCGTGCAAGATGAGTGGTTTGGCTTCCAAAAATCCTTTTTGAGTTAGTCTTCAGCAAATCCTTTTCTTGTTTTGTTTCTAACAAGTGCATCCGACCACTATGTCGTGTGATAGTGAAGGTGCCATCAAGCTTGCCCATTATCCAGTTTAGTATTAACACACTAAACACATCGAGAGACACATGCACTTCATTTGACAGCTTATTCATGATCTGGTTGTTGACTTGACAGAAGCCAAGTTTCTTCATCTTCGAGCTATGTTAGGTGTGCAAGAAGTTGTCATTTAGGATGGATATGTGTAATGAGTAATGTCCCCTCCTACCATACCATCATGATAGAGAGGATCATTGTGTTAAACCGGGCATCCAGCCCCATAAACTTATTTCATAAGCATTCACATAATATAATGGAGATATGAAGAAGCATAAAGATTTTAAAAACACAGCAGAAGTAAATCATGTGCAGAATTAACACACATCCAGCATTTTCATGATAGCCATTAAGTGTAGACATTGCAGAAATAGCAAATGAGAATACTTATCTTTAAACCAAGTAGTCCCTGAGCAACCAGCTACGCTTCTGCAACGTTCCACCCAACCATAGGCCAGTGTGCTCCTCAATCTCTCAGCACCACTGCCACCCCCCGAGCTGGGCATGATCTCCACAAGGAAAAGGGAAAAAAAACAGGCTCTCACATGGCCAAAGATACACCAGAATCAGCCAAGCCAGCCAACAGTTGGGTTTCTCAGGCTGCTAAGAGATGGGTAGAGGTGAATTACTAGGCTAGTGGCTCAACCATGGAGCTATGGATACTCATTGGGCTCATCAAGCCAAATCTGTCCTCTTCCACTCTTGAATCTCCTGCTCACAGGTTCAAACTAAACAGGGAGGGTCATAACAGCCAGAAATGCAGGTGCTAGGCGTTTTTGCAGTAGGGTGCCCAACGATGGGAATTCCACTAGTTCAGAGAAACGTGGGAAAGCCCAAAACGAAATTTGGAAAAAGGGAAAAACAACCCCAGCAGCTTAATCGTTTTCAGAAAAACGTCCATGGGAAATTCATGGGCAAAAACGGCCTCTATAACCCCAGAAAATCGTGGTTCTCTTCTCCCAGCCACCGTGCTAACCAAAAACAAGTTTGAAGGCATGGAAAAATGCAGGAAATGGTGAAAAACGTGAAGGATAAAACCCCAACAAGCTCAGACTGCGTGAGAGGATGAATGCCATGGGTGAAGAATGGCTTTGGGCACAATTTCGTGGGGGTTTTCTTGCCCAGCAAACCAAAACTCGATTTCCCAGGTTGCTGTCTTGCCCATACACGAAAATTGACAGCCATACCTCTCCCATCCCAAGGCATTAATTGTCTCAACCAATTCTTGGAAGAATTAAATGATTGGGTGCATGAGACCAAATGGGTAGTTGAGAGTTCATGGGTTTCCTTAATGAAATGGCTTAACACCATGGCTCAAGGGTTTGGTTATTTTCCCTCCCTATTCCTTGTAAAGATCATGCCCCCATCTCTTTGTTGCATTGCATAGCTGGTTGTGGGTTTTTCATTAAAATTGCATATTTACATGATGTCCGAATTTTCATTATGCACGGCTAGCACAAGAACCATATGCATCTATTCTAATTGCCGATACATAGAACGATAAATCAATGGCGGGGCCTTGGCCTTGAGCTCCTCACCTTGACTAAATAACAATATTTACATCATTTACAATATTAATACAATAGGGTCAAGATGGGGACATTACATTCCCCTCCCCTTGGAATAACACCGTCCTCGGTGTTCCAACACTTCGGAAATAAATACCCACTTTACATATGTCCAAAATTCACAAAATGTGGTAGGTTTGTCCTGCATTTCACCCTCTACTTGGGTTTTTCAGGACTAAGTCCTTTGGTCTTTACAACCTGCTCTTGTTGGCTGGGACCTTCTAGCTCTACATGAGGACATCGTTCCAAAACGATTCCTTCCTTTTCTTTTCCTTCCAACTGGTCCACGAACCTAGGGAATTTACGGTTTCTACCCTCTTGATATTCTCTTGTTGGGCAGTCACGGAGGCAATGATTTCCTCCACATCCCCAACATTTCATTGGCGGCTTTACCTTTTCTCGGTCCATTTCCTTTGAGACTTCCCACCTGGAACGTTTCGTAATTGGACGATTAGATGAATGCTTCTTCATTGATCCAATTTCCTTTCCCTTGTTGATTGCTCCCAGAATGCTTTTTACCTCTTTTTGCAGACGAATAGAGTCCTGCAAAGCCTCATGGTTTATCTCATTCTGTTGCCTCTGTAGTTTGAGCATCTCCCCAAGATTTTCTTGGGTCCTAGCAATTGTTTAAAGAAGACTTTCAGCCAACTCTAATAGCCCTCGGTCTGCTGCCATGGTCAATGGGCACAACTGAACACACTTTGCTTACTAGCAACACTTTCCTGTGCCGGCTGCAACCAATTGTTTCACTTTCTTACCTGTGAAATTCATCATGGGGATTCTTTGTTAGGACAAGCATAACATAAACATTAAGATTAGTCAATTATTTTCCTAATTGACATGGAATGTCCATGCTTTATTCATGGGACTTCCACACTTTTCATGCTTTCCCAACATACACATGAACTCATTCATGTTCATCCTTTCACAGGAAATTTACTATTTCAGCATTCACAATTCATCTCAAGCAATTACACACAATCTATTTTCAGCCATGATATGCACTCAACAATCTTTTGTTTTATAAATGCATCAATCAAAAGGAAAGAGAAGAGTAGGGGTTTCTCCCTCTTAGTCTTGTTCTATTATGGAGCTACTCCATCGCTGTGGTTTCATGCTCCTTAGTCTCTTTCACTTCAATGTGAATGCTTTAACTTTCCTTTCTTGGCTATGGCACTTAGTGTCTAAGGTCTGTATATGGATTTTCAGCTAGGGCACCCTTACCATTATTGCCTACAGAGCCTTTGGCTACTAGGATCCACTCGTATCCACTAGCACCATCTTTCATTACTGCTCATACTAAGCTCTTTAGGACGGTCATATGTCCACGTGCATCCTCCAAATGTTTTCATAGTCCTTGCTTCCAGCAATACTTATCTGTATTGGATGTCTTCACTTTACTCCACAGGATCCTTCTTTGCTTTCCAAGCATTGGATTTCCCGTGGATACAATAATGAATGTTGGGCCAGCACGCAAGCTACTCCACAACCATTCGAACAGGCAATGCCAGGCCAGTATGCTGACTGGTTTTATCAATTGTTTAAGGGAATATTTGGCCAGCACGCCGGCTGCTCCACAACATCAAGTGGTTAATTCCCAACTAGTCACTCTCTGGACTTATCAAGAACTTTATAGCGTTCAACCAGCGACTCCCTGGATTTCTTAATAATTTATATCACCCACTCATTTACTCTCTGGATTTACCAGCAGTTTATAGTCTTTCAGGGTCTTGCCTTCCTGCAATGACCATGGTTTCCAACAAAGAAACAATAGTGTATCAGCTTCGTTCTTAGAAGACTTATACCTATAATCTTCATTATTCCAAACAAGACATAAATGAAAACGAATACTTATCTGTATTGTGCGTTTCCCCTCTGGTCCACAGGATCCTGCTTCGCTTAGCAAGCCTTGGGATCGCCTATGGACTTGGATATAGTTAATGCTTAACCAGTACGCCTCCCCATCGACTGGATTTACCAAGCATTTGGTGGTGCCCAACCAGTCCCATACCTAGTTGGCCCTCTCCAGTGCCGAGCCAGCACATTCGTCTGGGTCATCGACCAATGGAAGGAAACTGCGCCACCGACCATTATAGGTCAAGGCTCTACTATGGAGCCGTAGGTATCTCAGGGTTTCCAGTCAGTCTTCGGCGCCCGCCCTCCCACTGCTGTCCCAATAGAGATCTCAGGGTTTTCAGTCATTCCTCGGCGCCCGCCCTCCCACTGCTAACCCAATAGAGATTTCATGCCTTTACCAACGTCACCACACCTCTTGCACTGTAACCCTTCACACACATCAACTCTTGGTTTATACAAGGACGCCACTCCTTCTCTTGTGCAAATCGGTGGTTCCTTTTAGGAAATTTATAGGTGACTTTCTTGAATGCAGGTTAACATGACCCCTACTCACACAAGGATGATACCTTCTCTTATTACACAGCTCTTCGGGCCTTTCCATCCCTTCTGGTAATATTTCACGTGAGCATAGAAAGGTTGCCAATTCCCATACAGTCTCCTTGCGTACCCTTCTTCACTTTGCCCTTTAATGTGCAGTATCAATCTGCATCTGTGTAGGCTGACAACACAAGAAGGATAAGCAAGCTCATCAGTATTGCTGTTCAATTCTTAACCACATTCCATATCATTCACTTCCAAGTATTGAAACACCAGGAATGCATCCATTCCCTTAGGGTGTAGTCAATATTGAAAACCCTATCATGACCCAGCACCAGAAAAGGTGTGCACCCACTTTTCGATGTGCGCCATGTAGGCCCTAATCATACTCAAGCAGTCTGCAATGATATAAATAAGATTGAGCATGCTCTGCATATTAACCCTAATAATTTAGACATGAATGTTCTTGTCTAGGGTCACAGAATACTCATTCATTTTGCAGATGTGTCTCACATGCCTTCTTGACATAGCTTTACCCTTTCACTTTCATGGTTTACCGTCATGCGGTTTGGCTGAGACATTATCAATGGCGTTTCACCCGAAACCCATTTTCAAAGCATGGGGTCTCTCCCATCTAGTTTGGCTTTGGCAGACCATCACTCCAGTTCTTCCTGCAATGTGTCTTCAGAAATTGATTCGCTTAGCAATGAGGCTATCCTCATATTGTTTGGCTCCTGTAAGTGACACCACTCTGCCCATTATGGTCTTATGCCCGCTACCATACATGAGCATCCACTTACAGCATGTCCTCCTGACACATTTTCATATAAGCCAAACAGTCATTAGCAATTATTAGCAAAATTTCAAATCCGAAACATTTACAAATTTGATATTTACAACTGTTCTTACTAACACAACTTAGAGCTCTCAACCATGAGATTCCTTCTCATAAGCTCTAGATCAAATTTCACATTCATATCATTCATACAATGCATCACAAGATTTATAAACTCTCTCAATGCACATCTACTCAATGCTACCTTGCATTGTTTCATGAGTACTATGCATTCAAGCATATTATGATCGAAACATGACTATCTCATATAACTTGCATTACCATAATCAGGACCACCAGTCCTCACTTGCTTTGGTTATTAAGCACATAACCAACATACACATGGCAGGATATAAATTCATATGAATGCATTGAGATTTCTAAACAGTCATAGGGTGTAAGGATCATTTCCTTCACTTATCCACACATCACCAAGCTTGGTAGGTTAACAGTCCCAATCGGTATTCAATATCACATGCAAACTAACTCAACATAGCTCAAACATAGTTGAAGAGATCTTACCAAATCCTCTTTCAACATTCATGCACTTTGGCACCAATAATCATTACTTGCATGGTTACCATTAACATCGCCTGATGTTACCTGATCAATTGGCCTCTTACCAAGGCTGCTCAGTCCTTTTGCCAACTTTATGATCATAGATTTGTTGCACCATCCTTTCTGCATAAGGTTGTTGGCTTCATGCAACAACATCCTCAGCACATTTAGCCATGCTCTTTGTTATCTTTGGTCCTACAACCAATACCAACATCAATAGTGATTATCAACCACAATATTCTCCATTAGTGGTTCATTGCATATGCAGACTTCATTATTCTACCAATATGCAGTATCCCATTTATGCACAAGCATTTCCATATGTACTATGCAATGTTTGTTAAGATGCCATCTAGTGCATATGCATCTATGTAATCCCTTACATTTTTAACATTTTTATGCCATATGACAATTTCATAATTATAAGTATGATAACAAACAGGGATTTAAGGAATTCTTCCCTTTTCGGTCCCTCATCGTAACATGGAATTCCTCTTCCATATCATGCAATTGTAGAAATTGCCCATATTGACAATAAAATTTGTCTGTCAAAACAGCCGCTGGCACTCTTCTACACTAAATATCTATGATATATGTAGACCTCATTCAAACTCTGGTTATGCATCATTGTTCCCTGCTGGACAAGCTTTCCAATGCCTATCTTCATGCTCCATTCCGATATCAGGTGTGGAAACTGCATCTCTTCAAAAATGACAACTTTCACTACAATTCTGCACATTTTTCACAGTTGCATTTTGGTCCAGAATGCCAACTTTAGCCACCTGCGGAAGAAAATCTATGAGGAATCACAAAAACTTATCTATCGGGCGAAGTTAGTCCATATAACAAGGAACACTCAGCAATTCACGGATTTCAATTCCGATGCACCATTCATCTTTTATGAATTTCTGGGTTTTACTACTCACTTTTCACATTTTTCCAAAATTCCAAATTTTGGGCCAAAAATGGCTATCTCCCAAACGGTGCATTTCTGGGAAATCTTCGTCTAACGGAAACTGTCCGTCTTAATGACAATATGAAATGTCTAGTTCGGTAATTTCTTTAATTCTCACATCTAGGGTCACTTTTACTGCCTACCAGCTTTTCAAAATCCCGAAAAAGTGGCCCAGAATAGTGCTTTTTGGCCTTCTTGCTCACCCCGACTCCACATCCTTTGGAGTTTGGCTCCAAGATTCTGAAGTTAACACTGTCCCTGCTTCATGGCCGCGCCTGATCAATTTCAGCTCAAACCGACCTTCTGTCAAGCCTCGAGACTCTGTCCTTCAAAAGTCACTATTCCCCTTTTTCTGTCAAATCGAAGTGTAATGGGCTCGGGGTCTTCACTGGTTCTTTCATGGCCTCCGGCAATGGCCTCCGAGCCCCACAGGAATCATCCCATTCTGAGCTCCGAACGCTTCCGCAATTGCGGGGCGATTCACCGAACGCTCCCGTAATTGCGGAGCTATTCGGCGAAGGCTCCCGCAGTTGCGGAGCCATTCGGCGAATGCTCCCGCAACTGCGGAGCCATTCGGCGAATGCTCCCGCAATTGCGGAGCCATTCAGCGAAGGCTTCCGTTGCGGAGCCATTCGGCGAATGCTTCCGCCGTTTCGGAGCCGTTCGCGGAATGCTTCCGCCGTTGCGCGGAATGCTTCCCCGGTTTCGGGCAGTTTTGCGGAATGCTTCCGCAATTGCGGAACGATTCGCCGAAGTCTTCCGCAGTTGCGGAATGATTCGCCGAAGTCTTCCGCAATTTCGGAACGACTCGCCGAACTCTTCCACGTTGCGGAACGATTCGCGGAATCCTTCCGCAATTTCGGAAGAGAATTCCTTCCGAAATTTTCCTTTCGACGCCAAACACTTAGAAAATTTTCTGCTTTTTCGGAGCATTTTGCCGAATTTTTCCGCGTTGCGGGACAACTCGCGGAATCCTTCCGCAAATTTCGGGGCGACTTCCCAAACTCCTCCGCGTTGCGGAAAAACTCGCGGAATGCTTCCGCAGTTTCGTAGCAATTCGCCGAATGCTTCCGCAGTTGCGGAAGACATTCGGGAATTCTTTCCGAAACAGACTTAAACAAATTTTTCAAAACAAAATTTTTCAAACAGACTTAAACCAAAATTTTTCAAAAACTCTTAGGAAAATTCAAAATCTTCCCTTCTTTCAGTGATGAATGGATTTGGCCCATAGAGGTCCAATGCTGCAACCAGCAGCTCTGATACCAAACTGTAATGTCCCCTCCTACCATACCATCATGATAGAGAGGATCATTGTGTTAAATCGGGCATCCAGCCCCATAAACTTATTTCATAAGCATTCACATAATATAATGGAGATATGAAGAAGCATAAAGATTTTAAAAACACGACGGAAGTAAATCATGTGCAAAATTAACACACATCCAGCATTTTCATGATAGCCATTAAGTGTAGACATTGCAGAAATAGCAAATGAGAATACTTATCTTTAAACCAAGTAGTCCCTGAGCAACCAGCTACGCTTCTGCAACGTTCCACCCAACCATAGACCAGTGTGCTCCTCAATCTCTCAGCACCACTGCCACCCCCGAGCTGGGCATGATCTCCACAAGGAAAAGGGAAAAAAACAGGCTCTCACATGGCCAAAGATACACCAGAATCAGCCAAGCCAGCCAGCAGTTGGGTTTCTCAGGCTGCTAAGAGATGGGCAGAGGTGAATTACTAGGCTAGTGGCTCAACCATGGAGCTATGGATACTCATTGGGCTCATCAAGCCAAATCTGTCCTCTTCCACTCTTGAATCTCCTGCTCACAGGTTCAAACTAAACAGGGAGGGTCATAACAGCCAGAAATGCAGGTGCTAGGCGTTTTTGCAGTAGGGTGCCCAACGATGGGAATTCCACTAGTTCAGAGAAACGTGGGAAAGCCCAAAACGAAATTTGGAAAAAGGGAAAAACAACCCCAGGAGCATAATCGTTTTCAGAAAAACATCCATGGGAAATTCATGGGCAGAAACGGCCTCTATAACCCCAGAAAATCGTGGTTCTCTTCTCCCAGCCACTGTGCTAACCAAAAACGAGTTTGCAAGCATGGAAAAATGCAGGAAATGGTGAAAAACATGAAGGATAAAACCCCAACAAGCTCAGACTGCGTGAGAGGATGAATGCCATGGGTGAAGAATGGCTTTGGGCACAATTTCGTGGGGGATTTCTTGCCCAGCAAACCAAAACTCGATTTCCCAGGTTGCTGTCTTGCCCATACACGAAAATTGACAGCCATACCTCTCCCATCCCAAGGCATTAAATGTCTCAACCAATTCTTGGAAGAATTAAATGATTGGGTGCATGAGACCAAATGGGTAGTTGAGAGTTCATGGGTTTCCTTAATGAAATGGCTTAACACCATGGCTCAAGGGTTTGGTTATTTTCCCTCCCTATTCCTTGTAAAGATCATGCCCCCATCTCTTTGTTGCATTGCATAGCTGGTTGTGGGTTTTTCATTAAAATTGCATATTTACATGATGTCCGAATTTTCATTGTGCACGGCTAGCACAAGAACCATATGCATCTATTCTAATTGCCGATACATAGAACGATATATCAATGGCGGGGCCTTGGCCTTGAGCTCCTCACCATGACTAAATAACAATATTTACATCATTTACAATATTAATGCAATAGGGTCAAGATGGGGACATTACATAATGTCTCCTTCCTTCTCCTGTGTCATTTTGTAAACCCTTCGTCCTATCCAAAGCTGTATATTAGACATCAGGGGTTGATTAAGACCAACTTCTAATGTACTATAGTCATGTATGTTTTTAGTGTGCTTTTGTACTTAGGTTCTCTAACCATCACCATTCTATCTTATTAATAGGTGATCTAAGGGAGCTATTATTCTTGGTATTCACAACAACTGATTCATCTTATCATCTTCTTGGTCCATGATCTCTATTTACAGATCATGAAGGCTCACTTGTACTACATATAGACAATAGAGTATTGCACTGGATGTAGCCTTTATTTTCTTAAGCAATAATACAACTTTTTTGTTGCTCCATGGATGTTACCCTCTTTGAAGGTTTTACCAAATAAACTATGTTGTTTCTATTTGTATGAGTTGTTTCTCTATGGTGTTCACTCCTTGGTTGCCCACTTGTGAATTCACAATACCGTAGACATAAAACACTCCCACATTATGGAAAAATCTCTACGTCCTTGTATTTTTTCAATAAATAACCCTACATAAGTACAACAATATAGTAGGTGTTATGTGGCATCCCCACTCACAATTCTAGCCATGTGACAAATAGCCACTAAACAAGCCATTAAAATTCTGGCCCTCAAGAGACCCTTTCATCATCACATAGCATAATAGCAGAGAAGATCTCCTGTGGACACATAGAATTGTATAAAATGCATGCATAGGTGCAATAATAAATATGTAGTGGAATTAAACAAGCAAGGATTAGCAGAATTCATGACAACCAAATGCCCATGATCGAAATTAAAAATAATCACACACAGCATGCAAAATACATATATTTTCATAGCAATAAATAACATTCAATTGAGCCCGCACGGGTGGGGCTCATTGGCGATTTGCTTGATATGAAGTCACATGTTGTAAACAGAGGTCACGAGTTCAAATCACACCCGGGCTCTACGCTATTGGGAGCGCGGAGCAAAGTGGGGAGCGGGAGCGAAAAGCGAAATTTTCAAAAGCTTCCGTTTCGGGAGCGTTTTTTATATAAGATATATTTTAATATATTTTGATGCATATATATTAAAAAAAACATGTATTATGCCAAATTAGCTATAGAAAACATCAAAACATAGATATTCATATAACCATTTAGTACACATTGATATACTATCAGTTATCTAGGAGCTATAACTTATAACATTGTCATTAAATGATCATCATCAAATCATCAATCATCAACAACATCAACCTTCAAATTTCAACATATAATATTTGCCATCAAACTAGGCCATAATGTTTACAAAATAGGCCAAAAAAAACATGAAAATGAAATACAAAGTACTATGAATCTATGATACTATCTACTAAGCTTTCTGCTTGCCACGAGAAACTTCCAATTTCTTTTCTCGTGGTCTAGGTGGAATAGGAGCTGCTGGAAGTGATCGTGGAACATGAGAAGAAGATGAATGGCCCCCACGGGCTGTTGGACGTTGTGAAGCTAAAGGCAAAACTCCTGCATTTGGAAAATTGTTGTTGCTTGGGGGTGGCATCTTTGTACGGGTACCTATAGTATGAATTGGATCATCATGATCACCCAATAGTTCTACGCGTTCTACATTCAAACTATTTCTCTTTACACTGTGGATGAAGTTGTAGGTGCTCCAACACCTCTCTGCAAAAGAGCTATGAACAACCTGTGAAAGCACCCTCACCGCCAATTTATGCAAATATGTGGCTCCAGAGCCATACATGTTCCACCAACGGATAGGATCCAATCTATCTCGATCTCTGGTTGCAGGCAGGGTACCAAAGGCTCCATGCTCACTGATGTACTCGCTCAATTCACTCCGTACTTGAGCACATTCATCCTCATCAAGGACAAACTTGTCTAATGCAAGCATATACCCATTTTGCACCTCTGGATCTGTGTGGGGTTTTTTCCTAACTCCATCCCCAGGTGCAGGTTGGGCCAACCAAATTGGAGAATAGTATTTTGGGGTAAGGACATATGCAAAGGCATGGAGTGGAACATTTAGATTATCCCACCTTTTGACCACATGTTTATGAATATGGTCATACAAGATTGCATCTCTTTGCTCAACAATGTCTTTGATTTGACCAAGCATGCTATCCATCTGCTCATATACCTCCCCAATCACCGGCTGATCTATATCTGCAAAACGAATCATGTTATAAACTGGCTTGGTGAACTACAGAACATACCTAACCTGTGACCAGAAATGACCATCAAGAACGGTGTCCTCCACCTCCTGAAAGTCATGTCTATCAGTTGTGCTTGCAGATCTGTCTTTTAATTCTTTCCATGGATCACTTGAGACCATACTAGCCAATGCCTCTCTTACCTTCAAAAGCCTCCTAAAGGTGAGGTAGTAGCTAGCAAATCTAGTCTTTGCAATCTTCAATAGCTCCAACCTAGAGTGATTGCGAAAAATGTGGTGGGCCATGCTATGATTGGTAATAAATTTGATCATTTTCTTACCTCTCTTGTACAAGGCACCAATCCATCGGTAATCAGGGTCCTTCATCTTAACAATATCATGCATCAAAAGGTTCAATGTGTGAACCAAACACCCTGACCAAAATATGTTGGGATACTTATCCTCAATGATTGCTCCTGCTGCCTTACAATTAGCAGCATTATTAGTGATGACTTGAATGACATTGTATGGCCCAATCTCCTGAATGGTTTTAAGTAAAGGTTGTGCAATATTAATACCGGTCTTGTAGCGATCTAAGTAGTCATGGGCTGAAAGGAAGATCGCACCGTTAGCAGAAACGCCAAGAATATTTATCAATGGCTTGCCTTTAGGCTTTAACAATTGTCCACCCATCAGATACAATGGATACCCCATAGTTGGACCAATCATTTGTAAACTTTCCAAGAGCACCATTGATTTTGGCTCTTTCCCTATCAAGTCCCACGGTTCTAGCTTTGTCATACCCAGGGCTTTTGTATCCTTGAGGGGCACCATTGATGGCTTGTACCATTTCATGCCAATAGGGCGAGCGAAGAACATTGAATGGCACACCACATGCATAGAGAAACCTATAAACTTTTGAATCCACATCATCTCTACAACCTTGGTCGAGGAATTCCAATAATGTTCTTCGAATAGGCGAGATTCCATGGGGAGATGAGGGTCCCAATCAAGCCAATGATGATCCAGCTCCACTACCAAACATTCTCTGTGAGGATTCAAATTCACCCCTTGATCTCTTCGAATTGTTTTGAGCGGCCTCTTCTTCTATCTTGTACTTGCTTCTCTCTTTAGCTGACACTTTGTCACAAGTTTTGACTCCAATAGCCTTACCTTGATCGCATGGCATAATCCCACACAAATGCTTTCTCACCCGAGTATATGAACCAGTGTAAGTTTTAGTACAATGGAGGCATATAAACTTTGTGGTTCCACCCCCTCTCCCTCCCCCAAGCCTTGTCACATACTTCCACAAAGGTGCTGTGTCTTTTTGTTTTTGCCCTTGATCACTCTCATTCTCATCATCATCACCCTCTTCCCCTTCCTCCTCTTCTCCATGGTATGTGTCACTCTCTACCTCTTCCCCCTCATCACTACCACCACCATATCTGCTTCCCAACACCATCATAATGAGAAGAAATGGAACCAAAAGCCAAAACCACATACCCATCATGTTTCTTGATTCAAGATGAGAGTCACTTGTTGCCTGCAATAGAATGATGGAGAAGAAGAAATTGGAAAGAGTAGGAGAAGAGAACATTGCAAGGTTTAAATTTTTTAACATAGTGAAAAAAAAATTCAAAAACAAACAAAGATTGTGTTTTTAGAGCCTACCTTTCAGCTCTTCAATGGTGGTTGAATGTCTCTATGGAAGCCTTCAATCTCCCTTGCAAGCTCTCCCAAATAGAAGCCTTCAATCTCCCCTTCAATCTCCCCTCCAAGCTCCCACAAATTTGCTCTCAAACAACTAGCAAACCCACTCAAAGCCCTAGCAAGAGAAGTGAAATCAATGAAATGAGGAATGGAATGAGTCCAAATGGAGTCCAATACCCTTTATTTGCCCAAATTAACCCTACCCAATCCCTAAAAAACAAAAAACAATGCAAAAATGAAAAAAAACTTCATGAAGTCCGCCAATCCCGCGGAATTGGTCAGGGAGCGATTTCGAGAGCGATTTTTTTTGCCCGAAATAGCTCAGGAATCAATGAGGAATCAATCCGGAATCGTCGATTCCTCATCGATTCCTGGAAAACCAGTATCGTTTTTTTGACCCCCAGAATCGCGAATTACCAAATCGCTCCAGGGAGGAATCGATGAGGAATCGCGATTCCGGGATCGATTCCTCCCGGATCATGAATTGGGAGCGAAGCGCTAGGGGGTGGAGCGATTCCCCACAGCCTTGCTCGGGCTTACCCGTGTCCCATGCTTGCGGGCGGTTGTGGGGCATGTAGGGGTATAGTGGTAGCGAGTTTGGATCCCTAGACCCCGTGTCACGCGAGTACCAGCCCAGTCTCCAGTTGTCGATTCCCCTAGTTAAAAAAATAAAAAAATAACATTCAATTGAATATTCATAAATAGAGACAAAACACTAATCTTTTAATAGAAGATAGTCCAAGAAATTAGCTACATAAAGCAATTTTCTACCCAATTGTAGGCATCGAAGGTAGATGTCACCCCAAGTGGAGCTGTGAGACCACCAGCGAAAAGGAACCAAGCTACAAGCTTCTAGCTCACTCAACCCAACCCATAAGCTCTCATGGTTCGCGCAATTTACTCGCTATAGAGCACTCCAAGAATATCTTCCAATGATCAAACAGCCATGGCACTCTCTTCCAATACGGTACACAACACAAGGAAGATCTTGCCTCTCTTTGCTCAACAATGCCTTCGGGATATTCTCCCCTTCCAGTGCTCTTCAATGTATGCAGAATGAGCCCAATCTACTGAATGCCTTCTAGAAATATCCTACAAGAATAACACTTGGTTCTCAAGGTTCCTATAAGCAACAAATACACATTGGGTGAAGGATCCCTAATATGCCTAGACCTATGCTCACCTATAGCCATCTATCTCTCAACCAAGGTCTGCAATTCCCCTTTTGCACTGCTGATTTTAGTCGATTTCTCAATTGGTTAATGATTAGCAGGGGAGAATGTAGCACGATGAGTGTAAAGCATGAACATGAGAGAGTGATAGAATGAATTACAGTGAGGGAGGGGAATGATGGTTGACTTCCCTTCTTGTAAGAAAATGAAGTACTCTTATGTTTCCTCATAATAATTGTACTCAACCCATGCTCCAAGAATTGCATGAGCAGACTTCCCCGCCAACCTCATCATGCATTCAATGATTAGCTTTCTAAGTCAATGGAGGTGGATGGATTCATATAAAGGACATGATGGAATTGGAAAAGGAATGAGCTCTTAGGCAGACACTTGGCAATTAAAGATCATTTTCCAATAGGCCCCCTTTCCTCTTCCCCTCTGATGGAATCATAGCACCTCTCATTCTCTCCACAACCATGTTATATTCCAGACAATATATGTTATATTCCAGCATTGATATTTATATAATTTGAGTTCCCCATGGCAAGCCTACCAACAATCCCTACATGCTTAGCGAATTGTTGATCGGGCCTTGACCTTGATCTCCACACTAGGAATCCATACCAACATATTTACAACATTTAAACACAAGGTCAGTTATTTAAGCTCACATGGCTCGAACCCCATCATTATAACAGCACATTTACAAATTTTACATAATCTAATTCAATGCATTCCAAGGGTCAAAACCGAAGTACCAAGTATTCACTAAGAGAATTATAGGTGAAAATAAAAGCTTCCATTGGTTTCGAACTGTTTTTCTAAATATGCTTAATTCCATTCCAAACAATATGTACAAAAACCCATAGTTAAAAGGAAAGACAGCAGCTGAGCTGCCACCAAGAAGCATTCAACTAGGTAATTAGCTATATACATTCCTGGAGTAGATATACAAATACTGCTTTCATTACACAAGATCGGCCCTAAGCCCATTATTAAAAGGGTGTCCTGGGAAACAAAACTGTGTCCTGAAGGGCAAACCAATACATTTAAATTTTAACCGGCAAGCCATCAAGCATTAACCACTGTATAATTGAAGGTCAAACAAGCTAGGATAGAGATGAAAGAAAATGGACATCTATAAACAAAACTTTAAAAAAGCAATTTGTAATGGAACTTAAGATTAAGACATAAGAAAAGAGACACCCACAAAGAGATGCATTAGAAAGACAAGTAATTCAGAGCTGGAGAAGAGGAAAAAAAAGTCCCAAACCTGGGCCTTGTCTGCAAGCTGGACCACCAATCGGCCTACGGGAAGGGGTGAGTCATACAAGAATTTGTAATGGATGCACTCAGACCTCATATGAAGAGATAGCACACGCCCATCTGCAGTGAGTCCTGCAATGGCCACCCCAATGTGATCATCCACCTTGAAAATCTTTTTCTGGTAGGACGAGAACTCGGAATTAGTCTTGCCCACACTCACCAACACAACATGAGTTTTGGATCTCAGTCCAACTGCAGCGCTACCCTGTTTCACTGCCTCCATTGCATATTCCACCTGGAACAGTCTCCCTGCAGGGCTCCATGTGGTCACATCGGTGTCATACTGGTTCCTGAACATCTTCTTTGAGTTCTGCTTGGATCTATCGCGGGAACTAACTGGGTTCGATATCAAATCTCGAAGAAATTTCTCTATTACCTCTGCCTCCTCTCCTAAACTAACTGGGTTCGATATCAAATCTCGAAGAAATTTCTCTATTAGCTCTGCCTCCTCTCCTAGTGCTTCGAGGGCTTGTGTAAAAGACTCGTCATTTTGATCAAATGAAAATTTAGATATTTTTTTAATGGTTTGCTTGTCCATCAAGTTAATATGTTATATATATGTACTTGTGAAGAAAAAACCAAGGCCCCAAAAGGTCATCATGGCAAGGTAAAGTAATTCTCAAACTTTATACTTAATGCAAAATTAAAGTAAGTTAAATGAAAGTTCCTTTGTCCTATAAATAAATGATTTAATGGTCGATGTCATATGCAAATAGTTTAGATTTAATGGTTGATGTCATATGCAAATAGTTTAGGTTTAAGTTTTGATGGATGGAGAATTGTGATTGATTTTGTGGATTGGCATTGTGTTAAAGTTTACACAAAATAGAATTATTTATAAAAATATATATATAGATTTGAATAAAAATAAAAGATAATATTGTTTTTAGTATATTTTTATATTTTTATATTTTTAATTGATAGTATGGTCTATATCATCTCTATACATTATCAAATCTATCAACATAGAAAAACTATGAAATCTCAAAATTACATAAATTTCAATAAGAGTATTCATCATCCAAAACTATAATTTGTCTAGCAAAAATAACTTATCAGCAAAATTTTGGAAAATGTCAAAAAATCATAATCAGTACTATAGAGATACCAAAGACTAAAAGATGGATAAGAAACCTTTCGACAACATCATGTTGTCCTTAAATTCCTCATAATGTAAATAACCTTCCAGCAATCTCACAACTCACTTAGACAAAAAAATTGACGTAGTGTTCAATTGTTTGAAGACATGAGAGAAGGAGATAGCAGCAAAATTCCTTTTAAGATCCAATAATATGATTCTCCTCTTATCCAAAGAAGACACCTCCAAGTTTGCTTTACACGAAGCCCAATCAACAACAACTTTGGAGTCCCCCATCACCTAAAGAGATATAATGTATTTATTAGAAGCAAACCGTAGGAGTCCCCATAATGCCAATAACTCTGCCCTAGTGTTTGTACCTTTACCACAACCCATACAAAGGTGAAAATAATTATTTCTATTTAGTAGTAAGTACATGCCCCCCCGAACACACACACACACACACATTCCCAGCTGGGATGCACCATCAAAATATCCAACTGAACATCCCTCAAAAAAAAAAAAAAAAAACAAGATTTGTGAGAATCCCGGTAGGATTCCTTTGATCTTCTTTAAAATAATCCAAAAACGGTCCCATTATGCAAGAACTAATGGATGTAACATTTAGATTCACATTCTAAAAAATAGCCATATTCCTTGCTTTCCAAAGCCCCCAAGCCACAAATATAGGAACCTCTTTGTAGTTTCTTACTTTATTGTGCCAGTATTCCAAACACTAATCAAAGGATAGACCATCCCAAATCTCAAAATCCTAGAGATTCAACCTACCCAAACTTTTTTCTCAAACTCAAACTTGACAAAAAGATGTGAAATAGTCTTGTCTCCATTTTTACACAAACTACACATATTAGGACCAACTCTCCCCTTCTTAACCAAATTATCCCAAGTCAAAATATTGTTTTCCTTGCATAGCCAAGTAAAGCATTTTAATTTTAAAGGTAATTCCATTTCCATAACATCTTGTGCCACCACATACCCACAATATCAGCAGAACTAGCAGAAATATAATCATATGCAAATTTAGCACTAACTTGCCCATTGGTTCCACAACCAAACCAAACTAATTCATCCTCCGACTTTGGAAGTCTAATTCCAACATGATTAAGCCCCATAACATAGGAGTTCCATTCACTCTCTAAATCCCCTTCTAAACCCATATCCTCAATTAATAGCTAGTAAGAAGAGTTTACCACAAAAATTGTTCTTTTCACATGAGCCAGCACTCTAAAGCCATGTTCCAAAAGGAAAGAAAGAAGAGGCTATGAAAGATTTTAAAAATATTCACCCCCAAAAAAAGGATTAATACCAAGAACCGCTTGCTCCCCATTGCCAATCTTCCAAGATAAACATGACCTTAACCAAGGTAAAGAGGAAACAAAACCCCTCCAAAAATTTGAAGCATTTGAAACATTCTTAATAGGCAACCGAATCCACTCAACCAAAGAATATTCCTTAAGTATGTTGCTTGAATGACCTCGCTCCACAAACCTGATCCAAAAAGTCCTTTCCATAGATTTTTCATACTTAATGCTAAACTGAACCAAGACAGGTTTTTTAAGCCCCATCCCCCCATCTTCTTTGGAAGAGATATTTTTCCCAACTTGCCAAATGAAACTTATTACTATCATAATAACCGGCCCATAGAAAGTTTATCATCCTTTGTCTTATACTCTAAAGGATAGACATTGGAACCTTTGCAAGTGAGAGCCAAAATACAGGTATGCTTTCCAATACTGACTTTACCAATATTAGTCTACCTCATAAAGACAACCATCTAAATACCCAATTCCCAATTATGTTCTCAACTTTTTTTAAGAGCCATAACCAATCCTCTTTTTTATAACAATTAGGCTTCAAATAATATCCTAGATACTTAAATACCACATCAATAATGTCAAATCTAAAGGAAAAAGATTGTTTACCTGAGCTAAAACATCATTTGGTATCCTATTCTGGAGAAAATTTGATTTCCCAACACTAACTTGCATACCAAAAGCTTCACAAAAAAAAAATTATAATCTCGTGGAAAGAGCACCAATCTTCAATAGTTCCATTCTCGAACAAGAGAACATCATCCTTAAAGAAAATATGTATAATGTAATGCAAGGAAGTGACTTTGACTCCCATAATTGTTCCTTCCCTTTTTACCTCAATCCCTCCACAACAAGTAGAAATAATAAAGGAGACAATGGACAGCCTTATCTGAGTCCCAAAGAACCTTTAAAAAAAACTTGGAAGAGGAACCACTCACAAAGACAACAAAGTTTGCAAAAGTAACACAAGCCATAATCCAATCTGTCACCTCTAATGAAGGCCTATTGGTAATAGCACCAGCCTCAGAAAAAGTTGAATCAACTCTGGCATATGCTTTAACAAGATCTATTTTCAATATAAGAGCTACCATTATTTTTTGTCTTTATAGCATAAAAACTCTCGTGAGCAACCCCAATTGCATCAAGAATCTATCTATTCATTTATATGTTTATAACTTGAGTGGTTTTAAAATTATATTATTAGTATTAGTATTATTTAAACTATTTTTTCTATATAAAAAGACTTAAACACATAAGGATTCAAATTGATTTAAGTGCACTTTAATATAGTACTTTTCACTTTTTTATTTTATATTAAAAAAAACTTGAAACCTACATTGATATGCATTTGTATAGATTTATTTAAAAGTAGGATTGACTTTACTGCGATGATAATTAATATGTTTCTTCACTTTGATTAATGAAAAAATGTTGAGTCCAAGGGTGGATACATGTGGTTATCCTGCACAAGTTTTCTCATAATTCTTCACATTACATAAAATTATTCACATAAAATATCTAGCTTAGGCATTGTGAAGAGTCTTGAGTTGCTTCAGAGTATCAATATAAAAAATGCAAACTCCATGCATGGGAAATACTACAAGTTGCTCTAATCTAGGGATTTTGTTTGCAACTTAAATGCCACAATCTAAGGAGTTGTGTTTGGTATGATCTACACTAACTTTATTTCCAATGCTAAATAAAAACCTTCTCAGAGATCAAAATCAAACAAACAAAATGTAAGAGCAAGGAACATAATCCCAAGAGGATCAAAAAACAAAAATCAAAGAAAGAAGAAGCATACACCAAAACCCATCATGGATCATAAACATGCTTTGGTACAAATGATGTGGGAAAATCCCACTCACGAGTACATTTCAACACAATATATGAGAAAGGAAAATCTTCGACTAAATGTAATTAAACTAAACACGTGCTTATATAACCTTACATTAAGAGAAACACCTCAACCAATTAGGAGACAAGATCCTAAAGAATAGAATTGCATACAACAACAAAGCTAGTTGTTAGAGATAAGATTCCAACTACTCCATGAGAATAGGAAACCAAAAGGCTACATCATACACAACCACAATAAAACTCTCAAATAATAAGATATTAAGCACATATGTGAAGCACTAAATAATCCCTATCACCTTTGGGATTTGATAAGGCATATCCTCCCATAGAAATGGGGTACCTATCTTATCCCTTATTCTTAGACTTGAGGAAATAGGCTTCATCAAACTAAGATAGTTTCCTAGCATAATCCAATAAAAGTATTTCATAAGTAAGGAGCATTTTGAGCATGTAGAGAATTATATTTGATCCATATGTTCTAATGATAGCGAATTGTTCCTTAAAAATCCATGCCCCAATTGTAATCTTGGTAGCTACTTGGAGGTAGGGCCTATTGGTGTACATGCACATTTTTCATGTTTTCTCCTCCTTCTAGGATCAAAGGCATTCATGTTGGAGTTATCCCCTCTATTTAGGGACAAGTGCACTCCTAACTAGAGCCATCCTCCCTTTTAAGGGACAAGGACACTCATGACTAGAGTAATCCCCCCTTTTAGGGATAAGGGCTCTCCTAACATGTGTTATCCCCATTTTTAGGAAGGAGGTAACCCTTACTGCAATTCTCCCCGCTTTTAGGTACCCTACTATAGTTCTACCCTTGTGTTAGGATGGCACTACTTGGCTATTTTTTATAGTTAGACTTCAATTAACTCATGCATGACCTAGTTAAATACCTACTTGGAGCTCTAGGTCCAGTTAACATTGTTTCTCATGCATGATTGAGTTAACTACCTCAAGAGGCAGTTCTAGGGCTAGTTAACTACTAGATACTCATGCATGGCCAATATTACTACCTAAAAAAGGGCACACTTTCCTATTTTGGGCCAGTGAATTGTAGAGCACTCATGCATAGCCTAGTTAACTACCTCACAAGAGGGTGCACTTAGCTATTCAAGGTCATTTTCTCTTGAGTTTACACTATCTCTTATGATTGTGCATGTAATTAAGCCTAACTTGGTTACCTATATATGTAAGCTTTCATCTCATTGATCAAGAATTCATTCATGTATTCTATTGAGCATTCAATCGATTAATAAGAGTACATTAATTGGATCTTTGCTTGAATTATCTATTGCATTATGTGCAATTGTATTATATTATAATCTTCAATGAGTTATTTTTAATAGGCTAATGAATATTATGTTGCTCTAATACCTTCCTTTCTTCTCTTGTCTTTTATGGATTACTAACTGCATTACTTCTTAATTTAACTTCTAGCTCTATTGGTTCAAAATATCCCATGTATTAGAGCCTTGGTGATTCTAAAGAAGTTGTATATAGGTTTGCAAGTGGAAGACACATATTAGAGTGCATAAATTAGGATGGATCATTATCCCTAGACAATCCTTAATCCATTCAACTAATATGAATGGAAGATTAAGGTTGTCATTCTATAACACAATAAAGGCCTCTACATGATCACGATGGAATAGAGACTCAACCAAATTCCTTCGTGGAAAAAGTAAAATGGTTTAATTAGATGGATGAATAATTTGGATTGATATGTCTCTCAATTTATCCTAACATTTTATAATACATTGATGCTACAGAATCTCCTAATGAAGTCTAGACCAAGCTGGAAGGACTCTTTAGGAAGCAAGATGAGATAGGAGGACATCACTTGGAGAATGATCTCATTAATTTTATCTTGAGTAGCTCTGATACTACCCAAGACTTCTTCACAAAATTCAAATCATTACTGCAACAAAAGTTATGTGGTGTAAGCCAGAAGAATGAGTAGATAATTCTCTCAATCCTATTCAAATTTAGTTATGAGTACTCAATGTTTGTTTCTACCTTCCATGCTATACTCGTAGCTGCTTGGGAAATCCTACATTTGATAAATTTGTTTGCCTCTCTTACCCGTGATCAAGATAAAATTGTTCAAATGGGTTCCCTGAGGCCAAGTTATGGGCTCGGGTCAAAGGCACATGCCCTAAGGCCCTTGCTTCAAATACAAGAAACAAGAATAATAATGAGTAGAATCCAATATCTACATAGGAGACCTTCTCCTCTAAATATTGGAAGACAAAGAAGGACAAGATCATATGTGCTTACTACAAGAAACCCAACCATGAAGAAAAACGTTGCATGAGGAAAGAGAATGATAAGCTAAAACAACTCCTTGAATAGGAAAACACCAAGATTCCTAACAATATCTATAATAACAAATCAACTAAAAGATTTGAAAAGCCACAAGATGTACGTCATGCACTTGTTAGTATATTTCTCTCAACCTCATCTTCATGGGTCCTTGATTTAGGATCTTTTTGGTTTAGGAGCTTCGAATCATATGGCCTCATCAGAGGACATATTTACTTCTTTAGGGCCATACAAGTGCTCTCCCATATTAATGGGAGATGATGCACCAGTTCATATCACCCATTTAGACGAGGAATGTAGGGAACCTCACACTATAAATACACGAACTATAAAAAATACGAGCATACTTAAAGAAATTGCAAATTTTCTCACATAAACATCAAGAATCATGTAAAATGAAATTCACAACATCAAACTCACCTCGACCTTGCGTTGCCAATTGGTGTCGATTGTCATAGTTCCCTTGTGAATCCACTCCTTCGATTTCCAATCGTTGCGCATCCACCAGATACCACCCCTACCAACTCCCGAAGGGTACTCTTCTTCCCCAAGGACCCCCGAGCCACAATGGGGTTAAATGGGAAGAATGTCGCTAACATAGTTAGAGTGCATAGATTGCACTAAGGAGTTCCCAACTCCGTTCACACACTAACGAACCAAAATCTTAGCAATTAACAAATAAAAATGGCATCCTCTATGCCATCCAATAATAGGGAAGGAGGTGTGTGAGCTTCATGCTCTCCTCCTCTCTTTATATCCTTGAGTACCTTTCCATGTGTCTCTCACATGCATAATTAGGAATTATGTAATTACATTTTGTTTTATTATTCACCCACCCATGTGTCACTTGCACACTAATTCATCCTTTTCCATTTACTTAATAAAGATTTATCCTCACCCACTTTCCTAGATTCTCTCTTAGATGTTTCCTTTGATTTCTTCATTTCTCCTATTTTTGTGAGTGTGAGCTTGGAGTTCACTAAGTCTTAATTTAATAATTCATCCTTTTTCTTTATGCACAAGTTAATTCCTGTGAAGAACCTGCAATAATTAATTAATGAAAATACACGAGATAGCAAAAATAACAGAACTCATAATCGCTTTATTGATCGCAGGCCACTTCGAGGGGGCAACCTCCTTTGAGCAAGGTCAATACAAATAACTTCACGGTACCTTCATTGGCCTCAACACACACTTATATACTAATTCTATGCCTAATACTATGGGTCAATACCATGGGACATATAATACTACGGGACGACTTACAAAGCATATGCGTCCAATACTATGGGTCAATACCATGGGCTAATATAAACTATGGATCAACAAATACTACGGGACGACTTACAAAGCATATGCGTCCAACAACAATATACTAACAAAGTAAAGAGAAGGGTTGACACGGGCTCCTAACATCCCCTCTCCCTTAGAAAAAGCTTTGTGCTCAGAGCTTTAGATATGGAAATTGATGCGGAATCTGAAGGAGTGGTTCCCCTGGAACATCCTCGAGTTGCATTCCGTGCCACTGAATGAATACCTCTGTGATAGATTGAGAGAGAAGCTGATGCCTTTGGAGTTTCAGGGAGGACTGCGTGGAAGGCTATAGACGAAGAAGAACCATATCAGCTGCATGAAAAGTGCGCTCAGAACGGTGTTGATCAACTTGTTGTTTCAGTCGAATTCTTGCCATGTGAAGATTGTCTTGCAGAATGTGAAGAATCTGGTCACGGTTTTGAAGAACCGAGTCAATTGCATGAACTAGGGAACTGTTGAGGGTGTATGGAAGAAGAATTGGATATGCCTGTTCAGAGACTGCTTCATATGGTGTCATTTTAGATGTGGTATTGTACCACAGGAGCGCTTCAAGGAAATCCATAGAAAGAGTTGTCCAAATCTGTGTAGGGATAGGCAAGGGTTCGAGCAGTCTCGAAAGGAGTGTCGTTTCACCCTTGTTGACCTGGCAAGTATCACAGTCAGCTACCATCTGTTGAATTATCATTTTCATTCCCTGCCAAAAGAAGTTACATTGTTCCCTGTCATATGTTTTGAGGAACCCAGAGTGCCCTACCGATGGAGAAACATGGAGTTCATATAAGAGATAGCCCTGTTGAACATATTGTAACCAATTTGGAACAAGCAGAGAAATAGATGTAAGAGAAACTGGGTTATCAAATGTGCGAAAAGGAGCATATTCCACCAGATTGTCCTTACCCTTCTTGTAAGTGATCACATAGGCATAACCCATTTCAGGTGTGCTGGGGAGGAGACTTGTTGTTCCATGAAATTTTCCAGACTTTATAGATCAGTCTTGATGCATAAATACTTCCCTAATAGGTATGTCTGCCACTTCTGTACTGCATGCAAAATAGCCATCATTTCCTTCTAAGATGTAGATGCGGCTAAATTCTTACCGGAAAGGTCTCTTGAAGGCGGCAAGCCCACTGGTTCAGCAAAGACACATGCATATCTATCCAGGGAAGTAGTGGAGACCATTGATGGGTGCATCTGAATGGAATGGAGCTGAGCGATGACACCATGTGAATTCTTCTTAAGGATCTTTTCCAATCGATGTGAACTGATGATGCAGAGAGACCCTAGTTGTCAGCCCGCAAATTTGTGTTGTTTTCCATTGACTAAAAATTGCATCCAAAGTTCAGCAAAATCCCATAAGATGGGGCTAAGAGTGCATAACCATTGAACGCCCAAAACCACATCACATACGCCTAAGGACAAGGCAACATGTCGGAGCACAGGTTATAATCTTCCGGAGAGATACGCATACTGTGACACTTCCCCTTGCAAGGTAAGGTGCCCTCATTGGAAATCATGACTTCAAAGTTGGAGCAAGGATGGACAAAACAATCAACTTGTTTGGAAATCCGATGGTCAATGAAATTATGAGTGCTACCATAATCAATGAGTACTGTAAGAGGGATCTTCTTGAAGTAACCCCTGACCCGCATTGTTTGTGGGGTGGTGATTCTGGCTGAAGCATGGAGAGATATCTCTGGTTGGTCATCCTGAGACGGAGGGTCAGTAGGAGGCTCCTGGATGTCGACCCGGTCATCTATTGTATATAGAGCTTCTTCACCAATTTCATAGGAAGGCGGAGAATCCACATCCAAGAGATAGAGCTTTTGCTCATCAAATCTATGTCCCCGAGTGAATTTCTCATCACAATTATAACAAAGCCCTTTTTCTCTGCATGCCTACATCTCTGTTTCAGACAAATGCTTGATAGGAATTGGTCAAGGAGCTGGAGGGATGGGAGGTTGTTGAGAACACATATTTCTAAAGGGAACAAAAGTGGGTTTGGAGCGCTGTTGGGCTGCAATCTTGTCTTCTGCCAACTTAGCCAACCCAAGGGCTTCCATCATTGTGTTGGGACAGAACATTTTGACCTCTGAGCGGATTTCATCCTTAAGACCACTGATAAAACAACTCTTATAGAATTCATTAGACAGTCCTTCTGTGCGATTGGCTAGTTTCTCAAATTCTATCTAATACTCTCTCACAGTGCCAAATTGGTGAAGTTTAGTGAGTGCTCCTGTGAAGTCATCAAAAGCACTACGACCAAAAATCATTGCAAATGAGTTGGCAAAAATCTATCCATTTTGGCTCATCATGAGCCTTGATGTACCAACGGTACCATTGAAGAGCTTCATGTTCCAAATGAAATGATGCAAGTGGAACTTTGTGGACATCAAAAGTATTATGCAGACTGAAATATTGGTTTGCTCGATAGATCCATCCAGTAGGATCAGTACCATTAAAGCGAGGAAAATCAAGCTTCGGACCACGAAAATTGCTGGAAGAAGAGAACCCATTGTTTGAAGAAGACTTTGACTGTCATTTATTGCTCATGGTTGAATGCTCAAGATGGAGGCCGAGAAATTTTTCATCCAGATCCTGGAGTTTGGTTTGGATGGCTGCAAGTGCTTCCTCCATGGTTTTTTCTCTTGCGCAGGTGACAACCATAACCAGGAGTTTTTTTTTTTTTGAGTGGGTAGATAAACAAAAATAGAAACTGTTTTAGTAAAGGAAAATATGGATTTGAGAAAAAATTTGATGGGTAATTTGGGTTTGACTAGGTTTTGGACACTTTCAAAGGGACAGGGAAGCAGAAAAGGGAGATTTCAGAAGTGGGGTGAAAGAATGAGAAAATTTGGAAGAGAGGGACAAAGAAGCAAAAATACGAAATGAACACTACGGTAAAATTTGAAGGCGATTGGGTGAAAATAGAAGAAGTTATGGCAAACCCTAAAAATAGACAAATGTGGAATTTCTGGCATTGGGAAGTGGAATTTGGGATAGGGTACCCAGGAATGAAATATGCAGAATGGGATTACAGGGGTGTTAGGGAAGTTTCACGGGAAACATAGTTTAAAAAAGGGAGATATGGCGAAAAAATGAAAATTTTTATTTTTTTTCAGAAATGGATCTGCAACGGCTTTGAAGGGATCGGTAGCAGATGGATTTGAAACGACACGGAAGGGATCGACAACATTTCTGGACAGAGGAAATCTGCAATTTATCAGCTGAAAATAGATATGGACCCTGTATGCTCGGCTTCCTAACAGTTCAGGGGATTCACTCGGCCACCAAGGCTGTCTGACGACTTGCGTATTGGGGCAATACCCCTCACTCCAAGACTCAGGTAAAACTGATAACCGCTTTGCCACAAACGACAACTCTTGGTTTACCTCACAGGTGGGAACTAGTCAATCAGGTAGGGGTCGTTGCCCTTTTCGTTGGCAGGTCCTCTCAATGGGCCAACTACTTTGGGGTTCCTGTGGTACTTCTCACAATGAGTTTTAGGGCTTATGACCAAGTACTTCCCACAGTTAAGCGGATAGGGATTATTCCCAGATCCGAACCTGCAACAGATGCAAAAAGAAAAATTGGCAGAAATTTCACCCAATGAGCCCAATAAAGTGCTCTAATACCAGATGTGAAGAACCTGCAATAATTAACTAATAAAAATACACGAGATAGCAAAAATAACAGAACTCAAAATCACTTTATTGATCGCAGGCCACTTCGAGGGGGAAACCTTCTTTGAGCAAACTCAATACAAATAACTTCACGGTACCTTCATTGGCCTCAACACACACTTATATACTAATTCTATGCCCAATACTATGGGTCAATACCATGGGACATATAATACTAAGGGACGACTTACAAAGCATATGCGTCCAATACTATGGGTCAATACCATGGGCTAATACAAACTATGGATCAACAAATACTACGGAACGACTTACAAAGCATATGCGTCCAACAACAATATACTAACAAAGTAAAGAGAAGGGTTGACACGGGTTCCTAACAATTCCATTTACAATTTATAATTTATGCTTTTTCCTATTTGGTCATAATTATTCAAAACCCTTTTCTTTCTTTTTAAAATAAATATTCTTACCCCCTTATGTTTTTATTTTATTGAGGCGTTTCATTTCGACGGGCATATCAAGGGTTCCATGACTTCCTTCATGCCCTTCAAATATCCCTTTTCCATGGTGGGGATTGGTGAGATGGATGAGACCATGTTAACTTAGTCCGTTCGACCCTTCTAAGAGACTCATGGTTCTTAGAGAATAAGCTCGTGTTCTTATTGCGTGACCCCTAGTAGATCCTCGTGAGTGACTGAGTTTGTAACCTACCCTCACGACAACATGCACCTGGTGGGAAAATTCTTCTCTCGCTTTTCAACCTGTCGCATGGAATAAATCACTTGTATTATTGTGTATCTTCCACCTTCAACTCCATTACCTTTATGTGGACTGATTGGCAATCACGATCCTGCACCTACATGTGAAAACACCACATGTGTCAAACCATTCTAATCATAAAATATAATACATCAAATTGTAGCATATTAACATCACCTAATGTGGATACCCGACTCAATCTAGAGTCTGTGCGGTATCGACGCAACCTTGCATCAATGCACATGGCTTTACCTATCAAACTTGATAACCCATCAAAGCACATGATACATATAATGCATACACATAATTGCATCGATTAACCATTATTTCATCAACTTCATGGCAAGATACATCTATTTATTGGCATTCATCTTATTCATAAGAAATAACTTAAAACATTCAATTTATTCATAAACGTACTAGTTCTCAAGTTCCAACACCAAGATGTTTCAACACATAACCGGATCATTCATAATCGAATGCCCTTAAATAATAACATAGTATAATAGTCAAGGTTCAAAGTAAAAATGGGGCACTACATACACCCCCCCTCCAGGAAACTTCGTCCCGAAGTTGCTATTCATCGCACAATTAATGTGAGTTTCACTTCTTTTTCATATTTATGTCTTCATGCAATATACTATTTTCACCACATAATTTGGCCATACTGCCATCATCACTTCTTAATGATTAAAGCATTTCAATAGTAACTAGCTAATGTCTCATTGTCCAAGGGCACACAGATCTAGATACTTATTATTTATGTATTATCTCGAGTCATGCAAGATAGATGTCACTACAATAAAACAAATCATGTTGGTAAATCATAAGCACTAAATTTTCTACCAATCATAAGCACTAAATGTAATACCATCATGGATTTCATGTACCATCTAATAGGATTCCAACACATCAATAATCTGTGACCCTCCAGTCACACTCATCAAACGATTAGTAGTATTGTACCGTGTCATGATGTCCAATGTATCATAACGTAATGCAAATATTAAGTTATACATCTATCAATATTTTTATAAATGAACCACACAATGCTAGTTATAAATAATGCAAAGACATTAACCTTAACATCATACTTTAGAATAGAGTAATCTCTCTTATCTATATAGAATGATTTCATCAATTACTTTGGTTGTATAAGTCTAATGATAAATGGGGCATTACATACTCCCCCTCTTGAGAAAACTTTGTCTTGAAGTTAATATAAGTATTAATCATATATTATTATACATTTGACACAATATTATCAACCTCATTTCCATGCCATGTTCATGTCATTACTTATATTGATATTCATTATATCAATCCTCTAAATACATTTTCCCTTCACATCAATATTATGTATCCTACTCTTAATAGATAATTACTAACACAATTATTGGTTCAATACATGCTTTATATGAGTTCCTATTTCTTCTCTTTATACTATCTATCATCAATTAAAAGATAACTATATTTCCTCTTAGTGGCCATTTTCTCAACTCCACTCATTATATTGATATTCATTATATCAATCCTCTAAATACATTTTCCCTTCACATCAATATTATGTATCCTACTCTTAATAGATAATTACTAACACAATTATTGATTCAATACATGCTTTATATGAGTTCCTATTTCTTCTCTTTATACTATCTATCATCAATTAAAAGATAACTATATTTCCTCTTAGTGGCCATTTTCTCAACTCCACTCATTATCATTTAGTTCAATCCTTTTTATATTCCTATAGGATGTTATTTAAAGTACTTGCAATTCTCATTTAAATCTTGTTTCACTAATCTATCTATCACATGAAGACCTAACCACAAATTCTACCCACGTTAGGATTTATTCTGATATACTATTTGTAACGCCAGAGTTAATTTCATTACAATTTACCTAACATAAAGCTTCATTCACTCAAAATTTTCTTTTATAGCTATTTAATTCTTCCTTAATAAAAATAACATTTATATTTTCACTAATAGTTTACAATACGTGCCCTCTTGCTAAACATTAACTTACTTGTTTAATATACAATATGTAGAATCTAAGCATTTTCCTTTAAATTACTAACAAGTATTTTCCTTTAAATTACTAACTAAATGTTTATAGGCATCCTAAAGACCAACAATGTCAATCGTTCAAAAAAAAAATGTCAATAATTATCTATTGCCCTTGACAAAGTTTAAAATTTTCATAAAAGATTACATCATCATTTAGTAGTACATGAGTGGGATGGATTCCACATTCTCTTCTTATCCATTTCTACCCATAGTATGTATACGTTAAACCCTCACCGATGCCATGTTTATACAATTGTAAAATGGATAAAATATGTATATAATGAATCTAGCACACACACATATTAATCAAATAAGATCGGTTGGTGTTTCTAATATTTGGAATGGACTACTGGGATCCTTCTCTTTAATTGTTGGTTGGTGGTGGACACCATTTTATACCTATTTTGCCATATAAATCCCTTCCAGTTTTCTCTATAAACCCTCATACTTGATCCATAAAACCTCATGTTCATCCACAAAACCTTGGTCAAAGGTATAAATGTTGTTGCTTTTTAATAAATTGAATTATGTGACTTTTAAGGCATTTAAATTAAGGTTTTGATTCAAATTACAGAATTTGCTAACTTCCCGTAATTTCTCCTAGATTGGATACTTGCAGGCCAGCTGGGCACGAACTGAGAGATGGAAGAAGATCCTCTATGTCCAAGGATGGATAAATTTCTAACAAACTCATGATATGGCTCTCACAGGTGTCGAGTTAATGCCGATCAAAGACGACCACCTATGCTGCCACTTAGCACAAAAACATGACAATTTCGATTTTATGTCGATCTGGTCTATTTTGTGGATCTGATGAACGATCTCGAGGATAGAGATATATTAGGAGAATGCCATTATGAATCTCCCAGGATTGTAGCGTTTTCAGTTTTAAAAACAATTTGTATAAATATTTGAATTGAAGATGAAACCACCCCCGGATGGTGAATGTATGTTATTGAAATAAAGATTCAGATTTCGATATATTTCTGTGTATGTTCATTTCTATATGGTGAAAGCGATTTGAGTGTTAAAGTTCTGTAAATATTCTTGCGTGTGTGAGTGAAGCATTGGAGGGCCCCCTTTGCTGAACCTACACACTCATTTCTCCATTACTGCACATTGGTATGTTTTGATTGTGTTTTGTAGAGTTGATTTCGATTATCAGTTCATGCATTGCAGATTGGATTAGATTATATAGATGCACAGGATTCCATTACAGGGTAGGGTTATGATTTCTTTTAGTTGAATGGTTAAACGTTGTAGGTTCAATTCCAATTACTTTTTTTTTATTTGATATTGAATTGTTGAAAAGAGCTAAGCATTGTGAATTGTTTTTCTTTTAAGAGAAATCGATGATTGTCTACTTTCAACAGTAAGGTATTAAGCACTGTAACTTACTTTCAGGATTTAGGTATTTTTAGTTTCAGAGTATTTCATATATGAATTACTGATTAGATTAAGAAATCAAATGAAGTTACTTCTGTAAGGAAGATTTTGTGTTTCTTATTTACAGCATTCTAGTATCCATTAGATTTATTTCATAAGTAAACTGAATTCTCAACTAAGTCTAGGTCTGAATCTCTATATTTGGGATATGCCTCTAAGTCTTACAAACTCCGGATTGACATAAATTTAAGGTCTAATTTACACTAGTAGATTGGAACCCAACAATTGGATTTCTTGGTTACCTGGTAATGGATGGGGGATTCGATTGGGTGTTGACCCTATTCTTGGGGGATCTAATGTATTATGTCTCTCACAGATCCTCATTACATTTCTACATTCAAAGGGTATGTTTAATCTTGCACATGATTCCATCCCGCAAGGGGATGGGGGTAGTTACACTACTTGGATCTGTGCTCATCAATTGGGTCTTCGGGGCAGTCTGGAAGCGGAATGGTCTGAATATACTAGGTTCCTCAATCGGGGCAAAATCTATCTGTTTGATAGTCCTGATATTCTTGTTTGGTCGTGGGATGTCGCACATGGAACTGTCTTTGCTAAACTTTCCCATGAATCGTTATTTGCTGACTTTATTAATCCTGAGGTGGGGTGGCAAAAGGCTGTCTGGAAACTTAGTATCCCTCTGAAAATTAAATGCTTTATTTGGTTGGCCTTATACAACCGGATCTTGACCTGGGATAATCTCTATCATCGGGGTTTTGTTGGTTCGAGTTGGTGCTATTTGTGTGGTTCACAGGCCGAATTTGTTGATCACATCTTCACTCAATGTAGCTTTGTCCCGGAGCTTTGGAGGTTAATTTATGACACTATTGGTTGGGCCTCGGCCTGGCGGTCCACCACTTTCTTGGACTACCTAGGATCGTGGCTTACTGGTTCGTCCACTAAGGCATCACTCCCATGTTTCATGGTTTGGGAGGTGTGGAAGACCAAGAATTATTGTATAATTGAGGATGCCATTCCAAATGTGGTGTTGTCATGTGGCAGATCGGTTGTGGCCTTCACTAAATACAAGTCATTATTTGATAAACGTGATTGTCATCAGCCTCGTCTTTGGCGCAGTTTGAATCCGCCGATATTAGTTTACCCCTATGGATTTTTTGATGGTGTTGCGGTGGTGGGTATGGGTCTTTGTGGTGCAGGTGTTGTTCTATATCTCTCCAACTTTTGGTACTTCCGTATTTGGCTGAACACTGGTGTTGGCTCGAATACACGTAGTGAACTCTGTGCTCTATGGCTGCTGTTATATTTTGCTAAGCGACAGGGGGTCACGTCCTTATTGGTTTTGGGGGACTCATCATCTATTATCTCATGGGATTTGGATATCGCTCCGTTGGATGTTCTGTAGCTTACCTTCTGGAAGGAGGATATCCGATCGTCCATCAATGGGTTTGACCACATCCATTTTATCCATATTTTCAGGGAATGTAATGTTGATGCCGACCGTCTCTCGAAATTGGCTTTATCTTCTCTGGAGGGGCACCTATTCTGGGAGGAATGGAGTGACAACCTATCCATTGCACATGGTTCATTTGATGTGCACTGATCCAACTTTCTTTTATTTGATATCCTGCGTTGTTGTTTTGTGTGGGCAGCATCTATATTATGTGATCTTTCCGTTTCTGTGCAGGTTATTAGTCCCGGATCTCCAACAACCAGTTGGATTTTTGTTCTGGTGGTACTATTCACACATATTTGGCGTTTATTAGTGACATATTTTCTCTTATGGGGTTTGGCTCGATTGGATCCACTATCTTGGCCTCGGGCCTGTTATTTATCTTTGGACTCTGCACATGACTTTATGGTTTTATATGCTGCTACATTACTATTGGGGGTAGATAGTTTGATCCTGCCCCATATTTGTTATGTTGTCTTTCTTCTATTGGGGGCAAATGGTTTGATCCTGCCCCACATGCTCTTCATAGTTTCTGTTGTTTTTTCTTGTTATCTGGCACATGCTCTTGGCTACATTTGCACGGTTGACATTTGTCGATGGTTTGTATGGATCTATTTACTATTTCGCTTATTAATAGTAAGTTATATTTTCCTTAGAAAAAAAAAGATTAAATATATTCACAATGCTTTAACTTTTCAAATAACCATGAGCTAAAACAAAATTACATTTTCCCACAATTTGTACTTACTTCAAGTGTTTTGCTAAAAGCCTTCCCATATGATATAAAATAATTTTAACACACCCAATCATTCTTTTAAACATAAAGATATATGTATTACATTATTGATGTATAACAAATCATTAAATTTGGGCCATAATTTATAATAGCATAAAAATGCTTTTAACATGATGAATCATTAGGGATATTGTCATTATTGTTAAAGACTTGTGAGATTGTAGGATTTTATTTTAAAGTTTCTTTTGAAAAATGTTGATGCATGAAAATTCATAGTAACACTTCATACCAAATTTGTTTGGAAATATCTTAAAATTGATGTATGATGAAACTTTATAAGAAGCATCGTAGTGAGTGAAACAAAGATGGTAGTAGATTGACATCAGAGTGATCATGGCTAACACAGACTACCTAATCTTCTTAGCATTATCCTCTTTGGGGGGAGGTTTCCTAGTAGGTTTTCCCTATTTTCTCACTTCTTGAGGATTTTTTTGTACTTGGGTACCTAACATGGCTTTATATTGCCGAGACCCAACGTTTTTTGCATCATACTCACCTAAGTAGGCTTAAGGTGGGTGTTTGTGTATATGCACAATTTTTCTATTTTTTCCTGTTTCTATGGTCAAAGGTGCTCCTATTGGAGTTATCCGTCATTTTTAGGGACAAGGGCACTCTTAATTGGAGCTATCTCCCCCTTTAGGGGGCAAGGCCGACACTCCTAACTAGAGTAATCTCCTCTTTTAAGGGTCAAGGGTACTCTTCACTAGAGTAATCCCCTCTTTTTAGGGATACAGGTGCTCCTTACAAGAGTTATCCCCCTTTTTTCTAAAAGGAGGGCATGCTCACTACAATTATCCCCCCTTTTAAGGGATCCTATTATAGTCCTACCCTTGTTTAGGATGAATGCACCCTACTTGGATATTTGAGCAAGTTAGACTTCAGTAACACATGCATGACCTAGTTAACTACCTACTTGGAGTTCTAGGTATAGTTAACATTGGTTGTTCATGCATGAATGGTTTAACTACCTCAAGAGGTAGTTCTAGGGCCAGATAACCACGAGCTACTCATGTATGGCCAATATTACTTCCTAATAAGGGTGAAATTTCCTATTTTGGGCTAGTTAACTGTAGAGCACTCATGCATAGCTTAGTTAACTACCTCATAGGAAGGTAGACTTGGATATTCAAGGTCATTTTCTCTTGATTTTACACTAGCTCTTATGATTTTGCATGTAATCAAACCTAGCTTGGTTACATATATATGTAAGCTTGCATCTCATTGATCAATAATTGATTCATGTATTCTATTGATCATTCAATCGATTGATAAGATTACATTGCTTTAATCTTTACTTGAATTATATTTTGCATTATATGCAATTGTATTGTATTCTAATCTTCATGAGGTCTCTTTGATTGGTTAATGAGAGTGTGTTGTTGTAATACCTTATTTTCTTATCTTCTATGTATTGCTAATTATAATACTATTCCATTTAGCTTCTAGATCCATTGGTTCAAAATATCATAGGGCTTTCTTTCCTCAAGCATTAACTTTGGCTATCTACCCCTAATGATTGAAAACGTTGCATACATTAATTTACTGATATAATTGTCTATGGAAGAGCCCTCTTGACTTTTTCTAGCCCATGATAACCACTCAATGCATCTCATTAAAACACTATCCTTGAAAATCTCCAACCCTAAGCATTTCAAGGAGGACTATTGATGAAACAAAAATAAGTAACCAAGATATGAGGGTAGCAAAATAGTTTTTTAAACTATAAATTAGTTGGATGTTGGATCCTCATGCCTTTGTCTATAGTTTTAGCATATGGGTAATGGGAGTAAAGGGAATTGGTTATGGGGACCACTAAAATTATCAAGGATGGCCAACATGGCCTCACCAATAATTTTGTCATTATCTCTTCCCGGGATTAGAGTAAACATAACAACGACCTCTTCGATCCGTTTAGGAAAAAGATTGGCCCTAGAAGGGGGAGGCTAGTCTAGTGGGAGGGTTTCATTTGAAAATAATATTAAGATTAGTTTCTCTCTCCTTATCTAAAAGGGTAACAAAACTTACTTTATATACATTAGGCGACAATATAGTAGTGTCAATCTAGGTTCTTAGAATAAGCGAGATAGTTAGCATGAATGTGAAATATGACCCTAGAATGGTCGATGGGAAAGACTGTAATACCCCAAATGCTGGAATTTAACCCCTTTTATATTTTGCTAAGTATTATTTCATTTTACTTAGCTGGCATTAGAAATTTGGAAATTTAATTTTTGATGACCAGTTGGACTAGCACATTAATGAGATGGGAGTCACAGTCCCAATGGTTTGGAGGGTAAATGTCAATTAAAATAATAATGAGAAATTATTATTGGAGAAAATTGTGAACCCTAAAGAAAAGTTTAGGGAGAATATTGAAATTAAAGAATTAATAAAATGAGAGAATTCACCCCAAAGAGAATAAAAGAGGAAAAGAGGAACTCATTCTCATTCTTAACATTCTCATGATCATTATCACACAAAAAGAGAATTGGGAATAAAAATAACCAGAGCAAAATGAAGACAAGTAAATGGGGATAGTTTTGGAGCACAAAACTGAACCAGATCAAGAGATATCATAACAGCTGGGTATAGCTTGGAACACTTGGTTGTGTTCAGGTAGGAGAACTACCCCAAGCTTGCAGGAGCACCGCAATTACTCTGAATAGGCTGTGTCTGATTGATTCTCTTAATGGTTGAGGCTTAAAATCCCCTGGATCTCAGGAGCATTGAGTTGGATGTTGGGTTTCCTACTGCCACAGAAATTTTATAAATAACTTGGGGAACAAGTTAAGGGCAATTAAAAATATAAACTCTAACCAGAGGGACTGTGAACTCAACTCGGGGGTGACTTGGTAGCAAGGAGAACTTGTTGGTCAAAGGCTGGGAGGTTTGTGGCTAGGCTCCACTGCTTATCAGAATACAGATAAGTTTATATGCTGCATTTATATGATCATTTTTATGGCACAGTTGCTAGGGTTTTCTTATGTATAACTTCTGATTTACTTTTGAGGATTTGTTTTACCAAATCTAAACAGTTTATATGTTTATACTAAACCTTGAGCATGGATGTGTTTTTATTATTATTTCTCTGCAACACAATACAGATTGAGGAGCTATTTGAGATACCCTCAGATTTTGTGATGTATGCATGTTTAAATGCAGACTAAACACATTATTTTTTTAAGGTATAAACCAAGTTAAATGTGGTTATACAATCCTAAGATAGGAACCATATCATATTCTCTATTTATGTTATCTATTTGAGAGGTGTAGGACCCCGTCCTAGTTTTTTCAAGTTTATGAATAAATCTAATAATTTTTCTTTGTTTTCATGATGTGTCAAGTTTTTGTTTTGTTTCCATTTCCATTTCTAGTTTTGTTTAAATTTCATGCCTGTAAAAATATAACATTTACATTTACATTTACCGGTTTGAAATAAATATATTTATTGTTTTATCTAATCCTAACAATTACTATTTGTGCAAGTGTAACAACAAATACATGTGTACTCATTCACAAAATTACCATTTTCAATAACTTGATAATAATGATTTACAGGGTTAGAAATTGATTAATATACCTTTAGGAGAAATACCTCTTAATAGCTTAGTAGATCCCCTTTGCTGCTCCTTTTCTATGATGTAGCCCTGCAACCAAAAGCTTCCCCAACCTTATGAAACTCAACCAACGCAAACTGAGTTTCCACCCTACCAACCGGATAAGTCTTGCTGACCACCCAGCTCTAAAGGTACCCCTTTGGACCCCCGAGCCCAAACCGAGTACAAGTCAACTAGCTAGATCCCTCTATGAATTCTCCAACAAGAACCCCCTTTCTGCTCTGCTTTGTAAAATTCTATCTCTACTATGAAAAATTCCCCAAAATATCCCAAGGTAAAGATCCCCCCAATCTCCCTTCTCTTCTCGACCTTATTCCCATGTCTTGTCGACTCTTTTTTCTTGCCATCACTACCCCTATCCTCTTATTAATGTTTTAGTCTCCAAGTCTTTCCTCGAGCCCACCCCCCATGACTCCCATTAATGATTAAAATAATATATATATAGTGTAATAAATGCATGGGTTGGTTCACATGTGTTTTATTTTTACACGTTTCAACTGTATTAACTTCTAATTTACATTCTTGGGCTTGTAACTCAAGTTTCACAATTATACTAATAATCTATTTTTTTATTTAATTAACTCAAAGTCAACACTTGTCTATTAATGGAATAAGGTATTATTTATAATTTACACCCTAGTTCTAAGCAACTACGACATAATTTTAATAAATTAAGTAAGGTATTAATTAACCTTATTCCTATATTTTAATTAATTAATTAATATTATTTGGCACGTAATTAATCTTACCCTTCCAAGTTAATATTATGAATGTACATTTATATTAATTAATTAAATTAACTAAGACTTAACCAACTCCTTCACCTAGTTCCATATTAATTGCACCATAGTTTATAATTAAACTAATTAACAACCTTTGCTAATGATAATGATAGTTTTATTATCATCAATTAACATTATTAACATATAATCAATATTAACCGAACAATTTAATATTAACCTAATTGACATGATAATTACATTTACCATTTTAACCCTTCTTGAATTAATAAATTTAATAACAATCAATCAAGCATTACTAATTAATTGCATTAGTTACTACCTAGGTTAACCATAGTTCGTTTACTAATCAACACTAATTAATTATTAATCAACAATAATTACATTAATACTCAACATTATTTCATGCAATTTATAAATATGTAGGCGAGTTATGTAAGCATAGCTACTGCTTACATACCTCTCATAAGTACACTAACAATAATAAATCACACACATCAATCATAATCACGAAACTTATTGTTCACTGACACATGTTTAACATAGTTTGCAAGGTACAATCTTTTACTTAACTGCATCTTATTAAGTTACGACAATTCATACATTACTGAGTTACGACACATAATCAATCAAGGGTTTTCCACACACACAGTTAGATCTTGTTTTCATCCCGATTTCAAGCTACACCTATCTACCTACATCATCTACCTAAATCACAACTAACTTCCACATCTTATCCTTTCCTCTACTGGACTACCCTGAAGTGTCAAGCCATGACCGGCTCCAACTAGAACCCGTAAGCGGAAGTGTCGACTACATCGACCAATCTTCCCCAACAGGAAACCACCAGTCATCATCACACACCTCGGGGAGCGTGCCATAGCAAATCCCTCCCATGAATCTAGGTTTCGAGGATAAACGATGGGTAAAGCCTCCACCCCCCCTAATGGAACAAGGGACTATGTCTACCTGACATAATAACTGCGTTGCACCTGTACTCGGTTTGCCATCGTATAACCAATCTGGGCAGTTGAGTTTCTTGAAACCCTACCCCACCCATGTCGTAATATACATCATAATAATAATCATGCAAAAGTAAATAATGCATCACTCGCATACCATTTATCTTTCGGAGTCCATGTCCCCAAGGCTCTCCCACCTCGTAGGATCCAACTATTACTTAGCCTTTTAACCTGTAAGTTAGTCTTTGACATACAGTCTAGAATACCGTGCATAAATCCTCAATATGTACACATACATTTCATCATAACATAACAACAATAAATTCATTTATTCGCCATGCACCCGACATAACATTCATTTATTCAACATATAACTGTAATGGTATCCACGTACCCATCATTCAGTAATTTTCATATATGAGATATAATTAACACATGATACATATCTAAACATGACTACCGATCATAATACTAACATCACACACACACATATATATATCGACAAAATAATAGAACCATATGTCCACAGTGTCGTCAAACCGACGAAGTCTCACAATCAAACAAATACAACATATAATAGTAGTTCAGGTAGTAATGTCAAAACGGGGCGTTACATACACCCACCCTTTAGGAAACTTTGTCCCGAAGTTATGGTCAAAATAGTGTGGGATAATCACGATGCATGGTCTCTGCATCCTCCCAGGTAGCAGACCCTGGGCTATACCGGTCCCACTGGACCTTAACCTGGTCCACCAAATGGTGCCTCAGCTGTCTAACCCTGCGGTCCAATATATGTAACGGTTCAACCCTGATGGTCCTCTCGTCTGAAACCTACAGTTCCTTCCAATTTATTTTATGAGACTCATCAGCTACATAATGTCGTAAAACAGATACATGAAAAACATTATGAGTTTTGTGCAAATGGGGGTGGCAGCGCAAGACGATACGCAACGAGTCCAACCTTGTCTAAAATTTCAAAGGGTCCTATGAATTGTGGCGACAACTTTGTCCCTTTCCCAAACCTGATGGTACTTTTGCTAGGCCTGATGCGAACGAACATTGCATCACTAGCCTTATAGTTTCGGTCAACCCTATGCACATCAACATAGCTCTTCTGTCTATCCTGAGCTTCCTTTAACCACTGTCTAATCTGAACAACCTGTTCTTTCATCTCCTGAATCAACTCAGGTCCTATAATTACTCGATCCTCTAACCTTTCCCAACTCAATGGCGTTTTGCATGGCCTTCCATATAACGCTTCATATGGAGGCATCCCAATTGAGCTATGGTAACTGTTGTTGTAAGCAAACTCTACCAAAGGTAAGTGCTTCTCCCAATGAGTCTGCTGATCCATGGCATACATCCTAAGCATGTCCTCCATCACCTGATTCACTCTTTCTGTTTTCCCATCTGTCTTTGGATGGTATGTGGTGCTTAGGTTCAACTGAGTATCCAACGCTGATTGCAAACTCATCCAAAACCTAGACATAAACCCGGAATCTATGTCCGAGATAATCTTCTTGGGAAACCCATGGAGATGAAATACTTCATTTATGAACACACGTGTTACATCCGTGACATCATAGGTCTCCTTAATTGGAATGAAGTGAGCAGTTTTTGTCAGTTTGTCAACGATGACCATAATGGAGTCATGTCTATGAGAGGTAAGAGGAAATCCCACCACGAAGATAACCTCCCACTTCAACATAGGAACGTCATGTGGTTGTAATAGTCCTGTCGGGTGGTGATGATCAGCTTTTACCTGCTAACACTCAAGGCACCTAGCGACGAATTTGACCACGTCGCTTTTCATTCCTGCCCAAAAGAAGAGTTACTTCATGTCTGCATACATCTTCTTTACACCTGGGTGTGCACAATACACTGCTCTGTGGGATTCCTTAAGGATAATCTCTCTAATATCTCCCTCCTCGGGAATACACATCCTCCCTTGATACCGTAACAAACCATCGACTTCCAACTCATAGCCTTCAAACTTAGATCCCACCGGTTTCCCATTCTGGAGTGCCGATGTGACCTTTAGGTACCAACTATCCCCGATTAGTTGTCCTAAAACTCTTTCCCTCAAATCAACCTTCAAAGGTATAAGAGAGAAAAGTCTTGGTTTTCTGCTTAAGGCATCGACTACCACATTATCCTTCCCTTTGATGTATGAAATCCAAAAATCATACTCACTCATGAATTCACTCCATCACCTTTTCCTAGCATTTAGGTCTCTGTGACTGAAGATATACCTTAAGATTTGGTGATTAGACTTGAGCTCAAAGCTTCATCCAACAAGGTAATGTATCCAAAGCTTCAAAGCTAACATCACCACAGCCAAATCTAGGTCATGGGTAGGGTAATTCTCTTCATGTGTTTTTAACTTTCTCGACGCATAAGCTATTACCCCACCTTCCTGCATCAACAATGCACCTAAACATTTCCTTGAGGCATCTGTGCAAACTGTGAATTCCTTCTCCATATTTGGAACTCGTAGAATTGGTGCACTCGTCAATAGTCTTTTCAACTCGGCGAATGCGACATCGCATTCATCCGTCCATTCGTACCTAGTGCCTTTACGCTGTAGGGTAGTTATGGGTTTTGTGATTTTTGAGAAACCCTCAACAAACCTTCTATAATACCCGACTAACCCCATGAAGCTTCTCACTTCATGCGCATTTCTTGGCACGGGCCAATCCATTATGGCCTTCACCTTCTCAGGGTCCACTGAAATTCCCTCGCCTGAAATTATATGCCCTAGATAATTGATCTCCTTCTGCTAAAATGAGCATTTGGACAACTTACTGTACAACCGATGCTCTCTTAAGCATGCCAACACTATTCACAAGTGTTCCTTGTGCTCATTTTCATTCTTGGAGTAGATGAGGATGTCATCCAAGAAGACTTGCACAAACCGATCTAAGTACTTAAGAAACACACTATTCATGAGACTCATGAATACAGTTGGGGCATTGGTCAAACCAAAGGGTACCACTACAAACTCATAGTGCCCAAACCTTGTTTGAAAAGCAGTCTTAGGTATATTACCTTCCTTAATTCGTAGATGGTGGTAACCTGATTGTAAGTCAATCTTTGAGAAGACTGTCGCCCCTTTCATTTGATCAAAGAGGTCATCTATTCGAGGTATTGAGTACCTATTCTTATTGTGGCTCTATTCAAATCTCGGTAATCGATGCAAAGACGCAAGAAACCATCCTTCTTCTTCACAAAAATTACTGGTGCGCCCCATGGTGAAATGCTTGGTCTGATGAACCCTAGGTCTAGCAGTTCCTTCAACTGCATTTGCAACTCACAAAGTTCTGGGGCCATCATCCTGTATGGTGTCTTCGATGTTGGCTCCGAACTAGGTTTTACCTCAATGGTAAAATCAAGTTCCCTCTTAGGAGGTAACCCAGGTAATTCCTTTGGAAAGAAGTCACTGAATTCAGCTAACACTGGGTACTCATCAAAGGAGGGTCCCTTCTCATTGTTTACCACTTCAACAATATACAACTGACATCCCTGTCACATACATTGCTTTACGTTCATCGTGGATATGAAACGTAGGGACACCTTCCATTTGATACCCTAGATCTTGATGGCCTCTCCTTTGTCATCAATGCAAAGAACTTTCTTTCCATAACAGTCCAAGAAATCTTGATGTTCCTCAAGCCAATTCATACCTATGATGATATCATAAGTTCCAAGGGTGGTGACATACACTTTGACTTGTGTAACACACACCCCGAGATCCACTACGAACTTGTCGACACTAGGTCCTACCGCTTGCTTTACCCTTGAAGCCATTTCGACTAAGTTGAAATCGTTATGCTCGTAGGCTACCAACCCACATTTGTCTAATGCATATGGTGAAATAAAACTATCCATAGCACCCGGATCAAACAATATTCTAAGTTTAACATTATTGACCGTACCTGATTATTCCAGCACAGTGGATTGGTGCTCTACCTGATGGTTGTGTACTACTGCCGAGATCTGATGCCTGCTACCTCCACTCCCCATTGAATCCTTTCCTTCTCGATGCACTGTACCGTATCGTAATTCGGGACTGTCACGCTGGTAATGTGGACCTACACATACCCAACAAGCAACCTGTAATGGAGTAGGCGAAATAACCTGTTCAGACCTCTGAGAGGGGTTCCTCCCCTTGGGACCCCTTCTCTTGCCGACTGGTCCTCTAAAATTCCTCACACCCCAGTGAGTTCCTGTGGCTGACTGGGGCACCGCCCTAGTTGCCATTGATCTGTCTACCATTGCAACTCTTGGTGTGTACCTGTTATCGTAGGGAGGTGGCCTCACATATCCTCCTTGAGGGTAGTTTTGAGGGGCCTTCCCCACAAACCCTGACTGCTGAGAGTTGAATGACCTGATGGGATTTGCCCCCAACATCTCCTCACTGTAATGAGCACAATCTATAGCTTCAGCAAACGAAGTCGGTTTCCACATCTGTACTTGGGCCCTGATCTTGGTATTGAGCACATACACGAAGAGCTCAACCTAGCATTCGTTGTTGTCCAAGTAGGGGACATGCTTGAATAATTCCATAAAAATCGCTTCATAATCCTCCATGGATAGATGCCTTTGTACTAAGGCATGAAGAGCCATTGCTTATTCTTCCTGGTAGGATGCGGGTAGGTACTTTCCTTTGAAATTTTCCACAAATAGTTCCCATGGAACTGTGTCTAGTGTAAGGTGTTGCTGCTTGGGTTTTCACCCAAGCATGTGCTAATGAGCACCTACTAACTTTGTAGTAGCAGTCTCGATTAAAGCAGTAAAAACTAATGTAAAAAACAAATATTAATCTAACATGTGCAAGAAAGTAAATCTACAGTAAACAGTAAAAACTCGAATGATCCATGTAAAACAAATTTTTATTTATGAAAAATGGCTTTACAAATAACAAGTTACCTCAAATGGTGAGGTTGGTTGAGCTTGAGCAGCTGCAAGGGTGAGGTGCTCCAATGCTCCAATGATCTTTCTCTTCTCCAAATGCAAGTGGGATGATTGGCCAAAAAGGGAACTCCAAAGATGGATCTAAGCTCAAATGGTGGCTCAAGATCTCAGGGAAGAAATTGGCAGCATAAGGATAGGATGAATGTGGATGAATAGTGAGGAGCCTCTATCACCTTTTTATAGCTTTTGGGTGATGGAGAATACAACCATGGTTTAAGGAAACCAATGGTATTGGTGAAAATGGTTTAGGTTTTCTTTTCCTCTTTTTCCCTCTTTTTTCCTTTTTTGAGTATATTTTTGAATTTTATTCCCTTTTAATTGATTTTTGGGAATTTTGGACCCCTTTGGAGGGTTTTTTGTATTTTTTGAGGAAAATTAAATATTTTGAGGAGAAAAAAATGGATTTTGGCCTTTTTGGTGGCCTTTGAGGGTTTTTTGAGGTTTTAGAGGCAAAAATGGTAGGAAAAGTGGACAAATGGGTCACATGAATAGGGAAATGAGCTAGTGAGCACTTTTTGGGTGTTAACAGATTGCCCCATGATGTGTGAGGGCAGGAGCTCATCGTATGGCCGGTAGAAAACATAATTTCTTTGTCTTTTTCCTGGGGTTTGGAGGAGAGAAGAGATCGATTGGAGACTGGAACGATGGTCCCATACAAACTATGAAAACTGAAAATACATGGCCTCAAAATGAATGAGGAAAAATCTCTGATAATGGACGAGGCGGGCATACCCATGCTCGTATCAAGACATATAAATAACAATGAGGCCCAAAAAAGGGGACTTGAACAATACATATAAACCTGCTATGTACATCATAATGGTCCAGAGGGGACACAATGCTGGGACATACTCATGGTCATACCATGACTGATCTGAAGAACTGATACACTGGAGAAAGGCAACAACCGTTCTGAATGTGGTGTCAGAAGAGCTGATGAACTGCTGGATCTTAAGGTATCCAACAACTGGATGGATTCAATAACTGTGAGTCAGAATATCAAGGGTACACTAAACTGTATCTGAATGTGCACTCGAAGAAGTATACAACTGGGGTACTTCTGAATACTGTCGCCAAGCACATCCCGGATATCCACAGGAACATATAACTAGTTGTTCCTAAAGTAGACTCACCACTGTGCTAGAGTTAGGTGACATCTGGGGTCTTAACTAATAAATGAAAAGACTGATACCCTATACGAATCTCAATGATGCGATCAAGGTGTTGACGTCGAGCATGTGAGAAACAATCATTTGGAGAGGCACTAAGGACTCCTTTCAAAATGATCCATAGGAACTCACCACTAATGGTTATGAGTCCAAGGCATAGGGAACTCTGGGTCTATCCTCTGGAATAGATTGGTTGGTGTCGACAGAGGCAGACCTTGCAACTACCAAGGAAATGATGTTTCCTTGATAGGAGCGCAAGGTGTACAATCGAGAGGGGATAGTATTGATATTGGGACTGACATACTGTGGGGATGGGGAATAAATGGGGTCATAGAGTGGGGGACTCAAACTTCCTTTGTTCAGAGCATGATGACATGGTTGACCTCGCATCATATGAAACTAACTTTAGGTATGGGGACCATTGCTTAAGGGATCAGGGGTATGTACTGCAATGGGAGAGACTCAGGAGGGAAAAATGATGTATGGTATCGGGAAATCTCAGGGTGACACATTGCAGAATACTTTGAACAAATGCGACTATAATGGGGAAGCTGCCATGATAGTGTGACTAGACATGATCTGTTGTGGCGCCGAGAGGCACCGTTTGGGACTTCTTCATTGTTTTAAGGAGCTCCAAGAAGGGATAAAAGTGTGCTCAAAATGGTATTGTCGTGTGGATTTGTACGATCCCTAGGATAGTTCATGCTCATGGCTGCTTTCGATTTTAGAGAGTTTGAAAGCAGTAAGTAGACTCCAAGGGGGTTCTTTTTTGTGTGTTAGTCTCCAAGGCCCAAAAAAGCATAAAATGATGCAATGAAGAACTCTTCTAGCCCATGTGACTAGAGTATTCCTTTTTCGTAATTAGTCTACAAGGTCCGGAAAATGGGTAAACTTATACCAGGTAGATGCCCTTTCAAATACTTTTAACGAGCATGAAAGGAAGCAAGATTGCTCGACAATCTTTTCATTGTTTTAGGAGTCAGAAAAGAGCTTAACAGAAACTCCCTAAGTGCCTTTTTCGTAAAGGAATTGATCGGCCTGAAAAATGGATAAAATCATACCGAACAAAAGTAATGGTGAGGCAAGGAGGAAGTGTTCAATGAATGGAAAAGTATGGGGATTAAGCACAATGATTAGGGGGGAACACTAATGGGGCCTCCTTGCGGTTTGATGAATGATAGAAAAACAACGCCATAATTGTAGTATGGATGGAGCGGAGGGCTCGTGTATAAGATGTGATGTACGAATTTGTAAAATTCGATAATGGCCTGATGTGGCACGCAAAATGAGGCGGTAGGATGTGTGGACAAATGCCCAAAAAATCTGGTGGTGAGAGTGAGAAGTAATCTCAAGCATCATTACGAGTGGGGAAAACTGAATCCGACGATATAAAATTTGTCAAAAACGGAGAGCGGTCGATGTGGCACTGCTTGACCACCTCCCGGTGAAATTGAGAAACGGGCTTGACCACCGCGAAGTTTTCGCTGCGCTGAATCCAATGGTATCAACGGTTTGAAAAATGGATGTCGTATGACTCTGGAATGGTTGACTGAAAATGGGTCAAATGTCTATAAATAACAAGTGGACCAATAGTGACATGTGTCATTTTCACTGTTGAGTTTGACAGGAGATTTGAGTTGGCTAGAGCTATTTCATCATTTGCGGGAGAACCGACCGTCATATTTTTATTCCGTGAGTTCCAAGTAAGCCTATTGGCCCTAAGCTTTTATTTTATTCGCTTTCGGGGGGGATTGGGTCTCGGGGGTGGCTCATTGGTCACGTTGGGTGACCAATGGGGTTTATCGCGAATCTCGAGCCTTTTTGCGCGATTTGGATCGCGGGTTTGGCCATCACAGCTGCGATGTGGATCACGAATGTGGGCTCGTCAGTCGCGATCCACATCATGACTGTAGTATTCACAGTCGCGATGTGGATCACGACTGTGGTTTCCATAGCCGCGATATGGATCGTGACTATGGTCTCCATAGGCGCGATTTGGATCGCGGCTATGGCTTCCACAGTCGCGATTTGGATTACGACTATGGCTTCCACAGTCGCGATTTGGATCGTGGCTGCTGGCCCTACAGCCGCGATCTGGATCGTTTGCTGGGGGAAATTTTATGGCATGTTTCTAATTTAAAATTTTCTTGTTTACTTGGCAGGATGCTCAGGTTGTCGAGGGCATCGTGGAGGGAGAGAGAGATTTTGGATGCTCTGATGCAGATCATCTGTGAGAACCATCATGCAGAGGCTGCTTTGGCTTTGGGCGAACTGCTAAAGTTCGCCCAGATTCCCCTTATGCGTTCAACAAATTTATTGTTGAACAAGTTGATCGACTTCTGGGACCCGTATATTCAAGCCTTTATGGTTCAAGGTGAGAGATTGGATCTCACCTTGACAGATGTTTATTTTCTGACTAGATTGCCCCGCTTAGGTATGATAGGGGATACTCAGCCCAGGATACCGAGTGATGTTGATATAGAGGATCTACTTGAGAGATTTTTCCGTCCAGGGTCTTGCGTGCATGCTAGTGCACTTCTAGTTAGTGATTTGCGGGATCCGCCGATGCGAGTAGTCGTGGCTTGCGTACTACGAGTACTTGGAGCATAGGCGCCCCATCGATTGTCGGGGGGTAGATGTTGTTGGTTCATCGGGTTATGATTGGGACATACTATGCCTGGGAGAATATGTTTCTTGCCTGTGTTCAGCGTGAGCTGAGCAAGGTGAGGTTGCAGGGGGGAGAGTTTAGCTATGCTTCGTTCCTGTGTTGTTTCTTTTTTGAGCGGGTGCCTACATTACGGCCCTGTGTGCCGGTCCGAGGTGGTGGGATGAGTGAGTCGTGGATGGTGCGGTGGGGAGAGATGATGTGCCGGAGTGGTGGCGGGGCAGTTGGACATTTCTTTACTATAGAGATGTACAAGCAGTGGGAGCAGATGCCAGTTTTGTTCGATGATTATCCGTACTAGACTATGCATTACTGGGGGGATATTGAGATGCCGCGAGCTCTAGGTCAGGCCTAGGGGACAGATGGTACGTATTTGTTTTTGTTTTCTCTTTTATCATATCATGTTTGTATGTTTTTCTATGATGATAGCTAGAGGTGTTTTCATGATGCTGACGTCTTCTAGTGTTGGTTATTGCATATGTAGGTCCGCGACCTACATTGGAGCATCAAGGCTGCAGGGGTCGTGTGATGGTGGTGGCACCTCCACCACCTACTCCACCTGCACGAGGAGTTATATGCCGCTAGGGCGATGATGTAGAGGATGTACGGGATACCATCGATCGACTACTGGATGGTGTGGCAGATGATGGCTGGAGGGATTTGGACCAGGAGGTGTTAGACTTATGTTTTGATGCTCCACGAGAGTGGAGGTCGATTTTGAGGCGGATTGCTATGTTGGAAGCAGAGAGGAGGGCTAGGGATCAGTATGATCCAGAGGAGCAGGAAGGCTATGATGACGAGGATTAGATTGTTTATTACCTGTGCCCAAATGTTGATGAGCATATGGGGATGTTTTTTGTGGATATGTATTATGTACGACTGATGTATTTTTTGTATATTTGGGTGCTGAGGGCACTCTTGACATTATGACTATATGATTTTATATATATTTATGCACATGGATGCATTTTTGGTTATCAAGTCGTGTATGCACGTGGATGCAATTGTTTATGTTTTTGTATGCTCGTGGAGGCACATTCTATGCACGTGGATGCACTACTATGATGGTTTCTTTTGTTTGTTTATATGATTTTTTGATGCCTATGTGATGAATGTTTTGATGTCCTACATGGTTTGGTTGACGTGCCAATCTAGAATGTTGTTAGCCATTTGGTCTACTACACTATTGAAATTTCTTGGGACATGAGTGAATGAAATGGATTCAAACTGTTGAACCATTTGTTTAGTGCACAAAATTTTTCTAAAGAGACAGGGATTGCGTACTTGGTAACAGTTGTTGAGTTGGGAAACAAGGAACTGGGAGTCGAGGAAGACGTGAAGGTGACTTATGCCCATATGGAGGGCAGCGGTTAGGAGAGTGGTTACAACATCGTACTCAGCCTGGTTATTTGTAGCAGCACCTATGCACACTCCGTCGAGGTGAATCAACTCATGTGAGGGGGAATAGAGTACCCAAGCTGCAGAGGTGAGATTTGGAGACCAATGACTTGCACCGTCGGCAAATCCAACAAAGTAAAGTGGAACAGGATCCATCTGTGGTCATGCAGGAAAACAAGATGTAAGGTTTTTGAAAGTTGACAGTGAAAAAAGAATTAAAACTGTACAATATGTACTGTGGTGTCCGAAAGATTTTATGGGTAAAAGCGTTTGAGATACAACCCATTACGAGGGTTTCCTTTTGAGTCGGTCAAGATGTATGCCCATGTCTGAGGCAAGTATGTATGATGTATGGGCATTGCCATAGGGATTCAAATTTTCCTTTGCCCGTTTTGTCATGGGCTTGATCGCAAACGAGTATAAGGTCTCCTTCACTAAATGCTCGTGGGTGAACATGTTTATTGTAACCAACTTTGGATCGGTTCTTCGCAGCCTCAATGGTTTGGAGCGCTACGCAGCGATCTTCGCCAGCTTGCTCTAAAAGAAGTAAGCGTTGTTCAATTGGTGAAGTATCTGGGAGGAGTTCAATAGCAATATGCAATGTCGGGATTTGACACTCAATGGGGAGGACAGATTCCACGCCGTGAACCAAATGGAAAGGGGTGAAACCAATGGCAGTTTTAGTGGACGTGCGGTAAGCCCACAGTGCGGGGAAAAGCATGTGATGCCAATTGAACTTATGTCGATCGACAGTGAGCTGGAGGATTGTCTTCAAAATTTTGTTAATAGCTTCAACTTGGCCGTTCCCTTGGGGGTAGTAGGGGGAGGTGTATTGGTGTTTGAATTTAAGGAGGGTTGACAATTCTCGCCAAACAAAGTCCTCAAAGTGAGAACCATGGTTTGAGACAAGTTGCTTAGCTACTCCAAAACAAGTAATAACATGGTTGAAGAAGAAGCGAGCTGCAGTGTTGGCTTTGCAGTTGAAAGTAGGCATGGCTTCTGCCCATTTGGTAAAGTAATTGACGGCCACAACGATGTATTTATGGACACCAGCTGATGTAGGATTACACTCCATGAAGTCGATGGCCCATTTGCAAAAGGGTCCAACGGTGACGACTGGATGAAGAGGGGCAGGGGGTGTTCTTGCCTTGGGGGCAAAGAGCTGGAAGTTTTGGCAATGTTTGACCGCTGTGATGCAATCGGTAAATAATGAGGGCCAAAAATAAACTGCACGGATCACCTTTTGGGTAGTGGCCATTCTCGAGAAATGGCCGCCGCAGGCACTGCTATGACAATCATTAAGAACTTGTTCTGCTTCTTCTCGTGAAAGGCAATGTCATAATATGGTGTCAATGCCGCGTCGATATAAGACATCGCCTAGAGGAGATAATGGGAAGCATGGTGACGGATACGACGACGTCTGTCACGGTCAACATCGGGTCAAAATTTTTGTGTGCGCAGGTAGACCAAAATGTCGCCATACCAAGGGTCATCTGACGAGATGATGAACAAATGGTCGTCAGTTAGATTAGTATTGACTGAAGGTGATGGTGATAGGGATGGTAGGTCTGTAATTAATTGAGCAAGCGCTAGGGCTTTGGTACTCTTAGGGGTTGTGAAAGGTAGGTCATATTCTTGTAAGATAATAACCCATTTAGCAACATGGCCCTGCAGGAGGCGATGGATCAAGAGGTATACCATGGGGTTGGAGTCTGCGACAACTTTGGTGTGGCTCATGATGTAATGTTGCAACTTCTGTACTGAAAAGATGATGGCGAAGGCCATTTTCTCTTCGTATGGGTAACATAGTGGTGGGCCAGATAAGGTTTGGCTCACATAATAAAGAACATGTTCTTGACGAGCAGGGTCTTCCTGTACGAGAACCCCAGAAACGGCATAGTCAGATGCCGAAATGTAAAGGATGAAGTCTTTAGAGAAATCCGGAGGGGAAATCAAAGGGGCATTAGTGAGAGATTTCTTCAGGTCATCAAAAGCTCCTTGTGCTCGTTTGTCCCACACAAAAGGGATGTGGGTATGGAGCAAACGAAGGAAGCCATGAACCGTCGTGGCATAATATGGGACAAAATGGCGGAGGGAGTTAGCTTTCCCCTGTAGGCTCTGTAACTGTTGCAATGTTCATGGTGATGGAAGGTCTAAGATGGCTTGGACCTTTAATGGATCGACTACGATACCTTTTTACGAAATGATGAAACCTAATAACCATCCCACCAGAACGCAAAATACACATTTGAGTGGGTTCAAGCGGATTTGATATTTGCGACAACGTAGAAAGACTTGTCGGAGGTCGTTCATATGGTCGAATCATTTTTTCGATCGGGCCGTGAGGTCGTCAAGGACTACCAAGATAATGTTAACCAAATCGTGGAAACAATAGGTCATGGCCCACTGAAAGGTGGCTCCAGCATTTTTAAGACTGAAGGGCATAACACGGTAAGAAAAAGTGCCCCATGGGGCGGTGAAAGCTGTCTTGTATTGATCTTCTTTGCGAATGTGAATTTGGTTATACCTAGAGAAACCATCCATGAAAGATAGTATCTCATGCCCCACACATGCATCGGAAGCTGGTCTATAAATGGCGTGGGGAAGTTGTCCTTGGGACAAGCTTGGTTTAGGTCACGAAAGTTAGTACAGGAACAGATAGTGCCTTGATTCTTGTTAACTGGTACTGGGTTAGAAACCTAGGTGGTGTATGCTATGGGTTAAATGAACCCTGTTGAATGAAGCTTCTCAATTTTCTCTTTAACGGTAGGAAGCTTAGACGGGTGGATGGGGAGTTGTTTTTGGCGGATAGGTGGTATGTTGGGCCAAGTGTCAATGTGGTGTTCTACAATAGCGGGATCAAGACCCGGCATCTCAGTGTAGGACCATGCAAATACGTTGCGGAACTCTTGGAAGAGTTCCTTGTAAGCTTGTACCTCATCCTCTGTGCATGATGCGCCCAAGGAAATGAGCTCGAGTATTCCGGGCTTGGTAGAGATGTCAACTTTAATAACGTGTGAAATATTGGCCATATTGCCTTCCTCAAAGGCATCAGGGGCTGGGATTGGATCCTTAAACCAATCGACCTTGGTGGGAATGAAATATTTGGATTCAATGGAGAATTGATTTGCCGTGGAAGCGGTAGATGCTTCGGGGATGAAGTATGATCGATGGTGCATATCATCCCAGGGGTAGTCAGGTGCGGTAAGTGCTTCAAGTATTTCCTCATCATTGCGGAAGCATTGTTTTGTCAAATTGGTTGACTGGGGTGCACTGGTGGACAAGATCATATAAATGGTATTAATCTCTTCCGAGGAGGAATATTTTGGGGGGTATATTTCCTCAATAAGGGGAGGGGATATTTCTAGGTCGACATTATTCAGTTCGTATAGAGCTGCTCTGTAATCTAGGAGATCAGGGTAGTGATGTGAGTAATGGCCGTAAATGCCGCATATTGCACAAGGGTGATTGGTACGCAACGATTTGTTGCGATGTTGAGGAGCTAGTTCTAGTTTAACAACTGGGATGTTAGCATCATCATTCAACATTTGCATGTGTTCCTGAAGTGCTGGTAATTGTGGACATTGATGGGTAGCATGGCCTAAATCGTTGCACAAAGAGAATTTGGGGGCAGCACAAAATGTTGGGGGATCCTTCGCCAACTTTGGAGTCGATGGGGCGGTGCGGGTTGCAGGTACAGCGGTGTAGTTTTGTGGGCCTCTGCCCCTAGTGTAGCGGAGAGGAGGGGGAGAATTACTGGATGTTGATGTAGTTGCCACTATTGGAGGTGGTCGGTTTTAAATGTTCACTACACTAGGGGGTGGATGATTAGAGGTATCGATGGGTTGCACCGGTTGTAAAATGACATTCGGTGTCAGGGGAGGGGTTGGGGCACAGGTATTCCTAATGTTAATCCTAGAAGATTGAGCGTAGCCATTACTGGGGTGCTGACTGCTCTTGAAGGAGGAAATAGAAACGAGATAGTGTGGATGGGTGTAGCTCCTACATGACTAGGCACCGAGGGTGGTTGCGGTAGTAAAGGGGGCTGTTGGTTAGGTGCCTGCGTATGGTGTGAGAGGGTGCATGTCACGTCCCCACCCATCATACCAGTGCGATGGAGAGAACGTTAGACTGAAGCCAGGGCATCTAGCCCCATGAACTTTTAAATAAGCCTTCACATAATATAAAAGGACATATGGAAATGTATAATTATAAGAGAACACAACGGAAGTAATTTCAATTACACATCCATCATACATTCAAGATATTCATCAAATAAATAATTGCAAAGTTAACACAAGAGAATACTTATCTTAACAAAGTAGTCCCAAGCAACCAGCTATGCATCTGCAACGTTGCACCCAACCATCGGCCAGTTGTGCTTATCAACCTCTTGATACAACTGCCACCCTCGAGCTGGGCATGATTTCTATAAGGAATCAAGGAACAACAGACTCACACATAGCCAAGCATACACCAAGATGAGCCAAGCCAATCTACAATTGGGTTTATCAGGTTGCTAGGAAATGGAAAGGAAGAATTGCTAAGCTAGTGAGCTCAAGCACAGAGCCAAGGATACCTCTACAAGATCTATCTAGCTTGGCACCCACAATGCCTACACATGCCACTCAAGGAAGTATTCCCTTCACCAATGCACAGTCCCTCAAGCCATACCTTCCAATCTAGAGTGTCTAAGGTGTGCATAGAAGAGTAGCCATCCCTCTTGATCTTCTTGAGAGGTTATTTCCCCCACTAGGTTTATCAAGCCAATTATATCCACTACCACTCAAAATCTCTTGCTCACAGATTCAAACCAAAACAAGGATGCACATAACAACAGAACCACAATTATTGGGCATGATAAAAACGTTTTTACAGTGAGATGCCCAAAGATGGGGTTTCTACCAGCCCAGAAAAACATGGGAAGACCCAAAAACGAAATGGCAATTGGGGATTCAACCCTGGAGAGCAAAAACCATTTTCAGAAAAACGCCCATGGGTATTTTGGGGCAAAAACGACCTCCCTCACAGTCCCAAATCGTGGCCCTCCTCTCCTAGCTGTTGTACAATGAAAAAACGAGCTCCTAGGCATGGAAAATGTAGGGAAAATGGTGAAAAACATGATGGGGAAAGCCCATCTAGCTCAGACTGCGTGAGAGGGCAAAGGCCATGGGTGAAAGATAGCTTTAGGCACCATTTCATGGGTGTTTTCTTTCCCAAGAAGCAAAAATACGAATTCCCATGTTGATGGCTTGCCCATGCACGAAATTGGCTTCCATACCTCTCCATTCCCAAGGAATTAACTGCCTCAACAAACTCTTGGAAGAATTAAATGATTGGGTGCATAACCCAAAATGGGTAGTTGGTGGTTTATGGGTTTTCTCATTAACACATGGATTAACACCATTGGATGAAGGGTTTGAATAATTTCCCTCCCTATTCCTTGTAGAATCATGCCCCCATCTCTTTGTTGCATTGCATAGCTAGTTGTGGGTTTTTCATTAAAATTCATATTTACATGATGTCTTAATTTAAATTGTGCCTATCTAGCACAAGAACCATAGGCGTCTATTTTTAATTGCCGATACATAAAACTCTAAATCAATGGTGGGGCCTTGGCCTTGAGCTCCTCACCATGATTAAATATCAATATTTACATCATTTATGATTTAATCCAAAAAGGGGATCAAAATGGGGACATTACATTCCCCTCCCCTTACATTAGCACTGTCCTCAGTGCTCATCAAAATTGAACAAAAATGGATATGCCACCCTCATGGCATCCTCCAACTCCCATGTAGCCTCATCGGGACCGTAGTGCTTCCATTGCACCTTTATCTGTCCAATGGCTCGGTTCTGGAGCAATGTTACCTTCTTGTCTAGGATGCACAACGGATTGGTTTGGAATTCTCCCTCGGGTTCCACCTGGATCACATCCCAATTAATCACATGGTTAGGATCATGTACATATTTCTTAAGCAAAGAGGCATGAAAAACATTATGAGCTTTAGTAATAGCAGGCAATGCAAGTCTATATGTAACCGGACCTATTCTTTCAAGCACTTCGAATGGCCCACAATATCTAGGTGATAGCTTGGCACAACTCCCAAGCTTCAAGGAACTCTTCCTTGATCTCACTCTAAGATACACATGATCCCCAACATTGAATTCCCTATGCACTCTATGTTTATTTGCATAGCTTTCCTGTCTATCCTGGGCTGTTTTTAAATTCTGTCTGATCTTGGCAACTTCTTGCTCCATTTCCTTAAGCAATTCTGGCCCAAGTACAATTCTGTTCACTGGATTGTCCCAAGTCACTGGTGTCCTACACCTTCTGCCGTACAAAGCCTCATAAGGACTCATTCCCAATGATGCTTGTTGCCCATTGTTATATGCGAATTCTACCAAGTGTAGATAATCCTCCCACTTGGGTGGTTTGTCCATTACATACATGCAGAGCATGTCTTCAAGCACCTGATTTACTCTTTTTGTTTGCCCGTCTGTTTGAGGATGGTACGCGGTGCTAAAGTTCAACTGTGTACCCAAATCTACAAAGAGACCTTTCCAAAAATTGGAAGTGAACTTGGTATCCTTGTCAGAAATTATTGCCTTAGGCAACCCATGTAGTCTGTAAATTTCCTTCATGAAAATATTTGCAATGGCATCGGCTTTATGTGTGGATTTAACCGGTATGAAATGTGATGCCTTTGTTAACTTGTCCACCACAACCATGATGGAATCATGTTGTCTCATAGTCATTGGCAATCCTGTAATAAAATCCATGGAAATTATTTCCCATTTCCATTCTGGAATTGGCACTGGGTGCAATAAACCTGCGGGGTGTTGGTGTTCAACCTTCACCTGCTGACACTTCATGCACTTAGAAATGTATTCAACGACATCTTTCTTCATCCCTGGCCATAAATAATATTTTCTTGCTGTAGCAATTGTTTTCTGATATCCTGGGTGACCAGAGTATGGAGCCTTATGGATTTCATCCATAACAATCCTTCTCAAATCTGCCACATTGGGAATATAGACTCTATTTTTAAAGGTAAGAAGTCCGTCTTCCTCCAAATGATAACCCTCATACTTCTTGCCAAGGTCTTGCTGCCGCAATTTGTCCTTTATCTGCTCATACACTCCATCCTCAACAATATGGTTAGCAATCTGCTGCTTCAAATCTAGTTGGTAAGTACTAAGTGCTGCCACATGCATTTCATGTACCTTCCCGCTGAGTGCATTAGCCACCTTGTTTTCTTTCCCTTTTATGTGTTTGATTTCAAAATCAAATTCACACAAGAATTCCAACCATCTAGCTTGCTTAGCATTTAAAGTTGGCTGATCGAACAAGTATTTCAGACCACAATGGTCTATCCTTAACTCAAATTTTCTTCCCATTAAGTAATGCCTCCACATCTTTAAAGCATGTACTATGGTTGCAAGTTCTATATCATGAGTAGCATAGTTCTTCTCATGCTCCTTCAACTTTCTTGACTCATATCATATCACGTGGTTGTCTTGCATAAGAACTCCTCCAAGTCCTTGATTGCATGCATCGGTACACACCACAAAGTCTTTTTCTGGGTCTGCAATTTTCAAAATTGGTGCACTTGTAAGAAGATTCTTCAACCGTTGAAAACTTTCCTCACATCTTGGTGACCATTCAAAATTTATCCCCTTCTTTTGCAAAGAAGTGATCGGGTTTGCAACCTTGGAGAATCCTTCGATAAACCTCCTATAGTAACCAGCAAGGCCCATAAAAGATCTCACATCAGTCACATTCCTTGGAGTTGGCCAATTCATAATGGCTTCAATCTTCTCAGGGTCTACAGATATTCCTTCGTCGGAGATGATGTGACCCAAATAATGAATTCTATCTTTATAAAAGTCACATTTGCTCAACTTTGCATACAGCTTATGCTCCCTTAGTAATTGCATTGTCATTCTCAAATGTTCTTCATGCTCTTCTTCATTCTTAGAATAGATGAGAATGTCGTTTAGGAATACAAGAACAAACTTGTCCAAATACTTGCTAAAAACATTATTCATAAGACACATGAATGTAGCTGGTGCATTTGTGAGACCGAATGGTACCACTACAAACTCATAGTGTCCATACCTCATTCTAAAGGCTGTCTTATGAATATCTTCTTCTTTAATTCTTACCTGATGGTAACCAGACCTCAAGTCAATCTTTGAAAATACCTTTTCTCCTCTCATTTGGTCAAAAAGGTCATCAATTCGGGGCAATGGGTATTTGTTCTTCACAGTGACTTTGTTCAACTACCTGTAGTCAATACATAACCTGAGTGTTCCATCTTTCTTTTTCACAAATAGAACAGGTGCTCCCAACGGGGACACACTTGGCCTAATATATTTCTTTTCCAGCAACTTTTGTAATTGCATTTTCAATTCTAGCAATTCCGGTGTACTCATCCTGTAAGGTGTCTTAGACATTGGTGCCACTCCTGGAACGAGTTCAATTGTAAAGTCAATGCCTCTCTTTGGAGGAAGTCCTGGAATCTCATCAAGAAAAACATCCCTGAATTCTTGCAATACATGATAGTCCTCCAATTTAAGAGTTTTGTTCTCTGCTGCCTCTAAAATGTGGGCTGCATACAATTGACATTCCTTCCTATGGAACTTCTTCAGCTGCATGGCTGAAACCTGTCTAACAGAAGTCACCTTTGGAATGCCTTTTACAACCCTCGGGTTTCCTTCTTAGTCCATGCATTCAAATGTCTTATTGTAGCAGTCAAGTTTAACCCTGTGTGCTTCTAACCAATCCATTCCAATGAGAATATCATAGGAACCCAGTGGTAAAATATTCATATTTGCGTAAGTGAATAGCCCATCCATCTCTAATGGACATTTCTCTACAATTTCACTAACTTTTCTCTTGGTTCCAGTGGCTAGTTGAACTAACCATGATTTACTATGCTTTAATTTCTTAAAAGCACAAATCTCAACAATTCTAGGAGTGACATAAGTGTGAGTAGATCCAGGATCAATCCAAATAGAACAGATTGCTTGGCAATCTTACCTTCAACTTCAACCATAGTTGATTGATGATCTGCCTGGTGGTCTTCTACTGCTGCATAGATTCTAGGGATTGTCCTCGCCACTTGACCCACAATTTCAGCTCCTTGGATGTTGCGAACTTGATTTGGATTCCCATTCCGATGTGGACAGTTCCTAAGCATGTGCTCCCCTCCACAACCCCAACATTGAAGTGGTTCTCTTGGCTCCTTTGTATCTCTTGGCTTGTCTCCCATCATCCTAGTTGGCTTAGTCACAACCTGTGATGGTTGCCTTTGCTGATTCCGGAATTGAGGAGGCTTGAACCCCTTCTTCCTTTGATCAAACTTTTCGTTTTTCTTATCCTTCCATGCCTTATGGAATTCTGGTTTGCTTATGTTTTGATCAAAGCAATACTTGGCCTTTCTTATGGCCTCCTCTAGAGTTCGAGGTTCATCAAACTCAATTCTATCTTTATATGACTGGGGCAGTCCACTCAGGAAACACTGAATTTTCACCTTATCATCTTGAATATACCTGACATACCTCAACAGCTCCAAGAACTTGTTTTCATATTCTTCCATGGTTAATTGTCCCAATCTCAGTTCATGGAACTCTTTGATCTTATCATCATACTACCTATCAGAGAGGTATTTCTGCTTGAAGTATTTCTTGAACTGCTTCCCCAAAATCTTCCTTTCATTGATCTTCTTCACTTGCCTGATGTGTTCCCACCATATAGATGCTCTTCCATTCAAGTTGAAGATGGCTACCCTTGCTTTCATATTTCCCGAGTAGTCTTGGACTTGGAAATACTTTCTCATCCCAAGAAGCCAAGCTTCAGCTTCTTGACCAGACTTTATCTCTCCATCAAATGTAGGAGGTTTCGCCTTCTTAAATTCCCCATGTGAATTGTTCTTGTAGTGCTTCTTCCTCTTACTCTCGCGAGATGAAGAGCTTGAACCCTCAATGGATTTTTCAGAGTCAGATGATTCATTAGAAGAGATTTCTGGAGTATATGTTCTGTCTGTAGAAACTCTTCTTGGGCTACTGGCCCTCTTGCAGGAATTCCTCCTAGAACTACTCCCACCCCTTTCTAGATTTGATGTTTGATGCCGAGAGTTTATTTGCCTTTGGATGTCTGTCAAACTCTGTAGCATGGCTGCATTCAATTGATTTTGTTCTTCTTGAGCTTTAATCATCCTTTCATTGTCTTCTCTATAGCTTTGCAACTCCACCCTTAGGCTTCTCATGGTGGCTACAATACCTGGAGGAGTCTCTTGATTTCTTATCCCATTAGATTCTGTTTCAACATTTTCAACATGTGTGTTCTCCCCCATGGCATCTGTCTCAGGCTTATAGGGATCCTGTGCATCATCCATGATGTTGATTTTCTTGGCCCAACCAAGATCCAAAACTTTCCAACTATACTATCTAGAGTGCTGCCTTGATGTAACTGTGATTCTGCAAACTGTGTTCATCAACACAATTGTTAGCTACATTATATTCTCAGAAATTCATAAATTACTTTCATGCACGTGGGAAAATATTATATTGACAATTTGTCAAATCATAGAATTTTCTCACAATCAACGACACATGAGGGGGACGACGGGGGTCAAGGGGGCTTTCCCCCTTGTGGCTTCGTCGAGGGCAGCGCCCTCGTTTTTTTGTTTTGTTTTGTTTGTAAATCTTTCCATTTTGCACAATCTGGCGCATAAGTTCCATGGTAATTTTTCCATTTTTGGCACCTGAAAATCTCCCTGAAAAATGGCTGAAATTCCTTGTTTCGGATCAACTTGTGGAGTTCTTCTGCAATTTCGGAGTTCTTTCGCAATTTCAGAGTTCTTCCGCAATTTCGTAAGAGAATTGAAAGTTCCTTCCGCAGTTTCAGAAGAGAATTGAAAATTCCTTCCGCAGTTTCAGAAGAGAATTGGAAATTCCTTCCGCAGTTTCGGAAGAGAATTGAAAATTCCTTCCGCAGTTTCGGAAGAGAATTGGAAATTCCTTTCGCAGTTTCGGAAGAGAATTGGAAGTTCCTTCCGCAGTTTCGGAAGAGAATTGGAAAATTCCTTCCGCAGTTTCGGAAGAGAATTGAAAATTCCTTTCGCAGTTTCGGAAGAGAATTGGAAATTCCTTCCGTAGTTTCGGAAGAGAATTTGAAAATTCCTTCCGCAGTTTCGGAAGAGAATTGGAAATTCCTTCCGCAGTTTCGGAAGAGAATTTGAAAATTCCTTCCGCAGTTTCGGAAGAGAATTGGAAATTCCTTCTGCAGTTTCGGAAGAGAATTTGAAAATTCCTTCTGCAGTTTCGGAAGAGAATTTGAAAATTCCTTCCGCAGTTTCGGAAGAGAATTTGAAAATTCCTTCCGCAGTTTCGGAAGAGAATTGGAAATTCCTTCCGCAGTTTTGGAAGAGAATTGAAAGTTCCTTCCGAAACTTTTCCTTTCAATGCCGAACACTTAGAAATTTTTTCAAAAAATCTTAGGAAAATTTGAGATCTTTCCTTCTTTCTGTGATGACTGCTGCCCAGCAGGAGGTAACCTTACCTCTGCAAACTATCCGACTTAGCCAGTTTAGGCCCGATGCTGAGACCTGTGGTGATTAGGAAGGGACCTTCCCATGTGACTGTAATTGGATTTGGCCCATAGAGGTCCAATGCTGCAACCAGCAGCTCTGATACCAAAATGTCACATCCCCACCCATCATACCAGTGTGATGGAGAGAACGTTAGACTGAAGCCAGGGCATCTAGCCCCATGAACCTTTAAATAATCCTTCACATAATATAAAAGGACATATGGAAATGTATAATTATAAGAGAACACAACAGAAGTAATTTCAATTACACATCCATCATACATTCAAGATATTCATCAAATAAATAATTGCAAAGTTAACACAAGAGAATAGTTATCTTAACAAAGTAGTCCCAAGCAACCAGCTATGCATCTGCAACGTTCCACCCAACCATAGGCCAGTTGTGCTTATCAACCTCTTGATACAACTGCCACCCCCGAGCTGGGCATGATTTCTACAATGAATCAGGGAACAATAGACTCACACATAGCCAAGCATACACCAAGATGAGCCAAGCCAATCTACAATTGGGTTTATCAGGCTGCTAGGAAATGGAAAGGAAGAATTGCTAAGCTAGTGAGCTCAAGCACAGAGCCAGGGATACCTCTACAAGATCTATCTAGCTTGGCACCCACAATGCCTACACACCCCACTCAAGGAAGTATTCCCTTCACCAATGCACAGTCCCTCAGGCCATACCTTCCAATCTAGAGTGTCTAAGGTGTGCATAGAAGAGTAGCCATCCCTCTTGATCTTCTTGAGAGGTTATTTCCCCCACTAGGTTTATCAAGCCAATTCTGTCCACTACCACTCAAAATCTCTTGCTCACAGATTCAAACCAAAACAAGGATGCACATAACAGCAGAACCACAATTATTGGGCATGATAAAAACGTTTTTACAGTGAGATGCCCAAAGATGGGGTTTCTACTAGCCCAGAAAAACGTGGGAAGACCCAAAAACGAAATGGCAATTGGGGATTCAACCCTGGAGAGCAAAAACCGTTTTCAGAAAAACGCCCATGGGTATTTTGGGGCCAAAACGACCTCCCTCACAGTCCCAAATCGTGGCCCTCCTCTCCTAGTTGTTGTACAATGCAAAAACGAGCTCCTAGGCATGGAAAATGTAGGGAAAATGGTGAAAAACATGATGGGGAAAGCCCAGTTAGATCAGACTGCGTGAGAGGGAAAAGGCCATGGGTGAAAGATGGCTTTAGGCACCATTTCGTGGGTGTTTTCTTGCCCAAGAAGAAAAAATACGAATTCCCAGGTTGATGGCTTGCCCATGCATGAAATTGGCTTCCATACCTCTCCATTCCCAAGGCATTAACTGCCTCAACCAACTCTTGGAAGAATTAAATGATTGGTTGCATAACCCAAAATGGGTAGTTGGTGGTTTATGGGTTTTCTCATTGACACATGGATTAACACCATTGGCTGAAGGGTTTGAATAATTTCCCTCCCTATTCCTTGTAGAATCATGCCCCCATCTCTTTGTTGCATTGCATAGCTAGTTGTGGGTTTTTCATTAAAATTCGTATTTACATGATGTCTTAATTTACATTGTGCCTATCTAGAACAAGAACCATAGGCGTCTATTTTTAATTGCCGATACATAAAATGCTAAATCAATGGTGGGGCCTTGGCCTTGAGCTCCTCACCATGATTAAATATCAATATTTACATAATTTACGATTTAATCCAAAAAGGGGGTCAAAACGGGGACATTACATTCCCCTCCCCTTACATTATCACTGTCCTCAGTGCTCATCAAAATTGAACAAAAATGGATATGCCACCCTCATGGCATCCTCCAGCTCCCATGTAGCCTCATCGGGACCGTAGTGCTTCCATTGCACCTTTACCTGTCCGATGGCTCGGTTCCAAAGCAATGTTACCTTCTTGTCTAGGATGCACAACGGATCGGTTTGGAATTCTCCCTCGGGTTCCACCTGGATCACATCCCAATTAATCACATGGTTAGGATCATGTACATATTTCTTAAGCAAAGAGACATGAAAAAAATTATGAGCTTTAGTGCTAGCAGGAAATGCAAGTCTATATGAAACTGGACCTATTCTTTCAAGCACTTCGAATGGCCCACAATATCTACGTGATAGCTTAGCACAACTCCCAAGCTTCAAGGAACTCTTCCTTGATCTCACTCTAAGATACACATGATCCCCAACATTGAATTCTCTATGCACTCTATGTTTATTTGCATAGCTTTCCTGTCTATCCTGGACTGTTTTTAAATTCTGTCCAATCTTGGCAACTTCTTGCTGGGCATTGATGACCTCTATGTCTATGAGAACCGTTTTTCCACCTAATTGGACAGGCACGTTAGCCAAAAGGCCTTGCGGTTGAGCTGAACGACCATCATAAGCTCGTAACGTGGTGGTGGATGGTTGTAGTGTGGGAGATCCGAGCTTCTGCCAGACAAATGTCGACATCACGCAGGTGGAGGCACCTTCATCGATGATGCATCGATGAATGACAAGGTTTCGAATGGACACAAAAACTTGAAATGCTAATGTTGAAGGAAAACGTGGTTTGGCTTAATCCAAGTCGAATGCCATCATTCGCGAATCGTTAGGGTCTATCGCGCCAATGGAGGATAATAATAATTTCTTCTGTGCAGGACAGTTTTTAGGACTTCCATGGCAAACATAGCAGCGGGGGACTGGGCTAAGTCTTCCATAATATTATAATTTGAGGCGACACGAGTGTTAGGATTATTTTTGATCCATTGTAGGGGGAAGCGAGGGGCTTTAGGGCCCCCATCCAACGACATAGTAGGTATGCGTGATGGCTGATCAGTTGGAAGGGAGTTTGTGGTGGGATCAACAGGCATGTTCTCAGGGGTGGGGCCGTATTGGTTTCGGCGTGTTTGGAGGTGGATATCATTGGATGACATCATTAATAGATGGTGAGTACCTAAATCCGTGTGTTGATAATCAGTTGCAACATAGGTGATTTGCTGCTGTGGTGCCGCGGATCCTTGTGGGGGATCCATTGGGTGGGTGTTCACTACTCCTTGGTTGGGTAAAGGATTCTGCAATATCATGGGTTGTGGTTGAGGAGGTGGTGCTGGCTGTGCCGCGTGCCCTTGGCGTTGGGTATCGTAAGTCCAGAGTTGGCACGCTCGCTCCAAATGGGGGCATGAGTGTGTGTAATGGCCGTATACCCCACATATGGAACACTGATGGTTTGTTCTTAAATTAGGATTTTTACCCTATTTCGGTGGACGATTAGGGTTTTGGTTGGCAGGATGAGCATTATTGTTGTTTGGAGGGTTAGGTTGCTAGCCTCCTTGGTTTTGAGGTTGATTGTTCCCTCGGTTTCATCCTCTTCTGCGGTTCTGTTGACCTCCTTGATTAAGTTGGTTGTTCTGGTTTTGGGGCTGATTCTGCTGCGCATACACTTTCCCTTGGGTAGTAGGGGGATTTTGAGGTTGCGCAGGTGCTGGAGCAGGCTGCGGTGGATAGTAAGCGGGAGGGTTCGAAGGTGGTCCAGGTGCTTGTTGTGGTTGTTGGTAAGTTTGAGCCATTGAAAGTGTTGGGGCAGCAGGTGTTGCCTGTGGTTGGTAATATGCCAATGGGGCTTGTGAATGACCAGGAGCATGAGTGGCCTGCTGTTGATAATATGTAGGAGGTGCATAAGTTGAAGGTGCGTTCCCATAACATTGTGGCGGACATGGGGGTCCATGAGTGTGATTAGAGTGTGCGATGGGAGCATACGAGGTTGTAGCTCCGGAGTGAGATGTGGCCCGCGAAAGGTTGGGGCCAGTGTTATTAGGCATAATTGAAAAGGGTTGGTTGTGTGATACAACATGACCAATGATACCATCGGCAGCATGGGATGCCCCCGGTGAGTCATTCCAGGAGGAATCGCCACGGGGGGAGTTAGGTAAAATTGTATATAGGTAGCCAGACTGGGCGTAGATTAAATCAAACTGCTGAGCTTTTAGAATGGATTCTTCTTTCGACTAGGGTTGTTCAGAAGCCACATATTTGGCTATGGCTGGGAGGAGATATTTTAGGAATCAATCTAGGAAATACGATCATCTAGCTTGATCTTGCATAGACTACGGCGTTTACGCCACTCATGAATGTGATCCGTGATGTGGGTAACCGTGTTCTGTCTACAAGATAATATGATTTCTACTCCCGCGTCATAGTGGACGGGTAGCTGGAAGAATTGTAGAAATGTCGAAGCAAGGGATGTGAAGGTGGGGTGTGTCCTATGAGGTTGCTCGATATACCATTTGGCTGCCGAGCCAGTGAAATTCCTTTGCAACAGACGTAAGCGAATGGATTCATTTACAATGGAGTTTGAGGAACACCATAGATGGAATGACATGATATGATTTTGGGGATCTTCCCCAGCCTTCCCTTCAAAATTTGGGATGTCTGATGGGAGTTTTGTCGGCATGTGAGGCCAAGTAGGATCATGTCTAATGGGATCGTTTGTTAATATTGATAGGTCCGGTAGGTTAAGACTATCCATAAATGGCAAACTAACGGAGGAGTGTGACATGGTCACTGGGGCATATGTGCTATTGGTAGCATTATTGATTAGGCCACTGCTCCCAAAGGGGGTATGAGTCATGAGGGGGATGTCACCCCAAAATAGAGGTGTGGAGTTGGTATGGGAGGGTCCTGCACCTCCAATTGTAACATGGGTTACATATGGGTTGGGATTAGGTATAGTAACTATTGGGTTTGGTATAGTAGTCGGGACGGTAGGTGTGGGTCCCATCGAGGGTATCCCCAGAGTAGGTGTGGGTCCCATCGAGGGCATCCCTAGAGTAGGTGTAGGTCCCATTGAGGGCATACCCAAAGTAGGTGAGGGTCCCATTGAGGGCATACATTGAGTAGTTGTGGCTACTGTGGTGGTAGATGTTCCACCAACAGTCCCTGTAAAGAAGGGATTGGAAGTCATGCCAGCCATGGGGCTAGATGGTGCTGTGTATGTAGGAATTTCTGATTCTACCTCTGAGTCAGATGTAAAATAAGGGGTGTTAGAATCAGGTGACGAGGCTCTATGCCGATGACATGTGGATTCAATTGACAAGGCTCTACGTCTATGACGAGTGTTGTCAAGTGAACCGTATTGCGGGGGTTCACCCCGGAAGCGTCGAGAACGTCTCGGGGACTCAATGGTGACAGACGGTTAGTAATACTAGTAGGTGGTGGTGAGTGAAAAGCTAAAAAACCCTAATGAAACCGTGTGTGTAGGAGGGGAGCGCAAAAAACTATGGCACTTAAGACAACAACTGAACTCAAAACACTTACGGTAACAATTATGCTACGGTAAATGGAGTAATAAAAAAGGTGGTCAAAATACCAATAGGCAAACGACTCCTAAAAATAAAAATGGTGTACTCACTAAACCAAGGGGAGGTAAGAGAACATGCAAGCACCTAACTAAAAAGGTATTATGATTCCACAAGATGTATCCTCTGCAAGGTGATGAAATCCAAGTCATACAATACGAAACGTAGAACCAAAGGCTAATGATATCCCCCTACCAGGAGGGACACCGGGTAGACAATCCTAGAAGAAAGGCCACTAAGATACCCCATTCATGACACGTCCAGAAAGGAGAATCCGCAGTTTTTGTTCTATCACCGTTGTACTCCCACAAGGGTGGTACAACGAGAACAACGAGTAGGTGTCCTTCAGTGACTGAATGGACTGCGGTATTCCACTCAGGCCTCCCGAACCAGTCTTGCTACTTCGACCCTCCCAAGGGAGAGGCCTTTCCGACAAGTTGGTGTATAACCATGTCAATAAGTACTAAGGGATTTTAGTACCCTAATTGTCAACAACTATGTCTCAAATAAAAGTGAGTGAGGGGTGTTATTTGGATACCTATCCCCTCAATCCTACCTAATTACAGTGTTCTTTTGATGTTCCCCAAGTAGGGTTAGAAAATTGGTTGAGTCAAGTAAAAATTTTATGGCTCACTTTGATTAATGGTGATAGAGTGTGTGTAAGTGTGGTTATGTACCGAAATAAAATGCCTCGCTTGGGAGAATATTTATCAAATTAAAATGCTGATTTTAACTTGCAAATATGAAAAATTAACTGTAAATGCTTAACAATTTCCTTTTCAATAAAAATATTGATTTTTTTTTCAAAATGATATAGTAAAGCAAATAACAAAAAATGTAAATGAATATCTAAGGCTACAAGTAAAACAGTAGGCTGTCAAAGTGCAGGGGAGATGGCTGAAAAATATGGGCCAAAATGGGTGACAAAAACTCAGACGGCAAATTGCAGGGTTTGATCGAAATCGCGGCTATCTGAGGCAAAACTCGCGATCTGGGAAAATCTCGCGATCTGCGTCGTGGCTGGGGGGATGTAAGTCATGATATGGAATCGCGGCGGTGGGTCGGAAACCCGCGATCTGGATCGTGGATAACTGGGAAAAACCCACGATTTAGCGCAAGGTTTCAGGTCAAAACATAGACTTTGAAATTGCGGGTTTTGGCTCAATAGCCGCAATCTGGATTGTAGCTGTGGGTTGAAAACCTGCGGTTTACAGGATGGAAAAAGTCGCCGAAGATGAAAGCTGAAATTAAAAAAATGGGACTATAGAGGCTGCAAAAACGACCAAGGACTAGGGAAACAAGTTATAGGCTTAGAGGTAAGCCAGATCTACAATAATAAAGCTAAAAAACAACAAAAATAAGAAGAATTCTAGATCTAACCAAAGATTCAAAGTAAAGCGGAGTCGCCAAACTGTTGCTTGGGTTTTTACCCAAGCATGTGCTAATGAGCACCTACTAACTTCGTAGTACCAATCTTGATTAAAGCAGTAAAAACTAATGTAAAAAACAAATATTAATCTAACATGTACAAGAAAGTAAATATGCAGTGAACAGTGAAAACTCGAATGATCCATGTAAAACAAATTTTTATTTATGAAAAATGGCTTTACAAATAACAAGTTACCTCAAATGGTGAGGTTGGTTGAGCTTGAGCAGCTGCAAGGGTGAGGTGCTCCAATGCTCCAATTATCTTTCTCTTCTCCAAATGTAAGTGGGAGGATTGGCCAAAAAGGGAAATCCAAAGATGGATCTAAGATCAAATGGTGGCTCAAGATCTCAGGGAAGAAATTGACAACATAAAGATAGGATGAATGTGGATGAATAGTGAGGAGCCTCTATCACCTTTTCATAGCTTTTGGGTGATCGAGAATACAACCATGGTTTAAGGAAACCAATGGTATTGGTGAAAATGGTTTAGGTTTTCTTTTCTTCATTTTCCCTCTTTTTTCCCTTTTTGAGTATATTTTTGAATTTTATTCCCTTTTAAATGATTTTTGGGAATTTTGGACCCCTTTGGAGGGTTTTTTGTGTTTTTTGAGGAAAATTAAATATTTTGAGGAGAAAAAGATGGATTTTGGCCTTTTTGGTGGCCTTTGAGGGTTTTTTGAGGTTTTAGAGGCAAAATGGTAGGAAAAGTGGATAAATGGGTCATGTGAATAGGGAAATGAGCTAATGAACACTTTTTGGGTGTTAACAGGTGTAGCTGCCTTTCTTGGTTCCCCCACCAGTTCATGCGACACCCTTTAGTTGAAATATTGTGATCTTATACTTGGACGTGGAAATGTACTCCTGTAAGGTTAAACACCTGGTCATCTCTTCCAACCAAGACTTTGCTCGTATCTCTGCTCGACCCCCTGAAAACTCAGGAAGCCTTATCTTCTGAAGCTCCCTTGTGATATCCTGATGCGGAGGTCTCGGTACTGTATTCACTTCTACCATGGGAATTTCCTCCTTTAGTGGAGGGGCCTCCACTTCTACCTCCGAGGTAACACTTCCTCTCTATAGTCCCCGGAGTGTTTGTTTATTGCTTCCAATGAGCACAATATAAGGATGGTATTTAGTGATGGTGCCGACACATTCAGCTCAGGTAATGCCGTCGCCTGACCTAGCCGCCGAACTGCTCGCATTCTTACCATGTTTATCCCTGTAACATGACATAATATGATAATTAGTGTATGATGAAATCAAGACTATGTTACTATTAAACTCAACAGTTAATTCAAAAGGTGTGTCGAACGATTGTTTTTATGAGCGTTTTTACTCTAAGAGCTATCCCATCCTAGTTTTTTCGAGTTTATGAATAAATCTAATAATTTTTATTTGTTTTCATGATGTGTCAATTTTATTTTTGTTTCCGTTTCCATTTCTAGTTTTGTTTAAATTTCATGCCTATAAAAATATAACATTTACCAGTTTGAAATAAATATATTTACTATTTTATCTAATCCTAACAATTACTATTCGTGCAGGTGTAACAACAAATAAATGTGTACTCATTCACAAAATTACCATTTTCAATAACTTGATAATAATGATTTACAAAGTTAGAAATTGATTAATATACCTTTAGGAGAAATACCTCTTAATAACCTAGTAGATCCCCTTTGTTGCTCCTTCGCTATGTTGTAGCCCTACAACCAAAAGCTTCCCCAACGTTATGAAACTCAACCAACCCAAACTGATTTTCCACCCTGCCAACCGGAGAAGTCTCGCCGGCCACCCAGCTCTAAAGGTCCCCCTTTGGACTCCCCATCCCAAACCGAGTACAAGTCAACCAACTAGATTCCTCCGTGAATTTTCCAACAAGAACCCCCTTTCTTCTCTGCTCTGTAAAATTCTATCTCTGCTATGAAAAATTCCCCAAAATATCCCAAGGTAAAGATCCCCCCAATCTCCCCTCTCTTCTTGAACTTATTCCCATGACTTTCCAACTCTTTTTCCCTGCCATCACTACCCCTATCCTCTCATTAATGTTTTAGTCTCCAAGTCTTTCCTCGAGCCCATCCCCCATGACTCCCATTAATGATTAAAATAATATAAATATAGTGTAATAAATGCATGGGTTGGTTCACATGTGTTTTATTTTTACACGTTTCAACCGTATTAACTTCTAATTTACATTCTTGGGCTTGTAACTCAAGTTTCACAATTATAACTAATAATCATTTTTATTTAATTAACTCAAACATAAGTCAACACTTGTTTATTAATGGCATAAGGTATTATTTATAATTTACACCCTGGTTCTAAGCAACTACAACATAATATTAATAAATTAAGTGTAGCTAGGGTTTTCACCCTAGCTTGTGCAAATGAGCACCTACTAAGGAGAAGGGACTCCTTAGTAGCAGTTCAGAAAAACAGTAAATGAAATACAATACAGTAAAATGGTAATTATTCTAAACATGTGCATAAAACAGAAAAGACAAGATAATAAAAATGGTTTTTGTATTGATTATACCTCCAATGTGAAGGTTGGTGAAGCCTTTGCAGTAGTCCAAGAGGGTTGCTTCCAAGCTTCCAGTTTTGCTCATTTCTCTTTCTCCAAAGGGATTTGGAAATGGGCCAAAGGGGCACTCAAATGTGAAAGTAGCTCAAGGGTGAGCTAGGGTTTCAGGAGTGATTTTGGCAGAGTAAGGGTGTGTTTGACTGTGGATTTGAAATGAGGGGCCTTCATCACCTATTTATAGGTTTTTAGTGGTGGAGTGCTGGCCCATGGTTTTGGGCACCATATGGTTTAGGTCAGCTGTATAGGGTTTTTGCTTCCTTTTTCCATTTTTTTCCTCTTTTTTGTATTTTTTATTCCCTTTTTAGAGGGTTTTTGCTATTTTGGAGGAATTTTGGAGTATTTTTGGGGGAAAAATGGATTTTTTGGCCTTTGGAGGCTTTTATAATGGTTTTTTTTGCCTTTTGGAGGCAAATATGGTAGGAAATATGGACAAATGAGTCATGTAATGGGGTAGATGAGGTAGTGAGCACTTTTTGGGTGTTAATAGATTGCCCCTTGATGTGTGAGGGTAGGAGCTCATCGTATGGCCGATAGACATCATAAGTCTTTTATGGTTTTTCGGGGGTGTGGAGAAGAGAAGAAACGAACTAGAGCCTGGAGCAATGGTCCTGAACAAACTGCAAAAACTGAAAGTACATGACCTCAATAATGAATGAGGAATAATCTAAACATATGGACGAGGCGGGCATTCCCATGCTCGGATCAAGATATAGAACAATAATAAAAATGGGGTCCAAAATATGGGGACCTGAAATATACATTGCCTCAAATAATGAATGAGGAAGAATCTCAATATATGGACAAGGCAGGCATACCCATGCTCGTATCAAGATACATAAAAAATAACTGTGAGGCCCGAAAAAGGGGGACCTGTAAGATACATAGAGAACCACTGTGTACATCAGAAGGGTCCAGAGGGGACACAAATCTGGGACATACTACTGGGCTGACCATGTCTGAGCTAAAGCAATGATACACTGGAATAACAACAGTGCTACTGAGTGGGGTACTAGAGGAACTGATGAGCTGCTGGATCATAGTGACGGGGAGTCATACCCTCAATGGTACACGGAACTGGAACTGAACTGGGTACTCAAGGAAGCATATAACTGGATGGCTTCCGAATATAATCGCCAACGCAACCCAGACATCCACCGGAACATATAACTGGGTGTTCCGAAGTGACTCACCAATGTGCTAGAGTCGGGGGAAATCCGGGGTCTTCGACCAATAACTGAAGGGATATAAACCCTGTGCGATTCTCAATGATGCGATCAAGGTGTTGAAGTCGAGCATGTGAGAAACAACCACTTGGAGTGGCAATGATGACTCCTCTAAAAATGGTCTGTAGGCACTCACCATAGATGGTTATGGGTCCAAGGCGTAGGGACCTCTGGGTCTATCCTCTGGAATAGAGGGGCTATCGTTGACAGAGGGAGACCTGCAACTAGCAAGGCAATGATGTTTCCTTGATAAGAGCGCGAGGTGGAGAACCGAAGTGTGAGAGTACTGATGGTAGGACTGTCATATTGTGGGGGATAACTGGGCAAGTAGAGTGGGTGGAATCAAACTTCCTTTGTTCAGAGTATGATGGCGGGGATGATCGGGCAGCATATGAAACTGACTGGTGGGAAAGGGATCATAGCTGTAATGGATCAAGGATAGTGACTGGGATGAGTGATACTCAAGCTGGTGTAAAATGGCAGGAGATTGCAGACTACTTTGAACAAAGACGACTAGATTGGGGGTGCTGCCGAGATGATCGATCATAGTGTCAAGAGGCATGGGGGGACTTCTTCACAGGTTAAGGAACTAGAAGAAGTGTGTGTAAAATGGTACTATCATGTGGATTTATATGAGCCCAGGACAGTTCATGCTCGTGATTGCTTTCAATTTTAAGGAGTCTGAAAGCGATAAGAAGACTCTGAAATAATGGAATGGTACCGTCGTGTGGATTTTTATGAGCCTAGGACGGTGCATGCTCGTGGGTGCTTTCAATTTTAGAGAGTCTGAAAGCTATAAGAAGACTCCAGGGGGGTGCTTTTTCGTGTGTTAGTTTCCAAGTCCCGAAGAAGCATAAAAGGATGCAATGAAGAACTCTTCCAGCCGATGTGACTAGAGTATTCCTTTTTTGTAATTAGTCTACCAGGTCCGGAAAAGGGTTAAACTTATACCAGATAGACGCCCTTTCAGGTACTTTAATGAGCATGAAAGGAAGCAAGATTGCTCGATGATCTTTTCATTGTTTTAGGAGTTAGAAAAGATCTTAACAAAAACTCCCTAAGTGCCTTTTTCGTAAAGGACTTGTCGGGCCCGAAAAAGGGATAAAATTATATCGAACAAAAGGAATGGCCAGGCAAGGAGGAAGTGCTCAATCAAGGAACATTGATGATGACCAAGAACAAGGGAGGGGGGGAACACTGGTGGGCCTCCTTGCGGGATAATGAATGGTAGAAAAATAACGAAATAATTGCACTATGAAAGGAGTGAATGGCTCATGTAAAAAGGTGGAACAATCCGATGGCGGTTGATGTGGTGCGCAAACCGAGGCAGCAAGGTGTCAGGACACAATGTTGAAACTGTACCTAGTGAGAGCGATAAATGACCTCAAGCATCATCACGATCTTGAAAAAATGAATCCGGCAATATAAAAAGTGTCAAAAACGGAGAACGGCTGAAGTGGCACGCAAACCGAGGCGACGGGGGGCATTTTGAAAAAATACCCGAAAAATATGGGGGTGAGAGCGAGAAATGATCTCAAGCATCATCACGGGCTCGAAAAAATGAATCCGATGATATAAAATATATAAAAAATGGAGAGAAGCCGAAGTGGCACGCAAATCGAGGCAACTAATGGTGTCTAAAAAATGCTCAAAAAATGATGTGGAAAAAATAAGAAAATAAGTTGATCATCATGATGGTCTCGTCATGCTAATTCTAGTGGTGGAAATGGTTCGAAAAATGGACTCCGTATGGGTTCAAAATGGCCAAAACAAGAAAAATTCAACGGACTATAAATAGTAAGTGGGTCCAACATGACAAGTGTCATTTGGACTTGTTGACTTTGACTAGTGATCAGAGTGGACCAGAGCTGAGTTGGTGTTTCTGGACGATCCGTCTGGCCGTTTTCAGATCCGAGAGTTACAGGTATTCCGATAAACTCATACCTACATTTTCATTGGATTCGGGGGGGGGGGGGGGGGGGGGGGGGGTAGTGGGTCCCAGGGGAGTTTTTGTACGGTCCACGTGGGGTGGACTGCGGGTTTGTGGGGTGGAACCGCGGTTGGGGACTGCGAGTTCCGGGGTGGATCACGTGGATGGGGACCGCGAGGTTTGGGTCGGAATATGCGGTTTGGTACCGCGAGTTTCGAGGCTGGACTCGCGGTTCTGGACCGCGAGTTCGGCTCCTACAGGCACGGCCCCATACCGCGACTGTAGCCCTGACAGCCGAGGTCAGAAACCACAGCAAGGGGACCCAAAGCTGTGATTGGGATCGAGCTTTTAGGGTTTTCCTGAGGGGGGAAGGGTTACTTCTGTGACATGAGTCTAATGAGTTTGCCTTGTGTGATTGACAGGATGCCGTTGGTGCTTTGGTGAGAGCGGGATGTCCCGGATGATATAGTGGATGTCATCCGGAGGGATCGGCACGTGCGGTCTATGTTGGGGTTGTGTGGGCTGCTGAATTTTGCATAGGTGCCTATGATGCGTTCAGCAGCACTGCTGCTGAACCGATTAGTGAGATTTTGGGAGCCGGACATTCATGCATTCAGGGTTCAGGGAGAGAGGGTGGATCTCACCCTCGCAGATGTATACTTCTTGACGGGGTTGCCCTGTCTGGGTATGGTGGCTGATACGCAGCCATGAGTATCCGCAGATGTGGATATGGAGGATATGTTGGAGTGGTACTGTGTTCCAGAGGCTAGGGTGCAGAGGAATGCACTCCGGGTGGTGAACCTGCGGGAGCCAGCAGTATAGGCGATCGCGGTGTGCGTGGTTCGAGTTTTGGGGTCCCAATCACCTGAGAAGGTGTCCAGGGGCCAGATGCAGTTGGTGGAGCGGGTGCTGGATGGTGTATATTATGCCTGGGGCCAAATGTTCCTCACTTGTGTTCAGCGGCAGCTGACATCGGTGAAGGAATCTGGAAAGGGATTCTGTTATGGATCCTTCGTGTGTGCCTTCTTCATGGAGCGGGTACCTACACTGCGGCCGCGGGTGTCGGTCAAGGCAGGAGGATTGAGGGAGCCGCGCATGGTGCGGTGGGGAGAGATGATGCACCGACGGGGTGGCGGTGAGGTTGGGAGATATTTCACCCAGGAGCTCTACCTTCAGTGGTTGCCGATGCCGCTGACACTGGATTATTATCCATACAGAGATATGGACTACACCGGGGATCCGGAGGCACCACGATCGCCAGGGCAGGCGTGGGGAACAGATGGTACGTATTGATTTGCTTGATTGTTGTTGATATCAAGTTTTGTGAATGATAGGTTTAAGATGTTGATATGCTATTACTGACTGATGTAAGATCTACAGATGTTGGCCCGAGACCACCACCAGGACATGTAGCGCACAGGGGGCATGTGGCGGTACCAGCCCTGCCAGGCCGAGGGGAGGTGCGTCGACGGGACGCTGAGGGGACTCTGGAGTCCGTACGAATGCTTCTGGATCGGTTGCTGGTTGGAGTGACTGATGATGGGTGGCGAGACGTGGATCCAGAGGTGATTCAGGATTGTCTGAGGGTGCCACGGGAGTTTCGATCGATCATGATCCGGGTGGCTATTTTGGCGGATAGGGGTCGGGCACAGGAGCCTGCAGGGGATGAGGAGCTGCCGGAGGAGGAGCGGGGTGAGGACTCAGAGGCAGCTGATGCAGGCAATGACGGAGGGTATGAATCTCAGTAGGGAGTGAAGTTGACTCCCCCCCCGCCCAATTTTGTAGCTACGACATGTATTCTATGCGGCGTATTGATGTATAGATATTTTTTGTATAGTTGAGTATGGTGGTACTCAGGACATGTGTAGCATATTGACGTTTATTTTTTGATATATATATATATATATGCACATGGATGCACCTTTTTGCGATGATGATTTAGTGTACGCACGTGGATGCGCTTATGGTTTGTTATATGTTTGTACTGCACGTGGATGCAAGTAGTGTAGGATGATGGGCACATGGATGCCCCTTGGGTATTTTATGTTATGCAACATGATGTCTGTAGGATCAGGCATGTGGATGACCCTGTATAGTAATGTGTTTTTATGTTATTGCACATGGATGCAAATGTTTATGTGATGATAGGCACGTGGATGCCCCTTGCAATCTTTTTGGATTTTTATATATTTTTGATGAGATTTGATGGGATGATGATGCATGATGGAGGTTTTACATGGTGTGATTGATGTGCCAATCTAGAATGTTGTTAGCCATTTGATCTGCGACACTATTCTGAGCTCTTGGGACATGGGTGCATGTGATGGATTCAAATTGTCGGCTGAGTTGTTTTGTGCGCAGGAATTTTCTAAAGAGGTAGGGATCACGCACCTGGTAGCGGTTGTTGAGATGGAAGACAAGTAGCTGGGAGTCAAGGAACACATGAAGGTGACATATGCCCATCTGGAGGGCAGCAGTTAGGAGGCCGGTCACATCATCATACTCCGCCTGGTTATTGGTAGCAACGCATGTACATATTCCGTCAAGGTGAATCAATTCATGTGAAGGGGAATATAAGACCCATGCGGCAAAAACCAGGTTTGGAGACCAGCGGCTTGCTCCATGAGCGAAGCCAATGTAATGAGGTGGAAGATGGTCCATCTGTGATCATGCAAAAATGATGAATGTAAGATTGCGGTAAAAAAGGTGAAAATAAAAAAGAGAGCAAACTATACAATATAGACCAATGGGGGCCACGGGTTTATTTAGGGATAAAAGCGTTTAAGATACAACCCATTACGGGGGTTGCGCAAAGGGTGGCCTTCTGAGTTAGTTAAAATGTATGCCCCATTGCCGAGGCAGGTCTGCACGATGTAAGGGCCTTGCCACATGGATTCAAACTTTCCTTTACCAGTCTTGTCATGGGCTTGGTCATAGGCGAGGATGAGGTCCCCTTCATGGAAAGTGCGAGTGTGGACATGTTTGTCGTAACCGGCTTTGGAGGGGTTCTTGGCGGCTTCAATGGTCTGGAGAGTGGCACGACGGTCTTCATCATCTTGTTCTAGTGATAGTAGACGTTGCTCGAGTGGGGAGGTGTCTGGGAGAAGCTCGACGACGATGTGTAAGGCAGGTATCTGACACTCGATGGGGAGTACAGACTCTACAACGTGAACTAAATGAAACGGGGTAAAACTGGTGGCGGTTTTGGTGGATGTACAGTAAGCCCATAAGGCAGGGAACAACATGTGGTTCCAATTGGACTTATGCCGGTCAACAGTGCGTTGGAGGATGGTTTTTAAAATTTTGTTAATGGCCTCTACTTGGCCGTTCCCTTGGGGGTAGTAAGCAGAGGAATACTGATTTTCGAACTTCAGTAGGGTGGATAACTCGCGCCAAAGGGAATCTTCGAAGTGTGAACCATGGTCTGAGACCAACTGTTTGGGGACCCCGAATCGAGTGATAACATGGTTAAAAAAGAAACGGGCATCGGTGTCAGCTTTACAATTGAAGGTGGCCATGGCTTCAGCCCATTTGGTGAAGTAATCGATGGCGACAATGATGTACTTATGGCTGTTGGCAGATGAGGGTTTACATTCCATGAAGTCGATGGTCCACTTACAAAAGGGGCCAACGGTGACAACTGGGTGTAACAGAGCGGGTGGTGTCTGGGCCTTGGGGGAAAAAAGTTGGCAATTATGGCAATGTTTGACCGCTGTGATGCAGTCGATAAAGAGTGTGGGCCAGAAGTATCCGGCGTGGATGACCTTTTGGGCGGTGGCCATTCCAGAGAAATGTCCGCCACACGCACCGCTATGACAGTCATTGAGGACGTGTTCGACTTCCTCATGTGTAAGGCAATGATGGAGAATTGTGTCAACCCCTGTAGCTAGGGTTTTACCCCTAGCTTGTGCAAATGAGCACCTACTAAGGAGAATGGACTCCTTAGTAGCAGTTCAGTAAATGTAAATAATTAAACTAAAACAGAAATGTAAACTAATTTAAAACACATGCATGAAACATAAAGAACAATTTGTAAACAAGGGTTTTGTATTAATATTACCTTCAATGTAAAGGTTGATGAAGCTCCTTGCAATGTCCAAGAGGGTTGCTCCAAGCTCCAATGTGCTCCTTCTCTTTCTCCAATGGTGGGGATGGGCCAAAAGAGGCTCTCAAGGTGAAAGTAGTTCAATGGTGAACTAGGGTTTCAAGAGAGATTTTGGCAGAGTAAGGGTATACTTGATTGTGGATGTGAAATAAGGGATCTCCATCACCTATTTATAGTTTTTTGGTGGTGGAGTGCTGACCCATGGTTTTAGGAAACACATGGTTTAGGGCAGCTGTATAGGGTTTTTTCCTCCTTTTCCTCATTATTTTATATTTTTTATTCCCTTTTTAGGGGATTTTTGCTATTTTTGGAGGAAAAGGGGGTTTTTTAGCCTTTTTGAGGCTATTTTGATGGTTTTGTGGCCTTTTGGAGGCATTTTAGGCCCTTTGGAGGCTTTTTAATGGGATTTTTTTGGGATTTTAAGGGAAATATGGTAGGAAAATGGACAAATGAGCCATATAATGTGGTAGATGAGGTAGTGAACACTTTTTGGGTGTTAACAGATTGCCCCCTGATGTGCGAGGGCAGAAGCTCATCGTATGGCCGATGGACATCATAAGTCATGAATGGTTTTCCTGGGTGTGGAGAGAAGAGAAGAAACAAACTGAGGCCCGGAACAACGATCCCGGAACAACGATCCCGAACAACTGCAAGAGCTAAAAGTACATAACCTCAATAATGGATGAGGAATCATCTGATCATGTGGACGAGGCGGGCATACCCATGCTCGTATCAGGATATAATATAATAACAATGGGGTCCAAAAAATGGGGACCTGAAATATACATGACCTCAAATACTGACTGAGGAATAATCTCAATATATGGATGAGGCGGGCATACCCATGCTCGTATCAAGATACATAAACATAACTGTGAGGCCCGAAAAAGGGGGACCTGTAAGATACATAGCCACTGTGTACATCATAAGAGTCCAGAGGGGACACAAAATCTGGGACATACTGCTGAGCTGATCATGTGGGAACTGAAGAACTGGTGCACTGAAACATCAACAGTGCAGCTGACTGGGGTATCAAAGGAACTGATGAGCTGCTGGATCATAATGACTGGGAGCCATAACCTCGATGGTACACTGATCTGGAACTGAAATGGGTACTCAAGGAAGCAGATATCTGGATGGCTTCCGAAGACAAACGCCTAACGCAGCCCGGACATCTACGGGAACATATAACTGGGTGTTCCGAAGTGACTCACCAATGTGCTAGAGTCGGGGGAAATCTGGGGTCTTCGACAAATAATGTAAAGGATGTAACCCTACGCGATTCTCGACGATGCGATCAAGGTGCTGAAGTCGAGCATGTGAGAAACAACCACTCAGAGAGGCAATGATGACTCCTCTTAGAATGATCCGTAGGCACTTACCACAGGTAGTGATAAGTCCAAGGCGTAGGGGCCTCTAGGCCTATCCTCTGGAATAGAGGTGCTGTCGTCGACAGAGGGAGACCTGCAACTATCAAGGCAATGATGTTTCCTTGACAGGAGCACGAGGTGGAGAACCGAAATGTGATAGGACTGATGGTAGGACTGACCGAACTGTGGGGGGACAACTGGGCAAGGAGAGTGGGTGGACTCAAACTTCCTTTGTTCAGAGTATGATAATGGGAATGATCTGGCAGCATATGAAACTGACTGAGGGGAAAGGGATCATAGCTGTAATGGATCTGGGAGGATAACTGGGCTGAGGGAGACTCAAGCTGGTATAAAATGGCAGGAGACTGCAGAATACTCTGAACAAAGGCGACCTGATTGGGGGTGCTGCCGAGATGATCGATCATAGTGCCAGGAGGCACAGGAGGGTACTTCTTCATAGGTTAAGGAACTAGAAGAAGTTTGTGTAAAATGATACTGTCATGTGGATTTTACGAGCCCAGGACAGTTCATGCTCGTGGTTGCTTTCAATTTTAAGGAGTCTGAAAGCGATAAGAAGACTCTGAAGTAATGGAATGGTACTGTCGTGTGGATTTTACGAGCCCAGGATAGTTCATGCTCGTGGTTGCTTTCAATTTTAGAGAGTCTGAAAGCAAATAAGAAGACTCCAGGGGGTTGCTTTTTCGTAGATTTAGTCTCCAAGGCCCAAAGAAGCATAAAAGGATGCAATGAAGAACTCTTCTAGCCGGTGTGACTAGAGTATTCCTTTTTCGTAATTAGTCTACCAGGTCCGAAAAAGGGTTAAACTTATACCAGATAGACGCCCTTTCAGGTACTTTAACGAGCATGAAAGGAAGCAAGATTGCTTGGCGATCTTTTCATTCTTTTAGGAGTCAGAAAAGAGCTTAACGGAAACTCCCTAAGTGCCTTTTTCGTAAAGGACTTGTCCGGCCCGAAAAAGGGATAAAATTATACCGAACAAAAGGAATGGCCAGGCAAGGAGGAAGTGTTCAATCAAGGATCAGGAATGATGACCAAGAACGAGGGTAGGGGGGAACACTGGTGGGCCTCCTTGTGGGGTGAATGGAATGGTGGCAAAATAATGAAACATTTACAATATGACAGGAGTGAAGGGCTCATGTAACAATGTGGAACAATCTGATGGCGGCCGATGTGGCACGCAAACTGAGGCAGCACGGTGTCGAGACACAATGTTGAAATTGTACCAGGTGAGAGCGAGAAATGGTCTCAAGCATCATCACGAGCTCGAAAAAATGAATCCAGCGATATAAAGGGTGTCAAAAATGGGTAACGGCCGATGTGGCACGCACACCGAGGCGACGAGGGCGTTTTGGAAAAATACCCAAAAAATCGGGGGGTGAGAGCGAGAAATGATCTCAAGCATCATCATTCAGAACGGAATAATGAATCCGATGATATAAAATATGTGAAAAACGGAGAACGACCGATGTGGCACGCAAACCGAGGCAACTAGTGGCGTCTAGAAAAATGGGCAAAAAATGACGGAACAAAAATAATGCAACGAGGTGACCATCTTGACGGTCTCATCGTGCTGATTCCAGTGGTGGAAACGGTGTGAAAAACAGACTCCGTATGGGGTTAGAATGGCCAAAACAAGAAAAAGTCAACTGACTATAAATAGTGGTGGGTCCAACATGACATGTGTCATTTGTACGGTTTGACTTTGACTTGTGATCAGAGTGGACCAGAGCTTAGGTGGCATTTCTGGACGATCCGACCCGGCCGATTTCAGATCCGGGAGATACAGGTATTCCGTCAAACTCATACCTGCATGTGTTTTAGGGTCGGAGGTTGGGTAGTGGGTCCCAGGGCTTATTTGTATGGACCACGTGGGGTGGACCGCGGGTTAGGGGTTCGAAATCGCGGTTGGCAACTGCGAGTTTCGGGGTGAACCACGCGGTTGGAGACCGCGTGTTTCCTGGATGGATACGCGGTCTAGTACCGCGAGTTCTAAGGAGGAACATGCGGTTCCAAACCGCGGGGTTAGGGCTGACAGGCGCGGTTAAGAATCGCGACTATAGGCCTGACAGCCGCGGTCGGAAACTGCGGCAGGAAGCCCGAAAGCTGCGATTTTGGGCCGAGCTATTAGGGTCTTCCGGGAGAGGGGAAAAGGACTTATTTACTTGACATGAGCCTAATGAGTTTCCTTTGTGTGATTGACAGGATGCCGCGGGTGCTCTGGAGAGAGCGGGAGATCCCTGATGAGATCGTGGCTGTGATCCAGGGGGAGCGCCATGTGCGATCTGTGTTGGGACTGTGCGGACTACTGAAGTTCGCACAGATACCCATGATACGTTCAGTAGCATTGTTGCTGAACCGGCTGATCAGCTTCTGGGAGCCGGACATACAGGATTTTTGGGTACAGGGTGAGAGGGTGGACCTCACCCTGACTGATGTATATTTTCTGACGGGGTTGCCTTGCCTAGGCAGGGTAGCAGACACACAGCCGCGGGTCACCGCAGACATCGACATGGAGGACATGTTGGAGAGATACTGCGGTCCTGAGGCGAGGGTGCATAGGAATGCACTCCTGGTGAGGGACCTATAGGAGCCGGCCGTGTAGGCTATGGCGGCATGTGTGGTGCGGGTATTGGGTTCCCAGTCACCTGAAAAGGTGTCTGGGGGCCAGATGCAGATGATAGAGTGCGTACTGGATGGGGTGTACTACGCGTGGGGCCAGATGTTCCTGACCTGCGTTCAGCGGCAGCTGACGGCAGCGAAGGAAGCTGGAAAGGGCTTTTGTTTTGGTTCCTTCTTGTGTGCCTTCTTTATGGAGAGGGTACCCACACTGCGGCCACGGGTGCCGATCAGGGCAGGAGGTATGAGGGAGCCGCGGATGGTGCGGTGGGGCGAGATGATGCGCCGCCGTGGTGGCGGCGACGTGGGCAGGTATTTTACGCAAGAGTTGTACCTACACTGGCTCCAGATACCGTTGACACTGGACGACTTCCCGTATAGGGACATGGACTACACGGGAGATCTAGAGGCGCCGCGAGCGCCAGGACAGGCATGGGGTCCTGACGGTACGTATGGTGTTGCTTGCATTCTATGGATGCCAATTTTTATATATATATGATAGTAGATTGATATACTGTGCCTGACATATGGGTGATTTGCAGATGTGGGCCCGAGGCTGCCTCCAGGACATGTGGCACGGAGGGGTATTGTGGCCGTTCCAGCTCTACCTGGGCGAGGGGAGGTCCGTCGCCGCGATGCAGAGGGGACACTGGAGTCGGTCCGGGCACTACTAGACCGGTTGCTGATAGGGGTGACCGACGAGGGATGGCGGGACGTCGATCCAGACGTGGTTCAGGATTGCATGAGGGCACCCCGGGAGTTCAGATCCATCGCGATCCGGGTGGCGATCTTGGTGGACCGGGCACGGGCACAGGAGCCCGTAGGATATGAGGACTTGCCGGAGGAGGAGCGAGGGGAGGACTCAGAGGCAGTCGATGCCGGTAGTGATGCAGGATACGACTCTCATTAGGGGGTACAGGGGACTCCCCCCGAGTTTGGTAGCTACGGCATGTATGGTGATGAGGCTTTAGGCATGTATATCCATTTTTTGTATAGCTGAGTACAGGGGTACTCAGGACATGTATAGCACTGAACATGTATATTTTTTGATATATATATATATATGCACGTGGATGCACCTTTTTGTATGATGTTGTTTTATTTGTACGCACGTGGATGCGCTTTATGAGTTGTGATATGTTTACATTGCACGTGGATGCAAGTAGGTTAGGATGTTAGGCACGTGGATGCCCCTTGTGTATTTTATGTGATGCAACATGATGTATGTATGATTAGGCACATGGATGCCCCTATGGATATGCATGTGGTTTTATGTACATGGATGCAAATGTTGATGCGATGCAATCTTTTTGGGTTTTTATATATTTTTATGAGATGCTATGGGATGATGATGCATGATGTTACATGGTGTGATTGATATGCCAATCTAGGATGTTGTTGGCCATTTGGTCTGCGACACTATTTGGGCTCTGGGGACATGTGTGAATGTGATGGATTCAAACTATCGGCTGAGTTGTTTTGCGCGCAGGAATTTTCTATAAAGGCAGGGATTACGCACCTTGTAGCAGTTGTTGAGCTGGGAGACAAGTAGCTAGGAGTCAAGGAACACATGAAGGTGACATATGCCCATTTGGAGGGCGGCAGTCAAGAGACCGGTCACAGCATCATACTCCGCCTGGTTATTGGTAGCAGCACCTATACATATTCCGTTAAGGTGAATCATCTCGTTGGAAGGGGAGTACAAGACCCATGCTGCAGAAGCTAGGTTGGGAGACCAGCGGCTTGCGCCATCAGCGAAGCCATTGTAACAAGGTGGAAGATGGTCCATCTGTAATCATGCAGAAATGTTGAATGTAAGATGATGGTAAAAAAGTGAAAAAACAAAAAGATAGCAAACTGTACAATGCGGACCAACGAGGTCGTGGTGTCATTTATGGGTAAAAACGCTTAAGATACAACCCATTACGGGGGTTGCGCAAAGGATGGCCTTTGGAGTTGGCGAGGATGTATGCCCCCTTGCCTAGGAAGGTCTGCATGATGTAAGGGCCTTGCCACATGGATTCAAACTTCCCTTTGCCAGTTTTGTCGTGGGCTTGGTCATAAGCGAGGACGAGGTCCCCTTCATGGAAAGTTCGAGGGTGAACATGTTTGTCGTAACCAGCTTTGGAGCGGTTCTTGGCAGCTTCGATGTTCTATAGAGTGGCCCGATGGTCTTCATCGGCTTGTTCGAGTGTCAGCAAACGCTGCTCGAGGGGGGAAGTGTCGGGGAGAAGCTCAACGGCAATCTGTAAGGCAGGAATCTGACACTCGATGGGGAGGACAGACTCGACACCGTGAACTAGATGAAATGGTGTAAAACCAGTGGCGGTCTTGGTGGAAGTACGGTAAGCCCATAAGGCAGGGAACAACATGTGGTGCCAATTGGACTTATGCTTGTCAACCGTTCGTTGGAGAATGGTTTTGAGAATTTTATTAATGGCCTCTACTTGACCGTTCCCTTGGGGGTAGTAAGCAGAGGAAAATTGGTGTTCAAATTTGAGGAGGGTGGATAACTCACGCCAGACGGCATCTTCGAAGTGTGAACCATGGTCAGAGACTAACTGCTTAGGAACCCCGAATCGAGCGATGACATGGTTGAAAAAGAAACGGGCATCAGTGTCGGCGGTACAATTGAAGGTAGGCATGGCTTCCGCCCATTTGGTGAAGTAATCAACAACGACAATAATATATTTGTGGCCGTTGGCAGACTGGGGTCTACATTCCATGAAGTCTATGGCCCACTTACAAAAGGGACCAACGGTGACGATTGGGTGTAATGGCGCAGGAGGTGTCCGGGCCTTGGGGGCAAAAAGTTGGCAGTTATGGCAGTGTTTGACCGCAGTGATGCAGTCGGTGAAAAGTGTGGTCCAGAAGTATCCGGCGCGGACGACCTTTTGGGCAGTGGCCATCCCTGAGAAATGGCCTCCGCAGGCACCGCTATGACAGTCATTAAGGACGTGTTAAGCTTCATCGTGTGTAAGGCAACGACGAAGAATTGTGTCAACCCCGCGCCGGTAAAGTACATCGCCTAAGAGGAGATATCGAGAGGCTTGGTGACGGATGCGACGGCGTTCATTACGGGTAACTTTGGGTCTGAACTTCTGCGTGCGCAGGTATAACAAGATATCACCGTACCATGGGTCATCGGACGAGATAGTGAACAGGTGATTGTCGGGTAACTCATCGGAGATTGGTTTGGCCGGGAGAAGGGAAGGGAGATCGGTAATGAGCTGGGCAAGCGCGAGGGCTTTAGTGCTCTTAGGTGTTTTGAAGGTAAGGTCATATTCCTGGAGGATAATGACCCATTTAGCAACACGACCTTGCAGGAGCCGCCGGTTTAGAAGATATACCATGGGGTTAGAGTCGGCGACGACTGTGGTATGACTCATTAAGATATAGTGTCGCAATTTTTGGACGGAAAAGACCACTGCTAGGGCAAGTCTCTCCTCATATGGGTAACGTAGGGGTGGACCAGACAAGGTCTGGCTGACGTAGTAAATTACGTGCTCCTAGTGAGAAGCGTCTTCTTGAACCAAGACTCCAGATACGGCATGCTCGGATGCCGAAACGTAAAGGATTAAGTCTTGTGTGAAATCCGAAGGGGAAATCAGAGGAGCTTGTGTGAGAGCCTTCTTGAGGGCTTCGAATGCAGCTTCTGCTTGCTCATCCCAGACGAAGGGTATGTGGGTACGGAGCAGGCGCAAGAAACCGTGAACGGTAGTGGCGTAATCAGGAACGAAGCGTCGAAGGAAATTGGATCGCCCCTGCAGACTTTGGAGCTGCCGGAGCGTGCGAGGAGAGGGAAGGTATAAGATGGCTTGGACTTTTAGAGGATCAACAGTAATTCCTTTCTGGGAAACAATAAAACCCAACAATCGGCCTGCCGGAACGCAAAAGACACACTTGTGTGGGTTCAAGCGGATTTGGTATTTGCGACAACGCAGAAAAACTTGCCGAAGGTTGTTAAGGTGGTCTGATCGTTTCCGGGAATGAGCTGTAAGGTCATCAAGGTAGACTAACAGGATATGGACCAAGTCGTGAAAGAAATAGGTCATGGCCCGCTGGAAAGTGGCACCAGCATTTTTGAGGCCGAAAGGCATGCCGTGATAGGCAAAGGTGCCCCATGGGGTAGTAAAGGCAGTTTTGTACTGGTCTTCCTTACGGATCTGAATCTGATTATATCCGGAAAAACCATCCATGAAGGAGAGGACCTCATGCCCCGCACACGCATCTATGAGCTGGTCGATAAACGGCGTGGGGAAGTTGTCCTTGGGACAAGCACGGTTTAAGTCACGGAAGTCAGTGCATACTCGGATGGTGCCTTGTTTTTTGTTAACGAGAACGGGGTTTGAAACCCAAGTGGTATAGGCAATAGGATAAATGAACCCTGCCTTGCGCAGCTTCTCAATCTCGGCTTTGACAGCTGGGAGCTTTGAGGGATGAATGGGGCACTGTTTCTGACGAACGGGGGGTACATCAGGCCATGTGTCAATGTGGTGCTCTATAATGGCGGGGTCAAGACCAGGCATTTCGGTATAGGACCAAGCAAAGACATCACGGAATTCTCTGAAAAGGTTTATGTAGTCCTCAATCTCTTGTTTACTGCAGAATGCTCCTAAAGTGATGAGTTCAGGGGCACGTCCTGGGGCAGCGATATCAACTTGGATGACGGGTGAGATGTTGGCCATGTTACCCTCCTCGAAGGCGTCAGGAGCAGGAATATGGTCCTTGAACCAGTCGACCTTAGTGGGAAGGAAGTCTTTGGATTCAACCGTGAATTGGGTGGCTGTGCTAGAGGAAGATGCTTCTGGGATGAAGTAGGAACGATGATGCATATCATCCCAGGGATAATCCGGGGCGGTAAGGGCCTTGAGAATCTCCTCATCAGTACAGAAAGTTTGCGTCGTCAAATCGGTTGATGAAGGAGTAGTGGTGGAAGAGATCATATAAATGGTGTTAACCTCTCTTGAAGGTGAAGAGTCTGGGGGGTAGATCTCCTCAATGGTAGGTGGTGCCGTTTCAAGATCCAGATTGTTCATCTCATAGAGAGCCGCTCTGTAATCGGGTAGATCGGGACAATGATGTGAGTAATGCCCGTAAACACCGCATATGGCACAAGGGTGATTGGTACGCAGGGATTTGTCTTTAGGCTTGGGAGTGGGGTTGAGTTCGAAAGTTGGGATGTTGGGGTCATCGTCGAGCATCTGCATGTGCTTCTGTAATGCTGGTAACTGTGGACACTGACGAGTCGCATGGCCTAACTCGTCGCACAATGAGCATTTGGGAGGAGCACGAAATACTGGGGGGTTTTTGACTGTCTTGGGAGGTGGTACAGCAGTGTAAGGTTGTGGACCTCGGCCCCCAGTGGGTTTGGGAGTAGGAGGGGGAGTCGTGGAGGATGAAGGGGTAGAGACATCGGGAGGTGGTTGAGTGGTAGTAGCCATGGGTTGCACCGGTTGGAGGACGACATCTGGTGTCGGCGGGCGAACGGGAGGCGAAAGGTACCATACGGGTAATCCCAAAGTTAACCCAGGGAGGCTAAGGGTAGCCATAATCGGGGCGCTTACTACTCCCAATGGAGGGACTAGGAAGGGGATCGTATGGATAGGTGTAACACCAATGTGGCTAGGTACCAATGGTGGTTTAGGCAACAAGGGTGGTTGATTATTAGGTGGTTGGTTATCGTGGGACAAGGTACATAAGTCAGACACGTCCGTGGGGGCTGATGGAGGTGGAATAGATTGGAAGGTGGAGGTCATCGGCGCGTCTGAGTAGACTCCAGGCCCTGTAGAGGAAACAAACGAGGTGGTGGCACGAGAAACAGGTTGTTCAACCATGGGGAGAACATTTTCAGGTGCCGCGGGAGCACTAGGATCATAGTAGGTGAGCTGGTCAACCTTAACCACGCGTCCCTCATGGGGGAACATCATGGTGCGAAAAACGGAAGAGGCAACCGCCCGCATGGCATACATGTAGCTACGGCCAAGTAAAAGGTTATAATCCAATTGGGCATTGATTACCTCGATGTCGATAAGGACGGTTTTACCACCTAACTGGACGGGGACATTGGGTAGGAGGCCTTGGGGCTGGGCCGACCGGCCGTCGTAGGCACGTAATGCAGTGGTGGACTGCTGGAGAGTAGGGGATCCCAACTTCTGCCACACGAATGTAGACATCACGCATGTGGAGGCACCTTCATCGATGATGCATCGATGGATGACAAGATTCCGAACGGAAACAAAAACTTGGAATGCTAAGGAGGAAGGCAGGCGTGGTTCGGATTGGTCCAAATCAAATGCCATTAAATTCGAATCATGTGGGTCAATCGCCCCAATGGCGGAGAGAAGAGTCTTACGCTGGGAAGGGTAGTTTTTCAAGACTTTTAATATAGACATGGCTGCGGGAGACTGGGCTAAGTCATCCACGATGTTGTAGTTTGACGCAGCGCGCGCATTGGGGTTGTTGTTGATACGGCGAAGTGGGAAACGAGCTGCTTTGGAAGTGCCATCTACTGGAGGGGGAGGGATACGTAATGCTTGATCAGTGGGATGAGCGTTAGGGGTTTTATCAGCGGGTTGTGTTTCAGAGGTGGAGCCATATTGGTTCCGACGGGTCTGGAGGTTGACATCAGCGAAAGACATCATCAATAAGTGGTGGGTACCTGAGTCAAACATGGGTTGATCAGGAGCGGCGTATGTGATTTGTTGTTGGGGTTGCGCATTGGCTTGAGGGGGGGCCAACGGCTGAGTGTTCACCACGCCTTGGGTTGGTAAGGGGTTTTGTAGAACCAAAGGTGGCTGTTGAGGTTGTGGGGGGGTTGGGCTGCGCTGGAGGAGCTGCCTGCCCTTGGCGATGGGCATCATCAACCCAAAGCTGCCGAGCTCACTCCAAATGTGGGAAAGTATGTGTGTAATGGCCATAGACCCCACAGATAGAACAAGGATGGTTCGTTCGCAAATTAGGGTTTTTAGCCTACTTGGGCGGGGTGATCAGGGTTTTGGTTAGCGGGGGCCGCGTTGTTATTGTCTGGGGGATTAACCGGTTGACCACCTTGGTCAATAGGTTGGTTGTTCCCACGATTACGGCCCTTGCCGCGATTTTGTTGGCCCTGGTTGCGTTGGTTGTTCTGGTTTTGCTGCGGATTATGTTGGGCGTAGACTTGCCCTTGGGCGGCAGGTGGATTCTGAGGTTGCGCAGGTGCGGGAGCAGGTTGCGGGGGATGATATGCAGGTTGAGGCTGAGCAGGTGCAGCAACTTGAGTGGGTTGCTGATATGGCTGCGGAGTAGGTTGTGGGTTTGCCGCAGGGGCTGCCTGTGGCGGATAATAAGCGGGTTGGGCTTGTGAAGGCACAGGAGCTGGGGCAGCCTGCTGGTGGTAATAAGTGAGTTGAGGCTGAGGAGGCGCAGGAGCTGGTGCCACCTGCTGGTGGTAATAGAGCTGAGGTGCGACCGAGGGGTTATAAGCAGAGGGTGCATGACCGAAGCACTGAGGTGGACAGCTAGGTCCATGGGAATGATGGTGATGTGTCATAGGAGCATACGAGTTGGTTGCTCCAGACTGTGAGGAAGTCCGCGAAAGGTCGGGGCCAGGGGTAGGGCGTGCTATAGAAAATGGTTGGGGATGCGAAGAAACACGACCAATAATACCGTCTGCAGCGTGGGATGCCCCCGGTGCATCATGCTGGGAGGACTCGCTGCGAGGGGCGTCAGGGATAAGGGTATAAAGGTATCCCGACTGGGCGTAAATGAGGTCGAACTGCTGTGCCTTAAGGATGGCCTCTTCTTCAGACTGGGGTCTTTCGGAAGCTACATCCTTAGCAATAACAGGGAGAAGGGATTTGAGGAACCAATCTAGGAAGATACGGTCGTCTAGTTTGATCTTGCATAAGCTACGGCGTCGACGCCACTCATGGATGTGGTCCGTGATATGGGTAGCCGTGTTTTGTCTACAAGATAGGAGGATCTCAACGCCCGCGTCATAGCGGACAGGCAACTGGAAGAACTGCAAGAAGGTCGAGGCAAGGGAAGCAAAGGTGGCATGGGTCCCATGAGGTTGCTCGATGTACCACTTGGCTACAGAGCCAGTGAAGGTGCGCTGTAAGAGACGGAGGCGAACAGAGTCGTCTACTATGGAGTTAGAGGAACACCATAGGTGGAAAGACATATGGTTTTGTGGGTCCTCACCGGCCTTACCCTCGAATTTGGGGATGTCAAAGGGGAGCTTGGTAGGCATATGAGGCCACGCAGGGTCGTGTCGGATAGGGTCGTTGGTCAATCTAGCTAGATCAGGTAGGTTGAGGCTAGCCATGAATGGCAGACTGGAAGAAGGATTTGACACAGGAGTGGGTTGGACCAAGTTGGGGTCCATGCCCCCAAGTAGAGAGGCAGGTTTTGGGAATGTTGCCCCCAAGTGGGGGAACTAAAGTGGTATAGGATGGGCCCGCACCACCATGGGTGGTGTGAGTCACTAGTGGAGTGGTGGTATGTATGCCAGCTACGGGAATAGGAATGGTGACCGGGATGGTAGATGTGGCCACCATCGAGGGCATTCCTAGAGAAGGTGTGGTAACTGGTGTAGTGGTGGATGTGCCACCAATGGTCCCTACAACGAAAGGAGTGGAAGTCGTGCCAGCCATGGGGCTAGTAGGGGCAGTGTAAATAGGGTTCTCAGACTCTTCGTCAGAATCAGAGGTAAAGTAAGGAGCGTCAATATCTGGTGACGGAGTCCTATGTCGCTGACGAGTGGAGTCAAGTGACAAGGCTCTAGATCTGTGATGAGTGGTATCAACAGATGATGATCTGAATCTATGACGTGTGGTGTCAAGTGAACCGTGCTGTGGGGGCTCGCCCCTGAGGCGCCGAGAATGTCTCGGGGACTCAATGGTGACAGATGGTGTCAAATCTCTGTGGGTTGAGGTGAGTAGAAAAACAACTCAAAAATCCTAATGCAACCGAGTGTGCAGAAGGAGAGCTCAAAAACAAGGCACTCAGGCCAACAACCAACTCAAAACACCCACTGCAACAGCTGTGCTACAATAGGTGGAGTAACAACAAAGATGGTCAGACTACCAACAAGCAGCAGGTTTCCTAAAAATGAAAAATGGTGGACTCACTAGACCAAAGGGAGGTAAAGGAGCATGCAAACACCTAACTAAAAGTATTCTGACTCAACTAAACATATCCTCTGCAAGGTGATGAAATCCAAGTCAGACAATATGGGTAGAAAATCCAAGTGGCTATGATATCCCCCTACCGGGAGGGACACTGGGTAGTCAATCCTAGAAGAATGGCAACTAAGATACCCCGTTCATGACACGTCCAGAAAGGTGAATCTGCCGTTTAGTCCGTTTACCGCAATACCCCTATACAGGGATATCCCGCGAACCGCGAAAGGTAGCCCTTCGGTTACTGAATGGAGTGCGGTATTCCACTCAGGCCTCCGGAACCAGTCTCCCGACTTCAACCCTCCTAAGGGAGAGGCCCTCTGATAAACTAGTCGTGACCGTGCCAAAAAGTACTAGGGGATTTTGGTTCCCTATTTGGACAACAACTATGTCTCAAGTGTAAGTGACCGAGGGGTGTTATTGGAAGCCTATCCCCCGACCCTACCTAACTACAAAGATTCTTTTGTGTTCCCCAAGTGGGGTTAGAATATTGGTTGAGTTAGGTAATTTTTAAGGCTCACTTGAATTATGTGACAGAGTGTGTGCTCGTGAGGTGATGAACCCAAAATAGAAGTGCCACAAGGGGGGCAACTTCTAACTATCAATAATACTGAAATTGAAACTTTAACTTGCAAAATTTTCTGAATTAAAAATACTGAAATTTTAAAAAGATTCTGAAAGGGAACAGAAATTATGGTGCAGAAAAGGCTGTAGGGAAGTGGGGCTGCAGGTAGGACAGATGGCTGTTCAGATGCAGAAAATATTGTAGCAAAAGGGGCTGGGCTCAAATTAGGGAAAAATGCAGAAATCAGACCGCGGGTTTGAGGGAAACAGACGCGGTCAGGTCACGGTTTTCGGGCCAACAGAAGCAGTCGGGACGCAGGAAAAAGGGAAAAAGATGCAGTCGGGTCGCAGCAAAAAGGCTAACAGACGCAATCGGGACGCAGGAAAGGGGCTGAAAGCCGCATTCTGGACGCGGGAAAATGGCCGACAGGCGCAGTCAGATCGCAGCAAACAGGCTGATTAGCCGCGGTCGGATCGTAGGTAACAGACTTGAATCCGCCGGCAGGGCGTCGGAAACAGTCTGAGAGCCGCGGTCGGGTCGCAGGTAAAGGCCTGAAAGACGCGGTCGGGATGCGACTACAGAGGGAAAAAACGCGTTGTGCGGCGGCCGAAAGGGACAGCCGAAAGGAATTTTTTTTTTAAACGGAAACCATAAATTCAAAATCTAGGGGAGTCGCCAAAACTGTAGCTAGGGTTTTACCCCTAGCTTGTGCAAATGAGCACCTACTAAGGAGAATGGACTCCTTAGTAGCAGTTCAGTAAATGTAAATAATTAAACTAAAACAGAAATGTAAACTAATTTAAAACACATGCATGAAACATAAAGAACAATTTGTAAACAAGGGTTTTGTATTAATATTACCTTCAATGTGAAGGTTGATGAAGCTCCTTGCAATGTCCAAGAGGGTTGCTCCAAGCTCCAATGTGCTCCTTCTCTTTCTCCAATGGTGGGGATGGGCCAAAAGAGGCTCTCAAGGTGAAAGTAGTTCAATGGTGAACTAGGGTTTCAAGAGAGATTTTGGCAGAGTAAGGGTATACTTGATTGTGGATGTGAAATAAGGGATCTCCATCACCTATTTATAGTTCTTTGGTGGTGGAGTGCTGACCCATGGTTTTAGGAAACACATGGTTTAGGGCAGCTGTATAGGGTTTTTTCCTCCTTTTCCTCATTATTTTATATTTTTTATTCCCTTTTTAGGGGATTTTTGCTATTTTTGGAGGAAAAGGGGGTTTTTTTAGCCTTTTTGAGGCTATTTTGATGGTTTTGTGGCCTTTTCGAGGCATTTTAGGCCCTTTGGAGGCTTTTTAATGGGATTTTTTTGGGATTTTAAGGGAAATATGGTAGGAAAATGGACAAATGAGCCATATAATGTGGTAGATGAGGTAGTGAACACTTTTTGGGTGTTAACAACCCCTCGCCGGTAAAGGACATTGCCTAAGAGGAGATATCGAGAGGCCCGGTGACGGATATGATGGCGTCCATCACAATTGAAGTTGGGTCGGAACTTCTGCATGCGAAGGTATAACAAAATATCACCATACCATGGGTCATCAGATGAGATGATGAACAAGTGATTGTCGGGTAACTCATCGAAGATTTGTGGGGACAGCAGAAGGGAGGGGAGATCAGTGATGAGCTGGGCAAGCACGAGGGCTTTAGTGCTCTTAGGGATTTTGAAAGTGAAGTCATTTTCTTGGAGGATAATTACCCATTTAGCAACGCGACCTTGCAGGAGGCGTCGGTTTAAGAGATAGACCATGGAATTGGAGTCGGCGACAATAGTGGTATGACTGAGTAAAATGTAGTGTCGCAATTTTTGGACGGAAAAGACCATAGCAAGGGCTAGTCTTTCCTCATATGGTTAACGTAGGGGTGGGCCAGACAAGGTCTGGATGACGTAATAAATGACATGCTCCTGGAGAGTGACGTCTTCTTGAACAAGGACTCCGGACACGTCATAATCGGATGCCGAGACGTAAAGGATGAAGTCCTGAGAGAAATATGGAGGGGAGATCAAAGGGGCTTGTGTGAGAGCTTTCTTGAGGGCTTCGAATGCAGCTTTTGCTTGCTAATCCCAAACAAAGGGTATGTGGGTACGAAGCAGGCGTAAGAAACCATGAACGGTGGTGGCATAATCAGGAACGAAGCGACGAAGGAAATTAGATTGCCCCTGCAGACTCTGGAGCTGCAGAAGCGTGCGAGGAGAGGGAAGGTCTATGATGGCTTGGACTTTCAGGGGATCAATAACAATTCCTTTTTGGGAAACAATGAAACCCAACAATCATCCTGCCGGAACGCAAAAGACACACTTGTGTGGGTTCAAGCGGATTTGATATTTGCGACAACACAGAAAGACTTGCCGGAGGTCGTTAAGGTGGTCTGATCGTTTCCGGGAATGAGCTATAAGATCGTCAAGATAGACTAGCAGGATATGGACCAAGTCGTGAAAACAATAGGTCATGGCCTGGTGGAAGGTGGCACCAGCATTTTTGAGGCCGAAAGGCATGAGGCGATAGGCAAAGGTGCCCCATGGGGTGGTAAAGGCAGTCTTGTACTGATCCTCCTTACGGATCTGAATCTGGTTGTATCCAAAAAAACCATCCATGAAAGATAGGACTTCATGCCCCGCACACGCATCAATGAGTTGGTCAATAAATGGCGTGGGGAAGTTGTCTTTGGGACAGGCTCGGTTTAAATCGTGGAAGTCAGTACATACTCTGATGGTGCCTTGTTTCTTGTTAACAGGGACGGGGTTTGAAACCCAGGTGGTATATGCAATAGGATAAATGAATCCTGCTTTGCGAAGTTTCTCAATCTCTGCTTTAACATCAGGGAGCTTTGAGGGATGAATGGGGTGTTGTTTCTGGCGAACGGGGGGTATATCTGGCCATGTGTCAATGTGGTGTTCTATAATAGCAGGGTCGAGACCAGGCATCTCGGTATAGGACCAGACAAAGACATCACAGAACTCTTGAAAAAGTTTTTTGTACTCTCCAATCTCATACTCATTGCAGGAGGCTCATAATGTAATGATTTAAAGAGCACCATGTGGGTCAGAGACATCGATGTGGATTACAGGTGAGATGTTGGCAAATGTTACCCTCCTCAAAGGCATCAGGAGCGGGAATGGGATCCTTAAACCAGTCGACTTTGGCGGGAAGGAAATCTTTGGACTCAACCACAAATTGGGTAGTTGTGGTGGAGGAGGACTCTTCTGGGAGGAAATAGGAACGATGGTGCATTTCCTCCCAGGGATAATCCGGGGCAGTGAGAGCCTCTAGAATCTCCTCATCATTGTGGAAACTTTGAGTTGTCAAATCGGTTGACGAGGGAGTGGTAGTCGAAGAGATCATATAAATGGCGTTAATCTCTCCGGATGAGGGTGATACTGGGGGGTGGATCTCCTCAATTGTGGGGGGTGCCGTCTCAAGGTCCAAATTATTCATCTCGTAGAGAGCTGCTCTGTAATCTGGGAGATCAGGACAATGATGTGAGTAATGGTCATAAATACCGCATATTGCACAAGGGTGGTTGGTACGCAGTGATTTATCACGAGGCTTAGGGGTTGGATCGAGTTCGACAATCGAGATGTTGGGGTCGTTGTCAAGCATTTGCATGTATTCCTGTAATGCAGGTAATTGTGGACATTGATGAGTCGGATAGCCTAACTCATCACACAACGAGCATTTGGGAGGAGCACGAAACACGGGGGGGGTTTTTATCTATTTTGGGCGGGGGTACAACAGTGTATGGTTGTGGGCCTCTGCCCCCAGTGTGCTTGATAAGAGGGGGGGATTCATAGATGACGAAGGGGTAGTGACATCGGGAGGTGGTTGACTAGTAGTGGCAATGGGTTGCACCGGTTGTAGGACGACATTTGGTGTTGGCGGGGGAATGGGAGGTGAAATATACCACACAGGTAATCCTAAGGTTAACTTGAGGAGGCTAAGAGTAGCCATAATCGGGGCGCTTACTACTCCCGAGGGAGGGAATAGGAAGGGGATTGTGTGGATGGGTGTAACACCAATGTGACTAGGTACCAATGGTGGTTTGGGTAACAAGGGCAGTTGATTGTTGGGTGTTTGTGTATTGTGGGAAAAGGTACATAGGTCAGATACTTCGGTCGCGGGTGACGGGGGTGGAATGGCTTGGAATGTTGAGGTCATCGGCGTATCTGAGTAAACTCCGGGTCCCACGGAGGAAACAAACGAGGTAGTTGCACCACAAACAGGTTGTTCAACCATGGGGAGGACATTTTCGGGTGCAGCGGGGGCATTGGGATCATAATAGGTGAGTTGATCGACCTTGACCACGCGTTCATTATGGGGGAACATCATGGTACGAAAAACGGATGAGGCAACCTCCCTCATGGCATACATGTAGCTGCGGCCAAGTAAGAGGTTATAAGCAAGTTGGGCATTGATGACCCTTATGTCAATGAGCATGGTTTTTCCAGCCAACTGGATGGGGACATTAGCTAAGAGACCTTTGGGTTGAGCCGAATGGCCGTCGTAGGATCGCAACGCAGTGGTGGACTGCTGGAGAGTAGGGGATCCCAACTTCTGCCAAATGAATGTGGACATAATGCATGTAGAGGCACCTTCATCGATAATGCATCAATGGATAACGAGATTCCGAACGGAAACAAAAACTTTCAATGCTAAAGTGGAAGGCAGGCGTGGTTCGGACTAGTCCAAATCAAAGGCCATCAGTCGTGAATCATTTGGGTCAAGAGCACCAATGGTGAAGAGCAAAGTCTTGCGATGTGAAGGACAGTTTTTTAAGACTTCTAACGCAAACATGGCTGCAAGAGATTGGGCTAAGTCATCTACAATGTTGTAATTTGATGCAGCGCGAGCATTGGGATCATTGTTGATGTGACGAAGTGGGAAGCGAGGTGCTTTGGAGGCACCATCTAGTGGAGCCAGAGGTATACGTAACGTCTGATCAGTGGGATGAGCGTTAGTGTTTTTGTCAGCGGGAGGGGATTCAGAGGTGGAGCCATATTGGTTCTGATGGGTTTGGAGGTTGACATCGGTGGATGACATCATTAACAAGTGATGGGTACCTGAGTCTAACATGGGTTGATTAGGAGTGGCATAAGTGATCTGCTATTGTGGTGGCGCATTTCCTTGAGGGGGAGCCAACGGCTGAGTGTTCAGTATGCCTTGGGTTGGTAAGGGGTTTTGCAGCACCAAAGGTTGATGCTGAGGTGGTGGGGGGTTGGGTGGTTCCTGAGGAGCCGCGTGCCCTTGGCGATGGGCATCATCAGTCCAGAGTTGCCGAGCTCGCTCCAAATGTGGGAAAGCATGTGTGTAGTGGCCACAGACCTCGCAAATAGAACAAGGATGGTTTGTTCACAAATTAGGATTTTTGGCCTGCTTGGGCGGCCGATTAGGGTTTTGGTTGGCAGGTGCCGTGTTATTGTTGTTTGGGGGATTGGGAGGTTGACCGCCTTGGTCTGGAGGGGGGTTATTCCCATAGTTATGGCCTTTGCCACGGTTTTGCTGGCCCTGTTGGCACTGGTTATTTTGGTTTTGCTGCTGATTCTGTTGGGCATACACTTGCCCTTGGGCAGCAGGTGGGTTCTGGAGTTGTGTAGGTGTGGGAGCAGGCTGCGGTGGATAATAAGTAGGTGGAGGCGGCGTAGGTGCTGAACCTTGTGAGGGTTGCTGATACATCTGTGGAATGGGTTGTGGGTTTGCCGTAGGGGTTGCCTGTGGTGGGTAATAAGCAGGTTGGGCTTGAGAGGACACAGGAGTTGGTGCAGCCTGTGTGTGGTAATATGGCTGAGGTGCGACTGGGGGGGCATAAGTGGGGGATGCATGACCAAAGCACTGAGGTGGACAGGAGGGTCCGTGGTTTAAGGAAACCAATGGTATTGGTGAAAATGGTTTAGGTTTTCTTTTCCTTCTTTTCCCTCTTTTTTTTCCCTTTTTGAGTATATTTTTGAATTTTGGACCCCTTTGGAGGGTTTTTTGTATTTTTTGAGGAAAATTAAATATTTTGAGGAGAAAAAGATGGATTTTGGCCTTTTTGGTGGCCTTTGAGGGTTTTTTGAGGTTTTAGAGGCTGAAATTGTTGGAAAAGTGGACAAATGGGTCATTAGAATAGGGAAATGAGCTAGTGAGCACTTTTTGGGTGTTAACAGGTGTAGCTGCCTTTCTTGGTTCCCCCACCAGTTCAATGTGACACCCTTCAGTTGAAATATTGTGATCTTATACTTGGACGTGGAAGTGTACTCCTGTAAGGTTAAGCACCTGGTCATCTCTTCCAACCAAGACTTTGCTCGTATCCCTGCTCGACCCCCTGAAAACTCAGGAAGCCTTATCTTCTGAAGCTCCCTTGTGATATCCTGATGCAGAGGTCTCGGTACCGTATTCACTTCTACCATGGGAACTTCCTCCCTTAGTGGAGGGGCCTCCACTTCTACCTTCGAGGTAACAGTTCCTCTCTGTAGTCCCCAGAGTGTTTCATTTATTGCTTGTAGCGAGCACAATATAAGGATGGTCTCTGGCGATGGTGCTGACACATTCGGCTCAAGTAATGCCGTCGCCTGACCTAGCCCCCGACCTGCTCGCATTCTTACCATGTTTATCCCTGTAACATGACATAATATGATAATTAGCGTATGACGAAATAAAGACTATGTTACTATTAAACTCAACAGTTAATTCAAAAGGTGCGTCGGACGATTGTTTTTACGAGCGTTTTTACTCTAAAAGCTATCCCGTCCTAGTTTGTCCGAGTTTATGAATAAATCTAATCATTTTTCTTTGTTTTCATGATGTGTCAAGTTTATTTTTGTTTCCGTTTCCATTTCTAGTTTTGTTTAAATTTCATGCCTGTAAAAATTTAACATTTACATTTACATTTACCGGTTTGAAATAAATATATTTACCATTTTATCTAATCTTAACAATTACTATTCGTGCAGGTGTAACAACAAATACATGTGTACTCATTCACAAAATTACCATTTTCAATAACTTGATAATAATGATTTACAGAGTTAGAAATTGATTAATATACCTTTAGGAGAAATACCTCTTAATAACTTAGTAGATCCCCTTTGTTGCTCCTTTTCTATGTTGTATCCCTACAACCAAAAGCTTCCCCAACCTCATGAAACTCAAGCATCCCAAACTGATTTTCCTCCCTACCAATCGGAGAAGTCTCACCGACCACCCAGCTCTAAAGGTCCCCCTTTGGACCCCCCAGCCCAAACCGAGTACAAGTCAACCAGCTAGATTCCTTTGTGAATTTTCCAACAAGAACCCCCTTTCTTATTTGCTCTTTAAAATTCTATCTCTGCTATGAAAACTTCCCCAAAATATCCCAAAGTAAAGATCCCCCCAATCTCCCCTCTCTTCTCGACCTTATTCCCATGACTTTCCGACTCTTTTTCCCTGCCATCACTACCCATATCCTCTCATTAATGTTTTAGTCTCCAAGTATTTCCTCGAGCCCATCCCCCATGACTCCCATTAATGATTAAAATAATATATATATATATAGTGTAATAAATGCATGGGTTGGTTCACATGTGTTTTATTTTTACACGTTTCAACCGTATTAACTTCTAATTTACATTCTTGGGCTTGTAACTCAAGTTTCACAATTATAACTAATAATCATTTTTTTTTAATTAACTCAAACATAAGTCAACACTTGTCTATTAATGGCATAAGGTATTATTTATAATTTACACCCTGGTTCTAAGCAACTATGACATAATTTTAATAAATTAAGTAATGTATTAATTAACCTTATTCCTCTATTTTAATTAATTAATTAATATTATTTGGCACATAATTAATCTTACCCTTCCAAGTTAATATTATGAATGTACATTTATATTAATTAATTAAATTAACTAAGACTTAACCAACTCCTTCACCCAGTTCCATATTAATTGCACCATAGTTTATAATTAAACTAATTAACAAACTTTGCTAATGGTAATGATAGTTTTATTGTTATCAATTAATATTATTAACATATAATCAATATTAACCAAACAATTTAATATTAACCTAATTGACATGATAATTACATTTACCATTTTAACCCTTAGTCTTGACTAGATAAATTTAATAAAATCAATCAAGCATTACTAATTAATTGCATTAGTTACTACATAGGTTAACCATAGTTTGTTTATTAATCAACACTAATTAATTATTAATCGACAATAATTACATTATTACTCAACATTATTTCACGCAATTTATAAATATGTAGGCGAGTTATGTAAGTGTAGCTACTGTTTACATACCTCGCATAAGTACACTAACAGTAATAAATCACACACATCAATCATAATCATGAAACATATTGTTCACTGACAATTGTTTAACATAGTTTGCAAGGTACAGTCTTTTACCTAACTGCATCTTATTAAGTTACGACAATTCATACATTACTGAGTTATGACGCATAATCAATTAAGGGTTTTCCACACACACAATTAGATCTTGTTTTCATCCCGACTTCAAGCCACACCTATCTACCTACATCATCTACCTAAATCTCAACTAACTTCCGCATCCTATCCTTTCCTTTGTTGGACTACCCTGAAGTGTCAAGCCATGACCGGCTTCAGCTAGAACCCATAAGCGGAAGTGTCGACTACATCGACCAATCTTCCCCAGCAGGAAACCACCAGTCATCATCACACACCTTGGGGAGCGTGCCGTAGCACAACCCTCCCATGACTCTGAGTTTCAGGGATAAACGGTGGGTAAAGCCTCCACCCCCCTAATGGCACAAGGGATTATGTCTACCCAACATAATAACTGCGTTGCACTTGTACTCGGTTTGTCATCGTATAACCAATCTGGGCGGTTGCGTTTCCTGCTCCTACCCCACCCATGTCATAATATACATCATAATAATAATAATGTGAAAGTAAATAATGCATCACTCGCATACCATTTATTTTTCAGAGTCCATGCCCCGAGGCTCTCCCACCTCGTAGGGTCCAACTATTACTTAGCCTTTTAACCTGTAAGTTAGCCTCTGACATACAGTCTAGAATACCGCACATAAATCCTCAATATGTACACATACGTTTCATCATAACATAACAACAATAAATTTATTTATTCGCCATGCACCCGACATAACATTCATTTATTCAACATATAAATGTAACGATATCCACGTACCCATCATTCACTAATTTTCCTATATGAGACATAATTAACACATGATACATATCTAAACATGAATACCGATCATAATACTAACATCACACACACACACATATATATATCGACAAAATAATAGAACCATATGTCCATAATGTTTTCAAACCGACGAAGTCTCATAATCGAACAAATACAACATATAATAGTAGTTCAGGTAGTAATGTCAAAACGGGGCATTACGAGAGGCATCAGATGTATTAACTAGAATGGATCTTGTTGTAGTAGATCTAGATGAGAATGCAAATTTATGATTCTGTGTCACAGTCCCTCCCGTGGATCCAATCCCTGGAAGGGAACATGGCACTAGAATCTGGGGCTTTCACATAAAATTCAGCCCATTCATTAGATTCACAGTAATTAAATAAGTGTGTGCAGATGCAAATCAAACAAATATGCACAACGAAATTAAAAATCAACCACACACACATCATATGCATACAACATATGGAAATTAGTCATCAATTTAAACATTTCAGAAGTAGATACATAGACAGAAGAACACTTATCTTCATTGTGCAATTGTACCAAACAACTAGCTATGTCGTTGCAACATTCCACCCAACCGTAGGCCAGTTGTGTTCATCAATTTTCTCAACACAACTGCCACCCCCCGATATGGGCATGATTCTTACAAGGAAAGGGGACATTCAAGCTCATACACAGCCAAAGCAATCATTCCTCCAAGCCAAGCCAACCCACAGCTGGGTTCATCAGGCTAATTCTGAACCCTCTGCCGCTTTATGGATGCTTGCCCTCAAGCTCAACCCAAAGCAACAGATACCCATTACCCATACCCCAACATACTCTTTCTACACACAACAAAAATGGTCATTGGGCAGGGATACACATTCACATCAAAGGTATTTTACAAAACAGGCTCCATGGGTTTTCCCCAAAACGTGGGGACACCAAAAACGAATTGTGGATGGGGAAATCATCCATAGGGAACCAACTTGATTTTCCATGGGTATTTTGGGCATCTAAATTTCCAAAATGGTCGCAATGAAACCCCAAATCAAGCTCCCATACTCTCAACCACTCAACAACAAAAAAAGCCCTCTTCCCAACTGAGAAATAAGGGAAACATAAGAAAACATGGAGGAAAAACGCCCAGGCAGCTCCAAAAACGTGAGAGAGGCAAAACTGGTTGATGGGTAATGGCTTGGGCAGCAAATTCATGGCTCTTTTCTTGCCAAGGAGCCCAAAAACGTTTTTCCATGCAGGGTGGTTGCCCATACTCGAATTTTGGACAACCATACCTCTTATTCCCCAAGGCATTAACTACCTCAACCAAATTTTGGGAGAAATGAATGATTGGGTACAAAAGTCAACATGGGTAGTTGAGTGTTTGATGGATTATCTCATTGACACTTGGCTTGACTTGATTGGATCAAGGGTTTGAATGTTTTCCCTCCCAATTCCTTGTAAAATCATGCCCCCATCTCTTGTTGCATTGCATAGCTAGCTGTGGGTATTTTATTAAGATGCATATTTACAATTCCATGGTGCCTGGCTAGCACATAAACCATATGCATCAATAAATCGATGGCAGGGCCTTGGCCTTGAGCTCCTCACCACGATTTTATAACAATATTACATTATTTACATTTTAATACAATGGGGTCAAAATCAGGATATTACAATCCCCTCCCCCTTGGAATAACATCGTCCTTGGTCTTCTAACACTTAGGAATATATACCCACTTTTACACATGTCTCAAAATTCACAAAATGTGGTAGGTCTGTCCTGCATTCATTTCTTTACTTTGAGCTTTCAGGATCAAGTCCTTTGGCTTCCTCAAGCTGCTCCTGCTGACTTGATCTTCCAGTTCTGCAGGTGGGCATCGCTCCAAAGCAATCCCTTCTGTTTATTTATCTTCTAGTTGATCTACAAGTCTGGAATTTCATGGATTCCATCTTCCTTGTTGTCCTAGAAACTATTCGAGGAATATATTTAGCCAAAACAAATAGCTTTTGGTCTGCTGCCATGATCAATATGCACAACTAGCCCACACTTTGCTCACTAGCAACACTTGGCTAGTAACAACTGCAACATATGGCTTTCAATTCCTCAACTATGAGATTCATCATGATAATTCCTGTTAGGACAAGCATAATACAATATTAAAATTAGTTAATTATTTTCTCAATTGACATGGAACGTCCATGCTTTACTCATGAGACTTCCATACTTTTCATGCTTTCCCAACATACGCATGAACTCATTCATGTTCATCCTTTCACATGAATTTTACTATTTCATCATTCACAATTTATTTTCATCTATGACATGCACTCAACAATCTTTTGATTCTAAGATGCATCAGTCAAAAGGAAAGAGAAGAGTAAGAGTTTCCCCCTCTTAGTCTTGTTCCAATCTGGAGCCACACCATCACTGTGGTTTCATGATCCTTAACCTTTTTCACTTCAATGTGAATGCTTGACTTGCCATTTCTTGGCTATGGCACTTAGTGTCTAAGGTCTGTAAGAATTTTCAACCAGGGAACCTTTTCCCATTGTTGCTTACAGAACCTTTGGCTGCTAGGACCTACACATGTCCACTAGCACCATCTTTCATTACTGCTCATACTGAGCTCTTTAGGATGGTCACATGTCCACATTCATCCTCCAGATGCTTTCATAGTCCTTTCTCCCAACAATACCTACACTCAAACATTGAATTAATTCATATGTTCAGTTTATTCTCATAGGGTTTATTTCTAAATAAGAGTTTAAGAAATCATAAACAATTCATATACACATGTATATTCATAAGCAAGAAGTTGCAAGATAACCAAATACTTATCTATATGGGATGTCTTCACTTTATTCCACAGGATCCTTATTTGCTTTACAAGCCTTGGATTTCCCGTGGACACAATAATGAATGTTGGGCCAACACGCAGGCTACTCCACAACCATTCAAATAGGTAATGTCAGGCCAGTATGCCGACTGGGTTTATCAACCATCTCATTTAGCAATATGCTAGGCCAATGCTCTGATTGCTTTTATTAATTAATTAAAGAATGTTTGGCCAGCACGCCAACTGCTCCACAACATCAAGGTTTTAGTGCCGCCACCAACTACTCTATGAATTTATCAAGCATTTGTAGCACCCAATCAATTACTCTCTGGATTTACTAAGAATTATGGTTCTTTTAGGGTCCTTGCTTTCCTGCAATGACCAAGGTTTCCAACAAAGAAACAATAGTGTATCAGCTTAGCTGTTAGAAGATTTATACTTGAAATCTTCATTATTCTCAACAAGAAAATAAATGAAAATGAATACTTATATGTATTATGCATTTTCCTTGCTACTCCATAGGTTTCCTTCTTTGCTTTACAAGCCTTGGATCACCTGTGGGGTGGATGCTTGGCCAATAGACATGCTGCTCCGCAACAACATCCGAATAGGCAATGCCAAGCCAGTACGTCGACTGGGTTTATCAGGCATCTCAAAAATTAGTATGCTAAGCCAGTACGCCGACTGGGTTTATCAAGCATACAACAACCATTTCCAAGCCAGTTCTTCGACTGAGTTTGTCAAGAAATAACACCCTTCACCAATACCTCCACAACATGCGAATAGCCAATGCCAAGCCAGTACACTGACTGGGTTTGTCAGGCATCCAACAACCATTCACCACAATATCCACACAACCAATGCCAGGCCAGTACACCGACTGGGTTTATCAAGCATACAACAACCATTTCCAAGCCAGTACACCGACTGGATTTATCAGGCAATAAGAACAACATAATATGATTACGTGGCTCCTTCTCTTATGTAACCAATGGTTCCCTCCAGGAAATCCATAGGTGACTCACTTGACTGCAGGCTAGCATGGCGCCACAATACCCTACTCACACTACACAAGGATGATGCCCCTTTCCTGTTACATAGCTCCTAGGGTCTATCCATCTCTTCTAGTGTCCTTTAGTGTGAGCGTAGAAAGGTTACCACTTCCCATATAGTCCTCTCGAGCACCCTTTCTTAACTTTGCCTCTTACGTGCAACACCAGATTGCATCTGTGTAAGCTAATAGCACAAGAAGGATAAGCAGGCTCATCAGTATTGCTGCTCAAAATTGTAATCATATTTCATAAAATTCACTATCAAGTATTGAAACACCAGGAAGGCGTCCATTCCCTTAGGGTGTAAGTCAATATTGACAACCCTAACATAACCCATCACCTGAAAGGTATGCATCCCTTTCTGATGTGAGTCATGTAGTCCTTAATTGTACTCAAGCAGTCTGAAATAATACTAAAATAATAAAACATGACCTGCATATTAAATCTGATAGCTAGACATGTATATTCTTAGTTAGGGTTACATAATACTCATTTGTTTCACATATGTATCTTTTCTTCATTTGTGAAGAATGGGGGCTCCCTTCTCTGACTCAACGGTCCTTCGGTTTTCCAGCCAAATCCTTTCATGTTCCATAACCCACACATGCCTTCTAGGCATAACTTTACTGTCTCACTCACATGCTTTACCAACATGTAGTTCGGTTGAGACATTATCAATATGGCGTTTCACTCGAAACCCATTTCCAAAGCATGGGATCCTTCCCATCTAGATTGGCTTTTGTAGGCCATCACACATGGTCTTCTTGCAACATGTCATCCCGGCACACTTATGAAATAGACAAACAGTCAGCAACATTTAGCAATAAGCTTCAAATCTGATTGTTCCATAACCAATCAATGTCATTAATAATTAAATTCAATATGAATTTGCAATTCTGTCTACTACCAAAAATTGATTTTCTTAGTAATGAGGCCATCCTCATATTGTTTGGCCCTCATAAGTGGTATCACTCTGTCCATTATGGTTTCACCCTTGCTACCATACATGAACATCCACCTACAACATGTCCTCCTAACACAATCTTATATAAGCTAACAGTCATTAGCAATTATTAGCAAAATTTTGAATTTGAAATTCACAAATCTGTTTCATGCATTAGTTAAATTCCACAACCATGAGAACCTTCTCATAACCTTTGGCCTCTATACATGGTAGATACCGGTCTTTACTAAGGACTTATCCTTATTGCAATACGCAAAACTTTTCTACTTGAAATCTGAAACTTCAATCAGCCAAACACGTTGTGAGTATCTTATGCATATAATCCTTTCATTGCTACAATAGTCACTGAGGTGATCTCAGAATTATAACACTCAATAATTCAAACACCTTCAGCTGTTAACATTTGAAATGCAATGAAATATATATATATATCATAATAGAATTGCAAGACACGGGTACATTCTTCATGCAATTTAAATAAACTGTAAATACTCATTTATTCACAGCCATATCATTTTTATGCAACTCTGTCCTTCCAATAGAGTACTCTGGTAGCCCATCAACATGTCTACCTTCTTCATGCAATCATTCTCCTGCATTCATAGCAGCTCATGAAATGGTCTCAGTACTAACAATAGTTCGCCATTTCATCTATCATCTAATTGCATTGAAATATATATATCACAACCATGCATTCACACAATGCATCTCAACATGTGCACCCGCACATATGCATGCACTTTCACAACATTTACATAATATTTTGATGTACATTCACTTAATGCATAACCCCTCAATGCAACCTTGCATTAATCCATGCATACTATGTACTCACGCATATTATGGCCTAACCATGACTGCCACTCATAGCATGCACTACCACAACATGACCATAAGTCCTCACTTGCGTTGGTTGTTAAACTCACAACCGACCGACATACAAAAATGACATGATATAATTTCGTATGAATGCATTGAGATTTCTAAGCAATTATAGGGTGCAAGGATCATTGCCTTCACTTATCCACACCTCACAATACTTGGTAGGTTGACATTTACATTCGGGCATTCAATACTGCATGCAAACCAAATCAACATAGTTCAAACATAGTTGAAGGGATCTTACCAAATCCTCTTTCAACATTCATGTAATTATGCACCAATAACCATTACCTGCATGGTTGTCATTAACATCACTTGATGTTACCTGATTGATTGACCTCTTAACAAGGCTACACAGTCCTTTCGCCAACCTCATGATCACAGATTTGTTGCACCATCCTTTCTTCATAAGGTTGGTCTCGTGCAACAACGTCATCAACTTCTTTAGCCATGCTCTGATGGTATTTTGTCCTACAACCAATGCGGACACAACGAATCATTAGCAACCACCATAATTATCTCAAGTGGTTCATTGCATATGTAAAACCTCACTAGTTTACCAATATGCAATATCCTATTCATGCACAAACATTTTCACATGCACTGTGCAATGTTTGTAAATATGCCCTCTGGTGTATATTCATTTCATCGATGTAATCTCTTGCAATTTCAACATTCCTATGACATAGTTTACATGCATGACAATTTCATAATTATAAATACGATAGCAAAATAGGAGTTAAGGAATTCTCTCTTTCCAATCCCTCATCGCAGTATGGAATCCCTCTTCCATATCATAGTTGGTTTGATTTCCTTCCAGTCATGCAATTCTGGAAATTGCCCATATTGACAACAATTTTTTTTGTCAAAACAACAACTGGCACTCTTCTGCACCAAATATCTATGTTATATGTGGACCTTATTCAAACTTTTGTCATGCATCCCTATTATCCTCTGGACAAGCTTTCCAATGCCTATCTCTGTGTGCCATTCCGATCCAGGACATGGAATTTACATTCTTCCAAAAATGCAAACTTTGCCCAAATTTCAACACTTTTACACGGCTGCAATTTTATTCTGGAAGGCCAACTTCAGCTGCTTGCAAAAGTAAATTTAGGAAGAATCATGAAAACCTATCTACCGGGTGATGATATTCCATATAACAAGGAACACTTAGCAACCTTCAGATCCCTGTTCCGATGCACCAGTGAATTTCTATAAAATTCGGGGTTTGGCTACTTTTAACTTTTCACTTTTTCCCCAAAATCTCAAAATTTGGCAAAAAATGGCTATCTCCCAATCTATGAATTTATAGGAAATCTTCGTCTAACGGAAAATTTCCGTATTAATGAGAAGATGAAATGTCTAGTTCAGTAAAATTTTTGATTCCCACATCTAGGGTCACTTTTACTGTCCACAAGCTTTTCAAAATCCCGAAAAAGTGGCATTGAACAGTTCTTTTTGGCCTTCTGGTTCACCCCGACTCCACGTACTTTGGAGTTCGGCTCCAAGATTCCAAACTTAACACTGTGCCTGCTCCATGGCCGCGCCATATCAATTTCAGCTAAAATCGACCTTCCGTCAAGCCTCGGGACACTGTCTTACAAAAGTCATTATTCTCCATTTTCTGTCAAATTGGAGCATACTGGGTTTGGGACCCTCTGGTTCTTTCATGGCCTTCGTTAATGGCCTCCAAACCCCACAGGAATCATCCCATTCTGAGCCCGATTGCTCCTTCTACCCAAAAATCAAGTTTTGGGCTCTATACTTTTATTTTTTTATTTTTTTATTCTGGCTCCTCCCTTTGCGACCGTCGCGGGATTTAACCTTAAAATCTCCAACCTTGGCGCTGGATTTAACCCTAAATTTGCCGCTCGCATCGCAGATTTTAACTTAAACTTTTGCGACCGTTTCGCCGGTCCTGGCCTTATCTTCGCCACTCGCAATCCTTCGTCGCTGCAACCGCGTTGCAAATTTTAAGCCTAAAATTATCGCCCGCGTCGCAAATTTTAAGCCTAAAATTGCCGCCGAGTCACAACTTTTTAAGCTTAAAATTGCTGCTAGTGCTGCAGCTTTTAAGCTTAAAACCGCCACCAGTGTCGCAACTTTTAAGCTTAAAACCGTCGCCAGTTCGACGTTTTTGGGCTTATCTTTGCCGACAGAGTCTTTTCTCCGCGACCGTTTTGGCGCAAAATTTTAACCAAATTTTCGCCGACCTTGGCGCAAAAGTTATGGTTAAAATCACCGACAGAGACTTAAGCAAAATTTTGCAACACTTAGAAAATTTCTCAAATTTTCAAAAACAGTTAGAAAATTTTTTGAAATATTTTCCTTTTTGTTTTTTTTTTTTTTATGTTTAGAGCTGGACAGGAGGCATACTTACCTCTGCACTGTGATAGGTATCCCATGAAGGCCCAATGCTGCAACCAGTAGCTCTGATAACATTCTGTCACAGTCCCTCCCGTGGATTGGATCCCTGGAAGGGAACATGGCACTAGAATATGGGGCTTTCACATAAAATTCAGCCCATTCATTAGATTCACAGTAATTAAATAAATGTGTGTAGATGCAAATCAAACAAATATGCATAGCGGAATTAAAACTCATTCACACACACATCATATGCATATAGCATATGGAAATCAATCATCAATTTAAACATTTCAGAAGTAGATACATAGACAGAAGAACACTTATCTTCATTGTGCAATTGTCCCAAACAACTAGCTATGTTGCTACAACGTTCCACCCAACCGTAGGCCAGTTGTGTTCATCAATTTTCTCAACACAACTGCCACCTCCGAGCTAGGCATGATTCTTACAAGGAAAGGGGACATTCAAGCTCATACACAGCCAAAGCAATCATTCCTCCAAGCCAAGCCAACCCATAGTTGGGTTTATCAGGCTAATTCTGAACCCTCTGCATTTATGGATGCTTTCCCTCAAGCTCAAGCCAAAGCAATAGATACCCATTACCCATAACCCAACATACTCTTTCTACACACAGCAAAAACGGTCATTGGGAAAGGATACACATTCACAACAAAGGTATTTTACAAAACAGGCTCCATGGGTTTTTCCCAAAATGTGGGCACACCAAAAACGGATTGTGGATGGGGAAATCGTCCACAGGGAACCAACCCGATTTTCCATGGGTATTTTGGGCATCTAAATGGCCAAAATGGTCCCAATGAAACCCCAAATCAAGCTCCCATACTCCCAGCCACTCAGCAACACAAAAACGCCCTCTTCCCAACTGAGAAACAAGGGAAACACAAGAAAACATGGAGGAAAAACGCCCAGGCAGCTCCAAAAACGTGAGAGAGGAAAAACTGGTTGATGGGTAATGGATTGGGCAGCAAATTCATGGCTCTTTTCTTGCCAAGGAAGCCAAAAACGTTTTTCCATGCAGGGTGGTTGCCCATACTCGAATTTTGGACAGCCATACCTCTCATTCCCCAAGGCATTAACTACCTCAACCAACTTTTGGGAGAAATGAATGATTGGGTACAAAAGTCAACATGGGTAGTTGAGTGTTTGATGGGTTATCTCATTGACACTTGGCTTGACTTGATTGGATCAAGGGTTTGAATGTTTTCCCTCCCAATTCCTTGTAAAATCATGCCCCCATCTCTTTAGCTAGCTGTGGGTATTTTATTAAGATGCATATTTACAATTCCACGGTGCCTGGCTAGCACGTACACCATATGCATCAATAAATCGATGGCGGGGCCTTGGCCTTGACCTCCTCACCACGATTTTATAACAATATTACATTATTTACATTTTAATACAATGGGGTCAAAATCGGGATATTACATTCTGGCAAAATTAGAGTAGACATGAAAACCATAGGTTTACATGTCATGCCTTGCAGTATACAAAATTAATGTTCTATTATGTTATAGACAAATAAATTATTGTGAAAATATTATTTCATATATTTTTTTGATAAACAAAGGGATTACTGTAAACATAGTATTTCCTATCTCGTTACAGTTAAGCCAAATACTGTGATTATAATGACTTATACCTATAGTTAATGGATTTTGTTATTTGACAGAATTTATACATTCATGTTGAAGTCCTATAAAAATGACATTTCATTCTAGTATGGAATTTGATTTGTTCTATCTACTCTATTTATAAATAGCATTTAAACTGCAGTATGGAACTCGATTTAGTTTCCATCAGAATTCTAAACCATAACTAATTAATTGCAGGATGCATTATATTTGCAGATGTGTTTTACTTTTCTATACAGGCCATAAATATCGGCATAGCAGCTCGAATCCATGGTCGTGCTGCGGCCCTTTAACTTTAAACCAAATCGCGGTACAGTGGATGCAACGTTTTCCATAGTTAAAAGTTGCTTGTATTCACACACAGACCCTATGTTAACTAGCCGAGAGCAAACTCTGTTCGCATTTCTAGCTAGGGTTCAAGTTTTATATATGCGTTATGATTAACGTTTTATCCATGTCGTATGGATTGTTAAACTTACAAAGTAATGTGGCTATCAAGCCAGCTTACCAAATGATATTTCGAATTAAGTTTATGCACAGTAGTGTTATTCGAATGACCAATTTATATTATTGCTATACACCCAAATGCAATTAAAAGAAACAAGAAATCTAATATTGTCATTACATTTTTGGTCTTATGGAAATGCGATTCCATTGACTGGAATCCACTTAAAAGACTTATGAAAGTAACATTATGCAAAGATCTGCACAGTGCTGTAAACAATTCATTTCCAGATTGAATATTGCTGTATAAAATACAAGTGACATGATAGGGTTCAATTTCTTTTGGCTTCATGACTTATACAGTAACATTTATTCAAAACCATTTGTATTTAAAAATGAATGGAATGTGAATCTATCAGGGCCATTTGCCTAAAGCAAAAACTGGAAATAGAGACCCAAGATTGTTTTAAACCAAGTCTATATGCAACAATGCCGGAGTTTAAAACGTTGTGCAATATATATATATATATTATGTTTTAAAAACAAAATAACCAAATGATAAACCAATCGTATATATTACAGTTTGGGACTATTTTCCCCTTTAAAAACATAACTGAAAATATATATAGAGTCTACACCATCGGCGACACCGTCATGTGGTCAACCCAATTCTTTAAACATGATTAACAAAGTATTTTATAATACATTGGTCTAATTTTAATGAATACATTCACCTATAAGATGCGAATACCCTTAAACAAGGTTCAACACAGTCGCATTAAAAAGAAGAGAACACGGCCGAAGGCCAAGTGTTCAAATTGCATCCAAACCAAATGTTTAAGTAACCCATTTCTAACCGTTGGGTAGAGTTCACCTGAGACATAGTGGAGATAACGGGTTACCTGGCTTCAACGAGACAATTCATTCCCTTTTACGTGGAGCTTGCGGGGGGGGGGGGGGGCAGTGTCCAGCACGCCTTCCACGTTCAATTCTACCTGCACACAACAAGAAGTTAGTGTCATGGCAACTGAAATGTTGTTGTAAAAACTTGTTGGGTGAAACAAGCTTCTGAACAAGAATGTTAGTTGTGGTTAGGGAATGAGCGAGAACTGAATCATGGAAGTGGGTGCAAGTCTCACCCCGGAAGCTTCCAGTTCTCACCATTTACCCTTCACCCTTGTTACTTGCACAACCAAGCATAGTGGAAGTAAATCTTTCAGCATAAGAAGTAACCAACGATTGTTACATTAACTTGCATGCGGTTGAAAGGCTTTGCCTTCCTTTGGATAGAACGTAGGCGAACTGCGCTGGTGATATTCCAACGGATACCTGCAAAACAAACAAGCATGACGTTAAACTCATGGAAGCACATTTAAACTAGTAAAAGAATGTTAAACAACTGGAAAATTGTATTGTTTCTTACCAACGTAGTGTGGAGCATTCCACAACGTTTTTCTTAGCATTCACTAGCATCCGGATGGGGTTGAGCCCTGGGTTCGATGCATGAATCTCCTACACAGGAAAAAGAGCTATGCGAAGAGCCTCCAAGGCGAAATAATGAAGTGAATGATGCTTGCAGGAGTGTTTCCAATGTAGGGTTCCTGGTGGAAGGTTGCCTTGACCTTTGTCACCGGTGAACTCACACTTTAATGCGAAGTACAGTGGGTTGGATGGGCGCCAAAACCAAACCAAGGATCGACGTTGGAAAGCAGTGTACTGTTCCCATGCTGTAACTCTCGGATCACTATCAACGGTCAAGCATGAGCTCGACTTCAATGTCCAGTAGGTATGTCTTAAATGTTTATGCTTCAAGGTTGGCGAAACTCGTGTGGCAACTGGAGTGGATGAGTTGGAACCCGAGATTGGAATCCATTGTCAAGTAGCCAATCACCGGTGGAGTCAATGCGCAGTCACCTTCCAGGAGGGAAGCCCACACAAGGTTTAAAACATTGGTGTTGCTTATTGTGTCTGCATGGCACCATTGTGGCTTAGCACAGTCATACATTTTCTTAACGTGTGTATGCATTAACATTAGCGCATGGTGAAAACCTTATATCGTATTAACTTATGACCTAGGGTCATAGCGTTGATTGTTTTATAATCAACGTTGGTTTGCATAGTATCGACATTGTATTATATTATATATCATATAACCAAAGTCCAAATGCTATGGGAAATAGTATTTGCATAGAGTTTTAATATATCGAAATGTTATATGGTATTTCATATAAAAACAATGGTTCACCTAACATGGCAATAGATTATGTATTAATCTATATGTTATATAATGAGCATTATATTTGTGTTGATAGTCTTAGGACTATAACACATGCTTTAATTAAAAATGTTTATATATGGGAAAAACAAAAGCATATATGTTGTCTCATATTGAGCCTAGATTTACTAGGGTAAGTCTATGGTTTGAGTCATAATATTAGCATAGATTTTATATGTTAATATTAGGGACATAAATATAATTTATGTTATTTGGTGAGTATTAATATAAAATAGAAATGTTTATATTTTGTTATTGTAATGCTTAGAATTTTAAAAATAGGTTGTGTAACTAAATTGCGACTTTTGTGGCTTGCGCTTCAAGTTTTTATAGGCACATTATTTCTAACTTTTAAAGTGATTCACATTTCGTTTGTATATGGAAATGTTAAGCCTGTGGTGTATAGGTTACACAAGAATGTTTATAAGTGATGTTTATACTTCGATACTTACATTAATGTCAACGTATGTATTAGTTAAGTTCAGTACACATGTATGTAAAGGCTAAGTAATGTTGTAAGTAGATACTTAGATCACTTGCGGCTGAGAATTTATTTAGCTAGTAGAGTTGGAACAAAAAAAAATCGTGTATAAGAGACGTGACAAATTGGTATCAGAGCCATGGTCACTACACTAGGACCTTTAAGCTCGCTTACGTTAACGCTGCTTTACAAAGAAAAAAAATAATTCTGTAGCATAATATTGATTCTTTTTTTCTAGCAGATGTACATTTTTTTTTTTACTGTTGCCTAACAAACAACTGGCTATCACACATAGACATAAGTGTGGGCTGAAAACAGTAAGTAGCTGAAAGATGAATTTTGTGGAACATGAAGGAAGGCTGGTTGTGGAAACATCTAGTCAGCGAGGAGAAATGACTAGTAGGCAGGAAATGAATCTGAACTGTCCACAAGGGGCAACAACATCTAGCGAAATGATGGAAACTGTCAAAAGCCTTAAAGCTGAGATGATGAGCATTAAGGAAGACAATATCAAAATTTTTGAGGAACATTGAGAAATCAATGCAATTCTATTACAAAAACTGACTGAGAAAGAAAACAGTCATATACCAACACCAGAAGAACAACATGCATAAAAGTCAGTGACGAAAATAAATTCCAAGTTTAAGACTGATCATCCAAAAAATTCCGTGAGCTATAATATGGACATCAGCAATGAGGAGTCACATGGCGAAGATTATGAAGAGTATGTTCCTAAAAATAAAAAGAAAACTGGGAAAATGAATCAGCTACACTCAGAACTGAGAAAGATCAAGCCTCCTATTTTCAACGGAGAAGTTAAAACCGGAGAAGAAGCTGAATTGTGGCTAGTCTCATAAAGGCAAGGATTGCTATTTTCAATTTGCAAGGGAAATCTTTAGCATGGTGGGATGACCTTAAGTTGACAAAAGATATCAATGAGAAAAAGGTGAAATGGAAAGATTTTGCGACATTCTTCAAACATAAGTATATGTCTGAAAGGTACTTTGACAGCAAGGTAAAATATTTTTATGACCTAAAGCCGAGACAACAAACTATGGAGGAATTAATCAACAAATTTCTGGAACTACTCAAGTATGTTCCCTATATTCAAGATGAAAAAGTCAGAATTCAACGTTTCCTGAATTGTTTACCTTTTAGTTTTAAGGACCGGATAGAGTTTGACGGTCCAAAGACCTTGGAAGATGCTTTCAGAAAGGCTAGGTTGTGTCATGAGCAGAGTCAGAACAAAGCTGAAGTGTCTAAGCGGTGGAATGAAAAGAAGAAGACAAAGTCTGAAAGTAGATAGAAAGGTCACAAGCCAAATAACTTTAAAAATCAAGTTACACGTGCACCTTTCAGAAACAAGTTCGATGGCAGCAAATCACAATCAAACTTTGTGCCACCAAGTAAGAAGGTGAACACTGAAGGTACAAGAAAACCGAAAGACACACCATCTAAACAACCAATCAAATGCTGGGGTTGTGGATAAAATAATATATGGTAGGAATGTCCTCATTAGAAGGTTAAAAATAAATCAGTTCACAATCTGCAAGAGGCTTCTACCATTCAAGACGTATCAAGGAGTCCAAGAATTTATGCTGCATCAAACAATCGACAAGCAGAACATCAAGCCTCTATTATTGAGGTTGAAGGTATGATTTCTGGGACACCTATGTCTATCTTGATTGATTCTAGCACATGTAAGAGTTATATAGACCCAAAAACTTGTGAGTCATGCAAACTAAGCAAAAAAAAATACATGCAGCCTTGGCTAGTTCAAATGGCCATAGGAGAAAAAAGAAAAGTTTATGAAGTACAAAATCAGTGTCCTTTAAAGTTAAATGAATCTCACACTAGTACATATTTAAATGTTTTACCATTGGGATCTTACGATTTACTTATCGGTATGGATTGGCTGGAAAAACATAGGGTTGTCCTAGATTGCTATCAAAAATATGTTACTTTTGTGAATGATGTGGGACAGTTTGAAAATATTCAAGGGATAGTAAGAGCAGTAAAATTAAGGGAAATTTTTGCACTATAGTTGAAAAGAAATGCACGAAAAGGGTGTAAATTATATGCTGTCCACTTAACAGAAAATCATAAAGGAAAAATTTCAGATTTAACAAAACACCCCCCTGTGTTGGCTGAATTTGGGGATGCGTTTCCCAAAGAAATTCTTGAGTTACCTCCTAAGAGAGAACTGGATACTACAATAGACCTGTCTCCAGGAGCAGTACCTATTTCTAAGGCACCTTATTGAATGAGTACTCTTGAATTGATAGAATTAAAAGCACAATTGCAGGAGCTGTTAGAAAAACGTTATGTATGTCCAAGTGTGTCCCCGTGGGGAGCACTAGTGATTTTTGTACAGAAGAAGGATGGCACATTCCGGCTGTACACTATAGACATCTGAATAAAGTAAATATAAAAAATCGGTATCCCTTTCCAAGGATTGATGATCTGTTCAATCAAGTTGGAGGTGCCACTGTCTTCTCTAAAATAGATTTGAGGTCGGGTTATCATCAAATCAGAATTAAAGAAGAAGATGTGCACAAGACAACTTTACGTACTAGGTATGGACATTATGAATTTGTGGTGATGCCCAGGGTATTTTCTAAGGATTATAAAAGTATACTTAAGTATAGTATTCTAGGCAATTATTTTGGATTGAAAAAAGCATATATATAGATTGGTAGGCGAATATTAAATATGAAACATACAATTTACCACCTAAACTTTTAAATTTTGGCGAATGTTATGATAAAAAAACACATTTTATGTAAATATACGCGATATTAGAGACTAAAAATGATCAAATAGAGAATTTATTTTTTGAAAAAGGCCCCAAAAAGAGCCAATTGGCGAAATTTCACCCCTAAAATTTCTCTGGACTGATGCCATTCGGTTTGAAGAATGCACCTGCCACGTTCATGTGCCTTACGAATAATGTTTTCAGTAAGTACCTGGATAAGTTTGTTGTGGTGTTTATTGATGACATACTCATATACTCAAAGAATGAAAGTGAGCATGAGGAGCATTTAAGGTTAGTGCTGCAAGTCCCAAGGGAAAATCAACTATATGTAAAGTTAACTAAATGTGACTTTGACAAAGACCAAATACAATATTTGGGTCACATAATATTAGCCCAAGGCATTGTCGTGGATCCTGATAAGATCAAGGCCATAATGAGCTGGACCACACCCCAAAATGTAAGCGATGTCCCCTCTTTTATGGGATTAGACGGGTACTATCGGAAATTCATTGAAGGATTTTCCAAAGTGGCTCATCCTATCACATCCCTTCAGAGAAAGGAAGTCAAGTTTATTTGGACAACCAAATGTGAAGCTAGTTTTGCGAAGTTGAAATAGTTTCTTACTTCAGCTCCTGTTCTAAAAGTGGCTAATCCTTATGGTGAATTTGTGGTATGCATGGATGCATGCAAGGAAGGCTTGGGATGCATGTTGACACAAGATGGGTCTGTAATCGGTTATGAATCTAGAAATTTAAAGACGCATGAATGAAACTATGCGACACATGATTTAGAATTGGCTGCCATAATTCATGCTTTGAAAATGTGGCGACATTACCTTCTTGGGAAAAGGTTTGTTCTTAAAATTGATTCAATTGGGATGAAATACCTTTTCGAATAACCAAACCTGAATGGTAGGCAGGCATGTTGGCTAGATTTCCTAAGTGAGTTTGATTTTGAAATTCAACATATCAAAGGCAAAGAAAACAAAATAGCTGACACTCTTAGTAGGCGAATGCATATGTTAACTATGACTTCAGTTAACAATTTTCATTCTGACTTGGTATTAAAAATTCAAAATGCAGCTGATCAAGACCCAAAATATCTGAATGTAAGGAAAAATGCCATGCAGAAAATTCATAACAACAAGCAACAAATTACAGTATATCCAAAGAAGGGCTGTTGTTATTCAAAAACATAATTTATATACCAGATCAGACAGAATTAAAGCATGTAATTCTAGATGAATTTCACAAGAGGCCATATTCTGGTCATCCAGGTTATCAAAAAATGATAACAACTGTAAAAAAAAACAGTACTACTAGCCCCGATTGAAGTCTAAAATTGCTGAATACATAGGAAAGTGTATGGATTGTCAAAGGGTGAAAGTGGAACATCAACACCTAGTTGGTTTGTTACAACCTATACCTATACCAGAATGGAAATGGGAGACTATTTCCATGGATTTCATCACTGGGTTTCCTAAAAATAACAAGCAACATGATTCCATCATGGTTGTAGCGGATAAGTTAACTAAGGCAGCTCATTTCATAACAGTTAAATCCACATTCAAAGAAATACATATTACAGAAATATTCATGAAATAAGTCTTTCGACTTCATGGAATTCCAAAGGTGATTGTATCCGACAGGGATACAAAGTTCACTTCACATTTTTGGAAGGAGTTGTTTACAGGTTTGGGGACAAAATTAAGCTTTAGTATATCCTACCATCCTCAAACAGATGGACATAATGAGAGGGTGAATCAAATCCTAGAGGACATGCTTCGCTTGTATGTCATGGATAACCCAAAACAATGGAAAAATTACCTACACTTGGCTGAATTTGCTTATAATAATGGGTACCAAACTTTTGCGAGAATGAGTCCATTCGAAGTTTTGTATGGAAGGAAGTGTAAAACCCCCATGACTTGGGATGATTCGGTGAATCGGATTGTGTTGGGTCCTGAAATGCTAGCAAAACTAGAAAACATTGTGCATAAAGTTAAAACAAATTTAAAAATTGCTCAAGACAGGTAGAAAAGCTATGCAGATCAACATAGAGAACATAAAGAATTTGAAATTGGAGATCATGTATTCCTAAGAGTGAAAGCAAAGAAAATCTCTTTGTGTTTGGGAAAGGTTGCCAAACTTGCACCCAGATATTGTGGTCCTTTCGAAATACTTGCTAGAGTAGGACCTGCTGCTTATCAGTTAGCTCTACCAACAAATTTTAAAGTACATGATGTGTTTCATTTTTCATTGCTGAAGAAATATGTATATGATCCTAAGCATATTGTAAATTGGCATGTGATTCAGGAGGAATCAGAAGGAGACTTCCAGACAGATCCTGTATGCATACTGGATCGGAAAGAGGTGGTACTTCAGAATTGAACCATCGTTCATTCTAAAGTGCAATGGGAGCACTATAAGCCTAAAGAGGCTACCTGGGAAATGGAAAAGGAAATGCGAGCAACATACCCTTTTCTGTTCGAAGAAGTACGTGACACAAACTAATTTTGGTTATTATGTTATTTTATGTTTTGAAAACTGTTTAATACCGAGGACGGTGAAAACTTAAGGGGAGGGGAATTGTAATACCCCAAATGCTGGACTTTAACCCCTTTTATATTTTGCTAAGTATTATTTCATTTTACTTAAGTGGCATTAGAAATTTGGAAAGTTAATTTTTGATGACTGTTGGCTGCTTTTTGGACAGACCCGGGTTTTAATGAAGCGCAGCAACAAAACCCCTTGGCGCACTGGCCCTCTCGGCAACGAGCTGCACAGCAGCTCGAGGTCTCACCCGAAGTGGCTATGGGGGGCTAAGGAATCAGGTTTCCTTAACCTAGGCGATGCGGAGATTGCTCTTTCCTCCTTGACGATTCCTCTAAGGCGACGGTCTGACCTCTATTCAGACTTATGAGCGCAACAACGCTCAAGCTCCTGCTCAGCAGCCTAGCTGCGCGGTACTTTCCCTCCTGCGCTAGGACCAATTATCCTCTGCGCGGATATTCTATGCGTAGTTTCACTTGCGTGCTTGTCGCACTAACAGGTTCTCCTATCGCAACGGTGATGTCGTCTTACCGATTCCTTTGACCCTTAACGATTATAGTTCCCATGGAAGCTTCACTGATTCACTCAACACATTCATAAAGATAATGCAATATTCCTGTATTTACTGTAATAGACTAAAACACACAGGTAATCATCTCTAACACAACATCATAATAGCGAGAAATATGAAGTCCACCTCCACGGGGAAAACCACGTCCACGGGAGTATCTTATATTAACCAGAAAATGATAGACTTATACAATATGCTGCGCACACAGCTGCAGCCTTAGATCTTTCCAGGAAACTCCACGCACACAGCTGGGAGCCCTTCTCTCGATCTATTCTCTTCCTCTCCAGAGATTACAATAGTTCAGACGTCGCCTCGGACTGTCTGCAACTCAAGGATTAGCTTCATTGCTAACCCGCTTACTGACTAGTTAGCTATCTGTCTAACCAACTGACTCTCTATCTCACTAACTAACTAACTAACATCTACCCATTACAATTATTCATATATATAGGTGGCCATGGCGGTCACACCTTTACAAAACTGTGGGCCTTTCCCAGCAGTAATCCCCAAAAACCCTAACCACGCACATGGCTAGGTGTACTGTAGGCGCCGCTTGCAGTCATGTCGCCGCTTCCTGCAGGCTCCATGAATTCCGGCGCAGCTTACGGGTATGGATGCCTCGTCCTTCGCCTTCAATGCTTTGGTCCGTTGCTCCTCCTTGATCCGAGCAACCATAACTTCTGTACTTAGCTTTAAATGAGGGTAGCTGATCCCTCTACTCCATTGCTTCATTGATTATGGTAGCTGGGCTTTCCACTCGGCTACCTTCATTCTCTTCTAACGTGCGCGCGAGCTCCGCGATTTCCGGTCCGTGATCTGCGCTGAGCTCCTCCATCTGGCACCGTACTGCGCACCGTCTTCTTCTGTCCCAAAATTGGTGTTTATTCAAAACTTAGCACTCTTCCATACTTGTGCTTTTTCCTCAAAATTCGCAGCTTTTACCATAGCTGCGGCCTTGGCTCCAACAGGCCCCTAACACTTACTTGTGGCTCGTCCTCGAGCCACTCGCACTAGCGCGTGGTCGCTTTACTTGCGCATCTGCTTTTGCTTGGGTCTCCGTGAATGCTTTCTTCCACTGCGCAATAGCGGAGTCTAATTCATCAACACATTCCACAGCAGTCTGCACCGTTTCTGCAGTGGCTTCTTCTTTAGTGATGGCATCAATCACCTCTTGAGATTCAGCAATCTCTTTGATTTTGGCCTCGACTCGACCCATGATATCAGCATACTCATCCATGAATGGCTGAATGCTGTTGGTGAGCTTCTCATCTTCAGTTCTGAGCTTGTGCAGTTGCTGTTGCATTCTGCGCACTTCGCCCATTTTCTTCATTTTTGGTAAGCCTGTTAAGGCCTTAGCTTCTTCAGTCAGAACAGTTAGGGACTGTTCTGCGGCTTGTACCTGCTCCAAAATACCAACTTTAAAAGGGAGCTTCTCAAGCTCGGTCCAAGCTTCCATAGCTTGGTTCATCAGGTTCTCAGCTTCCTGTATTCTGTCTTTCATCTGTGTGGAAGCTCTGCTCAGTGCTTCAAATTGTACCTGCGCATCATCTGTAAACTGCGCGGCAACACGAGCTTTTAGCTCCGCGATTTGGGTTCTATGGCCCTCAGCCATAGCAACTATTTCATGCTCCAGGGTTTTCACCCTTCCTCCAATGATTTGAACTTTCTCAACCAGAGGGAGGTCTGGTTGAATCTCGCAAGCCGGCAACTCCTGGGCAATCTCATCCACGGCGTTTCTGATGCCGATGTCTTGCGCCTCATAAAGTGCAAGTTTCTCGGAGATATTCTTATGGTTTGCCTTCAGCTCTATCTCCTGCGATTGCAGTCGTTGGTTTTCCTGGAATGTAGAGAGCTCTCTAGCTCTCAGCTCAAGAGAAACTTTCTCGTGCACTAGCTGTAGGGTCTCTATAGGAATTAGAGACAAATTTATTTCAACGGGCCCAACGGCGCTTACCTGTAATGCAGCTAGAGGATCCGGAAGTGTCATGCTTGTAGGCGGGATGTGCACGACAGTATGCCTTTCTATGAGTTCTTCAACTCGCTCAGTACTTGGAATTTCTTGTGGTGCCTGCGACGTAGATGCTGGCGCATGGGTCTGCGCAATCCTTCCTGCGAGACCTTTTATTTCCACAAACTGTAGGTCTAGAGCACTTCTGATGTGAGCGTGCATGTTCCGCAGCTCGCGAAATTGCTCTTTCAGATACTGGTCGATCCCCGAGGGAATGGCCTCAGAGGGATGCGACACCTTTTGCTTCTTGGTTGCTGGCTCTGTCGAGCCTTCATCACTTCTTTGCTCAGGGGATTCCTTGCCCTTATCCTTGTCGTGCGCAGCGGCGGGTGGCATCGCGGATGCGATGTCGGCGGCTTCTCTCCACTCGTCTGACCAAGACTTGATAGTTTCTTCAACATCTTCGGTGGTCATCCTGTAAAGGCCTACGGCCCATTCCTCTTGAATGCCGTAGGGACGGAGGTAAAGTTGATGTAAGTCGGCAGTAAAGGCCAACTTTCCTTCATATAGCGTCGCTGTCTCCTCACTCAGCCTTGGCATTTCCTGAATGGTATCTCTGAGGAGATAATAGTATTCACAAAATACAGCGCGGTTCATCTTGCGCTTTGCGGGATTAGGGGATTCCCAAAGGTTTACATAGCGAATTCTGGCAGGTTCTCCTGCGCGGCACGGAAGGAACTGAGTGTTCGGGGGCTCCTTCCACCCGATGAGAGCACATAAAATTAAAATCCAAGAAAAATGGAACGAATGACCGGGGTTATCTTGAACGTTCCGGCAGTCTTCCAAAAAAGAATTGAGGAGGAAGAGGCACCAGTTGTACTGCTCTCCCTCCGCAGCTGCGATGGCAAGTTCCACGACAGCTCCAGTAACTTCCTTCGGTCTGCACTTCGTGAGAAGTCTACCCGCGAGCAAACTTCCTGTAAATCTAAGTGCTTCATCTTCTACTATTGTGAGGTCATAAGCCCGACCTCCTCTTGTAAGGTTGTATTTGTGGACCAGCTTTGCAGCCAGTTTTCTATTCTTCTCCTTTCCCATAAAATGGATATTGGGATCCTTACCAACCTTAGACATGCCAGTAATGCGATGAATCAAATCAACATTTAAATCGATTGGCCTCCCGAGCCAAAGGTAACCTCCATGAACGCAGGATAGCAGTGTTTTAACAACTGCGTTCACTTCATTGCTACGCCCAAAATGCGGTAGCTTTAACAGGTTCAGGAGTCCAGGGCGCTCCAGATTTGCTGCAAATCCCCTCGGGATGAATTCGTCAACCTTTCGGCTGGGATTATGCACTACCGTCAGATATCGGTCTAGCTGGAACTGAGGATATGTCTTGTAGTCTCCGAGGTTGAAATCAGAGAACTTGACCAGTGGAAGGTGTCCGAGCAGGGACCCTTCTATTCGCACGGCAACCGGTAGTGGAGGTAACGGAAGCGGATACTTTGCATTCTTCGAAATATGCACCTCTGGTGCATCGTCTGGTCGTTGCGGAATATAATTCACCATAGTGGCCAACGGCTCTGGAACGGGCTCTTCTGGCTGTGGCTGAGGTGCTCGTGTGGCCGGAGATTGTCTTGGATCCTGATAACCAGGATGTACATAAGTCGAAGCCGTCACGGGAGTAGTCATGCCGAAATCTAGGCCTCGGCGCAGGAATTGACGAACAACTTCTTCAGTTGACAGGTTCTCCGTCGTGAACGGGTATAGGTGACAAGAACTAGGACAGAAACAACGAAACAGCGTGGGATATGAGCACTGACAACAAGGGAAACACTCTGCACGACTCGGCTCTGAAAACAATGGCTTAGATTTTCAAACAAGACTATGCAGCTCGAGAAAAGTAACCGGAAATTATACAAGTGTGGGTTATTTATAGCAAAGGCGATAGTAAATGCGGGCAAGTGGGGTTACTAGCTATAGGTGGCTATGCATGAGTTGACAACCCTACAATCCGCTTCGCCTCTGCGGTGCATTTACTGTGATGGACGGGCTCTGACAGGCTTCCGGGAGAAGCTGAAACTTTCCATCACATGGTTTAAATGCAAATCTTACGGAGATCGAGCCGAATCTGTCAGAGCGGCTACACTTAAATGGCGGGTTTATCCTTCATTTATTTAGACGCGGCTACATAACTACTGTAATTCAAATTTTTCCGGCGGGTCATTTCAACTTAGGAAACTGTGCCTATAGGGGTCCACAACAAAACTTCTTCAAGCGGCAATTTGACACCGGGAACTTCGCAAGAGCGATAGTTCAATGATTCGGGAAAAAAACCTCGCAAGAGCGCAATTAGGTTCGCTCCAACCAAACTTTATAGACATGCGCGGATGTTTCATGGAACTGTGTGGGAAGCCAGAGACTGAGGGTCTCGCGACTTCCGTGTAGACTGGATGCGATGCCTCTTTCAACTACACTGGACATCTGCATTTCTTTGAGCAGCTATTTAAGTCGACAGGGCGGAGTGGCCGTCGCGGTAAAGCTTAAGCCGACTCCCGTTGATCATGGTAGGTAGCAATTCTCCATTCAGCTTCGCAAGCTGAACTGCTCCTCCTTCTGTTATTTTTATTACCTGAAAAGGGCCTAACCAATGTACACGAAACTTGCCTGGAAACTTGATGAATTTACTATCATAGAGGAGTACCAAGTCTCCTTCTGCAAAGTGTTTATTCTTAATGTGCCTGTCATGCCAAGCTTTCTGTCTTGCCTTCTGTACCTGTTGATGAAATCCGGCTAAAAGTCGGTCTTCTTCTAGGGCAAGCAGTTGTGAAAGTCTTGCGCTCATAGTATCAGGATCTGTCATTTCTGTAATTTGCGCAATTCTGAGACTCGGAATAATGTATTCCATAGGCATAACTGCTTCTTGTCCATACACCAAACTGAAAGGTGTGTGGCCTATTAGTTTCTTGCAGGTAGTTCTGTAAGCCCATAATACAGCGGTGACTCTAAGGTCCCAATCGTCTCTTTGTTGGTTACAGATCTTCGTCAGGGCATTCTCAAGAATTTTATTGAATGCCTCCACCATGCCATTAGCTTGAGGGTGGTAGGGTGTACTCTTATGGTGACTAATTTGAAATTCTTCAGTAAGGGCCTCTATAGTCTGATTGAGGAAATGTGTACCCTGATCACTCATGAGAATCACTGGGCATCCAAACCTAGTGATAATGTTCTCAAAAATGAACTGCGCGGCAGTGGCAGCGTCGCAGTTCTTCACTGGCTTAGCCTCAGCCCATCTGGTGAGGTATTCAGTAGCTGTGATGATGTATCTTGCGCCGGTTCTCTTTCCTGGTGGGTTGATAGGACCTACAAAATCAATGGCCCATTTATCAAAAGCACGTAGTGTTATCTGAGGTCGTAGCGGCATTTCATCTCTTCTTGAAGGTTTTCCTGTTCGCTGGCACACATCGCAACATTTGCAGAATTCCTTAGTATCCTTATGCAATGTCGGCCACCAAAGACCTGCAGCTAAGATCTTCTGAGCAGTCGGCTTTCCTGCGAAATGTCCTCCCACGGTGCCTGAGTGCGCTTCTGCGATGATAGAGTTCTTTTCATGCGGTAGGATACATCTGCGCAGGACTTCGTCGGGGCCCAACTTATAAAGCTGGCCTGCTATCAAGGTGAAGTCTGCGGCTTTGACGACAAGTTGTTTCTTCTGCTGGACTGTAGACTCAACTGGCGCTTGTCCGGTGGTAAGAAACTCAAGGATATTAGAATAATATTCATCTGCTGCTTGAATAGAGAACAACTGCGCGTCAGGAAGATTGTCCTCCAAATTTGTAGGTTCCTCTCCTGACTTAATCCTAGATAAGTGGTCAGGTCCTGCATTCAATCTACCTGGCTTTACAATAACCTCGAAATCATATTCTTGAAAAAGTAGTAGCCATCTGCAAATTCTTCCCCCTAACACTGGCTTATTGACCAAGTATTTCAAAGCAGAATGGTCAATATACATTTTAAAATGTGCGCCCAGTAAGTAGTGTCTGAACTTCTGTAGGGCGTAAACCATAGCTAGTCCTTCTCTCTCTGTAGTAGTGTAGTTCTTCTCGGCTGTGGAAAGATTTCGGCTAGAGTAAGCAATGGGGTGATCGATACCTCCTTCTCCTGGTTGCGTAAGTACGATCCCCAATGCTATAGAAGAAGCATCGACATGAACATGAAAAGGTTTAGTCCAGTCTGGGAAAACTAGAATTGGCGCAGTGATCATCTTGTCTTTCAGTGTGTCCAAGCTCTGTTGGCATTCTTCTGTCCATTGGAATTTCGAATCCTTTTTCAGCAGTCTTTCCATAGGTGCTGTGATCTTTGCATAACCTTTGATAAATTTTCTGTAGTATCCAGTATGTCCCAATGTAGTGCGCAATTGCTTGACTGAGTTGGGCGCCGGTAAATTAGCAATGATGGCAACCTTTCGCAGGATCCATCAGGAGTCCTTGTCTGCATACAATATGACCCAACAAAATACCAAAAGGAGCACAGAAGATACATTTTTTCAAGTTAAGGGAAATCTGATGCTGTCTACATTTTTCTAACATCATTCGCAGGTTCTCTATATGGTTCTTTAATAAGCCAAATACAGTCCAATCATCAAAATAGACTTCTAAAAACTTATGGATGAATTCTTTGAAAACAGCAACAACGACTCTAGAGAAGATAGCAGGAGCGTTTTTAAGACCAAAGGGCATTACCGTGTACTGGAATGAGCCCCATTCAGTCGCAAAAGTAGTCTTATGGCGGTCGTCTGGATGAATTCTGATCTGATGGTATCCCGAAAATCCATCAGTGAAGGAGTAAGCCTCTTTTCCTCCAACATTATCAAGCACTTCATCTGTAAAAGGCATAGGAAATGGATCATGCGCTGATGTGTCATTGAGTTTGCGCAGGTCCACGCAAATTCTTATTTCACCTTTTGTCTTCTTCTCTTGCACAACCATAGGACTAATCCAGTCACTTTCTTCTACTGGCTCAATAATACCTGCTGTGAGCATCTTGTCAATTTCTTCTTTGACTTTTTCTTTATAGCGCGGGTTCAACCTGTATGGGCGCTGCTTTACTGGCTTGGCATCTGGTTTCAGAGGTATGCACATCACTCCTAAGTCTCCTAGGATGCCTTTCATTTCTGTGAACTTGGTAGGAAAGATATCTTGGTAGTCACGTAATAAATCTGAAATATGCACAACAGTTTCATCATCCCAATAGTCTCCTATAGAAGCAAACTTGGGTTCGGCTTCTGTACCAATGTTAACCTTTTTGAGCTTGATGTGTTCTGTAATGGCAGGGGTATCAAGCTGAGGACGTTCAACATTGCGCGTCCCTTCTGATTCTGGAATATTGATGTTGCGAGGATCATCCTCCTCTTCTCTAGTGGTGAAATTATAGCATTCGAGGGCATGTTCTATCTGAGCAGCCCAATCCGGCTGGGAATATTCTGGTAATAGACATGGTTCAAATACCTTCTTTTTAATACACTTCAGAGCTTGATCAATACTTGGATGCTCCGACTCAAAGCTGAAGGTAAGTTGAAAACTTTCTATCATAAGAGGCCAAGTAAGAGTGCCTCTGCGCAATTCTGTTTCAGTGTACCAGTTCCTTGGAACTGTGTCCAATGTGTGGATGAATAGGTGAACCCACTCATCGTCCGAAATATCTGACCATTGCTGAATGCATGCTTCAATGTGTGACCTGGGGTCACTCTGTCCCTCGTATTTGCGCGACACTTCTGCTGTAGTGTCCTGGAATCTGCGCAGTATCAATCTGCGACAGTCTTGCCAAGTGTGAATATTCTCTTTATGCGTACCCCACCATCTTGCGGGTGTAGCGCGCAGTGATACATCTAATGCCTGTATGCGCTGCTGTTCTGGAAGCTGTTGTTCATATGCCTGTATGAATTCACTTACGTTAGTTAAACCATCAAAAATTGGAGTGTCAGTCAATTCTGTGCCAATCCATCAAATGGATTTAGTCATCATGGCGCAACGTCTTGTAGAAACCTCATGTAAGCGATTCTGCCAATTTTCCAATCCTGCATCTGAGTCTGATGTGCACGAACTATCGCATTGCCAGCTGATATGGCCATCTGCTGTGGGATTGACATAGTCACTCTGACTAGCAGTCATCTGATACAAACTTTCCATTTGGCGCGCTTCTTCTTCTGCCCGAATGGGTTCTATATACCTTGGTCCTTGGATAGGATCAAGCGGTGCAATGACCCTAATCTGGTCATCCTCAAAGGTCATCTGTCTTTTCTTCAAGTTGATGACAGCCAAATTATCAAATGCCCAGTCTATACCTAAAAGTGCTGGGTAAGGTCTACTATCATCCAGGATTTTGATTACTTCAAAGTCTGCAGAACTTCTTACTCCCTCGATATCAATAGGTACATTGGGTAATCTGCCCAATGGAGAGACTTGTTGCTGATTCGCGAGTCTTAGCTGGATAGGGGATCTTGTAAGTTGAGGACTTCCCATCTGTTCCCATGTCTGCATGGTGATAACATTAACTTCTGAGCCCAAATCTAAAATGACTTCGTCCATCTCAAATGCTCCAATCTGCGCTGTGAGCCTCATCTCTTTTCCAGTTCTAACGTGACTCCCAATCTGGTGAACAGCACGCTGCGGCGTGTTCGTCGAAGCAGATTGTTGACATTTATCCAATAGGTGTTGAAGTTCCATAGTTGCTTTTTCATTGCGCAACAACTTTAAGCAGTTCCTTAGAAAATTATGGACAGTACCTAGTGCATCTTCTTCATCGGGCCTTCCGGATGTAGTGGCCTGTTCTTGTACCAGGTTGTCTTGTCTTAGCGCTTGCGATCTAATATCAGTATTCGGAGTTGCGACAGAACTCGAAGCTCTGGGATCTGAGAAATACTCTTGGGCTTGCTTGAATGCTTCTTTTTGCTTCTGCAGATTAAGTGGGGCTGGTTTAATATTAGCGCGGCGCACCCATTGCGTTGCTTGCTTTCCAGTTCCCGACTCTGGCGCACCAGTGGTTGTTCCACTGCGCGTCACAATATTAACTGTACGGTCTGGTTCCATTTTTTCTGCTCCAATCAATTGAATATTCTGGTTGACCTGTGGCGTCTTTGCTTGCATTTTTGTCATCAATTGGGGGCATTCTTCAATGATATGATCATAAGATTTACAATATCTGCAAAGGGTTGTAGGGTTTTGGCAATCTCTTGCAAAATGACCTTGCGCTCCACAATTATAACAAGTAATCTGGCCTCTTCCGCGACCAAAGTTTGTTGTGCGTCCACGGCCTCTGTAATTTCCTGTTCGGCCGTCGCGAGTTTGGTCGTACTGTGGACCTGCTACGGGTCCTTGTGCTTCTGATTGTATTCTATAAACATCGTGTTTCCTTTCCATCATAAGGTCATATGCTCTGCAATTGTTTTCATCATGGCCTACTGATTTACAGAAATTACAATATAGATTCTTTGGAGTTTGTACATATTTCTGAAGTAAGTGACATTCTTGTGGTCTATGACCTCTAGTTCTACAGATTTCACACCAAGATCCTTGTGGTTGTGGTAAAGGATTAGGTGCTCCAGTTGCAATATACTCTATGAAAACAGGGCAATGGTCCTTTGAATGACCTTGCGCTTTACATTTTGTACACCATATTTCTTCCTTAACATCCTTGCCTTTCTTAATATCATGCACTTGCAAGGTTAAGTTTGCTAATTGGTTCTGCAACTGCGCAACATCGTTGCTTGTTCCAGCAATTGGTGAAGCTTCTAGTTTCATAGCCATCTCTAGAGCTTGTTCCTGAGTAGTGAGATTCTGTTGCATAAGAGGAAGTCTAATGTGTGGAAGCAGTGCAGCAATGAACCATTCCTTATGCTGTTGTGGTGCAAACTCAAAGCTTACTTGATCTATCAAGGCTTTGAACTTTTGGTCAAAGTCCCATACTGACTCTGTGGGTAACTGCTTGATGTCTTTGAGCTCTGTTATACACTGTGATTCTGATTTAGGTTTCTTGAATTCTCTAATCATTGCATTTCTTACCTCAGCATGCGTTCTGTTCTGTGCTGCTGAGTATTTCATGAACCAAGTTAAGGCTCTTTCTCTTAATGTGGTTGCTAACTGAACCAGTTTAACAGCATCATCATTAATTTGCTTAATTGTCCAAATGGCTTCACATAGGAACCAATGTTGCTCAGGGTCTTCTATCCCTGTTCCTCTAAAAGTTGGTAGTTTCATATCATCACCCATCTTTCTTGTGCTAGGTTGAGGTGTAGGTGCTGTAGCAGTTCTTCTGGACTGGTTGAACAAAGGTGGCACAGAGGTACTAGAAGTACCGTGTGAGCTACTAGAAGGTGTTACTGCGGGATTATACTGAGCTTTGTCCGGCTTTTGTGGTGTAAAAGGGTGATAAGGGATCTGAGCGCTCCCTTGTCTTTCTATGTGGCTTGCTCTAGGAACTTGACTGTCTTCTGGGCTCGACTCAAAAGGATGTTGGTCAAGGCCTACTTTATACCATTTTCCACTACGAGTACAACCAATAACTTCAGGGTCACTATCAGAGTCTACGGACATTACTTGTCTATACTATGCATCTGAAGCTATACATAGTTTTGCTTTTTCATACAGAAGCATTTTAATGGATAAGTTCAAAGAATTCAGGAACTTACCTCTATGTGCCTGAAAGAAACTCCTCTCAGCTTCACTGAAACTCTTTCTTGTATCCACTGCAAACTCAGTGATGAAACCTTCCAGCAGACTATTCAACCAAAAGTCTACTGCGCGGGACACAGAATTGTCTACCCGCTTCAGAATACTGACTAGCTCAGGCGTCCAAGCGACTGGTCGATCAATATACACAGTGGGTCTAGTATCTGCTAACTTGGCTATCCAAGCATGTAACTCAAGTGCAAATGTGACAAAGAAAATTTCATGAAGGTCAGTATAGATATACTTCTGCAACCATTCTTCTGGCTGGAGTCTAGAGCTTTTATTTTCTTGTTCAGCGAACTCTGTAGCCTTTAAATCAAACCACTCCTGGATTTCTGTAGCTGTGGGATTCCAGTAACACATTTGTCAGCTGAGCAAGTCTCAAGGAACCATTTGTTGGCTCGACCACAATCTTCTACATCGCAAAAATAGCAAGTCTCAGTCACGCGGCAACGGAACCATTTGTTGGCTCCCTTCTTTCTTTGGATGTCGCCTCGATCTCATCCACGCGGCAACGGAACCATTTGTTGGCTCCACAACAGGGTTCAAAGCAACGGAAGTGGCGTGATCAAGAAGTCATAAGGCAACGGAACCATTTGTTGGCTCCACAACAGGGTTCAAAGCAACGGAAGTGGCGTGATCAAGAAGTCATAAGGAAACGGAACCATTTGTTGACTCCACAACAGGGTTCAAAGCGACGGAAGTGGCGTGATCAAGAAGTCATAAGGCAACGGAACCATTTGTTGGCTGCTTTTTGGACAGACCCGGGTTTTAATGAAGCGTAGCAACAAAACCCCTTGGCGCACTGGCCCTCTCGGCAACGAGCTGCACAGCAGCTCGAGGTCTCACCCGAAGTGGCTATGGGGGTCTAAGGAATCAGGTTTCCTTAACCTAGGCGACGCGGAGATTGCTCTTTCCTCCTTGACGATTCCTCTAAGGCGACGGTCTGACCTCTATTCAGACTTATGAGTGCAACAACGCTCAAGCTCCTGCTCAGCAGCCTAGCTGCGCGGTACTTTCCCTCCTGCGCTAGGACCAATTATCCTCTGCGCGGATATTCTATGCGTAGTTTCACTTGCGTGCTTGTCGCAGTAACAGGTTCTCCTATCGCAACGGTGATGTCGTCTTACCGATTCCTTTGACCCTTAACGATTATAGTTCCCAGGGAAGCTTCACTGATTCACTCAACACATTCATAAAGATAATGCAATATTCCTGTATTTACTGTAATAGACTAAAACACACAGGTAATCATCTCTAACACAACATCATAATAGCAAGAAATATGAAGTCCACCTCCACGGGGAAAACCACGTCCACGGGAGTATCTTATATTAACCAGAAAATGATAGACTTATACAATATGCTGCGCACACAGCTGCAGCCTTAGATATTTCCAGGAAACTCCACGCACACAGCTGGGATCCCTTCTCTCGATCTATTCTCTTCCTCTCCAGAGATTACAATAGTTCAGACGTCGCCTCGGACTGTCTGCAACTCAAGGATTAGCTTCACTGCTAACCCGCTTACTGACTAGTTAGCTATCTGTCTAACCAACTGACTCTCTATCTCACTAACTAACTAACTAACATCTACCCATTACAATTATTCATATATATAGGTGGCCATGGCGGTCGCACCTTTACAAAATTGTGGGCCTTTCCCAGCAGTAATCCCCAAAAACCCTAACCACGCACATGGCTAGGTGTACTGTAGGCGCCGCTTGCAGTCATGTCGCCGCTTCCTGCAGGCTCCATGAATTCCGGCGCAGCTTACGGGTATGGATGCCTCGTCCTTCGCCTTCAATGCTTTGGTCCGTTGCTCCTCCTTGATCCGAGCAACCATAACTTCTGTACTTAGCTTTAAATGAGGGTAGCTGAGCCCTCTACTCCATTGCTTCATTGATTATGGTAGCTGGGCTTTCCACTCGGCTACCTTCATTCTCTTCTAACGTGCGCGCGAGCTCCGCGATTTCCGGTCCGTGATCCGCGCTGAGCTCCTCCATCTGGCACCGTACTGCGCACCATCTTCTTCTGTCCCAAAATTGGTGTTTATTCAAAACTTAGCACTCTTCCATACTTGTGCTTTTTCCTCAAAATTCGCAGCTTTTACCATAGCTGCGGCCTTGGCTCCAACAATGACTAGTTGGACCAACACATTAATGAGATGGGAGTCATAGTCCCAATGGTTTGGAGGGTAAATGCCAATTAAAATAATATTATTGGAGAAAATTGTGAACCCTAAAGAAAAGTTTAGGGACAATATTGAAATTAAAGAATTAAGAAAATGAGAGAATTCACCCCAAAGAGAATAAAAAGGGAAAATAGAAACTCATTCTCATTCTTAACATTCTCATGATAATTATCACACAAAAAGAGAATTGGGAGCTAAGAATAAAAATAACCAGAGCAAAATGAAGACAAGTAAATGGGGACAGTTTTGGAGCACAAAACTGAACCAGATCAAGAGATATCATAAAAATTGGGTATATCTTGGAACACTTGGTTGTGTTTAGGTAGGAGAACTACCCCAAGCTTGCAGGAGCACTGCAATTACTTTGAATAGGCTGTGTCTGATTGATTCTCTTAATGGCTAAGGCTTAAAAGCCCTTGGAGCATCCTGGATCTCATGAGCATTGAGTTGGATGTTGGGTTACCTGCTGCCACATAAATTTTATAAATAACTCGGGGAACAAGTTAAGGGCAGTTAAAAATATAAAATCTAACCAGAGGGACTGTGAACTCAGCTTGGGGGTGACCTGGTAGCAAGGAGAACTTGCTGGTCAAAGGGTGGGAGGTTTGTGGCTAGGCTCCACTGGTTATCAGAATATAGATAAGTTTATATGCTACATTTAAATGATAATTTTTATGGCATAGTTTCTAGGGTTTTCTTATGTATAACTTCTGATTTACTTTTGAGGATTTGTTTTACCAAATATGAATAGTTTATATGTTTATACTAAACCTTGAGCATGGATGTGTTTTTATTATTATTTCTCTACAACATAGTACAGATTGAGGAGCTATTTGAGATACCCTCAAATTTTGTGATGTATGTATGTTTAAAAGCAGACTAAACACATTATTTGTTTAAGGTATAAACCAAGTTAAATGTGGTTATACAATCCCGAGACAGGAACCAGATCATATTCTCTGTTTATGTTATCTATTTGAGAGGCATCAAATGTATTAAGTAGAATGGCTGTTGTTGTAGCAGATCTAGATGATAATGCATATTTATGATTCTGGCAGAATTAGAGCAGACATGAAAACCATAGGTTTACATGTCATGCCTTGCAGTATACAAAATTAATGTTCTATTATGTTATAGACAAATAAATTACCGTGAAAATATTATTTCATATATTTTGTTGATAAACAAAGGGATTATTGTAAACAAAGTATTTCCTATCTCTTTACAGTTAATCCAAATACTATGATTATAATGACTTATACCTACAATTAATGGATTTCGTTATTTGATAGAGTTTATACAGTCACGTTGAAGTCGTATAAAAATGACATTTCATTCCAGTATGGAATTCGATTTGTTCTATCTGCTCTGTTTATGAATAGCATTTAAACTGCAGTATGGAACTCTATTTGGTTTCCATCAGAATTGTAAACCATAACTGATTAATTGCAGGATGCATTATATTTGTAGATGCGTTTTACTTTTCTATACATGGCATAAATATCGCATAGGAGCTTAACTCCATGGTCGAGCTGTGACCCTTTAACTTTGTTAAATTTTGAGCATTAATTCACAATACTCTTGGATATTTACTGAGAGAATAACATATACAGTATATCAATGCATAACAACCACAATAAGCATGACAAGCATCACAAGAATCAAAAGCATGAGAGACAAGAGACACAGAGTTTCCGTGGGGAAAACCCTAAGGTGAAAAACCCCACAACTTCCTCAGAGATAGAGAGAGCAATGGCTCAACCAAAGTACAACCAAAATATAGTTGAGATAGTCTCCTAATAGTAGATGATCCTCCTCCTCACTAGTGCACCACTTTCTAAGTGAGAGAAGTGTGACTTTCCGAATGATGAAAATAGAGATCTCCCGATCTCTATTTATACTAACCTGTTTGCCTAGTGACCTTATGGGGCCAACTTGTCTAGCTAGGTACATCCACAATATAATATATATTTCAGGGCCGACCCCACACATGGTGGTCTAATAACCCGTCTCCAAGTACACACACTTGCGACACTTTTCAATCCACATGACGACACTTCCTTATAGAGAAATAACACATCTCTGATAAGGGTACAATAAATATATATGAAATACATAGATGAAATACATTCCGAAGTTACATATACATCAACACTCCCTCTTAACTAGGAAGGTATTTCTCGACACAGTTCTGCTATACAAGTCTTCTTCTCGGGATCATCGTCATCGATGCATCGTCATCATCATCGTCACTGCTGCTGCTATCTCAACCAATCTCTAACTCTACTCATCATAGGAAGTTCTACAGAGCCAGTCCTTTTTCTTACTAGATGTAGGCCCACCACCTGCAGTTCTTCATCATCACTGGCCATACTGTGGAATCCTCAGGACTTATTACATGCGTCACAAAACCTGGCTACAACATCCCAGGCTATTACGAGCACACAGCTCTACCTGTAGGATCTCCCAGGAGCACATTACATGTGACCCATCACAAAACCTGGCTGGAGCATCCTAGGCTGTTACGAGCACACATCTCTACCTGTCGGATCTCCCAGGAGCACATTACATGTGATCTCACCACAAAACCTGGCTGAAGCATCTGAGGCCTTTTTCATCCTGTGCAGATATCCCAGGAGCAAATTACATGTGGTCCACCACAAAACCTGGCTGAAGCATCTAAGGCCTTTTTCATCCTATCCAGATCTCCCAGGAGCAAATTACATGTGGTCATGGAAAAACTTGGTTGAAGCATCTGAGGCCTTTTTCATCCTGTCCAAATCTCCCAGGAGCAAATTACATGCCATAGGAAAAAACCTCGCAAGAGCATCTCAGGATGTTACGGGTACACAACTCTGACTTGAAGATCTCCCAGGGCACAAATTACATGTCCTCCCAGAGCAATGTCTCGAAAGAGCATCCCAGGCTATTATGGGTACGCAACTTCGACCTATAGGATCTCCCAGACATGCTCATCTGCACAACCTGATCCACGACCACAAAGTATCATCTGATACTCACCATACATCATCCTGATGTACACATGATTATCCTGATCATCATCACTGCAACATCCTGCTACATGTCATCTGGAGAAGCTCGTCATCCACAATCACCTTGATCATATAATGCATCCATCTGATGCACACCAAGTATTTACCTGATACATATCATCATACACAGTGTATCCACCTGATACATAGATACATGATCCACACAATGTATCCATCAACATACATGATCTACCTGATCATACCTGATACATATCAATATACATGATCTACCTGATCATACCTGATACATATCAATATACATGATCTACCTGATCATACTATGTATCCACCTGATACATATACAGATACATGGTCCAAGCATCCAACATGATGCATATACAAAATACATACAAATGATCCAACCGATCATATCCAACATCCAACATGATGCGTACATACATATAAATGATCCAACTGATCATATCCAGGATCCAACATGATGCGTACATACATATAAATGATCCAATTGATCATATCCAGCATCCAACATGATGCGTACATACACATACATATAAATGATCCAACTGATCATACAAAGCAGAAACTAGAACATCATCCTGATGCTCATCATCCAGCGCTTACATCCACAACCATGTGAAGGATCCTCCTTCCAACATGCTTGGAATGGCTTCAGCAAATGTGTCCATCACTTCTTCCTTGAAGTGTCCTCGATTTGAAGAACACCAAGCCTCTCCCTGAAGTACTCAAACTTCACCTTGGCTAGTGGCTTCGTCAGCACATTTGCAATCTGCTCGTCCGTCGCAACATACAAGAGCTTCACAGCTCCTCTCTGCACCATATCCCTGATATAGTGATATTTGATCTCTATGTGTTTCGACCTGTCATGAAACACTGGGTTCTCAGACAGCTTCACACAACTCTGGTTATCACAGAAGATATCAGTAGCATCCAATGGGAGATCAAATAACTTAGACAGTAGCTTTCATAGCCATACTGCCTCACAACTAGCTGAATAGGCCGCAACATACTCTGCCTCAGCTATACTCAGTGCTATGCAAGACTGCTTCCTGCTAAACTAAGAGATCACACCTGATCCCATACTGAAGTAGCATCCAGATGTGCTCTTCCTATCTACAGCACTGCCAGCCCAATCTGAATCAACATAACCTTGCAGGTTAAACTTTTGATTCGCTTCATACCTGAGCCCATAATCAACTATACCCTTCACATACATCAAGGACCCAATCATCTAATGATACATCGTGACATCAACCGGATCAGATGGAGCATCACACAGAAGCTTCAGGTTCGATGCCATAGGTGTGGAAATAGCCTTGCAGTCCATCATCCCGAACCTCTTTAGGATCTCTACTGCATACTTCCCTTGTCCAAGGAAGATTCAATCTGTACTTTGCCACACCTCCATGCCAAAAAAAATAGTTCATCATCCCCAACTTCTTCATCTTGAACTCGGCAGCAAGCTTCCGCTGCATGTCGAAAATCAATCTATCCTCACCTGTTACAAACAGGTCATCCACATACAAGAGTAGAATCACAGGATTTCCTTCCTCAACCTTGTAGTAAAGGTTGGAATCCGCTTTACTCTTGGTAAAGCCCAAACTAGATAGGAAACTGTCCATCCTACCATACCAAGTTCTGGGAGCTTGCTTTAAGCCATACAAGGCTTTCTTCAATCTGCACACATATGACTCTCTGTCATGTATTTCGAAACTGAGTGGATGCTCCACATATACGTCTTCTTCAACTACACCATTCAAGAAAGTAGTCTTGACATTCATCTGGTGTATTTTCCATTTCATTGCTGCAGCCAGGGCAAGTACTGTTCTGATGGAAGTATACCTGGCTACAGGTGCAAAAGTTTCTTGATAATCTATTCCCTCTTTCTGAGAGACGCCACGAGCTACGAATCTTGCCTTGTATTTCTCTACACTGCCATCTGCAGCATGCTTGATTTTGTAGATCCATTTGGAAGTCACAACAGACTTCTCTTTAGGTCTTGGGACAGCATCCCAAACATCATTCTTCATTATTAATTGGTATTCCTCAACCATGGCATCCTTCCATTCTTTCTTTTCCGCTGCTTCTTCATAACTGGAAGGTTCTTTGTTCATAATGTCACAGAGTAAAGCAACATAGCTGGTATGTGATCTGGTTCTCTTCTTTGCTCTATGTTCTTCTTCTGGAATGCCAAATCTTTCTGCATCTTGAATGAGCTCTCTAGCCCATGCAGGTTTCCTCTTGTGAGAGTTATCCTCACGGGGTGGATCTACAGGTTCTTGCGGATCTTCAAACTCACGAAAAACTTCTGGAATTGCTTCAGTCATGGTAGTGTCTTGAAATCTAGTTTCCTTAGGTTCTTCATAAACTTCGATAGGTGCCTTCCTTGATTTGATGAATGCTGAGTTTTCATCAAATGTCACATCCCTGCTGACATCAATCTTTTTGAACCCTGGAAAGTATATTCTGTAAGCCTTCGAGCTTTCACTATAACCCACAAAGATACCCTTCTTTCCTGAAGGATCTAGTTTGGTCCTCTTTTCCTTTGGGACATGAGTGTATACTGGACAACCAAATATTATGAGATGGATGACTTCAGGTTTCTTACCAGAAAAGACCTCTTATGGTGTCTTGTTGTCCAATATCTTGTGGGGTGTTCTGTTCTGCACATATACAGCTGTTCTAGCTGCTTCTACCCATAAATGCATAGGTAGATCCTAGTCATGCAACATTGCCCTTGCTGCTTCCATGATTTTTTTGTTCTTCCCTTCTGCAACTCCATTCTATTGTGGATTGTAAGGAGCAGTCAACTCCCTCTTAATCCCTGAATCACTGCAAAGCTTCTTGAAGTCACCTGAGGTGAATTCTCCACCATTGTCGGATCTGAATGTTTTGATCTTCTTGTTAGTTTGATTCTCCATCAAGGTTTTGAATTCCTTGAACTTATCAAACACCTCATCTTTGTTCTTCAAGAAGTATACCCAAGTCTTCCTGGAGAAGTCATCAATAAATGAGACATAGTAAACATACCCACTTAGAGAATTGGATGACATAGGACCACATACATTTGAGTGGATGATTTCCAGGATATCCTTTGCCTTGCTTTCACTGCTTGGGAAAGCCTTCTTAATGTTCTTACCTTTTGCACATCCTTTGCAAACACCTTCATGTTTGGTCTTGATTTCAGGAAGACCCTCTACAGCCTTGCTTGCAATTGGAAGTGCCCTATAGTGCATATGAGCAAGTCTTCTGTGCCAAAGTTCACTTGGCTCCATAGATTCATGCACCATGGCATGTTCAGGTTGTCCCTTCAATTTATACAAACCTCCCTCTTGCTCTCCAATCACTACTGCATCATCTATGGTCTTTCCCTTTGGCCACATTAGGACTTGGCCATCCACAAATGCAACCCTTATACCTTTTGCATCCAATGCAGAGAGGGAGAGTAAGTTCTTCTTGAGCCCATATACATAAAGGACTTCTTTCATCTTCAAAGATTTTCCAGAATCTAGGTTGTAGGAGGCTTCACCACTTCCTTTGATTGGGTATTGATAATCATCCCCAAGTTTCACCTTATGGGGCGATTCATGTTCAGATAGGTTCACAAAAGATTCCTTAAACCTAGTCATGTGTTTGGAAGCCCCATTGTCAATTAACCACATTACAACCATGGGATATAGTACCTGTGAGAGCAGAGATTAGAACATACTCTTCTTCACTTGACGAGTCATCATTACTATCATCACTTTCTGGCCTAGCCTTCTTCTTGGGTGGTTCATCATCCTCGGCAGCATGAGCATGAAACCTTCTTTTGCTTCCCTTCTTCTTCTTGTTGAAGTTGTTGTTGTCCTTCTTGTTCTTGGGACAATTTATGGAAATATGTCCTTTTTCATTACAGGTGAAGCATATTCTTCTTTCTTTGAAGTGATGTGAAGAGTTTTTGGAGTGAGATGGCTCTCTCTTGGACTTCCCTTTCTTGGTGTGAGCTGTGAGAGCTTGATCTTCATTCCCCATCTTTTCTTCTCGTGCCACAAGCCTTGCTTCTTCTTGTGAGCATTCTTCCCATAGTCTGCTGAAGGAAATCAACTTCTTTCTTGCACAGATTCCTTGAATGAAGGAGTCCCATGACCTAGGTAAGCCATTCAGAGTGGTCATGACAACTTCACCATTCTCCACCATTTCATCCACTACTTCTAGTTGTTCCTTGATCTAGGAGACCCTTGAAAAATAAAATTGAATGGTTTCTCCATTATGAAACTTTACTCCTTTCAATTGGTTCCGCAGGGTCATCTTCCGATTTATGTTCTTCCCTTCAAATAGCTTGGTCAAAGAGTCAAACATCTCTTTGGGTGTCTTTAGAGAAGACACATGGGGTATGAGATGGTCTTTGATAGAATCAACAATGATTCTCTTTGCCTTGACCAAGTTCTTCTTATGCAATACTTTAGCCTCTTCATCCTCTAGGATAGGGATGTCTTCTTTTATATATGAGTCCAACTCATTCTCTTCCAGGATTAACCCAATCCTATACTTCCAAGCTCGGAAGTTATCAGCCCCTTCAAGCTTATCCTCAAGATTGGTGTGGTGAGACATCTTAAAGAGTACTTCAAATGGAAATAGAAAATATTTAGGTCTTACCACTTGAAATGCTGAAAACTGGATCTGGTCCCGGATTAGGGTTTGTCGAAAAAACCCTAAAAATTCAAAATGTGAATTTCAACTTTCTGAAAGGATAGACAGATGCACCTTGATGAGCTGATCAGCCTGGTGTATTCAGAATTTGAGATCAGCAAAGCTTTACCCTTCAGATTTGTCTTTTTGTCCTCCCGGGTTCACTGGGGAGAGCCTTGAATTAGGGTTTGAGTTTCCCAGAGATCTACCCAGCCAAAAATATCGATCCAAAGCTCTAAACTTTGATTTTTGCAAGGAGCTTCCATATATGTCTTTAGATTTCAGAAATTCCTATTTTTGTGGATACCCTAATTTTTAGGGCCAAATCTGAAAATGCTCAGAATTGAATTCTGATTGGACAGATGGATTCTCCTTGATGAGTAGAGTCAATCTACTATACTGCTTTTCTAAAATCTGTTGAGAGAAACCCAACAAACAAGAAACTCAAGTTTCCGTCACTGCAAAATGTCTTCTTCTCAGGTTAGCTCTAATACCATGTTAAATTTTGAGCATTAATTCACAATACTCTTGGATCTTTATTGAGAGAATAACATATATAGTATATCAATGCATAACAATCACAATAAGCATGGCAAGCATCGCAAGAATCAAAAGCATGAGAGACAAGAGACACAGAGTTTCTGTGGGGAAAACCCTAAGGTGAAAAACCCCACAACTTCCTCAGAGATAGAGAGAGCAATGGCTCAACCAAAGTACAACCAAAATACAGTTGAGATAGTCTCCTAGTAGCAGATGATCCTCCTCCTCACTAGTGCGCCACTTTCTGAGTGAGAGAAGTGTGACTTTCCAAATGATGAAAATAGAGATCTCCTGATCTCTATTTATCCTAACCTGTTTGCCCATTGACCATATGGGGCCGACTTGTCTAGCTAGGGACATCCACAATATAATATATATTTCAGGGCCAACCCCACACATGGTGGTCTAATAACCCGTCGCCAAGTACACACACTTGCGACACTTGTCAATCCACATGACGACACTTCCTTATAGAGGAATAACACATCTCTGATAAGGGTACAATAAATATATATGAAATATATTATGAAGTTACATATACATCAACAAACTTTAAACCAAATCGTGGTACATTGGCTGCAACGTTTTCTAGAGTTAAAACTTGCTTGTATTCACACACAGACCCTATGTTAACTGGCCAAGAGCGAACTCTGTTCGCATTTCTAGATAGGGTTCAAGTTTTATAAATGCGTTATGATTAACATTTTATCCATGTCGTATGGATTGTTAAACTTACAAAGTAATGTGGCTATCAAGCTAGCTTACCAAATGATATTTCGAATTAAGTTTATGCACATTAGTGTTATTCAAATGACCATTTTATATTATTGCTATACACCCAAATGCAATTAAAAGAAACAGGAAATCTAATATTGTCATTACATTGTGGTCTTATGGAAACACGATTCCATTGACTGGAATCCACTTAAAATACTTATGAAGGTAATATTATGCAAAGATCTGCATAGTGCTGTAAACGATTGATTTCCAGATTGAATAGTGTTGTATAAAACACAAGTGACAGGCTAGGGTTCGAGTGCTTTTGGCTTCACGACTTATACAGTAACATTTACTCGGAACAATTTGTATTTAAAAATGAATGGAATGGGAATCTATCAAGGTCATTTGCCTAAAGCGAAAACTGGAAATAGAGACCCAAGATTTTTTTAAACCAAGTCGATATGAAACAATGCCAGAGTTTAAAACGCTATGCAATATATATATATATATATATATATATATATTATGTTTTAAAAACAAAATAACCAAACGATAGACCAATCGTATATATTACAGTTTGGGATTGTTTTCCCCTTTAAAAACATAACTAGAAAATATATAAAGATTCTACACCATCGACGACATTGTCATGTGGTCGGCCCAATCCTTTAAACAAGATTAACAAAGTATTTTATAATACATTGGTCTAATTTTAATGAATACATTCACCTACAGGCCATGAATACCTTTAAACAAGGTTCAACATAGTCTCATTAGAAAGAAGAGAACATGGCCGAAGGCCAAGTGTTTGAACTACATCCAAACCAAACATTTAAGTAACCCATCTCTACCATTGGGTAGAGTTCACCCGAGACACACTGGAGATGACGGGTTACTTGGATTCAATGAGATAGTTCATCCCCTTTTATGTGGAGCTTTCAGGGGGCAGTGTCCAGCACGCCTTCCATGCTCAGTTCTACCAGCACACAAATCACAACAAGAAGTTAGTGTCGTGGCAACTAAAATGTTGGCATAAAAACTTGTTGGGTGAAACGAAATTCCAAACAAGAATGTTACCTATGGTTAGGGCATGAGAAAGAATTGAATCGTGGAAGTGGGTGCAAGTCCCACCCCGAAAGATTCCAGTTCTCACCATTTAACCTTCACCGTTGTTACCTGCACAACCAAGCAGAGTGGAAGTAAATATTTCAGCATAAGAAGTAACCAACGGTTGTTACATTAACTTGCATGTGGTTGAAAGGATTTGCCTTACCTTTGGGCAGAAAGTAGGTGAATTGCGCTGGTGGTATTCCAACGCATACCTGCAAAATTAACAAGCACGACGTTAAACTCATGGCAACACATTTAAACCCGTAAAAGAATGTTAAACAACTGGAAAATCGTATTGTTGCTTAACAATGTAGTGTGGAGCATTCCACAACGTTTTTCTTAGCATTCACCAGCATCCGGATGGGGTTGAGCTTGGGTTCGACGCATGAATATCCTACATAGGTAGAAGATCTCTACGAAGAGCCTCCTAGGAGAAATAATTAAGTGAATGATGCCCGCATGAGTGTTTCCAACGTAGGGTTCCCGATGGAAGGTTTCCTTGACCTCTGTCACCGGTGAACTCACACTTTAATGCGAAGTGTAGTGGGTTGGATGGGTGCCAAAACCAAACCAAGGATTGAAAGTGGCAAGCAGTATACTGTGCCCATGATGCAACTCTCAGATCACTATCGACGGTCAAGCGTGACCTTGACTTCAATGTCCAGCAGGTATGTCTTAAATGCTTAAGCTTCGAGGTTGGCGAAACTAGTGTGGCAACTGGAGTGGCTGAGTTGGAACTCGAGCTTGGCATCCATTGTCGAGTAGCCAATCACCGGTGGAGTCAATGTGTAGTCACCTACCAGGAGGGAAGCCAACATAGGGTTTAAAACATTGGTGTTGCGTATTGTGTCTGCATGGCACCATCGTGGCTTAGCATAGTCATACATTTTCTTAACGTGTGTATGCATTAACATTAGCGCATGGTGAAAACCTTATATCGTATTAACTTATGACCTAGGGTCATAGCGTTGATTGTTTTATAATCAACGTTGGTTTGCATAGTATCAACATTGTATTATAATAAATATCATATAACCAAAGTTCAAATGCTATGGGAAATAGTATTTGCATAGAGTTTTAATATATCGAAATGTTATATGGTATTTCAAATAAAAACAATGGTTCACCTAACATGGTAATAGATTATGTATTAATCTATATGTTATATAATGAGCATTATATTTGTGTTGATAGTCTTAGGACTATAACACATGCTTTAATTAAAAATGTTTATATATAGGAAAAACAAAAGCATATATGTTGTCTCATATTGAGCCTAGATTTACTAGGGTAAGTCTAGGGTTTGAGTCATAATATTAGCATAGATTTTATATGTTAATATTAGGGACATAAATATAATTATATGTTATTTGGTGAGTATTAATATAAAATATAAATGTTATATTTTATTATTGTAATGCTTAGAATTTTAAAAATAGGTTGTGTAACTAAATTGTGACTTTTGTGGCTTGCGCTTGAAGTTTTTATAGGCACATTATTTCTAAATTTTAAAGTGGTTCACATTTCATTTGTATATGGAAATGTTAAGCCTGTGGTGTATAGGTTACACAAGAATGTTTATAAGAGACGTTTATACTTCGATACTTACATTAACGTCAACGTAAGTATTAGTTAAGTTCAATACACATGTATGCAAAGGCTAAGTAACGTTGTAAGTAGATACTTAGATCGCTTGCAGATGAGAATTTATTTAGGTAGTAGAGTTGGAACAAAAAAACAATGCGTAGAAGAGACATGACAAAGACACAAGAGGTTATAGATTCAAGATTTTATGTGGAAAATTACGTGAACTTAGGGAATGGGTAGGTTTTTTGGAAAACATGCTATGTGAGTCTAGAGTCCCATAAGGGAGTTTTCTTACATCCCAATAGAAAACAATCAAAGGTGACACCTATGAATTGGATATGGGTTGGAAAATCAAGGATAAGGGAAGCCACTCTTATGAAATTATCAATAAAATGAGGAAGTTGAGAAGACAAAACATCTCTCATGTATGACAAATGACTCAAGGATTGGGTGGAATACTCATGTAACTATAGTTTATGAGATTTTGACATGGTGAACAATACTTGAAGAGGAAAAATTGATTGAGTAGAGATGATGATAACATTTACTTGGAAAATAGTTAATGCCTAGTTGGCATAAGAGGATGTGGGTTCCAATGGTGGTAGAAGCATCAAATTTGATTAGTAGGATCATTATATATTGTGAATTTTACCTTTTGTCACTGGAGCTTGGCCTTTCCCTTCAAGATTACATAAAGTGTGGGATAAAGTGTCATTAAATTGTTTTAATGGTGAAAAAACCACTACATGTAGGAATTCACTCTACTTGTATATTATTAATGGGAAATTTCATTCATCAATTGCCATTTCATTTTGGGGCTAGGACATGTGGTGACTTTGCATTGGTTGGGGAGATTTGGTAAATGGAATCCTAAGTAAATATTCACCCTGATTGGTTGTATTTGATTTTCCATGGGTAAATATTTTCTCAAAGGCATCATAAAATTTTACATTGGTACCCCCCCTCAACTATAAATTATGGGTTGTAGATATTCCTTTGTAGGGTAAACCTTGGTTTCTCATGGCACTTTAACCATATGGGCCTCTAATAGACCCAAGAAATGTGAGAGGATGTAATATGTAGATCTATTTTAATGGGGTGAACCTCCATGAATCAAGAACAAAGCACAATCTTTTCTTCAACCCCCACAAATTATCCACAAATATTGATCCATTTACATGGAGGAATACTTGACCATTTACAACAACTAAGTACTTTTAGGCCTCCAATAAACTTGAACTCTATAGAGATTTGTGGTTGTTGATTGGATTGAGTGGGGTGATCCTTGGCCATTCGTGAGACTCATTATAATATATATATCTATATCTATATCTCTCTCTCTCTATATATATATAGCCCGATGGGTTAGCTAAAGTGGTTGAGAGCTGTTTGTTCTAAACAGAAGGTATCGAGGTCAAATCCCTAGGTGGCTATACATTGTATATGGGCCTCATTTGATGTCCCCATCCGGTTAGGCTCCATAATCAGAGCAGACAGGGTGAGGCCCCTTCTGGTTTCCCCCCTGGATTTCTTCAGTGGATGTAGCAACCCCTTGGGGTTGTGAACCACACACACACACACACACACATATGGATCATTTAAACCACTGATTTAACTTTGGCACATAATCATTATTCTTCCACTCATGAAACTTTGCAACAAATTCTATGTGAGGGTCTTGAAAGAGGTTTGTGCACATTTCAAAGGATCGCTACCATAGGTATAAATTTCATAGGCCTATGATGCTAGGGAGGACATAATACAAATGCATATGAGCACATGGTGATCCTAAAAAATCTCAATGGAGATCAAAAATAAAAAAATTAAAATGAAATCATAAAGAAATGGATTGGAAAGCCTATTCCACTATTATATGGGGTAGGGCATTCTTTGTAGACTCATTCTCTCAAGTAATGCAATGCTTAAGATGCTTACCATTGAAAGGAAAATCAAGCAACTTCCCACTACAAGAATTTACCCTTTTAGGGGTAGTTTTGGCTTGAGGCAGTCTTGCCAAAGCTGCCCCCGAAAGTTATTTTAGGGTTTTAGTGGTGGTTCTTAAAAATCACCCCCAAAACTCAGGAGAATTGGAATTTTGGGGGTGTTTTCTTAAGAACCACCCCAAAAAGTCCAATTCTTATGAATTTTGGGGGAAGTTCTAACACAAACACCCCTAAATGTATTTTTGTGGACAGTTTTTAGAAACCCCCCTAGAAGTCATGAGAATTAGACTTTTGGGGGTGGGTTTTAGACAACTGCCCCGACAAGTCCAATTCTCATGATTGTTGGGGGGGTTTTCTAAAACTTGCCCACAAAAATACATTTAGGGCAGTTTTTAGACCCCCCCCAAAAAAAAAGTCATGAGAATTGGATTTTTTGGGGCGGTTGTCAAAAAATGCCCCCCCAAAAGTTTAATTCTCAAGTCTTTTGGATGGGGTTGTAAAAAGACCACCCCTAAATGTGTTTTTGAGGGAAGTTTTTGAACCCCACCCCAAAAATAAATAAATAATGAGAATTGGACTTTTGGGGGCGATTGTCTAAAAGTGCCCTCAAAATAAATCTCTAATGAATTTTTTGGGGGCTTTAAAAAGACCGTCCATAAATGTATTTTTCAAGGTGGTTTTTATAACCCCCCCCCAAAAAAAAGTCATGAGAATTGGACTATTGGGGGTGGTTTTTTTACAACCCCCCTAAAAGTCATGAGAATTAATTTAAATTTTGGAGGTGGTTTTTTAACAATTGCCTCTAAAATTCAACTCTTCTGATGATGACAATGACCATGACAATGACACTGACAACAACAATGATGATAATAACAATAATGATGATGGTGATAATGATGATGATGGAGATGATGGTGACGATTGTCCAACAAAATTGATGATATGATTGATGATGACGTTATTATGATGAGTATTATGGTGATGATGATGACACTGATGATGATGAGGATGAAGATACTAATGATGAAAATGCCAATGATAACATCGATGATGATGATGATGACAATGATGATGAATATATGATGACAACAATGATGATGATGAAAATAATGATTATGATGATAGTGACAATGATGTAATCCTTAACAATTACAATTCCATGGACTATCACATAGCATATAGTGTGGAGAATTCTTGACAAAATGCACTTTGTGGTTCTAGTTAAGTGAATCAACACAACCTCTTATTGGTACAAAAATAAAATTCCACTTGTCAAACTCAAAAGAGAAGCCACATCTTAGTCAAACAAGATTCAAATCAATGGAACCAAATATAGTCACTATCTAATATGTGTGGATTTCACAATTAAACAAATACATTGTAAGACATTAGCTCATAAGAATGAAAATTGACAAATACCCAAGTTGGGTTGTTAGTCCTAGTAGCCTAGGGTATCACTTATTCTCCGCTATGGGAGAACCAAAAATTCTTTATATAATTGATAACATGCCTCCAACATCCAATGATAACATGCCTCCAACATGCCTCCAACATCTAGGGCCATTTTCCCTCAATGAATATGCTAAGATGGTAGTTTTTCAAGCAACTTATGCTCAGATTCAAGTTATGAATTGCTTAGTAAAATGCATGCCATGGTCTCCATAGTGGTCAATTATTGTAAAAGAAATGTCAGGTCTAAAGCTAGATACATTTTTCACAAAAACCTCTTTCAGATTCTTAAAATGATGGGTCATTTTCCCACAATGAATCTACCAACATGGTAATTTTTCAAACAACTTATCCTTAGAGTCAAGCTATGAACTGCTCGGTAAAATACATGCCACAGTGTGCACATTGGTCAATAATTGAAAGTAAAACCATAGGACTGAAGCTAGTTACATTATACACAAAAACCTCTTTCATATTCCTAAAATGATGTGTCATTTGCCCCAAATGAATATGCCAAGATGAGAGTTTTTCAAACAATTTATGCTAAGAGTCAATGGACTACTTATATAGTTTGGTATGTAAAAAAAAATTGTAAATTTAAAAAAATGGGCTTAGTAAAATGCACACCTCAGTTTGTACAATGGTCAATAATTGAAAGTAAAACCACAGGCTTGAAAATAGTTACATTGTTCACAAAACCTCTTTCAGTTGCCTAAAATGATGGGTCATTTGCCTGCAATAAATTTGCGAAGATGAAAAAATTTCAAACAACTTATGCTCAGAGTCAAGCTATGAACTGCTTTCTAAATTCATGCCCTAGTATGTACCTTGGTCAATAATTGAAAGTAAAACCACATGCCTAAAGCTAGTTACATTGTTCACAAAAACCTCTTTCAGAATATTAAAATGATGGGTCATTTTCCCACAATGAATATGACAAGATGGCAGATGGCATTTTTTCAATCAACTTATGCTCAGAGTCAAGCTATGAGCTGCTTATAAAATGAATTCCACAGTCTACACAATGGTCAATTATTGAAAACAAAACTACATGTTTGAATCTGGATACATTGTTCACAAAAGCCTCTTTAAGATTTTTAAAATGATGGGTCATTTTCCCACAATGAATCTGTCAAGATGGAAGTTTTTCAAACACCTTATGCATAGATTCAAGCTATGAGTTGCTTAGTAAAACGCATGCCCTAGTCTACACATTGGTCAATTATTGAAAAAAAAACTACATGTTTGAAGCTAGATACATTTTTCACAAAAATCTCTTTCAAATTCTTAAAATGATGGGTCATTTTCCTGCAATGAATATGCCAAGATAACAATTTTTCAAACAACTTATGCTCATAGTCAAGCTATGAGTTGCTTAGTAAAATGCATTCCCCAGTCTACACATTGGTCAATTATTGAAAACAATGCTGTAGGTCAAAATCTAGATACATTGTTCACAAAACCCTCTTTCAGATTCTTAAAATGATGGGTCATTTTCCTGCAATGAATCTGCCAACATGGAAGTTTTTCAAACAACTTACGCTTAGATTCAAGATATGAATTACTTAGTAAAATGCATGCCAAAATGTGCACATTGGTCAATAATTGAAAGTAAAAGCATAGGCCCGAAGCTAGTTACATGGTTCACAAAAACCTCTTTCAGATTCCTAAAATGATGTGTCATTTGCCCCAAATGAATCTGCCAAGATGGCGTTTTTTCAAACAACTTATGCACTACTTATACAGTTTGATATGTAAAAAAAATTGTAAATTTGCAAAAATGGGATTAGTAAAATGCACGCCCAATATGTACAATGGTCAATGATTAAAAGTAAAACCACAGGCTTGAAGCTACTTACATTGTTCATAAAAACCTCTTTCAGTTTCCTAAATTGATGGGTCATTTGCCCGTAATGAATCTGCAAAGATAGTTTTTCAAACAACTTATGCTCAAAGTCAAGCTATGAACTACTTAGTAAAATGCATGTCCAAATCTGTACCTTGGTCAATAATTGAAATTAAAACCACATGCCTAAAGCTAGTTACATTGTTCACAAAAACCTCTTACAGATTCCTAAAATGATGGGTCATTTTCCCACAATGAATCTGCCAAGACGACAGTTTTTCAAATGACTTATGCTTAGAGTCAAGCTATGAGTTGCTTAGTAAAATGCAAACCCCATTCTGCACATTGGTAAATTATTGAAAGTAAAATTTCTAGATAAATTGTTCACAAAAACCTCTTTAAGATTTTTAAAATGTTGGGTCATTTTCCTGCAATGAATCTACCAAGGTGGCAGTTTTTCAAACAACTTATGCTCAGAGTCAAGATATGGGATGCTTATTAAAATGCATGCCCCAGTCTACACATTGGTTAATATTTAAAAGTAAAAATACAGGTATGCAACTAGTTACATTGTTCACAAAAACCTCTTTGAGATTCCTTAAATGATTTGTCATTTTCCCAAAATGAATCTGCCAAGATGGCAGTTTTTCAAACAACTTATGCTCAAAGTCAAGCTATGATATTCTTAGTAAAATGCATGCCCCAGTCTGCACATTGGTCAATAATTGAAACCAAAACCATAGGTCTGAAGCTATATACATTGCACCATGCCCATTGTGACCATCACCATCATGCTTCATCATCACCATGCCCATTGTGACCATCACCATCATGCTTCATCATCACCATGCCCATTGTGACCATCACCATTATGCTTCATCATTGCCACGCTTCATTCTCACCATCACCATCCATCATCATCATCATGCTTCACCATCCCCATATTCATTGTCACCATTACCATCATGCTTCATCAACACCATGCATCACACATTATGCCACTCCCACTACTTGCCAAGAAAATATCATTTTTTTTCTATATTGGTTTAACTTTTCATATTCATACACAAGTTGATGAATTGCACAAGCTTCGTCATGGATTTTTTGTATTTGTTTTTTGGTCTCATCCAAGTACAACATACGATCCTCATCCATCATCGCCATCATGCTTCATCATCCTCATACTCATGTTGTCACCATCAACATCCTCATCCTCATTATCCTCATCGTCATCATGTTCATTGTCACCATCACCATGCCCATTGTCACCATCACCATTTTCCTCCATTCAAAAAAATTACAAGAGGGGAAAATTATATATGTTGCAATGATTCCGGAAGCTAGGGTTTTGGTCAGTGAGAGGCAATGCAATTTCTGCACTAAGGGGTCAACTTGGGAAATACCTTGACAAAGATCTTGTGGGTAGCGTGCTCACATGATCCCTTCCCAAACACATAGGCAAGAGCTAACATAACTCAGTTTTTCCACCCAATTCAAATTCTATGCCCTGGGCTCGGATTCACCATGTGTCCTTGAAAGGCTTTAGGATACGACTTGAAACTGGCCATAAAATGATGATCATGTTAACCATCGACTTTGTTGGATTCATGAAATTGGAATAGTACTAGGGGTGCCTTGCCCCCGTGGGTCCATGGCCCAAAACTTGTCTTGTTCGACAAATCCAAAAGCTAGGGTTTTGGTCAGCGAGAGGCAATGCAATTTATGCACTAAGGGGTCAACTTGGAAAATATCTCAATCAAGATCTTGTGGATATCATACCCATGTGGTCCCTACCTAAACACACCTATAGGAGTTGATAGAACTTAGTTCTACTGCCCAATTCGAATTCTATGCCCTGGGCTCAGATTCACCATGTGTTCTTGAAAGGCTTTAGGTTGCGACTTGAAGCTAGCCATAGAATGATGAATGTGGCTCAGATCAACAAACCATTGACTTTATTGGATTTGTGACATTGGAATAGTACTAGGGGTGCCTCTCCCTCATGGTTCCATGGCCTGAAGCTTGTCTGGTTTGATGATAACAAAATTTAGGGTTTCGGTCAGTGAGAGGGAATGCAATTTCTACACTAAGGGGTCAACTTGGGAAATAGCTTGAACAAAAGCTTATGGATAGCGTGCCCACATAGGACATACCCAAAGACACATCAAAGAGGTGATAAAACTTATTTTTGTTTCTCGGTTCGAATTCTATGCCTCAGGCTCAGATTCACCATGTGTTCTTGAAATACTTTACGCTGTGAATTGCAACTGGACATAGAGTGATGACCATGGATTGGATCGATAAACCGACGATTATGTTGGATTCATGACATTGGAACAATACTAGGGGTTCCTCTCTCCTGTGTGTCCATGGTGCAGAATTTGTCTTGTTCGATGATTCCAAAAACTAGGGTTTTGGTAAATGAGAGGCAATGTGATTTCTTCACTAACGGGTCAAGTTGGGAAATAAATTGCACTTGATATTAGTCATTGGTCAATGATAGCACTAGGATCTACAAATTAGGGTTTATAATACTAACTATGGTTTAAGCTACAAACTAGGGTTAAACTTCAATTATTGACCAATGTACAGAATAGGGAGTGCATTTTACTAAGCAGTTCATCGCTTGACTCTGAGCATAAGTTATTTGGAAGAATTCCATCTTGGTAGATTCACTGCGGGAAAATGACCCATCATCTTAGGAAACTAAAAGAGGTTTTTGTGATAATGTATCTAGATTTAGGCCTAAGGTTTTACTTTCAATTATTGACCAATGTGTAGACTGGGGCATGCATTTTACTAAGAAGTTCATATCTTGACTATGAGCATAAGTTGTTTGAAAAACTTCCATCTTGGTAGATTCATTGCGGGCAAATGACCCATCATTTTAAAAATATGAAAGAGAGTTTTGTGAACAATGTAACTAGATTTAGGCTAGTGGTTTTACTTTCAATTATTGACCAATGTGCACACTAGGTCATGCATTTTACTAAGCAGTTCATTGCTTGGCTCTAAGAATAAGTTGTTTGAAAAACTTCCATCTTGGCAAATTCACTTTAGGCAAATGACCCATCATTTTAGGAAACTAAAAGAGGTTTTTGTAAACAATGTATCTAGCTTCAGACCCGTGGTTTTGTTTTCAATAATTGACCAATGTGCAGATTGTGGTGTGAATTTTACTAAGTAGTTCATTGCTTCATTATGAGCATAAGTTGTTTGAAAAACTGTCATCTTGGTAGATTCATTGCAGGCAAATGACCCATCAATTTAAAAATATTAAAGATGTTTTTGTGAACAATGTATCTAGCTTAAGAACTATAGTTTTTTTTCAATAGTTGACTAATGTGTAAGTTGCAGCATGCATTTTACTAAGCATTTCATAGCTTGCATAAGTTGTTTGAAAAACTTCCATCTTGGCAGATTCATTGCGGGCAAATGACCCATCATTTAAAAATATGAAAGAGGTTTTTGCAAACAATGTAACTAGCTTTAGGATTGTGGTTTTACTTTCAATTATTGACCAATGTGCACACTGTGGCATGCATTTGACTAAGTAGTTCATTGCTTGACTCTAAGCATAAGTTGTTTGAAAAACTACCATCTTGGTAGATTAATTGCAGACAAATGACCCATCATTTTAGGAATAGGATAGAGGTTTTTGCGATAAATGTATCTAGCTTCAAACTTGTGGTTTTGTTTTCAATGATTGACCAATGTGCAGACTGTGGCGTGCATTTTACTAAGTAGTTCATTACTTAACTCTGAGCATAAGTTGTTTGAGAAACTGTCATCTTGGTAGATTCATTGAGGGAAAATGACCCATCAATTTAAAAATATTAAAGATGCTTTTGTGAACAATTTAACTAGCTTTAGGCCTATGGTTTTACTTTCAATTATTGACCATTGTACAGACTATGGCATGCATTTTACTAAGCATTTCATAGCTTGAATCTAAGCATAATTTGTTTGAAAAACAACTATCTTGGCAGATTCATTGTGGGAAAATAACCCATCATTTTAGGAATCTGAAAGAGGTTTTTGTGAACAATGTAACTAGCTTCATGCCTGTGGTTTTACTTTCAATTATTGACCATTGTAAATACTGGGTCTTGCATTTTATAGTTCATATCTTGACTCTAAGCATAAGTTGTTTGAAAAACTACCATCTTGGCAGATTAATTGCGAGAAAATGACCCATCATGCATGTTGGAGGCATGTTATCAATTATGTAAATAATTTTTGGTGCTCCAGTAGCGGAGAATAAGTGATACCTTAGGCTACTAGGACTAGCAACCCAACCTGGGTATTTTCATTCTTCAAAGCTGATATCTTACAATATATTTGTTTAAATGTGAACTCCACACATATTAGATAGTGACTATATTTGGTTCCATTGAGTTGAATCTTGTTTGACTAAGATGTGGCTTCTCTTTTGAGTTTGAAAAGTGGACTTTTATCTTTTTACCAGTAAGAGGTTATGTTGATTCACTTACCAAGAACCACAAAGTGCCTTTGTTAATGCATAAATTTTGCACACATGTGACATTTTGACGATTCTTGCAGTAAGGCATTATCAACATAAAGAATGCAGTTTACCAAAGGCATCCTCAACAAATCCAAAAGACAACATGAGTCCAATAGTGCCCAAGACCAGTCAAAAGAAGAGGTTGCATGGCTCAACCATTGTTAACCCACGCTATAGTGCATGTTATTAGTTCAGTGCCTGTGCGATACTTGCACGGCTATTATTTCGATAGTTGCGCTATCATCAAGATGGTGGGACCACCTACTTCTCGCGGTGCATTGAATGCTCCATCACCTCCAAGGATTCGAATTCAACTCCTTACACACTTGGTGGCATTAAATATACCCCTTCGTGTACCTTGGAACTAGTTCATGGAGTGTATGAGTTCACATTTGGATCTAGTGGTTTGTTGGCCACCTCTTGGCCTATAAAAGGAATCCATTGGCATGCATTTGGTAGAGAGAAAGCGAAGAGCAAGGTTATGCTGGAGCTTACTCATAGCCCACCTCTTCCTACCTTTGTAAGCATTCCCAAGCTCCCTTGCCACCTTCCTTCAAGGGGCAAGAGTTTCTCTCCATTGTTATAACACTCACTTAACATATAGTTTGGACAAAAAAGGCCTCCCTAAGGGACACTGTTGGCTTCCCTTGAAGCCCACACCCCCTAGGTGTTGTATAGCTTGACCATTGGGAAATAAAAAGTGGTTTGGAATACCTTGGATTGTTGTTGGAATTTGCATTCTCCCCCCATTTCCATTTTATTTACATTTTGTTCAATTTTCTTTGTTTTATGTGAATTCCACTAACAATCTTCTGCAGGATCACTTGGAGGACAACCAACCCACACCATAGGGGATCCAAGGACTGAGGCCTTGCTGCAGCCTACAAGGCCGAGCCCCTTACCAAGTGGATGAGTGCACACTTGTGCAATTTTTTCCACAACAGTTCTAATGGTGACTCCACTTATTTTTGTTTATTTCTTTTAAACTAGGTTGTTTTATGCTGAGTGACTAATTTTGGGTGTTTATCATTTGCAAGAGATTAGGTTTATCGCCTCCTACTCTAGAATTCCCCCCCTTGTCGGCCTCAATTAATTTTTACATAGTAGCGCAGATCTTGGCCTCTCAGCCATGCTACACGTGCGGAAACGCCTTTGACAGTCGCACTACCAGAGCAGGTAGCTAGTTCATGACCCATGCGATCCACTGTTGTTTGACCCGCGCACCTTTCCTATATTCTACCCGCGCTACAACGCGTCTATTTCGTATTTTTATGTGCTATCATGCGACAGAGTATTATTTGGCCATGCTACAGTCATTTGATTTGCTTTTTATCTACACACTACAATCTTGCAGCCCCATTGCTGCTCACTAATGAACTTAAATTAAGATAATTCGCAATAATTACTTACTTTTTTAGTAATTAGTTCACCTAGACAAAGTTTAGGGGGTAAAGAGTTCATATCTCTCTAAACTTACCTAGGTAACCAACCTTGAGGCTTTTTACGAGCCTCATTGTTGTCACTAGTATTCATGACCTCTCTTGTTTATGCACAATTGACATGTTTTTGGGATCAAGGCTAGTGTAGAATCCACTTTTTGCACACGAGCAAGGACCTAAAGACTCTTTCCCCCCTAAGTATGCTTTTCACCTCACACTTATTGTGAGCTTGGTGAATAAAAAAAGGGTGCAAAGTGTGAAATACCTCCATTGCACACTTTTTAATTAGTTAGCATTTTGATTTGTAAATCACCTTGAGCATCTTTTAGAGTTAAAAGTACATCTACTTTTGCATTTACTTTATACTCTTCTAGTTTATATGCTGATAATTGATTTGATTTCATCACATGGGTTTGCACCACTAGCACACACTAAGAGACCTAAAGACTGTTCTAATCCATGTATGATCTTCACCTCACACTTCTTGTAAGCTTGGTGAATAAAAAAGGTAGGAAGTGTGAAATACCTCTCTTACACTCCCTAAGTGAAATTCAAACCCCTTAGAATCAAATTTGTAATTGTCCAACCAACTAAAATCCTCCATAGGAGGTCACAAAACAACACTTTATCTAGGTAGGATTGATTGGGCTAGGCATCCATTAATGCCCACCAATCTAGTTTCATTAGCGATATTTTGAAACATAACATTGTTGACTTATAGGGTACTTTCAAAATCTTGCTATAAGCAAGTGTTCAAAGAAAAACTGGATCAGAAGTGCGCCATGACCAAGGAGGTGAAAGCTGAGGTATAGTTTCCTTGATCTCCCCTACAAGTCACTCAGCTCATTGTAGGGAGATGACACTATACCATGTATGTTGAACCACTGATCCACACTTGACACAAGGTATCTTAGTGGCCAAAATTAGGGAATCAACAAGGAGCAATTGCGGGTGCAATTGAATCTTGAAGTTATCTATTTCCATTGGCAAGTGTTTCCAAGTCATCTTGATTGGAAAATTGGCCCCATTTATAGTAGAACTAGCTCTTTGTTACCTCCACTAGTCGATTGGTGTGTGGACCCCATTGTCACCATCAGTTGTACTTTTGGGAGGCCCAGTTACATTTGAGAGGAAGGACGTTAGGTCTGTTTAGGGAATTTACATTTATTTTCTTTTTAAATACAAGTTCATTAACTCGTAATTAAAAATAACCTACATGTGGGAACTCTTGCACTAAAACTGACTTGTGCACATATCACTCACTTATTGCACCATATTGCATCTATTGTGGTTGACATATTTTTGCATTTGTTAAATTGTGTTTAAATTCCACCAACACTCTCATTTGACACAAATCCTTCACTATTGAGGAACAAAACAACCCCTTGAGGAAGTCCTGAAGACTACAAGGCCGCTCCCCTCTCTCGAGGGGTGTTTTTACACCATCTCCTCGTGGTTCACGTAGAAGATACTCTATCCGTGGCTGCTCCCGTGCCACTTTGATAGGATCATTTGGGCAAGGTCGAGTCTTGCTAGGTACATTTTCTCCTCTCAGAGAAAGAGTTAATCATCCGAATTCCTCCACTATCGGAAGAGGATCACCCTCGTTTTCTCCCCTAGGAGAGAATCAATATACATTTACACCTCCCCCCCTTGGACGAGGTACACCTATGGATTATCCTCTTAGATATCATTTGGAACCCTTTGATCCCTCCTCCCTCATAGGAGGTCACTCGTTGTTTTCAACACCACCTAGGTCTCCCCCTAGAGGAAACCACACCCAACATACAATGGTAGGACCAACTCCTCCTACCCTACTTTTCATGGCTTGTCTAAATCTCCCTGATTTGTCCAAACTAATCAATGAACCCATCGCACATGATCAAACATGGCCATATAAACTTCCCTCCAACATTCCTAAATTTGAGGGAAAGAAAGGGGATGATTCTTCCAACCATATCATTTCTTTTCACTTATGGTGTTCATTTAACAACATAATAGACGATCTAGTGTACCCTCACTGAAACGACAACCAAATGGTATGTAAACCTACCGAGAGTGACCCATGCCACCTTTGCGACATTGGCCACCACATTTCTCACTTACTTCCAGCTTCTGATTCGACATGACCTTGGTGTTGAAATTCTCATGGATTTTTGACAAAATACATCCACCCACATCATGGACCACATCCATGAGTGGTGTAGGCATCGCACATTGTGTAAAATCGTAATAAAACCACCCTTTTTGTTGGATTTGTTTATCAAATCACTCCAACCCACCATAGCTAAATATGTCACCACCTCCATGCTGCAAAGCAAGGAAGAGGCTATTATGAAATATCTCATATACGCATAATATGGCTACCTATACATGTTAAATTTTCAGAATTTACTTCAATCTGATCTAGGATCTTAACTGAGAGAACAACATGTACAACAAATCTATAGCATATCAATCATGGACACAATAATGCAAGCACACAAGAGACATAGAGTTTACTTGGGGAAAACCATAAAGGTGAAAAAACCCAATAACTTACTCAGAGATAGATAGAGCAACGATACAACCAGAATACAAGAGATAGTATTCTCCTAGCAGCAGAGCCTCCTCCTCCACAAGTGCGCCACTCTACAAAGTGTGAGTGAGAGAATAGAATGTGTAAAATGAGAGAGACACACTCTCTATTTATACACTAACTTGACTTGACCTTTACTCAATTAGGTCGGCCTCAACTTAACCACTTAACATAATGCTCATTGGGCCGACCCCCACTAGGGTGGTCTAATAACCCTTTGACCCACATGGCCGACCCCCAATAGGGTGGTCTAATAACCCTTTGAACCACATGGCCGACCCCCAATAGGGTGGTCTAATAACCTTTTGACCCACATGACTTATACAGGGCCGACCCCAACAAGGTGGTCTAATAACCCATCAAGTATAAGTTACGACACTTACAATATAAATGACGATACTTCCGTATAGAGGAATAATAACATATCTATAGGAATACAACCACTTCCGTATAGAGGAATAATAACATCTCTATAGGAATACAATATACATATATGTGAAATACATTCCGAAGTTACATATACATCAACACTCCCTCTTAACTAGGAAGGTATTTCTCGACACAGGTCTTCTAGCACAAGTCTTCTTCTCTGGATCATCGTCACTGGATAATCTTCATCGAGTCATCATCATCATCACTGTTGCTGCTATCTCAATCAATCTCTGAATCTACTCGTCATAGGAAGTTCTACAGATCCAGTCCTTTTTCATATTGAATGTAGGCCCACCACCTGCAGGTCTTCATCATCTGTGCGAATGGTCTGATAGAGGTGGCCTCTCAGGCCTAATTTTATGTGCGGATGCAATACCGGAAAGAGTATCCCAGGAACATTTATGTGCCTAAGCAAGATAGGCAAGATCTCCCAGGACTGATTACATGCATCTCCTCCACAATACCTTTAAAGAGCATCCCAGGAACATTTATGTCCCGCAGCACGACTGACAAGATATCTAAAGAGCATCCCAGGACTTATTACGAGCACACAACTCAACCTCTCCTATCTCCAGGACTGATTACATGTGGATAGACAAAACCTTTAAAGAGCATCCCAGGAACATTTATGTGCCGCAACACGACCGACAAGATCTCTAAAGAGCATCCCAGGACTAATTACGAGCACACAGCTCAACCTCTCAGATCTCCAGGATTGATTACATGTCTCTGTAGTAATACCTCATCCCAGGACTGATTACGAGAACACAACTCAACCTATTGGATATCCGAAGACTGATTACATACTACATAGAAATACCGGAAAGAGTATCCCAGGAACATTTATGTGCCGCAGCACGACCGACAAGATCTCCCAGGACTGATTACATGCTATTTGCACAACCTGCCACATATCATCTCTGACCTTCAAGTATCAACCTGATACTCATGATCCCATGGATCATCATCGCACAAAGCATCATCCTGATGCTCGTCATCATGATCATCCTAATCATACAATGCATCCACCTGATGCATACCAAGTATCTACGTGATACATATCATCATACATGATCCACCTGATCATATAGTGTATCCACCTGATACAAATACAAATACATGATCCACCTGATCATATCTGATACATATCAACATACATGATCTACCTGATCATACAATGTATCCACATGATACATATACAGATACATGGTCCAAGCATCCAACATGATGCATATACCAAATACATACAAATGATCCAACTGATCATATCTAGCATCCAACATGATGCGTACATACATATACGTATAAATGATCCAACTGATCATATCCAACATCATCCTGATGCATATACAGAGTAGTAACTGGAGAATCATCCTGATGCTCATCATCCATGATCCTCCTGATCATCATAGCATCGTCCTCTTTAGATCATCTCATCGTCCACGAAGCAGAGCCCAGATGCACATCATCCAATACTTACACCACTGACATGGGAGAACACATCTACCACCATTTAGGGAAGGCTCCAGCCCTTACTTTTTCACCATGGGAGAACACATCTACCACCATGTGAAAAATGGCTCAACAGTTATATCACGACCAAGGGAGAACACATCAACCATGTCAGAAAAGCTCATGTGCATCTGCATCTTCCGGACTCATCACTTCCCTTTGGAAGGAACCTCGATCTGAAGTGCACCAAGCCTCTCTTTGAAGTACTCAAACTCCACTCTGGCCAACGGCTTGGTCAATACATCTGCAACCTGCTCATCCGTCGCAACATACTTTGCTTTGGATGTACTCAGTGCTACGCAGGACTGCTTCCTGCTAAACCAAGAGATCACACCTGATTCCCTACTGAAGCAGCACCCAGAAGTGCTCTTCCTATCTGTAGCACTACTTGCCCAATCTCAAAATATGCTTTACAACAACCAGGTGAACATCTCTCGGATCCGTCAGGAACTGGCTCAATGTGTTCACCGCAAAGCAAATATCTGGTCGCGTGTTCGTTAGGTACATAGAGGACCCAATCATCTGATGGTACATCGTGACATCGACCGGATCAGATGAAGCATCACACAAAATCTTTAGGTTCGATGCCATAGATGTGGCCACAGCCTTGCAGTCCATCATCCCGAACCTCTTCAGGATCTCTACTGCATACTTCCCTTGTCCAAGGAAGATTCCATCTTCACTCTGCCACACCTCCATGCCAAAAACAAATAGTGCATCATCCACAAGTTCTTCATCTTGAACTTGGTAGCAAGCTTCCGTTGCATGTCGACAATCAATCTATCCTCACCTGTTAGAAACAGGTCATCCACATACAATAGTAGTATCACTGGATTGCCTTCCTCAACCTTGTAGTAAAGGTTGGAATCCGCTTTACTCTTGGTAAAGCCCAAACTGGATAGAAAGATGTCTATCCTACCATACAAAGTTATGCACATATATGACTCCCTGTCATGTGTCTCAGAACCAAGTGGCTTCTCCACATACACTTCTTCTTCAACTACACCATTCAAGAAGGCTGTCTTGAAATCCAGCTGGTGTATCTTCCACTTCATCACTTTTATATTTCTCTATGCTGCCATCTGCAGCATGATTGATCTTGAAAGATCCATATGGAAGTCATAACAAACTTCCCTTCAGGTCTTGGGACCACATCCCAAGCACCATTCTTCATGATCGATGGATTATGGCATTCTTCCCATATCCTGGGAACTTCAATATCTTCAATAGATAATTTTGTTGCTGAACAAATGTTGTAGTTCTTCTTTTATAGGTGATGGCATATGATCTTTCATACAAAACAAGTTAAATTGCATGATTAGAAAACATCTCATAGTTTTCAGAAAAAATTCTTACACATAAAGAAATATGTCATACAGTCATGCAATTATCTTAGCCAATGCTTCAATACAACATTTATCCATATCCCGTAACTTTCTAGAGGCCTTCCAGTCTCTACCAGAACATTGTTAAGAGTTTGCACTACTCCCAACATGTCAGCAAAGAGGTTTCATTCTAGATAAGTAGCACTGGAATGTTGTACAGTGCCATAGGCCACTTACCCATCACATGCATATTAGTAGTATATTGTTCATTAATGCAATCATTCTAATATGCACAATACATATCCTAAGTCTAGGAACATTAGCATATACATCATTGAACAATTTTATTTAAACAAACAAATATGCAGAAATGATAATAAAAATACTTATCTTTGTTTGATTGTTGGGTTGACTCCCTCTCAGTCTTTGCTTCTTTCTCTGTAAATCCATTCTGATGTGGATTGTGAGAAGTGGTCAACTCCCTCTAAATATCTGCATCCTTGCAGAAACTACTGGAGTGTGCTCCCTCTTGATCTTTGCTTCCTGGATTACCTATTCTTGAACTTATATTCATTCTCAATCCCTATGCATGCTTGTTAGTATCATCATTGTGTTATCCTTGAGGACTCATACATAATCACACATTTATTAGTATAATCTTAATACTATCAAAACACAATAATCTTAAGCATGTATAGTCATGATCATTTCAAACAGAAATAATAAGCATTAGTATTCAAGGTTTCAGGGAAGTCTTCTTTTACTCATGCATATTCTTATTTGATCATAGAACTCTTCTGGTTAGTTAAATCATCAATCAAGATAAGATATCTAATATGCATAAAACCCGTGATTACTCAAACCTATACCTTCATGATTCTTCTGGTTAGTCATATCATCAATTATGGTAAGAAACATAATATGCATACAACCATGACTATTCAAACCTATGACTTCATGAATAATAATTATCAACAACACAACAATATAAGATCCTAACACAAGGTAGGATTCTATCTTGATATAGGAAAAACATACCTGGATTAGCATGCTAGCTAGTTATGTCTAACATACCCGCATAATGTCTTCTGGTTCTCTTCAGTGACTTGTGCTAGTAACCTGCATGTCTCATAAGTTAACCATTGTAGAACCAAGTTATACATACCTCGAAAGTAGATCTTCTATATGATCCATGACAATCGATGAATCTTTGTCCTCATGTCACCATGAGCATATGTTCTTGAAGTAGAACATGATTTGACTTGCTTGGTGTACCTTTTGTGTTAGCAAACAACATAAACCTCATACAACATCACAATGCATTAGTACAATCATAAGTGTCAAAACCTTAATCAATGAATATCTTCTATTAAGGTGATACGGCAAGTCCAGTAATTAATCAAGATTGTACTGTAATGATATGAAGACAAACATATGATAAACTTAACCATGAAACATACCTGTAAGCCATACCTGTCAAGATTGCTTGTAATCTTCTTATGGAAGGCCTTAGCCTCATCTCCCTCTAAGACAGGAACTTCTTCACTTATGCAGGTGACCAATCCATCCTCTTCTAGGATTAACCCAATCCACTTGATTTGCAGGAACTGGATCTGGAGCTGTAATAGGGTATGTCAGAGAAACCCCAAAAATTCAAACTTACAAAAGGATAGAAATATGCACCTTGATGAGCTGATCAAGTTGGTATATTCAGAATTTGAAAACTACAAAGTTTCACCCCTCGAAATTGCCTTTTAGATTTCTGGATTCACTAGGGAGGACCCTGAATTAGGGTTTGAGTTTCCCAGAGCTTCACCCAACCAAAATATTTGATTCAAAACTCTAAGCTTCGATTTTTCTGAGGAGCTTCCAGCCGTGGTCACATATTTCCAAAATTCCAATTTTTGCAGAAGCCCTAATTTTCCATCTTTCCGATCAAAGTCCCGAACTGGGGTTTGATCAAACCCGACCTTCTGCCCAACCAAAAAATTCGATCTTGGTCTCTAAATTTCGATTTTGATGAGTAGCAATCAGCCGTGGTCTCCGATTACAAAAATTCCAACTTTCTCTGAAGCCCTAAATTCCGGAAGCCATGAATGAAGGTGCTCAAGAATAATTTTGATTTGACAGAAATATGTACTTGATTGTTTCTAGTGTAACTCCGAACTTTTCGATCCACAGGGTCTAAATTTTTTTTCTGAGATATCCTGACCTGTTATATTTCCATCCCGACATTTCTGACCTCAATTGGATTCTCTGAGAGAGATTTATGCCAAGTGTTGCAACGTGACCTGTTTATGGAATAATACAAGAGAGCAAACTTGTATGGTGTGCCACGTGTAACTGGTTCAACTTCGGCCTCTGAAATTTTTTCTTGAGATATCCTGACCTGTTATCTTTCCATACCGATAGGTCTGACCTCAATTGGATTCTCTGAGAGAGATTTATGCCAAGTGTCACAACGTGACCTGTTTATGGAATAATACAAAAGAACAAACTTGTACAGCGTTCCACGTGTCACTGGTTAAAATTCAGCCTCTGAAATTTTTTTTTGAGATAGTACAGTCTGTGTACAACCTGTCACTTTTTATGAAATTTCATTTGGATCTTCCTAGCCCAAGTTATGATTTTTTTTCCCAAGGTCACCTGATTTTGACTCAGATTTGGAAGAGGCAGAAACCCTATATTGTACAGATCATAAATCACAAAGTACAATGAATTAGAGGTTGTCCTTTGGACACAAGATACATGGGGATCTAATATTTGACCTGTAAAAGTTCAAGATCTGAAAACTTCTCCAAAACGGATTTATAGTGAAAGTGCTACGATGACTGGTTTTTGCTATATCAAGCCCTAGCATCGTAAGTGCAACAAGTGTCATACATGCCATATCATGCCTTCTTTCAGGCTAGCTCTGATACCATGTCAAATTTTCAGAATTTACGTCATTCTGATCTAGGATCTTAACTGAGAGAACAACATGTACAGCAAATCTACATCATATCAATCATGGACACAATAATGCAAGCACACAAGAGACATAGAGTTTACTTGGGGAAAACCATAAAGGTGAAAAACCCCAATAACTTCCTTAGAGATAGATAGAGCAATGATACAACCAGAATACAAGAGATAGTATTCTCCTAGTAGCAGAGCCTCCTCCTCCACAAGTGCGCCACTCTCCAAAGTGTGAGTGAGAGAATAGAATGTGTAAAATGAGAGAGACACACTCTCTATTTATACACTAACTTGACTTGACCTTTACTCAATTAGGTCAGCCCCAACTTAACCACTTAACATAATGCTCACTGGGCCGACCCCCACTAGGGTGGTCTAATAACCCTTTGACCCACATGGCCGACCCCCAATAGGGTGGTCTAATAACCCTTTGACCCACATGACTTATACAGGGCCGACCCCAACAAGGTGGTCTAATAACCCATCAAGTATAAGTTATGACACTTACAATACAAATGACGACACTTCCGTATAGAGGAATAATAACATCTCTATAGGAATACAACCACTTCCGTATAAAGGAATAATAACATCTCTATAGGAATACAATATACATATATGTGAAATACATTCCAAAGTTAAATATACATCAACAATACACTATCCTTCCTGATGCCCCTTGACATAGGTTGTTGAAGTCTACACCCGTGGGCTCATCACATTTGGTGGATGGGATTATTGGGTCCAGTTCCCACTTAGGAAAGGTTCATCCTACCACTTAGACACCATTTAATATGGTTCCATAATACCATCCATGTCACCTGTGTTGGTACCCCCTCCTTCGGTACCAACCCCACTGTTAGTTTTTCATCATTTAATTCAATCTGATCTAGGATCTTAACTGAGAGAAAAACATGTTCATCATATCAAACATAAGAGACAAGAGACATAAAGCATTTCACTGGGGAAAACCAAGAAGGTGAAAAACCTCGCAACTTCGTCAGAGATAGAATAAGCACCAATACAAAGATCATCAAGATGAATCCCCAAAAGATAAATGTCTGCAACAACTACTCCTCCTCCACTTGTGCGCACTCCTCCTCTCTCTCACTAATGCGAAGTGAGTGAATAGAATAGAATGAGAGAGACAAACTCTCTATTTATACAATGAATTGACTTTCCTTTTACTCTAACTGGGCCGAACTCCCTTAGAAGAGTCTAATAACCCATTACCACTTGTCATTGGGTCGACCCCACCAGGGTGGTCTAATAATCCTTTAACCCACATGACTGATATAGGGCCGACCCCACCAAGGTGGTCTAATAAACCATCAAATATAAGTTACGAAACTTACAATATAACTTGCGACACTACTCCGGGGTCTAATGCCCTGTCATACATGGGAGGATGGACCTCAATGACTTTACATGACTCAAGTACAATAATGACTTCTCCAACCCGGAGGGACAAACATCTCCGTCGGAGGCACACCAATAGAATACAAATGATAACACTTCCGATCGGAGGAATAAGACATCTCCGTCGGGGATACAATAAAGTACAAATGTAATACATACAATATACAAGTGAATATCTTCCGAAGTTACAAATACATCAACACTCCCTCTTAACTAGGAAGGTATTCTCTTGACACAGGTCATCAATACATATAGGCACAAGTCTTCAATTATAGAGTTGGATCATTGTTGGTGTTTATTCTGTGTTAAATACTTCCAATATTTAAATTGTCAACCCGAGGAGGGAGCTTATGAGATGCAATCACTATATGTGCAGGATTTAAGGCTTGAACTATCCTAAGATGACTAAAGATGCAAATGTGTTAACATGAAACTATATGATTTTAAACTACTTGCATGACTTTCAAAATTCAAATGCAAGAATTTATTCTATCTATGAAAACTGGAAACTGATTAACAAATGAAGCAAATAGAAAAATTAATAAAGATGTTTAACTGAAATGTATTTGATTATGGAAACAAGTAGAAAACTTGATAAAGATATTTATTATTAATCCAAATCTTAAACCATGAACATCTTCATTATTTGTATGAATGGAAACTAATTCTATGATAATTCTATGAAACTATCAAACTAAAACAACTTGGAAAATGGAATTATTAAACTATTACTGGAAAAACAAACTATCTAGAAACAAGATTAATAAGTTCAAAACAATGAATAATTAGCAAAACAGAACTAAAGATCTGAACTTTGGAAGAAGGATGAGAAGAGGATAAGGAGGAAGTAAAGAAGAAGGAAAGAATGACATAACTTAATTAGAAACTTCAAATAACAAGAAGCGAGATTGAATTACACCTAAAACTATTAAGGAGGAACAGGAAGAAAGATAAGTGGAAGGCAAAAGAAATTGGATTTTGAAGAAGGCCTAAAACAATGCAGAAAAAACACAGGTCCGAATGAGGATCTGAATGCCTGTCTGAATGGTGGTCCAAATGATAGTCTGAATGGAGGAAAACGTTTTAAAGTGAGGAAAAGGAAGAATTTTGGATGATTTAAGTACCAGCTGGCTTTATTCAAATGATCCTATAGTGAAAAGGAAGCAGAGAGAGATTATTTAGAAGCTAAGTTAACAAGAAGCTATCTATTCTAGTCATTATCTGAATAGAGGAATGATTTCTATGAGATATAGGAAGAAGGATAAGATGGAGGAAGAGAGAGTTAAACTACAACAATAAGAAGAAAGACTAACAGAGGAGAAGAGAAAGAAGCTAATACTAACTATGGAGGAATTTGGGAGCAATATCTAACTACAATGATGGAAGAAGGACTGAAAGCAAACTACAAATTATTAAGCTGTTGGTCGACCATTCTAATCCTGTAAAATAAACTGTGTTAGCAACACAATACAAATTACAGAAATATAGAAATGACATATACAGAAAAACGAAATTATTTACAGGTACAGGAAAATAAACTAGCTATTTGCAGAAAAGAAAATGCAGAAAAAGATAACAAAACCTCTGGTTGATGAGGGGCCCTTCCCAGCAATCAGAGGTGAAACTAAATTACTTAGTTACTATCAGCAGAACAATTACGAAATTGGAACTTCCATTAATTGATACAAAGTTACTGCTACAATCTATATGGTACTCTGCGCTATCTCTGTATATATCTGGATATATCGATTTGCGTTTCTCCACAGGAGATGCCTTTATATAAGTTTACAATGGGAGAGAGGGTCGATGAAGTCAACCTCTCTAAAAATAGCGGTCTTTAATGTCATACAACAGCTGCAAGGTGGCTCACAATAGCGCACAGGCCAGTTGCCTACTTCCACAGCGTCGACCCTACCCAATATGAACAACTGCGTGTTCGTTTCCTTCAACCATGGGCAGAGTGTCAGCTTGCGAGTTGGATGAACGAAGGAGAGGACTACTGGAGCGTCAACATGGACAGAGCGAAGGAAGATGAGGATTCTCTAGAATGTTGGCGTGAGCAGGTGACGTGATACTAGGTTGAGCGTGGGCATGGGAGTTATGTCAGTCAACTGAGTGTGAACAGGCTGGATCCTTCCAGAACGACGGCGTGCAAGAGATGAGCAGACGTGTGTGATTCCAGGCTGAGTGCGCAGACGAACTGGAAGTTGAAGAGTTAACGTGGACGTGAGATGTGCTATCAGGTTTGGCGAGCATAAGGATGGATATTCTAGAGAAACGGTTCATTAACCATCAACACCACATGGAAAACAGAACCCACGTGTCCTCCTCTTCATTCAATGGTATGAGATGTGTCAACCATGGATTTCAAAGGCTGAACGAAGGGTTGAACGATGAGCTGAACGTGTTTGAACTTAACACATAAGCATGCAATCTGAATGAAGGTTCATTTGAGAAACACAGCGTGCAAATTAAAACATAAATACCAATTATGCCCATAAAATGTCACTTTAACATAAATAAATCATGATATAACGAAATATCAACAAGATTTGCATAGTAAGTAAATATGTGCATACCTGGACTGTTTGATGGGCTGAATGACAAATAAAACAACTTACTATAGCAAAAATGATAGAAATAACGTCATTTCGAGTAGATTGAATAATAAAAAATAGTGACAAAAATGGACGTCAACACTCCCCCAAACTGAAGATATGCCAGGTCCCACTGAGCAAAGAGACAAAGAAATAAGGAAGAAGTGGATGCGGCTGGATGGACTCAGAAAGGATGAGAGCGAGCAGAGTGATAGTGAGGATCGAGTAGGGGTCTGTTTTTAAAACAAGGTCCAATTGAATTTTTGAAAAATCATGAGACGAAAATTTGGCACGTTTAAACGATCACGCCATTATTCGGAATTTTTGAAATGTGCACCATAATAAAGGTATGTGCATTAATGAATTCATATGGTTTGTAAAATATTCAACCATGTCCAAAGTAAACTTTGGATAGGTTGAAAGAAAATTTTCATCATAGGATTATAACATAGTGTATTAAAAGTCATGATGATCTTTATAAAATTTTGGTTCACATGTTGATTTTTTTTGCATATAACTTTAATGAAAAAGTTAAAACCATATGATAACTAGATAATAATTCTGAAAATTGCAATAATGCATGATTAATTGATTCATTTGGTGAAGTCGAGATGAATTAAAGGAATTAGATCATGTGCAGAGATGACATTTGATTAATCCTTGATATAGTTAGTCAAATAGATTCAGTAATAAAATTTCAAAAATTAACTACCTTAGCACACTTAATCATGATTTTATAAGCTAATGTTTCATCGGATCATCATTCATTTGATTCATTGGACCCTTCATACAAACCATTTGTTTGTACAAGATGTGATTGCTGGATCTGATTGCTGCTGATTATGCAGAAAATTTATGAGGCTTCCAGCACACAAAAGGATGATGTAAACCTGCTTTTCTGAAATTTTTAGTCTCTCTTCTTTGTTCAACAAGGATCAGAACAGTTTTTTTTTGTTCTGTTACTTGCATTATTCCTGAAACAACAAATTATTGTATAAGAACTTTAATTGTATTATAAGTAAACAGAAAAATAGAAGCAATTCTGAATCCTAGTAAACATAAATAATTTTGAATCCTCCCCAAATCAATGGAATGGCACATCCTCGGGCCATTAATACTGGGTTGTATGCTTCTTATGTAAACATTTTGGATCAACATCAATCAACAGAAAATCCTAAAAAAAATCATCATTATTCTAAAAACTAGAACTTTTTGAGAAAAAGATGTATTCATGATATGACCAAAACAATATCATACTAAGTCAGATTCTTCAATAGATGCAAATTCATTAGTTTATGCTCATGAAGACCGCATACAAAATAATAGTGTAAGGGATGCGAAAAATGCCATAGGAAAAACTAGTCGTCCATGACTAATTGTAAAGATCTCTTGTCATCCAAAGAATATAGATAAGGTTCACCGTAAAGTTTATGAGAAATACTATAATTATGGGTCCCATTTCTAGGATAATCATATCCTAGGTATTTGTTTGAATTAGATGACAGGGTCCAAGTCCAACTTACAACCATTATCTAATGACAGTATAAATAATCGGCCTAAACATGTGTTTGTATACTCAGGTTTTTTTATGAGCTATGTGAATAACAATGCATTAAACAAACCTCTTTTACCCGATATTGACCCGCTGCTAGTAGGCCTGTTCAGTACCTCAGTGGGTTTATCTTGGTACCATGCAAGCATAGCCCCGCTGCCAGCGAGACTGTTCAGTACCCCGACGGGTTTACTTGCACTTACCGAAATTCCTTGTTTAATATTTTACTTAGCATGGACCCGCTACTAGCAAGCCTATTCAGTAGCCCGACGGGTTTGCTTCGTATATATATATATGTATGTATGTATATATATATATATGTATATATATATTATTTTTTTGTGTGTAAGGAAGCCGGTTGGCACTAGAGTGTGCTAAGCCTGCTAAACACATAATTCAATATTTTAGCATGAACCTTATGAGCAATTTTATTTATAATGGCCTAAATTACAGATCATGTCAAAAGATAATAACCTAAAGCTATTCGATGACTTCATAGTCTATCTTCTTCATAAAAGGTCAGTAATGTTCCCCACAAAATAGAAAATATCACCCACTTTTAGGCTACCTTTTAAAGGTGCTTTAGAAGACAAGTTTTCATAATGAATGCAGGATGAACTAGGAGTCCATAGGTGTAAGATTGAGTTTTGTAGAGATCATAATAATTAAAGTAGGTCTTTGAGTAACTGGTATAATAAGAAATATGCATGTATGATGTAAGATTGCTTTGGTTTAGTCATTAACATGATCTTATTCTTAGTTCTTTTATTTTAAAGGAAAACAGAAAGTGAAGTTGTATGAATATCTAAAGCTAACTAACCACATACAACTTTTTATTTATATACGTACTATCCTATGCTATCTAAAAGAAAGAAAACTCATTATTCAAGTGTAAGAACTTTTCCAATGTAACCATGTGCGAAGCAAAATGAAAAGAATACCTATATCCACATATGAAAAATTTAAAGCAGTGATTACCTGGATGTGGAGAATCAACCGACTTACTTGCTTTTGCAACAGAAGGTGTCAAATGAAGGAATGGTATTGTGGCCTCATTACCTCTTGGAACCATCTTTCGATGTAATCCTGATACTCATTTTCCTTCCTCATGCTATGCAGATCTTCTTCTTCTGAATGTTCAATTGCTTGAGGACATGAAAGATCTATTGAAAGATATGTGAAGAACGCTTCAACATCAGGTCTCTCTCCATCAAATGTAGTCTCCAAGTTTTCGGTTTCCTTGGAAGAATGGCAAGGAGATTCGGTTTGTAGCTCATGGAACCGTGGTTCTTCTATTATTTCTGGAGAGGTAGATAAATTCTTGACTTCTGTCAAGATGTGTTATTCTTGAGAAGAAGATATTGAGATACCAGCTGCTGCTAGGATTTGAGAGAGTTTTGTCATACTAATGGTCACCTCTGAATCCATCTTGTCGGTTGATAGATCCTACTTCACACATGGATTAGTCCCTGGGTTCTTACAACACCAAATTTTTTTTATGTGTTTTTAAAAGACTTTAAATTACTAAAACAAATTTGTGAACTAAAACATACCACACTTGCTGAAAGAATAACACTCCTGAAAAGAAGGAAGACAAACTTTACGAAATAAATTGCGGAAAATTAAATACTCAGATGTACAGAAAGGAAATCATACTTGTGCGGAAATGAACAACAAGGATTTGGGGAAACCCACTAAAGTGGATGCATCATGCTATTACACTATGGAAAACTGTAGTGAGGTCATCTTTGCGTCTTACCATTTCCCCTCCCCCTTGCTGTGTAATGTAAAAGCAGCCTATATACCTAGACTCCAATCCTTTTAGCACCTCCCCGGCAATGACGCCAAAATGTTGGTGTTTATTATGTGTTAAATAATTCCAATATTTAAATTGTCAACCCGAGGAGGGAGCTTATGAGATGCAATCACTTTATGTGCAGAATTGAAGGCTTGAACTATCCTAAGCTAACTAAATATGCAAATGTGCTAACATGCAACTATATGATTTTAAACTACTTGCATGACTTTCAAAATTCAAATGCAAGAATTTATTCTATCTATGAAAACATGAAACTGATTAACAAATGAAGCAAATAGAAAACTTAATAAAGATGTTTAACTGAAATGTATTTGATTATGGAAACAAGTAGAAAAATTGATAAAGATATTTATTATTAATCCAAATCTTAAACCATGAACATCATTATTTGTATGAATGGAAACTAATTCTATGATAATTAGATGAAACTATCAAACTAAAACAACTTGGAAAATGGAATTATTAAACTATTACTGGAAAAACAAACTATCTAGAAACAAGATTAATAAGTTCAAAACAGTGACTAATTAGCAAAATAGAACTACAGATCTGAACTTTGGAAGAAGGATGAGAAGAGGATAAGGAGGAAGTAAAGAAGAAGGAAAGAATGATGGAACTTAATTAGAAACTTTAAATAACAAGAAGCGAGATTGAATTACACCTAAAACTATTAAGGAGGAACAGGAAGAATGATAAGTGGAAGGCATAAGAAATTGGATTTTGAAGAAGGCCTAAAATAATGCAGAAAACACACAGGTCCGAATGACGATCCGAACGCCGATCTGAATGGCGGTCCGAATGGAGAAAAACATTTTAAAGTGAGGAAAAGGAAGAATTTTGGATGATTTAAGTACCAGCTGGCTTTATGCAAATGATCCTACAGTGCAAAGGAAGCAGAGAGAGATTATTTAGAAGCTAAGTTAACAAGAAGCTATCTATTCTAGTCATTATCTGAATAGAGGAATGATTTCTATGAGATATAGGAAGAAGGTTAAGATGGAAGAAGAGAGAGTTAACCTACAACAACAAGAAGAAAGAATAACATAGGAGAAGAGAAAGAAGCTAATACTAACTATGGAGGAATTTGGGAGCAGTATCTAACTACAATGATGGAAGAAGCACTGAAAGCAAACTACAAATTATTAAGTTGTTGGTCGACCATTCTAATCCTGGAAAATAAAATGTGTTAGTAGCACAATACAAATTACAGAAATATAGAAATGACATATACAGAAAAATGAAATTATTTACAGGTACAGGAAAATAAACTAGCTATTTGCAGAAAAGAAAATGCAGAAAAATATAAAAAAAACTTTGGTTGATGAGGGGCCCTTCCTAGCAATCAGAGGTGAAACTAAATTACTTAGTTACTATCAGCAGAACAATTACGAAACTAGAACTTCCATTAATTGATAAAAATTTACTGCTACAATCTATATGGTATTCTGCGCTATCTCTCTCTATATATATCTAGATATATCGATCTGCTTTTCTCCACAGGAGATGCCTTTATATAAGTTTACAATGGGAGAGAGGGTCGACGAAGTCGACCTCTCTAAAAATAGCGGTCTTTAATGTCATACAACAGCTGCAAGGTGGCTCACAACAGCGCATAGGCTAGTTGCCTACTTCCACGACGTCGACCCTACCCAATATGAAAAACTACATGTTCATTTCCTTCAACCATGGGCAGAGTGTCAGTTGGCAAGTTGGATGAATGGAGGAGAGGACTATTGGAGCGTCAATGTGGATAGAGCGAAGGCAGATGAGGATTCTCTAGAATGTTGGCATGAGGAGGTGACGTGATACCAGGCTGAGCGTGGGCATGGGAGTTATGTCGGCCAACTGAGTATGAACATGCTGGACTCCTTCCAGAACAACGATGTGCAAGAGCTGAGTAGACGTGTGTGATTCCAGGCTAAGTGCGCAGACGAACTAGAAGTTGAAGAGTTAATGTGGATGTGAGATGTGCTGTCAGGCTTGGCGAGCATAAGGATGGATATTCTAGAGCAACGGTTCATTAACCATCAGCACCACATGGCAAACAGAACCCACGTTTCCTCCTCTTCATTCAACGGTCTGAGATGTGTCAACCATGGATTTCACAGATTGAACGAAGGGTTGAACGACGAGCTGAACGTGTTCGAACTTAACACATAAGCACGTGGTCTGAATGAAGGGTCATTTGAGAAACACAGGATTCAAATAACATAAATACCAATTATGCCCATAAAATGTCACTTTAACATAAATAAATTATGATATAATGAAATATCAACAAGATTTGCATAGTAAATAAATATGTGGATACCTGGACTGTTTGATGGGATGAATGGCAAATAAAACAACTTACTATAGCAAAAATGATAGAAATAACGTCATTTCGAGTAGATTGAATAATAAAAAATAGTGACAAAAATGGACGTCAACAATCATCGTCACTGGATCACTGGAGTATCATCGTCACTGCTGCTGTACCCGTCATCTCGATCACTGGTGCTATCTCTCAATTCTTCTCGTCATAGGAAGTTCTACAGATCCAACCCTTTTTCATGTTGGTTGTAGGCCTAGCCTTCTGTGGGTCTTCATCATATTTGGCTATCCCGTGGAATCCTCAAGGATGATTATGTGCATCAACAAAACCTCGAAAGAGCATCCCAGGACTTTTACGAGCTTACTGTTCAACCTATCGGATCTCCCAGGATATTTTACATGTGACCTTCACAAAACCTTAAAAGAGTGTCTAGCAACCTGCAAGATCTCTAAAGAGCATCCTAAGATATTTTACGTGCCTAGCACAACTTGTCCAGATCTCCAGGACTAATTACATGTGAACTCGCAAAAACTTAAAAGACTGTCTTGCAACCTACAAGATCTCTTAAGAGAATCCCAGGATTTTTTACGTTCCTAGCACAACCTGTCCGGATCTCCAGGACCGATTAGATGCGATCTTGCACAACCTGTCCATGGCCACGGAGTATCATCCTGATACTCATGATCATACTGATGATCATCATACAGTACATCATCCTGATGCACATCATCATCACATGATCATCCTCTTCAGATCATATCATCGTCCACGGAGCACAGCCCAGATGCACATCATACAACACTTACACCACTGACATGGGAGAACACATCTACTACCATTCTGGGAAGGCTCTAGCCCTTACTTTTTCACCATGGGAGAACACATATACCACCATGTGAAAAATTGCGTCAGCCCTTACATCTACACCATGGGAGAACACATCTACCTCCATGTGAGAATGGCTCCAGCCCTTACATCTGCACCATGGGATAACACATCTACCACCATGTGAGAATGGATCAACAATTACATCACAACCATGGGAGAACACATCTACAACCGTGTTGGAAAATCCCATGTGCATCTGTGTCTTCCAGACTCATCACTTCCCCTTGGAAGGAACCTCGATCTGAAGTACACCAAGCCTCTCTCTGAAGTACTCGAACTTCACTTTGGCTAGTGGTTTGGTCAACACATCTGCAATCTGCTCATCTATCACAACATACTGGAGCTTCACTGCTCCTCTCTGCACCATATCCATGATATAGTGATACTTGATCTCGACGTGCTTCGACTTTTCATGGAACAACGGGTTCTCAGACAACTTCACATAACTCTGGTTGTCATAGAAGATACAAGTAGCATCCAACTAGAGATCAAACAAATCAGACAACAACTTTCTTAGCCATACTGCCTCACAACTAGCCGAACAAGCTGCGACATACTCTGCTTCGGCTGTACTCAATGCTACGCAGGATTGCTTCCTGCTAAACCAAGAGATCACACCTAATCCCATATTGAAGAAGCACCCCGAAGTGCTCTTCCTATCTGCAGCACTACCTGCCCAATGTGAATCAACATAACCCTCCAGGCTAAAATTTTGATTCACATCATACTTGAGCCCATATTCAATCGTACCCTTCAGGTACCTCAAAATATGCTTTACAACAATCAATTGAACATGTCTAGGATCTATCAGGAACTGGCTCAATGTGTTCACCGCAAAGCAAATATATGGTCTTGTGTTCATTAGGTACATCAAGGAACCAATCATTTGACGATACATCGTGGCATCAACTAACTCTGATGAAGCATCACTCAATAGCTTCATGTTTGATGCCATAGGTGTGGCCATGGACTTGCAGTCCATCATCCCGAACTGCTTCAGGATATCTACTACATACTTCCCTTGTCCAAGGAAGATTCCATCTGTACTCTACCACACCTCCATACCTAGAAAGTAATGCATTATACCCAAGTCCTTCATCTCAAACTCGGAAGCAAGCTTCCTCTTCATGTCGACAATCAACCTATCCTCACCTGTCACAAACAGGTCATACACATATAGTAGGAGTATCACTGGATTGCCTTCCTCAACCTTGTAGTAAAGGTTGGAATCCGCTTTACTCTTGGTAAAGCCCAAACTAGCCAGGAAGCTGTCAATCCTGTCGTACCATGTCTTGGGTGCTTGTTTCAAACTGTACAAGGATTTCTTTAATTTGCACACATATGACTCCCTGCCATGTGTCTCAAAATCGAGTGGCTGCTCCACATACACTTCCTCTTCGACTACACCATTCAAGAAAGTTGTCTTGACATCCATATGGTGTATCTTCCACTTAATCATTGCAGCGAGAGCAAGTATTGTTATGATGGAAGTGTGTCTGGTTACAGGTTCAAAGGTCTCTTCATAATCTATCCCTTCTTTCTGAGAGAAGCCACGAGCCACAAGTCTCACCTTGTATTTCTCTATGCTACCATTTGCAACATGCTTGATCTTGTAGATCTACTTGGAAGTCACAAAATACTTCCCTTCTGGTCTTGGGACCACATCCCAAACATAATTCTTCATGATCGATTGGTATTCCTCGATCATGTCATCCTTCCATTATTGCATCCTTGATCTTGGGAACTTTAGATTCTTCAATATCTTCAATTTGTAGTTTTCTTGAACTTCATTGCTGGAACAAATGTCGTTGTCCTTCTTTTGTAGGTGATTGTACACGATATTTCGTACAAGTCAAATTCAATTGCATGATTAGAAACTTCTCATAGTTTTCAAAAGAAAATCTTACACATAAGAACATATGTCATACAATCATGCAATTATCTTAGCCAATGCTTCAATACAACATTTATCCATATCTCGTAACTTTCTAGATGCCTTCCATCTCTACCAGAACATTTGTTAAGAGTGTGCACAACTGCCAACATGTCAACAAAGAGGTTTCATTCTAGATAAGTATCAATGGAATGTTGTACAGTACCATAGGCCACTTACCCATTACTTGCATATTAGTAGTATCTTGTTCATTAATGCAAATTTTCTAATATGCATAAGCATGTACATGACTGGACAACATCATTTAAGTAATCAAATATATAATAAATGACAATTCAAATACTTATCTTTGTTTGGTTGTTGGGTGGAATCCCTCTCAATCTTTGCTTCTTTGCAGGAACCACTGGAGTGTGCTCCCTCTTGATCTTTGCTTCCTGGAGTGTGTTCCCTCTTGATCTTTGCTTCCTGGAGTGTGTTCCCTCTTGATCTTTGCTTCCTTTATGATATCATCATGATTATATGTCTTTGAACTTCTATCCATCCTGGACCACTATGGATGCTTAAGTGTGCACTAGTGTCATCATTGTGTCATCCTCAATATCTCATACATAATCATACATTCATTTGTATAATCTCAATACTATCAAAACATTATGATTTTGAATAATCTTAAACATGTATGGTCACGATCATTTCATACACAGGTAATTTATCATAAGCGTTAGTATTCAAGGTTTCAGGGAGGGCTTCTTTTACTCATGCATATTCTTATTTGACCATAGGACTCTTCTCGTTTGTCATATCATTAATCAAACTAAGAACCATAATATGCATAAACCCATGATTGCCCAAACTTATAACTTCATGAATTATCAATCATACCAAGTATACTTATATAAGATCCTAACACAAGGTAGGATTATAACTTGATATAGGAAAAACATACCTGGATTATTATGCTTGCTAGTTATGTCTAACATACCCACATAATGTCTAATGACTTGTGCTAGTAACTGTTAACAATCAAATTGACACTCCTAGTCATGTGATAGAAGAGGCATATGTTTACCATGCACGTGCAACAGGAAGACACGACGCAAGTTCATTCAGAGACGAATCCTCTCTGAGAAATGCATTAATTGTGCTTAAAATCATTCTAAATGGTGCAAAAAGCCTAAAAACTATGGAAAAAGGGGTTTTTAAGTGAAAATGATCTAAAATCATGAAAGGGAATTATCCCACACTCAAAAGAGAAGCCTAAGGCCCATTTCCCAATGCTATATAAGAAAGGATTTGGGGCATGGTAAAAGGAGATAAAAAAAGTAAAGGCATGCCGAGGAGATTATGAAGGAAGGAGAAGAGCTCAAATTCTTCAAAAGCAAGGGTGAAGGAAGGGAAGCTCATGGAAATGGAGGAGGGATTCACACCAAGATCATTGGTAAGGATGTACTTCTTCCTGATTTTAATATGAAGTAATTCAAGTTTCTATCATTTTAGTGTTGAATGTTTGCTTATTTTGCATGATTCTAATTCTGAAATGTTCTTAGATCTCAATGAATGTTTATGAATGAACTTAGATCTTGAGAAATTTGTGATAATTGCTTCATTTCTGACGTAGAGACTCACCACCTCTTAGTAAAATAGTTAAAATAGTGTAGACACAACCCAACACTAAAGATTGTTATCAGTAACCTGCATATCTCATAAGTTAACCATTGTAGAACCAAATTATACATACCTCGTAAGTAGAGCTTTTATGTGATCAATGGTTATGGATGAGTCTTTGTCTTCATGTCACCATGGTCATATGTTCTTGATCTAGAACTTGATTTGTCTTTCTTGATGTACCTTTCATGTTAGCGGACAACATCATCCTCATACAACACCACAGTGCACTAGTACAATCATAAGTGTCACGACCCTAATCAATGAATGTCTTCTATCATTCACATGCATTCATACTTTTACTAAGGTGATAAGACAAGTCTAAAATTAATCAAGATTGTACTAACCTCAATAACATATCAAAAACATAATCATGAATAGATTTCAAAATATACCTGAATCTCTTCAAGTCATACCTGCCAGGATTGCTTGTAGTCTTCTTATGTAAGGCCTTAGCCTCATATCCCTCTGGAACTGGAACTTTTTCACTTATGTAGGTGTCCAATTCATTCTCTTCTAGGATTAAACCAATCCACTTTGATTTGTTGAAGCTGGATCTGAAGCTGGATTAGGGTTTGTCAGAGAAACCCTAAAAATTCAAACTTATGATTAGATGAAAAGATGCGCCTTTCTGAGCTGATCAAGATGGTATACTTCAATTTTGAAATCTCCAAAATTTGACCCCTCAAAAACGACTTTGAAAGTTTAGGATTTGCAGCATCTGTCCAATTCTGGTTAAAATCCCGAACTAGGGTTTGATAGAGCCCAGGTTTCTACCGAACCAAAAACTTCAATCTTGGTCTCTAAATTTCAATTTTGATGAGGAGCATCCAGCCGTGGTCTCATATTCCAAAAATTCCAACTTTTGCAGAAACCCTAATTTCCCGTAGTAGTGACAAGCCAAAAATGAAAGTGCTAAGAATCCAATTCTGTTTGGACAGAAATATATGCCATATTGTTTCTGATGTATCTCTAAAATTTTGGATCCTCAGGGTCTGAAACGTCGGCCTATGGTAGACTTACCTGTTTATGGGATGAAACAACATAATGAACTTGTATGGAGTTCCACGTGTCACTGTTTCAACTTTGACCTCTGAAACCCAGACCTATGAAACTACAGTCCGTGCCCTAATTGCCACTTTCTATGGAATTTCATTTGGAGCTTCCTAGCTCGAGATATGACCTCTGTTCCTAGGTCACCTGTTTAGGGCTTCAATATGTAAGAGGCATAAACCCTAACTTGTATGGATCGTATATCAGAAATTATAACGAATTTGAGGATGATCTTCAGACACAAGGTACATGAACATTTTATCTTCGTCATGTAAAGGTTTCAGATCCTGAATCTTTTCCAAAACTTATTTATAGCGAAAGTGCCACGATGACTAGTTTTTACTATATCAAGCCCTAGATTCCAATTTGTCACAAGTGCAACAAATGTCATAAATGCCATACAATGCCTTCCTTCAGGCTAGCTCTGATACCATGTTAGTTTTTCATAATTTAATTCAATCTAATCTAGGATCTTAACTAAGAGAACAACATGTGCAACATATCAAACATAAGAGACAAGAGACACAAAGCATTTCACTGGGGAAAACCAAGAAGGTGAAAAACCCCACAACTTCCTCAGAGATAGAATAAGCACCAATACAAAGATCAACTAGATGAATCCCCAAAAGATAAATGTCTACAACAACTACTCCTCCACTTTTGCGCACTCCTCCTCTCTCTCACTAATGCGAAGTGAGTGAGTGAGTGAATTGAATAGAATGAGAGAGACACACTCTCTATTTATACAATGACTTGACTTTCCTTTTACTCTAACTGGGACGACCTCCCTTAGGAGAGTCTAATAACCCATTACCACTTGTCACTAGGCTGACCCCACTAGGGTGGTCTAATAACCCTTTAACCCACATGACTCATACAGGGCCGACCCCACCAAGGTGGTCTAATAACCCATCAAATATAAGTTACGACACTTACAATATAACTTGCGACATTACTCTGGGGTCTAATGCCCTATCATACATGGGAGGATGGACCTTAATGAATTTGCATGACTCAAGTACAATAATGACTTCTCCGATTCGGAGGAACAAACATCTTTGTCGGAGGTACAACAATAGAATACAAATGATGAGACTTCCGATCGGAGGAATAAGACATCTCTGTCGGGGATACAATAAAGTACAAATGTAATACATACAATATACAAGTGAATATCTTCCGAAGTTACAAATACATCAACACCCACCAGCTGGTTAATTACAGTATGGACCCTATCATCCTACACTGCCAATGGCACAAGTTGTTCCTATGTCCACATTTTATGGAGTGCAAACCGCATTTATCCCACCCTCAGGATATAACCCTTATTACCCATTCCCATTCCCTACTGGTCAGCAACCCACAGCTCACATGAGGGTGAACCTGGCTCAACCTTCTTATTCCCAACAAGCTCAACAGTTTGAGCAATTGAACACCGCAAAACCCTATAATACTCAGACTCAGGGGAATAGGAAAGGGAAGAACAAGCAAAACCAGCACTGGGGAAAGGGGACAACCCTCCTCCCTAGAAAAACCAGAATATGGGTAATCAAAACACATGGACTAATAATCCTCCCAAACAAGGGAAGAACGCTAACCCAAGAACCAATTATTGATTCTCCATTTGCGGTGAATATGGTCATTACAATCATCATTGTTCTCTTATCCTCGATTTCCAACAATTAGTGGAGGCCAAGAAGAACATGGTGACAAATCCCCGTCAGGCCACAAATCCTCTCCAACCCCAAACCATTGTGTTACAACAACCCTTTGAAAACCAAGGGGTGGTTACAAAACAACAAGATCATCGCCCCTCCGGCGATGGATCTTTTCAAAATAAATACATGTTTGATGTCAACCTTCAGAGTCGAGCTAGGGTTATGATAGGCCTGAAACCCCCCAAGTGGAAGAAGTTCCTATCCCCTCTGGGGGCCCTATCCAAATACCACACCAAAGTGATGAAAACATCCCATGGATTCCCAAGGTTCCACTTCAGCATACCCCTAACAACCCCCACATGAAAGCCACCCACAATGTGGATGAATTGGATCAATCACCTATAGCCATGTCCACGTTAGAGGTTATATAGTCATGCCCAACCCAACGGAAGTCATTATTCAATGCATCAGCGCCATCGATCCTTCCGACTCGCATCTCATGACCTTTGATCTTAACAAAGGTGAACCGGAACTAACCTCATTAGTCGCATTTCAAGTCCCAGTCACAGTTAAGAACATTATGATTCATTGTTGCATCATCGATGAAGGCACATCCACTTGCATTATGTCTGCTAAACTGTGGAAATGTTTAGGTTCACCAGAGCTAGTCCCCTCATCTATCGCTCTTCGCGCATATGATGGGATACCATCCCAGCCAAGAGGATTATACCAAAACGTCCCTATAGAGTTGGGGGGGAAAATGGTTATGATCAACATCGAAGTAGTCGATGCAGAACTCGAGTACAACATCCTCTTGGGGCATATTTATATGTATTCCATGAAGGAGGTCACCTCCTCGGTCTTCCGTATCATGATGTTTCCCTTAAATGGGAAGGTCATCACCCTCTACCAGCTTAACTACTACGACCCCAACACCACAAGTAACCTTGAAAATGTCCTACCAACTGTCATCGACGCTGATCCACCGTATGTTGACATTTCCCTCAACAATTATAAGGACTCCAATTTGTTAGGAGTTTATTCAAGACCACCACCCAAGATCCCCACATCAAACGATGGCCTGATGTGCACAATTTTCACTATTGAAAATGGAGCCACCTCCACCTCAACCCCATAATAAACACCGCCACTGAGTCATGGCATTGAACAAATTTTGAGTCCATCAGTTCCCCCAATATTCCAAATCCCATTCTTGTACCCTCCCATAGGTGTACAAGGGATGCCGGTTATGGATCAATTAACTCTACTTGGGCTCACTTTGGGTATCCCAGTATGGTACCTTACACCGCCCTACCCAGAAATGGATTCCAAACCAGTCGCTCATTATGAGTTTGTCCCTATCTCGGCTGCTATGCCTACAAGGACCGTAACACCCTTGGTTATGACAAACCAACTTATGATATCCACGACTAAATCACAATTGGTCGTCATAAAGACCACCAATGGGGGAACCAAGCAACCAAATTTGAAAGGTCCCCTCTTACCGAACCCCACATCCTAATCGTCAAAGGTCGCTAAGCCTAAAGCAAGGGGAATCAACAACCAACGGTTAAAATCCCTAGTAATGACCAATATTCCTAGCCAAAGGGTCATGTCACCATGTGCTCTTTGTGGGCAACAAGGCCACGCGACCAACCTGTGCCCCACCTTGCTAAAGCTAAGAAATTTTCTTAACACTCCAGTTAGCATAATCCATCCTCCACCGACCGTACAAGGGGGCACATCTGCCTTGCCCACATCTAAGTCCAAGACACTACGTATGAATCACACATGTGCCATGTGTTCTTAGTATAGACACTACACACACCATTGCCCCAATCTCTCTCAATTTCAGGATGCTTTGACAACCATTTGTCTCATTCAAGTGACAATTGAGGACCCTCCTTCAACCCATGAAGTAACGTATGTCAATGCGGTCACTACATCAACGACAATGCCAGTTGCGCCTCCCACATAACTTTCCCTATCAACAATTCCTGTCATGGAGTCTCGAACGTCGCAAGATCCTCAACCTCCTAATATTACGATGACAACACCACATAATGAATGCTCGTCCTGTGGGTATTTCACCCACATGCTTCCTCTTAGTGCTATCACCTGCATTTTGGAACAAGTCAACTCCCTGAAAGTATAAGAAAACTTCTGCGCTCGTGTACCAAGACCCTGCCGTTCTTGTGGTGAGACCTCTCACTTCTCATTCCCATGCCCCATTCTACGCATTGAATGAGAATCTCACCTTGAACTAATGAGATTCCAAGCTCACCTTGCTCCCCTCCGGTACAAACCTGGATGGTCCATGAATCAAGGAGGTAGTACCTACCTTGCTGGATACCATCGACACTGAGTCCCCATTGGTCGTTGTCCTCACTTACAGTGATTCCTTGTCTTCTGACGAAGATGCAGGTCACCCGCAAGCATTCCCCAATCATTAAAAAATCGTCAGGGGCTCCCCATGTTAAATTATTGGATGAAATCCCATGTATGGTAGTAACGACTAGTACCACGAGCGAGTCCTACATTTAACCTCCCTAACAAACACAAAGAAGACGCCAAACATCTCCTTTTTCTATTCTTATTTTGTGTCAAAATTTATTTCCATCCATTGTTTGGGCTTGAGGGTAAGTGTATCTCCTCTTTATGTAGATGACCTCTCAACTAGATGTCTACATTGGCTACATGGATGGTGCAATTCGATGGTCCAAGAACCTATCATTACCTGCCTTTTCTATCTATTCCCCCTCCCACGTACTCTACCACACCGACGACATCTTCCTAGGGGAACTTACGCATAAATAAGTAGAGTATGGTGTCATCATAGGTCTATTAAGCGATGCCGTTCACCTTGGAATTCACCATCTGTTGGTCCATCTCGACTCACAAATAGTAGTCTCATAACTAAACAATGTCTTTCATATCCTCAACCCACTCCTGTCCCCAAAATCCTGCACAGTAGCCAATTAAGGGCTAAAACAAGCTCCTGGAAACCTAGTGGCCCACTTGTCCCAAATCTACTTGGACCAAATAAACATAGCTAAGCTTATGACAGACCCATAACTCGCGGCTCGTCAAATGGATGCTCGGATCTCCCAGAATAACCAGATAAGCGCTCTAGGAGGTTGTTAGTGAATAGTACAAATGATTTTGAAATGTGGGCCCCACCCCCTATTTGTATTCATTTGACATGAATTTTAGACTGACCCCACAGACAAATCGTAGCTCCATTTTACAAACTGTTCACACCACCGCGATCAACACCTTGATCCCTTTGACATGGATCCAACCAACCCTTATTTCCAACAGTTTTTTCTGGACGCTCTTTTACATTTGTACCCCTCAGGTACAACTTGTTTTGGTTATATGATTTCTACATTGTCAATACCTTGGTCATGTTCTTTACTACATTTGGAAATGTGCGCCATATGTGTAGGATATCGACCAAGACAAGCATGAGACTCTCGTTTTTCTATTATAAGAACAAGACTCCATGCTATAGCAACGGTGCCAGGAACCCTACCGCATGTATCATTTTGAAATTGGCGTATAGGTACTATTTTCCCTCCATTTATAATGCATTTACTAGTATTCTCGCTAATAACCATAGGGCCCTCATCCCCAGTATTGATGTGCCATTAACTTCATCACTAGGAATAGAATATCCCCTAATGGGTTTGCACACCATTTCCAACCCAACCATCAATTGACACCCATGATGTTGACCCCCCCACAAGTCTGAGGAATCTGATACAACTTGAAAAGATCAGCAATAGCTTATCATTTCATATTTGCACATTTAATCCCTCGATTCTCGAAGTAGACGCCATCAGATTCCCTGGCACCTGTTACGATAAAGATCCACAAAGACCACTCAGACCTCCATGAGCACTTTATCACAAGTAATATTCTTTGCATCATCACCCCTGCGAATACAACTATGGGGCCCCCACTCTCCAAAGTAACCATTTCTATTCAGTTATTCCGTAGGAATAAACTGCATGGCATTGATTCATGGGGCACTTGTTTTTCGCGTTTGCAAACTAGCCACCACCTCATCTTGGAAAGCGTCCCCCAACCCACTCAAAACTGTGGGGACTCTTCCCATCATCAAATTGGTCCCGTGACACCCCCGAAACCACCGGGACCCCATCATTATTCTTTATGTACAAACAATCCCCCATCACATCACATTGCAATAACACCCTATTCTTTTGGCAACAAACCATGGTCTCCTTTGATCGATGTTTTTGGGTCTTAGTATCCTCAGCAGTATCCATTTTGTTGGTCACCATTACTCTCTTTTTTGTGTCTCCATCAAAGCCCTTTCATTTGCAGTTTGTTTCCCTCTATCTCAAACTGTACCATTCTGAAAGGAAGGCTGTCATCCACACTACCCGTGTTTACATCGATCAAAGGAAATTATGATCCCTACACTTATCACCCAGTCTTGTGTTAGGTCTGTCCGTCCAATAGTTGGTTACAATATGATCTTAGTTCTCACGATAAGACACCCGTCTTATTATGTACTTCAACTCTCATCGACTTCAACTCCCTACATTCCGAGAGTTGAAGTAGTTGCAGTTGTACCTTGGGATCCCTTTCAATCACTATAAGGGATCACCTCGAACTTAGTAGGGAGAGTCATTAATGATCAATAACTAAGTGGTTTCCCCTATGCTCGACATCAAAACATCTATCGCATCAAGAGGAAACATACTTTTGAAGGTAGCAGTGTTCACATTTACAAACCATGATAGCATTCCATCTGGAATAGTGAAGTTCTTAGGTAGCTTCACCACCGTACTGGTCCCCCACCCCCGTGGGATTTTCATGATCATCAGCATTACTGGTTCTTCAACATTTCACAGTAGTTCCTGGGTTATTTAATCTTACATGGATTGAATATTCCTTCGTCCATGTCTCGACAGTATAGTCGAGTGACCGCTTGGTCATCACTCATTGTAATCACATTGACAACATTTCATGAGCATGGGTATACCCGCCTCGTTTGTATAAAAAACTATTCTTTACTACAGTTCCAACGGTCGTCACCAACAATCTTTCCCCATGGGAGGCCCCTATTGTCCACATATGCTTTGTACTACATAACATGAGAGAAACAAAAGAAAACATGATACATTATTGTCTCTACAGTACCTTCAGAACCTCATACATCAGGGGGCATCTATTAACGCCTAAATTTTGCACACATGTGACATTTCGACGATCCTTGCAGTAAGGCGTAATCAACATAAAGAATGCAGTTTACCAAAGGCATCCTCAAGAAATCCAAAATATAGCATGAGTACAAAAGTGTAGCTAGGGTTTTCACCCTAGCTTGTGCAAATGAGCACCTACTAAGGAGAAGGGCCTCCTTAGTAGCAGTTCAGAAAACAGTAAATAAAAGCAGTAAAACAGTATGAAATTTAACCTAGCATGAGCATTGTCATAAATAATAAAACATGAAAATATGGTAAAAGATTTCTCTTTTTGTATTAAAAGTTACCTCAGGTGTAGAGGTTGATGAATCCCTTGCAATAGTCCAAGAGGGTTGCTTCCAAGCTCCAGTTTTGTTCCTTCTTCTCCAAAGGGTTTTGGAAATGGGCCAAAAGGGGCACTCAAATGTGAAAATAGCTCAAAAGGGTGAGCTAGGGTTTTAGGAGTGATTTTGGCAGAGTAAGGATATGGATGATTGTGGATGTAAAATGGGGAGCCTCCATCACTTATATATAGGTTTTTAGTGGTGGAGTGTTGACCCATGGTTTTGGGCACCATATGGTTTAGGTCAGCTGTATAGGGTTTTTGCTTCCTTTTTTTCCTCTTTTTCCTTTTTTTTGTATTTTTTATTCCCTTTTTAGAGGGTTTTTGCTATTTTTGGAGGAATTTAACTTATTTTGGGGAAAAAGGGGGTTTTTGGCCTTTTGGAGGCTTTTTTAATGGTTTTTTGGCCTTTTGGAGGATTTTTAATGGCTTTTTAAGGTTTTGGAGGCAAATATGGTAGGAAATATGGACAAATGAGTCATGTAATGAGGGAGATGAGGTAGTGAGCACTTTTTGGGTGTTAACAGATTGCCCCCTGATGTGTGAGGGAAGGAGCTCATCGTATGGCTGATAGACATCATAAGTCTTTTATGGTTTTCCTGGGATGTGGAGAGGAGAAGAAACGAACTAGATCCCGAAACAATGGTCCCAAACAAACTGTAAAAACTGAAAGTACATGATCTCAATAATGAATGAGGAATAATTTGAACATATGGACGAGGCGGGCATTCCAATGCTCGTATCAAGATATAGAACAATAACAAGGGGGTGTAATAAATGGGGACCTGAGATATACATGGCCTCAAAGGAGGAATAATATCAATATATGGATGAGGCGGGCATACCCATGCTCGTATGAAGATATATAAAACATAACAATGAGGCTCGAAAAAGGGGGACCTGTAAGATACATAGAGAACCACTGTGTACATCATAAGGGTCCAGAGGGGACACAAATCTGGGACATACTGCTGGGATGACCATGTCTGGGATGAAGAACTGATACACTGGAATAACAACAGTGCTGCTGAGTGTGGTACCAGAGGAACTGATGAGCTGCTGGATCATATTGACGGGGAGTCATACCCTCAATGGTACACTGATCTGGAACTAAACTGGGTACTCAAGGAAGCATATAACTGGATGGATTTCGAATACAATCACCTATGCAACCTGGACATCCATAGGAACATATAACTGGGCATTCCAAAGTGACTCACCAATGTGCTAGAGTCGGGGAAAATCCAGGGTCTTTGATCAAGAACTAAAGGGATATAAACCCTACGCGATTCTCAACGATGCGATCAAGGTGTTGAAGTCGAGCATGTGAGAAACAACCACTCAGAGAGGCAATGATGACTCCTCTCAAAATGGTCCATAGGCATGCACCACAGATGGTGATGAGTCCAAGGCGCAGGTATCTCTGGGTCTATCCTCTGGAATAGATGGGCTGTTGTCGATAGAGGGAGACCTAGAACTAGCAAGGCAATGATGTTTCCTTGATAGGAGCACGAGGTGGAGAACCGAAGTGTGAGAGTACTGATGGTAGGAATGACAGATTGTGGGGGTGGGGGATAACTGGGCAAGTAGAGTGGGTGGAATCAAACTTCCTTTGTTTAGAGTATGATGGCGGGGATGATTGGGCAGCATATTAAACTGACTGGTGGGAAAGGGATCATAGCTGTAATGGATCAAGGATAGTGACTGGGATGAGTGATACTCAAGTTGGTGTAAGATGGTAGGAGACTGCAGAATACTCTGAACAAAGGCGACCTGATTGGGGGTGCTACCGAGATGATCGATCGTAGTGCTAAGAGGCACGGGGGGAACTTCTTCATGGGTTTAAGGAACTAGAAGAAGTGTGTTCAAAATGGTACTGTCGTGTGGATTTATATGAGCCTAGGATAGTTCATGCTCATGATTGCTTTCAATTTTAAGGAGTCTAAAAGCGATAAGAAGACTCTGAAATAATGGAATGGTACTGTCGTGTGGATTTGTACGAGCCCAGGACAGTTCATGCTCATGGTTGCTTTCAATTTTAGAGAGTCTGAAAGTGATAAGAAGACTCCAGGGGGTTGATTTTTCATGTGTTAGTCTCCAAGGCCCAAAGAAGCATAAAAGAATGCAATGAAGAACTCTTCTAGCCGGTGTGACTAGAGTATTCCTTTTTCATAATTAGTCTACCAAGTCCGGAAAAGGGTCAAACTTATACCAGATAGACGCCCTTTCAGGTACTTTAACGAGCATGAAAGGAAGCAAGATTGCTCGACTATCTTTTCATTGTTTTTAGGAGTCAGAAAAGAGCTTAAAAGAAACTCCCTAAGTGCCTTTTTTGTAAAGGACTTGTCCGGCTTGAAAAATGGATAAAATTATACCGAACAAAAGGAATGGCCAGGCAAGGAGGAAGTGCTCAATCAAGGAACATTGATGATGACCAAGAATGAGGGTAGGGGGAAACACTAGTGGGCCTCCTTGCGGGATAATGAATGGTGGCAAAATAATGAAATAATTGCAGTATGAAATGAATGAATGGCTCATGTAAAAATATGGAACAATCTGATGGCGGCCGATGTGGAACCTAAACCAAGGCAACAAGGTGTTGGGACACAATGTTGAAATTGTACCTGGTGAGAGCGAGAAATGATCTCAAGCATAATCACGAGCTTGGAAAAATGAATCCGGTGATATAAAAAGTGTCAAAAATGGATAACGGCCGATGTGGCACGCAAACCGAGGCGACAGGGGGCGTTTTGGAAAAAATACCCAAAAAATATGGGGGTGAGAGAGAGAAATGATCTCAAGCATCATCATGGGCTCGAAAAAATGAATCCGATGATATAAAATATATAAAAAATGGAGAGCAGCCTAAGTGGCACACAAACTGAGGTGACAAGTGGTGTCTAGAAAAATGCTCAAAAAATAATATGAAAAAAAATAAGAAAATGAGTTGACCATCTTGACAGTCTCGTCGTGCTGATTCCAGTGGTGGAAACGGTTCAAAAAATGGACTCCGTATGGGTTCAGAATGACCAAAACAAGAAAAAGTCAACGGACTATAAATAGTAAGTGGGTCCAACATAACAAGTGTCATTTGGACTAGTTGACTTTGACTAGAGATCAGAGTGGACCAGAGCTTAGTTGGTGTTTCTGGATGATCTGATTGACCGTTTTCAGATTCGGGAGTTACAGGTATTCCTGATATACTCATACCTACATTTTTCATTGGGTTCGGGGGGGTACAGTCCACGTGGGGTGGACCGCGGGTTTGTGGGGTGGAACTGCGGTTAGGGACCGCAGGTTCCTGGTCTGAGCACGTGGCCGGGGACTGCGAGTTCTGGGTCGGAACACGCGGGCCTGGACCGCGAGTTCCAAGGTTGGACTCGTGGTTCGGGACCACGAGTTTGGCTCCTACAAGCGTGGTCCCAGACTGCGACTGTAGCCCTGACAACCGCGGTCTGAAACCGCAGCAAGTGGCTCTAAAGCCATGTTTGGGATCGAGCTTTAGGGTTTTCCCCAAGGGGGGGAAGGTTATTTCCTTGACATGGGTCTAATGAGTGTGCATTGTGTTATTGACAAGATGCCGTTAGTGCTGTGGTGAGAGCGCGGGGTACCAGACGACATAGTGGATGTCATCCGGAGGGATCGGCATGTGCGGTCTACGTTGGGGTTGTGTGGGCTGCTGAAGTTCGCACAGGTTCCCATGATGCATTCAGCAGTGCTACTACTGAACAGGTTAGTGAGCTTTTGGGAGCCCGACATTCATGCATTCAGGGTGCAGGGAGAGAGGGTGGATCTCACCCTCGCAGATGTATATTTCTTGACAGGGTTGCCCTGTCTAGGTAGGGTGGCTGATACGCAGCCACGAGTATCCGCAGACGTGGATATCGAGGATATGTTGGAGCGGCACTGCGGTCCGGAGGCTAGAGTGCAGAGGAATGCACTCCGGATTGTGGACTTGTGGGAGCCATCAGTACGGGCGATCGTGGCTTGCATGGTTCGGGTTTTGGGGTCCCAGTCGCCCGAGCGGGTGTCGGGGGGCCAGATGCAGCTGGTGGAGCGGGTGCTGGATGGCATGTACTATGCCTGGGGCCAGATGTTCCTCACTTGTGTTCAGCGACAGCTGACCTCGGTGAAGGAATCTAACAAAGGGTTATGTTATGGATCCTTTCTGTGTGCCTTCTTCATGGAGAGGGTACCTACACTGCAGCCGCGGGTGGCGATCAGGGCAGCAGGACCTATGAAGCCGCGCATGGTGCGGTGGGGAGAGATGATGCGATGATGAGGTGGCGGTGAGGTTGGTAGGTACTTCACCCAAGAGCTCTACCTACAGTGGTTGCAGATGCCACTGACGCTGGATGATTATCCATACAGAGAGATGGACTACACAGGGGATCTGGAGGCACCACGATCGCTAGGGCAGGCGTGCGGACCAGATGGTATGTATTGATTTGTTTGATTGTTGTTGATGTCAGGTTTTGTGTAGGATAGGTTTGAGATATTGATATGTTGTTACTGATTGATGGATGATCTGCAGATGTTAGCCCGAGACCACCACCAAGACATGTAGATCACAGGGGGCATGTGGCGATACTAGCCCTGCCGGGTTGAGGAGAGGTGCATCGACGGGATGTTGAGGGGAATCTGGATGCTATACGGATGCTTCTTGATCGTTTGCTGGTTGGAGTGATTGATGATGGGTGCCGAGATTTGGATCCGGATGTGATTCAGGACTGTCTGAGGGTGCCACGGGATTTCCGATCGATCGCGATCCGGGTGGCCATTTTGGTGGATAGGGGTCGGGCATAGGAGCTTGCAGGGGATGAGGAGCTGCCGGAGGAGGAGTGGGGTGAGGACTTGGAGGTAGCTAATGCAGGCAGTGAAGGAGGGTATGACTCTCAGTAGGGAGTGCGGAGGACTCCCCCCCGATTTTGTATCTACGACATGTATTCTATGAGGCTTATTGATGTATAGATATTTTTTGTATAACAGAGTACAGAGGTACTCAGGACATGTGTAGCACATTGACGGTTATTGTTTGATATATATATATGCACATGGATGCACTTTTCTGCTAGGATGTTTTAGTGTACGCACGTGGATGCGCTTATGGTTTGTTATATGTTTGTACTGCACGTGGATGCAAGTAGTGTAGGATGATGGGCACGTGGATGCCCCTTGTGTATTTTATGTTATGTATTGCACATGGATGTAACATTATGTATGAAGGATAGGCATGTGGATGCCCCTATATAGTAATGTGTTTATTTTATTGCACATGGATGCAAATATTTATGTGATGATAGGCACGTGGATGCCCCTTGTTGTAAATGCAATCTTTTTGGGTTTTTATATATTTTTATGAGATGATATGGGATGATGATGCATGATGGATGTTTTACATGGTGTGATTGATATGCCAATCTAGGATGTTGTTATCCATTTGATCTGCGACACTATTCTGAGCTCTTGGGACATTGGTGAATGTTATGGATTCAAATTGTCGGCTGAGTTGTTTTGTGCGCAGGAATTTTCTAAAGAGGCAGGGATCACGCACCTGGTAGCAGTTGTTGAGCTGGGAGTCAAGGAACACATGAAGGTGACATATGCCCATCTGAAGGGAAGCAGCTAGGAGACCGGTCACATCATCATACTCCGCTTGGTTATTGGTAGCAACGCCTATACATATTCCGTCAAGGTGAATCAACTCATGTGAAGGGGAATATAAGACCCATGCTGCATAAGCCAGGTCTGGATACCAGCGGCTTGCTCCATTAACGAAGCCAATGTAATGAGGTGGAAGATGGTCCATATGTGATCATGCCAAAAATGATGAATGTAAGGTTGCGGTAAAAAAGGTGAAAAACAAAAAGAAAGCAAACTGTACAATATAGACCAATGGGGCCGCAGGTTTGTTTAAGGATAAAAGCATTTAAGATACAACCCGTTACAGGGGTTGCGCAAAGGGTGAGATTCTGAGTCAGTTAAAATGTATGCCCCATTTCTGAGGCAGGTCTGTACGATGTAAGGGCCTTTCCACATGGATTCAAACTTTCCTTTACCAGTCTTGTTGTGGGCTTGGTCATAGGTGAGAACAAGGTCTCCTTCACGGAAAGTTCGTTGGTGGACATGTTTGTCGTAACCAACTTTGGAGCGGTTCTTGGCGGCCTCAATGGTTTGGAGGGTGGCATGACGGTCTTTGTCAGCTTGCTCTAGTGATAGCAGACGTTGCTCGAGTGGGGAGGTGTCTGGGAGAATCTCGACGATGATGTGTAAGGCAGGTATCTAACACTCAATGGGGAGGACAGACTCTACACCGTGAACTAAATGAAACGGGGTAAAACCGGTGGTGGTCTTAGTTGATGTATGGTAAGCCCATAATGCAGGGAACAACATGTGATTCCAATTGGACTTGTGCCGGTCAACAGTGCATTGGAGGATGGTTTTTAAAATTTTGTTAATGGCCTCTACTTGGCCATTCCCTTGGGGGTAGTAAGCAGAGGAATATTGATGTTCGATCTTCAGGAGGGTGGATAAATCGTGCCAAATGGAATCTTCAAAATGTGAACCATGGTTTGAGACCAGCTGTTTGGGGACCTCGAATCATGTAATAACATGGTTAAAAAAGAAATGGGCAGCGGTGTCAGCTGTACAATTGAAGGTGGACATGGCTTCATCCCATTTGGTGAAGTAGTCGACGGCGAAAATGATGTACTTATGGCCGTTGGCGGATGAGGGTTTACATTCCATGAAGTCGATGGCCCATTTACAAAAGGGACCAACGGTGATGACTGGGTGTAACGGAGCAGGTGGTGTTCGAGCCTTAGGGGAAAAAAGTTGGCAATTATGGCAATGTTTGACCACTGTGATGCAGTCGGTAAAGAGTGTGGGCCAAAAGTATTCGGCGCGGATGGCCTTTTGGGCGGTGGCCATTCCAGAGAAATGTTCACCGCAGGCATCGCTATGACAATCATTGAGGACTTGTTCGGCTTCCTCGTGTGTGAGACAACGACGGAGAATCGTGTCAACCCCTCGCCGGTAAAGGACATCACCTAAGAGGAGATATCGAGAGGCCTGGTGACGAATACGACGGCGTCCATCATGATTTATGTTGGGTCAAAACTTCTGTGTGCGAAGGTATAGAAAAATATCATAGTACCATGGGTCATCAGAGGAGATGATGAACAAGTGATTGTCGGGTAACTCATCGGAGATTTGTGGGGATGACAAAAGGGATGGGAGATTTGTGATGATCTAGGCAAGCGTGAGGGATTTAGTGCTCTTAGGGGTTGTGAAAGTGAGGTCATATTCTTGGAGGATAATTACCCATTTAGCAACGTGACCTTGCAGGAGGCACCGGTTCAAGAGATAGACCATGGGGTTGGAGTCGGCAACAACTGTGGTATGGCTGAGTAAAATGTAATGTCGCAATTTTTGGACGGAAAAGACCACAGCAAGGGCTAGTCTTTCCTCATACGGGTAACATAGGGGTGGTCCTGGCAAGGTCTGGCTGATGTAATAAATAACATGCTCCTGGCGAGAAACGTCTTCCTGAACAAGGACTCCAGACACGGCATGATCGGATGCCGAGACGTAAAGGATGAAGTCTTGGGAGAAATCAGGAGGGGAGATCAGAGGGGCTTGCGTGAGAGATTTCTTAAGGGATTCGAATGCAGCTTGCGCCTGGTCATCCCAAAAAAGGGTATGTGGGTACGAAGCAGGCGTAAGAAACCATGAACTGTGGTGGCATAATCAGGAATGAAGTGACGGAGGAAATTAGATCTCCCCTGCAGACTCTGGAGCTGCCGGAGTGTGCAAGGAGTGGGAAGGTCTATGATGGCTTGGACTTTCAGGGGATAAAAAATGATTCCTTTATGGGAAACAATGAAACCCAACAACCGGCCTGCCAGAATGCAAAAGACACACTTGTGAGGGTTCAAGCGGACTTGATATTTGCGACAACGCAGAAAGACTTGCCGAAGTTCGTTAAGGTGGTCTGATCATTTCCGGGAACGAGCTGTAAGATCGTCAAGGTAGACGAGCAGGATATGGACCAAGTCGTGAAAACAATATGTCATGGCCCACTGGAAGGTGGCACCAGCATTTTTAAGGCCGAAAGGCATGACACGATAAGCAAAGGTGCCCCATGGGGTGGTAAAGGAAGTCTTGTATTGATCTTATTTGCGGATTTGAATTTGGGTGCATTGGGAAAAATCGTCCATGAAAGATAGGACTTCATGCCCCACACACGCATTGATGAGTTGGTTAATAAATGGCGTGGGGAAGTTGTCTTTGGGACAGGCTCGGTTTAAATCGCGGAAGTCAATACATACTCTGATGGTGCCTTGTTTCTTGTTAATAGGGACGGGGTTAGAAACCCAAGTGGTATATGCAATAGGATAAATGAATCCTGCTTTGCGAAGTTTCTCAATCTCGGCTTTAACGACGGGGAGCTTTGAGGGATGAATAGGGCACTGTTTCTGGCGAACGGGGGGTACATTTGGCCATGTGACAATGTGGTGTTCTATAATAGCGAGGTCAAGACCAGGAATTTCGGTATAGGACCAGGCAAAGACATCATGGAACTCTTGGAAATTTTTTTTGTACTCTCCGATCTCATACTCACTGCAGGAGGCTCCTAATGTAATGATTTCAAGAGCACCGGGTGGGTCAGAGATATCGATATGGATGATGGGTGAGATGTTGGCCATGTTACCTTCCTCAAAGGCATCAGGAGTGGGAATGGGATCCTTAAACCAGTCGACTTTGGTGGGGAGGAAATCTTTGGACTCAACCACAAATTGGGTGGCTGTGGTGGAGGAGGACTCTTCTGGGAGGAAGTAGGAACGATGGTGCATGTCTTCCCAGGGGTAGTCCAGGGCAATGAGAGCCTCTAGAATCTCCTCATCATTGTGGAAAATTTGAGTTGTCAAATCGGTTGACGAGGGAGTGGTAGTAGAATAGATCATATAGATGGTATTAATCTCTCCGGATGAGGGGGATACTGGGGGTTGGATCTCCTCAATGGTGGGGGGCACCGTCTCAAGGTCCAAATTATTCATCTCGTAGAGAGGTGCTCTGTAATATGGGAGATCAGGACAGTGATGTGAGTAATGGCCGTAAATACCGCATATTGCACAAGGGTGGTTGGTACGCAATGATTTATCACGAGGCTTGGGGGCTGGATCGAGTTGGACAATTGGGATGTTGGGGTCGTCGTCAAGCATTTGCATGTGATCTTCTAATGCAGGTAATTGTGGGAATTGATGGGTAGGATGGCTTAACTCATCACACAATGAGCATTTAGCAGGAGCACGAAACACGGGGGGGGGTTTTTAACTGTTTTGGGTGGGGGTACAGTAGTGTATGGTTGTGGGCCTTTGCCCCCAGTGTGCTTGACAAGAGGGGATGGATCAGTAGATGAGGAAGGGGTAGTGACATCGGGAGGTGGTTGACTAGTAGTGGTGATGGGTTGCACTGGTTGAAGGACGACATTTGGTGTCGGTGGGGGAATGGAAGGCGAAATATACCACACGGGTAGTCCTACGGTTAACCCGGGGAGTCTGAGAGTAGCCATAACCGGGGCGCTTACTACTCCTGAGGGAGGGAATAGGAAGGGGATTGTGTGGATGGGTGTAACACCAATATGAATAGGTAACAAGGGTGGTTGATTGTTGGGTGTTTGTGCATTGTGGGAAAGGGTACATAGGTTAGATATTTCGGTTGCTGGTGACGGGGGTGGAATGGATTGGAATGTTGAGGTCATCGATGTATCTGAGTAAACTCTGGGTTCCACGGAGGAAACCAACGAGGTAGTTGCACCAAAAACAGGTTGTTCAACCATGGGGAGAACATTTTTGGGGGCAGCGGGGGCACTGGGATCTTAATAGGTGAGTTGATCGACCTTGACCACGCATCCGTCATGGGGGAACATCATGGCATGAAAAATGGATGAGGCAACCGCCCGCATGGCATACATGTAGCTGCGGCCAAGTAAGAGGTTATAATCAAGTTGGGCGTTGATGACCTCTATGTCAATGAGCACTGTTTTACCACCCAACTGGACGGGGACATTAGCTAAGAGACCTTGGGGTTGAGCCGAACGACCGTCGTAGGCTTGCAACGCAGTGGTGGACTGCTGGAGAGTAGGGGATCCCAACTTCTGCCAAATGAATGTGGACATAATGCATGTAGAGGCACCTTCATCGATAATGCACCAATGGATGACAAGATTCCGAACGGATATAGAAACATGGAATGCTAAAGTGGAAGGCAGGCGTGGTTCGTATTGGTCCAAATTGAATGCCATTAGTCGTGAATCATTTGGGTCAATAGCACCAATGGCAGAGAGCAAAGTCTTGCACTGTGAAGGATAGTTTTTTAAGACCTCTAACGCAGACATGGCTGCGGGGGACTGGGCTAAGTCATATACAATGTTGTAATTAGACGCAGGGCGAGCATTGAGATTATTGTTGATGTGACGAAGTGGGAAGTGAGGTGATTTGGAGGTGCCATCTAGTGGAGCCGGAGGTATACATAACGACTGATCAGTGGGATGAGCGTTAGTGTTTTTATCTGTGGGAGGGGCTTCAGGGGTGGAGCCATATTGGTTCCAACGGGTTTGAAGGTTGACATCGGTGGGTGACATCATTAAGAAGTGATGGGTACCTGAGTCTAACATGGGTTGATCAGGAGTGGCATAAGTGATTTGCTGTTGTGGTGGCACGTTTCCTTGAGGGGGAGCCAATGATTGAGTGTTCACTATGCCTTGGGTTGGTAAAGGGTTTTGTAGCACCAAGGGTTGATTCTGAGGTGGTGGTTGGTTGGGAGGCACCTGAGGAGCCGCGTGCCCTTGGCGGTGGGAATCATCGGTCCAAAGTTGCTGAGATCGCTCCAAATGTGGGCAAGCCATGTGTGTAGTGGCCATAGACCCCGCAAATAGAACAAGGATGGTTTGTTAGAAAATTAGGATTTTTGGCTTGTTTGGGTGGCCGATCAGGGTTCTGGTTGGCAGGTGCTGCGTTATTGTTGTTTGGGGGATTGGGAGGTTGACCGCCTTGGTCAGGAGGGGGGTTGTTCCCACGGTTACGGCCTTTGCTGTGATTTTGTTGGCCCTGTTGGCGCTGGTTATTCTAGTTCTGTTGTGGATTCTATTGGGAATACACTTTCCCTTGGGCAGCAGGTGGGTTCTGGGGTTGTGCAGGTGCGGGAGTAGGCTGCGGTGGATAATAAGTAGGTGGAGGCGGCGCAGGTGCTGAAGCTTATGGGGGTTGTGTATATGTCTGTGGAACGGGTTGTGGGTTTGCCGCAAGGGCTTTCTGTGGCCGATAATAAGCAGGTTGGGCTTGAGAGGATACAGGAGTTGGTGCAGCCTGTGGGTGGTAATATGGCTGAGGTGCAATCGGGGGGGCGTAAGTGGGGGATGCATGACCAAAGCATTGAGGTGGACATGAGGGTCCGTGGGAATGGTGATGATGTGCCATGGGAGCATACGAATTGGTTGCTCCGAACTGGGATGTAGCCCACGAAAGGTCGGGGCCAAGGCTAGGACGTGCTATGGAAAAGGGCTGGTAATGTGAGGCTATACGGCCAATGATGCCATCTGTGGTGTGGGATGCCCCCAGCGCATCATGGCGGGAGGAATCACCGTGAGGGGCGTCAGGGATGATGGAATATAGGTAACCAGACTGGGCATAAATAAGGTCAAATTGCTGGGATTTGAGAATGGTCTCTTCTTCGGACTGGGGTTGCTCGGATGCCACATCCTTGGCAATGACAGGAAGGAGATATTTTAGAAACCAATCTAAGAAGATACGGTTGTCTAACTTGATTTTGTAGAGGTTGCGGCATCGACGCCACTCATGAATGTGGTCAGTGATGTGGGTACCCGTGTTCTGTCTGCAAGACAGTAGGATCTCAACTCCTGCATCATAGCGGACATGTAACTGAAAGAACTGCAGGAAAGTCGAAGCAAGGGAAGTAAAGGTGGCATGGGTCCCATGGGGCTGATCGATGTACCACTTAGCTGCAGAGCCAGTGAAGGTGCGCTGTAATAGACGGAGGCGGATAGAGTCATCCACTATGGAGTTAGAGGAACACCATAGATGGAAGGACGTAATATGGTTCTGGGGGTCTTCACCTTCCTTTCCCTCAAACTTAGGGATGTCGGAGGGGAGCTTGGTGGGCATGTGAGGCCATGCAAGGTCGTGTCTGATGGGATTGTTAGTCAATCTGGCCAGGTCAAGAAGGTTGAGACTGGCCATGAATGGCAAACTAGTAGAAGGATGTGACATACTGGTGGTTGTGACCATGTTGGGGCCAATGCCCCCGAGTGGAGGGGCTGGGTTTGGGATGGTGCCCCCAAGTGGAGGAACGAAAGTGGTATGGGACGGTCCTGCACTGCCAAGGGTAGTGTGAGTCACTGATGGAGTTGGAATGGGTATGCTAGCTACTGGAATGGGTACAGTGATCGGAGTGGTAGATGTGGGCCCCATTGAGGGCATACCCAAAGCAGGTGTGGTAGCTGGTGTGGTGGTGGATGCTCCACCAATTGTACCTACAAAGAAAGGGTTGGAAGTCATGCCAGCCATGGGGTTGGTTGGTGCAGTGTAAGTGGGGTTCTCAGACTCTACCTCATAATAAAGGGTAAAATAAGGGGCGTCTAGATTGGGTGACAGATTTCTATGCCATTGATGAGTAGATTCAAGTGACAAAGCTCGAGATCTATGATGAGTGGTATCAAGTGATGAAGATCTACATCTATGACGGGTGATTTCAAGTGAACCATGTTGCTGGGACTCACCCCGGAGGCGCCAAGAATGTCTCGGGGACTCAATGGTGACAGATGGTGTCAAGTATCTCTGGGTTGTGTTGAGTCAAAAACAATTCAAAAACCCTAATGTAACTGAGTGTGCATAAGGAGAGCACAAAAAATATGGCACTCAGGCCAACAACCAACTCAAAACACTTACCGTAACAACTATGCTCCAATAAGTGGAGTATCAACAGAAATGGTCAGAATACCAACAAGCAACAGGTTTCCTAGAAAATAAAAATAGTGGACTCGCTAGACCAAAGGAAGGTAAGGGAGCATGCAAACACCTAGCTAAATAGCATTCTGACTCAACTAGACATATCCTCTGCAAGGTGATGAAATCCAAGTCAGACAATATGGATAGTAGAGCCAAGTAGCTAAAGAAATCCCCCTACCGGGAGGGACACCGGGTAGTCAATCCTAGAAGAAAGTCAACTAAGATACCCCGTTCATGACACGTCCAGAAAAGGTGAATTTGCAGTTTGGTTTTATCGCCGTTGTATCCCCATACGGGTGATACACGGAGAACTACGAAAGGTATCCTTCAGTTACTGAATGGAGTGCGGTATTCCACTCAGGCCTTTGGAACCAGTCTGGCTACTTCATCCCTTCTAGGGGAGAGGCCCTCTGATAAACTGGTTGTGACCGTGCCAAAAAGTACTAGGGGATTTTGGTTCCCTAATGGACAACAACTATGTCTCAAGTGTAAGCAACCGAGGGGTGTTATTTGGATGCCTATCCCCCCGATCCTACCTATCTACAAGATTCTTATGTGTTCCCCAAGTTGGGTTAGAATGTTGGTTGTGTTAAGTAGTATTTTAGGGCTCACTTGAATTAGGTGACAGAGTGTGTGCGTGTGAGATGATGAACCCAAGTAAAAGTGCCATGGGGTGGGCAACTTTCTAACTAAAAATAACAATGCAGAAATTAAACTTTGAAATGCAAAATTTTCTCTTTTCAATTAAAATGCTGAAATTTAAAAATAATTCTGTAAATGGAATAGAAATAATAATGCAGAAAAAAGGCTGTAGGGAAGTATGGCTGTAGATAGGACAGATGGCTGTGCAGGTGCCGAAAATATTGCAGCAAAGTGCTGGGTTCAAACAGGTAAAAAATGCAGAAAACAGACCGCGGGTTTGTGCCAAATCTGCGCGGTCGGACTACGGAAAACAAGTCGACAGTCGCGGGCAGATTGCGGGAATTTGGCTGAAAGACGTAGGCGAACCACGGGAAAAAGGCCGAAAGTCGCAGGCGGATAGCAGGAAAATGGCTGAAAGCCGTAGTCGGACCACGGGAAAAAGGCCGAAAGTTACAGGCGGATAGTAGGAAAATGGATGAAAGCCGCAGGCGGACCACAGGAAAAAGACCGAAAGTCGCAGGCGGATAGCAGCAGGAAAATGGCTGCAAGCCGCAGGCATCCCACGGGAAAAAGGGTGAACAACCACGGTCGGACCGCACGAAACAGGCTGAGAGCTGCAGTCAGATCGCAGGTGACCGACTGAAAACCGCTGGTAGATCACCGAAAACAGTCTGAGAGCCGTGGTCGGATCGCAGGTAACAGTATGAAAGACGCAGTCGGATCGCAACTACGGGGACAAAAGACGCGGTTTACGGCAGCCAAAAGGGACAGCCGAAGGGAAAAAACAGAAAAATATTGCAGAAAATTAAAAACGTTTAAAACTATAACCAGAAATTCAAAGGAACGCTAGGGGAGTCGCCAAAACTGTAGCTAGGGTTTTCACCCTAGCTTGTGAAATGAGCACCTACTAAGGAGAATGGCCTCCTTAGTAGCAGTTCAGAAAATAGTAAATAAAAGCAGTAAAACAGTATGAAATTTAACCTAGCATGAGCATTGTCATAAATAATAAAACATGAAAATATGGCAAAAGATTTCTCTTTTTGTATTAAAAGTTACCTCAGGTGTAGAGGTTGATGAAGCCCTTGCAGTAGTCCAAGAGGGTTGCTTCCAAGCTCCAGTGTTGTTCCTTTCTCCTTCTCCAAAGGGTTTTGGAAATGGGTCAAAAGGGGCACTCAAATGTGAAAATAGCTCAAAAGGGTGAGCTAGGGTTTCAGGAGTGATTTTGGCAGAGTAAGGATATGGATGATTGTGGATGTAAAATGGGGAGCCTCCATCACCTATATATAGGTTTTTAGTGGTGGAGTGCTGACCTGTGGTTTTGGGCACCATATGGTTTAGGTCAGCTGTATAGGGTTTTTGCTTCCTTTTTTTCCTCTTTTTCCTCTTTTTTGTATTTTTTATTCCCTTTTTAGAGGGTTTTTGCTATTTTTGGAGGAATTTAACCTATTTTGGGGAAAAAAGGGGGGTTTTCGCCTTTTGGAGGCTTTTTAAGGTTTTGGAGTCAAATATGGTAGGAAATATGGACAAATGAGTCATGTAATGAGGGAGATGAGGTGGTGAACACTTTTTGGGTGTTAACAAAAAGTTTCCAAGACCAATCAAAAGAAGAGGTCACGTGACTGAACCATTGTTAACCTGTGCTATAGTGCATGTTATCAGTTCAATGCCCACACAATACTCGCACGACTATTCCTTCGATAATCGCGCTACTGTAAGAAAGGCATGACCACCTACTTCCTGTGGTGCATTGAAGGCTCCATTAGATCCAAGGATTCAAGTTTAGTTCTTCACACTCTTGGTGGCATTAAATACCCCCTTAGTGTACCTTGGAACTAGTTCATGGAGTGTATGAGTTCACATTTGGATCTAGTTGTTTGTTGGCAGGGAAATTTTTAGGGGCGAAATTTCGCCAATTGGCTATTTTTTGGGCCTTTTTCAAAAAATAAATTCGCTATTTGGTCATTTTTAGGCTCTAATATCGCCTATATTTACATAAAATACATTTTTTTATCATAATATTCGCCAAAATTTTCAATTTTCAATAGTAAATTGTATGTTTTATATTTAATATTCGCCTACCAATCTATATTTATGTTTTTTTCAATCCAAAATAATCGCCTAAAATACTACACTTAAGCATACTTTTACAATCCTTAAAAAATACCCTATTTGTTGGCCACCTCTTGGCCTATAAAAGGAAGCCATTGGCATGCATTTGGTAGAGAGAAAAATAAGAGAAAGGTTATGCGGTTGGATCTTCCTCATAGCCCACCTCTTCCTACCTTTGTAAACATTCCCAAGCTCCCTTGCCACCTTCCTTCAAGGGGAAAGAGTTTCTCTCCATTGTTCTATCACTCACTTAGCATATAGTTTGGACAAAAAAGGCCTCCCTAAGGGAGATTGTTTGTTTCCTTGAATCCCACACCTCCTAGGTGTTGTACATATTGAACATTGGGCAATACAAAGTGGTTTGGCATACCTTGGATTGTTGTTCGAGTTTGCATTCTACCCCCATTTCCATTTTATTTACATTTTGTTCAATTTTCTTTGTTTTATGTTAATTCCACTAACAATCTATTGCAGGATCACTTAGAGGACAACCAACCCACACCACATGGGCTCCAAGGAATGAGGCCTTACTACATCCTACAAGGCCTAGCCCCTTACCAAGTGGATGAGTGCACACTTGTGCAATTTTTTCCACAACAACCTTGTTTCAAGAATTCTCCACACTATATGTTATGTGATGATCTAGGGAATTTTAATTGTTAACGATTACATCATTGTCATTATAATTTTTAGGGCATTGTTATTGTTAAGGATTACTTCAGTAAAATACATGCCCAACCCTCATTATTGGGTATTTTTGAGTGATTTCTATTGAAGTGGCGTGGATTAATATTTCCACCTTCTTATACACGGGCATCAAGCTAGATATGTTGTTGACAAAAACCTCTTTCAGATCCCTAAAATTTAGTTTCATTTGTCCATTTGTCAAAATGACATTTTTTTTTCTATTATGAACCCAGTTTTACCCAATTCAGTAAAATGCATGCCCAACCCTCGTTATTGGGTATTTTTGAGGGATTTGTTTTGGAAATGGTGTGCTTAACTATTTTCCATCTTCTTGTATATCTATTTTTTAAAATTTGAGTTCAAAAACACATTTTGTGCATAAACACTTCATGGATGTCTTGTGTTTATGAAATGCCTGCCTAATTTAATAAAAATGCAAATAATTGAAAGAGAGATAACTGAAATAAGATTTCAATCCTTCGCCCATGGGGGCAGCTCAAGTGGTAAAGGTGTAAAGTTGTAAATGGAAGGTCACATGTTCAAATCCCTCTAGTCTTAGTTGTGCACCATGGTTCAGGCCCTGTGGATGCACCTAGGGGTATAGTGGTAATGAGATTGGATCCCTGGACCCCGTGTCATGCAAGTACCAACCCATATCCAGCTGTCGATTCCTCTAGTACAAAAAAAAATTTCAATCCTTCAATTGAAATATGGCCTTAACCCCTAAAACCCTAATCGCATAATCCCTAACCCTAAATCCCCTAATCCATAATTCCCCTACCGCTTAACCCCTAATCCCTAATCCTATAGACCCCCTTAATCCCTAACCCTTAATCCCTAACCCTTAATCCCTTAACCCATAATCCCGAATCCCCTAATCCCTAAAACGCCTATCCTCTTAACCTCCAATACCTTAACAAATTAACACATTAATCCATTAACCCTTAATACTTTATCCCATTAAGCATGAAACCCCCAAACTTCTAAGCCCTTAAACGCTAATTCTTAACCCATTACCCCTTAACCCCTAAGTGCTTAACCCTGTAACCCATAAATACCCTAACCTGTAATATCTTAACCCCCAAACCCCTAAATTACTTATCCCCTAATTCATTAACCCTTATCCCTTGAGCCCCCTAACCCCTAACCCCTTACCCCTTGACCACTACTCCCTAAATGGCCTTAACCCATAAAACCATAAGCCTTTAACCCCTAACCCCTTAAACCATAACCCCATAGGCCCCTAATCCTAATCCCTTAACCCTTAATCCATTGACCCTTAATACCTTAACCCCTAATCCCTAATCCCTTAACCCATAATCCATCAGACATAAACCCCTAATCCCTTATCCCTTAACCCATTGTTATGGAGAAAAAATTCATATGGCTTGGGGTAGAACCACAACATATAGAGTGACACCAGAAATCAACTCAATTCTGAAGTATGCTATATAAATATGAAATGCCAACAACAAAGAGAAAAATCTTACCTCAACCGGATGTTCGAAGAAGACCATCATTGAGCTCTCAATCCAATGCTCCTTACCTACATCTTGTCCTCAATAACCAAGATATACGAACATATAGAATATATATAAATTGTTAGCATATAAACTAGCATAGTCCATTAACATATTAAAAAAATATACCCAATGAGAATGTAATATCCCCATTCAAATAATTTCATAGTAAGACAATCCCATCAATCCTACTAGTTTCCTAGGTTGGATGGGCACATGTGGAATGGTAATGTTAAAATTCAATATGCTAAGACAGAAAATAGCAGCATTACATTCCATTTCACAATAATAGCATATACAGGATCACTGAAGAAACAACAAGCACAGCATAAACACAAGAGACAGAGATTTATCCTGGGAAACCCTCATGGGGTAGAAAACCCAGCAAAGCTTCCTCAATATAGATGACCAGCAATATACAAAGATGAAACCCTGAGACATGATCTCCTCCTCCACAATAGCAGACCTCTCCTCCACAAGTGCGCTATCCTCAAGTGAGTGAATGTGTATAATGAGGAACACACCTCCTCTATTTATACACTACTCTGATATGTATTTTACACAAGTACATGTAGGCTCGTATTTAACCATTAGGTTAAATACCCCATTATAACTGACTGGGCCGACCCCTCTAGGGTGGTCTAATAACCCTTTGACCCACATAACACATACAGGGCCGACCCCCACTAGGGAAGTCTAATAACCCAAGTTACCACATTCCGACGGAGGAATAAACATCTCCGGATATACAATAAGATCTTCACGGAGGAATGAATCATCTCCGGAATAATAAAGTAAAAATATAATATTCTTTAAAGTTACAATATCTCAACACTCCCCCTTAACGAGAAGGATATTATAACAGCATCTGCACGAGCAAGGAGTCATCAACATCATACATGATACATCTATAAATCATTGGAAGCTTTCTCAACATCATCAGTAACTCAACCAGTTACTGGAATATCTTCAATACTGGAACATTAACATCTTCAGTACTGAGTCTTTATCTTCTGCAGCACTCAAACAGCTACAGCAACATCAATATCTGAATCCTCACGATTGTCAGCATCGCCATCACACGATCATCAGCATCGTCATCACATGATCAACAACATCGTCATCTCACTATCATCAACATCGTCATCACACGATCATCAACATCGTCATCTCACGATTATCAGCATCGTCATCACACGATCATCAGCATCGTCATCTCACGATCATCAGCATCGTCATCATACGATCATCAGCATCTTCATCTCACGATCATCAGCATCGTCATCACACGATCATTAGCATCGTCATCTTACAATCATCTGCATCGTTATCTCACGATCATCAGCATTGTCATATCATCTCAATCTACAACATCTGGATCATCTCGATCTACAGCATCTGGATCATCACGATCTACAACATCTGGATCATCTCGATCTACAGCATCTGGATCATCTCGATCTATAACATCTGGATCATCTCGATCTACAGCATCTGGATCATCTCATCTACAGCATCTGGATCATCGCGATCTACAGCATCTGGATCATCTCGATCTACACCATCTGGATCATCTCGATCTACACCATAAGTATCCTCAACCATACAAGTACATTAATCATCTCGATCTACAGCATCTGGATCATCACGATCTACAGCATCTGGATCATCACGATCTACAGCATCTGGATCATCTCGATCTACAACATCTGGATCATCTCAATCTACAGCATCTGGATCATCTCGATCTATAACATCTGGATCATCTCGATCTACAGCATCTGGATCATCTCATCTACAGCATCTGGATCATCGCGATCTACAACATCTGGATCATCTCGATCTACACCATCTGGATCATCTCGATCTACACCATAAGTATCCTCAACCATACAAGTACATTAATCATCTCGATCTACAGCATCTGGATCATCACGATCTACAGCATCTGGATCATCACGATCTACAGCATCTGGATCATCTCGATCTACAACATCTGGATCATCTCAATCTACAGCATCTGGATCATCTCGATCTACAACATAAGTATCCTCAACCATACAAGTACATTAATCAATACATGTATCATCAAAAGTATGTATTCTCACCAATACATCTATCATCAAAGCATGTATTCTTACTAATACATATATCATCAAAAGCATGTATTCTCACTAATACATCTATCATCAAAAGCATGTATTCTCACTAATACATCTATCATCAAAAGCATGTATTCTCACTAATACATCTATCAATACAAGTATCCACACTAATACAAGTATACACAACAGCAGCATACCCTGCAACACACATGATCCAATTACGGGATGGTCAATCCCTCTCACTTTAGGACATAGGTCCAAGGATGATACAATCCTAATCCACTTATGGGATGATCAATCCCTCTCAATTTAAGACATCTCTCATGTCTATGGATGATGCAATCCAGATCAACTTACAGGATGATCAATCCTTATCCTTTTAAGACACCTCACCATGTCTAAGGATGATGCAATCCCGAATCAACTTACAGGATGATTAGTCCTTATCACTTTAAGACACCTTACCATGTCTAGGGACGATGCAATCCCAATCTACTTACAAGATGATTAGTCCTTATCACTTTAAGACACCTCACCATGTCTAGGGACGATGCAATCCCAATCTACTTACAGGATGATTAGTCCTTATCACTTTAAGACACCTCACCATGTCTAGGGACGATGCAATCCCAATCTACTTACAGGATGATTAGTCCTTATCACTTTAAGACACCTCACCATGTCTAGGGACGATGCAATCCCAATCTACTTACAGGATGATTAGTCCTTATCACTTTAAGACACCTCACCATGTCTAGGGACGATGCAATCCCAATCTACTTACAGGAGGATTAGTCCTTATCACTTTAAGACACCTCACCATGTCTAGGGACGATGCAATCCCAATCTACTTACAGGATGATTAGTCCTTATCACTTTAAGACAAGTCTCATGTCTAGGGACGATGCAATCCCATCACGTACATTTTGAACCCAGTTCATGGACGATGCAGTCCTCACGTACATTTTGAACCCAGTTCATGGACGATGCAGTCCTCACGTACATTTTGAACCCAGTTCATGGACGATGCAGTCCTCACGTACATTTTGAACCCAGTTCATGGACGATGCAGTCCTCACGTACATTTTGAACCCAGTTCATGGACGATGCAGTCCTCACGTACATTTTGAACCCAGTTCATGGACGATGCAGTCCTCACGTACATTTTGAACCCAGTTCATGGACGATGCAGTCCTCACGTACATTTTGAACCCAGTTCATGGACGATGCAGTCCTCACGTACATTTTGAACCCAGTTCATGGACGATGCAGTCCTCACGTACATTTTGAACTAGTGGTTCCGGGATGATGCAATCCCCATCACTTTATTCTCGAAGACCATACGTCTACGGATCAATTCAGGGACCAAGGTCCGGGGATGATACAATCCCCACTTCTCGAAAACCTTACGTCTACGGCTCTCTTTAGGACTGAAAGTCCAGGGATGATCCAATCCCCTCAACTGTCCACTAAGGACTTCATTCTCGGAGACCTCACGTCTACGGCTCTCTTTAGGACTGAAAGTCCAGGGATGATCCAATCCCTTCAACTGTCCACTAAGGAATTCATTCTCGGAGACCTCACGTCTACGGCTCTCTTTAGGACTGAAAGTCCAGGGATGATCCAATCCCCTTAACTGTCCACTAAGGACTTCATTCTCGGAGACCTTACGTCTACGACTCTCTTTAGGACTGAAAGTCCAAGGATGATCCAATCCCCTCAACTGTCCACTAAGGACTTCATTCTCGGAGACCTCACGTCTACGGCTCTCTTTAGGACTGAAAGTCCAGGGATGATCCAATCCCTTTTCTTTCTCGGAGACACCTGTCTATGGCTCACTTTAGAACAAGTGTTCAAGGATGATACAATCCCCACATGTATTCTCATCAATATACTATCGATCCTGGGAACCCATACAGAACCTGATTCACACTTCTTCTTTAATTGCACCATTAAGAGAATGGTCTTATCTAGCCACTTGGAGCAAACATCTCTTCATGATTCTCTTCCTCTTTCTAAGAGAATCTTCTAGCCACAAGCCTTCTATATTTTGTTTGATTTGTAAATCTTCTTGTTGAACATCCATCACTTGTTCGGTGTTCATTATTCTTCATGATCTTTCCTACAAAACAAAATTAAGTACATGATTAGTAATCCTTCATAATCATGAAATCATGATAACCTATTATGCATACAGATATCATTTACATAGTTATGCAACTATCTTGACCAATACTTTGGCACAACACTTTCCCATATCCTGTATGCATACAGTGGCTATCTAGATGCCTTCCATCTCTACCGGAACATACTATCGAGAGTGTGCACAGCTCTCAGCATGTCAGCAAAGAGGTTTCATTCTAGACAAGCAACAATGGAATGTTTGTCCAACTTACCAATCATATGCATATTAGTAGTATAATGTTCAATGCTCTATGAATGTTTGCACTCAGCATGATATGTTCTAGGAATACAAATATGCATACAAGAAATATCATTTACTATTTCAAATAACAACTCAAACACTTATCTTTTATGTTTGTGTGGTTGCCTCCCGCTTGATCTTCTATATGTCCTTTGAACTTCTATTCATTCTGTACCACTGTGCATGCTCAAGTGTGCACTAGTGTCATCCTCATGATCTCATACACAAACATTCATTCATTAGTATATTCTCAAAACATTCTAATTCTAAATAATCTTGAATATGTATAGTCATGATCATTAGTATTCAGGGTTTCAAGTAAGTCTTCTTTTACTCATGCATATTCTTGTTTGATCATAGTACTCTTCTGGTTAATTAAATCATGCATAAACCCTTGATTACTAACTTTATGAATAAGCATAACCAATCATATCAAGTATACTTATATAAGGGATCCTAACACAAGGTAAGATTCATGGGAAACATACCTGGATTAGTATACCTACTTGGTTATGTACAACATACCTAAACAATCTCTTCAATGATTTAGAGATCCTGAGCTAGAACCTGCATGTCTCATAGGTTAAGCATAATATAACAAAATCATACATACCTCGTAAGTAGAACAAAGATTATGGATGAGTCTTTGTCTTCATGTTTTCATGGTCATGGAGCCTGATTTGTCTTTTGTGATGTACATGTATCTTGTTAGCAGACAACATCAACCTCACACAACATTATAATGCATTAGTACAATCATAAGTGTCAACACCCTAACCAATGAATATCTTCTATCATGCATTCATAATTTTGTTAAGGTGATACAACAAATCTAAAATCAAGATTGTACTAACCGTAATAACATGAAGACAAACATACCATAAACTTAATCATGGACAAGTATCGAAACATACCTCGATGAGTCATACCTGTCGAGATCGCTTGTATTCTTCTTATGTAAGGCCTTAGGAACTTCTTCACTTATGCAGGTGACCAATCCATCTTCTTCTAGGATTAACCCAGTCCACTTGATTTGCAAGAACTGGACCTGGAGCTGGATATGGGTTTGTCAGAGAAACCCAAAAAATTCAAACTTTGAATTTCAAACTTCCGAAAGGATAGAAATATGCGCCTTGATGAGCTGATCAAACTGGTATATTCAGAATTTGAAAACTGCAAAGTTTTACTCCTCAATTTTGCCTTTGAAACTTTCGGATTCACTAGACGTGACCCTGAACTGGGGTTTGATGAAGCCCACTCTTTTGCCCCATCAAAAGGTTTGATCCAAAGCTCTAAGCTTCTATTTTTCTGAGGAGCTTCCAGCCGTGGTCACAGATTTCAAAAATTCCCATTTTTACAGAAGCCCTAATTTTCCACTTTTCTGATCAAAGTCCCGAACTAGGGTCTAATCAAGCCCGACCTTCTGCCCAACCAAAAATTATGATCTTGGTCTCTAAATTTCTATTTTGATGAGTAGCATCCAGCCGTGGTCTCCGATTACAAAAATTCCAACTTTCTTCAAAGCCCTAAATTCCGGAAGCCATGAATGAAGGTACCAAAAAATAATTCTGTTTTGACAGAAATATGTACCTGATTGTTTCTGGTGTAAATCCGAAATTTTTGATCCACAAGGTCTGAAAACGTTTTCTGAGATAGCCTGACCTGTTATCTTTCCATCCTCACAGGTCTGACCTCAATTGGATGTTCTGAGAGAGAGTTATGCCAAATGTCGCAACGTGACCTGTTTTGGGAAAATACAGGAGAGCAAACTTGTACGGCATGCCACGTGTCACTTTTTGACCTTCGGCCTCTAAAAAAACTTTTCTGAGATAGCTCGGCCTGTTATCTTTCCATCCGGACAGGTCTGACCTCAATTGGATTCTCTGAGAGAGAGTTATGCCAAGTGTCGCAACGTGACCTGTTTATGGGATAATACAGGAGAGCGAACTTGTACGGCGTGCCACGTGTCACTGGTTCAACTTCGGCCTCTGAAAAAGTTTTCTGAGATAGTACAGTCTGTGTACTACCTGTCACTTTTCACGAAATTTCATTTGGAGCTTCCTAGCCCAAGTTATGACCTTTTTCCCAAGGTCACCTGATTTTGACTCAGATCTGGAAGAGGCAGAAACCCTATATTGTACAGATCATAAATCACAAAGTAAAACGAATTAGAGGTTGTCCTTTGGACACAAGGTACCTGGAGATTTTATCTTCGTCCTGTAACAATTTCAGATCCGAAAACTTCGCCAAAACGGATTTATAGCGAAAGTGCTACGATGACTGGTTTTTTCTATGTAAAACCCTAACCTTCAAATTGTCGTAAGTAAAGCAAGTGTCTTTAGTGCCATACCTTGTCTTCCTTCAGGTTAGCTCTGATACCATGTTAAAATTCAATATGCTAAGACAGAAAATAGCAGCATTACATTCCATTTCACAATAATAGCATATACAGGATCACTGAAGAAACAACAAGCACAGCATAAACACAAGAGACAGAGATTTATCCTGGGAAACCCTCATGGGGTAGAAAACCCAGCAAAGCTTCCTCAATATAGATGACCAGCAATATACAAAGATGAAACCCTGAGACATGATCTCCTCCTCCACAATAGCAGACCTCTCCTCCACAAGTGCGCTATCCTCAAGTGAGTGAATGTGTATAATGAGGAACACACCTCCTCTATTTATACACTACTGTGATATGTATTTTACACAAGTACATGTAGGCTCGTATTTAACCATTAGGTTAAATACCCCATTATAACTGACTGGGCCGACCCCTCTAGGGTGGTCTAATAACCCTTTGACCCACATAACACATACAGGGCCGACCCCCACTAGGGAAGTCTAATAACCCAAGTTACCACATTCCGACGGAGGAATAAACATCTCCGGATATACAATAAGATCTTCACGGAGGAATGAATCATCTCCGGAATAATAAAGTACAAATATAATATTCTTTAAAGTTACAATATCTCAACAGGTAATAAGGAAGCTAATAAATGATGTTTAGATATTAGAAGGTTTCAAGTATTTAATAAATAGAGTGAATAAATAAATTCAAGAGAAATCCTAGGTGGCAAATTGTTTTGGAGACATATGGAGGATGTGGGACCCACATGAGCTTGATTTTTCATAATACATGGTATCTCTCTCTTGCAAATTCGAATTAATGGGAAGGTGAACACTCTTGGGTGATTTGGTAAGTCATAACACATGTCATTGAGCATCTTAGGTCGAATTGGGAAGGATTGGTAACCTCCATGGAAGATAAATAGTCAAATTGGGAGTTTGTGGACATTTGGGCTAGATTCCCTAGCCCCTATGACACCAATGATGGAGCATCTATGAACACTATGAAAAATTGCAGACCTGACCTCTGACATCTGACCACTATGAAATGTCAGCCCCAAAAATAGGCTCAAGGAAGGCGCTCATGGGAGTGGGAGAAGCCAAAGAGACTCAAAATCAAATTTGGGAGAAGATGGAAGGTTGGAACTAGGAGACAAGTGGCAAATGTGGAATATTTCCTAAATAGAAATATATTGAATATATTGAGAGGATTTAGACCCTTAGAAGGATAATGTTGGTTATAAAATGTAGAAATCAAGTAGGATAATGGATTTTGATGATTTGAGAAAAATTGCATTTGTGAAGAGAGAGCTAGTGGATGACTAGTTTCTTGCCTTAGCCAATTTCGAGGGTGAAAGATTCCCATCCAAGTTGGTGTTTGGAGAGGCCACTCAGGTATTTAATGGTGCTTTAATGGAGTTTTTATTTGCAGTTATCATCTACAGGAAGTTTCATGGTTTGGTTTAGTGCAACACTTTCTCTCCACCGTTTCCAGTTTTAAAGGCATATTCATGCTCCTTGAGGGAGGGCGTTTTTGGTGAGATCTTGTGCTTATTGGGAGAGATTCTCATTATATATTTCTGATTGTAATAGATTCATATCCTATGTTCTTAATATTCAGAAAGTCTCAGGTCAAAATACCCACTGGTTGTATGCAAAAATATTGATCAATGAGCAAACAATGTCCATTTCCCCAATGCATTGATGTATGACACTATAATGTTGATTATTTCGAATGGATGGATGATTCTATGATATATTTGTGATAAATATACTTCCATGGATGTATTATACAAGTTTCTTGTACTGTACTTGAGCATTTGGAGCATTTTTACTCAGTTTAGTTGTATTGGGAGGTGAATTAGTGCCATTTCCCCAAGGGTCGAATTGGGGATTTTTGCAGTTGAATGGGAGAGGGTGAGAACAGTTGTAATAATCCATTAATGGTGCATATTAGACCTTAATAAAATACTTAACACATTACATACCTCTGTTCAGAAATTTGAGGGAGTTTAGAGGCATTTGGGAGGCCCTTTTCCGTGTTACCCCGGGGGGATTTGATGCACAAATTACTAGTCAAAATTGCATATATTGGTCAGAATATAAATCAAGTCTTCAGAATTCTTTGGAAGACCATAAAACATCCCTAAACCTAATATTCAAGTCTAAATATCATTCATACACTCATACAGAATATTTGAGAGAATTTGGGTTGATTTGGAGGTCAAAACAGCAAAACTAGTCAAAGGTCGAAATTGGTAAAAAAAGTGAAAAATTGGGCATTTTAATAAATTTTGAGAAAGGGTCATTACAAGTGGTATCAGAGCATGTTCTTGGAACTTTATGGTCTTAAAAATAAGTCAAAATAATAATATACCACCCTTTGAACCAATAGTTGAAGAGGTTTTTGTTGAAGAAGAGGTAGTAGAAGAAGAGGAGTCTTTTGCTGAAACCATGGGTAGAGAGGAGGATGAAAAATTAAGACATAAGGAGGAACTTATTGCAACCTTAGATCCATGTTTCTCTAAAATTTAAACAAATATGGAAAGGATAGGTAACAAATTGCTGCAATGATTCGAAATGTTGATTAGCTAGCTTCAAAGCAAACAGATGATAGGAGATAATAGTGGTTTACACTCAGGGGAAAATATGAAAGGGAGTGAGCATATTTTCTCAAGTACAGGACCTCATAATAGACCTGATGAATTTCAAAGCACACAAAGGCATACTGCACCTAAATTCCTCTCACCTAAAGAAGAGCCCGATATTGAAGTGGATAATAGTAAACTAGCCAATGAATGGAATGATTTGAGTGAAGAATGTAAAAGAGGTCTACCATTTAGTACATTCATCGATGCTATATATAAAATGAAGAGGAAGGATGACCATAGGATTCTATACCAAAATAGAGAATTAAATGGTGCTATTAGTAAAATGTCAGTTCCTACTTTTGATGGTTCTTCTCCAAATTCTGCTAATACTTGGGTGCAAAAATTGGATGTGTATTTTCAGCTGAATCCTATGTTGGAAGAAGATGCATTAACAAAGGCCATTTTGCACTTGGAAGGAGATGCAAATGAATGGTGGTTCCATGGATTGAAAACCTTGGGTCATGATCAGGTTAGAACATATGGAGAATTTGTTGACAGGGTATTAGAGAGATTTGAACAAAAAGATCCAGAATTGCCATTCAAAGAACTAGCCTAATTGAAGCAAACTGGGACCCCTACTGAATATATGTTGGAATTTCAAAAACTATCAGTCAAGGTGGTTGATGTATCTATGGGAAGTTTGGTATTGCTGTTCACTGAAGGTTTGGATGAACCCTTAAAAGGTTTGTTCAAATCCCACAAGCCAACTACATTAAAAGATGCAATGAGCTTGACTAGAGATCTCCAAAATGTGCTTCCTAGAACGAGATTTCCTCCCAAGCCTAGCTACAAATTTGAAAAAAAACCATGGCAAAGGGATGGATATGATAAGAAACCTTGGAAAAGAGAGTCATTTGAAAAGAATAAAAAAGAAGGACTAAACAGGGATGAGCTTCGAAAAAAGAAACTGTGCTTCACATGCTTCCAACCATGGACACCGGGGCACAAATGTACTAAAGGAAAGGCTCAATACATAGAAGTATTTTGTGATAATGAGGGGTATGATGGCGGCATGGATGAATATGGACATAATTCAGATCAAGAAGAGGCATATGAGACAGCAGTAGAAGAGGAAAGACAAGAAGAAAATCAACCTTCACCAGACAAAGCAAGAATGGCAGTACTTTCAGCAGTACCCCGCTACCATACTATTCGATGCAAGGGTGTGGTACAAGGACAAAGAACTTAAGTTTTGGTAGATGGAGGAGCCACCCATAACTTCATTGATGAAGAGATGGTGGATGAAAGAAAGATACCTATTGAACCATTTGATAGCTTTACAGTTGTCATTCTCGGTCACAACACAATGCAATACAAAACATGGGTTCCAAAGTTGCAAGTCACCGTAGGTAACTATACTTTTGTTGATAGTTTTTATGTGGTTGATGTTTCTGATACTAATGTGGTTTTGGGAGTGCAATGGTTGTATTCAACAGGAGAGCATACAGTAAATTATCAAATTCCCAAAATGAAATTCCAAGATTCAAAAGGAGTACAAAGAGTTGTGAGAGGGCAACACACTTACCCAAATCAAGTAGTGACTTGCAATAGTATGAGATCTATATTGAGACATGGGGACATAGAATGGGATGTTGAATTCCACATTACATCTCCCAAGCAAAATATAAAGATTGTTGAACACCCAACGGAGATAGAGAGACTCTTGCAAAAGTATGACAAATTTTTTAGAGACCTTCCACATGGTAGACCACCAGATGGGGGAATTGAGCACAACATTATTTAGGAGGAGGGTACTTTGCCCATTCAGATACCACCTTATAAAAATCCTAAAAAGTTCAGATATGAGATTGAAAAATCCATCCAAGAACTCCTAGAGTTGGGACTCATTAGACCAAGCTCTAGCCCTTATGCTTCTTCAATGGTGCTAGTGAAGAAAAAAGATGAAACATTGAGAATGTGTATAGACTTTAGAGCCTTGAACAAAAAGACTATCAATAATAAGTATCATATTCCTAGGATTGATGAGCTCATGGATGAGCTACATGGGGCCAAATACTTCTAAAAAATTGACCTTAGATCAGGTTACCATCAAATCCGGATGAAAGATGAAGATGTGCAAAAGACTGCTTTTCAATGTCATTATGGCCACTTTGAATTCCTTGTCATGCCTTTTGGGTTGACTAATGCTCCAGCCACAATTCAAGCATGTATGAATATGATATTTTGCAAGCAACTAAGAATGTTTGTTTTGGTTTTCTTTGATGACATTGTTATTTACAGTAAGACATGGGAAGAGCATTTGCAACAGTTAGAGATTGTGTTGAAAATTTTGCAAGAAGAGTCCTTATTTGCTAAGTTGTCAAAGTGTGAATTTGGGATGAAAGAATTGCTATATCTTGGGCACATTATAGGGCAAGAAGGTGTGAAGGTACATATGGATAAAATCAGGGCTATCTTAGAATGGCCATCACCAAAAAATATTACCGAATTGAGAGGTTTTATTGGCCTATGCACATATTACATAAAATTTGTGAAGGGATTCTCCAAGTTGACTTCTCCACTCACTAATTTGACTAAGAAGGATGCTTTCAAGTGGGATGAAGAGGCTGAAAAGGCCTTCCAAAAAATGAAAGAGGTAATGAGTAGTTGTCCCATACTTGCACTTCCTGATTTTACTAAACCTTTTGTTATGGAATGTGATGCTTCAGGTGGAGGAATAGGGGTTGTCCTAAAGCAAGGCCAACACCCCATAGAATTTGAGAGCAGAAAGTTGTAGCCTTATGAAAAAATTTACTCCATCTATGATAAAGAAATGCTGGCCATTATACATGCATTGGCCAAATTCAGACAATACTTGGTGGGCAGCCAGTTTGTGGTGAAAACTGACCACAATAGTCTAAGACACTTTATCACCCAAAAAGATCTAAATGAAAGGCAACAAAAGTGGGTAAGAAAGATTCAAGATTATGTTTTGATATTGAATATGTCAAAGGAAAGCATAATATAGTAGCAGATGCTTTGTCAAGAAGACCTTCTTTTTCTCTCATGGACATTGCCAAGGATTGGAAAAATATGCTACTAGTTGAATATGCTAAAGACAAATTTGCTTGTGATGTGTTGGATGGACTCAAAGGATAACTACAGGGTTTTGAATGGGATGATAAACTATAAGGGTAGAATTTATTTAGTTCATAACTCAAAGCTCAAGTACCAAATTTTACAAGAAGCTCATGATTCCCCACTAGCGGGCCCTCCGGGGATCTTCAAAACTTATAGACAGTTGAGGTAAAGGTTTTTTTGGAAGGAGATGAAAGAAGATGTTCAGAAATATGTAAGTGAATGTAAAGTATGTCAACAAAACAAATCAGAACTTACATGTCCAGCAGGCTTATTACAACCATTACCAATTCCAGAGCAAAAATGGGACAGTATCTCCATGGATTTCATCACCAGTTTACCAAAATATTTGGGTAAGGATTGTATATATTTGGTAGTGGATAGGTTGAAAAAATTTGTTTATTTCTTTTCTATTACATCATCTTTTAGTGCTGCACAAGTGGCTGATATATTTTTCAAAGAAATATTTAGATTGCATGGGCTCCCCAAGAGCATTGTCAGTGATAGAGATAGTAGATTCATGGGTGCTTTTTGGCAAGAACTCTTTAGATTGGTGGGCACTCAATTGACTCCAAGCACCAGATATCATCCACAAACTGATGGAAAAATAGAGAGGGTAAATCAATGGTTGGAAGGATACTTAAGAAATTATGTAGGAGGGTAGCAAAAAGCATGGGTCAAGTCGCTCCACTTGGGTGAGTTTTGCTACAACACCACCTTCCATATGTCCATAGGAATGTCTCTTTTCAAAGCACTCTATGGTTATGATGCACTCACTTTTGTTGACATTATATTTTCTGATAGTAGGGCCCCAAGGGCTAAGGATTGGGTGGAAGAGAGTCAAGAGATCTTAAAACTCTTGAAAGACAATTTGCAGGTTGCCCAAAACCAACAAAAGCAATATGTCAATAAACATAGAGAAGAAAGGAAATTTCAGGTTGATGATTTATTATATTTGAGATTGCAGCCCTACAAACAAACTTCTTTGAAAAAGAATGGAGCAGAAAAGCTAAAACCAAGGTACTATGGCCCTTACAGGATAGTTTAGAAAATTGGAGAGGTAGCATATGAATTGGAACTTCCGGAAGGGAGTAAAATCCATAATGTATTTCATGTCTCTTGTCTCAATAAAGCTCTTGGTTAGCAAATCATCACTTCAGAAATACTTCCTCCCTTGGATGATGAAGGTCAGCTCACACTTGTTCCGGAAATGATTTTGAAGACACGAGAAAAGAGATTGAGAAGTAGAACTATCAAACAATATTTGGTGCAATGGAAGGACTTTCCAAGTGAAGATGCTACATGGGAAGAGGAGAAGATTTTGTAGAAACCTAATTTGAAATTGCTTGAGGACAAGCAATCTTGGGTGGGTAGGACTGTAATGTCCCCATTGAAATAATTTCATAGTAAGACAATCCCATCAATCCTACTAGTTTCCTAGGTTGGATGGGCACATGTGGAATGGTAATAAGGAAGATAATAAATGATGTTTATATATTAGAAGGGTTCAAGTATTTAATAAATAGAGTGAATAAATAAATTCAAGAGAAATCCTAGGTGGAAATGGTTTTGGAGACATATGGAGGATGTGGGACCCACACGAGCTTGATTTTTCATAATACATGGTATCTCTCTCTTGCAAATTCGAATTAATGGGAAGGTGGACACTCTTGGGTGATTTGGTAAGTCATAACACATGTCATTGAGCATCTTAGGTCAAATTGGGAAGGATTGGTAACCTCCATGGAAGATAAAGAGTCAAATTGGGAGTTTGTGGACACTTGGGCTAGATTCCCTAGCCCCTATGACACCAATGATGGAGCATCTATGAAAACTATGACAAATTGCAGACCTGACCTATGAAATATGACCACTATGACATGTCAGCCCCAAAAATAGGCTCAAGGAAGGCGCTCATGGGAGTGGGAGAAGCCAAAGAGACTCAAAATCAAATTTTGGAGAAGATGGAAGGTTGGAACTAGGAGACAAGTGGCAAATGTGGAATATTTCCTAAATAGAAATATATTGAATCTATTAAGAGGATTTCGACCCTTAGAAGGATAATGTTGGTTATTAAATGTAGAAATCAAGTAGGATAATGGCTTTTGATGATTTGAGAAAAATTACATTTGTGAAGAGAGAGCTAGTGGATGACTAGTTTCTTGCCTAGCCAATTTCGAGGGTGAAAGATTCCCATCCAAGTTGGTGTTTGGAGAGGCAAATCAGGTATTTAATGGTGCTTTAATGGAGTTTTTATTTGCAGGTAGCAGCTATAGGAAGTTTCATGGTTTGGTTTAGTGCAGCACTTTCTCTCCACCGTTTCTAGTTTTGAAGGCATATTCATGCTCCTTGAGGGAGGGCATTTTTAGTGAGTTCTTGTGCTTCTTGGGAGAGCTTCTTACTATATATTTCTGATTGTAATAGATTCAAATCCTTTGTTCTTAATATTCAGAAAGTCTCAGGTCGAAATACCCACTGGTTGTATGCAAAAATATTGATCAATGAGCAAACAATGTCCATTTCCCCAATGCATTGATGTATGACACTATAATGTTGATTATTTCGAATGGATGGATGATTCTATGATATATTTGTGATAAATATAATGCCATGGATGTCTTCTACAAGTTTCATGTACTGTACTTGAGCATTTGAATCATTTTTACTCAGTCTAGTTGTATTGGGAGGTGAAATAGTGCCATTTCCCCAAGGGTCGAATTGGGGATTTTCGCAGTTGAATGGGACATTAGAGAGATTTTGAGGTCAAAAAAGGGCCTCCTAAGAGATGTACTACAAAAATATGAGATATATTAAAATATTATGAATTGGGGGTTTTATGGGGTAGGTATATATGACAAGTCACCTCCCACACTATTTTCTATGCACAATATAAATAACCATGGTTGAGTTACTTTTCAAAATTCATTAGAAATAAAATTAATAAAATAAGTCTACATTGATGTGACTAAGATTCATTGTAAATTCCCAAAAATGTATTGTCCTTTAACATTTATTTTTCTTGAACTTGCAAATGAAATTAAATAATAAAAAACATTTTTAAGAGTTTTTTTTTAAATTTTATGTTGACTTTTTATATTTAGTACTTTTCTCATGAATTTAATAATGTAATTTAATTGAGAATTTATTTACAAGTAAAATGTCAATAATATTATTATAATCCACATTGCATTATTATTATTATTATTATTATTTATTAAATCTATTATTATTCTTTATTAGTTTGACATTATGTTATTAAATAGAAAGGAGTGAATATATAATTTAAAATTAAAAACATAAAAATGATAATATATTATTTTTTAAAAAAATGTGAAAGGACTTTCTTTATGAATTAAGAGTACTTCACTTGAAAATGACAATAATATTATTTTATGTGAAAGTGTGAAAAGACATTCATTATGAGTACTTTACTTGAAAATGACAATAATATTATTTTATGAAAAGACTATCATTATGAGTACTTTACTTTATGACTTAAAAGTACTTACACCACTACCTTGGTTAACTATGTGTTTTCATCCACCATAGAAAATTTGACAAATAATCATTCTTAACTCATGCAATGCCACCTCACCAAGGGGGATGATGTCATCTACTAGAATGTGATTGGTTGTATTTTATAGTACATTTTCTTTGTTTTGAGGCCTTTTTTTTACCTCAAAATTTCTCTAATGGAGGGTGAGAACAGTTGTAATAATCCATTAATGGTGCATATGAGACCTTAATAACATAATTAACACATTACATACCTCTGTTCAGAAATTTGAGGGATTTTAGAGGCATTTGGGAGGCCCTTTTCAGTGTTACCCCGGGGGGATTTGATGCACAAATTACTAGTCAAAATTGCATATATTGGTCATAATATAAATCAAGTTTTCAGAAGTCTTTGGAGGACTATAAAACATCCCTGAACCTAATATTCAAGTCTAAATATCATTCATACACTCATATAAAATATTTGGGAGCATTTGGGTTGATTTGGAGGTCAAAACAGTAAAACTAGTCAAAGGTCGAAATTGGTAAAAAAAGTGGAAAATTGGGCATTTTAATAAATTTTGAAAAAAGGTCATTACAAAGAATAACATAAACATTTGTAACATGAATTGGACAAGAAAAGAGTTTCTATTAATGTAATGAACATAAGTACATAGTGACAACCTTCTGTCAACAACTCATAAGAACTGAGAAACTAAGTTCCTCCACCACTTCAATCCTCCATGCAAGGGAAAGCTCACAAGTCCAAGGAGTAATTGGGTTCCTCTTTCACAAGATAGGGAAGAGCTTGGGAGATGAACACAAAATAGTTCTAACTATAAAGGACAAAGGGATGCAGACTCAAGGCAGTGGAAATGGGGCAAAATTACTCTAGAGTTTACTTGCTCTCTAATTTCTCCTACTCCAAATGCCCCACAATGGCTCAATATATAACCCTCAAAGGAGGTGGAGGGTTGAATCAGAGCGTTTTCAAGCATATGGAAGGTCAAGGATGAAAATGGTCATTACTTAGGAAGGAAAATCAGAAATATTTTTAACTTTGAGCACGAAACTTGATGTACACGGGCTGTAATGGAGTAGCCTGCGTATACGCATGTTGTAGTGCTGGTCACTCACGCACATCAACAAAAATATGATTTTTAGGGGTTTTACTAAGCAAGAGGGGTAATATGAGTTTGCAGAGGGACGTGGTAGGCCATCAAGGCATGTTGCATAGAGTGTGGCAAATCATGCTATAATATATGCCCCCTAATGTGCGCAAGGTTAGAGGGATGATCAAGATGGCTGAAATACGTTATAACTCTCAGAAGTGGAGTAGTGAAGATCCAACCAGAAGAACTAGCCACTCATCAGAATATTACAGTATTGATTTTGTATACATGTCAATAGTTTCGAAGTACATATCAGTTTGATACAATGGCCATGAATAGGAAATACATCATATACACATTTCCTAAGTGGTCACGACCATGACCAATACATAGTGAATTCCAATCTCCATATGAACTGAAGACCTCTAGTACAAACTAGTCTACCATGAGAACTGAAGTCCCATATATATTGTCACAATCACAGATAATAGCATATATTGCAATGCCACTATAGTCTGAGGTCTTCTACACAAACTGCCAATGGTGCATGTCCCATCACGTGAATATAGGTATTGGAGTTGAATGTGATGAAACATTGTCTGATTACCGTCCATTAAGGTATACCATTAACAGATATGAAACTACCCACCAATGATGAAAATGGGTGTCAAGGAACCGAGTACATTCAAAAAATGTGAATAAAGGTGTTGAGGTTGAACACTTGCAAAATCCATCGATCAAGAGACATTAATGAATTCCCAACTGTTGATGACGAGAGAACTTGCCACTAATGAATTCCCAACCAACCAAAAGGAGGTATGCATCTAGGCTGAAATATTGGGAACAACTCAGATGGACAGGTTGAACACAAAGAAAGAACCAAGTGTGTCTCTTGCATGTACCGAATGCAAGTAGTGCACGGAAGAGACTCTCTGAATAGTAGCCACTGATGAAGGATACTAATAGAAGGGAGGAAACCATCAATGAGGTCTAATGTAATCCAATAAAAAACATGAATCCCAATGTGTGAATAGGTTTCTTGCCATCAAACACAAGGGAAACCACTTAGTCAGTGATCAATGATGATGTGTCATCTGTTGAGTTCAAGGTCACCTACCACTAATGAAAGTAGGGCCAGGGTGGTAGGTAGGGAAATAGTATCATGTGATCGGAATGTACTTATAAAGGGATGGCCAACATGCAAAGACAAGAGATATTAGGAATGGCTAACTCAGGTTTATAGATTTCCTTTCACCAAGAGCATGAGACAGATGGAAACTCAGGAAACATAGACTTAAGACTGAATACTGACACAATTCTGTGCCAGAGGAGGCATCGACATAATATCCATAGGGACTGGAAGCTTAACCAGTCAGAGGAGTAATCTCTTAGTAATGAGTTCATCTTCCTAAGGCCATACTAAACCCAAACCGTTGATGGATGGACTCAAGGATTTGTGCTTTGTTCAAAGGTGACACGACTGCTACCAATAGAAGAGAATATCATTTTCCCATCCAACTTTTTATGTTTTTTTGATTTTTTTGTCTTTTTCATATTATGAAATACGAAAAAAGAATAAAATGGTGCTTATAATACAAATACGAGGAAACAAGTGTCACATGAAAGCAAACTAGTTCCATGTAGTGGAACATACCTATGCTCAATGCAAGGAAACACGTGTAGGATATGGACACTCGGGGGGATTTTTCCTCGGAGGTAAAGGGAAATCAAAATGCAAAGGATAAATGATAGGCTCTGCTTGGATAGGACTGAGAAATGCTTAGGAAATTTGTATTATACTAGTTGAAGCGGGAGTCGGCATTAGGCTCAGAAATGCAAGCAGGTCAATGATATGCAATTACAACTTGGTATAATAGGGAGTCCTTGTGGGTGATGGATAGAATAAAATATGATAAGAAACATGAAGTTTCCACACAAAGTCATGGCTGGACTATAAGGGACTCCTTGACCTAAGGAGGAGCTACAACATGGGAATCAAATGAAAAAATAGGTTCTAACTAGGGTACCCATGGCCGAGAAAAAACCATCGCATAAATAATGACACTTCTAGAAGTAGCTGGAAGTTTTCGTATCGATAAAAAGCGGGTTCACACCTAAGGTTTATGAATCGTGGTCGTACGTCAATGTAAAAATGCTTGCAGAGTGACATCTTAACCTATAATCTGGGGATGATATATACTTTCCGAAGGCAAGAATCATGTTAAAAAAGGATCGAGACCATTATGATCCGAAGAAACTGTTTCAAAAAGTACCTTACACCATATAATTAGTCCATTAGGCCCATAAAATATTAAAAGATAGGGTAAAAAACTATATAAAGTGGGTAAAAGATTTCTTTAAATAGTAAAAATAGGACTTTTACCATACCATTTTCATTTTTACCACAATAGTGTTTTGGAGCCCATTTTACCCTTTGACTTCAATCGATGATTCTGGGAGCTACAAGAGACAAAATCACGAGCCGTATCGACCAAGTAAGTCTACTCACCATGCTCTTCAATTTCATTGGTAAATTTTTTAATTTTAGTGGTCAATTTTTAATATTTTTGGCCCAAAAATTGTAAAAGTACATGTATGCAGGCAGTAGACATTAGGATGTGTACAAGGGCAAGTCCACATAGGAAAATCAAATCTTGCTAGTGTATATGTGAGACTGTGATAACTACTGCTCACGTACAACATTGTGCGGTTTGTTTTTTAAGAGATTGTTGATGCCTAAACAAATCTTTGCGTCGATAGTAGGGATTCTCCCCAATGAAAATTTCCAATTAGACTATTCACTATTTGAGATGGGAATCTGTCCGATTTACGATCCAAATACTGTAGGATATGATTTTAGTTGAGTTTATCGGTTACGGCCTGATCCACTATTTAAATTTATTATTAAGGAATTGTTGTAGCTGCAACAAATCCCATCTAACCAAGGTAATATGGGATCCCCATTTAAATCTCATTTGTAGATAGCTATTTGAGTTCTTTTGATTTTTTTAGAGTTATTTGATCGATTGTTCAAGACTTGTTTAAATCCATCTTAATCATGCTTTTACAGACTTCAATTTTAAGCAAATCAAGTTTTACGCACTTAATCAATTTGTTAGTTTGATTTAGCAAAAATCGCGAAAGCCGAAAGTGGCTTTGTTCTGTCGAAAGGTCGACAGAAGGTCTGTGCCAACATTGTACCAGACGGGAAGTTGAAAGTGGTTCAGGAAAAAAATAGCAAGATCCCGAAAGGTGCCATAGGCAGCTGCAGGAAATTCGATATACTACTTGGCTGCAACACTTTTCAAGGTTCTTTGGGAGAGCCTTAACCTTATGGAATCATCATTCAATGAATTGGAGGAGCACCAAAGATGAAATGTCGTAACATGGTCACCGGAGTCTTCACCAGTCTTGCCTTCAAACTTTGGTATGTCTGAGGGAAACTTAGTGGGAATGGGTGGCCATGCAGAGTCATGGCGCACGAGGTCGTTCGTGAGCTTTGAAAGATCTAGCAAGTTCAAAGTTTCTAGAAAAGGTAAACGGGGTTGAGTCGATGGAATTTGATAGACAAGAACCTGGTATTGGGAACCACCCATCACCTGGTTCGTGTACTGTTGGTTGGGGGTTCCCCCAGCCATCGGTTGTGAAACAAAAGGATTGAAATTACTCCAGCTGAAAGAAAGTGGATTGAAACCCTGTGTGTTTGGCCATTGTGGCTGGGTATTAGCCCTGCCATACTGCTAGTTAAACATATTACCCCCTCCTCCAGCAAACAAAGAGAAGGGTACACTCCCTATGGGTATATTCAATGGATTCACATTGTACCCTACATAGGGGTTGAAACCAAGTGTGGTTGTAACGAATGGCGCAGTCATGGTACCCATGACAGGCATAGATGTAGAGGGCATTAATCCTACAGTGGAAGTGGAAGCAACAGCTTGAGTTACACCCTAAAACTGTTGTGTAGCAGAAGACTGAGTGAAATTCACCGCGGGTATCCCTGACAAAGGGACACTATTAGGTCCAAAAGTGGGGGTGGAAACTGAGGCATATGTCGAAGCTAATGAGCTTGACATGCCTAGAGTACCAACATTGAAACTAAAGAACGGAGTTGAGGCAAAAGCAGTCTGCGACGAACTCGGGGTAGCAGTGTTTGTGAAAGAAGAATTAACAATCCTTGCATCCATAGAAGTTGTGGGAGTTTGAGGGACTCCCTGCTCGTCTCCTGGGTTAGTCATAGTATAACCCGGTGTAAGCAAGTAAGCACTATACTTAGGTTGTTGAAAACCTACAGGTACTAGAAGCGGATCGTTTGTTCTAGTAAGAGGAGGGTTGAAAGGAGTACTAAACTCTCTAGAAGTTAGATCCTCAACCTCGACAGTATCAAAGACTTGTCGATCCGAGGTTCTGGGTTGTGGTTCACCAAGAACCTCTGTGTCGCTCGTAAGTTCAAAAGAACCAAGGGAATCTGTCCTCCGTCGTCGCGGTGGCGGTGGAGGCTCCACTAAACCTCCGAGACCAACGAAGATGTTGGTCCTCCACAACTACAAAAAGTAGACTAACTAAAAAACCTAGTGGCCACTACAACTAAGGAGCAAACAGCATACCACTAAAAAATTCCTAAGTAATAAAACCAGGAAAACAATGGAAAATACTCTCGGAAACAATTTTGGGATGATTAGGGCCCAAAAAAGACTAACAGAGTATCGACGATCAGTTATGTGGCGTCCTCCGGAGGTCCACTGGGTGCAAGCGTTTGAATCACCAAACCTCCCTGATGGGATTACTGCCAAAGGGTTACCTTCCACGTCTATCTGAGGTGAACTGGGAATAACCGCCACTCTACCTGTGTAGAGCCCTAAAAGTCTGATACTAAGGCTACCATCAATATGAAATAACCTGGGGGGACAGTCGTCAGCCTAGTCGAAACGCATGGGCAGGGTAGTGTTGGCACCCCAACAACTCCCCTTGATTTGTGCCAAATAAAGGGTCCCCTCATGTGAACTTTGTAAATATTTAGCTTTTGATTTTCTTGCCTCATTCAGTTAGTCGTTTGATAATCGCTTTTAGATCTTTGACTTTCCTCATTACCTTTTCTTTGATTTGGTTTTCATGAAATTGATCTGGTGATCTCTTGCCTTTTCAAGTATCTGACTTTGGGTGCTTCATGATTGGTGTTTTTGCTTGTCTTCCATCTAATAATAACTTCGCAGCATCATACTAAAACAATTGGTTTTCCATCTTAAGCTTGGCATTTAACTGTTCCATTAAAATATGTCATTTCATATTTATTGATAGAACATTTGAGATTTGCTTATTTGTAATTTTATCTTTAGATATGTTAGCATTTTAAAATGCATTAAGCATGGATAATTCCATAAATGACATATTGAAGCAATATTAAAGGGAATTCAAAAAAGGTTATTCTCAATCATCATTTAAGATAATGACAATTTAGGACTTTGTTAAATCACATATAATTATTCAAAAATTTCATTAAGTGATTATTAGTCCTTATTCTTTATAAGGAAAACTTTATCTTATCTCATGAAAATGTTGACATCAATTCTTAAATACTTGTTAGAAACTTATCCAAGAGTCCACGTTCATCATTGGCTAACAAGTTTTACATTTTATAACTTGAGGATTAAATTCAAGGTATTTGAGTGTTAAAAAATGAATGGAGGAACACTTTTTGAGGGATATTTATTCAATACATAAAGTTAATATGGAATAATTTTATAATTCAGCACATCTCAATGAAATTGTTTGTATCATTATGGTGGCTTATGGAATTGAAAAAAAACATATTTATTTTTAAAAATTTGACTCTCAAACATCAAACATCAACGTGAAATTTAGAAAAAGATTTATTATCTTATGTCACCAATTCTCATATGGAGTTTGGATTTAGTTTAACAAATAGTTCTATCACGTAACAGTTTTCAGATTGTATCATGGACAGTGCAAGTTACATTGGAATGTAACTAGTTGTTAAATGAATTATCACTGGAATTTGCCTACCAAAATCGTAACACTTGGTCATCGAAATCCGTTTTGTATTTATTGGGAATAGAATATCAAAATGGGAAAAGTGTACACGTATTTACAACTGCCATGATCCGTGCTGAGAGTTCAACAGAAGAATCAGCAAATCGCGTGTAGAATCAGTTTCGAACTCTGCTAAATCGCCTTGATATTTGGTAGAACATACTTCAGTTGTTCCTATGTCATCAACACATTAAAGGAAATACCAGATCATCAGTCAAAGAGAACACTTGGCCACGAAGACACATTTGTAGAGATCTTGATAGAGTTTGACAGAAAGATGATTGGCAGCGTGAGATTGTTAAAACACAGTCATAACTATTGATTGCCATGCAAAAGGAATAATTCAACTATTGAGGAAGAATTATTATCCTCACATCTACATTGTAAAAATTCTGGAGTCAAACGCCATGGATAGTCTGTTGGTGTAATAATGGAGTTGTGGTAGTTATGGAGCATTGCTATTTTAGAACAGAGATTCGCGTTCCATTAATTCTCTTATATTCGCTCCAAGATGGCAGAATTCAATGAGAAAAAAGAGACCGACCTACAATAAAGCAAAAATATGTTACAAAATTTACTGCTAAAATCCCTTTCACCAAAATTGTCTTTGAATCATGATAAAATGCGGACTACCTGCAAAATATGTTTTTGATTATCAAATAATAGATCAAAGTTTGTTAATGATTTTTTGCATTCATGTTTCTATACTTTGATTTTTATTATTTTCTGGTTATTATGAACATACAGGTTTGATGGAGTTGCTGTTGCAAATGTGAGAACGTACGCAGTTAAGGAGAAAATGCTCATTCAATAGAAGGTGGATTTATTGCGGAGAATGTAGGTTATATACCGGTTCGCCACGAGAGCTGTTCGTCATCACCAGATCGCATGTATTACTCCAAGTTTGTTGAGAGCATGATGAGGCCTCAAATGGGCTAGGTTTACTCAAAACAGTTGAAACTGAACAAAAATTCGACCCGAAAAGCTGGAGTGAAAACAAACTCGTTGAGTTATAGAAGAAAGAAACCTTGTTTTCTTGATTCTGTTATCTATTTTGTAATCTCGCTGTTTGCAAAGAGAGAGGAGACACTGCCGTGAAGAGGGGGAAGCTCTGTAAAGAAAGATGGGAACTGTTTCCCAGAAGCTCTACTCTTTTTCTCCTTACGTTCGACTTCTGAGATGTTGGAGAGATACATATGATACAGTGTTATTTTACTTTCTGTGTATTTAGATATTCTCTAGATTTTTCTGAGAATTACTGGATATTGCAGAGCATGAAGATTTTGCCTAAATCTTTATAATATTGATATGCTTATGCTGTATTGTTTTGGTGATCTCTCTCTGTCATCTTTTCTTGTTTTTCATATATATATACTTTGCTTTTGTATATGAAAAATCTTTGTGGAATTCGAATGTATATGCTGATCTGAAATGTGATTGGTTTACTTTACAATTGGGATCAATAGACTGTTTCATTGTTTTCATTTTTTTATAAACCAAATCTTAGTATTTTCTAACTTGTCTGTTGACCGTGTTTCACTTTCAAGTTAGCGAATAATGATTATATTTCTGCATTTTCAGAACAGTATATCTAGTTAGGAATTTTGACTTTAGTTTGGAATTCTCTATAATTATGTTACAATAGATTTTTATTCATTGTTAGCTGATTTAAATTTACTTCTATGGTTGGAGATTTCTCTACCAATTAAGAGCTAGTAAATACTTTCTTTGTTTCAAACTTCAAGTCAGATAAATTAATCAATGCTCTTGGCTGAGATAGGAAGCTAACATGTTAAATAGATCATTAACATTTACTTTATCATAGGATAACATTAGGAGCTACTAATGTTTGATATCTAGTATTAGATAGTCCTTAGAATTAGATTATCATTGGCTTAAAGTTCTCTAGTTTGATTGACTTTACTTGAAACGTATTCACCTCGAGAGACTCTCTATTTTTGAGAGCATAACACACAGGCAACAGGGCCTTGATCCTGTAAAAGACGGTCATTCCAAACACATACAAGATTGCATTAAGTTGAGTGTGTGGGCTGTTTTTCCATAAGTTGGCCAAGGACAGTTTTTCCGGCCAACAGGTAGCAAAGCCCGAAGTTCGAAAGGACCCCCGTACGCGAGTCAACTCTGGTTTATGGTTGAGAGGAAAGTGAGGGGATATCCTCAACAATTCCAATCTTCCACGGTCTCGTGCTTAACTCTGGTTTGAGTAAAGCATCCCAATACTATTTGATAGAGATGGATTTACCTAAATGAAAGTCGTACTACGATTGTTGAGGAATGAACCTAAGGTGATTTAAGTCCAAAACTCTAGCCTAAGCTAGTTGATGATGTGTATACCTAAAAAGAAAAATGTTGCTAGTAAATTTTATTGATGTTTCTTTTTAAGGGCTACTTGTTACTCAAGGGTTGTAGTGCGGTGTGTGGAATGGTTTGTTATGAAAGTAAAGTGCATGTAAAGTAATGCTTTGAAATTCATAATTTTTTTTCTCTTTTCGTTTATATTCTTTCAAAAATTGAAAAACTAGGCAATCCTAAAATCAAACTTCTTTTTGTATTTTTGTTTTAATATTTCAAAGCAAACTATGCTACCTTAAAATAATGAAAGACCTTACTACTAAGCTACTTGAATAATTTTTGTCTTTTCTGATAATTGTAAAAGAAAGAGAACTTGTACAAATCAAGTAAGATCTAAATGTAAAGTGTGCGTAAGACAAACACCATAGTGGCTCAAAACAAACGAATCAAAAGACTCGATGAAGACTTGACTTACCAAGTTTTTGCAAAAGAAAAACTTGAGGCTTGGAAACAAAATGCAAAAGAAGCAGGGAAAAGAGACACTCGTAATGGAAAGGAAAACCTAAACAGGTTGCTCCTAAGCATCAAAACCCTAAGAAAACACTAAGCCAAGCAAAAAGTAAGCAAGTGAACCAAGAATGACCTTAACAACACACGGACTTAACATAAAGATAACTAGAAATATTTGACTTACCTGGACTGAACTGATAAGACAATCAGAAAGTATCTAAACCAAGCAACCTTTTGAAAGCAACCCTAAGGACTTAAACTTGAGGTCAAATCCTAATGGAAAGGATAAGACAAAGTAAAAGTATGCTAAAAGTTGCAATAGACAACTAATGTTAAAAACATAGGTCTGTATGACTGTGACAAGCAACTAGGGTAAAAGAATGCAACTATGTCCAAAAGAGAATAGTGCACGAACTTCAAAAAGGGCTAGAAAGCAGTAAAGACACTTAAACCAGTACTCAAGCAAGCAAAACAAACTAAAAGACTCAAGGTAGGCCAACAAGACTCAAAAGAGACATGGAAGTCTCAAGGATCAGTCAAGAAGGAAAAGCAACAGGCTGGAAGTGGAAGCAAACCACTGGAAATCAAACCCTAACAACAAACTGGAAGACACAGGAAAATGCACTACTATGCAGTGCAGAAACCAGCGCACACTAGAAAAGATGCGCTACTGTTAAGTACACAAACCACCGCTCACTAGGAAATATGCGCTACTGTAAGTAGGGTAAACTAGCGCACATGTCTCAGAAGGGAAGAAAGAGGATTTGCAGCAGTGGACTGAGATGAATCAAGCAGTAAGGAATAGGTAACAAATACCTACAAGATGTCTCAGAGAATCAAAAACTGAAAAATGGATGGGAAGAAACCCAAAAGTAGGTCTCCTAGAGAAGAATAACTACCGGTTACTCCCCAGCGGAGTCGTCAGTCCATTGTTCAGGATTTTAACCTTATAGTGAGGAGAGATACTACCAACTTGGGCGGGGTTGACAGGTAAATACATTCATTATGTTGCGTTTAGTTCCTACAAATGACAAAGATCAGGATATCGAAAGACATACCTTTAACCGACAGCTGGTCCTAGCTTTCACTTGATCTCCTGCTGTGATGAACCTACAACACAAAGGAAACCTTCCTCAGCATATCTTGACTACATAAATATTGATGAATATTGAAAGCAAACAAGCATCAACAATAATCAGATACTAATACAAATGAACATACAATCTAATAGACATTTGATTTGGGATAGGAAGGGTATTTCGACCTTTTTATTGTCAAAGAAACATGAATCAGTACAATATGCCTGACGTGTCAAGATGTTTCTGCAACTGAGTCCTAGGCTCCTGCTCTTCACAATGACTTGGGACTTTCTTCCAGCGTAACAACCCTTAATGCATTCTTTCTAGCTTCCTCTCCCATGGATCCTCCTTGTATTTATGGGACAAGGTAGGAAGTTGTAATCGAGAGGTGGTTGAATTGGGAGGTTGGGGAAGTTGCAGAACCAACTTCAACTAATCCCAATTCGTAATCTTAATATTTTTTTCGGTTTCATCTTAAGATGTGCGCGAGTTTTTCAAGGCATAGTAGCGCACAGTATGCAACTTCATTGTTTTACAACAAGCGTTTGGAGCTTTTCCAAGGTGTGTGTTGGTTTTCCTTGAGCAAAGTAGGGCATTTTCCAAGATGTGCGCTGGTTTACTGCCTAGAGAGTAGCGCACATGTCAAAACATCAAGAGAAACAAGGAATTTCTCAGCTGAAGAGGGTAGTTCTAGTTCATACATCATTTAGGTCAACCTAACTCTTCAATCCATGTTGTCCTTTTGTGTGATCGACAAAGTGATGTGATCACGGATGGAGAAGTGCAGATTTGACCTATAACATACTTGATGAACCTGCAACACAAAGAAAACCTTCCTCAGCGTATCTTGACTATATATAAATATGATGAATATTGACAACAATCAACCACCAACAATAATCAGACACTAATCCAAATGAACATACAATCTAATAGACATTCGATTTGGGACATGAAGGGTATTTTGACCTTTTTATTGTCAAAGAAACATGAATCAATAGAATATACTTAACGTGTCAAGTTGTTTCTGCAACCGAGTCCTGGGTTCCTGCTCTTCACAATGACTTGGGACTTTCCTCCAGCGTAACAACCCTTAATGCATTCTTTCTAGGTGCCTCTCTCATGGATCCTCCTTGTATTTATGGGACAAGGTAGGTAGTTGTAATCGAGAGGTGGTTGAATTGGGAGGTTGGGGAAGTTGCAGAACAAACTTCAACTAATCCCAATTCGTAATCTTAATATATTTTTTGGTTTCATCTTAAGATGTGCGCAAGTTTATCAAGGCATAGTAGTGCACAATATGCAACTTCATTGTTTTACAACAAGCGTTTGCAGCTTTTCCAAGGTGTGCACTAGTTTCCCTTGAGCAAGGTAGGGAATTTTCCAAGATGTGCACTGGTTTACTGCCCAGAGAGTAGCGCACATGTCAAAACATCAAGAGAAACATGGAATTTCTCAGCTGAAGAGGGTAGTTCTTGTCCATACATCATCTAGGTCAACCTAGTTCTTCAATCCACGTTGTCCTTTTGTGTGATCGACAAAGCAATGTGATCACGGACGGAGAAGTGCAGATTTGACCTATAACAACAGGTATGATGTAGTTGGAATTATTTGGATTGATTTTTATACATTTTAGAGTTACTTATCATGTTTTCTGATTTGTAGACTTAGTCTTTCTAAAATGGCGAAGTGAACCAGGTCTAAGGCCACAACTTAGGAATTAAAGTTCAAGGACCCTGTTTTGGTTCTATTCTGACACATATGCAAGAGTTTCAGATACCCTATGTCTGGACTGGGAAAGAATCTACATCATTTTCGATGGGGATGACTTCTCTGAATTCAAAGACGATGCCACGTTATACCATAATATCATCAACTCACAACTGCATGTAATTGCTGCACGACCAACAGTTATGCCATTCACAGACCTCATGAAGAGGATTATAGATTACACAGATATTCCAACCAACACTTTTAGGGATTTTGGTTAAATGTTTATGCTTCATTCAAGCCGGATACCTTTGCTAGGATCTACAATTTGAAAACTCCCTATCAGCTACTCACACAGGATTTCATCCGAGCATTTGAAACAAAATATGAACCAGATGTACTTTTAAAATCTTGGATGGTCGACCCGGACACATTTGTCCTCAGACATAATAGGCAGTACCCCATTTCTCTGCTTAGGGAACCCTGCAAATTACTGACGGCTATGCTCTGTAGGTTCTATGGATCCAAGATGTGTTAGTATTTTAAACTGGAATTTCCCCCCTTGGATCACTACATCACTGTTACCAAATGGGACCAAATATTTTATGTTACATTTCGAGATGCAATTTACACAGTGTAGAATACCCCAGGATTGAAAAGGCCCAGGTTTTTCATGTCAGCCTATATGATGGATATCATTGTGCATATTTCTCCCATCTTGCACTAGACTGACATTGGACCAGGGAGAAATACCCTATTCACATCTATTGTTCAATTCTATTTGAAGATAATTATGCCCCACACATCTATGATATTTGTGACAAGTTCATCTTTGCGGCTTGTTATGCCATTTTCAAAATGGCTGCTCCCAGGGTTTTTGTAGATTCAATTTCCCTAGTTTCCACTATTGGAGACTGGTATGTGGGAGAACATTTCACTTATGTTAGGATTTGGGAAAGCAAGTCAGTTCACCTTCTTCCTAGGGTGATCCCAAATAGGATGGTGCTCTCGAAGGTAGCCTTCCAGACTGTATATGAGGGAGTCATGGCTAGTGCCATTCCTCGAAGAGGAGGGCATGGCCCAAGTTTCCACTATACATTGGACATTTGGTTATTTCAAATGAGACCCATGGCATCACCTTAGCCAAAGAAATGGATCAGATTAAGCTAGGGTTTGCTGGAAAGAGAATGCATGGGATTAAGGGTCTTATAGCAAAACATTTTGTTCAAGCTCATCTGAAGAATTCTTATGTTCATGAAGTCCAACATGATGACTTCATCTATCAAAATTCTCATTCCTTCGAGGAAGTGCTTAGTAGAATTCCTGATGGAGGTCAAAGGATTCTAGTACATGAAGCACAACAGCAGTAGAAAGTCAGGGTATTGCAAGAAAGAAATAGGTTCTTCCAACAACAAGAAGATGCTGCTAGAAAATCCTTAGAAGTTTCCGACAAAGCTATAGTCCTAAGCTCACCTGCATCTCTATCCAATAAATAACAAGAGGTGGACACGAAACATGGTAAGCAGCTTATGTAACATGGTCCTTATACCACTCCTATTCAAAACCTTAATTTTCTTATATAGAAGGTCCATGCTCTCCAAAGTAAGTCAACCACTCACACTCAATCTGTTTATGATGCTTCCTCTATTTCCAAAATACTTTCTTATCTTTCTGTTAAGACTAAGAATTCTACCACATTGGTAGTCAATCTCCCTTTATGTAATTATACTAGTAAGATTATTTATTTAGAGAAAGAACGACCTATAGAAGTAGTTAACCCAAAAATCATGACTCAAGAATCATCTCCACCACTAGTTGACAATTCTATTCAAAATGTTAATGGTAATATCCCTCATCACTCTCGAGATACTGGTATGTCAGATGTACCTACTGCAGATGATCCTATGCAACATGATATATCCATTTCACCTCACAGTCCATCTACTACACCTAACCCTTCTTCCATAGCCACACAAAGTCTTGATTTACCCATTACCTCTACATTGAATACTCCAGCTGATACCACCACTGTCCCACAGTCTACCAACGCTCAGCTCAATCCTCCATCAACTCCAAATCTCACTTCTTCACAATCCCAAATCAACACCCAAAATGTTGCACTTATTCCTCCCACATTGTCTTCCATTTCTTCCTCTTCTCTACCCAATCCATTTACTTCTTAGAGTTCATCACAATCCATTACTGTTACTGTAAGTAAAACTGCTCCTATTCTTCTAGCTACTGAGTTGTTGGCCTCTACAGTAGAGGATGCAATAGATTTTAGTGAAGATGTTGTGGTGGCCTTAAGGGATTATTGTTTTAATAAAATAAGAAAATCAATACTTAAAAGGGCACCAAAAAGGACTACCTCAAGGCAAGTATAGGTTGGAATAGACCCTAATCAGGTCATTTGGAAACAAGACATAGATGATCCATAGAGAGAAGGCATTAATGTTGCTGCTACAGTGGGAGCTTTTGCTAGAGATAATTTTGACTTTGTCTCCACCTTGAATGCTACATTGGAAGAGAAGAAGGCCAAAAACTTATCACTTCAGGATGAAAAGGATTCCCTTCAACAAACTTTGGAAAAACAGGTTGAAGACTTAAAATCTTAGCATAACTTTGCCTTGCAGAACCTTTAGTTTCAAATTCACTAGCTCACTTAGCAAAAGCAGATTGCTGAAGAGAAAGTACTGGAGCAAGCTAATGCTTTGGATAATATTAAGGTTCAACTAGATCAAGTTAAGGAACATGGTGCTTTTTCTAATTTCTTCCAATTGACTATCCAAGAATTCAAGGATGAAGCCATTGCTTGTAACACTAAGCTCAAGCAGACCCAAACTCAATACTTTTTGGGCCTAAATGAAATTCAAGATGACTTCAATGTTTTTGAAAGCTTGATAGACCATCTAGATGACCACATGGATCAAATAAAGAAGGCACACTCAGCTTATGAGCAGTTGTGCGAGTGCAGGATCATATGAAAAATATCCCACAGACCATGCCTCGACTTGATTAGTATAAATCAATGAGAGCCATAATTTATATCAAGTCTTGGGACTTATTTGTGAAGAAGTTGCACAAATGATTGAAAAAGGACAGAAAGTATATGCTAGGCAGTGAATGTTGACGGATAATCATCTTGAGAATATGGAGATGCCTGTGTTTGCTGATTTGGTTGACTCAGTGCCAACTAATCTTAGGATTTCCGTGGTGGTAGATCAAAGGGAGCAAACCGCTCAATCTATACGGGACGTTGTTCAATTGGATATCTATCTTTTTAGATCCTTCATCATGGTTCTGAATCAGGTGGAGATCACCTTGCAGAGTTTTTTGGATTCTTTGTCCAAGATCCACAACAAGGATATCACATCCTATTTGTGAAAAGCTCAGTTGCAACTAGAGCATGAAGACTACCCTGATATTGTACATATGCTGGATGTATACACTGCATGGAAAGATCACATAACTAATCCAGATCAGGGGAATTAGTTTGGGATCCCTTAGATGTAAGACAACTGGCCTCTTTTTGTGGATCTAAGATCCCATTTTTAAATGTATTTATTTTTATCTTTGAAGTGATGAAAGGGGGGTTATAGAGGAAAAAATTGTGGGAGTTCTGATGTAATTTATTTTGTATCAGACCTGTTGGAAAATATTTCTTCCAAAACTTGATTGTAATTTTTTGAAGCTTGCTAATCAAAGATGGATCATGCCTATAGTTGTTTTTCACATATGTTGAGATACAATTTTCTTTTCTCATGATGTTCCTATGCTACATTCAAATTATTAAGATCTCACTATTTTGGTTCAATAGAACTTTATGAAGATGTTTTCATGATTGATGTTTTGTAGTTGCAGGGTAATGTGAAATTTTTGTAATTATCCACGTTGATTAATTTTTCTTTTGAATCAACAATGTGTTGAGACTATTAATTTAATGTTCACTAACTCTTTGGTTACTTATTAATTCAGATGCTCTGTTCTTGTGATATTAAAGTTGATTGGATTATTTGATGTTTCAATGATTTTATCAACAAGGGGTTTGTGAAATAGGGGTATTTATCATTCTTGTTTTGATCATTTATAAAATAACATCAAGAACATAATTTATAATTAAAATTGTTCCTTTCAGACAGTTGTCTCTTCGCAGACATAGAAAGTTCATTTTCCCATTTATATATTAGGAAAAATAGAATCATTGTTTTCTCATCATAAGTCTCCCTTAAGGAGCAAGATAAAACTTAGACAAAGCCAAGATAAAACTTAGACAAAGCCAATGGAGGCTTAAATCCGTCGGAAGTGGTCATTCTCAATGATTGGGAAATAGTGGATCTCTTGTGCAAAGTTCTTTGAAGTTCTTGGCTTGGATCACTATCCTTAGCGTTGACTCCCCAACCATTCCAGCCAGCCAAGGGGCACCATGGGAATGCAAATGAAAATGCCCTAATTCTAACTATGCATGATCGTATCTAAACTAAGTTTGAATAGTAGAAATATGCCTCACAAAGTGATGCGCAGGTTCTTACCTCTCATCTTACCACCTCTGCCTTACCAATCAACTAAAAATATGCTACCAAAATACATAATTTTAGCCTATCTAATGTAGCCTATCCTTGCAAGGAGCGAAATTACAGTGAGAGTAATGACTGTAATTTTTTATTACAACTTTAATAGTTAGACATTGAAAGAAATGTATTCACAGTCATAGTATAACAGTTGCACAAAGATAGTTTTGGCATAGCATTAATTCATTCATTACTCAAAACTCACACATAAAATTGCATTTTATAATTATAAACAGTAAAATAATTCACATACCATTAGAGTAATCCAAATAAAACAGGAAAGATCTTACAGTATATAAATGAACAAAATTAAGAATTAATTCTACACATTCATTCATGTAATCCCATGCGACAGTCTATGTATTCCTTCACCTAGCAAAATAGTCCTTTCTCATTAGCAGAAAAAACAATTTTCTTACAAGATGGTACTAGTTCACTATTACACCAACCAAAATCCCCTTTCTATTCTATTCTCTCCTATTTATCTTTACAAAATTTGTCCTGATGTGACTTATCACTTCAAATTCCATCCCAAACGCTTGGTTTCCCACAATTTTTCCCTTTTGTGGTTGCACTAAAAAATAACTAAAATAAAAATAGAACTACAATATTACATCAATTAGATTGTATATTCTCTTGACTTTGGATATAATTATCCCAAAGAACACTTTCATAAGATATCATGTTGAGTTGTTGGGGCTCTAATAATTTCAAAGCTATTTCATGTGTAGATGATTCTTTGACCATATCAATCAACCCTTTTGCTGCAGTCTTGTGACCTTCTCCTAAAAAATAGGCATTCATAGTAGCTTGTCCAATATGTTGCCGAAGATCTTCTGCAGTGAGTGAGTCCATCTCTTTTATGTAAGTAATATCTTCATCCTGACTATTCCTTAATTCTTCTATACGCCATTCTTTTGGTGTCATCTCATTAATGGCCTTAGGAGGTAGAATATGACATTTCTCAAATGCTTTGTAGATGGTCTGATAAATATCTTCACACTTTGCGATTGAATTTTTTACTTCATTCTGTATCTTCTTTTATGCCTTTCGAAAAATCTTTAGGAGTGCTATGTCCAATTTCAACTCAGTAGTGGTCCTTTTTGGAAAATGGGCAGGGATCTCCTTGGCTCTTCCCTTCCAGGTAATTAGCTTCTTCATTTTATCATAGGTCCCTACTAATTTCTATGTTACAGTTAAATCTTCTACATCGATCTGCTTCAATCTAGTGATCATTTCTTTTAACTCATAAGTTTGCTTAGTAAGCACAATCCCTGAGAGTGAAAAAATTGTTCTTGCAATTGACAAGCATGCTCATAAAATGGCGTAAGGTCCTGTTTTTGTGCTTGAGCAGATTTAAGCTGTTCTACCAAGGATTCCTTTTCTCTAGTTAACTCAGATATCTGAGCTTGCAAAGCTCCCTTTTCAATTGTGAGTGACTCAACTCGCTAATCTAGCTGAGTTCCCCTGTCTTATAACTCGCTTATCCGAGTCTGGAAATCGGCTTTTTCACCTTCCATGATGACTAGTTGTACATTCAATGAATCCTTTCCATCCTCAATACTTTGAATGTCCTGCAAGACTTTTTCCTTTTTTGAATCCATTGCATCCCACTATCTTGTCATCTCTATTCCTTCACTGCGAGCTTGTACCAAGTTGTCCTTTGGCTTGATCATATTGGCCTTTCTCCTTTCTAAATATTCAGTCAACTTGTCAATATTATAGGCATTTCCTTGAGCATAAGCAACATTAATGGAAGCTGTGAATTTCAGGTCTTTATGTGTGCCTTCCACCACTGTACTTTCTTGTATAGTCACGATGTCTAGTTGCATAACTGTCTTTAATATTTTCTCTATTCTTTTCATAATGGTATTTCTCTTTGGGTAAAAACTATCGTCTCGAGTTTTGAGACCGAGTGATGCTTTGACGGTGTAAATGGCATGAGTCCAAGTTCCAAAAAGGGGATATGGCCTCCCGTAAGAGAACTTCAGTACAAACATTAGTGGGATTATCTATTTTCTTCTGTAGTGCTTATGATTCCAATCGCTTTTCTTCTTGTTCAACTGCCATTTTGTCTGCTTTCTCTTGTTCTTCTTTCCTCTTTGCCTCTGCAGCTTCTTCTTCCCTTTTTATTATTTCTTCCTTCTGCCTAACTATATTCTCTTCTTGTATTTTCTTTACCTTTTCTTCTGCCATATCTTCTTCATTAGTTTTCTTCCGTTATGTTTCTTCTAAGGCTTCTTTTGTTTTGCTTGAGCTTGCTTATATCTTCTTGCCGAACCTCTTATTCAAATATGCAATGTTCTTTGCTCTTCTATATACTTCCTCATCTTTCAAAAAATGATCAGTGTATTCAAAATTTATCTTGCATGATGAACAATGTTTTGCTACTTTTTGTTGGCTATCATTTCTAACAAAGATCTTTTCTCCAAAATGATAAGCCTCTAGTTCTTTCACAAATCCTTCAGCTCCTTTGACCTTGTTGAATCTATAAGCTTCAACCACAAACGAGAGTGGTGGGTATGAAGCTTTCTTATGCTCATTCAAAAACTTTCCTATACCATTTATAAACACTTACCTCACTGCCTCCCTCAAAACGATGTAGTTTGTAACATATTAAGGCATTAATGAAGGACTCTTCGTGCCTCCATACATGCGGAGATAAGTGTCTTCTAGAGTAAAATAATAATCTCTATATTCGTTGATAACTTCTAATGCTACATCTGACATACAATTCGGTTCTTCATTGAAAATCAATCTATATAGGGGTATAAAAACTTCCTCATAGATCAACTTGTAGTAGCTTGCATAATTGTGAGCCCACATGATCTGGTAGGCCACAAAAATTGGTGTCTCGTTCGGGACCCAATGGCATCCTAACTTTGGGAAAGGATTTCTGATGAGAATGCAATCAACTAAATACAAGGACATATAGAATTCAACCTTATTTTGCTTCAGCCCTTCATGAGCCTTTGATATAGCATAAGCCATCTTCTTAGAAATGATATCTGCCCAGTTGAATATGGTGTCGTGTGTTCTGACGTGGTACATCAGTGGAATCCTGCTGAGTTCGTAAATGTTCACATTCTCTTTTCCATATATCTTACATAAAATAAACGCGATGACCCGTAATGGATTCTTCAGATTCTTGGTTTCTTACTTTCCACTAGACCTTTGCCTCAACTGCTTAGCTGGGAGTAACATTTTCTTTATGCATTTTGAATGGTCTAACTTTATACTCTTGACCCATTCATCTATCAGGAATACTTTGGGTGCTGTAAATTTGTAAGCTATTCTTATATGTGGGATGAAAAGAGGCAAGTCCGTTTCCATTGGCTCCCGAAATGATTCTAAAATTCACATCTATGTGCAAAAGAATCCAACCGATCACTTCTGAACATGGGAACAACTTTGGTTGTGTGGTAGCTTTGTGGAGGCTAGACTTCATTATATTCATGTATATCATATTTTATTCTATGGTTACATATGGTATATTCTGATTCCTTATATGTTGATAGATTTCTCCCCATTTTTATTTAGAGACTATTCCCGTAGCAGCTTTTGTATCCTTAAATTGAGTTTCCATGGTGGATCTCGGACCACCTCGATATTTGAATCTGATTCCACCACCTTGACATTGTGCTTAGGGATCATTCTAAACATATATGAGTCCTATAACATGATAGCAACATCAAAGAGTGACATTGGCTCCATTTAATTTATAACCAGATAGATTTAAGAGAATGATAACATGGGGTCTTCAACAAGATACTGAGTACAATATTTATTCATAGGACATTTTCATTTTTACTTAGATTCGTCAAATGAAACTACATATAAGCCCAAATGTATATGCTATCAACCTATTCATAAAATTGTTTTCAATGCAAACAATTCCTGAATCAAATGTACATTGGAAGGATCTTCTATTATGCAAACATTTTGAAAACAAGGAATTAGATTAAGTATGTTATCAATCAAATGACCATATTGAAGATTAAAAAGAAAGAAAATTGATCGATCAACGCCTTCTTTGGTGACGAATAGGTTTTAAACATCAAAGCTCAACTGCTCCTACTACATAGGCCCATCTAGCTTGGGGCTTTAATCCCAGTTTAAATGTCTGCAACTATAAAGGGTGTGCTAGTCAGGGTTCAAAGTGTAAAACTTATGTTTGAAACTTGTCGAGGGAAACTACTTAGTTAAGGTTTATGCACTTTTTTCAATTAAAACGAGAGATTGAAGAAGGGCATGCCTAAATCTTGCTGGATGCTTAGATTGGCTAATAATATGTTTCAATATCTTGTTAGGGTTAAAAAATGTTCTTTCCCAAACTATAACTCACTTGCAATCGATCATTGAGCACAGAAAAATGAGAGACAAACTAGGGTTTACAATTTCCCTTTGAAATTAAATGGGTGGGTTTGCAAATGCACAACTAGTGAAAAAAAAGTTTTCACCTAATCTTTTAACCCCTAATCAAATTCAACCAAGTTTACCTGATAAAATCATAAGAAAATACCTAAAAAAAAATGAATTTGCTTCCGAGTTGGCATTTGAGTTGGCTGAGTTCCTCGTCCAGGTGGCTCGAGTTTAATGGGGTTCAAGGATCCAATGGTAAACGTAATGGCCTACCCTCTTCTTTATAAATATAAACTCAATCCCTAAAATCTTAGTCAACGAAGACTAGTGGGTGAGAGCCCCTTTAGAATGGTCTAGCATAAACAATGCTCCTTTGCTCAAGAAAAATGAATTTATAACTTAAAACAATTATTTTGCGACCAATCAAAATATGTTTCGGTGTTGGATTGAATTCTAACCCGATACATTATGATGTGTTTTGGGAAAACGTTTGATTTACGACGACATATTCGATGGTCAAGCTAATATCAACTCCGAATTTCTCAGTGACAAGCCACAATCACACCGACATAAAAGAAAAATGACGAAAAATATTTTATTGCATCGACCATTTCAGAGCAAAAAGAGATAAGGCTTTGAAATGTATGGGGACCAAGCTAAAAATAGCAGCAAATCTCCACTTTTAAGGAAAAGTCTAAGTGTTGAATCATTTCCCTTCTAAATCGAATTCAAATCCGATCGTTTTGGTGGTAATTTTTAATGGGACCTGATCGGATCGACAAGAAACTTATAAATAATCCGATTGTTTTGGTGAAAAAGAGAATTCAGATTCGGTCAAATTAGTGCAAATTTACAAAAAAATGACTGGTGGTTTTGGCTTGAAACTAAATTATGCTCTGATCGTTTCAGTACCAAATTGAATTTTGCTCCGATTGTTCTAGTGCCAAATTGAATTTTTCTCTGATCGTTTCGGGGAAAATCTAGCAAGTCGCCGAAATAGTAAAATTCAGAAAATTTTCTAAGTGTGGAAGCTTCAATGGGGAATCGAACTTCAAGGAAAATGTTTATGACAATACAACAAATAAGATAAAAATAAGTTCAAAATGAAAGGAGGGGTCCTAAATTCTCAAAATTTGGGGAAGGGGTTGCAGCTGTAACAATTGGCGACTAGATGGGAAACTTAGATCTCTAAAAAAAACAAAGAGTACTCTATAGGAATAGATTATTTAGTTAGGGTAAGAATTTATTTCTACTTATTAGTGACCTCTCATTGTAAAAAGTCATATATTCTTTCATCTTCCTTGTAGTTCAAATAGTGCCATTTAAAATTGGAATTAGTATCACACAGACCATGTTTTACTGTTAGTATTGGGGCGGGTTAGCTTAGTTAGAATTTCACAGCTACTCTCCTAAGGCCAAAGTATGAGGTTCATTTACCTACCTTGTGTTTCAGAAGCAACTAGGTAAGACACCACGGGTCAGTAACAAAATCAGGCAGATTTAATCGTTTGTTCCTCATTCCTATATCATATGCATTTCTTTGATGCATTAGCATTCTTTGATACTCGAGTCACTCTAATATACAGTTCCCTTTGTCTTTAGAGGTATATCTTAGGCTCTTCCATCCATAATTTCCTTTTGTGTGGGTAATGAGTATTTTGTTTTTCTCATCATACCCACAGACGGAGAAGAGCCTTCTTTGAGTATTATAAGAAGTATCCTCCTTATTTGCTTTGTACGTTCATGTCTTCACTTGATTCTTCAAATATCCAGTCTTGAATTTGATGGATATTTATATTAGGGAATTGACGACTCTAAACATTTATGATTTATGTTTTGCATACATTTAGGTGCACTCTATAGTCCATATTGAATTTATTACATCCTTGTGTTTGTTTGGGAGGAAATTTGGAAAGGTTTGTAGGTGCTAGAATTCAATTCGGGAAAATCTAGTTTTTTTTTGCTTGTCTCCGAGCTAATGTGCCTAATCACTACCTTAGGTACATTACAGTGGAATCGGAGCATGGTCCTCTGCACCTATGGACCATAAAACTCTCAATTGAAAGAATATTTTCAGCCATGATATTAGTGCTTGTTGCAGTTGAAGAAGGTGATATGAGTTGTATGAAGAAGAGCACAACTCCATAGATGAAGAACCAACATGCAGCTCTTCCTGTCACTTCATATACAGGGATGATGGTTACTCTTGTGATCAGATATGGGATGAAGACATTAGGTATTTTCCATCAAGGTATATATTGGTTGATGATCAAGTAAATACAAAGGAATACAATAGCCTCAAGCTGCCAATGTCTAGAATTGTTCCTACTTCATCAGAGGAAGAACAAGTGATTCAATTGGATGAGTCATTGTAGAATCTTGAGATGAGTTTGCAACAGTTTTCATATTTCTTATCAATTCCATTTTCAATGTGAAACTTTGAAAGACTCTTGGTTTTCCAACAAAGAAAGACTCTTCCTTGGTTTTCTAAAAAAGAAAGACTACAAAAATCCTTGCGAATAAATTGGTTTGAAGGGAAGTGCATCCACTGTCACTGTTCATCCTTCTAATGAACAAGAAAGGAGAAACAATCCATCAAAATGTGAACCATGTTGTTCCTATAGCAAATGCATTGAGACCTATGAGAAGAAATAAGAAGATGGGGATGAACCATGCACAGATGAAAACACATCATCCCATCATCAAGTTGTTGGCAGTGAGGTGAATTCACTTCCATCTTCTCCGTTGGAAATTTCAAGATGACTACAAAGGAGATTGATTTTTTTGATGGTGGTGAGACATATTTTGGATCATATCCAAAAGAAGAGCATAAATCATATTTCCAATCACCACTTGAGCTTCATAGTGAAGCAAAAGACCAACACCCATCAATTGGGTGTGAATCGGAGAATTTGGTGTAAGAATAGTCCACCATAGCTATACCTCATGAAGAGGAATATATGATGAAAAGGCATGATCACAATTCATATTTATGTATTCCTTTCTGTCATAATGAGGTTGTAGCTACTTCAGGGGAGAGTTTTGGCATGGTCGAGTCCTCTAGTATTGAGATTCAAATTTCTGGTGTTCAAGTAGTAATCAATGAGAGAGATGGAATGTTGGATGGGAGTCTGCATGATTCTCATATGGTGGATGAGCTCACATGTGGTAGCACACACTGTGTTGTTAATAAGACATTGAATGAATTGGGGAACCTACTCGAAAGGATACTGCAAGCTCTGTCTTGAACTGATGGTGCACATAGATATTTGGAATATCTCACTGGGAGAATTCAGATGGAGGAGAGACAAAGTGGGATTGTTGACAGAGTCTCTAGATATGAAATTTGAATCATCAAAAGGGAGATGGAAGAAATGAAGGATGGTTACTTGCATTTGTTCATGGACAGAGACATGGATCTCAAATTTATTGAAGACAAAGCAGTAGTAGAAGGAGAGAAACTTCATGTGAATTTTGGGAGTTCACACTCCTTTACTAGAACCACTAGTGATCAGATGTGTGTGGATGATTGCACACATGATGTTTGGGAGGTGCCTCATGCGCAAGGTGAACAAGAGGAGTATGCAGAACTACAAGTGCTCAAAGGAAGAAGTGACATGGAGGAGGTTTTCCAGGCACTTATTGTGCACAAAGAAGCCCATGATATTTTTCTATGTGAGGAAGGCTCATATATGGAGGATGTGCCTAAGTTCATTCCACTGGTATCTAGAATCATCAAATAGATCTATCCATCCATGGATTGGGTGAATAGATGTATTACAGAGATGAAGAATTCAAGAGGTAAGAGCACATTTTGTTGATTCATTGGCATCTCTCACATTGCTCAGTTTTGTGAGCAGCAACACATGCACATATGGCTGCATTATGATGCCATCCATCCTCATATAGGTTTGGTGGAAGATTACATGGAAATTATGGAGTCATCTTTCAAGAAGATTCATGCTCATATAAGGTGGAATGCAGTTGCAAAATCAAGATTCCAGGAGAGACTGTTGGGTCATTTGTATTGTGCCAGATCACCTCTAAGGGGAAAACTCATAGTTATGGATAAGGAATATATGAATATTCTTGTTGGACCAACCAACAAACGAGGCTAAGCATCTACTAATTTGATGGATGATCTTTTTGGAGAGTTGCAGTTGGGTTTACTTCCATCATCCCTAACGCATGGGGATGTGAATGGAACTAAAGATTTGATGGAGGAGTCATTTTTGATGTTGTTATGCGAGGATCAAGAGACATACATGTCTACCTTTCTATTTGATTCTAATATTCCAATCACATCCTTGGTCCTTGTTCATTCTTGAGAGTGGCAATAACACCTACTTGTTGTTGAAGTAATTGTAACTTCAGAATGTATTTCACCTATGTATATTGTACTCCTATAGAGATGATATTATTCCTCTATACAGAAGTGTCATCATTTGTATTGACAAGTGTCGCAACTTGCATGTGATGGGTTATTAGACCACCAAGTGTGGGGTCGACCCTAATTAGTATTACCATGGGTTATTAGACTGAGTTAGACAAGTCGGCCTTGCTAGTTTATTAGGTAGGTCAGGTCATGTATAAATAGAGTGCGGGAGGCACTCTATTTGATCACTTCATTATTCACTTCTACACTCACTAGAAAGTGGCGCACAAGTGAGGAAGGAGGTTCAGCTGCTAGGAGGACTATCTCTTGTACTTGGGTTGTATCATTGCTCTTTCTATCTCTGAGGAAGTTGTGGGGTTTTTCACCTTTATGGTTTTCCCCAATGAAAATCTATGTGTCTATTGTCTCATGTGATTGCTTGGTGTGATTGATATGCTTGATATACTGTACATGTTATTCTCTTAGTAAAGATCCTAGATTATATTGAATTAATTCTCAAAAATTAACATGGTATCAGAGCTAACCTAAGAAGAAGACACTGTGCAGTTGCAGAAGCTAGGGATTCTTGTTTATTGGGTTTCTCTCCACAGATCTTGAAAGGAAGTAGGGTATTTTGACTCTCCTTAGCAAGGCACATCTTTCTGTCCAATCAGAATTCAATTCTGGGCACTTTCATTTTTGGACCTAAAACTTAGGGTTTCCACAAAAATAGGAATTTTTGAATTTTGAGACCATAGCTGGAAGCTCCTTGGAAAAATCGAATTTTAGAGCTTTGGATTGAACTTTTTGGTTGGGTGAAGCTCTGGGAAACTCAATTCCTAATTTAGGGTCCTCCCTAGTGAATCTAGGAGATTGAAAAGCATTTCTGAAGGGTGAAAATTTGCAGTTTTCAATTTCTGAGTATACCAGGCTGATCAACTCATGAAGGCACATATTTCTATCCTTTCAGAAGTTTGAAATTCACATTTTGAATTTTTAGGGTTTCTCAGACAAACCCTAATCCAACACCAGATCTAGATTTTTGCAAATTAAGTGGTAAGACCTAAATCTTTTCTATTTCCATTTGAAGTACTCTTTAAGATGTCTCACCACACCAAGCTTGAAGATAAGCTTGAAGGGGATGATAACTTCCGAGCATGGAAGTATAGGATTGGGTTAATCCTGGAAGAAAATGAATTGGACACTTATATAAGTGAAGAGGTCCCTGTCCCAGAGGGAGAAGAGGCTAAGGCCTTGCATAAGAAGAAATTGGTCAAGGAAAAGAGAATCATTGCTGATTCCATAAAAGATCATCTCATACCACATGTGTCATCTCTAAAGACACCCAAGGAGATGTTTGACTCCCTGAACAAGCTATTTGAAGGGAAGAACATAAATCGAAAGATGACTCTGTGGAACCAATTGAAAGGGGTAAGTTTTAGAATGGAGAGACCATTCAATATTATTTTTCTAAGGTCTCTCAGATCAAGGAACAACTTGAAGCTGTGGATGAAGTAGTGGACAATGGTGAAGTTTTCATGACCACATTGAATGGCCTACCTAGGTCATGGGATTCCTTCATCCAAGGAATCTGTGAAAGAAGAAAACTGATCTCCTTCAGTAGGCTATGGGAAGAATGCTCTCAAGAAGAAACTATGCTTGTGGCCCGAGAAGAAAATATGGGAATGAAGATCAAGCTCTCACAGCACATGCCAAGAAAGGAAAATTCAAGAAGGAGAAATCTCATACGAAATCTTCTCACCATACACACAGGGATAATTCTAAGAATACCTCCCATGGTAGATGCTTCACATGTAATGAGAAGGGACACTTTGCCTGAGATTGTCCAAAGAAAAAAAGAGATTCCAACAATAAGAAGAAGGGCAACACGAAAAGATATCATGCTCATGCTGCTGAGGATGATGAACCTCCCAAGAAGAAGGCTAGAGCAGAAAGTGATGACTCATCAAGTGAGGATGAATATGTTCTAATCTCTGCTCTCACAAGTACTATCTCTCATGGATGTAATGATTGGCTTATTGATAGTGGGGCTTCCAAACACATGACTAGGTTTAAAGAATCCTTTGTAAATCTATCTAAACATGAGTCAGTCCATAAAGTGAAACTTGGGGATGACTATCAATATCCTATTAAGGGAAGTGGTGAAGCCTCTTACAACCTAGACTTTGGGAAGTCTTTGAAGATGAAAGATGCTCTATTTGTACTTGGGCTCAAGAAGAACCTACTCTCCATATCTGCATTGGATGCAAAATGCATGAGGGTTGCATTTGTAGATGGCCAAGTCCTAATGTGGCCAAAGGGTAAAACTATAGATGATGCAGTAGTGATTGGAGAGCAAGAGGGAGGATTGTACAAATTGAAGGGACAACCTGAACATGCCATGGTACATGAATCCATGGATCCAAGTGAAATTTGGCATAGAAGGCTTGCACATGTGCACTATAGGGAACTAATAATTGCAAGTAAAGTTGTAGAGGGTGTTCCTGAAATCAAGACAAAGCATGAAGGTGTTTGCAAAGGATGTGCAAAAGGAAAGAACATTAAGAAGGAATTTCCAAGCAGTGAAAGCAAAGCAAAAGGAATCTTGGAGATCATCCACTCCGATGTCATCCAATTCTCTGAGTGGGTATGTATACTATGTCTCTTTCATTGATGATTTCTCTAGGAAGACTTGGGTTTATTTATTAAAGAACAAAGATGAAGTGTTTGATAAGTTCAAAGAATTCAAAGCCTTGATGGAAAATCAAACTGATAAGAAGATCAAGACCTTCAAATCTGACAATGGCGGAGAATTCACTTTAGGTGATTTCAAGAAGCTATGCAGTAATTCAGGGATTAAGAGGGAGTTGACTGCTCCCTACAATCCACAATAGAATGGAGTCGAAGAATGGAAGAATAGAACAATCATGGAAGCAGCACAGGTAATGCTGCATGACCAAGATCTGCCTATGCATCTTTGGGCAGAAGCAACTAGGACAACTATATATGTGCAGAACATAACACTACACAAGATATTGGACAACAAGACACTAGAAGAGGTCTTCTCTGGTAAGAAACCTGAAGTCATCCATCTCAGAATATTTGGTTGTCCAGTGTATACACATGTTCCAAAGGAAAAGAGGACAAAGCTAGATCCTTCAGGAAAGAAGGGCATCTTTGTGGGGTACAGTGAAAGCTCGAAGGCTTATAGAATATACTTTCCAGGGTTCAAGAAGATTGATGTAAGTAGGGATGTAACATTCGATGAGGACTCAAATTACATCAAATCAAAGAAGGCACCTGTTGAAGATCATGAAGAACCAAAGGAAAACAGATTCCAAGACACCACCATGACTGGATCAATTCTAGAAGCAGATCGTGAAGTTGAAGATCCACAAGAACCTATAGATCCACCTCGTGAGAAGAACTATCACAAGAGGAAACCTGCATGGGCTAGAGAGCTCATTCGAGATGCAGAAAGATATGGAATTCCAGAAGAAGAAAACAGAGAAAGGAAGAGGACTAGATCACATACCAGTTATGTTTCCCTACTCTGTGATATTATAAACAAAGAACCTTCCAATTATGAAGAAGAAGCAGATAAGAAAGAATGGAAGGAAGCCATGGTAGAGGAATACCAATCGATCATGAAGAATGATGTTTGGGATGTAGTCCCAAGACCTGAAGGGAAGTCTATTGTGACTTCCAAGTGGATCTACAAGATCAAGCATGCTGCAGATGGCAGCATAGAAAAGTATAAAGTGATATTTGTAGCTCGTGGCTTCTCCCAGAAAGAGGGAATAGACTATGAAGAAACTTTTGCTCGTGTAGCCAGGTACACTTCCATCAGATCAGTACTTGCCTTAGCTGCAGTGATGAAATGGAAGATACACCAGATGGATGTCAAGATAGCTTTCTTAAATGGTGTAGTCGAGGAGGAAGTGTATGTGGAGCAGCCACTTGGTTTTGAGACACATGACAGGGAGTCATATGTGTGTAGGTTGAAGACAGCCTTGTATGGCTTGAAGCAAGCTCCTAGGACTTGGTATGGTAGGATAGACAACTTTCTATCCAGTTTGGGATTTACTAAGAGTAAAGCAGATTCCAACCTTTACTACAAGGTTGAGGAAGGCAATCCTGTGATACAACTTCTGTATGTGGATGACCTGTTTGTTATAGGTGAGGATGGATTGATTGCCAATACCGAGAGGAAGCTTATTGCCGAGTTTGAGATGAAGGACTTGGGGATGATGCACTATTTTCTGGGCATGGAGGTGTGGCATAGTGCAGATGGGATCTTCCTTAGACAAGGGAAGTATGCAGTAGAGATCCTGAAGAGGTTTGGGATGATGTACTGCAAGGCCATGGCCACACCTATGGCATCGAACCTGAAGCTTTTGTGTGATGCTTCATCTGAGTTGGTTGATGTCACGGTGTATCGTTAGATTATTATGTCCTTGATGTACCTGACGAACACGAGACCATATATTTGCTTTGCGGTGAACACATTGAGCTAGTTCCTGACGGATCCCGGAGGTGTTCACCTAGTTGCTATACAGCATATTCTTAGATACTTGAAGGGTACAATTGATTATGGGCTCAAGTATGATGCGAATCAAAATTTTAACCTGCAGGGTTATGTTGGTTTAGACTGGGTAGGCAGTGCTGTAGATAGGAAGAGCACTTTTGAGTGTTGCTTCAGTATGGGATCAACATGATGATGATCAGGATGATCATGTGATTTACATCAGGATGATGTATGGTGAGTATCAGGTTGATACTCTGTGGTCATGGACAGGTTGTGCAGATAAGCATATAATAGTGCCCTAGGAGATTTACAAACACTCTTGCTAGGTTTTGCCGATGGCATATAATAGCTCCCTGGGAGGTCTGGAAAATGCTCTTGCTAGGTTTTGCTTAGAGGGACATATAATATCACCCTGGGAGATTTACAGATACTCTTGTTAGGTTTTGCCGATGGCAAATAATAACTCCTGGGAGATCTGGTAAATGCTCTTGCTAGGTTTTGTCCGTGGCATATAATAACTCCCTTGTAGATCTTGCAGGTTGTCCTGGGCACGTAATCAGTCCTGGGATTCTCTTGCTAGGTTTTTTCGGTTGCATATAATTTCTCCCCGGGAGGTTTACATATACTCTTGCTAGGTTTTTCCTATGGCATATAATAGGTCCCTGGGAGATCTGTCAAATGCTCTTTCTAGGTTTTGCTTGGTCACATGTAATAGCACCCTGGGATATCTTGCAGGTTGTGTTGGGCATGTAATCAGTCCTGAGATGCTCTTTCTAGGTTTTGTTGATGCACTTAATAAGTCCTGAGGATCCACAGTATGACCTGTGATGATGAAGACCTACAGGTGGTGGGCCTACATCCATCATGAAAAAGGGCTGGCTTTGTAGAACTTCCTATGACGAGTAGTTCAGAGATTGATTGAGACAGCAGCAGCCATGATGATGACGATGATTCGTTGATGATGATCCAGAGAAGAAGAATTGTGCTAGCAGATCTGTGTCAAGAAATACCTTCCTAGTTAAGAGGGAGTGTTGATGTAATTGTAACTTAGGAATGTATTCCACCTATGTATATTGTACTCCTATAGAGATGATACTATTCCTCTATATAGAAGTGTCATCATTTGTATTGACAAGTGTCGCAACTTGCATGTGATGGGTTATTAGACCACCAAGTGTGGGCTCAACCCTGATTAGTATTACCATGGGTTATTAGACTGAGTTAGACAAGTTGACCCTGCTAGTTTATTAGGCAGGTCAGGTCATGTATAAATAGAGTGTAGGAGGCACTCTATTTGATCACTTCATTATTCACTTCTACACTCACTAGAACGTGGCACGCAAGTGAGGAAGGAGGTTCAGCTGCTAGGAGGACTATCTCTTATACTTGGGTTGTATCATTGCTCTTTCTATCTTTGAGGAAGTTGTGGGGTTTTTCACCTTTATGGTTTTCCCCAGTGAAACTCTAGGTGTCTATTGTCTCATGTGATTGCTTGGTGTGATTTATATGCTTGATATGTTGTCCATGTTATTCTTTTAGTAAAGATCCTAGAGTATATTAAATTAATGCTAAAAAATTAACACTTGTGCCATTGGTTGTTTTTCTGATGCATAGCGTGGAAGTTCCACTTGAGCCATTTGGGTGGAACAAGTGAAAATAGTATGAGCCACAGGACTAGATGAATATTTCACAAGATGAGTGTCATGTCCTATTGGATAGGGTCACAAAGATACTGATCAACATTGGGAGTGACGTGCTTCCAATATGGTTGTGGTATCCTGGCATACCATTGGGGATAGATTACTACAAATGACAATGGTGATGCTTGGAGGAATGAAACACAAATAAAGGGATCCTTGTATTGTTTGGGTCTATAGTGGGAAGCTCTAAAAGGAGGATGTATTAACTGCCTTGCATTTCTCAGGTCCATTTGGGACCCTAGGACCATCCTTGGTCTCAGTTGTTTCAACTAGGTTGATCACACAACTGCATAGGAGACACAGTTATTCCTTGAAAAGAGGGTTTGAATTAGAGTGGTGCATCAAAATCATGGTGGATATTTTTTAGTGTAGCTTGGGATTTGGAATTCCAACACTAGCTATTATAGTAGCTGATCTTGAGGGCTATGCACTCAACATAGTCTGCAACAAGCATCCTTGGAGCTGAATTTGGGAAAGGTGATCAGGTTCTTCAACATCCATGTTTGCAATTGCTTGAGGACAATCAATCTTGGGAGGGGAGAACTGTAATTTCCCCTCCTTAAGGGTACCATGGTCACATCACTAACCCATTCAATTCCCATGGGTTCTAGTGAAAAAATTAAATAAATTAATAAGGGATTTAATTTTGACCAAAGTTATTTTATGTAATTAAATAAAATTATGGTGGACTTTAATTTTTATTTATTTAATATATCTAATAATTTTTTTATGAGTTGGAACTGATCTAGGTAGGCCAAGAGGGTGAATAGAAGGATGGATAAGGCCATGTGAGTTGTCTTACTCAAGAAATTTGGAAACAACATCTAAAAGCAGGAAAGGCAACCTAAAAGTAGGAACTTGGCAAAAGCAACTAAAAGAAAGAAAATCAACACAAAGAAAAAGGGTAGAAGTTTCCTTATTTTTGAAGATAAGGAAGAGAAAGGAACAAAAATGGCAAGAAAGAACCCAAGAATCTCAGGAAAATCCAAAAATTCCAATTTTATCCAAGGAGGGCGCAATTGATGAGGCAAGTGGGTCCAAATGCAAAAGCAACTTTCCAAAGAAGCCTACACTCATCACCAATTCGAACTCCAATGAAGGAAGGCACTAGAGAAGGAATAAAGCTACCCGAGGTTTATAAAAGGACCATGAACACTCCCTTTCACATCTTTTTTCATTTTGTGTACTCATCTTGAGATCTCTGTGCATCTCAGAGGCTTGGGTGGTGTGCCCCTTCCAACATTGGGTGATGTGCCCCTTTGCAATCATTGATCCATCTAAGAGATTGAGAGATCCTTCTACTGGAGTTTGAGGAAGAGGAAACCCAGTCCTTTTCATGGAGTTTAATGCAGCCATTGTAGTTTATTTGTAGGTTTGATTTGAGCTATATTGTGATGTGGTTTGAATCTCAAGCTAAGTGTTAGAATCATGTATCATTGCAAGGAGCGAATTGAATTTTGAGTAATGAATGCAATTGTTTGTTACAAATTCAATAGTTAACCATTGAAAGAAATGTATTTCCAATTATAGAAAACATTTACCTAAAGATAAATTGGGTATAACATTCACTTCATACATTACTCATTTGCACAAAGAAAATTGCATTAAAAAAAAATCATAATCAACAAAATATTTCACATACCATTAGAATAGTCCAATAGAGCACGAAATATCTTATAGGATATAGCTGAACAAAAGAAGAAGTAACTATGAACATTCATTCTTGTAGTTCAATGCAACAGTCTATGTAAGCCTTCACCAGTAAAATAGATTTTTCTCATTAGTAGAAAAATAATTCTCATAAAAAATGGTACCAGTTCACTGTTGCACCAATCAAAAATCCCCTTTCTATTCTCTTTTCTCCTATTTATCTTTACAAAATTTGTCCTTATGTGACTTATCCCTTCATATCCCATCTCAAATCTTGGTTTTCCACATTTTGTCTTTGTGGTTGCACTAAAAAATAATTAAAATAAAAAGAAACTTACAAAATTACATCAATTGGATAGTATATTCTCTTGACTTTGAATGTAATTATCTAAGAGATCACTCTCATAAAATATTACAATGATTTTTTGGGCTCTAATAATTTCAAAGCAATTTCATGTGTAGCTAATTCCTTGATCATATCAGTCAACCCCTTTGTTGCGGCCTTATGACCTTCTCCTAGAAAGTATGCATTTAAAGTAGCTTGCCCAATATGTTGATGAAGATATTCCATAGTGAGTGAGCCAAACTTCCTTATATAAGCAACATCTTCATCCAAACTATTCCTGAATCCTGTTGCACGTTGTTCTTTTGGAATCATCTCATTAAGGGATTTAGGGGGTAGGAGGTGACATTTCTCGAATGCTTGGTAGATGGCATGGTAAATTTATTCACACTTTGTGATTGACCTCTATAATTCATTCTGTATCCTCTTTGCTGACTTCCGACAACTTTCTAAGAGAGCTATGTCCAATTTTAACTCAGCAGTTGCTCTTTTTGGCAGATGTGCAAGGATCTCCTTAACTTTTCCTTTCCAAGCAATTAGCTTCTTCATTTTGTCATAAATTCCTGTTAATTTATGTTTTACATTTGAAGCTTTTGTGGAAATCTAGCTTAATCTATTGACCTTAATCGGTAAGCAATCCTTGAGAGTGAAACAATTGTTCTTGCAATTCACAAGCATGCTCATAAAATGGTGTCATGTCTTGTTTCTGAGCTTGAGCACTTTTTAGTTGTTCTACTAGATATTGCTTTTCTTTAGTTAGTTCCGTTATTTGAACCTGCAAAATTCCTTGTTCTATGATGAGTGACTCAACTCATTTATCTAATTGAGTCTCATTGTCTTCTAACTCACTTATTCGAGTCTGGAAATCAATTATTTCACCTTCCATGATGACTAGTGGAACATTCAATGAATCCTTTTCGTCCTCAAGAATTTTAAAATCTCACAAGAACTTTTTCTTTTCTGAATATAGGGCATCCCGCTATCTCTTCATCTCAATTCCCTCGCTCTGATATTTTACCAAACTATCTTTAAGCATGATCATCTTGGAATTCCTCCTTTCTAGATCTTCTATCAACTTATCAATATTATAGGCATTTGCTTGAGTTGTTGCTATATTCACCGAAGCTGTGAATCTTGGATATTTATTAGTACCTTCCATTACTGTACTTTCTTGTATAGTTACAATATTTGGCTGCGAGGCAATGTTTCATCTCTTCTTCTTCCTTCACAGAATGGCCTTCCTCTTGGGATAAAAAATGATAGTATCTAGTTTAGCCACCGAATGTTGCTTTGACGATGTGAAAGGGATAGTCCTAAGCTTGGCTAATGGAAGGTGACCTTCGGTGAGAGGTTCTTATGGATTAGGATTAACAAGATTGTCTATGTCTATGTCTTGTTGATTTTGTCTTTCTTCATGATGTTTTTTATCTTCCACAACTTTCTTGATCCTTTATTCATATTCTGCTTTCTTGTTGGATTCATCTTGTAATTTCTTCCTTTCCTACTTCGTAGCTACTTTATTTTCCTTTTATTGTTCTTCTTTTACCCTTGCTTCCTCAACTTCTTTTTCCTTCTGCCTTATTTCTTCCTTTAGCTTAGGTAGCTGTTCTTATTCCATCTTCTTTCCTAACTTTTCTTCTTGCATCATTTTGGTGTTTTCTGCTTCCAGATCCTTCTTATTGGATTTATTTTGTTATGTTTTTTTTGAGGATTTTTTTGTTTGGCTTGAGCTTGCCTCTGTTTTCCTGCCGAACCTTTTATCCAAATCTGCCATGTTATTCACCCTCCTATATACCTCTTCATCTTTCAAGAAGTGATCAGAATATTCAAAGTTAATTCTGCATGATGTATAATGTTTAGCTACCTTTTGTAGACTCATTTCTAACAAATATTTTCTCTTCGAAGTGATATGCTTCTAACTCTCTTACAAAATTTTCATCCCATTTGACTTTGGTAAGCTTGTATGCCCCAATGGTGAATGGAAGTGGAGGATATGATTCCTTCTTTTTCTCATTTAAAAAGTGTCCAACTCCTTTTACAAAAACTTGCCTTACTTCCTCTTTCAAAATGACATAGTCTGTAACATACCTAGGCATCAAATAAGGACTCTTTGTACCTCCATACATTGAGAGATAGGTACCTTCTGGAGTAAAGTAATAATATCCATATTCACTGATTACCTCTAAGGATGCATTTGACATATAGTTCGGTTCTTGATTGAAAATCAATCAAAAAAGAGGTATTATAAATTCTTCACAAATTATCTTGTAAAAAATATCATGTCTATGTGCCCACATGATCTGATATGCCACATAGTTTGGAGCCTCCTATAGATCTCAGTAGCATCCTAGCTTATGAAAAGGATTTCTGATAAGAATGCAATCAATTAGGTACGATGCCATGTACAGATCCTCTTTTGTTTTGCTTCAAACCTTCCTTAGATTCTATTATAGCCTGAGCCATATTTTCTGAGATGATATTTTCCCAGTTAAAGATGGTACCATGTGCGGTGACATGATACATCAACAGAATCCAGCTAAGTTTATAATTGTTTGTAGTTAATTTTCCATTAATCCTGCATAGAAGCATTACAACAATCCTAAATGGAGATTTTAGATTCTTTGTCTCGAGTTCCCCACTAGCCCTCTGCCTCAAATGTTTACCATGGAGTAGGATTTTCTTTGCATATTTCGAGTGATCTATTTTACACTCTCAATCATATATTAGGAAGGATTTGGGAGTTGGTAACTTGTATCCTTTACTTATATGTGCGGGTTGGAACAAATAAATTCCTTTCTCATTAGCTCCCGAGATGATCCTGAATTTTTCATCTACATGAGGTAGGATCCAACCTATCACTTCAGAGCATGAGAACAACTTTGGTCTCATAGTAGACTTGTGGAGAGCAGACTTCTTTATATTATGATATATCACGATCTCTTCTATTGTTTCCTTTGGCATATTCTGATCCCTTATAGGTTGATAGATTTCTCCCCATTTGTATTCAGGGATTACTGCAGTGAGTGTCTTTTATCTTCCACAACTTTATTGATCCTTTCTTCATATTTTTCTTTCTTGTTGGATTCATCTTGTAATTTCTTCTTTTCCTGCTCCGTAGTTTATTTATTTTCCTTCTTTTTCTTTTATGCTTTCTTCCTCAACTTATTTTTTCTTCTGCCTTATTTATTCCTTTTGCTTAGCCAACTGTTCTTCTTTCATCTTCTTTGCTAACTTTTCTTCTTGCAGCTTCTTGGCGTTTTTTGCTGCCAGAGCCTTCTCATTGGATTTCTTTTGTTCTGTTTATTTCGAGGATTCCTTTGTTTGGATTGAGCTCGCATCTATTTTCCTACCAAACCTTTTATCCAAATCTACCACGTTCTTTACCCTCATGTATACTTGTTCATCTTTCAAGAAGTGATCAGAATATTCAAAGTTAATTATGCACGGTGGACAATGTTTAGCTATCTTTTGTAGACTATCGTTTCTAATGAATATTTTCTCTCTGAAGTGATATGCTTCCAACTCTTTTACAAAATTTTGAGCCGCTTTGAATTTGGTAAACTTATAGGCTCCAATGGTGAATGGAAGTGGAGGATATGATGCCTTATTATTCTCATTTAAAAAGTGTCCAAATCCATTTACAAAAACTTTCCTTACTACCTCTTTCAAAATGACATAGTCTGTAACATACCTAGGCATCAAAGAAGGAATCTTTGTACCTCCATACATTCAGAGATAGGTACCTTCCGAAGTAAAGTAATAATCTCCATATTCACTGATTACCTCTAAGGATGCATCTAACATACAATTCTGTTCTTGATTGAAAATCAATCGATAAAGAGGTATTATAAATTCTTCACAAATTATCTTGTAAAACCTAGCATGTCTATGTGCCCACATGATTTGATATGCCACATAGATTGGATCCTCCTTTGGATCCTAGTAGCATCTGTTGTAGAAATTTCTCCCTACGGATAGGTAGAAACTCTCTTAGGATAAAGCAGGATGCACTGACTCTATACTAAGACAAAAAAGAAACAAATTCTACCTTGAATCCCTAGATCTAACAAACATCTCAAGATTAAAATGCTAGAAAGAGTAGGAGAAGTTTAACTGACCTTCTATCCAAACGCTTGTCTTTGTAATTGCTCCAATCTCCAAGCCCTCACGAATGAACCTGTCAAAATGGAACCAAGACACAAGAATGCACTATTCTCTAGCAACCTGAAACATGAGTTAGAATCTAAATCTATGAAAGATACAAATCATATCATTAAAACAAAATTAACACAAATGATTTGGGAAAACAAGACAAGTTATTCCATTACCAACTTGAAGTCATGTACAATAGTTGCTTGATGTCCAAGCCAACTTCCAGCTCCAAGTGCTTCCTCTAACTATCTCTGCAGAAGTATGAAGATCATAGGTTTGATTCCCCAAAAGTCCTCCCCCTTTTTCCAATGGCATACCTCTCTTTTATAGTGAATGGTGAGGTTAACCAACAAGAGAGATGGGTGGATCTAAGGAGAGATAAGTGGATCAGGGTTTCTAATCGAAGGAGATGAGTTAAGATCGAATCAAGGAACCCAATCTTCCATTATCTTCGAAAATCCAAAATCCCATAAGCCAAGGGCAAAAAATATTAAAAGGGTACCGCGTTTTGCAAAGTCTTCAGAACGCGGCACTGCCGCGCTTTGAGGAAAAAGCAGCACGCGGTAGTGTCTAGTGCCGCGTTTTAGGAAGATAGCAAGGCGCGGTAGTGTGTAAAAATAAAGTCCAAGGTGGGTCAAAACTTGCCAGGGTGGATTTACCTTCAAGGTTGACTCATCATCTATCTCTTCTGGATGGTTCAAAACAGTAGGGAAAGTGTCATCAACTTGTTTTGTGATGGGGATGCGACACCGTGAAATATAGAGGTATAACAGATGCCCCCTAAAGTGTGAGGTCAGAAGAGACTGATGGCCGAAAGACTTTACAAATATGGTTCGGAGATAGCATCGAGGAGAGCAACAAGGAGCTGAAAAATAGAGACAAAATGTCAGATATACCACCGAGGCGGGCATTCCCATGCTCGGAAACAAATGACTCAAAGCATGGCTGCCGACCAATACATTGCAGATCCATGAGTACTGAGATGATATAGACTGTAGAAAAATCATGGCTACTATGAACAAGCGTAGATCCATGAGACAGTAATGACACAGCCACGACCAATACAAAAGTGGATCTGTGTGACAATACAGAGGAAATCTCCATTGCAACCTGGACGTAATCAAAATACAAAAGGGTGTCCAGGGTCTTCTACCCGATCACAAACGATACGAATCTAGCCATGTGATTACAAGGTGTTGAAGTCGAACATGGTAGAAACCATTTGATTACCGGTCAATGATGTGAACCGTTAACAAATGCGAGGGAAATCACCAATGATGACGATGATCCCCAAGGTATCTATAGTACATCTCAACGAAATGCGAATAAAGGAGTTGATGTCGAGCATCCGAGAGATCATTCAATCAGAGGTCATTGATGAAAACCTACTATTGAATACGAGGAAACCTGCCATTGAGGCATGCAAGTACCAAGGTACTAGTGGTTGACTCCTAAGCCTAATTCCTGGATAGTGATTTGGTGTCGACAAGAATAGACTCGTCGAAGGTGGGCCATGATGTTTCCCACATCATCGACACGAAATCAGAACGAGAGATAGTATGGACCGATGAAACAATGGAATATGTACTGACACAAAGGGAAGGTTTGACATAAAGTGGAGGTGGACTCAAGGTAATAACCCTTTGAACATATAACGGCATGAAACAGAGCTTGGCAGCAGGGATTACTTGAACAGACAGAACCACAGGAAGTGTGAACTCATAGCAATAATGAGGACGCATGATCATAATGATGACACTATCAGCAAGACTGACTACCCAAAACAGACAAGGTGAGGATGCATGCCATGTTCAAAGGTGACGACTCACAAGCTGCCACCAAGGTAAACTTGACTCATTTTCCCATTTTCCCCCGACATGATGGACGAGTACCTCTTTGTTTTTTAACGAGCTTGAGGAGGATAACAGATGCTCGATATAGCTCATCTCATAGATGAGTCCAATCTCACATGTTTTTCGAACCTGAGAAAGGAGGGGTTCGTCCCAAAGTGGGTCCTTCGATGTCAAATTTTAACGAGTCCAAGGAAGGAAAACTCGATTGTCATTTCATGTTTAGAGAGTCTGAAAAGAACTAAAGAAGACTCCAACGGTCCTTTTTCGTAAGGTTAGCCTCATCGCCCGAAAAAGGGTAAAACAACGCGGGAGAGGACTCTTCCAGTCATGATTGGCTGGAGTATTCCTTTTTCGTAAGTAGTGCCCCCTAGTCCGAAAAAGGGGTAAACTATCACTAGGGAGACGATCATTCAAATCCTTTTACAAGCGTGAATGAATCAATTTCGCTTGGCAATCTTTTCAATTTTAGGGAGTCTGAAAAGAGCTTAACTATGGACTCCATGTACAACTTTGTCATGGTTGATGACCGAGTACGACAAAGGAAAAGTAAACTCGGCACAGTTCCTTTTCCGTAAATAGTCTAGCGAGGCCGGATAAAGTGATAAACCTATACTCGTTAGACACACCTTTTTACTCCAATTGTTTAACGAGCACGATAATGGTATCAAAAGCACTCGGAATATTTTTCATGTTTGGATCCAGAGCACGAAAAAGGAAAAAGTAAGCTCAAACCACTTTTCATGTTTTTAACCAGAGCACGAAAAAAGTGAAAAGTAAGCTCAAACACCATCTTACTGTTTTTAACGAGCTCGAAGATAGGTTGGAAGAATGCTCATGATGTCTGCTTCATTTTTTAACGAGCTTGTAACAGAAAATTAACTATGCTCAGAATAATTTTCATGGTTTAATGAGCTCGAAACCTAAAAAGGAAAGTATGCTCGAAAATGTTCCCAATGGTGAACCTCTTCCCGTCATGAAATCCAAAGGTTGGTTCATGCCCCCCAGCATGATTGCTAGAAGTAAGTGACTTAGCTCCAACATGGTGTGGAGAGGCGATCAAGTTGACTTCAACGTAACTTCCAGAGGTTGAAGACATGCCCCCAAGCTTCATTTCATTCACCTAAGGTATAGGCGAGTGAAAAGAAGGTTCAGGTACTAAGTCTACGAGGAGACTCGACTCAAAGGGAAAGGATATGTTTCATTTTTTAACGAGCTTGACACAGGAGTAGAACTTTGCTCAGACTACTGGTTTCATTTTTTAATGAGCTTGAAGCCAAAGGTAAACTCTGCTCATGGTTAAGGCCCATTGATGGGTTCCCTCCCAACATGATGACCAGAGGTTGGTAAATGCCCCCAGCATGATTGCTAACGGCTAAACATGCCCCCCAAGCTTCGTTTCGTCTGACTACTCTTCTTCCTTACCCAGAAATCCTGGCTACTAATCCGAATGTGTTCACAAGGGGGGGTAGGGAGAACCGGGATCAAGTGACCCAGGAAGATGAAATGAAGGTTCAAATCCTAACTCTAGCGAGAGACTCGAACAAATGGAAGGGATATCTATTTCATTTTTACACAAGCTTGAAATAGATAATAACAATGCTTGAAAGGGTCCTTTTTATTTTTTAATGAGCTTAAAACAGAAAGAAATTATGCTCGAAGGTAGTTTCATTTTTACGCAAGCTTGAAACTGAACGTAAACTATGCTTGGGATTTGGTTTCATTTTTACACAAGCTTAAAACCAAAAGTAAACTGTGCTTGAGGGTAGTTTCATTTTTACGCAAGCTTGAAACCGAACGTAAACTATGCTTGGGATTTGGTTTTGTTTTTACGCAAGCTCAAAACCAACGGTAAACTGTGCTTGAGGGTCGGTTTCATTTTTTAACGAGCTTGAAACAAAGAATAAACTATGCTCGTGGGAATCTATTTCATTTTTTAACGAGCTTGACATAGAAAGGGAACTATGCTCATAGTGATGGTTGGTTTCATTTTTACACAAGCTTAAAACCAAGAGTAAACTATGCTTGGGATGATGGTTGGTTTCATTTTTACACAAGCTTAAAACCAAAGGTAAACTATGCTTGAGAAAATGGTTTCATTTTTTAACGAGCTTGACACCAGAATAGAACTTTGCTCCAAAAGTCCCCCCCCCTAGGGGGAAGAAACCACTAAAACATGTGGAATGTTTAGGGAAGTCTGGTGACTAGGAGTCATGCGATGAGTGGGCGTCACAAAGGAAAGCTGATCGATGGTCACAACATTCCCATGATGGGGAAAATACATCACTCGGAAGAGTGAGGACACTACAGCCTTCATGGCATGGACGTAATCGCGTCCAAGGAGTAGATTAAAATCTAAGGGACCTTGGATGACCATAACATCAACACAGACAGTTTTCTCTCCCAAAGTGATAGGTAACTGAGGAAGGGATCCTAAAGGTCCAGTAGGCCTTCTATTGAAAGCCAGTATCTGGTCAGTGACAGGCACAAGCCGAGGAGAACCTAAGGCTTGCCAAGCAGTTGAGGATAGAATACTAACAGAAGCTCCTTCATCAACTATCGTACGAAAAATTTCTTTATCGGAAACTCCTACAGATATTTGAAAAGGAACACTCGAAGGAAGACGAGATTCTGTTAGACCATTCCAATCAAAGGAAATAACCTCAGTACTTGGAGGGGGACTCGCGGAAACAGACAGGGTTTCCCCTTGCCGAGGACATTCTGAACCGATAAGGAAAACATCAGCGGTTTCCAATTCACTCTCTCTTGGAAGATAAGAATGAGACAAAGATTGTGTCAAGGTGACTGCTTCAGTCTGGACTTTCTCCGATGAAAGAGCGGGATCAAGTGGGGATGACAGCGACTCGATCACTTCACTCTCGGGAGGGAGAGTGGGATCAATTGCAGATGAAACTGAATTGATCACTTGGTCAACCAGTGGGGGGTCGAGGGATAGTTTACCATGGTCTGTTGGAGGCACCAGTTGAGAACTAGTAATATCTTCCAACCACCGCGAGGCTTCATCCATGCTTGGACAAAGGAAAGTACGGTGCATACCCTTGCATATCAAACAGGGATATAGGACTTTACCCTTACGACCCTTCACCAAGGGGTCACTGGTTGAGGGGGTGCCATCGACATGATGGTCAGAGGTCGACGATACGATTGGTTTGGGGTTTTTAGACCACACTTCTGACACACGGGAAAGATCAGGACAATCCTTGAGAAGGTGATCACCCTTACAAAGTTTGCAAGGGAACTTGGGCTTACGGGGTGTTTTCGTAGAATGAGTGCCATTAGGGGCAACTGGTTTACGCTTGGTCTCTTCTTTATCCTTCTTCTTCTTAACTTTCCTTTTCTTCTTCTTCTTATCCACCTGATTACTAACACTATTGCTTTGGTCAGGCGAGGAAGAAGGAACGGAAGAAGATTGATCCGACGAAGAAGGGGAAGGATTAGTTTGGGATTGACTCTCTCGTGGTGGAGAGTTAACATTCGAAACATTGGGCGCAATCGGAATTACCGGATTGAACAACCATACTGGTAATCCTATGGTTAATCCAGGAAGATTTAACGTGGCAATAAAGGGAGGACCAATATCTCCAACTAGAGGAAAAGTAAAAGGTACCCCTTGAAAAGGGGTCTCCGGATTGGTAGTCCCAGAAGGAGCATGGGCGCATGGAGGTGGATTCTCCATGGAACAAAACTAAGTGATGTAGACAAAGTTTTGTTAAAAAGAACTCAAAAACCCTCAGGCAACCGAGCGTGCGAAAGGGGAGCTAGGAAAAGACAAGGCTCACAGGCCAAAAGAGCAAGCTCAAAAAACTATACTGAGGCCGCTGCCAAAGTAAGCGAGCTGTACAACAAAATGGCCAGAATGCCAACAAGCATCCCTACAAAGAAAAAGACCCTCTACAAGATAGCAAGCAAAACCTCCTAACTAAGAGCTGGAGACCTCAACAAATTGTATCCTTCGCAAGGTGATGAAATCCAAGTCGAACAATACAACATGAGAGACCGATATAAGAAGGATATCCCTCTACCGAAAGGGATCCTGGGTAAAAGAGCCCTAGTAGAATAGATACTAAGCTACCTCGTTCATGACACGTCGGAAAAGGTTTTGGGCACTTCAGCCTTCCGAAGAAGACAACGATCGATGTTGCCTTAGGGCTAAGTGGAGTGCGGTATTCCACAGAGTCCGTCCGGTTCTCAATCTTGCGGCCGTTTAACCCCTGAAAGTTGGAAACAGTCAGGAGGCCCCTCGACAAACTGGCTGTGACCGTGTCAATAAGTACTAGAGGATTTTAGTTCCCTAAAGACAACGACTATGTCTCAGATGAAAATGACAAGGGGGAATTATTTTGATGCCTATCCCCGGTGTCCTACCTAACTACCAAATTCTTTTGATTTCCTCAAGTGAGGTTAAAGTTGGTTTAATTAGGGAGATTAATTTTAGTGGCTGTCTTACTCAATCGGGTTATGGAAGTGCAACTTGATGGTGTTATGACGACCCAAACCATGCAAATGAAGATGAATCGAAATGAGCCTTTCTCTTCGATGAATACTAGCTAAAGTAAGGAAGAATTCTTTCCGTTCCCAATATGCACAACCCAATGCACATGTAATTTTATTTCTTTTCAAAATGATAGAAAGAAGTAAAATATGTACCCAAAACTAACCCAAAGTAATGAAAAATTTCTTCATATGAACACCAAACGTAATGATTCTAATTCATTTCCTATCTTTTTACACTTGAAAAAGACACATCCAAGCTACGGAAAGAAAGATTCTACAAATGCTTCCAATCAAATGCAAGACAAAGAGAAGAACCTAATGATATTGTCTAACTCAAATGCACATAAATATGAAACAAGCATTTCTTCTTCTCATGAATGTAATACCAAAAATGTCAAATGATTAAATTAAAGCAAGAAGAATACCTATGTGTTTCAATTTCATGAATATGGTAAAATAATGACAAAATCAAGCTTCTCTTTGAACTAAAGCGGAGGCAAGGAATCAATCTTTTCAAACAATCATTAGATAGGATGCAAAGGAAATAAGATGTCAAGCAATCCAAACATGCCAAAACACACCAAACCAAAAATGATCTCAAAACCTTAATATGGGTCAAAACGACTAAAGGATGCACGATTCATGGCCCCCCCATTTCGCTTAAAAACTGCAAGCAAAACACTAGTATCGATTCAAAGGGCCAACATGGATCCAAATCTCGAAAAGACCCAAAAATAACCAAACAAACCAAATAAACACACTTTCCAGGAACTGCCGCGGGCCCGTGGGCCACCTGGGAGCGGTACTGCAAGACTACCGCGCTGTAGACAGCGCTTAAAGGGCGGTACTGCAAGACTACCGCGCTGTAGACAGCGCTTAAGGGGCGGTACTGCAAGACTACCGCGCTCTGGACAGTGGTGAAGGCGCGGTACTACCGCTCTGTAGTCAGTTACGGGGGCGCGGCACTGTGTGAACAGAGGGAAAGAGGCGGATGTTTGAGAAAAGATTTTGACTTTTCAAGGGTTTTCCAACCCAGAGGACTTACTGATCTGCAACAGAAATCTAATGCAGAGAACAGGGAAGTGAATGGGGGTAAAAGAACCCAATTCTTACAATCAATAAGTGAAATTGAAAGCAAACTTCACAAACAAAGAAAATGGATTCAAAAGTCCCCAGCGGAGTCGCCAGTTTTTGTTGTAGAAATTTCTCCCTACGGATAGGTAGAAACTCTCTTAGGATAAAGCAGGATGCACTGACTCTATACTAAGACAAAAAAGAAACAAATGCTACCTTGAATCCCTAGATCTAACAAACATCTCAAGATTAAAATGCTAGAAAGAGTAGGAGAAGTTTAACTGACCTTCTATCCAAACGCTTGTCTTTGTAATTGCTCCAATCTCCAAGCCCTCACGAATGAACCTGTCAAAATGGAACCAAGACACAAGAATGCACTATTCTCTAGCAACCTGAAACATGAGTTAGAATCTAAATCTATGAAAGATACAAATCATATCATTAAAACAAAATTAACACAAATGATTTGGGAAAACAAGACAAGTTATTCCATTACCAACTTGAAGTCATGTACAATAGTTGCTTGATGTCCAAGCCAACTTCCAGCTCCAAGTGCTTCCTCTAACTATCTCTGCAGAAGTATGAAGATCATAGGTTTGATGCCCCAAAAGTCCTCCCCCTTTTTCCAATGGCATACCTCTCTTTTATAGTGAATGGTGAGGCTAACCAACAAGAGAGATGGGTGGATCTAAGGAGAGATAAGTGGATCAGGGTTTCTAATCGAAGGAGATGAGTTAAGATCGAATCAAGGAACCCAATCTTCCATTATCTTCGAAAATCCAAAATCCCATAAGCCAAGGGCAAAAAACTATTAAAAGGGTACCGCGTTTTGCAAAGTCTTCAGAACGCGGCACTGCCGCGCTTTGAGGAAAAAGCAGCACGCGATAGTGTCTAGTGCCGCGTTTTAGGAAGATAGCAAGGCGCGGTAGTGTGTAAAAATAAAGTCCAAGGTGGGTCAAAACTTGCCAGGGTGGATTTACCTTCAAGGTTGACTCATCATCTATCTCTTCTGGATGGTTCAAAACAGTAGGGAAAGTGTCGTCAACTTGTTTTGTGATGGGGATGCGACACCGTGAAATATAGAGGTATAACAGCATCCTATCTTATGAAAAGGATTTCTGATAAGAATGCAGTTAATCAGGTACGATGCCATGTAGAACTCCACTTTGTTTTGATTCAACCCTTCTTGAGCTTCTACTATAGCTTGAGCCATATTTTTTGAGATGATATCTTCCCATTTAAAGATGGTACCATGTGTGGTGACATGATACATCAGCATAATCCATCTAAGTTTGTAATTGTTTACAGTTGTTTTTCCATAGATCCTGCATAGAAGCATTGCGACAATTCTAAATGGAGTTTTTAGATTCTTTGTCTCATGTTCCCCACTAGCCCTCTACCTCAACTGTTTACCTCGGAGTAGAATTTTCTTTGCATATTACGAGTGATCTATTTTTACACTCTCAACCTGATCAATTGTTAGGAAGGCTTTGGGAAATGGAAATTTGTATGATTTTCTTATATGTGCGGGTTGGAACAAAGTAATTCCATTCCCATTAGCTCTCGAGATGATCTTGAATTTTGCATCTACATGTAGTAGGATCCAACCAATCACTTCAGAGCACGGGAATGTAATACCCCCATTTTTACCCTTATAATATTTTGGGCTATCATGTAAATATTGTATGCATATTATGTATGGTTCCTAGCTAGGAGATCAAGGTCCAGGCCCCGCTAGTGAACACTCAACCTTGAAGAGGAAAGCATTGGATATTATGTTTCCCATGTGCTAGAGAACCATGGGAATTGTAAATATGCATTTTAATATAAAAATTTCCACAACTAGCTATGCAATGCAACAAGAGATGGGGGCATGATGTTACAAGGAATTGGAAGGTAAATATTCAAACCCTTGAGCCAATCAAGTCAAGCCAAGTGTCAATGATAGAACCCATGAATCCTCAACTACCCATGTTGACTTTTGTGCCCAATCATTCATTTCTCCCAAGATTTGGTTGAGGTAGTTAATGCCTTGGGGAATGGAGAGGTATGACTGTCCAAATTCGAGTATGGGCAAGCCACCCTTCCTAGAATTTCATGTTTGAATTCTTGGGCAAGAAAAGAGCCACGAAATTTCCCCCAAGCCATTATTCACCCATCACTTTTTTTTTCTCTCACGTTTTTGGGGCTTGCTGGGCATTTTTCTCATGAAGTATGCTGTAAATTCACTGGTTTTCAAGTGGAGAGTCCCATTTTTGTGATGGTTGGAATGTGGGGAAAGAAGAGAATCCATTGGGAAGCTCAATAGATAAGTTTGATAGCTTGCTGTTTCCATTATTCTTGTAAAAACGTTTTTGAATTTCTAGATTTGGTTTCATTTGTGGAAAAATCGTTTTTGTGAACCTAGCTGTTATCTCCTACCTCAGAAATAGTTTTTGAATGTTTCCATCCATTGTGTGACTATTTATATGTCATTTTCGGGTGCCAACCTGTCACTGTTTTGCCCAAAATTTGTTTTGGTTCCCTGCTGCCAGTTAACGACTGTGTGAAGGTTGTTTTTGTCCCTTGAATGCCCATAAACCATTTTCCTATGTTTTCCTTCTTTTTCATAGCTGGGAAGGGCATTTTTGTGGTGGCTAACAATGGGAAAGAAGGGAAAACGATTTGGGGGTTTTATAGAGGCCGTTTTGGCCCACTGTGGGCTCATACATTTGTGGGAGAAATCGGTTTTCTTCCCTGGAGTTGATTCCCTCTTCCCCAATCCGTTTTTGGGTGTGCAATGATTTGGGAAAGACCCATAGACCGTATTCTGTGAATCCCATTGTTGAAATGTGTGTCCATGCCTAGTTTGAGTTGCTGTGTTTAAATGAATGTTGGGGTTGAGATGGGTATCCATTGCTTTGGGCTATGATCAGCTTGAGAGTCCCCTTTTTCTTGTAGATATCATGCCCAACTCGGGGGTGGTCTCTGAGTGCTGAAATAATACAGGCTGGGAAGAGACCTACAATTGGGAGGAACGTTGCAGCGACATAGCTAGTTGTGTGGGACAATTGCACAACAAATATAAGTGTTTTCTATCTATGTGTTTTGCCTCTACAATGCTTAAATTAAATGACTGTTATTGATATATTGAATGCATATGAAATTATGTGTGTGGATGAGTTTATCTCCACTGTGCATGTTTGTTGAATTTACATCTGCACACATGGGTTTTTAATTGTATGAATCTAATGAATGGGCTGAGTTTGTTTAAAAATCCCCATAGATTGGCATCATGCTCCCTTCCAGAAATTGGATAGATGGGTGGGGATGTTACAGGGAACAACTCTGGTATTGTAGCAGCCTTGTGGAGACCAGACTTCTTATATTTTGATATATCACGATCTCCTCTATTGTTTCCTATGGCATATTTTGATCCCTTATAAGTTGATAGATTTCTCCCCATTTGTATTCAGGAATTACATGAGTGACAACCTTCGTGTCCTCGAATTGAGTTTCCATGGTGGATTCTGGGACCATCTCGATGTCTGAATCCAATTCTAACACTTTGACTTTGCATTTAGAAACCCTTTTAGACATCTCTGGATCCTGTAGCATAAGAGTAGTATCAAACATTGACGCTGTCTATGTTTGAAATATAAGCAGAAATAGTAACATGAGGTCTACAAACAAAATATTGAATAACACAATTTTATTTTTAGTCAAGTTTATCAAATGAGACTACATGCATGCCCAAATTTCCATGCTATCAATCTGGTTACAAAATTACTTTCAATGCAGGCCATTTCTGAAATAAATGCAAATTTAAACACTCCTCTACTATGAAAACAATTTGAAAATAGTATCTCATATTTGTCATCTCTTTTCAAACAAAATGACCATATTAAGGACTAGGAAGAGAATCATTCGAATAGTCATCTTCTCTAGTGATAGTCCTATGGTTAGGCGCCAAATTTCCATAGTTATCTCAACATGGGATTATTGAAATTAGGGTATCAATCCTTCTTCAAGTAACTGGGCCATGAAAGAATTTGCTATCTAGGTCTTCAATAGGTAAAACCCTTGTTCAAATATTGTTGAGAGCGAGTACTTGGTTCAGATGCTCATAAGTCAATTTGCACAAAGAATAAGGGCACGATGAAGATTTGATGAGCATTCCGACTAGTAAGGGTTCAATGTTTCCCTCAATAATGGATTCAACCGACACTGATCAACTAGTACAGAGGAAGGAGAGACAAATTTGGGGCTACCACGCCTCTTTAGAAATGAAAATGATGGGCTTAATAACTTGTAAGACTAGGGAAGAAATAATGGCCCTCACCTAATCTCTTAATGCCCAATCATAAAAAAACAAGTTCATCAAATAAAACAAAATAAATCTACCTAGATAGTGTGTTTTTCGAGCTAGCATTTGAGTTGTTAGAATATTTTTTCCAGGTGGCATGAGAAAATGGCGTTCAAGAGTTGAGGGCCAAAACAAGACTGCTTTCTTCCCCTAAATATACCTTCAAACCCTCAAAGCTTAATGAATGGCTAGTGGAGGTTGATAACTCTTTTCATACAACTCACTCGCAAAGAATGTGGCTTTTTGTTCAAAATAAATGAATTTATAACTTGGAGCTAACATTTCGCACCAATTTGCACTTTATATCGATGACAAATTGAGTTTCAATCTGATGTGTTTCGGTCACAAATTTAGTTTTACGTCGACAAATTTGTAAGTTGAATGAGATATGTCTCGAAGGTAAAAATTAACATTGACATGAAATGAAAAAGAGAGGCCCAATATATACTGGAGTAAATTTCATTTGGAGCCGATAGTCTCAGAGCAAAATAGGAAAGTGCTTCGATATGTTTCGCAGTCAAATAGAAAAAGGCTCCAATATGCTTCGGGTTCAAAATTAAACCGACTGCAAAAAACCAAGAATTCAAAATTTTAAGTCCGTTGGCTATCTCAGAAGTTATTATTCACACTCAAAACATACAAGGAGAACATGAAACCATAAGAACCTCCGCCAAGTTTTGAGCAAAACATTCGTACTTGGTGTCAGATCAGAAATAGGCCCGATCGTATCAGTGCAAAACTTGGTTTGGCCGCGACCGTTTTAGAGAAAAATCGGGATTTTCTTTGACTGTTTCGGCAGGAAATTTGATTTGGAAGCGACTATTTCGGTGCTTAACTTGTTTTTTTTCTAACCATTTTGGCGAAAAAATTATTTTTACTCCGACTATTTCAACGAAAAGTTTGATTTTGCTCCAAAATATAAAAAATAAAAAAAAATTCTAAGTATAAAATCATCTATGGGGATTCAACTCTAATTTTTTTTGGAAATATAAAGAACCAAAAATTCAAGAAAAAACCAAAAGTTAAACTCACGATATAAGGAGGGGCCTTAAATTCTAAAAAAAAATTGGGGAAGGGGTTTCAACTGCAACAATTCACGACTAGCTAGGGAATTTAGATCTCTGAGAAGAAGCAACGAATATTCTTTTGGAATAGATAACATTGTTAGGGTAAGAATTATTTCTACTTATTAGTGACTTCTAATCGTAAGAGTCACCATCCATATACCTTGTAGTTGATTTAGTTCCATTTCAAATTGGAATAAGTATCACATGGATCACATATTATTGTTAGTATTTGGGGAATAGGGCATCTTGGTTAGGGATTCACAACTACTCTCTCGGTGACAAAAATATGAAGTTCATTTACCTACTCTATCCTTTGGAAGTAGCTAGGTAAGACACCATAGGTCTGTAACTATATCATGTAGATGTAATATTTTGTTCCTCATTCCTATACCACATGCATTTCTTTGATGCTTTAGCATTCTTTGATGCTTGAGTCATTCTAATATACAATTCCTTTGTCTTCAGAGGTATATCATAGGTTCTTTCATCCATAATGTCCTTTTGTGTGGGTAATGAATATTTTGTTTTGTTTACCATACCCACGGACAGTGAAAAGCCTTCTTTTAGTTTCATGAGAAGCATCCTCCCAATTTGCTTTGTATGTTCAATTCTTCATTTAATTATTCAAATATCAAATTTTGACTTTCATAGATATTTATATTTTAGAGAACCGTCAACTCTATTTGTGCCTTTTGGATTTGATATTTTTGATATAGGACCATTTTGATTGCTATACATCTGTAAGAATTGTTTCCTTTCCATGGTTCGGCCATAGTATACTACTTGAGACAGGGTGATTTAAGTGTATAGTAAGTGGATCCCCATGATAGTAGCCCGAAATTCATTATCCCAACTATTTACACAGGATTTAGCGATTTTAATTTAGAATGAACTATGTGATGAATGTTCCAGGAAACAACCAGATAGATAAGGTAAATAGGTTAAAATCCTTAAAATAATGCTTGGAATAACATTAATGACTCCTCACAAAAAGAAGAAACCTTTAGATTTTGAAGCATTCTTACACCTTCTAAACTTTTTTATTTTTCCTTTAGAGATATTCAATGAGTAATATCAGACTCTAACCTCCCATTCATCACTCTGATCATTGAGTTGAATTTATTAAAAAATAAACTAAACTAAACTAAACTAAAATAAAGTAAAGCATTTGACTCACCAAGATGAAATAAGAAATAAACAATAGAAAAGAAGATTTATTTATGTACATAAGTTTTCCCTAAACTAAGAAAAATACTGCTTGAGATCTTGGTTGTTTACGAGGAGAGTTTCTACTTCCCCTTGTAGATCTTGTAGTCTATAATTTTCTTGGCCAAGTTTCTCAACAATGGTGTAGGGGCCAATCCATAAATGTTGAAACTTGGTGTGCTTTCCCTTCTCTTTGTGGGATGTGTGGGGAACCTCCAACAATTAAATGATGAAAATGCATGATATATCAAAATAGCAGAACACATAAGGGATTTATTGATCGTGGGCCACTTCGAGGGGGAAACCTCCTTTGAGCAAGCTCAATACAAATAACTCATGGATGCCTTCATTAGCCTCAACACGTTATATGCTAAGTCTAAGCTAAACAACTATTACTCCCCATGAATGTGGGATAATACAATATACTCACGGGATGACTTACAAAGCATATGCATCCAACAACAATATACTAACAATGTGGGATAATACCATATACTCACGGGACGGCTTACAAAGCATATGCGTCCAACAACAATATACTAACAAAGTGAAGAGAAGGGTTGAAACGGGTTCCTAACATCCCCTCCCCCTTAGAAAAAGCTTTGTCCTCAAAGCTTTAGATTTGGAAATTATTGCTAAATCTAAAGGAGTGGTTCCCATGTAGCATCCTCTAGTTGCATTCCGTGCCACTGAATTAATACCTCTATGAAGGATCAAGAGAGAAGCTGATGAGTGCATCTATTGAGGATGGACTCTGGATCCAAAATGATGGATCCTTCATTATCTAGTTATGGTAAAACAATTTGTGCTCTGATGTTGGTTCCAAGAAATTTCTTTAGACAAGAGACATGAAATATTGGATGAATGCGGGAAGAAGGAGGAAGTTCCAATTTATAAGAAACAAACATAATCTTATGAAGAACCTTATATGGCCCATAGAAGTTTGGAGCCAACTTATGACGCCCTTTGAGTTTCAGGGAGGATTGCTTGTAAGGCTGTAGACGAAGAAAAACCATATCACCTACTTGAAAAGTGCGTTGAGAATGTTGCTGATCGACTTGTTGTTTCATTCGATTCCTTGCCATGTGAAGATTGTCTTGAAAAATACGAAGAATCCGATCTCAGGTTTGAAGAACCATGTCAACTGCTTGATCTGGTGAACTGCTAGGGGTGTATGGAAGAATCACTAGTGGTGCTTGACCATAGACTGCTTCATATGGAGTCATTTTAGATGTAGTGTGGTAGGAGGTATTGCACCACCATTGAGAGAGAGGGAGCCACTTTTCCCACTGATGTTGTTGTTCGGAGGTGAAGCAACGGATATAAGTTTCCAAAAATTTGTTGATAAATTCATTTTGACTATCTATTTATGGGTGATACCATAAAATCATCTTCAGTTTGGTGCCAGTGTGGCAAAATAGTTCTGTCCAAAAATGACTGGTGAAAGTTGCATCGCAATATGTGACAATGGAAGAAGGGATTCTATGAAGACGTAAGATCTGGTCTAGGAAAATCTGTGCGACTGAGGAGGTGGTATAGGGATCGATGAGGGCACAAAAATGACTATATTTATAGAGGTAATCAACCACAACTAAAACCACTGTCTTCCCTCTAGATTTAGGGAGCCCTTCAATGAAATCCATAGAAATATCTATCCAAATCCATGTAGGGATGGGAAAGGGTCCGAGTAATCCTAGAAAGAGTGTCGTTTCACCCTTGTTGCACTGGAATGTATCACATTTAGCCACTATGTGTTGAATTTTCCTTTTCATTCCCCTACAAAATAAGTTACACCGTGCCCGCTCAAACATTTTGAGGAACCCAATGTGCCCTGCCGATGGAGTAGCATGGAGTTCATAGAAGGAAACCTATTGAAGATTTGTGCTATAGGGAAGCACCAGACGACCCTTTTATATCAGGTTAGCACCATCCCAAGATAAATGCAATACAACAAAAGGGTTTTTGGCCAATCGTTGGATGATTTGAGATAATGAGTAGTCATTATCATATCCTTGATAAACAGATTGCAACCAATTTGGAAGAGGCATAGAAATAGTTGAAAGAGAAACTTGGTCATCAAATGTGTCAGAAAGAGAATCCGCCAAGATATTGTCCTTACCCTTCTTGTAAGTGATATCATAGTCATAACCCATGATTTTGCTAACCCATTTCTATTGTGCTGGGGAGGAGACCTGTTGTTCCAAGAAATATTTCAGACTCTGGTGATCAGTCTTGATGCAGAAATGATTCCCTAATAGGTATGGCTGCCACTTCTGTATTGCGTGCAAAATAGCCATCATTTCCTTCTCATATGTAGAGGCGACTAAATTCTTACCGGAAAGGGATTTGTTGGTGAACGCAATGGGATGTTCATCTTGAAGGAGAACATCACCAATTCCATTGTTTCAAGCATCACTCTCAATAGTGAAGGGCTTGGAAAAATCAAGCATAGCTAGAACATGTGCAGTACACATAGCTTGTTTTAGTTTGTTAAATGCACACTCAGTAGCATGTGTCCATGTAAAAGCATCCTTTTTCAATAGAGCAGTTAATGGAGCTACAATCTTCCCGTAATCCTTGACAAACTTGCAGTAGTATCCAGTCAATCCCAAAAAACCACGAAGGATCTTGAGTGTCTCAGGATGTGACCAATTTTTCACGGCATCTATTTTGGTAGGATCCATGCGACCCCCTTGTGCTGAAATAATATGCCAGAGATACTCTACTTCGTCCTGTCCAAAAAACACATTTAGATTGTTTGGCATGGAGATGATGATCAAATAAAAGTTGTAGTACAAGATCCAGATGCTGGAGATGCTCAGCCCATGTTTTACTATAGATGAGGATATCATCAAAGAATACCAGAATGGATTTCCGCAAGTAGGGCCAAAATATTTTATTCATCAACGCCTGGAATGTGGAAGGAGAATTAGTGAGGCCAAAGGGCATGACCAAAAACTCATAGTGGCCATCATGTATGCTGAAAGATGTTTTAGCGATATCATCCTCATGAACTCGAATTTGTTGATACCTAGAATGAAGATCCAACTTGGAGAAAACAATTTGCACCATGAAGCTCATCAACGATAGGAATCAGAAACTTATCCTTGATTTTGATGTGATTAAGTGCTCGGAAGTCAATGCATAGGCGCCATGACCCATATTTTTTTCGGACAAGAAGAACTAGTGAAGAAAAGGAACTAGTACTAGGGAGAATAATACCTTGCTTCAATAAGTCCCAAATGAGCATCCCAATCTTTGTCTTTTGGTGAAATGGGTAGCGACAGGGCCTGATGTTGGGAGGAATGATTCCAAGAAGGAGCTGAATACGATTGTCCTCTGGTCTTGAAGGTGGAAATCCCACTAGTTCAACAAAGACACATGCATATCTATCCAAAATTTGTTGTAGACCCAAAGGAGTAGTGGAGACCGTTGATGGGTGCATTTGAATGGAGTGGAGCTGAGCGATGACACCATGTGAATTCTTCTTAAGGATATTTTCCATGCGTTGCAAACTGATGATGTAGAGAGACCCTAGTTTTAAGCCCTTGAATGTGTGTTTTTTTCCCATTGACTGAAAACTGCATCCAAAGTTTAGCAAAATCCCATAAGATGGGGCCAAGTGTGTATAACCATTGAGTGCCCAAAACCACATCACATCCTCCTAAGGGAAAGGAAAACATGTCAGAGCACAAGTTATAATCTCCAATAGAGATACGTACATTGAGACACTTCCCCTTGTAAGGTAAGGTGGCCCTATTGGCAATCGTGGCTTCAAATCTAAAGCAAGGATGGACAAAATAATCAATCTGTTTGGCGATCTGAGGGTCAATGAAGTTATGAGTGCTACCAGAATCAATGAGTATTGTAAGAGGGAGCTTCATGAAGTAACCCTTGACCAACATTGTTTGTGGGGTGGTGACTCTGACTAAAGCATGGAGATATATCTCTGGGTGGTCGTCCTGAGAAGGCGAGTCAACATGTGGCTGTTGAATGTTGACCTAATCATCTACTGTATCCTGAACTTCTTCACCAATTTCAATTGCAGGGAGAGAATCCACATCCAAGAGATAAAGCTTTTGCTTAACACATCTATGTCCCTGAGTGAATTTCTCATCACGATTATAACAAAGCCCTTTTTATCTACATGCTCACATCTCTTCTTCAGAAAAATGCTTGATAGGAGTTTCTCTAGGAAATGGCGTGATGGGAAGTCGTTGGGAAACCATATTTCTAAATGGAACAAAAGTGGATTTGGAGCACTGTTGGGATGTGATGTTGTCCTCCGCTAACTTAGCTAACCCCAGGGATTCCATCATTATGCTAGGATATAACATTTTAACCTCAAATCAGATTACATCATTCAGACCACTGACAAAAAAACTCCTGTAGAATTCATCAGGCAATCCTTCTGTGTGATTGGCCAATTTCTCAAATTCTATTTGATACTCTCTCACAGTTCCAATTTGGAAAAGTTAAGTGAGTGCTCTTGTGAAGTCATCAAAAGCATTAGGACCAAATCGTTGCAAAAGGAGTTGGCAAAAATATGTCCATTTTGGATCTTCATGAGCCTTGATGTACCAACGAAACCATTGAAGTTCTTCATGTTCCAAATGAAAGGATGCAAGTGGAAATTTGTTGACATCAAAAGTATTATGCAAATTGAAATATTGTTCTTCCTGAGGGTATATCCATCCAGTTGGATCATCACCGTTGAAGTGAGGAAAATCAAGCTTCGGCCCACGAAAATTGTTGGAAGAGGAGAACCCAGTGTCTCCAGAAGACTTTAGCTATTGTCTATTATTCATGGCTAAATGCTGGATATGGAGGCCAAGTATTTTTTTTCATCAAGATCTTGGAGTTTGGTCTTGAGGGATGCAAGTTCTTCCTCCATGTTTTTTGCTCCTGCGTGGGTGACAACTATAACCAGGAATTTTTTTTTTTAAGGGGACAATGGGTATAAAAACAAAAACAAAAAATTCTTTAGTAAAGGAAAATTTGGATTTGGGAAAAACTCTGATGGGTAATTGGGGTTTGGCTAGGTTTTGGACACTTTCTAATGGTCAGGGAAGCAGAAAATGGGGATTTTAGAAACGGGTTGAAAGAATGGGAAAATTGGCCCAAGAGGTATAAATAAGAATAAATAGGAAATGAACATTGCGGCAAACTTTGAAGGAGATTGGGTGAAAATCGAAGAAGTTATGGCGAAACCTAAAAATAGACAGATGTGGGATTTCTGGCTTTGGGAAGTGGAATTTGGGATAGGGTCATCAGGAAGGAAATATTTAGAATGGAAGTGCAAGGATTCCAGTGAATTTTCAAGGGAAACAGAGCTAAAGCAAAGAGGACATGGAAAAAAATAGAAATTTGTACTTTTTTTATTGAAATTGATCTGTAACGGCTCGGAATTGATCTGCAACAACTCAGAATTGATCTGCAATGGATTTGGATAGATGTAATATGCTATTTATCAGTTGGAAATATATATGGTCCCCAGGTATGCTTGGATTCCTAAAGGTTCATGGGATTCAATTGGCTACCAATGCTGTGTAATGAATTGCGTATTGGGGCAGTACCCCTCACTCCACAGCTCAGGTAAAAATGATAACCTCTTTGCCACAAACGACAACTCTTGGTTTACTTCATGGATGGGAACTATTTAATCAGGTAGGGTTCGTTGCACTTTTCGTTGGCAGGTCCTCTCAATGGGCCATCTACTTAGGGGTTCCAGTGGTATTCCTCACAATGAGTTTTAGGGCTATGCCCAGGTACTTACCACATTAAGCGGATATAGATTATTCTCAGATCCGAAACTGTAATTGAAAGGAACAATACAGATGCAAAGAAAAAGAACTACTGCAATAATCACAATGCCTACAGGCCACTGTGATAAAAACAAATTGGCAGAAATTCCACCCAGTGAGCCCAAGAAAGTGCCCTAATAACAGATACGGGGAACCTCCAACAATTAAATGATGAAAATGCACGATATATCCGAAATAACATAACATAGAAGGGGATTATTGATCGCAAGCCACTTTGAGGGGGAAACCTCCTTTGATCAAGCTCAATACAAATAACTCGTGGATGCTTTCATTGGCCTCAACGCATACTTATATAGTAAGTCTAAGCTAAACAACTATTACTCCCCATGAATGTGGGATAATACAATATACTCACGAGACTACTTACAAAGCATATGCATCCAACAACAATATACTAACAATGTGGGATAATACAAAATACTCACGGGATGACTTACAAAGCATATGTGTCCAAAAACAATATACTAACAAAGTAAAGAGAAGGGTTGAAACGGGTTCATAACTGGATGATCCTATTTCAGAACTAAGTCTCCTACCTCAAAATATTTCTTTCCATCTTTTTGATTTTCAAACCATATCTTAATGTTACATCGATGAAAATTAAACTTATCTCTACCCTTTTGTCTTTCTTCTTCAAGTTTTAGCAAAGTATTAATTCGTGATTGCATGATCTTGCTATCGTATCCCCGAGATTCTTGAGCTAACTGCAAGGAAGGTAACATAACATTTGGAGGAAGTATAGCCTCTTTCCCATAAATTGATGTGTAAGTATAAACTCCTAGAGAATTCTTTTGTGTGACCCTATCATCCCATAAAGAATTAGGAAGAGCTACATGCCAATTTCTCTAGTTTTCAATAACGATCTTTTTTAAAATTCTAATCAAGTTTTTATTAGTAGACTCTAATAACCCATTCCCTTGTGGATAATAATTTGAAGAGTAATGCAATTTAATTCCCTTTTCCACAGAAAATTCACTTAACTTCAAAGAAGAGAAATAGGAAGCATTGTCAAAGACTAGAGAAATTGGAACCCCAAACCTAGTTATGATGTGTTGGCTTAAATTGACCCAGAGGTTTCCAATTAGACCCTGGTTCTTTGCGGTTCTCCCTTTGACCAAAAAAACCCCTTCGCACCGGCCCTTTTGGCAACAACCTGCGAGCAGGTTGAGGTCTCACCCGAGGTGTATCTTTATGGGGTACTGCGGAATCAGGTTTCCACAGTAAATGATAAGTTGTTTCTGTGAACAAGCTACGCAGCGCAGGATAGAAGGAGTGTACTGCGGGGCAAGGTGATGCGGTGCGTAGCAGGATCTATGTTGCGAGCAGTACTGTGCGGTGCAGGAAATACTGCGGGCCATACCAAGGGTTTTTTACTGCTGCGAATCTTCTACTGGAACCACGAATCACCCACAATTATCCTCTACTAGGAAAATCTCAGAAACGTTAAGGCATTGAAATGAATATCACTCATCCATTCATTCAGGCACTTACCGATTATCTTTCTAGCCTTCGTCAAGAACTTGGATTATTACAACGTGAACTGAAATGAAAGATATGATTAACTGTGCTGTGTTCCTTCACTGTGCTTAAGAAAGTATTTAACTTAAATGACTGATTCACGACCTTAACATAGAATTGAAATGTCTACCATTCATCTGCCTCTGTGGAACCTAGCATATCATTCCCAAACTTCTCCTATTGGTAAATGCATATCAAAGTTCTCATATTACAGTATGCAAGGAAACATTCAAGCATTCATTCTACAGAAAATACAGACAGTCATTCATTCATAAACATCATCCCATAACACAAGATTTAACATGGTTCACTTCCCCGGATGGAAAGCTATGTCCACAAGAACAGTTGGTAATATATTTCTTTCAAAAGGGATGGGGCAACCATTCTTAGTCTGCGCACTCAGCTGTAGACTCTCCTTTCTCTCGACTAGGTCTCTGCGCACACAGCTGCAGAGCCTTTACAATATTCTCAGCTCGAAGAGATTTTATAATACAAAAGGGTTATCTCCGTAAGTTCTCAACAACAACAAAAGAATAACACTAATACAGAAGGAGAATATCTCACAAAGTGAACCCAACAAATCCCAGAACAACCCAAACCCCCATCCCATACAAAATGTCTTCTTAAATAGATCATGCCCGAAGGTCATGTTTGTACAATGCCTAAGACCTAAAACCCAAAACCCTAAGGGTTTCCAAAACTACGCCGATTTTCCAAATCGGCTTGCTGGCTCCTGGTAGCGTCTGCTTGATCATGGCGAATCTCCACATCCCCATTCTGTCGCTATTGGCCTTCCTATCGCACATGTGCCTACAGGATTCTTCTACCAAACTATTTCTCTCTAACAATTTTTCCTTCTAAGTGTGACAAACGTCGCTTTCCTTAAAAACCCACGCGTGGCCGCCTTCCTGTTTTGCCTACATTCACCGCTCAGAAATCCTGAAGCATCTTTCCAAAAATGGCTGCTACCGGTCGAGTTGGTAACTACACTTGATACTTGTCCAGCACACCAGTTTGTTGGCTCCACGTGGCCTCCTAACTCCGCAACACTGCTTCTGCGCAGTACTGGTCTTCGCATCACGACCAAAAATTTGACACTATGCGTAACTCCGTAGTCTAGTCAAAAGTTGGATGCTGCGCACAACTTTGTAGCATCCTCAATACTTAGCCAAAATTGTGTTTTTGAGCTGCGCTCAGCTCAGCTTTCCCTGCTTGCCTCAAAAAGGTGCTTCCAAAACTTTAACTCAACCTGGGCCCAACATGCCCCTAACACTTACATGTGGCTCGTCCTCGAGCCATTAATTTTTTCAGCTGTCTCACTCTGCGCTGTGACCAGTGGGACGAACTTGGCCGTGAACTCGTCATATGTACTGCACAACTGTACCACTACTTCTCTTGTATCCTCCTCAACCTGTTTAATTGTTTCAAGCAGTGTTGGAGTTATTTCTTGTCCAATTTGATCTTGTACTTGCTCCTGGTTATCACGCAGTTATGCTAAATTATCTTCAATTTGCTGCGATACCGCCATGGAATTCTCCAGGAGCTGCTGCAACTAATTATCCATCTCAGTCTCTTTTTGGCATAATTCATGTACTTCTTTCTTTAGGGTGGATATCTCCTTGTATCTCGACAACCTTTCTCTAGGTGGCAGAGCTTTCACCTCTGTGTTCAACTTGTCCAGCGCGGTCTATTTTTCTTGTACCGCGGTCTTGACCTGCAGCAACCCTTGATCCTATTCAAGGGTCACGATTTCTTGTGAAACCTTATCCAGGAGAGATTGGCACTTATCCATCTCACTTGTGATGCTTTCCGAGGCGGCGCTCACTGCTTTCTCTCTGACTTGCTGTTCAGTTAATGGCGCCTACTTATTCATCTTATCCTTCAATGTGGTAATATCGGCCTCGTAATAGATCTCTTTATCCTGCATCTCTGACTGCAAGGATCTCACCTTATCTTCGATCCTCAGAACTATGTCCGTAGGATCATCCTGGATTTCTATGTCTTTGATATCCTTCACCACATTGGATATGGTGGTCTCCAAATTTTGTCGGCTGTCCTATTCGTTGCGTAGCTATACTTATGCCTTTTGCTGAATTTGTCTGTTTGCTGTGGTGAGTTCTGCCTGTAACTTCATTGCTTCAACCGTCTGTTCATGCATCTCCTCCATGATCTCCGTGTGGATGAAGTGTAATCCTGGAAACGATATTTTGGCTAAGTCAAGCTCTACCCTCTCGACTCCCTTTGTGTCCAAGACCACCTGCTCTGCCATTGGTAGCACAATAGCCAATGGGTCCACATGGACAATCCTAGTCTTTGATGGTAGCGTTATTGCTAGCTACTGGCTTCCTTGCTGCGAGGTTTGTACCGACCTCCTTTCAGCCCTTGCTTCCTTCGGCATAATAAGGCTTTTCTGGACATCGTCCATTTTATTGATTAGGCCTTGCATTGTGAGCCTCGTCTGGTGCAGGTCATCGTGGATGACCTTGTCCTTCTTTTCCTTAGCCACCATAAGCTCCTTCATCTGCTCTGAGACTGTTTCAACTATCATCTCGTAGTCATCATCGTTGAGGACTGCCTATGATTGAATCTTTGTAGCCTTCACCTTTTTCCTCGATTTTGGCTTCTCCGAAGTCTCAGCTTCTTTTCTCTTCCCTGTTTCTTCAATAATTGGGCATGAGAGCGGGATCGACTCATCTTCTGCTGAATCTATCTCCATGTCCATGACCTCTACATGGAACTCTGCTGGCCAATCTTTCATGAGGTCCTCAATATCCTGCTCGTACATGATGTAATTTCTTGGGAATCACTCCGGTTTTCTCATTTATGCTTTCGGCGATATGAATATACATTTCATATCCACCTCAAAGTCGATGATGTGGATATACTTCACCGTGACCTGCTTTATAATGCGGGGTGTCTTCGTGATTGCGTCGCATAGCTGGATATAGTATTGGTAAAATGCTTCTACTGTTGCATGTTGGCGCTCTGCATTTGTGTTTCCCCAGAGGTTGACAAACTTAAATCCTCTAGCATCCTTGGTGTCCATCATGACGCCCGCATAATCTCGCGGCTCCTTCCATCTGCACAAAGCAATCAGGACGATGAGCCAGGTGAAATGGAAGTGGCTTCCATTCACCTGCGTGTCGTTGAGTTCTTCAAGGAACTCATTCAACAAAAATTGACACCAATTGAAGCTGTGGCCTTCGGCCGCTGCGACACCAAGGAGTATTGCGCCCACAGGAACCTCCGAAGGTCTAGCTGTTTTAAGCATCTTTCCTGTGAGCAACTCCGTTATGAATCTTGTTGCTTGGTCCTCTATATCCTCTGTCGGGAATCCTCTTTTTGCCTTTACCACCGAGTGGGTCTTCTTCATATTCTCAACAACCTCTTTTTCTTTGCTCTTCCGCTGGAAGAATTGATTCGGATCCTTACCGCGCTTACTTAGCCCGGTGATGCAGTGGATCAAATCAATATTAATGTCAATGTTTGTGTCCAACCATAGATAACCTTGGTGGATTCACGCCATGAGTGTGTGAACCACATCATTCAGTTCTGGAGAGCAGTCAAAATGTGGCAATCTCAGCAAGTTCAGTAGCCCTGACTGAACGACAGGTGCTAACCAACTGTCAGCTACCAAGTTCAGAGTTCCCTTGGCATCCTTTTTCCAGCACATATACTGGTCTAGTTGAAAATCTGGGTATTTGGGAACATCTGGCTCATCTTTCTTCATTCCCAAGAGGTCATAATCCTCCCATTTACAATCTGCTATCTTTCCCAACAGATTCTTACCAACGTTTACATGCTTTGACATAGGCGACAGTGGGATGTCGTATCTCACATTCTTGGACAATTTAAACAAAGGGGCATTCAGTGCCCGTAGAGAGATATATTCAGGTGTCATCTTTAAAGGTTTTGTCTGAAAGACTAGTGCTTTCTGTGCTGAGGATCCCAACTATACAATGTTGGATCGAGGTGCAGTTACAACTTTTCCCTTATCTTTTGGTTTTTCCTGCATCGTGGGATTAATTCTTGGTTATCTGTGGGATCCTTCACCTTGTTCTATGATGACCTTCTTAACTGGGGTTTTCATTAACTGTTGAATCCCTCCTTGCTGAAAGATCCTTAGGGATTCTTCAAGGGTCAGTTCTTCTTCTCTAAAGGAAGGTTTGGACATTAAAAAATGAGGTAGCGGCTAAGGCAGACAAAATGCAGATGGCTACTAGCTCAGAGATGTTAATCGCAAGAAATTTCTAAGTTCTTGGTAACGCCCGCGAGTCTCCCAACGGTGTTATTTATAGGTGTCGTAGACCCTCTCGTGCGCCCTTCAACGGCTAGATAAGCATTTAATGTGGTGTCCATTGGCAAATTTGAGTGGATCCTTCGGTCTTTTCTATCGTCAGCGTGCTCAGAACGACTATCTTCTCTTTAAATTCTGAAGTGGTTGCTGCAAGGGTCATTGTTGGCCCGGTTTTGCAACCAGGCTTAGTGCTATGGGCACCTGCTAACTAGTAGCAGCAGTTTCAATGGAAATAAATAACAATAAACTAATTAAACAAGACTAATCATGGATCTAAGCAAAGATATTAAGCAAATAACAAAGATAATTTAAAATCAAGAACAAGAACATATAAGAATAATAAATTTGTATTGAAAGAATGAGGCAAGCAAGTGCTTGCGGAATCAATACCTCTAATGGTGAGGTTGAATGGCTCCAAGGATGAGCAACTCCAATCTCCAATGGTCTCTTCTCCAATGTGGTTTGCAATGGCTAAAATGCTCAGGGGATATTTCAGCAGCATAAGGATGAGATAATGGATGGATGTGAAATGAGGAGCCCCTACCACCTTTTTATAGGTTTTGGTGGTGGGAAATACCATTTGTGGTTTTGTGGAAACCAAATGGTATTGACCAACATGGTTTAGGTACTTTTCCCTCCTTTTTCCTTTTTTGAATAAAAATAATATTTTAATTCCCTTTTTAATATTTTTGGGAATTTGGACCCTTTTTGAGGGTTTTTTATGATTTTCTTGGAAAAATAATCTTTTTTAATGGAAAAAGGGGTGTACTAAGGTCTTTTGGTGACCTTTTGTTGGTTTCAGAGGCTCAGATGGTGGAAAAGTGGACAAATGGGTCATGTGAATAAGGGAATGAGCTAGTGAGCACTTTTTAGGTGTTAACAGATTGCCCCCTGATGTGTGAGGGCAGGAGCTCATCGTATGGCCGATAGACATCATAGTTCTTTTGTCCTTTTTTTCTGGGGTTTAGGGGAGAGAAGAGACCAGTTGGAGACTGGAGCCATGGCCCTTGGAAGTTGCAAAAACAAAAAATATTACATGGCCTCAATATGAATGAGGTATAATCTCTGATGAAGGACGAGGCGGGCATTCCCATGCTCGTATCAAGACATATACAAAACAATTAGTCCCAAGAAGGGGGATCTAATACGTAAAGAAATATACTGGTACATCATAATGGTCCAGATGGGACATTGTTGTGGGATATAGTCATGATCATGGATGATCTCAATAACTTATACACTGGAATAACTGTTGAACTGCTGAAACTGAAGGTGTTCAACATCTGTATGAACTTAATGACTGTGAGCCATCTTTGGGAAGTATTTGTATCTGTATACTCGAGGGAGTATAAAACTGGGGTACATCTGAATACTGTCGCCATACGCAACCTAGATATCTATAGAAAAAATGTAACTGGTTGTATCCATAGGTAGACTTCAAAATGTGGAGGAGTCAGGTGGTATCCGGGGTCTTCGACTAATAACTGAGCGGACGAATGCCCTGTGCGAGTCTCAACGATGCGATCAAGGTGTTTGAAGTCGAGCATGTGAGAAACAACCATTTGGAGAGGCACTGAGGACTCTTCTCGAAATGATTCGTAGGTACTCATCATAAATGGGGACGAGTCCAAGACACAGGGACCTCTAGGTCTATCCTCTGGAATAAATGTGGTTGTCGTCGACAGAGGGAGACCAACAACTAACAAGGCAATGCTGTTTCCTTGATAGGAGCACGAGGTGTAAAACTGAAGTGTTGTAGTACTGATGGTAGGACTGCCATACTTGTGGGAACGGGAAATTAATGGGTCAAAAATGGGTAGAATCAAACTTCCTTTATTCAGAGCATGATGACATGGTTGACCTGGCAGCGGATGGAATTGACTTGTAGGTGTAGGGATCATAGCTTTTTTAGGGACTGAAGGGTATGTACTGACTCCGGGGGGGGGTAACGTTGATGGTAGCTTTCAAGGGAGTTTTAGAGTGACATACTGCAGAATACTCTGAACAAAGGCGACCAGAATGGGGAAGCTGCTATGTGAGTAGACATGATCTGTTGTGGCGCCAAGAGGCACCATTGATTCCTTCTTCGTAGTTTTAATGAGCTCCAAGAAGGGATAAAAGTGTGCTCTGAAATGGTACGGTCCTGTGGATTTTGTGAGCCCAGGACGGCTCATGATCATGGTTGCTTTCTTGTTTAGAGAGTCTGAAAGCGATAAGTGGACTCTATTGGTGTTTCTTTTTCGTAAGTTTAGTCTCCAAGGCCCGAAAAAGCATAAAATGATGCGGATGGAGAACTCTTCTAGCCGATGTGACTAGAGTATACCTTTTTCGTAATTAGTCTACGAGGTCTGGAAAAGGGGTAAACTTATACCAGGTAGACGCCCTTTCGGATACGTTTAGCGAGCATGAAAGGAAGCAAGATTGCTCGGCGATCTTTTCATTGTTTTAGGAGTCAGAAAAGAGCTTAACAGAAACTCCCTAAGTGCCTTTTTCGTAAAAGAGGTTGCTCGGCCCGAAAAAGGGATAAAACTATACCGACCAAAAATGGATTGATGAGGGCAAGAAAAGGTCTCAAGCATCGTCATCAGTGTGGAAAACTGGATCCGGTGACATAAAGATTGTCGGACACGGCGAACGGCCGATGTGGCATGCAAACCGAGGTGATGAGGGAGCATGGAAGAAATGGCCGAAAAATCGAAAGGTGAGAGCGAGAAATGATCTCAAGTATCATCACGAGCACGGAAAACTGGATCCAGCTATATAAGGCACGTCTAAAACGGAGAGCGGCCGATGTGGCATGCAAACCGAGGCGACGAAGGGGGCATGGGAAAAAATGCCCGAAAAATCTAAAGGTGAGAGTGAGAAATGATCTCAAGCATCATCACGGGCACGAAAATATGAATCCGACAGTGCAAATGGTGCGAAAAACGGAGGTCATAAGGACTCCGGAATGGTTAAAGGAAAGAACTAGGTTAAAAAATGGCTACAAATAAAGGTGATCCCACCAAGCGAAGGATGCAGTGGTGGGGAGAAATGATGACCCGTGGGGGAAAAATACTAGGTGTATCAAATCAACTGAAATATACAAGTGACACGTGACCTCAAAAATGGTTGAGATCACGAGTATGAAAAAGTGAGCAGGGTTAATGACCTGCCCCCATGCTATGTGCATGGGGGTTTGTGATTGTGGATCACATGTGTGTTGGTTTGAACGATGGGCTCATTGAGGTGTTGAGATAGAGATGATGGGGTAGGTTCAAAATGACTGATCATGCCCCTTATCTCGGGGTCGAGGTAATCTATTATGCCCCCTAACTCAGAGGTGTCAATGTGGTGCAGATGTTGTCTCAGAGAGAGATCAATAGGGCATTGAGAAACTGCTGGCAGGGTGTTATACCATGAGGCTGTGGGTCGTGGTGGCATACTGAAGTGATGATATGATGATGGGGGATTCCCTTTGTGGGGTTGATGCCCCCAGTATCTCCGACGAGGATCACGATGATGACGAGTAGGCAAGGTTTTGGGCCTGCCCCCATGTTGTGGACATGTGGTTTCCTGGTCGATTTGAAAGGGTTGAACCTGTGTGTCAAAGGGATCAATGGAAGGGGCCGACCGGACAGAGGGGTATCCAGTGGAGATCGTATAAATGGCGGGGTCAAGGCCAGGCATTTCAGTATCTGACCAAGTAAAGACATCAGTGAATTCTTGGAACAGTTGTTGGTATTCTCCGATCTCATGCTCACTGTGGGAGGTTCCTAATGTGATGGTATGAAGGGCACCAAGTGGGCGAGAGATGTCAATGTGGATGACGGGAGAAATATTGGCCATGGGATCCGTTAACCAGTCGATTTTAGTAGGAAGGAAAACCGTGGACTCAACCGCGGATTGGGTAGCGGTGGTGGATGACGTCTCTTCCGGGAGGAAGTATGAACGATGGTGCATGTCTTCCCCGGGATAATCAAAGGTAGTAGGAATCTTGAGAACCTCTTCATCATTGTGGGAGCTTTGAGTGGTCAAATCGAGTGATGAGGTAGTGGTAGTTGAAGAGATCATGTAGATGGTGTTAATCTCTCCGGATGATGATGATGCGGGAGGGTAGATCTGCTCGATAGTAGGGGGTGCCGTCTCTAGGTCCAAATTGTTCATCTCGTAGAGAGCTGCTCTATAGTATGGGATGTCAGGACAGTTGTGGGAGTAGTGGCCATAAATACCGCATATCGCACATGGGTGGTTGGTACGCAGTGATTTATCACGAGGCATGGGGTTTGGATCGAGCTTGACCACCGGGATGTTGGGTTCGTCGTCTAGCATTTGCATGTGTTCCTGCAATGCAGGTAACTGCGGGCACTGATGGGTTGGATGGCCTAACTCATCACACAGCGAGCATTTTGGAGGAGCACGAAATACGGAGGGAGGTTTAACTACCTTGAGTGGGGGAACCGCAGTGTATGGTTGTGGGCCTCTGCCCCCAGTGGGCCTGACGAATGGAGGGGGATTCGTCGACGACGAAGGAGTCGTGATACCGGGAGGTGGTTGGGTAGAAGTAACAATGGGTTGCACCGGTTGTAGGATGACATTTGGTGTCGGCGGTCGAACGGGAGGCGGAATATACCACACGGGTAATCCCAATGTTAACCCGGGTAGACTAAGGGTAGCCATAACCGGTGCGCTTACTACACCCGAAGGAGGAAATAGAAAGGGGATTGTGTGGATGGGTGTTGTTAACACCCAAAAAGTGCTCACTAGCTCATTTTCCTATTCACATGACCCATTTGTCCACTTTTCCACCATCTGAGCCTCTGAAACCAACAAAAGGTCACCAAAAGACCTTAGTACACCCCTTTTTCCATTAAAAAAGATTATTTTTCCAAGAAAATCATAAAAAACCCTCAAAAAGGGTCCAAATTCCCAAAAATATTAAAAAGGGAATTAAAATATTATTTTTATTCAAAAAAGGAAAAAGGAGGGAAAAGTACCTAAACCATGTTGGTCAATACCATTTGGTTTCCACAAAACCACAAATGGTATCTCCCACCACCAAAACCTATAAAAAAGGTGGTAGGGGCTCCTCATTTCACATCCTTCCATTATCTCATCCTTATGCTGCTGAAATCTCCCTTGAGCACTTTTAGCCATTGAAGCAACCTTGGAGAAAGAGACCTATTGGAGTTTGGAGCTACTCATCTTGGGAGTTGCTCAACATCAACCTTCACCATTGAAGGTAATATCGCAAGCACTTGCTTGCCCCCCATTTTTCAATACAAAAATTATTTCTTATGTTTCTTGTTCTTGATTTTGGAAATATTTAAATTATTTGCTTAGATTCTTGTTTAGATCCATGAAAAGTATTGTTTATTTAGTTTATTGTTTTTATTTCTATTGAAACTGCTACTACTAGTTAGTAGGTGCCCATAGCACTAAGCTTGGTTGCAAAACCGAGCCAACAGTTTTTGGCGACTCCGCTTTGGTTTGAACTTTAGATCTCTAGCTTTGCCATTAAATCTTAGTTTTTATGAGTTTTTAACCATTAGATCCATAGATATGCCATCTTAGACAGCAGATCCATTGCTGTTCTAAGATTTGGCCCCAAAAAACAGCCCTAAATTTTAAATTTTCGAGTTCGTTTCTCGTTTTCCGTGCACGGCTTCCGCCTCGCGGCTTTTTGTCAGACAGTCGCGCGGTCCATCGCGACTTTTCTGCATTTTTCCGCGCGGTCCATCGCGGCCTTTTTCCAGACAGTCGCGCGGTCCATCGCGACTCTTCTGTGTTTTTCCGCGCTGCACACCGCGGCTTCGCGGCCTTTTTCCGCGCTGTCCATCGCGACTGTGCGCCCAAAACCTGCGCGGTCCATCGCGACTGTGCGTCCAAAACCCGCGCGGTCCATCGCGACTGATCGGCCAAAACCCGCGCGGCCCATCGCGGCTGTTCGTCCAAAACCCGCGCGGCTGAATTTTTTCATTCGGCCATCCCGATTTTGAAAAATATTTTTTACTGTACTTTCTGCCCATAGCATATTTTTTACAGTATAAAATCCTGCATATTTTCCAGATTTAGAAAAATTTTTTACTATTTAAAAGTGCATACATATATCTTTTTAAAAATTTTCAAGAAAGTGAAAGAAAGATTCATTTTGCATTCTTTATCTAGATTCAAATTTTTTCTTGTTTACTTCTTTAGAATCTTGCCCTTAGCAAATTTTATTGAAACGAAGAAATCCATTTATTTCTTTTAGAAGTTTATTATTTGCTTTCATAAATCCAAAAAATCCATTATTTTTTGAGTTATTTTTGAAAAAACAAATTAATTTCTTTTTAGTGAAAAAAGTCTTAAATATTTGCTCGTTATTTTTCGAAAAGTCCTTTATTTTTTGAAAAATTTCCCTTAAAGCATTTAATTTTTTCAAGTTCAGTTTATAACACCTCACGTGCACTCACACGATCACTTAATTGAACTAAGACTTAAAACTTACCCTAATTTGAACACACTCTTAACCCCACTTGGGGAACACGAAAAGAATTCTTGTAGCTAGGTAGTATTGGGGGGATAGGTGTTCCAATAACACCCCTCAGTTCATACATCTGAGACATAGAAGTTGTCCAATTAGGGAGCTAAAATCTCTTAGTACTTTTTGGCGCGGTCACAACCGGTTTGTGGGAAGGCCTCTCCCCTAGGAGGGTTGAAGTCGCGAGGATGGTTCCGGAAGCCTGAGTGGGATACCGAAACCCATTCAGTAACCGAAGGGCTACCATTCGCAGTTCTCGGGATATCCCTGTATTGGGATATTGCGATCAAAGGACCAAACGGCAGATTTACCTTTTCTCGACGCGTCATGAACGGAGTATCCTAGTAGCCTGTCTTTTTAGGATTGATTACCCGGTGTCCCTCCCGGTAGGGGGATATCTAGCCGTTGTCTCTACATTCATATTGTCTGACTTGGATTTCATCACCTTGCAGGGGATATCGTCTGTTTGAGTCACAATACTTTTAGATTAGGTGTTTGCATGATCTTTACCACCTTTTGAGTCTAGTTACACCTATTTTTTCTAGGAGCCGCTTGCATGTTGGTATTCTGACCGGTTGTTGCATTCCTCCACTTATTGTAGCACAGCTGCTAGAATAAGTGCATTTTTTGAGGATTGATTTTTTGGCCTGTGAGCCTTCTTTTTTTCACTCCCCTTTTTGCACCCTTGGTTGCATTAGGGTTTTGAGTCTTTTACATACATATATCACCACCTGATACTTAAAACAAATTTTTACATAAAAAACATATTCCCACCATTGAGAATTCTAGACGTTCTCGTCGTCTACAGGGCGAACTCCCAGAGTTTAGTCCACTTGGCTCTCCACGTCACGGACGCAGAGCATTATCCCTTGATTCGACACATCGTCGATCATCTAGACGGTCATCCGATTCTGACATACCCCACTTCACCTTTGATTTGGAAGTAGAATCCGAAAACCCCACAGAGTTACCACCTACCACAATTATGTCCGGAACACCAGAAGATCCACAATTTACATTAACCATAGGTCAGACATCCGCAGACCTTTCTGCGGAGATACCATCCATGACAACACCCACCCCCTTGGGTATGCCCAATATGGGTAACACTCCACATTTAGGAATGCCTAGCACAGGACCACAACCTGTCATGGGCATGCCCAACATGGGGGTCATACCCCCTTCGGTTTCCACAAACCCTATCCCAGGAATCCCTAGTACGATTCCTAACCCAAGTGTCACTCCTGTTGCACTTGGGAATGCTATCCCAGGAATCCCTAGTGCGATTCCTAACCCAAGTGTAACCCACGTTGCACTCGGTAGTAATATACCAGGAATCCCTAGTGCGATTCCTAACCCAAGTGTAACCCAAGTTGCACTTGGGAGTACTAACCCATATCAGGCCACACCTGTTGGAGGGCACATACCCGCCATACCTAGCATACCTATAGGAGCTACTGGACCCCTACACCATACCACAATGGCTAGGCAAATCCCGGTTCCGGTCACCACATCCGCTAGTCTACCATACATGGCAAGTCTCAACTTGCCAGATTTAGCTAGGCTTACGAATGACCCCATTAGGCATGATCCTGCTTGGCCCCATATGCCCACTAAGCTTCCCTCTGACATCCCTAAGTTTGAGGGAAAGGCCGGAGAAGACCCCCAAAACCACATCATGTCCTTCCATTTATGGTGTTCCTCCAACTCCATAGTGGACGACTCAGTCCGCCTCCGTTTATTACAGCGCACCTTCACTGGATCTGCAGCCAAATGGTATATCGAGCAACCCCATGGGACGCATTCCACATTTACCTCCCTTGCCTCGACCTTCCTGCAGTTCTTTCAGCTACCAGTCCGCTATGATGCGGGCGTCGAAATCCTACTGTCTTGCAGACAGAACACGGCCACGCACATCACTGACCATATCCATGATTGGCGTCGGCGCCGAAGCCTATGCAAGATCAAATTAGACGACCGAATCTTTTTAGACTGGTTCCTTAAATCCCTCCTTCCCCTCATTGCGAAGGATGTAGCTTCTGAAAGACCCCAGTCTGAAGAGGAGGCCATCCTTAAGGCCCAACAGTTTGACCTTATCTATGCCCAGTCAGGATACCTATACACCATCATACCTGACGCCCCACGAGGCGACTCTGCACGCGGTGACACACCGGGGGCATCCCATGCCGCTGATGGCATTATTGGCCAAATTACACCGCAAGCAAAACCTTTCAGTATGGTGAGCACCATGCCCGCCCCAGACCTTTCTAGGGCTACATCCAGTTCCGGAGCGACAACTTCATATGCTCCAATAAACCAGACCCATCATGTTCATGGACCCTCTTGTCCACAACATTGTTATGGCCAAGCGCCATCAGCATATGTACCTCCTACATACTATGCTCAACCTACGGTACAAAACCCCATGCAGTTTCCACAACAGCCCATGCATTACCCACAACCGGTTGCACCGGCTAACCTCACACCTCCACCAGCGCAGGGGTACCAACAACCCCAACAGGCAACTGGACCACCTCCAGCTCCACCTGCATACTATCCACCGCAACCTGCTCCCGCACCTGCGGCTCCTCAGAATCCCCCCAATGCTCAAGGGCATGTGTACGCACAACAACAGCAGCCCCAATATCAAAATAACCAATGCAACCAGGGTGGACAACCCAACCGCGGAAGAGGACGCAACCGTGGAAACAATCAAAACCGCAACCAAGCTCCACAGCCTACCCAGCCCCCGCAAAGCAATAACGCCGCGCCCGCTCATCAGAATCCTGATCGGCCACCTAAGCAACCTAAAAATGCTAATTTACGGACAAACCATCCTTGTTCCATTTGCGGTGTCTATGGCCACTATACCCACGCTTGCCCACATCTCGAGCGAGCTCGACAACTATGGACAAATGACGCCCATCGTCAAGGGCAGGCGGCTCCTCAGCCACCACCCAACCCCCCACCACCTCCACAACAACCTCTGGTTCTCCAAAACCCCTTTCCAACACAAGGAGTGGTAAACACCCAGCCGTTAGCCCCCCAACAGGGCAACGTGCAACCACAACAAATAACTTACACAGCTCCTGATCAACCCATGTTTGATTCAGGTACCCACCACTTATTGATGATGTCCACCGCTGACGTCAATGTCCAAACCCGTCGAAATCAATACGGACCGACTTCTGAAGCCCCCCCCCGCCGAAAAGGATACCACTGCTAATCCCACTGATCAGACATTGCGTATACCTCAGGTTCCACTTGATGGCGCTTCTAAAGCACCTCGCTTCCCCCTTCGCCGAATCAACAACAACCCCAATGCACGAGCTGCGTCCAATTACAACATCGTAGATGACTTAGCTCAATCTCCCGCAGCCATGTCTGCGTTAGAAGTCTTAAAAACCTGTCCTTCTCAGCGCAAGACTTTACTTTCCGCCATTGGGGCTATTGACCCAAATGATTCGAACTTGATGACCTTTGACTTAGACCAATCTGAACCACGGCTGCCTTCTACCATAGCAGTCCAAGTTTCCGTTTCTATTCGGAATCTTGTCATCCATCGATGTATCATCGACGAGGGTGCCTCCACATGCGTCATGTCCACTTTTGTTTGGCAAAAGTTGGGCTCCCCTGCTCTCCAGCAATCCACCACTGCATTGCGGGCCTACGACGGCCGGTCAGCTCAACCTCACGGTTTATTACCCAAGGTACCCGTCCAATTAGGTGGGAAGACTGTGCTCATGGACATAGAGGTCATTAACGCCCAACTAGACTATAACCTTTTACTTGGCCGCAGTTACATGTATGCCATGAAAGCGGTCGCCTCCTCCGTCTTCCGCACCATGATGTTCCCCCATGAGGGCCGCGTGGTCAAAATTGACCAACTCACCTACTATGACCCCAACGCCCCTGCAGCACCGGAGAATGTTCTCCCCATGATTGAACAACCCGCTTCTAGTGCTGTTACCTCCTTTGTGTCTTCTGTGGCACCCGGACTGTATTCGGATACACCAATGACCTCTACATTCCAGGCCATTCCACCACCGTCACCGGAGACCCAAGTCGCAAACCTCTGTACTGTTTCGCAGAATACGCAAACACCCGGCGGTCAACCACCATTGATCCCCAGTCACATTGGTGTTACACCCATCCACACCATCCCCTTCCTATTTCCTCCTTCGGGTGTAGTAAGCGCCCCGGTTATGGCTACCCTTAGCCTACCCGGGCTAACATTGGGATTACCCGTGTGGTATATTCCGCCTCCCGTTCGATTACCGACACCAGACGTCATCCTCCAACCGGTACAACCTATTGTTACCACAAATCAACCTCCCCCTGGCGTCGCGATCCCTTCGTCGGCAACGACACCTCCTCCTAACCCCCATATTCCTTCGTCGTCAATGAAACCTCCTCCGGGTCTCACGATTGCGTCGACGTCAAAGGATCCCCCTCTCCTTGCTAAGCCCACTGGGGGCAGAGGTCCACAACCCTACACTGCCATACCACCTCCTAAGACAGCCAAACCCCCACCAGTGTTTCGAGCTCCCCCCAAATGTTCATTATGCGATGAAATTGGCCATCCAACTCATCAATGCCCACATTTACCGGCACTCCAAGAACATATGAATATGTTGGACGACGACATCGGCATCCCAGTAGTCAAATTAGAGCCACCTCTACAGCCTCGCGATAAATCACTGCGTACCAACCACCCATGTGCGATATGCGGTATTTATGGCCACTACTCGCATAACTGTCCTGACATCCCAGACTACAGAGCAGCTCTCTACGAGATGAACAATTTGGACCTAGAGACGGCACCCTCTACTATCGAGGAGATCTACCCTCCCGCATCATCCTCATCCGGAGAGATTAACACCATCTATATGATCTCTTCGACTACCACTACCTCATCACTCGATTTGACCACTCAAAGGTCCCGCAATGATGAAGAGGTTCTCGAGACTCCTACTACCTTTGATTATCCCGGGGAAGACATGCACCATCGTCCATACTTCCTCCTGGAAGAGACTTCATCCACCACCGCTACCCAATCCGCGGTTGAGTCCAAGGATTTCCTTCCTACTAAAATGGACTGGTTAACGGATCCCATGGCCGATATTTCTCCCGTCATCCACATTGACATCTCTGACCCACTTGGTGCCCTTCATACCATCACATTAGGAACCTCCCACAGTGAGCATGAGATCGGAGAATACCAACAATTGTTCCAAGAATTCACTGATGTCTTTACTTGGTCAGATACCGAAATGCCTGGCCTTGACCCCGCCATTTATATGATCTCCACTGGATACCCCTCTGTCCGGTCGACCCCTTCCATTGATCCCTTTGACACACAGGTTGAACCCTTTCAAATCAACCAGGAAACCACATGTCCACAACATGGGGGCATGCCCAAAACCTTGCCTACTCATCATCACCGTGATCCTCGTCGGAGATACTGGGGGCATCCACCCCACAAAGGGAATCCCCCATCATCATATCATCACTTCAGTATGCCACCACGACCCACAGCCTCATGGTATAACACCCCGCCAGCAGTTGCTCAATGCCCTATTGATCTCTCTATGAGACAACATCTGCACCACATTGACACCTCTGAGTTAGGGGGCATAATAGATTACCTCGACCCCGGGATAGGGGGCATGATCAATCATTTTGAACCTTCCCCATCATCTCTATCTCAACACCTCAATGAGCCCATCGTTCAAACCAACACATATGTGATCCACAATCACAAACCCCATGCACATAGCATGGGGGCAGGTCATTAACCCTGCTCACTTTTTCATATTCGTGATCTCAACCATTTTTGAGGTCATGTGTCACTTGTATATTTCAGTTAATTTGATACACCTAGTATTTTTCCCCCACGGGTCATCATTTCTCCCCACCACTGCATCCTTCGCTTGGTGGGATCACCTTTATTTGTAGCCATTTTTTAACCTAGTTCTTTCCTTTAACCATTCCGGAGTCCTTATGACCTCCGTTTTTTGCACCATTTGCACTGCCGGATTCATATTTCCGTGCCCGTGATGATGCTTGAGATCATTTCTCGCTCTCACTTTTAGATTTTTCGGGCATTTTTTCCCATGCCCCCCCTCGTCGCCTCGCTTTGCGTGCCACATCGGCCGTTCTCTCCGATTTCGACGTGCCTTATATAGCCGGATTCAGTTTTCCACGCTCGTGATGATGCTCGAGATCATTTCTCGCTCTCACCTCTAGATTTTTCGGGCATTTTTCCCATGCCCCCTCGTCACCTCGATTTGCGTGCCACATCGGCCGTCCTCCGTTTTCGACAATCCTTATGTCACCGGATCCAGTTTTCCGCACTGATGACGATGCTTGAGACCTTTTCTCGCCCTCATCAATCCATTTTTGTTCGGTATAATTTTATCCCTTTTTCGGGCCGAGCAACCCCTTTTACGAAAAAGGCACTTAGGGAGTTTCTGTTAAGCTCTTTTCTGACTCCTAAAACAATGAAAAGATCGCCGAGCAATCTTGCTTCCTTTCATGCTCGCTAAACGTATCTGAAAGGGAGTCTACCTGGTATAAGTTTACCCCTTTTCCGGACCTCGTAGACTAATTACGAAAAAGGTATACTCTAGTCACATCGGCTAGAAGAGTTCTCCATCCGCATCATTTTATGCTTTTTCGGGCCTTGGAGACTAAACTCACGAAAAAGAAACACCAATAGAGTCCACTTACCGCTTTCAGACTCTCTAAACATGAAAGCAACCATGAGCATGAGACGTCCTGGGCTCACAAAATCCACAGGATCGTACCATTTCAGAGCACACTTTTATCCCTTCTGGGAGCTCATTAAAACTACGAAGAAGGAATCAATGGTGCCTCTTGGCGCCACGACAGATCACATCTACTCATATGGCAGCTTCCCCATTTTGGTCGCCTTTGTTCAGAGTATTCTGCAGTATATCACCTTGATAATCCCTCGACAGCACCTATCAGCTCGTCCTCCCCCCAGAGTCAATATATACCATTCAGTCAAAGCAATGATCCCCACACCTAAAGGTCAGTTCCCTACGCTGCCAGGTCAACCATGTCATCATGCTCTGAACAAAGGAAGTTTGAGTCTACCCACTTTTTGACCCAGTTATTTCCCTTCCCCACAAGTATGTCAGTCCTACCAGCAGTACTACATCGCTTCAGTTCTGCACCTCGTGCTCCTATCAAGGAAACATCATTTCCTTGTTAGTTGCTGGTCTCCTTCTGTCGACGACAACTACATTGATTCCAGAGGATAGACCTAGAGGTCCCTGTGTCTTGGACTCATTACCATTTATGATGAGTGCCTACGAATCATTTCGAGAGGAATCCTCAGTACCTCTCTGAATGGTTGTCTCTCACATGCTCGACTTCAACACCTTGATCGCATCGTTGAGACTCGCACAGGGGATTAGTCCGTTCAGTTATTAGTCGAAGACCCCGGATGCCACCTAACTCCTCCACATTTGAGAGTCTGCCTATGAATAAACACCAGTTACACTTTTTCTATAGAGATCCGGGTTGCGCATGGCGACAATATTCAGATTTACCCCAGTTTCATACTCCCTTGAGTATACAGTTACATTATTGCTCAGAGATGACTCATAGTCTTTGAGTCCCTACAGATGTTGGACACCTTCAGTTTCAGGAGTTCAACAGTTATTCCAGTGTATCAGTTATTGAGATCAGTCATGATCATGAGTATATCCCACAATAATGTCCCCTCTGGACCATTATGATGTACCAGTATATTTCTTTACGTATTAGATCCCCCTTCTTGGGACTAATTGTTTTGTATATGTCTTGATACGAGCATGGGAATGCCCGCCTCGTCCTTTATCAGAGATTATACCTCATCCATATTGAGGTCATGTAATATTTTTTGTTTTTGCAGCTTCCAAGGGCCGTGGCTCCAGTCTCCAAACGGTCTCTTCTCTCCCCTAAAAACCCCAGAAAAAGACAAATGAACTATGATGTCTATCGGCCATACGATGAGCTCCTGCCCTCACACATCAGGGGGCAATCTGTTAACACCCAAAAAGTGCTCACTAGCTCATTTTCCTATTCACATGACCCATTTGTCCACTTTTCCACCATCTGAGCCTCTGAAACCAACAAAAGGTCACCAAAAGACCTTAGTACACCCCTTTTTCCATTAAAAAGATTATTTTTCCAAGAAAATCATAAAAAACCCTCAAAAAGGGTCCAAATTCCCAAAAATATTAAAAAGGGAATTAAAATATTATTTTTATTCAAAAAAGGAAAAAGGAGGGAAAAGTACCTAAACCATGTTGGTCAATACCATTTGGTTTCCACAAAACCACAAATGGTATCTCCCACCACCAAAACCTATAAAAAAGGTGGTAGGGGCTCCTCATTTCACATCCTTCCATTATCTCATCCTTATGCTGCTGAAATCTCCCTTGAGCACTTTTAGCCATTGAAGCAACCTTGGAGAAAGAGACCTATTGGAGTTTGGAGCTACTCATCTTGGGAGTTGCTCAACATCAACCTTCACCATTGAAGGTAATATCGCAAGCACTTGCTTGCCCCCCACTTTTCAATACAAAAATTATTTCTTATGTTTCTTGTTCTTGATTTTGGAAATATTTAAATTATTTGCTTAGATTCTTGTTTAGATCCATGAAAAGTATTGTTTATTTAGTTTATTGTTTTTATTTCTATTGAAACTGCTACTACTAGTTAGTAGGTGCCCATAGCACTAAGCTTGGTTGCAAAACCGAGCCAACAGGTGTAACTCTGATGTGACTAGGGACCAATGGTGGTTTGGGTAACAAGGAGGGTTGATTACCGGGTGTTTGTGAAAGGGTGCAGAGGTTAGCGACGTGGGTCTCTGGTGATGGTGGTGGAATGAACTGGAATGTAGAGGTCATCGGCGCCTCAGAGTAAAGTCCGGGTCCTACCGAGGAAATGAATGAGGTAGTTGCACCACAAACAGGTTGTTCAACCATGGGGAGAACATTTTCAGGTGTGGCGGGGGCCTTGGGATTGTAATAGGTGAGCTGGTCGACCTTGACCACGCGTCCCTCATGGGGGAACTGCATGGTGCGAAATACGGATGAGGCAATAGCCCGCATGGCATACATGTAGTTGCGACCAAGTAAAAGGTTATAGTCTAGTTGGGCGTTGATGACCTCAATGTCAATGAGGACGGTTTTACCCGCCAGCTGGACAGGGACATTGGCTAAAAGACCTTGGGGTTGTGCCGAACGACCATCATAGGCTCGCAATGCAGTGGTGGACTGTTGGAGAGTAGGGGATCCCAAATTCTTCCAAACAAATGTGGACATGACGCATGTGGAGGCACCCTCATCGATGATACATCGATGGATGACAAGATTACGAATAGAAACAGAAACTTGGAATGCTAAAGAGGAAGGCAGGCGTGGTTCAGACTGGTCTGAATCGAATGCGATCAGCTGTGAATCATTGGGGTCTATGGCGCCAATGGCAGAGAGCAAAGTTTTGCGCTGTGAAGGACAGTTCTTCAGAACCTCTAAAGCAGACATGGCTGCCGGAGACTGGGCTAAGTTGTCTACGATGTTGTAATTCGATGCAGCGCGAGCATTGGGATTACTGTTGATGCGATGAAGTGGGAAGCGAGGTGCTTTGGAAGCGCCATCAAGTGGGGCTGGAGGTATACGTAACGTTTGATCTGTGGGATTAACGTTAGTGTTCTTGTCGGCGGGAGGGGCTTCAGAAGTGGAGCCATATTGGTTCCGGTGAGTTTGGAGGTTGGCATCGGCAGTCGACATCATCAAAAAATGGTGAGTTCCTGAATCGAACATGGGTTGATCAGGGGCTGCATAAGTGATCTGCTGTGGTGGCACGTTTCCCTGAGGGGGGGCTAACGGCTGAGTGTTCACTACACCCTGGTTTGGAAAGGGGTTTTGCAGCACCAAAGGTTGATGTTGAGGTGGTGGAGGGTTGGGTGGCGGCTGAGGAACCGCTTGCCCTTGACGATGGGCATCGTTGGTCCAGAGTTGCCGAGCTCGCTCCAAATGTGGGCAAGAATGCGTGTAATGACCATAGACCCCGCAGATAGAACAAGGATGGTTTGTTCGTAAATTAGCATTTTTGGCTTTCTTAGGTGGCCGATCAGGATTCTGGTGAGCAGGCGCCGCGTTATTGTTTTGCGGAGGATGGGTAGGTTGTGGAGCTTGGTTACGGTTTTGATTGTTTCCACGGTTGCGTCCTCTTTCGCGGTTTGGTTGCCCACCCTGGTTGCGTTGGTTATTTTGGTATTGGGGCTGATGTTGTTGTGCATACACATGCCCTTGAGCATTGGGGGGATTCTGAGGAGCCGCAGGTGCAAGAGCAGGTTGCGGTGGATAGTATGCAGGTGGAGCTGGAGGTGGTCCAGTTGCCTGTTGGGGTTGTTGGTACCCCTGAGCTGGTGGAGGTGTGAGGTTAGCTGGTGCAACCGGTTGTGGGTAATGCATGGGCTGTTGTGGGAACTGCATGGGGGTCTGTACCGTAGGTTGAGCATAGTATGTAGGAGGTACATATGCTGATGGCGCTTGGCCATAACAATGTTGTGGACAAGAGGGTCCATGAACGTGATGGGTCTGGTTTGTTGGAGCATAAGAAGTTGTCGCTCCGGAACTAGATGTAGCCCTAGAAAGGTCTGGGGCAGGCATGGTGCTCACCATACTGAAAGGTTTTGCTTGCGATGTAATTTGGCCAATAATTCCATCAGTGGCATGTGATGCCCCCGGTGTGTCACCGCGTGCAGAGTCGCCTCGTGGGGCGTCCGGTATGATCGTGTATAGGTAACCCGACTGGGCGTAGATGAGATCAAACTGTTGGGCTTTGAGGATGGCCTCTTCTTCAGACTGGGGTCTTTCAGATGCTACATCCTTCGCAATGAGAGGAAGGAGGGATTTTAGAAACCAATCTAGGAAGATTCGGTCGTCTAATTTGATTTTGCATAGGCTTCGGCGCCGACGCCAATCATGAATATGGTCAGTAATATGCGTGGCCGTGTTTTGTCTGCAAGACAGTAGGATCTCGACGCCCGCATCATAGCGTACAGGTAACTGAAAGAACTGTAGGAAGGTCGAGGCAAGGGAGGTAAATGTGGAATGCGTCCCATGGGGTTGCTCGATATACCATTTGGCTGCAGAGCCAGTGAAGGTGCGTTGTAAAAGCCGGAGGCGGATTGAGTCGTCCACTATGGAGTTGGAGGAACACCATAAATGGAAGGACATGATGTGGTTCTGGGGGTCCTCTCCTGCCTTACCCTCAAACTTAGGGATGTCAGAGGGGATTTTGGTGGGCATTTGAGGCCACGCCGGATCATGTCTGATGGGGTCATTTGTGAGCCTAGCTAAATCTGGCAGGTTCAGACTTGCCATGTATGGTAGACTAGCAGATGTGGTGACTGGAACTGGGACATGCCTGGCCATAGTGGTATAGTGTAGGGGTCCAGTAGCGCCTAAAGGTATGCTAGGTATGGAGGGTATATGCCCTCCAATAGGTGTAGTCTGGTATGGGCCAGTGCCTCTAAGTGCAACTTGGGTTACACTTGGGTTAGGAATCGCACTAGGGATTCCTGGGATAGCACTTCCAAGTGCAACATGGGTTGCACTTGGGTTGGGAATCGTACTAGGGATTCCTGGGATGGGGTTTGTGGAAACTAAAGGGGGTATGACCCCCATGTTGGGTATACCCATGACAGGTGGTGGCCCTGTGTTAGGCATTCCTAAATGTGGAGTGTTACCCGTATTGGGCATACCCAGAGGGGTGGTTGTTGCCGTGGATGGTACTACAGCAGAAGGGTCTGTGGATGTCTGACCTATGGTAGTTGTAAATAGTGGATCAAATGGTGTTCCAGACATAATGGTGGTTGGTGGTAACTCTGTGGGGTTTTCGGATTCTACCTCCAAATCAAAGGTGAAGTGAGGTGTGTCAGAATCGGATGACTGCCTAATTGATTGACGATGTGTCGAATCAAGGGATAAGGCTCTGCGTCCGTGACGTGGAGAGCCAAGTGGACTAAACTCTGGGAGTTCGCCCTGTAGACGACGAGAGCGTCTAAAATTCTCAATGGTGAGAATATGTGTTTGGGTAAAAAAAAATTTATTTAAGTATCAGGTGGTGATATATATAAAAGACTCAAAACCCTAATGCAACCAAGGGTGCAAGAAGGGGAGTGAAAAAAGAAGGCTCTCAGGCCAAAAATCAATCCTCAAAAAAGGCACTTATTCTAGCAGCTGTGCTACAATAAGTGGAGGAATGCAACAACTGGTCAGAATACCAATATGCAAGCGGCTCCTAGAAAAAATAGGTGTAACTAGACCACAGGTAGGTTGAAATCATGCAAACACCTAATCTAAAAGTATTGTGACTCAAACAGACGATATCCTCTGCAAGGTGATGAAATCCAAGTCAGACAATATGAATGTTGAGACAACGGCTAGATATCCCCCTACCGGGAGGGACACCGGGTAATCAATCCTAAAGACAGGCTACTAGGATACTCCGTTCATGATGCGTCGAGAAAAGGTAAATCTGCCGTTTGGTCCTTTGATCGCAATATCCCAATACAGGGATATCCCGAGAACTGCGAATGGTAGCCCTTCGGTTACTGAATGGATTTCGGTATTCCACTCAGGCTTCCGGAACCATCCTCGCGACTTCAACCCTCCTAAGGGAGAGGCCTTCCCACAAACCGGTTGTGACCGTGCCAAAAAGTACTAAGAGATTTTAGCTCCCTAATTGGACAACTTCTATGTCTCAGATGTAAGAACTGAGGGGTGTTATTGGAACACCTATCCCCCCAATACTACCTAGCTACAAGAATTCTTTTAGTGTTCCCCAAGTGGGGTTAAAAGTGTGTTCAAATTAGGGTACGTTTTAAGGCTTAGTTCAATTAAGTGATCGTGTGAGTGCACGTGAGGTGTTGTAAACTGAACTTGAAAAAAAAATTAAATGCTTTACAGGAAATTTTCAAAAAATAAAGGATTTTTCGAAAATAAAAAGCAAATATTTATGACTTTTTTCACTAAAAGGAATTTAAATGCCTTTCAAAAAATAGCTCAAAAAACAAAGGATTTCTTGGATTTATGAAAGCAAATAATAGACTTCTTTTTAAAAGAAATAAATGGATTTCTTCGTTTTAAGAAAAAATTGCTAAGGGCAAGATTTTTAAAGAAGTAAACAGGAAAAAATTTGAATCTAGATGAAAATGCAAAATGAGTCTTTCTTTCACTTTCTTGAAAATTTTTAAAAAGATTTCTAGATATGCACTTTAAATAGTAAATTTTTTTTCAAAGCTGTCAAATATGCAGAATTTAATACTGTAAAAAATGTGCTATGGGCAGAAAGTACAGTAAAAAAAAAAAAAAAAAAAAATTCAAAATCGGGATGGCCGAATGAAAAATTCAGCCGCGCGGGTTTTAACAGAAAAGCCGCGATGGACCGCGCGGGTTTTGGTCGCACAGTCGCGCTGGACCGCACGGGTTTTGTCCGCACAGTCGCGATGGACCGCGCGGGTTTTAACCGCACAGTCGCAATGAGCAGCGCGGAAATCGGCCGCGACGCCGCGGTGTACAGCGTGGAAAAACGTAGAAAGGTCGCGATGGACCGCGCGACTGTTTGGCAAAAAGCCGCGATGGACCGCGCGGAAAAACGCAGAAAAGTCGCGATGGACCGCGCGACTATCTGGCAAAAAACCGCGATGCGGAAGCCGTGCACGGAAACCGAGAAACGAACCCGAAAATTGAAAATTTCGGGCTGTTTATGGGGCCAAAACTCAGAGCAGCAATGGATCTGCTGTCTAAGATGGCAGATCTATGGATCTAAAGGTTAAAAACTCATAAAAAACTAAGATTAAAGGCAAAACTAGAGATCTATAGTTCAAACCAAAGCGGAGTCGCCAAAAACTGTTGGCCCGATTTTGCAACCAGGCTTAGTGCTATGGGCACCTGCTAACTAGTAGCAGCAGTTTCAATGGAAATAAATAACAATAAACTAATTGAACAAGACTAATCATGGATCTAAGCAAAGATATTAAGCAAATAACAAAGATAATTTAAAATCAAGAACAAGAACATATAAGAATAATAAATTTGTATTGAAAGAATGAGGCAAGCAAGTGCTTGCGGAATCAATACCTCTAATGGTGAGGTTGAATGGCTCCAAGGATGAGCAACTCCAATCTCCAATGGTCTCTTCTCCAATGTGGTTTGCAATGGCTAAAATGCTCAGGGGAGATTTCAGCAGCATAAGGATGAGATAATGGATGGATGTGAAATGAGGAGCCCCTACCACCTTTTTATAGGTTTTGGTGGTGGGAAATACCATTTGTGGTTTTGTGGAAACCAAATGGTATTGAACAACATGGTTTAGGTACTTTTCCCTCCTTTTTCCTTTTTTGAATAAAAATAATATTTTAATTCCCTTTTTAATATTTTTGGGAATTTGGACCCTTTTTGAGGGTTTTTTTTATGATTTTCTTGGAAAAATAATCTTTTTTAATGGAAAAAGGGGTGTACTAAGGTCTTTTGGTGACCTTTTGTTGGTTTCAGAGGCTCAGATGGTGGAAAAGTGTACAAATGGGTCATGTGAATAAGGGAATGAGCTAGTGAGCACTTTTTAGGTGTTAACAGTCATCTAACGGCTATTTTCTGAAAAGCCTTGCAACGGCTATTTTTCTTTGAGTGTTGCACCGAATTACGCAGCAAGCCATCTGTAACCCTGCGTGGCTACTTTGCAGTGCCAAAATTTCCAACTGCGCGGCTACTTCGCATTGCCGAAAATTTCCAACTACGCGGCTTCCACTCTCTCTCTCTCTCTCTCTCTCTCTCTCTCTCTCTCTCTATATATATATATATATATATATATATATATATATATATATATATTTTTCCCTGCACTGCTTCAATAGTGCTATGCGATGCATAGATCATTCTTCTTATCATACCTTCTTCCTTTTATCATACATGTACAGACTCCTTTACATTTCTAGTGTCCACTTTCAACTGTACTTGACACTTAGAACTTCCTTCCTTGGTTCGTTATTCAGGGTTCTGCGAAGTAGTGTTATCATGGTATAGCTTTAGCTTGTGAAAATCCTCACAGCAGATCTAAGAGATGATGTATACCTCACAAGAGTAATTATGATTAAGCAGGAAAATAAAAGAAGAGTGATCAATACAGTATAATGAGCAACATAATAATATGGTACAGTAGAACTTGGATAGAAGCAATAATACTTCACACACACTAGTTAATTAATCACAATATGGAAAAATAAATAGTACAATGGTAGAGAGGATTCGAATTCCCAAGGTGGCAATTCGAATTAGCCTCTCAGAGTGATCATAAGATCAATAGAGTGTCATCGGAGCACAACTAGGTGTCCTCATGATCATCGGAGCACAACTGGAAGTCTTCATCATCATCAGTGGAGTCATCAATGCTCAAGTAACTGTCAACCATCAGTCAAACTAACTCTGGTAGGTGTAAATGAGTGTAACTGAGTGTAAACTGAAGACAACTGGAATGGTAGGTGAAAAAGGGCGAGTTGCTCCCTAAAATCAAGGAAGAAGGGTGCATTAACCAACTGGAGGGCTAAAACTGAATAGTGAGAATCTCCTGGGGGCTATCTAACTGAGGGCTAGGTGCAGGACTGATGACTGGGATGCATACAAAATGCATGCAAACCCTAGAATGCATGCAAACCCTAAAAGTGCATGCATGACTGAAAATGTAAATGATCAAAATACTGGTGGGACTAGGATGGAGTATAGGAATATCCTGACATAGCCTTCTTCCATTTATTAAAGTTGGAAAAGTCTCACCAGCTAAATTGGCTAATTGGACTGCATCAGTGTTAGTAACATGTATCATAGTATATGGGCCAAGCCAATGCATCTTAAATTTACCAGGGAATTTCATGAATTTGCTATCATACAAGAGGACTAGATCACCTACCTAAAAACACTTGTTTTGTATATGGTGATCATGTCATGCTTTCTCACGGTCCTTCTGAGCTTGCTGGTGGAAGCCTGCGATGAAGCGATCTTCCTCCAAGCCCAGTAAATGTAGTAATCTTTCTTCTAGAGCTTCACAGTTTGCCATCCCTGTAAATGCAGCGATTCTCAAACTAGGGGAAATATATTCCATAGGCATTATAGCCTCCTGCCCATAAACCAACTGAAAGGGTGTCTATCCTGTCAATTTCTTGCATGTGGTCCTGTATGCCCATAGCACAGATGAGATGCGCAGGTCCCAATCGTCTCTATTTACATTTCACACCTTAGTGAGCACGTTCTCCAATATTTTATTGAAAGTCTCTATAGTACCATTCGCATGTGGATGATATGGAGTACTGCACTGATGACGAATGTGGAATTCCTCTGTAAGCGCCTCAATCTTCTTGTTCAAAAAGTGAGTACCTTGGTCACTCATCAAAATCTTTGGACAACCAAATCTGGTGAGTATTTCTTCAAAAATAAACTACGCAGTAGTACTGGAACTGCAGTCCTTAACTGGTTTTTCTTCTGCCCATCTAGTGAGGTAATCCATAGCAGTAATAATATACCTTGCACCCATTCTTTTTCCTGGTGGGTTTATAGGACCCACAAAGTCTATTGCCCATTTTTCAAATGGCTACAGTGTCAACTGTGGATTCAATGGCATCTCATCTCGGCGTGATGGTTTTCCTGTCCTCTGACAGACATCGTAGTTCCTGCAATGTTCTTTGGCATCTTTATGGATCGTAGGCCACCATAGCCCCGTGCGTAATATCTTCTGTGCAGTAGCCCTTCCTGCATAGTGACCTCCCGTGATTCCTAAGTGTGCATCAGCTAGAATAAATGGCTTCTCATGATCGAGTACGCACCTATGTAGGACTTCATCCGGCCCAAGTTTGTATAACTGACCTATAATTATAGTGAAGTCTGCGGTGTGCACCACTAACTGTTTTTTCTGCTGGATCGAGAATTCCTGGGGTGCCAACCCTATGGTTAGGAAGTCAATGATATCCTTGTAATAATCATCGACAATTTGTATACTAAATAACTGCGCATCAGGCAGACTATCTTCAATATTCATTGGCTCCTCTCCTGACTCGATCCTTGACAGATGATCAGGTCCCAAGTTCAGTCTACCTGGCTTGACAATAATTTCAAAGTCATATTCCTGGAATAGCAGTAGCCATCGACATATGCGTCCCCCTAACATTGGCTTGTTGAACAAATATTTCAATGCAGAATGGTCAGTAAACATAAGAAAGTGCGATCCCAACAAGTAGTGTCTAAATTTCTGTAGGGCATATACCATCGCAAGACCTTCCCTCTCAGTAGTAGTATAGTTCTTCTCTGCTGTTGAAAGCTTTCTGCTAGAAAATGCAATAAGGTGATCAATACCTCCCTCTCCTGGCTGAGCTAACACGATCCCTAGGGCAATACATGATGTGTCAACATGGACATGGAATGGCTATGTCCAGTCTAGAAAGACTAGAATCGGCGCAGTGACCATGTTTTCTTTTAATGTGTCAAAACACTGTTCGCATTCTGCGTTCCAAATGAACGGTGCGTCTTTCTTCAACAGCTTTTCCATTGCTGCGGTTATCTGTGCATAACCCTTTATAAATTTTTGGTAATATCCAGTATGGCCTAATGTATATTGCAACATCTTGACTGAATTTGGTGTCGGTAAGTTCGCAATAACTGTAATCTTCGCAGGGTCTACCATCAATCCTTGCTTACAGACAATGTGGCCAAGTAAAATTCCATAAGGCACACAGAAAATACACTTTTTCAAATTCAAGGATATTTGATGCTGTCGATACTTCTCGAGCATCATGCGGAGATTCGCGCAATGATTTTTCAATATACCAAATACAATCCAATCATCAAAATACACTTCTAAAAACTTGTGCATAAAATCTTTAAATGCTGCGACGATGACTCTAGAGAATATGGCAGGTGCATTATTCAGCCCAAAAGGCATGATGGTGTACTGGAATGATCCCCATTTTGTAGCAAATGTCGTCATATGCCTATTTGTAGGATCAATCTTGATCTGATGATAACCAGAGAAACCATCAATGAAAGAATATGCCTCATTTCCTCCAACGTTATCAAGCACTTCGTCTGTGAATGGAGTAGGGAATGGGTCATGTTGATGTATATGTAACTTCGGAATGTATTTCATCTATGTATTTTATATATATTTATTGTACCCTTATTAGATATGTGTTATTCCTCTATAAGGAAGTGTCGTCATGTGGATTGACAAGTGTCGCATGTGTGTGTACTTGCCGATGGGTTATTAGATCACCATTTGTGGGGTCGGCCCTGAAATATATATTATATTTGGATGTATCTAGATAGACAGGTCGGCCCCATAGTGTAACTGGGAAAACAGGTTAAGTATAAATAGAGATCGGGAGATCTCTATTTGTATCATTCGAAAAGACACACTTCTCTCACTCAAAAAGTGGTGCACTAGTGAGGAGGAGGATCATCTGCTCTAGGAGACTATCTCAAGTGTATTTTGGTTGTACTTGGGTTGAGCCATTGCTCTCTCTATCTCTGAGGAAGTTGTGGGGTTTTTCACCTTAGGGTTTTCCCCACGGAAACTCTGTGTCTCTTGTCTCTCATGATTTTGATTCTTGTGATGCTTATTGTGATTGTTATGCATTGATATACTGTATATGTTATTCTCTAAGTAAAGATCCAAGAGTATTGTGAATTAATGCTCAAATTTTAACATGGTATCAGAGCTAACATGAGAAGAAGACATTTTGCAGTGATGGAAACTTGAGTTTCTTGTTTATTGGGTTTCTCTCCACAGTGTTTGGAAAAGAAGTATATTAGATTGACTCTACTCATCAAGGAGAATCTATCTGTCCAATCAGAATTCAATTCTGAGCATTTTCAAATTTGGCCCTAAAAATTAGGGTTTCCACAAAAATATAAATTTCTGAAATATGAAGACATAGCTGTAAGATCCTTGCAAAAATCGAAGTTTAGAGCTTTGGATCGAGATTTTTGGCTGGGTAGCTCTCTGGGAAACTCAAACCCTAATTCAGGGCTCTCCCTAGTGAATCTGGGAGGACAAAAAGGCAAATATGAAGGGTAAAGCTTTGATGATCTCAAATTCTGAATACACCATGCTGATCAACTCATCAAGGCACATCTTTCTATCCTTTCAGAAAGTTGAAATTCACATTTTGAATTTTTAGGGTTTTTTCGACAAACCCTAATCTGGGACTAGATCTAGTTTTCAGCATTTCAAGTGGAAAGACCTAAATCTTTTCTATTTCCACTTGAAGTACTCTTTAATATGTCTCACCACACCAAGCTTGAGGATAATCTTGAAGGGGCTGATAACTTCCGAGCTTGGAAGTATAGGATTGGGTTAATCCTGGAAGAGAATGAGTTGGACTCATATATAAAAGAAGACATCCCTATACCAGAGGATGAAGAGGCTAAGGTATTGCATAAGAAGAACTTGGTCAAGGAAAAGAGAATCATTGCTGATTCTATAAAAGACCATATCATACCCCATGTGTCTTCTCTAAAGACACCCAAGGCTATGTTTGACTCTTTGACCAAGCTATTTGAAGGAAAGAACATAAATCGGAAGATGACCCTGCGGAATCAATTGAAAGGGGTCAAGATGTCGAATGGAGAAACCATTCAATCCTATTTCTCCAAGGTCTCTCAGATCAAGGAACAACTTGAAGCTGTAGATGAAATGGTGGAGAATGGTGAAATTGTTATGACTACTTTGAATGGCCTACCTAGGTCATGGGACTCTTTTATCCAGGGGATCTGTGCCAGAAAGAAGTTAATCTCCTTTAGCAGATTATGGGAGGAATGTTCTCAAGAAGAAGCAAGGCTTGTGGCAAGAGAAGAGAAGATGGGAAATGAAGATCAAGCTCTCACAAATCACACTAAGAAGGGAAAGTTCAAGAGGGAGCCATCCCATCACAAGATGAAATCTTCTCATCATTTTCACAAAGACAAGAAAGATCTAAGGTGTTTCACTTGTAATGAGAAGGGTCACTTTGCTTCAGAATGTCCCAAGAACAAAAGGGACAACCACAACAACAACAACTCCAGCAAGAAGAAGAAGGGTAACAAAAGAAGGTACCATGCTCATGCTACCGAAGATGATGAACCTCCAAAGAAGAAGGCTAGGGCAGAAAGTGATGATAGTAAAGATGACTCATCAAGTGAAGAAGAGTATGTTCTAATCTCTGCTCTCACAGGTACTATTTCCCATGGTTGTAATGATTGGTTGATTGATAGTGGGGCTTCCAAACACATGACTGGGTTTATGGAATATTTTGTGAATCTATCTGAACATGAATCACCCCATAAGGTGAAACTTGGGGATGATTATCAATACACAATCAAAGGAAGTGGTGAATCCTCCTACAACCTAGATTCTGGAAAATCTTTGAAGATGAAAGAAGTCCTTTATGTACTTGGGCTCAAGAAGAACTTACTCTCCATCTCTGCATTGGATGCAAAAGGTATGAGGGTTGCATTTGTGGATGGACAAGTCCTAATTTGGCCAAAGGGAAAGACCATAGATGATGCTGTTGGGATTGGAGAGCAAGAGGGAGGTTTGTATAAATTAAAAGGACAACCTGAACATGCCATCGTGCATGAATCCATGGATCCAAGTGAACTTTGGCATAGAATACTTGCTCATATGCACTATAGGGCAGTTCCAATTGCAAGCAAGGCTATAGAGGGTCTTCCTGAAATCAAGACAAAACATGAAGGTGTTTGCAAAGGATGTGCAAAAGGTAAGAATATTAAGAAGGCTTTCCCAAGCAGTGAAAGCAAGGCAAAAGATATCCTGGAAATCATCCACTCAGATGTATGTGGTCCTATGTCATCCAGTTCTCTAAGTGGGTATGTTTACTATGTCTCATTTATTGATGACTTCTCTAGGAAGACTTGGGTATACTTCTTGAAGAACAAAGATGAGGTGTTTGATAAGTTCAAGGAATTCAAAACCTTGATGGAGAATCAAACTGACAAAAAGATCAAAACATTCAAATCCGACAATGGTGGAGAATTCACCTCAGGTGACTTCAAGAAGCTTTGCAGTGATTCAGGGATTAAGAGGGAGTTGACTGCTCCTTATAATCCTCAATAGAATGGAGTTGCAGAAAGGAAGAACATAACAATCATGGAAGCAACAAGGGAAATGCTACATGACCAGGATCTACCTATGCATCTATGGGAAGAAGCAGCTAGAATAGCTGTATATGTGCAGAACAGAACACCCCACAAGATATTGGACAACAAGACACCAGAAGAAGTCTTTTTTGGTAAGAAACCTGAAGTCAGCCATCTCAGAATATTTGGTTTTCCAGTATACACACATGTCCCAAAGGAAAAGAGGACCAAGCTAGATCCTTCAGGAAAGAAGGGTATCTTTGTGGGTTACAGTGAAAGCTCGAAGGATTACAGAATATACTTTCCAGGGTTCAAGAAGATTGATGTCAGCATGGATGTAACATTTGATGAAAACTCAGCATTCATCAAATTAAGGAAGGAACCTATTGAAGTTTATGAAGAACCTAAGGAAACTAGATTTCAAGACACTACCATGACTGAAGCAATTCCAGAAGTTGTTCATGAGTTTGAAGATCTGTAAGAACCTGTAGATCCACCCCGTGAGGATAATTTTCACAAGAGGAAACCTGCATGGGCTAGAGAGCTCATTTAAGATGCAGAAAGATTTGGCATTCCAGAAGAAGAACATAGAGCAAAGAAAAGAACCAGATCACATACCAGCTATGTTGCTTTACTCTGTGACATTATGAACAAATAACCTTCCAGTTATGAAGAAGCAACAGAAAAGAAAGAATGGAAGGATGCTATGGTTGAGGAATACCAATCAATAATGAAAAATGATGTTTGGGATGTTGTCCCAAGACCTAAAGAGAATTCTGTTGTGACTTCCAAATGGATCTATAAAATAAAGCATGCTGCAGATGGCAGTGTAGAGAAATACAAAGAAAGATTCGTAGTTCATGGCTTCTCTCAGAAAGAGGGAATAGATTATGAAGAAACTTTTGCACCTGTAGCTAGGTATACTTCCATCAGAACAGTAATTGCCTTGGCTGCAACAATGAAATGGAAAATACACTAGATGGATGCCAAGACTACTTTCTTGAATGGAGTAGTTGAAGAGGAAGTATATGTGGAGAAGCCACTCGGTTTTGAAATACATGATAGGGAGTCATATGTGTGCAGATTGAAGAAAGCTTTGTATGGCTTGAAACAAGCTCCCAGAACCTGGTATGGTAGGATGGACAGTTTCCTATCTAGTTTGGGCTTTACCAAGAGTAAAGTGGATTCCAACCTCTACTACAAGGTTGAGGAATGGAATCCCGTGATTCTACTCCTGTATGTGGATGACTTATTTGTAATAGGAGATGACAGACTGATTGCAGATACTAAGAGGAAGCTTGCTGCTGAGTTTGATATGAAAGATTTGGGAATGATGCATTATCTCCTAGGTATGGAGGTGTGGCAGAATTCAGGTGGGATCTTCCTTGGTCAAGGGAAGTACATAGTAGATATCCTGAAGAGATTTGGGATGACGGATTGCAAGGCCATGGCCACACCCATGGCATCGAATCTGAAGCTTCTATGTGATGCTTCATCTGAGCTGTTTGATGTCTCTATGTATTGTCAGATGATGGGGTCCTTGATGTACCTGACGAACACAAGACCATATATTTGCTTTGCAGTGAACACATTGAGCTAGTTCTTGACGGATCCGAGGAGTGTTCACCTGGTTGCTGTAAAGCATGTCCTGAGGTACCTGAAGGGTACAATGGATTATGGGTTCAAGTATGAAGAAAATCAAAAGTTTAACCTGCAGGGTTGTGTTGATTCAGATTGGGCTGGCAGTGCTGCAGATAGGAAGAGCACAACTGGGTGCTGCTTCAGTATGGGATCAGGTGTGATCTCTTGGTTTAGAAGGAAGCAGTCCTGCGTAGCACTGAGTACAGCTGAGGCAAAGTATGTTGTAGCCTGCTCAGCTAGTTGTGAGGCAGTATGGCTACGAAAGCTACTGTCTGAGTTATTTGATCTCCCATTGGATGCTACTGGTATCTTTTGTGATAACCAGAGTTGTGTGAAGCTGTCCGAGAACCCAATGTTTCATGACAGGTCGAAACACATAGAGATCAAATATCACTATATCAGGGATATGGTGTAGAGAGGAGCTGTGAAGCTCCTGTACATTGCGACGAACGAGCAGATTGCAGATGTACTGATGAAGCCACTAGCCAGGGTGAAGTTTGAGTACTTCAGGGAGAGGCTTGGTGTTCTCCAGATTGATGACACTTCGAGGAAAAAGTGATGGACACATTTTCTGAATCCATTCCAAGCATGTTGGAAGGAGGATCCTTCACATGGCTATGGATGTAAGTGCTGGATGATGAGCATCAGGACGATGCTCCAGTTATTGCTCTATATATGCATCATGTTGGATGCTGGATATGATCAGTTGGATCATTTATATTTGTATGTATGTACACATCATGTTGATGCTGGATATGATCAGTTGGATCATTTATATTTATATGTATGTACGCATCATGTTGGATGCTGAATATGATCGGTTGGATCATTTGTATGTATTTGTATATGCATCATGTTGGATGCTTGGATTATGTATCTGTATATGTATCAGGTGGATACATTGTAGGATTAGGTAGATCATGTATGTTGATATGTATCATGTATTTGTATTTGTATCAGGCGGATACACTGTATGATCAGGTGGATCATGTATGATGACATGTATCAGGTAGATAGTTGGTGTGCATCAGGTGGATGCATTGTATGATCAGGTTGATCATGATAATGAGCTTCAGGATGTTGCCCCAGATGATATGTACCAGGATGGTACAAGTGATGATGATTAGTATGATCATGGGCATCAGGATGATGCCTCGTGCGATGATGATCCATTGGATCATGAGTATCAGGTTAATACTTGGAGGTCAGAGATGATATGTGGCAGGTTGTGCAAACAACATGTAATCAGTCTTGGGAGATTTTGCCGGTTGTGCTGCGGAACATAAATGTTCCTGGGGTACTCTTTCTGGTATTGCTATGTAGTATGTAATCAGTCCTCATATATCCGATAGGTTGAGATGTGTGCTCGTAATCAGTCCTGGGATGAGGTATTACTATGGAGACATGTAATCAGTCCTGGAGATCTAAGAGGTTGAGCTGTGTGCTCGTAATTAGTCCTGGGATGCTCTTTAGATATCTTGCCAATCATGCTGCGGCACATAAATGTTCCTAGGATGCTCTTTAAAGGTTTTGTCTATCCACATGTAATCAGTCCTGGAGATCAGAGAGGTTGAGCTGTATGCTCGTAATAAGTCCTGGGATGCTCTTTAGAGATCTTTCCAGTCGAGTTGCGGCACATAAATGTTCCTGGGATGCTCTTTAAAGGTATTGTGTAGGAGATGCATGTAATCAGTCCTGGGAGATCTTGCCGGTCGTGCTTAGGCACATAAATGTTCCTGGGATACTCTTTCCGGTATTGCATCCGCACACAAAATTAGTCATGAGAGGCCACCTCTATCAGACCATTTGCACAGATGATGAAGACCTGCAGGTGGTGGGCCTACATCTAGTATGAAAAAGGACTGGCTCTATAGAACTTCCTATGACAAGTAGAGTCAGATATTGGTTGAGATAGCAGCAGCAGTGACTATAATGATGACGATGATCCCGAGAAGAAGACTTGTCTAGTAGATCTGTGTCGAGAAATACCTTCCTAGTTAAGAGGGAGTGTTGATGTATATGTAACTTTGGAATGTATTTCATCTATGTATTTTATATATAGTTATTGTACCCTTATTAGAGATGTGTTATTCCTCTATAAGGAAGTGTCGTCATGTGGATTGACAAGTGTCGCAAGTGTGTGTACTTGCCGATGGGTTATTAGACCACCATGTGTGGGGTCGGCCCTGAAATATATATTATATTATGGATGTATCTAGATAGACAAGTCGACCCCTAGTGTAACTGGGCAAACAGGTTAAGTATAAATAGAGATCAGGAGATCTCTATTTGTATCATTCGAAAAGACACATTTCTCTCACTCAGAAAGTGGCGCACTAGTGAGGAGGAGGATCATCTTCTCTAGGAGACTATCTCAAGTGTGTTTTGGTTGTACTTTGGTTGAGCCATTGCTGTCTCTATCTCTGAGGAAGTTGTGGGGTTTTTCACCTTAGGGTTTTCCCCATGGAAACTCTATGTCTCTTGTCTCTCATGATTTTGATTCTTGTGATGCTTGTGATGCTTATTGTGATTGTTATGCATTGATATACTATATATTCTATTCTCTCAGTAAAGATCCAAGAGTATTGTGAATTAATGCTCAAATTTTAACAGGTCATGCATGGAAGTATCGTTCAACTTTTTGAGATCCACACAAATCCTGATCTCGCCTTTTGCTTTCTTGTCTTGAACAACCATGGGGCTAATCCATTCGAATTCTTCAACTGGTTCAATGATTCCTGCTTCTATCATCTTATCTAGCTCTGCACGGACGTTTTCCTTATAGCGTGGATTCAATCTGTATGGCCTCTACTTGACAGGCTTAGCACATGGCTTTAAAGGTATTTTCATGACCCCTAGGTCTCCCAAAATTCCTTTCATCTCTGTAAATTTTGTTGGAAATAGTTCCTGATACTCATGTAAGGTATCTGCGATCTCTGCAATAGTCTAGTCGTCCCAATAATCTTCTATTGATGCGAACTACGGCTCTTTGTCTGTGCCAATGTTCACTTTTTACGTTTTTACTGGTCTAGTGATATCTGGGATTTCCAATGGAGGTCCTTATACCTCACGAGTGCCTTCTGATTCTGGTATATCTATGTTGCGCAAGTCATCCTCATCATCTTCATTTGTATCATTGGTATCTTCAGCTAAGTTGTAACACTTGATCAGGTGCTCTTCATGTTCCTTCCATTCTGACTGTAGGTGCGTAGGAATGCACTCTATCCCAAAAAACTCCTGCAATGTTATGTTTTGATCAGGACAGTCGTCTTGGAATATGCGCTTCTTGATTAGCTGTAATGCTTCATGGATTAATGGATTCTCATCTTCAAAACTGAAGTCCTTTTGGAAGTTCGCAGCAAGCAACTCCCAATCAGTGAGTTCACTACGCAACTCCAGGTTGAGGTACCATTTCTCCGGGATACCCACATCCAATGTATGTACAAATAAATGTACCCATTCTGTAAGTGGTCTTTCCACCCATGCCTTTGAACAGATTTCAATGTGCTGACTAGGGTCTGTCTGTCCATTATACTTTTGAAAGGGTAAAGTAACCTTTTCGGTGAATCGGATCTACATCTTATTTCTGCATTGATCCCAAGTGGTCAATGTTTTCTTATGTGCGTTCCACCATCTGGCAGGTGTATCATGCAATGCTATTTCTAAAGATGGCAGTCTATGCTCATTTGGTATAACTGTTGTATATTCCCTTATGAAATTGTAAACATTAGCAGAACCATCATATGTGGGAATAGGACTCACCTCTTTTCCGATCCAGTGCAGTGATTTTGTAACCTACGCACATCTTGTTGCTAATACTTCATGCATATGGCTTTGAAAATTTTCCAATCCTATATCCGAGTCAAATATACATGAAGTGTCACATCGCCAGCTGAGCATACTGTCCGCAGTAGGATTAATGTAATCTTCCTTGTTCGTAGTCAGCTGGTATAGTCAGTCTAAGTCTTGAGCTTGGGATTCCTCCTGAATCGGCTCACTGTATCTATCACCATCTTTAGGATCCAATGGTGCGATGAACCTAAGATGTTTCCCTTCAAAGATCATCTTCTTTGTCTTCAAGTTTATGATAGCCAAGTTATCCATAGCCCAGTCAATTCCCAATATTGCTGGAAAAGGTTGACTATCATCCACAATTTCAATAACCTCAAAGTCTGCATGACTCTGTACTCCGTCAATGTCTACTACTACATTAGCTAAGTAGCCAAAAGGTATGACCTTCTCCTGATTAGCCATTTGTAACTGGATAGGTGACCAGAGAAACTTTGGTTGACCCATCTGCTGCCATGTTTGCTTAGTCAAGACATTCACTTCTGATCCCAGATCAAGGATGACTTCATCCATTTCAAAATCTCCTATCTGCGTAGTAAGCCTCATCTCTCAGCCCGTTCTTTTGTGCTTCCTTATATCATGTACAGTGCTATCGAGAGTCTCTATTGCAATCTGAGGTTCATACTAGCTGATAAGCTTCTGGAGCTCTACTATGGCTTGTTCGCTTTTTAGCAACTTCATGCAGCTTCGCAAGAACTGCGCAACATAAGTATGGACATCTGTCGCAGTACTTGTTTTATCATACGGAGCCGGCATGTCTTCAACATGCGGTGTTTCACTGCGCAGTGGGATCCTTGATGATTTATTTGTTGGTTCTCTAAAGGTATCCCACATGTTAATGAAGATCTCCTTGTTCTTCTGTAGGTTAAGAGGGGGTTCTTTTTATGGTGCTTTCCTTATCCATACTGTTTCAAGGGGATCCTTCTTCATATGTGCTTCCCCTCACGTTGAAGCTTCCGCTCCTCTGTCGCGGCCTGTCTTAGCGCCACTGCGTGTGACCACATTAATGCTTGGATCCACTGGTCTATTCTCTTATGCGATCCACTGGACGTTTGGATTTGGAGCCTCTGTTCGTCTTCTCTTCTGCATTTCCACCTCTAATACTGGGCAATCTTCAATGACATGCTCAAACGATTTACAATAGTTGCATGTAGTGCATGGGTTAACGCAATCTCTAGACATGTGGCCGGGTTGGCCACAGTTATAACAAATGACTTGGCTGCGGCCTCTTCCTTGTGCTGGACCAGCATTTCTTCCTCAACTGTGGTATCCACCACCACGACCTCTGTATCCTCCTTGGTCATATTGTGCATTTTCTTATTTTGGCTGGGTATCTTCTTGTATGCGGTACAAGCCAACACCTCGCATTGAGTCCATATCCCTTTTTCTTTCATTCATTAATTCATATGCACGACAGTTGGATTCATCATGTCCAACTGATTTATAGAAATTGCAGTATAAATTCTTAGGAGTTTTCACATATTTCTGGATGAGGTAACAGTCTTCAGGTCTATGTCCTGTGGTTCTGCAAATTTCACACCATGGGGCTTGATTATGATTTAATGGGTTAGGCACACCACTGTTAATATAGTCACGGAATAGAGGGCAATGCTCGCGGTCATGACCTTCTCCTTTACAACTTGTACACCAGACCTCCTGTCTAGGTTCATATATTTGTTCTTTACCATTTTTCATACTTTGCAGTTCAAGTGTCAGGGTGGTCAGCTGGTTCTGGATCTGAGACATCCCAGAACTAGTATCACCAATCGATGAATCTTCCAACTTCATTATGATTTCCAAGACCTCTTCCTGGGATAGAACCTTCTACTGCATCAATGGTAATCTGATATGAGGTAATAGTGCAGCAATGAACCATTCCTTATGCTGTTCTGGTGGTATAACAAAACTTACTTGGTCTAGTAAGGTCTTAAATTTCTGATCAAATTCCTAGATTGTTTCAGTTGGTCTCTGCTTTATTTCCTTCAGCTCAGTTATACACTGAGATTTAGACTTAGGTTTCTTGAACTCTGCCACCAGCGCAACTTTAATTTCTGCGAGGGTTCTCGGCTGTATGGTAGAGTATTTCATAAACCAATGTAGCGCTCTATCCCTGAAGGTGGTGATGAGATATGCTTGCTTCACAACATCATCCTGGATTTGTCTTACACTCCATATGGATTCACAAAGGAACCAATGCTGATCAGGGTCTTCCAGGCTAGTTCCTCTGAATATTGGCAGTTTCATATCAGTGTTCTCCATTGTGCTACTAGGTGGTGGGGCGCTAGAACTAGTGCGCGACTGCTGTAACAGGATCTGCGCAGTAAATACAAATGGGACTATCAGGAGAGATGGACTAGGCCGATTCTTTTGTGGGGTGGGATGCGTAGCGGGTGGGTTCTGCAATAAGGGTGGCATGGTTTGTGTAGCCGGCGGATTCTCAGGGGTAAATGGTTGTGCAACTTTGCTATCAAGATCGCAGGGGATCTCAGTATCTATATGGAGTTTAGGGCCTTCTGGATTCTTATTAATTTTATATCGCTTACCACTTCTAAGAGTATGTGTCTCTTCCTCAGAATCAATATATGTACTCTTTATCATGACAAAATTAAAGCATATTACTGCATTCTTAGAACACATTTCTCAGCTAACAACATCTTAATGTATAGACTGAGGTTGTTCAGAAACTTACCATGAAATCCTCTGAAAAAATGTGCTTCTGCTTGGATGTAGGATTTGAGTGTGTCTATAGCAAATTCTGTTACAAAGACTTCTAGCATATGATCGACCCAATAATCAACTGCGCATGACAATGGGCTGTCTAATGCTTTAAGCTGCACTGTGAGTTTGGGAGTCCACTCTCTAGGAACTCCTCCTTGGAAACAGATTTTCTTCTTTGCAAGCCACGAGATCCACGCATGTAGCTCGTTTGGAAACGATTCCCAAAATATCTCGTGAATGTCGTCTAACAGATATCTATCCGACCACTATGTGTCGCTTAGACACAAATGTCTATTTTCTTGCCTGTTGACATCGCTTATGGTCTTATCCCACCAAGCTTGGATTTCTGTCTTTTCAGGATGCCAATAGTCAAATCGTTCGGGGAACTGATATTCTTCTTCACACATTGTGATTGCAACTCAATGAAACCATTTCAACTCATCATGGATTCTAGTATGGAAATATAACCATTTGTTGGCTTAAACTGACCCAGAGGTTTCCAATTAGACCCAGGTTCTTTGTGGTTCTCCCTTTGACCAGCAAAACCCCTTCGCACCGGCCCTTTCGGCAACAACCTGTGAGCAGGTTGAGGTCTCACCTGAGGTGTATCTTTATGGGGTACTGCGAAATCAGGTTTCCACAATAAATGATGAGTTGTTTCTCTGAACAAGCTGCGCAACGCAGGACATAAGGAGTGTGCTACGGGGCAAGGTGATGCGGTGCGCAACAGGATCTATGCTGCGAGCAGTACTGCGCGGTGCAGGCAACACTGCGGGCCGCACCAAGGGTTTCTTACTGCTGCGAATCTTCTACTGGAATTGCGAATCACCCACAATTATCCTCTACTAGGAAAATCTCGGAAATGTTAAGGCACTGAAATGAATATCACTCATCCATTCATTCAGGAACTTACTGATTATCTTTATAGCCTTCGTCAAGAACTTGGATTATTACAACGTGAACTGAAATGAAAGATATGATTAACTGTGCTGCATTCCTTCACTGTGCTTAAGAAAGTATTTAACTTAAATGACTGATTCACGGCCTTAACATAGAATTGAAATGTCTACCATTCATCTGCCTCTGTGGAACCTAGCATATCATTCCCAAACTTCTCCTATTGGTAAATGCATATCAAAGTTCTCATATTACAATATGCAAGGAAACATTCAAGCATTCATTCTAAAGAAAATACAGACAGTCATTCATTCATAAACATCATCTCATAACACAGGATTTAACGTGGTTCACTTCCCCGGATGGAAAGCTACGCCCATAAGAACGATTGGTAATATATCTCTTTCAAAAGGGATGGGGCAATCGTTCTTAGTCTGCGCACTCAGCTGTAGACTCTCCTTTCTCTCGACTAGGTCTCTGCGCACACAGCTGCAGAGCCTTTACAATATTCTCAGCTCGGAGAGATTTTACAATACAAAAGGGTTATCTCCTTAAGTTCTCAGCAACAACAAAAGAATAACAATAATATAGAAGGAGAACATCTCACAAAGCGAACCCAACAAATCCTAGAACAACCCGAACCCCCATCCCATACAAAATGTCTTCTTAAATAGATCATGCCCGAAGGTCGTGTCTGTACAATGCCGAAGACCTAAAACCCAAAACCCTAAAGGTTTCCAAAACTGCGTCGGTTTTCCAAACGGGCTTGCTGGCTCCTGGTAGCGTCTGCTTGATCATGGCGGATCTCCACGTCCCCATTCTATCGCTATCAGCCTTCCTGTTGCACGTGTGCCTATAGGATGCTTCTGCTGAACCGTTTCTCTCTAACGATTTTTCCTTCTAAGCGTGCCAAACGTCGCTTTCCTTAGAAAACCACGCGTGGCCGCCTTCCTATTTTTCCTACGTCCGCTACTCGGAAATTCTGAAGTATATTTCCAAAAATGGCTGCTACCGGTCGAGTCGGTAACTACACTTGATACTTGTCCAACGCACTGCTTTGTTGGCTCCACATGGCCTCCTAACTCCGCAGCACTACTTCTGCGCAGTACTGGTCTTCGCATCACGGCCAAAACTTCGACGCTGCGCGCAACTCTGCAGTCTCGTCAAAAGTTGGATGCTGCGTGCAACTTCGCAGCATCCTCAATACTTAGCCAAAATTGTGTTTTTGAGCTGCGCTCAGCTCAGCTTTCCCTGCTTGCCTCAAAAAGGTGCTTCCAAAACTTTAACTCAACCTGGGCCCAACATGATGTTTTCTTGTATAAATTTGATGACTGCATCATTGTTGACTTTGCATAAGGGGACAACTTCAGTCCATCGAGTAAAATTATCCGTTGCAGTAATAATGTAACGATGTTGCATTGAAGAGTTGGGGTGGATTTCTCCAATGATTTCTAATCCCCATTGTTCAAATGGTTCAGAAATGATGTGTTGGTTGTGGATCCTGATATTCCTTATTTAGAGGCCATGTTTCAGCCATGTCTGGATCCCATCCCATGACGGGGGGGTACCCCCCCCCCCAAATAGTCTCCATGGGTGGTCCTAGGGGGTGAGTCGACTACTTTTAGGAGCCCCCCTTGTCCGGGGTTCGGGGAAGCGCTCCCATGGAGAAAATTTTAGAAAAAATGCCTTGTAAAATGTTGTAATTTCATAGACATAACTTGGTCAATAATGGGTGATTTATGGTCCCGTGGTATTGGGTGTTCCATAGTATTTTCCCATGGTATTCGCTCTTTAAAAGGAATGCATTGTAATACGGATGTGTATTGTAGCATTGTAAAGATATCTGATTGTGTGAGAGAGACTGTGAGAGAGTGAAGAGGAAGTTGTAGCGAATGTGATACAAGTTGTATACCTTCATTTATTGGATGATATAATAATAAGGACTGGAAATTTTTGTGTGGACATAGCCCATCTTGGGTGAACCATGTTATATTGGTGTCTCTCTTGTATAGTGTTTATGTGATTTATATTTGCATCTTGTTTATTTTTATTGCTCTGCGATCCTATTTTTATAACAATTGGTATCAGAGACAAAGGTCTATTTGGCATATAAACTTGCAAGAAAGAAGGGTTCTTGGTTCGAGTGGGAACAATGATGGAAGACATAAAGTTTAAGGTCGTGAAATTTAAGAGCCAAAGCAACCAGTTATGGAATATGCAAATGGAGGACTATTTGTACCAGAAGGATCTATGGGCCTACCATTGGGAGGAAAAGAAAAACAACCAACAACTACAAAGGATGAAGAATGGGGGGTTCTTGACAGAAAGGAACTAGGAACAATATGGTTGTGCCTAGCTTTGTCGGTGGCTTTCAATATTTCAAAAGAAAAGACAACGGAGTGTTTGATGAGTGCATTGGGTAAGCTGTATGAAAAACCCTTGGATTCCAACAAGGTATTTCTAATGAAGCGTTTATTTAATATGAAGATGTCAGAAGGTGGATCTGTTGTTGATCATTTAAATGAATTTAATATGATTACAAATCAGCTAAGTAATGTAAAATTGAACTTTGATGATGAGTTTAGGGATCTTCTAATCTTGTGTTCATTGCTAGAAAGATGGAGTGACTTGGTCATGGCTGTAAGTAACTCTATCTCTAGTTCAAACACTTTGAAATTTGATGATGTTGTTGGTGTTATTCTTAGTGAGGAAATGTGAAGGAAAAGCATAGGTGAGACATCAGGTAATGCATTGATCATGGAGAGTAGGGGAAGACAAAGGGAGAGAGGAAAGATCCCACACAATTGCAACAAGTCCAGGAAGAGAATATCTAAGTCCATATTGGGAAATATAGAGTGCTGGAACTATGGAAAGAAAGGACATATGAAGAAAGACTGCAGATCTCTAAAGAAGAAAGGAGATGGACAACATGAGACTACTCAGGAAGAAAATGTAGCAGGTGATGTGTTACAAGATGCTTTGATTCTTGAATTAGATAATGCTAGTGATTACTGGGTAGTAGATTCAGGGGCTTCATGTCATGCTACACCCCATAGGAAATTCTTTCATGATTATGTTCCAAGCGGTTTTGGACATGTTTTATTGGGTGATGATGAACCATGTAAAATTGTTGGAATGGGTAAGGTGAGAATAGAGTTAAAGAATGGTGAATGGCTGCTGAAAGATGTAAGGCATATTCCTTTTATGAAAATAAATCTGATCTCAACAGGAAAGTTGGAAGATGGTGGCTGTTTATCTACATTTGGATAAACATGGTGGAATATCACTAAAGGAATAATAGTGATAGAAAAGGGGACATGATAGGTACATTGTATTTTTGTCCTTATAATACTGACTGTTCTATCTCTTTAGCTTCCATAGAAACATATACAACATTGTGGAATCATAGGCTTGGCCACATGAGTGAGAAGGGGATGTAGATTCTCCACTCAAGGAATTTGCTGCCATATTTGAAGCAGGTAAATTTGGAATTCTGTAAGAAATATGTTTATGTAAAACAGAAGAGAGTCACATTTCTTAGGGTTGGGAAACAAAAGAAGAGTGAAAAGTTACATCTTGTACATATAGATGTATGGGGACCGGTTCAGGTACAATATCTTCGTGGATCTCGTTACTATGTTACTTTTATTGATGATGCAACTAGAAAGACTTGGGTTTATTGTATTAGACAGAAATATGATGTGTTTGCTAATTTTAAGAAATGGAAAGCTTTGGTTGACAATGAGACAGGAAAAAGGTTGAATTGTCTCAGATTTGATAATGGAGGTGAGTACTGTGGTAAGGAGTTTGATATTTACTTTTCATACCATGGGATTCGTAGAGAGAAGACAGTCCCAGGAACACCACAAGAAAATGGTGTGTTAGAAAGGATGAACAAAACAATCATGGAGCGTGCAAGGTGTATGAGATTGCATGTAGGATTTCCCTTACAGTTTTGGGCAGATGCTGTACATACTACTGTTTACTTAATAAAAAGAGGGCCTTCAAGTGCTTTGGATGGTGGTATTCCAAAGGAGGCATGGACAGGTAAAAAGGTAAACTAATATTTTGTTATAACTTTTGGTTGTGAAGCATTTTTCCATATTGATAAAGAAAATAGAACAAAGCTTGAGGCTAAACCCAAGAAATGTACCTTTATTGGATACGGGGTAAATGATTTTGGTTATCGCTTATGGGATTATGAAAATAACAAAATAATTAGTAGTAGAGATGTGGTATTAAATGAAAAGGTCATGTATAAATATCAGTTGTAGGGAAAGAAACAGGAAAAGGAAAACATAAAGCACACAGTGCTTGATGAAATCAAAGAAAATGAAGTTCCAAAGGTGCCAAAAAATCAAGAACAACAGAAGGTACCTCAAACTCCTACAAGTGTTAGAATATCTACCAGGTTAAGTAGACCCCCTGAATGATATCTCCTTCACTATATTATTTATTGATGACTGATTCTGGTGAACCAAAATGTTATGAAGAAGAAATGCAGGTGGAAAATATAAATAAGTGGGAGCAAGGCATGAATGAGGAGATGGACTCATTGGTAAGAAACCAGACTTGGGATTTAGTTTAGTTTCGTACTGGTAAAAGAGCATTGCTAAATAAATGGGTTTACAGGTTGAAGGAAAAAGATGGAGGAGCGAAGTGATACAAGGCCAGACTTTTCACTAAAGGGGATTGCAAAGAAGAATGGTATAGATTTTGATGAAATATTTTCTCCTGTTGTTAAAATGAATTCAATTAGAACTATCTTAAGTCTAGTGGTGTTAAAATATTTGCATATTGAAAAGTTAGATATAAAAAAACCTTTCTCCATGGAGATTTGGTGGAAGAGATTTATATGTAGTAGCCACAGGGGTATGAGGTCAAAGGGAAGGAGAATTTGGTGTGTAGGTTGAAGAAGAGATTGTATGGCATGAAGCAAGCTCCAAGGCAGTAGTATTTGAAATTTGAGAGGTTTATGACAGAGCAAGATTATAGTAGATGTCATTCTAACCACCGTGTTTATTTCAAGAGGCTAGATAATGGAATATATATTGTCTTATTATTGTATGTGGATGGGATGCTTGTTGCAAGGTCTAACATGAAGGATATAAATGTGCTCGAAAGGAAGTTAGATAATTCAATTTCGATGAAGGATTTGGGTGCTGCAAGGAAAATACTTGGTATGAGAATAACAAGAGACAAGAAAATTCCAAAATTGACATTGTCTCAGGGTGAGTACATACAAAAGGTGTTGGAGAGGTTTAGAATGCATGATGCAAAACTAGTTAGTACACCTTTGGACAACCATTTCAAACTAAGGAGTTGTGTCTGAAGACATAGGAAAAGATAGATTACATGTCCATGGTTCCCTATTCATCAACAATTGGTAGCTGGATGTATGCCATGGTGTGCATAAGACCAGATATTGCACACGTAGTGGGAGTTGTGAGAATGTATATGAACAATCCATGTAAAGAACATTAGAAGGTAGTACAGTGGATTATTTGGTATTTGATAGGTACTATTCCACTCATGCATTATGTTTTGTAGGTCCAGACATTGTTCTACAGGGATATGTTGATGTAGTTATGGTAGGTGATAAAGATAGCAGGAGGAGCACCACAGGGTATGTCTTTATTGTAGGTGGAACAACAGTAAGTTGGATTTAGAAACTACAAAAGGTTGTTGCACTTTAAACAACGAAAGAAGAGTATGTTGCTGCTACAAAGGCTAGTAAAGAGATGATTTGGTTATAGAGGTTCATGGAGGAATTGGGTAAAAAACAGGATAATAGCAGTTTGTACAGTGATAGCCAGAGTGCCATTCATCTTGCAAAGAAATCAGGCTTCCATTCTAAGACTAAACATATACATTTCAAGTACCATTTCATATGGCCTGTTATGGAAGATGAACTATTAAAGCTGGAAAAGATACACACTAGTCAGAATCCTACAGACATGTTGAAAAAGGTAGTAACTAGAGAGAAGCTGAGTTCTTGCTTGGTTTCAGTTGGCCTTCAAGCATGGGGGTGAAGATGAGAAATTTTCTAGATCCAAGGTTCAGAGCATAGTCCAGCAAGTGCAATGGCGGTGGAGTTGTTGTGATCATTCTCCAAGTGGGATATTGTTGGTTGTGGAGCCTAATCTTCCTTATTTAGAGGCTGTGTTTCAACCGTGTCTGGATCCCATCCCATGATGGGCGGGTTTGGGGGGGATCCCCCCCCCCCCAAAAAGAGTCACCATGGGGGGTCCATGGGGTGCGACGACTACTTTTAGGAGCCCCCCTGGAGGGGGTTCGGGGGAAAAGACCCCATAGTGAAAATTTAAAAAAAAATGCCATGTAAAATGTTGTAATTTCATAGTCATAAATTGGTCAATAATGGGTGATTTATGGGCCCATGGTATTAGGTGTTCCATAGTATTTTCCCATGGTATTCACTCTTTAAAAGGAAGGCATTGTAATACAATTGTGTATTGTAGCATTGTAAAGATCTTTGATTGTGTGAGAGAGATTGTGAGAGAGTGAAGATGAAGTTGCAGTGCATGTGATGTAGGTTGTATCCCTTCATTTGTTGGATGATATAATAGTAAGGACTGGAAATTTCTATGTGGACGTAGCCCATCTTGGGTGAACGACATTATATTGGTGTATCTCTTGTATTGTGTTTATGTGATTTATATTTGCATCTTATTTATTGTTATTGGTGAACGGTTTCAATGGTGTTGCTGGATTTGATAATCTACCAGTGCTATTTTGGAACACCTCACATTTTCCGGAATATGCATGTGCATATTTGAAAACAGTAGGCTAGTAATATCCCTCTCTTAATATTTTATGAGCAATAGTTTCTCTAGAATAATGACCTCCAACAGGGCCATCATGCAATTCCTTAACCACTTTTTCTGCATCATCCTTTTCTAAGCACCTGATAAATAATACATCATAATTTTTTCGGAAGAGTACTCCATTAATTATTTGATATGCAGCTGATTTCAAACAAATAGCTCTTCTTTGCTTGGGATTCCAATGTTCTGAAATATATCCGCACTGAAGATAGTGGACTAGATATTGGTACCATGAATCAGGAATAGTGTGAATGGAACATACCTCTAATAATTTCATCTCAGATTCATTGTCCCATCCGTTCATCTCTTCAGTTGATTTTTCAGTGAGTAATTTGCATAACCCTTGAACTTTGAAAACATTTGCGAGTTTAAAATCTAGAGCATATTCTTGTAATATAGTTACCCAGTTTCCACATCTTTCTCCGAATTCCTTTTGTACAAATAAAGATCTAACAACCAGATGAGGTACTGTAACTTTGGTTCTTTTTTTTATAATATAGGGTCTGAACTACTTAACATATTTGAAAACATCATAATCTTGTTTGTCTACATCTGGATAATTGAGTTCAGCCCCTTGCAACCTAGTGATCATAAAAGATATAAGATATTCATCCCCCTACTCTCCTTTTTGAGTGAGCACTGCTGCAAGGGAATGATTGGATTCAAAAGTATAAATAATGAAATCATTTTCAAAGTCTGGACTACTTGATGATGGTGCAGGCGCAATAATGGTTTTAATATCCTTAAAAGTGTTCTTTTTTGTTTCAGTCCATTTTAATTTATGTCCTATTTCACCATTTGTTTCAAAGGTTTTACGATTTGTGCAAATTTTGGTACAAACCTTCAAACAAAATTGATTTTTCCCATAAATGATTGCATTGTGTTTTTATTATGGGGCATGGGAATTTGGAGTATAGATTGTATCCTTTCTAGGTCGATTGAGATTCCCTTCTTTGAGATGATGTGTCCTAATAGTTTCCCTTCTAAAATAGAAAATATGTTTTTTTTGGGTTAAGAGATATGCCATATTTTCTACATCATTCACAAATATGTTTCAAATTGAAAGCATGGTCCTCCCTTTCCTTGGAGAATACTATGACATCATCCAAGTAGACAACAACACTGTGGCCAATTAATCCTCGAACTGCAATATCCATGACCTTTTGGAATGTGGATCTGACATTCATAAGGCCAAATGGCGTTCTTCTATAAGCAAATGTTCACCATTTTGTGGGGAAGGTAGTCTTAAGACGATCCTTTTCGGACACTAATACTTGGTTATATCCTGAAAATCCGTCCAGTGAGGAGAGAATTTTTGAGCCCGATATAAGTTGTAAAATGTTTTCCATGGGCGAAACTGGATAATTGTATTTATCTGATGCTCTATTTAAATTTTGAAAGTCCACACACAGTCTTATTTCGCCAGATTTCTTTTACACAAGCACAAGATTTGCCACCCATTCAGAATACCTAACTTTGAAAATAATCTTAGCATATAACAACTTCTTCAATTCTTTCTGAATAAGTGGCTCCAAAGTAGGGTGTACTTTTCAAAGTTTATGTTGAAAAGGCTTAGCACCTTGTTTGATTGGGATGACATGTTGTATGATGCTTGTATCATAAGTATTCAAATCATCATAGTTCCATGCAAAGACATCTTTATATTGTTGAAATAGCTTGATGAACTTATGCCTTTCACCAGGTGAACAACATTTTCCCAAGTTGACATACTTTGGTTCTTGTTCCGTCACTAGATTCACCAACTCATATTGCATGGAAGAACTATTTATCTTGATGTTAGCTAGATTTCGGAACTTATGCTGCAGATCAAATAATTTTTCTAAGGTGCCTACTCCTTTTGGCATAAAATTTCGATTTATTTTATTCCCATCCTCCAGATCTGACTAATGTTGAACTTCATCAATAACCGACCCTTTGAATGTGTCTTCATCGGTCAAAAAGTCAATAATTTGTTCAACATCATTGAACACTCTCCAATTTGTAACATTATCTGGAATAGATGGTCTGAAAAGTAATTCAACAGAACATTTATTATTAGTTGGTACTAAATGTGAAGCAACAATAGCTAATAAATCAACAACAACATTTTGTAATCTATGAATATAATTTATATTAAAATAATCAAAATTAGGGATCAAATTCCATACCTCGGCTTGATAACCTTTCAAGTGTGGATAAAACCAATTAATAGTATTCCTTACTTGTTTGACAATTATCTCAGAATCACCAAAAAATTTCAAATTTTTAACATTTAAGTCAATTTCCGTTTGAGTCCCTGAATCAAGGCTTCATATTCAACAATGTTATTGGTACATTCGAATTCTAATCTATAGGAGAAAAATAATCTTTTCCCTTGAGGATCTACAATAACACAACCAAATCTTGCTCGCTCTTGTGTCTTGGAGCCATCAAAATATAAATTCCAAAATTTAACTTCTACGTTATCTGAATTAGTATTAAAATCTAAGTTAGTGACCAACTCTACTATATTACAATCTATTATCTCCCCAAATAATTTTGTTGAGTTGATCAATTTTAAATGATGGGAGGTCATTTGAAAATTCATTTCTAAATTTTTTAAGGCTCATTTTTGATATCTTTATGCATGTAATAAAGTTTGAAAAACATTAGATTGGGTTTTCATTTAAAAAATTTCAAAAGACAGGTTTTGGTAGCTAAGCGCTTATTTAAAACGGTCCCTAAGCTACCAAAAGCCCTGCTTTCAGCAGCTTAAACGAAATTTTTGAGGCTATCCTAGCTACCGAAAGTGAAAGGACATGCAGCGTGAGTCAGGGGCAGTTTTTGGTGGCTTGGGTGAATACAATGGTGTTCATTAGCCACCGAAAGGTAAGTTTCTGGCAGCTTACATTTTAAAGGAAAAATTGTTCAAAGCTACCAAAAGCATTCCTAAAACTTAGAAACAGTCCAAGCTTGAAACGTTGACAACGGTAGCAATTAGCATAGCTAACAGTTTGGATTCATCCCAAGACGGGGGAAAGTAGCAGAAGGAGGATTAAACAGGAACTAGAAAACACAGTTTTGTTAAATTTTGCAGGTTCATATCAAGCAGAGTTTTCGGTAGCGTGGGCGAACATCTTGATTGTTCATTAGCTACCAAAAAAAACAGTTTTCAGCAGCTTATCTCATAAGAAAAATTCTTCAAGCTAAGGGAAGGTCAGTTTTTGCAGTTTTGGTGGCTTAGGCAAACATGTCAGATTTATTCATTAACCACAGAAACAGAGCTTTCGGTAGCTAACAGAGATCAAGCTCAGACCTACTAGCTACCGAAAGCCTAAAAATCACAAGAAATTGCCATTTTTTGCACAGATATAAGTTTTATCATTCTAAAGGGAATGAGGATGGTTTATAAGTGAAGTTTTTAATTAATAAGATTTGTTTCAATGTGCTACTCCAGCTTTGAAGGTTCCAACAAGATGGAAATAATGAAAAAATGTGGCATTTTTTACTGTCCTGAGTCATCATTTTCAAATGACAATTCTGAGCGTCTGGAGAATAGTTTTGCAAAAATCTCAGAGGTTTTTGTTCCTAACATGTCATAGAACAAACAAAATCTCCCCTTTTTCCTACAGGTGTTGCATATTGAGAGAATCAAATCCATCACTCAGCCCCAATTTTTGGATCCTAGAACCTGCCTGTTTGACACATGTTTTTGAAATGAATATCTCGGGCAAACCAAAACGAGTTTCAAATATATGAGAGAGGTTTTTGCGCACAACAGATCAATGCACAATAACCTCTTTCAGTTTATACATAGCTGTCACATAGCCGGAGAACTGAACCCATCTATGAGCCTCTTTTTCAGCAGTTTCAACAAAAGTGGTGTTTTTACTGTGCAGAGTCATCATTTTCAAGTGATGATTCTAAGCGACTGGAGAATCATTATGAAAAATGATCGGAGTTTTTTCTTCCTAACATGTCAGAGAACAATAATATCTCCCAGTTCTCCTACAAGTGTCACATATTTGGAGAATCGAATGCATCTCTGAGCCCCATTTTTCAGTAGTCTAGCCAATTAAAAATGATTTTCCTTGTTTGTTGAAAAACGGTTTTGGATTTTCCATCTGGAGTAAATTCGAACCAGCTTCTTAGGATCTGGGGAGAGGTTGTAAAGGCTATAAAGCCCAGAACTCATGTAGAACAATGGTTGGATTTTGGAGAGACTTTTCATACTTGTACACTCAAGCTTCTCATTTTTAGATCAGTGATACAAGCTTCTTTTGCCATTATTTGTTCAGACTTTCATCTTCTTGTCTAGCCTATACTTGCACATGAATGTCAAATTCATGTTTATTCTGTTTGTCTGATGTTTGATAACTGTCAACTTGTCAATACATCCATGAACTAGAATCCGCAAGTACTTTGCTTTGTTTATCTGGCCATTCATATATACTTGGTGCATATGTTTCTGCTAGTAAATTAAGAGTTCTTCGTACATTCATTTATCTACAGATCTCTGAACAGTGATAGTTGAAAGCCTTGTAAATCTATTGTGTTTATTGCATGTCTTGAGTGAGTGAGGTTTGATTTAGTCATTTGAATTGATCCATTTGAGTGAAGCTTTAAGATATTAGTTAAGTTACCAGGCATCTATGAGATACAACCTAGGAGAATTTTCTGGAGTGATAACAAAATGGCGCTGTTGCCGGGGAGAGGAGATTGAAGCTCAGCTTCCCTAGGAGAACGACATAGATCCAGATTTGATGAGAGACAAATCTTGGACATTATTTTGGTTGTAATCATCTTTCTGGCGACTCCATGAAGGAGGGATTCAGTGGCCACTCCACAATATTAAGATGTCGAAAGCATTTGCTGCTCTTTTGGCTCGGAGGTTTGCACCTCTTGAATTCTCTTCAGTTCTTGGTTTCCCACATCTAGTACTTGATATGTCTGAATGGGGAGATTTTCTACCTATCTTCAAAGAGGAGAAAGAAGACAGTCCTGCAGAACACCTCCTCAAGTTTCACGAATGCATGGATCTATTAGATCTGTAGCATGAAGATGTTCGCATGAAGATGTTCATGCACTCATTATATGGCGATGCACGTCAGTGGTATTTTGCTTTACCTCCCTCCAACATTTCATCATTGAAGGATTTTCACAAAGCATTCAATAAGCACTATACAAGGTACTTTTTAGATGAGTTCTTATTTAATGATTGCTGTGAAGGGCATGAATTGCATTCTAAAGTTGAAAATCTAAATGGAGAGGAAGCTTTACCTCATCTCTCAAGTGATCTTCGCTATGATGTGCTTCCTCATAAACATGAATCAGAAAGGAGTAATGAAGGAGCTGAGGGATTTCATATTACCTCTATTTCTGATTTTTATGAATCTTAAGAATTAGTTTCTTTCGCTACACATGGAGGTGGTCAGCTCTCTGTTAGTCAAATATTCGTTGAAATCAGTAAAGCTAGCCCATAGTTTTCAGTTTTCAAATCACAAGGATGTGGTGAAGGGGAGCATAAGAGTTTATATCAGCATTCGAGCATTCATATTTCTCTAATAGATCTCGAGCAACCTATATTCAACACTGAGACCATTGAAGGTAGCCAACAACATTTCAATTCTCAGTCGGGACAACAAGAAGACTATCAAGGAAGACATCTATCTACAAACAGTGAGGTCAGTAAAAGCAATCTGAAACAACATTTTGATTTTCAGTTGGAACAACAGCAAGGAGGGGTATTTCATTGTGACTTTGATGACCCTATTGCTGACTATTTGGATTCTATAAGCAGCATAAATGTCCAAATACTTTTCTCAGATGAAAGTTGGCTCTATCACCTTTTCAAGTTACATTTTTGCATGCTATGGTCCCTTATATTGTTTGGGTCAAGATCAAGTATGATATTAGCAAGTCCATTACGTTCTTGGCTGCCTTGGAAATTTAGTTTTACTTGATCAATCTACATCTACTAGTTAGTGTAGGAGTAAGCAGAAGAATAAGCTCTTCGTACGAGCAGCTAGATCATCTTCAGTTGTTTTCAATTTTTTTTTTTTCTCAATAGGCAGGCTACAAGTAAGCACATGCAAGCTGGAATTTTTCAGAGAATCATTTGCACAGGCCAAATGAATCCATATCCCAATGGATATAAGACACTATTGGTAGGGGTAGTTTGGTTTCAAATGGTGAGCATGGTTGCAGGATTTGGATCAGGTTTGCAGAGGCCAGATGACTCCATAGCCCAATGGTTGCAAGGCGTTGCTAGCAGGTTTATAGTTTAACATTTGTGGACAGATTGTAGAAATTTGGTGGCAGTTTAAATGACTCCATGCCCAATGGAACACTAGACTAGGTTCTGTATTTTGTCTATCCATAAAAGGCATCAGATTTGCGATTCTTGAAACCTCACAGGGAGGCTTTCATCCCCGAGTAGGAGCCAGATGTTATCTCCCCAAATAATTTTTTCGAGTTGATCAATTTAGATGATGGGAGGTCATTTGAAAATTCATTTCGAAATTTTTTAAGGCTCATTTTTGATATCTTTATGCATACAATAAATTTTGAAAAACAGTAGATTGGATTTTCATTTAAAATTTTTCAAAAGACAGGTTTCGGTATCTAAGCACTTATTTAAAACAGTCCCTAAGTTATCGAAAGCCCTGCCTTTGGCAACATAAACGAAATTTTCGAGGCTCTCTTAGCTACCAAAAGTGAAAGGACATGCAACGTGAGTTAGGGGCAGTTTTCGGTGGCTTGGGTGAATACGATGGTGTTCATTAGCCACCGAAAGGTAAGTTTTTGGCAGCTTACATTTCAAAGGCAAAATTGTTCAAAGCTACCAAAAGCAATCCTAAAAATCAGAAACAGTCCAAGCTTGAAACCCTGACAGCGGTAGCAATTAGCATAACTAACAGTCTGGATTCATCCCAGGACAGGGGAGAGTAGCAGAAGGAGGAATAAATAGGAACCAGAAAACGCAGTTTTGTTAAATTTTGCAGGTTGATATAAAGCAGAGTTTTTGGTAGTTTGGGGCGAACATATTGATTGTTCATTAGCTGCCAAAAAAACCAGTTTTCGGCAGCTTATCTCATAAGAAAAATAATTCAAGCTAAGGGAAGGTCAGTTTTTGTAGTTTCGGTGGCTTAGGCGAACATGTCAGATTTATTCATTAACCACCGAAACAGAGCTTTCAGTAGCTAACAGAGATCAAGCTCAGACCTACTAGCTACCGAAAGCCTAAAAATCACAGGAAATTGCCATTTTTAGCACATATCTAAGTTTTATAATTCTAAAGGGCATGAGGATGGTTTATAAATGAAGGTTTTAATTAATAAGATCTATTTCAATGTGCTGTTCCAGCTTTGAAGGTGCCAGCAAGATGGAAATAATGAAGAAATGTGGCATTTTTTACTGTCCCGAGTCATCATTTTCAAATGATGATTCTGAGCGTTTGGAGAATCATTTTGCAAAACGCTCGGAGGTTTTTTTTCCTAACATGTCATAGAAAAATAAAATCTCCCTATTTTCCTACAGTTGTGGCATATTGAGAGAATCAAATCCATCACTGAGCCCCAATTTTTGGATCCCAGAACCTGCCTGTTTGACACATGTTTTTGAAATGCAGATCTCGGGCAAACCAAAATGAGTTTCAAAGATATGAGAGATGTTTTTTCTCACAATAGATCAATTCACAATAACCTCTTTCAGTTTATACACAGTTGTCACATAGTTGGAGAACTGAACCCATCTCCGAGCCTCTTTTTCAGTAGTTTCAGCAAAAGTGGCGTTTTTACTGTGCGGAGTCATCATTTTCAAATAATAATTCTGAGTGTCTGGAGAATCATTCTGCAAAACGCTCGGAGGTGTTTCTTCCTAACACGTTAGAGAAAAATAAACTCTCTCATTTTTCCTATAGGTGTCACATATTGGGATAATCAAACACATCTATGCGCCCCATTTTTCAGCAGTCTGGCCAATTAAAAATGATTTTCCTGGTTTGTTGAAAAACGATTTTGGATTTTCTATCTGGGGTAAATTCAACCCAGCTTCTTAGGATCTGGGGAGAGGTTGTAAAGGCTATAAATCCCAGAACTCATGTAGAACAATGGTTGGATTTTGGAGAGACTTTTCATACTTGTACTCTCAAGCTTCTCATTTTTCAGATCAATGATACAAGCTTATTTTGCCATTATTTGTTCAGAATTTCATATTCTTGTCTAGTCTATACTTGAACCTGAATGTCAAATTCATGTTTATTCTATTTTCCTAATGTTTGATAACTGTCGACTTGTCAATACATCCATGAACTAAAATCTTCAAGTACTTTGTTTGGTTTATCTGGCCATTCATATATACTTGGTGCGTATGTTTCTGCTAGTAAATTAAGAGTTCTTCGTACATTCATTTATCTACAGCTCTCTGAACAATGATAGTTGAAATCCTTGTAAATCAGTTGTGTTTATTGGATGTCTTGAGTGAGTGAGGTTTTATTTAGTCATCTGACTTGATCCATTTGAGTGAAGCTTTAAGATATTAGTTAAGTTACCAGGCATCTCTGAGATACAACCTAGGAGAGTTTCCTGGAGTGATAACACAATCAATCTCGCCAGTACATAAAAATTGATGGAGATCAGATTGTGTGTCTGAATGATGACCAGTAGTTTCAGCTTGATAAAATCCGGGTTCCATTTCCAAGAAATAATTCCCCAACGCAAAATATGAAAATTTAACTGGTTCATTATTACCTTCTAACTCAGTCACATTGAATTTCATATGAGGTTCTCTCAATATCTTGATCTGGTTCTGCTTGTTTTGATAAGGCAATCAGAAATGAGACCAATCAGTTGCAAAATATCCATTCAATTTACTTGACCAATCCCTACTTAATATTAGCCCATAATCCTAAGGAATATCAACCACAACTATATCAATGAATTGATAGACCCTTGAATCAACAAGAAACCTAATTAAAGCATTCTTCATTTCCCCGATAACTTTGACATCTGACTTATCAAGTTGAATGATCCGAGAGGGAGATGCAATTAGCTGTCCATTACTATTTTAAAAAATGGATAGTGTGTTGGGCCTAGCCCAAGTAAGGAATTTTTGTGCAAGACAATTTTGGAGCTGCGATGTCATGGCACACCTCATATGAAGATAGTTTTGGGGAGCTGCGAAGTTGAGCACAGCCTAGCATCGAAAGGTAAGAACTGCGCAGCTAACTTCCAGCTCCGTGAAGTGGTAGCACCGCGCAGTGTCAGCATGGAACCTATTTTGGGTAAAGAATGTAAGGGAAGGTTGAGTAGAGGAAAGTGAACTATTTTGGGTATGGAGCAATGTGAAGTCAAGTGAAAGTGACCTGTCAATGAGAGTGGTGAAAAACAGTTAGAACCTAATCCACCGGTTCGACAGCGACAGGCAGGCCAGAGGGACGGAAAGTGACACACCACGATGCATTGTAACTGTGTTAGGAATGATGCTATTGTTAGAAGGGCATGCAGGATCTGAGTGGTCTATTAGAATGACCAAAAGCATGTGGAGTAGCTGTTGACCACGATAGGATGAGTCAGTGGGTAACCATGATAGTTTTGGGTAACCTTAGAATTTTTGGCCCATCATGAATGTAAAGACGTGACCTACGGGCATGATCTATAAAAGGGATCATTTTGTAAGGGAAAGGGTTAATTGTGAATTGCAAAATATTGAGTAATACTTGTTGTGCATTGTCAAATTCTATTGTAAAAGGCTCCGTAGCTGCGTGCGCAGAGACATACTGAAGAGCGAAGAGAGTCTACAGCTGAGTGTGCAGATTGGAACTATTGTACCCTTCCCAAATATAATATAAAAACAGTTCCTGTGGACGTAGCTCCCATCCTAGGGGTGAACCACGTTAAATTTGTGTTATGTGATTGCTTATGTGCTTGAATATGTGTGTTTGCTTATGTTGAATGGTTAAGATCTTGTTTATGAGCTCTTGTGTTCTTGATTTTATATGTATTCACCATAAGGATAATGATGGGAATAATATGTTAAGTACCCACATATGTGAATGAATGATAATTGGATAAGTATTTCTAAGTTAGTTGAATGCGTCAATTGGATAAACACTAAACCTGCAAGGTTGGTATAGTGCGATTCCACGAGCGCAGCACTGTAAGGGCACAATTACATTGTTGGTTGTTATAGTGTGGAAGTTTGCATGGGTTGTAGGCTATTATGATGTTGAACGCATCTTTTTACACTAAGTAAGATCTATTGAAGATGCATAAGTGTTGGAAGGAAGTGCATACCTATGTGGCGATGTCCTATTATCGGAGAACTATTCCACATCGCGCAGTCATTGGATGCGTGATACTCTAAGTGTTAACTGCGAAGAAGGTGACCTTCGCACAGTCCCTAGTTCACATCGCGAGTCCTCTAGCATGCTACATGATAGTTTTATCGAAGCACTCATCGCCTAGTTGTGGAAGCCTGATTCCACATCCCCCCCATTACTTCACCTTGGTTGATACCTCAGTCTGTTCACAGGCTGTTGCCGAAAGGGTCGGTGAAAAGGGGTTTTATTGGTTCCTCGAACCACGCAGAACCTGGGTCTTTCTAGAAAAAATCAAGAACAGTATAAGCAACCAACAAATGGTTCTTGGCATCCAGACAAGAAAGATATTTGAAGCTGGTTGGAAAAGACAGAAAAAGATTTTTCCAGAAAGGAGAATAGACATCCACGTCTCTCTGACGTAGATTGGTTAAATAAATACCTGTGGAAGGATATTCACAAAATTTTATGGGCAAGTTTTGCAAACAAGTTGCACGAGTGGTTATCAAGACTAGCAGAGCGAAAGAAATGTTTCCAAGAAGGAGCACCTACCGAGTGGAATCCAGAGCTTATTCAGAGGCTTAAAGAAATAGATAGCCCACTCGCGTGAGCAGTTGAATTTTGGGTTGACAGTATACTAGAAGGCTTCGTTACAGAGTTCGCTGTGGACACCCTGAAGTCCTACAATGCAACAGAGGCAAAGTTCTTCAAAGTATTCAGAGGTAAGTATCTGAACAATCTGAGTTTATATATTAAAATGCTTTTAGTTGAGAAAGGAGTTTTAAGAATGCAATAAGATTCCTAGAAGTTTTTGAATCTGTAATGGTCAATACAATATATAGTGACTCTGACGAAGATACACACAATTTGAGAAGTGGGAAAATATATAAGTTTAATACTGAGAATAGTGAACTCCACGTAGATACTAAGTTAGAAGCTGAACCTGATAGCTAGACATGACCTCCATCAACTACCTATCAGCCTCCAACTCCGCAAATCCCCCCAGTTGACAATACCACGCCTCCTATTGGTGGTCGCAAGGAATGGATGCCTAATTAGGGAAGCTAGACTAGGAGCCTACTTTAATTATCGATCAGGGGACGTACAAACTTTAGAGGTGCTACCACTATATGTGCTCTATAGGATAGTCTTCATTGTGTTTGGGGTGTTGGTATATATCTTAAAGGTTTCTCTAATCAAAGAAAGTGAACTAAAAGATTGTGAACCTATGAATGACGAATTCCTATGCTAAGAAGTTGAATGCTGAAAACTGTAAATCTGTACTAAGAATTGAAATGTTGAAAGCTTGATAAACTTAGTCTAGAAATAAAATGCTTAAAGCTGAGATTTAATCTACGAAGTGAATACTAAAAATCAAGTGTTGAATATTGAAAGTTTAATCTAAAAGCTTAAATACTGAAAAACCAGATCCAGAACATAAATATCCAATGCTGAGAATTAACCAATCCTTTCTATTCGAATTAAACACTCAAAGTGATGATCATTAATAAAACCAAAGGACTGAAAGCAATTAACATCTATGATCTAACTCTGATAAGGGAAATATGCATGAGCTCCTAGGTCTGAATCATTGTTTTAAAACTAATATAAGAATGCATGAAAACAAATGTCAAAATATGCTTGTACATAATGCAGCTATAGGACTACGGATTGCATTCTACCAAACTACGAAATGAGCGTTGATTGACTACAAAAAAATATGTTGAACCAAAATAATCTCTTAACTGAAATAAAACCATATTATTCAAATGCCATCAAATTATTTTCATATACAATAAGAAGTAAATTGATTCATTGCATAAATGGAAAATACCTGAAAATAGAGTAAAGCTCCTGACTTATGTGTTGGAGGGGCCCTCCCCAACCCGTACTCAAGAGTATGGAAAAATTATAAACGTAGGCTTGAAAATAACATCAGTCTTCTTATTAAAATAGTAACTTCATGGTTTAGGAAAGTCTTTAACACAAACTGTCTTCACAGTACCAAAATGCATAAACGATTGATTCTACAAAATAGCAACAGGATCCCCTTACTACCAGAGAGGTCCATATATATATATATATATTTATATATGTTTCTACTTCTAACCTAGTCTATGATCATAAATTTCGATCCTCTTAATTAGGGATTCTCTAAAACTTAGGGAGATATGAGCGCTGAGCCCCTTTGTTATCTACAATCTCGAGCTTTGACTCTCGTTGATGTTAATTTTTGAAAATTAATTCAATATACTTTAGGATCTTTACTGAGAGAATAACATGTACAACATATAAAAGTATAACAATGCATATCAATCACACCAAGCAATCACATGAGACAAGATACACACATAGTTTCACTAGGGAAAACCATAAAGGTGAATAACCCCACAACTTCCTCAGAGATAGAGAAAGCAATGGTACAACCAAAGTATAACCAAAGTACAAGAGATAGTCTTCTCCTAGCAGCTGATCCTCCTCCTCACATGTGCGCCACTTTCTGAGTGATGGAAGAGTGAGTAAGTGAATGACCAAATAGAGATCTCCCGATCTCTATTTATACATGTCCTATCCTGCCCAATAAACCAATAGGGATGACTTGTCTAACTTAGCCTAATAGCCCATGGTTAACTTAATCAGAGCCGACCGCACACATGGTGGTCTAATAACCCATCAGCAAGTTACAACACTTGCAACACTTGTCAATACAAATGATGACACTTCCGTATAGAGGAATAATAACATCTCTATAGGAGTACAATATACATAGGTGAAATACAATCTGAAGTTACATATACATCAACACTCCCTCTTAACTAGGAAGGTATTTCTCGACACAGATCTACCAGCACAAGTCTTCTTCTCTGGATCATCATCACTGAATCATCGTCACTGCTGCTATCTCAATCAATCTCCAACCTACTCATCATAGGAAGTTCTATAGAGCCAGTCCTTTTTCATACTAGATGTAGGCCCACCACCTGTAGGTCTTCATCATCACTGGCCATACTGTGGAATCCTGAGGACTAATTACGTGAATCAACAAAACCTTGAAAGAGCACTCTAGGATTGATTACGAGCTCACTGCTCAACCTACCAGATCTCCCAGGATCTTTTACATGTTGACCTTCACAAAACCTTCTCAGAGCATCCCAGGATGTTAGGAGCACACTTCTCTACCTATCTGGATCTTGATAGAGAAACCCAGGCTGTTATGAGCACATCGCTCTACCTATCCGGATTTTAAAGGATCTTTTCTATGTAAACTTTCACAAAACCTACTCAGAGCATCCTAGGATGTTATGAGCACACCGCTCTACCTGTCTGGATCTCGGTAGAGAATCCCAGGATATTACGAGCACACCACTCTACTTGTTCGGATTTTAAAGGATCGTTTCTATGCAAAATCGTTGCAAAACCTACTCAGAGCATCCCAGGATGATATGATCACACTGCTCTACCTATTTGGATCTCGACAGCACATCCCAGGATGTTACAAGCACACCGCTCTACCTATCTGGATTTTAAAGGAACTTTTCTATGCTACCTGTAGCAAAAGCTACTCAGAGCATCCCAAGATGTTACAATCACACTGCTCTACCTGTCTGGATCTCAATAGAGCATCCCAAGATATTACGAGAACACCGATCTACCTGTCTGGATTTTAAAGTATCTTTTCTATGCTACTTGCACAACCTATCCACGGCCATAGAGTATCAACCCGATACTCACCATACATCATCTTGATGTACATCATCACATGATCAAGATGATCATCATCATAGCATCAACCTGATGCATATCGTCTGGAGCAACATCTTGAAGCTCGTCATCTGTGATCATCTTGATCACCATCAATATATCCATCTGATGCATAAAAGTATCTACCTGATACATATCATCATACATGATCTACCTGATAATACAATGCAACCACCTGATATACATACATAAGTACATGATCTACCTGATCATACAATGCATCCACCTGATACATACATAAGTACATGATCTACCTGATCATACAATGCATCCACCTGATACATATACAAAAAGACATGATCTACCTGGTCATACAATGAATCCACCTGATCATATCAAGCATCCAACATGATGAATATACAAATATATTAAGCATCCAACATGATGCATATCAAATATATCAAGCATCCAACATGATGCATATACATATATATCAATCATCCAACATGATGCATATACAAATATATCAAACATCCAACATGATGCATATACAAATACATGATCAAACTGATCAAAGCATCCAACTGATGCATATATAGAGCAGTAACTGGAGCATTGTCCTGATGCTCATCATCCAACGTTTACATCCATAGCCATGGGAATGATCCTCCTCTCACCATGATTGAAATGGCTCCTGCAAATGTGTCCATCACTTCTTCCTCGAAGTGTCGTCAATCTGAAGAACACCAAGCCTCTCTCTGAAGTACTCAAACTTCACTTTGGCTAGTGGTTTCGTCAACACATCTACAATCTGCTCATCCGTCGCAACATACAGGAGCTTCACTACTCCTCTTTGCACCATATCCCTGATATAGTGATATTTGATCTCAATGTGCTTCAACCTGTCATGGAACATTGGGTTCTCAGACAGCTTCACACAACTCTGGTTGTCACAAAAGATACTAGTAGCTTCCAGTGGGAGATCAAATAAATCTGATAGTAGCTTCCGGAGCCATACTGCCTCACAACTAGCTGAACATGCTACAACATAGTCTGCCTCAACTCTACTCAGTTCTACGCAGGATCACTTCCTGCTAAATCAAGAGATCACTCATGATCCCATTCTGAAGCAGCACCCAGATGTGCTCTTCCTATCTGCAACATTTCCTGCCTAGTCCGAATCAACATAACCTTGCAGGTTAAACTTTTGATTCGCATCATACTTGAGCCCATAATAAACTGTACCCTTCAGGTACCTCAGAATATGCTTTACAGCAACCAGGTGAACACTCTTTGGATCTGTCAGGAACTAGATCAATGTGTTCATAGCAACGAAAATATTTGGTCTCGTGTTCATTAGGTACATCAAGGACCCAATCATCTGATGATATATTGTGACATCAATCAGATCAGATGAAGCATCAAACAGAAGCTCCAGGTTTGATGCCATAGGTGTGGCCATGTCCTTGCAGTCCATCATCCCGAAACTCTTCAGGATCTCTACTGCATACTTCCCTTGCCCAAGGAAGATTCCATCTGCACTCTGCCACAACTCCATGCCTAGGAAATAGTGCATCATCCCCAAGTCCTTCATCTCGAACTTGGCAGCAAGCTTCCTCTTGGTATCGACAATCAATCCATCCTCACCTGTTACAAACAGGTCATCCACATACAAAAGTAGTATCGTAGGATTTCCTTCCTCAACCTTGTAGTAAAGGTTGGAATATGCTTTACTCTTAGTAAATCCCAAACTGGATAGAAAGCTGTCTATCCTACCATACCATGTCTTAGGAGCTTGCTTCAAGCCATACAAGGCTTTCTTCAACTTACATACATATGAATCCCTGTCATGTGTCTCAAAACCAAGTGGCTGCTCCACATACACTTGCTCCTTGACTACACCATTCAAGAAAGCTGTCTTGACATCCATCTGGTGTATCTTCCATTTCATCACTGCAGCCAAAGCAAGTACTGAAATAATGGAAGTGTATCTGGCCATAGGAGCAAAAGTCTCTTCATAATCAATCCCTTCTTTCTGGGAGAAGCCATGAGCTACAAATCTCACTTTGTATTTCTTTATGTTTCCATTTGCAGCATGCTTGATTTTATAGATCCACTTGGAAGTCACTACAGACTTCCCCCAGGTCTTGGGACTACATCCCAAACATCATTCTTCATGATCGAATGGTATTCTTCGACAATGGCATCCTTCCATTCTTTCTTTTCTGCTGCTTCTCCATAACTTGAAGGTTTAACTGCAGGAATCCTGTGTGAAAATGTAAAACTTTTCGACGTTTCGGGCTGGGTAGTTCATCCCATCTTCAGGAGATACTCTTTAGTTTCCCAACTTAATCTTTCAATTGGTTTCTTTATTTATAATGTATCTTAGCCTAATATTTTATGTCGGCCCTTAGAAACATTATTAAGATGTCGTCATTTTATTTTTTAATTGGTTAATAATAGGAGCCCACGTCCTGCTGAGTTTCCATCCGTCATCTTGATTGATATTGAGAGGGTGCTTCTCAATTTCAATTGCTTCTCTTACTCGTCTTCTTGTGTAATGGTCAATGCTGGTGACATCAATCTTCTTGAACCCTGGAAAGTATATTCTGTAAGCTTTTGAGCTTTCACTGTACCCCACAAAGATACCCTTCTTTCCTGAAGGATATAACTTTGTCCTCTTTTCCTTTGGAACATGTGTATATATTGGACAACCAAATATTCTGAGATGGATAACTTCAGGTTTCTTACTAGAGAAGACCTCTTCTGGTGTCTTGTTGTCCAATGTCTTGTGAGGTGTTCTATTCTGCACATATACAACAGTCCTAGCTGCTTCTGCCCAAAGATGCATAGGTAGATCCTGGTCATGTAGCATTGCTCGTGCTGCTTCCATGATAGTTCTATTCTTCCTTTCTGCAACTCCATTTTGTTGTGGATTGTAGGGAGCATTCAACTCCCTCTTAATCCCTGAATAACTGCATAACCTTTTAAAATCAACTGAAGTGAATTCTCCGCCATTGTCTGATCTGAATGTCTTGATCTTATTATCAGTTTGATTTTCCATCAAGGCTTTGAATTCCTTGAACTTGTCAAATACTTCATGTTTGTTCTTTGTAATGTCCCTTGTTAGGAATTTTATTAAAATTGCAATTTTCCACTTTTTTCCTTGGTTCGACCTTTGACTAGTTTCGATCTCTAGGTCCCAAATTTGCCCCAAATGATCCCAAATATTCTGAGAAGGTATATGAATGATATTAGAACATAAATATGTGTTTCAGGGATGCCTTTGTACCTTTAAAACACTTCTGCAAATACTCTTTCAATTCTGGTCAATGTAGGTAACTTTACTAGTGATTTCCCTTTGACTAGTATTGGTCTCTAGGTCTCAAATTGACTCCAAATGCCTTCAAATATTCAAGGAAGGTGTATGAATGATATTAGGGATTGAATGTGATTGTAAGGGATAACATATGGCCACCAAAAGACCTCTGCAAACTCTCTTAAGATTCTGGACCAAGTATGCAATTTTACTAGTAATTTGGGGTTCAAATCCCCCTGAGGTAAGTACTGAAAATGGCTTCCCAAATGCCTCCAAACCCACTCAAATTTATGAACAGAGGTATGTAATGTGTTAATTATGTTATTAAGGTCTCATATGCACCATTAATGGTTTATTACAACTGTTCTCACCCTCTCCCATTCAACTACAAAAATCACCAATTCGACCCTTGGGGAAATGGCACTATTTCTTCTCCCAATGCAATTAAACTGAGTAAAAATACTTCAAATGCTCAAGTACAGTACATGAAACTTGTAACATACATCCATGGCAGTCCATTAATCACAAATGCATCATATAATCATCTATTCATTCGAAATCATCATCAATACATTGGTTCACAACAAGGTAGTGGGGAAATGGCATTATTCTTCCATTAAAAATGAGATTTATACATTTCTACTTGGAATTTCGACCTGAAAATTTCTGGAGATGAAGAACAGAGTATTTAATTCATATTACAAAAGAAATGGGGCATTAGAAGCTCCCCCAAAGAGTACAATAGCTCACCAAAAACGACCTCCCTCAAGGATCAAGAATATGCCATCAAAACTGGAAATGGTTGAAGGAGCGAGCTGCAATAGAAGAAACCATGAGCTTCCCTGTAGCTTACACCTGCAAATAAATACTCCATTAAAGCTCCAAATGAAAGGTCTGAATGGCCTTTCCAATTGCCAACTTGGATGGGAATCTTTCACCCTCAAAATTGGCTAAGGCAAGAAACTTGTCATCCACTAGCTCTCCCTCTTCACAAATGCAATTGCAAATTCTACAAATGATCAAAAGCCATTCTCATACTTCATTTCTACATTTTATAACCAACATTAGCCTTCTAAGGGTTGAAATCCTCTCAATAGATTCAATAGATTTTCATTTAGGAAATATTCCACATTTGCCACTTGTCTCCTAGTTCCAACCTTCCATCTTCTCCCAAATTCGATTTTGAGTCTCTTTGGCTTCTCCAACTCCCAAATTCGCCTTCTTTGAGCCTATTTTTGGGGCTTACATGTCATAGTGGTCAGATGTCAGAGGTCATGTCTGCAATTTGTGATAGTGGTCATAGATGCTCCATCATTGGTGTCATAGGGGCTAGGGAATCTAGCCCAAGTGTCCACAAACTTCCACTTTGACTCTTTATCTTCCATGGAGGTTACCAATCCTTCCAAATTCGACCTAAGATGCTCAATGACATGTGTTATGACTTACCAACTCACCCAAGAGTGTTCACATTCCCTTTAATTTGAATTTGCAAAAGAGAGATACCATGTATTATGAAAAATCAAGCTAGTGTGGGTCCCACATCCTCCATATGTCTCCAAAACCATTTGTCACTTAGGATTTCTCTTGAATTTCTTTATTCACTCTATTTATTAAATACTTGAACCCTTCTAATGTCTAAACATCATTTATTATCCCCCTTATTCCAATCCCAAAGCTTCCACCCTAAACCTAGGAAACTAGTAATTTTACTCCTTGGCAATTATTTGACCCTTAACATCAATTTTACAAACTCTAATGAATATGGCTAATGTGATTAGGCCATTGTGACCCAATTCCAAATTTGGGACATGAAATTCTTCAAGAAATAAACCCAAGTCTTCCTAGAGAAATCATCAATGAAAGAAACATAGTATACATACCCACTCAGAGAACTGGATGATATCGGGCCGCATACATCAGAGTGGATAATCTCCAAGATTCCTTTTTCTTTTCTTTCACTGCTTGGAAATGCCTTCTTAATGTTCTTTCCTTTTGCACATCCTTTGCAAACACCTTCATGCTTTGTCTTTATTTCAGGAATACCTTCTACATCTTTGCTTGCAATTGGTAGTGTTCTATATTGCACATGTGCAAGTCTTCTATGCCAAAGTTCACTTGGTTCCATGGATTCATGTACCATGGCATGTTCAGGTTGTGCCTTCAATTTGTACAATCCCCCCTCTGCTGTAGAAATTTATCCCTACGGATAGGTAGAAACTCTCTTAGGTTAAAGTAGACTTTAACTGACTCTAAACTAAGACAAAAAGATAACAAATGCTACCTTGAATTCCTAGATCTAAACAGACATCTCAATATTATATTGCTGAAAGAAACGAAAGAGATCTAACTGACCTTTGATTCAATTGCTCGTCTTAATGGTCGCTCCAATCTCGAAGTCCTCATGAATGAAACTATCAGAATGAAACCAAGATACAAGCATATACGATTCTCTAGCAACTTGAAATATGAGTTAGGATCTAAATCTATAACAGATACAAATCATATGATTGAAACAAAATCAACACACATGATTTGGGAAACAAGACAAGTTATGTTTTATTACCAACTTGAAGTCACTTACAATGGTTGCTTGATATCCAAGACAACTCCCAGCTCCAAGTGCTTTCTCCTCTAGCTATCTCCACAAAGATTCAAGATCATAAGTTTGATGTCTCCAAGAGTCCTCCCCCTTTTGCTCATGGAAGGCCTCTCTCTTATAGTGTGTAGTAGGGTTAACCGACAAGAGAGAAAGATGGATCTTGGGAGTGTTTAGTGGATTAGGCCCACTAATATGAGAAAGTGAGTTAGGATCGAATCAGGGATACCAATCCTAAAAAATCTCTCGAAAATCAAGATCCCACAAGCCATGGCAAAAAGGCTAAAAAAGGAGTACCGTGCCCCTTCAACTGAGCATAGCGCGGTAGTGCCACGCAACAGAGAAGAAGAATAGTGTGGTAGTTGGGACTACCGCTCCCTCAAGTTTGAGCAAGGCATGGTAGTGTAGGTATATGAAGTCTCAGGTGAGTTGATTCTTGATAGGACAGGTTTGTCTTCAAGGATCATTCATCATATTTCTCTTCTGGGTGTTTTGAGCAGTAGGGGAAGTGTCGTCAACTATTTTTATGGTGACGATGCGACACTGTGAAATATGGAGGTATAATAGATGCCCCCTAAAGTGTGAGGTCAGAAGGGACTGATGGCGGAAAGACTTTACAAATACTGTGCAGAGATAGCATCAAGGAGAGCAACAAGGAGCTGAAACAAAAACAAAATGTCAGATATACCATCGAGGCGGGCATTCCCATGCTCGAAAACAATTGAATCAAAGCATGGCTGCCGACCAATACATTGCAGATCCATGAGTAGTGAGATGATATAGACTGTAGACAAATCATGGCTACTCTGAACAAGCATAGATCCATGATATAGTAATGACACAGCCACGACCAATACAAAAGTGGATCTGTGTGACAATACAAAGGACATCTCCATTGCAGCCTGGACACAATCAAAATACAAAGATGTGCCCAGGGTCTTCTACTCAATCGTAAATGATATGAATCTAGCCATGTTATTACAAGGTGTTGAAGTCGAACATGGTAGAAACCATTTGATTACCGGTCAATGATGTGATCCGTTAACAAATGCGAGGGAAATCACCAATGATGACGATGATCCCCAAGGTATCTATAGTACATCTCAATGAAATGAAAATGAATGAGTTGATGTCGAGCATTCAAGAGATCGTTTGATCAAAGGTCAATGATGTAAACCTATTGTCGAACACGAGGAAACCTGCCATTGAGGCATGCAGGTACCAAGGTACTAGTGGTTGATTCCTAAGTCCAATTCCTGGATAGTGATTTGGTGTCGACGGGAATAGAGTCATCGAAGGTGGGCCATAATGATTCCCACATCATCAACACGAAATCGGATCGAAAGATAGCATAGGACAATGAAATGATAGAACATGTACTGACACAACGGAGGTCTGACACAATGAATGAATCTGAACAATGCAACCCTTTGAAGATATAATGGCATGTAAAAGGACTTGGCAGCAGGGATTATTGATAGCAGAGGATAGACATTGAATGAGTAGGCTCATGGCCAGAGAGACGACTCGGGATGATGACCATAACTCAGCGAGAATTGATACCCAAAAATAGATAAGGGACAGACGCATGCCATGTTCAAAGGTGACGACTAACAAGCTGCTAATAAACTCAACTTGTTTCCCATTTTCGCCTGACATGATAGACGAGTACCTCTTTGTTGTTTTTCGTGCTTGAAGAGGATAACAGATGCTCGGTATAGCTCATCTCATAGATGATTCGAATCTCACATGTTTTATGAACCTGAGAAAGGATGGGTTCGTCCCAAAGTGGGTCCTTTGATGTCAAATTTTAATGAGTCCAATGAAGGAAAACTTGGTAGTTTTTCATATTTAGAGAGCCTGAAAAACTTAAAGAAGGCTCCAAAGTGTACTTTTTCATAAATTTAGTCCTTCGATCCCGAAAAAGTGTAAAACAATTCCTGAGAGAACTCTCCCAGCCAAAAATTAACTGAGGTATACCTTTCTCATAAATAGTCTAGACGGGCCGAAAAAGGGGTAACCTATCACCGAATAGACGACCTTTCAAATACTTTTACAAGTGTGAAAGAGACAAGATCACTTGGCAATCTTTTCAATTTTAGGGAGTCTGAAAAGAGCTTAACTATGGACTCCAATGGTCTTTTTCGTAATTTTTAATTATTCTCGTCCAAAAAAAGATTAAAATACAACCAGGATAATACTTTCCTCATCGTTTAACGAGCATGAGTAAAGCTAACTAAGCTCGACACCATTTCCTTAAGTTTGACAAGCACGACACGGGTGTAAAAGCGCTTGGAATATTTTTCAAGTTTTAATCCAAAACACGAAAAAGATAAAGTAGGCTCGAAATGAAGGTCAAATAATAAATGAATGCCAGTGTGAACATTTTTTTAAAGGAGACCCTGTCAACAAATGCTCATGGAACCAGATATTAGTAATGTGAAATGGGTTTTAATTTAACCAGATAAAATAATGAGTAAAAAATAAGTGAAAAAGTTATATAAAGGATGGGTAAATATGGAAAGTTACCATTTCACTTGTGCATTTGCCCAAAGAGGAAATTTTACCCATTGAGGAGCAAAAACTTCAAGAGTTCACATCTAGATATCCGGAGCACCGTTTCAATAGCCGTCTGTGCCAGGTAAGAGATTTCAAGCCCCTCTTTCATTTCATAGATAAATAACTTGATTTCAGTAGGAAAAAGTAATTTTTTGGGTAGGCCCTAATAGGCAATTTTTTGCCTTCCACAGTATTGCGTGATAGCTATATCGGGAAACGTGGTACTGTGTAACAGTATCGCACTATAGGGTTAAATAGGGGCGCGGTACTGTGCAGTACCACGTAGTCATGTTGCCCCCAGGCGCGGTAGTGGCGGTTTTTAAGTTGAAAAAAATTGATTTTTCTCTAATCTTTTGCTGAGATTAAGTTATTAAATGGTTAATGAATATTTCCCATGACCTTTTGCAGGAGTTCGCAACTTGTTTGGAGCAAAATGGTCAGTTGGAAAGAAAGAGAACATGAGGCAGATGATTTGCTGGCCGAAAATGACCAAAGGACTATGACTGCATTGCGGTTTATTGAAATTCTTCAAGACCAAAGGTATCCACAAGCAAGCCAAACATCTCACCCATATTATTCAAATGTGGGACCTTGACATTCAAGCTTTCCGAGTTGGAGAACATGCCCTCGAGATTGAACTTGAGGACATTTATTTCCTCACGGGCCTCTCAAAGAGAGGAGCGTGGGTGAGTTTTACTAGGCTCACGGCCTCGGAGGCGAGCACTGATGCTTTAATCGCTCATTATTGTCGTCAAGGTTCGGGGAAGAAAAGCGGTAAGGTGGTCATTAAGGATATTGCAGAACTTTCTTTAAAAATCCTGTTGTTCACCATGACACGTGTAGCAGGGAGTACGGGTCCCCATCAGGCGTCCCGTACACAGATGAATCTTGCAGTGGATTGCATGGCAGGAACAGTATTCAACTGGTGTGAGGCAGTATTGACCAACCTCAAAGAGCAAGTGAACAAGTGTAGGATTGGAGAGAACTCTCAATTTGGCTAAGGGAGCATCTTGGTCACCTTCTTCTTGGTGAGGGTGCCGTTGTTGCGTCCACAGCTGACCATGCCCCCACGTCCACCCACCGAGCCATGGATGGCTCGATGGAGCGAGTATGTAGGACGACTTGGAGGGCCGTAGCGTTTGGATTTTGGTGAGGATTTCTTCTCGTGGCTCGAGGAACAGATCGTGATGATCGATGACTACCCCTATGCAAGGGTGGACTTCCATGAGGACATAGACTTGGAACTGCCGGAAGATGAGGATTGGGACAATATAGGTATGACCTTCATAAATGTGTCTTTTAATTTTTTGAATATATAATTTTTTTTTATTGTTTTTTAGAATGTGTAAAAAAGGTTTTAATATATATATATGTGTTCATGTTGTAGATCATGGACCACAGAGACCTACAGGGTACTCACCGTTACGCCGAGGTGGTGTTGATCGCCGAGCCTCTCCGGACAAGGAAGAAGATGAGGATGAGGCGGGAGGGGTCCAGGAGATAGAGAGGAACCTAGAAGGTTTGACCCACGGTGTCCCCGCTATGAGGATGGACGACATCCCTTTGCATCTCCAGCGGCATACCGTAAGTGTGCCTAGGCATATTGGCTGACTCCTCCATAGGGTGGCTCGGACTATAGTGTGTTATCACCAGCAGCGTGAGGAATATGAGGAGGAGTCGCCATTTTTTGTTGTAGAAATTTCTCCCTACGTATAGGTAGAAACTCTCTTAGGTTAAAGTAGAATTTAACTGACTCTAAACTAAGACAAAAAGATAACAAATGCTACCTTGAATTCCTAGATCTAAACAGACATCTCAAGATTATATTGCTGAAAGAAATGGAATCGATCTAATTGACCTTCGATTCAATTGCTCGTCTTAATGGTTGCTCCAATATCCAAGTCCTCGCGAATGAACCTATCAAAATGAAACCAAGATACAAGCATATACGATTCTCTAGCAACTTGAAATATGAGTTAGGATCTAAATCTGTAACAGATACAAATCATATGATTGAAACAAAATCAACACACATGATTTGGGAAACAAGACAAGTTATGTTTTATTACCAACTTGAAGTCACTTACAATGGTTGCTTGATATCTAAGCCAACTCCCAGCTCCAAGTGCTTTCTCCTCTAGCTATCTCCACAAAGATTCAAGATCATAAGTTTGATGTCTCCAAGAGTCCTCCCCCTTTTGCTCATGGAAGGCCTCTCTCTTATAGTGTGTAGTAGGGTTAACCAACAAGAGAGAAGGATGGATCTTGGGAGTGTTTAGTGGATTAGGCCCACTAATCTGAGAAAGTGAGTTGGGATTGAATTAGGGATACCAATCCTCAAAAATATCTCGAAAATCAAGATCCCACAAGCCATGGAAAAAGGCTAAAAAAGGAGTATCGCGCCCCTTCAACTGAGCATAGCATGGTAGTGCCACGCGGTAGAGAAGAAGCATAGCGTGGTAGTTGGGACTATCGCTCCCTCAAGTCTGAGCAAGGCATGGTAGTGTAGGTATATGAAGTCTCAGGTGAGTTGATTCTTGACAAGACAGGTTTGTCTTCAAGGATCATTCATCATATTTCTCTTCTAGGTGTTTTAAGCAGTAGGGGAAGTGTCGTCAACTATTTTTATGGTGACGATGCGACACTATGAAATATGGAGGTATAACACCCTCTTGCTCTGCAATCACTACTGCATCATCTATAGTTTTACCCTTTGTCCACATTAGGACTTGGCCATCTAGAAATGCAACCCTCATGCCTTTTGCATCCAATGCAGATATGGAGAATAGGTTCTTCTTGAGCGTAGGTACATATAGAACATCTTTCATCTTCAAAGGCTTCCCAGAGTCTAGGTTGTAGGAGGCTTCACCACTTCCTTTGATAGGATATTGATGGTCATCCCCAAGTTTCACCTTATGGGGTGACTCATGTTCAGATAGATTTGCAAAAGATTCTTTAAACCCAATCATGTGTTTGGAATCCCCACTGTCAATAAGCCAATCATTACAACCATGAGAGATAGTATTTGTGAGAGCAGAGATTAGAACATATTCATCTTCACTTGATGAAGTATCAATTTCTTCCCTAGCCTTCTATTGGGAGGTTCAACATCCTCAGCAGCATGAGCATGAAACCTCTTCTTGTTGTACCAGGGTATTTTTTAAGGATTATAAAAGTATACCTAAGTATAGAATTCTAGGCGATTATTTTGGATTGAAAAAAACATATATATAGATTGGTAGGCGAATATTAAAAATGAAACATACAATATACTAGTGAAAATTGTAAATTTTGGCGAATATTAGGCTAAAAAAACATACTTTAAGTAAATATAGGCGATATTAGAGGCTAAAAATGACCAAATAACGAATTGTTTTTTTGAAAAAAAGTCCAAAAAATAGCCAATTGGCTAAATTTCGCCCCTAAAAATTTCCCTGTGTTGTACCTTTTCTTCTTGTTGAATTTGTTGTTGTTATCTTTCTTCTTCTTGGGACAATTTGAAGCAAAGTGTCCTACCTCATTGCAATCAAAACATTGAACATGAGATAGATCTTTCTTCTTGTGATGAGAGTGAGAATGATTCTTGTTATGAGATCTCTCCCTCTTAAACTTGCTTCCCTTGGTGTGTGCTATGAGAGCTTGATATTCATTCCCCTATTGATGTATATGTAACTTCAGAATGTATTTCACATATATGTATATTGTATTCCTATAGAGATGGTATTATTCCTCTATAAGGAAGTGTCATCATTTATATTGTAAATGTCGTAACTTATTCTTGATGGGTTATTAGACCACCTTGTTGGGGTCAGCCCTGTATAAGTCATGTGGGTCAAAGGGTTATTAGACCACCCTATTGGGGGTCGGACATGTGGGTCAAAGGGTTATTAGACCACCCTATTGGGGGTCGGCCATGTGGGTCAAAGGGTTATTATACCACCCTATTGAGGGTCGGCCATGTGGGTCAAAGGGTTATTATACCACCCTATTGGGGGTCGGCCCAGTCAGCATTATGTTATGTGGTTAAGTTCGAGCCTACATGAGTTAGGTAAAAAGGCAAGTCAAGTCAAGTATAAATAGAGTGCGGGAGGCACTCTATTTACTCACTCAATTCTCACACATGCACTCAAGGAGGAGTGGTGCACTTATGGAGGAGGAGGATATACTGCTAGGTTATGTCTATCTCTCATGGTTGGTTGTATCATTGCTCTATCTATCTCTGAGGAAGTTATTGGGGTTTTTCACCTTTATGATTTTCCCTAAGTAAATCTTTGTGTCTCTTGTGTGCTTGCATTATTGTCTCCATGATTGATATGCTGTAGATATGCTATACATGTTGTTCTCTCAGTTAAGATCCTAGATCATATTGAAGTAAATTCAGAAAATTTAACATGGTATCAGAGCTAGCCTGAAAGAAGGCATGATATGGCATGTATGACACTTGTTGCACTTACGATGCTAGGGCTTGATATAGCAAAAACCAGTCATCGTAGAACTTTCGCTATAAATCCGTTTTGGCGAATGTTTCGGATCTGAAATTGTTACAGGACGAAGCTAATATCTCCATGTACCTTGTGTCCAAAGGAAAACCTCTAATTCGTTGTACTTTGTGATTTATGATCTGTACAATATAGGGTTTATGCCTCTTCCAGATCTGAGTCAAAATCAGGTGACCTTGGGAAAAAGGTCATAACTTGGGCTGGGAAGCTCCAAATGCAATTTCGTGAAAAGTGACAGGTAGTAAACAGACTTTAATATCTCCAAAAACTTTTTCAGAGGCCGAAGTTGAACCAATGACACGTGGCATGCCGTACAAGTTCGCTCTCCTGTATTATCCCATAAACAGGTCACGTTGCGACACTTGGCATAACTCTCTCTCAGAGAATCTAATTGAGGTCAGACCTGTCAGGATGGAAATATAACAGGCCGAGATATCTCAGGAAAGGTTTTCAGAGGCCGAAGTTAAAACAGTGACACGTGGCACGCCGTACAAGTTCACTCTCCTGTATTATCCCAAAACAGGTCACGTTGCAACATTTGGCATAACTCTCTCTCAGAAAATCCAATTGAGGTCAGACCTATCAGGATGGAAAGCTAACAGGTCAGGATATCTTAGAAAACTTTTTCAGACCCTGTGGATCAAAAATTTTGGAGTTACACTAGAAACAATCAGGTACATATTTTTGTCAAAACAGAATTATTTTTTGGTACCTTCATTCATGGCTTCCGGAATTTAGGGATTTGGAGAAAGTTGGAATTTTTGTAATCAGAGACCATGGCTGAATGCTACTCATCAAAATAAAAATTTAGAGACCAAGATCAGAATTTTTGGTTAGGCAAAAGGCCGGGCTTGATCAGACCCTAGTTCGGGACTTTGATCAAGAAAGTGGAAAATTAGGGCTTCTGTAAAAATGGGAATTTTTGAAATCTGTGACCATGGCTGGAAGCTCCTCAGAAAAATAGAAGCTTAGAGCTTTGGATCAAACCTTTTGATTGGGTAGAAGAGTGGGCTTCATCAAACCCCAGTTCAATGTCACGTCCAGTGAATCCGGAAGTTTCAAAGGCAAAATTGAGGAGTAAAACTTTGTAGTTTTCAAATTCTGAATATACCAGTTTGATCAACTCATCAAGGCGCATATTTCTATCCTTTCGGAAGTTTGAAATTCAAAGTTTGAATTTTTTGGGTTTCTCTAACAAACCCATATCCAGCTCCAGGTCCAGTTCTTGCAAATCAAGTGGAGGTTTAATCCTAGAAGAAGATGGATTGGTCACATGCATAAGTGAAGAAGTTCCTGTTTCAGAGGGAGATGAGGCTAAGGCCTTACATAAGAAGATTACAAGCGATCTCAAAAGGTATGACTCATCGAGGTATGTTTCGATATTTGTCCATGATTAAGTTTATGGTATGTTTGTCTTCATGTTATTACGGTTAGTACAATTTTGATTTTAGATTTGTCGTATCACCTTAACAAAATTATGAATGCATAATAGAAGATATTCATTGGTTAGGGTGTTGACACTTATGATTATACTAATGCATTATGGTTTTGTATGAGGTTTATGTTGTCTACTAACATGAAAGGTACACCAATAAAGACAAATCATGTTCCAGTTCAAGAACATATGATCTGATGACATGAAGATAAAGACTCATCCATTGTCATGGATCTCATAGAAGATCCATTTACGAGGTATGTATAACTTGGTTTTATAATGGCTAACCTATGAGATATATAGGTTACTAGCACAAGTCATTGAAGAAGAACAAGAAGACATCATGTGAGTATGTTAGACATAACTAACTAGCATGCTAATCCAGGTATGTTTTTTTCTATATCAAGATAGAATCCTACCTTGGGTTAGGATCTTATACTGTTGTTGATAATGATTATTCATGAAGTCATAGGTTTGAATAATCACAGGTTTTATGCATATTATATCTCTTATCTTGATTAATGATTCAACTAACCCGAAGAGTCATAGGTTTGAGTAATTACAGGTTTAGACATGTTATGTTTCTTATGATTTGACTAACCATAAGAATCCTACATAAACCTTGAATGCTAATGCTTATTATTTTTTATTTGAAATGATCATAACTATACATGCTTGAGATTATTGTGTTTTAATAGTATACTAATGAATGAATGATTTTATATGAGTTCACAAGGATATCACAATAATGATACTAATAAGCATGCATAGGGACCAAGGATGAATATGAGTTCAAGAACAGGTAATTCAAGAAGCAAAGATCAAGAGGGAGTACACTCCAGTGGTTTATGCAAGAATGCAGATATTCAAAGGGAGTTGACCATCTCTCTACACTCCACAACAGAAAGGTGTAGAAGAAGCTACTTCATATTAGGACTCCAGCAGCTCCTGCAAGGAAGCGAAGACTCAGAGGGAGTCCACCCAACGAACAAACAAAGATAAGTATTTTAATTTCTTGCATATTTGTCTGTTTAAATAAAATTGTTCAATGATGTATATGCTCATGTTCCTAGACTTAGGATATGTATTGTGCATATTAGAATAGTTGCATTGATGAACATTATACTACTAATATACATGGGTAAGTGGCCTATGGCACTGTACAACATTCCATTGCTACTTATCTAGAATGAAACCTCTTTGCTGACATGTTGGGAGTTGTACACACTCTTAACAATGTTCTGGTAGAGATTGGAAGGCATCTAGAAAGTTATGGGATATGGATAAATGTTGTATTGAAGCATTGGCTAAGATAATTGCATGACTGTATGACATATTTATTTATGTATAAGAATTTGTTCTGAAAACTATGAGATGTTTTCTAATCATGCAATTTAACTTGTTGTGTAGGAAAGATCATATGCCATCACCTACAAAAGAAGAACTACAACATTTGTTCAGCAACAAAAATTATCTATTGAAGATATTGAAGTTCCCAGGATACGGGAAGAATGCCATGATCCATCGATCATGAAGAACAATGTTTGGGATACGGTCCCAAGAGCTGAAGGGAAGTCTGTTGTGACTTCCAAATGGAACTATCAGATCAAGCATGTTGCAGATGGCAGCATAGAGAAATATAAAAGTGATGAAATAGAAGATACACCAGATGGATTCAAGACAGCTTCCTTGAATGGTGTAGTTGAAGAAGAAGTGTATGTGGAGCAGCCACTTGGTTCTGAGACACATGATAGGAAATCATATATGTGCAGAACTTGGTATGGTGAAGATATATTGATTGCCGACACGCAGCGGAAGCTTACTACCGAGTTTGAGATGAAGAACTTGGGGATGATGCACTATTTGTTTTTTTTTTTTGGCATGGAGGTGTGGCAGAGTGCAGATGGAATATTCCTTGGACAAGGGAAGTATGCAGTATAGATCCTGAAGAGGTTCGGGATGATGGATTGCAAGGCCATGGCCACACCTATGGCATCGAATCTGAAGGTTCTATGTGATGCTTCATCTGAGCCGATTGATGTCTCTATGTATCGTCAGATGATTGGCTCCTTGATGTACCTGACGAACATGAGACTAGATATTTGCTTTGCTGTGAACACATTGAGCCAGTTCCTGACGGATCTGAGGAGTGTTCACCTGGTTGCTGTAAAGCATGTTCTGAGGTACTTGAAGGGTACAGTGGATTATGGGCTCAAGTATGAAGCAAATCAAAAGTTTAACCTGCAGGGTTATGTTGATTCAGATTGGGCTGGAAGTGCTGTAGATAGGAAGAGCACATCTGGGTGCTGCTTCAGTATGGGATCAGGTGTGATCTCTTGGTTTAGCAGGAAGCAGTCCTGCGTAGCACTGAGTACAGCTGAGGCAGAGTATGTTGCAGCCTGTTCAGCTAGTTGTGAGGCAGTATGGCTACGGAAGCTACTGTCTGAGTTATATGATGTCCCGTTGGATGCTACTGGTATCTCCTATGATAACCAGAGTTGTGTGAAGCTGTTCGAGAACCTAGTGTTTCATGACAGGTCGAAACACATAGAGATCAAATATCACTATATCAGGGATATGGTGCAGAGAGGAGCTGTGAAGCTCCTGTATGTTGCGACGGACGAGCAGATTGCAGATGTGCTGACGAAGCCACTAGCCAGGGTGAAGTTCGAGTACTTCAGAGAGAGGCTTGGCGTGCTTCAGATCGAGGATACTTCGAGGAAGAAGTGATGGACACATTTGCTGGAGCCATTCCAAGCATGTTGGAAGGGGGATCCTTCACATGGCTATGGATGTAAGCGCTGGATGATGAGCATCAGGATGATGTTCTGGTTTCTGCTTGTATATGATCGGTTGGATCATGTGTATGTATTTTGTATACGCATCATGTTGGATGCTGATGGATACATTGTGTGGATCATGTATCTTTGTATGATCAGGTAGATCATGTATGTTGATGGATACATTGTGTGGATCATGTATCTTTGTATGATCAGGTAGATCATGTATGTTGATGGATACATTGTGTGGATCATGTATCTTTGTATGATCAGGTAGATCATGTATGTTGATGGATACATTGTGTGGATCATGTATCTTTGTATGATCAGGTAGATCATGTATGCTGATGGATACATTGTGTGGATCATGTATCTATGTATGTATCAGGTGGATACTTGGTGTGCATCAGATGGATGCATTGTATGATCAGGATGATCATAGATGACGAGCTTCAGGATGTTGCTCCAGATGACATGCAGCAGGACGTTGCAGTGATGATGATCAGGACGATCATGAGTACATCAAGATGATGTATGGTGAGTATCAGGTTGATACTCTGTGGTCGTGGATCAGGTTGTGCAGATAAGCATGTCTGGGAGATCCTATAGGTCGGAGTTGTGTACCCGTAATAGCCTGGGATGCTATTTCGAGACATTGCTCTCGGAGGACATGTAATTTGTGCCCTGGGAGATTTCAGGTCGGAGTTGTGTACCCGTAACATCCTGAGATGCTCTTGCGAGGTTTTGTCCTATGGCATGTAATTTGTGCCTTGGGAGATTTCAGGTCAGAGTTGTGTACCCGTAACATCCTGAGATGCTCTTTTGAGGTTTTGCCATGACCACATGTAATTTGTGCCCTGGGAGATTTCAGGTCAGAGTTGTGTACCCGTAACATCCTGAGATGCTCTTGCTAGGTTTTGTGGTGGACCACATGTAATTTGTGCCCTGGGAGATCCTATAGGTCGGAGTTGTGTACCTGTAACATCCTGGGATGCTCTTTCGAGGTTTTGTGGTGGGGTCACATGTAATAGCGCCCTGGGAGATCCTACAGGTCGGAGTTGTGTACCCGTAACATCCTGGGATGCTCTTTCGAGGTTTTGTGACGCACGTAATAAGTCCCGAGGATTACATAGTATGGCCAATGATGATGAAGACCTGCAGGTGGTGGGCCTACATCCAGTATGAAAAAGGACTGGCTCTGTAGAAATTCCTATGATGAGTAGATTCAGAGATTGATTGAGATAGCAGTAGCAGTGATGATGATGATGACTCAATGACGATTATCCAGTGACAATGATCCAGAGAAGATGACTTGTGCTAGAAGAACTGTGCTGAGAAATACCTTCCTAGTTAAGAGGGAGTGTTGATGTATATGTAACTTCAGAATGTATTTCACATATATGTATATTGTATTCCTATAGAGATGGTATTATTCCTCTATAAGGAAGTGTCGTCATTTATATTGTAAATGTCGTAACTTATTCTTGATGGGTTATTAGACCACCTTGTTGGGGTCGGCCCTGTATAAGTCATGTGGGTCAAAGGGTTATTAGAACACCCCATTGGGGGTCGGCCATGTGGGTCAAAGGGTTATTAGACCACCCTATTGGGGGTCGGCCCAGTCAGCATTATGTTATGTGGTTAAGTTCGAGCCTACATGAGTTAGGTAAAAAGGCAAGTCAAGTCAAGTATAAATAGAGTGCGGGAGGCACTCTATTTACTCACTCACTTCTCACACATGCACTCAAGGAGGAGTGGTGCACTTATGGAGGAGGAGGATCTGCTGCTAGGTTATGTCTATCTCTCATGGTTGGTTGTATCATTGCTCTATCTATCTCTGAGGAAGTTATTGGGGTTTTTCACCTTTATGGTTTTCCCCAAGTAAATCTTTGTGTCTCTTGTGTGCTTGCATTATTGTCTCCATGATTGATATGTTGTAGATATGTTGTACATGTTGTTCTCTCAGTTAAGATCCTAGATCATATTGAAGTAAATTCAGAAAATTTAACAACCCCATCTTTTCTTCTCGGGTTACAAGCCTTGCTTATTTTTGTGAGCTTTCCTCCCAAAGTCTATTGAATGAGATCAACTTCCTCCTTGCATAGATTCCTTGGATGAAGGAGTCCCATGACCTAGGTAGGCCATTCAATGTGGTAATGAAAACTTCACCATTGTCCTCTACTTCATCCATAGCTTCAAGTTATTCCTTGATCTAAGAGACCTTAGAGAAATAAGATTGAATGGTCTCTCCATTCTGAAGCTTTACCCCTTTCAATTGATTCTGCAAAGTCATCTTTCGATTTATGTTCTTTCCTTCAAACAACTTGGTGAAAGAGTCATCATCTCTAGGTGTCTTTAGAGATGACACATGTGGAATGAGATGGTCCTTGATAGAATCGGCACTGATCCTCTTTTCCTTGACCAAGTTCTTCTTGTGAAGAGCCTTAGCCTCTTCTTCCTTTGGGACAGGGACCTCTTCACTTATATAAGTGTCCAACTCATTTTCTTCCAGGATTAACCCAATCCTATACTTCCATGCTCGGAAGTTATCAGCCCCTTCAAGCTTATCCTCAAGCGTGGTGTGGTGAGACATATTTTAAAGAGTACCTCAAATGGAAATAGAAAAGATTTAGGTCTTACCACTTGATTTGCTGAAAACTGGATTTGGTCCCGGATTAGGGTTTGTCAAAGAAACCCTAAAAATTCAAAATGTGAATTTCAAACTTCTGGAAGGATAGAAAGATGCACCTTGATGATCTGATTAGTCTAGTTTATTCAGAATTTTAGATTTGCAAAGTTTCACCCTACAAAAATGCCTTTTAGTCTTCCCGGATTCACTCGAGAGGACCCTAAATTAGGGTTTGAGTTTCTCGGAGCTTCACCGAACCAAAAATCTCGATCCAAATCTCTGAACTTCGATTTTTCCAAGGAGCTTCTAGCTATGTCTTCAGATTTCAGAAATTCCTATTTTTGTGGAAACCCTAATTTTTAGGGCGAAAACTAAAAATGCTTAGATTGAATTCTGATTGGACAGATAGATTCTCTGTGATGAGTAGAGTCTATCTACCTTACTGCTTTTCCAAAATCCATGGAGAGAAACCCAATAAACAAGAAACCCTAGTTTTCGCCACTCCACAATGTCTTCTTCTCAGGGAAGCTTTGATACCATGTTAATTTTTTAGCATTAATTCAATATACTCTAGGATCTTTACTGAGAGAATAACATGTACAACATATCAAGTATAACAATGCATGTCAATCACACCAATCAATCACATGAGACAATAGACACACAGAGTTTCACTGGGGAAAACCATAAAGGTGAAAAACCCCACAACTTCCTCAGAGATAGAGAGAGAAATGATACAACCAAAGTACAAGAGATAGTCTTCTCCTAGCAGCTGATCCTCCTCCTCAAATGTGCACCACTTTTTGAGTGATGGAAGAGTGAGTAAGTGAATGATCAAATAGAGATCTCCCAATCTCTATTTATACATGTCCTGTCCTGTCTAATAAACCAGTGGGGCTAACTTGTCTAACTTTGCCTAATAATCCATGGTTAACTTAATCAAATCCAACCCCACACATGGTGGTCTAATAACCCATCAGCAAGTTACAACACTTGCGACACTTGTCAATACAAATGACGACACTTCCATATAGAGGAATAATAACATCTCTATAGGAGTACAATATGCATAGATGAAATACATAGGTGAAATACATTCCGAAGTTACATATACATCAACACTCCCTCTTAACTAGGAACGTATTTCTCGACACAGATCTGCTAGCACAAGTCTTCTTCTCTAGATCATCATCACTGGATCATCCTCACTGCTGCTATCTCAATCAATCTCCAACCTACTCGTCATAGGAATTTCTACAGAGCCAGTCCTTTTTCATACTGGATGTAGGCCCACCACCTATAGGTCTTCATCATCACTGGCCATACTATGGAATCCTCAGGGCTGATTACGTGCATCAACAAAACCTCGAAAGAGCATCCCAAGACTGATTATGAGCTCACTGCTCAACCTATCAGATCTCCCAGGATCTTTTACATGTTGACCTTCACAAAACATACTCAGAGCATCCCAGGATGTTACAAGCACACTGCTCTACCTATCTGGATCGCGATAGAGCATCCCAGGCTATTACGAGCACACTGCTCTACCTGTCCGAATTTTAAAGGATATTTTCTATGTAAACTTTCACAAAACCTACTCAGAGCATCCTAGGATGTTATGAGAACACCGCTTTACCTGTCTGGATCTCGATAGAGCATCCCAGGATATTACGAGCACACCGCTCTACTTGTCCAGATTTTAAAGGATCTTTTCTATGCAAAACCATAGCAAAACCTACTCAAAGCATCCCAGGATGTTACGAGCACACTGCTCTACCTGTCTGGATCTCGATAGAGCATCTCGGGATGTTACGAGCACACCACTCTACCTGTCTATATTTTAAAGGACCTTTTCTATGCTACCTGTAGCAAAACCTACTCAGAGCATCCCAGGATGTTACGAGCACACTGCTCTACCTGTTTGAATCTCTATATAGCATACAGGATATTATGAGCACACTGCTCTACCTAGACGAATTTTAAAGGATCTTTTCTATGCTACCTGCACAACCTGTCCGCGGCCACAGAGTATCAACCCGATACTCACCATACATCATCTTGATGTACATCATCACATGATCAACCTGATCATCATCATAGCATCAACCTGATGCATATCTTTAGAGCAACATCTTGAAGCTTGTTATCTGTGATCATCCTGATCACCATCAATATATCCATATGATGCATACAAAGTATCTACCCAATACATATTATCATACATGATCTACTTGATCATACAATGCAACCACCTGATATACATACATAAGTACATGATCTACCTGATCATACAATGCATCCACTTCATACATACATAAGTACATGATCTACTTGATCATACAATGCATCCACCTAATACATATACAAAAATACATGATCTACCTGATCATACAATGTATCCATCTGGTACATAAATACATGATCCACCTGATCATATCAAGCATCCAACATGATGAATATACAAATATATTAAGCATCCAACATGATGTATATACAAATATATCAAGCATCCAACATGATGCATATACATACATATCAAGCATCCAACATGATGCATATACAAATATATCAAGCATCCAACATGATGCATATACAAATACATGATCAAACTAATCAAATCATCCAACTGATGCATATACAGAGCAGTAACTGGAGCATCGTCCTGATGCTCATCATCCAGCGCTTACATCCTTAGCCATGGGAAGGATCCTCCTCTCACCATGCTTGAAATGGCTCCTGCAAATATGTCCATCACTTCTTCCTTGAAGTGTCATCAATCTGAAGAAAACCAAGCCTCTCTCTGAAGTACTCAAACTTCACTCTGGATAGTGGTTTCGTCAACACATCTACAATCTGCTTATCTGTCGCAACATACACAAGCTTCATTTCTCCTCTCTGCACCATATCCCTGATATAGTGATATTTGATCTCAATGTGCTTCGACCTGTCGTGGAACACTGGGTTCTCAGATAGCTTCACACAACTCTGGTTGTCACAAAAGATACTAGTAGCTTCTAGCAGGAGATCAAATAACTCCGACAGTAGCTTCCGGAGCGATACTGCCTCACAATTAGTCAAACATGCTGCAACATAGTCTACCTCGTTTGTAATCAGTTCTACATAGGATTGCTTCCTGCTAAACCAAGAGATCACTCCTGATCCCATATTGAAGCAGCACCCAGATGTGCTCTTCCTATCTGCAACACTGCCTGCCCAGTCCGAATAAACATAACCTTGTAGGTTAAACTTTTGATTCGCATCATACTTGATCCCATAATCAACTGTACCCTTTAGGTACCTCAGAATATGCTTTACAGCAACCAGGTGAACACTCCTCAGATATGTTAGGAACTGGCTCAATGTGTTCACCGCAAAGGAAATATCTGGTCTTGTGTTCATCAAGTACATCAAGGACCCAATCATCTAACGATATATCATGACACCAACCAGATCAGATGAAGCAACACATAGAAGCTTCAGGTTTGATGCCATAGGTGTGGCCATGGCCTTGCAGTCCATCATCCTGAACCTCTTTAGGATCTCTACTGCATAATTCCCATGCCCAAGGAAGATTCCATCTTCACTCTGCCACACCTCCATGCCTAGGAAATAGTGCATCATCCCCAAGTCCTTCATCTCGAACTCAACAACAAGCTTCCTCTTCATATCGACAATCAATCCATCCTCACCTGTTACAAACAGGTCATCCACATACAAAATTAGTATCACAGGAGTGCCTTCCTCAAACTTGTAGTAAAGGTTGGAATCTACTTTACTCTTAGTAAAGCCCAAACTAGATAGAAAGCTGTCTATCCTACCATACCATGTACTAGGAGCTTGCTTCAAGCCCTACAAGGATTTCTTCAACTTACATACATATGACTCCCTGTCATGTGTCTCAAAACCAAGTGGCTGCTCCACATACACTTCCTCCTTGACTACACCATTCAAGAAAGCTGTCTTGACATCCATCTGGTGTATCTTCCATTTCATCACTGTAGCTAGAGCAAGTACTGATCTAATGGAAGTGTATCTGGCCATAGGAGCAAAAGTCTCTTCATAATCAATCCCTTCTTTCTGGGAGAAGCCACGAGCTTCAAATCTCACTTCGTATTTCTCTATGCTGCCATTTGCAGCATGCTTGATCTTATAGATCCACTTGGAAGTCACTACAGACTTCCCCTCGGTTCTTGGAGCTACATCCCAAACATCATTCTTCATGATCGAATGGTATTCTTTGACCATGGAATCCTTCCATTCCTTCTTTTCCGCTGCTTCTTCATAACTGGAAGGTTCTTTGTTCATAATATCACATAGTAGGGAAACATAACTGGTATGTGATCTAGTCCTCTTTCTTTCTCTGTGATCTTCTTCTGGAATGCCATATCTTTCTGCATCTTGAATGAGCTCTCTACCCATGTAGGCTTCCTCTTGTGAGAGTTCTTCTCACGAGGTGGATCTACAGGTATTTGTGGATCTTCAACTTCACGATCTGCTTCCTGAATTTCTTCATTCATGGTGGTGTCTTGGAATCTGTTTTCCTTTGGTTCTTCATGATCTTCAACAGGTGTCTTCCTTGATTTGATGAAAGTTGAGTTTTCATCAAATGTTACATCCTTGCTGACATCAATCTTCTTGAACCCTGGAAAGTATATTCTGTAAGCCATCGAGCTTTCACTGTACCCCACAAAGATACCCTTCTTTCCTGAAGGATCTAACTTTGTCCTCTTTTCCTTTGGAACATGTGTATATACTAGACAACCAAATATTCTTAGATGACTGACTTCGGGTTTCTTTCCAGAGAAGACCTCTTCTGGTGTCTTGTTGTCCAATATCTTGTGAGGTGTTCTGTTATGCACATATACAGCTGTCCTAGCTGCTTCTGCCCAAAGATGCATAGGTAGATCTTGGTCATGCAGCATTGCTCGTGCTACTTCCATGATAGTTCTATTCTTCCTTTATGCAACTCCATTCTGTTGTGGATTGTAGGGAGCAGTCAACTCCCTCTTAATCCTTGAATCACTGCATAACCTTTTGAATCACCTGAAGTGAATTCTTCACCATTGTCTGATATGAATGTCTTGATCTTCTTATCAGTTTGATTTTCCATCAAGGCTTTGAATTCCTTGAACTGGTCAAATACTTCATCTTTGTTCTTCAAGAAATAAACCCAAGTCTTCCTAGAGAAATCATCAATGAAAGAAACATAGTATACATACCCACTCAAAGAACTGGATGACATCGAGCCACATACATCAGAGTGGATAATCTCCAAGATTCCTTTTTCTTTTCTTTCATTGCTTGGAAATGCCTTCTTAATGTTCTTTCCTTTTTCTAATCCTTTGCAAACACCTTCATGCTTTGTCTTGATTTTAGGAAGACCTTCTACAGCTTTGCTTGCAATTAGTAGTGCTCTATAGTGCACATGTGCAAGCCTTCTATGCCAAAGTTCACTTGGCTCCATGGATTAATGTACCATGGCATGTTGAGGTTGTCCCTTCAATTTGTACAATCCTCCCTCTTGCTCTCCAATCACTACTGCATCATCTATAGTTTTACCCTTTCGCCACATTAGGACTTGTCCATCTACAAATGTGACCCTCATGCCTTTTGCATCCAACGTAGATATGGAGAGTAGGTTCTTCTTGAGCCCAGGTACATATAGAACATCTTCCATCTTCAAATACTTCCCAGAGTCTAGGTTGTAGGAGGCTTCACCACTTCCTTTGATAGGATATTGATAGTCATCCCCAAGTTTCACCTTATGGGGTGACTCATGTTCAAATAGATTTGCAAAAGATTCATTAAACCCAGTCATGTGTTTGGTATCCCCACTGTCAATAAACCAATCATTACAACCATGAGATATAGTACCTGTGAGAGCAGAGATTAGAACATATTCATCTTCACTTGCTGAAGTATCACTTTCTTCCCTAGCCTTCTTATTGGGAGGTTCATCATCCTCAGCAGCATGAGCATGAAACCTCTTCTTCTTGTACCTTTTCTTCTTGTTGAATTTGTTGTTGTTATCTTTCTTCTTCTTGGGACAATTTGAAGCAAAGTGTCCTACCTCATTGCAATCAAAACATCGAACATGAGATAGATATTTCTTCTTGTGATGAGAGTGAGAATGATTCTTGTTATGAGATCTCTCCCTCTTAAACTTGCTTCCCTTGGTGTGTGCTGTGAGAGCTTGATATTCATTCCCCATCTTTTCTTCTCGGGCCACAAGCCTTGATTTTTCTTATGAGCATTCCTCCCAAAGTCTATTGAATGAGATCAACTTCCTCCTTGCATAGATTCCTTGGAAGAAGGAGTCCCATGACCTAGGTAGGCCATTCAACGTGGTCATGACAACTTCACCATTGTCCAGTACTTCATTCACAGCTTCAAGTTGTTCCTTGATCTGAGAGACCTTAGAGAAATAAGATTGAATGGTCTCTCCATTCTAAAGCTTTACCCCTTTAAATTGATTGCACAGTCATCTTCCAATTTATGTTCTTTCCTTCAAACAACTTGGTCAAAGAGTCAAACATTTCCTTAGGTGTCTTTAGAGATGACATATGTGGAATGAGATGGTCCTTGATAGAATCGGCAATGATCCTGTTTTCCTTGACCAAGTTTTTCTTGTGAAGAGCCTTAGCCTCTTCTTCCTTTGGGACAGGGACCTCTTCACTTATATAAGTGTCCAACTCATTTTCTTCTAGGATTAACCCAATCCTATACTTCCATGCTCGGAAGTTATTAGCCCCTTCAAGCTTATCCTCAAGCTTGGTGTGGTGAGACATCTTTTAAAGAGTACTTCAAATGGAAATAGAGAAGATTTAGGTCTTACCACTTGATTTGCTGAAAACTGGATCTGGTCACAGATTAGGGTTTGTCAGAGAAACCCTAAAAATTCAAAATGTGAATTTCAAACTTCTGAAAGGATAGAAAGATGCGCCTTGATGATTTGATCAACCTAGTATATTCAAAATTTGAGATCTGCAAAGTTTCACCCTTCAGAAATGCCTTTTAGTCTTCTCGGATTCACTCGGGAGGACCCTGAATTAGGGTTTGAGTTTCTTGGAGCTTCACCAAACCAAAAATCTCGATCCAAAGCTTTGAAATTCTATTTTTCCAAGGAGATTCTAGCTATGTCTTCAGATTTCAAAAATTCCTATTTTTGTGGAAACCCTAAGTTTTAGGGCCAAAACTGAAAGTGCTCAGAATTGAATTCTGATTGGACAAATAGATTCTCTGTGATGAGTAGAGTCAATCTACCTTACTGCTTTTCCAAAATCTGTGGATAGAAACCCAATAAACAAGAAACCCTAGTTTCTGCCACTGCACAATGTCTTCTTCTCAGGGAAGCTTTGATACCATGTTAATTTTTGAGCATTAATTCAATATACTATAGGATCTTTACTGAGAGAATAACATGTACAACATATAAAGTATAACAATTCATATCAATCACACCAAGCAATCACATGAGACAATAGACACACAGAGTTTCACTGGGGAGAACCATAAAGGTGAAAAACCTCACAACTTCCTCAAAGATAGAGAGAGCAATGATACAACCAAAGTACAACCAAAGTACAAGAGATAGTCTTCTCCTAGCAGTTGATCCTCCTCCTCACATGTGCACCACTTTTTGAGTGATGGAATAGTGAGTAAGTGAATGATCAAATAGAGATCTCCTGATCTCTATTTATACATGTCCTGTCCTGCCCAATAAACCAGTGGGGCCGACTTGTCTAACTTAGCCTAATAATCCATGGTTAACTTAATCAGAGCCGACCCCACATATGGTGGTCTAATAACCCATCGGCAATTTACGACACTTGCGACACTTCCGTATAGAGGAATAATAACATCTCTATAGGCGTACAATATACATAGATGAAATACATAGGTGAAATACATTCCAAAGTTACATATACATAAATAGTTGATACCTCAAGAACTTCATGCCCTATTTATGCCTTGTCATTCCAAGGTTAGCACATAGAAAAACGCTTTTAACATAAAAAGAATAATCTCTAAACATCCTTATTAAATAATCAAAGTAAATACATTTTCCCACAAAACAGGCGTATTTCCTTCGTCATATCTTGCGCTTTACTGTGGCAAAAAGGCTATAGGATACCTATAATTTGGGTTCATCACCTATTTCACAGAGTCCGCTAGTTCAAAACCCTCCAATTGTTAATATTCTTAATCCTCAGAGAGTCAATACCAGTAATGCGATAGGAGTGAGTGCTCAGAGCATTCCGACTCAAAACATTCCAACTCAGAATATTCCGATTCAGAACATTCCGCGCAGTAACATCCCTAACACCACTTAGACCACTGTGCAAAATATTGTACCACCTAGAAGGAGAATGACTGACAATATTAATATGCCAATATTTAAAGGAATGAGTCTAGAAGACCTTGAGCAACACTAGTTCCTATGTGAAGCCGTGTGGAGTGTCAAGCAAGTTCAGGATGATGCTGTGAAGCAAGCGCATCTCATCACTACATTCAAAGATAGAGCCTTGAACTAGTTCATGAAGTATTCTCAAGGATAGAATAGAACCTTAGTGGATATTAAGGCTACACTATTAAGAGAATTCAAGAAGACAAAGTCTGAATCCCAATGTATAATATAATTAAAGGATATTAAGCAAAAACCGAATGAAACAGTCTGGAAATTTGATAAGAAGTTTAAAGCATTGTTAGACCAGGTCAGTTTTGTCATAGCACCGCAACAACACCAAGAATGGTTCATAGTCGCATTGTTGCCCCATATCAGACTGCCACTGATGTAGCAAAAAGTGGCTTTGAAGGAAGAAGCCTTGTAGATCGTGATGAAATTAGAAGATTCACCTATAAGAGAGACTAGCACAAGAATGGTCTAGATCCAAAATCAACTAGCCAACTTGACATTACAGTTGCAGGACATTAAGAAGGGAAGAGAATAAATCTAGTGTACTGGATGTAAGGGAGACGGACACCCAAAGAAAATCTGTCCTTTATTTCATGATTACCTAGACAGTGGAGCACCAAATCCACTGAATTAGAACCAAGGGCCACGAAGTGAAATTTTTAGAACTAGAGGACACTGGCCAGAAGATTGTTACTTAATCCAGAAGTATGTGCGAACACCTAAGAATTTATATTGCACATTTTGTAAATCCATTGGACATGATGATTCCAACTGTAGGGCATATGAGCTCATGATGGAGACAAAGCAAGATGTAGAGCATATGTGTGGTGGAGTTTACAGGGTTCAAGAAGAAACACTGCAGAACAAAAATAATGGGTAGTATGATCAAGGTGCATATAGAGGCCGTGGTGGATTCCGCGGAAGGGGAAGAAACATTGGCCCAGGACAAGGAAGAGGAAGAGGCCAGATGATCTGTTATAACTATGGCCAGCCATGCCACTTATCTAGAGATTGCACCAATTCGTGTACTACTTGTAATTATTGTAAATATTCCAATCACGTCATTGAGGCATGCCCAGTGTTAGTAGCGGAAATGTAAAAGAGAAAGCAAGAAGTACCTAACCCAAATATTTAGATGATCACAGCAGAGAAAAAAAATGCAGATCCAAATATTAGTGTTGTGACGCGAAGTGGTCCTGCCATAGGAAAGGACAAAGAACCAAAAGCTTCAACTTTTGGATATCACCAAACTAAGCAAACCCCTGCTGAAGAGGTCTAGATCAGAAACACTACTGGGAAAACACCTGTTTTCAATTTGGAGAAGAACAAAGAAGTCTTTGAAGAAGCACGGGACATATTCAAAGAACCAACACCTATGTCACCAAGAATCCCTTTGCGAAGTGAAACGACGCATATGGAAGATATGCCAATAGGGTATGATCAAACCAATACCAAAGCAGAAACAAGCACTTCTGTTGCGTGGTTCCTATGAAGCTGCATGAAATTATTGAAGAGCACAGATGTTTTAGTGGAATTACAGAAGTTGTTAAACTAATATGAACCGCGCAGTTCCATAGATACTACCCAGAGCGCAGTTCATCGAATAAAGAACCATAAGAGAACAAGCCGAGAAATGAGGTTCAATGCGCAGATTGGAGATTATGAGATGGATGAGATAATCCTTGATTTAGGATGAGAGGTAAATGTCTTGAGAAAGCAGACATGGAAAAAGATGGGGAAACCAAGGCTAGCATGGTCACCCATATAGTTGAGGTTAGCGAACCAGCAGAAAGTCATACCTTTCAGGAGATTAGCCAACGTACTTGTGGACATCGATGGAGTCAAAAGTTTCACAGAATTTGAGGTTATCGATATGATTGATGACAGTAACCCATATCCAAAATTATTGGGGATAGACTAGGCGACGAATAACCTCACACTTGTAAACCTGAAGACCAAGAAGATTATCTTCGAAGGGCAGGATATTAGGGTCATCACACCCTTGGACCCTTCGCAAGGAGAAAGATACACTGAGCCGATACATGAAGAATCTAGAGCACAGGATGTTGATAGCATCTACAAGATGACCGCGAATCATGATGATTACATTAATCCTATGGCGGATGGAGCACTTAGTTGGCGATGTGACAGTTCTTGCATATCAGACTTTGACGCCAGACTAGAGAATTGGTAAAGCCGTATGCATGAAGTATTTGCAAGAAGATGCGTGCATATCACCAAATCACTGCGCTGGATTGGAACAAAGGTAAGTCCAATCCCCACTTATTATGGTTCAACTAATGTTTATTCATTTATTCAAGAATATACTATATCATTTGTAGATGAACATCGCATACAGCACTAGATATAGCACTGCGCGAGACACCTACCAGATGATGGGCTGTGCATAAGAAGACTTTGACAACATGGGATTAGTGTAGACACATGATGCAAATCAAATTCACAGAAAAAGTTGCATTGGCATTTGGAAAGTACAATGGACAAATGGATCCGAGGGATCACATAGAGACTTGTTCTCAAGCATGGGAAAAGAGACCGCAGACAGAATGGGTTCATCTGTTTGTGAACACATTAGAGTAGATTCTAGAAGATTGGTACACAGACATCGAACTTCATAGAGGAACCACAGATTGGTCTATCCTAACTACGAACTTCCAGAGAACTTTCATTTTCGAAGATGGATATCCAAGCATAAACGAAGCTCTGCAGGTTATCAAAGAGAGAATATTCAGAGAAGAATGCCCAAGTATAAACGAGGCATTAGAAGAAATCAAAGAAAAGATAATTGAATATGTAAAAGTACCTATGAAACTACAACCAAAATGGGCAATAACGATGGAACATGCCCTTGAGTGTTATAATCTCGCTGAAAATGAAGAAGAACAAGAAGAGAGCGATGAGGAGGATCCACGCAACATCAATATACCTGAGTCAGAGGGAGTGCTCGATGTGGAGGGACCTCCATTAGAAATTGCAGACATGAGTGGACCTATTAAGATAATAAAAGTGAACATTGGCACAAGCGAAGAGCCGAAGTTTGCATCCATTGGAGATTACTGGGATGATGAAACAGTCGCCTAGATCTCCAACCTTCTGCATGAGTATCGGGACTTATTTCCAACAAAGTTTGCTAAAATGAAAGGCATTTTGGGCAACCTGGGAGTTATGAAGATACCTCTCAAGATAGGCACGAAGCCTATAAAGTAAAGACCTTATAGACTGAACCCCAGATATAAAGAAAGAGTTAAGGAAGAGATTGATTAGATGCTTGATGCAGGGATCATCGATCTTGTTGAAGAGTCCGAGTGGATAAGCTTGATGGTTATCCAAGATAAAAATACTAAAGGTGAGATCAGAATCTGAGTAGATCTGAGGAAGTTGAATGATGCTTCGTTGCATGACCCATTTCCTACCCTGTTTATAGATGAAGTATTGGACAATGTTGGAGGGAATGAGGCCTATTCTTTTAGTGATGGATTTTCTGGTTACCATCAGATCAGGATTGATGAAGAAGACATGCATAAGACAACATTTTCTATTAAATGGGGATCATATTAGTATACAGTGATGCCATTTGGATTGAAGAATGTACCCGCCATATATTACAGAGTTGTCATGGCTGCATTCAAAGACTTTATCCATAAGTTCTTATAAGTCTATTTTGATGATTGGACTGTCTTTGGTTTGCTGAAAAACCATTATGAGAATTTGAGGATGATGTTAGCAAAATATAGACAACATCAAATTTATTTGAATTTAAAGAAATGCATCTTTTATGTGCCCTATGGAATTTTGTTGGGACACATTGTTTGTAAACAGGGTTTGATGGTGGATCCCGCGAAGATCGCAGTTATTGTGAATGCCAACACCAAATTCAGTGAAATAACTTCGCACCACATTGGGACATATAGGATACTATAGAAAATTCATCAAGGGTTATGCGCAGATAACCGTGCCAATGGAAAATTTGTTGAAGAAATAAGCGTAGTTCATATGGAATGTAGAATGTGAGCAAGGCCTAGACACACTAAAGGAGAAAATGGTAACTGCGCCTATTCTTGTTTTTCCAGATTGGGACAAGCAATTCCATGTACACATTGATGCTTCGTCCATTGCACTTGGTGTGGTGCTAGAACAACTAGGAGAGGGAGGCATTGACCATCCCATTGCATTCTAGAGTAGGAAGCTCTCATCTGCTGAAAAGAACTATACGACCACAAAAGGAGAAGGTCTAGCTATGGTGTATGCAATTCAGAAATTTAGACACTATTTGCTCAGTGCACACTTCTCAATGTTTACTGACCATTTATCTTTGAAGTATCTGGTCATTAGGCTAGTGTTAGGGGGGAGAATATGCAGATGCATATTACTCTTCCAAGAGTATGATTTTGAAATTGTGGTTAAGCCAGGAAGATTGAACCTAGGACCTGGCCATCTCTCAAGGATCGAGTCAGGCGAAGAACCCACCAATCTTGAAGACAATCTGCCTGACGCATAGTTATTTTCCATACAAGTCGCTGATGATTATTACAAAGATATTGTAGACTTTCTGACTACGATATTGGAACCTACAGAGTTCACTACACAGCAGAAGAAGCAATTGGTAGTAAGAGCAGTAGACTTCACTATAATTCCAGGACAATTATACAAGTTGGGACCAGATGAAGTGCCACGCAGAAGTGTGCTGGAGCATAAGAAGCCATTTATATCGGTTGATGCACATTTAGGTGTATCGATAGGTCACTACGTAGGAAAATATATTGCGCATAATATATTGAGAGAAGGGATATGGTGGCCTACAATTCATAAAGATTCAAAGGAACATTGCCAGAGTTGCGATGTCTGTCAGAGAATAGGAAAGCCGTCGCAAAGAGATGAAATGCTGTTAAAACCACAATTGACACTATAAACATTTGACAAATGGGCTATTGATTTCAAGGGACCTATTAACCCAATGGGAAAGAGGACTGGTGTGAGACACATTATCACCGTGACTGATTATCTCACCAGATGGGCAGAGGCTAAACCAGTAAAGGACTGTAGCGTAGTTACTACCACAGTTCATCTTCGAGAACATCCTTACTAGATTTGGATGCCCAAAGATTTTAATGAGTGATCAAGGCACTCACTTTTTGAACAGAACTATTGAAGCCCTTACTAAAGTGTTCCACATTTATCATCAGAGGAGTACACCATACCATCCTCAAGCAAATGGAACTATTGAAGCTTTCAACAAGGTATTGGAGAATGAGCTGACAAAAGTATGCAATATAAATAGGGATGATTGGAATCTGCGCATTCCAGCTGTATTATGGGCATACAGGACCACTTGCAAGAAGTTAACAAGCCATACACCTTTTAGATTGGCCTATGGACAGGAAGTCGTGATGCCAATGGAGTATATTGTACCCAGCTTAAGGATAGCTACATTCACATGCATGGAAGATCAAGAGAAAATAGAATAAAGGCTTCTACACTTGGTGGGATTGGAGGAAGATCGCTTCATCACAGGCTTTCACCAACAAGTGTAGAAAGATAGAGAAAAAGCATGGAATGATTGCCATATCAAGAACAAGTACTTTCAGGTAGGTGACCTTGTCCTCCTGTATGATTGCAAGTTTATGAAATTTCTTGGAAAATTTAAAATGCATTGGCTTGGCCCATATTCTGTTATGCATGTTACTAATGGTGGCGCAGTTCAGTTGGCCACGTTAGCTGGAGATAACTTACCAGGTTTGGTGAATGGGAGTAGACTAAAAACCTATCGGGATAGTCCTACTTCGCAGAAACCTTAGTGATTAGAAGAGAAGGAAATTTCTAAGGGTCAAGTACAGTTGAAATTGGGAACTTGAAAGTCGAAAGAGTTTGTACACAGTTTTGGTTCGATACGTGAAGTTTGATGAAAGGAATGCATCAACCGTGCAACACTGAAGTGAAGCTATGCATGAAACAAAAAAATAAAAAAAAATGAAAAGAAGAACCGCGCACTATGAAGCTCAAAATGTAGCTGCGCATATCAAATAGAACAAGAAGGATGAAAAGTTCAGAAGAAGAAGAATGACACCACGAAATAACTGCGCCATAGTAGTGCAACCCGCCGTGCAGTTCGATGCAATGCTTAAGGAAACTAGCCATTACAATGTTGGTCGCTAATATAGCCATTATATAGTGATTTTTCTAACGACCGCTTGGGCATTTAACGCGGTAATAACCATTCTGAATTAATTTATGAAGGAAAAGACCCGAATCCTCAGTGCATTTTGCCAACATACATGCCATTTAATGCTTTTCTAGCCATTGATGGGTGCAGCTAAGGCCGACTGTGCCTATAAATACCGCTAAGTCTGGACTTGTGGGTGTTACCGAAACTCTAAAATTTTTTTGCGAGCCATAGATTGAATCTGTTTACCATGCTAAGTTATCCCATGAATCTGCAGAATAAATTCAGTGTATGTCTGACAAATCTACAGTTGAGCAAGAGTTCACAGTTGAGCAGGTTGTGCAGGTGTTTAAGAAAACAGGGCTTGAAGGGTTGATGAGAACCCCTGCTAAGAAGGTTGTTACAGAACAAGGTCAAGGTTCACGTCGTTCTCCATGAAAATCTACACAAATTCAAGGCAAGGGTAAGGAACCCATAGTGGAGAAGACAAAACCAAAGATAATGAGCTCCAAGCTTCTAGAAGGTCCACTTGCCGATAAATAAATCCTATTAAATTTGACCTTGGAGTACATCTCTCTGCGTGCAGAGGATGCACCAGCCCTGAAGCTCACCAGGAATGCTAAGTATGAGATCCCGCTTCCACCCATATATAAACATGTGAAACTAGAAGCAAATCTACTGGATAAGCTCGCGAACTATAAGTTCGAAGATTATGACTTGCTGCAACAACAGAAGGATCTAGATGAGCCAAAGTACCCACAATTTAAGCCAGATAGATATATGTGTTGGAAGATGGATGTGAAGAACAACCAATTATTGGTTGCGCAGAACTGGCTATCTGAAGTCGTCGAATCAGGGTTGTTAAACCTATTGCGACTCTCGCACTTCGACCGGAGCCCAGAACATAAAGTGGTGGTGCACACACTCATATTGTGCACACACCAAGGCTACCTTTGGTTGGATAGGAACATCAAACTAAACATAGACTTGATCCATCAGATCACGGGTCTAGGCAAGTGGGGTGAAGACCCTAAGAATTTCTTTGTTGACAAAACAAGAGACAAGGAGATTTCTGCGTAGATGAAAGAAACTCATAGCATACCGAAAGGAAAAAGTGGGTTCATCACAGATGATATAGTTGATGATGCTACGTGGTTCGTAACACAACTACTAGCAGGGAAAATTTTGTGGAAAGTAAGGCCGACAGAAGTCCCAGCCGACGTATTTCTCCTTGGGGTGAAGGTAGTGCAGGGTGGAAGATTCAACTGGTGCCAATATTTACTGAATGAGTTTTTGGAGGATGTCCGCGAAACTTAGGTCGATGGCGTTGTTTTCCATTACAGCTGGTTGATGGTATTGATTGGGTTTGTAGGATGGAAGGACCCAAGGCACTATGTTGGCCTCACCTCTCTCAGCAATGACTGTCGAGGACCCAGATATGCAAATCTCTGGGTGAATCTGATGCCAGAAAGACAACGCACGTCGAATGAATTTTTCTATACATACTATGAGCAACTGTGCGATGTCATTGTTTACACACTGCGCATCTCCAAATATATAACAGCTAGGTATATTCGCACTTTAAATTTTTACGCTGACATGCATTCCATCTACATTTCAGCAAAGGCACAGAAAAAGAACCTTATTATGAAGGAATAGGTGAATGAATGGAAGGTCGAAGGACCTATGATCATTGATAGTGACTCTGAAGAGAGTAACCCAATTCCAACGATAATTGTCGAAGAGTCACCATCAGGAAAAAGGAAGGAGCCAGGAATCTTAGTACCGGAGAAAGTCCAGAAAAAGAAGCAGAAGGCTTCAAAGGGCCAGTTGGAAGTAAAGCTGCACGATGACGATTATGAGATGATCGCATCCACGGTCACCATGCATTTAGAAGATGTGCTAAACCTCAAAGACTGTAAGGATGAGGAGATTCAAGCAAGTTTGCAGAAGAATCTCACCATGCTGCAAGGCATAACAACAAAGTTTGAGCAAGTCCAACGCGACTTGGTCATGCCGCGAGAATTAGAATTGGAAGAAAGGTTAGGGGACACTTCGCAGCCAAAGAAAACACCTCTAGCCCTGACCTTGCCACCAAAATCGCACATAGTCCAAATTGAACCGCTAAGCGTAATGTTACCACGCGATCAGTTAGCTTCGGGTGCACAGAGCATAGAGCATGTGGACATCAACATCACGATGTTGCCACTAGAGGGCCTACATAATCTGCACTTGCAGGTTGTCGAAGAGATCCATGATAGAAATGTGGTCACTTTGAACCAACACCATCAATTGCAAGAAAATTATAAGTAGCAGTAGGAAGCAAGTTTAAAGAGAGCCAAGGCACTTGAAATTGAGTAGGACCAACGAAGAAGAATAGAGCAGACTGTCACTTCAGTATGCGTGGAGATACCAGAATGCGATGAGAAGCTAGAGCTCGCGGATACTATCCTTAATATCGGCTCGACAGTCAGCGATCTTAAGACTGGAATGAAATACATGGAGACTGATTATCAAGCAAAGATTTCCACCTTGGAAGCACATAATCATCCGAAGACACCACCAGATCAGGAAGAGCTCATAGCAGCCAAAGAAAAAGCTGCCGCAAAAATCATATCCAGTGAAGTGGCTAAGTGTCAAAACTTGTTGGATGAAGCTATGAGAGTGTTTACTACGCTGCAAGAGGACCCTGAGCTGCTACAGGTCCAAACTTGTTTGCAAGAAAAGTAAGCAGTGTTAGATGCTCTGAATGCGGAGATGAAGACCTTGCTATCAATAGACAGACTTCGTAGATTTCCAGAAGTCAAAGAAATAAAAAGACAACTTCAAGTGTTAAGAGAACAGGAGGCTGAAGCCAGAGATAAGTCACAACCCCTGTAGGAGGAATCCCATGAACTAACGCAGAAGATTGAAGAAAAACTAAGAGAAATCCATGGTACATAGGATTCAATGCAAGAGCAAACTCAGGACGACTTAACACCAGATGTGTTAGAAACCATAAAAGTCATTGAACAAGATGCCAAGGATACAGTTGCTAAGCTGAGTGCAACATATCAAGAGTTCGTTGCTAAAATAGCTCCGTAGGAGGAAGAGAAACTCATGGAACCAGAAGTGGAAAGTACTCGAGGACGAGCCACATGTAAGTGTTAGGGGCCTATTGGGCCTAGCCCAAGTAAGGAATTTTTGTGCAAGACAATTTTGGAGCTGCGAAGTCACAACGTAGCTCAGATGAAGATAGGTTTGGGGAGCTACGAAGTTGAGCGCTGTGTAGCATTGAAAGGTAAGAACCGCGTGTCTAAGTTCCATCTCTGCGAAGTGGTAGCACCGTGTAGTGACCGCAGGGCACCTATTTTGGGTAAAGAATGTAAGGGAGGGTCGAGCGGAGGAAAGTGACCTGTTTTGGGTATGGAGTAGCTTGAAGTTAGGTGAAAGCGACCTGTCAATGAGAGTGGTGGAAAACAATTAGAACCTAAGCCACTAGGTCGACAGTGACAGGAAGGCCAAAGGGACAAAAAGCGACACACCACGATGCATTGTAACTGTTTCAGGAAGGATGCTACTGTCAGAAGAACGTGCAGGCTGCGAATGGTCCAACAGAATGGCCAGAAGCATGTGGAGCAGCTATCGACTGTGACAGGATGAGTTGGCGGGTAACTACGATAGTTTTGGGTAACCTTAGGGTTTTATCCCATCATGAATGTAAATACGTGACCTATGAGTATGATCTATAAAAGGGATCATTTTGTAAGGGAAAGGGTTAATTGTGAATTGCAAAATCTTGAGTAATACTTGTTGTGCATTGTTGAATTCTATTGTAAAAGGCTCTGCAGCTGCATGCGCAGAGACCTACTGAAGAGTGAAGAGAGTTTGCAGCTGAGTGCGCAGACTGGAACTGTTGTACCCTTCCCAAAGATAATATAACAATAGTTCCTATAGACGTAGCTCCCATCCCGGGGGTCAACCATATTAAATCTGTGTTATGTGATTGCTTATGTGCTTGAATCTATGTATTTTCTTATGCGGAATGGTTAAGATCTTGTTTATGAGCTCTTGTGTTCTTACTTTTATATGTATTCGCCATAAGGATAATGATGGGAATAATATGTTAAGTACCCACATATGTGAATGAATGATAATTGCATAGGTATTTCTAAGTCAGTTGAATGTGTCAATCGGATAAACACTAAACTCGCGAAGCTGGTATAGTGCGATTCCCCGAGCGCAACACCGGAAGGGCGAAGTTACATTGTTGGTTGTTATAGTGTGGAAGTTCGTAGGGGTTGTAGGCTATTATGCCATTGAACGTGTCTTTTTACACTAAGTAAGATCTATTAAAGCTGCATAAGTGTTGGAAGGAAGCGCAAAACTCTGTTGCGTTGTCTTATTGTTGGAGAACCATTCCACATCGCATAGTCCTTGGATGCGCGATAGTTTAAGTGTTAACCGCGAAAAAGGTGACCTTCATGCAGAACCCTATTCAAAACGCGAGTCCTGTAGTGCGCTACTCGCCAGTTTTATCGAAGTACTCATCACTTGGTCGTGGAAACCTGATTCCATAGCCCCCTCATTACTTTTCCTCGGGTGAGACCTCAGTCTGTTCGCAGGTTGTTGCCGAAAGGGCTAGTGAAAATTGGTTTTGTTGGTTCCTTGAACCACGCAGAACCTGGGTATTTCTAGAAAACCTCAAGAATAGTATAAGCAGCCAACATAGTTCCACGATGTTAGATGAAGCTCCTGAATCCACCAAGCAATTGTGCAGATTAAATATAAAAATATCAAAAGTGAGCAAGAAAGGTGGGGTCTCAGATTTTGATTTACCACCTATACTAGCTTCGTTGATCTTAGTATCTAATTCTATAGACATTGGATGCTTATCTTTATTGACATAGTTACTTGTTGTTGCATTTAAATTAAAAACTTCTAACAATCTCTTCCTTTGCTGCGACAAGTTACACATTTCAAATAAAGATGCATTACCTTTTGTTTTCTTAATATCCTCAACAATATCATACCCCATTTTATGGTTTCCTCCAATATTTCTACCTATATTAGGTCTGTTTGATGAAGGGGTTGTTTCTTGATGAACTAGAGAAGTTGTTCCTTTTGTAATTTCTGAAGAATTATTAGGTCTTTTCTCTATTACTTTTGGTGGTAGTTGATTTACAACATTAGTTTTATTTTGACTTTTAATAACAACATTACTTGATTTCCCTTTTGGAAGTGATATGCTTTGATCATCAATTGGTCCTTTGTTCCTAATAGCATAATCAATAGATGAGACTTGGATTTCTTCTATCTCTTCTTCATCTTCTAAATCAGATTCAGTCCCTAATCCAATAAAACAAGCGTAGTTTATTCATTATCATCTTCCATTTCGTTTGATTGAGCTTTATCATTATCTTCTTGTTCTACGAGTTGTTTATCCAACAATTGATTCATTAGTAGGGTCATTGAATTTATCCATTCAATACAAGTATTCTCAGAATTTTGTTCTTGATGGAAATTATGAAAATGATCCATGCTAGCTTCGTTTAAATTAAGTACAGACGTATTATTGGTTGGAGGCTTTGGGATTTCTTCCCTTTTCTTGTAAAAGGGTTTAAAATTTTTTCTTGTTGAAGACCTGGTTCCCTTTTCCTTCTCCAAATATACTATCTTATTGGATAGTTTTTGTACCAATTTCACCACACTTTCTAAATCAGTTGAAGATTCTTCATTAGGATTTGTTAACAACGATGGTTTCTTAGAAGTCATAGGTCTAGATTTTGTATCTACAACATGCTTCACAATGCTATTCATGTCAGTTTCAACCTTCTTAGCCTCTTCAAATTTTTTTGTCAAGGTATTTTTACATGAACGTTTAACAAACATGGCTAGAGATGGATGCAATGCTGTGGTATAATATTCAATTAAGGATTCTTCAATAGGTTTTGTAGCAGCACTGAATTTGTTCAACACAGTGGTAAATCTCTGATTGAAATATTCCATCTTTTCCTTTTTATCCATCCTCATAGACAATAATTATTTCATGAGTGAAGCTAAAGTCCTTTGTTCACCAAATTTACTTAAGAATACCTTTTCAAAACTGCCCCAATCAGTTATAGAACCAGTTTGTAAGCTAAGCAACCAAGATGAGGCTTTAGTTTCAAATGTATTTGGAAACAAGCAGCATATAACATCTTCATGTTCCACATTTAATAAATTCAAAACCGAATAATTTTTTTTCAAATGATCATCAACATAAATTCCTATTCCAGGATCAAATTTAGGCAGCACCCGCTTTGGATGTTTAGGCAAATCATGCAGAGGAGAAGGTAAGTTTAACGGTTCTCTAGCTCTCCAAGTAGGTGGTTGATTAACATTTTGAGTATATTTACGATACGAGGAGGTGATTGCAATGGAGAATGTGGAGGTGATTGTGGAGGTGACTGCATACGTGGAGAAGATATTGACTCCAGAGAAGATGGTCTCAATTGATTGATAGGATCTGGTATATCTTGTAGCGATAAATCAAGAAATTATTCCAATGATTCAAGAAGAATAAAGTCCTTATTTTTCACAACTCTTCTTCTAGGAGCTTGTCTTCTAGGTAATAATGGGATTAATAATGATCCTCCAAGATTCCTAACATAATAATGGGTATGTATTATGAAGTTATCTACTTTTTGGTGAGGAACAACATATAAATATTCAATGTGCTTACTTTCAGAATTAAGGTTTTCTTGATAATCAACCTCAGGAATCGACTCTTCTGGTTGAGATGTCTCAAATGGAGACCCAAAGAAATTTTCTCATGAAAACAGACTACCTCTACCAGCCATACAATGGCATATCTCCTTCTAGCATCAAATCTGTTGACATCTAGAAAAATCCTTGCATTGACAGTAAAGATTCTTCCCAATGAAAAGTCCCAACTAGACTATTCACTGTTTGGAATGGGGAATCCATATGGCTTACAGTCCGATTACCATACGATGTGTTTTAGTTTAACTTATCGATTACATCCTGATTCACCATTTAAATTTATTATTTAGAAATGAAAATGAAAATTCCCTAATTCTAACTGTGCATTATTCAATCTAGGCTAAGTTCGATTGATAGGAAGAAGCCTCACAAGTGATGCTCAATTTCTTACCTTTTGTCTTACCACCCCTCCCTTACCAATCAAATAAAGCTATTATATCAAAACACATAACTTTAAACTATTTATTTTAATCTATTGTTGCAATTAGCGAATTAAATTGTGAGTAATGACTGCAATTGTTTGTTACAAATTCAATAGTTAACCATTGAAATAAATTTATTTCCGATTATAGAAAACATTTACCTAAAGATAGATTTGGTATAACATTTACTTCATACATTACTCATTTGCACAAAGAAAATTTCATTTAAAAAAAAAACATAATCAACAAAATCTTTCACATACCATTAGAATAGTACAATAGAGCAGGAAATATATTACAGGATATAGATGAACAAAAGAAAAAGTAATTTTGAACATTCATTCATGTATTTCCATGCAATAATTTATGTAATCCTTCACTAGTAAAATAGTTTTCTCTCATTAGCAGAAAAATAATTCTCATACAAAATTGTACCAATTCACTATTGCACCAGTCAAAAGCCCCTTTCTATTTTCTCTTATCCTATTTATCTTTACAAAATTTGTATTTATGTTACTTATCCCTTCATATACCATCTCAACTCTTGGTTTTCCACATTTTGTCTTTTGTGGTTGCACTAAAAAATAATTAAAATAAAAAGAAAATTAAAAAATTACATCAATTGGATGGTATATTCTCTTGACTTTGAATGTAATTATCCTAGAGATCACTCTCATAAGATATTACTTTGAGTTGTTGGGGCTCTAATAATTTCAAAGCAATTTCATGTGTAGTTAATTCCTTTATCATATCAAGCAACCCCTTTGCTATAGCCTTATGACCTTCTCCTAGAAAGTAAGAATTTAAAGTAGCTTTCCCAATATGTTGCTGAAGATATTCTGTAGTGAGTGAGCCCAGCTTCCTTATATAAGCACCATATTTTTCAAAAATATTACTCAATTCTGCTGCACGATGTTCTTCTGGCATCATCTTATTAATGGATTTAGGGGGCAGGAGGTGACATTTCTCGAATGCTTGCTAGATGGCCTGGTAAATGTCTTCAAACTTTGTGATTGACCTCCGTACTTCATTATGTATCCTCTTTGCAGAATTCTGACAAATTTAAAAGAGAGCTATGTCCAATTTCAACTCAACAGTTTCTCTTTTTGGTAGGTGTGCAGGGATCTCCTTAGATTTTCCTTTCCAAGCAATTAGATTCTTCATTTTGTCATAAATTCCTGTTAATTTTTGTTTTACATTTGAAGCTTCTGTGGAAATTTTCCTTAATCTATTGACCATTTCTTATAACTCATAATTATGCTCGGTAAGTAATCCTTGAGAGTGAAACAATTGTTCTTGCATTTCACAAGCATGCTCATAAAATGGTGTCATGCCTTGTTTTGAGCCTGAGCACATTTTTCTTGTTCCACCAAAGATTCCTTTTCTTTAGTTAGTTCCATTTTTTGAACCTAAAAAATTCCTTGTTCTATGATGAGTGAATCGACTCGTATATCTAATTGAGTCTCCTTGTCTTCTAACTCACTTATTCGAGTCTATAAATCAGTTCTTTCACCTTCCATGATGACTAGTTAAACATTCAAGGAAGCCTTTTCATCCTCAAGCCTTTGAAAATCTTGTAAGACCTTTTCCTTTTCCGATTCTAGGGCATCCTGCTGTCTTTTCAACTCAATTCCTTCGCTCCAATATTTTACCAAATTATCTTTAAGCTTGATCATATTGGACTTGACCCTTTCTAGATCTTTTGTCAACTTATCAATATTATAGGCATTTGATTGAGCTGCTTCTATATTCACTAAAGTTGTGAATCTTGGATCATTATTAGTGGCTTCCATTACTGTACTTTCTTGTATAGTTACAATATCCGGCTACGAGGCAATATTCCATCTGTTCTCTTTCATTCTTAGAATGGTCTTCTTCTTGGGATAAAAAATGATAGTATCTAGTTTATCCACGAAATGTTGCTTTGACGGTGTGAAAGGGGTAAGACCGAGCTTGGCTAATAGAAGGTGACCTCCGGTGAGAGGTACTTATGGATTAGGATCAACAGGATTGTCTATGTCTAGTCTTGTTGATTTTTGATTTCTTCATGATGTCTTTTATCTTCCACAACTTTCTTGATCCTTTATTCATATTCTGCTTTCTTGTTGGCTTCATCTTGTAAATTCTTCTTTTCCTGCTCCGTAGCTTCTTTATTTGACTTTTCTTGTTCTTATTTTATCCTTGCTTCCTCAGCTTATTTTTCCTTCTACCTTATTTATTCCTTTTGATTAGACAACTGTTCTTCTTCCATCTTCTCGTTGGATTTATTTTGTTCTTCTTCTTTCGAGGCTTGTTTTGTTTTTCTTGAGGTTTCCTCTGTTTTCTTGCCGAACCTTTTATCCAAATGTTCCATGTTCTTTTCCCTCTTGTATACTTCTTCATCTTTCAAGAAGTGATTATAATATTCAAAGTTAATTATGCATGATGCACAATGTTTAGCTACCTTTTGTAGACTATCATTTTTAACAAATATTTTCTCTCCGAAGTGATATGCTTCTAAATATTTTACAAAATTTTCAGCCCTTTTGAATTTTATAAACTTGTAGGCCCCAATGGTGAATGGAAGTGGAGGATATGATGCCTTATTATTCTCATTTAAAAAATGTCCAAATCCATTTACAAAAACTTTCCTGACTGCCTCTTTCAAAATGACATAGTTTGTAACATACCTAAGCATCAAACAAGGACACTTTGTACCTCCATACATTTAGATATAGGTTGTTGATGTATATGTAACTTTGGAATGTATTTCATATATATTTATTGTACCCTTATAAGAGATGTGTTATTCCTCTATAAGGAATTGTCGTCATGTGGATTGACAAGTGTCGCAAGTGTGTGTACTTGCCGATGGGTTATTAGACCACCATGTGTGGGGCCGGCCCTAAAATATATATTATATTGTGGATGTATCTAGATAGACAAGTCGGCCCCATAGTGTAACTGGGAAAACAACTTAAGTATAAATAGAGATCGGGATATCTCTATTTGGATCATTCGGAAAGACACACTTCTCTCACTCAGAAAGTGGTGCACTAGTTAGGAGGAGGATCATCTGCTACTAGGAGACTATCTCAGTGTATTTTGGTTGTACTTTGGTTGAGCCATTGCTCTCTCTATCTCTGAGGAAGTTGTGGGGTTTTTCACCTTAGGGTTTTCCCCACGAAAACTCTGTGTCTCTTGTCTCTCATGCTTTTGATTCTTGTGATGCTTGTCATGCTTATTGTGATTGTTATGCATTGATATACTGTATATGTTATTCTCTCAGTAAAGATCCAAGAGTATTGTGAATTAATGCTCAAAATTTAACATGGTATCAGAGCTAACCTGAGAAGAAGACATTTTGCAGTGACGAAAACTTGAGTTTCTTGTTTATTGGGTTTCTCTCCACAAATTTTGGAAAAGCAGTATAGTAGATTGAATCTACTCATCAAGGAGAATCTATCTGTCCAATCAGAATTCAATTCTGAGCATTTTCATATTTGGCCCTAAAAATTAGGGTTTCCACAAAAATAAGAATTTATGAAATCTGAAGACATAGGTGGATGCTCCTTGCAAAAATCGAAGTTTAGAGCTTTGGATCGATATTTTTGGCTGGGTATATCTCCAGGAAACTCAACCCCTAATTCAGGGCTCTCCCTAGTGAACCCGAGAGGAAAAAAAGTCAAATATGAAGGGTAAAACTTTGTTGATCTCAAATTCTGAATGCACCAAGCTAATTAGCTCATCAAGGTGCATCTTTCTATCCTTTCAGAAAGTTGAAATTCACATTTTGAATTTTTAGGATTTTTTCGACAAACCCTAATCCGGGACCAGATCTAGTTTTCAGCATTTCAAGTGGTAAGACCTAAATCTTTTCTATTTCCATTTGAAGTACTCTTTAATATGTCTCACCACACCAAGCTTGAGGATAATCTTGAAGGGGATGATAACTTCCGAGCATGGAAGTATAGGATTGGGTTAATCCTGGAAGAGAATGAGTTGGACTCATATATAAAAGAAGACATCCCTATCCCAGAGGATGAAGAGGCCAAGGTATTGCATAAGAAGAACTTGGTAAAGGAAAAGAGAATCATTGCCGATTCTATAACTAGCAGGATCTTGCGGAATTAAACATTGCTTGAGCCAAAATATTCATCGCATTGAGACTGAAATAACAGCTTTGAAAGGAATGCCATCAACACTATGCAAGCTGCAATTGCTGCTATTATATATGCTACAATACCCATATTACAGACTCTGTGGATCGACCTCGGATTGCGAAGTTCGTCACCACATTTATCACTCTGGACTTATGCCTAAGCACAATGTCTTGGGTCCTTTTAGATTTAACTACTTCCCGAAGGCATGTAGCTAATTTCAGGCTCCTGGGAGTCCCAAGATATGCTTACTAGCATACCCTCACTTACAGATTTTGACAGAGGGAGTCTTCACCTTTCTGGTGCAATGTTATACCCAAACGGGCAACTTGCAGAGCATACGGGTTCGGCTCTTATAGACATACATTTTTACAGAACGAGTCTTTGCCTTTCTGGTGCAATGTTATACCCAAACGGGCAACTTGCAGAGCATACGGGCTCGGCTCTCACACACCTAGACACTGTCGAGCGGACTACTTGCTCAGACAACTCTCTAACTTGCAGAGCGGACTACTTGCTCATGCAGACTCCAAGACTTCTCATGATCTAAATGAGCTCGCAGGCCTCATATTTATAATCTCCTAGCCAGTATACCGGTGACTAATGACTTACACTAACCAGTAAAAGGCTTTGATTCCCGGGACATGGTGGGACCACACCATGTTATCTCGTCCCTTAAAGGCAGCGCCATATGGGGACCCGGTACTCAGACTAACAATCTTCTTGACAGGAAAAGATTCTAATGGCCGACAAACATGGCCCATTACTATTACATCAGTCATTATTACAAAATATCGGGGAATAAAGCATCCCGAATGATAACATGAAAATCGAACATGGTCGACAACATAAAACAAGGAGAGGCCCACCAACGGCTTCCTTAAAAGCTATGTACAGAGAAAAGATTCTTCAGACGGACCGGCAGCTTCATTCCCGGAGAAACTCGACGGGTCTTCAGGATGTATCATAACCGGAACCACACACGCAAGCAGTTGTTCCTTCAGGACCAGGAACACCACCGCACACACAGTCAAGTACACCTTGTTCATAAAGATGCTCTTCGAGTTCCCTTCGTGCTAACTCATCCTCAATATAATTTGGCTGGGATTCTGTGAATCGCCAATATTCATTTTCCGGGAACTCATCAGCCATATCAGGGTACAGGAGGTCACCAAAACATTGTTCAACATCAGAACCATGAAGATACTCATTTGGACCAAAAACAAACTCTGAGGCGAATTGGGATTCAACCCGATAGTTTAAAGGCATGGTCCTCCGGTGAACTTTGGTATCCAACCTCTTACCTTGGTCATCACGTTTAATAAACTTTTGAGTGACAGTTACAATATGCTGCAATGGGGTATACCTGCCACCATGATGCCTTAACTTAAATTTGAACCACTGATTGTGTTGATCAGCGGCTTGCATATCAGCTTCTAAGTGCAGAATGAAATTAGCTCTTCTCTGCACCCAATCTGACCTTGGACAGAACTTATCCAAGAAAATTTCTGTCCATCCGGACCATTTCTTGTGCTTCAAATTTGCTGGATCAGCACAAATTATTATGGAAGTTTGTTCACGACAAAACTGCAGAATTAAATTGTAGGTAGTCCATGTGAGATCTCCTTCACCAAGATCTACATACCAAATTGGACCTTCTGCTTCTTTATTACAATCAATCCAAACTTCTTTACATTGCCGCAGCTTTTCTTCGGCATTTCTGAGACCATTAAAAGCACCCTTTTCCCAACGTTCGAGAATTTGCAGCTTACAAGGGCTTTCTTGAATTTGCTTAATTAGGGTAAGACTCAGAAATTTATCAGCTTCCTGCCGATCAGCATAATCTAATAACTGCTGGCGTTCTTCTTGTGAAATATCTTTATCCCATGGAGCTAGGAATAAAGATCCTGGAGGCGCTCTGAGCGCTTCATCTTCCTCTTGCATAGGAGTTTTGCCTTTATCAGCAACTATCCTGTCTTTCATGAAATTAAAATGTTGACGTGGGCCAGGTCCAGATCCAGAACCCGATCCAGAAGAAAACATCATTAACTGTGGAATATCTTTCTGCACAGTCTCACGAGTCAACATATCAGCAAGACAATTTAGATACCCTGTTTTATAAACAATATCATAATCAAAGTTACTTAACCAGAGAAACCATTTTAATATTCGACTGCTGTTTTCAGCCATCAGATTTTCATTCTTAAAAATACCTGGCATAATCTTTAAATCTGTTCTAATAACAAATCTGACAGGTTTTAAATAAAGAATAAAATGGCTAACTGTTCTTTTGACTACCAAAATTTCCTTATGGCTACTTGGATAGTTTAATTCGGCTCCTTTGAATGAACTAGATGCAAAACCACAGATATTAGTTTTTCCTTCGATCTCTTCTAGCAGAACACCACCCCAGGTGGTACTAGATGCATCTGTCTCAATTATCAATTTTCCAACTCTCTGGGGAAGGCTGAGAGCTGGTAGGGTTTTTACTTTGGTCTTTATCTACTGAACCGCCAAAGTCATTTCTTCAGACCAGGGAATAGGCTTCTTCTTAAGCCTTTGCTGCAGGCAATGGATATCAGCAGCTTGTCCTTTGTAAAATGGCCTGATATAATTTAAACACCCTAAAAATCTCTGCAACTGGGTTTTCTCAATTATCTTGTCAGGGAAATGTTCAAAAGACTGAAGTACATGTTTCTGCAAAACAACCTGACCGGCTTTGATGTGTAAACCCAAAAATTCAATATCTGTTCTGCCTACTTCCATTTTACTTTCAGACAGAACCAACCCATGCTTAAAAACCATTTCATAAAACTGCTGCAAATGTTTTAGATGCTCTTGAAGATTCTTGGAACAAATTAGGATATCATCTATAAACACTGCTAACCATGGAATGTCTCTAAATATATCTTCCATTCTCTTTTGAAATTTGGAAGGAGCATTATTAATTCCAAAAGGAAGAACTTTCCATTGGTATTGGCCATGGGGTACCACAAAAGCAGTTTTAAACCTATCTTTCGCCTCGATTCCAATCTGGTAAAAGCCTGACTTTAAATCAAACTTACTGAAGATAGTGCAACCAGTAATTTTCTGAAGCAAACTAGCTTTATCCGGCAAGGGATATCTAATTTTCTGGAGCACTGCATTTAAGGGCTTAAAATTTACTACCAGGCGAGGCTTACCTCTCTTCTGCTCTGAATGTTTATTCACCACAAAGGCTCTGCATGCCGATGGGCTTTTAGATGGCTCAATTAAACCTTTAGCCAACAATTCTTCTATTTCATTGGAGCAGAATTCTCTTTCGCTAGGGCTCATGAGCCGAGCCGAAGCTTTCATTGGCTTTATCTTTTGCAAAGGATCAAAAGGTAGTGAAACAAAATACTTTTCTCTTGTCCAGAAAGCATTTGGGATTTCTGAGCAGCAATCCTTTTTCAACCTTTCAGTAATCCCTGCAAGAAACTTGTCAGCATGTACTTCTGCAAAAGAAATACATCTTTCCATCTTTCCTAATGAAACTTTGGACTGAGGAGGAGAAGGCTGGGTTGTTGGTTTACAACGCTGTACAAAAGTATGACTCAAAGGTAAAGAAACTGACTGGTTATTTATTGTACAGGAAAATATTAACTTTTGTGTGTCAATAGAAAATGGACTCACAGTGGTTAAAAATTCTGACCCTAAAACACAATCTTCTTTGACTTCATCTAAACGAAATAAAGATATAGAGATTTTTACAGAGGATAGAGAAATAGGGAAATTTTCAACTCTACCAGTTAAATATACAGGAGAACCTTCGATTGCTGATCCAAACTCTTTAGTTTTTTCCCAATAAAATTGGGGAATGGCATTACCCCTTGCTAAATTAAATTGACATCCTGAATCAATTAAGCATTGGACTGGGTAGGATTTGAATTCATCAGGACAAAACTGTAAGGTAATGAACAGCTTAGGACCAGACACTGCACCTAACAAGCTGATACTTTGAGATTTAGGGGTAGCAGAACTATCAGGAGAGGGAGTTCTTTCAGGTGATCTTTCAGGAGAATCTTTCTTTGTGCCACAAACCCTTTCTATCTCATTTGACAATTCATCCTCTGATGACTGGTCTTTTTCTATCAGCAGAACTGTCAATGCACTTTTTATTTCATCAGCTTCTTTGACTAGAGCTCTTATTTGTTGTTGCTTTTCTTTTAACTTTATTTTCAGCAATCTTTCTCTGTCGACTCTATGTGCCTGTCTATCTGAATGTCCACTGGGATAATCACAATATAGATCTGCAGGATTAGAAATCAAAGATAATTTCTCTTTTCCTTTTTCTTTTGTTAAAGCCTGCAACTGAGCTTGCAGTGCTTTCTTTTCTTCTCTTAACTCAGTTCTCTCATGGTGTCTAAAAATCGGAATAGTAGACAACTGTAAATCAATAGAAGCAATCTTCTTTTCTAACTGTCCTGGAGAAACTGAAGTAGAAAACATATATAAGTTATAATCAAATTCTGGCAACTCACACCCCCCGAAATGTGGGACACTGGCTGAATCAGACTCAGAAGAGGATGAGGAGGATGGACCACATTTAGCTAAAGTAGGAGGATCTTTTTCAAAATCAGAATCTGTACATGAAGAAGATTCAGAATCAGGTAAATAAATAATCTCATCGGAAGGATGAGGGGAATTAGAGGAAACTTTGTATATTCCCAGAGAGGTTTCAAATTCCCATATTGTTTTCTGGTATCTATCTTTATCCAATCTCTTGTTTTCTGCTATTATAAAAGTGTACAAAATGCTTGGTTGATCATTTACGCATTCTATGAACAAATGTGTCTTGTAGTCGGTGGAAATGACCGATGAGGAAATTGTGAGAATCCTTAAGGTATAAGCGTAGTGTGGATGTCAGAGTAGCCGTAAGGCCCGTGGAAGGGGAGTAAGTCTACATAGTTACCCACAGCGTAGAAGTCAGCCCTTACCTTAGTCAAATGGATCCCACAATGGACACAGTTCAGCTGACCAATTTAGAATGTGAATCAGCCAATGACCAAGAAGTCTCTTTAGCAGAAAGAAGGAGCAGTCAATTCGATTCATCTGCCTCTGGCGATGATGCTTCTTATATCACTATACATGACCAGAATCCAAGTGAAAATTGGGAATTACCTCAGATTTTACCCAGAGACGTTTACAGATTAAATTGGTGGAATCTGTATTCTACCACTCAAATTAAAGTCTCAAGTATCGATGTTTCTTTTACAGACAATCAAGAACCTATTCACATCACTCTTCTTGATAAAGCACAAATTGATTGGGCTAAAAAATGTTATTTCAAATATGCACATTTTGGTGCTGTTAAGCTCGGTCTCGGTCCCTTAGTCCGTCCACGTCTTGCTATTTCTTCATTATGTTGTATTGTTGATACCCGTCATAATAAGTTTTCTGATGCCGTCATCGGAGGCTTCACAGCTCCTTTACATGATGGTCCTGCTTTTGGTACTATTTATCCTCGTTTCTCTGTTAGTTTGGAAGATCCCCATATATATAATATTCTAAAAGCTTATATCCTCCCTAAAGGATTTGATATGCATTCTGGTTCTAAGATCATCCAATTAAAAGGTGGTGTCTGTGTTCGTTTTGGTAATGACACTTTGCCCCAGCTCCGTTCCCATGTCCATTAGATGTCTGCAGACTGCAGCGTGGTGGAAACTGCAGAAAATCCCCGCTTGTCCAAATCTAAATCCAAAAATGCCACTCCTATTACCTTTAACTGGACCGGTATAAAGTATCCTCAAGCTTGGGAAATGAAATACACAGAGCTAAGACACCAAGAAAGAGTCAGAGCTACAATGAATCCAAAGCCCTTAGTCTTTGATGAAGCTTCATCCTCTTTCAGATCCCATCCTGATGAACCAATCCCAATATTTGGTCCCCCATTGATAAAATCCACATCTTTGTCTTCATATCATAATGCCAGGCGTCAAGCCTTGTCTAATCAAATAGGGAAAAAGTCTCTTGAAGAATCTTTCTCTCCTGTACAAAATAATTCTGTAAATACTGAGTCTTATTCTGGTCTTTCTCAGTTTGAACATAGAGGTCAGCATGCAGATTGCCCTGCCTGCAAAAAGATAAAAACAAAATTAATACAAAAAGAGAAACAAAAGTCTTTACATGAGTTTCCTAGCCTAGGAATGTTTTCCTCACTTCCTAGATCAAATGCTTCTGCTGAAGGAATAAATTCTTTAGGACAAAAATCCTTTTATCCTGGTCGAAATCTTCCAGAAACTGGTTTTCGGAAATATGCTACAGATGGTTCGACTAAAAGAGAATTTATTTCAGCCAAGTCAACACCTTCTGATCAGACAGTGTCAGATGAAATAAAATTAGCTAATTGGGGTAATATGCAGCAAATGTGTACTGCCCACAATCTTGATGATATGGCTTTTGATATCTTGCAGTTGAAATCTAGTTGTGATGCTCAGAAAGAACAATTAGATAAAGTTATCACCAAAATTGAGCTCCTGGATCATCTTTTGCATGATACCACAGAGATAGAGAGAGCAATTTCTGTAGCCTCTGATAAGTTACAAAAAAGAATGGATGTTTTAGCAAATCTGACTGTTAAAACACAAAAGTTAAAAAAGAAGGAATATGTTGTTCCTGATCATGTTCTCAGATTAGCTAAGAAAGGTCATTCTAAGGCAGCCTCTCTAGGAGTTCTCAGATCTACCCCTGATGAAGATAAACCAGAATGGGATTTTGGTGAATCTGATTTGATAAAGCAAGATATTCAAGAATGGATCGATGCTTTCAAAAATTATAAACCTGTTTTAGATCCAAAGTATATTGGTGATTTGAATATGATGGCAGAATCCTCTAACCAAAGAATCGGTTATGAAAGACAAACCCAGCATGAAGGTTTTGATACCCATATGCCAGAGCAGCCTGTTTTAAACATTCAGTGTCAATCTAGAGATGAGATTAAAAATGCAATTCAGTTGCTAACTCACTGGATATTATACAAAAAGCAACAAGACCACAATTTAACTGGACAGATGATTGGTGCTCAGTTAGTTGCTAGTTTATCAGGTTTGGCATACGAATGGTGGCGATGGTTGCCACAAGATGCAAGAAATGAGTTATTAGCTGCTAATGACTCTGATGAGCAAATTCTCTCTGCCCTTGGGAGAGAATTTTATGGTCCTGAAGATCAAGAAGATTACGACCACATGGCTTCATTATTCATGTCTGCACGGCTGTGCAATCTTAGTAAGTCAGAAGAATATTTCTGCTATATGCAGAAATTAATTATATCTTCAGGAAAGTCAGGCGATCCAGCCTATTTAAAGCACTATCTCCGTAGCTTCCCTGGACATGTTCCAGATGCTATTGAAAAAGCATTAAAGGATAAAAACATCCCGTCAAGGTCCCTTTCTTTAGCACAACTGCATAATCATATTCTTGAAACATGGCAAGAACATTGCCTACAAAAGAGGGTTGATAAGGACTTTAAAAGGCATCAAGAAATGTTTTCTGCTTCCTTCTGCAAGCAAGTTGCAAAAATGCCAGATTGGGGATGTGGTGCTCATAACAGAGGTCACCTTGGAAAAGGAGATTGCCATTGTGAAGGTAAGAAAAAGAAAAAGAAATTTTTTACCTCTGCCGGAAGATATCACCTAGATAAACCTTACAAGCACAAGCACTATAGACACAAATCTCACAAGTTTTCTAAAGAATACAAGCGTTCCAGCAAAAGATTTGTGAAAAGAAGAAAAGAAAAAGGATCTGGTGATACATGTTTCATTTGTGGAAAGAAAGTTCATTGGGAAAACAAATGTCCAGACAAAAAATCCCGTCCAAGGCTTGCAGCTCTCTGCACTACCTTGGATCCTGCTTGGTGGGATTTATACAAAGTTTCCTCTAATTCCCCTCATCCTTCCGATGAGATTATTTATTTACCTGATTCTGAATCTTCTTCATGTACAGATTCTGATTTTGAAAAAGATCCTCCTACTTTAGCTAAATGTGGTCCATCCTGCTCATCCTCTTCTGAGTCTGATTCAGCCAGTGTCCCACATTTCGGGGGGTGTGAGTTGCCAGAATTTGATTATAACTTATATATGTTTTCTACTTCAGTTTCTCCAGGACAGTTAGAAAAGAAGATTGTTTCTATTGATTTACAGTTGTCTACTATTCCGATTTTTAGACACCATGAGAGAACTGAGTTAAGAGAAGAAAAGAAAGCACTGCAAGCTCAGTTGCAGGCTTTAACAAAAGAAAAAGGAAAAGATAAATTATCTTTGATTTCTAATCCTGCAGATCTATATTGTGATTATCCCAGTGGACATTCAGATAGACAGGCACATAGAGTCGACAGAGAAAGATTGCTGAAAATAAAGTTAAAAGAAAAGCAACAACAAATAAGAGCTCTAGTCAAAGAAGCTGATGAAATAAAAAGTGCATTGATAGTTCTGCTGATAGAAAAAGACCAGTCATCATAGGATGAATTGTCAAATGAGATAGAAAGGGTTTGTGGCACAAAGAAAGATTCTCCTGAAAGATCACCTGAAAGAAATCCCTCTCCTGATAGTTCTCCTACCCCTAAATCTCAAAGTATCAGCTTGTTAGGTGCAGTGTCTGGTCCTAAGCTGTTCATTACCTTACAGTTTTGTCCTGATGAATTCAAATCCTACCCAGTCCAATGCTTAATTGGTTCAGGATGTCAATTTAATTTAGCAAGGGGTAATGCCATTCCCCAATTTTATTGGGAAAAAACTAAAGAGTTTGGATCAGCAATCGAAGGTTCTCCTGTATATTTAACTGGTAGAGTTGAAAATTTCCCTATTTCTCTATCCTCTGTAAAAAGCTCTATATCTTTATTTCGTTTAGATGAAGTCAAAGAAGATTGTGTTTTAGGGTCAGAATTTTTAACCACTGTGAGTCCATTTTCTATTGACACACAAAAGTTAATATTTTCCTGTACAATAAATAACCAGTCAGTTTCTTTACCTTTGAGTCATACTTTTGTACAGCGTTGTAAACCAACAACCCAGCCTTCTCCTCCTCAGTCCAAAGTTTCATTAGGAAAGATGGAAAGATGTATTTCTTTTGCAGAAGTACACACTGACAAGTTTCTTGCAGGGATTACTGAAAGGTTGAAAAAGGATTGCTGCTCAGAAAGCCCAAATGCTTTCTGGACAAGAGAAAAGTATTTTGTTTCACTACCTTTTGATCCTTTGCAAAAGATAAAGCCAATGAAAGCATCGGCTCGACTCATGAGCCCTAGCGAAAGAGAATTCTTCTCCAATGAAATAAAAGAATTGTTGGCTAAAGGTTTAATTGAGCCATCTAAAAGCCCATGGGCATGCAGAGCCTTTGTGGTGAATAAACATTCAGAGCAGAAGAGAGGTAAGCCTCGCCTGGTAGTAAATTTTAAGCCCTTAAATGCAGTGCTCCAGAAAATTAGATATCCCTTGCCGGATAAAGCTAGTTTGCTTCAGAAAATTACTGGTTGCACTATCTTCAGTAAGTTTGATTTAAAGTCAGGCTTTTACCAGATTGGAATCGAGGCGAAAGATAGGTTTAAAACTGCTTTTGTGGTACCCATGGCCAATACCAATGGAAAGTTCTTCCTTTTGGAATTAATAATGCTCCTTCCGAATTTCAAAAGAGAATGGAAGATATATTTAGAGACATTCCATGGTTAGCAGTGTTTATAGATGATATCCTAATTTGTTCCAAGAATCTTCAAGAGCATCTAAAACATTTGCAGCAGTTTTATGAAATGGTTTTTAAGCATGAGTTGGTTCTGTCTGAAAGTAAAATGGAAGTAGGCAGAACAGATATTGAATTTTTGGGTTTACACATCAAAGCCGGTCAGGTTGTTTTGCAGAAACATGTACTTCAGTCTTTTGAACATTTCCCTGACAAGATAATTGAGAAAACCCAGTTGCAGAGATTTTTAGGGTGTTTAAATTATATTAGGCCATTTTACAAAGGACAAGCTGCTGATATCCATTGCCTGCAGCAAAGGCTTAAGAAGAAGCCTATTCCCTGGTCTGAAGAAATGACTTTGGCGGTTCAGCAGATAAGGACCAAAGTAAAAACCCTACCAGCTATCAGCCTTCCCCAGGGAGTTGGAAAATTGATAATTGAGACAGATGCATCTAGTACCACCTGGGGTGGTGTTCTGCTAGAAGAGATCGAAGGAAAAACTAATATCTGTGGTTTTGCATCTGGTTCATTCAAAGGAGCCGAATTAAACTATCCAAGTAGCCATAAGGAAATTTTGGCAGTCAAAAGAACAGTTAGCCATTTTATTCTTTATTTAAAACCTGTCAGATTTGTTATTAGAACAGATTTAAAGATTATGCCAGGTATTTTTAAGAATGAAAATCTGATGGCTGAAAACAGCAGTCGAATATTAAAATGGTTTCTCTGGTTAAGTAACTTTGATTATGATATTGTTTATAAACCAGGGTATCTAAATTGTCTTGCTGATATGTTGACTCGTGAGACTGTGCAGAAAGATATTCCACAGTTAATGATGTTTTCTTCTGGATCGGGTTCTGGATCTGGACCTGGCCCACGTCAACATTTTAATTTCATGAAAGACAGGATAGTTGCTGATAAAGACAAAACTCCTATGCAAGAGGAAGATGAAGCGCTCAGAGCGCCTCCAGGATCTTTATTCCTAGCTCCATGGGATAAAGATATTTCACAAGAAGAACGCCAGCAGTTATTAGATTATGCTGATCGGCAGGAAGCTGATAAATTTCTGAGTCTTACCCTAATTAAGCAAATTCAAGAAAGCCCTTGTAAGCTGCAAATTCTTGAACGTTGGGAAAAGGGTGCTTTTAATGGTCTCAGAAATGTCGAAGAAAAGCTGCGGCAATGTAAAGAAGTTTGGATTGATTGTAATGAAGAAGCAGAAGGTCCAATTTGGTATGTAGATCTTGGTGAAGGAGATCTCACATGGACTACCTACAATTTAATTCTGCAGTTTTGTCGTGAACAAACTTCCATAATAATTTGTGCTGATCCAGCAAATTTGAAGCACAAGAAATGGTCCGGATGGACAGAAATTTTCTTGGATAAGTTCTGTCCAAGGTCAGATTGGGTGCAGAGAAGAGCTAATTTCAATCTGCACTTAGAAGCTGATATGCAAGCCGCTGATCAACACAATCAGTGGTTCAAATTTAAGTTAAGGCATCATGGTGGCAGGTATACCCCATTGCAGCATATTATAACTATCACTCAAAAGTTTATTAAACGTGATGACCAAGGTAAGAGGTTGGATACCAAAGTTCACCGGAGGACCCTGCCTTTAAACTATCGGGTTGAATCCCAATTCGCCTCAGAGTTTGTTTTTGGTCCAAATGAGTATCTTCATGGTTCTGATGTTGAACAATGTTTTGGTGACCTCCTGTACCCTGATATGGCTGATGAGTTCCCGGAAAATGAATATTGGCGATTCACATAATCCCAGCCAAATTATATTGAGTATGAGTTAGCACGAAGGGAACTCGAAGAGCATCTTTATGAACAAGGTGTACTTGACTGTGTGTGCGGTGGTGTTCCTGGTCCTGAAGGAACAACTGTTTGCGTGTGTGGTTCCGGTTATGATACATCCTGAAGACCCATCGAGTTTCTCTGGGAATGAAGCTGCCGGTCCGTCTGAAGAATCTTTTCTCTGTACATAGCTTTTAAGGAAGCCGTTGGTGGGCCTCTCCTTGTTTTATGCTGTCGACCATGTTCGATTTTCATGTTATCATTCGGGATGCTTTATTCCCCGATATTTTGTAATAATGACTGATGTAATAGTAATGGGCCATGTTTGTCGGCCATTAGAATCTTTTCCTGTCAAGAAGATTGTTAGTCTGAGTACCGGGTCCCCATATGGCGCTGCCTTTAAGGGACGAGATAACATGGTGTGGTCCCACCATGCCCCGGGAATCAAAGCCTTTTACTGGTTAGTGTAAGTCATTAGTCACCGGCATACTGGCTAGGAGATTATAAATATGAGGCCTGCGAGCTCATTTAGATCATCAGAAGTCTTGGAGTCTGCATGAGCAAGTAGTCCGCTCTGCAAGTTAGAGAGTCGTCTGAGCAAGTAGTCCGCTCGACAGTGTCTAGGTGTGTGAGAGCCGAGCCCGTATGCTCTGCAAGTTGCCCGTTTGGGTATAACATTGCACCAGAAAGGCAAAGACTCGTTCTGTAAAAATGTGTGTCTGTAAGAGCCAAACCCGTATGCTCTGCAAGTTGCCCGTTTGGGTATAACATTGCACCAGAAAGGTGAAGACTCCCTCTGTCAAAGTCTGTAAGTGAGGGTATGCTAGTAAGCATATCTTGGGACTCCCAGGAGCCTGAAATTAGCTACATGCCTTCGGGAAGTAGTGAAATCTAAAAGGACCCAAGACATTGTGCTTAGGCATAAGTCCAGAGTGATAAATGTGGTGCCGAACTTCGCAATCCGAGGTCGATCCACAGAGTCTGTAATATGGGTATTGTAGCATATATAATAGCAGCAATTGCAGCTTGCATAGTGTTGATGGCATTCCTTTCAAAGCTGTTATTTCAGTCTGAATGCGATGAATATTTTGGCTCAAGCAATGTTTAATTCCGCAAGTTCAAATTCCCATATAGTTTTCTGGTATCTATCTTTATCCAATCTCTTGTTTTCTGCTATTATAAAAGTGTACAAAATGCTTGGTTGATCATTTACGCATTCTATGAACAAATGTGTCTTGTAGTCGGTGGAAATGACCGATGAGGAAATTGTGAGAATCCTTAAGGTATAAGCGTAGTGTGGATGTCAGAGTAGCCGTAAGGCCCGTGGAAGGGGAGTAAGTCTACATAGTTACCCATAGCGTAGAAGTCAGCCCTTACCTTAGTCAAATGGATCCCACAATGGACACAGTTCAGCTGACCAATTTAGAATGTGAATCATCCAATGACCAAGAAGTCTCTTTAGCAGAAAGAAGGAGCAGTCAATTCGATTCATCTGCCTCTGGCGATGATGCTTCTTATATCACTATACATGACCAGAATCCAAGTGAAAATTGGGAATTACCTCAGATTTTACCCAGAGACGTTTACAGATTAAATTGGTGGAATCTGTATTCTACCACTCAAATTAAAGTCTCAAGTATCGATGTTTCTTTTACAGACAATCAAGAACCTATTCACATCACTCTTCTTGATAAAGCACAAATTGATTGGGCTAAAAAATGTCATTTCAAATATGCACATTTTGGTGCTGTTAAGCTCGGTCTCGGTCCCTTAGTCCGTCCGCGTCTTGCTATTTCTTCATTATGTTGTATTGTTGATACCCGTCATAATAAGTTTTCTGATGCCGTCATCGGAGGCTTCACAGCTCCTTTACATGATGGTCCTGCTTTTGGTACTGTTTATCCTCGTTTCTCTGTTAGTTTGGAAGATCCCCATATATATAATATTCTAAAAGCTTATATCCTCCCTAAAGGATTTGATATGCAATCTGGTTCTAAGATCATCCAATTAAAAGGTGGTGTCTGTGTTCATTTTGGTAATGACACTTTGCCCCAGCTCCGTTCCCATGTCCATCAGATGTCTGCAGACTGCAGCGTGGTGGAAACTGCAGAAAATCCCCGCTTGTCCAAATCTAAATCCAAAAATGCCACTCCTATTACCTTTAACTGGACCGGTATAAAGTATCCTCAAGCTTGGGAAATGAAATACACAGAGCTAAGACACCAAGAAAGAGTCAGAGCTACGATGAATCCAAAGCCCTTAGTCTTTGATGAAGCTTCATCCTCTTTCAGATCCCATCCTGATGAACCAATCCCAAGATTTGGTCCCCCATTGATAAAATCCACATCTTTGTCTTCATATCATAATGCCAGGCGTCAAGCCTTGTCTAATCAAATAGGGAAAAAGTCTCTTGAAGAATCTTCCTCTCCTGTACAAAATAATTCTGTAAATACTGAGTCTTATTCTGGTCTTTCTCAGTTTGAACATAGAGGTCAGCATGTAGATTGCCCTGCCTGCAAAAAGATAAAAACAAAATTAATACAAAAAGAGAAACAAAAGTCTTTACATGAGTTTCCTAGCCTAGGAATTTTTTCCTCACTTCCTAGATCAAATGCTTCTGCCGAAGGAATAAATTCTTTAGGACAAAAATCCTTTTATCCTGGTCGAAATATTCCATAAATTGGTTTTCGGCAATATGCTACAGATGGTTCGACTAAAAGAGAATTTATTTCAGCCAAGTCAACACCTTCTGATCAGACAGTGTCAGATGAAATAAAATTAGCTAATTGGGGTAATATGCAGCAAATGTGTACTGCCCACAATCTTGATGATATGGCTTTTGATATCTTGCAGTTGAAATCTAGTTGTGATGCTCAGAAAGAACAATTAGATACAGTTATCACCAAACTTGAGCTCCTGGATCATCTTTTGCATGATACCACAGAGATAGAGAGAGCAATTTCTGTAGCCTCTGATAAGTTACAAAAAAGAATGGATGTTTTAGCAAATCTGACTGTTAAAACACAAGAGTTAAAAAAGAAGGAATATGTTGTTCCTGATCATGTTCTCAGATTAGCTAAGAAAGGTCATTATAAGGCAGCCTCTCTAGGAGTTCTCAGATCTACCCCTGATGAAGATAAACCAGAATGGGATTTTGGTGAATCTGATTTGATAAAGCAAGATATTCAAGAATGGATCGATGCTTTCAAAAATTATAAACCTGTTTTAGATCCAAAGTATATTGGTGATTTGAATATGATGGCAGAATCCTCTAACCAAAGAATCGGTTATGAAAGACAAACCCAGCATGAAGGTTTTGATACCCATATGCCAGAGCAGCCTGTTTTAAACATTCAGTGTCAATCTAGAGATGAGATTAAAAATGCAATTCAGTTGCTAACTCACTGGATATTATACAAAAAGCAACAAGACCACAATTTAACTGGACAGATGATTGGTGCTCAGTTAGTTGCTAGTTTATCAGGTTTGGCATACGAATGGTGGCGATGGTTGCCACAAGATGCAAGAAATGAGTTATTAGCTGCTAATGACTCCGATGAGCAAATTCTCTCTGCCCTTGGGAGAGAATTTTATGGTCCTGAAGATCAAGAAGATTACGACCACATGGCTTCATTATTCATGTCTGCACGGCTGTGCAATCTTAGTAAGTCAGAAGAATAATTCTGCTATATGCAGAAATTAATTATATCTTCAGGAAAGTCAGGCGATCCAGCCTATTTAAAGCACTATCTCCGTAGCTTCCCTGGACATGTTCCAGATGCTGTTGAAAAAGCATTAAAGGATAAAAACATCCCGTCAAGGTCCCTTTCTTTAGCACAACTGCATAATCATATTCTTGAAACATGGCAAGAACATTGCCTACAAAAGAGGGTTGATAAGGACTTTAAAAGGCATCAAGAAATGTTTTCTGCTTCCTTCTGCAAGCAAGTTGCAAAAATGCCAGATTGGGGATGTGGTGCTCATAACAGAGGTCACCTTGGCAAAGGAGATTGCCATTGTGAAGGTAAGAAAAAGAAAAAGAAATTTTTTACCTCTGCCGGAAGATATCACCTAGATAAACCTTACAAGCACAAGCACTATAGACACAAATCTCACAAGTTTTCTAAAGAATACAAGCGTTCCAGCAAAAGATTTGTGAAAAGAAGAAAAGAAAAAGGATCTAGTGATACATGTTTCATTTGTGGAAAGAAATGTCATTGGGCAAACAAATGTCCAGACAAAAAATCCCGTCCAAGGCTTGCAGCTCTCTGCACTACCTTGGATCCTGCTTGGTGGGATTTATACAAAGTTTCCTCTAATTCCCCTCATCCTTCCGATGAGATTATTTATTTACCTGATTCTGAATCTTCTTCATGTACAGATTCTGATTTTGAAAAAGATCCTCCTACTTTAGCTAAATGTGGTCCATCCTCCTCATCCTCTTCTGAGTTTGATTCAGCCAGTGTCCCACATTTCGGGGGGTGTGAGTTGCCAGAATTTGATTATAACTTATATATGTTTTCTACTTCAGTTTCTCCAGGACAGTTAGAAAAGAAGATTGCTTCTATTGATTTACAGTTGTCTACTATTCCGATTTTTAGACACCATGAGAGAACTGAGTTAAGAGAAGAAAAGAAAGCACTGCAAGCTCAGTTGCAGGCTTTAACAAAAGAAAAAGGAAAAGAGAAATTATCTTTGATTTCTAATCCTGCAGATCTATATTGTGATTATCCCAGTGGACATTCAGATAGACAGGCACATAGAGTCGACAGAGAAAGATTGCTGAAAATAAAGTTAAAAGAAAACCAACAACAAATAAGAGCTCTAGTCAAAGAAGCTGATGAAATAAAAAGTGCATTGACAGTTCTGCTGATAGAAAAAGACCAGTCATCATAGGATGAATTGTCAAATGAGATAGAAAGGGTTTGTGGCACAAAGAAAGATTCTGCTGAAAGATCACCTGAAAGAACTCCCTCTCCTGATAGTTCTCCTACCCCTAAATCTCAAAGTATCAGCTTGTTAGGTGCAGTGTCTGGTCCTAAGCTGTTCATTACCTTACAGTTTTGTCCTGATGAATTCAAATCCTACCCAGTCCAATGCTTAATTGATTCAGGATGTCAATTTAATTTAGCAAGGGGTAATGCCATTCCCCAATTTTATTGGGAAAAAACTAAAGAGTTTGGATCAGCAATCGAAGGTTCTCCTGTATATTTAACTGGTAGAGTTGAAAATTTCCCTATTTCTCTATCCTCTGTAAAAAGCTCTATATCTTTATTTCGTTTAGATGAAGTCAAAGAAGATTGTGTTTTAGGGTCAGAATTTTTAACCACTGTGAGTCCATTTTCTATTGACACACAAAAGTTAATATTTTCCTGTACAATAAATAACCAGTCAGTTTCTTTACCTTTGAGTCATACTTTTGTACAGCGTTGTAAACCAACAACCCAGCCTTCTCCTCCTCAGTCCAAAGTTTCATTAGGAAAGATGGAAAGATGTATTTCTTTTGCAGGAGTACACGCTGACAAGTTTCTTGCAGGGATTACTGAAAGGTTGAAAAAGGATTGCTGCTCAGAAAGCCCAAATGCTTTCTGGACAAGAGAAAAGTATTTTGTTTCACTACCTTTTGATCCTTTGCAAAAGATAAAGCCAATGAAAGCTTCAGCTCGGCTCATGAGCCCTAGCGAAAGAGAATTCTGCTCCAATGAAATAAAAGAATTGTTGGCTAAAGGTTTAATTGAGCCATCTAAAAGCCCATGGGCATGCAGAGCCTTTGTGGTGAATAAACATTCAGAGCAGAAGAGAGGTAAGCCTCGCCTGGTAGTAAATTTTAAGCCCTTAAATGCAGTGCTCCAGAAAATTAGATATCCCTTGCCGGATAAAGCTAGTTTGCTTCAGAAAATTACTGGTTGCACTATCTTCAGTAAGTTTGATTTAAAGTCAGGCTTTTACCAGATTGGAATCGAGGCGAAAGATAGGTTTAAAACTGCTTTTGTGGTACCCCATGGCCAATACCAATGGAAAGTTCTTCCTTTTGGAATTAATAATGCTCCTTCCGAATTTCAAAAGAGAATGGAAGATATATTTAGAGACATTCCATGGTTAGCAGTGTTTATAGATGATATCCTAATTTGTTCCAAGAATCTTCAAGAGCATCTAAAACATTTGCAGCAGTTTTATGAAATGGTTTTTAAGCATGGGTTGGTTCTGTATGAAAGTAAAATGGAAGTAGGCAGAACAGATATTGAATTTTTGGGTTTACACATCAAAGCCGGTCAGGTTGTTTTGCAGAAACATGTACTTCAGTCTTTTGAACATTTCCCTGACAAGATAATTGAGAAAACCCAGTTGCAGAGATTTTTAGGGTGTTTAAATTATATCAGGCCATTTTTCAAAGGACAAGCTGCTGATATCCATTGCCTGCAGCAAAGGCTTAAGAAGAAGCCTATTCCCTGGTCTGAAGAAATGACTTTGGCGGTTCAGCAGATAAAGACCAAAGTAAAAACCCTACCAGCTCTCAGCCTTCCCCAGGGAGTTGGAAAATTGATAATTGAGACAGATGCATCTAGTACCCCCTGGGGTGGTGTTCTGCTAGAAGAGATCGAAGGAAAAACTAATATCTGTGGTTTTGCATCTAGTTCATTCAAAGGAGCCGAATTAAACTATCCAAGTAGCCATAAGGAAATTTTGGTAGTCAAAAGAACAGTTAGCCATTTTATTCTTTATTTAAAACCTGTCAGATTTGTTATTAGAACAGATTTAAAGATTATGCCAGGTATTTTTAAGAATGAAAATCTGATGGCTGAAAACAGCAGTCGAATATTAAAATGGTTTCTCTGGTTAAGTAACTTTGATTATGATATTGTTTATAAACCAGGGTATCTAAATTGTCTTGCTGATATGTTGACTCGTGAGACTGTGCAGAAAGATATTCCACAGTTAATGATGTTTTCTTCTGGATCGGGTTCTGGATCTGGACCTGGCCCACGTCAACATTTTAATTTCATGAAAGACAGGATAGTTGCTGATAAAGGCAAAACTCCTATGCAAGAGGAAGATGAAGCGCTCATAGCGCCTCCTGGATCTTTATTCCTAGCTCCATGGGATAAAGATATTTCACAAGAAGAACGCCAGCAGTTATTAGATTATGCTGATCGGCAGGAAGCTGATAAATTTCTGAGTCTTACCCTAATTAAGCAAATTCAAGAAAGCCCTTGTAAGCTGCAAATTCTCGAACGTTGGGAAAAGGGTGCTTTTAATGGTCTCAGAAATGCCGAAGAAAAGCTGCGGCAATGTAAAGAAGTTTGGATTGATTGTAATAAAGAAGCAGAAGGTCCAATTTGGTATGTAGATCTTGGTGAAGGAGATCTCACATGGACTACCTACAATTTAATTCTGCAGTTTTGTCGTGAACAAACTTCCATAATAATTTGTGCTGATCCAGCAAATTTGAAGCACAAGAAATGGTCCGGATGGACAGAAATTTTCTTGGATAAGTTCTGTCCAAGGTCAGATTGGGTGCAGAGAAGAGCTAATTTCATTCTGCACTTAGAAGCTGATATGCAAGCCGCTGATCAACACAATCAGTGGTTCAAATTTAAGTTAAGGCATCATGGTGGCAGGTATACCCCATTGCAGCATATTGTAACTGTCACTCAAAAGTTTATTAAATGTGATGACCAAGGTAAGAGGTTGGATACCAAAGTTCACCGGAGGACCCTGCCTTTAAACTATCGGGTTGAATCCCAATTCGCCTCAGAGTTTGTTTTTGGTCCAAATGAGTATCTTCATGGTTCTGATGTTGAACAATGTTTTGGTGACCTCCTGTACCCTGATATGGCTGATGAGTTCCCGGAAAATGAATATTGGCGATTCACAGAATCCCAGCCAAATTATATTGAGGATGAGTTAGCACGAAGGGAACTCGAAGAGCATCTTTATGAACAAGGTGTACTTGACTGTGTGAGCGGTGGTGTTCCTGGTCCTGAGGGAACAACTGTTTGCGTGTGTGGTTCCGGTTATGATACATCCTGAAGACTTGTCGAGTTTCTCCAGGAATGAAGCTGCTGGTCCGTCTGAAGAATCTTTTCTCTGTACATAGCTTTTAAGGAAGCCGTTGGTGGGCCTCTCCTTGTTTTATGCTGTCGACCATGTTCGATTTTCATGTTATCATTCGGGATGCTTTATTCCCTGATATTTTGTAATAATAACTGATGTAATAGTAATGGGCCATGTTTGTCGGCCATTAGAATCTTTTCCTGTCAAGAAGATTGTTAGTCTGAGTACCGGGTCCCCATATGGCGCTGCGTTTAAGGGACGAGATAACATGGTGTGGTCCCACCATGCCCCGGGAATCAAAGCCTTTTACTGGTTAGTGTAAGTCATTAGTCACCGGTATACTGGCTAGGAGATTATAAATATGAGGCCTGCGAGCTCATTTAGATCATCAGAAGTCTTGGAGTCTGCATGAGCAAGTATTCCGCTCTGCAAGTTAGAGAGTCGTCTGAGCAAGTAGTCCGCTCGACAGTGTCTAGGTGTGTGAGAGCCGAGCCCGTATGCTCTGGAAGTTGCCCGTTTGGGTATAACATTGCACCAGAAAGGCAAAGACTCGTTCTGTAAAAATGTGTGTCTGTAAGAGCCGAACCCGTATGCTCTGCAAGTTTCCCGTTTGGGTATAACTTTGCACCAGAAAGGTGAAGACTCCCTCTGTCAAAGTCTGTAAGTGAGGGTATGCTAGTAAGCATATCTTGGGACTCCCAGGAGCCTGAAATTAGCTACATGCCTTCATTATTACAAAATATCGTGGAATAAAGCATCCCGAATGATAACATGAAAATCGAACATGGTCGACAGCATAAAACAAGGAGAGGCCCACCAACGGCTTCCTTAAAAGCTATGTACAAAGAAAATATTCTTCAGACGGACCGGCAGCTTCATTCCCGGAGAAACTCGACGGGTCTTCAGGATGTATCATAACCGGAACCACACACGCAAACAGCTGTTCCTTCAGGACCAGGAACACCAGCGCACACACAGTCTAGTACACCTTGTTCATAAAGATGCTCTTCGAGTTCCCTTCGTGCTAACTCATCCTCAATATAATTTGGCTGGGATTCTGTGAATCGCCAATATTCATTTTCCGGGAACTCATCAGCCATATCAGGGTACAGGAGGTCACCAAAACATTGTTCAACATCAGAACCATGAAGATACTCATTTGGACCAAAAACAAACTCTGAGGCGAATTGGGATTCAACCCGATAGTTTAAAGGCAGGGTCCTCCGGTGAACTTTGGTATCCAACCTCTTACCTTGGTCATCACGTTTAATAAACTTTTGAGTGACAGTTACAATATGCTGCAATGGGGTATACCTGCCACCATGATGCCTTAACTTAAATTTGAACCACTGATTGTGTTGATCAGTGGCTTGCATATCAGCTTCTAAGTGCAGAATGAAATTAGCTCTTCTCTGCACCCAATCTGACGTTGGACAGAACTTATCCAAGAAAATTTCTGTCCATCCGGACCATTTCTTGTGCTTCAAATTTGCTGGATCAGCACAAATTATTATGGAAGTTTGTTCACGACAAAACTGCAGAATTAAATTGTAGGTAGTCCATGTGAGATCTCCTTCACCAAGATCTACATACCAAATTGGACCTTCTGCTTCTTCATTACAATCAATCCAAACTTCTTTACATTGCCGCAGCTTTTCTTCGGCATTTCTGAGACCATTAAAAGCACCCTTTTCCCAACGTTCGAGAATTTGCAGCTTACAAGGGCTTTCTTGAATTTGCTTAATTAGGGTAAGACTCAGAAATTTATCAGCTTCCTGCCGATCAGCATAATCTAATAACTGCTGGCGTTCTTCTTGTGAAATATCTTTATCCCATGGAGCTAGGAATAAAGATCTTGGAGGCGCTCTGAGCGCTTCATCTTCCTCTTGCATAGGAGTTTTGCCTTTATCAGCAACTATCCTGTCTTTCATGAAATTAAAATGTTGACGTGGGCCAGGTCTAGATCCAGAACCCGATCCAGAAGAAAACATCATTAACTGTGGAATATCTTTCTGCACAGTTTCACGAGTCAACATATCAGCAAGACAATTTAGATACCCTGGTTTATAAACAATATCATAATCAAAGTTACTTAACCAGAGAAACCATTTTAATATTCGACTGCTATTTTCAGCCATCGGATTTTCATTCTTAAAAATACCTGGCATAATCTTTAAATCTGTTCTAATAACAAATCTGACAGGTTTTAAATAAAGAATAAAATGGCTAACTGTTCTTTTGACTGCCAAAATTTCCTTATGGCTACTTGGATAGTTTAATTCGGCTCCTTTGAATGAACCAGATGCAAAACCACAGATATTAGTTTTTCCTTCGATCTCTTCTAGTAGAACACCACCCCAGGTGGTACTAGATGCATCTGTCTCAATTATCAATTTTCCAACTCCCTGGGGAAGGCTGAGAGCTGGTAGGGTTTTTACTTTGGTCTTTATCTGCTGAACCGCCAAAGTCATTTCTTCAGACCAGGGAATAGGCTTCTTCTTAAGCCTTTGCTGCAGGCAATGGATATCAGCAGCTTGTCCTTTGTAAAATGGCCTGATATAATTTAAACACCCTAAAAATCTCTGCAACTGGGTTTTCTCAATTATCTTGTCAGGGAAATGTTCAAAAGACTGAAGTACATGTTTCTGCAAAACAACTTGACCGGCTTTGATGTGTAAACCCAAAAATTCAATATCTGTTCTGCCTACTTCCATTTTACTTTCAGATAGAACCAACCCATGCTTAAAAACCATTTCATAAAACTGCTGCAAATGTTTTAGATGCTCTTGAAGATTCTTGGAACAAATTAGGATATCATCTATAAACACTGCTAACCATGGAATGTCTCTAAATATATCTTCCATTCTCTTTTGAAATTCGGAAGGAGCATTATTAATTCCAAAAGGAAGAACTTTCCATTGGTATTGGCCATGGGGTACCACAAAAGCAGTTTTAAACCTATATTTCGCCTCGATTCCAATCTGGTAAAAGCTTGACTTTAAATCAAACTTACTGAAGATAGTGCAACCAGTAATTTTCTGAAGCAAACTAGCTTTATCCGGCAAGGGATATCTAATTTTCTGGAGCACTGCATTTAAGGGCTTAAAATTTACTACCAGGCGAGGCTTACCTCTCTTCTGCTCTGAATGTTTATTCACCACAAAGGCTCTGCATGCCCATGGGCTTTTAGATGGCTCAATTAAACCTTTAGCCAACAATTCTTTTATTTCATTGGAGCAGAATTCTCTTTCGCTAGGGCTCATGAGCCGAGCCGAAGCTTTCATTGGCTTTATCTTTTGCAAAGGATCAAAAGGTAGTGAAACAAAATACTTTTCTCTTGTCCAGAAAGCATTTGGGCTTTCTGAGCAGCAATCCTTTTTCAACCTTTCAGTAATCCCTGCAAGAAACTTGTTAGCGTGTACTTCTGCAAAAGAAATACATCTTTCCATCTTTCCTAATGAAACTTTGGACTGAGGAGGAGAAGGCTGGGTTGTTGGTTTACAACGCTGTACAAAAGTATGACTCAAAGGTAAAGAAACTGACTGGTTATTTATTGTACAGGAAAATATTAACTTTTGTGTGTCAATAGAAAATGGACTCACAGTGGTTAAAAATTCTGACCCTAAAACACAATCTTCTTTGACTTCATCTAAACGAAATAAAGATATAGAGCTTTTTACAGAGGATAGAGAAATAGGGAAATTTTCAACTCTACCAGTTAAATATACAGGAGAACCTTCGATTGCTGATCCAAACTCTTTAGTTTTTTCCCAATAAAATTGGGGAATGGCATTACCCCTTGCTAAATTAAATTGACATCCTGAATCAATTAAGCATTGGATTGGGCAGGATTTGAATTCATCAGGACAAAACTGTAAGGTAATGAACAGCTTAGGACCAGACACTGCACCTAACAAGCTGATACTTTGAGATTTAGGGGTAGGAGAACTATCAGGAGAGGGAGTTCTTTCAGGTGATCTTTCAGGAGAATCTTTCTTTGTGCCACAAACCCTTTCTATCTCATTTGACAATTCATCCTCTGATGACTGGTCTTTTTCTATCAGCAGAACTGTCAATGCACTTTTTATTTCATCAGCTTCTTTGACTAGAGCTCTTATTTGTTGTTGCTTTTCTTTTAACTTTATTTTCAGCAATCTTTCTCTGTCGACTCTATGTGCCTGTCTATCTGAATGTCCACTGGGATAATCACAATATAGATCTGCAGGATTAGAAATCAAAGATAATTTCTCTTTTCCTTTTTCTTTTGTTAAAGCCTGCAACTAAGCTTGCAGTGCTTTCTTTTCTTCTCTTAACTCAGTTCTCTCATGGTGTCTAAAAATCGGAATAGTAGACAACCGTAAATCAATAGAAGTAATCTTCTTTTCTAACTGTCCTAGAGAAACTGAAGTAGAAAACATATATAAGTTATAATCAAATTCTGGCAACTCACACCCCCCGAAATGTGGGACACTGGCTGAATCAGACTCAGAAGAGGATGAGGAGGATGAGGAGGATGGACCACATTTAGCTAAAGTAGGAGGATCTTTTTCAAAATCAGAATCTGTACATGAAGAATATTCAGAATCAGGTAAATAAATAATCTCATCGGAAGGATGAGGGGAATTAGAGGAAACTTTGTATAAATCCCACCAAGCAGGATCCAAGGTAGTGCAGAGAGCTGCAAGCCTTGGACGGGATTTTTTGTCTGGACATTTGTTTGCCCAATGACCTTTCTTTCCACAAATGAAACATGTATCACCAGATCCTTTTTCTTTTCTTCTTTTCACAAATCTTTTGCTGGAACACTTGTATTCTTTAGAAAACTTGTGAGATTTGTGTCTATAGTGCTTGTGCTTGTAAGGTTTATCTAGGTGATATCTTCTGGCATAGGTAAAAAATTTCTTTTTCTTTTTCTTACCTTCACAATGGCAATCTCCTTTGCCAAGGTGACCTCTGTTATGAGCACCACATCCCCAATCTGGCATTTTTGCAACTTGCTTGCAGAAGGAAGCAGAAAACATTTCTTGATGCCTTTTAAAGTCCTTATCAACCCTCTTTTGTAGGCAATGTTCTTGCCATGTTTCAAGAATATGATTATGCAGTTGTGCTAAAGAAAGGGAGCTTGACGGGATGTTTTTATCCTTTAATGCTTTTTCAACAGCATCTGGAACATGTCCAGGGAAGCTACGGAGATAGTGCTTTAAATAGGCTGGATCGCCTGACTTTCCTGAAGATATAATTAATTTCTGCATATAGCAGAAATATTCTTCTGACTTACTAAGATTGCACAGCCGTGCAGACATGAATAATGAAGCCATGTGGTCGTAATCTTCTTGATCTTCAGGACCATAAAATTCTCTCCCAAGGGTAGAGAGAATTTGCTCATCGGAGTCATTAGCAGCTAATAACTCATTTCTTGCATCTTGTGGCAACCATCGCCACCATTCGTATGCCAAACCTGATAAACCAGCAACTAACTGAGCACCAATCATCTGTCCAGTTAAATTGTGGTCTTGTTGCTTTTTGTATAATATCCAGTGAGTTAGCAACTAAATTGCATTTTTAATCTCATCTCTAGATTGACACTGAATGTTTAAAACAGGCTGCTCTGGCATTTGTGAAATCAAATTATTTAGATTATTGATACCAAAAGACATGACTTTAGGAGCAACAGACACAGCTTGTGCATCTGGCATATGGGTATCAAAACCTTCATGCTGGGTTTGTCTTTCATAACCGATTCTTTGGTTAGAGGATTCTGCCATCATATTCAAATCACCAATATACTTTGGATCTAAAACAGGTTTATAATTTTTGAAAGCATCGATCCATTCTTGAATATCTTGCTTTATCAAATCAGATTCACCAAAATCCCATTCTGGTTTATCTTCATCAGGGGTAGATCTGAGAACTCCTAGAGAGGCTGCCTTAGAATGACCTTTCTTAGCTAATCTGAGAACATGATCAGGAACAACATATTCCTTCTTTTTTAACTCTTGTGTTTTAACAGTCAGATTTGCTAAAACATCCATTCTTTTTTGTAACTTATCAGAGGCTACAGAAATTGCTCTCTCTATCTCTGTGGTATCATGCAAAAGATGATCCAGGAGCTCAAGTTTGGTGATAACTTTATCTAATTGTTCTTTCTGAGCATCACAACTAGATTTCAACTGCAAGATATCAAAAGCCATATCATCAAGATTGTGGGCAGTACACATTTGCTGCATATTACCCCAATTAGCTAATTTTATTTCATCTGACACTGTCTGATCAGAAGGTGTTGACTTGGCTGAAATAAATTCTCTTTTAGTCGAACCATCTGTAGCATATTGCCGAAAACCAGTTTTTGGAAGATTTCGACCAGGATAAAAGGATTTTTGTCCTAAAGAATTTATTCCTTCGGCAGAAGCATTTGATCTAGGAAGTGAGGAAAACATTCCTAGGCTAGGAAACTCATGTAAAGACTTTTGTTTCTCTTTTTGTATTAATTTTGTTTTTATCTTTTTGCAGGCAGGGCAATCTGCATGCTGACCTCTATGTTCAAACTGAGAAAGACCAGAATAAGACTCAGTATTTACAGAATTATTTTGTACAGGAGAGGAAGATTCTTCAAGAGACTTTTTCCCTATTTGATTAGACAAGGCTTGACGCCTGGCATTATGATATGAAGACAAAGATGTGGATTTTATCAATGGGGGACCAAATCTTGGGATTGGTTCATCAGGATGGGATCTGAAAGAGGATGAAGCTTCATCAAAGACTAAGGGCTTTGGATTCATTGTAGCTCTGACTCTTTCTTGGTGTCTTAGCTCTGTGTATTTCATTTCCCAAGCTTGAGGATACTTTATACCGGTCCAGTTAAAGGTAATAGGAGTGGCATTTTTGGATTTAGATTTGGACAAGCGGGGATTTTCTGCAGTTTCCACCACGCTGCAGTTTGCAGACATCTGATGGACATGGGAACGGAGCTGGGGCAAAGTGTCATTACCAAAACGAACACATACACCACCTTTTAATTGGATGATCTTAGAACCAGATTGCATATCAAATCCTTTAGGGAGGATATAAGCTTTTAGAATATTATATATATGGGGATCTTCCAAACTAACAGAGAAACGAGGATAAACAGTACCAAAAGCAGGACCATCATGTAAAGGAGCTGTGAAGCCTCCGATGACGGCATCAGAAAACTTATTATGACGGGTATCAACAATACAACATAATGAAGAAATAGCAAGACGCGGACGGACTAAGGGACCGAGACCGAGCTTAACAGCACCAAAATGTGCATATTTGAAATGACATTTTTTAGCCCAATCAATTTGTGCTTTATCAAGAAGAGTGATGTGAATAGGTTCTTGATTGTCTGTAAAAGAAACATCGATACTTGAGACTTTAATTTGAGTGGTAGAATACAGATTCCACCAATTTAATCTGTAAACGTCTCTGGGTAAAATCTGAGGTAATTCCCAATTTTCACTTGGATTCTGGTCATGTATAGTGATATAAGAAGCATCATCGCCAGAGGCAGATGAATCGAATTGACTGCTCCTTCTTTCTGCTAAAGAGACTTCTTGGTCATTGGCTGATTCACATTCTAAATTGGTCAGCTGAACTGTGTCCATTGTGGGATCCATTTGACTAATGTAAGGGCTGACTTCTACGCTGTGGGTAACTATGTAGACTTACTCCCCTTCCACGGGCCTTACGGCTACTCTGACATCCACACTACGCTTATACCTTAAGGATTCTCACAATTTCCTCATCGGTCATTTCCACCGACTACAAGACACATTTGTTCATAGAATGCGTAAATGATCAACCAAGCATTTTGTACACTTTTCTTCTCTAAAGGCACCCAAGGAGATGTTTGACACTTTGACCAAGCTATTTGAAGGGAAGAACATAAATCGGAAGATGACCCTGTGGAACCAATTGAAAGGAGTAAAGTTTCAGAATGGAGAAACCATTCAATATTATTTTTCTAGGGTCTCCCAGATTAAGGAACAACTGGAAGTAGTAGATGAAATGGTGGAGAATGGTGAAGTTGTCATGACCACTCTGAATGGCCTACCTAGGTCATGGGACTCCTTTACTCAAGCAATCTGTGTAAGAAAGAAGTTGGTATCCTTCAGCAGACTATGGGAATAATTCTCACAAGAAGAAGCAAGGCTTGTGGCATGATAAGAAAATATGGGGAATGAAGGTCAAGCTCTTGTAGCTCACACCAAAAGAAGCAAGCCCAAGAAGGACCACTCTCGCTACAAGAGATCCTATCAAAAGAATAAGAAGGATCTAAGATGCTTCACATGCAATGAGAAGGGTCACTTTGCTTCAGATTGTCCCAAGAACAAAAGGGATAATAACAACAACTCCAACAAGAAGAAGAAGGGCAGCAAAAGAAAGTTCGATGCTCATGCTGCCGAGGATGATGAACCTCCAAAGAAGAAGGCTAGGGAAGAAAGTGATGATAGTGATGATGACTCATCAAGTGAAGAAGAGTATGTTCTAATCTCTACTCGCACAGGTACTATCTCCCATGGTTGTAATGATTGATTGATTGATAGCGGGGCTTCCAAACACATGACTGGTTTTAAGGAATCTTTTGTGATTCTATCTGAACACGAATCACTCCATAAGGTGAAACTTGGGGATGATTATCAATACCCAATCAAAGGAAGTGGTGAAGCCTCCTATAACCTAGATTCTGAAAAATCTTTGAAGATGAAAGAAGTCCTTTATGTACTTGGGCTCAAGAAGAACTTACTCTCCATCTCTGCATTGGATGAAAAAGGTATGAAGGTTGCATTTGTGGATGGCCAAGTCCTAATGTGTCGAAAGGGAAAGACCATAGATGATGCAGTAGTGATTGGAGAGCAAGAGGGAGGTTTGTATAAATTGAAAGGACAACCTGAACATGCCATGATGCATGAATCCATGGAGCCAAGTGAACTTTGGCATAGAAGACTTGCTCATATGCACTATAGGGCACTTCCAATTGCAAGCAAGGATGTAGAGGGTCTTCCTAAAATCAAGACCAAACATGAAGGTGTTTGCAAAGGATGTGCAAAAGGTAAGAATATTAAGAAGGCTTTCCCAAGCAGTGAAAGCAAGGCAAAAGATATCCTGGAAATCATCCACTCAGATGTATGTGGTCCTATGTCATCCAATTCTTTAAGTGGGTATGTTTACTATGTCTCATTTATTGATGACTTATCCGAGAAGACTTGCGTATACTTCTTGAAGAACAAAAATGAGGTGTTTGATAAGTTCAAGGAATTGAAAACCTTGATGGAGAATCAAACTGACAAGAAGATCAAAACATTTAGATCTGACAATGGTGGAGAATTCACCTCAGGTGACTTCAAGAAGCTTTGTAGTGATTTAGGGATTAAGAGGGAGTTGATTGCTCCTTATAATCCTCAATAGAATGGAGTTGCAGAAAGGATGAATAGAACTATCATGGAAGCAGCAAGGGCAAGGCTGCATGACCAAGATCTACCTATGCATCTATGGGTAGAAGCAGCTAGAACAACTGTATATGTGCAGAACAGAACACCCCACAATATATTGGACAACAAGACACCAGAAGAGGTCTTTTCTGGTAAGAAACCTGAAGTCAGCCATCTCAGAATATTTGGTTGTCCAGTATACACTCATGTCCCAAAGGAAAAGAGGACTAAACTAGATCCTTCAGGAAAGAAGGGTATCTTTGTGGGTTACAGTGAAAGCTTGAAGGCTTACAGAATATACATTCCAAGGTTCAAGAAGATTGATGTTAGTAGGGATGTAACATTTGATGAAAACTCAGCATTCATCAAATCAAGGAAGGAACCTATTGAAGTTTATGAAGAACCTAAGGAAAGTAGATTTCAAGACATTACCATGATAGAAGCAATTCTAGAAGTTGTTCGTGAGTTTGAAGATCCGCAAGAACCTATAGATCCACCCCGTGAGGATAACTCTCACAAGAGGAAACCTGCATGGGATAAAGAGCTCATTCAAGATGCAGAAAGATTTGGCATTCCAGAAGAAGAACACAGAGCAAAGAAGAGAACCAGATCACATACCAGCTATGTTGCTTTACTCTCTGACATTATGAACAAAGAACCTTCCAGTTATGAAGAAGCAGCGGAAAAGAAAGAATGGAAGGATGCCATGGTCGAAGAATACCAATCAATAATGAAGAATGTTGTTTGGGATGTTGTCCCAAGACCTAAAGAGAAGTCTGTTGTGACTTCTAAATGGATCTACAAAATCAAGCATGCCGCAGATGGCAGTGTAGAGAAATACAAGGAAAGATTCGTAGCTCATGGCATCTCTCAGAAAGAGGGAATAGATTATGAAGAAACTTTTGCACCTGTATCCAGGTATACTTCCATCAGAACAGTACTTGCCCTGGCTCCAACAATGAAATGGAAAATACACTAGATGGATGTCAAGACTACTTTCTTGAATGGTGTAGTTGAAGAGGAAGTATATGTGGAGCAGCCACTCGGTTTTGAAATACATGACAGGGAGTCATATGTGTGCAGATTGAAGAAAGCCTTGTATGGCTTGAAGCAAGCTACCAGAACCTGGTATGGTAGGATGGACAGTTTCCTATCTAGTTTGGGATTTACCAAGAGTAAAGCAGATTCCAACCTCTACTACAAGGTTGAGGAAGGGAATCCTGTGATTCTACTCCTGTAACAGGATATGACAGACTGATTGTAGATACTAAGAGGAAGCTTGCTGCTGAGTTCGATATGAAAGATTTGGGAATGATGCATTATTTCCTAGGTATGGAGGTGTGGCAGAGTGCAGGTGGGATCTTCCTTGGTCAAGGGAAGTACACAATAGATATCCTGAAGCGATTTGAGATGATGGATTGCAAGGCCATGGCCACACCTATGGAATCGAATCTGAAGCTTCTATGCGATGCTTCATCTGAGCCGGTTGATGTCTCTATGTATCGTCAGATGATTGGGTCCTTGATGTACTTGACGAACATGAGACCAGATATTTTCTTTGCGGTGAACACATTGATCCAGTTCCTGACGGATCCGAGGAGTGTTCACCTGGTTGTTGTAAAGCATGTTCTGAGGTACGTGAAGGGTACAATGGATTATGGGCTCAAGTATGAAGCGAATCAAAAGTTTAACCTACAGGGTTATGTTGATTTAGATTGGGCAGGCAGTGCTGCAGATAGGAAGAGAACATCTGGGTGCTGCTTTAGTATGGGATCAGGTGTGATCTCTTGGTTTAGTAGGAAGCAGTCTTGCGTAGCATTGAGTACAACTGAGGCAGAGTATGTTGCATCATGTTCAGCTAGTTGTGAGGCAGTATGGCTACGGAAGCTACTGTCTGAGTTATTTGATCTCCCGTTGGATGCTACTAGTATCTTTTGTGATAACCAGAGTTGTGTGAAGCTGTCCGAGAACCCAGTGTTTCATGACAGGTCGAAACACATAGAGATCAAATATCACTATATCAGGGATATGGTGCAGAGAGGAGCTGTGAAGCTCCTGTACGTTGCAACGGACGAGCAGATTGCAGATGTGCTGACAAAGCCACTAGCCAGGGTGAAGTTCGAGTATTTCAGAGAGAGGCTTGGCATTATTTAGATTGATGACACTTTGAGGAAGAAGTTATGGACACATTTGCTGAAGCCATTCCAAGCATGTTGGAAGGAGGATCCTTCACATGGCTGTGGATGTAAGCGCTGGATGATGAGCATCAGGATGATGTTTTGGTTTCTGCTTTGTATGATTAGTTGGATCATTTATATATGTATGTATGCATCATGTTGGATGCTGGATATGATCAGTTGGATCGTTTATATGTATATGTATGTATGCATCATGTTGGATGTTGGATATGATCAGTTGGATCATTTATATGTATGTATGAATCATGTTGGATGCTGGATATGATCAGTAGGATCATTTGTATGTATTTTGTATATGCATCATGTTGGATGCTTGGACCATGCATCTGTATATGTATCAGGTGGATACATTGTATGATCAGGTGGATCATGTATGGTGATATGTATCATGTATTTGTATTTGTATCAGGTGGATACACTGTATGATTAGGTGGATCATGTATGATGATATGTATCAGGTAGATACTTGGTATGCATCAGATAGATGCATTGTATGATCAGGATGATAATGGATGACAAGCTTCAAGATGTTGCTCCAGATGACATGCAGCAGGATGTTGCAGTGATGATGATCAGGATGATCATGTGTACATCAGGATGATATATGGTGAGTACCAATTTGATACTCTATGGCCGTGGATAAGGTTGTGTAGATGAACATATAATTTGGCCCTGGGAGATTTGCAGATAGTCTTTCGAGGTTTTTCCTATGGCATATAATTTGGCCCTGGGATATTTGGCAAATGCTCTTTCGAGGTTTTGCTCTGGGAGGACATATAATTTGGCCCTGGGAGATGATAGTCTTTCGAGGTTTTTCCTATGGCATATAATCTGGCCCTGGGATATCTGGAAGATGCTCTTTCAAGGTTTTGTCCTATGGCATATAATATGTCCCTGGGAGATCCGATAGGTTGGGCTGTGTGCCCGTAATAAGTCTTGGGATGCTCTTGCGAGGTTTTGCCATGACCACATATAATATGTCCCTTGGAGGTCCTATAGGTAGAGCTGTGTACTTGTATCATCCTGGGATGCTCTTGCGAGGTTTTGTGGTGACCACATATAATCTGTCCCTAGGAGATCCTATAGGTAGAGTTGTGTGCTCGTAACATCCTGGGATGCTCTTGCGAGGTTTTGTGGTGAGGTCACATATAATATGGCCCTGGGAGATCCTATAGGTAGAGTTGTGTGCTCTTAACAGCCTGGGATGCTCTTTCGAGGTTTTGTGACACACGTAATAAGTCCTGAGGATTCCACAGTATGGCCAGTGATGATGAAGACCTGCAGGTGGTGGGCCTACATCCAGTATGAAATAGGACTGGCTCTGTAGAAATTCCTATGACGAGTAGAGTCAGAGATTGGTTGAGATAGAAGCATCAGTGACGATGATGATGACGATGATCCCGAGAAGAAGACTTGTCTAGCAGAACTGTGTCGAGAAATACCTTCCTAGTTAAGAGGGAGTGTTGATGTATATGTAACTTTGGAATGTATTTCATATATATTTATTGTACCCTTATAAGAGATGTGTTATTACTCTATAAGGAAGTGTCGTCATGTGGATTGAAAAGTGTCGCAAGTGTGTGTGCTTGTCGATGGGTTATTAGACCACCATGTGTGGGTTCGACCCTAAAATATATATTATATTGTGGATGTATCTAGGTAGACAAGTCGGCCCCATAGTGTAACTGGGAAAACAAGTTAAGTATAAATAGAGATCGGGAGATCTCTATTTGGATCATTCGGAAAGACACACTTCTCTCACTCAGAAAGTGGCGCACTAGTGAGGAGGAGGATCATCTTCTACTAGGAGACTATCTTAGTGTATTTTGGTTGTACTTTGGTTGAGCCATTGCTCTCTCTATCTCTGAGGAAGTTGTGGGGTTTTTCACCTTAGGGTTTTCCCCATGGAAACTCTGTGTCTCTTGTCTCTCATGCTTTTGATTCTTGTGATGCTTGTGATGCTTATTGTGATTGTTATGCATTGATATACTGTATATGTTGTTCTCTCAGTAAAGATCCAAGAGTATTGTGAATTAATGCTGAAAATTTAACATAGGTAACTTCCAAAGTAAAGTAATAATCTCCATATTCACTGATTACCTCTAAGGATGCATTTGACATACAATTCAGTTCTTTATTGAAAATCAATCGATAAAGAGGTATTATAAATTCTTCACAAATTATCTTGTAAAAACTAGCATGTCTATGTGCCCACATGATCTGATATGCCACATAGATTGGAGCCTCCTTTGGAACCTAGTGCCATCCTAGCTTATGGAAAGGATTTTTGATAAGAATGTAGTCAATTAGGTACGATGCCATGTAGAACTTTGCTTTGTTTTGCTTCAACCCTTCTTAAGTTGCTACTATAGCATGAGCTATATTTTATTAGATGATATCTAACCAGTTAAATATGGTACCATGCGTGGTGACATGATAGATCAGCGGAATCTAGCTAATTCTGTAATTGTTTGCAGTTTTTTCCCCATAGATCTTGCATAGAAGCATTACAAAAATCCTAAATGGAGTTTTCATATTTTTTGTCTCGTGTTCCCCACTATCCCTCTTCCTCAACTGTTTACCTGGGAGTATCTGTTGGGACTAGCATTTTTGGAAGTATAATTTTTGAAGAAACAAGCTAATGTGGATGAAGACAAGATGGAACTAGCTCAGCTTTGACGATGTGGCTAGAAAATGATGAAAATGGTAATTTTGACCGTGTCAAAGACCGCATGTCGAGTTAGTTAGTTAGAATTGGTCCACATTGTAATAATGAGTCAGTTAGGAAGTTAGTGGGTTAGTGGGAGCGGTGCTATCTTAGTGCACCCTATAAATATGTTTGAGGAAGGAAATGTTGTGGTTGTTGTTGTTGTTTCTATTATGGTGATTAATTCGAAATATTATTTTTGTGTGATGTAATAGAGATCTATGTTGTATATGTTGAAGACAATATTGAAGAAGCCAAGTCACTGATCTGCAGGCTATGTGTGAAGATCTATTGTATGTAATGAATAAATATGTAATTCCTATCTGAAGTGCTATAAGGATGTGAATCTAATAAAATACAAGTGCTTCTGTGGTTTTTCCCAGATGGGTTTTCCATGTAAAATATGGTGTCTTGATGTGTGATGATTGTGTTTTTTATTTATGATATGTGTTTATTTCCTCTGTTAAATAATTGATTGAATGAATGAATGGAATTAACCATATGAAGGCTCGATGCAATATGATCACTGGATTAAGGTTATGAGGTTCTTCGTAGCTATGAATATGTCAAAGATTTGGTTTGTCGATGTTCTATACGTGGGATGAGATGATGAAGTGTATTGTTTGGTGAATAGTCCCCTTCTGTACTGCAATAAGTCTGGTTCCTGCAGTTCCCATAGATACTTCAAGTGAGACTTCACTTGCTCTATAGGTGTTTCCAAAAGTGTTTAATTGCTTCCAGGATGGTGTCTGTGGATTTTGACGTTTATTTTATTGGTAAACGTTAAGTGTTGAACCCTGGTCAAAGTAAAAGTGCACCAACAAATGGTTTCGTTGATGGGACCAGAACTTTGAGGAGAAGGGGAATTTTTTGGCATCCGATAAATCCAGAGATAGAGAATTGGGTAGATATGCAACTAGAATAATTTTCAAGATAGTATAATAGGCATCCTTGCTTGGATTGCGAAGATTGGTTAGATAAGTATGTTTTTACCGATATTCATGAAATATTTTTTGCTGAGTTCATAATAATACTGTATGAATGGTTAGCAAGGTTAAATGAACAGTCGACAAAATTCCCAAGAAGTGAACTTAGACATTGGACACCTGAGTTGATACAACGACTGAAGGGTGTCGACAACAGGATTTCTGGCGCAGTGGAATTTTGGCTAGATCATGTGTTGGAATGGTATATTACTGAATTCGCTATTGACACTATCAAGTCCTATATTGTAGCAGAATGTGAGTTCTTTGAAGGCCTGGACAGTAAGTACCTTAAGTATTTGAACTTGTCGATTAAAAATATTCTTTGTCAAAAAGGAATAATGCGAATGGAGTCCGACGAGTAGAGCGATTGTGTGTGGTGGGAATGGGTATTGTATGGTTTATGGTCTGAGTGAGTTCATGGGATGAGATGGGATGATTAGAGGAGAAGAAGATGAACCCGACGAAGAGTGTGGATTTGTGCGAAGTAGAAGATGGGTTCGGTAGAACAAGAGAAGGAGAACTGCAATGAAAAAGAGGGGTTGCAGTGTGACTGAGAGAAGAAACTACAAACTAGTACCACATCTTGAAGAGGATTCTAGTGAAGAAGAGGATGGATACCGACTCATTTTTAAGGAAGAAGAAGGTGCTGAAGGATCATTCCAGACCCAAGACTGTGACATACCTACGACCCTGCGTACATCTCTAGATACTGAGGTAAGACCTATTATTTCTTCGCATTTTATTGTATCTAGTAAAAGTAGTGGTAGTAGTCCGAAGAGTACATCACCGATTGGGAAGGATCCCAGTAGTGGTCCAGTAGTAGTAAATCAATCAAAGCCCCAGAGGTCTAGAATGGGAATGGATCAAAAGATCCAGAACAACACTGGTTTTTGTGTAATGTTGTATGGACTGTGAAACAAGTTCAAGATGACAACGTAAAGTTGGATCAGTTGATCACGACTGTTAGAGGTCGTGCCTTAGAATGGTTGATGAAGTTTTCTGAAGTCATCGATAATTAGCCTACGAATACCTTGGCTCAATTCAAAGACAGATTGAAGATTAGATTTAAGAAACGTAAATCTGAATCTCAATGCATTACAAAATTGAAGGAGATTAAATAAACACCGAATGAGTCCGTTTAGGACTTCAATAAGTGTTTTAAAACTTTGATGGATTGTACTAGTTTTGCAATGAACAATTTATAGTATAAGGAATGGTTTATTGCTGCATTGTTGCCTCATATCAAAATTCCACTTATACAACAAAAGATATCAACATAGATGGAGGCGTTGGAACTAGACATGAAGTTAGAAGCATCTCCCATTGGTGAGACTGGCGTTGGTATGGCTCAAATCCAGTCATAATTAGAAAACTTGTCTATTCAGATACAAGATATCAAGAAGGGGAAATAAAAGTGTGAATATGTCTGGTGTACTAGATGCAAAGATGATGGACACTCTAAAGATCAATGTAAAACATTTTAGGATTATCTTAGTGCCAAAAATCTGAATCCTTTCAATCCTGTTACCTGGTGTCATATTTGTAAGACTAAGGGGCATAGACCAGAACATTGCTATTTTTTACAAAAGATGGTAAGTAATCCCCATATATTATGGTGTAATTTATGTAGTTCTATAGGTCATGATGAGAAGCATTGTCGCACATACCAGTTTCTCACCGAAAGGACTACAGATACATTTATTATGAAGGGATAAGGCTCAGTCGAAATACCTAAGGCACAATTCAATCAACCGCAAGGAGGATTCAGAGGCCGTGGATGAGGAGGATTTGGTCGAGGTAGAGGACAACTCATATGTTATAACTATGTCACTCTAGGACACTATGCTAGATACTTCCCACACCCTGCGACCTCTTGTATGTATTGCAGAGTGTTGGATCATACCATTGAATATTGTCCATAGTTGATAGCAAAGTGGAAAGCCAAACGGAATCAGAATCAAAACCAGAATCAGAATCAGAATGAGTAGAATATTTCAGCAGAATCGCGATTGGGCCAACATACTATCACTGCTGTAACCAAGAGTGGTACCACGGAGGGTGGAGATAAGAACATTAATACTAATACATGGGACCCACAAGTCAGACCAATAAATCATAATCCCCCACAGTTTGATGCCCATAATGAAAAATCTGTATTTTTTGAAGCTCAGTATGAATTTGTGAAGGGTGCATCAACATCTAGGACACCGCCTGTTCACGAAGAAGGACTCGTGTATGACATGCTACTTAGATTTGACAAACCTGTGCTGAAGAAAAACTATAGAAAAGTAAGTGTCCTGAATATCTTTCTCAGAAGTTGTTTGAATTTAATTAAAGATGATGATTCTTTAAGAGAACTACAAAAGTTAGTTGAAGAGTTTGAGGGAGAAGTGCAATCTGAAAGGGTTGTTAATCATGTCCAAATAAGACATAGGACTAGCCAAGAACCGTGCCTTAACACGCAGATTGGTGATTATGAGATGGAATTTGTTATTTTGGATTTGGGTTTGGATGTAAACATATTGACTAAACAAACATGGGTAAGCCAAAACTAGTATGGTCACCTATCCATTTACAACTACCCAATCATCAGAAAGTACTACAAATCGGTCGACTGATAGGGGTCCCTGTCGAAGTGGAAGGGCTACGCACATACGTTGACTTTGAAGTAATAGAGATTGTCGATGACACTAATCCGTATCCTGCGTTACTGGGAACTGATTGGTCTATTCAAAACCAGTCCATTATCAATTTCAAAAAGATGTTTCTCACATTTGAAAATGAGGAAATTAGAGTTGTTGAACCACTCGATCCGTTAGAAGGAAAAAGATACGTAGAACTAGTTAAAGGAGAATATAATACTCAAAATCTTGAAAATATCTATAATGTATCCTCAAATATCAATGATTATATTAATCCTATAGTAGACAGTATGCTCAGTTGGAGAAGTGTTAGCTCTTGCTCTTCTGACTCTAGTGAATCTCTTGAGAACTAGAAAAATAGGTTTCATGAAGTTTCTATGTGCAGGTGTGCCCGTGTAACAAAGTCTTTGCATTGGGTTGGAATATAGGTATGTAATATTCCTACTTATGTGGGGTTGCCTAATGTCGATTAGTTTATTGTTGAATTTGAAACCCAAGTGCCTGAACAACAACCCTTATTAGCCTTGTGTGTCTCCTTGAAAGCAACACTAGTAAGATGGTGGGCTACACATAAGTCCTCAGTGTCTGGTTGGTCGTAGTGTTGAAGGTACTTGGAAATTCGTTAGTGGAAGGGATCCCCCACATAGGAGAGAAATATACAGGACTTACTAGTCATGCTGATCATCTGGATACTTGCAACACAATTTGGAAGAATATACCCAAGCAAGAGTGGGTCCATATGCTCATCTATACTCTTGACATTATCCTAAGAAATAGGTATACATCGCTAGAGCTGCGATGAGGAATTGTAGATTGGGATTGTTTGGCTTCCAGCTTTAAACACACATTTAATTATGAGGATGAAATTCCTACAATAGATGCAGTGTTGCAGATCATTAAAGCTAATAGTTTTGAAGAAATCCCAAAAACTATATCTAACGTACAACAATGTACTACGACAATTGAGAAAATGATGGAATGTTACAACATTAGTGGTGGACTCGAGGATGATGACTTGAGAGATATCCACATTCCAAAAAGTGTAGGAAGCTGTGATTTGAAGGGGCCAGAAATCTTATCAGATAAGTTTATACACCCATTGAAGATAAAAAAGGTAAATATTGGCTCCAACGAATATCCAAAATTTGTGAACATAGGTGACTACTGGATGGTGAAACTATAGGAAAAAATACTGACTTATTGCATGAGTACTAAAATCTATTTCCTACAAAGTTTTCAGAAATGAGAGGTATAGATGGTGATTTAGGTGAAATGAAGATCCCTTTGAAACTAGGTGCTAAGCCTGTGAAGCAACAGGCATATAGACTAAATCCAAGATATAAGGGGAAAGTTAGAGCAGAGCTCGACAAAATGCTAGATGTAGGAATTATCGAACCAATCGAGGAATAATAATGGATTAGTCCTATGGTCGTTCAAGATAAGAAGACTATAGAGATAAGGATTTGTGCCGACTTGCAGAAACTGAATGATGCATGTCTCTATGATCCTTTTCCTACACCTTTTATAGAAAAAATGTTAGAAAATGTGGGAGGACAAGAAGCTTACTTGTTTACATACAGATTCTCTGGATATCATCAAGTTAAAATTGCTAAGGAGGATCACCATAAAACCACTTTTGTGATGGAGTGAGGTTGCTTTCAATATATGGTAATGCCTTTTGTCCTTAAGACTGCTCTTGCAATCTTTTCTAGAATAGTTGTCGCTGCCTTCAAGGAGTTTATTTATAAGTTCTGAGAATTTTATTTTGATGATTGGAAAGTCTATGGGTTACTAAATAATCATATTGACAATTTAAGGCTAATGTCAGAATGGTGTTTGCAATATCAAATATATTTGAATTTAAAGAAATGTATATTTTGTGCCCCATTTGGTACACTGTTAGGACATGTTATCTATAATCAAGGCATGATGGTAGACCCTGCAAAGGTCGCTATCATCATTGATTTACCTCCACCCAATTCAGTTTGACAATTGAGGACAAATCTGGGTCATACATGATACTACAAGAAGTTTATTAAAGGCTATGCCCATATCACAACACGATGGAAAAACTGCTCAAGAAAGATGCACAATTTCAATGGAATGAATAATGTCAACAGATTCTGGATACATTAAAATAAAATATGGCTACAACCCCTATATTAGTATTCCCAGATTGGAAGGAAGAGTTTCATGTACATGTGGACGCTTCATCTATCGCATTAGGAACGGTACTTGCTCAACTAGGTGAGGGTTCTATCGACTACCCCATTTCTTTTTCTAGCTGAAAACTATCTACTACAAAGAGGAATTATACTACAACTGAAAGGGAGGGTCTTGCTATGGTCTATGCACTGCAAAAATTTCAGCATTATCTATTAGGAGGACATTTCAAGGTGTTTACTGATCATTCCACATTAAAATATTTGGTTAATAAGCCAATATTGAGGGGGAATATATGTCATTGGTTGTTGTTATTTCAGGAACATAATTTTGATATCATAGTTAAGCCTGGGAGGTTGAATGCAGGTCTCGATCGTTTTTCGAGATTGGAAATAGGAGAAGAACCAACTAGCTTGGAAGACAATCTCCCGGTTGCACAAATCTTCTTAGAAAGAATGGTTGATGACTACTTTTAGGATATTTTGACATTTCTATATATCGGAATGTGACCAGAAGGTTACACGACTGCCAAGAAGAAGCATTTAGTTGTCTGGTACATGGATTATCAGTTGATCACAAGAAATTTCTATAAGCTAGGACCAAATGAGGTATTGTGTCATTGTGTTCTGGAGCACGAATGACTAGTCATATTGTATGAGGTGCATGATGGGGTGGGAGGAGGCCACTATGCATTGAAATCCATAGCGCAGAAGATTTTAAGAGTAGGGTTATGGTGGCCAACCCTTCACAAAGATGCTAAACATTATTGCCAGAAATGCGACGTGTGTCAGAGAATTGGGAAGCCTTCGAGAAGAGATGAAATGCCATTAGTACCTCAGGTTACATTACATGAATTTGACAAGTGGGCTATCAAATTTGTGGGACCTATCAATCCACCGGGACGAAGAATGGGAGCAAGGTATATTATCACTATGACAGACTATCTTACACGGTGGGATGAAGCAGTGCCAGTGCAAGATTGTACTGCTGCAACTACTACGAAGTTCTTATTTGAGAATGTCATAACCAAGTTTGGTTGTCCGCGCATTCTACTAAGTGACCAAGGTACACATTTTGTTAATAATACTATAGAAGCTCTTACTGAAGAATTTCAATTTTATCATCGGAAAAGTAGTCCATATCACCCACAGGACAATGGAACTGTTGAAGCATTCATTAAAATTATAGAACATACACTCACTAAAGTCTGTAATGTGAACCGCAATGATTGGGATTTATGAATCCCTGTAGTACTATGGGCTTATAGAACAACATGTAAATTGCTGATGGGTCAAACACCATTCAAATTGGTGTACGGACAAGAGGCTGTGGTGCCTATGGAGTACATTGGCCCTAGTATAAGGATTGCGGCATTTAAAAATATGTATGATACTGGTGCTATTGAGGAAAGGTCAACTCAGTTACTTCAATTGGAGGAAGACTGCTTCGTCACAGGTTTCCATCAGCAGGTGTAGAAGGACCGAGAAAACGCATGGCATGATCACCACATCACTAAGAAACATTTTTTGTGAGGAGAATTAGTTCTTCTCTACGAAAACAAACTCATTAAACACCTTGGTAAGATACAGATGCATTGGCTAGGGCCATATGTCATCAATTTTATTACTGAAGGAGGTGTCGTACAATTACAAACATTAGATAGTCAAATCCTTCAAGGATTGGTGAATGGGAGTCGGCTGAAGCCCTATAGGGACATCCATGGTGTGTCGAAGTGAAAAGAGTTGATTGTAAACTTGTACATAGAACAATTTGTTTTTTTGGAAACCCCAAGCTTTTAGTTCTGTCATTGTTAAATCTATCATAGTTACTTGTGTTGATGTATAGTTATGTCGGGTTTCTTTGGAAACCCCAATATACAGTTATTTAATAGATTTACAAAAATCCCAATATACAATTATTTCGGAGCTTTACAAAAACCCTCAGTTACCAATGTGTTGAATATATCTTATCTTAGGTACTCCAGATGAAGTCCCAAAGCTGTCAATTGGAAACCCAATTTCCTGGAATGTCGAAGCATCTCTATTTGTTGAAGTTGGTAAACTATCGAAGTAAGTCTATCAAAGTGTTATTTCTATTCCCTGGAAACCCCAACATGCTAGACCTATCGAACATACATCTTGTGGACTGGGATAATTGTTGAAGTCATATCTATCGAATTTCTGGGGTGACCTTATTTGTTGAAGTTGCAGTTGGGACACATTTATTGCTACTTTTATGATGTGTTATGTGGTGGCAATAGTATCCTTTTCGAATTAAATGTTGAAGTGACTGGAATGTGTGAACGGATCCGCCGCTACCCTTATAATCATTGGTGGATCTAGGACAATTAATCTATCTCAAGAATGATAGATAGATCGAACATGCATAATAAATTGAAAATACGCTCCTCCCTCGCTCGTTCCTCATTGTGAACTTTGAGCCTATTGCAATCATGATTGAGAAGCTAAAAGCCGAACTTTGTGAGTGAGCTTGTGAATATTGTGCGACATCAAGATGCAGGTCAATTTTTCAGTAAGGAGTGAATATCATGAATTTATCGAGGAAGTCCATCTACCGGATTCCATCTCTACTGGTGCAGAGCAACCAGAGGTGATCTCTTCACATTTACCTAAGAATGTGCCTTGGGAGCCACATAAAACTAACCGAACCAACATATAACCTAGAACGAAGGCATTCCATGATGTAGGTATTTTTGCGATGGGCTCTACCACTTTCATTCCAACGTATGTCTCACCTCGAAATTCAAGTGCCAAACTAGTGAAGCTGCTGAAGAATGCCCAGTACGCATTTGATACTGTGCTGATACCAAAGGGAGTGATGATACAAGGTGACACCTTGAAGAATATCCAGAAGTTATCATACGCTGATCATGATACTAGTAAGTTTGCATATTTTAACTATACAAATTATATGAAACCTGTTGTTACAGCAGAGGTCCCTTCGACTAAATTACAGCCGCAACAATGGATTCTCGGTGTGGCCCATGCTGGTTTATTGCCTCTATTTACTTTACCACACTCTGGTCGCACTGTAGAGGCCAATGTGTGTGTGAAGCAACTCTTAGTATGCTTGCATGGAGGGTGTCTTTGGTTGGAAACCAAGGTATCTATTGACACATACCTCATCTCTCAGATTACGGGTTTGCCTAAGGATGGGGTAGACTCGTCGTAGTTCTTTGTTAGCAAGGAGCGAGACCATGATTTGGAAACAAAAATGAAGAAGAAGTATAATTTAACCAAGAGAAACCAGGGCTTCGAGGAGGCCTCTATCAATGACCAAGACGTTCGGTTTGCTACAAAGTTGTTAGCTACAAAGTTAGTAAGAAAGAATAGACTGAACCATGTGACAAATTCTGTTATTGATGCGACAGAATAGTGTGCACTGGGTGTTCAAATGAATTGGTCGACCTTCTTGTTAAATGAGTTTCTAGAAGATGTTGTGAACACACAAGACAATGGTACATTGTTCACGTATTCATGGTTACTATTACTTATTTCTTTTGTAGGATGGATGGAACCTGCAAACTATCAAGGAATGTAATCTATCAGCCCATGCCAGGGGTCATGTTACATGAACCTATTGTATTCGGATATCATGAGCCGACAACAAGAGAGTAATGTGTCACTGTATATGCATCTAGAGGCATTGAGGTACTATGTGGTTCAGATACCACATATTGACAAAGCGGTAGTAGAAAAGTACCATGGGGTGGCGAAGTTCAAAGCTGGACCCCACCATATGCATGTCTAGGAAAGGAGGTACCCACACTAGTAGTGGTTGGTGATGGGATTCAAATTATCCAATGATGAAGTTGAGAAAATGATTCAAGAACGGACGACAGAGTGGTAGGTACTTGTAGATCTCGAAACTATATCGATGGACCCATCATAGTAGGATCAACAAAAAGATGGTACATCTGGACAACAACAAACTAGTAAGAATATGCCACAAACTGGAAGGGGGGTGAAGACGAAGATCAACAATCCAACCATACCCCCACTAATCTAGAAATTGCAGGAAAGCAGAAAGGTGAAAGTTTGGAACAAGGCACATGGAATAAACAAAAGGCACAATGCCCTTATACTGCCCAAGAATTGATGGATGATGGTATTAAAATACTATTCGACAAGATGACTAAAGTGGAAAAGGAAAATAGAAGGAAAGTAGAGGATAAGACAATACAACTATTCGGTAGCATCATTGATGTTCTGGATACATTGTGCATAGAGGTGAAGAATATTAGAATCTCAGCCTTGTCGCCGAGTGCAGATCTGCGTGGGTTGAGGTAAAACATGAAGAGAAAACACAACCCTCGGAAGTATCGCTTCCCTCTACGAAAGAAGTAGTGAATATTTTTACGAGAGCCATTACATTTGAAGAATTAGACAACAACATAGAGCTTCTGAAGTCAGGGTATGTAGACCTAAAATTACCTGCATTACCCCTATACATGTTGCATAGATTACAAGAAAGTGTTACACAAGAAATCAAATCAAGGGAAAATTCCTTCTGGATTTTATGCAAGGATATAAGGAGAAGGATGATAAACTAAAGGATTTAAATGTAGAACTCCAACGAGATAAGTATCTTTCGCGACAAGAAAAGGAAAAGGTAGAGCAAGTTGTCGAAGTTTCTTGTCAAGCAATACCAGAAGCATAAGTGATCAACGACATGGCAACTGAAGAGAAGGTGCAGCGGTTGGAGACGGTCATCTCTAGGTACCGTCTTAAGATGCAAGAATTGGAATCTAAGTTGATGGCTAGAACCCCTCCCAAAGTCATTAAAGAACGACAAGTAGAGATTCAAATGGATATTTAATATTTACAAGCAACAAAAACTGAATCCATGAAGATGTATGATGCTGTGTCACGGTCCTGGGACGCCCTGTTTGAAGATAATGAGTTGCAAGAGATTCCGATGCATTTTGGGGTTGTTGAAGGAAAAATGAATGCTTTACAGGAGAAGTTGAAAACTCTCCCTCCATTTCAAAGAATGAAGCCCATTGAGATCAAGCAATTACAACATGAAGTTAATCAATTATGGTTGCAGCATAGGCAACGCATTGAGAGGGTCCAGACACTTCAGTCTGAGGTGCAACGTATATAAGAGAATATTGGAAGCCTTCATGCTTCCATCCAGTCAGAAGTCACTCCATTTGTCAAAGTGAGACATAACTATATTTCAGTAGATGTGGTGGAAAATGTTGGCTAGAAGAAAGAAGAACTCCAACAGTTAGTCGAAGCAAGCAAAAGCCACTATACCGAGTTTTTGTCGAAGCTACAGGAATCAGACTTGCAACCCATGAAGTGGCTCAGGATGAGCCACATGTGAGTGTTGGGGGCCTGTTGGGCCTATCATTTTTGGAAGTATCATTTTTGAAGAAACAAGCTAGTGTGGACGAAGACAAGATGGAACCATTTCAATGCGAGGGTCAACTACAACGAAGCGGCTAGAAAATGAGGAAAATGGTCATGTTAACCATGTCAAAGACTGCAAGTCGATTTAGTTAATTAGAATTGGTCCACAATGTAATAATGAGTCAGTTAGGAAGTTAGTGGGTTAGTGGGAGTGGGGCTAGCTTAGTGCGCCCTATAAATATGTTTGAGGAAGGAAATGTTGTGGTTGTTGCTGTTATGGTGATTATTTTGAAATACATTTTTTGTACGATCTAATAGAGATCCTTGTTGAATATGTCGAAGAAAATATTGGAGAATATGAGTCGCTGATCTATAGGTTGTCTGCACAGATCTATTGTATGTAATGAAGAAATCTATAAGTCCTACCTGAAGTTCTATAAGGCTGTAACTCTAATAAAATACAAGCGCTTTTGTGGTTTTTCCCAAATGGGTTTTCCAAGTAAAATATGGTGTCTTTATGTGTGATGATTATGTGTGTCTGATTTATGATATGTGATTCTTTCCTCTCTTAAATATTGATTGAATGAATGAATGGAATAACCGTATGAAGGATTCATGCAATATGTTCATTGGATTAAGGTTATGAGGTTCGTTGTAGCTATGAATATTTCAAATATTTGGTTTGTAGATGTTATGTATTGGGATGAGATGATGAAGTGTATTGTTTGGTGAATAGTCCCCTTCCGTACTATAAGAAGTCTGGTTCCTGCAGTTCCCATAGATACTTCGGGTGAGACTTCACTTGCTCTGCAGGTGTTTCCGAAAGTGTTTAATTGCTTCTAGGTCGGTGTTTGTGGATTGTGACATTTGTTGGTAAACGTTAAGTGTTGATCCTAGTCGAAGTAAAAATGTGCCAACAGTAGCATTTTCTTTGCATATTCTGAGTGATCTATTTTTACACTCTCAAACCAATCATATGTTAAGAGGGATTTGGGAGCTAGTGACTTGTATGCTTTGCTTATATGTGCGGGTTGGAATGAAGCAATTCCATTCCCATTAGCTCCCAAGATGATCCTGAATTTTGCATGTACATGTGGTAGGATCCAACCGATCACTTTAGAGCACAGGAACAACTCTGGTCTTCTAGCAGCCTTGTGGAGACTAGAATTCTTTATATTCTGATATATCATGATCTCCTCTATTGTTGTCTCTGGCATATTATGATTCCTTATAAGTTGATAGATTTATCCCTATTTGTATTCAGGGATTACTCGAGTCACAACCTTTGTGTCCTCAAATTGAGTTTCCATGGTGGATTCCAAGACCACCTGGATATCTAAATCTGATTCTACCACTTTGAATTTGCACTTAGAAACCCTTTTAGACATCTCTGGATCTTGCAGCATAAGGGTAGTATCAAATCTTGACATTGTCTATGTTTGAAATATAAGCATAAATAGTAACATGGGGTCTACCAAAAAAATACTGAATAACACATTTTTATTTTTAGTCAAGTTTATCAAATGAGACTACATGCATTCCAAAATGTCCATGCTATCAATATGGTTAAAAAATTACTTTGAATACAGGCCATTTCTGAAATAAATGCAAATTTAAACACTCCTCTACTATGAAAACAATTTGAAAATAGTAGCTCATATTTTTCATCTCTTATCAAACAAAATGACCATATTAAGGACTGGGAAGAGAATCATTTGAACAACCATCTTCTTTGCTGATAGTCCTAGGGTTAGGCGCCAAATTTCCATAGTTCTCTCAACATGGGCTTATTGAAATTCGGGTTTCAATCCTTCTTCAAGTAATCAGGCCATGAAAGACTTTGTTTTCTAGGGATTCAATGGGTAAAACCCTTCTTCAAATATTGTTAAGAGCGAGTACTTGGTTCAGACGCTCATATGTCAATTTGCACGAAGAAGAAGGGAATGACGAAGATTTGATGAGCACTTCAACTGGTAAGGGTTGAATGTTTCTCTCAATAATGGATTCAACCACCACTGATCAACTAGTACAGAGCAAGGAGAGACAAATTTGGGGCTACCACCCCTCTTTGAAATGAAAACGATGGGCTTAATAACTTGTAAGACTAGGGAAAACATAACGGCCCTCACCTAATCTCTTAATGCCTAATTAGAAACAAACAAGTTCATTAAATAAAATAAAATAAATATACATGGATAGCATATTTTTCGAGTTGGCATTTGAGTTTTCAGAATATTTTTTACTGGTGGCGTGGTAAAACAACATTCAGGAGTTGAGGGCCAAAATGAGACTGCTTTCTTCCCCTAAATATACCTTCAAAACCTCAAAGCGTAATGAATGGCTAGTGGAATTTGATAGCTCTTTTCATATGAATGACTTGCAAAGAATGTGGCGTTTCATTCAAAAGAAATTAATTTATAAATTGGAGCTAACATTTCGCACCAATTTGCACTTTATATCGATGACAAATTGAGTTTTGATATGATGTGTTTTGATTACAAATTTAGTTTTATGATGACAAAGTCGTAAGTTGAATGATAGATGGCTCAGAGGTAATAATTAACATTAACACAGAATTAAAAAGAAAGGCCCAATGTATATCAGATTAAATTTCATTTGGAGCCGATAGTCTCAGAGCAAAACAAGAAAGTACTCCAATATGTTTTGGGTTCAAATAGAAAAATGCTTTGGGGTCAAAATTAAACCAACAATGAAAAACCAAGAATTCAAAATTCTAAGTCCCTTGGATATCTCAGAAGTTATTATTCACAATCATAACATAAAAGGAGAACATCAAACCATAAGAACCTCCACCAAGTTGTAAGTAAAACCTTCAGACTTGGTGTTAGATCATAAATAGGCCAGATCATTTTAGTGCAAAACTTGGTTTGGACGTGACCATTTCGGAGCAAAATCGAGTTTTGCTCCAACTGTTTCAGCGGAAAATTTTATTTGGTAGCGACTATTTCGACGCTTAACTGGTTTTTTCTCCAATCGTTTCAGCGAAAAAAATGATTTTTAGTATGACTATTTCGGTGAAAAGTTTGATTTTGCTCCGAAACAAAAAAACTCAGAAAAATTTCTAAGTATAAAATCCTCTATGGGGAATCAACTCTAAACAAACTTTAGAAATATAAAGAACCGAAAATTCAAGAAAAAACCAAAAGTTAAACTCAAGATATAAGGAGGGGCCCTAAATTCTCAAAAATGTTTGGGAAGGGGTTGCAGCTGCAACAATTGGTGACTAGCTGGGGAATTTAGATTTCTGGAAAGATGCAAAGAATACTCTTTTGAACTAGATAACTTAGTTAGGGTAAGAATTATTTCTACTTATTAGTGACTTCTAATTGTAAGAGTCACCATCCATCTACCTTGTAGTTGAAACAATTCCATTTCAAATTGGAATATGTATCACATGGATCACATATTATTGTTGGTATTTGGGGAATAGGGTAGCTTGGTTAGGGATTCACAACTACTCTCCTGGGGCCAAAAATGTGAAGTTCATTTACCTACCCTATCCTTCGGAAGCAACTATGTAAGATAGCACATGTATGTAACAATATCAGGAAAATGTAATTGTTTGTTCCTCATTCCTATACCACATATTTATTTGATGCTTTAGCATTCTTTGATGCTTGAGTCATTCTAATATAGAGTTCCTTTGTCTTCATACGTATATCATAGGTTCTTCCATCCATAATGTCCTTTTGTCTAGGCAATGAATATTTTGTTTGGTTTATCATACCCACAGACGGATAAGAGCCTTCTTTCAGTTTCATGGGAAGTATCCTCCCGATTTGCTTTGTACGTTCAATTCTTCATTTAATTATTCAAATATCCAATTTAGACTTCGACGGATTTTATATTTTAGAGAACCGTCGACTCTATTTGTGCCTTTTGGCTTTGATATTTTTGATATAGGGCCATTTTTATTGCTATACATCTGCAAGATTTGTTTCCTTTCCATGGGTAGGCCATAGTATACTACTTGAGACAGGGTGATTTAAGTGTATGGTGAGTGGAGCGCCAAGATAGTATCCTAGAATTCTTTATCGCAACTATTTATAGAGGATTTAGGCATTTTAGTTTAGAATTAACCAAGTGATAAATTTTCCAGCAAACATCCTGACATATAAGGTGGATAGATTAAAATCCTTAAAATAATGCTTGGAATAGCATTAATGACTCTTCACCAAAAGAAGAAACCTTTAGATTTCGAAGCAATTCTTACACCTTCTAAAATTATGGATTTTTCCTTATGAGATATTCAATGAGTAGTATCATACTCTAACCTCCCATTCATCACTTTCATCATTGAGCTAACTTTATTAAAAAATAAACTAAACTAAAATAAAATAAAATAAAGTAAAGAATTTGACTCACTAGGCTGAAATAAGAAATAAACAATAGAAAATAAGATTTATTTATCTACAAATTTTTTCCCTAAACTAAGAAAAATACTACTTGAGAGATTGACTGTTTACGAGGAGAGTTTCTACTTCCCCTTGTAGATCTCATAGTCTATAATTTCATGGGCCAAGTTTCTTAGCAATGGTGTACGAGCCAACTCATAAATGTTGAAAGTTGGTGTGCTTTCCCTTCTCTTCGTGGGGATGATCCCATTTCATAACTAAGTCTCCTACCTCAAACTATTTATTTCCATCTTTCCAACTATGAAACCATCTCTTAATTTTACATTGATGAAGGTTAAACTTATCCTTGGCTTTTTGTCTTTCTTCTTCAAGTTTTAGCAAAGTATTAATTCGTGATTGCATGATATTGCTATTGGATCCCTGATATGCTTGATCTAACTGCAAGGAAAGTAATAGAACATTTGGAAAAAGTATAGCCTTTTTCCCATAAAATAATGTGTAAGTATAAAACCCTAGATCATTCCTTTGAGTTACCATATCAGCCCATAAAGCATTAGGAAGAGCTACATGCCAATTTCTCTAGTTTTCAATAACAGTCTTTTTTAAAATTCTAATCAAGTTTTTATTAGTAGATTCTGCTAACCCATTCCATTGTGGATAATAATTTGAAGAGTAATGAAATTTAATTCCCTTTTCCATAGCAAATTCACTTAACTTCAAAGAAGAGAAATATGAAGCATTGTCGAAGACTAGAAAAATTGGAACCCCAAACCTAGTTATGATGTTTTCTTGCAAACATTTGATGACAACATTGTCGTGAATTTGCACAAGGGGACAGCTTCATCCCATCACGTAAAATAATCTGTTGCAGTAAGAATGTAACAATGTTGCATTGAAGAGTTGGGGTTGATTTCTCCAATGATGTCTAAGCCCCATTGTTCAAATGGTTTGGAAATGATGATTGGTTGTAATGGTGCTGTTGGATTTTCTAATATACCAGTGCTCTTTTGGAACACCTCAAATTTTTGGGAATATGCATGTACATATTTGAAAAACGTAGGCTAGTAATATCCTTATCTTAATATTTTATGAGTAGTAGTTTCTCTAGAGTAATGACCTCCAATAGGGTCATCATTGAATTCCTTAACCACATTTTTTTCATCGTCATTTTCTAAGCACCATAGGACTACCCCATAATTTTTTCGAAGGAGTACCCCATTGATTATTTGATATGTAGCTGATTTCAAATGGATAGCTCTTCTTTGTTTGGGATTCCAATGTTTTGGAGTATATACATGCTGAAGATAGTGGACTAGATCTCGGTACCATGAATCCAGAGTAGTGTGAACGGAACATACCTCTAATAAGTTCATCTCAGATTCATTGTCCCATCCATTCATTTCTTCAATTTCTTTTTTAGTGAGTAATTTGCATAACCGTTGATCTTTAACAACATTCGCGGGTTTAAAATCTAGATCATATTCTTGTAACGTAGTTACCCAATTCCCACGTCTTTCTCCCACTTCCTTTTGCACAAATAAATATCTAACAACCAGATGAAGTACTATAACTTTGGTTCTGTTTTTTAGAATATAGCATCTTAACTGCTTAACATATTTGAACACAACATAAGCTTGCTTATCTACATATGGATAATTGATTTCAGCCCCTTGCAACCCAGTTCTCATAAAAGATATCAGATATTCATCCCCTGCTCTCCCTTTTGAGTGAGCACTGTTGCAAGGGAATGATCGGTTGCAAATGCATAAATAATGAAATCCTTTTGAAAGTATGGACTGCTTAATGATGGTGCATGCGCAATAGTAGTTTTAATATCCTTAAAAGCGTTCTTTTATGTTTCAGTCCATTTGAATTGTACATCTTGTTTCACCATTTGTTGCAAAGGTTTTATGCTTTGTGCAAATTCTAGTAGAAACCTTCGAACAAAATTGATTGTTCCCATAAATTATTGCATTCCCTTTTTATTATGGGGCATGGGAATCTAGAGTAAATCTTGTATCCTTTCTTGGTCGATCGAGATTCCCTTCTTTGAGATGATGTGTCCTAACAGTTTCCCTTCTAAAATAGAAAATATGATTTTATTTGGGTTAAGAGATATGGAATATTTTATACATTGTCCAAAAATCTATTTGAAATGAAAAGCATGGTCCTCGCTTTTCTTGGAGAATACTGTGAAATCATCTAAGTAGACAACAACACTGTGGCCGATTAGTCCTCGAAATGCAATATCCATGAACCTTTGGAATGTGGCTCCAACATTCATAAGGTCAAATGGAATTCTTCTATAAGCGAATGTTCCCCATTTTATGCGAAAGGTAGTCTTAAGATGATCCTTTTCGGCCACTAATACTTGGTTATATCCTGAAAATCCATCTAGTAAAGAGAAAATTTCTGAGCCCGATACAAGTTGTAAAATTTGTTCCATGGGCGGAACTAGATAATTGTCTTTATATGATGATCTATTTGAATTTCAAAAGTCCACACGCAGTCTTATTTCACTGGATTTATTTCTCACAGGCATAAGATTTTTCACCCATTCAGAATGCCTAACTTTGAAAATAATCTTAGCATATAACAACTTCTTCAATTCTTTTTGAATAAGTGGCTCCAAAGTAGGGTGTACTTTTTGAAGTTTCTGCTGAAAATGCTTAGCACCTTGTTTGATTGGGATGGCATGCTATATGATGCTTGTATGATAAGTCTTCAGATAATAATAGGTCCATGCAAAGACATGTTTATATTGTTGAAATAGTTTGATGAACTTATTCCTTTCACTAGGTGAACAACATTTTCCCAAGTTGACATACTTTGGTTCTTGTTCCGTCCCTAGATTCACCAACTCATATTGCATGGAATAAATGTTTGTCTTGACGTTAGCTGGATTTTGGAACTCATGTTGTAGATCAAATAAGTTTTCGAAGGTGAGTACTCCTTTTGGAATAAAGTTTCCATTTCTTTTATTCCCATCCTCCAGATCTAACTGATGTTGAACTTCATCAATAATCGACCGTTTGAATGTCTCTTCATCGATCAAAAAGCCAATAATTTTGTTCATAATCATAGAACACTCTCCAATTTGTAGCATTATTTGGAATATATGGTATGAAAAGTAATTCAATAGAAAATTTATTATTAGTTGGTACTAAACGCGAAGCAGAAGTAGCTAATAAATTAACAACAACATTTTGTAACCTAGGAATATAATTTATATTAAAAGAATCAAAATCAGGGATCAAAATCTATACCTCAGCTTGATAACCTTTCAAGTGTGGAGATAAGCAATGAATAGTATTCCTTGTCTGACAATTATATCAGAATCACCAAAAACCTATAAATTTTTAACATTTAAGTCAATTTACTTTTTCAGTCCCTGTATCAAGGCTTCATATTCAGTAGTGTTATTGGTGTCTTCAAATTCTAATATACAGGAGAGAAATAATATTTTCCCTTTAGGATATGCAAGAACACAACCAGATCCTGCTCCCTCTTGTGTATTGGAGCCATAAAAATATAATTTCAAAAATTTAACTTTTACCTTATCTGAATTAGTATTAACATCTAAGTCAGTGACTAACTCTACTATATTACAATCAATCTCACCAGTCCTTGAAAATTGAAGGAGTTCATATTGTGTGTATGAATTATGACCAGTAGTTTTAGCTTGGTAACATCCATGTTTCATTTCCAAGAAATAAATCCCCAACATATAGTATGAAAAGTTAACTAGTTCATTCTTACCTTCTAACTCAATCACATTGAATTTCATATGAGGTTCTCTCAATATCTTGATCTGGTTCTGCTTGTTTTGATAAGGCAACCAAAAATGAGAACAATAAGTTGAAAAATATCCAATTAATTTACTTGATCAATCCCTACTTAATATTATCCTATAAGCCTCAGGAATATCAACCACAACTATATCAATGAATTGGCAGACCCTTGAATCAACAACCAACCTAATTAAAACATTCTTCATTTCCCCGATAACTTTGACATCTGACCTGTAAAGTTAAATGATCCAAGAGGGAGATGAAATTGGATGTTCATTAATCTTCTTACAAATGTACAGTGGCATGATGTTAGATGAAGCTCCTAAATCCACCAAGCAATTGTGCACATTATAATTAAAAATCTCAAAAGTGAGCAAGAAAGGTGGGGTCTGAGATTTTGATTTACCACCTATACTAGCTTCATTGAACTCAGTATTTGATTCTATGGCCAGTGTCCGTTTATCTTTATTGACAAAGTTACTTTCTTTTGCATTTAAATCAAAGGCTTCTAACAATCTTTTCCTTTGCTGTGGCAAGTTACACATTTCAAATAAAGATACATTGCCTTTTGTTTTCTTAATATCCTCAACAATATCATACCCCATGTTATGATTTCCTCCAATATTTCCACCTATATTAGGTTTGTTTGATGAAGGGGTCATTTCTTTATGAACCAGATAAGTTGTTCCTTTTGTACTTTCTAAATTTTTTTTAGTTCTATTCTCTGTTACTTTTGGTGGTAGTTGATTTACAACATTAGTTTTATTCTGACTTTCAATCACAACATTACTTGATTTCCCTTTTGGAAGTGATATGCTTTGATCATCAACTAGTCCTTTGTTCCTAGTAGCATAATCAATAGATGAGAATTGGATTTCTTCTATCTCTTCTTCATCTTCTAAATCAAGATTCAGTTCCCAATCCAATAAAGCAAGCATAGTTTATTCATTATCATCTTTTGTTTCGTTTGATTGAGATTTATCATTATCTTCTTGCATGTTCTACAAGTTGTTTATCCAACAATTGATTCATTACTAGGGTCATTGAATTTATCCATTGCGGACAAGTCTTATTAGAATGCTGTTCTTGATGGAAAGTACAAAAATGATCCATGCTAGCTTCATTTAAATTAAGTACAGACATATCATTGGTTGGAGGCTTTGGGATTTATTCGTTTTTCTTGTAAAAGGGTTTAAAATGTTTTCTTATTGAAGAGCTAGTTCCCTTTTCCAAATCTATTGTCTTATTGGAAAGTTTTTGTACCAATTTCACCACAATTTCTAAATCAGTTGAAGATTATTCATTAGGCTTTGTTAACAACAATCATTTCTTAGAAGTCATAGGTCTAGATTATGTATCTACAACATGCTTCACAATGCTATTCATGTCAGTTTCAACCTTCTTATCCTCTTCAAAATTTTTATGTCAAGGTATTTTTACATGAATGTTTAACAAACATGTCTAGAGATGGATGCAATGTTGTGGTATAATATTCAATTTAGGATTCTTCAACAGTTTTTGTAGCAACACTAAATTTGTTCAACACAGTGGTAAATATTTGATTAAAATCTTGCAGCTTTTCCTTTTTATCCATCCTCATAGACAATAATTATTTCATGAGTGAAGCGAAAGTCCTTTGTTCACCAAATTTACTTAAGAATACCTTCTCAAAACTGTCTCAATCAATTATAGAACCAATTTGAAAGATAAAAAACCAAGATGAGGCTTTAGGTTCAAATTTATATGGAAACAAGAGACATACAACATCTTCATGTTCCACATTTAATAAATTCAAATCCAAATAAAAAAATTTCAAATGATCATCAACAAAAATTCCTCTTCCAGAATCAAATTTAGGCAGCACCCGCTCTGGATGTTTAGGAAAATCATGCAAAGGAGTGGGTGAATTTAACAGTCCTTTGGCTCTCCAAGTAGGTGGTTGATTGACATTATGATCCATATTTTCGATACGAGGAGGTGATTGCGGTGGATAATGTGGAGGTGAGTGTGGAGGTGATTGCATATGTGGATAATATATTGACTCCGGAGAAGATTGTCTCAATTGATTGATAGGATCTAGTATATCTTGTAGCGATAAATCAACCAATTCTTCTAATGATTCAACAAGAATGGAGTCCTTATTTTGCATAACTCTTCTTCTAGGAGCCTATTTTCTAGGTAATAATGCGACTACTAATAATCCTCCAAGCTTCCTAATGTAAGACTGGGTATGTATTATGAAGTTATCTACTTCTTGGTGAGGAACAACATATAAATGTTCAATGTGATTAGTTTCATAATTAAGGTTTTCTTGATAATCATACTCGAGAATCAACTCTTTTGGTTGAGATGTCTCAAATGGATACCTAGATAAATTTCCTCATGAAAACGGACTACCTCTACTAGCCATACACTAGCGTCCCTCCTTCTAGTGTCAAATTTGTTGATGCCTGGAGAAATCATTGCATCGGTAGTAAAGACTCTCGCCAATGAAAATTTCCAAATAGACTATTCATTGTTTGGAATGGGGAATCCATCCGTCTTATGGTCTGACTACCATAGGATGTGTTTTAGTTTAACTTATCAATTATGGCCCGATTCACCATTTGAATTTTATTAGGTAGAAATGCAAATGCAAATGCCCTAATTCTAACTATGCATTGTTCAATCTGGGATAAGTTCAATTGATAGGTAGAAGCCTCGCAAGTGATGTGCAGTTTCTTAACTTTCATCTTACCACTCCTACCTTACCAATCAACTAAAACTATTCTATCAAAAAACATAACTTTAAACTACATATTCTAATCTATCTTTGCAAGGAGTGAATTAAATTATGAGTAATGAATGCAATTGTTTGTTACAAATTCAACAGTTAACCATTGAAAGAAATGTATTTCCAATTACATAAAACATTTACCTAAAGATAGATTTGGTATAACATTCACTTCATACATTACTCATTTACACAAAGAAAATTGCATTTAAAAAAATCATAATCAGCAAAATCTTTCACATACCATTAGAATAGTCCAATAGAGTAGGAAATATCTTACCATATATAGATGAACAAAAGAAGAAGTAATTTTGAACATTTATTCATGTAGTTCCATGCAATGGTCTATGTAAGCCTTCACCAATAAAATAGCTTTTTCTCATTAGTAGAAAAATAATTCTCATACAAAATGGTACCAATTCACTATTACACCAGTCAAAAGCCCCTTTCTATTCTCTCTTCTCCTATTTATACTTACAAAATTTGTCTTTATGTGACTTATCCCTTCATATTCCATATCAACTCTTGGTTTTCCACATTTTTTCTTTTATGGTTGCACTAAAAGATAATTAAAAGAAAAAGAAAATTACATCAATTGGATGGTATATTCTCTTGAATTTGAATGTAATTATCCCAGAGATCACTCTCATAAGATATTACGTTGAGTTGTTGGGGCTCTAATAATTTCAAAGTAATTTCATGTTTATCTAATTCCTTGATCATATCAAGCAACCCCTTTGTTGCGGCCTTATGACCTTCTCCTAGAAAGTAAGCATTTAAAGTATCTTTCCCAATATGTTGTTGAATATCTTCCATAGTGAGTGAGACCAACTTCCTTATATAAGAAACATATTCGTTGAAACTATTCCTCAATTCTGTTGTACGTTGTTCTTTTGGCATCATCTCATAAAGGGATTTAGGGGGCAAGAGGTGACATTTCTTGAATGCTTGGTATATGGCCTAGTAAATGTCTTCACACTTTGTGATTGACCTCTATACTTCGTTCTGTATCCTCTTTGTTGACTGCGAACAACAACTTTCTAATAGAGCTATGTCCAATTTCAACTTAGTAGTTTCTCTTTTTGGCAGATGTGCATGGATCTCCTTAGCTTTTCCTTTCCAAGCAATTAGCTTCTTCATTTTGTACTAAATTCCTGTTAATTTATGTTTTACATTTGAAGCTTCTGTGGAAATTTTCCTTAATCTATTGACCATTTCCTTTAACTAATAAATTTTCTCGGTAAGCAATCCTTGAGAGTGAAACAATTGTTCTTGCAATTCACAAGCATGCTCATAAAATGATGTCATGTCTTGTTTATGAGCCCAAGCACTTTTTAGATATTCTACCAAATATTCCTTTTCTTTAGTTAGTTCCGTTATTTGAACCTGCAAAATTCCTTGTCCTATGATGAGTGACTCAACTCGTTTATCTAATTGAGTCTCTCTTTCTTCTAACTCACTTAATCGATTCTAGAAATAATTTCTTTCACCTTCCATGATGACTAGTTGAACATTCAATGAATTCTTTTTGTCCTCAATACTTTGAAAATATCGCAAGACCTTTTTATTTTTTGATTATAGGGAATCCCACTGTCTTTTCATCTAAATTACCTTGCTCCGATCTTTTACCAAATTATCTTTAAGCTTGATCATCTTGGCCTTGCTCCTTTCTAGATCTTTTGTCAACTTATCAATATTATAGGCATTTGATTGATTTGCTGCTATATTCACTGAAGATGTGGATCTTGGATCTTTATTAGTGCCTTCCATTACTATACTTTATTCTATAGTTACAATATATGGATGTGAGGAAATCTTCCATCTCTTCTCCATCCTTATTAGAATGGTCTTCCTCTTGGGATAAAAAACGATAGTATCCAGTTTATCCACTGAATGTTGCTTTGACGGTGTGGAAGGAGTAAGCTCGAGCTCAGCTAATGGAAGGTGACCTTAGGTGAGAGGTACTTATGGATTAGGACCATCATGATTGTCTATGTCTATGTCTTGTTGATTTTGGCTTTATTCATGATGTATTCTATCTTCCACAACTTTCTTGATCCTTTCTTCATATTCTGCTTTCTTGTTGGATTATCTTGTAATTTCTTCCTTTTATGCTCCACAACTGCTTTATTTTATTTTTCTTGTTCTTCTTTTTACCTTGCTTCCTTAGATTCTTTTTTCTTCTGCCTTATTTCTTCCTTTTGCTTAGACAACTGTTCTTCTTCCATCTTCTTTTCTAACTTTTCTTCTTGCAGCTTCTTGGCGTTTTCGGCTTCCAGATCCTTCTCATTGGCTTTCTTTTGCTCTGGTTCTTTCGAGAATTCTTTTTTTGTTTTGAGCTTGCACCTATTTTCATTCCGAACCTTTTATCCAAATATGCCATGTTCTTCACCCCCCTGTATACTTCTTCATCTTTCAAGAAGTGATCAAAATATTCAAAGTTAATTCTGCATGATGCACAATCTTTAGCTACCTTTTGTAGACTATCATTTCTAATGAATATTTTCTCTCTGAAGTGATATGCTTCTAACTCTTTTAAAAAAAAATTATCCCCTTTGACTTTGGTAAATTTGTAGGCTCAAATGGTGAATGGAAGTGGAGGATATGATGCCTTATTAGTCTCATTTAAAAAGTGTCCAACTCTATTTACAAAAAAATTCCTTACTGCCTCTTTCAAAATGACATAGTCTGTAACATACCTAGTAATCAAAGAAGGACTCTTTTTAGCTCCTTACATTCAGAGATAGGTACCTTCTGGAGTAAAGTAATATTCTCCATATTCACTGATTACTTCTAAGGCTGCATTTGACATACATTTCAGTTCTTGATTGAAAATCAATCAATAAAGAGGTATTATAAATTCTTCACAAATTATATTGTAAAAAATAGCATGTCTATGTGCCCACATGATCTCATATTCCACATAGATTGGGGCCTCCTCTGGAACCCAGTAGCATCCTAGCTTATGAAAATGATTTCTGATAAGAATGCATTCAATCACGTACGATGCCATGTGGAACTTTGCTTTTTTTTGCTTCAACCCTCCTTGAGATGCTACTATAGCCTGAGCCATATTTTATGAGTGATATCTTCCCAGTTAAATATGGTACCATGTGTGGTGACATGATACATCAGAGGAATCCAACTAAGTTTGTAATTGTTTGCAGTTTATTTTCCATAGATCCCGCATAGAAGCATTGCAATAATCCTAAATGGACTTTTCATATTTTTTGTCTCGTGTTCCCCACTATCCCTCTGCCTCAACTATTTACTTGGGAGTAGAATTTATTTGAATATTCTGAGTGATCTATTTTTACACTCTCAACCTAATCATCTGTTAGGAAGGATTTGGGACCTGGCAACTTGTATGCTTTTCTTACATGTGCGGGTTGGAACGAAGCAATTCCATTCCCATTAGCTCCCGCGATGATCTTGAATTTTACATCTACATGTGGTAGGATCCAACCGATCACTTCAAAGCACGGGACCAACTCTGTTCTTGTAGCAACCTTTTGGAGACCAGACTTCTTTATATTATGATATATCATGATATCCTCTATTGTTTCCTTTGGCATATTCCGATCCCTTATAAGTTGATAGATTTCTCCCCATTTGTATTCAGGTATTAATTGAGTGACAAACTTCGTGTCCTAAAATTTAGTTTTCATGGTGGATTTTGGGACCACCTCGATGTTTGAATTTGATTCTACCACTTTGAATTTGCACTTAGAAACCCTTTTAGACATCTCTGGATCCTGCAACATAAGAGTAGTATCAAAGATTGACATTGTCTATGTTTGAAATATAAGCAGAAATAGTAACATGAGGTCTAAAAGAAAAATACTGAATAACACATTTTTATTTTTAGTCATGTTTATCAAATGAGACTACATGCATGCCCAAATGTCCATGCTATCAATCTAGTTACAAAATTACTTTCAATATAGGCCATTTCTAAAATAAATGCAAATTTAAACACTCCTCTACTATGAAAACAATTTGAAAATAGTAGCTCATATTTGTCATCTCTTATCAAACAAAATGACCATATTAAGGACTGAGAAGAGAATGATTTGATTAGTCTTCTTCTTTGGTGATATTCCTAGGGTTAGGCGCTAAATTTCCACAGTTCTCTCAACCTGGGCTGATTGAAATTAGGGTTTAAATACTTATTCATGTAAGCGGGCCATGATAGACTTTGTTGTCTAGGGATTTAGCAGGTAAAACCCTTTTTCAAAGCTTATTGAGAGAGAGTACTTGGTTCAGACACTCATAAGTCAATTTGCACGAAAAATAAGGTACAACAAAGATTTGATGAGCACTCCGAATGGTAAGGGTTCAATGTTTCCCTCAATAATGGATTCAACTTCCATTGATCAACTAGTACAAAGGAAGGAGAGACAAATGTGGGGCTACCACCCCTCTTTGAAATGAAAATGACAGGCTTAATAGCTTGTAAGACTAGGGAAAAAAGAATGGCCCTCACCTAATCTATTAATTCCCAATAAGAAACAAATAACCTCATCAAATAAAACAAAATAAATCTACCTGGATAGCATGTTTTCCAAGATGGCGTTTGAGTTTTCAAAACATTTTTTCCAGGTGGCATGAGCAAATGACGTTCAGGAGTTGAGGGACAAAATGAAACTGCTTTCTTTCCCTAAATATACCTTCAAACCCTCAAAGCATAATGAATGGCTAGTGGAGGTTGATAGCTCTTGTCATACAACTCACTCACAAAGAATGTGGCTTTTCGTTCAAAAGAAATGAATTTATAACTTGGAGCTAATATTTCGCACCAATTTGCACTTTATATCGATGACAAATTTAGTTTTACGCCGGCAATGTCGTAAGTTGAATGAGATATGGATCGGAGGTAAAAATTAAAATTGACGCGAAATGAAAAATAAAGGCCCAATGTATATCGAAGTAAATTTTATTTGGAGCCGACGGTCTTAGAGAAAAATAGGAAAGTTCTCCGATATTTTTAGGGGTCAAACATAAAAATGCTCCGATATGCTTTGGGGTCAAAATTAAACCGACTGTGAAAAACCAAGAATTCAAAATTCTAAGTCCCTTGGCTATCTCATAAATTATTATTCACACTCAGAACAGAAAAGGCGAACATCAAACCATAAGAACCTCCACCAAGTTCTGAGTAAAACCTTCGGACTTGGTGTCAGATTAGATATAGGCCCAATCATTTCAGTGCAAAACTTGGTTTGGCCACGATCGTTTCAAAGCAAAATCAGGTTTTGCTCCAACTGTTTCAGCAAAAAATTTGATTTGGAAATGACTATTTTGGCACTTAATTGGTTTTTTCTCCGATCGTTTTGGTGAAAAAAATGATTTTTAGTCTGATTGTTTTGGAAAAAAGTTTGATTTTTCTCCGAGACAAAAAAATAAGAAAAATTTCTAAGTATAAAATCCTCTATGGGGAATCAACTCTAAAAAAACTTTGGAAATATAAAGAAAAAAAGTTCAATAAAAAACCAAAAGTTAAACTCAAGATATAAGGAGGGGCCCTAAATTCTCAAATTGTTTTGGGAAGGGGTTGCAGTTGCAACAAATAGTAAAATAATTTAAAGTTTGGGATCACTTCTACCTCAAAGTCTGGCTAAAGAAGAGTTCCCTAATATTGGGAATATGTCCAAAGCTTGCAACTGATTTTGTGTGCCATTTGATATTTTGGATAGGATAGGGCCTATAGCTTATGCATTAGCATTTCCTACTTGTCTGCATGTGCATAATGTATTTCATGTGTCTTTATTAAATAAAAAGTGCTTGATCCTAATCACATAATTGATTGGGATTTGATTTAGATGGGATCAGAAGGATATATTCTGATGCAACTGCTGCATATCCTCGATAAAAAAAATTATGTTGCCGAGGAAAAGGGACATGGGATAGGTAAAGGTCCAATGGACCCAATATAATCTTGAAGAAACAATGTGGTAGATCAAGGATGTGACGCAGGAGGCATACCCACAAATATTTTAAAGTTTTGTAAATGTACATAGTGTTGATGATGCATCGAGGATGGTGCATGAATTAAGGGGGAGGGGAATGTAATACCCCAGTTTTGACCCCGTAATGTAAATTTGTAAATATTGATTTAAAAGAATAGAAGCCATAAAAAAATGGTCGAAGATGAACAAGACATTGTAAATATGTACATTTTTACATTAATATAAAATATTTGATGGTTGCAGAGGAACAAGGATGAAGAAGAGATGGGGAGCTATGATTCCACAAGTGGGGAAGTGATAGTGAGCTAAGGGAAATGACCTAGTGGATTTAATTTATATCTTTAGCCTCAGAATTTAACACAAAGATCCTAAACCATGATTAAGAGTCATGATTTAGTTAAATCATTATTCAATTATCCTAAGAGGGGATTAAGTGGGGAAAAGTGGTCCCATATGGAGTGGCCACACAAAAATCTAAAATATGCTTATAAAAGTGGGATTTCATGCTTGGGAGGGAGTTGTTCCTCATTCATTCCAACCATTTGAATTCCATCATCATTCTTTCCATAACCTTGGAATTTCCTTGAGACTGTTACCTCAGAGAACGAGGACCAAAGATACCATAGATGAACTTTCCATGCCATTGACCCTAGTAGATTGGTGCATGAGAGGAACCTGGCTTGCAATTTGTGCCATGGAGTCCCAATTCAAACACTTCTTGTCCAACATGTGCTGGAGCACTAGAAGGGAACTAGAGGCTTCCCAACGGACTGTTAGCTCAGAGAAGGGGGATTGTTCTTGGCATTGTGTAGGTTGATGGGGAAGGAGAATTGAGGATTGGGGAAACTGTGGAGGTAGTTTTTTCACCAGTGATTCTCATCAGAAATTGATTTGTGTAGAATGGTACTGGGGAGAAATTTTCCCTTGTGGATTGATAGCCCCAACTTGGGGGTGACCTATCAAAGAAAGATATGGATTGATAGTGCCTATGGTTGGGAGGAATGTCCTTCACCTACAACTAGTTGGAGAACAATTATTAAGATAAGCGTCTATTTGAATATGAATGCAATGGATTTAAATATGTGTTTACTTGTTGTTTGATTACTGTTTTGTGAATGTTTAAGTGCATGGAATTTCTTGGCATGGCGTGTTTTTTTTAGGTTTGAAATTTCCTATAATGTTTAATGAATGCATATTTTATTTGGGTGACCATAAAAAAATATTTTCCACTGTTAAATTTAAATGAAATGTGAAAAAAGGAAGTTTGGGTGCCATAGTTGAATTTAGATATGTAATTGGAGTATCCCGTGATCTTAATGGTTGCAAGAGGTGATTGGATATGTTATAATAATCCACAAAATCATTGGTCAATGTCCTTAATTAGATACTCCACCTCCTCTTCCAACATGAATTTAAGAAATAAAATATTAGGATCCTTTAAATGTATCTCGAACTTTACTACACAATACTTAGTTGTTATGAGATTTAGTGACCGTCATTTTTTTCCCATCGCTTGAGATCATTATCCTATGGTGAGAAAGTGAGATATTTTAAAACACCAAGGTGATTGGTGGTATCATTAATTTATGAGTAGCTCATTCTCCTCTTTTATAATGTATTATGTGTAGTCCTTAACTATGTTTATGCTCACTACCTGCATATTTTCTTATGTTATTAGTTTTGCTAGTCCTTTCCCTTTGATCAGCTTGGTTAACTTGATCACCATATAATATTCTAGAATGTTGGCGATCCATTTCCATATTCTTCCCTCTTGGTATAACATATCCCATGAATGAGATATGGGGTAACATACAAAATTATTTTGTCTAGCAGCACATATTCCCTAAATAATTTTAAGGTGTTGTCTAAAGCATAAGTATACTTCTTCGTGATTTTATACTTCAGTTCTACATCCTTGAGGTATTTAATGAAAAAAGAAATAGGTTGTTAAAGATTTCATCATTTTTCTATAGTAATAATGTAGCTATAGTGAAACCAAAACATATCTCCCTATTCTCATTCAAAGGGTACGAAGGCTTTGTAGTTTTTTGAAGGGGAAAATGATAGGTTGTATTGCATCCAGGTTAAGAAGGTTTCTTAAGAATTAATTTAGAATGGAGGAGGAGGAGCTACTAGATTATTCCTCTGAACCACTGGAGGAAGAGAACATCTAGGACATCCCACTTAGAAGAAGGCAGGTTGAGTCGAAGTAGTACGAGGATTTAGGAAGACAACTTTCGATGGATAGTGGTTTCCGAAAGTCATGATGTTGATGTCATTAGGTGATATCCTTGTCTATAAAGTTTTGACAAGGTCAAAGGAGGTTTGGTACCTTTTAGGTCTAGAGGCACCCCAACCGTCTAGGGATTTGTCTAGTTCCCTAGGGTTGGTTCCAATTTTTGGGGACTCTGAAATGCTTGAATATTTCAGGCCAACATTGCTAGTGTATGGAGTGGGTTTTCCACCTTTTCCTTGTCTTAAGGGAACTTCCATCACTACTTCTCAGCTATCAGATACACCTATTGATCCAAATGGTTTTCTATCATTCTCCCAAGGATCCTCTGTACAGGCTGCTAGGGTTTCAGTATGCCATTCTTCATAAAGGTTTCTTCCTATTCCAGAAGAGCTGATTGAAGGTGGAAGGGTTCCCATTGATAATGAGAATAGAGATCAGGAGCATCACACTAGTTCTAGTTCGAAGGAAGGGGAGTGGCTGGGTCAGAATAAGTAGAGGGTTTTAAAGAACAAAGGAATAACCAAAATGTTTGTGATTGGGGAAGACATTTAGCTTCATAGGGTTGCTGATATGGAAGAAATTTATATTATAGGAAGAGTTCATGGACATCGTTTTAATGTCAAAAATCTTATAGATTGGGCCACCTAATGGGGTGAAAATTTTGGATACACCATGAAGGTTCTTGTTCTAGCAAAAGGATGCTTATTTTTCCTTATTCATAAAGTAGAAGATGCACAATGGATTCTACAAAAAAATTGGTGTATAAAATTGTCCTCGACGACCCTAAATATTTGGATGCCACTCTTTGATTCCAAGAGAGAGAAACTAGATATTGCTCCAATTTGGGTCTGTCTCCCAGGTTTGCCTCTCGATTACTAGTCATTGGATATTTTCATAAAAAAATGGTAATTTGTGGGGTGAATTTCTTGAGGTTGATACATATTTTGAGGAGACAGGTGAAATGTCTGTAGCAAGGATTTTGGTAAGGGTTGACACCCATGAAGGGCTAATGGAAGATATGGAAATAGAGAGGGGACATTTCACCCTCATCCAAAAATTGGATTATGAGGGTGTTCGTTTTCGGGTGTAGGAGGTGTCACCAATATGACCATATTGTAGATTCGTGTCATATCCATTTCAGGCCAAGACAAGAGTCTAGGACATAAAGTGATTCAAACAAGTGAATCTTGTCTTCAGAACGAGTGGAAATAGGTGGGCATGCAATAAATAGTGGAAGATTTGAAGTTTATGTATAAAACATGTAAGAGGCCATTGGTACTTGGTATCTTTCCCCATTCGAAGGTCCCTCTGGTCTAGAGCATTGCATGGTTTCTTTCCCTCCATAGTCTCAGGAAGGAGTGGATAATAAAAAGGAAGCATAAGTCTTTGTAGTAATGGGTCATCCGATATGCATTATTTCAGGTACAAAAGATTATTTTTCATGGACAGTCTCTACTTGTTCTCCTTTACAAAATAAAATCCGTTCACAATACATTTTATCCCTTTCTCTTGTGGTCTCTATGGATACACTTTCACTAAGAGCTCCCTTGAGATGAACTCTATGTCCTGGCTCTTGGGTGGATGGCATGGTGCCACAACCTATAGTTTCTATAGAGCATGAATCCTAAAAGGATTCAAAGGAGGAACTAATCCGCTATAATCTAAGACCCATGACATATCAAAGTGAAAACCAACATGTCTTTAGGGGGATGGGACAGGGTAGGAAGAAGGAGGGGGAGAAGAAAAAACTTGTCAAAAGCAGAGGAAAAATCCATACTTGATCTAGTAGTAAATAAACAATCATCCATTGTGGGGACGCTTAGATCAGCGAGAACCCTTGAAAGGGTTCCAAATGAGAGTGATTTCTTTCAATTGTAGGGGTTTGGCTAACCCATTCAAAAAATGGTTGCGGAGGAGACTAGTATTAAACAATTCTCCATACATTATACTCCTTTAATAAACTCTAGGTGAGGGGGTACAAGTTGAAAATATTCTTAAAGGTTTATTCAAGGATTAGATTTTTATCGCCTCAGATGTGAGAGGTCGATTGAGAGGGTTAGTTGTGGGATGGAATCCAAATGGTATTAAGGTCACAGACTATTGAGGTATTGATTCTGGTCTAGCCATTGAAGTGCTAGTGGAAGAATTAGGCCTGAACCTGAATGTTCTCAACATCTATGGGACATATGGGGACATAAATAATTTCTGGGATGGGTTGCTGAACAAATCCACTATTTGTGCCCCTAATCTCATTATTGGTGGAGACCTTAATTTCACATTAGGCACACCAAAGGTGTGGGGACCCAAGGATATTCCTAATCCACTTTCAAGCTATTTCCTCCATCACTTAGAAGACAATGAACTTATGGAAATATAACCAATTAACTTAAAGCAAAGATGGAGAAACATGTGTTCATCAGATCATTGAATTACGAAAAGAATGGATAGATTTCTTATTGTAGTGCAATTGGTAGAAAATTTGAATAGTGTGAGACAATGGGTTGTCAATGGGGGTGAATCATACCACAATCCTATATTTCTAGAAATAAAGGGTAGGGGAAAGAAACCCCCCAACCCTTTTAAATTCAATGCTAGTTGGATAAAGGAGGATGAATTTGTTGCATTAATGAAAGATTTTTGGAAACATCCTGAACCTAGATCTACAGTGCTAGCCTCGATTCATTTTTCCAACAATCTAAAATTTTTGAAACAAGCAACTATTAAATGGGCTCATTAGAAGAAGCTTAGAGATGACCAAGACCTCAGGAAGGTGGATGAAAATCTCCAATATATGTATGATTATGAAGATGGAGGTTTCTTGATTAGTGAATTAAATAATCTTCTATATCAATTGGAGAACCAGTGTAAGAAGATTTTGATAGGACAGGAAGAGGCATGGGATCTAAAAAGTCGTGCCCTATGGATAAAATGTGGGGATGGAAATATCTAAATTTTCCACTCTTTTTCCAAGGGAAGAAAGATGAGAAATACAATTTGGGGGATGCTAGATAAGGATGGACGGGAGATATCCTCTGAAGGATTGTAAAAATTGGGTAAAGACCATTTTTAGTCTCTCTACACATCTCAAGAGAGAGCATCAATAGCTGAAATCATACTGATTACATAGTTGTTTCCAAGATTTGTCAATGAAGGAGATAATAGGGACTTAATGGACGAGTTTTCAGAGGATGAATTAACCGAGGTTCTTCACATCTTTCAAACATATAAGATCCCTATGCCAGATGGATGGATGGTTGAATTTTTTCTTGGAACTTATGATATTTTGGGGGCTAATCTATTGAAGGCGGTGGAGGATTATAAGGTATGAGGAAGAATTATGGATTCTTTCAACTCTACCTTCAGTGCATTCATCCTAAAATTTGACAATCTTGCTACTTTTGATGACTTCAGACCAATCTCTCTGGCTAATGGCATTTACACAATTATGGAAAAAATCATAGTAAGGAGAATCAATGTTATTTTGTCAAAGCATATATCAAGAGAAAAGTTTGGTTTCATAGAAGGAAGGAAAACCCATGAAGATATAGGGGTGGCTCAAGAGGTACTGCATAGTATTGAATATAGAAAAGAAAAAGGAGTTGTCATAAAAATTGACCTATCTAACGTGTATGATTGAGTGAATTGGATTTACATCAGACTTCTACTCACTCATCTAGGCTTTGATGTTCCTTTAATCAATTGGATAATGAGTTGTATTACTTCAATATCCTTTGTAGTACTGATCAATGGTTCCAACTCACCTTTATTCAGAGCAAAAAGAGGGCTTCAGCAAGGATTTCCACTATTGCCCTTATTATTCGTGTTGGTTATTGAAGGGATAAGTCAATCTTTGCAAGAGACAAAGAGGTCAGGTAACTTAAAAGGGATTTGGATTTCACAAATGATTCATATTACTCACCTTCTTTTTGTGGATGTCATTCTTATCTTTTGTGATGGATTTTGGAGGGATGTGGAAAATTCGATAAGAATATTGGATTTGTTCCATCAAGCTACAGGGATGATTATCAATGTCTGAAAGTCCACTCTTTCCTGTATTAATCTGGACAAGGAAGAGGTAAGGTCATACAAAGAACATTTCTCTTTTCTAGAAATTAATATAGATGATGATTTAAAACACCTTGATTTTCATTTAAAACCTGATAACTATTATAAAAAAGGACTGGATATGGATGATTACAAAACTAGAAAATAAAATCCATGTGTGGTGTCATAAGTGGATTTCTAGAGCATGAAGGCTTGTTCTAGTTAAATCTATGATGGAATCCATCCTAGTCTATTGGAATTCATTGGATTGGAATCCAAAAAGAATTCGGGAAAAGGTTAGAAGGCCATGCTTTAGATTGTTATGGAGTGGACATAAGGAACACTATGTTGTGCCTTGGGTTAGGTGGTAGAATATATCAATTTTGAAATCACTTGGGGGATGAGGTTTAAAAAAAATCTTCATTTTCTCTTAATCCTTGGACACAAAATGTGTTTGGAGACTCTTGACTTCTAGAAGTTTGTAGACAATGGTGGTAGAAAAAAAGTATTTAGAACCAAACTATATTATGGATTGGGTTTGATCCCCAAATAAGAAGACAATTAATGCATCAATCATTTGGAAAGCCACGGTTAAATATTTTGATCTTATCAGGAATATAATTTTTTGGAGAATTGGAAATGGAAACAGTGTTTGGATTGGGCTGGACCTATGGCCTGGTAGAAGAGGTCATCATTAGCTTCCACCAGCAATTGTATAAAGTCTTAGGAAAGAGGCCATGTTACTCTAAACCAGGTGTCCAATCCACATTCCCCCACTCTATGGAGTCGAGGTTGGCTGTCAACTAGGACAATTGGTCTAGAAAATGAAGACGATGCCTTTTGGAAAACCTATATAAACTCTCTCAAGGATGGCCATGCATGCATAATAGATTCCAAGGAAAAATTTATTTGGGATAAAGCTTCATCTGGAGTATACTCTCCTAAGCAATGATATATTCAGTTGAACACTGTTACTTTCAACAGGAAAGTTATTTGGTGGTGGAAGAAACCATGGAAGTTGAGATGCCACACTAAGGATCAATTGCTAATATGGTGTGCATTGGAAAACATAATTTCATCCTGGGACAACATACTGAAACGTATAACCGAATGCCCATGATGGTGTTCTCTATGTAAATCAAACGAGGAGACTAATTCACACCTCTTCTTGAAAATCCCATTCACAAGGATGGTTTGGAAGGAAACTTCAAAAATAAAATGAAAATAGCATAATTGGAATGGAGAAACAATTTAATTAGCCCTACAAGCTTGGCTATCAAAATTTTTGAATCATCAATATTTCAGGGATTTACCTCTTATAATTTCCTAGGGTATTTGGATAGCCGATAACAAGTCAATATTCCAGGATAAGACTATAATGCCTTAATTGGTAGTCACTATAAGTCTTGGAATCTTTTTTTTTTTCCCACATTGTAAGGGGGAAGCTCCAATTAGAAGAATAAAGGTGGTGGAAACTAGTAAAACTATTTCATGAGAATTCTTTGATGGATCATCACAAAATGAGCAGTAATTGTGTGATGGAGGAGCCATACTATATATGTTAGTATCCCATTTATTTAAGATCTCTATGGAAATTGGGGAAGGAACTGACAACTATGCTGAACTCCTATCTCTCAAAATTATTTTTCTTTTTTCCATGGAAAAGTGTTTTTAGAATCTCCAAGTGTTTGGTGATTCTATGTTGGCCATAAATTGGATCAAGGCAATTCAAAGATGTTGACACATATGTTGGGCCTAGCCCAAGTTGGGCATTTTTTAGCAAGTCATATTTTGGAACTGCAAAGCTAAGAACAGTTCAACTGAAGGCTTTTTGGATAGGTGAATTTTGGGATGCTGCAAAGTTGAGTGCAGCGTAGCATCGGAAGAGCTGAGAAGTACGGTGCTGCAAGGAGACAACACTATGATGAGCCCGATCTACAAAGATACGGCAAGGCAGAAAGTTGGATAGAACATGACAGATATTCCGGTTAGACCATCGGTGGTCTATTTTTGGTAAAGATGCTCCATTATTACCAAGAGGTGGGTAAGGAGTAAAGCGAAGGAAAGCGACCGATCACACATGCAATGAATCATTGCCTGAACCAGTTGCATAAGTCCATTAGAGGAAGAACGACTCGATGAAAGCGACCTGTTGGCATGCATGCGACAGAGAGGCTGATAGTGATGTGAGCATGTGCTGAGGGCGACCATGACGGAATATTCACTACCAAAAACTAGCAAGTCTGGTTAGCCGAAAACTGTGACAGTTTTCTAAACCTTAGGGGTTTTGCCTACAGATTGTAAAGACATGACCTATGGGCATGATCTATAAATAAGGCATATGTTGTGAGGGAAAGGGTTGTTATTATTTTGGTTAATCTCTCAAGTTGGGTTTGTATCTCATTGTATAATCTTGAGCAAGACCTGTTTTGACTGCCATTGTAAAGGCTCTGCAAGCTGTGTGCGCAGAGGCCTATTGAGAGAGAAGAGAGTCTGTAGCTGAGTGTGTAGAATGGACATGTTGTACCCTTCCCAAAGACTAATACAACAACAGTTCCTGTGGACGTAGCTCCCATCCTAGGGGTGAACCACTTTAAATCTTGTGCAGTGTGATTGTTTATGTGTTTGCACTTGTCTGTTTGTTTACAATGAATGCTTGAATTCTCATTTATCAGTTGATATGTTCATGCTTTTATATGTATTATCCATGGGAATGAGAGGGGAATAATATTTTAAGTATCACATGTATGGATGAATGTTGAATGCATAATATTTATGAGTTAACGAATGCTTAAGTCATTTAGATAAGCACTTAAGTTGGAGAGTTCGCGCCATGCGACTCCCTTGAAGCGCAACACTGGATGTGTGCAGAGTAGTCTACTTCATCCCATTGCATAAGTCATAAGACTAAATAATCTAAGGTAGTAGATGAATGAATAAAGAACTAAGTAAGGTCATCAATAGTGGTTAAGTCTGAAGAGGAAGCGTATAAGTCAGTTGCGTTGTCATGTCGATTGAATCCTACTCGAACCGCGCAGTCCTTCGATGTGCAATCATCTTAGCTTGTAGAAGTGTTGACCACGATGAAGGCTATCATTGCGCTGTCTTCAGTCCGCAGTGCGAGCCCCGCAGCGTGCTGCGTAGTAGTCTGTCTGAAAAAATTATCATGTAGTTGTGGAAACCTAATTCCGTAGCTCCCCCATAGCTCCACCTCAGGTGAGACCTCAGTCTGTTCGTAGGCTGTTTCCAAAAGGGTCGGTGAAAAGGGGTTTTGTTGGTTCCTTGAACCACGAAGAACTTGGGTCTTTATCGAAAGCCTCAAGACAGTTACATAAGCCAACAAATGGTTCCATTTTCGGGACTTGAATCCGTGATGACTTGAAGTCATGATGTGTGATGAAGAAGAAGATTTGTTGGGTATTAACGTTTGGCATCCAAACAAGAAATAAATATGGGCTTGGTGTGACAAGACATAAAGAGATTTCGCAAGGAAAGAAAATAAGCACCCACATCTCTCTGACGTCCAGTTGTTGAACAAGTACCTATGGAAATACGTTCACGAAATATTTTGGGCATCTTTTAGAAATGAGCTACATGAGTGGTTGTCAAGGCTCGCAGAGTGCAAAAATTGTACCCCACGAGACGTACCGACCAAATGGACACCAGAGCTCATTGAAAGGCTCAAAGCAGTAGACAGTCATTTCGCACGAGCAGTCGACTTCTGGTTTGACAGTACACTATAGAGCTTCATGACGGAGTTCGTTGTGGACATGCTAAAGTCCTACAATGTAGCTGAAAGAGATTGTTTCAAGGGTTTTAGAGGTAAGTACCTGAACAACCTCAGTTTATACATTAAAATGCTTTTAGTTGAGAAAGACGTTTTTAGAATGCAGTGAAATTTTTGAATCTGTAATGGTCAATATCATTTACAGTGAGTCTGATGAAGAGACATATAATTTTAGGAGTGGAAAAAGATATAAATATACCCCTAAGAAGACTTCCACTGAGCATGGACTCCACGTAGATATTGATTCACAAACCAAACCTGATAGCCAAACCGCACCTCAATCTTTCACCTATCAGCCTATTACTCTGCAGAATGAGCTGGTTGTGAACACTATGCCTCCCATTACACAAAACCCCCTAGTTGCGAATATCCCTAGTACTCAGAACATTCCAAACTAGAACGTTCCGCATAATACCATGTTTATTTTTTCTGCGTAGAACCCTTCGCAAAAACTCACACCACCTAGAAGAAGCATGACTGATGATATTAAACTACCGATATTTAAGGGGACGGGTCTAGAGGACCCTGAGCAACATTGGTTTCTATGTGAAGCTATATGGAATGTTAAACAAGTCTAGGATGATGCTGTGAAGAGAGTGCAACTCATTACCACATTTAGAGAAAGAGCCTTGAATTGGTTCATGAAATATTCCGATGGACAAAAAAGAACCTTAGTGGAGATTAAAGCTGCACTATTGAGCGAAACCGAAGTAAGAACCCCAATGTATCATAGAGTTAAAGGAAATCAAGTGGAAACCTAATGAGATGGTCTGGGAATTTGACCAAAAATTTAAGACATTGTTGGACCAAGTAAGTTTCATCATAGCACCGCAACAGCACCAGGAATGGTTTATAGTAGCGTTGTTTCCCCATATCAGACTGTCGTTGATGCAACAGAAAGTGGCTTTGCAGGCAGAAGCCTTGGAGATCACGATGAAGTTAGAAGATTCACCTATTGGAGAAACTGGCACTGGGATGTCTCAGATTTAGACCCAGTTGGCCACCCTGACACTACAACTACAAGATATCAAGAAATGAAAGCAAGAGAGACAAGAAGTTTAGTGTACAGGTTGTAAGGGGGAAGGACACACTAAGGATCATTGTCCTTTATTTCAAGAATCCCTTAACATGGGTGCACCAAACCCATTAAATCAGAACCAAGGGCCATGGTGTGAGATCTGCAGAACTAGAGGACACCGATCAGAGGACTGCTACTTAATATAGAAATATGTAAGGACACCTAAAAACGTATATTGTAATTTCTGTAATTCAGTTGGACATGATGATTCCAATGGCCATGCATATGAACTCATGTTGGAAAGAATGAAATATATCAAGAATATGTATGGAGGAGTATACAGACTCCAAGAAGAGTCTCTACAAAAACAAGATAATGTGCAACATGATCAGGGAGCATACAGAGGCTGCAGAGGATACCGTGGGAGAGGAAGGAATGCCGACCCGACGCAAGGACAAGGTCGAGGTCAAGTAATCTGTTATAACTATGGCCAGCTAGGTCACGTATCTAGAGATTGTACCAACCCATGCACTATGTGTAGTTATTGTAAATCATTCGATCATTTTATTGAAGACTGCCTTGTGTTAGAGGCAAAAATGCAAAAACAAAAGCGGCAAGATGCGTTGAACCCAAACATTTAGTTGATCATAGCAGAGAAGAGATCTGCGGATCCAAGTATCAATGTAGTGATGCAAAGTGGCGCTATGATAGGGAGAGATAGAGGAGCAGAGGCTTCAAATTCTGGAGACTTTAAAACTAAGTAGACTCCTCTTGAGACAATATGGATAAGAAAATCTATTGGGAAACAACCTACTTTATACTTGGAGAAAAATAGAAAAGTCTTTGAAGAAGTGGGGGATATCTTCAAAGAGTCATCACTCAGGTCGCCAAGAATCCCATTGCACAGTGAAATACTGCATATAGAAGATATGCCGGATACTTATGACAAAACAAGCGCCGCAGCAGAGACATGAACCTTTGTTGCGCAGTTCCTAAGGAGCTACATGAAGTTTCTAAAGAGCATAGACGCTATAGCAGAGTTACAAAGCGATATGGAGAGTACCGATAGCGCAGTTCACCAGATCAAGAAACACAAAAGATCAGGCCGAGAAATGAGGCTCAGTGTTGGATGAGATCATCCTTGATCTAAGATCTGAAGTAAATGTCTTAACTAAATAGACATGGAAACAGATGGGGAGGCCAAAGCTGTTATGTTCACCTATATAGTTGAGAATGGCCAACCAGGAGAAAGTCATACCTTTTGGAAGGTTAGCCAATGTTATTGTTGACATTGATGGAGTGCAAAGTCTTACAGACTTCGAGGTTATCGAGATTGTGGATTATAGCCAGCCTTATCCTACACTGTTGGGAATTAACTGGGCTATGGATAACCTCGCCATCATAAACTTGAAAACAAAGAAGATGATCTTCAAAGGAAAGCATCTTAGGGTCATCGCACCATTGGATCCTTTAGACAGAGATAGATATAGTGAGCCGATTCAAGAAGAACCCATAGCTCAAGACTTGGACCACCTTTACAAGATGATCGCGAACTAGGAAGACAATATTAATCCTACTATAGATGGAACACTCAGTTGGAGATGCGACAACTCTTGCATCTCAGATTCTTACGCATGATTGGAGAACTAGCAAAGTTGTATGCATGAAGTATCTACGAGGAGATGCGCGCAGGTTACAAAGTCACTGCGCTGGATTGGAAAGGAGGTAAGCCCAATTCCCACCTATGATGGTTTATCTAATGTTTATTCCTTTATCAAAGAATATACTATAGCAATTGCAGATGGCATCGCTTACCATCACTAGACATGGCACCGCGCGAGACACCTACAGAATCAAGATGCAGATCAAATTTACTAACAAGGTTACACTACCCTTTGAAAAATATAATGGATAGACAGATCAAAGAAAGGATATTGAACTTTATTCACAATGGGAAGAGAAACCACAAACAGAATGGGTGCATCTGTTTGTGCACATGCTAGAGGAAGAAATTCCAAAGAAGTGGTATCTAGACATGGAGTTGCGCAGAGAAACTATAGATTGCCCTACCTTGATTGTGAACTTCCAGAAGAGCTTCAGTTTTGAAGATGAGAGTCCTACCATAAATGACGCTATGCATATTATTAAGGAAAGAATATTCAGACCGGAATGTCCACATAGAAACATGACATTAGAAGAATTATTTAGAGTTGACAGTGTACCTGCAAGCCTACAGCCAGAATGGAAGGAACAGGTAGAGCATGCCATGGATTGTTATAATCTAGTTGAAGAAGTTGAAGATAAAGAAGAAAATGATGAGGAGGATCCGCGCAATGTAAACATACTTGATTTAGAAGGAGCGCGTGACGTAGAGGGATCTCCACTAGAAATTCCATACATGAGTGGACCTGTAAAAACGAGGAAAGTGAACATTAGCACCAGCGAAGAGCTGAAGTTTGCGTCTATCGGAGACTATTGGGATGATCAGACGGTCGCAGAGATCACAGACCTATTACATGAGTATCAAGATTTATTCCCGACAAAGTTTACATAAATGAAAGGTATTTTGGGCAACTTAGTGGTTATGAATATACCTCTTAAGCCAGGTCCGAAACCTATTAAGCAAAGGCCCTATAGACTGAATCCGCGATACAAAGAACAAGTCAAGGAAAAACTCTATAAAATGCTCGACGCAGGGATCATTGAACCAGTTGAGGAGTCTGAGTGGATAATCCCTATGGTTGTCTAAGGAAAAAAGAAAAGAGGCAAGATCAGGATTTGTGTGGACCTCATAAAATTGAACGATGCTTCGATGCATGACCCATTTCCTACTCCATTTACTAATGAAGTGCTCGCTAATGTTGGAGGAAATGAGGCATATTCCTTTACTGATGGATTTGTGGGATATCATCAGATAAGAATTGATCCTGTAGATAGACATAAAACCACTTTTTCCACAGAATGGGGGTCATTCCAGTACACAGTGATGCCATTTAGTCTAAAGAATGCACCTTCGATCGTTTCTAGAGTTGTGGTCGCCGCATTTAAATATTTCATGCATAAGTTCTTAGAAGCTTATTTTGATGATTGGACAGTATTTGGGTTGCTGAAGGACCATTGCGCAAACCTCAGATGGATGCTAGAAAAGTGCAGACAACATCAAATGTCACTAAACCTGAAGAAGTGTATCTTTTGTGTACCCTATGGAATTCTGTTGAGACACATTGTGTGCAAGCAGGGCTTGATGGTTGATCTTGCAAATATCGCAGTTATTGTAAACTTGCCAACACTGAATTCGGTAAATAAGTTGCGCACCAAATTGGGGCATACGGGTTACTACATGAAGTTTATAAAGGGTGATGCGTAGATAACCGCAGCCATGGAGAAGCTGTTAAAGAAAGGCATGTTGTTCATCTGGAACGAAGAATGTGAGCAAGGCTTTGACACATTAAAAGAGAAAATGGTAACTGTGCCAATCCTAGTTTTACCAGACTGGGAGAATCCATTCCATGTCCATGTCAATGCTTCATGTATAGCATTGGGAGTTGTCTTAGCAAAACCAAGAGAGGGAGGTATTGACCATCCCATTGCATTTTCGAGTAGGAAGCTCTCATCTACTGAGAAGAATTATACCACCACTGAGAGAGAAGGCCTAGCTATGGTCTACACACTGTAGAAATTTAGGCACTATTTGCTTGGTGCGCACTTCTCTATGTTCACTGACCATTCTACTTTGAAATACCTAGTGTTAACACAGAAATTGACCCCCAAGGTTGAAAGAGGGTAATTCTGGGTAACCACTAACCAATCTTTGGCCTGTGCTACTGACCCGACACAGACAGAGAGGGCTCTCTCTAAATCTAATGAAAAGACTGGAATAATCAAGATTGTCAATAATGAAAAAGAAACACTAGCATTCATGGCCAAGATATTCAATTACAACAATTATATAGAAGATGAGATTCTTGTTTGGAACAAAAATGATTCAAGCACTATTTGGTTGAAAACTTATGAATTTCGTTTGGGAAATGGAGTCATATTTAACAAACTTTGAAACATCATTCACAAAAGGTTCTGCAGACGCATTTACAAGGGCAAGGTAGCAAGCAGCTAGTAGCAAGAAAGATTTAATTTGTGGGACAGAAGAGGAAAGAAACAGTCCATCAATGTAAGGCATACCAAGATGAATCCTACATCAACTTTAGTAGAATATGTTGGTGAAATACTTGGAAAAAACTAAGCGGAGCATAACTTCTATGAATTCCACTTAACTGTTACCCTGATCCAAGCATGAAAGAAATAACAAAGAATGGAATAACAAAGAGAGAAACACAATTTCACATGGGAAAAAGGAAAATATAGACTACCAGACCAATTACACAGGAATCCTTGTCAAAAATGCAGGCTTTAGCTCTGCAAACTTTATTAAAACAGTTCAAAAATGTTTTACAGACTAATCCTCAAAATACCAAAATTTTTCAAATAAGTTTTTCAACCCTTTCATCATTCTATTGCATTGCATATATAGATGCCGGGAGCCCTTTGCTCGACTCATCTAAACCAAAAATGTTTTACAACAAAATGACACCTCATCAAAATTTGTTTGCCATAACTACTTCGAAACAAAAAACAGGCAGAGCTAGCCTAACTATTTCTTACATTTGCTGGTATTATCATTGAATGAGATTAACTTCACAGTAAAAAAAAATCAGAGTAAAGATAAAAGTTCCAGCTGGCTATCCATTTAGCCGCTTCAAAAAATATTACAAATTATATCAAAAATTGAAAATGTCTTATGTGTCTTCAGACCTTTCAAACAATATTTAACAACTCATAAAATTTAGATAGCTACTGTAGCTGGTGGAAAGTATATCTCATATTTGCATATCAATTTACAGCAACCTAATGCTCAGCTGAAGGGAGGTCGTAATCTGTCATCTCTTTCACCATCACTCGGATTTTAATATGGTCAGAATAGGAGGCTGGTGGAAGCCTTTCGCCAATGGCAATCATGTTGAATATTGTAACTTCTAAGAATATTATATTTATACATTATTTATTCCGGAGATGTTCCATCCCTCCGAGGTGATTTTATTATGTATCCGGAGATGTTTATTCCTCCGAGAAGTTGTGGTAACTAGGGTTATTAGACCCACCATGTGGGGTTCGGCCCAGTCAATTATAATAGGGTATTTAACCTAATGGTTAAATACGAGCCTACATGTACTTGTGTAAAATATATGTCAGAGTAGTGTATAAATAGAGGAGGTGTGTTCCTCATTTGATACACTCACTCACTTATGAAAAGAGGAGCACTTGTTTGGGAGATTTTTTAAGGAGGATTAGAAGGAGGGAGCACATCTTGTATTTTGGTTTATCATCTTATTGAGGAAAGCTTTGCTGGGTTTTCTACCCCATGAGGGTTTCCCAGGATAAATCTGTGTCTCTTGTGTTTATGCTATGCTTGTTGTTTCTTCAGTGATCCTGTATATGCTATTATTGTGAAATGGAATGTAATGCTGCTATTTTCTGTCTTAGCATATTGAATTTTAACATGGTATCAGAGCTAACCTGAAGGAAGGCAATGTATGGCACTTACGACACTTGCTTCTCTTGCGACAATTTGAAGGTTAGGGTTTTATATAGCAAAAACCAGTCATCGTGAAACTTTCGCTATAAATCCATTTATGAAAAGTTTCAGGATCGGAAACTTTTACAGGTCATAGATAACATCCCCAGGTACCTTGTGTCCAAAGGGAACCCTTAGATTCGTTGTACTTTGTGAGTTATGATCAGTACAAGTTAGGGTTTCTGCCTCTTCCAGATCTCAGTCAAAATTAGGTGACCTAGGAAAAAAGGTCATAACTTGGGATAGGAAGCTCCAAATGAAATTTCGTAAAAAGTGACAAGTAGTACACAGAATGTACTATCTCAGGAAACTTTTTCAAAGGCCGAAATTGAACCAGTGACACGTGGCATGCCTTACAAGTTTGCTCTCCTGTTTTATTCCATAAACAGGTCACGTTGCGACACTTGGCATAACTCTCTCTTAGAGAGTCCAATTGAGGTCAGACCTGTCAGGACAGAAATATAACAGGGCGAGCTATCTCAGGAAAAGGTTTTAGAGGCCGAAGTTCAAACAGTGACACGTGGCACGCCGTACAAGTTCTCTCTCCTGTTTTATCCCATAAACAGGTCACGTTGCGACACTTGTCATAACTCTCTCTCAAAGAGTCCAATTGAGGTCAAACCTGTCAGGATGGAAAGATAACAGGCCAGGCTATCTCAAGAAACGTTTTCAGACCCCGTGGATCAAAAAATTCAGAGTTACAGCAGAAATAATCAGGTACATATTTATGTCAAAACAGAATTATTTTTTTGAGCACATTCATTCATGGCTTCCGAAATTTAGGGTTTCGGAGAAAGTTGGAATTTTTGGAATCGGAGTCCATGGCTGAATGCTACTCAGGAAAATAGAAATTTAGAGACCAAGATCGAATTTTTTGGTTGAGTAGAAGACCAGGCTTGATCAAACCCTAGTTGGGGATTTTGATCAGAAAGATGGAAAATTAGGGCTTCAGCAAAAGTTGGAATTTTTGAAGTCTGTAACCACGGCTGGAAGCTCCTCAGAAAAATAAGAGTTTAGAGCCTTGGATCGAACCTTTTGATTGGACAGAAGGGTGGGCTTCATCAAGCCCTAGTTCGGGTTCCTGTCTAGAAGATCCAGAAATTTTGAAGGCAATTTTGAGGGGTCAAATTTTGGAAATTTCAAAATTGAAGTATGCTAGTTTGATCAGCTCAGCAAGACACATCCTTCCATCCATTCAGAAGTATGAAAGTCAAAGATTGAATTTTTAGGGTTTCTCTAGAAAACCCTAATCAAGCTCCATATCAAGTTTCAGGGGGAGTTGAGGCTAAGGCCTTACATAAGAAGACTACAAGAAGTCTTGACAGGTATGACTTAAGGAGGTTCAGGTATGTCTTGAAATTTGATTCTTGATTAAGTTCATAATGTGTTTGTCTTCATGTTATTTAGTACAATCTTGATGAATGTTAGAATTGTCTTATCACCCTATCAACAGTATGAATATGATCGAAGACATTCATTGATTAGGGCTATATGATTGTACTTATGCATTATGGTGTTGTGTGAGGTTGATGTTGTCTGCTAACAAGATACAGGTACAACACAAAAGACAAATCAAGTTCCATGACCATGACAACATGAAGACAAAGACTCATCCACTTACAAGTGGTACAAAATGAATAGAATTTCAAAAGACATACAGAAGATCAAGCGGGAGGCAACCACACAAACATAAAAGATAAGTATTTGAGTTGTTATTAGAAATAGTAAATGATATTGCTTGTATGCATATTTGTATTCCTAGAATATATCATGCTACTAATATGCATATGATTGGTAAGTTGGACAAACATTCCATTGTTGCTTGTCTAGAATGAAACCTCTTTGCTGACATGCTGAGAGCTGTGCACACTCTCGATAGTATGTTCTGGTAGAGATGGAAGGCATCTAGATAGCCACTGTATGCATAGAGGATATGGGAAAGTGTTGTGCCAAAGTATTGGTCAAAATAGTTGCATAACTATGTAAATGATATCTGTATGCATAATAGGTTATCATGTCAATATGATTTGATGATTATGAAGTATTACTAATCATGCACTTAATTTTGATTTGTAGGAAAGATCATGATGAATGATGAACATTGAACAAGCGATGGATGTTCAACAAAAGTTTTACAAATCAAACACACTATAGAAGGCTTGTGACTAGAAGATTCTCTTAGAAAGAGGAAGAGAATCATGATGAGATGTTTTGCTCCAAGTGGCTAGATAAGACCATTCTCTTAATGGTGTAATTAAAGAAGAAGTGTGAATCAGGTTTTGTATGGGTACCCAGGATTGGTAGTCAATTGATGAGCTTAATGATCATCATGGGTAATGTGGATCTCAACCTTTGCTACAAGGTTGAATATGGCTTCTATACACATATGACATGGATGCAAGAAGGAACTCACCATAGAGTTCTAATGATTTTGAGGCTCATATTAGTAGACCCATCTGACGAGAGATGGCACAGATAGATATGCAGAAGATCACTCAATGCAGAGTGTGAATAATGGACAATTGACAGCTTCATGACAAAGCTTGGGCTTTACCAGAAGTAAAGTTGATCCTAACCTTTACCTTAAGGTTGTGGATGATGAACCTATCATACCATTATTGTATGATGATGATCTCTTTCTGACAAGGAATGAGAAACAGATCATGAAAATAGCTACATAAATGAAAATGAAAGATCTCGGATTAATGCACTACTTCTTAGGTCTAGAAGTATGGCAAGATCCAAAAGGAATCTTTTAAATCAAGGTAAGTATGTTGTGAAGTTTCTAAAAAGATTTGATATGTTGGAGTATAAAGCCATGGCCACTCCCATGGACTCCAACTTGAAGTTATTAGTTAATGACTCATCGGATTTAGTGGACCTAACCCTATATAGACAAATCATTGGGTCATTGATGTATTTAACAAATACTAGGCCAGATATATGCTTTGCTGCAAATACCCTAAGTCAGTATCTAGTAGAACCTAGAAAGGTTCACTTAATAGCTACAAAGCATGTAGTGAGGTACCTAAAAGGTACATTGGATTTTGGTCTATATTATCTTGGAGGTCATGAACTCTGTTTACATGGTTACTCAGATTCTAATTGGGCAGGAAGTGCCTCAGACAGAAAGAGTACATCAAGTGGATGTTATAGTCTTGAATCTACCATGATCTCATGGTTCAGCAAGAAACAATCTAGTGTGGCTCTCAGTACTGCTGAAGCAGAATATATATAGCTGTTTGCTCTGCCAGCTGTGAAGCAATGTGGCTTCAGAAGCTATTATATGGAGTGTTTGACTTAGAAATGGATTCCACTATGATTATGTGTGACATTCAAAACTATATCAAGTTAGAAAATCTTGTATTCCACGATAAGTCAAAAACACATAGAGATCTGATACTTCTATATACGAGATATGGTGCAGAGAGGAGCTATCAAGCTCGAGTATATAAGCACTAAGGATCAGATTGCTGATATCTTGACTAAACCTATGTCTCGAGTAAAGTTTGAATACTTCCGAGACAAGCTTGGTATAGTCCAGAAGGACCCTCCTCGAAAGGGGGAGTAGCATAGTATCTAATAACAAGTCTGTCTCATCAATGATGAGGTTACCTATTTACTGCACCTAGTTACTTAGAATTATTTAGATTTAGGAATCTTATATTTTTTCTTTTGATGATAGATGTATACATGCTTTTGATGATAGATACATGCTTTTGATGATAGATGTATACATGCTTTTGATGTTAGATATACATGCTTTTGATGATAGATGTATACATGCTTTTGATGATAGATGTTATGCATGTTTTGATGATGAGGATACATGTTTTGCTATACATGTTTTGATGAGGAGGATACATGTTTTGTTATACATGTTTTGATGATGAGGATACATGTTTTGTTATACATGTTTTGAAGATGAGGATACATGATCGACACATGTTTTGATGAAGTTCTTGGTGAACATGTGAGGGGATTGGATCATCCTTGGACTTCAGTCCGAAAGAAGAGTCGTAGACGTATGTCTTCGAGAATGAATTTCTTGGTGAACATGTGAGGGGATTGGATCATCCCTAGACTTCAGTCCGAAAGAAGAGCCGTAGACGTATGTCTTCGTGAATGAAGTTCTTGATGAACATGTGAGGGGATTGGATCATCCCTGGACTTCAGTCCGAAAGAAGAGCTGTAGATGTATGTCTTCGAGATTGAAGTTCTTGGTGAACATGTGAGGGGATTGGATCATCCCTGGACTTAAGTCCGAAAGAAGAGCCATAGATGTATGTATTCGAGAATGAAGTTCTTGGTGAACATGTGAGGGGATTGGATCATCCCTGGACTTCGGTCCGAAAGAAGAGCCGTAGACATATGTCTTCGAGAATGAAGTCCTTGGTGGACGGTTGAGGATTAAGTCATCCTTGGACGTAGTCCTAAATGTATGGTTGAGGATTAAGTCATCCTTGGACGTGGTCCTAAATGTACGGTTGAGGATTAAGTCATCCTTGGACGTGGTCCTAAATGTACGATGGAGGATTAAGTCATCCTTGGACGTAGTCCTAAATGTACGGTGGAGGATTAAGTCATCCTTGGACGTGGTCCTAAATGTACAGTGGAGGATTAAGTCATCCTTGGACGTGGTCCTAAATGTACGGTTGAGGATTAAGTCATCCTTGGACGTGGTCCTAAATGTATGGTGGAGGATTAAGTCATCCTTGGACGTGGTCCTAAATGTACGGTGGAGGATTAAGTCATCCTTGGACGTGGTCCTAAATGTACAGTGGAGGATTAAGTAATCCTTGGAAGTAGTCCTAAATGTATGGTGGAGGATTAAGTCATCCTTGGATGTAGTCCTAAATGTACGGTTGAGGATTAAGTCATCCTTGGACGTGGTCCTAAATGTACGGTAAGGATTGGATCATCCTTGGACTTTGGTCTTGTGAAATGAGCCATAGACATGAGGTATCCAAAAATTGATAGGACTGGATCGTCCCTGGACTTCGGTTCAAAAGGTACATGACTGGATTGCATCATCCTTGGACATAGGTCCTAAAGAGAACTGGATTGATCGTGTGATGACGATGCTGATGACAATGCTGCTGATCGTATGATGACGATGCTGATTATGATGCTGATGATCGTGTGATGACGATGCTGATGATCGTATGATGATGATGTTGTTGATCGTGTGATGACGATGCTGATGATTGAGTACTATCAACTCTGATGATGTTGATGTTCCAGTAACTAGTCAAGTTACTGATGATGATGAATTGAAGAAAGCTTTCGATGATATATAGATGATGTAATGAATGACTCCTTGCTCCTGCAGATGTTGTTATAATATCCTTCTCGTTAAGGGGGAGTGTTGAATATTGTAACTTCTAAGAATATTATATTTATACATTATTTTTTCCAGAGATGTTCCATCCCTCCGAGGTGATTTTATTATGTATCCGGAGATGTTTATTCCTCCGAGAAGTTGTAGTAACTAGGGTTATTAGACCCACCATGTGGGGGTTGGCCCAGTCAGTTATAATAGGGTATTTAACCTAATGGTTAAATACGAGCCTACATGTACTTGTGTAAAATATATGTCAGAGTAGTGTATAAATAGAGGAGGTGTGTTCCTCATTTGATACACTCACTCACTTATGAAAAGAGGAGCACTTGTCTGGGAGATTTGCTAAGGAGGATTAGAAGGAGGGAGCATATCTTGTATTTTGGTTTATCATCTTATTGAGGAAAGCTTTGTTGGGTTTTCTACCCCATGAGGGTTTCCTAGGATAAATCTATGTCTCTTGTGTTTATGCTATGCATGTTGTTTCTTCAGTGATCCTGTATATGCTATTATTGTGAAATGGAATGTAATGCTTCTATTTTCTGTCTTAGCATATTGAATTTTAACAAATCAATCTGTTCAAGACTTCAAAGTCATATTTGATCTTTTCCATTAAAGTTTTTCCTATGAGCAGTTGTTCCATATGTTTGAACTTCGAGTGATCCATTCTTATAGCCCAACTCTTCTTTTTGTAAGCGCTTTTAGAGATTAGCTCTAGATTATTATCCCAAAAGGACGGTAGTCTCATTTCATTTAGCTTACCAAATGATCTTCTGAAGTCTGCTACCTGCCTTTTCATATCTTTTGCTTTGGCCTCCATGCTTTCCACCTGAGCATACTTTCCCAAGACTCTCCGAGCGGCAGCAATTGTCACAATCCGGTTCCCAATGTTTAACCTGATCCTTTCTTCTTCTGACAAATCATTTAAAAAGGAAACATCACTTAATGTTGTTTCTTTTGGTTTTTGGGCTAAAGTTTCTCTCGCGGCTACACATCCTGACAAATCATCACTGATTGTCTTCTCCTTGACTCTTATGAACTCCAAGTATGGCCAAAACCCTTCATCCTCTTTAAATATCCTATCCCACACCAAATATCTCCACCCCTGCATAGCATCTTGCCCTGCAACTTGGTGAGTGAGTTTTTTATTCTGCTCAATTGATTCCCTCTGCTTCTCTCGAAGGGCATTTGTCTCCTCCTCCTGCTTCTTATTCTCTTCTTCTAGTTTCCGCACTCTTTCCCTTAGCTCCTTGATCTCATTGTCTCTCAGGATGACATGTGACATAGCCTGTGCCAGATTATTGGTACTGTATTCATCACCACCTTGACTCAAATTTGTAGGCTGCATGTCCAGACTGGACAAGTTATTTCCTAGATCATCAAGTTACTTTTCTAGGCTTATTTTCTCCTTTTTCCAATTATCTTTCTCTCCAGCAAGCTTTAGTATTTATGCTTTACAATCATCCAACTCCTTAGATAAATCCTCCCTTTGTATTCCAAATTGTGTTGGGGCCTGGATCAGTTGGGTGTTAGAGACTTTTGCCTTTTTCTGCAGGTTTGAAATTAGCTTTTCTTTATCAGCTAGTAGCTGCTTCATGGTTTTTCCTCCCCCATCAACTCCAACCAGGTCAATTTGTAACTTTTTTACAAGTTGCTGAAGGGCTCGGTTTTCAATCTTTTCCTGCTTTAGCTGATTCTCTAATTTCCATATAGTAACTTCTAAGTTATCACTTCTCAATGCCGCTTTCACAAAATCAACATGGATAAGATCACCAATCTGTTTGTGAAAATGGATCTTGTTAGGTACTGGTATCGCATCCCATTTGAGCTTCATTTATGTTACTTCGGCTTCTGTCAATATTGCTAAATTTAAAGTGTTATCCTTCTCATCTCTACTAGTTACTAAGGAAGTCTTAGTTTTGGACAAATTACTGGCTCTCGGCATTAGGTCAAAAATCTTTTGGGTTGAGGCCTGTCTATTCTATTTATATTGCTCGCATAGATCAGCTTTAGACTGGAATCTATTGTTGTTCTCACCTTCTTTAACATATTGAAACTTGTATTCTCTTATTTGAACTTCAGGGTTGGAGACCCCTCGTTATCCTCTTTTTCATTATCCATCCAGATAGTCAAATCTTCCTAGGGTGTCCCACCAACCAATTATTTTTTAGTGAGGGAAATAAATGACTCGACCTGAGTATTTTCCCATGAGTGCACTTTCTGGCTCCTTGTGTTCGAAAGCCCTTAGGTTACAGTCCTTCCTTCTTCTAGAAATAACATGCAGGGGGTCGTATTCAATAGCTACGTCTTTTTTGAACCCTAGAAGCCTCATCAATTCCTCTATCTCCGGTAAAGGCTCCTTGCTCTTCACAATGAAAGGACCTACCTTCCAAGGCTATTTTATATCAGTTCCTTTTTTAAACTACAGGAACAGTCCCTCTTCCAAGCTCAGTTTCTGCCTGATAAATTCTAGGGAAAATATTCTTAATGTCAGAAAGGAAGGCAAAACATAGGGTTCCTTCACAAAACCATACAGCCTAATGAATGTAGCATCTTCCAAAAGGAACCGGTCTTTGATGGCCACTTCATCCTTTAATTGCATCATTGACTTCATCTCGGGCAGTACTCTCGGTAGTCCCTCCCCAAAAATGACTTTATACACAGGGGGTAAAACACAGTTGAAATAACCAAACACATTGTCCAGCAAAGCATTTGTCTCAAGTAAAGGGAGAAAATGTAGGCTTTCCACATTACTGTACAAGATCATCTTCATAAGCTGTGTCTGGTATCTGAAAAATCTAGTATTTAGGAATTTTCCCAATTGTACATGCATTCTTTCTGCTAAAATTCATCAAACCTAAGAGGTGGAATGTGTCCAGTGTCAGACATTGCTAAACAAATACTAATCTTTAAAAGTGGACTCAGCTAGATCTCCGTTACACATTGGTCAGTATCTAAACCTAAGAATTGAGCCAACAGTGAGAATACCAGCTGGCAATCATCATAAAAAAGGTTGACGTCCAAGGGGTATGGATTTTCTGTAACTTAGGAGTGAGGTTTTAGACATGTGGCTAGGAATTCCTGATGGCTGTCAGGGCAATTTGATGGAACAGGGAAACCACAGACTCTTCTGAAAAGCTTTTCGACTCCTGGTACTGCGACTCAGGGACAAAAAATGAATTCTTTACAACTGACGCATCTAAAGCACAGACAACTTTAGACCTAGGGGCATCCATGATTACCCTTGTTGATTTGGAGTAATTCACTGAGCACCATGTTACAAACTCGGGGAAAGAGGGTACTTGGTATAGGAAAAAGAAAATAAAAGACGACCTAAAAACCCCATGTATGTCCAAACCCTGTTCATGCAGAGCATCTAACTTTGTTTTATTTTCAGGGACAGAGAGCTGAATGCATGGGTCAAACACATCTGCGTTCCTATCTTCTAGGGCCACCCTAGCTTTATAACTGGTAGAAGCCTATTCATCTCCCATGTTATGACTAAAGATTCAACTTTTAAGAGAAAGGACGGTTACATGGTCCTATCTATCGGTTTAGAAGCTCTGAACAAGCTACTGGAGGTTCTATCGCCTTTGCCGTCTACCACACTCCGAGGGACCTCTTGACTTCGACAATCTTCAAGAACAAATGTCAACCCTCACGGTTGTTTCTTATGTATATAACTGTGCTAACATAGCTCCCGCCCTTCTTTACATGCTGTCCTTTAATCTCCGCCATCGGCTTCTCACATGCTTATGACCTACCGTCAGATCGGCTGCTTCGTTATCCTTTGATTTGACATCCTACTCTTCTTTACCATCGGATATGATTTTAACTTTTCATCTACGCCATTCATCTTATCTACACTTCTCCATAGGGTGGCATCACATGTACCTAAGTGTTCCCTACTACGATTTCTTCCTCTGTGTGACAGGCTCTGAGGCGGACATCTGGCAGGCGGGAAAGGTTCATCTCATTCGCTTTTTTGCTATCCAGCGCCCGACTTCTTCATGTGATCAGCTATGAGAGTCGTTGATGTGCCCCCTATCACCATCGGAGCATTGGATATTTCCACTTGTTCATACCATCGCATGCGCTCGATCTTATATATGGCCTTCTATCAATTCTTCCTGCGATATCATCTGCGGCTGACACCTGGCTGGCTGGAAAGGCTCATCGCATCCGCCCTTTTCCTATCATCCTCGCAAATTCCCTATGCAGTATTCCATATAGGGTCATGGACCCTATCCTTGCACCTAATCGATGGCGTAGATCGGTGTGATGTTTAGTCCTTCATTATTGGACTGGTGGACTATAGGTTATAAAGTGTGATTCTCTCCTATTAGTACCCACACTTCGACATTTTCCCATCATTTGCATATTTAGTACTCCTTAGACCCCTTAGCCTTTCCCATTAGCATTTAGCTCTGGAGCATGGAGGATATCTCGGGTTCTCTACCAGGTACATTTTGACCCTCCATCCCTTCCATTCAACTGCATATTGTAAAAAATATATGGGTGTTCACAACTGGCTCCAACGAGGATGCTATCCTCCCTGCGAGGTAGCAAAGAACTCCGTAGACTAAGTGCTTGATCCATTGGGTGGCTCCTTCAAACCCTCGACTGAGACTTCTTTCTAGTAACTGAGGACCATACCTGCCGCATATCTAGGCTGAACATTCAAAAATAAAATCATGGCTTCCCTTTCCCGACCTTAGGGCCTTCACTTTTGGGCTTCAAGGCTCTCCGGTTCGCCTTAAAACAAAAACTTCATAACAACTATAAAAATAAAAAATATACATATATACAAGTTATGGTACATGGGTCGCTTGGTGTCTCTAGGATAGATAGTAATTTAGGAACCTTCCATTGACTTGTCCTCCAGACCAGGCAGATCCATTTTGATTTTCTAGGATAAAAGAATTTAACCCTCGATTTGTTGCAATAACATATGGCCCCATCCACATATGGTCAAATTTCCCGTGTTTATCTTCTCTGGGGGTGTCCCCTTTCAGGACCAAATCGTTCACTTGGAATTCATCTTCTTTGGCTTTATTGTCGAAAGCTTCCTTCATCTTTTCCTGGTGTCCCTGCACTTTGTCGTAGGATTTCGTCCTTAGCTCATTTAGCTTGATTATCTGGATTATTCTCCTCTGCATATGGTTTGGCTCTTCTTCCATTCCTTGCAGCAACTTCATAACCGACAACCCTAGAGATGCTGGAAAAATCACTTCGGCTCCATATACCAACTAAAAAGGGGACATCCCAATGGTTCCTTTTGTGCTTATTCTATTAGCCCATAGAGAATATCTCAGTTTTGTATGCCAAGCCCTTTTATTCTCTTCCAACAATTTCTTTATGATTATTACTAGGATTTTGTTGGAGGACTCTACTAGTCCATTTCCCCGTGGGTAGTATGTTGTAGAGTGGTTCAGACTGATATGGTATTTGTGACAAAAATTAATCGTCTTCTTAGAACAAAAGGCAAGTGCATTATCAGTCACAATTATTTTGGGGCATCCAAACCTAGATAGGATGTTATCCTCCAGAAAGTCCATAATAACATTTTTTGTTGCATTCCTGGTAGGTATAGCTTCTATCCATTTGGTAAAGTAATCAGTAGCTATCAATATCGACCTATGCTTCCCAGAAGAGTTAGGGTTTATTTCCCCAATGAAATCTAGTCCCCATTGTTGAAAAGGAGCTTCTACTATGACTGGGTGAAGGGGTAGTGAGACAACTTTCCTCTTTCCTTCAAAAATTTGACATTGGTGACAAGCAATAGTTCCTTTATACACATCTGTGAACATGGTAGGCCAATAAAAACTGAACCTCAAGATCTTATTTACTGTTACTTTCCAAGAATAATGTCCGCCACAATATCCCTTATGAAATTCTTTCTTAGTATGCTTAGCTTCTTCCTCCAATAGACAATTTAGCAACACACCTCTGGGGTCCTTCCAGTACAAGAATTGATTCATAATACAGTATTTCGCATCTTCTAATTTCACAGCCCTGGACCTACTCTTGCTTAATCCTGGAGGAGCTTGTAAATTTTGCAACACATAAACACTGTCAGCGTACCAAGGGGATGCATAAAATTCTGGGCTTATCTGTACTTCGATGTCTAGCTGCCACGAGTATTCTTCTAAAAAATTCATCTGCAAGGAATCACAATCGGCTTTGGTCATCAATTTTTCTAATCCCTGCCCTTTCACCATTTTAGTAGGCCTTATTTCTAAGCCATATTCTAGTAATACAACAATCCATTTTTCCCTTCTACCTTCAGGATTTGCTTGGGTAAGGATACCTTTCACAACACTATTTGGTACATGGGCGATGATGTGTGAGTGAAGTATGTAAATCCTAAAATCCTTTAGAGATTTGATCAAGGCATAAGCCTGTTTCTCCATGATTTCATATTTCAACTCTACATCTCTCAGCACCCTACTGAAAAAAGCAATTGGTTGTTCTGCATTCTGGTCATTCTTTTGTAGTAGCACTCCTACCACTGTATGCTCAGAAGCATAAGAAAAAATCAAAAAATATTTAGAAAAATTGGGGCTGGATAATACCCGGGCCTCAGTGATAGCACTCTTTATTCCCTTGAAAGAATCTCTAGCTTCCTCCGTCTATTTTATTTGAATTTCCTTTCTTAGCATATTAGTGATACTCATCATAATTTCAGCGAAACTAGGAATGAACCTTCTCAGAAAACCAACTTGTCCAATGAAAGATTGCACCTCTCTTTTGCTCCTTGGCTCTCCAATTTTCTGGATGGCACTAACCCTCTCATGGTCAATCTTGATACCTCCTTTGGATATGATATGCCCCAGGAGTTTAGCTTCTTCTAAAGGAAAATGAGATTTCTTTGGGTTGAGGGAGATACCATATTTTATGCATTTCTTAAAGACTTGTTCTAGGTGTTTTAGATGCTCATCATCAAACTTTGAATATAACGTTATGTCAGCCATGTACACCACTACGAATGTATCCTTTTCTTCAGCAAAAGTGATGTCCATCGCTCTCTTGAAGGTAGCTCCAACATTCATCAATCCAAAAGGCATCTTAGCATACATGAAAGTGCCCCATGGAGTGGTAAAAGTAGTCTTTTCTCGATCTTCTGGACTAACTTTGATTTGATTATACCCAAAGAAACCATCCATCGTAGAAATCCTTTCTGCTCCTACTACCTTCTGCAAGATGTGTTCCATTTTTGGCAGAGGGTAATTGTCTTTTAAGGAAGCTCTGCTCAAGTTCTTGAAGTCTATATAGATTCTAATCTCTCCATTCTTTTTTCTTACAGGAACTAGGTTTGCTCCCCATTGGGAGAATCTCAAAGTGACAATAATCTTTGCATCAAACAACCTCTTGATCTCTTTTTCTATTACCAGTACCAACTTAGGATTCATTCTCCTCAACTTCTGTTTGAAAGGCTTTTTCTTAGGCCGGATTGGGATAGAATGTTGTATTATTGAGGTATCATACTCCTTTAACTCTTCATAGCTCTAGGCGAAGGCAACAACATATTTTTTCATCAAATCGAAGGCAACAACATATTTTTTCATCAAATCGACGTACTTCTCTTTCCTCCTAGTCTCCAACTTTTTAGACAACTTCACCATCCTACGTTCCCAAATAGAACCCAAATTCTGATCTTCTACAGTATCCTTGGGAGGTTTGAATTTGGGATTCTTTGCCACATCGTTTTGATCAAAGAGCTTTTCTAGAGGTATTAATCCTTTAGGAATATAGTTGATTTTTAGTTGGACAACGTCTTTGCCTCCCAAAGTATTCTTCCAATCCTTATTTTCATTCTCTTTGCTTTCTGACTATTCCTGGTCCATCAGACCTTCTACATTCTCATTTTCTGTATCAATCTAGACATTAGCAAACTCATGAGATAATTCCAAAAATCTTTTAATTTGTAGATCATCTTCAAACACTTGCCAATACTTGAAATTGTCTGGGATGGAGGGTCTATTTATTACTTCAACCTCATATTTTTCCTGTGAAAAAATGGGAGTTTTAAAACCACTTGCAGTAGTGGCCAAGGAGTCTACTATTTGATTTTCACACATCGGAATTGCCCAGATCTTATGTTCATCGAAAAAATTTCCAAACATGTCCCAAACTTCGTTTCTATAAGCTCTCATCCTGGGGTGTTTTGCCTGATAACTATCATTTACCTGGTTCACCACCAACTCTAAATCTCTAAATACATGTACTCTTTTGGCTCCCAGATCTTTCAGAGCTCTCAGTCCTAAAAGTAGATCTTCATACTCAGCTACATTGTTTGTACATTCAAATGTCAATTTATAGGATAGGGCTCTAGATTCTTGGTTTGGAGGTATGATCCAAACCCTAGCCCCAGCTCCATTTTTACTCAGTGACCCATCAAAGTACATCTTCCACAGTCCTTCTTCATTTTTTTGCCTCTTTGATGCCTCATGCCTTGCTGCAAATTCCTTGTCTTCCTCGACTTCGTGGAAAAATGGGGGTATAGGATTAGTATGTGGACCATCGTTGAAGAGGATGGAGGAACCTATGTCTGTAACCACTTATACTATGAAACGAGAACTATATACTAAGAACGAGAACTCTAGCCATAAAAACTCATATTTTTGCATAAAAAACACCGAAAACAACCCCCAAATCAAAAAGTGTTGATGCCAGTATCATGTTTTCATAAAAAACATCAAAAACAACCCCCAAATCGAAAAGTGTTGATACTAGTATCAATGTTTTTTTCTCTGGGTTAAAAATATAGCCATGGCTTAAAAATCTCATACTGTTGTTTACGAAAGCCTTAAAATCAACCCCTAAATTGAACTTTTATGTTTTCAACAAATAAATTCCTAACCCTAACCCCCAACAAACTATTACAAAAGTTAAAAAAAAAATTATAATGCGCCCCTCCTACATTATCCCCTACCTTAACCGCCCAAAAATTACATTTCCTAATGCCCTATCCACTACGTTAACCCCTTAATGTTACCCCATTACCCCTCACACGTTGTTTTAACTAAAAAAATTTATAACCCAGCTTAAAAAAATTAAAAAATTAAAATAAAAACCTAAACTTAAAAAATAAAAAATAAAACCTAAGCTTTACAAAAGAAAATAACAAAAAACAAACTAGACTTTACAAATTAAAAAAAAAAAGCCTTTACAAAAAATAAATTTTAAAACAAATTAAAAAATTTTAAAAAAACTTTAAAAAAAAAAATTAAAAATTAAAAAAAAAAAAAATTAAAAAAAATTAAAAATTTTTAAAAAAACTTAAAAAATTAAAAATTAAAAATTAAAAAAAAAAAAAAAATTTAAAACAAATTAAAAATTTAAAAAAAAACTTTAAAAAAAAAATTAAAAATTAAAAGAAAATTTTTTTTTTTAAACAAATTTTAAATTTTAAAAAAAACTTTAAAAAAAAAATTAAAAATTTAAAAAAAAAATAAATTTTAAAACAAATTTAAAATTTAAAAAAAAACTTTAAAAAAAAATTAAAAATTAAAAAAAAAAAATTTTTAAAACAAATTTAAAACTTAAAAAAAGAACATTTAAAATTTAAAACAAAAATAAATTTAAAAACAAATTTAAAATTTAAAAAAAAACTTAAAAAAAAAAATTAAAAATTAAAAAAAAAAACCGTTGGGCGCCCAAAGGGCCGCCCCACGGTGGCAGCTCGATGCCCGGCATCGAGCTGCCACCGTGGGGCGGCCCTTTGGGCGCCCAACGGGGCGGAGCCAGGGCGGCGGACGCTGGCTCTGCCCCGTTGGGCGCCCAAAGGGCCGCCCCACGGTGGCAGCTCGATGCCGGGCATCGAGCTGCCCCCGTGGGGCGGCCCTTTGGGCGCCCAACGGGGCGGAGCCAGGGCGGCGGACGCTGGCTCCGCCCCGTTGGGCGCCCAAAGGGCCGCCCCACGGGGGCAGCTTGATGCCCGCGGGGCGGCCCTTTGGGCGCCCAACGGGGCGGAGCCAGCGTCCGCCGCCCTGGCTCCGCCCCGTTGGGCGCCCAAAGGGCCGCCCCACGGGGGCAGCTCGATGCCGGGCATCGACCTGTCCCCGTGGGGTGGCCCTTTGGGCGCCCAACGGGGCGGAGCCAGGGCGGTGGACGCTGGCTCCGCCCCGTTGGGCGCCCAAAGGGCCGCCCCACGGGGGCAGCTCGATGCCCGGCATCGAGCTGCCCCCGTGGGGCGGCCCTTTGGGCGCCCAACGGGGCGGAGCCAGGGCGGCGGACGCTGGCTCCGCCCCGTTGGGCGCCCAAAGGGCCGCCCCACGGTGGCAGCTCGATGCCGGGCATCGAGCTGCCACCGTGGGGCGGCCCTTTGGGCGCCCAACGGGCTTTTTTTTTTAATTTTAAATTTGTTTTTAAATTTTTTTTTTTTTTTAAATTTTAAATGTTCTTTTTTTAAGTTTTTTTTTTAAATTTTAAATTTGTTTTAAAATTTTATTTTTTTTTAATTTTTAATTTTTTTTTTTAAGTTTTTTTTTAAATTTTAAATTTGTTTTTAAATTTTTTTTTTTTTTAATTTTTAATTTTTTTTTTAAGTTTTAAATTTGTTTTAAAATTTTTTTTTTTTTTAAGTTTTAAATTTTATTTTTAAAGTTTTTTTTAAAATTTTAAATTTGTTTTAAATTTTTTTTTTTTTTTTAATTTTAAATTTTTTTTTTCAAGTTTTTTTTAAAATTTTTAATTTTTTTTAAAATTTATTTTTTTTCCGGCATCTAGCTGCCCCCGTGGGGCGGCCCTTTGGGCGCCCAATGGTTTTTTTTTAAATTTTAAATTTTTTTTTTTTAGGTTTTTTTTTAAATTTTTAATTTGTTTTAAATTTTTTTTTTTTTTTTTAAGTTTTTTTTTTAATTTTTAATTTGTTTTAAAAAAAAAATTTTAAAGTTTTTTAAAAAATATTTAATTTGTTTTTAAATTTATTTATTTTTTAAATTTTTATTTTTTTATTTTTAAGTTTTTTTTTAAATTTTTAATTTGTTTTAAAATTTATTTTTTGTAAAGTCTTTTTTTTTTTAATTTGTAAAGTCTAGTTTATTTTTTGTTATTTTCTTTTGTAAAGTTTAGGTTTTATTTTTTATTTTCTAAGTTTAGGTTTTTATTTTAATTTTTTAGTTTTTTTAAGCTGGGTTTTAAATTTTTTTAGTTAAAACGATGTGTGGGGTAATGGGGTAACATTAGGGGGTTAACGTAGTGGGTAGGGCATTAGGAAATGTAATTTTCGGGGGGCTAAGGTAGGGGGTAATGTAGGGCGCTAGGACATTAGAAAATGTACTTTGTTTTTTTAAATGTTTTATTAATGGTTGGTTGAGGGGTTAGGGTAGGATATGTAATTATTTTTTTAAATGTAATTTTAAAAAAAATTTATTAATAGTTTGTTAGGGGGTTAGGGTAGAAGGGACGCATTATAATTTTTTTTTAACTTTTGTAATAGTTTGTGGGGGAGTAGGGATAGGGTTAGGGTAGAAGGGGGCAATGTAATTTTTTTAAATATTTTCTTTTTAAATTTTAATAATAATTGGTTAGGGGGTTAAATATTATGAAAAATAATGTGAAATAGTATCATTTTTATACAAAATGACTAAAAATCTGTTAAAAATGGGTTTAAATGTCTTCTTTTTCTCGATTTGTTGACTATTTTTTCCATAAAAATATATTATTTATGATTGAATTTTAAAGATAAATGTCGAAAATGTATGTGTTTTTCATTATAGCTAGCTTCTAAATGTATGTTTTTTGTTAAATTTCTAAAAAACACACTTGAAAATAGAAATTAAAAATACTTTACAATAAAGATGTGTCAAAGGCCCAAAAAAATGCCTCAAAATGAAAATGTGTGATACTGGCATCAACCATTTTTGAAACGGAGGTAAAAATAGCTACTAAAATTAGGAGAGAGAAAAACGAGAACTGTGTCGAGTTCTCGTTTCATAGTATAAGTGGTTCTGTATCCACATCGAATATAGGGTGATTTTCAGGCTTGTCGTCACTGCTGACCACATAAGCCATCATTTTCTCTATGTATAACTTCCTATTGCTTCCAAAAAGTGGTATAGTAGCATCAAATAAGTCCATCTGCATGGTTCCTTTTAGCTTTTTTACCCAGGATCTTAATAACAACATCCCAAACTTAACAGGCAAATCAGCCACTACTATGTCCATCATGAATCTCTTCGCTGGAATTTGGGCAAGGGTTACTACCACGTCTTTAATCAAACCTAAATAGGGTACCTTTCTGGAATCAAAAGAATATAGGTCTTTGTAGGGTCTAGTGACTTCTAACCCCAACCGGTCCACCACTGACTTTGGCATCAATTTGTGTGAAGCCCCGAAATCTATTAGGGCATTGTGTAATAAATTATCATGGATATTCAGACTCAAATAAAAGGGAGGGACTTCTTCATCATCTGGTTCCTCCAGTTTGGAACCAAATATTATAGTAGGGGCATCATCTGTCACTTCCAACATGTCTTGTGTATTTCCTGCCTGCCCCTTTACTAGGCTATTTATCTCTTCCCTGAATTCATTGTTTCTTAATAGCTCATTCAAGGGGATAGAGATATTTACCTTAGAAATTTCATCCTTCAAGCTGAATATTGAAGTTGGCTTCCCTACTTTAGTGACTGCTGGTTGCCTACCTTCTTTGGAATGCTGCCCCTTATCTTCTGAGATTTTCTGTGCAGGATCCTCTGGTTGTTTTTCTTTTAGCTTATCCATATTCTGTTGAGTCTTAGGGGGCTGAATCTGAGCAGACTTCCCTTCAGTTATTGGTATTTCTCTGTTTCTCAACCTCATCTTTCTATGGATATGATCCATAGCATTCATGTAGCCCATTTGGTACTGTTTAGAATCGAATTCTGCAACTTTATCAACATTTCCCTTGGTGAAAAAATCATGCTCCTTTTCAGTCAAATGAACTTCGTGTTCTAGGGTGTTGAAGAGATGTATCTGGTCAGCAAAAGGATTTTCAGGTCCCTCTTCATCTATCAAATTCTCAGGGAAAGGAGGATTTATCTGGTGATCTTCTTGGTTTCTGGTATTTCTTGGAGGAGGAGGCCTTCTAAAGTTAGGGTTCCTTATCTGATTTTTAGGTTGTTTGCTAACAAGAGGCTTATTTTCCATGGCTAACCTATCCATCAATCTTTCCATAGTTTTCATCATGGTTTCAAATTTGGCATCACTGGAAGAGGCTTGGGTTTCTTGCTTCTTCATATCTGCTTCAGTCTTGCCTTTTATTTTCCTAGAAGCCATCATGTTGGCTTCAACCTCCATGGCATCTTTCAGCATGGCAAGCAGGGAGGTAGATTTTCTTTCTCTTAATGTGCATGAGAAATCTCCATCAAAGGCATCTACATAGTGGAGCTTTGCAGCGCCTATTGAGGGTTTAGATCATCAGGGATAGAATTATAGGCCTTCATGAATCTGGCAGAAAACTCATGGACGGATTCGAACCCGCCTTTCTTTAAGTGATTATACTGGGATAAGACTATGGCAGGAATCCCCATTGTTTCCCATCTTTCTAGAAATAATACCTTAAAAGCTGTAAATTATGCTATGGAAGCATTGGGTAGCTGTCCGAACCATTTCTTGGGTTCTCCAAACAAGCTTTGGACAAACAATCTCATTTTAGCGTCATCGTGGTCCACTTCCTCCAGGTCTATAAAATATTCAAATCTATCAACATGTTGTTTGGCTAACCAGTCTCCCTCTCCATTATAAGAGACAATTCTCTGAGTGGAGTTCTGAGGGAGGTCATGCAAAGCAGCAGGAAGGACCAAAGGTGCAAATCTGGAATCCATGGGTCTAGGTGGATTTTGAGCTTGTGGGGAAATATTCTGAGAAAGATCACTGGTTGGGATTGTAATATGGGCTTGGGGGGCCTAAGAACTGGGTTTATTGCCTTCAACTTTGGCAAGGATTTTAGAATCAAACCACACAGGATCTAAAAGATATGATTCCAAATTATTCAGAGCTTCTTCGCCTAGGCTTAGGTATGATTCAAATTTCGTTCTTGATAAAGGTTTGCTATCAATCTCTAGATCCAATTCCTGAAAAATAGATGCATCCTCTAAAAAAGGAATAGTCTCGATGCTAGGAGCAGTAGCCCGATATTTCACGGTTCTACGTCTTAGTAAACTTTCAGGGTTATCTACTCCTAACGAGATTTCAGGGAAAGGATTATCTCTCGTATGGATCTTTCTTGAGGCTAGGATGCATTTGCAACTTCTTCAGTAGTATGTTTTGGCGTACTGATCTTTCTCTAGTGGAGTCGTCTTGAATTTTCTGATCTTTCTAAGTGGAGTCGCTAAGGAAAAATTCTTCAACCTTCTTGAAAATGCGGAAACCTCTGTTTTCCCATAGGGATCTCTCTTGTTCTTTGAACTTCGGACGTATATGTCATTCTCCCAGGGAATGATAAAACAATCATGCTCCCTGGCAGTGATGCCAATTTGTTAACACCGAAATTGATCCCCAAGGCTGAAAGAGGGTAACTCTAGGAAACCACTAACCAATCTTTGGCTTGTGCTACTGACCCAACACAGACAAAGAGGGCTCTCTCTAAAATCTCATGAAAAGACTGGAATGATCAAGATTGTCAATAATGAAAAACCAACACTAGCATTCATGGCCAAGATATTCGATTACAACAATTCTACAGAAGATCAGATTTCTGTTTGGAACAAAAATGATTCAAGCACTGTTTGGTTGAAAACATATGAATTTCGTTTGGGCAATGGAGTCATATTTAACAAACTCTGAAAAATCATTCACAAAAGGTTGTGCAGATGCATTTACAAGGGAAAGGTAGCAAGCAGCTAGTAGTCAAAGAGATTTAATTTGTGGAATAGAGGAGGAAAGAAACGGTCCATCAATGTAAGACATACCAAGATGAATCCTACATCAACTTTAGTAGAATATGTTGGTGAAATACTTGGAAAAAACTAAGCGGAGCATAACTTCTATGAATTCCACTTAACCGTTACCTTGATCCAAGCATGAAAGAAATAACATGGAATGGAATAAAAAAGAGAGAAACACAATTTCACATGGAAAAAAGGAAAATACAGACTACTAGACCAATTCCACCGGAATCCTTGTCAAAAACGCAGGCTTTGGCTCTGCAAACTTTATTAAAACAACTCAAAAATGTCCTACAGACTAATCCTCAAAATACCAAAAGTTTTCAAATAAGATTTTCAACCCTTTCATCATTCTATTACATTGCTTATATAGATGACGGGAGCCCTTTGCTTGACTCATCTAAACCAAAAATGTTTTACAACAGAATGACACCTCATCAAAATTTGTTTGCCATAACTGCTTCAAAACAAAAAATAGGCAGAGTTGGCCTAACTATTTCTTACATTTTCCGGTATTATCACTGAATGAGATTAACCTCACAGTAAAAAACAAACATAGTAAAGATGGAAGTTCCAGCTGGCTATCCATTTAGCTGCTTCAAAAAATATTACAAATTATATCAAAAATTGAAAATGTCTTATGTGTCTTCGGACCTTTCAAACAATATTTAACAACTCATAAAAATTAGACAGTTATTGTAGCTGGCAAAGAGTATATCTCATATTTTCATATCCATTTACATCAGCCCAATGCTCAGCTGAAGGGAGGTTGTAATTTGTCATCTCTTTCACCATCACTCGGATTTCAATATGGTCAGAATAGGAGGCTGGCGGAAGCCTTTTGCCAATGGCAATCAATTTGTTCAAGACTTCAAAGTCGTATTCGATCTTTTCCATTAAAGTTTTTTCCTATGAGCAGTTGTTCCATATTTTTGAACTTCGAGTGATCCATTCTTATAGCCCATATCCTCTTTTTGTAAGCACTTTTAGATATTAGCTCTAGATTATTATCCCAAAAGGATGGTAGTCCCATTTCATTTAGCTTACCAAATGATCTTCTAAAGTTTGCTACTTGCCTTTTCATATCTTCTGCTTTGGCCTCCACGCTTTCCACCTGAGCATACTTTCCCAAGACTCTCCGAGCTGCAGTGATTGTCACGATCCAGTTCCCAATGTTTAACCCGATCCTTTATTCTTCTGAGAAATCATTTAAAAAGGCAACAACACTTAATGTTGTTTCTTTGGGTTTTCGGGCTAAAGTTTCTCTCGCGGCTACACATCCTGACAAAGCATCACTGATTGTCTTCTCCTTGACTCTTATGAACTCCAAGTATGGCCAAAAACCTTCAGCCTCTTTAAATATCCTATCCCACACCAAATGTCTACACCCCTGCATAGCAGCCTGCCCTGCAATTTGGTGACTGAGTTTTTTATTCTGCTCAATCAATTCCCTCTGCTTCTCCTAGAGGTCATTTGTCTCCTCCTCCTGCTTCTTATTCTCTTCTTCTAGTTTCCGCACTCTTTCCCTTAGCTCCTTGATCTCACTGTCTCTCAGGATGACATGTGACACAGCCTGTGCCATATTATTGGTATTGTCTTCATCACCACCTTGACTCACATTTGTAGGCCGCATGTCCAAATTGGACAAGTTATTTCTTAGATCTTCACTTTGCTTTTCTAGGCTTATTTTCTCCTTTTTCCTATTATCTTTCTCTCCAGCAAGCTTCAGTATTTCTGCTTTACAATCATCCAATTTTTTAGATAAATACTCCCTTTGTATTTCAAATTGTGTTTCCTCGAGGGCCTGGATTAGCTGGGTGTTAGAGACTTTTTCTTTTTTTTGCAGGTTTGAAATTAGATTTTCTTTATCAACTAGTAGCTTCTTCGTGGTTTTTCCTTCCCTATCAACTCCAACCAGGTCAATTTGTAACTTTTTTACAAGTTGCTGAAGGGATCGATTTTCAATATTTTCCTGCTTTAGCTGATTCTCTAATTTCCCTACAGTAACTTCCAAGTTAACACCTCTCAATTCCGCTTTCAAAAAATCAACATGGATAAGATCACCAATCTTTTTGTGAAAATGGATCTTGTCAGGTACTGGTATCGTATCCCATCTGAGCTTCATCTCTGTTACTTCGGCTTCTATCAATACTGCTAAATTTAAATTGTTATCCTTCTCATCTCTACTGGTTACTAAGGAAGTCTTAGTTTTGGACAAATTACTGGCACTCAGCATCAGGTCAAAAAGATTCTTGGATGAGGCCTATCTATTATGTTTATATTGCTCGCATAGATCAGCTTTAGATCGGAATCTACCGTTGTTCTGAGGGAGGTCATGCAAAGCAGCAGGAAGGACCGAAGGTGCAAATCTGGAAGTCATGGGTCTAGGTGGATTTTGAGCTTGTGGGGAAATATTCTGAGCAAGATCACTGGTTGGGATTGTAATATGGGCTTGGGGGGCCTAAGAACTGGGTTTATTGCCTTCAACTTTGGCAAGGATTTTAGAATCAAACCACACAGGATCTAAAAGATATGATTCCAAATTATTCAGAGCTTCTTCGCCTAGGCTTAGGTATGATTCAAATTTCGTTCTTGATAAAGGTTTGCTATCAATCTCTAGATCCAATTCCTGAAAAACAGATGCATCCTCTAAAAAAGGAATAGTCTCGATGCTAGGAGCAGTAGCCCGATATTTCACGGTTCTACGTCTTAGTAAACTTTCAGGGTTATCTACTCCTAACGAGAATTCAGGGAAAGGATTACCTCTCATATGGATCTTTCTTAAGGCTAGGATGCCTTTGCAACTTCTTCAGTAGTATGTTTTGGCATACTGATCTTTCTCCAGTGGAGTCATCTTGAATTGTCTGATCTTTCTAAGTGGAGTCGCTAAGTCAAAATTCTTCAACCTTCTTGAAAATGCGGAAACCTCTGTTTTCCCATAGGGATCTCTCTTGTTCTTTGAACTTTGGACGTATATGTCGCTCTCCCAGGGAATGATAAAACAATCGTGCTCCCCGGTAGTGGCACCAATTTGTTAACACTGAAATTGATCCCCAAGGCTGAAAGAGGGTAACTCTAGGAAACCACTAACCAATCTTTGGCTTGTGCTACTGACCCAACATAGACAAAGAGGGCTCTCTTTAAAATCTCATGAAAAGACTGGAATGATCAAGATTGTCAATAATGAAAAAGAAACACTAACATTCATGGCCAAGATATTCGATTACAACAATTCTACAGAAGATCAGATTTCTGTTTGGAACAAAAATGATTCAAGCACTGTTTGGTTGAAAACATATGAATTTCGTTTGGGCAATGGAGTCATATTTAACAAACTCTGAAAAATCATTCACAAAAGGTTCTGTAGATGCATTTACAAGGGCAAGGTAGCAAGCAACTAGTAGTCAAAGAGATTTAATTTGTGGAATAGAGGAGGAAAGAAACAGTCCATCAATGTAAGGCATACCAAGATGAATCCTACATCAACTTTAGTAGAATATGTTGGTGAAATACTTGGAAAAAACTAAGCGGAGCATAACTTCTATGAATTCCACTTAACCGTTACCTTGATCCAAGCATGAAAGAAATAGCACGGAATGTAATAACAAAGAGAGAAACACAATTTCACATGGGAAAAAGGAAAATACAGACTACTAGACCAATTCCACCGGAATCCTTGTCAAAAACGCAGGCTTTGGCTCTGCAAACTTTATTAAAACAACTCAAAAATGTCTTACAGACTAATCCTCAAAATACCAAAAGTTTTCAAATAAGATTTTCAACCCTTTCATCATTCTATTACATTGCATATATAGATGCCGGGAGCCCTTTGCTTGACTCATCTAAACCAAAAATGTTTTACAACAGAATGACACCTCATCAAAATTTGTTTGCCATAACTGCTTCAAAACAAAAAATAGGAAGAACTGGCCTAACTATTTCTTACATTTACCGGTATTATCACTGAATGAGATTAACCTCACAGTAAAAAAAAAACATAGTAAAGATAGAAGTTCCAGCTGGCTATCCATTTAGCCGCTTCAAAAAATATTACAAATTATATAAAAAATTGAAAATGTCTTATGTGTCTTCGGACCTTTCAAACAATATTTAACAACTCATAAAAATTAGACAGTTATTGTAGCTGGAAAAGAGTATATCTCATATTTGCATATCCATTTACATCAGCCCAATGCTCAGCTGAAGGGAGGTTGTAATCTGTCATCTCTTTCACCATCACTCGGATTTCAATATGGTCAGAATAGGAGGCTGGCAGAAGCCTTTTGCCAATGGCAATCAATTTGTTCAAGACTTCAAAGTCGTATTCGATCTTTTCCATTAAAGTTTTTTCCTATGACCAGTTGTTCCATATGTTTGAACTTCGAGTGATCCATTCTTATAGCCCATATCCTCTTTTTGTAAGCACTTTTAGATATTAGCTCTAGATTATTATCCCAAAAGGATGGTAGTCCCATTTCATTTAGCTTACCAAATGATCTTCTGAAGTCTGCTACCTGCCTTTTCATATCTTCTGCTTTGGCCTCCATGCTTTCCACCTGAGCATACTTTCCCAAGACTCTCCGAGCTGCAGTGGTTGTCATGATCCGGTTCCCAATGTTTAACCTGATCCTTTATTCTTCTGACAAATCATTTAAAAAGGCAACAGCACTCAATGTTGTTTCTTTGGGTTTTCGGGCTAAAGTTTCTCTCGCGGCTACACATCCTGACAAAGCATCACTGATTGTTTTCTCCTTGAATTTTATGAACTCCAAGTATGGCCAAAAACCTTCAGCCTCTTTAAATATCCTATCCCACACCAAATATCTACACCCCTGCATAGCAGCCTGCCCTGCAACCTGGTGACTGAGTTTTTTATTCTGCTCAATCAATTCCCTCTGCTTCTCCTAGAGGGCATTTGTCTCCTCCTTCTGCTTCTAATTCTCTTCTTCTAGTTTTCGCATTCTTTCCCTTAGCTCCTTGATCTCACTGTCTCTCAGGCTGACATGTGACACAGCCTGTGCCAGATTATTGGTACTGTCTTCATCACCACCTTGACTCACATTTGTAGGCCGCATGTCCAAATTGGACAAGTTATTTCTTAGATCTTTACGTTGCTTTTCTAGGCTTATTTTCTCCTTTTTCCTATTATCTTTCTCTCCAGCAAGCTTCAGTATTTCTGCTTTACAATCATCCAATTTTTTAGATAAATCCTCCCTTTGTATTTCAAATTGTGTTTCCTCGAGGGCCTGTATTAGCTGGGTGTTAGAGACTTTTTCCTTTTTTTGCAGGTTTGAAATTAGCTTTTCTTTATCAACTAGTAGCTTCTTCATGGTTTTTCCTTCCCTGTCAACTCTAACCAGGTCAATTTGTAACTTTTTTACAAGTTGCTGAAGGGATCGGTTTTCAATATTTTCCTGCTTTAGCTGATTCTCTAATTTCCCTACAGTAACTTCCAAGTTAACACCTCTCAATGCCGCTTTCAAAAAATCAACATGGATAAGATCACCAATCTTTTTGTGAAAATGGATCTTGTCAGGTACTGGTATCGTATCCCATCTGAGCTTCATCTCTGTTACTTTGGCTTCTATCAATACTGCTAAATTTAAAGTGTTATCCTTCTCATCTCTACTGGTTACTAAGGAAGTCTTAGTTTTGGACAAATTACTGGCACTCAGCATCAGGTCAAAAAGATTCTTGGATGAGGCCTATCTATTTTGTTTATATTGCTCGCATAGATCAGCTTTAGATCGGAATCTACTGTTGTTCTCACCTTCTTTAACATCCTGAAACTTGTATTCTCTTATTTGAATTTCAGGGGTTGGAGACCCCTCATTATCCATCCAGAAAGTCAAATCTTCCTAGGGTGTCCCACCAACCAATTCTTCTTTAGTGAGGGAAATAAATGACTCGACCTAAGTATTTTCACCAAACACCTCAACTTGTGTTACCATCCTAGGTCGTTTGTCTTCACCCCCCATTTCAGTGTCCATATCCTGAATTTACTCAAGATTTCTCTTCCATCCCACTTCCCTAGTGTCTAGCACCTGTTCGATATTCATTACAGCATCAGACATGACGGGGTCTCTTTCCTGCAAACTTGGAACTTCTTCTGCCTCGGGTTCCCATTGTAGCAGGTTCCGTCCCCTGAGTGCCCTTTCTGGATCCTTGTGTTCGAAATCCCTTAGGTTACAGTCCTTCCTTCTTCTAGAAATAACATGCAGGGGGTCGTATTCAATAACTATGTATTTTTTGAACCCTATAAGTCTCATCAATTCCTCTATCTCCAGTAAATCCTCCTTGCTCTTCACAATGAAAGGACCTACCTTCCAAGGGTATTTTATATCAGTTCCTTTTTTAAACTGTAGGAACAGTCCCTCTTACAAGCTCAGTTTCTGCTTGATAAATTCCAGGGTAAAGATTCTTAATGTCAGAAAGGAAGGTAAAACATAGGGTTCCTTCGCAAAACCATAGAGCCTAATGACTGTAGCATCTTTCAAAAGGAACCAGTCTCTGATGGCCACTTCATCCTTTAATTACATCATTGACTTCATCTCGGGCAGTACTCTCGGTAGTCGCTCCCCAAAAATGAATTTATACACAGGGGTAAAACACAGTTGAAATAATCAAACACATTGTCCATCAAAGCATTTGTCTCAAGTAAAGGGAGAAAATGCTGGCTTTCCGCATTACTATACAGGATCATCTTCATAAGCTGTGTCTGGTATCTGAAAAACCTAGTATCTGGGAATTTTCCCAACTATGCATGCATTCTTTCTGGTAAAAATTCATCAAACCTAAGAGGTGGGATGAGTCCAGTGTCAGACCTTGCTAAACAAATACTAATCCTGAAAAGTAGACTCAGTTGGACCTCAGTTACCCATTGGTTAGTATCTAAACCTAATAATTGAGCCAGCAGTGAGATGACCAACTGGGAATCGTCATAAAAAAGGTTGACGTCCAAGGGGTACGGCTTTTCTGTAACTTTGGAGTGAGGTTTCAGACATGTGTCTAGGAAATCCTGATGGCTCTCAGGGGTGATTTGACGGAACAGGGAAACCACAGACTCTTCTGAAAAGCTTTTCGACTCCTGGTACTGCGACTCGGGGACAAAAAATGAATTCTTTACAACCGACACATCTAAAACACAGAAAACTTTAGACCTGGGGGAATCCATGATTACCCTTGTGGATTCAAAGTAATTCACGGAGAACCATGTTACAAACTTGGGGAAAGAGGGTACTTGTTCTAGGAAAAAGAAAATAAAAGACGACCTACAAACCCCGTGTATGTCCAGAACCTGTTCATGTAGAGCATCTAACTTTGTTTTAATTTCAGGGACATAGAGCTGAATGCATGGGTTAAACACATCTGCATCCCTATCTTCCAGAGCCACCCTAGATTTATAACTGGTAGAAGCCTATTCATCTCCCATCTTATGACTAAAGATTCAACTTTTAAGAGAAAGGACGGTTACAAGGCCCTACCTGTTGGTTTAGAAGCTCTGAACAGGCTACTGGAGGTTCTGTCGCCTTCGCCGTCTGCACACACCGAGGGACCTCCTAACTTTGACAATCTTCGAGAAAAAATGTCAACCCTCATGGTTGTTTCTTATATATATAACCGTTCTAACATAACTCCCTCCCTTCTTTACATGATTTCCTTTAATCTCCACCATCGGTTTCTCACATGCCTATTCCCTACCGTCAGATCAGCTGCTTCCTTATCCTTTGATTTGACAGCCTACTCTTCTTTACCGTCGGATCTGATTTTAACTTTTCATCTATGCCATTCATCTTATCTACACTTCTCCATAAGGAAGCATCGCATGTACCCAAGTGATCCCTACTATGATTTCTTCCTCTATGCGACGGGCTCTGAGGCTGACATCTGGCAGGCGGGAAAGGTTCATCGCATCCGCTATTTCACTATCCAACATGCTACTTCTTCATGCGTTCAGCTATGAGAGTTTTTAATGTGCCCCCTTTCGCTATTTGAGCTGTGGATCTTTCCACCTGTTCATACCATCGCATGCACCTGATCTTATATATGGCCTTCTATCAATTCTTCCTGTGATATCATCCGCAGCCGACACCTGGCTGGCGGCAAAGGCTCATCGCATCCGCCCTTTTCCTATCCTCCTCGCAACTTGGCTATGCGGTATTCCATATAGGGCCGTGGATCCTATCCTCACACCTAATCGACGATGTAGATCTGTGTGATGTTTAGTCCTTCATTATTGGACCAATGGACTATAGGTTATAAAGTGTGATTCTCTCCTATTAATACCCACACTTCAACATTTTCCCATCATTTGCATATTTGTTCCTTCTTAGACCCCTTAGCATTTCCCATTAGAACTTAGCTCTAGAGCATGGAGGATATCTCGGGTTGTCTACCAGGTACATTTTGACCCTCCATCCCTTACATTCAACTGCATATTGTAAAAAATATATGGGTGTTAACACTTGGTCAATAAGCCAGTGTTAGGGGGGCAAATATGCAGATGGTTGTTACTCTTTCAGGAGTATGAATTTGACATAGTGGTTAAGCTTGGAAGATTGAACTTAGGACCTAATCATCTATCAAGGATCGTGTCATGAGAAGAACCTACGAACGTTGAAGACAATCTTCCTGATGCACAGCTGTTTGCATTTCAGATTGCCGATGACTACTATAAAGATATCATAGACTTTTTGACTACTAGGTTGGCACCCATAGAGTTTACTACACATCAGAAGAAGCAGCTGGTAGTAAGAGCAATAGACTTCACCATAATTGGTTGATAGCTATACAAATTGGGGCCGGATGAAGTGTTGTGCAGATGTGTGTTAGAGCACAAGAAGCCATTTGTACTGGATGAAGCACATTTAGGAGCAGTAGGAGGTAACTACGCAGGACGAGCCACTGCACAGAAGATATTGCGAGCAGGACTATGGTGGCCTACTATTCACAAAGATGCAAAGGAACATTGCTAGAGCTGCGATGTTTGTCAGAGGACAGGAAGGCTGTTGCGAAGAGAGGAAATGCCATTGAATGCACGGTTGGCATTATAGGCATTTGAGAAATGGGCCATTGATTTTGTGGGACCTATAAACCCACCGGGAAAGAGAAATGGTGCGAGGTACATTATTACTGCAACTGATTACCTCACCAGATGGGTAGAAGTGAAGCTAGTGAATGACTATAGCGCAATTACTGTCGCGCGGTTCATTTTTGAGAACATCCTTACAAGGTTTGGATGCCCGAAGATTTTGATGAGTGATCAAGGCACTCACTTTCTGAACGGAACCATTGAGGCATTGACAGAAGAATTCCACATTCATCATCAGCGAAGTACGCCATATCATCCGCAAGCAAATGGAACTGTTGAAGCGTTCAATAAGGTACTGGAAAATGCGCTGACAAAGGTATGCAATGTCAATAGGGATGACTGGGACCTGTGCATTCCAACCGTTTTATGGGCATATAAAACTACTTACAAAAAGTTGACTGGCCACACACCTTTTAGGCTGGCCTATAAACAGGAAGCAATAATGCCAATGGAGTACATTGTTCCCAGCTTAAGAATAGCTTCATTCACAGGCATGGTAGATTGCGATGCACTAGAAGAAAGGATTCTACACTTGGTTGGCCTGGAGGAGAATCGCTTCATTGCAGGATTTCACCAACAAGTGCAGAAAGAAAGAGAAAAAGCATGGCATGATTGCCATATCAAAAACAAGACCTTTCAGGTAGGTGACCTAGTCCTCCAGTATGATAGCAATTTATGAATTTTCCTGTAAAGTTTAAGATGCATTGGCTTGGTCCATATACTATTGTACATGTTAGTAATGGGGGCGCAACTTAGTTAGCCATGTTAGCAGGAGACAACTTGCTCGACCTAGTCAATGGGAGCAGACTAAAACCCTATCGGGATAGTCCTACTTCGCAGAACCCTTAATGATCAAGAAAGAAAGGAAATTTTTAAGTTTCAAGTACAATTGAAATTGGGCACTAGAAAAGGGAAAGAGTTTGTATGAGAAGTGTGATGAAGAAAATGTATATACTGCACAACACTTGTTAACCAGTGAAGCTGCACCAAAAAAAAAAAGGGAATCGCGCAGTTGCGAAGACCAGAATGCAAGTACGAAGATCAAGCTTAATGAGAAAATAGGGTAAGTTCAAAAGCAAGAAATCAGGCACCGCAAAGTAACTATTCCAGAGGAGTGACAATCCACTACGTAGCTCGACACAACATTCCAGAAAAGTAACCGTTAGAATGTTGGTCGCCAAAATAGTTGTTACACATTACTTTTCCAGCGATCGCTTGAGCATTTAACGAAAAAATAGCCGTTCTAAACGAGTTAATGAAGGAAAGGACCGAAATCGTCACCAGATTTGGCCAATGGATACCACATTTAATGCTTATCTAGTCGTTGAAGGGCGTAGAGGAGGCTAGCTGCACCTATAAATACTACAGTATTTGGACTCGCAGGCGTTATCAAAACCCTTGAATTTTCTTGCGAGCAACACTGTGCGATTGTTCATAGCAAGTTCTCAGAAATCCAGTTGTTCTACCCTAATTTTTCTAGTGAATGTCTGAAAGGTCCTCTATTGAGCAAGAGTTCACGGTCTAGGAGACTGTGAAGTTGTTTAAATACAGATGAATCAAAGGGTTGATGAGAACCCCTGTCAAGAAAGTTGCAATAGAACAAGGTCAAGCTTCTAGACAATCACCAAGACATGCTCCAACAATGAAAGACAAAGGAAAAGAACCAGTGGTGTCGAAAGTGAAGCCACAAAAGATGAGTTCTACAGTGCCATAACCGCCGCTATCCGACAAGGAGATACCATTGAATCTAACCCCTGACTATATCTCACCGCATGCACTGGACACACCGGTCATCAAGCCAATGAAGAATGATAAGTATGAAATTACACTCTCGCCTATGTCGAAGCATGTTGAAGTGGGAGGAAGTTGGTTGGGTAAGATCTTGGACTATAAGTGGGAAGACCATGATCTGCTTTAGATGCAGAAGGAACCCAAAAAACCTAATTTTCCACAGTTCCATCCTGACCAGTACATGTGTTGGAAGAAAGACGTGAACGGAAACCTTACTTTGTTTGTAGAAAGTTGGTTATCCATAGTAGTCAGATCAGGACTGCTCAACCTGTTGAGACTCTCGCACTTCGACAGAATTCCAGAGATGAATGTGGTGGTGCAAACTATGATGATGTGCATCCACTAGGGATATTTGTGGCTTGATCGCAATATAGAACTAACCATTGACTTGATCCACCAGATCACTAGGTTGAGCAAAAGAGGTGAAGATCCGAAGCATTTCTTTCAAGGGAAAAGCAAAGACAAAGAAGTTGCTGCGAAGATGAAGAAAATGCAAACCATCATCAAAGGAAAGCGAGGCTTTCAAATGGAGGACATAGATGATAAAGCCACGTGGTTTGTCACGCAACTGTTAGCCGACAAGATTCTCAGAAAAGCAAGAAAATTGGAGGTAACCACGGGCACAGTATTGCTTGGTGTCGCAGTCACGGAGGGTGGAGGATTCAACTGGTGTCAATACCTGTTGAATGAGTTCTTGGAGGAACTAAATGAAACACAGATACATGGCAATAAATTCCATTTTACATGGTTAATAGTGATGATTTCCTTCGTAGGGTGGAAGGACCCAAAGGAATACGTTGGTGTAATAACCGACATCGGTGATTGCATAGGATCCCACTATGCAAACCTTTGGGCGAACTTGAATTCACAAAGACAACACGCGACAGCTAAAGTATTCTACACTTATTATAAGCAGCTACGCAAGGCCATCATTGTCACCGCAAATAACGAAAGAGGTAATGGCTAAGTACATTCGCACTATAAATTTTAATGCTGACATGCATTCTGTTCACATTTAAGCCAAGGCACAGACAAAGAACCCTAAATGGTCCGCAGGAAGATACCACATGACTGAAGAAGACAATGACAACAGTATGAAGGAATGGCCTGCTGAATTTCGAGTTGAAATTATGGATATCCAAAGTGACTCCGGCAAGAGAAATCCCATTCCTACACCCATTGTTGAAGAGCCATGGACAGGAAAAAGGAAGGAAGCCGAGAGCCCTATACAGTAGAAGGTGTAGAGGAAGAAGCAGAAAGCCATTAGAGGCTAATTAGAAGCAATACTTCATGATAATGATTTTGACATGATCGCGTCGAAGGTCACAGAACAGATGGAAGACCTGATGAATGAAAAAGATAAAAAAAATGAGGCAAGTCAACAAAGTTTGCAGAAGTATCTAACCACGCTACAAGGAATTATAGAAAATATTGAAGAAGTATAACGCATATTACCCTTTCTGTGGGACTCAGAGTCTGAAGGGAAGTCAAGAGGCACTTTGCAGCAGAAGACACCGCAGCTAGCGCTGACCATGCCTGTGAAGTCCTGCATTGTCAATCTTGATCCCTTGAGTGTAATCCTACCATTGCCATAACAATTAATCCTGGTTACGAAGGCCTTAGAGCATGTATACCTTGACATTGTGAAGTTACCACTACCCCGTCTACATAATCTGCATCTGCAGATTGTTGAGGAGATTCATGAGCGAAGTGTCGACGCTCTGAACCAACATGCTGAGCTGCAGGAAAACTATAAGCAGTTGGAAGAATCTAGCTCACGGAGAGATATGGAACTACAAGATGAGCATGATTGATGGAAGAGACTAGAGTCTATGATCACTGCAGTAGTCGAGGAGATATCGGAGTGTGACATATAGCCAGACCATGCGGACACTGTCGTCAAGATCGGCAAGGTGTTCAGCGAACTTAAAGCCAAAATGAGAGATATGGAGATCAACCACGAAGCTAAGATTTATTCCTTAAAAGTGAAGAATCAACCGAACACTCCACTAGATCAACAACAGTTAAGAGGAAAATAAGTGAAGGCCGCAACAAAAAGTATAGCCATTGAGGTGGCTAAGTGCCAAAATTTGTTAGATGAGGCGGCAAAAATGTTCACTGCACTTGAATAAGACCTAGAGTTGTAGGAAGTCAAAGAAACTATGAAGGATAAGAAGGAAACATTAGAACTACTGAACGCAGAGGTTAAAGCGCTGCAGCCAAGAGAAACACTCCACAGGTACGTAGAAATCAGGACGCTGAAAAAGGAAGTTTGAGCATTACAATAAAGAGAGAAGTTGGAAACAAGTTGCAGCCCCTACAAGAGGAAGCCCACGAACTCACACATCAAATTGAAGAAAATGTAAAGCAGTTGCGCAAAGGTCAAGAATAGGTGGAATAGAAAGCCGATGATGATATAACACCTGAAATGTTGTAAACTGCCAGACAAGTGGAACAAGACACTAAGGAAGTAGTTGAAAAGTTTGTTGCAACATACCAAGAGTTCGCTGCGAAGTTGGCTCTATAGGAGGGAGAACCGCAAGTTGAAATTTTCTCAGGGACGAGCCACATGCAAGTGTTAGGGACCTGGCCCAAGTGGGGCATTTTTTAGCAAGTCATATTTTGGAACTGTGGAGCTAAGTGCAGTTTAGCTAAAGGATTTTTGGATAGGTTAGTTTTGGGATGCTGCGAAGTTGAGCACAGCGCAGTGTTGGAATAGCTGCGAAGTATGGTGCTGCGAGGAGACAGTGCTGCGATGAGCCTAATCTATGGAGATACGATAAGGCAGAAGGTTGGATGGAAGATGACATATATTCCAGTTAGACCATCGATGGTCTATTTTCGTAAAGATGCTCCATGATTACTAAGCGATGGGTAAGGAGTAAAGTGGAGGAAAGCGACCGGTCACACATGCAAAGAACCACTACCTAAACCAGTCGCTTAAAGTTGTTAGAGGAAGAATGGCTCGATGAAAGTGATATGTTGGTGTGCATGCGACAAGGAGGCTGATAGCAATGTGAGCATGTGTCGAGGGCCATCATGACAGAAGATTCGCTACTAGAAACTAGCAAGTCCAATAAATCGAGAACTGTGGAAATTTTGTAAACCTTAGGGTTTTTGCCTACAGATTGTAAAGACATGACCTACGGGCATGATCTATAAATAAGGCATATGTTGTAATGGAAAGGGCTGTTATTATTTTGGTTAATCTCTCGAGTTGGGTTTGTATCTCATTGTATAATCTTGAGCAAGACCTATTTTGATTGCCATTGTAAAGGCTTTGCAAGCTATGTGCGCAAAGGCCTACTGAGAGAGAAGAGAGACTGCAGCTGAGTGCGTAGACTGGAACTGTTGTACCCTTCCCAAAGACTGATACAACAATAGTTCCTATGGATGTAGCTCTCATACTAGGGGTGAACCACGTTAAATCTTGTGCAGTGTGATTGTTTATGTGTTTGCACTTGTATGTTTGTTTACAATGAATGCTTGAATTCTCATTTATCAGTTGATATGTTCATGATTTTATATGTATTCACCATGGGAATGAGATAGGAATAATATGTTAAGTATCACACATATGGATGAATGTTGAATGCGCAATATTTCTGAGTTAACAAATGCTTAAGTCATTTAGATAAGCACTTAATTTGGAGAGTTCAAACCATGCGACTCCCATAAAGCGTAGCACCGGATGTGCGTAGAGTAGTCTACTTCATCCTGTTGCATAATTCATAAGACTAAATAATCTAGGGTAGTAGATGAATGAATAAAGCACTAAGTAAGGTCATCAATAGTGGTTAAGTCCAAAGAGGAAGCATATAATTTAGGTTCGTTGTCCTGTCGATTGAATCCTACCCTAACTGCGCAATCCTTGGATGCGCTGGTTGCGCAAGCATCCTATCTTGTAGAAGTGTTGACCGCGACAAATGCTATCGTCGCATAGTCTTCAGTCCACAATGCGAGCCCTGCAACGCGTTGTACAATAGTTTGTCTAAACAACTCATCATGTAGCTGTGGAAACCTAATTCCGCAACTCCCCCATATCTCCACCTCGGGTGAGATCTTAGTCTGTTCACAGGATGTTGCCGAAAGGGCCAGTGAAAAGGGGTTTTGTTGGTTCCTTGAACTGTGAAGAACCTAGGTCTTTATTGAAAACCTCAAGACAAATACATAAGCCAACAACACACATGTTTCTTCACTATTAGAAGAGATATTTTAAATCAAAGCAAGTTTTAATTTTTTCTCATGTATGCATGTCTGCATGGAAAGAAACAATACAATAGATTCCCTTTCTAAAGAGGGCCTTCAGCTAGATAAAGGAAAATCTAAAATAGAAGAACACAACATATATCAAGTTTTCCAATATTATCATCGTCCTATGGAAGGTCCTGGGACATTAGTGGTGCAGGACATATGAAGAAAAAAACAATATTTTTTTCATCAACAGGCTACTTTTTTTAGAACCACATTTTTTTGGAACAATTAAATCAGCTATATTGTACAAGGATAAGCAATATTACCAACACTCATGTTTGAGCTTTTTTATTATGATGTAAGTTGAAGAGCAGATCCTAGAACCATCATGATATTTTTTGATCTTTTGATTGGAATATATGCTTGGAATATATATGTAGAATGTAATTTTATACTCTATTGGAGAAATAAAATTACGATTTTTTTCAAAGAAAAAAAATACTGTAGTTATAGTATGCTCAAAAGAAAAAGGAATATCATGAAATATTTGGTGTAATTGGGGTTTATCAACATAATAGTTTCTCCTAGATATTTATTTATTTATAGGAATGATTACGTAGCATCGTTATCCCATCTGATTTCACTACATTTCTTCACCATCACATTCATGTTCTTAGTGAGTTTATTACATTTTGGGATAAACCTCCGAGGGAAGTTTATCTTCCCAAAGAATGATTTGATGGCCTTATTGTCCTTGGGAAATGAAATAGTATTTGTAGTCTCAACTCTTTCTAAATCAATATTTATTGCTTAGGTAGATATAATGTTGTCGAGAATATTGATTTCCACCATCCCAAAAAATGATTTCTTTGGATTGAGAGACATGCAAAACTTTAGGCATATTTAAAAGCTTTCCTTAAATACCCCAAGTGATTAGATAGTCTTTTGGAGAAAAGATTCATGTCATACATATATATCATGATGAAAATTTCCTTGATGTCTATAAAGGCATAGTTTATAGCACTTTGGAAGGTGGCTCTATCATTCATTAATATTGTTGGTTGTGGAGCCTGATCTCCAGATTCAGAGATATTATTATTCAGCTATGTTCATACCCCAGGTTTGGTTATGATCCCGGCTCGACGCTCAGGGGGTCCGGGGGGGTCTGACCCCCCCCTTAGCTAGGAGGCGTGGGGGCCAGCGCCCCCGAAAAAGGGGGTTTGGGGGCAGAGCCCCTGAGAAAATGGGGTTTCAAAGGCGTAGCCCCCAAGAAATTTTTTTGGGGATGTTTTCGCCAGCTGTTTTCGGGCCCATGGTTTTGGGTAACTCGTGGTATTTTCCCATTGTATTTCCCTTATAAAAGAAAGACATTGTAATACAGCTAGGGCAGGATGTATTAGGTTTTGTGCATTGTAAAGATCTTTGAGATCAGGAAGAGAGACTGTGAGATAGTGAAGAGGAAGTGCAGTGGCTGTGCTGTAGGTTGTATCCCTTCACTTTGCTGGATGGAATAATAATAAGGACTGGGAACTTCAGTGTCGACGTAGCCCAAGTTGGGTGAACCACGATATATCTGTGTCTCTCTTGTGATGTTTATGTGTAATTATATTTGAATTTTTTTTTTTTTTATTGCTCTGCGATCCTGTTTTTCTAACAATTGGTATCAGAGCCAAAGGTCTATTTGGCAGATAAACCCGCAGGAAGATAGGGTTTTTGGTTTGAGTGGGAGAAATGGCAGAAGAAGGAAAGCTTAAGGTTGAGAAGTTTAACGGCCAAAAATTCCAGTTATGGAAGATGCAAAAGGAGGACTATCTGTACCAGAAGGATCTATTCCTACCGTTGGGAGGAAAATGAAAACAACAAACAGCTATGAAGGACGATGTATGGGAGGTTCTTGACAGAAAGGCTCTGGGAACAATACGGCTGAGTTTGGATTCATCGGTGGCTTTCAATATCTCAAAACAAATGACAATGGAGGGTTTGATGAGTGCACTGGGTATGCTGTATGAAAAACCCTCGGCCTCCAACAAGGTATTTCTAATGAAGCGTTTATTTAATATGAAGATTTCTGAAGGTGGATCTGTTACTGATCATTTAAATGATTTTAATACGGTTACAAATCAACTAAGTTATGTAAGTGTGAACTTTGATGATGAGGTTAGGGCTCTTCTAATCTTGTGTTCATTTCCAGAAAGTTGGAATAGCTTGGTCATGGTTGTAAGTAACTTTGTCTCTGGTTCAAACACCTTGAAATTTGATGATGTTATTGGTGTTATTCTTAGTGAAGAAAAAGCACAGGTGAGACATCAGGTAATGCGTTGACCATGGAGACCAGGGGAAGACAAAAGGAGAGAGGAAAGAGCCAAGGTAATCACAACAACTCTAAAAAGGGCAGATCCAAGTCCAGACTGGGAAAAATAGAGTGCTGGAACTATGGAAAGAAAGGACATCTGAAGAAAGACTACAGATCTCTTAAGAAGAAAGGAGATGGACAGAAGGAAACTACCCAGGAAGCAAATGTAGCAGGTGATGTGTTACAAGATGCTTTTATTCTTGCATTAGATAATACTAGTGATTATTGGGTAGTAGATTCAGGGGATTCATGTCATGCTACACCCCATAGGAAATACTTTCATGATTATGTTCCAGGCGATTTTGGACATGTTTTATTGGGTGATGATGAGCCATGTAAAATTGTTGGAATGGGTAACGTATGGATAAAAGTTAAGAATGGAACTGATTGGCTATTGAAATATGTTAGGCATATTCCTGCTATGAAACTAAATCTGATCTCAACAGGGCAGTTGGGATATGGCGGCTGTCTATCTACTTTCAAAAAAAAAGTGGCGGAATATCACTAAAGGATCAATGGTGATAGCAAAAGAAGACAGGGTAGGTACGTTGTATTTATGTCCTCATAATACTGACCATTCTATCTGTTTAGCTTCCACAAGAACATATATAGCATTGTGGCATCATAGGCTTGGCCACATGAGTGAGAAGGGGATGCAGATTCTCCACTCAAGGAAGTTGCTGCCAGATTTGAAGCAGATAAGTTTGGACTTCTGTGACAACTGTGTTTATGGAAAACATCAGAGAGTCAGATTTCTCAGGGTTGGGAAACAGAAGAAGAATGAAAAGTTAGAGCTTGTTCATACTAATGTATGGGGACCGGCTCAGGTACAATGTCTTGGTGGCTCTCATTATTATGTTACATTTATTAATGATGCAACTAGAAAAACTTGGGTTTATTTCATTAGACATAAATCTGATGTGTTTGCTACTTTTAAGAAGTGGAAAGATTTGGTTGAGAATGAGATAGGAAAAAGGTTGAAGTATCTCATATCTGATAATGGAGGTGAGTACTGCATCAAAGAGCTTCATAGTCATTGTTCATACCATGGGATTCGTAGAGAGAAGACAGTCCCAGGAACACCACAAGAAAATGGTGTGTTAGAAATGATGAACAGAACGATCATGGAGTGTGCAAGGTGTATGAGATTGCATGCAGGGTTGCCCTTACAGTTTTGGGTGGATGCTGTAAATACTGTTGTTTATTTAATAAACATAGGACCTTCAAGTGCTTTGGATGGTGGTATTCCAGAGGAGGCTATTAATTTTTGAGAATTAATTCAATATACTCTAGGATCTTTATTGAGAGAATAACATGTACAGCATATCAATCATATCAAGCATGTCAATCATAGCAAGAGGAAAACATAAGAGACAATAGACATGCAAAGTTTCCATGGGGAAAACCCTAAGGTGAAAAACCCCACAACTTCCTCAGAGATAGATAGAGCAATAATACAACCAAAGTACAACCCAAGTACAAGAGATAGTCTTCTCCTAGTAGACGATCCTCCTCCTCACATGTGTGCCACTTTCTGAGTGATGTAGAAGTGAGTAATGAGATGTGGAAATAGAGATCTCCCGATCTCTATTTATACTTGTCCTGTCCTTCCCAATAAACTAATGGGGCTGACTTGTCTAGCTTAGTCTAATAACCCATGGTTAACTTAATCAGGGACGACCCCACACATGGTGGTCTAATAACCCATCAGCAAGTTACAACACTTGCGACACTTGTCAATACAAATGACGACACTTCCTTATAGAGGAATAACACATCTCTATAACAGTACAATATACATAGATGAAATACATAGGTGAAATACATTTCGAAGTTACATATACATCAACACTCCCTCTTAACTAGCAAGGAATTTCTCAACACAGATCTGCTAGCACAAGTCTTCTTCTCTGGATCATCATCAGTGAATCATCGTCCTCGAATCATCGTCGTCGTCACTGCTGCTGCTATCTCAATCAATCTATGAATCTACTCCTCATAGGAAGTTCTATAGAGCCAGTCCTTTTTCATACTGGATGTAGGCCCACCACCTGCAGGTCTTCATCATCACTGGCCATACTGTGGAATTCTCAGAACTTATTATGTGCATCACAAAACGTCGCAAGAGCATCCCAGGCTGTTACGAGCACACAGCTTCGACCTATAGGATCTCCCAAGGACAAATTACATGTGACCCCACCACAAAACCTCTCAAGAGTATCCCGGGATGGTACTGGCACACAGTTCTGACCTAAAGGATCTCCCAGGGTGCTATTATATGTGGTCACCACAAAACCTCGCAAGAGCATCTCAGGCTATTACGGGCACATAGCTCCAATTGTTATACCCCAAATTGCCACACCATGTGTAAGTGAGAATATACATGTTTCATCACCATGGAAAACATGATGTTTATGCCTCCTAAGGGTGTTAGGACCCTTCATTCTAATGTTGGTACCTTCCCTAGTCACACTTGGAAGAAAATCCAACAAGCAAGGGGTTGAAACCCACATTAACCACCTCCAAAAATTAAGTCTTCTGGAACTACCGTGCCCTGCATTCCTATGGGGGAGCGGTAGTGTCAAACTACTGCGTTCTGCATGCCTATGGGGGAGTGGTACTACCGCGCTTTGCTTAGTTATAGGGGAGCAGTAGTTTTGGTTTAGGCTTATCCCTTTTATTTTGGATCTTGGATCTCATGGAGATTTTCTTGGGATGAGGTACCCCTTTGAATCCCATATCACTTTCCCTCCTTGGCATGATTTAGATCTTTGATCCACATATTATTCACTTAGATCCATAATCTCCTCTTAGTGGTTGGCCTCCCAAATCCTACTTAAAGAGAGCCATCCATGAGCTAAGGGGGGTGATCTTGGAAACACTAAACCTATGATCCTATGAGTCTTGCAAGGGTGATGTTGGAGAGCTTGGAAGGAGGTGCTACTACTTTGGACATCAAGGTATAACATTGTAATCAGCTTCTTTTGGCTTTCTTATCATTAATATAACTTAGCCTATTCCTCTCATTTTCATGTATTTAATGATGAATGCATGAAATTGTCTCTATTTATATAGTTAGATCTTTGTTTATACATATATTGCATTGGAGAAGGTGTTGTGTTTCCTTTGTGAACAGGTTCATAAGTCCATAATCAAAGGATGGAGCTGTAGCAACTTAGGAGCAGCAGGACAACCATTAAAGTAAGGTATGCCATCTACTTGCTTTGTATTTCCATAGCTTGTTAACTGATGTGTGAGCTAGATCTAAGAGGACTATAGTGTTTATTTGTTTCATCTCTGTCTTGGGTAGGAAACTAGGGGCCTTTTATAATCCCAAGGGGATATCTACCTATCCGTAGGGATATTTTCTCACAACACCGACCTATAGGATCTCCCAAGGCGCTATTATATGTGGTCATGGAAAAACCTCGAAAGAGCATCCTAGGCTGTTACGAGCACACAGCTCCAACCTATAGGATCTCCCAGGGTGCTATTATATGTCCTCCCAGAGCAATGCCTTGAAAGAGCATCCTAGGCTGTTATGGGTACACAACTCCGACCTATAGGATCTCCCAGACATGTAGATCTGCACAACCTGTTCCACGGCCACAGAGTATCATCCTGATACTCACCATATATCATCTTGATGTACACATGATCATCCTGATCATCATCATTGCATCATCTTGATGCATGTCTTTTGGAGCAACATCATAAAGCTCATCATCTATGATCATCTTAATCATACAATGCATCCATCTGATACATACACAACATCTGCCTGATACATATCATCATACATGATCTACTTGATCATACAATGTATTCACTTGATACATATACAAAAACATGATCCACCTGATCATACCTGATACATATCGACATACATGATCTACCTGATCATATCCAGCATCCAACATGATGCATACGTACATACATATAAATTATCCAACTGTTTATATCCAACATCCAACATGATGCATACATACATATATAAATGATCCAACTGATCATACAAAGCAGAAACTAGAACATCGTCCTGATGCTCATCATCCAGCGCTTATATCCACAGCCATGGGAAGGATCCTCCTCTCACCATGCTAGGAATGGCTCCAGCAAATGTGTCCATCACTTCTTCCTTGAAGTGTCGTAAATCTGAAGAACACCAAGCCTCTCCTTGAAGTACTCAATCTTCACTCTAGCTAGTGGTTTCGTCAGCACATCCACAACCTGCTCATCCGTCGCAACATACAGGACCTTCACTGCTCCTCTCTGCACCATATCCCTGATATAGTGATATTTGATCTCAATGTGCTTCGACTTGTCATGGAACACTGGGTTCTCAGACATCTTCACACAACTCTGGTTGTTACAAAAGATACCAGTAGCATCCAACGGGAGATCAAATAACTTAGACAGTAGTTTCCAAAGCCATACTACCTCACAACTAGCCGAACAAGCTACAACACACTGTACTTCGGCTGTACTCAGTGCTACGCAGGACTTCTTCCTGCTAAACCAAGAGATAACACCTGATTCCATACTGAAGCAACACCCAGAAGTTCTCTTCCTATCTGCAGCACTGCCTACCCAATCTGAATCAACATAACCCTACAGGTTAAAATTTTGATTCGCATCATACTTGAGCCCATAATCAATTGTACCCTTCAGGTTCCTTAGAATATGCTCTATAGCAACCAGGTGAACACCTCTGGGATCCATCAGGAACTGGCTCAATGTGTTCACCGCAAAGAAAATATCTGGTCTCATGTTCGTTAGGTACATCAAGGACCCAATCATCTGATGATACACTATGACATCAACCGGATCAGATGAAGCATCACACAGAAGATTTAGGTTCTATGCCATAGGTGTGGTCATGCACTTGCAGTCCATCATCTTGAACCTCTTCAAGATCTCCACTGCATACTTCCCTTGTCCAAGGAAGATTCCATCTGTACTCTGCCACACCTCCATGCCTAGAAAATAGTGCATCATCCCCAAGTCCTTCATCTTGAACTCGGCTACAAGCTTCCTCTTGGTATTAGAAATCAAACTATCATTATCTATTACAAACAAATCATCTACATACAAGAGTAGTATCACAGGATTTCCTTCCTCAACCTTGTAGTAAAGGTTGGAATCCGTTTTACTCTTGGTAAAGCCCAAACTAGATAGAGAGTTGTCTATCCTACCATACCAAGTCCTAAGAGATTGTTTCAAGCCATACAAGGCTGTCTTCAACCTGCACACATATGACTTCCTGTCATGTGTCTCGAAACCAAGTGGTTGCTCCACATATACTTCCTCCTCGACTACACCATTCAAGAAAGAAGTCTTGACATCCATCTGGTGTATCTTCCATTTCATCACTGCAGCCAAAGCAAGTACTGATCTAATGGAAGTGTGTCTGGCTACAGGAGCAAAATTTTCTTCATAGTTGATTCCTTCTTTCTGGGAGAAGCCATGAGCTACAAATATCGCTTTGTATTTCTCTATGTTGCCATCTACAACATGCTTGATCTTGTAGATCCATTTGGAAGTCATAACATACTTCCCATCAAGTCTTGGGACCACATCCCAAACATCATTCTTCATGATCGACTAATATTTCTCGACCATGGAATCCTTCCATTCTTTCTTTTCCACTGCCTCTTCATAACTGGAAGGTTCTTTGTTCATAATATCACAGAGTAAAGCAACATAACTGGTATGTGATCTAGTTCTCTTCTTTGCTCTGTGTTTTTCTTCTAGAATGCCATATCTTTCTGCATATTGAATGAGCTCTCTATCCCATGCAGGTTTCCTCTTGTGAGAGTCCTTTTCAAAAGGTGGATCTACAGGTTCTTGCGGATCTTCAATTTCATGATCAACATCTGGAATTGCTTCAGTCATGGTAGTGTCTTGAAATCTAGTTTCCTTTGGTTCTTCATGATCTTTAACAAGTGTCTTCCTTGATTTGATGAATGTTGAGTTTTCATCAAATGTTACATCCCTACTGACATCAATCTTCTTGAACCTTGGAAAGTATATTCTGTAAGCCTTCGAGCTTTCACTGTAACCCACAAAGATACCCTTCTTTCCTGAAGGATCTAGCTTTGTCCTCTTTTCCTTTGGAACATGTGTATATACTGGACAACCAAATATCCTGAGATGGATGACTTCAGGTCTCTTACCAGAGAAGAACTCTTCTGGTGTCTTGTTGTCCAATATCTTGTGAGGTGTTCTGTTCTGCACATACACAGATGTCCCAGCTGCTTCTTCCCATAGATGCATAGGTAGATCCTGGTCATGCAGCATTGCCCGTGTTGCTTCTATGATTATTCTATTCTTTCTTTCTGCAACTCCATTCTGTTGTGGATTGTAGGGAGCAGTCAACTTCCTCTTGATTCCTGAATCACTGCATAGTTTCTTGAAATCACCTAAAGTGAATTCATCGCCATTGTCGGATCTGAATGTCTTGATATTCTTGTCAGTTTGATTCTCCATCAAGGTTTTGAATTCCTTGAACTTATCAAATACTTCATCTTTGTTTTTCAAGAAGTAGACCCAAGTCTTCCTGGAGAAATCATCAATGAAAGAGACATAGTATACATACCTTCTTAGTGAATTGGATGACATTGGACGGCATACATCGGAGTGGATAATTTCCAAGATCCCTTTTGCTTTGCTTTCACTGCTTGGAAATTCCTTCTTAATGTTCTTTCCTTTTGCACATCCTTTGCAAACACCTTCATGCTTTGAATTGATTTCAGGAAGACCTTCTAAAGATTTGCTTGCAATTGGTAGTGCTCTGTAGTGCACATGTACAAGCCTTCGATGCCAAAGTTCACTTGGCTCCATGGATTCATGTACCATGGCATGTTCAGGTTGTCCCTTCAATTTGTACAATCCTCTCTCTTGATCTCCAATCACCACTACATCATCAATAGTTTTTCCCTTTGGCCACATTTGATCTAGGTGGATATTGGTGGCCACCTACCTTTCTGACTGGCTCAAAATAGTTTTATGGCAATTTTGGTATTGTCCTATTTTTAGCATTTTTTTGGGTCCTGAACATCCAGGGCCATTTTGAGGCCCTAAACGACCTTTTTTGGCAATTTGGGGGGCCAAATGGTTGCCTTCAGCATGCATTTGGCCCTAGTCAAAAGTTGTAAATCTCGGATAGACCTTTCCAATAGGCTACCAAGCTCCCCAAACGGAGATCGTATGCAAAAGTTACGACCCCAGGAAGTTGATGTACTAACTTACCCAAACGGGGCCCACATGACTTTTGGCGTTTCATCTCCTAGAGTTAGGTTTTTGGGTGTCTAGGGTTTTTGACATTCCTGTTTATTGTAAAAGGCCTTGAGAGCCTCATTGTAACCATCTTCTTGCGAAATGAGCACAACCATCACATCTCTTCTCGGAGATAAGCCGCCACCATTCCAGCAAGCTTGTTTTCCGCTGCATTTTACAGTTCTAGCTTATTTCCTTATTGAATAGAAAACCAGTCTTACTGTATCTCTGTTATTTTGTGTTAAGCATCTGATAATAATCTGTATTCATTTCATTCTGCTGATAAAATCCAGATCAGTGGTATCAGAGCGGTCTGCTCCTTGTCATCTTAATGCATGTCTCCAACAAGGTCAGGGGACAAAGAATTGGGTCTCGAGCTTGTGTCTCTTGAGGAAAAAAGCTCTCGCATGCCCAAGAAACCTCTCATGGCAGGAGAAAAAAAAGATGACAAGATAGGAGATCCTATCAAAATGTTGCTTGAGGAAGCCCTCACGCAGCAGAGGAACGAGATGATGGATAATTTCGCGCAAATCCTTCGGCAACTACCAACAAGCGACGCATCTTCCTCGAGCGGAGGCACCACACCCTTCAAGGTACAAATCAACTTCGATATTCCTATATTTGAAGGACAGATAGACGCAGATTCTGTAGATAAGTGGTTGAATCTACTAGAAGGGTATTTTTCTGTCCATAACTTTTCGAATAAAGAAAAGATTACTTTTGCGCTCCTCATAGCCATTCCCCATGTCAAAGATTGGTGGGAAACATTCTGCGAGCAAAATAACATAGAAGAAGCCTCATTATTTTCAGTCACGACCACCTGGGAATCCTTCATGGATGCTATTAAGGAACAATACTACCCTGTTGGAATTTATGATGACTTGTATACCAAATGGACCACACTGCAACAAGAAAGAGACCAAGCAGTGCCAGAGTTCACAAATATCTTCCATACCTTGTACACCAAGCTGGGTATCAAAGATTCAGAGCCACATCTGGTGCTCAAGTATCATGGTGGTTTGCATAGATACATCCAGACCGAAATGGAATTTCTAGACATCTCTTCCTTGGGCGCGGCCTACCGATATGCCGTCAAAATCGAGCAGAAGCTCAAACAAAAGACACAGCAATTTGGGCCTGGGAACCCTTCATAGCAAAATACAGGAAAGGGCGGCCCCAACCCACAGAATAAAGGACAGAGCAAAGATGGACCGTATCAGGACACCCAGTCCAAGCCGCAAGCAAAGAAGGACACTGGAAAACAAAGAAATATACCGGGAAGTGGTGCGACTTCCATAAGAGCCCTTGGCATAACACTACTGATTGCCACTCAAAGAAGTCGCTGGTGGCCGAAGTGAAAGCATCTGAATCAGATGTGGGTTCTGACTTTGAGTCCGAACCAAAAAGGGGAAGATGGATCATTGGCGTGGAACCTAGTGCCACCATTGCTACCACCAAGCTCCAGCCTGATGAACCAAACGAGCCAGAAGAAGGAGAACGCCTCTTCCATTCACAGATGTGGGTAAAAGGCACCTCGCTACACTTCATCATTGATAGTGGTAGCCAGAAGAATCTCATCTCAGCAGAGGTCTTCAAGCGCCTATCCCTACCAACAACGCCGCACCCACAACCCTGCACCATTGGATGGCTCCGCAAAGGAAGTGATCTCCGTGTCAGCCAACAGTGCCGACTGCCATACAGCATCAAGCCCTTCAAAGACGAGGTATTGTGTGATGTTGCTCCTCTCAAAGTTTCAGATGTTCTTTTGGGCCAACCTTATTTATGGAAACGTCATGCTGTATATGAGTCTAGGCCTCATAGTGTTATTATTTATTTGAACATGAAATTGTACAGGATACCTGAGGCAGTCCCTCCTAGTGCTATTTCCTTTATCTCTGCCAAGCAATGTAGGAAGGTCATCTCTCAGACCGGGAAATTTGTCTTCTTCGTGATTCACTCTCAGAGTGAAAGAAAGATCACAGCCACATCCCAGGCCTCCACGACTGATCTATCCACTCAACAGAAGCAAGTGGATAAGGTGGTGGAAGGAAACTCAGATATCTTCTCCTCTCCGACCGGGGTACCTCTGCACTGCCAGGTCAAGCATCCCATCGATCTGACCCCAGGCGCACCGCTACCCAATGGGCTAGTCTATCACCGCTCTCTGTTGGAAAACGAGGAGATCAAGAGGCAGATCCAAGAATTGCTCCACAAGGGGCACATCCATCCTAGTTCATCACCTTGTGTGAGCCCAATCGTACTGGTGAAGAAGAAAGATGGGACCTCGTGACTCTGCATTGATTACCGGGCCCTGAATAAAATCACAGTCCATAACTGGTACCCCGATTCCTCGAATCGACGACCTCCTTGATCAGCTCACGGGGGCCAAATACTTCAGTAAGATTGATCTGAAGTCTTGCTACCACCAGGTCCCAATAGAAGAGACAGATGTATGGAAGACTGCCTTCAAGTCAAAACAAGGTCTTTTTGAATGGTTGGTCATGCCTTTTGGTTTGACAAATGCTCCAACAAATTTTATGAGGATGATGGACGATATCCTACCACCTTTCACCAACAATTTTGTAGTGGTGTATTTGGATGACATCCTCATCTACAGCAAGACTTGGGAGGAACACTTGCAGCATATTCAGCAGGTTCTACACACCCCACGGAAGCACAAACTATATGCAAACTTGGAAAAATGCTCCTTCGGCATGGACAGGGTCCATTACTTAGGCTACATCATTGATCGACATGGTGTGCATGTGGATCCAGCCAAGATCCAGGTCATCCGTGACTGGCCATCCCCAACCACACTCACTGAACTTCAGAGCTTCTTGGGCCTCGCCAATTTCTATCGCCGGTTCATGCTGGGATTCTCTCATATCACATGGGCCCTCAGCTAAGTGACCAGGGGTGGTGGTAAGGAAAAATTTGTGTGGGGCCTGTCCCAACAACAAGCCTTCGATGACTTGAAGAAGTGTTTGTGCTCATCGCCGTTACTCTCATTACCAAACCTGCAACATCCCTTTGAGATCGAGACAGACGCTTTAGATTATGCTGTGGGCGCCGTTCTCACTCAACACGGCCACCCCGTGGCATATAATAGTGAGACACTATCAAATGTTGTCCGCAAGTACACTACCTATGACAAAGAAATGTACTCCATTGTACAAGCCTGCCGCCAGTGGAGACATTACATTCTTGGGAAGGAGACAGTCATCCACACTGATCACAAGCCACTATAGTTCATGCAGACCCAAGGAAAGTTGCAGAATGACCGCCATCAGAAGTGGTCAACATATTTACAGCAGTTCCACCTCAACATCAAATATAAAACAGGGAGTACCAACCGAGTTTCTAACTGCCTCAGTCGACCTCCAGTCGCGGCACTTACCACGGTGCTAGACTCTTGCGACCACAATACCTCTGGATGGCCCCACCTCTACGAGACAGACCCTGACTTCTCTGCCACCTATCAAATGTTGGGCACCAACTCAGTGGTTGCCAATTTCCATCTTCAGGACGGGTTGTTGTGTCGTCTAGGCCATCTCTACATTCCATCAAGCGAGCGCGCGAAGCTGATTTGGGAAGCTCACTATAGTCGGGTGGCAGGACACTTTGGCGTCGAAAAGACAGTGGCAGTGTTGCAGAAACATTTCTACTGGCCAAACCTTCGACAGGATTTCGGAAAGTATATCAGGTCCTACACCGCTTGCGCTATTGCCAAACCAACCACTAAGAAACAAGGCCTATACACCCCTCTGCCTACTCCTGACAGGCCATGGGAATCCATATCAATGGACTATATGTCGGGCCTCCCATCCACTAAGAGGGGAAACGACTGTGTTTTTGTGGTTGTTGATCGCTTTTCCAAGATGGTGATTCTAGCCGCTTACAAGAAGAACATCACAACAGAAGCCACTGCCAAGCTCTTCTTTGAATGAGTATGGGTACATTTTGGGATCCCACAGACCATTATCTTAGACCATGACAGTCAGTTCCTCAGCTCATTCTGGTCAAGCCTCTAGTCATTGTTGGATACCAAGCTCACCAAATCCACTGCCTTCCACACCCAGATCGATGGGAAAACTAAGGTTGTCAACCGGATAGTCATACATATCCTACGCATGTACAATTCCCCCCGCACATGGGATGAGAGTCTCCCCTATGTCCAACATAGCTACAACCGAGCCCTGCATAGCTCAACTGGCCACAACCCCTTTCAGGTGGGGTTGGGATTCCAACCATTGGGCCCCATGGATGTTGCACTTCCCCTTACGACCACCTCGCCCGACTCATCCCCAGAAGCTGACAAAGCCGCCCGGTTCATTGAACAAATCTAGCATATCCACCAACAGGTTCAGGATATTCTACAGAAGTCTAATGCCAACTACAAGCAGCGCCATGATCAACATTGGGTGCCACATAAGTTTCAGGTGGGTGACAAAGTGTGGTTGCATTTGCAGAAAGAACGCCTTACAGGGCCCCATCGAAAGCTTTTCCCACTCCGTTATGGGCCGTACACCATCACCAAGGCGGTGGGTGACAATGCTTTTGAGCTCAAAATTTCTCCCTTCCTTGGTCTACATCCAGTCTTCAATGTGGCTCTCCTTCGGCCATATTTCCCACCACTATTAGACACCTCAGAGATAGCAGAAGTTAACCCCAACAGAGCTCAACCCTGACTACCTACAACAAGCATCCAGTGATCATATTGTAGACACACAAATCAAGGGCACTCGACATCAAAGGATCCAACTTTATCGAGTTGTCAAAGCAGGGCAGCTCCTGCACCAAGGCAAGTGGCTCACCCGAGGCCAAATTCAGCAAAAACTTTCCTCATCTGATGGGGGAACTCAACGCAATGGAGACCATTGCTTCCTAAGGAGGGACGATTGATCGAGGTGGATATTGGTGGCCACCCACCTTTCTGACTGGCTCAAAACAGTTTTATGGCAATTTTGGTATTGTACTATTTTTAGCAGTTTTTCGGGTCTTGAACTTTCGGGGCCATTTTGAGGCCCTAAACGACCTTTTTTTTGGCAATATGGGGGGCCAAATGGCTGCCTTTCGCATGCATTTGGTTCTAGTCGAAAGTTTTAAATCTCGGATAGACCTTTCCAAAGGGATACCAAGCGCCCCAAACGAAGATCGTATGCAAAAGTTACAACCCCGAGAAGTTGATGTACTAACTTACCCAAACGGGGCCCACATGACTTTTGGCACTTCATCTCCTAGGGTTAGGTTTTTGGATGTCTAGGGTTTTTTACATTCCTATTTATTGTAAAAGTCATTGAGAGCCTCATTGTAACCATCTTCTTGTGAAATGAGCACAACCGTCACATCTCTTCTCAGAGATAAGCCGCCACCATTCCAACAAGTTTGTTTTCTGCTACATTTTACAGTTCTAGCTTATTTCCTTATTGAATAGAAAATCAGTTTTACTATATCTCTATTATTTTGTGTTAAGCATCTGATAATAATCTGTATTCATTTCGTTCTGCTCATAAGATCCATATCAACATTAGGACTTGGCCATCTACAAATGCAACCCTCATGCCTTTTGCATCTAATGTAGAGATGGAGAGTAGGTTCTTCTTGAGCCTAGGTACAAATAAAACATCTTTCATCTTCAAAGACTTCCTAGAGTCTAGATTGTAGGAGGCTTCCCCACTTCCTTTGATAGGGTATTGATAATCATCCCCAAGTTTCACCTTATGGGGTGATTCATGTTCAGATAAATTTACAAAAGATTCTTTGAACCCAGTCATGTGTTTAGAAGCCCCACTATCAATTAACCAATCATTACAACCATGAGAAATAGTACATGTGAGTGCAGAGATTAGAAAATATTCATCTTTGCTTGATGAGTCATCACTTTCTGCTCTAGCCTTCTTCCTGGGGGATTCATCATCTTCGGCAGCATGAGCATGATATTTCCTTTTGTTATTCTTCTTGTTGTTGTTGAAGTTGTTGTTGTTGTTGTCCCTTTTGTTCTTGGGACAATCTACAGCAAAGTGACCCTTCTCATTACATGTGAGGCATCTTAGATCCTTCTTATTCTTTTGATTATAGTGAGTGGATCTCTTGTGCCGAGAGTGCTCCTTCTTAGGCTTGCTTCTTTTGGTGTGAGATGCGAGAGATTGATCTTCACTTCCCATCTTTTCTTCTCGGGCTACGAGCCTAACCTCTTTTGTGAACATTCCTCCCACAGTCTACTGAAGGAGACCAACTTATTTCTTGCACAGATTCCTTGGATAAAGGAATCCCATGACCTAGGTAGGCCATTTAGTGTGGTCATGAAAACTTCACCATTGTCAACAATTTCATCCACAACTTCAAGTTGTTCCTTGATCTGAGAGACCTTAGAAAAATAAGATTGAATGGTCTCTCCATTATGAATCTTTATCCCTTTCAATTGGTTCCACAGGGTCATCTTCCGATTTATGTTCTTCCCTTCAAATAGCTTGGTCAGGGAATCAAACATCTCTTTGGGTGTCTTCAAAGATGACACATGTGGGATGAGATGGTCCTTGATAGAATCAACAATTATTCTCTTTTCTTTGACCAAGTTCTTCTTGTGAAGAGCCTTAGCCTCTTCTCCCTCTAGGACAGGGACCTCTTCACTTATATAAGTGTCCAACTCATTTTCTTCCAGGATTAACCCAATCATATACTTCCATGATCGGAAGTTATCAGCCCCTTCAAGCTCGTCCTCAAGCTTGGTGTGGTGAGACATCTTAAAGAGTACTTCAAATGGAAATAGAGAAGATATAGGTCTTACCACTTGATTTGCTAAAAACTGGATCTGATCCCAGATTAGTGTTTGTCAGAGAAACCCTAAAAATTCAAAATGTGAATTTCAACTTTCTAAAAGGATAGAAAGATGCGCCTTGATGAGATGATCATCCTAATATATTCAGAATTTTAGATCTGCAAAGTTTCACCCTTCATAAATTCCTTTTAGTCTTCCTAGATTCACTAGGGTGGATCCTGAATTAGGGTTTGAGTTTCTCGAAGCTTCACCCAACCAAAAATCTTGATCCAAATATCTAAACTTTTATTTTACCAAGGAGCTTCCACCTATGTCTTCATATTTCAGAAATTCCTATTTTTGTGGAAACCTTAATTATTAGGGCCAAAACTGAAAGTGCTCAAAATTGAATTATGATTGGACAGATAGATTCTCCTTGATGAGTAGAGTCAATCTACCTTACTGCTTTTCCAAAATATATGGAGAGAAACCCAATAAAAAAGAAACCCTAGTTTCTGCCATTGCACAATGTCTTCTTCTCAGGGAAGCTCTGATACCATGTTAATTTTTTAGCATTAATTCAATATACTATAGGATCTTTACTAAGATAGTAACATGTATAGAATATCAATCATATCAAGCATGTCAATCATGTCAATCATAACAAGAGGCAAACATAAGAAACGATAGACACGTAGGGTTTCCGTGGGGAAAACCCTAAGGTGAAAAAACCCACAACGTCCTCAGAGATAGATAGAGCAACAATACAACCAAAGTACAACCCAAGCACAAGAGATAGTCTTCTCCTAGCAGATGATCCTCCTTCACACATGTGCACCACTTTCTGAGTGATGTAGAAGTGAGTAATGAGATGTCGAAATAGAGATCTCCTGATCTCTATTTATACTTGTCCTGTCCTACCCAATAAACTAATGGGGTCGACTTGTCTATCTTAGTCTAATAACCCATGGTTAACTTAATCAGGGCTGACCCCACACATGGTGGTCTAATAACCCATCGGCAAGTTACGACACTTGCGACACTTGTCAATACAAATGACGACACTTCCTTATAGAGGAATAACATATCCCTATAACAGTACAATATACATAGATGAAATACATAGGTGAAATACATTCCGAAGTTACATATACATCAACCGAGGCATGGACAGATAAAAAGTTAACTACTCATTTATGAGAACGTTTGGTTGTGAAGCATTTGTCCATATTGATAAAGAAAATAGAACAAAGCTTGAAGCTAAATCCAAGAAATGTACCTTTATTGGATATGGGGTTGATGAATTTGGTTATCGTTTATGGGATTATGAAAATAACAAAATCGTCAGGAGTAGAGATGTAATATTCAATAAAAAGGTCATGTATAATGACCAGTTGCAGGGAAAGAAACAGGAAAAGGAAAACACAGAGTACACAATACTTGATGAAATGGAAGAAAATGAAGTTCCAAAGGTGCCTGAAAATCAAGAACAACAACAAGTACCTGAAACTCTTGCAACTGTAAGAAGATCTACCAGGTTAAGTAGAATTCTTGAACGATACTCTCCTTCAATGTATTATTTGTTGATGACTGATGCTAGTGAACCAGAATGTTATGAAGAAGCAATGCAGGTGGAAACTAGAAACAAGTGGGAGAAAGGCATGAATGAGGAGATGGACTCATTGGTAGGAAACTAGACTTGGGATTTAGTTTAGTTGCCCGTTGGTAAAAGAGCATTGTAGAACAAATGGATTTACAGGTTGAAGGAAGAAGAAGGTTGCAAGAAGCGGTACAAGGTGAGACTTGTTGTAAAGGGGTTTGCATAAAAGAAAGGTATAGATTACTTCAATTAGGACTATCTTAAGTCTAATGGCAGTAGAAGAGTTGCATTTTGAACAATTAGATGTAAAAACAGCCTTTGTCCATGGGGATTTGGAGGAAGAGATATATATGTAGCAGCCACAAGGGTATGAGGTCAAAGGTAAGGAGAATTTGCTGTGCAGGTTGAAAAAGAGCTTGTATAGATTGAAGCAAGCCCCAAGGCAGTGGTATTTAAAATTTGACAGGTTTATGATAGAACAAGGTTATAGTAGATGTCATTCTAACCACTATGTTTATTTCAAGAAGCTAGACAATGGTTATTGTATGTGGATGACATGCTTGTTTCCAGGTCTAACATGCATGATATAAATGTACTCAAAAGGAAGCTAGTTAATTCATTTGCGATGAAGGATTTGGGTGCTGCAAAGCAAATTCTTGGTATGAGAATAACGAGAGACAGGAAAAATCGCAAATTGACATTGTCTTAGAGTGAGTACATACAAAAGGTGTTGGAAAGGTTCAAAATGAAGAATGCAAAACCAGTTAGTACACCTTTGGCCAGCCATTTCAGTCTAAGTAAGGAAATGTGTCCCAAGACACAGGAAGAGATAGATTACATATCCAAGATTCCCTATCAATCAGCAGTTGGCAGCTTGATGTATGCCACGGTGTGCACAACACCAGATATTGCACAAGCAATGGGAGTTGTGAGAAGATATATGAACAATCCAGGTAAAGAACATTGGAAGGCAGTATAGTGGTTTCTCAAGTACTTGAGAGGTACTACCACTCAGGCATTATGTTTTGGAGGTTTAGACACTGTTCTACAGGGATATGTTGATGCAGATATGGCAGGTGATAAGGATAGCAGGAGGAGCACCACAGGGTATGTGTTTACTGTAGGTGGAACAACAGTAAGTTGGATTTCGAAACTGCAGAAGGTTGTTGCACTTTCAACAACGGAAGCAAAGTATGTTGCTATTATAGAGGCTAGTAAACAGATGATTTGGTTGCATAGGTTTATGGAGGAATTGGGTAAGAAGCAGAAGGATAGTAGGTTGTACAGTGACAGCCAGAGTGCCATTCATCTTGCAAAGAACTCAGCATTCCATTCCAGGACTAAACATATACAGCTCAAGTACCATTTCATACGTTCTATTCTGGAAGATGAACTGTTGAAGTTGGAAAAGATACACACTAGCTAGAATCCTGCAGACATGTTCACAAAGGTAGTGACCAGAGAGAAATTGAGTTCCTGCTTGGTTTCACTTGGCCTTCTAGCATGAAGGTGAAGAGGAGAAAGTTGCCAAGTCCAAGTCCAGCAAGTGCAGCAGTGGTGGAGTTGTTGTGATCAGTCTCCAAGTGGGAGATTGTTGGTTGTGGAGCCTGATCTAAAGATTCAGAGATATTATTATTCAGCCATGTCCGTACTGAGCTTGGGGCTATTTTCGCCAGCTGTTTTCGAGCCCATGGTTTTGGGTAACAATGGTATTTTCCCATTGTATTTCCCTTATAAAAGAAAGACATTGTAAAATAGATAGGGAAGGATGTATTAGGTTTTATGCATTGTAAAGATATCTGAGATCAGGAAGAGAGACAGTGAGACAGTGAAGAGGAAGTGTAGCGGTTGTGCTGTAGGTTGCATCCCTTCACTTTGCTGGACGAAATAATAATAAGGACTGGAAACTTCAGTGTGGACGTAGCCCAAGTTGGGTGAACCATGATATATCTGTGTCTCTCTTGTATTGTGTATGTGTGATTATATTTGCATTTCTGTTTATTGTTATTGCTCTGCGATCCTATTTTTCTAACAAATATAGAGGGAATCCTTTCACATGCAATAGCGTGTTGCAAATTTGTGAACATTGTCTTCAACACATCTTTTGGATAAACTCCTACTTGATTGTAGCCCCAGAAGCCATTGAAAATGGAATTCGTTTGAGACCCTACCAACTTTTGTAGCATCTAATCCATGTTAAAAGAAAAGTTATATTTGAGGGAAGATTTATTCAAGCTCCTAAATTCCACGCATAACCTAATTTATCCATTGTTCATTCTAGTAGTCCCTATATTAGAAACACATTATGATTATGTTATAAGCATGATTATCTTTGCGTCAGAAATATTTCTTAACTCATTCTAAACAAGAGGAAAAAGCATGATATTTGATTTGCTTTGCTTCTTGCTAAAGGGTTTGGTATCATCTTTGAGAAAAATATGGTTTTTAAATATGGATGGTTCATAAATCTTTGTGTACTCATACCTACAAGAAAAATCATCCTTAAAAGCCTTGAACACTCTAATATATTTTTCTCTTTCCACATGGGACAAGGTCTTAGATAGTTGACACATTGGGATTTTCATATATCCCTAGATTTCAATATTCTACCTTAGATATTTATATATTTATTTAGGGATTTAGAGGCACTTAATTCATGCAAAAAATCCTTTCTAGAGGGACCAAACCTCTAAGGATAAGTTTTGTCTTCAACTAAATGAATTCCTAATTTCCTAAGATGTTAAGGGCAACAAGGTCAAAAAGTTGCTAGTTCATATTCATCCTCCTCCCCATATGAATAAATTACCATATTTATGTATTAATACAATGGGTCCAAGAATTCCTTAACTATGCATCATCCTTAAAATATTTGCAATCATTTGACATTGTCAAGGATAACATGCTTGTGCATGATCTTGATGACGTATGATAAATGATGAATATTGGGAGGTATGAATTCAATAGAATATTTAGCCTAATTATTATCCCTATAGTTTACTTCTTTGGGAATAGCAGTAATGTTAACATGTCATGTCCCAAATTTGGCATTGGGTCACAATGGCCTAATCACATTGTCCCTATTCATTAGAGTTTGTCAAATTGATGCTAAAGGTCAAATAATTGCCAAGGAGGAAAATGACTAGTTTCCTAGGTTTGGGGTGGAAGCTTTGGGATTTGGAATAATGGGGATAATAAATGATGTTTGAAAATTAGAATGGCATAAATATTTAATAAAGGAGCTAAATAAATATATACAAATGAAAATCAAAGTGGCATTTGATCATGAAGACACATGGAGGAAGTGGGACCCACATATGTCTAGATTTCCCCACTACACTTGGCATCATTCTCTCACCAATTCGAATTCAAGGTGAATGGTAACATACTTGGGGGAGTCCAAAAGGTATTATTCATGACATGAATCATCCAAGGTCTAAATATAGAGGAAGAGTAACTCCCATGGAAGAGGAAGAGGCAATTTGGAGCTAGTGAGACACTTGGCCCCTAGATTCCCTAGCTCTATGACAACAATGATGAAGATGCTATGACACCTATGACAAAAATCAGACCTGAAGGATGACATATGACATATATGACATGTCAGGGCTAAACATAGACTCCAAGAGGGTGCTCAAGAGTGTTAGGGAAGCGAAGATGCTTCCACATGTGATTTGGTGGAAGTGGGTGTTGGTAGAAATTTTCCCTACGGATAAGTCAAAATTCTCTTAACTTAAAGCAGATTCCTAACTAACTCTAAGGTAAGAACAAAATAAAACAAATGATACCTTGAAATTCCTGAACTAACTTTCACAACAATATTACATGCATTCAGAAATAATGAAAGATATGACTCACCTTTCAATCTGATGTTTGTCCCGCTTCTAGCTCTTGATCCAAAAGCTCCAATGTAGAACCTGTTGAAATCAAACAAAGAACAAGCATACAAGCTTCCAAATACCTTGAAGTAAAGATTAGATTCAAATCTAGATTAGATACATTCCATGCTAAAGACTTGTACAATATGCATGAAATGGGAAAAACAAGACAAGTTATCTTTATTACAAACTTGAAGAATGCTTACGAAGGTTGCTCGATGTCTAAGCCAATCCTCCAGCTCTAAGTGCTTCCTCCTCTAGCTATCTCCACAAGGCTGCAAGATCATAAGTTTGGTACTTCCAAGAGTCCTCCTCTTTTCCCATGGAATGCCTCTCTTTTATAGTGTATGGTAGGGTTAACCAACAAGAGAGATGGGTGGATCTTGGGAGAACTTAGTGGATCAGGGTTTCTAATCACAGAAACTGAGTTAGGATCGAATCAGGGACCCCAATCCTCCAATATCTCTCAAAAATCCAAAATCCAACAAGCCATGGCAAAAAGGCTATAAAAAGAGTACCGCGCCCAGTAATTTGAGCATAACGGGGTAGTACCACGTGTCAGGGACAAAGCATAACGTGGTAGTGTGGACTATCGCGCTTCTAAGACATAGAAAAACGTGGTACTTAGGGTAAATAAAGTCTCAGCTGGGTTAATTCTTGACAGGGTGGATTTACCTTCAAGGATTACTCATCTTCTGGGTGGTTCAAGCAGTAGGGGAAGTGTCGTCAGCTCTTTTTGGGGTGGAGATGCGACACTGTGGAATATGGAGGTATAACAGATGCCCCCTAAAGTGTGAGGTCAGAAGGGACTGATGGCCGAAAGACTTTACAAATATTGTGCAGAGATAGCATTGAGGAGAGCGACAAGGAGCTAAAACAGAAACAAGGTGTTAGATATACCACCGAGGCGAGCATCCCCATGCTCAAAAACAAATGACTCAAAGCATGGCTGCCGACCAATACATTGCAGATCCATGCATATTGAGATGATATAGACTGTGGACAGATCATGGCTACTATGAACAAGCGTAGATCCATGAGACAGTAATAACACAGCCACGACTAATACAAAAAGTGGATCTGTGTGACAATACAAAAGACATCTCCATCGCAACCTAGACGCAATCAAGATTCGAAGGTGCGCCCAGGGTCTTCTACCTGATCGCAAATGATATGAATCTAGCCATGTGATTACAAAGTGTTGAAGTCGAACATGGTAGAAACCATTTGATTACCGGTCAATGATGTGAACCGTTAACAAATGCGAGGGAAATCACCAATGATGACGATGATCCCCAAGGTATCTGAAGTACATCTCAACGAAATGCGAATAAACAAGTTGATGTCGAGCATTCGAGAGATTGTTCGATCAGAGGTCAGTGATGTAAACCTACTGTCGAACACGAGGAAACCTGCCATTGAGGCATGCAGGTACCAAGGTACTAATGGTTGATCTCTAAGTCTAATTCCCAGAGAGTGATTTGGAGTCGACGGGAATAGACTTGTCGAAGGTGGGCCATGATGTTTCCCACATCATTGGCATGAAATCAGAACAAAAGATGGTATAAGATGATGAGAGAATGGAGTATGTACTGACACAGTGGAGGTCTGACACAATGAATGACTCTGAACAATGCAACCCTTTGAACATATAACGGCATGTAACAGGACTTGGCAACAGGGATTATTGATAGCAGAGGATAGACACCGAATGAGCAGGCTCGTGGCCAGAGAGACGACTCAGGATGATGACCATAACTCAGTGAAAAATAGATACCCAGTATAGACAAGAGACAGACACATGCCATGTTCAAAGGTAACAACTGACAAGCTGCCATAACACACTTGACTTGTTCCCCATATTCCCCCGACATGATAGACGAGTACCTCTTTGTTGTTTTTCGAGCTTGAAGAGGATAACAGATGCTCGGTGTAGCTCATCTCATAGATGAGTCCAATCTCACATGTTTTACGAACCTGAGAAAGGAGGGGTTCGTCCCAAAGTGGGTCCTTCGATGTTAAATTTTAACGAGTCCAAGGAAGGAAAACTCGGTAGTTTTTCATATTTAGAGAGCCTGAAAAACTTAAAGGAAGCTCCACAATGTACTTTTTTGTAAATTTAGTCCCTCGATCCCGAAAAAGTGTAAAACAATTCTCGAGAGAACTCTCCCAGCCAGAATTGACTGAGGTATACCTTTCTCGTAAATAGTCTAGACGGACCGAAAAAGGGGTAACCTATCACCCAATAGACGACCTTTCAAATAATTTTACAAGTGTGAAAGAATCAAGATCACTTGGCAATCTTTTCAATTTTAGGGAGTCTGAAAAGAGCTTAACTACGGAATCCAATGGTCTTTTTTGTAATTTTTTAATTATTCTGGTCCGAAAAAAGAATAAAATAAAACCAGGATAATACTTTCCTCATCATTTTAACGAGCATGAGTAAAGCTGACCAAACTCGACACCATTTACTTGAGTTTGACAAGCACGACATGGGTGTGAAAGCGCTTGGAATCTTTTTCAAGTTTTAATCCAGAGAACGAAAAAGATAAAGTAGGCTCAAAATGAAGGTCAAACAGTGAATAAACGTGAGTGTGAATATATCGCTTTTTAAAGGAGATCCTGTCAATAAATTGCTCATAAAACCAGATATTAGTAATGTGAAATGGGTTTCATTTTAACCATATAAAATAATAAGTAAAAAATAGGTGAAAAAGCTATAAAAGGATGGTTAAAAATAGAAAGTTACCATTTCATTTGTGTTTTTACCCAAAGAGGAGATTTTACCCATTTGAGGAGCAAAAACTTCAAAGATCCATATCGGGAGTTTCAGGGCACCATTTCAACAACTGTCTGCGGCAGGTAAGAGCTCTCAAGCTTCTCTTTCATTTGATGTATGAACAATTTGTTTTCAGTAAGAAAAATTAATTTCTTGGGCAAGCCCTATTGGGCAAAAATCGCCCTTCACAGTATCGCGTGGGGGCTATATCGGGAAATGCAGTACTGTTTGACAGTACCGCGCTGTGTCTTTAAATAGAAACGTGGTACTGTGAAGTACCGCGCGGTAAGATTTTCCCCAGGCGCGATGAAGGTGAAATTTAAGATGAAAAAATCGATTTTTCTCAAATTTTTTGCTGAAACCAAGTTGTTAAATGATTACTGAACGTTTCCCCTGACCTTTTGTAGGAGTTTGCAATTCGTCTAGATCAAAATGGTCAGTTGGAAAGAAAGAGAGCACGAAGTAGATGATTTGGCAGCCGAAAATGACCTACCTACTGTGACTGCATTGAGAGAGTGCGGTTTGTTGAAATTCTTAAAAACCAAAGGCATTTGTCAGCAAGCTAAACTTCTTACCCATCTTATCCAATTGTGGGACCCTGACATTCAAGCTTTCCGAGTGGGAGAGCACGTCCTTGAAATTCAACTCAAGGACATTTATTTCCTCACGGGCCTCTCGAAAAGAGGGGCCCGGGTGAACTTTACTGGATACACAGCCTCGGAGACGGGCACAGATGCTCTGATTGCTCGGTATTGCCATCAGGGTTCGAGTAAGAAAAGTGGCAAAGTGGTCATAAAAGATGTTATAGAACTCCCTGTAAAAACCGTACTATTCACCATCACACATGCAGCAGGGAGCACGGGTCCCCATTAGGCGTCCCGTACACAGATGAATCTCGCAGTGGATTGTATGGCGGGAACATTATTTAACTGGTGTGAGGCGGTGTTGACTAATCTCAAAGAACAAGTGCACAAGTCTAGGGTTGGATAGAAATCCCAATTTGGTTATGGGAGTATCCTAGTCACCTTCTTTTTGGCGAGGGTGCCATTGCTGCATCCACAGATAGCTATGCCCCACCGTACACCTACCGAGCCATGGATGGCTCGATGGAGTGATTATGCAGGATGTCTTGGAGGACCTCAGCGTTTGGATTTTGGTGAGGATTTCTTTTCCTGGCTCGAAGAACAGATAGTGATGATCGATGACTACCCCTATGCAGGGGTGGACTTTCGCGAGGATATTGACTTGGCACTGCCAGAGGATGAAGATTGGGACAACTCAGGTATGAACTTCATGGATATATATTTTTTCGTTTTTGAATATATAATTTTTATTTCTTTTTAGAATGTGTAAAATACTTCTAATGTATGTTCATATGCATGTCTCAGATCGTGGACCACAGGGACCGGCTGGGTACTCGCCATTACGTCGTGGTGGTGTTGATCGCCAAGCCGTTCCAGATGAGGAGGAGGACAAAGATGAAGCAGGAGGCGTCCGGGATATAGAGAGGAACCTACAGGGATTAACTCATGGTATCCCTGCAATGAGGATGGATGACGTCCCTTTGCATCTCCAGCGGCACACTGTAGGTGTGCCTAGTCATATTGGCCGACTTCTTCGTAGGGTGGCTCGAGCTATGGTGTGTTATCACCAGCAGCATGAGAAATCTGACAAGGGACATGATAGATCTCCCAGATCTCCTTAGATGGTCATTTTTGTCTTTTGCGGCATGTATACGATATGTAGGCTTTGAGAGCCAAATTTTTATATGGAAATTGGTCCCAAATTTTGTCTTTAACACAAACTCTATGTATTTTGGAAAAACGCTCTTATATACAGTGATATGGACCTACTTGTGACCTATTTATTTACAATGACTTGTGCATTTTATTTTTTATGATGTGTTTATGTATGGGCAAGATGCCAATCCAAAATGTAATTAGCTAATGAATCAGCTATACAATTGAATTCTCTCGGTACGTGTTGATATGAAATGAAATTAAAAGATCGTTCCAAGAAGCGTACCCTCCGAAATAAACGAAGTAGGATAGGATTGCGAACTGTGTAAACACGGTTCAGATGAGAAACCATGAGTTGGGAGTCTAAAAAAACTAATAGGGAGTCAATTCCGAGTGAAGCAGCCTTCGTTAAGAGACCAATAACTGCATGGTACTCTGCGATATTGTTGGTTGTAGGTCCTAAACAATTGGCTCCTGAAGAAATCAACTCGCCAGTGGGAGAATAGATTACCCATGCTGCGGAAGCGAGATTCCGGGTATGTCGGCTTGCACCGTCTGCGAATCCAAAGTAGGAAGACATCTGCACATAAAATCACGAGTCAAAGTAAGAGTGGATACATGAGGTCCACGCGCACACCAAAAAATGAGTAAAAGAAAACTAAGTACATTATTTACAAGAAGTAACCCGTGTAGGGAAACCTTACACGTAGAAGCATTTGAGGTATAGCCCATTGTGGGGACGTGCCAATGGAATACCATCACAATCGATTAGTTCATACGCTCCTTTTTCTAAGACACGTTTTACAAAAAAGGGGCCATACCACATAGATTCTAATTTTCCTTTTCCGAGCTTATCGTGCATTTGATCATATGTAAGTACGATATCACCTTCATTGAAGATCCGAGGTTGAATGGATTTGTCATATTGAGCTTTGACGCGTTTTTTATGAGCTTCATTAGCTAAAGCAACGTCGCGGCGGGTTTCATCTAGCTTGGCTAGGTATAGAAACCGTTCCTCTTCGGAAGTGGTGTGGGGAAGTAGCTCTATGGCTATCTTAAGTGATGGAATTTCACATTCAATCGACGAAATGGATTCTAGGCCATACACTAGTTGGAATGGTGTAAACCCAGTAGCACTTTTCACTGAGGTTCGGTATGCCCATAGTGCTGAGAATAGAGCTGGGTGCCAGTTGGATTTCTGGGTACCCACAATACGCTGAATCATTCATTTCAGGACTTTGTTAATGGCTTCAACTTGGCCATTAGCTTGTGGGTAATACGGGGTTGAGTTTTCATGGCGAAAACCCAGCTTGGCACTTAGTTCTTCGATCATATGGTTCCTGAAATGGGAGCCATGATCGGTCACAATGGACTGTGGGACACCAAATCTAGCTATAATATGATTGAATATGAATTGCGCTGTTGTTTTTCCGTCCTCAGCATACTTAGGCATCGCTTCAGCCCATTTTGTGAAATAGTCGACAGCTACTATGACATAGCTACGCCCCCCGGCTGAAGTGGGCGTACAGTGCATGAAATCTATGCCCCATTTGGAAAAAGGGTCGACGGAAATAACAGGATGAAGTGGAGCAAGATGCGAGTGTGTCTTACTGTGGAAGAATTGATAGGGTGGGAATTTCTTGACCGTTTCAATGCAGTCTTTTAAAATCGAGGGCCAGATATGACATGGCGGACACTTCTTGACTGTTTCAATGCAGTCTTTGAAAATTGAGGGCCAGAAGTATCCTGCTCGCAGTATTTTCTGGGCCATAGCCATCCCAGAGAGATGACCACCACATGCTCCAGCGTGGCAGTCATTAAGAATGTGTTTCGCCTCATCTAAGGTAAAACAATGTCGAAGAACGGTGTCGACACCACGTCGATAAAGAGTATCGTTGACTATGAGGTAGTATTTTGCGTGATGTCGGATGTGTCGAGATTCATCGCGAGTGAGGTCGAGGCGGAAGCATTGGGTTTGGAGATATAATAGAATATCCCTGTACCATGGATCAGACGTGCTAATGAGGAACAACGATTCATCAGGAAGAGAATAGATGGGCTCGGATTTCTCGGTAGCACGGGGCAAGTTACAAATCAACTTTGCAAAGACCAAAGACTTCTTGGACTTGGATTTGACAAATTTCAAGTCAAACTCCTGAAGGATGACGATCCAACGAGAATATTTTCCCCCAAGCACTTGACGTGTGAGGATATAATACATTGGATTGAAATCGGCTATAACAGTGGTCCGACAGAGTAGAATGTAATGACGGAATCTCTGGACAGCAAATACTGTTGCCAGAGCCAGTTTTTCAACATGTGAATAATGAGTTTCGGAGTCGATAAGACTCTTACTAAGATAGTATACCACATTTTCTATGCCGTTTTGGTCTTCCTGGACTAGCACCATACCGATGGTGGAAGTTGAAGCTGCGAGATAAAGAATGTAATCCCGTGTGTAATCGGGGGGTTGGATCATAGGATCTTTGGTTAAGGCTGCCTTTAGATTGTCAAAGGAGCGTTGGGCTTCATCATCCCAAATAAAGGGAACGTTTTTCTTGAGAAGCCTCATATAGCCTTTTGTTATCTCGGAAAGATTACAGATGAAACGGCGTAGAAAGTTTGCATGCCCTTGCAAACATTGAAGTTCTGGAATATTGGTGGGGGAAGGCAGGGCTAAGATGGCTTCTACCTTCGCAGGATCTAAATGTATCCTGCTTTTGGAGATTATGAAGCCTAGAATTTTTCCAGCTTCCACGCAAAAGACGCACTTATGCGGATTCAAAAGTATATTATAGCGACGACACCTTTCGAAAATGGCACTTAAGTGATCATGATGGTCTTCCCGAGTCTGGGAATGAGCGGGAAGATCATCAAGATATGGCTCTACAATATGTTTGATGTCATGAAATGTGTATGACATCGCCCGTTGGAAAGTTGCCCCAGCATTTTTAAGGCCAAAAGGTAACTTCCGATATGCGAAAATCCCCCAAGGGCAGATAAAGGTTGTTTTGTGCTGGTCGGCTGGGAGGATATCGATCTAATTATAGCCAGAAAATCCATCCATAAATGAAAAGATGACACTCTCGGCACAGTTATCGATGATCTGGTTGATGAACGGAGTTGGGTAGTTGTACTTTGGACAAGCCTTGTTCAAGTCACGGTAATCGACACAGACTCTAATCGTTCCCTATTTTTTGGCTACGGGAACGATGTTAGATACCCATTCTGTCAATGGGACAGGATAGATAAAACCAGCATGCAAAATTTTTTCAACTTCAGCTTTAATAGAGACTGCCTTACGAAGATGGACGGGTCGAAGTTTCTGCCGAATAGGTCTAGCACCGGGGAAGGTTGGAATTTCATGTACCACAATCGAGGGATCTATTCTTGGCATTTCTTCATAACTCCAAGCAAAAACATCGCGGAAGGTTTTGAAGTAGGCACTATAGAACTCCATTTCGAGGGGAGTACATGTTTTGTCGATGTGTATGTTTTCCACGATACCAGGCTTCATCGAAATATCGATAGGAGTGGTTTCCATAAGATTAGCCAAGTTTCCTTCGGAAAATATCTCGTCGAGGGAAGTGGGGAACTTGGTTTGAACCATCCCAAGTGAAGAACTAGGTTTTGTATCAGGTTCAAGTGGCTGAATGGTGGGGAATGAAGATCGATGATGAAAATCTCCCCACGGTGGCTCATCACCGCACATAACCTCCATAATTGATTCGTCAGTGGGAAAAATCAAATTGAGAGGATCGATAAGTGGTGGGTATGGATGAGTTTCAGCCGAGAGCTGTGCCACGGTGTGATAAGTAGAACAGTCGACCCAATCAGTGGCTGATTGGATCGCTTCATATGCTGCGAGGCTTCTGTTCAAGGGCATGGAGTTGCCATAGCCTTCAATCTAAGTGGGACTCGGAATCACCCATGAATCATTGGAAGGGGTGATATTCGATGAAATCATGTTGACTGGTTGAACATGGGTTCCTAGCTCTGGAAAAACCCCAATAAGGGAAGAATCCTTCATGAGACAAACACCTGTGTCTTGGAACCGGTACCGAGGTTGATCCAATAATGGGACGGTGTTGGCGGAGTTTGGATGGGAGTCTGGGATACAGTAATCAAGTTGATCAATAGTGACAATTTTCCCTTCATGAGGAAATTGCACAATCCGGAAGACTGTAGATGCTATGGCGGTCATGGCGTAAAACCAGTTCCGGCCAAGTAGGAGATTGTAATCCAATGGTGCATCTATGACTTCAATGTGTACGGATACTGTTTTTCCCCCTAGTTCAACACCAATTGAGGGAATGAGTCCATAAGGTTGAAAACCGTGTCCATCAAATGCCCTGACAGTAGTGGGAGAAGACGTGACTTTGGGTGAGCCTAAGGCTCTCCAGCAATTCAAAGACATGATCGACGTGGAGGCACCTTCATCTAACACAGTGCGATGGATGCTATTTCCATGGATTTTTGTATGAACCTGAAAGGCTAACTGGTGAGAAAGCCGCGGTTTGGCATGCTCCAAGTTAAACATAATGAAGTTTGAAGTATCTGGGTCCATTGCCCCCAGTGTTGAAAGTAGGGTTCTACGCTGCGTGGGGCAGTGTTGGAGAACCTCGAGAGTCGACATGGCACAAGGTGCTTGAGCTAGATCCTCAACAATATTGTAATTTTGGGCAGCTCGAGCATTGGGATTAAATGTCAGCTTTCGTATGGTGCCCTTGGGTGGGCATAGCACTGTATCCGTAAGCGGTCTCTCGATATGGAGATGGCCTGTAGGAGGGGGAATAGGAATCGGATCTTCAACGGGAGATTTTCCTTTGGCTATCTCCGATTGTTTATTTGAACTTGGAGGATTGTCATACATCTTTGAACGAGTGGCTATATGAATCTCTTCATTACTCGTCATCAGGATTTCGTGGTTTGTGGACGTCTCTCCACGGGTTGGATTGGTCGGGTTGCCCCCTTGTGGGGTTTCTTGGGAAACCATCTGCTGTTACTGTTGAGGGAAAGGGTCAGTTAACACTGCCAGGCGAGAGGATCCTTTAACAAATTTGTTGACTTCATCCTTGTAGGGACAGTCACGTGTGTAGTGATCATCTTGACAAATTAGGCAGGGAAACTTATCCTTTCGACATGGTTTCTGGTCATTGTGGGTGGGTTGTGGCTTGGGGTTCTCCTGCTGATTTTTCTTGGGTTTACCATGATTGTTTTTCTTCTTTCCCCCAGATGGTTGTGACGTAGATTGAATTGCATTCACTTCGGAGGAAATAGCAGGAGAAGTAGTAGTTTTTGAAGCAACCTGAGGTAAAGCGGGGGAAGCAGAAGCTTGTTGTCCCGTCGAGTTGGTAGTAGGTTGGGCGTTGACTGAACCGACAATAACATCGATGGGGGGTTCAGTGGTAGATTTCGTTGGATCAGTGGTAACACAGGCGGCATGGGGAAGAAGTTCATGTAACGTGTCAGATTGGGTGTATACCAAATCCATGTACTGAGCTACCGAGATGGCTTGTTCTTTTGTAACTGACCCGCGCATAGCGATATCTCTGGCTATGGGAGGAAAAAAGGATTTCATGAACCAATCAGCGAGTAGCTGATCAAGAATGGGTTCCTTAATTAGCCTACGGCATCGTCGCCACTCATGGATGTGATCTGAAATGTGCATAGAAGTGGTTTGATGCAGTGAGGTTAACAGTTCTGTTCCAGTCTCATACCGGATGGGGAGCTGGAAATGGGTCAGAAACTGCATAGCCAAGGTGTTGAAATCACGGAAAGAGTGTTGTGGCAGCTCGATGTACCATTTTGCTGCCGTGCCCGTAAGCGTACGTTGGAAGAGCCGAAGTCGAATGGAATCGTCCATCAAGGAGTTGGATGAACACCAAAGATGGAAGGTCATTACATGGTTCTTGGGGTCTTCCCCAGGCTTAACATCAAACTTGGGAATGTCCGATGGAAGTTTGGCTGGGATGGGTGGCTAGTGAGGTTCACGCCATATAGGATCGTTGATAAGCCTCAACATATCAGGTAAGTCAAGCGTGGCCAAAAAGGGAAGTTGACGATTACTATGCGGGTATGAGTAATAACCATGTGGTGCAGGGAAACTTGGAGGGCCCTGCATAGCATACTGTTGCGTGTTATACCCATATGTGTTTCCCGGGGGATATTGATGGAAGTTATATGGGTAGTAAGCCATCTGGTTAACCGGTTGGTGGATGTTCTTCTGAGTGGGTATGGTACCTTGGGGTTGCTGAAACCCGGGAATGGTTGCTACTCCTGGTTGGGAAAAAATTCCTTGGAATTGTTGTGTTCCAGGAATGTTACCACTGTATTGAGTAAGTGGAGGGTTTCCCATTGCAGGGTTGGGGGGTGGCTGCGATGGTGGTGTCCATGGAAGGCTCGTTCCTCCTTGAAGAGAAAGTGGAAATTGAAGGGATGGGTTCCATGGAGTTGTAGCAGCTGAAGGATAAGGGAAGTCGGAGTTAAAGTTGGGGGGAATCTAAGATTGCCCCCCAGCTTGGTTCCAGTTTCCAAAAAGTGAGTACCCCCCACTCTGTGGGATTTGAGGGTCCCAAGAAAAAAGCATACTTGACGGGGGATGTTGAGGATGAGGCCCGGTTGGAATGTCGATATAAGGTTGCCCGCTGCCAGGTGTGTTGTACATACCATACTGAGCAGATGCTGCTGGTTGGGAGGGTTGTTGGATGGAGCTAATGGGTTGTCCTCCAGCAGATGGGTTGGATGGCCCTATACTAGGAACGGGGTTCCCAACAAAAGGTTTTCCTCCATCTGGTTGGGTTGATGGCCCACCAGGGGGAGTTTGGATGTTGGAGTTGGGGACCATGGCAGTCAGTTGTCCACCTCCTGAGATAGTGTAAATAGTGACCGAAGGTGATCCTCTGGTCAAAACGGAAGATCCAGCATTATGACTTGGTGTTCTTCCGCCGCTAGCCAAATATGTTAGTCTGGATTGGCCAATGGCGCCAAAAGTACCGATTTGCAGAGGGGGTCTTCCATATCTGACAGGTGAGAATGGAGAAAAAATTGGGTTATCCCTCATAGAATGTGCGCCAAAAATGGGTGATGGCAGCAAATGTGGGGAGTTTAAACCAGGGGTATCGGCGTCGTCCATAGCGTGTTCAATGATAGGAGGACCATCGAAAACTGGGTCTGAGTTCATGTCCTAAAAAGGGTTTTGGGGATCTGGCGGGAACCTAGGTATAGTAACGTCCGAAGGTCCGGAGCCGTCTACATAGGAGTGACGAAACTCTCTGCTAGACGGGGTGTTGGGATCCCGATAGTCAGAAGGACGAGTAATAGGGGAATATCTAGAAGCTGTCGAGAGCATTTGATCTGTGTCGTGTTTAAACCGTGCCAATGTTAACGGGGAATTTGCTAGACTAACCATACTAGACTGGATCGAAGCCATGATTTCATGTCCCGGAGGGAGGTTGGGTAGAGATATGGTATGAGGTACGTTGCTGGAAGAACTGGTTTCCTGGGGATGAACACTAGGTGGTGTGGTGATAACAGGAAAAAGCTACGCCTGGGAAGTGATGAAGCCATAATCAGGTTTAAAAGGTGTGTCAGGAAGTCGAGTATCTTAAATAAATTTGACGTACCTGCCTGGGACTGAAATCAAGCCAGGTATATCTTGGTCAGACCCTTCGGTGCTGCCAACAGATCCATCTGTGTCATCGTGAAAAGTGTCTGATGGACGGGAGGTGTTGACATCAGGTAGGAGGATGACCTCTGGTCTAGTATTTTGGACTATACTAGATTCAGCCGCTATAATGGTGTCCACTCTGGCAGATATATCTAGAATAATAGTGGGTGAAGTGACAGTGGAAGTCTCAGATATGCTAGTGGTTGCAGAAGCTGCAAGAGATTCTGAGATTGTGCTGTGAGTAACAGTTATAGGTGGAACTGATGATGTAGTATGTATCAGCGGTGGAACGCTCCCTTGACTAGCACCACGGCTAGGAGGAGCGGGAATGCGTGATGCAGGTGGACCGGAGGTCCGTGGCGGTGACGGTGGTGGAGGGATTTTTCCCTATACTCATCGTGATCTTTGTGGTTGTTCTGACATGATTACAGGAAAATGAAAATCGGGGGCAGTTTCGTAACAAAGAACTCAAAAACTCTAATGTAGCCAAATGTGCAGAAGAGGAGCTAGAAAAAGCAAGGCTCGCAGGCCAAAAAAGCAAGCTCTAAAATCTATACTGAGACCGGTGTCTCAATAAGCGAGCTGATAAAAAAGAATGGCCAGAATGCCAACAAGTAGTCCCTAAAAAGAAAAATGACCCTCTACAAAGATGAGATAACAAGCAAACTCCTAACTAAGAGCTGGAGACCTCAACAAGCTGTATCCTTCGCAAGGTGATGAAATCCAAGTCGAACAATACAACATGAGAGACCGATATGGGAAGGATATCCCTCTACCGAAAAGGATCCTGGGTAAAAGAGCCCTAGTATAATAGTCACTAAGCTACCTCGTTCATGACACGTTGGAAAAGGTTTTGGGCACTTCAGCCTTCCGAGGAAGACAATGATCGATGTTGCCTTAGGGCTAAGTGGAGTGCGGCATTCCACAGAGTCCGTCCGGTTCTCAATCTCACGGCCGTTTAGCCCCTAAAAGTTAAAAACAGTCAAGAGGCCCCTCCACAAACTGGTTGTGACCGTGTCAATAAATACTAGAGGATTTTGGTTCCCTAGAGGACAACAATTATGTCTCCGATGAAAATGACAAGGGGGAATTATTTTGATGCCTATCCCCGGTGTCCTACCTAACTACCAAATTCTTTTGATTTCCTCAAGTGAGGTTAATGTTGGTTTAATTAGGGAGATTAATTTTAGTGGTTGTCTTACTCAATTGGGTAAATGGACATGAAACTTGATGGTGTTATGATGACCCAAACCATGCAAATGAGAATGAATCAAAATAAACCTTGTCTTCGATGAAATCTAGCTATAGAAGAGAGAGAGTTCTTCAATCATAAATGCATGACTCTCACAAGAAATTAAAAACCAAAGCAAAAGATTTTTTGTTTTCTTTTTGTAAATAGAGCCAAACTGAAATAAACACTCTTTTTAATTCACTGATCCTACAACTAAGATGCTTCAAATATGAGAATTTCTGTGGCAAATTCAATGGTTCATTTCCTAATTCAAAATAATACTGCTAGACTTTTTCAATTCAAACAACAGAATTGTTCTCAAATGATAATTTTTTAATTACTGAAAATGATGGAAACAATGTGACTGTAAAAGCTACAGGGTTCAGTAAAAGAGAACAGTAGTGATGGGTTGGTTGTGGTGAAAAAAAAAATCAAGCCAATGCAATCAAACCGGAAAAGTGATCCAATATACAAATCATGCCACTAAATCACAAAATCATTAAGCTCACAAAGAAATAAACACACCACACAGTCTGTTTGATGAACAGGATGCTAACAGGCAACAGCAAACACTACCTAAGGTAGAGAAAAGTGAGAAATGACTCAGGAAACCAAGCAGAGAAGGAATTTTGAAAAAATTGCAAACACTACCATGTGTCCGGGTAAGACTGTAGCGCGGTACTGTTACAGTACCGCTCTGGTACTAATTAATAGAACGCGGTACTACCGCGCTATAGGAAATTATAAGGGCACGGTACTGTTGCAAGGTAAGGAAAAAGTGCAACTTTTGAAAAGAAACTAAGGTTTTCAGGGTTGCTGCAAACCCAGGGGACTTAGTGATCACACAGAGAGAAAAAATACAGAGAGGAGGGGTGAATAAAGGTCAAAAAGACCAAAATTCAAGACTGGTTTGAAGGGCAATAAAACAACTCACAATCAAAAGATGGATGACAGTGAACTGAATCAATCAAACAAAATTCAAACCAGCGGAGTTGCCATTCTTGTTGGTAGAATTTTTCCCTACAGATAAGTCAAAATTCTCTTAACTTAAAGCAGATTCCTAACTGACTCTAAGGTAAGAACAAAAAAAAACAAATGCTACCGTGAAATTCCTGAACTAACTTTCACAACAAGATTACATGCATTCAGAAATAATGAAAGATATGACTCACCTTTCAATCTGATGTTTGTCCTGCTTCTAGCTCTTGATCCAAAAGCTCCAATGTAGAACCTGTTGAAATCAAACAAAGAACAAGCATACAAGCTTCCAAATACCTTGAAGTAAAGATTAGATTCAAATCTAGATTAGATACATTCCATGCTAAAGAATTGTACAATACACATGAAATGGGAAAAACAAGACAAGTTATCTTTATTACAAACTTGAAGAATGCTTACAAAGGTTGCTTGATATCCAAGCCAATCCTCCAGCTCGAAGTGCTTCCTCCTCTAGCTATCTCCACAAGGCTGCAAGATCATAAGTTTGGTACTTCTAAGAGTCCTCCTCTTTTCCCATGGAATGCCTCTCTTTTATAGTGTATGGTAGGGTTAACCAACAAGAGAGATGGGTGGATCTTGGGAGAACTTAGTGGATCAAGGTTTCTAATCACAAAAACTGAGTTAGGATCGAATCAGGGACCCCAATCCTCCAATATCTCTCAAAAATCCAAAATCCCATAAGCCATGGCAAAAAGGCTATAAAAAGAGTATTGTGGCCAGTAATATGAGCATAACGCGGTAGTACCATGTGTTAGGGACAAAGCATAACGCGGTAGTGTGGACTACCGCGCTTCTAAGACAGAGCAAAATGCGGTACTTAGGGTAAATAAAGTCTCAGCTGGGTTAATTCTTGATAGGTTGGATTTACCTTCAAGGATTACTCATCTTCTAGGTGGTTCAAGTAGTAGGGGAAGTGTTTTCATATCTTTTTGTGGTGGAGATGCGACACTGTGGAATATGGAGGTATAACAGTGGGAGACTAGGAATGTTGTACAAGTGGCGTTCTTTGGAATCTCTTCCCAACTTGAGTTGGCATGAGTCTCTTAGAAGGAATTCAACCCATGGAGGAAATTATAACTTTATAAATGTCAATAACAAAGAATGAAACCAGCTTTTGATCATTTGTAGAATTTGCAATTGCATTTGTGAAGAGGGAGAGCTAGTAAATGACTAGTTTCTTGCCTTAGCCAATTTCGAGGGTGAAATATTCCCATCCAAGTTGGTAATTAGAAAGGCCATTCAGACCTTTCATTTGGAGCTTTAATGGATTCTTTATTTGTAGGTGTAAGCTACAGGGCAGCTCATGGTTGCTTATATTGCAGCTCACTCCTTCAACCATTTCCAGTTTTGATGGCATATTCTTGATCCTTGAGGGAGGGCCTTTTTGGTGAGATATTGTACTCTTTGGGGAAGCTTTTAATGCCCCATTTATTTTTTAATATGAATTAAATACTCTTTTATTCATCTCCAAAAATTTTTAGGTCGAAATTCCAAGTAGAAATGTATAAATCTCATTTTTAATGGAAGAACAATGCCATTTCCCCACTACCTTGTTGTGAGCCAATGTATTGATGATGATTTCGAATGAATGGATGATTATATGATATATTTGTGATCCATATACTTCCATGGATTTATTATACAAGTTTCATGTACTGTACTTGAGCATTTGAATCATTTTTACTCAGTTTAGTTGTATTGGGAGGTGAAATAGTGCCATTTCCCCAAGGGTCGAATTGGGGATTTTTGTAGTTGAATGGGAGAGGGTGAGAACGGTTTTAATAATACATTAATGGTGCATATTAGACTTTAATAAAATAATTAACACATTACATACCTCTGTTCATAAATTTGAGTGGGTTTGGAGGCATTTGGGAAGCCCTTTTCAGTACTTACCCCAGGGGGATTTGAACCCCAAATTATTAGTAAAATTGCATAATTGGTCCAGAATCTTAAGAGAGTTTTCAAAGGTATTTTGGTGGACATATGTCATCCATAAACATAATATTCAAGTTATAATATCATTCATACACCTTCCTTGAATATTTGAAGGCATTTGGAGTCAATTTGAGACCTAGAGACCAATACTAGTCAAAGGAAAATCACTAGTAAAGTTACCTACATTGATCAGAATTGAAAGAGGATTTGCAGAAGTATTTTAAAGGTACAAAAGAATATATGAAACACATATTTATGTTATAATATCATTCATATACCTTCTCAGAATATTTGGGATCATTTGGGGCAAATTTGGGACCCAGAGATGAAAGCTAGTCAAAGGTCGAACTAGGGAAAAAAAGTGGAAAATTGCAATTTTAATAAAATTCCTAAGAAGGGACATTACAGTGGTATCAGAGCATGGTCCTTGCACCTATGGATTAGGTACATACATTCAAGAATAATTGGCATCCATGTCTTACTATTATGATGAATCCTATGAGTACAATTCTTATGAGGAATATGCATATGCTTATGAGCAATATGAAGCAGAATGTGAATGGTACAAGGAAGAGGTGCCATCATGCAACACTTCATACAATTTCAAGAGAAATGAAGATTATTCTTATGACTTTATATCTGATGAATATGAGTGTGTCACACCAACCAAGGATAATTCTATGAGCAAGTTCCAAAGATGGAGAGAAAAATATAAAACCTTGCCCCAACAATATAAAAAATATCAAGAATATCTTGCTTTGAGCAAAAATACACAAAATTCCATGTCTTTTGAGTACTATGCTGAACATGTTTTTGAAAATAGGCCAAAAAATGAAGATGTGGAGTTAGTGAAGAAAGGTTTATGCCCTTCTTGTAAAAACCCTTGGAGCGAGTATCATATATGTGTGCATGAAATGATGTCCTCCTTGAGGAGAGCTTTTGAGATTTATTCAAGAAGAGATTCCAAATATACTGATCCTAAGGAAAACAAGGGGCAAAATGCATCAGCTTGCTTGAAGGATAAAAATGAAGAGACATCACAAGAGCATGAAGAAGATTCTATTGAAAATATGGAAGATCATTTCGAGACACCTTCTAGCTTAGACATGAACCAAAGAGCATCTATTGATGGATGCTTAAACTATGAAGGAGTACCTACTGATGGGTGCTCACACCTCTATGTTGGTGACATAGAGATCACTTTTGAAAGTGTTGCTACAAGCCCAAGTTCCATTAAGCATGATAATGAAGACCTTGTAGCAGTTGAAGAAGAACCAAGATCAACTTCCCCATCACCACTTGAGCTTCATGAAGTTGGTCCAAGCAAAAATGAAGAAGATGAGGAGGTTCATTTGCAAGAGCCTCATTTTCTTGAAGGGTCCTTAAAGATGAATGAAAAGAAGATCCAAGAGTCCCTCAGCATTCTCCATGACACTCAAGCATTGGTGTCGAATTCTTGTTGGAGAGCTACTTCATTGGAGGAAACATCCTTCATTGAAGACATGGAGAATATTCAAAGAGCAATGTGCCACATCAAAGGTAATTTCATGTCTTTGCTTTTTGATAGAAACCATTTGTTTGAGCTTAATGAATTTTTACATGATGCATACTTGAAGAATAATGAGGATATTCATAAGCTCACAATTCAAAATAAGCAACTTCTTGAAAAGTTGCAAGATACTTGTTTTTCCTCCTATGTTTCAGATTGTCAAATGGTAGATTGTTTGGAGGATTCTCATGACATGGTGGATCATGAGAAATTTGGAAATTTGAATGTGCTTAATGTGTTTGAAGATGAATTTGAAAATATCCAAACACTTGATGTGGTGGAAGAGGAACTTGAATTGTCTCTTGATGAAGGTTATGCAATTTTTAAAGAAGAGCATGATTCCTCTACATTGGAACCAATCTATGACAAAGGTTTCACACTTTTGAAGGAGCTGCATGATACTACCCATATGGATCCTTCGCATGATGAAACTTCTGCACTTTTTTATCATTTGGGTAAGTTAGTTCATTATCCTACATCCTACAATTCCATGTTTTGCAGCATTAGTCTCAATGAAGTATGGGTGAAAGGGTTCTTTTTGATGGTGCCACATGAGGAGTATGGAACTCCTAGATTTAACTTTTATGATGACATGGTTGGAGCAAATTCTTATTCACATTTGCAGCAGCATCCTTTGTTACTTTATGATGATGCACATCTACACGAATGCACCTACAATATGCATTTGAGTCACTTGAAGACTCATGGTTTTTCTTGCTCAACACTTGATTCATTTGATGTTGGAGGAACTTCATCCAACACTTGGGTGAATAGATTTATGATTCGAGAACATTTTTGTTGCAAGACACATACTTTGTTATATCTTTGTGACTCTCACATTCAAGGATGTATGGGTGAGACTTCTTTGAGTCATCTGAAGTCTCATTTTTTCTGCTCATTATTTGGTTCAGATTTTAGTGGAGATTATTCATTCACTTCTTGGATGAAAGAATACATGGTTGAATATTTTGATGCATATCACATCCTTTGGAGCAGCATTATAGGACATGGAATCCTCACCTATGTCATTGGAGCAGATTTGATTGGTCACTTGAAGCTTGTATGCACTTGGAAAATGGTGGTCTACTTGCTTGGAGGTATAAGCACTTTCATGACTCTTTGATGAAGCATATCCTTGATGTACATTTTCATTATGTTGTTATGTACTTTGATGATATATATTTGGTACTCATGATGTTTGGAAGGATGCATACAAGAAAATGGGATCCAGGAATCCTCTTAACTAATGGTGTGGGTTGGAGAGCACTCTTAATTATTGGGGTGCAATACAAGCAATGGGACCCTGGAATAATTTTTATCTCATTGGTTTCAAATTTTTTGGGGAAACAAGCAGTATGGGAGATGGATTTTCCCACTTAATAAAGTGATTTTTATCAGAGTAGTGAAGCAGCAAGCATGGTGGTTCCTCTCTAAAATCTTCATGGAAACTCAAAGACTCAAGGTTGGGCAATTAAATGGCAACTTCAAAGAATTATATAGAAAGCAGGTTCTTCAACACCCATGTTTAAAATTGATTGAGGACAAGCAATATTGGGAAGAGAGGATTTGTCATGTCCCAAATTTGTCATTGGGTCACAATGGCCTAATCACATTGGCCCTATTCATTAGAGTTTGTCAATTTGATGCTAAAGGTCAAATAATTGCCAAGGAGAAAAATGACTAGTTTCCTAGGTTTGGGGTGGAAGCTTTGGGATTTGGAATAATGGGGATAATAAATGATGTTTGAACATTAGAATGGCATAAATATTTAATATAGGATCTAAATAAATATATACAAGTGAAAATCAAAGTGGCATTTGATCATGAAGACACATGGAGGAAGTGGGACCCACATATGGCTAGATTTCCCCACTACACTTGGCATCATTCTCTCACCAATTCGAATTCAAGGTGAATGGTAACATACTTGGGGGAGTCCAAAAGGTATTATTCATGGCATGACTCATCCAAGGTAGAAATATAGAGGAATATTAATTCCCATGGAAGAGGAAGAGGCAATTTGGAGCTAGTGAGACACTTGGGCTAGATTCCCTAGCTCTATGACAACAATGATGAAGATGCTATGACACCTATGACACAAATCAGACCTGAAGGCTGACATATGACATATATGACATGTCAGGGATAAAAATAGACTCCAAGAGGGCGCTCAAGGGTGTTAGGGCAGCTAAGATGCTTCCACATGTGATTTGGTGGAAGTGGGAGACTTGGAATTGTTGTACAAGTGGCGTTCTTTGGAATCTTTTCCCAACTTGAGTTGGCATGAGTCTCTTGGAAGGAATTCGACCCATGGAGGAAATTAGAAATTTATAAATGTCAATAACAAAGAATGAAACCAGCTTTTGATCATTTGTAGAATTTGCAATTGCATTTGTGAAGAGGGAGAGCTAGTGGATGACTAGTTTCTTGCTGTTAGAACAGTAACCACACTTAGTACCATAATCCATAAATTTTAATTATCCATGTGCTTAATTAAACCCTGTTTTGGATTAAGTGACTATAGTTGGTCAAAAACCCACTTTGAGAGTGTTCACACCCACTTCTGAGCAAACCAGTTCACCCAGCCTCCAGTTTTGTCCACAAGTGCGCCCTCATTTATTGCTGGTGCGCCCTCTCTCCTTGTTTTGGGGAATTTAGTTGACCAAGGGCGCTAGGGTGGATTTTTGCCCACTTTTGGCTAGATTTGGAGCATTTAATGCTCCCTTGGGCCCCCAAACCTCCTCTATTTGCTCACCCACGCCTGCCTTGAGCTAATTAATGACTCAGCATGCTTCAGCCACCTCCACACCAGAATTCGTAGCTGTTTGGGGTGATTGGGATTGAGTTGGACCCACCTAGGGGGGATTGAGGCCAATTTGGCATTGATGACTTGTATACTCAGCTTGAGCCACCTAATGCTCTCGATTTTCTCATGGATGTAATAAAAACCTGTTACTAACATTTTCACATGTTAGACAGTCAGTTAATCAAAGATTTGAGCATACATTGTGTGTAAATTTATCTTTTTTTTCAAATTTTTCCACTGTAATTGCAAATTAATTCGATTTTGTGAGGTTCTCCATAGCTCCTCGATCTTCTGTGATCAAAATACTCACATGGTATCAGAGCCATCGTGGAGTTAGTGAGTTGCAGGCCAACATTGAGCGTTGAACTGCATTCTAGAGAGGATTTCCAGACAAAAATTGAGTGTTTTTTGCAGGTGTTTCAGTAGTTTTCTCACCATCAACGCAGCAGTCATGGAAGCAAACCAAATGTTGCTCACACCCTTCAATTTTTTCGATTGGAAGGCTGAGATGGTCATCAAGCTGAGATCTAAGGGTCTCTATAGAGTGACCATGGGCACAGAAGTGGAGCCAAATTCTGCTGTGGAGAAAGCAAAGTACTACAATCGACTTGATGAAGCTTATGGATTGCTATGCCTGAGCATTTCAAGGGAACTCTTGTTTCATACAGACAGTTTGACAACTCCCAATGAAGTATGGGTGAAGCTAGAATCACTCTTTGGGAAAACTGATGAACTGAGAGGCCACCAGCTTGAAAACGAGCTCATTAGCTTGAGCCCAGCGCATTTTGAAACCATCCAGGAGTTCTTCACGAAATTCAAGTCACTGGTGCTTCAACTGCAACAATGTGGAATTGTTAAGAAGGAGGAACAACTGATTCTGTCCATCCTTTCGAAGCTAGGCCCAGAGTTTTCAATATTTGTTAGCACATTTCACTCAGCCAAAATGACCCTTCGAAATTGGCAAATGCCATCACTAGCTACCTTCATGGAGTGTCTCACTCAGGAGCAGGATAAACTAGTTCAGATGGGCACCATAAAATCAAAGGACCATGCATTGGCAATGGGTGTTTCAAATGCAAGCAAAGGAAAGCAGAAAGCCAAGAATTCGAAGCAGCAAGAGAAGAGGAAATTTGACAAGACCAAGTCTGCAGATGGGGGTTCGAATCTGTCAAAGGAGAAGGACAAGAAGGGAAAGGAAAAGACCAAATGCACCTATTGTCATAGGGGATGGCATCCAGAGAGCTCATGTATGAAGAAAACCATTGACTCAATGGCGCAGCTGCTGGAGAAAAACAACATCCCAGTCCCTGAGGGCGCAAGGAAGAAAGAGAGCACCTCAAACCCTGACAATAAGGAGAAGTGTCATGCTTTGGTAGCAGGTACTTCGAATCCCTCTTCCTTCATCATTGATTCAGGAGCTTCCAGACATATGGTTTCATCCAGAGAGCTCTTCTCCTCTTTGCATTCGAATGGTGGCCCAACAGTTCGAATGGGAGATGATTCAGAACTCCAAACCAAGGGGATTGGAAGGATTGACATGGAGCATGGCTATTTCAGTGATATGCTCTATGTACCTTCATTGGCTGCAAATTTGCTATCAGTATATCAAATGACTCATACAGGAGAAGCCAAGAGAGTGACATTCACTCCAGATTTGGTAGAAATCTCAGAAATTTCCTCAAATCAAGTTGTGGCAGTAGGGTATGCAGATCATGATGAGAGAATGTACAAATTCTCAAATTTCATTCCAAATTCTAGTGACCATGCTCTTGTCTCTCATGCCAACGAGACCTCCAAGTTGTGGCATGAAAGATTTGGCCACATGAACTACAAATATCTCCAGCAATTGCACAGGGACGAGATGGTGGAAGGGCTTCCAGAAATCAGATCATCGAATGGTGCATGCATTGGGTGTGTAGTTGGAAAGCATCCTGAGCGCAGCTATGAGAAGGGAATGGCAAGGAGAGCCACTCAACCACTTGGATTGGTACATTCAGACCTCATTGGTCCTCTTCCCACTCCATCATATGGTGGATCAAGGTATGTACTTACATTCATAGATGACTACTCTCGATTCTGCTGGGTTTACTTCCTTAAATTGAAGTCAGAAGTGTTTGAGAAACTGAAGATTTGGAAAGCCCTAGTGGAGAACCATAGTGGTCATAAGATAAAGATCCTTAGGACTGATAATGGAAAGGAATATGTGAATAATAACATTCAGCACCTTTGTGAGGAATGTGGCATCCAAATGCAACATTCAATCCCCTACACACCTCAGCAAAATGGTGTGGCAGAGAGGAAGAATAGATCTCTCAAGGAGATGGCTACTTGCATGATTGAAGCTAGGGATCTAAGCCCTAAGCTATGGGCTGAAGCCATCAATTGTGCTGCTCATATTCAGAACAGAGCCTTTCACAAATCAGTCAAAGGAAAAACCCCCTATGAGGCATGGTTTGGCCAAAAACCAAATGTGTCAAATTTCAGGATTTTTGGGTCTAGAGCATGGGCTCGAATTCCATCAGAAAAGAGGAAGGCTTTGGAGCCACAGAGTAGGGAATGTATCATGGTTGGATATGGTGAGGACACAAAGGGCTACAAGCTCTTTGACACATCCACACTTAAAACTTTCATTGAGAGAAGTGTGCAATTCGAAGAAGAACCAATTCCAGATTTTGAGCTTGCACCGGGGGAAAGCTCCTCTCCTCCACACCTTAATGAGATTAGTGATGATTCTACCTCTGATTTTTATGATATTGCTGAAGATGACATGGCTGAAGATGACATTGCTGTACATGAGTCACCATCAAGGCCCAAGTGGGCTGAAAAAATCATACAAGATGCAGGTGAATTGGCAGGCAATCCCCAAGAGCCTAGGAAGACTAGATCCCAAACAATCAATGCTTCCTTTGCAAATGAGAGTGAGCTTGCTGATCACTGTTATATGATGATTGGATCTGATCCAACATCATATCAGGAAGCTCATCATGATCCAAGGTGGAGGGCAGCAATGCAAGAAGAATTCCAATCTCTCCAAGAGAACAAAACATGGGATTTGGTGCCTCTTCCTCCCAAGAGGAAACTAGTGCAATGTAAGTGGATTTTTCGAACCAAACCTGTTGCTGATGGTTCTGATCTGAAGTATAAGGCTAGGTTAGTGGCTAAGGGCTACTCACAAATCCATGGTGTGGATTATACAGAGACCTTTGCACCGGTTGCAAAGATGGACTCAATTAGACTAGCTCTAGCCATGGCAGCTAGTAAAGGTTGGGAAGTTCACCACATGGATGTCAAAAGTGCATTCTTGCATGGTGAGCTACAGGAAGAGATATATATGCAGCAGCCTGAAGGATTCCAAGAGGATCCCACACTTGTATGCAGGTTGAAGAAGTCACTCTATGGACTCAAGCAAGCCCCCAGGGCTTGGTATGCCAAAATGGATGCTTTTTTGCTCTCAATTGGTTTCTGTCGATGCAAGTCTGATCCAAATGTTTATTTGCAGCATTGTGATGGTAATTTGCAGGTCATTGTACTGTATGTTGATGATCTCTTAATTACAGGGAGCTGCACCAAACAAATTGGCTCAATTAAAGCTTCTTTGCACAGTGAATTTGCCATGAGCGACCTAGGATTGCTAAGGCAATTTTTGGGTTTGGAAATTGAGGAATCTGAGAGAGGTATTTTGCTGAGTCAATCTAAGTATGCTTCAGACCTGTTATTCAAGTTCAAAATGGCTGAATGTAATGCAGCCAAGTGCCCATTCCTTTCAGGCATAAAACTAGGTGAATTTGAAGACTCTCCGGTGGTGGATTGCACACTCTATAGGCAGCTAGTTGGAAGTTTGCTGTACCTTACACATACAAGACCTGATTTGTCTTATGCTGTAAGTGCTGTAGCAAGGTATATGCAGCAGCCACATGAGATCCATTGGAAGGCAGCCAAAAGAATCCTTCATTATGTCCAAGGAACTAAGAGCTTCGGGGTACACTATGCAGCTGGTTCTTCACTTCAACTAGCTGGATTTTCTGATTCCGATTGGGCGGGAGATCCCATCGATAGAAAGTCCACTTCAGGTTTTGTGTTTATGTTTGCTGAAGGTCCTATTTGCTGGTCAAGTAAGAAACAGCATACAATTTCTCTTTCATCAGCAGAGGCCGAGTACAGGGCAGCAGTGAACGCAGCCACACAGTGTGTTTGGTTGCAAGGCATTCTTCGGGAGTTTGGTGTTGCTATTGATTCTCCAACCAATATTTGGGTGGATAATCAAAGTGCCATCAAGATATCTACTGATCCAGTACAGAGGCAAAGAACAAAGCACATTGAGATCCACATGCATTACATTCGGGGATTGGTGCATGACAGGGTGATTTCACTGCAGTATTGCCCATCCACCGAGCAAACTGCTGATATTTTCACCAAGTGCTTTACAGAGAAGACCTTCACTTACTTGAGATCTTTGCTTGGAGTGAGTGATGGATGGTGATTGCTGCAATTTAATTGCAGGTTCAGCCCCATGTCCATTTTTGAGGGAATTTTTTATCCCATGAGGTTTTACTTCTTTTCCTCGGTTCATATGGACAAATAAAATTTCTGTTTGTATTGAGGTGACTTGAGCCTTTGTTGCCAAGGCCTCCCACTTATCTTTCATGAGATGTACAAAGTTATGGTTAAGGGGGGGTGTTAGAACAGTAACCACACTTAGTACCATAATCCATAAATTTTAATTATCCATGTGCTTAATTAAACCATGTTTTGGATTAAGTGACTATAGTTGGTCAAAAACCCACTTTGAGAGTGTTCACACCCACTTCTGAGCAAACCAGTTCACCCAGCCTCCAGTTTTGTCCACAAGTGCGCCCTCATTTATTGCTGGTGCGCCCTCTCTCCTTGTTTTGGGGAATTTAGTTGACCAAGGGCGCTAGGGTGGATTTTTGCCCACTTTTGGCTAGATTTGGAGCATTTAATGCTCCCTTGGGCCCCCAAACCTCCTCTATTTGCTCACCCACACCTGCCTTGAGCTAATTAATGACTCAGCATGCTTCAGCCACCTCCACACCAGAATTCGTAGCTGTTTGGGGTGATTGGGATTGAGTTGGACCCACCTAGGGGGGATTGAGGCCAATTTGGCATTGATGACTTGTACACTCAGCTTGAGCCACCTAATGCTCTCGATTTTCTCATGGATGTAATAAAAACCTGTTACTAACATTTTCACATGTTAGACAGTCAGTTAATCAAAGATTTGAGCATACATTGTGTGTAAATTTATATTTTTTTTCAAATTGTTCCACTGTAATTGCAAATTAATTCGATTTTGTGAGGTTCTCCATAGCTCCTCGATCTTCTGTGATCAAAATACTCACACTTGCCTTGGCCAATTTTGAGGGTGAAAGATTCCCATACAAGTTGGTAATTGGAAAGACCATTCAGACCTTTCATTTGTATCTTTAATGGAGTCTTTATTTATAGTTTTAAGCTACAGGGAAGCTCATGGTTTCTTCTATTGCAGCTCACTCCTTCAACCATTTCCAGTTTTGATGGCATATTCTTGATCCTTGAGGGAGGGCATTTTTGGTGAGCTATTGTACTCTTTGGGGAATATTTTAATGCCCCATTTCTTTTTTAATATGAATTAAATACTCTTTTATTCATCTCCAAAAATTTTCAGGTCAAAATTTCAAGTAGAAATGTATAAATCTCATTTTTAATGGAAGAATAATGCCATTTCCCCACTACCTTGTTGTGAGACAATGTATTGATGATGATTTCAAATGAATGGATGATTATCTAATATATTTGTGATCAATATACTTCCATGGATGTCTTATAAAAATTTTATGTACTGTACTTGAGCATTTGAAGCATTTTTACTCAGTTTAGTTGTATTGGGAGGTGAAATAGTGCCATTTCCCCAAGGGTCGAATTGGGGATTTTTGCAGTTGAATGGGAGAGGGTGAGAACAGTTGTAATAATCCATTAATGGTGCATATTAAAATTTAATAAAATACTTAACACATTACATACCTCTGTTCATAAATTTGAGTGGTTTTGGAGGCATTTGGGAAGCCCTTTTTCAGTACTTACCCCAGGGGGATTTGAACCCCAAATTACTAGTAAAATTGCATAATTGGTCCAGAATCTTAAGAGAGTTTTAAGAGGTATTTTTGTGGACATATGTCATCCATAAACATCATATTCAAGTTATAATATCATTCATACACCTTCCTTGAATATTTGAAGGCATTTGGAGTCAATTTGAGACCTAGAGACCAATACTAGTCAAAAGAAAATCACTAGTAAAGTTACCTACATTGATCAGAATTGAAAGAGGATTTTCAGAAGTATTTTAAAGGTCCAAAGGCATCCTTGAAACACATATTTATTTTCTAATATCATTTATATACCTTCTTAGAAGATTTGGGATCATTTGGGACAAATTTGGGACCTAGAGATCAAAACTAGTCAAAAGTTGAATTAGGGAAAAAAATGGAAAATTGCAATTTTAATAAAATTCCTAAGAAGGGACATTACATAACACTAAAAAATAAATTAATTATTTATCCTAATTATTATCCCATACCTCATGCTTATTGTGTTTTCATTGGATGTCTAGTTTAGAACATCTCCCTTACCTAGTTCAATATCAAATATGAATCTATAAATATTTTGAGGAGTCCCATTTCCATCGTCCTTGTAGTGTCCAATCACAAGATGAGTTCTTCATACTCTACCACATTATTTTTTAATGCAAAATTCTAGCATGAAACCACGAGGGAACTCTTTTTACTTATGGAGAAACCATAAGTACCCTTGCATCATTTCCATGACTAATTCATTCCCCATAAAAACATAAAATCTAGAGACCATAGGGATCATCATATTCTTCTTCAAACATCAATTTTTCACACCCATTTATAGGATCTAGTTTATATTTGAGAAGGAAATTCCCAATGTAATATGAAATATATGATGAAAAGTTAGATTGAATCCTCAAGGCATTGAGGGTGTAGGTTATTTTAGGTTCCCCTATACAAGTACAAGTATCACCCCCAAAGATAACCACAATGGAATAATATAGGTCAAATTAAATATTGCCACCTAAAGAGTGTTATCAAATTAAGGATGATAATATGGAATACCCAGGGAGGTACCTGATAGGTCTCAACTTTGATAGGTAATAATCCTATTCCTAAGTATAATAAGGTAACAAATAATATTCAATAAAATTATTAACACATTGAGATATTGTCATGCATATCTAGCAATAAGAGTGTGATGGATAAAGTGTTTACCTCTTTCTTGTTTGATTTACCTTAGATTTGGTTAAAATATGATATAATGTGTGGACTAGGAAAATATGTGCTCAATGTAGGAGGAACATTGTGACAACTGAAGAACGTTGGAAGAAAGGATAAGTGTCAAAGATTCTAATCACCATGATATGGAGCCAAGTAAAGCCCCAATGTTGGCTACCAACACCATCATCGAGGCTCTTGGATCCTAATCACTGGTCATCATCCTAAATCATAGGGATGTGAATCTATCATGCCAAGTTTGAAACTCTAGTTTTTATATTTTTGAATTTGTAATAAATAGAAACCCATGGGCATAACCACAGGGGTTCAACTCTTATTTCTATTTTGAAGACACATCATATTTTCGAGTTACAATTTATATACCTCATGTGGATTATGAATAATTAAGATATTAATGAAGAACCGATGTTTATTTCATCTTGCAAGTTCTTGAGTTTTATTCGGATTCTTTCTCTACCTTGGAGAGGGCCCCCTCAAGCTAATATGGGAGTCTTATCAACTATGGTTAATGTAACTTAGATTAGCTTTCAATTTGTTTATGTTTTGTCAATGCTCTGTTTTCCTATAATATTCGATCTTAATGCTTGCAATTCATTTTATCATAATCTATAGTTTCCTACCAATTTAGTCTTTACAAAATTTCCTCTATGCTCTACCATTTCCTACATTATATTCAGTAATTTAGTTGTGATTCATTATTGGTTGTAGTTCCTTGGCTAATTCATTTCAATTTAGTAGTTGCTGCACGTTTTGTCATTTCATACACTTTTCAAATCATTTTTTTAATTTCAATTTAGTAGTCAATTCATGTTTTTCCATTTCACGGGCTTAGTTTATTTCAATTCAGTAGTTTCTTATCAATTTTCTCTTAGCATTTTAGTTCAATTACATAATCTTGAAAGTTATATAGTTATTTTTTTATATCAGTTTATTCAATTGTCATTTCCTTCATTCCAGTTAATTCATGTGTTCTGTTTTAATGTAGTAATTTCCCTACTTCCTTACAATAGAATAGAAACTCTTATTAGTTGGATAGATAGTGCAAATCACCTATTAAGTTTGTACAATACCATATTGGTAAGTAAAGTAAGAAGTTCTGATTGTAGCAATTAATGGTTTCTATATCAGTGATCCACCACTTTTTGGCACTATTGCTGAGGAGGTGCTAAAACTATAAGAGAAGACAAAACCTAAAAAAAAAGAACAAAATGAAAATTAAAAAACAAACAAACTATCCCTCCATAATATACATTCCTCCACGATGATGAAGGGGCGATTTTAGATTTCTTTTACCTAATGAACCTAGTATGACCAATATCATACCTAAATACTTCAGATTTGGAGGTTCTGATATTGCTGAAGGATTCAAAAACCCCTATTGCAGACTTTCCAAATCCCCTTGTAGATTTTGAAAACCCTCTCACTATTATAAGTAGTGAATCATATAAAATGGCAGATGAAGAGAAAGAATAAATATTTGAGTTTCCCACCATATGAACCAATGATCATTCTTAGATGAAAAACATAAACCCTACGATCCTGCCAACTTTCCACGGTTTAACTTTAGAGGACCCAAATATTTTTTGTTTTAATTTGAAGTAGTTTGTAGAGCCTATGACTATTCCTCATATGCTAAGAAACTTAAACTATTCCCTTCCACTATGAAATATCTAGCATTAATATGGTTTATGATCCTAGAAGGAATAACATTTTCTCATGGGATCAAATGAAACAAAAATTTATAGAGAAGTATAGGGATTATTGTAAATCCAAGTATACCAAAGATGAAATCTTTAGGATGGGCTAAGGAGAGAATGAGTCTCCAGAGGACTATGAACATAGGTTTCAATTGATCTACAAGAAAGCACATAACTACACCTTAGATGCTGAATCCTTGAAATTGGCGCTCCTCATAAGAGTGAGGGAGGATCAGATGGAACTCCTAAACCTTCTACCTAATGGAGATATATTTCAACAAGACTATGCGGACATTAAGTAGATATTCAAAAACTATTATAGGTCCAAGTTTAGTAGAAAGGGGAAGAGTACTAGGAATCCTATCTTCCAACCAAATAAGTCAACAACTCCAGCCCTTACTAAAACCGACTTAGGAAATATGATGGATTATATGAAGACACACATCTTTCAATCCCTTGCCATGCAGCTAGAATCCATGCAACTCAAAAGGAAACAATAAGAGGCTGCACAGACATTAGCTGTATTTTTCTCTAAATGAAAGAATAAACATTGGAAATGTCAATGCCCATTAAATGTGGTATATGTTTGTGGCCTATGCATAGGAAACCATCCAATAGATAAAATCCCACTACTACCTTCCTGTAAAGCAACTATGCAAGACCAGGGATCACATGACCCAATGGAGCAATTATATTTTGCTAATAAAAGGAGATCTATTTTTTCTAGGCCATTCCAACATAATAAGCAACCTTATGTTCCTACATATGGGAAACCACATCAGTATTCAAATTGGTGTTAGATGGGCCAACAATATTGGCCAATGCAAGCTCAAAACCCTTGGAAAAATGCTCAAAATTAGTATTACCAACCTCCATTTTATCCTTAACCACCTCATCCTTACCACCAATACCATCAAAATCAACAATATCTTGGTAATTTTTCACAGCCAAACTGGAATCAGTACCCTTCCTCGTTTAGTTGGAGACCTCAAAAACCTCAAGCTTCCCTAATAACTCCACCACAACAATCACAACAACCACCAAGACCACCCAAAATTGTAGCCCAACATTCACCAAATCCCAACAATAGCATGGAAATTCAACTTGTATATAATAATGAGATGGTTAACTTTCCAACCTATGTTGTAGATACTCTAGATCTAAATGAGGTAAAATTACAATTAGGAAGGGTAGTACAAGACCCTACACCACCTATTATGCCTAATAATCAACAGAGTCAAAACATACTTCCAACAAAATTGGACATGCCCATGGAAGAAAATATTGATAGGGATCCTCAACCACACACTATACAAAACCCCCCATTTCGTAAAAGAACGAATTCTAAAGTTGATGTTGAAACATAGAATGCTATTATTAATGAACTTAAACATATGATTATCCAAATTCCACTTCTCCAAGCAATTAGAGAAGTACCAATATGTAATAAGTTCATTAAAGAAACCTGTAACCAAATGCCCTGAAGAGGAAATGACCCCCCAATGATAAATATTATAGGGAAACTGGTAGACCTAATGTTGGGGAAATTCATCAATCCCAAGTACTTGGATCCAGGTTGTCATGTAGTGAATGTACACATCAATCAAACTTTATTACCAAAAACCCTCATCAATTTAGGGGCATCAATTAACGTGATGACTCAAGACACAATGGCAACCTTAAATATGACTTCATTTCTAAGGCATACCCTAAGAGTGCTAAAGCTAGCATAAACCTCAAATTTTCACCTAGAAGATATCTTAGAGGACATCATTGTAACTATAGAATCATGGGAATACCATGCTAACCTTATTGTCTTATAGGTCAAACCCAAACTAAGTGGCTATCCTCTTATCCTCGGTAGGTCTTGGATAACAACAATATATTCCTATATTGGTTGTAGAGAAAGGGATATGACCATCACTAGTGGACTGTCCAAAAAGAAAATTACCCTATACCTACCTTCCAGACCATTTGTTGATACATAATATCCTCTATGATTGGAGGATGATGATAATTACAATCAAACCATCTATCCTATCCTTAGAATAAACACATCTCTTATGCTTAGAAATGTTGATGAAGAGATGATTTTATCCAATTTTCTACAAAATATTTATCCTAACGTTGGTGCAATTGAACGTATTTTTTCAGCAGGTGAAGAAGAAATGATAGGGGATCATTGAGGCCTTGAGACTCCATGGAAAAGAGTATTCTATGTGGAATAGAAACCTCTTGTTGTTAATATAGTGGAGATTCTTCCTGGAAACACTTTGAAGATCAATAAGAACCTGAAGGTATACCAAGTACAACAAATGATTAAAGTCCTTACAGACTGAAGTGTAGCCTTTTCTTGGAGTTATACAGATATGAAAGGGATACATCTAGACATCTACAAACATGACATCTACATAAAAGAATATGTTTCTCCCATAAGATAACCATGGAGAAGGATGAATTTGGTATTGAAGGATATTTTCAAATAAGAGTTACAAAAGTTACTAGATGTTGGTTTCATCTATCCCATATCAGATAGTGAATGGGTGTCTCCTCTAGTGATAGTTCCAAATAACAGAGGCAATTGTAGAATCTGCGTGGACTATAGAGAGCTCAAAGAAGCAACAAAATAGGATAATTTCCCGCTACCTTTCATTGACCAAGTATTGGACAGTCTATTCGAGAAAAAGTTCTTTTCATTCCTAGATATTTTTAGCGGGTGCTACCATATCCAAATCCACCCAGAGGACCAAGACAAGACAACGTTCATATTTCCTTAGGGAACATTTGCATACCATGTTCTTCCATTTTGACTATGTAATGCCCCTGCAAATTTCTAGAGAGATGTCTTAAGGATCTTTATAGACATTATGAATGATAGCATAAAGATATACATGGATGAATTCACACCCTATGAAGAAGTCTTCCAACAATACTTAGATAATTTAGATTTTTCCCTTAAAGAAATGTATTGAAATGAGCTTATGTCTGAGCAATGAGAAATGTGAGATGCTCATGAATGAGGGCATAGCGCTCGACTACCATGTCTCTTCCCAGGGAATGAAGGTCAACCAAGACAATATTGAGGTCATTAAAAATCTACGTCCACGACTAAAGAAAAGAGATGTAAGAATATTCCTTGGGCAATCAGGATACTATAGGAGATTCATAGAAGGATTCAGGAAAACAACAAAACCCATGTTTGAACTACTGACTAAAGACGCAAATTTTGTATGGATAGAGAACTACATGGTAGCATTTGAACATCTCAAAGAAAATACAATCATAGCCACTATGCTTTGAGGAAAAAAATGAGGCCTACTATTCCACATACACTTAGCTGCCTCTGATAAGGCTATTAAGGAAGTTCTTGGAAACCAAGAGGATAAAAATCCATTTGCAATATACTATATCAACAAAACATTATCAGGATCTGAACTTAACTATACAATGACACAAAAATAATTCTTGGCTATCATTTACTCCATCAACAAGTTCAGATACTACATTACAAGCTATCCTATATTTGTGCACATAGAGCATTCATCAATAAGGTATTTTATGAACAAACCTAACACTAGTGGTATAATTATAACATGGCTACTACTCTTGCAAGAATTAGATTTGTCAATAATGGATAAACTAGGTAAACACAATGTTGTTGCAATTTTTTTATCAATACTAACCCATGTTATAGACAAATAATTAGTTGATGATGCTTTTCTAGATCAACACTTCTTTTCCATCTCTGTAGAAATTCCATGGTATGCTAGCATAGTAAAATTCCTAGTCTTTGGTAAGTATCCATAGCATTTCAATTATAAACAACGATGCAAGGTCATCAGAATGAGTGCCACCTATACTTGGATAAAAGGATTCCTATTCAAGAATGTACTAGATTAGATTCTAAGAATATGTATCAAGGAGGATGAAGTACATGACATCCTACATGCATGCCACAACGAACCTTGTGGAGGGAATTATGCAACAAACAAGAACAACCTAGAAGATCTTGTAGACAAGGTACTATTGGTCCACACTTCACAAGGATGCTAAGAAGTATGTATCAATATGTGATGATTGTCAGAGGATGGGGAAACCCATGCAAAGTGATGAGATGCCACTACAACCCCAAATAGCATTTGAACTATTTGAAAAATGGGGATTGGATTTTGTTGGGCCAATCAATCCACCATCCAATCAAAAGAATTACATTATGGTGTGTACTGACTACCTCACGAAGTGGGTAGAAGTAAAAGCACTTAGAACCTTATATGAGACAAGTTTAGAAAAATTCCTCACATAGAATATGTTTAAAAGGTTTGGAGTCCCAAGAGAAATGGTCTCAAACTAAGGAACACGATTTACATCAAATTTAATTGAAGACCTTATGGAAAGAAACAAAATCAAGAACACAAAGTGGTGAATCATTGATATAGAAACCATTAAAGGCTACAATCATGACTTCTTACTTTACTTACCAATCTGGGAATGTACAAACTTAAGAGTTGTTATGCACTATCTATACAATTGATAAGAGTTTCTACCCTATTGTAAGGAACAAAGGAAATTACTACATTAAAACAAAGTGCATGAATTAACTGGAATGAAGGAAATGAGATCTGAATAAATTGATCTATGGTATTTATATCATAAATAACTATCTACCTTTCAAGAGTATGCAATTGAACTAAAATGCTAAGAGAAACTTTATAAGCAACTATTGAATTAAAATGACAAAACTGAATGGAAATAAACTAAGTGTATGAAATGACAAAACATGAAGTAACTACTGAATTAAAATGAAAAAACTGAATTGAAATAAACTAAGTGTATGAAATGAAAACACATGAAGCAACTACTAAATTGCAATGCATTAGCCAAGGAACTACAACTAATAATTAATCATAGCTAAATTATTGAATACAACACAGGAAATGGCAAAGTATAAAGGAAATGTTGTAAAGACTATATTGATCGAAAACTACATAGTACGAGAAAATGAACTATAGGCATGAAGATTGAATCCTATAGGAATATAGAGCAATAGAAAAACATAAACTAATTGCAAGCTAATATAATTTACCTTAACCATAGTTGATAAGACTCTTGTATTACCTTGATGGGGTCCTCCCCAAGGTAGATACATGAATGCAAATGGAACTCAATAACTCACAAGATGAAATAAGCGCTGGTTCTTCATTAATATCTTAACTATTAATAATACACATGAAGTATATGAACTGTAACTCATAAATATAATGCATTCTCAAAACATAAATAAGATTTGAACCCCTATGGATATGCCCGGGGCTTTCTATTTATTACAAATTTAGAAAGATAAAAACCAGAGTTCAAAACTTGACAAGACATATTCACATCCCTATGATTTAGGATGACGAGGAGTGATTAGGATCCAAGAGTATCGATGATGGTGTTGGTATATAACATTGGGGATTCACTTGGCAGTGTATCATGGTGACTAGAATATTTGACACTTATCCTTTCTACAAACATTCTTTAGTTGCCACAATGTTCCTCCCACATTGAGCACATATTTTCCTAGTCCATGCATTATATCATATTTTAACCAAATATAAGGTAAATCAAAGAAGAACGAGGAAAACACTTTAGCCATCACACTCCTATTGCTAGACATTCATGAAAACCTCTCAATGTGTTAATAACTTAATTGATGCTAATATGTTACCTTATTATACTTAGGAATAGGATTATTGCTTATCAAAGTTGAGACCTATCAGTAACCAAAACGATAATGTATGTATTTTGGCCATAATTATGGAATAGGCCCACTTTGTAGTTGGTAGGTAACAAATATCCCTAATAGGTAGTTAAATAAAATAATATAATAATAAGAGGTAGTTGGCATAGGCCCCTTAGGAATACTCATTAGAAATTATAAATGTACACGAGTATAATTGTATGAGATATGTCGGATGGATTGTATTGTATCAAGCATATCTCATGGAGTGATTCCTTCCATAAGGAGTAATTGATGGAGTTATGCTACATTAATGGTTTTTCTCTATATCTTGGTGTTATTCTTATGGTGAATGTATATTGTTATTTCTTAAGTATAAGGGTTCTATATCATTGTAGTGATCCTTAACTTGGAAATTAAATTACAGAAATTTATATTAAACCCTTCTACTTCAAAAATAACGAGAGACATTCACCATAAGAATAACACAAATATATAGAGAAAGAATCTTAAGGTAGGGTAACAACATCAATTACTCCTTATGGAAGGAATCATTGCATGAGCTATGCTTGCTACAATACAATTCATCCATCATATCTCATACAATGATACTCATGTTTATTTATACTTTATCATGAGTATTCCTAATGGGACTATGCCAAATACTCATTATTATATTCTTTTCTTTAACTACCTAGTGGGGTTATTAATTACCCACCAACTACCAAGTTGGTCTATTCCTTAATTATGGCCACATTACATACCTTATCCTCTTGGGAACCTCCTTAGGTACCCCATACTATCCTCCCTAGGTACATAACATTCCACCTCCCTTTGCATGTCTTGTACTTGAAACATGGGAGGGATCCATATAATATGATCTACTAAGCAATGTAGACAACCAGTACCAAGCACGAGCATCCATCCATCCTAGTTAAATTTGGACATGGGTTCGAACTGCTTCCTTTCCACCTTGATTTTGATTTTGTTTGCTCGCCTAGTTCCATGTTGTTGTTGTGCTAGTATGATATCTCCATGCATTATTTTTAGTCTTCCATATGTTTCCTCTTAGGGTTCCATGTTTTTTTATGCTCCCAAGCTTGCCTATATGACCATTATTTCTCATGGTTGTGTGGATGTCAATAGACTGTAACCTTATCTATTGGTTCTTCTTTCATTGAATCTACAACCTGTAGTTCTTGGGTGTCTTGTATCTCCTTATATTCTTCTTTTATATCTCCTTCATGTGTTTTTGTAGTTGTCTCTTCTTTGGATCCAACATTGGAATTTTAATCTATCATGCTGGTAGAGACTTCATTTATTTTACGTGAAAGGATTTCTTCATTTTACCCCTTGTTCCCTTCTTTCTTAGTTAGAGAAATATCCCGCAATGCAATTTTCTTCTTCTTATACCAAATCTTCAAAAACTTCTTTTGCACATTAATATTAGTGGTACCAACTTATTCCATTAAAGGACTATACAAAACAATATCGATATTATCCATAACATAAAAATATGAATGCAACACATACTTATCCATAGTAACCTTCCAATATTTAAAAATTTGAACATTTTCACCACTTTGAATATGTTTTATTGGAACTAGCAATATTTTAGCCACTTTAACATTTATGAAATTATGTTTGCTACTAGGTTTTATAGAAACAATGAACTTATCTTAATGAATACATACATGAACATGCAATAGGAATTTGTCACATGAAAATTGTGAAAATCAGTTCACCTCCAAGAACTATTCAAGAAATTACACTCTCTCATAAGAAAAATCTCACACAACTAGTCAAAGACACAAAAATTATGCACAAGAGTAGATTTCTATATTAACTTCTCATGATAAAAATACATCAAAAAACCATATGAAAGTAATAGGATGATTTTAAATAAAATTACATCAGTAATTCGAATGGCTAAAGATTCCAAAAGAATCATCTCTCCATCATACTTGCTAAAAATGCCCATTCCCCCTAGGTGGCAAGTTGACTTTCCAAATCAGCCCAAAAGCTCATGAATTGAATAATAGGTGATCTGAAGGTGAAGTATGGACAAAAAAAATGCCAAATATGAAGTTTGGATGGAAATATCATTAAGGATAGTCTTGGGTGCAAAAAATAGTTTCCTAGGTAGACTAGCTTTCCCCCCATAGGGAAAAAGCAGCAAAAAAGTTCTAAAACTCATAAATGTGCCTTTCCTTCTAAGTCTTATCTAAAATCAGTTAGGAAATTGCCCAAGTGGCCTAGATGACTTGTGGTTCACACCTTGGATGTATTCTTATCCTCCCATGTTGCCTTGTGGCCCACACAAGGCAATTTCCTAGTCTATTACATAGATTTGACCATAAAAGATTAATTAGTCCATCTAATGTAAATAAATGATATGGTAGGAAGACTTAAATATTCCAACACACCCTCTTAATTTTGTCTTCAATGATCTAAATATCAGAAAATAAAATACTAAGGGCCCAGTAATAAGACTTGGTCACCCTGTACAATACTGTCAGTCCACAAAAACAAGGATAGAAGAAAAACCTCATGGGAAAAACCTCCCCTCAAAACATGGACATATCAAAATTGAAAGGTTGCTGATAAAAATTTCACTCCACCACATGTTCAACCATCACAAGCAGTGAGCTAAGATAGCTGAATGTCTTCTCTATGAAAGCCTTGGTGAAGATATCTGCAGTTTGCTCACCTGTGGGGCAATACTGCAAATCTATGATCTGATCATGCACTAGGCCTCTGATGTAGTGCATATGAAAATTTATTTGCTTGGTCCTATGCCTCTGTACTGGATCAAATGAAACTCTAATGGCACTTTGGTTGTCACAATAAATGACAGTAGGAGTACTGAAAGAAATCTCAAACTCAGACAAAATCCCTTGCAACCAAACACACTGTATAGCAACATTCATTGCTCCTTTGTACTCTATGTCCGCTGAAGATAGTTCTATGGCATTCTATTTCTCACTGGACCAATAAAAAGGGCCACCTCCAAGCATGAATACAAATCCTGATGTGGATTTCCTGTCAAGGCTATCACCAGCCCAATCTGAAGCTGTGAAGCCCAAGAGATCTAGGCTCGAATCTGTAGCATAGTGAATCCCATCACTCTTTGTGCCCTGCACATAATGAAGGATTTGTTTTGCAGCCCTCACATGTAGCTCATGTGGCTGCTCCATGTATCTTTATGCCACACTCACAGCATAAGCAACATCTGGTCGAGTGTGAGTCAAGTAGAGCAAGCTGCCAATCAACTGTCTATATAAAGTGCTGCCAAACAATGGTGTAGATTCTGCATCTTCTAGTCTAACTCCATAAAGGAATGGAGTCTTAGGAGGCTTGAAATCAGCCATATTAAACTTATTCAATAGATCATAAGCATACTTTGACTGACATAACTTGGTTCCTTCTTTTGTTTGAAAAATATCAAGCCCCAAAAATTGCTTAAGAATTCCTAAGTCACTCATGGAAAATGCTTGGTGCATTGCGGTCTTCAATGATGCTATTTGTTTAGTTCTATCACTTGTGATCAGAAAATCATCAACATACAACACTATTAACATTATAAAACCATCAGCAAGCTTCATATAGACATTTGGTTCAGATTTACACCGAACATAAGATTGTGACAGCAGGAAACTGTTATTCTTTGCATACCAAGCCCTAGGGGCTTGCTTGAGTCCATACAAAGATTTTTTCAACCTGAAAACAAGGTTTGGATCTGATGTGTACCCCTATGGCTGCTGCATATATATTTCTTCTTCAAGCTCCCCATGGAGGAAGGCACTTTTCACATCCATGTGATGTACTTCCCATCGCTTGGAAGCTGCCACTGCCAAAACTAGTCTAATGGAGTCTTTCTGAGCCACCGGTGAAAATGTTTCATTATAATCAAGTCCTTGGACCTGAGAATACCCCTTTTCTACCAGCCTTGCTATGTATTTAATGGATGTACCATCCACTGCACATTTGGTCTTATAAATCCACTTGCATCTCACCAACTTTCTGCCTGCGGGGAGATTGACTAGCTCCCAAGTTTCATTCTTCTGTAATGACTCAAACTACTCATCCATATAAATATGCCATATTGGGTCATGTGAGGATTCCTCATATGTTTTTGGATCATAATATATCATCATATATCATTTCTCATAAAGATAAGGATCATTCACATTGACATCAGTCTCAAACAGTGATCTAGTCCTTCTTTGGTCTCGAGGGTTGCCTACTAGTTCACCTGCTGCTTGCAAATTTTTTGAAGCCCAATTAGGACTTGTAGGTGAGTTAGCATCTACAAAAAAATGATCCTCATCATCAGAAATATTAGAATAAAAAATATCAAGAACATCACTTAATTCTTCTTCAGGTAGTGGTGGAGATGGTTCTCCAATTTCAGTGCTCTGAGAGGGCTCTTCCTCAAACTACACACTTCTTTCGATGAATTATTTATGAGTGGTCATGTTCAGAAACTTATAAAATTTGGAGTCCTTTGAATATCCAACAAATAAATATGGTTGGCTCTGGGGCTGCAATGCCCTCCTCTTCTCAAGTGGAATCCTAGCCCAAGCCTTTGAGCCAAAAATCCTGAAATGAGAGATGTCAGGTTTGTGACCTGTCCAAGCCTCAAAAGGAGTGATACCTTTGAGAGCTTTATGTGGCACTCTATTCTAAATGTAAGTGGAAAAATTTATTGCCTCATCCCATATCTTGGGAGACAATGCCTTTTCCTCAAGCATACCAGTAGCCATCTCCTTTAGAGACCTATTTTTCCTCTCAGCAACCCGATTCTGCTGAGTTGTATATGGAAATGTATGTTGCATCTGAATGCCTGAAGAGGCACAAAATTTCTGAAACTATGATTTTACATATTCACCACCATTATCATATCTTATAAATTTAATATTCCTACCAGACTGGTTCTCAACTGAGGCTTGAATAGCTTGAACAACCCAAACACTTCTGACTTTAACTTGATGAAATAAATACAACAATAACTGCTGAAGTCATCTATGAATGTGAGAATGTATTTTGCATGATTCAAGGTCTCATGAGGGAATGGAACTGATATGTCAATGTGTATAAGTTCTAATGGTGTAGTGTTTCTCTCAGTGGTGGATCTCCCATACTTATGCTCAGGGTGTTTTCCTAGGATGTAAGATTGACACACCTTTGGAAAATTTGATATTGGGAAACCCTATAACCATCTCTTTCTCATGAAGTTGGGAAAGGTATTTGTAGTTAAGGTGGCCAAATATTTCATGCCATAGCTTGTTGGACTCATTGGCATGGGTTAACAGAGCAGAAGGTTAGGGGTTTGGCACAAAATGAGAAAACTTGTAAATTCTAGAACAATGATCAACAATACCAAATGCAATAATTTTTCTTCTTGAAATTTCTGCTATCTCAACATCATTGGGGGTTAAGGTTACTCTCTTGGGAAGCCCTGTATGGGTCATCTGATAGAATGACAGTAGGTTTGCAACAAGTCTAGGGACATATAAAACATTATTAAATGACCCAAACTCGAGATCTATTCTACCTTTTCCTTTGCTAGAAGTTTCAGAATTGTCTCCCAATACAATATTCAGACCACTGGAAGAGTCAAGTGAAGTGAAAAACTTACTTGTAGACACCATGTGTCTTGATGCAATGGAATCAAGGATGAATGAAGAAGGTTTTGAAGTGATGGCCATAAATGCATGAACTCTCTCTTTGTCATCAGAATTTTTTCCTCCATCCTTCCTCCTTGCACTCTCTGGAAGAGGAATGTTGGCTTTCTCCAAGACTGATGTCAACTAGTCAATGGTTTTATTCATGCAAGAGCTTTTAGGATGAAATCCCCTGCTGCAATAATTGCACTTTGTCCTCTCATTCTTCTTGTTTGGATTCTTCTTGAAGTTGGATGTCTCTCCATTTGAAATCTGCTTGTCTTTCCTCTCACCGGTGGGCTTCTTGAAATTGCCCTTCTTCTTGCCTTTCGAACCTCTTGAATATCCAACATTCAGATAGTGGTCTTTGGATGGATTTTTAATGGCTCCCATCAAGACCAATTTGTCTTTTTCTTGTATTAAAGACTCCATGAATTCTGAAAGTGTTGGGCTCTTCCAATTTTTAATTGCTTTCTGGGTGGAATGGAAGGTCGAGGCAAAGATTGAATATTCAAGGCCAAGCTTGGAGAGAATGGCCAAAACTAATTGCTCATCTTTCTTATCTATACCACATTGCTTCAGCTATAATAAGAGAGACTTAAATTTGGAGAAAAAATCCTATAGATTATCAAAATTTTGCGGGCTCAAAGAGCTAGCTCGTTATCCAATTGGTGGCCTCTCAATTCATCGGTTTTCTCGAACAATTCTTGAAGTTTTAGCCATACATAATTGGGTGAAGTGAGGCCATAAAGATGAAATCGAAGCTCTCTGGATGTAGTGAGACATAAAAACCCATAGGCTTCATCCCTTCGATTATGCCATTTCGATTTCTCTACTGCTGAGGTTGGCTCAGCTTCAGTTTCCATGGTCACCCTATAGAGCCCTTTGCTCCTGAGTAGAATCTCCGTATGTGCTTTCCAATCAAAGTAATTGAAAGGAGTGAGGATGATATGTTGTGTGTGATCCATTGCTTCTTTGAAATAAACTTATTGACTAATTTTAGAACACTTATGGATTCCAAAATGCGCCCTGCAGAGAATAGAATTCACCCGGTAAATTGTTCAATGCACCCTTCCTGAGACTGTTGGATCCTGTAAGACAATCAAACATGAAAGGAATAGATTGATGGCTCTGTTACAATGTAATTTTCCACCTTGTGAGCATCAGCACTCTTTGGCCTACAGGATCCATTTCACTGACTCAGATCCACTTTATATCCTTCAGACACTATTTTTCCCTATTTTTTCCCTTGTATGCTAGCTGCATCATTACAGCGGGCGTACCCGCAATTTGCATCACTATAGCCCACGGGTAGCATGTAAAATAGTAAAAATCACTAGTTTATTACTTTTTACTCCTAAAAAGTGGTCATAGGGTGACCTTTCGCCCTCCATTTGCCTTGAAACGTCTCGATGTGTCCTTTCACTTACCTTTGGGAGGATTATATATTGAGCACATATAGCTTATAGATGGGAGGAGAAAGAAGAGCAAGAGAAATCTAGTGGATTTTTTTCCTATCTTGAGTCTACACTCATTGATCCTTGCAGTTGTGAACCCCTTATGTTCACCTTCCAAAATCCTATCTATTGGTAGAATTTTTTCCTACAGATAAGTCAAAATTCTCTTAACTTAAAGCAGATTCTTAACTGACTCTAAGGTAAGAACAAAACAAAACAAATGCTACCTTGAAATTCCTAAACTAACTTTCACAACAAGATTGCATGTATTCAGAAACAATGAAAGATATAACTCACCTTTCAATCTGACGTTTGTCCCGCTTCTAGCTCTTGATCCAAAAGCTCCAATGTAGAACATGTTCAGATCAAACAAAGAACAAGCATACAAGATTCCAAATACCTTGAAGTAAAGATTAGATTCAAATCTAGATTAGATACATTCCATGCTAAAGACTAGTACAATACACATGAAATGGGAAAAACAAGACAAGTTATCTTTATTACAAACTTGAAGAATGCTTACAAAGGTTGCTTGATGTCCAAGCCAATCCTCCAGCTCCAAGTGCTTACTCCTCTAGCTATCTCCACAATGCTGCAAGATCATAAGTTTGGTCCTTCTAAGAGTCCTCCCCCCTTCCCATGGAATACCTCTCTTTTATAGTGTATGGTAGGGTTAACCAACAAGAGAGATGGGTGGATCTAGGGAGCACATAGTGGATCAGGATTTCTAATCATAGAAAATGAGTTAGGATCGAATCAGGGATCCCAATCCTCCAATATCTCTCGAAAATCCAAAATCCCAAAAGCCATGGAAAAAGGGCTATAAAAAGAGTACCACACCCAGCAGTTTGAGAATAACGCGGTAGTACCGCATGGCAGGGACAAAGCATAGCGCGGTAGTGTAGACTACCGCGCACCTATAACTGAGCAAGGCATGGTAGTTAGGGTAAATAAAGTCTCAGCTGGGTGAAAACTTGCCAGGGTAAGTTTACCTTCAAGGTTCACTCATCATTTTTCTCTTCTGAGTGGTTTAAAGCAGTAGGGGAAGTGTCTTCAGCTTTTTTTGTGGTGGAGATGCAACACTGTGGAATATAGAGGTATAATAGATGCCCCCTAAAGTGTGAGGTCAGAAGGAACTGATGGCCGAAAGAATTTATGAATATAGTGTGCAGAGATAGCATCGAGGAGAGCGACAAGGAGATGAAACATAAACAAGGTGTTAGACATACCACCGAGGTGGGAATCCCCATGCTCGGAAACAAATGACTCAAAGCATGGATTCCAACCAATACATTGCAGATCCATGAGTACTAAGATGATATAGACTGTGGATAGATCGTGGCTACTATGAACAAGCGTAGATCCATGAGACAATAATGACACAGCCACAACCAATACAATAAGTGGATATGTGTGACAATACAAAGGACATCCCCATCACAACCTGGACGCAATCAAGATACAAGGGTGCACCCAGGGTCTTCTACCCAATCGCAAATGATACGAATCTAGCCATGTGATTACAAGGTGTTGAAGTCGAACATGGTAGAAACCATTTGATTACCGGTCAATGATGTGAACCGTTAACAAATGCGAGGGAAATCACCAATGATGACAATGATCCCCAAGGTATCTGAAGTACATCTCAATGAAATGCGAATATATGAGTTGATGTTGAGAATTTGAGAGATTGTTCGATCAGAGGTCAGTGATGTGAACCTACTGTCTAACATGAGGAAACCTGCCATTGAGGCATGCAGGTACCAAGGTACAAATGGTTTATCTCTAAGTCCAATTCCCGGATAGTGATTTGGCATCGACGGGAATAGACTCATCGAAGGTGGGCCATAATGATTCCCACATAATCGACACGAAATCAACACGAGCGATAAGATGATGAAACAATGGAGTATGTACTGACACAACGGAGGTTTGACACAATGAACGACTCTGAACAATGCAAACCTTTGAACATATAACGGCATGTAACATGACTTGGCAGCAGGGATTATTGAAAGCAGAGGATAGACACCGAATGAGTAGGCTCGTGGCTAGGGAGACGACTCAGGATGATGACCATAACTCAGTGAAAAATAGATACCCAGTATAGACAAGAGACAGACACATGCCATGTTCAAAGGTAACGACTGACAAGCTACCAAAAATAAACTTGACTTGTTTCCCCATATTCCCCCGACATGATAGACGAGTACCTCTTTGTTGTTTTTCAAGCTTGAAGAGGATAACAGATGCTGGGTGTAGCCCATCTCATAGATGAGTCCAATCTCACATGTTTTACGAACCTGAGAAAGGAGGGGTTCGTCCCAAAGTGGGTCCTTCGATGTTAAAATTTTAACGAGTCCAAGGAAGGAAAACTCGGTAGTTTTTCGCATTTAGAGAGCCTGAAAAACTTAAAGGAATCTCCACAATGTACTTTTTCGTAAATTTAGTCCCTCGATCCAGAAAAAGTGTAAAACAATTTCCGAGAGAACTCTCCCAGTCAAGATTGACTGAGGTATACCTTTCTCGTAAATAGTCTAGATGGGCCGAAAAAGGGGTAACCTATCACCGAATAGATGACCTTTCAAATACTTTTACAAGTGTGAAAGAGTCAAGCTCACTTGGCAATCTTTTCAATTTTAGGGAGTCTGAAAAGAGCTTAACTATGGACTCCAATGGTCTTTTTCGTAATTTTTTAATTATTCTGGTCCGAAAAAAAGAATAAAATACAACCAGGATAATACTTTCCTCATCGTTTAATGAGCATGAGTAAAGCCGACCGAACTCGACACCATTTACTTGCGTTTGACAAGCACGACATGGGTGTGAAAGCGCTTGGAATCTTTTTCAAGTTTTAATCCAGAGCATGAACAAGATAAAGTAGGCTCGAAATGAAGGTCAAACGATGAATAAATGCCAGTGTGAATATATCGCTTCTTAAAGGAGATCCTATCAATAAAGTGCTCATAAAACCGGATATTAGCAATGTGAAATGGGTTTTTATTTTAACCATATAAAATAATAATAATAAAAATAGGTGAAAAAGCTATAAAAGGATGGTTAAAAATAGAAATTTACCATTTCATTTGTGTTTTTACCCAAAGAGGAGATTTTACCCATTTGAGGAGCAAAAAATTCAAGGATCCATATCGGGAGTTTCAGGACACCGTCTCAACAACCGTCTGCGCCAGGTAAGAGCTCTGAAGCTTCTCTTTCATTTGATGTATGAATAAATTGCTTTCAGTAAGAAAATTTGATTTTTTGGGCGAGCTCTACTGGGAAAAAATTGCCCTTCACAGTACTGCATGGGGCCCATATCGGGAAACGCGGTACTGTTGAACAGTACCGCGCTGTGTATTTAAGCTGAAGCGCGGTACTGTGCAGTACCGCACGGCAAGACATGCCCTAGGCGCGATGAAGATGATTTTTAACATGACAAAATCATTTTTTCTCAAATTTTTTTTCTAAAACCAAGTTATTAAATAGTTACTAAATGTTTCCCATGCCCTTTTGCAGGTGTTTGAAACTTATTTGGAGCAAAATGGTCCTTTGGAAAGAAAGAGAACATGAAGCGAGTGATTTGGCGGCCGAAAATGACCTACCGACCGTGACCACATTGCGGGAGTGTGGTTTGTTGAAATTCTTTAAGACCAAAGGCATTCGTCAGCAAGCCAAACTTCTTACCCATCTTATCCAATTGTGGGACCCTGACATTCAAGCTTTCCGAGTGGGAGAACATGTTCTCGAAATTCAACTTGAGGATATTTACTTCCTTACGGGCCTCTCGAAAAGAGGGGCCCGAGTGAACTTTACTGGATACATAGCCTCAGAGATGAGCATAGATGCTTTGATTGCTCGGTACTGTCGTCAGGGTTCGAGTAAGAAAAGTGGGAAAGTGGTCATAAAAGATGTTACAAAACTTGCTTTAAAAACTGTTTTGTTCACCATCACACGTGCAGCAGGGAGTATGGGTCCGCATCAGGCGTCCCGTACACAGATGAATCTGGCAGTGGATTGTATGGCTGGAACAGTATTTAACTAGTGTGAGGCGGTGTTTACCAATATTAAAGAATAAGTGCACAAGTGTAGAGTTGGAGAGAACTCCCAATTTGGTTATGGGAGTATCCTAGTCACCTTCTTTTTGGCGAGGGTGCCATTGCTGCGTCCACAGATATCTATGCCCCACCGTCCACCTAATGAGCCATGGATGGCTCGATGGAGTGATTATGTAGGGCGTCTTGGGGGACCTCAGTGCTTGGCATTTGGTGAGTATTTCTTCTCCTGGCTCGAGGAGCAGATAGTTATGATCGATGACTACCCCTATGTAGGGGTGGACTTCCGCGAGGACATCGACTTGGCACTGCCAGAGGATGAAGATTGGGACAACTCAGGTATGACCTTCATGGATATATATTTTTTCCTTTTTGAATATATAATTTTTATTGCTTTTTTAGAATTTGTAAAGACTTCTAATGTACGTTCGCATGCATGTCGCAGATCGTGGACCACAGAGACCAGCTGGGTACTCGCCCTTACATCGCGGTGGTGTTGATCGCCAAGTTGTTCCTGACGAGGAGGAGGACGAAGATGAAGTAGGAGGTGTCCAGGACATAGAGAGGAACTTACAGGGGTTGACTCATGGTATCCCTGCTATGAGGATGGATGACGTCCCTTTACATCTCTAGTGGCATACTGTAGGTGTGCCTAGTCGTATTGGCCGATTTCTTCGTAGGGTGGCTCGAGCTGTAGTGTGTTATCACTAGCAGCGTGAGGATTCTGACAAGGGACATGATAGATCTCCTAGGTCTCCATAGATCATCTTTTTGTCTTTTGCAGCATGTATACGAGATGTAGGCTTTGAGAGCCAAATTTTTGTATGGGATTTGGTCCCAAATTTTGTCTTTGACACAAACTTTATATTTTCGAAAAACACTCTTATATACAGTGATATGGACCTATTTTCATGATCTATTTATTCACAATGACTTGTGCATTTTATCATTTATGATGTGTTTATGTATGGGCAAGATGCCAATCCAAAATGTAATTAACCAATGAATCAGCTATACAATTGAATTCTCTCGGTATGTGTTGATATGTAATGAAATTAAATGATTGTTCCAAGAGGTGTACTCTCCGAAATAAACGAAGTAGTATAGGATCGCAAACTGTGTAAACATGGTTTAGATGAGAAACCACGAGTTGGGAGTCTAAAAAGACTGATATGGAGTCAATTCCGAGTGAAGCAACCTCTGTCAAGAGACCAATGACTGCATGGTACTCTGCGATATTGTTGGTTGCAAGACCTAAACAATTGGCTCCTGAAGAAATCAACTTGCCAGTGGGGGAATAGATTACCCATGCTACAGAAGCGAGATTCCGGGTATGTTGGCTTGCACCGTCGGCGAATCGGAAGTAGGCAGACATCTGTGCATAAAATCACGAGTCAAAGTAAGAGTGGATACATGAGGTCCACGTGCACACCAAAAAATGAGTGAAAGAAAACTAAGTACATTATGTACAACAAGTAACCCGCGTAGGGAAACCTTACGCATAGAATCGTTTGAGGTATAGCCCATTGCAGGGCTGTGCCAATGGCGTACCATCACAATCGATTAGTTCATAAGCTCCTTTTTCCAGGACACATTTTACAATAAAGGGGTTGTACCACATAGATTCAAGTTTTCATTTTCCAAGCTTATCGTGCATTTGATCATATGTAAGTACAAGGTCACCTTCATTGAAAATCCGAGGTTGAACGGATTTGTCATATTGAGCTTTGACTCATTTTTTATGAGCTTCATTAGCTAAAGCAGCATCGTGGCGGGTTTCATCTACCTTGGCTAGGTATAGAAACCGTTCCTCTTCGGAAGTAGTGTGGGGAAGTAGCTCTATGGCTATCTTGAGTGATGGGATTTCACATTCAATCGGAAAAATGGCTTCTAGGCCATACACCAGTTGGAATGGTGTAAACCCAGTAGCACTTTTCACTGAGGTTCGGTATGCCCACAGTGCTGAGAATAGAGCTGAGTGCCAGTTGGATTTCTGGGTACCCACAATACGCTGAATCATTCGTTTCAGGACTTTGTTAATGGCTTCAACTTGGCCATTAGCTTATGGGTAATAGGGGGTTGAGTTTTCATGGCGAAAACCCAGCTTGGCACTTAGTTCTTTGATCATATGGTTCCTGAAATGGGAGCCATGATCGGTCACAATGGATTGTGGGACACCGAATCTAGCTATAATATGATTGAATATGAATTGCGCTGCTGTTTTGCCATCCTCAGCATACGTAGGCATCGCTTCAGCCCATTTTGTGAAATAGTCGACAGCTACTATGACATAGCTATGCCCCCTAGCTGAAGTGGGATTACAGTGCATGAAATCTATGCCCCATTTGGAAAAAGGGTCGATGGCAATAATAGGGTGGAGTGGAGCAGGGTGCGAGCATGTTTTACTATGAAAGAATTGACATGGAAGACACTTCTTGACTGTTTCAATGCAGTTTTTAAAAATTGAGGGCCAGAAGTATCCTGCTCGTAGTATTTTCTGGGCCGTAGCCATCCCAGAGAGATGACCACCACATGCCCCAGCATGGCAGTCATTAAGAACGTGTTCTGCCTCATCTAAGGTCAAACAGCGTTGAAGAACGGTGTCGACACCACGTCGACAAAGAGTATCGTTGACTATGAGGTAGTATTTTGTGTGATGTCAGATGCGTCGCCGTTCATCGTGAGTGAGGTCGGTGCAGAAGCGTTGGGTTTGGAGATATAATAGAATATCCCCGTACCACGCATCAGACGTGCTAATGAGAAACAACAATTCATCAGGGAGAGAATCGATGGGCTCGGATTGCTCGGTAGCATGGGGCAAAGTACAAATCAACTCTGCAAAGACCAAAGACTTCTTGGACTTGGCCTTGACAAATTCCAAGTCAAGCTCCTGAAGGATGATGATCCAATGAGAATATTTGCCCCCAAGCACTTGACGTGTGAGGATATAATACATTGGATTGAAATCGGCTATAACAGTGGTTTGGCGGAGTAGAATGTAATGACGAAATCTCTGGACAGCAAATACTGTTGGCAGAGCCAATTTTTCAACATGTGAATAATGAGATTCGGAGTCGAGAAGACTCTTACTAAGATAGTATACCACATGTTCTATGCCGTTTTGGTCTTCCTGGACTAGCACCATACCGATGGTGGAAGTCGAAGCCGCGAGATAAAGAATGTAGTCCCGTGTGTAATCGGGGGGTTGGATCACAGGATCTTTGGTTAAGGCTGCCTTTAGATTGTCAAAGGAGCGTTGGGATTCATCATCCCAGATAAAGGGAACGTTCTTCTTGAGAAGCCTCATGTAGCCTTTTGTTATCTAGGAAAGATTGCAGATGAAACGACGTAGAAAGTTTGCATGCCCTTACAAACATTGAAGTTCTGGAGTGTTGGTGGGTGAAAGCAGGGCTAAGATAGCTTCTACCTTCGCAGGATCTAATCGTATCCTGCTTTTGGAGACTATGAAGCCCAACAGTTTTCCGGCTTCTACACAAAAGACGCACTTATGCGGGTTCAAACATATATTGTAGCGACGGCACCTTTCGAAAATGGCACTTAAGTGGTCTGGATGGTCTTCCCGGGTCTGAGAGTGAGCAGGAAGATCATCAATATATGGTTCTACAATATGTTTGATGTCGTGAAATGTGTATGACATCGCTCGTTGGAAAGTTTCCCCAGCATTTTTGAGGCCAAAAGGTAACTTTCGATATGCAAAAACCCCCAAGGGCAGATAAAGGCCGTTTTGTGCTGGTCAGCTGGGAGGATATCGATCTAATTATAGCCAGAAAAGCCATCCATAAATGAAAAGAAGACACTCTCGACACAGTTATCGATGATCTGGTTGATGAACGGCGTTAGGTAGTTGTCCTTTGGACAAGTCTTGTTCAAGTCGCGGTAATCAACACAGACTCTAATCGTTCCCTGCTTCTTGGCTATGGGAACGATGTTGGATACCCATTCTGTCAATGGGACAGGATAGATAAAACCAGCACGCAAGATTTTTTCAACTTCTGCTTTAATAGCGGCTGCCTTGCGAGGATGGACGGGTTGAAGTTTTTTCCGAACAGGTCAGGTGCCAGGGAATGTTGGAATTTTTTGGACCACGATCGAGGGGTCAATTCCTGGCATTTCTTCATAACTCCAAGCAAAAACATCGCGGAAAGTTTTGAAGTAGGCACTATAGAACTCCATTTCAAGGGGAGTACATGTTTTGCCGATATGTACGTTTTCCACGATACCAGGCTTCACTGAAATATCGATGGGAGTGGTTTCCATAATATTAGCCAAGTTTCCTTCGGAAAAAACCTCGTCGAGGGGAGTGAGGAACTTGGTTTCAACCATCCCAAGTGAAGTACTGGGTTTTGTATCAGGCTCAAGTGGCTGAATGGTGGGGAATGAAGATCGATGATGAAAATCTCCCCATGATGGCTCATCACTGCACATAACCTCCATAATTGATTCATCAGTGGGAAAAATCAAATTGAGAGGATCGAAAAGTGGTGGGTATGGATGAGTTTCAGCCGAGAGTTGCACCACGGTGTGATGAGTAGGACAGTCGACCCAATCGATGTTTGATTGGATCGCTTGGTATGTTGCGAGGTTTCTGTTGAGAGGCATAGAGTTGCCGTAGTCTTCAATTTGAGAGGGACTCAGAATCACCCATGAATCATTGGAAGGGGTGACATTTGATGATATCATGTTGACTGGTTGAACATGGGTTCCCAGCTCTGGAAAAACTCCAATAAGGGATGATTCCTTCATGAGACCAACACCGATGTCTTGGAACCGGTACCGAGGTTGATCCAATAACGGGACGGTGTTGGTAGAGTTTGGATGGGAGTCTGGGATACATTAATCCAGTTGATCAATAGTGACAATTTTCCCTTCATGAGGAAATTGCACAATCCAGAAGACTGTAGATGCTATGGCGGTCATGGCGTAAAACCAGTTCCGGCCAAGGAGGAGATTGTAATCCAATGGTTCATCTACGACTTCAATATGTACGGATACTGTTTTTCCCCCCAGTTCAACACCAATTGAGGGAATGAGTCCATAAGGTTGAAAATCATGTCCATCAAACGCCCTGAGAGTAGTGGGAGAAGTCGTGACTTTGGGTGAGCCTAAGGCTCTCCAGCAGTTCAAAGACATGATCGACGTGGAAGCACCTTCGTCTAACATAGTGCGATGGATGATATTTCCATGGATTTTTGTGTGAACCTGGAAGGCTAACTGGTGAGAAAGTCGAGGTTTAGCGTGCTCCAAGTTAAACATGATGGAGTTTGAAGTATCTGGGTCCATTGCCCCCAGTGCTGAAAGTAGGGTTCTATACTGCGTGGGGCAGTGTTGGAGAACCTTGAGAGTCGACATGGCGTAGGGTGCTTGAGCTAGATCCTCAACAATATTGTAATTTTGGGCAGCTCGAGCATTGGGATTAAATGTCGCCTTTCATATGGTGCCCTTGGGTGGGCGTAGCACTGTATCCGTCAGCGGTCTCTCGATATGGAGATGGCCGGTAGGGGGGGGAATAGGAGTTGGATCTTCAACGGGAGATTTGCTTTTGGCTATCTCTGATTGTTTGTTTGAACTTGGAGGATTGTCATATGTCTTTGAACGAGTGGTGATATGAATCTCTTCATTACTCGTCATCAGGATTTCGCGGTTTGTGGACGTCTCTCTGCGGGTTGGATTGGTCGGGTTGCCCCCTTTTGGGGTTTCTTGGGAAACCACCTGCTATTGCTGTTGAGGGAAAGGGTCAGTTAACACTACCGGGCGAGAGGATCCTTTAACAAACTTGTTGACCTCATCCTTGTAGGGACAGTCACGCGTGTAATGATCATATTGACAAATTAGGCAGGGAAACTTAGCCTTTCGACGTGGTTTCTGGTCATTCTGGGTGGGTTGTGGCTTGGGGTTCTCCTGCTGGTTTTTATTAGGTTTACCACGATTGTTTTTCTTCTTTCCCCCGGATGGTTGTGACGTAGATTGTGTTATGTATAATTTTGTCCTACGGATAAGCCAAAACTCTCTTAACTTTAAAGCAGACTTTAAACTAACCTTAAAGCAAGAAACAAGTCAAAACAAATGCTACCTTGAATCCCTAAATCTAATAGACATCTCAGGATTAAAATGCTAAAGAGAGTAGAAGGAGTTTAACTGACCTTCTATCCAGACGCTTGTTTTTGGTATTTGCTCCAAGCTCCAAGCCCTCACAAGTGAACCTGTCAAAATGGAACCAAAACACAAGAATGCACTATTCTCTAGCAACCTGAAACATGAGTTAGGATCTAAATCTATGCAAGATACAAATCATATCATTAAAACAAGATTAACACAAATGATTTGGGAAAACAAGACAAGTTATTCCATTACAACTTGAAGAATACTTACAAAAGGTGCTTGATTCCCAAGCCAATCCTCTAGCTCCAAGTGTCTTCTCCTCTAGCTATCTCCACAATGCTGCAAGACCATAAGTTTGATACTCTCAAGAGTCCTCCCCTTTTTTCCAATGGCATGCCTCTCTTTTATAGTGAATGGTGAGGTTAACCAACAAGAGAGATGGGTGGATCTAAGGAGAGATAAGTGGATCAGGGTTTCTAATCGAAGGAGATGAGTTGAGATCGAATCAAGTACCCCAATCTTCGAAAATCCAAAATCCCACAAGCCAAGGGAAAAAATCTATTAAAAGAGTACCGCGTTTTGCAAAGACTGCAGAACGCGGCACTGCCGCGCTTTGGGGAAATAGCAGAACGCGGTAGTGTCTAGTACCGCATTTTGGCGAACTAGCAAGGCGCGGTAGTGTGTGTAAATAAAGTCTAAGGTGGGTCAAAAACTTGCCAGGGTGGATTCACCTTCAAGGTTGACTCATCATCTGTCTCTTCTGGATGGTTCAAAATAGTAGGGAACATGTCGTCAACTCGTTTTGTGATGGAGATGCGACACCGTGAAACATAGAGGTATAACAGATGCCCCCTAAAGTGTGAGGTCAGAAGGGACTGATGGCCGAAAGACTTTACGAATATAATGTGCAGAGATAGCATCGAGGAGAGCGACACTGAGCTGAAATAGAAACAAAGTGTTAGATATACCACCGATGCGGGCATTCCCATGCTCGAAAACAGATGACTCAAAGCATGGCTGCCGACCAATACATTGCAGATCCATGAGTACTGAGATAATGTAAACTGTGGATAGATCATGGCTACTATGAACAATCGTAGATCCATGAGACAATAATGACACAGCCACGACCAATACAATAAGTGGATCTGTGTGACAATACAAGGAACATCTCCATCGCAGCCTAGATGCAGTCAAAATGTAGAGGTGCATACAGGGTCTTCTACCCGATCGCAAAAAGATATGAATCTAACCATGTGATTACAAGGTGTTGAAGTCGAACATGGTAGAAACCATTTGATTACCGGTCAATGATGTGGACCGTTAACAAATGCGAGGGAGATCACCAATGATGACAATGATTCCCAAGGTATCAATAGTACATCTCAACGAAATGCGAATGAATGAGTTGATGTCGAGCATCCGAGAGATTGCTTGATCAGAGGTTAATGATGTGAACTTGCTGTCAAACACGAGGAAACCTGCCATTGAGGCATGCAGGTACCAAGGTACTAATGGTTGATCTCTAAGTCTAATTCCCGGATATTGATTTGGTGTCGACAGGAATAGACTTGTCGAAGGTGGGCCATGATGATTCCCACATCATCGACACGAAATCTACACATATGATAGGATGATGAAGCAATGGAGTATGTACTGACACAGCGGAGGCCTGACACAATGAATGACTCGAAACGATGCAACCCTTTGAACATGTAACGGCATGTAACAGGACTTGGCAGCAGGGTTTATTAATAAATAGAGGATAGACACCGGATGAGTGGAATCGTGGCCAGGGAGACGACCCATGATGATGACTATAACTCAATGAAAGACGGATACCCAAATATAGACAAGAGATGGACACATGCCATGTTCAAAGGTAACGACTGACAAGCTGCCATAGATAAACTTGACTTATTCTCCCATATTTCCCCGACATGATGGACGAGTACCTCTTTCTTGTTTTACGAGCTTGAAGAGGATAACAGATGCTCAGTGTAGCTCATCTCATGGATGAGTCCAATCCCACATGTTTTACGAACCTGAGAAAGGAGGGGTTCGTCCCAAAGTAGGTCCTTCGATGTTAATATTTTAACGAGTCCAAGGAAGGAAAACTCGGTAGTTTTTTCATATTTAGAGAGCCTGAAAAACTTAAAGGAAGCTCCATAATGTACTTTTTCATAAAATTTAGTCCCTCGATCCCGAAAAAGTGTAAAACAATTCCCGAGAGAACTCTCCCAGCCGAGATCGACCGAGGTATACCTTTCTCGTAAATAGTCTAGACGGGCCGAAAAAGGGGTAACCTATCACCGAATAGACGACCTTTCAAATACTTTTACAAGTGTGAAAGAGTCAAGATCACTTGGCAATCTTTTCAATTTTAAGGAGTCTGAAAAGAGCTTAACTATGGACTCCTATGGTCTTTTTCATAAATTTTAAATTATTCTGGTCCGAAAAAAGAATAAAATACAACCAGGATAATACTTTCCTCATCGTTTAACGAGCATGAGTAAAGCTGACCGTACTCAACACTGTTTACTTGAGTTTGACAAGCATGACACGGGTGTAAAAGCGCTTGGAATCTTTTTCAAGTTTTAAATCCAGAGCACGAAAAAGATAAAGTGGGCTCAAAATGAAGGTCAAATTACGAATAAACACCGGTGTGAATGCATCTCATTTCTACCACGGATCCTGTCAATAAATGCTCAAAAAATGGACATTAGCAATGTGAACAAGGGTTTATTTCAATTATTTGAAATAGTAATTAATTAATTAATTAAAAAATGTGAAAAAATGCTATATAAGGAATGGTAAAAATAGAAATTACTATTCATTTGTGTTTTTTACCCAAAGGAGACATTTTCACCCATTTTGGAGCAAGATTTCAAGGATCCATACCGGGAGTTCTGGGACACCATTTCGACCGCCGTCTGTGCCAGGTAAGAGTGCTTGAGCCCCTCTTTCATTTCATATAAGAAATTTTTGCTTTCACCAGGAAAAAATTAATTTTTTAGCAAGCCCTTTTGGGCAAGAATCGCCCTCCACACTACCACGTGGGGGCCCTATCGAAAGATGCAGTACTGTTGAACAGTACCGCTTTGTATCCTCAAACTTAGGCGCGGTAGTGTGGACTGCCGCGCAGCAGTGTGTCCTCCAGGCGTGGCACAGGCGAATCTCTAGTTCAAAAAATCAAAATTTCTCCAATTTTTTGCTGGAAGTAAGTTGTTAAATAGTTACTAATTGTTTTGTTTGCCCTTTTGCAGGGATTTGCAACTTATTCGGAGCAAAATGGTAAGTTGGAAAGAAAGAGAGCATGAAGCGGATGATTTTGCAGCCGAAAATGACTTACCAACCGTGACCGCATTGCGAGAATGTGGTTTGCTAAAGTTCTTCAAAACCAAAGGGATCCGCCAACAACCTAAGCTCCTTACTCATCTTATCCAATTATGGGACTCTGACATTCAAGCTTTCCAAGTGGGAGAGCATGTGCTTGAAATCCAACTTGAGGATATTTATTTCCTCACGGGCCTCTCGAAAAGAGGGGCTCGGGTGAATTTTACTGGGTACACAGCTTCAGAATCAAGCACAGATGACTTGATTTCTCGATATTGCCAGGCAGGTTCGAGTAAGAAAAGTGGGAAAGTGGCTATAAAGGAGGTCATAAATCTTCCTGTAAAAACCGTGCTATTCACTATCATGCGTGCAGCGGGAAGCGTGAGTCCTCATCAGGCATCCCGCATGCAGGTGAATCTCGCAGCAGAGTGCATGGGAGGAACAGTTTTCAACTGGTGTGATGCAGTGTTGTCCAATTTGAAGGAACAGGTGCACAAGTGTAGGACTGGGAAAAATACCCAGTTTGGCTATGGGAGCATCCTGGTCACTTTCTTTCTGGCGAGGGTGCCACTACTGCGCCCACAGATATCTATGCCCCCTCGTCCACCTACTGAGCCATGGATGGCTCGATGGAGTGACTATGCTGGACGTCTCGGGGGACCTCAGCGGTTAGCCTTTGGAGAGGACTTCTTCTCTTGGCTAGAGGAGCAGATAGTCATGATTGATGACTATCCCTATTCAGGGGTAGATTTCCGTGAGGATATCGACTTGGCATTGCCGGAGGATGATGATTGGGACAACTCTGGTATGACCTTTATGGATATGTATTTTTTCCTTTTTGAATATTTAATTTTTATTGCTTTTTTAGAATGTGTAAAAGACGCCTAACATATATTCGCATGCATGTTGCAGACCGTGGACCACAGAGGCCAGCTGGATACTCTCCACTACGTCGTGGCGGTGTGGATCGTCAAGCTGCTCCTGACGAAGAGGAAGATGAAGACGAGGCAGGAGGTGTCCGGGACATTGAGTGGAACCTGCAGGGATTGACCCATGGTATCCCTGCTATGCGGATGGATGACGTTCCTTACCACCTTCAGCGGCATACTGTGGGTGTACCTGGTCGTATCAGTCGACTTCTTCGCAGGGTGGTTCGAGCTGTGGTGTGTTACCACCAGCAGCGGGAGGAGTCTGATGAGGGACATGATAGGTCTCCTAGGTCTCCATAGATGGTCCTTTGATCTTTTTGCGGCATGTATGCGATATGTAGGCTTTGAGGACCAATTTTTTGTATATGGGATTTGATCCCCAATTTTTTCTTTGACACAAACTTTATGTATTTTTGAAAAAACACACTCTTATATATGGTGATATGGACCTATTTATGATCTAAATATTTACAATGACTTGTGCATTTTCTTTTTATATGATGTTTTCATGTGTGGGCAATATGCCAATCCAAAATATAATTAGCCAATGAATCGGCAATACAATTGAAATCTCTCGGTATGTGTTGATATGTGATAAAATCAAATGACCGTTCCAAGAGGCGTACTCTTCGAAATAAACGAAGTAATGTAGGATCGCGAACTGTGTAAATACGGTTTAGATGAGAAACCACGAGTTGGGAGTCTAAAAAGACTGATAAGGAGTCAATCCCGAGTGAAGAAACCTCTGTTAAGAGACCAATGACTGCATGGTACTCTGTGATATTGTTGGTTGCAGGACCTAAACAATTGGCTCCTGAAGAAATCAACTCGCCAGTGGGGGAATAAATCACCCATGCTACGGAAGCGATATTCCGGGTATGTCTGCTAGCACCGTCGGCGAATCCAAAGTAGGCAGACATATGCGCATAAAGTCACGAGTCAAAGTAAGAGTAGATACATGAGGCCCACGCGCGCACTAAAAAGAAAGCAAAAAGCAAATTAAGTACATTATGTACAACAAATAACCCGCGTAGGGTAACCTCACGCGTAGAAACGTTTGAGGTATAGCCCGTTGCGGGGCCGTGCCAATGGCGTACCATCACAATCGACTAGTTCATAGGCTCCTTTTTCTAAGACACGTTTTACAATGAAGGGGCCGTACCACATAGATTCAAGTTTACCTTTTCCAAGCTTATCATGCATCTGATCATATGTAAGTACGAGGTCACCCTCATTGAAGATCCGAGGTTGAACGGATTTTTCGTATTGAGCTTTGACGCGTTTTTTGTGAGCTTCATTAGCCAAAGCGGCGTCGCGGCGGGTTTCATCTAGCTTGGCTAGGTATAGAAACCGTTCTTCTTCGGAAGTAGTGTGTGGAAGTAGCTCTATGGCTATCTTGAGTGGTGGAATTTCACATTCAATTGGGAGAATGGCTTCTAGGCCGTACACCAGTTGAAATGGTGTAAACCCAGTGGCACTTTTCACTGAGGTTCAGTATGCCCACAGTGCTGAGAATAGAGCTGAGTGCCAATTGGATTTTTGGGTACCCACAATGCGCTGAATCATTCGTTTCAGGACTTTATTAATGGCTTCAACTTGGCCATTAGCTTGTGGGTAATATGGGGTTGAGTTTTCGTGGCGAAAACCCAGTTTGGCACTTAGTTCTTCGATCATATGGTTCCTGAAATGGGAACCATGATCGGTCACAATAGACTGTGGGACACCGAATCTAGCTATAATATGATTGAATATGAACTGCGCCGCTGTTTTGCCGTCTTCAGCATATGTAGGCATCGCTTCAGCCCATTTTGTAAAGTAGTCAACAGCTACTATGACATAGCTATGCCCCCCGGATGAAGTGGGCTTACAGTGCATAAAATCGATGCCCCATTTGGAGAAGGGGCCGACGGCAATGACAGGATGGAGTGGAGCAGGATGCGAGCGTGCTTTGCTGTGAAAGAATTGACATGGCGGACACTTCTTGACTGTTTCAATGCAGTATTTGAAAATTGAGGGCCAGAAGTATCCTGCTTGCAGTATTTTCTGGGCCGTAGCCATCCCAGAGAGATGACCACCACATGCTCCAGTGTGGCAGTCGTTGAGAACGCGTTCCGCCTCATCTAAGGTCAAACAGCATCGAAGGACAGTGTCGACACCACGTCGATACAGAGTATCGTTCACTATAAGGTAGTATTTTGCGTGATGTCTGATACGTCGTCGTTCATCGCGGGTGAGATCAGGACGGAAGCGTTGGGTTTGGAGATATAAGAGAATATCCCCATACCATGGATCAGACGTGCTAATGAGGAACAATGATTCGCCGGGAAGAGAATCAATGGGCTCGGATTGCTCAGTAGCACGGGGCAGGTTACAAATTAATTCAACAAAGACCAGAGATTTCTTAGACTTGGCTTTGACAAATTCCAAGTCAAACTCTTGGAGGATGACAATCCAATGGGAGTACTTGCCCCCAAGCACTTGTCGTGTGAGGATGTAGTACATTGGATTGAAATCGGCGATGACGGTGGTCCGGCGGAGTAAGATGTAATGACGGAATCTATGGACAGCAAATACTGTTGCCAGAGCCAACTTTTCAACATGTGAGTAGCGAGTTTCAGAGTCGAGAAGACTCTTGCTAAGATAATACACCACATGTTCTATGCCGTTGTGATCTTCCTGGACTAACACCATACCAATGGTGGAAATCGAGGCTGCGAGATAAAGGATGTAGTCCTGTGTGTAGTTGGGGGGTTGAATCATAGGATCTTTGGTTAAGGCTGCCTTTAAATTGTCAAAGGAGCGTTGGGCTTCGTCATCCCATATGAAGGGAATATTCTTCTTAAGAAGCCGCATGTAGCCTTTTGTTATCTCGGACAGATTGCAGATAAAACGGCGTAGAAAGTTTGCATGCCCTTGCAAACATTGAAGTTATGGAATATTGGTAGGTGACGGCAGGGCTATGATAGCTGCTACCTTTGCGGGATCTAGACGTATCCTGTCTTTGGAGACTATGAAGCCCAATAGTTTTCCGGCTTCTACACAGAAGACGCACTTATGCGGGTTCAAACGTATATTGTAGCGCCGGCACCTTTCGAAAATGGCACTCAAGTGATCTGGATGTTCTTCCCGAGTTCGAGAGTGAGCAGGAAGGTCATCAAGATATGGCTCTACGATATGTTTGATGTCATGGAATGCGTAGGACATCGCCCGTTGGAAAGTTGCCCCGGCATTTTTGAGGCCGAAAGGTAACTTTCGATATGCAAAGATCCCCCAAGGGCAGATAAAGGCCATTTTGTGTTGGTCGGCTGGGAGGATATCGATCTGATTATAGCCAGAGAAGCCATCCATAAATGAAAAGATAATGCTTCCGGCACAGTTATCGATGATCTGGTCGATAAACGGAGTTGGGTAGTTGTCCTTGGGACAAGCCTTGTTCAAATCACGGTAATCAACACAGACTCTAATCATTCCCTGTTTCTTGGCTACGGGAATGATGTTGGATACCCATTCTGTCAATGGGACAGGATAGATAAAACCAGCACGCAAAAGTTTTTCAACTTCTGCTTTAATGGCGGCTGCCTTACGAGGATGAACGGGTCGAAGCTTTTGCCGAACAGGTCGGGCGCCAAGGAAAGTTGGAATTTCGTGGACCACAATCGACGGGTCAATCCCTGGCATCTCTTCATAACTCCAAGCAAAAACATCGCGGAAAGTTTTAAAGTAGGCATTATAGAACTCCGTTTCGAGAGGAGTACATGTTTTGCCAATGTGTACGTTTTCCACGATACCAGGCTTTACCGAAATATCGATGGGAGTGGTTGCCATAAGGTTGTCCAAGTTGCCTTCGGAGAATACTTCGTCAAGGGAAGTGGGGAACTTGGTTTGCACCATCCCAAGTGAAGCACTGGATTTGGTATCAGGCTCAAGTGACTGAATGGTGGGGAATGAAGATCGATGATGAAAATCGCCCCAAGGTGGCTCATCACCGCACATAACCTCTATGATTGATTCGTCAGTGGGAAAAATCAAGTTGAGAGGATCAAAAAATGGTGGGTGAGTTTCAGTCGAGAGCTGTGCCACTGTGTGATCAGTAGAACAGTCGACCCAATCTGTGGCTGATTGGATCGCGTCATATGCTGCAAGGTTTCTGTTCAAAGGCATGGAATTGCCATAGCCTTGGATCTGAGTAGGACTCGGGATCACCCATGAATCATCGGAAGGGGTGACATGCGATGAAATCATGTTGACTGGTTGAAGATGGGTTCCCAGCTCTGGAAAAACTCCAATGAGGGATGAATCCTTCATGAGACCAACACCTATGTCTTGGAACCGGTACCGAGGTTGATCCAATAACGGGACGGTATTGGTGGAGTTCGGATGGGAGTCTAGGATACAGTAATCCAGTTGATCAATAGTGACAATTTTCCCTTCATGAGGAAATTGTACAATCCGGAAGACTGTAGATGCTATGGCGGTCATGGCATAGAACCAGTTCCGACCAAGTAGGAGATTGTAATCCAAAGGTGCATCTACGACTTCGATGTGTACGGATACTGTCTTGCCCCCCAGTTCAACACCGATTGAGGGAATGAGTCCATATGGTTGAAAACCATGTCCATCAAACACCCTAAGAGTAGTGGGAGAAGTTGTGACCTCGGGTGAGCCTAAGGCTCTCCAGCAGTTCAAAGACATAATCGACGTGGAAGCACCCTCATCTAACACAGTGCGGTGGATGACATTTCCATGGATTTTTGTATGCACCTGGAAGGCTAACTGATGAGAAAGCCTAGGTTTAGCATGCTCCAAGTTAAACATGATGGAGTTTGAAGTATCTGGGTCCAGTGGCCCCAGTGCTGAAAGTAGGGTTCTACGCTGCGTGGGGCAGTGTTGGAGAACCTCGAGAGTCGACATAGCGCAAGGTGCTTGAGCCAAATCCTCAACAATGTTGTAGTTTTGGGCAGCTCGCGCATTCGGATTGAATGTCGCCTTTCGTATGGTGCCCTTGGGTGGGCGTAGCACTGTATCCATAAGTGGTCTCTCGATATGGAGATGACCGTTAGGAGGGGGAATAGGAATCGGATCTTCAACAGGAGATTTGCCTTTGGTTATCTCCGATTGTTTGTTTGAACTTGGAGGATTGTCATACGTCTTTGAACGAGTGGTAATATTAATCTCCTCATTACTTGTCATTAGGATTTCGCGGTTTGTGGACGTCTCTCCACGGGAAGGATTGGTCGGATTGCCCCCTTGTGGGGATTCTTGGGCAACCATTTGCTGTTGCTGTTGGGGGAAAGGGTCAATTAGCACTGCAGGGCGAGAGGATCCTTTAACAAACTTATGGACCTCGTCCTTGTAGGGACAATCACGCGTATAATGATCATCTTGACAAATCAAGCAGGGAAACTTAGCTTTCCGACGTGGCTTCTGGTCATTCTGGGTAGGTTGTGGCTTGGGGTTCTCCTGCTGGTTCTTCTTGGGTTTACCACGATTGTTTTTCTTCTTTCCTCCGGATGGTTGTGATGTAGATTGGACTGCATTCACTTCGGAGGAGACAGCAGGAGAGGCGGAAGCTTTTGAAGCGGCCTGGGTAAAAGCGGGGAAAGCAGAAGCTTGTTGTCCCGTGGAGTTGGTAGCAGGCTGAGCCTTGACTGAACCAACAATACCATCAATGGGTGGTTCAGTGGTAGGCTTTGTAGCATCAGTGTGAACGCGGGAGGCATGTGGAATAAGTTCATGTAAAGTACCGGATTGAGTATATACCAAATCCATGTATTGTGCTGCCGAGATGGCTTGTTCTTCTGTAACCGGTCCGCGCATAGCAATATCTCTGGCTATGGGAGGCAAAAAGGATTTCGTAAACCAATCAGCAAGTAGCTGATCCGGAATAGGTGCCTTTATTAGCCTACGGCGTCTTCGCCACTCATGGATGTGATCCGAAATATGTGTAGAAGTGGTTTGACGTAGTGAAGTTAGCAGTTCTGTTCTAGTCTCATACCGGATGGGAAGCTGGAAATGTGTCAGAAACTGCATAGCCAAACTGTTGAAATCACGAAAAGAGTGTTGTGGCAGCTCGATATACCATTTTGCTGCCGTTCCGGTGAGCGTGCGTTGGAAGAGCCGAAGTCGGATGGAATCATCCATCAAGGAGTTGGATGAACACCAAAGATGGAAGGTCATCACGTGGTTCTTGGGGTCTTCCCCGGGTTTGGCATCGAACTTAGGAATGTCCGATGGTAGTTTGGCTGGGATAGGTGGCCAGTGAGATTCGTGCCAAATAGGATCGTTGATAAGCCTCGACAAATCAGGTAGATCAAGTGTGGCCAAAAAGGGAAGTTGACGGTTGGTCTGCAGGAATGAGTAATAACCATGTGGTGCTGAGAACCCTGGAGGGCCCTGCATAGCATACTGCTGTGTGTTATACCCATATGAGTTTCCCGCGGGATACTGCTGGAAATTCTGTGGATGGTAGGCCATCTGGTTAACCGGTTGATTGTAAGCAACCGGTTGGTGAGTGTTCTGCTGAGTGGGTATAGTACCCTGAGGCTGTTAATACCCAGGAATGGTTGCTGTTCCTTGTTGGGGAAAGGTTCCTTGGAATTGTTGTGTTCCAGGGATGTTACCACTATACTGTGCAAGTGGAGGATTTCCCATAGCAGGGTTGGGGGGTGGCTGCGACGGTGGTGTCCATGGAAGGCTCGTTCCTGCTTAAGGAGTGGGTGGAAATTGAAGTGATGGGTTCCATGGAGCTGTAGCAGCTGAAGGGTAAGGGAAACCAGAATTCAAGTTGGGGGAGATCTGAGATTGCCCCCCAGCTTGGTTCCAGTTTCTGAAAAGTGAATATCCCCCACTCTGTGGGATTTGATGATCCCAAGAAGGAAGCATGCCTGACAGGGGTTGTTGAGAGTAAGGCCCGGTTGGAACACCGAAATAAAGTTGCCCACTGCCAGGTGGATTGTACATACCGAACTGAGTAGATGCTATTGGTTGGGAAGCTTGTTGGATCGAGCCAATAGGTTGTCCACCAGCAGTTAGGTTGGATGGCCCTATATGAGGAGGCTGTTGACTGGGAAGTGGATTCCCAGCAAAAGGTTGTCCTCCAACTGGTTGGGTTGATGGCCCACCAGTTGGAGGTTGTTGACTCGGAACAGGGTTTCCAACAAAAGGTTGTCCACCAACTGGTTGGGTTGATGGCCCATCAGAGGGGATTTGGTAACTAGAGTTGGGGACCACTGTAGTCGGTTGTCCACCTCCTGAGATAGTGTAAATGGTGGCTGAGGGTGATCCTCCGGTCCAACCGGAAGATCCAGCAGTGAGACTAAGCGTTCTTCCGCCGCTGGTCAAATATGATAACGTGGATTGGCCAACGGCACCAAAAGTACCTATTTGCGGAGGGGGTCGTCCATATCGAACAGGTGAGGACGGGGAAAAAACTGGGTTATCCCTCATAGAATGTGCATCAAATATGGGTGATGACAGTAAATGCGGGGAATTCAGCCCAGGGGTATTAGCGTTGTCCATGACATGTTCAATGGTAGGAGGACCCTCGAAAACTGGGTCCGAGTTCATGTCCTGGAAAAGGTTTTGGGGATCCGGCAGGAAACTAGGTATGGTAACATCTGAGGGTCCTGCGCCGTCTGCAAAGGAGTGTCGAAACTCCGTGCTAGACGGGATGTTGGGATCCCTATAGTCAGAAGGACGAGTGTCAGGGGGATATCTAGAGGCTGACGAGAGCATGTGCTCTGTGCTGCGTCTAAACCGCGCCGATGCTAACGGAGAGTTTGCTAGGCTAACCATACTAGACTGGATGGAAGCCATGATTTCATGTCTCGGTGGGAGATTGGGTAGAGCTATAGTATGAGGTACGTTGCTAGAAGAACTTGTCTCCTGAGGATGAACACTGGGTGACGTAGTGATAACAGGCGAAAGATCCGCCTGGGAAGTGATGAAACCATAATCAGGTTCAAAGGGTGTGTCAGGTAGACGAGTATCTTCAACGATTTCAATGTATCCGCCTGGGACTGAAATTAAGCCAGGTATGTCCTGGTCGGACCCTTCTGTGGTGCCAATAGATCCGTCTATATCATCGTGAAAAGTATCTGATGGACGGGAAGTGTTGGCATCCGGTAGAAGGATGACCTCTGGTCTAGTACTCTGGGTTGTACTAGGTTCAGTTGCGGTAACTGTGTCCACTGTAACAGATAAATCTGGAATGACAGTGGGTGAGGTGACAGTGGAAGTCTCAGACGTGCTAGTGGTTGCAGAAGCTGCAATAGATTCTGAGACTGTGCTGTGTGTGGCAGTTACGGGCGTAACTGAAGATGTTGTACGTATCGGCAGTGGAATGTTGCCTTGACCAGCACCGCGGCCAGGAGGAGCAGGAATGCGTGATGCAGGCGGACCAGTAGTCCGTGGCGGTGGTGGTGGTGGAGGGATTTGGCCCTGTTGTCTTCGTGATCTTCGTGGTAGATCTGACATGATGACAGGAAAATGAAAATCGGGGGCAGTATCGTGAACAAAGAACTCAAAAACTCTAATGCAACCGAGTGTGCAGAAGAGGAGCTAGAAAAAGCAAGGCTCATAGGCCAAAAAAACAAGCTCTAAAATCTATACTGAGACCGGTGTCTCAATAAGCGAGCTGATCAACAAAAATGGCCAGAATGCCAACAAGCAGTCCCTATAAATAAAAAATGACCCTCTACAAAAATGATATAGCAAGCAAACTCCTAACTAAGAGCTGGAGACCTCAGCAGGCTGTATCCTTCGCAAGGTGATGAAATCCAAGTCGAAGAATACAACATGAGAGACCGATATAAGAAGGATATCCCTCTACCGAAAGGGATCCTGGGTAAAAGAGCCCTAGTAGAATAGATACTAAGCCACCTCGTTCATGACACGTCGGAAAAGGTTTTGGGCACTTCAGCCTTCCGAAGAAGACAGTGATCGATGTTGCCTTAGGGCTAAGTGGAGTGCGGTATTCCACAGAGTCCGTCCGGTTCTCAATCTCGCGGCCGTTTAACCCCTGAAAGTTGGAAACAGTCAGGAGGCCCCTCCACAAACTAGCTGTGACCGTGTCAATAAGTACTAGAGGATTTTAGTTCCCTAAAGACAACGACTATGTCTCAGATGAAAATGACAAGGGGGAATTATTTTGATGCCTATCCCCGGTGTCCTACCTAACTACCAAATTCTTTTGATTTCCTCAAGTGAGGTTAAAGTTGGTTTAATTAGGGTGATTAATTTTAGTGGCTGTCTTACTCAATTGGGTAGTGGACGTGAAACTTGATGGTGTTATGACGACTCAAACCATGCAAATGAGAATGAATCACAAATAAGCCTTTGTCTTCGATGAAATCTAGCTAAGGTAAAGAGAGAGGTTCTTCGATCAAATATGCATGAAAATTTTCACAAGCAATCAAAGTAAAAGATTTTTCTTTTCTTTTCGATTTATAAACAAAGCCAAACTGAAGTAAACACTCTTTTCAATGCACTGATTTTACAATTTACAATGCTTCTACAATGAGAATTTCTATGGCAAAATCAATGGTTCATTTCCCTATGCAAAATACCACTAGACTTTTTCAATTTAAACAACAAAATTGCTCTCAACTAATGATCTTTTTAATTTACTGAAAAATGATAATGATAATATGACTGTAAAAACTACAGATTCAGTAACAGAGAATAACGGTGTTGAGTTGGTTGTAGTGAAAAAAATCAAGTTAATGCAATCAAATTGGAAAAATGACCCATATGTCAAAAGTGCCACTAATTCAATCAACAATCAAGCTCACAAACTGGGTAATAAGCACACCATACAGACTGGGAATTAACCAGGGTGCTAACAGGAAACAGTAAAGACTACCTAAGGCAAAGAGAAACTCAGGAAACCAAAAAAAAAAAAAAAAAAATTTAAACACTTGCAGACACTACCGCGGGTGATGGTCTGGCTGAAGTGCGGCACTGTGACAGTACCGCTCTAGTACTAAGGCCTAGGGCGCGGTACTACCGTGCTGGAAGTAGTTATGAGGGCGCGGTACTGTGGCAAGGGGAAGAAAGAGCGCAACTTGAGAAGAAAAAATAAAATTTTCAGGGTTGTTGCTAACCCAGGGGACTCAGTGATTAAACAGGGAGATAAATATTGCGAGGAGGGGTGAATAAGGGTCAAAAAGGACCAAGATTCAAACTGGTTTGAAGTGCAACAAAAACTCACAATTCAAAGATAAATGACTATGAATTGAATCAATCAAGCAGTAATCAAAACCAGCGGAGTCGCCATTCTTGTTATGTAGAATTTTGTCCTACGGATAAGCCAAAACTCTCTTAACTTTAAAGCAGACTTTAAACTAACCTTAAAGCAAGAAACAAGTCAAAACAAATGCTACCTTGAATCCCTAGATCTAATAGACATCTCAGGATTAAAATGCTAAAGAGAGTAGAAGGAGTTTAACTGACCTTCTATCCAGACGCTTGTTTTTGGTATTTGCTCCAAGCTCTAGGCCCTCACAAGTGAACCTGTCAAAATGGAACCAAAACACAAGAATGCACTATTCTCTAGCAACCTGAAACATGAGTTAGGATCTAAATCTATGCAAGATACAAATCATATCATTAAAACAAGATTAACACAAATGATTTGGGAAAACAAGACAAGTTATTCCATTACAACTTGAAGAATACTTACAAAAGGTGCTTGATGCCCAAGCCAATCCTCTAGCTCCAAGTGTCTTCTCCTCTAGCTATCTCCACAATGCTACAAGACCATAAGTTTGATACTCTCAAGAGTCCTCCCCTTTTTTCCAATGGCATGCCTCTCTTTTATAGTGAATGGTGAGGTTAACCAACAAGAGAGATGGGTGGATCTAAGGAGAGATAAGTGGATCAGGGTTTCTAATCGAAGGAGATGAGTTGAGATCGAATCAAGGACCCCAATCTTCGAAAATCCAAAATCCCACAAGCCAAGGGAAAAAAGCTATTAAAAGAGTACCGCGTTTTGCAAAGACTGCAGAACGCGGCACTGCCGCGCTTTGGGGAAATAGCAGAACGCGGTAGTGTCTAGTACCGCGTTTTGGCGAACTAGCAAGGCGCAGTAGTGTGTGTAAATAAAGTCTAAGGTGGGTCAAAAACTTGCCAGGGTGGATTCACCTTCAAGGTTGACTCATCATCTGTCTCTTCTGGATGGTTCAAAATAGTAGGGAACATGTCGTCAACTCATTTTGTGATGGAGATGCGACACCGTGAAACATAGAGGTATAACAGATTGAACTGTGTTCACTTTGGAGGAAATAGCAGGAGACGTAGTTGTTTTTGAAGCAACCTGAGGTAAAGCGGGGGAAGCAGAAGCTGGTTGTCTCATCGAGTTGGTAGTAGGCTGGGTCTTGAGTGAATCGACGATACCATCAATGGGAGGTTCAGTGGTAGGTTTGGTTGGATCAGTGTTAGCGCGAGAGGCACGAGGAAGAAGTTCATGTAAAGTACCGGATTGAGTGTATACCAAATCCATGTACTGGGCTGCCGAGATGGCTTATTCTTCTGTAACCGACCCGTGCATAGCAATATCTCTGGCTATGGGAGGAAATTTTTTTTTGTGAACCAATCAGCGAGTAGCCGATCCGGAATGGGTGCCTTAATTAGCCTACGGCGTCGTCGCCACTCATGGATATGATCCGAAATGTGTGTAAAAGTGGTTTGACGCAGTGAGGTTAACAGTTCTGTTCCAGTCTCATACCGGATGGGGAGCTGGAAATGAGTCAGAAACTGCATAGCCAAAGTGTTGAAATCATGAAAAGAGTGTTGTGGCAGCTCTATGTACCATTTTGCTGCCGTGCTGGTAAGCGTACGTTGGAAGAGCCGAAGTCGGATGGAATCATCCATCAAGGAGTTGGATGAACACCAAAGATGGAAGGTCATCACGTGGTTCTTGGGGTATTCCCCAGGCTTAGCATCGAACTTGGGAATGTCCGATGGGAGTTTGGCTGGGATAGGTGGCCAGTGAGGTTCATGCCATATAGGATCGTTAATAAGCCTCGACAAATCAGGTAAGTCAAGTGTGGCCAAAAAGGGAAGTTGATGGTTAGTCTCCAGGTATGAGTAATAACCATGTGGTGCAGAGAAACCTGGAGGGCCTTGCATAGCATACTGCTGCGTGTTATACCCATATGTGTTTCCCAGGGGGTACTGCTGGAAGTTCTATGTGTAGTAAGCCATTTGATTAACCGGTTGATTGTAGGTAACCGGTTGGTGGGTGTTCAGCTGAGTGGGTATGGTACCCTGGGGTTGCGAAAACCTAGGAATAGTTGCTGCTCCTGGTTGGGGAAAAGTTCCTTGGAATTGTTGTGTTCCAGGAATGTTACCACTATATTGAGTAGGTGGACGGTTTCCCATAGCAGGGTTGGGGGGTGGTTGCGACGGTGGTGTCCATGGAATGCTCGTTCCCCCTTGAGGAGCGAGTGGAAATTGAAGGGATGGGTTCCATGGAGTTGTAGTAGTTGAAGGGTAAGGGAAGCCAGAATTCAAGTTGGGGGGAATCTGAGATTGACCCCCAGCTTGGTTCCAGTTTCCAAAAAGTGAGTAACCCCCGCTCTGTGGGATTTGAGGGTCCCAAGAAGGAAGCATACCTGACAGGGGAGGTTGAGAATGAGGTCTAGTTGGAACACCGGAATAAGGCTTCCCGCTGCCAGGTGTGTTGTACATACCGTACTGAGCAGATGCTGCTGGTTGGAAGAGTTGTTGGATGGAACCAATAGGTTGTCCACCAGCAGATGGGTTGGATGGCCCTATAGGAGGAGGCTGTTGACTAGGAACGGGGTTCCCAACAAAAGGTTGACCTCCAACTAGTTGGGTTGATGACCCTATAGGAGGAGGTTGTTGACTAACAATGGGGTTCCCAACAAAGGGTTGTCCCCTAGCTGGTTGGGTTAATGGCCCACCAGGGGGGGTTTGCATGTTGGAGTTAGGGACCACTGCAGTCGGTTGTCCACCTCCTGAGATAGTGTAAATGGTGGCTGAAGGTGATCCTCCGGTCAAAACGGAAGATCCAACAGTATGACTAGGTATTCTTCCGCCGCTAGCCAAATATGATAGTGTGGATTGGACAACGGAGCCAAAAGTACCGATTTGCGGAGGGGGTCATCCATATCTGACAGGCGAGGACAGAGAAAAAACTGGGTTATCCCTGATAGAATGTGCACCAAAAATGGGTGATGGCAGCAAATGTGGGGAATTTAGTCCAGGGGTATCAGCGTCATCCATAACGTGTTCAATGATAGGACGACCATCGAAAACTGGGTCCGAGTTCATGTCCTGAAAAGGGTTTTGGGGATCCGGCGGGAACATAGGTATAGTAACGTCCGAAGGTCCGGAGCTGTCTGCAAAGGAGTGACGAAACTCTATGCTAGACGGGATGTTGGGATCCCAATAGTCAGAAGGACGAGTAACGGGGGGATATCTAGACGCTGTCGAGAGCATTTGCTCTGTGTCGTGTCTAAACCGTGCTGATGCTAACGGGGAGTTCGCTAGACTAACCATACTAGACTGGATGGAAGCCATGATTTCATGTCCCGGAGGGAGGTTGGGTAGAGATATAGTACGAGGTATGTTGCTAGAAGAACTTGTTTCCTGCGGATGAACATTGGGTGACGTAGTGATAACAGGAGGAAGCTCCGCCTGGGAAGTGATGAATCCATAATCAGGTTCAAAAGGTGTTTCAGGAAGTCGAGTATCTCCAATGATTTCAATGTACCCGCTTGGGACTGAAATCAAGCCAGGTATGTCCTGGTCGGACCCTTCGGTGGTGCCAACAGATCCGTCTGTGTCATCGTGAAAAGTGTCTGATGGACGTGAGGTGTTGACATCAAGTAGGAGGATGACCTCTGGTCTAGTATTTTGGGCTGTACTAGATTCAGTAGCTGTAATGGTGTCCACTGTGGTAGATATATCTGGAATGACAGTGGGTGAAGTGACAGTGGGAATCTCAGATATGCTAGTGGTTGCAGAAGTTGCAGTAGATTCTGAGACTGTGCTGTGAGTAGCAGTTATAGGCGAAACTGAAGATGTTGTACGTATCGACGGTGGAATGTTCCCTCGACCAGCACCGCGGCCAGGAGGAGCGGGAATGCATGATGCAGGTGGACCGGAACTCCTTGGTGGTGGTGGTGGTGGAGGGCTTTGGCCCTGTATTCTTTGTGATCTCCATGGTTGTTCTGACATAATGACAGGAAAATGAAATCCGAGGGCAGTTTTGTAACAAAGAACTCAAAAACTCTAATGCAGTCGAGTGTGCAGAAGAGGAGCTAGAAAAAGCAAGGCTCACAGGCCAAAAAAGCAAGCTCTAAAATCTATACTGAGACCGGTGTCTCAATAAGCGAGCTGATACAAAAAATGGCCAGAATGCCAACAAGCAGTCCCTAAAAAGAAAAATGACCCTCTACAAAGATGAGATAACAAGCAAACTCCTAACTAAGAGCTGGAGACCTCAACAAGTTGTATCCTTCGCAAGGTGATGAAACCCAAGTCGAACAATACAACATGAGAGACCGATATAAGAAGGATATCCCTCTACCGAAAGGGATCCTGGGTAAAAGAGCCCTAGTAGAATAGTCACTAAGCTACCTCGTTCATGACACGTTGGAAAAGGTTTTGGGAACTTCAGCCTTCTGAAGAAGACAATGATCGATGTTGCCCTAGGGCTAAGTGGAGTGCGGCATTCCACAGATTCCGTCTGATTCTCAATCTCGCGGCCGTTTAACCCCTGAAAGTTAGAAACAGTCAGGAGGCCCCTCCACAAACTGGCTGTGACCGTGTCAATAAATACTAGAGGATTTTAGTTCCCTAGAAGACAACAACTATGTCTCAGATGAAAATGACAAGGGGGAATTATTTTGATGCCTATCCCCGGTGTCCTACCTAACTACCAAATTCTTTTGATATACTCAAGTGAGGTTAATGTTGGTTTAATTAGGGAGATTAATTTTAGTGGTTGTCTTACTCAATCAGGTAAATGGACGTGAAACTTGATGGTGTTATGACGACTCAAACCATGCAAATGAGAATGAATCAAAAAATAAGCCTTTGTCTTCGATGAAATCTAGCTATGGGAGAGAGAGAGTTCTTCGATAAAAAATGCATGAAATTTTTCACAAGCAATAAAAACCAAAACAAGAAATTTTTGTTTTTCTTTTTGTAAATAAAGCCAAACTGAAATAAACACTCTTTTTAATTCACTGATCCTACAACTAAGATGCTTCAAATATGAGAATTTCTTGTGGCAAATTCAATGGTTCATTTCCTAATGCACAATGATACTACTAGACTTTTTCAATTCAAACAACAAAATTGTTCTCAAATGATAATTTTTTAATTACTGAAAAGGATGGAAATAATGTGACTGTAAAAGCTACAGGGTTCAGTAAAAGAGAATAGTAATGCTGGGTTGGTTGTGGTTAAAAAATCAAGCTAATGCAATCAAACTGGAAAAGTGACCCAATATGCCAACAATGCCTCTAATTCAAACAATAATCAAGCTCACAAACAGGGAATAAGCACACCACACAGACTGTAAAATGACGAGAATGACAACAAGCAACAGCAAACACTACCTAAGGCAGAGAGAGACTCAGGAAACCAAGCAAGGATAAAAAATTTAAAAAATTGCAGACACTACCGCGTGGCAGAATGAGGCTAAAGCGCGGTACTACTAAACTACCGCTCTGGTACTAACTCATTGAACACGGTACTACCGCGCTGTAATTAGTGCATAGGGTGCGGTACTGTGGCAAGGTAAGAAAAAAGTGCAACTTTAGAAAAGAAAATGGAGTTTGCAGGGTTGCTACTAACCCAGGGGACTCAGTGATCATACAGGGAGAAAAAATACAGCGAGGAGAGGTGAATAAAGGTCAAAAAGGACCAAGATTCAAAACTGGTTTGAAGTGCAATAAAAAATCACAATCAAAAAGATGGATGACAGTGAACTGAATCAATCAAACATAAATCAAACCAGTGGAGTCGCCATTCTTGTTGGTAGAATTTTTCCCTACGAGTAAGTCAAAATTCTCTTAACTTAAAGCAGATTCTTAACTAACTCTAAGGTAAGAACAAAACAAAACAAATGCTACCTTGAAATTCCTGAACTAACTTTCACAACAAGATTGCATGTATTCAGAAACAATGAAAGATATAACTCACCTTTCAATCTGACGTTTTTCCCGCTTCTATCTCTTGATCCAAAAGCTCCAATGTAGAACCTGTTGAGATCAAACAAAGAACAAGCATACAAGCTTCCAAAGACCTTGAAGTAAATATTAGATTCAAATCTAGATTAGATACATTCCATGCTAAAGACTAGTACAATACACATGAAATGGGAAAAACAAGACAAGTTATCTTTATTACAAACTTGAAGAATGCTTACAAAGGTTGCTTGATGTCCAAGCCAATCCTCCATCTCCAAGTGCTTACTCCTCTAGCAATCTCCACAATGCTGTAAGATCATAAGTTTTGTCCTTCTAAGAGTCCTCCCCCCTTCCCATGGAATACCTCTCTTTTATAGTGTATGGTAGGGTTAACCAACAAGAGAGATGGGTGGATCTAGGGAGCACTTAGTGGATCAGGATTTCTAATCATAGAAAATGAGTTAGGATCGAATCAGGGATCCCAATCCTCCAATATCTCTCGAAAATCCAAAATCCCAAAAGCCATGGAAAAGGGGCTATAAAAAGAGTACCGCGCCCAGTAGTCTAAGCATAACGCGGTAGTACCGCGTGGCAGGGACAAAGCATAGCGCGGTAGTGTATACTACCGCGCACCTATAGCTGAGCAAGGCGCGGTAGTTAGGGTAAATAAAGTTTGAGCTGGGTGAAAACTTGCCAGGGTAAGTTTACCTTCAAGGTTCACTCATCATTTTTCTCTTCTGAGTGGTTTAAAGCAGTAGGGGAATTGTCGTCAGCTCTTTTTGTGGTGGAGATGCGACACTGTGGAATATAGAGGTATAACACTATCATAGTTTTAGTTTGCCATTCCATGGAGGATTGAAGTGGTGGAGGCGAATGTGGATTGACCCAGATCTTGGTTCAGATTGGTTGCCAAAAAGAGGTCGCATCACATTGTACTTATTCTTGTTTATTAATAGAAAGACTCATATTCTCATCCATTAATGTTGTGAATGTTTTTTATACTACATTGGGTTGCATTTACTTATAATATCATGGACCATTGCTATTGATGATGTTAATGTCGTTTATATATTATATATACTTGTTATGTATTGGTTGTCAAGACTAATTTGCAGATTCAAGTGCATGGATTTAAAGCTCCAACGAGGATCTACATCAAACATTTGGATTGAGTTTGGTTACATTCTCCATGATCTTAGCATTGTCATTTATATATCATAGTACTGAGAATTGAGTTAATTTCTAGTAGTTAGCTGCTTGTTGTGGTCTACCCCAAGCCATAGTGATTTTTCTCCAAAACAAGCTCTGATACCATGTGAATATCAGTTCACATCCAAGAAATATTCAAGAAATTACACTCTCTCATAAGAAAAATATCACACAACTAGTCAAAGACAAAAAAATTATGCACAAGAGTAAATTTCTGTATTAACTTCTCATGATAAAAATACATCAGAAAACCATATCAAATTAATAGGATGATATTAAATAACATTACATCAGTAATTTGAATGGCTAAAGATTCCAAAAGAATCATCTCTCCATCAGACTTGCTAAAAATGCCCATCCCCCCTAGGTGGCAAGTTGACTTTCCAAATCAGACCAAAAGCTCACGAATTTCCTAATTTGTGATATGAAGGTGAAGTATGGACAAAAAAAATTCCAAATACGAAGTTTGGATGGAAATATCATTAAGGAAAGTAGTGAGTGCAAAAAATAGTTTCCTAGGTAGACTGGCTTTTCCCCCATAGGCAAAAAGCAACAAAAAAGCTCTAAAACTCATAAATGCGCATTTCCTTCTAAATATTATCTAAATCAGTTAGGAAGGTGCCCAAGTGGCCTATATGGCTTGTGGTTCACACCTTGGATGTAATCTTATCCTCCCATGTTGCCTTGTGGCCCACACAAGGCAATTTCCTAGTCTATTACATAGAATTAACCCTAAAAGATTAATTAATGCATCTAATGTAAATAAATGACATGGTCGGAAGACTTAAATATTCCAACAAAAATAAACCCTGTGTGCCTTTATCATTATTCACCTTATGAGATCAGCTATATAAAAATATATTTTCAAATTCTTCACTTGAAATTTTTTCCATTTGTCAAAGCTAAGCCAATCTCACCAACTATTGGCATTTTGTTTCAAGCCATGGGATAAATAATATCTCCAATTCCATATTCCTAATAAATTTTCATGGATTATGTACTCTTCAATACTATTTTCACCAAATTTCCTATAAAATGCATCTTGTTTGCTATAACTCCAAAAATAGATCTAGTGTTTTGAAGAAAATCACTTACCGTTGATGTGGTAAATTTAAAATGAGCATAACTCCCTCAATATTTCTTAGTCTATTATGACCAAAATTATGAAATGCAATGGTCATTTGTATATATTGGTTCTAGTTTCATGGAAATCTATCCAATCTATCAAAAGATATATGTTTTGCAATTTGCAAAACCATCATCGAAAAACCTAAAATTAGCTAATTTTAAATAAACAATAACTTCACTTCATGGAATCCATTTTGGATGTTTTTTTTTGAAATTGGGTGTCTTAGTGAGAGGAACACAAATATTCAATTTTTTTCTTCATATTCTACATAGAAAGTTTCAAAAACCAAGATGAATTCCACTGTCCTCTTTTTTCCTTAAAAAAATTGCAAAAAAGAAAAAAAAATCCAATTTTTTAGCTTGAGAAAATGCTCTGATACCACTTGTAGTGTACTTAAACCAAAACATTCAGAGCAAATGTAGAAAATCATAAAATAGAATATATAAATCTAGAAAAATATCTCTTGTATGAAAGATATTCAAAATGGAAAGCTTTGTTCACTTGCCTCTTTAAGGAGGCAACCTCCAAAATCAAAGCTCCAAATACAATTACAATTCTTCACAACACATTACATATCTTACTGCTCTTTATATAGTGCTTCAATAGCAATATATATAACTACTTTTGGTCCCACTATTAATGAGGGTCAACCATCGAAGGTCCTTTATTCAATGATAAGTCCCTTTTACATTAAGACTTTACTACATTTGGACCCCAAATTCAACATTTCCATTGACCCAGATCTTGGTTCAGATTGGTTGCCAAAAAGAGGTCGCATCACATTGTACTTATTCTTGTTTATTAATAGAAAGACTCATATTCTCATCCATTAATGTTGTGAATGTTTTTTATACTACATTGGGTTGCATTTACTTATAATATCATGGACCATTGCTATTGATGATGTTAATGTCGTTTATATATTATATATACTTGTTATGTATTGGTTGTCAAGACTAATTTGCAGATTCAAGTGCATGGATTTAAAGCTCCAACGAGGATCTACATCAAACATTTGGATTGAGTTTGGTTACATTCTCCATGATCTTAGCATTGTCATTTATATATCATAGTACTGAGAATTGAGTTAATTTCTAGTAGTTAGCTGCTTGTTGTGGTCTACCCCAAGCCATAGTGATTTTTCTCCAAAACAAGCTCTGATACCATGTGAATATCAGTTCACATCCAAGAAATATTCAAGAAATTACACTCTCTCATAAGAAAAATATCACACAACTAGTCAAAGACAAAAAAATTATGCACAAGAGTAAATTTCTGTATTAACTTCTCATGATAAAAATACATCAGAAAACCATATCAAATTAATAGGATGCTATTAAATAACATTACATCAGTAATTTGAATGGCTAAAGATTCCAAAAGAATCATCTCTCCATCAGACTTGCTAAAAATGCCCATCCCCCCTAGGTGGCAAGTTGACTTTCCAAATCAGACCAAAAGCTCACGAATTTCCTAATTTGTGATATGAAGGTGAATTATGGACAAAAAAAATTCCAAATACGAAGTTTGGATGGAAATCTCATTAAGGAAAGTAGTGAGTGCAAAAAATAGTTTCCTAGGTAGACTGGCTTTTCCCCCATAGGCAAAAAGCAACAAAAAAGCTCTAAAACTCATAAATGCGCATTTCCTTCTAAATATTATCTAAATCAGTTAGGAAGGTGCCCAAGTGGCCTATATGGCTTGTGGTTCACACCTTGGATGTAATCTTATCCTCCCATGTTGCCTTGTGGCCCACACAAGGCAATTTCCTAGTCTATTACATAGAATTAACCCTAAAAGATTAATTAATGCATCTAATGTAAATAAATGACATGGTCGGAAGACTTAAATATTCCAACAAAAATAAACCCTGTGTGCCTTTATCATTATTCACCTTATGAGATCAGCTATATAAAAATATATTTTCAAATTCTTCACTTGAAATTTTTTCCATTTGTCAAAGCTAAGCCAATCTCACCAACTATTGGCATTTTGTTTCAAGCCATGGGATAAATAATATCTCCAATTCCATATTCCTAATAAATTTTCATGGATTATGTACTCTTCAATACTATTTTCACCAAATTTCCTATAAAATGCATCTTGTTTGCTATAACTCCAAAAATAGATCTAGTGTTTTGAAGAAAATCACTTACCGTTGATGTGGTAAATTTAAAATGAGCATAACTCCCTCAATATTTCTTAGTCTATTATGACCAAAATTATGAAATGCAATGGTCATTTGTATATATTGGTTCTAGTTTCATGGAAATCTATCCAATCTATCAAAAGATATATGTTTTGCAATTTGCAAAACCATCATCGAAAAACCTAAAATTAGCTAATTTTAAATAAACAATAACTTCACTTCATGGAATCCATTTTGGATGTTTTTTTTTGAAATTGGGTGTCTTAGTGAGAGGAACACAAATATTCAATTTTTTTCTTCATATTCTACATAGAAAGTTTCAAAAACCAAGATGAATTCCACTGTCCTCTTTTTTCCTTAAAAAAATTGCAAAAAAGAAAAAAAAATCCAATTTTTTAGCTTGAGAAAATGCTCTGATACCACTTGTAGTGTACTTAAACCAAAACATTCAGAGCAAATGTAGAAAATCATAAAATAGAATATATAAATCTAGAAAAATATCTCTTGTATGAAAGATATTCAAAATGGAAAGCTTTGTTCACTTGCCTCTTTAAGGAGGCAACCTCCAAAATCAAAGCTCCAAATACAATTACAATTCTTCACAACACATTACATATCTTACTGCTCTTTATATAGTGCTTCAATAGCAATATATATAACTACTTTTGGTCCCACTATTAATGAGGGTCAACCATCGAAGGTCCTTTATTCAATGATAAGTCCCTTTTACATTAAGACTTTACTACATTTGGACCCCAAATTCAACATTTCCACTGACGTTTGAGGAAAAATTCACCTCCTAATGTCGAACATGCATGAAATATAGTTCAAATTGTGTATTTGGTTCATACAAACATCGCTTAAGCAATGTACGATTCATCATTGTAATGTCCCTTAAGCGACATTTAGGTGATACATCGCTTAAGTGTTGTGTACTATTTTTGGAAATTCCCCCCTTTCCTGTGTGTGAGATTGAAATGTCAATCAAGTATGGAAAAAATTAAGGAAAAATGGGAGAAGGAGAGATTTGGCAAGAGGTAAATTTTGTTGAGTGTTTAGGAAATACATTCTTTCTTTGTTATAGTGTTTGTCATGGACAAGTTCTTTAAGTATGAAATTATTTAAATATGAAAAACTCATGGTATAATAGATCTCTCATTAGTCATAATCTCCTTACAACTACACCATTATAAAAGGGTGATCATAATGTAGATCCCTTCAATACACATTAATAGTTTTTTTGTTAACTCAGTTGCGAGGACATTACCTCTCAAGTGGGGAAGGAAGTTAACACCATGAACTGATTAATTGGTCTATTTATTTCATGGTTATTTTATTCTCACTAGGATCAATTAACAAGTGCATTATAAGTTGTTTTCTAAAGATAAAGAAACAATTTATTATGGCATTTATGAATATATGTTATAAATGCATTTGATTTAAATTTTATCATCCGCATGTACTATTAGTGTAAAAGGAAACAATATCCCTTAATATGTCCCATCGTACTATCTAGAATGCAATATCACACACCCTTGGTCCATCCCAGGGAGAATATATTTTTGTATATGATTAGTGGAAGTTATAAGGAGAATGGAGTCCAGTTTGGATTTATAAGATATTAAGCAAATATTTCCAATACTTAAAGTACTTGTGGGCATAATTTGGTGAGATTCCATAGGCATCAGAGAAATTCTCAGGACTACTTTGGGTGCAATACACATGACCTAGTATAGGCTTGAGTCAACACACATAAAGTATGAAAAACCTAGGTGCAGTGCATTAGAACTAGTGACACATGAAGAAGGGATATTGGTACTTATCTCACCAAATCTCTGTAGGATGCATCTTCTCTTGTTGTCTCCCGCTTCTTTGTTTTCATACTAGTACTAGTACGAAATCAATTAGATTACGGATATGCATTTGCATGGTTGAAAATGAACATGCATGTTTAATTAATATGCATGGATGATTGCTAATATAAGACATGACTATTCCCTAAAACCTATACCATGAACCTTAGTACATAGTCCAATACAAACACACATGGATGATTCCTAAAAATACACCATGCTCTAAAAATCTTAAGGATTGCGAAACACACAAATAGTAGGTACATACGAAACATGGGTCACTTTGATTCTTATTTAGCCTTAAAATACATAAAATTTAAATATTTGATGAATTAGCACAACCAATACCAAATCACACACAGTATTACCATGTACACATAAACTTCAACCACCCACTAAAGCACATGACTAGTAGGTACATATAAAAAGTAGGTCACTTCGATTCTTACTTAACATTAAAATAAATAAACCTTAAATTTTTTATGAACCAAGACAACCAAAACCAAATCATGCACATAGTCACTGTGTCCACAGAAACTAGTTAGGCTATGCATTGAATACCGATATTTGAACAAATACACCATTAGAAACATGTATCCAATGCCTCGCATTGATGACCTCTTTGATCAAGTGAAAGGATCTTCAATGTTTTCCAAGATTGACTTGTGATTGAGACACCACCAACTAATAATTAAGGAGGAAGATATATGCAAAATTGCATTTAGGGAAAGGTTTGGTCACTATGAATTTATCATGGTCCCATTTGAATTAACTAACATTAGTTCTATTCCAGCATTGCTTAAGCGTCTATTTTATAAGTATTTTCCCCTTATCCTCATCATGTACCCTATTATATATTGTTTTTTTCTTGCAAGTATATTGATTCTATTCTTTGAAGTTATTTTCGATTGCTTTGAGATGATTTGGGCCATTTGTTATTGATGTTTGTGCATAATACATTGCCACATTTAGCACACAAACCTTTCAAAACACTACCCCATGGAGATACATTTGGTATAAAGTAGAATTTTGTAAATACTTTACCACACACAGATGGAGAAATGTGCATTGTTCTAAAAGTCAGGGCAATTCTTTTTTTGTTAATTTTTTAGCTCCAATTTAATGGTTCAAGTGTTATAGTTATAGGGATTGGGAGATAAGTTCTTAGGCATTATAGACTTTGGGGTAAAGGGGGTTTATATAATTTAGTCTAGTCATTAGGATTATAATGGTTAATGACTAATTGTTATAAAAGTTAGAGGTTATCTTATTTACAAGGGCTAGGCGTTATAGTGATTATAGTTTTTAAAATGTATTAGGGTATATATGATGTGAAAGAGGTTATATCAATTATTTTCTATACAAGTTATGATTATAAGAGTTACAATTTTTAATTATAATGGTTTTTGGTTATAGGAAATAGCTATGATATGAGTTAGGGGTTCTATGTGATAAGGCTTAAGTTTGGTAGTGGATAAAGGGTTAGATGGATAAGTAGATATAACAACTAGGGATTATAAGGCTTAATTTGAAGGTTATTTAGATTAAGCATATAAGGATGAGGTTTATGGGTTTAATTAATTATAGGGCTTAGGAATTGTGAATTTCTCATTATAGGGTTGTGGGATAAGGTAATAAGGTTTTTATAGAGTTATAGGGGCTAAGGTTTCAATGTATAATAGATTTTAGGGGTTATATGGGTCGTGTTTTAGGGAGTATGGGTTCCATGATATTATGATTACATATTAGCAATTATAGGTTTATAGAGGTTATAAGGATGAGGTGTTTTAGGGTATATTTACTATATGGGTTAGGTATAAAGGGTGGTAAGGATTAAGGGTTGGGGATGAGCGAATATATGGGTTACATGGATAGGGGTTATATGTAATGTACCCAAACCCCTATTAGGCACTAACTCAAATACAACAACTTGGGCACAAAGAGGGTAGGATTGACACACTTACAAGGATGAATATAAGATGGGATCAAGGTCCTTACTTCGACAGTGGCTCATTGAAGAGTGCATCACGCCTAGGTAGACTCCTTTGGATAAACCAAAGGCTTCAATGTGATATCCCTAGGACTTATATGGAACCTCCACTTATGATAGTGCTCACTAGGAGTAGATAAACCTTGTGTAGGATAATATGAATATCCAAAACCTGATATGAACTCAATTTGGCTTGGCAGAAAAGATCAAACAATAAAAATTATAACTAGAAGCAAAAGGGCGAGCCTTGGACTAGAGAAGGGGGTAATTTACAAATGATTTCAAATGGCCTCAAAGGCTTCCTAATATTTGTTCTAGGGATATGGAGGGACTCTAATATATATTATTTTACTACGTGAACTATCATATCAGAAATTAGATACACATTTGATAGTTAGGATCATCAAATATAAAACTAGTCCTTTTTTCTTTACCATAGCGCAACTAGAGAGAACATAGACTTGAAAACAACCCTTAAAGGTTACAAATTCATCAATACACATCATATATGTATCTAAAAACATGAGTTTTAATTGAATAAAACTTAAATCAGATTTAAAAGTTTTTAACAATAGTCTATGGAAGTTAAAAGTACAGAAAGTCCATAATCCATGAGATTTTACAACATAGAAGTAGAGATTGAATATATGAGAATGAGAAAAGGTTATTTATTCACTGGATCATATCTGTGAGTAGGAGAAAACAATATTTTAACTCACTAGAGGTGCATGGATAGAATAAAAATCTCATACAGAGCACAAGCTTCAATCCTCACTCTTCATTGATTGAAACTCATTGCATTGGAACACTACTGCTACTAGTATCATCTCACATCAACTCGAGCTTGATATCATTCTTTGAAAATTGTATTAGACCTTAAATTTACTCTCTAATGGCTGCATTACACTCTATGAAAAATACTGGACATCTTCTTCCTCAAACATTCAACATAAAGATCACTCAACCTATCAGTTGGATCAAAGATTGCAAAGGGGCACATCATTTAATGCTAGAAAGGGGCACACCACCCAAGCCTCTGAGATGCATAGGTCTCTCATGAAGAATTCTCAAAGTGAAAAAATCTGTGAATGTGTGTGTTTAACCTTCTTTTATTAACCTCTTTTTTCTTTTCTGCCTCCCTTTTTGGACTCGCCATCTAGGAATTTTGAACCATAGGTGCATGTATGTTTGTTTAGGAAAGTTGATTTTTCCTTGAACCTACTTGCCTTCATGAATTCTCCCTCACTAGATAAAATTGGCCTCTGTATATTTCTTAAAGCTTTTTTTCTATATTTCTCCTTTTACTAAACTTTCCTGAACCTTATCTTCCAAAATCGGGAAACTTCTGTCCTTTAGCTTTTCTGTTGCTTTTCCTACTTTTGGCTACTTTCTATCCAACTTTTTATGAGGATAAAAATCATCTCACTTATCCTCATCCTATGCTCCATATTGGTCCATACAAGCCATGGAAAACTCATAAATAATTATTAGAAATATTAAATAAAACAAAATTTAGGCCCACTAGTAATTAATTATTTACATAAGGTAACTTTTTTGTCAAAATTAACCCCCTAAGTAATTTATTTAATTATTTTCCACTAGGACCCATGTAAGTTGAATGGGCTAGTGGTGGACCATGGTTTTATAAAAAATGGGGACATTACATCCCTCCCCACCCAAAATTGCTTGTCCTCAACCAATTGTAATTTAGGGTGCTGCAACACTTTCTCATCCTCCCATGTTGCATCTTCACTGGGAAGATGTTAGGAACCCATGTCTTTACTTTGTTAGTATATTGTTATTGGACGCATATGCTTTGTAAGTCATCCCGTAGTATTTGTTGATCCATAGCTTATATTATCCCATAGTATTGACCCATAGTATTGGACGCATGTGCTTTGTAAGTCGTCCCATAGTATTATATGTCCCATGGTTTTGACTCATAGTATTGGCGCCTAGACTTAGCCCATAGTTTGTATTGACACATAGTATTGACCCATGGTATTGGTGCCTAGACTTAGTATATAAGTGTGTGTTGAGGCCTATGAAGGCACCGTGAAGTTAATTGTATTGAGCTCGCTCAAAGGAGGTTGCCCCCTCGAAGTGGTCCATGATCAATATAAAAGTGATTTTGAGTTCTATTATTTCTGATATCTCGTGTATTTGCATTAATTAATTATTGCAGGTTCATCACATCTGGTATTAGACCACTTTCTTGGGCTCGTTGGGTGGAATTTCTGCCAATTTTTTTTTCGCATCTATTGCAGCTTTGGATTTGGGAATAATCCCTATCCGCTTAACTGTGGGAAGTACTTGGGCATAAGCCCTAAAATTCATTGTGAGGAGTACCACAAGAAACCCAAAGTAGCTGGCCCATTGAGAGGACCTGCCAGTGAAAAGGGAAACGACCCCTACCTGATTGACTAGTTCCCACCCGTGAGGTAAACCAAGAGCTGTCGTTTGTGGCAAAGCGGTTATCAGTTTTACCTGAGCTATGGAGTGAGGGGTACTGCCCCAATACGCAAGCCGTCAGACATCATTGGTGGCCCAGTGAAACACCTAAACTGTTAGGAAGCCGTACATACCTGGGGTCCATATCTATTTTCAGTTGAACTGTTGCCGATCACTTCCACTCTAGATCCAGCCGTTTCAGATCTATTCTGAAAGTCGTTCCAGATCTAGTCGCCGTTTCAGATCCAACCTTTTTCAATCCCTTCCGCACTGTTGCAGATCCATCTGTTGCGAATCCCTTCCGCGCCGCTGTTTCCGATATATTTCTGGTTTAAACTCTGTTTTCCCTATTTCCGTTATTTCAACTCTGTTTTCCCTGAAACTTCACTAACATCCCTGCAATCCCATTCTACATATTTCCTTCTTGAAGACCCTATCCCAAATTCCACTTCCCAAGACCATAAATCCCACATTTGTCTATTTTTAGGGTTTGACATAACTTCTTCAATTTTCACCTGATTGCCTTCAAATTTTACCATAGAGTTCCCACTTCTGAAATCCTCATTTTTTGCTTCCCTGTCCCTCAGAAAGTGTCGAAAACCTATTCAAACCCCAATTACCCCTCTGAGTTTTTCCCAAATCCAAATTTCCCCTTACTAAATAAGCTTGTGTTTGTGTTTTTCTATCCATTCCCCCCCACCCGACAAAAAAAAAAAAAAAAAAATTACTGTTTTGGTTGTCACTTGCACAGGAGCAAACACCATGGAGGAAGCACTTGCAGCCATCCAAACCAAACTCCAAGATCTGGATGAAAAATTTCTCAGCCTCCATCTTCAGCATTCGACCATGAACAATAACCGATAGCTAGAATCTTTTGTAGCCACCGGGTTCTCTTCTTCCAGCAATTTTCGTGGGTCGAAGCTTGATTTTCCTCGCTTCAATGATACTGATCCGTCTGGATAGATATACCGAGCAAAACAATATCTCAGTATGCATAATACTTTTGATCTTCAGAAAGTTCCACTTGCATCCTTTCATTTGGAACAGGAAGCCCTTCAATGGTACCGTTGGTACATCAAAGCTCATCCCGAGCCAAACTAGACAGATTTTTGCCAACTCCTTTTGTCACGATTTGGTCCTAGTTCTTTTGATGACTTCATAGGAGCACTCACTAAACTTCACCAAACTGGCATAGTGAGAGAGTATCAGACAGAATTTGAGAAACTAGCCAATCACACAGAATGATTGTCTGATGAATTCTACAGGGGTTGTTTTATCAGTGGTCTCAAGGATGAAATCCGCTCAGAGGTCAAAATGTTTTATCCCAACACAATGATGGAAGTCCTAGGGTTGGCTAAGCTGGATGAGGACAAGATCGTAGCTCAACAATGCTCCAAACCCACCTTTGTTCCCTTCATAAATATGGGTTCCCAACGACCTCCCATCATGCCTGCTCCTCAACCAACTCCTATCAAGCAATTGTTTGAAACAGAGATGCAAGCACGCCGAGAAAAAGGGCTTTGTTATAATTGTGATGATAAATTCACTCGGGGACATAGATGTGTTCAACAAAAGCTCTATCTCTTGGATGTGGATTATTCGTCTACCTCAAAACTTGATGAAGAAGCTCCAAATACAGTAGATGATCAGGTCGACATTCAACACCCGCCTGTTGACACCCCATCTCAGGACGACCCACCCGAGATCTCTCTCCATGCTGTAACCGACATCACCACCCCACAAACAATGCGAGTCAGGGGATACTTCAAGAAGCTCTTTCTTACCATACTCATTGATTCTGGTAGTACTCATAACTTCATTGATCCTCGGATTGCCAAACAGGCAGATTGTTTTGTCCATCCTTGCTCCAACTTTGAAGTCATGGTTGCCAATGGGGGCACCTTACCTTGCAAGGGGAAGTGTCACAATGTGCGTATCTCTATGGAATATTATAACCTGCGCTCTCACATGTTTTCCTTGTCCTTAGGCAGATGTGATGTGGTTTTGGGCATTCAATGGTTACGCACACTTGGCCCCATCTTATGGGATTTTGCTGAACTTTGGATGCAGTTTTCAGTCAATGGGGCACAACACAAATTTATGAGCTTACAACCAGGGTCTCTCTGCATCATTAGTTCATATCGCCTGGAAAAAATACTTAAGAAGAATTCACATGGTGTCATCGCTCAGCTCCATTCCATTCAGATGCACCCATCAATAGTCTCCACTACTTCCTTGGATAGATATGCAGGTGTCTTTGCTGAACCAATGAGCTTGTTTCCTTCAAGAGACCTTTCTAGTAAGAATTTAGCCGCATCTACCTCTCAACAGGAAATGATGACTATTCTGCATAGAGTCCAGAAGTGTCATCCATCCCTATTGGGGAATTATTTCTGCATCAAGACTGATCTCCAGAGTCTAGAAACTTTCTTGGAACAACGGGTCTCCTCCCCAACACACCTGAAATGGGTTATCCAACTCATGGGTTATGACTATGCGACCACTTACCAGAAGGGTAAGGACAATATGGTGGAAGATGCTCCTCCTCGCACATTTGATGACCTAGTTTCTCTTACAGCTATTTCTCTGCTTGTTCCAAATTGGTTGCAATCTGTTCAACGAGGATATCTCTTCTATGAACTCCATGCTTCTTCATCAGTAGGGCACTTTGGTTTCCTCAAAACGTATGACCAGGAACAATGTAACTTCTTTTGGCAGGGATTCAAAAGGACAATTCAACGGATGGTGGTTGACTATGATACTTTGCTGGTCAACAAGGGTGAAACGACCCTCCTTTGAGGACTACTCGAAACCTTACCCATCCCTCCACAGATTTGGACAATTATTTCTATGGATTTCCTAGAAGCGCTCCAGTGGTATAGTACCACATCTCAAAGGACACCATATGAAGTAGTCTTTGTACATGCACCACCAGTTCTTCTTCCATACACCTTCAGCAGCTCCCCAGTTCAGGCAATTAACTCAATTCTTCGAAACCGTGATCAACTTCTTCTCATTCTACAGGACAATTTTCACATGGCAAGAATTCGACTGAAACAACAAGCCGATCAACACCATTCTGAGTGCACTTTTCACATCACTGATATGGTTCTTCTTCGTCTACAGCCTTCCATGCAATCCTCCCTGAAACTCCAAATGCGCCAGTGGCTCGGAATGCAACCCGAGGATGTTATAGGGGACCCACTCCTTCAGATTCTGCATCAATTTCCACATCTAAAGCTTTGAGGACAAAGCTTTTTTTAAGGGAGAGGGGATGTTAGGAACCCATGTCTTTACTTTGTTAGTATATTGTTGTTGGACGCATATGCTTTGTAAGTCATCTCGTAGTATTTGTTGATCCATAGCTTATATTATCCCATAGTATTGACCCATAGTATTGGACGCATATGCTTTGTAAGTCGTCCCATAGTATTATATGTCCCATGGTTTTGACTCATAGTATTGGCGCCTAGACTTAGCCCATGGTTTGTATTGACACATAGTATTGACCCATGGTATTGGTGCCTAGACTTAGTATATAAGTGTGTGTTGAGGCCTATGAAGGCACCGTGAAGTTAATTGTATTAAGCTTGCTCAAAGGAGGTTGCCCCCTCGAAGTGGCCCATGATCAATATAAAAGTGATTTTGAGTTCTATTATTTATGATATCTCATGTATTTGCATTAATTAATTATTGCAGGTTCATCACAGAAGACCTTTCCACATAAAAATATACTCCCTTTGATTTTCCTATTTCTCAAATTTTCTTTCTCTTGGATGCAAAATCCTCTTAGGCATCAAGAATAGCAGTAAGTGAACTATTCATTTCTGAGAACGTTTGGTTGTGAAGCATTTGTCCATATTGATAAAGAAAATAGAACAAAGCTTGAAGCTAGATCCAAGAAATGTACCTTTATTGGATATGGGGTTGATGAATTTGGTTATCACTTATGGGATTATGAAAATAACAAAATCATCAGGAGTAGAGATGTGATATTCAATAAAAAGGTCATGTATAAATATCAGTTGCAGGGAAAGAAACAGGAAAAGAAAAACACAGAGTACACAATACTTGATGAAATTACAGAAAATGAAGTTCCAAAGGTGCCAGAAAATCAAGAACAATAGTAAGTGCCTAAAACTCCTGCAACTGTAAGAAGATCTACCAGGTTAAGTAGACTCCCTAAACAATACTCTCCTTCAATGTATTATTTGTTGATGACTGATGCTGGTGAACCAGAATGTTATGAATAAGCAATGCAGGTTGAAACTAGAAAGAAGTCAGAGCAAGGCATGAATGAGGAGATGGACTCATTGGTAAGAAACCAGACTTGGGATTTGGTTCAGTTTCCTGCTAGTAAAAGAGCATTGCAGAACAAATGGATTTATAGGTTGAAGGAAGAAGAAGGAGGTAAGAAGTGGTACAAGGCCAGACTTGTTGTAAAGGGGTTTGCACAGAAGAAAGGTATTGATTTTGATGAAATATTTTCTCCTGTTGTTAAGATGACTTCAATTAGGACTATCTTAAGTCTAGTAGTGGTAGAATATTTGCATCTTGAACAGTTAGATGTAAAAACAACCTTTCTCCATGGGGATTTGGAGGAAGATATATATATGCAGCAGCCACAAGGGTATGAGGTCAAAGGTAAGGAGAACTTGGTATGCAGGTTGAAAAAGAGTTTGTATGGCTTGAAGTGTAAATTTCCCTCCTATCAAACCAGCATGATAGAGAGGACGTGATACTAAAACTAGGCATCTAGCCCCATATCCATTAATTTAAAACTTATTGATAAAAAGACATATACATGTGCATGTTATAGAAACACAGCGGAATTAAAAATCATGTTTGATATCTAACATACATTCAAACATTTCTGTGACATCCATTAAATAAAGACATTGCAGAATTATAAAAGAGAATACTTGTCTGAACAAAGTAGTCCCAAGCAACTAGCTATGCATCTACAACGTTCCACCCAACCATAAGCCAGTTGTGCTTATCAACCTCTTGATACAACTGCCACCCCCGAGCTGGGCATGATCTCTATAAGGAACCAGGGAACAACAGACTCACACATAGCCAAGCATACACCAAGATGAGCCAAGCCAATCTACAATTGGGTTTATCAGGCTGCTAGGAAATGGAAAGGAAGAGTGGCTAAGCTAGTGAAATCAAGCACAGAGCTAGGGGTAACCTTACAAGATCTATCTAGCTTAGAACCCACAATACCTACACACCCAACACAAGGAAGTATTCTTTTCACTGCTGTACAGTCCCTCAAGCCATACCTTTCCCATCTAGTGCTCTCAGGGTGTGCATAGAAGAGTAGCCAAAGCCCTCTTGATCTTCTTGAGAGGTTGTCTCCCCACTAGGTTTATCAAGCCCTCTCTATCCACTACCACTCCAATCTCTTGCTCACAAACTCAAACCAAAACAGGGATGCACATAGAAGCAAAAGTATAAGCGCTGGGGCATGAAGAAACGTTTTTGCAGTGAGATGCCCAAAGATGGGGTTTTCATTAGATTTAGAAAAACATGGGAAACCCACAAATGAAACTGGAAGATGGGGAATAACCCTGGGAAGCCAAATCCGTTTTCAGAAAAACATCCATAGTCATTCTGGGGCAAAAACAACCTCCATAACAGTCCCAAAACGTGGTCCTCCTTCCCCAGCCACTGTGTAACACAAAAACGAGCTCCCAGCCATGGAAAAATGCAGGAAAATTGGTAAAAACGTGATGAGGAAAGACATAGTAGTTCAGACTGCATGAGGGAGAAAAAACTATCTGTTCAGAATGGCTTTGGGCACCATTTTGTGGGTGTTTTCTTTCCCAAGGAGACAAAATACGAATTCCCAGGTTGATGGCTTGCCCATGCACTAAATTGGCTGCCATACCTCTTCATTCCCAAGGCATTAACTTCCTCAACCAACTCTTGGAAGAATTAAATGATTGGGTGGATAACCCAAAATGGGTAGTTGGTGGTTTATGGGTTTTCTCATTGACACATGGATTTAACACCATTGTCTCAAGGGTTTGAATAATTTCCCTCCCTATTCCTTGTAGAATCATGCCCCCATCTCTTTGTTGCATAGCATAGCTAGTTGTGGGTTTTTCATTAAAATTCATTTTACATGATGTCTTAATTTACATTGTGCATATCTAGCACAAGAGCCATAGGCATATATTTTTAATTGTCGATACATAAAACACTAAATCAATGGTGGGGCCTTGGCCTTGAGCTCCTCACCATGATCAAATAACAATATTTATATCATTTATGATTTAATACAAAGGGGGTCAAAATGGGGACATTACATTCCCCTCCCCTTACATTAGCACTGTCCTCAGTGCTCATCAAAATTGAACAAAAATGGATATGCCATCCTCATGGCATCCTCCAGCTCCCATGTAGCCTCATTGGGACCATAGTGCTTCCATTTCACCTTTACCTGTCCGATGGCTCGGTTCCAGAGCAATGTTACCTTCTTGTCTAGGATGAGCAATGGTTTGGTTTGGAATTCTCCCTCGGGTCCCACCTGGATCACATCCCAATTAATCACATGGTTAGGATCATGTACATATTTCTTAAGCAAAGAGACATGAAAAACATTATGAGCTTTAGTGCTAGCAGGCAATGCAAGTCTATATGCAACTGGCCGTATTCTTTCAAGCACTTCAAATGGCCCACAATATCTAGGTGATAGCTTGGCACAATTCCCAAGATTCAAGGAACTCTTCCTTGATTTCACTCTAAGATACACATGATCCCCAACATTGAATTCCCTATGGATCCTATGCTTATCTGCATAGCTTTTCTGTCTATCCTGGGTTGTTTTTAAATTCTGTCTGATCTTTGCAACCTCTTGTTCCATTTTCTTAAGCAATTCTGGCCCAAGTACAATTCTGTTCACTGGATTGTCCCAAGTCACTAGTGTCCTACACCTTCTGCCATACAAAACCTCATGAGGACTCATTCCCAATGATGCTTGTTGCCCATTGTTATATGCAAATTCTACCAAGTGTAGATAATCCTCCCACTTGGATGGTTTGTCCATCACATACATGCAGACCATGTCTTCAAGCACCCGATTTACTCTTTCTATTTTCCCATCATCTGTTTGAGAATGGTATGCGGTACTAAAGCTTAACTATGTACCCAAATCTACAAAGAGACCTTTCCAAAAATTGGAAGTGAACTTGGTATCCCTGTCGGAAATTATTGCCTTAGGAAACCCATGTAATCTGAAAATTTCCTTCATGAAAATATTTGCAATGGCATCGAATTTATGTGTGGACTTAACCGGTATAAAATGTGCTTCCTTTGTTAACTTGTCCACCACAACCATGATGGAATCATGTTGTCTCACAGTCACTGGCAATCCTGTAATAAAGTCCATGGATATTACTTCCCATTTCCATTCTGGAATTGGCACTGGGAGCAATAAACCTGCTGGATGTTGGTGTTCACTCTTCACCTGCTGACATTCCATGCACTTAGAAATGTATTCAGCAACAACCCTCTTCATGCCTGGCCAGAAATAATATTTTCTTGCTGTAGCAATTGTTTTCTGATATCTTGGGTGACCAGAGTATGGAGCTTTATGGATTTCATCCATAACAATCCTCCTCAAATCTGTCGCATTTGGAATATAGACTCTATTTTTATAAGTAAGAAGTTTGTCTCCTTCCAAATGATAGCCTTCATACTTCTTGCCAAGGTCTTGCTACTGCAATTTGTCCTTTTTCTGCTCATACACTTCATCCTCAACCATATGGTTAACAATTTGTTGTCTCAAATCTGGTTGGAAAGTACTTAGTGCTGCCACATGCATTTCATGTACCTTCCTACTAAGTGCATCAGCCACCTTGTTTTCTTTCCCTTTATGTGTTTGATTTCAAAATCAAATTCACACAAAAATTCCAACCATCTAGCTTGCCTAACATTTAAATTTGGCTGATCAAATAGGTATTTCAGACCACAATGGTATGTCCTTAACTCAAATTTTCTTCCCATTAAGTAATGCCTCCACATCTTTAAGGCATGTACTATGGCTGCAAGTTCTATATCATGAGTAGCATAGTTCTTCTCATCCTCCTTCAACTTTCTTGACTCAGAGCATATCACGTGGTTTTCTTGCATAAGAACTCCTCCAAGTCCTTGATTGCATGCATCGGTACACACCACAAAGTCTTTTTATGGGTTTGCAATTTTCAAAATTGGTGCACTTGTAAGAAGATTCTTCAACCATTGAAAACTTTCCTCACATCTTGGTGACAATTCAAACTTTATCCCCTTCTTTTGCAAAGAAGTGATCGGGTTTGCAACCTTGGAGAATCCTTCGATAAACCTCCTGTAGTAATTAGCAAGGCCCATAAAATATCTCACATCAGTCACATTCCTTGGAGTTGGCCAATTCATAATGGTTTCAATCTTCTCAGGGTCTATAGATATTCCTTCGTCGGAGATGATGTGTCTCAAATAATGAATTCTATCTTTATAAAAGTCACATTTGCTCAACTTTGCATACATCTTATGCTCCCTTAGCAATTGCATTGTCATTCTCAAATGTTCTTCATGCTCTTCTTCATTCGTAGAATAGATGAGAATGTCGTCTAGGAATACAAGGACAAACTTGTCCAAATATTTGATAAAAACATTATTCATGAGACACATGAATGTAGCTGGTGCATTTGTGAGACCGAATGGTACCACTACAAACTCATAGTGTCCATTCCTTGTTCTAAAGGCTGTCTTATGAATATCTTCTTCTTTGATTCTTACCTGATGGTAACCAGACCTCAAGTCAATCTTTGAAAATACCTTTGCTCCTCTCATTTGGTCAAAAAGGTCATCCATTCGGGGCAATGGGTATTTGTTCTTCACAGTTACTTTGTTCAACTGCCTGTAGTCAATACATAACCTGAGTGTTCCATCTTTCTTTTTCACAAATAGAACAGGTGCTCCCCACGGGGACACATTTGGCCTAATATATTTCTTTTCCAGCAACTCTTGTAATTGCATTTTCAATTCTAGCAATTCCAGTGTACTCATCCTATAGGGTGTCGTAGAAACTAGTGCCTCTCCTGGCACAAGTTCAATTGTAAATTCAATGTCTCTCTTTGGAGGGAGTCCTGGAATCTCATCAGGAAAAACATCCCTGAATTCTTGCAATACTTGATAGTCTTCCAATTTAAGAGTTTCATTCTCTGCTGTCTCTAAAATGTGGGCTGCATACAATTGACATCCTTCCTATAGAACTTCTTCAACTGCATGGATGAAACCTATCTAACAGAAGTCACCTTTGGAATGCCTTTTACAACCCTTAGGTTTCCTTCTTCGTCCTTGCATTCAAATGTCTTATTGTAGCAGTCAAGTTTAATCCTGTGTGCTTCTAACCAATCCATTCCAATGAGAATATCATAGGAACCAAGTGGCAAAATATTCAGATCTGCATAGGTGAATAGCCCATCCATCTCTAATGGACATTTCTCTACTATTTCACTAACTTTTCTCTTGGTTCCAGTGGCTAGTTGAACTAACCATGATTTACTATGCTTTAATTTCTTGAAAGCACAAATCTCAACAATTCTAGGAGTGACATAACTATGAGTAGATCCAAGATCAATCAAAATATAAATAGATTGCTTAGCAATCTTACCTTCAACTTCAACCACAGTTGACTGATGATCTGCTTGGTGGTCGTCTACTACTGCATAGATTCTAGGGATTGTCCTTGCCACTTGACCCACAGTTTCAGCTCTTTGGATGTTGTGAACTTGATTTGCATTCCCATTCCTATGTGGACAGTTCCTAAGCATGTGGTCTCCTCCACAACCCCAACATTGAAGTGGTTCTCTTGGTTCCTTTGGATCTCTTGGCTTGTCTCCCATCATCCTAGTTGGCTTAGTTACAACCTGTGATGGTTGCCTTTGCTGATTCCGAAATTGAGGAGGCTTGAACCCCTTCTTCCTTTGATCAAACTTTTCGTTTTTCCTATCCTTCCATGCCTTATGGAATTCTGGTTTGCTTCTGTTTTGATCAAAGCAATACTTGGCCTTTCTTATGGCCTCCTCTAGAGTGCAAGGTTCATCGAACTCAATTCTGTCTTTATATGACTAGGGCAGTCCACTTAGGAAACATTGAATTTTCACCTTATCATCTCGAATGTACCTGACATATCTTAGCAGCTCCAAGAATTTGTTTGCATATTCTTCCATGGTCAATTGTACCAATCTCAGCTCATGGAACTCTTTGATCTTATCATCATAGTACCTGTCAGAGAGGTACTTCTGCTTGAAGTATTTCTTGAACTGCTTCCACACAATCTTCCTTTCATTGATATTCTTCACTTGACTGATGTGTTCCCACCATATAGATGCTCTTCCATTCAAGTTGAAGATGGATACCCTTGCCTTCATATTTCCATAGTATTCTTGGACTTGGAAATATTTTCTCATCCCAAGAAGCCAAGCTTCAGCTTCTTGACCAGACTTTATCTCTCCATCAAATGTAGGAGGTTTTGCCTTCTTAAATTTCCCGTGTGAATTGTTCTTGTAGTGCCTCTTCCTCTTGCTTCTGCGAGATGAAGAGCTTGAACCATCAATGGATTCTTCTAAGTCAAATGATTCATTAGAAGAGATTTCTGGAGTATATGTTCTGTCTGTAGAAACTCTTCTTGGGCTACTGGCCCTCTTTTGGAAATTCCTTCTAGAACTACTCCCACCCCTTTCTGGATTTGATGTCTGATTCCCAGAGTTTATTTGCCTTTTGATGTCTTTCAAACTCTATAGCATGGCTGCATTCAACTGATTTTTTTCTTCCCGAGCTTTAATCATCCTTTCATTGTCTTCTCTACAGCTTTGCAACTCCACCCGTAGGCTTCTCATGGTGGCTGCAATACCTGGAGGAGTCTCTTGATTTCTTCTCCCATTAGATTTTGTTTCAGCATTCTCAACATGTATGTTATCCCCCATGGCATCTGTCTCAGGCTCATATGGATCCTATGCATCATCCATGATGTTGATTTTCTTGGCCCAACCAAGATCCAAAACTTTCTAACTGTACTATCTAGAGTGCAGCCCTGATGCAACTGTAATTCTGCAAAATGTGTTCATCTACACAATTGTTAGCTACATTATATTCTCAGAATTCATAACTTACTTTCATGCACGTGGGAAAAGGTTATATGGACAATTTGTCAAATCATAGAATTTTCTCACAATTAACGACATATGAGGGGGACAAAGGGGGTCAAGGGGGATTGCCCCCTTGTGGCTTCCGCAGCTTTGGGGCGATTTGCCAAACGCTTCCGCAGTTTCGGAGCAATTCGCCGAATGCTTCCGCAGTTATGGAGCAATTCACCGAATGCTTCCGCAGTTGCAGAGCAATTCACCGAATTCTTCCGTAGTTGCGGAGCAATTCGCCGAATGCTTCCGCAGTTTCAGAGCAATTTGTCGAATGATTTCGTAGTTTTGGAGCAATTCGTCGAACGCTTCCGCAGTTGTGGAGCAATTCACCGAATGCTTCCGCAGTTGCGGAGCAATTCACAGAATGCTTCTGCAGTTGTGGAGCAATTCGCCGAATGCTTCCGCAGTTTCAGGGTGGTTTGCTGAATCCTTCTACACTTGCGGGGCATTTCGCGGAATCCCTCCACAGTTTCGGGGTGACTTCCCGAACTCTTTTGTGTTGCGGAACGATTCGCGGAATCCTTCCGCAATTGTGGGGTGACTTCCAGAATCCTGCAGACATGTTTACAAAGGTAGTGACCAGAGAAAAACTAAGTTCTTGCTCGATTTCAGTTGGCCTTCTAGCATGAAGGTGAAGAGGAGAAATTTGCTAGGTCCAAGTCCTGCAAGTGCAGCAGTGGTGGAGTTGTTGTGATCAGTCTCCAAGTTGGAGATTGTTGGTTGTGGAGCCAGATCTTCAAGTCTCATAGATGATGATTCAGCTGTGTCCGTACCCCAAGTTTGGTTATGACCCCGTCCTGACGCTAAAGGGGTTTGGGGGGGTTTGACCCCCCCCCCCCCCCCGGCTGGGGGGCACGAGGGCCAAAGGGCCCCCATCGTGGGTTCTCGGGAAACATCGCCAAAAAAGGGGGTTTGGGGGAAACACCCCCGAGAAAAAAAATTTGGGTTGTTTTCGCCAGCTGTTTTGCGGGCCCATGTTTTGGGCATCCCGTGGTATTTTCCCATTGTATTTCCCCTATAAAAGAAAGACATTGTAATACGGCTAGAAAATGATGTATTAGGTTTTATGCATTGTAAAGATCTCTAAGATCAGGAGAGAGATTGTGAGATAGTGAAGAGGAAGTGCAACGACTGTGCTGCAAGTTGTATCCCTTCACCTTGCTGGATGGTAATAATAATAAGGACCGGTAAATTCAGTGTGGACGTAGCCCAAGTTGGGGTGAACCACGATATATCTGTGTCTCTCTTGTAATGTGTGTGTGATTATATTTGCATTTATGTTTATTATTATTGCTCTGCGATCCTTTTTTTATAACACTTAACTGGAAACTATCCCACCGTTGATCTCTGCAAGATCTGGGGATGAGAATGAAACCCTATTCTCGTGTTGGTAAGTAATGGAAAAATTGGTTTTCTGGCATTCATTGTTGCGTTTTAGTGGTAAGGTTGCAGAGCCAACCGTTTGCTGCAATGTAGGGTTGTAGAGTTTGTTGAGAGGAGGACTCCTTCCTTGGTTTCAAACCTTGGACCTGTGAGAGATAGTTTTGATAGTTGCAGGCTTACACTCTTGTGCCATAGTGCTATGATACAGCCATGGAAGTTGTGTATGGTTCTTCTGTTTGTTGTTGAATGTGATTTGTACCGAGGTTCGATTCTCCAATATAAGAAATTGTCTTCTGAGTTAAGAATTTGTATTTGTATGCAAACACCATCAGGATTCATCATTTTTGCTGGAGTGGTGTGTCTCAGTTCAGGAGATTCGTTTTAAAAGGTTAAGTGTTTACGATAATGAATGTAATACTGTGTTGCTTGCTCTTATACTTGCATTTTCTTGTTTTAACCCTGGGAACTGTGCCATGGCAGGTACCCACTTTGTAGGAGGTTGCTATGCAAAGGGTTTGGAATGGAGATGATGCATCTACTTCCTGGTAAGCTCGAGTGGTTCTCGAAACCTCGTAGGTTCCTTTGGCATGGTTTTGATGGTGATTACTGTGTGCTGAGAGTTGGAACTATTCGACCTTGTTTCAGTGATGGCCGACTGTTAAGTTTTAAAGTCTTATTTTGATAAATGTTGTAGAGAGGATAACCTTCAGTTGTTAAAGTTGTTATTCGGATCTTTAATGCCTAGTTGTGTCATTTGATAAGAACTTCGAACTCGTGTTTGTACTACTAAATGTTAAGGGTAAAACCCTATACAGTTTGTGGAACCTTGTCCTCGTTTTAATGTTTTTGGTTGATAGGGGTTAAACCTCTATGTAATGTTGGAACCTTGAAAGGTCCGTAATGTAAACTTTGTTATTTATATTTGTCAAATGGGAAACCAAGAACCGAGGGCTTGTTTGTAATGAAGCGTTATGTTTTGAAGTAATGGTAGAAGGATTTTTTATATAATTGTTAAGTGGTGCCGAACAACTATAGTTTTTTTGGCCGAGAGTTATGGTTTGCATAACTATAGATAGTTGATTCCTGTACTTCGTAATCGTTGTTGATATTTATGTTTTGGAATCGTGATGATATAAAGTTTGGTTTGTTTAATGTTTTCGAAATGGCTATGCCACAGTGTTCGATTTTGTTTAAAATAATGAAACCCTACCCTGTAGGTTTTATTGGCTACCTTGAAATCGTGAACTAAGTCTTAACTCGTATCTCTAAAAGTTTCGATACTATGTATTATTCTTGTTAGGGTGTCAGCTATTGTTAGACATTGATATTGAATCGTGCTTTCAGCTAAGTGATGCTTAAAGTCTTGTTAGTAGTCTCGAAATGTTTAAAAGATAGTATGGCTATACAAAATGTTAGTTAGGTTTTGGAAAATCATAACTGTTATAACCTCAGAAATAATTGTCTAATGTTGACCATGAATGGCTTGATAAGAAATTCATAAACTATGTACTAAATAAACACTTAGATTCTAGGTCTTGTGATAACTTAGGGTTTTGATGCTACTATGCAGATATTTAATAAATGAAATCATAAGTGATAGTTAGTGTAGAAATAATATGTGTATATTTATAACAAATCTCTACATAGATTAATTTTGCAGCTGCTATAATTCTTAAAATATAAATGCTTGAAAAACATGAAATGTATAATATTGAAATGCATGTGATTACTATCTGGACTAGATAGAGTTAAAAAAAAATGTATAGAACTGTGCAGAAACAAAATGTGTTTTTATTTAAGAGTGAGATGAATGCTATGCATCTGTTTATACTATATTGTAATATATCCTGCGCTTAAACATATGACAAAATTTAACAAGAACACTATTGTATTCATCTTTTCAATCAATGGCATTCTTCCTATCACTCATCTTTCTTAATTTACTTCTCTATACTAGAGTACGATGCAAAAAACATCATGGGGAAAAATATAGAGATGGTTATTGATTCAATCATTTCATAAAGATTTCTCATTCAGAATCATACTTAGATCATAAAATAAAATAGTTTCTTCTATATGACTGAAATTAATAATTCTATTATGCAGAAACATTTAACTATAAACAAAAGTAAGAATAGTAAAACCTGGTTGACTGTGGGAGAAACAAACAACCCAAGGAACCTATTCCACCCAACCTATTCCTGAAGACAACCAAGTTACTTTCCTGAAGACCCCCAATCCTATTCGCTGAACCACTAGGAGGAAGATTCTGTAGAAGCCTTAGTACATCAACTTGCAGTAGAAGATAGATTATCCAGTCATAAAGACTCAGCAGTCAAAGAGACCTGCACCAGTACCTCTAGTTTTCCTTCTTAGTGTTGGTTTCTTTTTAGACAGACCTGGGTTTTTAGGATGCGCAGCAACAAACACCCCTTGGCGCACTAGCCCTTTCGGCAACGGTCTGCGCAGCAGCCCGGAGTCTCACCCGAAGTGGCTATGGGGGAGCTAAGGAATAAAGTTTCCTTAACCTAGGTGGTGTGGATTCTACAGTCTTCTCTCTTCCCCTCTTAATAGAGCGTCTTACTCTTCCATAGGTCTCCCTGCGCTACGATGCTGGATCCCACTCTTCTTGGCTGAGCTGCGTGGTAGCTCCGCACCTGCACACGATTCTTTTACCCGCTACCTTCATTACACTAAGTATCGTCTTTGCCCTCTCGTCACGGTGCAGCAACACACACCTTAAGCGTTGCGACGACAGTGTTCGCAGACTCCTTTGAAAATGCACAAGTACGCTGCTAAGGGAGCTTCAAGGATTTACTCTACATACTCATTCATAAAGATAGCAAAACATTCATGGAAACATAGACAGTAAAGCAAAGAAATGCAATCACATAAAGCATCACCACAACAACCAGAATCATGTAGTCACCTCCAGGAGGGAATCCACATCCACAGGACTATTTATATTATCTTTAGATGGGGCTAACATAGTTCTGCTGTGCACATAGCATTAGCCTTAGATCTTTCTGGGAAACTCCACGCACATAGTTGGGAGCCCTTCTCTTAGATCTATTCTCTTCTTCTACAGATATTACAATAACAAAGACATACAATTACATTCCCCTCAGTCCTCTTGTGACTGATCGATACATACAATGGCCTTTACGCCAAGCGGTCTCCTGCGATATCGCGGCCTTCTCACATACATACAAAGATCCTTAACGGCTTTACAAGACATAGCAAGACAAAAGACTCAGGCATCAACTTAAATTGTCTGTGTGACCTTCTAACCTTCTAACCTTCCTAATTACACATATATATAGGTGGCCTTGAGGGTCGCACCTTTACAAAACTGTGGGCCTTTCCCAACAGTGATCCCCAAAAACCCTAACCACTGACACGGCTAGGTGTACTATAGGCACCTCTTGCAGTCACGTCGCAGCTTCCTGCAGACTCCGCGATTTCTGGCGCAGATCACGGGTATGGGCACCGCTTCATCGGTCTTTGATCCTTGTCCTTTACCTTCAATTCTTCGTCCCATTGCTCTTCCTTGGTCCGAGCAACCATAACTCCTGTACTTTTCCTTAATGAGGGTAGCTGAGCCCTCTTCCTCCGCTTCATTTATTATGGTGGTTGAGCTTTCTACTCGGGCACCTTATTTACTCTTTCCCTTGACGTGCACACGAGCTCCGCGATTTTCGACGTGCAATTTGTGGTGAGCTCGTCCATCTGGCGCCGTACTGTGCACTATCCATTTCTGCCCAAAATTGGTGCTTTTCCTCAAAATTAGCACTTTTCCTTCAAAACTTAGTGCTTTTTCCCCAAAATTGGCAGCTTTGCCATAGCTGTGGCCTATGCTCCAACAGGCCCCTAACACTTACTTGTGGCTCATCCTCGACCCACCCGCACTAGCTTGCGGTTGCTTTAGTTGTGCATCTGACTTGGCTTGGGTCACAGCAAAGTCTTGCTTCCACTGTGCAATAGCGGAGTCCATGTCTTCCACGCACTTCATGGCTGTCTGCACCATGTTTGAAGTAGCTTCTTCTCCTTCTACGCCATCGACCAATTCTTGAGATTCAGCAAATGCTTTGACCTTGGCCTCTGCTTGGGCAGTAAGTTCAGCATACTCATCCATAAACGGTTGAATGATGTTGGCGAGAGTAGCATCTTTGTTTCTGAGCCTGTGCAGTTCTTGCTGGACTTTGCAGACATTGCTCATCTTTCTCATTTTGGCTAAGCCTTCCAAGGGCTTAGCTTCTTCGCTCAGAACAGTTAGGGACTATTCTGCTGCTTCTACCTGTTCCAAAAGGGCAACTTTAGAAGGGAGCTTCTCGAGCTCATCCCAAGCCTCCATAGCTTGCGTCATTAACTGCTGGGCTTCATCTATTCTGTGATGCATTTGGATAGAAGCTATGCCCAGTGCTTCAAGTCGTTCTTGCGTCTCATCTACGGGAGGCACTATGAAACGAGCTTCCAACTCGGTGAGCTGCTCTCTATGGTCCTCAGCCATAGCAACTATTTGTTGTTCTAGGACTTGCGCCCTTCTGTCGATGCGTTGCACTTTCTCAACTAAGGGAAGGTCTGGTTGAATCTGGCAGGCTGGTAGTTCCTTGGCGATTTCATCGATGACATTCCTTAGCCTAGTGTCTTGCGCTTCATGAAGTTCAAGCTGCGCAGAGATCTCCTTATAGCCCGCCCTTAACTCTACTACCTGTGTTTGCAGTCTTTGATTAGCATGGAATGTGGAGATCTCCCTAGCTCTGAGCTCAGTAGAGACCTACTCCTGAACCAACTGTAGAGTTTCCAACGGAATTAGCGACAAATTTATTTCAACACGGCCAACCGTGCTTACCTATAGTGCAGCCAGAGGATCCAGGAGTGTCATGCTTGCAGGCGGGATGTGGATGATAGTGTGCCTGTCTGTGGGTACTTCAACCCGCTTGGTGCTTGTAGATGCTTGCGGCGCCTGTGAGCTAGATGCTGGTGCATGGGTCTGCGCAACTCGTCCTGCGAGACCTTTCAACTCCACGAGCTGCAGGTCCAAAGCACTTCTGATATTGGCCTGAGAGGCACACAAATCATGAAATTGCTCCTTCAAGTACTGATTGAGCCCCGCAGCAGGGGTCACATAGGGATCTCCAGTCGCTTCTGCGGGGTGTGACAACTTCTGCTTCTTTGTAGCCGGTCCTGACGGACCTTCATCATTCTTTTTCATGACTTTTTCCTTTCCTTTATCTTTCTATGATGCCGCAGGGGGTGGCATCGTGGAAACGATGTCAGCAGCCTGCTTCCATTCATCTGGCTAGGACTTCATAGTGTCCTCCATGTCTTGGGTAGTCATTCGGTAGAGCCCTACGGCCCATTCTTTCGACTGAATTCCGCGAGGGTGGAAATAGATTTCATGCAAGTTGGTAGAAAAGACCAACTTCGCTCCATAGATTTTTGTCGTCTCCTGAGTAAGCCTCGGCATCTGCAGGATGGTATCCCTGAGGAGATGGTAGTACTCGAAGAACACGGCGCGGTTCATCTTACACTTCACGGGATTATTATAATCCTAGAGGTTGACATAGCACATCCCTATAACCTCTCCTGAACGGTGAGGAAGAAACTGAGTGTTGGGTGGTTCCTTCCACCCGACAAAGGCACACAAAATCAGGATCCAAGAAAAATGGAACAACTGATTGGCGGTGTCCTGAACGTTCCGGCAGTCGTCCAAGAATGTATTCAATAGGAAGAGACACCAGTTATACTGCTCACCCTCTGCAGCTGCAACTGCGAGCTCTACAACAGCTCTAGGGACTTCTTTAGGTCGACACTTCATTAAAAGTCTACCTGCGAGCAGACTTCCTGTGAATCTGATTGCTTCATCTTCAACTACAGTGAGGTCATAAGCCCGACCTCCTCTCGATAATTTGTATTTCTGCACCACCTGTGCAGTGAGCTTTCGGTCCTTGTCTTTACCAACGAAGTGGACGTTGGGGTCCTTACCAACCTTAGATAGGCCGGTAATTCGGTGAATCAGGTCCATGTTTAGATCAATTGGCCTCCCTAGCCAAAGATAACCACCGTGAACACAGGATAAAAAGACCTTGAAAACCACATTAACTTCATTGCTACGCCTTAAATGCAGTAGCTTCAACAGGTTCAACAGTCCAGGCCTCTCTAGATTTACTGCAAATTCCTGTGGGACGAATTCGTCAATCTTCTTAAAAGGATTATGGACCACTGTCAGATAGTGATCTGGCACGAACTGAGGATACATTCTATAATCTCCCAAGTTGAATTCAGAAAACTTAACCAACGGGAGATGACCAAGCAGGGATCCTTCTTCTTGCACAACTTTCGCCATTGGTGGCAGCGGAATCGAATACTTGGCATTCTTGGGAATGCGCTGTTGGTTAAAATTATTGATATTTAATTCACCTTAATTTAATTTATCAACCGGAGAATCGTAGACTTTGAGCTGCTACAGTATATGTGCGGGTAAAGTAGTCTCAATGCTCATCCCTCAGGAAACCCTAATCTACTTACAACAAAAATGAAGCTAACACTAAATGACCAATGCCAAGGATTTCTAGATCTGTACTATAGAAAAGGAAACTAATTTACTAATTCCTATCTCACTGTTGAACAAGGAATTTCCAGATTGCAATTCTATGGTTTTTAAAACAACACAACCTGCTAGAGAAATAAACACAATCTTAGGCTACAACAGTCTTTGAAGCAACTAATAATCTCTACAGCAATCTAAGTTTTGCAACTACAATCCATAAAAATAATCAACCTGTTCTCAACCAAATGCATATACTTAATTGGCTTTGTTTCCTGACTGAACTTCAAATCTAATGTTTAAATCCACACAAATATTTCCAAATCTGAAATAACCTATGGCCTTTTAGCTTAAAGTTGTCAATACACACAGTCTATCAAAAGAGAGGTTGACTGTTTAGTGAAATTTCAATGTACTCTGTTTATGATTTGTGCATACAAGTGCACATAATAGAACACTAAAACTCTTCAGACTCTGCTTATCAATATATGTTAAAACTGTGTAATGGACATTCACTGGTTTTGGTTTCTACTATAAAACTAATTATCAATTCAAGGGAACAATGTTATAAACAAGAACTCCTTTCCAAAACTCATTCACGTACAACTTCAGTTTCTATTCAATCTTTCACCCAAAAAGAGATAAACCTCAAATGCTTTATGATGACAGTCTTCAAACCCTTGACTCTTTTGCAAATGATGCTCAAATATTGCAAATTCGACAGTAAAAGGAGAGGTTGTTTATAAGCCACTCTCATGCTGCAACACAAAGATTTTAATATCTAGAGTCAAACTCATGATTCATGTACCAATATTACACACTGGAGATTAAAGAAAAGATTTAAATCCAAGCCATTTCTTAATTCATTTTACAGTCCCGTGAATAAGACAATTTCAAACCATTCCTGTAGCTATTGTTATAATACTGTATGCTAGTAAAATGGAATATAACACTCAATCTATTCGTAATCATTCACAAAATTGAATCTTACCATAACCTACATCAAATTGATCACACGATTATGTATACCCTAGGCTTTAAATAACAATTCACCCTAAAAACCAGAGGAAGTCTGAAATTCAAACCGTTAACAAGCTCAATCCATTATCATCAACTGTAAATGCTATTAACTAATAATAACAGTCACGCCTTCTATTGCAATCCAGTGATGAGCAAACCATTTATAATCTGAAAAGAAATGTGAAATGATAAAAACGCCAATCTTCTGCAAACCACACACTACTGGAATATCACGATTTGGTGTTGAAGGTGGGCCCTGCCCTCAACGCCTCACACACTTAAATCACAGGTTTGATAAAATCACACACTGAATCGTATTGATAAAATGAAGTTTGTACAATCCTCCCTACTTAGGGTTTCCACAGTTGCTTTTATAATGAATTATACAGAGTGAAATCGCCCTGGAACAAGGGTCGATATGAATAACAACCCTCAGATATCTTAGCAATTCTGAGCCAAAAATGGAATCTCAGACCCCAAAATATACACATATCGTTAAGGAGAAAATAATCAACAGTTCCTCGATCAAAGATCATGCCTAAAATAGCAGTGGAGTAATCCTCAAAAGCATCTGAAAGATGATATAGATCCAGGAAAAACGACCTCATTGTAGATCGAATCCCCGATCTCTGCATAAACCTCCTTTGAACGCTGGGCCAGGTAACCAAACGAACCCTGTATAAAAGAGAACCCAATCTTATTATTAGCATATGGTTTAATGAAACCTAAAACCCAAAACATATGCATAAAACAAGAAAATACAATAAACAAATAATTAAAATCACTTACCATAGCTTTAGCAGTGTTGACCTCCAAAAAGACACATAAAATTGATTATTATTGGATTCCATTAAGACTTTAAATGCTAGAAAACAATACACTGAATGGGCAAAATAGAGGACCAACATCTCCCCCAGACTGAAGGTCTTGCATGTCCCAATGCAAGGAAATTTCAGATAGACAAAATTTAAATCTTCAAAGTGGATTGTCAATCCTTGGACCCAACTCCAGAGACTGAAGCTGAGGTATTAAACAGGACTTGCACCTGTGGAGGAGAGGGGGCAGAGTGTTGCTGTATGCTAACCAACTATTCAAACTATTTGTCCTTTTTCTTTAACTGTTTTCGAAGGCTGTGATTTGTCCCTTTAACTTCATCAACCAGGGTTTGCAAGGACACTATTCTAGCCTTTAAAATGGCATTTTCTTGTTTGACAACCCGATCCAACCTCACATATTCTTGCAGCTGATTTTTCAATTTGATATTCTTTTGCCTAAAATAGTCAATCCCCTGTGCTGAAGCCTCTGAACCAGATCTGGAAAGTGATGCCCTGACAGATTTTAAACTCGATTTGGAAGAGGATACTTTGACAGATTTCAAGCTTGACTTTGAAGGAGATCCTTTGGTAGATTTCAGACTCGATTTTGCAGGGGATACTGGCAGCAAGGGTTCACTGACAGGACTCAACGATGCAGAATAATGAGGAGAACCAGGAGAATCGGAGTTAGCATGGGTAGAGGAAGCATCGGATGATGACAACTCAACTTGAACAAGTTCTTTACCCTTAGATCCCTTTCTCCCCTCTTTAGCGGCCATGCTGCGAGTAAAATGTCTATTTGGCAAAACAAACAAATTTTCCTGCTCCTTATCCCCCCCAGACCGAGAGCTAACACACTGCCTTTTAGAGATTGGGGACTTCTTAGCATATAATGGAGCAGTTTTCTTGCAGCTATTAACAGCGGGTTCCTGAGGGCAATCATCTTGAGGAACTGAATTGTTTGTGGAGGAAGCTTTCTCCATTAGATCAGGCACACCAGGCTCACCTAATTCATTCCTCAAGGGTGACTGAAGATGAGGGTTAGAGAGTTCATACACAAACTGTTCCCATCCCCGACCTTGCTTCTTTAACTTAGCTAAAACGAGCATTTTAATAAGCCCATGATGGTAAAGACTATGAGTTGGATGCTCTAAGTTCTTCCTCACTTGCGAAGCCATCTTACTCAAACTTTTCCAAAAATAAAATGGGAAGTTCAGAAGCTTACCAAACTCGAAGTGAGCTAGAAGGCGAAAATGACAAGCTTTGTAGGTGGAGAATCGACCTTCACAGGTAATTAGCTTGGTGATGATCATCAAGGAATTATGAAATTCTTCTCTGACCCACAGCTTGGAGAAACCCTTCTCACCCTTCATAGCCAAATATTCTGGTTTGAAAACACAGTCATATTCTTTTCGTGGCAACCGAAAATTCTTAAACCATCTATCACCGGTGCGTGGAAGTCCCGTGGCAACTGAAATGGACTCCTCTGTCACTACAAACTCCAGGGCCCCCACTCTAGCAGTATGCCCATCGAAACTCAGGGCGAATTGTAAAGAGACAGCGTCATCGTGGCCCTGTAAATTAGTTAAAAATGCATGCCATCCAGCCCAAGTAAACATATCTTTGCATGCAACGAACTCAGGGATGGCTAATAGCTGCTCATACGCAGAGGGTTCATGCCGGTTGAGCATGGTGGAGCCACGAAGATGGTGAATTAGCAGAGAATTAGCAGAGAATTCAGACAGACAATTCGCAGGCAATGACAATGGTAAGGATAGAGATTGTAAAAAACCCGAATGAACATGGTAAAAATGATAGGAAGTGAGGGTAATGAAGACAAGCATCGTGACAAGAGAAAATCATTACAAGCGGTGGCACATACTGCCCACTTCGCAGGAAATGATAACCATGATGTAACACGTTTTAAACTAGCTTAATCTCATAACACGTAAGAACCCCAATTATAATGGAACAAGGTTATAATTCGTTTTATCAAAGGTTGCCAATAATAGAGGATGAAATATTATCAAAGGTATTTAGGGTAGTTCATAACTCTTCGAATTTCATATAATGGCAAAAATATTTAATTATAATCCTTATTAATAATTAAGATTTAGCCAATCGTACGCCTTTCCTTACTTCCATCAACGTCCATTACCATATACATGCCAATTTCCCCAAGATAACTTCCAGCACTCCTTACGGCACTCAATCCGGCACTTTAACAAATAAAGCAGTGCTTTTAGGCTGATAACGATGCACAACAATTTACCAGTGTAAAGGTAAGTACCAGCATCTGGAGCAGCTGCTAGGCTATGAATAGTAATGTAAAACCATTAATCTCTCAAATAAACATCACTTGGATGAGTTCATAAGCAAATAGACTGGATTAAAAGATTCGTTGGACCCTCAACAGTTTTTATGGCATGATTTCCTTATTGTAAGGTTGCTGCTCTATCTAACCACACAGGAAACTCAATTGTGCTATGAAGCCATCTTTTATTGAAAATACAAATAACAATAAAAAATGCAGACTTCAATCAATCACTCATAACTCAATAATCAGAAATGCAAGCTTCATCAATCACTCATAACTTAAACAATCAAAAATTCGGACTTCATTAATAAAAAATTCAGACTTCATCCTTGTTATCCATACTGAACTTTTTCCACCAGGACATATGCCACAGGACAAGGAAAATAGCAGCAGAAGCTAATGGGGTACTGGTCCATTTTGACTCAGCTTCACACAGGATAATTTGAGTAGTAGAACAAATAGTACTACATTTCTCAGCTATGTTTTAGGCATCAAACATAAACCTTCTTTTTTAGAATCAGGTAACCCAAAATGCAGAACAGTTGGAGATGATTATCAACTAGCTATCATTTTATTTTTTAATGAATTTAATAAATTTTAATTAACCATCCTCATGGCTTCTCTTTTACCTTCACATAGGTACGTTGTTCATATAGACAAGTATAGATGAGGCTGTTAAAGAAGATATTAAAGTCAGAACCCACTGCCAGCAAGCCTGGTCAGTACTCCGGTGGGGTAACTATAACATCTTAAGAAGCTTCTTCCCCAGACAGATGCCCCATTGCCAACAGGCCTGTTCAGAACCCTGATGGGTTTGCCTGTTCATACCACAGGTCGGTACCCGCTGCCAGCAGACCTGTTCAGTATCCCGGCGGGTTAACCTCTTACACCCTTTTTCTATCAGAGGCTCTTGTCCCAATTTCATCTTAAAGATAAAATTTATGATTTGCTCAAGCATAGATGAGTGGGGGAGCTGCTCTGAAAACCATATAGGAGTGGGATGGTACCAGAATTGGAAGAGTATTCTTTGTATATGCCTGTAAAGATTTGCCCATATGAACAACTAACCTTCGTAACTGTAGAAAGTGAAAGTCATAAAGTGGCTAAAGACAGTATATATATGTGTGTTTAATATTATAACAGCCAAGAGATAATAACCCCCAAACTGCCCGATCTTGAACACCTTTTTAACATGATGCCTATCTTAAGAATAACTTCATGCCCATAGCTGTAACTAACATCAATTCCCACTCTTTATCTAGTGTGAAACCAAATCAAATGGTCCTAGCAGCCCATAGGTTCATAAGCAGAAAATATTTGGGAAGCTTAAAGCATTAATGTAGGCAATGCCTGGTGGGCAAGTACTCTTATGAATAGCCAAAACGGTTCTGAAAAAAAAAAAAAAAAAAAAAAAAAAAAAAAAAAAAAAAAAAAAAAAAAAAAAAAAAAAAAATAAAATAAAATAAAATAAAATAAAATAAAATCTGACACACAAATGCAGACATTCCAATAAATCAGTGAAACTCAGAAATTGACCCAAATTTACACAGTCCTTAAAGATGTTTTGCAAAAATAATCAGAAAAATAGAGTAGTGATAAAAACACCTCCCTTATGTTTCAAAACATTCTGAGTCTTACTGAAAATAATATCTGCACCCTTTCGAAAAGAGAAAAAAACAAATCCCTGTACATATGTACAAAAAAAAAACAATTCCATTGAAGATTACTGAGAGAGAGTAGGAGATGAAGAAGTATTTTCCTCACCTACCAGTTCTAGTTCAGACTGCTGACTCATGTTATGGATGAACTCTTGCTTAGATAGAGGTTTATGATATACCTTTAACCGATGTCCATTCACTACAAAGGCAGTTTGTTCTTCATCTATTGTTTTTATTTTGACAGAACCATTATCAAAAACAGTCACAATTTCATATGGCCCCATCCATCTAGTGGTAAGCTTACCTTTGAAATGTTTGAATCGTGAGTCAAATAACAGAGCCCAATCACCTTCTACAAAAGTCTTCTTCTTCAAAAATTTATCATGCCACTTAGTCCGCTGATTCTGTATCAACACAGTTTGTTGGACAGCATCTTGCCTAATTTCATCAAGTTCATTCAATTGCATCAGCCTCTGCTCCTGGGCTTCATCTAAATTCAGGCTCAGTTGTGCAGCAGTACGAAAATTTTTCACCTGAAATTCTATAGGAAGCAGGACCTGTTTACCATAAACAAGTTGATATGGGGTATACCCTGTGGTATTTCTCCACGTAGTTCTGTAAGCCCACAATGCCTCGGGTAGCCTGTCTGCCCAGTCCTTGTGATGTAGCTGCACAGTCTTAGTTAAAATGGATTCTAGAACTTTATTGGTTGATTCCACCTGACCATTTGCTTGGGGGTGGTAAGGAGAATATTTATAGTGCTTAATTCCATATTGTTCTGTAAGTGCTTTCATTGATTTAGAGACAAACTGTGCTCCATTGTCAGTCACAATTTCATGAGGAATACCAAAACGAGTAAAAATCTCTTCGTAAATAAATTCTATGACTGATTTCTCAGTGGCCCTCAATAGAGCTTTTGCCTCAACCCACTTAGTCACATAGTCAGTGCATACTAAAATATATCTCTTTTTTCTTGACATTAGTGAGATTGGGCCAACAAAATCCAATCCCCATTTTTCAAAAGGTTCAATTTGTACCTGGGCTTGTAAAGGCATTTGATCAGCAGCAGTGGGTCTCCCCATTCTTTGACAGCTGTCACAGCCCTGTACATACTTCTCAACATCTTTAAAAAGGGTAGGCCAGTAATACCCTTGATGTAACACCTTATATGCTGTCCGCTTGTCTGAAAAATTACCTCCACAGGGTCCATCATGACAGGCTTGGAGGATGTCACACATCTCATCCTCCCTCACACACCTCCTGATAATCAGATCTGGACCGGTTCGAAAGAGGTCATTACCCACCCATGAATAATTAGCACTTTGCTGTATGATTCTTCGTTTTTCGTAAGATGACAAATGAGTAGGTAGTTTCCCTGTAACCAAATAGTTGGCTACATCTGCAAACCAAGGTGTTTTAATAGAAACAGCAAACAAGTGTTCATCAAGGAATGTATCATCTACAGGAACATTATCATCAGCATGAGTCAATCTGGAGAGGAAATCTGCAACCAAATTTTCCTTCCCTGGTTTGTCGACTATGGTAATGTTAAATTCCTGTAGCAAAAGTAACCATCTAGTAATTCTGCCACTAGTGATTGGCTTATTCATTAAAAATTTAATAGCAGAATGATCGGTATGAACAAATACCTCGTAACCTGTAATATAATGTCGGAATTTATTGATGGCATGAACTACTGCTAGAAACTCTTTCTCAGTCACTGTATAGTTCAGTTCTGCAGGTGTTAAATTTTTACTGATGAAATAAATAGCATAGGAGGACTGATTTTCTTTCTATCCGAGCACTCCCCCCAAGGCAGTGTCTGAAGCATCAGTTTGTATATGGAAGGGCAAAGACCAATTTGGCCCCCGCAGAACTGGTGTTGAAGACAATTCTGACTTTAATGTGTCAAAGGCTGTCTGACAGTGTTGATCCCAATCAAAACCACTGTCTTTGGCCAACAATTTGAACAGTGGGGCTGCTATCTTTGTAAAATTAGCAATAAACCTACGATAGTACCCTGCGTGTCCCAGAAAACTTCTGACTTCTTTTTGTGTAGTTGGTGAAGATAGACTAGTAATGATTTCAATTTTTGCTGGGTCAACCTTAATACCTTCTGATGAAACATGGTGCCCTAAAACAATACCCTCAGTTAACATCATCTTACACTTTTCATGGCTTAAAGCAAGATTTGTTTCTTGGCACCTAATTAAAACTTTCTCCAGATTATCTAAGGCTTCCTTGAAATCATTACCGTAGACTGTAAAATCATCCATATATATTTCCACACAGTCATGGACCAAATCAGCCAAAATACCTAACACTGCCCTCTGGAAAGTGGTAGGAGTGTTACACAGTCCAAATGGAAGCACCTTGTAAGCATAAGTTCCCCATGGGCAGGTAAAAGTGGTTTTTTCTTGATCCTCTGGGGCTATTCTTATCTGGTTATATCCACTGTATCCATCCAAAAAAGAAAAATATTTCTTTCCAGACAATGTATCTAAAACCTGGTCTATGAAAGGAAGAGGGAAGTAATCTCTGAGAGTTGCTTTATTTAGCTCACGAAAATCAACACATATTCTCCACTTACCTCCCTTCTTTGGAACAATCACCAACGGAGATACCCATTTGCTATCAGAAATGGGATAGATGAAATCTGCATCCAACAATTTTTGTAATTCCTCCTTCACAATGTCTTTAAGTGCAGGATTCATTCTTCTCTGTGGCTGCCTTACTGGTCTAATATTTTCCTGCATATAGATGTGATGCATGCATGTGTCAGGGTGAATGCCTTTCATGTCTGTATAAACCCAAGCAAATGCCCCAGACTGAGCTTTGAGTAAATTAACTACCTGATTTTGCTGGCTTTGAGACAGATTCCCATTAATAAACAAAGATCTCCCTGGACTAATCTCCATTGGTATAGTTGCAGCTTCAACCTTCTCATCTATGAATAAAACTACTGATGATGAGGTGGTTGAAGGGTAATAGTGTTCCTGAAAACATTGTCTAAGTCAGAGAAGGACTGAGGGTACTCAATACTAGTGGTGGCTGAAATAAATTGATCTAGGATATCATCCTCAGTCTGGTGTTCCAGCCCCCTAGTTTGACTGATGGACAGTAAGGGTTGTCCCACATCCTCATCCCCATAAGGATTCTCTAACCATAACATGTTTTTCGATACAGGCTGTGCTGGAGGATAAATAATTAGGTTTTGTAGAGAAGTGCCATTTGATATAGTTAAAATACCTTCTCTGCATCCTATAAAGGAATTGGCAGTGGCTAACCAAGGCCTGCCTAATATAACAGGATGTTCCCCCATTGGGTGTTTGGTTTGGAGTACCAGAAAATCCACTGGATACTCCCAAGAAGCTACTGTGACAGTAATGTCATCTAAGGCCCCCACAGGTTTGACTGTGCTCCTATCAGCCAACTCCAAAATAGTAGGAGTAGATCTGAGGAGATTATGCAACTGAAGTCTCTGCATAGTGGTCATAGACATGACATTAATGGCAGCCCCTAGGTCAACTAGAGTGTTTCCTATTGGAACCTCATTGATGTAAATGGTCACCACTGGATTCCCAGGATTTGCAAATTTTGGGGGTAAGGGGCAGTCTGAAATATAATTAGACAGCTGGCCTAAGACATTTATCTTGGGTGGATCTTTCTGTTTTCGACCAGGTTTCTTTAAGCACAGTTCCCTTACCAACTTTGCATAAATAGGGACATCCCTAATAGCCTGAAGTAATGGAATTTTGATGCAAACATTTCTCAACTCACTTTCCAAATCAAACTGTGGACGCATCACAGGCTTCTCTATTAATAACCTCTCTGGGTAAGGGGGGTTGTTATTTACCTGTGGATGAGCTGGTGGTTGGAAATGAGTTCCCAGTGCTTGAGTATTTTCTGAGGCAATCTGCACTTCTTCTTCCTCTGTAATCTCTTTTTCATCACTTTCTTCTCCAGTCTCTTCATGAATAATCACTGCTGGAGGGGTTTTATTTAATGTTTTCCCAGACCTTAATTGTATTTCCTGTAAAGGAGCTGAATGAATTACATAAGTTGGAGCCATTTGAATTTCAGCATTATTAAGAGGCTGGGGGGGTCGGTTATTAGGGTTTGGGATAGGTTGGGCTGGCAACAACGTGGGTCGAGGTGGATTTGGATTTTGATATTGTTGTGGAACTGGGGGTATAGGAGGAAGGGCAGGTGGTGTAAAGCCTGGTAGTAGCTGCTGAATATTTGGTGGCATTGGACAGTAACTAGGAGGGGTGGTTGATTGTGTTCCTCCAAAGGGTTGTCCTTGTGGTCCCCCATATGACTGTCCCCGCCAGCCTTGCTGCCAAGGCTGGGTTTGAGTAGGTTGAGAGGGCCAATTCTGCCACATTTGTGGACTCCATGGCTGCTGAGATTGCTGCATGGGATAATAATATGCAGGGTTCTGGAAAACAGGCTCTGGGTACATGTTTTGAGGTCTAGGCTGCCAAGGCCTTCTTGATGCATCGGTAGGTTCAGCATTAAGCTTGTAAAAAGCTTGTAGTTCTGGTAAAGAAGGGCAATTGTCAGTTGGGTGTTGAGCAGAGCAAAGAGCACAGACTGAAATGGTATTTAGAGGGCACTCTTTCAAAGGGTGTCTTTTTCTGCATTTGGGGCAGAATATGTGTAATGCTGCTATGTCCTCCTCCTCTTGCCGTTTCTTTGTCTTCAATGCATCAAATTGGGAGCTTAAGGTGCCTAAAATGTCAGTTTTGAAATTTTCTAACAGGTTTCCCAATTCAACTCTTGTGACCCCACTAGTTCCTGTTGTTCTAGCAATACGGGAAGGACCTTCCCTTGTGATTTTCCCTGCCTTGGCTCTACTCCTCGAATACTTTCTGCATAGTTCAGTAATCTCCTCAAAGGATTTATGAGATACATCACCTGATGCCATCAAGTTGAGGATTTCCACATATTCATCCAGGATCCCTTTTAGAAAAAGAGTTCTGACTGCATCCTCCTGTAAGGTATTATACTTAGACTTCTGCAATACAAAGCAGAATCTTTCTAAGAAGTCCTCCAGACTCTCTTCTTCATGCTGTTGCATTTTAAAGATATCATTTTGGGAGTCTCGAGGCCCACAGTAGTCTCGGTATTTTCTGAGGAAAGCACTCTTCATTTGTTCCCAAGTTCAGATGGTGGATTCCCCCAAGCTCATAAACCATCTAAGTGCAGAATCCTTAAGGGTGGCTGGAAATAGTTTTAACTTTTGAGCATCCTGTAGATAATTATAACTCCTACATAAGATGTCAAACTCAAATAGAAAGGTATCCGGATCTTCAGTGCTTTTCCCATAGAAGGTAGGTAATGAAGATGCTGGGATATTTTTCATACTGACATCCCGTGTAAGATCCAGAATGGGGAAGCCAAAAGTTGTTTCAGTTCATCCCTCATGTTCTCCTTCTCCTTCCATCTGGTGTCCAGTTTCCTGATCACTCATGACAAGAGGGTTTCTAAACCAGTTGACACCTAACCTGTCTCTTCTTGGGGATAAAATAAAATCCCAATGGTCTGGCCTAGGCCAAGTTTGAAAATTGAAAGGTAAATCTGTAGTGGATTCTAATTGAGAAACCACCGGATTCTGGTTATGTTCAAGAAGGAAGTTCACTTTTTCTATGTTCACTGTGTCAACCAAATTAGGATCTTCCTTTAAAGGTGAGGCCTGTTGGATCTGTGGGATTTCTTCTGAATGTAACTGTTCACTGAGTATAACCTCAGTTCCTACTGGTTGGGTCCCAAATTCCGCTGAATTCTGAATGTTGTTGTTTTCAGTTACGTTGCCGGTATCCCTATCCCTAGGGTTAGTGAAGGGGGGGGTTTTGTTGTTTCCAAAAAGATCAGAATGAACCTTAATGAATCTACCCTTACTATCTCTAGGTCTCATCAAAACAATTTCTAAAAATAACAAAACTTTTAATCAAAATTGAAATACCTGTGCCACAGTTGGGTTTGAAGGAATCTGTTATGAAATGCGCAAGTTTTCCTTACCAATCCTCCTCCTCCAATCTGCCACAACAAGTCACACCTAACAATTGCTGTAAAATTAGATTTCTGGAATTAACACACCTCACTTACAAAAGGATAACCACACTTGTAAACAACTTTTACAGAAAAGATAAACACACTTCTTGTAATAAGTCAAACTTGTGAAGAAAAACAATCACACTTACCAGCAGGACACAAAAAAAATTTGGGGTAACCCACTAAAGTGGCTGCGGCAGGCTGTTACACCATGGGAATCCCAAAGTGAATTCGTCTTTGCGTCTTAATGTTTCCCCTCCACCTTGTTGTGTATTGTAAAAAAATCCTATCTACCTGAACTTCTCAATCAATCAATTCAAAAAATGAGCAAAATACCAGCTTACCTTGGAGCAACTCCCCGGCAACGGCGCCAAAATGTTGGTTAAAATTATTGATATTTAATTCACCTTAATTTAATTTATCAACCGGAGAATCGTAGACTTTGAGCTGCTACAGTATATGTGCGGGTAAAGTAGTCTCAATGCTCATCCCTCAGGAAACCCTAATCTACTTACAACAAAAATGAAGCTAACACTAAATGACCAATGCCAAGGATTTCTAGATCTGTACTATAGAAAAGGAAACTAATTTACTAATTCCTATCTCACTGTTGAACAAGGAATTTCCAGATTGCAATTCTATGGTTTTTAAAACAACACAACCTGCTAGAGAAATAAACACAATCTTAGGCTACAGCAGTCTTTGAAGCAACTAATAATCTCTACAGCAATCTAAGTTTTGCAACTACAATCCATAAAAATAATCAACCTGTTCTCAACCAAATGCATATACTTAATTGGCTTTGTTTCCTGACTGAACTTCAAATCTAATGTTTAAATCCACACAAATATTTCCAAATCTGAAATAACCTATGGCCTTTTAGCTTAAAGTTGTCAATACACACAGTCTATCAAAAGAGAGGTTGACTGTTTAGTGAAATTTCAATGTACTCTGTTTATGATTTGTGCATACAAGTGCACATAATAGAACACTAAAACTCTTCAGACTCTGCTTATCAATATATGTTAAAACTGTGTAATGGACATTCACTGGTTTTGGTTTCTACTATAAAACTAATTATCAATTCAAGGGAACAATGTTATAAACAAGAACTCCTTTCCAAAACTCATTCACGTACAACTTCAGTTTCTATTCAATCTTTCACCCAAAAAGAGATAAACCTCAAATGCTTTATGATGACAGTCTTCAAACCCTTGACTCTTTTGCAAATGATGCTCAAATATTGCAAATTCGACAGTAAAAGGAGAGGTTGTTTATAAGCCACTCTCATGCTGCAACACAAAGATTTTAATATCTAGAGTCAAACTCATGATTCATGTACCAATATTACACACTGGAGATTAAAGAAAAGATTTAAATCCAAGCCATTTCTTAATTCATTTTACAGTCCCGTGAATAAGACAATTTCAAACCATTCCTGTAGCTATTGTTATAATACTGTATGCTAGTAAAATGGAATATAACACTCAATCTATTCGTAATCATTCACAAAATTGAATCTTACCATAACCTACATCAAATTGATCACACGATTATGTATACCCTAGGCTTTAAATAACAATTCACCCTAAAAACCAGAGGAAGTCTGAAACTCAAACCGTTAACAAGCTCAATCCATTATCATCAACTGTAAATGCTATTAACTAATAATAACAGTCACGCCTTCTATTGCAATCCAGTGATGAGCAAACCATTTATAATCTGAAAAGAAATGTGAAATGATAAAAACGCCAATCTTCTGCAAACCACACACTACTGGAATATCACGATTTGGTGTTGAAGGTGGGCCCTGCCCTCAACGCCTCACACACTTAAATCACAGGTTTGATAAAATCACACACTGAATCGTATTGATAAAATGAAGTTTGTACAATCCTCCCTACTTAGGGTTTCCACAGTTGCTTTTATAATGAATTATACAGAGTGAAATCGCCCTGGAACAAGGGTCGATATGAATAACAACCCTTAGATATCTTAGCAATTCTGAGCCAAAAATGGAATCTCATACCCCAAAATATACACATATCGTTAAGGAGAAAATAATCAACAGTTCCTCGATCAAAGATCATGCCTAAAATAGCAGTGGAGTAATCCTCAAAAGCATCTGAAAGATGATATAGATCCAGGAAAAACGCCCTCATTGTAGATCGAATCCCCGATCTCTGCATAAACCTCCTTTGAACGCTGGGCCAGGTAACCAAACGAACCCTGTATAAAAGAGAACCCAATCTTACTATTAGCATATGGTTTAATGAAACCTAAAACCCAAAACATATGCATAAAACAAGAAAATACAATAAACAAATAATTAAAATCACTTACCATAGCTTTAGCAGTGTTGACCTCCAAAAAGACACATAAAACTGATTATTATTGGATTCCATTAAGACTTTAAATGCTAGAAAACAGTACACTGAATGGGAAAAATAGAGGACCAACATGCGCACCTCGGGTGAATCATCTGGGCGCGGAGGAATGTAGTTAACCAGAGTGGCCAAGGGCTCTGGAATAGGTTCCTCCGGTTGCTGCTGCTGGTGCTGAGACGCCCTTGTACCTGGGGATTGTCTGGGATCAGGAAAACTAGGAAGCTCGACAATCTTGATCGGGGTACCCATACCAAAATCTAACCCTCTGCGTTTGAAGTGACGGACGAATTCTTCAGTTGACAGTTTCTCTGTCATGAACTTGCATACACGACAAACACTAAACAGAAAAGGGCGGAATAGCATAGGATGTGAACTCTGAAAATGGGAAAACAGTCTGCACGACACGGCTCTACAAATAATGACTTAGACTCTCAAACAGGACGACTATACAACAAAATAGCAAGGAAAAGTAACCCAAGAATATACGAATGAGGGGTATTTATAGCTAAAGGCGGTAGTAAATGCGGACAAGTGCGGCTAATAACCGGTGGCACCTAAGCGGATGAGTTGACAACCCCCCTACCCCCGCACCTCTGTGGTGCATTAAATGCGAGGGATGGGCTCTGACAGCCTTTGGGAGATGAGCTAAGGCTGTCGGCTCCTTAATTAAATGTGGATATTAGGGAAATCAAGCCGAATCTATCAGGGAAAATACAATTAAATGGCGGTCTCGTCCTTCATTAAGACTCAGACACGGCTACAGAACTATCGCAATTCAAATTTTCGGCGGGTAAATTTAGCATGGGTAACTATGCACATGGAGGGCTCCACGGCAAGGAGAACTCTGCAAGAGCGATAAATAGACAATAGGGAACTCTGCAAGAGCAAGAGTTCGACAACCTGGGGGACTTCGCAAGAGCAAAAATAGGCTCGCTCAGAACAGACTTTATTGACTAAGCGAATGCTTTGAGGAACTGCGCGGGCAGCCAGAGACTGAAACATGTCTTGTGACTTTCGTGTAGACTGATAAGTGCGATGCTTCTTTCAACTACACTGGACATCTGCACAACTTTAGAAACTGATTAGGTCGACAGGGCGGAGTGGCCGTCGCGATAAAGCTTGAGCCGACTCCCGTTGATCATTGTGGGCAGCAACTCTCCATTAAACTTCGCAAGTTGCACTGCTCCACCTTCGGTTATCTTCATCACTTGAAAAGGGCCTAACCAATGTACACGAAACTTGACTGGAAACTTGATGAATTTACTATCATAGAGGAGTACCAAGTCTCCTTCCTGAAAGACTTTATTCTTAATATGCTTGTCATGCCAAGCCTTCTGTCTCACCTTCTGCACTTGTTGATGGAATCCAGCTAAAAGCATGTCTTCTTCTAAGGAAACCAATTGTGACAACCTTTCACTCATAGTATCAATATCTGCCATTTCTGTAGTTTGAGCAATTCTGAGACTGGGAACAATGTATTCCATGGGCATGACTGCTTCTTGTCCATACACCAAACTAAAAGGTGTGTGACCTGTTAATTTCTTGCATGTGGTTCTGTAAGCCCATAACACAGCTGTGACTCTAAGGTCCCAATCATCTCTTTGTTGATTACAGATCTTGGTTAGGGCATTCTCCAGAATCTTATTGAATGCCTCCACCATACCATTATCTTGAGGGTGGTAAGGTGTACTCTTATGGTGACTAATGTGGAATTCTTCAGTAAGGGCCTATATAGTCTCATTCAGGAAATGTGTGCCCTGATCACTCATTAGAATCAGTGGACATCCAAATCTAGTGACAATATTCTCAAAAATGAACTGCGCGGCAGTGACAGCGTCGCAATTCTTAACTAGCTTCGCCTCAACCCATCTTGTGAGGTATTTAGTAGCTGTGATGATGTATCTTGCACCGATTCTCTTTGCTGGTGGGTTGATAGGTCCCACAAAATCAATGGCCCATTTATCAAAAGCACGCACTGTTATCTAAGGTCTTAGCGGCATTTCATCTCTTCTTGAAGGTTTTCCTATTCGTTGGCACACATTGCAACACATGCAGAATTCCTTAGTATCCTTGTGCAATGTTGGCCACCAAAGACCTGTGGCTAAGATCTTCTGCGCAGTCGGCTTTCCTGCGAAATGGCCTCCTGCGATTCCTGAGTGCGCTTCTGTCATTATGGAGTTCTTCTCATGCGGTAAAATGCATCTACGCAAGACTTCATAAGGGCCCAACTTATAGAGTTGGCCTACTATCAAAGTGAAGTCTGCGGTTTTGACAACAAGTTGTTTCTTCTGTTGTATTGTGAACTCAACTGGCGCTTGCCGTGTAGTGAGAAACTCAAGAATATAGGAATAATATTCGTCTGCTGCTTGAACAAAAAATAGCTGCGCATCAGGTAGATTGTCCTACAAATTTGTAGGTTCCTCCCCTGACTCTATCCTAGATAAATGGTCAGGTCTTGCATTCAATCTACCTGGCTTCACAATAATATCAAAATCATACTCCTGGAAGAGGAGTAGCCATCTGCAAATTCTTCCCCCTAACACTGTCTTATTGACCAAGTAATTCAAGGCAGAATGGTCAGTATACATTTTAAAATGAGCACCCAATAGATAGTGTATGAACTTCTGTAAGGCATACACCATAGCTAGTCCTTCTCTTTCTGTAGTGGTGTAGTTCTTCTCAGCTGTAGACAGCTTTCTGCTAGAGTAAGCAATGGGGTGGTCAATACCTCCTTCTCCCGGTTGTGTGAGTACAACCCCCAATGCTATGGAAGAAGCATCTACATGAACATGAAAGGGTTTTCTCCAATTTGGGAAAACTAGAATAGGCGCTGTGACCATCTTTCCTTTTAGTGTGTCCAGGCTCTGTTGGCATTCTTCTGTCCATTGGAATTTCGAATCCTTCTTCAGCAGTCTTTCCATAGGCGCAGTGATCTTTGCATAACCCTTGATAAATTTCCTGTAGTATCCTGTATGTCCCAATGTAGTGCGCAATTGTTTGACTGAGTTGGGCACAGGCAAGTTAGCAATGATGGAAACCTTCACATGAGCCATCATGAGTCCTTGTCTGCATACAATGTGACCCAACAAAGTACCGAAAGGAGCATAGAAGATACATTTTTTTAGGTTAAGGGAGATCTGATACTATCTACATTTTTCTAACATCATCCTTAGATTCCCTATATGGTTCTTTAGTAAGCCAAATACAGTCCAGTCATCAAAATAGACTTCTAGAAACTTATGAATGAATTCTTTGAAAACAGCAACAACGACTCTAGAGAAAATAACAGGAACATTTTTAAGACCAAAGGGCATTACCATATACTGGAATGAGCCCCATTCAGTCACAAAAGTGGTCTTATGGCGGTCCTCTGGATGGATTCTGATCTGATGGTATCCTGAAAAGCCATCAGTGAAGGAGTAAGCCTCTTGTCCTCCCACATTGTCAAGCACTTCGTCTGTAAAGGGCATAGGAAATGGATCATGCACTGATGCGTCGTTGAGATTGCGTAGGTCCATACAGATTCTTATTTCACCTTTTGTCTTTTTCTCCTTTACCACTATAGGACTAATCCAATCACTTTCCTCTACTGGCTCAATGATACCAGCTGCGAGCATCTTATCAATTTCTTCTCTTACCTTTTCTTTATATCGCGGGTTCAACCTATACGGGTGTTGTTTTACTGGTTTAGTGTTCGCTTTCTGAGGTATGTGCATAACTCCTAAATCTCCTAGGATGCCTTTCATTTCTGTAAACTTGGTAGGAAAGATATCCTGGTACTCATGTAGTAAATCTGCAATATGGCCAACAGTTTGATCATCCCAATAATCTCCTATAGAGGCAACCTTGGGTTCGGCCTCTGTACCGATGTTAATCTTTCTGAGCTTGATGTGTTCTGTAATGGCAGGGATATCAAGCTGAGGGCCTTTGACTTTGCGCATCCCTTCTGACTCTGGAATATTGATGTTGCGAGGATCATCATCCTCTTCTCCAGTGGTGAAATTATAGCATTCCAGGGCATGTTCCATCTGGATAGCCCAATCTGGTTGAGAGTACTCTGGTAAAGGACATTGTCCAAATACCTTCTTTCTAATACACTTTAAAGCCTGATCGATGCTTGGATGTTCTGACTCAAAGCTGAAAGTGAGTTGAAAACTTTCAATCATGAGAGGCCAAGTGATAGTGCCTCTGCGCAATTCTGTTTTAGTGTACCAGTTCCTTGGAACCATATCCAACGTGTGGATGAATAGGTGAACCCACTCATCCTCTAGAATACCTGACCATTGCTGAATACATGCTTCAACGTGTGACCTGGGGTCACTCTGTCCATCGTATTTGCACAAAACTCCTGTTGTAGTCTCTTGAAATCTGCTCAATATCAACCTGCGACAGTCTGGCCATGTGTTGATATTTATTTTATGCGCACCCCACCATCTTGCGGGTGTAGCACGCAGTGCTACTTCTAATGCTTGTATGCGCTGCTCATTTGGGATTTCTTGTTCATATGCATGTATGAATTCACTTACTCCAATTAAACCATCAAATATTGGTGTGTTATTCAATTCTGTGCCAATCCATCGAATGGATTTAGTCATCATGGCGCAATGCCTTGCAGAAACCTCATGTAAGCGGCTCTGCCAGTTTTCTAGTCCTGCTTCTGAATCTGATGTGCACGAGCTATCGCATCGCCAGCTGATATGGCCGTCGACTGTGGGATTGACATAATCATTATGACTAGCAGTCATCTGATACAAACTTTCCATGTGGCGCACTTCTTCTTCTACTCGAATGGGTTCAATATACCTTGGTCCTTGAAGGGGATCAAGTGGTGCAATGACCCTAATCTGGTCATCCTCAAAGGTCATCTGTCTTTTCTTCAAATTAATTACAGCCAGATTATCAAATGCCCAGTCTATGCCTAAAAGTGTTGGATAAGGTCTACTGTCATCCATAATTTTGATTACTTCAAAGTCTGCAAAACTTCTTACTCCCTCAATATCAATGGGTATATTGGGTAATCTGCCCAATGGAGAAACTCGTTGCTGATTTGATAGTCTTAGATGGATAGGAGATCTGATAAGCTGAGGGCTACCCATCTGTTCCCATGTCTGCATGGTGAGAACATTAACTTCTATGCCTAAATCCAAAATGACTTCGTCCATTTCAAATGCTCCAATCTGTGTTGTGAGTCTCATCTCTCTTCTAGTTCTAGCATGAATCTTGATTTGATGAACAGCACGCTGCAGTGTATTCATCGAAGTAGATCGTTGACACTAATCCAAAAGGTGTTGGAGTTCCATAGTTGCTTTTTCATTGCGCAACAACTTTAAGCAGCTTCTTAGGAAAACATGAACACTGCCTAGTGTATCCTCCTCATCAGGCCTTCCAGATGTGGTGGCCTGCTCTTGTACCAAGTTCTCTTGTCGTGGCACATGCGGTTTGATATCATTGTGCGGTAATGCGACAGAACTTGAAGCTTGCAGATCTGAGAAATACTCTTGAGCTTGCTTGAAGGCTTCTTTTTGCTTCTGTAGGTCAAGCGGGGATGGTTTAATATTAGTGCGATGCACCCATTGTGTTGCTGGTTTTCCAGTTCCCGACTCTGGTGCACCAGTGGTTGTACCACGGCGCGTCACTATATTAACTGTGGGATCCGGTTCTATTTTTTCTGCTGCAATCAACTGAATATTATGGTTAACTTGTGGCTTCTTTTCTTGCATCTTGGCCATCAACTCAGGGCATTATTCAATGACATGATCATAATATTTACAGTATCTGCAAGTGGTTGTAGGGTTTTGCAATCCCTTGCATAGTGGCCTTGAGCTCCGCAGTTATAGCAAGTGATCTATCCTCTTCCACGACCAAAACCTGCTGTGCGTCCTCTGCCCCTATAATTTCCTCCTCGGCCTTTGCGAGCTGGGTCATACTGCGGACCTGCTGTGGGTCCCTGTGGTTCTGACTATACTCTATAAACATCGTGTTTTCTTTCTATCATAACCTCATATGCTCTGCAATTGTTCTCATCATGGCCTACTGATTTACAGAAAGTGCAATATAGATTCTTTGGAGTTTGTACATATTTCTGTAAAAAGTGACACTCTTGTGGTCTGTGGCCTCTAGTTCTACAGATTTCACACCAAGGCCCCTGAGCCTGTGGTAAAGGGTTAGGTGCTCCAGTTGCAATATAATCTATGAAAACATGACAATGGTCCTTTGAATGTCTTTGTGCTCTACACTTTGTACACCAAATTTCTTCTTTAACATCCTTTCCTTTCTTAATATCATGCACTTGCAAGGTTAGGTTTGCTATTTGGTTCTGCAACTGCGCAACATCGTTGCTTGTTCCAGCAATTAGTGAAGCTTCTAGTTTCATAGCCATATCTAGAGCTTGTTCTTGAGTACTGAGATTCTGTTGCATAAGAGGAAGTCTAATATGAGGAAGCAGCGTAGCAATGAACCATTCCTTATGCTGCTGCGGTGCAAACTCAAAGCTTACTTGATTTATCAAGGCTTTGAACTTCTGGTCAAAGTCCCATACTGATTTTGTAGGTAACTGTTTTATGTCTTTGAGTTTTGTTATGCACTGTGATTCTGATTTAGGTTTCTTGAATTCTTTAATCATAGCACTTCTTACATCAGCAAGCGTCCTATTCTGTGCCACTGAGTATTTCATAAACCAAGTTAAGGATCTCTCTCTTAGTGTGGTTGCAAACTGAACCAGCTTAACATCATCATCATTAATTTGCTTAATTGTCCAAATGGCTTCACATAGGAACCAGTGTTGTTCAGGGTCTTCTAGCCCTATTCCTCTAAAGGTTGGTAGCTTCATGTCATCACCCATCCTTCTTGCGCTAGGTTGATATTGACTTGCTATGGCACTGCCTCCGGGATGGTTAAACAAAGGTGGGGCTGAGGTACTAGAAGTACCGTGTGGGATACTAGAGGGTGTTACTGCGGGGTTATGCTGAGCCCCGTCTGTTTTTGCGGTGTAAAAGGGTGATAAGGGATATGAGCACTCCCTTATCTCTCTATATGGCTTGCTCTACGAGCTCGACTATCTTCTGGGATAGACTCAAAAGAATGCTGGTCAAGGCCTACTTTATACCGTTTTCCACTATGAGTGCAACCAATAACTTCAAGATCACTATCAGAATCTGCAGACATTACTTGTCTATGCTATTCATCGGAAGCTATGCATAGTTTTCCTTTTTCATATAAGAGCATTTTAATCCACAAGTTCAAAGAATTTAAGAACTTACCCTTGTATGCTTTGAAGAAGCTCCTCTTAGCCTCGCTGAAGCTCTTTCTCGTATCTACTGCAAACTCAGTGATGAAACCTTCCAGCAGACTATTCAACCAAAAGTCTACTGCACGGGACACAGGATTATCTACCCGCTTCACAGTGCTAACCAGCTCAGGTGTCCAAACGATAGGTCGATCAACATGCACAGTGGGTCCAGTATGTGCTAGCTTGGATACCCACTCATGCAACTCAATTGCAAATGTTACAAAGAATATTTCGTGAAGGTTAGTATAAATATGCTTCTGCAACCAGTCCTCTATCTGAAGCCTAGGGATTCTATTTTCACGTTCAGCGAACTCTCTAGCCTTTGAATCAAACCAGTCTTGAATTTCTTTAGTTGTAGGATTCCAGCACCACATTTCCTTCACAATAGTAGGGTTAAAGCCGGCAATAGAATCATTTGTTGGGCAACATAACTATTTGTTGGCTCACTTATTCTCTAGATTTCACATCGATCTCGCACATCGTCGGCATAACAAGTCTCAAGGAAACAGAACCATTTGTTGGCTTCTTTTTAGATAGACCTGGGTTTTCAGGATGCGCAGCAACAAACACCCCTTGGCGCACTGGCCCTTTCGGCAACGGGCTGTGCAGCATCCCGGAGTCTCACCCGAAGTGGCTATGGGGGGGCTAAGGAATCAGGTTTCCTTAACCTAGGTGGTGTGGAGTCTATAGTCTTCTCTCTTCCCTTCTTAACAGAGCGTCTTACTCTTCCATAGGTCTCCCTACGCTACGGCGCTGGATCCCACTCTTCTTGGCCGAGTTGTGCGGTAGCTCCGCACCTATGCACGAGTCTTTTACCTGCTACCTTCGTTACACTAAGTATCGTCTCTGCCCTCTTGCCACAGTGCAGCAACACACACCTTAAGCGCTGCGACGACAATGTTCGTAGACTCCTTCGACAATGCACAAGTATGCTGCTAAGGGAGCTTTGAGGATTTACTCTGCATACTCATTCATAAAGATAGCGAAACATTCATGGAAACATAGACAGTAAAGCAAAGAAATGCAATCACATAAAGCATCACCACAACAACCAGAATCATGTAGTCACCTCCAGGAGGGAATCCACATCCATAGGACTATTTATATTATCTTTAGATGGGGCTAACACAATTCTGCTGCGCACACAGCTGTAGCCTTAGATCTTTCTGGGAAACTCCACGCACACAGCTGGGAGCCCTTCTACTAGATCTATTCTCTTCTTCTACAAATATTACAATAACAAAGACATACAATTACATTCCCCTCAGTCCTCTTGCGACTGATCGATACATACAATGGCCTTTACGCCAAGCGGTCTCCTGCAAGATCGCGGCCTTCTTACATACATACAATGATCCTTAACGACTTTACAAGACATGGCAATACAAAAGACTCAGGAATCAACTTAGACCGTCTGCGTAACCTTCTAACCTTCTAACCTTCCCAATTACACACATATATAGGTGGCCCTGAGGGTCGCACCTTTACAAAACTGTGGGCCTTTCCCAACAATGATCCCCAAAAACCCTAACCAATGACATGGCTAGGTGTACTGTAGGCACCTCTTGCAGTCACGTCGTAGCTTCCTGCAGACTCTGCGATTTCTGGCTCAGATCGTGGGTATGGGCGCCGCTTCATCGGTCTTTTCTCCTTGTCCTTCACCTTCAATGCTTCGGCCCGTTTCTCTTCCTTGGTCCGAGCAACCATAACTCCTGTACTTTTCCTTAATGAGGGTAGCTGATCGCTCTTCCTCCGCTTCATTTATTATGGTGGTTGAGCTTTCTACTCGGCACCTTATTTACTCTTTCCCTTGATGTGCACGCGAGCTCCGCGATTTTCGCCGTGTAATTTGCGGTGAGCTCGTCCATCTGGCACCGTACCGTGCACTGTTCATTTCTGCCCAAAATTGGTGCTTTTCCTCAAAATTATCACTTTTCCTTTAAAAATTAGTGCTTTTTCCCAAAAATTGGCACCTTTGCCATAGCTGCGGCCTATGCTCCAACACTTAGTATAACAACCAGACTCACAGTTTCACTCTCACATAGCCTCCCTATTCAAATCTCTTAGTGATCACCTGATGTACTTGAGGAATATTTCTGCATAAAATATTGTAGGAGTTGCCTGCTCAATTCGAATTTCCTTTTCTAGGCTACCTAGGCCTTTTAGTGGTTAATTGGTCATTAATGAGCTGCTTGCTCTCTTACACCCACCTGGGGGACAATGCCACAAATTTAGGGGTAGTTGTCCCATAACCAACAGCTAGTGGTGGAGTGCAAATGCTTCCATCTGTTCCATACCTTCTAACAGCTTCCATTCCTCCTAATGGGTCAGTGAACACTCATTTAATAGTTCCCTTGGGTGTTTGTCTCCTATTTTAATTTATTAAATAATAATAATCATTAATTACGATCATCTTTGACCAAACTTGGTCATAGTTACAAAACTTTGTAATTATAGTTTAACATAAAGTATTTTTCAAAATAAAATAATATTCTCAAAATTTTGGTAGGTGAAAATTCGGGTGGTAAATTTAAAATTCTATGGGACCTTCTCCAAGGAAAGTCAGCCAGAGTGACTAAACCATAGTTTCTCCTAGGTGTATTCTAAACAAAAGAAAGGTAGTCCAGAAAAAATTCTACACAAACTAAGGCCGCAAGCAAACTTATGTGATAGGTGTGGATTCAAAAGTATGGAACCTCATGGGATTGTCAAGGCTTCGCAACTCCCGATATACTCTAGGGTTTAACAGTTACAGTCGACCCAATTTTTTAGAGTAGTAACCTAGGAGGATTAGGACCGTACCCCTAACCATTTATCCCGACTACCTGATAGTACGTGCGTAGTAGCTCCCCGAGTGCTGTTCTCGGTGTATTGCTATGCCAAGATGGCCAAATGGTTAACTCAATTGGTTTCAAGAATCCTATGGGTGTCTCCCGATATACACAAGGTATGTGGGAGTTCAAATCTGTAGTGGTGTTGTCTAATGCACAACTATACGGAAAGAGCCTTCTGATATACTACCAAGTACGTGAAACACCTTTCGATATACACCAAGTACGTGAAGTTCCTTTCGATATACCCTAGGGTATGTGAAAGAGCCTTCGATATACCAGTTGGTATGTGAAAGAGCTTTGATATACTGGTTGGTACGTGGAAGAACTACAATATTCCTGGAATGCAGTGCAGGAAAATAATGACAGTTGCCACGTTTTACGATGCCAAAACACATCTCTAACTTAACACACAAGTTACTAAATTTTTTTACCCTAGTTCTACCGTTAATTTTATCTGGATGGTTAGGTGAATGCATGAGGTGAGTACATAAATGTAAGCATAATGCAAGCCCTAACTACATGGAAACATGCAATTTTTATTTTGATGAAAGCTATGTATGGGAAGGAGATTTTTTTTTTTCAAGTGGTTTTACCAAAACAACAAATTTCAACAAATCCCAAATCTACCAAAAGTGACAATGAAAGTACTCTTTTTTGTTTTTTCAAGCAAAACATGAAAATCAACAACACATCAAATCTAAATCAAAGCATTTTCTTTTTGTCTTTTCAATTAGGATGAAACTAAGTGATGAAAGGTGAGAAATTATACTTAGAGAATGGTATTTTTTAAGGATTCTAATATTAGGGGTATGCAGAAATGCGGCTGGGGAGATCCTACAGGTGTTTTTTAGAAATATAGGCCACGGCACAAACAACTCAGCTGAATTGGATGGGCTCATTTTTGTCTTACAGATGGTGATACGTGAAGGTTTTTTCCTAGAAATCATAGAGGGAGATTCAAATGTTATCATTAACATGGCCAAAGGCCTTGCTCATGGAAAGTCTATGGAACACGTAACTTCCAGCTGGAGGCTTTCCCATTGCCTAAATACTCTGCATACTCTTCTTCATACCCACAATCAACTGACTTTTAGCCACGTCAGGAGGGATGCCAACAAGGTGGTGGACTATCTGGAAAATATAGGTGTTGACAGAGGGGGGGACTACGTGGGCGAAAACATGGTGGTTTTTAGCAACGAGTCTTGGGCCCCGCACTGCTTATAGCTGGCTATGGAAGATTTGAGCCGAAGCCAAATGGAGAATGAAGGATAGACCATTTCCCAAGAATAGGACAGGCGTAATCTGGTGCGCATCTCGCTGACGTTTGGCTGATGGGGAGGTCTAATCCGAGGAGTCCTTTACATGTCGTAGTATTTATGATAATTTTGGGAGGTTTGTACATTCTAATCCTTCTCGATATCCGAAGGATGATTTTCTGGCGATCCCACCTTGAGCCCATTTTCACTACAATTAGTTCGAGCGATGGCAAGGGTACGGCTCTGGTCCTGGCATTTTATTCGGCTAAATATGCCATTTATGTCCTGTCTTGTTTCATCATGAGCAGATGGGATTTTTATGTCAAGCCAGCATCCATTCTCTCGCACTCCTATTATATGAATTGTTGGATTGGGCTCTGTCTCTCTATTGTTCTTTCTTTTTCGATTTTCTATTGGGTAGGCTTTGTGCAATTGAGGCTTCCCAAATTTTATCTGTGTCAGTGTTTCATGATGTCATGGCCCCAAAACTAGAGTTTGATGTTCCCTCTGGGTTAGCCTCCACTCGGCGAGCTTCTAAAGGTAAAGAGAAGCTCAGTGGTAAGATAGGTGGTACTGGCAGGGTTACGAGGGCTCAGGAGCGAGCACAGTCTGCTGCTTCCTCCTTCCGCAAGCACATCCCTGACCCTATTAGGATGGACTTGGAGAGAATTGAGCAGCACCTTTGGCAAGAGGTTAAGGCTATCCCTATTTAGGTTGTAAAGGGAGAGGTTGAGGAATGGGTCATGGACCCAGGGACCATAGCTGGAAGAGCCTCAGTTTACGATAGAACTATTATGACCTAATGGGTTACCAAGAATATCTTGGCTCGTGCTCTAGTGGAAGGCATGACTAAATGGAAAGGGGACGAGGAACTAATTCGGGCATGGAACGCCGACAATGCGAATAATTGCCTCATGCATATAAATATTGTTGCTATCGCAAAGAAGGTGGGCTTGTCTTTCAGTTATCCTAGTCTAGATGCCCAGGGTAAACGGATTCCAGTGGAAATGCAGCCCAAGTTTGCCCCGAATCATCTTGCCATATCTATTATGCCAACTGCGACTACCCCTCCTCTGAAGGATCCGGTCCCTTAGGCGCTGAATATGGCCATGATCGGAACCTCGACGAATCCAATGACGGGTCTGGAGATTTAGTCTTGTCTTCTTGTTAGTAGTTTTACTTTTCTATGTCTGTAACTGGGATAATAGACTTTGATAAAGTACTCAGAAATACTGTTATTATGGTTAAGGGATGTCTGGCACATTTAAGAATTTTTTGTATTTTGAAAGAGAAGGTCTAAATCTATGAAGGCTGGCTCTATGAAACTGAAATGGTCTGTGAGGCTAGAGACTGATCTGGTTTTCTCCTTTTTTCCTTGTATGCACTATGTAACTCTGATATTGCAGTAATATAATGTCCTTTTTATTTACAAAACAAAAGGATTCTAACATTACACTTAAGTATAGTATTCTAGGCGATTATTTTGGATTGGAAAAAACATACATATAGATAGGTAGACGAATATTAAATACGAAACCTACAATTTACTACCAAAATGTGTAATTTTTGGTGAGTATTATGCTAAAAAAACATATTTTATGTAAATATAGGAGATATTAGAGTGTAAAAATGACCAAATAGTGAATTTATTTTTTGAAAAAAGCCCAAAAAATAGCCAATTGGCAAAATTTCGCCCCTAAAAAATACCCTGACTTAGAGCATGCTAACTCTTCAATTTTCACTATGATAGCCTAAAAGCACGAAAACCAAAAAATGAATATAACTTCTTCAAGCATGGAAATCACTTTTTGCAAAAATTTGATTTTAATTGGATTTTTCAAGAAAATGAATGGCTCATAATTCGTGAAAAACACCAACAATTAAATTCTTTTCAAAATTTCCAATAGGTCAATGAATGATGAATTCCAATGCATGATACAACTCTTTACAACAATTCTTAAATGAACCTGAAAATTTGTAAAGATGAAGCACTTTTTTGATTTTCCAATGAATGCACCAAGATGAAAAATAATAATGCTTTTAAATGTAAATGGCTGAAAAGAAGAGACTACTTGCAGCACTCTAATCACTCAGAAATTCTCAAGAAAATGACAAGCACTCCAATAAACTGAAAAACACACAAGACACTCGAAATCAACCGGATGCAAGCAAAAACTAAATGATGTGTGCAAAAAGAGGTCTAGAAATAGATCCAGTGTAATGAATAGATCAGGTGAGGAGAGGAGGGAATTCAAGGTCAAGTGGATGAAGGTGGGAAGTCTAAAGTGTCCACCACTACCAAGTCTCAAACTTGTCCAAAACAGAGCCCAAAACCAATCCAAACAAATCCAAATACTACCACTACAAAATCAAAAGATCCCTGACTGGAAAGTGCAGCATAGAGAGGTTTGCAAATCAAAACAAAACTCCAAAATGGAGGAGGGATGTCCCAAGCACTAGGATTAACTGCTCAGTGCAGCCTGTGGGTAGGCTCAAAGTGCCCGATGTAGGTGATGGGTATGTGGTTTATGCCGGCGGCGCAAGTTGCAAATATCAACTGAGTGCCGAAGGCGCAGGTTGCTGTGACACAGATCGCGCCCGTGAGGGTACGACACTCTGGCTATACTGCCCAGGTGCGCCGGGCGAAATCCTAATGCAAGTATGTAAAGATATCCAAGAATGAGCATACATACAGACTCAAAGTAAGTCAACAAACTCTTCAGAGAGAAGATCTAGTGGCGAAAAAGGATTAGGAAGAAAATGAAATGGCTCTCAAAGAAATCAGAGAAAATGACTTTCAAACTAAAAACTTAAAAACAATGCATGTATCCCCAATATGGTCGCCAAATTTGTTACCGAACAATCTACTGAAAGTGGACTTAAGGCATGATCTCCCTAGTTCAATGCGAACTAGAACAAATCAAACAGAATACAAATCTACCTTCCTAGATCAAATTAGAGATTTAAGTGATGTGAACATCTTACCTTTCAGATCTGTAGATCACTTTCTCCCTCGTCACTCCAAGCTCCACGGTCATCAGATCTGAAGCTACAAGACCTGTTAGAACATGCAAGAGACAAACAAGTAGTAATAACACATCTACACAATAACCGATCTAAGTAAACGGTTAAAGAAGTAAACTATAAATATCAATAAAAAACAAGACATTTATGGAAAGATTTTTGTATTACTGTATAAAAAGGTGGGAATACAACGAAGAGTAAGAATTACAACCAAGCCTTAGCATTGCAATATTCCTTCAACAAGCCAAGCCAATGCCTCTAAGGAGAAATGGGTGCCTCCAATGGATGAATGATGATCTCCTAAGCTTATTCCACCAGCATATGGATTCTATAGCCTTCCTCCCTTTGGAGTGGAGATAAGCTTCTTATATATAGGACTAGGAGGATAGGATAGGTTGAGAAATAGTGGGAGGGGACTGAGGGATCCTCTTAAGGGGTTAGGGAACCAAATTCCAGCTCAACTACAAGCTAGGGATAGAGATCTAAGTCACACACCTTCGAGAAATCACTCAAAGATTCCCTTTATCCACATTGACTTACTTTGGCGCAAGTTGCATTAGGACAACTTGCGCCAACACATGTTGTACAAGGGTGACTTGAGCCAACGACGCAACTCATCAAGGGATAAACTGTGCCTGACCTAGTTGGGCACAAGTTGTTAGGGAGTAACCTGTGCTAGCCCAACTAGACCATATGGAAAGATGTCAGCAACTTCTCCAATTGGAATTCCTAGTCATGGAAAATTCAGGGATGTTTGCACTGAGTCTTATGATGGAAAGATTTAGGTGTAACAAGTACAAACACACACATGAAACACTAGAGTATTGTGAACTAAAATGGTGGAGAGAAAACACATGCACAAATATCAATCCTTGATTTGACAAAGGAAACATGGGTATCTTTTCTATGTTTTCCTCTGTGACTGGAAACTCCTCTTTCAAATTTAGTAACACAAATAAATGCCCACAAAATCATCTATTGGGATTGTATTATCACTCATAATTTTGATATTTTTCTATGGGAAAAACAAACATGGAGTCTTTCTAGATCCAAAATGCAGCCACCCGTTGTTGCTACCATTGTTAGGGTTTAAAGATTTCATATGCATTTTAGACAAGATATAACTAGTGTTGCTTTGAGATCCATGATGTTGATTAAAGGCTACTACTCTCACAATCCATGATCCATACCTTTTTTGCACCTGAACATTAAGAAATTCAACACCAACATTCTATATTCATGGAGGCAGCATAGTCTAGATTGAGCAAATCTTGTTGTAATGTCAACAAGAATTATCCACTTGCTAGTCAGTTTCATTGTGAAAACCTTACACATATGTAAAGATGAAAGAATACTTTAGTGTCATTTTTGGCATAGTTTCATATACTATGTTATAATTTTTAGTGATATATTTATTATACAATTGGACACTTACTAGTATAATGATCCCTAGAAACACAAATAAGACATCTTGTAATCCAATTATATAATGTATGTGTTTTTGTATTCCACAGCAAAATCATTTTTGAACTTGTTTTCCACTTGAAAAACTACAAAAGTATTAATTGGTTCATTTGACTAAACTCAATATATGAAATTACCATACTCCAAAACAAAATGAAATATTGCATTGTAAGAGAGGAGGTTGTGGAAGATCCTCCTCATTAGAGGTAGTCACTATAGAAGGTGGCTATCATTTTAGGGGCTTTGTCTTTTTATGATATTGTGTAGATTTTTATGACAAAAAAACCAAGAATGATTTTATGTACAATGCTTATAACATTATCTATACTTAGTTTCCTTACCTACTCTATAAGTTTCATTATTTTTAATAGAAGGATGTTCAATAGTATCCATGTAATGTTTTGAAAACCATTCACCCAAAAAGCTAATAAATATTGGTGCCTAATGAACATTCCTCCTACCTAAGAGAGGCTTAAGTGTTTATAACTTAGGAAAATTATTTGGTTGAAAGAGGGGAACAAAAGAGTTAAATTGATCAAAAGAATAATCCTTGGAAATGAAATGTTTAGGAAAACAAACCAAAGGTTCCGAACGGAATCATTTTAGTTTGTCCACTTGGCCAATATAGTGACCACCTTTATGAAAAACATAATTTTTTTAGTACCACATATAAGATTTAGATCAAATGTGACTTGTGTATTGTTATGTAGCAAAGTTTTTGATCTAATGTTTGTTTCTATATTTTTTGTTTTGCTAGCTTTAATGTATGAATCTTATATGCCTTGTTTTGCTACCTTTTTTTACCAATTGGATCTAAAGTATGCAAAGTAAAGATAGAATTGATGCACATTAAGCGGACCGAGTTAAATTAAAAAAACTCTAATAGAGTGAGAATCTAACACTCCTCATTCAAAGCATAGAACTCAAGATGGCATGTCTCAAATTTCATAGAATGAGGTGTCATACAATTAGGATGAGGTGGCATACAACTAAAGAAATTTCATAGAAATTGGGAATAGATTATGGATCAACTCAATGCATATCTTAATTTATACTTTGGCTATTACTATTTAACAAAGAAAAAAATGGTTAAGACATAGTAGCTTGTCAAGTGGAACCTCAGGAAAATACCAATCCAATTGTAGATGAACCTTCGACCTTGGAACAAAATTGGAGAAAGAAATACAAAAAAGTAAGGATTCTCGATATCCAAATTCTTTGAAGGATTCACAAGCAATATTTGAATGGTGGGTGGGGAGGATATCAATTCCTCTTCTCAATGCTCGAGCTAGACTCAATTGACATACTTACACAACATAACCTATGGTATGTTCCTACGATTTTATTTGCAATATCACTAATCCTTCTCATCAGTTTCCATATGGTATTAGAAAGTAAATTAGATAAATAAATTTAGTGTGATAAGGTATATGAAATTAATTACAACCTCTACATGCTCATTCATATGATTTCAACATGATTGTTATTGTTTGATGTTAATTATAGGGACAACCCAATAGATATCTATCAAATATTGATTCAAATAGTGATGGTTGTTCTAAAGAACAAGCAGAAGGAGAAACATCAAGCAATACATCTAGACGAACTAGAGGTAGCGATGTCAAAAGAAAATTTAAAAAACACATGGATTGTTTTGTTGATGTATATGTAACTTCGAAATGTATTTCATCTGTGTATTTCGTATATATATATATATATATATATATTGTACCCTTATAAGAGATGTGTTATTCCTCTATAAGGAAGTGTCATCATGTGGATTGACAAGTGTCGCAAGTGTGTGTACTTGCCGATGGGTTATTAGACCACCATGTGTGGGGTCGGCCCTGAAATATATATTTTATTGTGGATGTATCTAGATAGACAAGTCGGCCCCATAGTGTAACTAGGAAAACAGGTTAGTATAAATAGAAATCGGGAGATCTCTATTTTGATCATTCAAAAAGTCACACTTCTCTCACTCAGAAAGTGGCGCACTAGTGAGGAGGAGGATAATCTGCTACTAGGAGACTATCTCAGTGTATTTTGGTTGTACTTTGGTTGAGCCATTTCTCTCTCTATATTTGAGGAAGTTGTGGGGTTTTTAACCTTAGGGTTTTCCCCACAGAAACTTTGTGTCTCTTGTCTCTCATGATTTTGATTCTTGTGATGCTTGTCATGCTTATTGTGATTGTTATGCATTGATATATTGTATATGTTATTCTCTCAGTAAAGATCCAAGAGTATTGTGAATTAATGCTCAAAATTTAACATGGTATCAGAGCTAACCTGAGAAGAAGACATTTTGTAGTGACAGAAACTTGTGTTTTTTGTTTGATGGGTTTCTCTCCACAGATTTTGGAAAAGCAGTATAGTAGATTGACTCTACTCATCAAGGAGAATCCATCTGTCCAATTAGAATTCAATTCTGAGCATTTTCAGATTTGGCCCTAAAAATTAGGGTTTCCACAAAAATAGGAATTTCTGAAATCTGAAGACATAGCTGGAATCTCCTTGCCAAAATTGAAGTTTAGAGCTTTGGATCGATATTTTTGGCTGGGTAGATCTCCGAGAAACTCAAACCCTAATTCAAGGCTCTCCCTAGTGAACCTAGGAGGACAAAAAGACAAATCTGAAGGGTAAAGCTTTGTTGATCTCAAATTCTGAATACACCAGGCTGATCATCTCATCAAGTCATATCTTTCTATCCTTTCAGAAAGTTGAAATTCACATTTTGAATTTTTAGGGTTTTTTCGACAAACCCTAATCTAGGACCAGATCCAGTTTTCCACATTTCAAGTGGTAATACCTAAATCTTTTCTATTTCCTTTTGAAGTACTCTTTAAGATGTCTCACCACACCAAGCTTGAGGATAAGCTTGAAGGGGATGATAATTTCTGAGCTTGGAAGTATAGGATTGGGTTAATCCTGGAAGAGAATGAGTTGGATTCATACATAAAAGAAGACATCCCTATCCTAGAGGATGAAGAGGCTAAAGTATTGCATAAGAAGAACTTGTTCAAGGCAAAGAGAATCATTGCTGATTCTATCAAATACCATCTCATACCCCATGTGTCTTCTCTAAAGAAACCCAAAGAGATGTTTGAATCTGTGACCAAGCTATTTGAAGGGAAGAACATAAATCGTAAGATGACCCTATAGAACCAATTGAAAGCAGTAAAGTTTAAGAATGGAGAAACAATTCAATCTTATTTTTCAAGGGTCTCCCAGATCAAGGAACAAATAGAAGTAGTGGATGAAATGGTGGATAATGGTGAAGTTGTCATGACCACTCTGAATGGCCTACCTAGGTCATGGGACTCCTTCATTCAAGGAATCTATGCAAGAAAGAAGTTGATTTCCTTCAGTAGACTACGGGAAGTATGCTCACAAGAAGAAGCAAGGCTTGTGGCACGAGAAGAAAAGATGGGGAATGAATATCAAGCTCTCATAGCTCACACCAAGAAAGGGAAGTCCAAGAGAGAACCATCTCACTCCAAGAAATATTCACATCACTTCAAAGAAAGAAGAATATGCTTCACCTGTAATGAGAAAGGACATATTGCCATAAATTGTCCCAAGAACAAGAAGGACAGCAACAACTTCAACAAGAAGAAGAAGGGCAGCAAAAGAAGGTTTCATGCTCATTCTGCCGAGGATGATGAACCACCCAAGAAGAAGGCTAGGGCAGAAAGTGATGATAGTAATGATGACTCATCAAGTGAAGAAGAGTATGTTCTGATCTCTGCTCTCACAGGTACTATCTCCCATGGTTGTAATGATTGGTTAATTGACAATGGGGCTTCCAAACACATGACTAGGTTTAGGGAATCTTTTGTGAACCTATCTGAACATGAATCACCCCATAAGGTGAAACTTGGGGATGATTATCAATACCCAATCAAAGGAAGTGGTGAAGCCTCCTACAACCTAGATTCTGGAAAATATTTGAAGATGAAAGAAGTCCTTTATGTACCTGGGCTCAAGAAGAACTTACTCTCCATCTCTGCATTGGATTCAAAAGGTATAAGGGTTGCATTTATGGATGTTCAAGTCCTAATGTGGCCAAAGGGAAAGACCATAGATGATGCAGTAGTGATTGGAGAGCAAGAGGGAGGTTTGTATAAATTGAAGGGACAACCTGAACATGCCATGGTGCATGAATCCATGGAGCCAAGTGAACTTTGGCATAGAAGACTTGCTCATATGCACTATAGGGCACTTCCAATTGCAAGCAAGGCTGTAGAGGGTCTTCCTAAAATCAATACCAAACATGAAGGTGTTTGCAAAGGATGTGCAAAAGGTAAGAACATTAAGAAGGCTTTCCCAAGCAGTGAAAGCAAGGCAAAGGATATCCTGGAAATCATCCACTCAGATGTATGTGGTCCTATGTCATCCAGTTCTCTAAGTGGGTATGTTTACTATGTCTCATTTATTGATGACTTCTCCAGGAAGACTTGGGTATACTTCTTGAAGAACGAAGATGAGGTGTTTGATAAGTTTAAGGAATTCAAAACCTTGATGGAGAATCAAACTGACAAGAAGATCAAAACATTCAAATCCGACAATGGTGGAGAATTCACCTCAGGTGACTTCAAGAAGCTTTGCAGTGATTCAAGGATTAAGAGGGAGTTGATTGCTCCTTACAATCCACAACAGAATGGAGTTGCAGAAAGGAAGAACAGAACAATCATGGAAGCAGCAAGAGAAATGCTACATGACTAGGATCTACCTATGCATCTATGGGCAGAACAGAACACCCCACAAGATATTGGACAACAAGACACCAGAAGAGGTCTTTTCTAGTAAGAAACCTGAAGTCAGCCATCTCAAAATATTTGGTTGTCCAGTATTCACTCATGTCCCAAAGGAAAAGAGGACCAAACTAGATCCTTTAGGACAGAAGGGTATCTTTGTGGGTTACAGTGAAAGCTTGAAGGATTATAAATTATACTTTCCAGGGTTCAAGAAGATTGATGTCAGCAAGGATGAATATAAGTTCAAGGACAGGTAATCCAGGAAGCAAAGATCAAGAGGGAGGACACTCCAGTAGCTCCTGCAAGGATGCATATTTTCAGAGGGAGTTGTAGCTAGGGTTTTCACCCCAGCTTGTGCAAATGAGCACCTACTAAGGATAAGGGATTCCTTAGTAGCAGTTCAATAAACAGTAAATTAAAGCACTAAAACAATATGAATTTTAACCTAGCATGAGCATTAACAAAAATAACAAAACATGAAAATATGGCAAAATATTTCTCTTTTTGTATTAAATATTACCTCGAGTGTAGAGGATGGTGAAGCTCTTGCAGCAGTCTAGGAGGTTTGCTTCCAAGCTTCCAGCTTTGCTCCTTTCTCTTTCTCCAAAGGGTTGAAAATGGGCCAATGGGGCACTCGAGGGTGAAAGTAGCTCAAGGGTGAGCTAGGGTTTCAAGAGTGATTTTGGAAAAGTAAGGGTGTATTTGATTGTGGATATGAAATGAGGGGCCTCCATCACCTATTTATAGGTTTTTAGTGGTGGAATGCTAGCCCATGGTTTTGGGAATCATATGGTTTAGGTCAGCTGTATAGGGTTTTTTCCTCATTTTTTCCTCTTTTTCCTCTTTTTTTTGTATTTTTATTCCTTTTTTAGAGGGTTTTTGTTATTTTGGAGGAATTTTGGATTATTTTGGGGGAAAAAGGGGTTTTTTGGCCTTTTGAAGGCTTTTTTAATGGTTTTGTTGCCTTTTGGAGGCTTTTTAGTGGGATTTTAAGGTTTTGGAGGAAAATATGGTAGGAAATATGGACAAATGAGTCATGCAATGGGGTAGATGAGGTAGTGAGCACTTTTTGGGTGTTAATAGATTGCCCCTTGATGTGGGAGGGCAGGAGCTCATCGTATGGCCGATAGACATCATAAGCCTTTTATGGTTTTCTTGTGGTGTGGAGAAGAGAAGAAACGAACTAGAGCCCAGAACAACAGTCCCGAACAAACTGCAAAAACTGAAAGTACATGACCTCAATAATGAATGAGGAATAATATGAACATATGGACGAGGCGGGCATTCCCATGCTCGTATCAAGATATAGAATAATAATAACAATGGGGTCCAAAATATGGGGACCTGGAATATACATGGCCTCAAATAATGAATGAGGAAGAATCTCAATATATAGACGAGGCAAGCATACCCATGCTCGTATCAAGATACATAAAAATAACAGTGAGGCCCGAAAAGGGGGACCTGTAGGATACATAGAGAACCACTATGTACATCATAAGGGTCCAGAAGGGACACAAATCTGGGACATACTGCTGGGCTGACCATGTCTGAGCTAAAGAACTAATACACTGGAATAACAACAGTGCTATTGAGTGGGGTACCAGAGGAACTAATGAGCTGCTCGATCATAATGACGGGGAGTCATACCCTCAATGGTACATTGAACTGGAACTGAACTGGGTACTCAAGGAAGCATATAACTGGATGGCTTCTGAATACAATCGCCAACGCAACCCGGATATACATGGGAACATATAAATGGGCATTCCAAAGTGACTCACCAATGTTCTAGAGTCGGGGGAAATCTGGGGTCTTCGACCAATAATTGAAGGGATATAAACCCTACGCGATTCTCAACGATGTGATCAAGGTGTTGAATTCGAGCATGTGAGAAACAAGCATTCGGAGAGGCAATGATGACTCCTCTCAAAATGGTCCGTAGGCACTGACCACAGATGGTGATGGGTCCAAGGCACAGGGACCTCTGGGTCTATCCTCCAGAATAGAGGGGCTGTCATCGACAGAGGGAGACCTGCAACTAGCAAGGCAATGATGTTTCCTTGATAGGAGCGTGAGGTGGAGAACATAATTGTGAGAGTACTGATGGTATGGTTGACATACTGTGAGGGATAACTGGGAAAGTAGAGTGGGTGGACTCAAACTTCCTTTGTTCAGAGTATGATGGCAGGGACGATCGGGCAACATATGAAACTAACGGGTGGGAAAGGGATTATAGCTGTAATGGATCAAGGATAGTGACTGGGATGAGTGAGACTCAAGCTGGTGTAAAATGGAAGGAGACTACATAATACTCTGAACAAAGGCGACCTGATTGGGGGTGATGCCGAGATGATCGATCATAGTGCCAAGATGCACGGGGGGACTTCTTCACGGGTTAAGGAACTAGAAGAAGTGTGTGTAAAATGGTACTGTCGTGTGGATTTATACGAGCCCAGGATAGTTCATGCTTGTTGTTGCTTTCAATTTTAAGGAGTCTGAAAGCGATAAGAAGACTCTGAAATAATGAAATGGTACGGTCGTGTGGATTTGTACGAGCCCAAGATAGTTTATGCTCGTGGTTGATTTCAATTTTAGAGATTATGAAAGGGATAAGAAGACTCCAAGGGGTTTCTTTTTCGTGTGTTAGTCTCCAAGGCCCAAAGAAGCATAAAAGGATGCAATGAAGAAATCTTCTAGCCGGTGTGACTAGAGTATTCATTTTTCGTAATTAGTCTACCAGGTCCAGAAAAGGGTTAAACTTATACCAAATAGATTCCCTTTCAGGTACTTTAACAAGCATGAAAGGAAGCAAGATTGCTCAGCGATATTTTCATTGTTTTAGGAGTCAAAAAAGAGCTTAACAGAAACTCCCTAAGTGCCTTTTTCGTAAAGGACTTGTCCGGCCCGAAAAAGGGATAAAATTATACCGAACAAAAGGAATGGCCAGGGAAGGAGGAAGTGCTCAATCAAGGAACATTGATGATGACCAAGAATGAGGGAGGGGGGGAACACTGGTGGGACTCCTTGCGGGATAATGAATGGTGGCAAAATAACGAAATAATTGCAGTATGATAGGAGTGAATTGCTCATGTAAAACTGTGGAACAATCCGATGGCGGCCAATGTGGCATGCAAATTGAGGAAGCAAGGTGTCAGGACACAATAGTGAAATTGTACCTGGTGACAGCGAGAAACGATCTCAAGCATCATCACGAGCTCGGAAAAATGAATCCGGCGATATATAAAGTGTCAAAAATGGAGAAGGGCTGAAGTGGCACGCAAACTGAGGCGACGAGGGGCGTTTTGGAAAAATACCCAAAACATCTGGGGGTGAGAGCGAGAAATGATCTCAAGCATCATCACGAGCTCAGAAAAATGAATTCGATGATATAAAAGATATAAAAAACGGAGAGCAACCGAAGTGGCACGCAAACCGAGGCGACTAGTGGTGTCTAAAAAAATGCTCAAAAAATGATGTGGAAAAAATAAGAGAACAAGTTGACCATCATTACGGTATCGTTGTGCTGATTCCAGTGGTGGAAACAGTGCGAAAAATGGGCTCTGTATGGGTTCACAATGGCCAAAGCAAGAAAAAGACAATGGACTATAAATAGTGAGTGGGTCCAACATGACAAGTGTCATTTGGACTTGTTGACTTTGACTAGTGATCAGAGTGGACTAGAGCTGAGTTGGTGTTTCCGGATGATCTGACCGACCTTTTTTAGATCTGGGAGTTACAGGTATTTCGACAAACTCATACTTGCATTTTCATCGGGTTCGGGAGAGGGGTAGTGGGTCCCAAGGGAATCTTTGTATGGTCCACGTGGGGTGGATCGCGGGTTTGTGGGGTGGAACTGCGGTCGAGGACCGTGGGTTCCAGGGTGGATCACACGGCCGGGGAGCACGAGGTTTGGGTCGGAATACATGGTCTGGTACCACATGTTTCGAGGCTGGACACGCGGTTGAAGATCGCAAGTTCGGCTCCTACAAGCGCGGTCTGGGACCACGCCTATAGCCCTGACAGCAACGGTCGGAAACTACAGCAAGGGGCCCTAAAGCCACGATTGGGATCAAGCTTTTAGGGTTTCCCTGAGGGGTTGGCAGTTTGACTTCTTTGACATGAGTCTGATGAGTTTGCCTTGTGTGATTGATAGGATGCTATTGGTGCTTTGGCGAGAGCGGGATGTCCCGGATGAGATAGTGGATGCCATCCGGAGGGATCGACATGTGCGGTCGACATTGGGATTGTGCGGAATGGTAAATTTTGCACAGGTGCCTATGATGCATTCAGCAGCATTGCTGTTGAACTGATTAGTGAGCTTTTGGGAGCCGGACATTCAGGCATTCAGGGTGCAAGGAGAGAGGGTGGATCTCACCCTCGCAGATGTATACTTCTTCACGGGGTTGCCCTGTCTCGGGAGGGTGGTGGATACGCAGCCATGAGTATCTGCGGATGTTGATATGGAGGATATGTTGTAGCGGTACTATGTTCCAGAGGCTAGGGTGCAGAGGAATGCACTCCAGGTGGTGGACCTGCAGGAGCCAGCAGTACAGGCGATTGCGGCGTGCATGGTTCGAGTTTTGGGGTCCCAATCACTTGAGAAGGTGTTCGGGGGCTAGATGCAGCTAGTGGAGTGGGTGCTGGATGGTTTTTATTATGCTTGGGGCCAGATGTTCCTCACTTGTGTTCAGCGACAGCTGACATCAGTGAAGGAATCTGGCAAGGGATTCTGTTATGGATCCTTTCTGTGTGCCTTTTTCATGGAGCGGGTACCTACATTGCAGCCACAGGTGCCGGTCAGGGCAAGAGGACTGAGAGAGCCGCGCATGGTGTGGTGGGGAGAGATGATGCGTTGTTGGGGTGGCGATGAGGTGGGTATATACTTTACTCAGGAGATTTACCTTCAGTGGCTACAGATGCCGCTGACACTGGATGATTATCCATATAGAGATATGGACTACACCGGAGATCCAGAGGCACCACGGCCGCCAGGACAAGCGTGGGGACCAGATGGTATGTATGGTTTTGCTTGCATGTTATGGATGTCAATATTTGTGTATGATAGGTTTGTTGATATACTGTTACTGTCTGATGTGTGATGTACAGATATTGTCCTGAGACCACCACCAGGACATGTAGCGCGCAGGGGGCATGTGGTGGTACCAACCTTGCCAGGCCGAGGGGAGGAGCATCGATGGGATGCTGAGGGGACTCTAGAGTCCGTACGGATGCTTCTTGATCGGTTGCTGGTTGGAGTGACTGATGACGAGTGGCGGGATGTGGATCTGGAGGTGATTCAGGATTGTCTGAGGGCACCACGGGAGTTCTGGTCGATCACGATCCGGGTGGCTATCTTGGCGGATAGGGGTCGGGCACAGGGGCCTGCAGGGGATGAGGAGCTACAGGAGGAGGAGTGAGGGGAGGACTCGAAGGCAGCTAATGCAGTAAATGACGCAGGGTATGACTCTCATTAGGGAGTGCAGGGGACTCCCCCCGATTTTGTAGCTACAGCATGTATTCTATGAGGCGTATGGATGTATAGACATTTTTTGTATAGCTGAGTATGGGGGTACTCAGGACATGTGTAGCATATTGACATTTATTGTTTGATATATATATATATATGCACATGGATGCACCTTTTTGCTATGATGATTCAGTGTACGCACGTGGATGCGCTTATGGTTTGTTATATGTTTTTATTACACGTGAATGCAAGTAGTATAGAATGATGGGCACATGGATGCCCCGTGTGTATTGTACGTGATGCAACATGATGTATGTAGGATTTGGCACGTGGATGCCCCTGTATAGTAATGTGTTTTTATGTTTTTGCACATGGATGAAAATGTTTATGTGATGATAGGAATGTGGATGCCCCTTGCAATCTTTTTGGATTTTTTATATATTTTTGATGAGATGTTATGGGATGATGATGCATGATGGAGTTTTCACATGGCGTGATTGATGTGCCAATCTAGGATTTTGTTAGCCATTTGATCTGCGACATTATTTTGAGCTCTTGGGACATGGGTGAATGTTATGGATTCAAACTGTCGGCTAAGTTGTTTTGTGCACAGGAATTTTCTAAAGAGGCAGGGATCACACACCTGATAGCAGTTGTTGAGCTAGGAGACAAGTAGCTGGGAGTCAAGGAACACATGAAGGTGACATATGCCCATCTAGACAGCAGCAGTCAGGAGACCGGTCACAGCATCATACTCCGCCTGGTTATTGGTAGCAGCGCCTATACATATTCCGTCAAGGTGAATCAATGCATGTGAAGGGGAATATAAGACCCATGCTGCAGAAGCCAAGTTTGGAGACCAGCGGCTTGCTCCATCGGCAAAGCCAGTGTAATGAGGTGGAAGATGGTCCACCTGTGGTCATGCAAAAATGATGAATGTAAGATTGCGGTAAAAAAGGTTAAAAACAAAAAGAGAGCAAACTGTACAATACGGACCAGTGGGGCCGCGGGTTTATTTACGGATAAAAGCGCTTAAGATACAACCCATTACAGGGGCTGCGCAAAGGGTGACCTTCTGAGTGAGTTAAAATGTATGCCCCATTGCTGAGGCAAGTCTGTACGATGTAAGGGCCTTGCCACATGGATTAAAACTTTCCTTTACCAGTTTTTTCATGGGCTTGGTCATAGGCGAGGACGAGATCCCCTTCATGGAAAGTTTGAGGGTGTATATGTTTGTCGTAACCAGCCTTGGAGCGGTTCTTGGCGGCTTCAATGGTCTGGAGAGTGGCACGATGGTCTTCATCAGCTTGTTATAGTGAGAGAAGACATTTCTCGAGTGGGGTGGTGTCTGGGAGAATCTCGATGACGATGTGTAAGGCAGGTATATGACACTCGATGGGGAGGACAAACTCTACACCGTGAACTAAATGAAATGGGGTAAAATCGGTGGCGGTTTTGGTGGATGTATGGTAATCCCATAAGGAAGGGAACAACATGTGGTGCCAATTGGACTTATGTCGGTCAACAGTGCATTGGAGGATGGTTTTTAGAATTTTTTTAATGGCCTCTACTTGGTCGTTCCCTTGGGGGTAGTAAGCAGAGGAATACTGATGTTCGAACTTCAATAGGGTGGATAACTCGCGCCAAAGCGAATCTTCGAAGTGTGAACCATGGTCTGAGACCAACTGTTTGGGGACCCCGAATCGAGTGATAACGTGGTTGAAAAAGAAACGGGCAGTGGTGTCAACTGTACAATTGAAGGTGGGCATGGCTTCAGCCCATTTGGTGAAGTAATCAACGATGACAATGATGTAGTTATGGCCATTGGTGGATGGAGGTTTACATTCCATGAAGTCGATGGCCCACTTACAAAAAGGACCAATAGTGATGACTGGGTGTAACGGAGCGGGTGGTGTCCAGGCCTTGGGGGCAAAAAGTTTGCAATTATGGCAATGTTTGACCGCAGTGATGCAGTCGGTAAAGAGTGTGGGCCAGAAGTATCCGATGTGGATGACATTTTGGGCGGTGGCCATCCTAGGGAAATGGCCACCAGAGGCACTGCTATGACAGTCATTGAGGACATGTTCGGCTTCCTCGTGTGTAAGGCAACGACCGAGGATCACGTCAACCCCTTGCCGGTAAAGGACATCGCCTAAGAGGAGATATCGAGAGGCTTGGTGACGGATACGACAGCATCCATCATGACTGATGTTGGGTCTCAACTTTTGCATGCGAAGGTATAACAAAATATCACCGTACCATGGGTCATTAGACAAGATGATGAAAAATTGATTGTCGGGTAACTCATCGGAGATTTGTGGGGACGACAGAAGGGAGGGGAGATCAGTGATGAGCTAGGAAAGTGTGAGGGATTTAGTGCACTTAGGGATTTGGAAAGTGAGGTCATATTCCTCGAGGATAATTACCCATTTAGCAACGCGACCTTGCAGGAGCCGTGTGACATCCCTCTCCAGTGATAAAAAAACATTATGTCTGATTTATTTTTAAAATTATTTTTATTAATTTTGAGATTATGCAATGAGGTAGCCAGATGAGAAATCGGCTGACTTAAGTCCTAGGAGGACTGATGTAAACAAACAATTTTATTCTATTAATAAAAGAATGAGTGGGAACAGCCAAGTTAAATGAGGAGATCATGCATGGAGAAGTGTGGGACAAGTTAGAGTTAGCCTCTGGGACACCAGAACAAGTGTCAGGAGTGTATTTAAGACACTAGACACACCCTGAAAATCAGGGATTTGATTAGCTGCGAAAATTCCATGAGGAATTGGCTGCTAATGGTAAGACCTAGCCAAAACTATAAAAGCATGGCATATGTGAGGAGGCAGGACGCTGCTGAGTATGCCGGAAGGAATTTCACTTGCTGTGTGAGCACTCTGTGTTAGGCAAGGGATTCAGGAAAATAATACTGAGTTTGAGGCTAGCTGTCCACATTTCTCCATGCATGTGTCTGGCTCGGGGGTGATTGCGGACAGACTTGGTGTTTGTACCTAATCTACGGTTGGGAGGAACGTGGCTGTTCCTACTGCATTTGGCTTACAAATTCCAGGTTTTTGTGATTTCATACGTCAAGTATTTCTGTTATTTATTTGCCTCCATTTGTTAAAAATATATGTTTAAGTAATTTCTGTTATTCGACTAATGTTGGATCTGTAGTATGGATGACAAAATAGCGACGATTACTGTACATTCTCATTGATTATTATAACGATTTATCTTTGTTTTGTAATTGATCTATAAAGCCCCATTACATGATTTTTGTATACACTTATTGTATATCGTACCGATCTTCTTGTTCCAAGTTAAATCTATAAAGCTCCGTGGGAATTACATGACTTTCTTTTACATTCTTTATTTATTTGTATTAAATGATTTCTTTTTTTTTTACCCTACGACTATTCAAGAAATACATAGATCTTTATTAGCATAGAAACCTCGGTACAGCAAATTCCACGATTCCATATAATAGGTTATAATTGCCTTCATCGCAGATGGAAAATGGAGTTTAGCACTGAAATGATGAATTAAACCAAAACTACCTGTATATTATGAATTTAGAAGTCTCAGAAGGTTATTTCCTCTCGAATCGAATGCCTACAACTTTCGTTGTTCCCTCACGGAATAAACCCTAACTTTAGGAATTAGTCCGATCTAATTCCTTAACTCTCGTTCATAGTAAATCTGAAAAGACAGGTCATAAAATGGGGATCGAGGGTTGCCGACGTTCCTACAATGGCAGATAGGGTATCTAGGCACTAGATACATCGACTGTATGTTTTTAGAAGGAAACAAAATACACATATAACAGAATTACTAGCCTACTATATCATTATCATTTTTAAGACTGGTTCTGTTAGGTAATGATCCAGGCAAAGGCCCTTACAGCTGTATAAAAATAAAACATCGACAGTATGTTTTGAGGAGAAAACAATAAAAAATATATATAAGAGAACTATTATCATGTCATCTCACTATTACGTCAAAGACCTATTCAGATCGTAATGTTCCAGGTAATGCCTCTACCGTCATATATGAAAGTAAAAACAGTTTTTCCCAAGCTTAAGCGAGAATATTTTAAATCAATTCTAAATAAGAAAATACCACAGACCCACACCACAATTGGGTTGTTAAGTTCTATTTGGAACGAAGCCATCTGCTAAAATTCACTTCTCATCGTGTGGACAATCCATTCACAGGTAGAGACAAAACCAAAGCTTCAGAGTTCTTTAAATATAGAACCCTTTAAAAATTTGCCACACGACTGTTGAAACAGAATTATAATATCATAATTTTTCCAGTCTCCACATATTCATTATTAGACATTTATCTACCACGCGGACATACCCAAAATGGTTGTATTTAGAAAAAATACAGAGGGTTTGTGTAATACTTAAAGAAGTGGGAATGGCAGCATACCCATTTCCACAGTCCTATCTAAATAGGATTTTTAAAGTATCAAAAGATCAAAATAACTTTCCAGTATTAACCCTGAGACTGTAGAAACTTTCATAATAAATCCTTCATCTATAAGAAAAATGTTCTGGGTTCTTGATAATCTCGACAGGGTATTCGAGAGGATGAAAACAGAAAACCCCAATCTTACAATGAACTAACCATGACACTTTAAAACCCTTGTTGTCGTTGAGGAGGACTTCCAAGTTCTTCCTGTCGTCGTTGGAAGGCAAGGAGCGATACCACTTACCGATAAGATAGGTTCCCGCTGCAATTTACGCTGTCTCGAGCTGGAGAATACCTATCACCATTGAGACGGATGCAATATTAACAAAATAGCAATAGAGTGCATTATTAAAACTAACTTTTAAGAAAATACACAGGTTATTGTATTGAAGTTACCTCTGAGACAACGCAGGAAAGTAGCTGTGCCTTCAAAGCCCAGGAGTATACTTTCTGGAGTAACCACGACTGCCTAAATCGTTCTTCCTCATTGCAGAAGTATGATAGCAAGAGGTTGAGGTTTGACAAAATCGCCAGGGTTTGGTGGAATAGACCTTTGAATCCCCATTTTTGAATGCCAATAAGGAAATTATCCCAGTAAGCTTCAGGTTTTGCTGAGGAGTTACTCACCCCAAACACCGAGACAACCAACCCTGTCCCTTCAGGGCAGATGGCCCCATAACCATCAAGCACATTAATTGTCTTCACATGGCCGTCTGGAAACATAGCGAATGACCCCAGTACGGGTACCCTGCGTATTAAATATTGAATCAGTCGTAGATCCTGCCATGTAGAATGGATTTTAAAATTAATATGTGGTTTATTAAACTTACCTAGCTGATAATATTTATGGTGGCGTCCAAAACTTTAATTCAAACCTTGATAATTCGAGTTTCGAATAACCTTAGTGTTGGGTAATACATTGATAGCGTCCAAAACTTTGTTATTGCAGGTTTGAAAACATTAGTGTTAGGTGATACATACGATGGCGTTCAACTTTGATAGTTCAAGATTCGAATAACATTAGTGTTCATATCGTTCTAGGACATGTTGAGTTTATGCTTGTTAATACTATCACCTTGGTAGTATGGGGATGTATTTTTCAAGGTTGGTATTGGTATAACGAAATTAAAATTTTGAACCATGCTAATACTCTTCCTTAGTCCAAGCTTATGGTCCTTGGTGAGAATAAAACTGGACTTGTTAAAATATCCATACCTGGTTGCGACATCATGGAGAAACTCTTGAAAAAGCATAGGAACCTGCATACCTGAAAGGAGGGAGGATTAGCCGCAGCTAAGTAATTTGTATGTCCACATAATAACCTTCTAGCTAATAGGAGAACAAGGAAAGAACATCTGTAAGTGCAATGTTACGAAGACACTCATAAATTAAACACTGATAAATGTAAATTGTTATTTTTGTGTACTACAAAGTGGACTAAAAATTACAAGGTTCAATTTTAAAGAAAAGAAAGAAAAAAAAATTTATGGAGATTTCACATATGGTATCAGAGCGAGGTTCAACCCTGTCACCTTGGAACACTTAGTTTTTGTTGCGCAGAAAATAAAAATTTAATATATATGTTTGAATGTTACATGCGTCTATTCCAGTTTTGAATTCCAGATGACTTCGCACGAGGAATACGGAGAAGAACCTGAAGGAAACGAACAGGATAGAACAGCAGAACATTCAGAAGCAAGTCAGGTACTAGAAACCATGAGAAGTCTGATCATGGAGATACAGAGTTTCAAAGCAGACAATGAGCAACTGAAGAAAGCCCAGGAAAAACAACAAGAAATTAATGAGATTTTGCTGCAGAGCCTCCATGAACGGAACAATGGCGAAAAACAGAAGGAGGATACTAAGAGGAAAGAGGAGACTGACGAGAACGCTGAGAAGAAGGGAGATTCCTCCAATGAGACCCAAAAATCGGAGCATCAGGACAAGACTATGGGGAAAAGAAAGGTTGACCATCTGGAGGGTGAATTCAAAAAAATAAAACCTACAAGCTTCGATGGAGAATCAAAAACTGGCGAAGAAGCAGAAGCCTGGCTGCTAGACATAAAGAAATACTTTCAGATCTACAACTATTCCAGTAATATGAAAGTCAGAATGGCTGTGTACAACCTAAAGGGGAAGGCCAGCATATGGTGGCAAGACCTGAAGATTTCCCAGGGACTGAAAGAAAAGAACCTCGAATGGTCAGAATTTAAGAAATATTTCAAGAAACAGTACTTATCAGAAAGTTACTATGAAAGAAAAACCAAGGAATTTTACGAATTAAAGCTGGGTCAAATGACGATGGAAGATCTTATCAATAAATTCCTAGACTTATTACGGTTCGTCCCATATATCAAGGAAGAAAAACTGAAGGTAGAGCGGTTCTTAAGCTGCCTGCCACAATCCTATAAAGATCGAATCGAGTTCGACAACCCCAGAACTTTAGATGAAGCACTGAGAAAAGCCAAATTGTGTTATGAGCAATACAAACAAAGAAATGATACTACTCAAGCATGGAAGGACAAGAAACAGGAAAAGTTTAACCAGCGGAAGAAAGGCTACAAACCCCCTCCCTTCAGGAACATGCCCAAAAACTTCCAAGGAAATTCATTTCCCAGAAATGAACAGTTACAGCAGAAAACTTTCAAAGCCCCTAACATGGGAATAAAAGGAAGTATCGGTACTCCTAAGGAACCCCTGAAATGCTGGGAATGTGGTGAAGCCCATTTACGCAGGAATTGTCCCCGATACAATGAGACAAACAGGGTACTGCATAATGTGCAAGAAGCATCCACGGTGGGAGACATTGGGAAAAGTTATCACTGAATCAATAAAGCCTTGGAGGACCGACAGGCAGATCATCAATCTGCAATTGTGGAAATTGAAGGTACAATTTCTGACCATACTTGTACTATTTTAATAGACCCTGGGGCAACTTTAAGCTACATCACTCCCAAGATTATGGAGCATTGTCAACTCACCAGGGTAAAGCACCCAAAGCCCTGGTTAGTTCAGTTAGCTACGGGAGCAAAGAGGAAGGTAACTGAATATATATCTGATTGTGAACTTCAAATACAGGACCACCAAACGAAGATTAATTTAAATGTGTTGCCTTTAGGATCTTACGACATGATAATAGGTATGGACTGGCTTGAAAAATATAGGGTAGTACTGAACTGCTTTACCAAAAACTTCACCTACATTGCGGAAGACCAAACTCTAAGAACAGTGATTGGAAAATAGAAACCTGTTTCTGTTAGACAGATTTATGCTATGCAGCTAAAGAAGTGCATGAGGAAAGGGTGGAAGATTTATGCTGTAAGAGTATCCGATTTACTTCTCAATGAAAGTCAGACTTCCATAGCAGAGCATCCTGTCTTAGGTGAGTTCCTAGACGTATTTCCAGAAGAAATACCGGGGTTACCGCCTCAACGAGAAATAGATTTCTCCATTGAACTCTTACCAGGATCAGCACCAGTGTCAAAAGTACCTTATAGAATGAGTATCCCAGAATTGACGGAATTAAAGATTCAGATTCAAGAATTACTAGACAAAGGGTATATAAGACCTAGTGTCTCGCCTTGGGGTGCACTGGTTCTGTTTGTCAAGAAAAAGGATGGGACTCTAAGGCTATGTATTGACTATAGGCAACTGAATAAGGTAACTGTTAAGAATAAATACCCTTTACCACGGATTAATGATTTGTTCGACCAAGTAGGGGGAGCTAGGATCTTTTCCAAACTGGATCTTCGATCTGGGTACCATCAGATTCGTATTAAAAATGAAGACATAAGTAAAACCGCCTTCCGTACCCGATACGGACACTATGAATTTGTAGTAATCCCTTTTGGGTTAACCAACGCCCCTGCTACATTCATGTGTTTAATGAATGGTATTTTCAACAAATATCTAGATCAGTTTGTGTTGATTTTTATTGATGATATCCTAATATACTCTAAGTCGGAGGAAGAAGATGAACAGCATATAAGAATTATATTGCAAACCTTGAGGGACCACCAGTTGTATGCAAAGTTGGAGAAATGTGAGTTCTTTAAAAAGGAAATCCAGTACCTAGGCCATATTATATCTGCTGAAGGAATTTCAGTCGACCCACAGAAAATTAAAGCCATAGCGGATTGGCCAGTACCGAGAGATGTAGCTGATATTAGATCTTTCATGGGACTCAAAGGTTACTATCGGAGGTTCATTGAGGGATTCTCGAAGATCGCCTATCCCATTACCTCACTACAGAAAAAGGGGATGAAGTTTGTGTGGTCCTGTAAGTGTCAAGAAAGTTTTGAACGACTCAAAGAGTTGCTGACCAAGGCACCGGTATTAAAAGTGGCAGATCCATGTAAAGATTACACGGTCTGTACGGATGCGAGCAAAGAAGGAGTAGGAGGAGTACTGTCCCAGGACGGACATGTAGTATGTTATGAATCACGAAATTTAAAGGAACATGAACGCAACTACGTGGTTCATGACTTGGAATTAACAGCAGTAGTACATGCACTGAAAATGTGGCGTCACTACCTGCTGGGAAAGAAATTCTTGTTATTAACCGATAACACTTGCGTCAAGAACCTATTTAACCAACCAGGACTCAATGCCAGACAGGCAAGGTGCATGGCCTTCTTAAGTGAATTCGACTTTGATGTAAAACACATAAAGGGTAAGGAAAATACGGTGGCAGATGCACTTAGTCGAAGGACCCACGAGGTGTACGAGATAATAATGAGTCAACCAGAAAGTAATCTCATGGACAAAGTAATAATGGCAAGCAAACAGGACGCAGAATACATAAATCTGCAAAGTAAAATTCAGCAAAACGAGATAAACATGAACGGGACAGATTTCAAAATGGATCAGAGAGGTCTGATCTGGTTCAAAGATAGGCTGTACATGCCTAATGTTGCAGAATTTAAATTGTTTATTTTAAATGAGATGCACAAACCCCCTTTTGCAGGACACCCCGGGTATAAAAAAATGATAACAGCTCTCAGAAAACAGTTCTTTTGGCCTAAACTAAAAACTGAACTAGCTGATTATTTATCTAAATGCTTGGAATGTCAACAGGTGAAGGCAGATCATAGACATCCTGCTGGGTTATTACAACCATTACCAATTCCTGAATGGAAATGGGAAGTAATTTCGCTAGATTTTATCACAGGTTTGCCGAAAACCCAACGACAGCATGATTCCATAATGGTGGTGGTTGACAAATTTAGCAAATCGGCGCATTTCATTCCGGTAAAAACCACCTACAAGGCAGCAGATATTGCAGGAATATTTCTAAAGGAAATATTCAGGTTACACGGAGTACCAAAGATGGTAATTTCAGATAGGGATGTAAAATTTACCTCCAAATTCTGGAAATCTTTGTTTGCAGGTTTGGAAACAAGAATTAATTTCAGCACGAGCTATCACCCTGAAACAGATGGACAGACTGAACGTACAAATCAAATCATTGAAGACATGCTGAGAATGTACGTCATGGAGAGACCCAACAAATGGGAAGACTACTTACATCTGGTAGAGTTCGCTTACAACAACGGGTACCAAGCATCATCAAGAATGAGTCCATTTGAAATTCTTTATGGGAGAAAGTGCACTACCCCAGTTAGCTGGGATAGTCCAGTCGATCGCTTATTGGTAGGACCAGATTTGCTGAAAGACATGGAACAAACAGTCCAAAGAGTACAGAAGAATTTAAAGGTGGCCTAGGACCGCCAAAAGAGCTATGCTGATCTAAAAAGACGAGATAAGGAGTTCTCAGTTGGAGACCATGTATACTTGCGGGTTAAAACAAAGAAAAGCTCACTTCGGCTGGGGAGTTGCAGTAAACTGGCACCACGGTTCTGCGGGCCTTTCCAAGTACTTGAGAGGATTGGACCCGTAGCCTATAAACTGGCATTACCCGCACACTTAAAAATTCATAATGTTTTTCACATTTCACTACTGAAAAAAATATATTCATGACCCCACTCATATTATTGATTGGAATTTGATACAGGAGGCTCCAGAAGGTGAATTTCAAGTGGAACCTTTACGCATTCTGGACAGGAAAGAAACAGTACTTCGAAACCGAGCCATCGCTCAGGTAAAGGTACAATGGAAGCACTTTAGTCCTGAGGAGGCAACCTGGGAATTGGAAAGCGAAATACTAGAAAGGTACCCGAATCTATTCCCAGAACCGATGGATGAAGACTAGAACACTGAGGACAGTGTTCACAATAAGGGGGCAAGGATGTGACATCCCTCTCCAATGATAAAAAAACATTATGTCTGATTTATTTTTAAAATTATTTTTATTAATTTTGAGATTATGCAATGAGGTAGCCAGATGAGAAATCGGCTGACTTAAGTCCTAGGAGGACTGATGTAAACAAACAATTTTATTCTATTAATAAAAGAATGTGTGGGAACAGCCAAGTTAAATGAGGAGATCATGCATGGAGAAGTGGGGGACAAGTTAGAGTTAGCCTCTGGGACACCAGTACAAGTGTCAGGAGTGTATTTAAGACACTAGACACACCCTGAAAATCAGGGATTTGATTAGCTGCGAAAATTCCATGAGGAATTGGCTGCTAATGGTAAGACCTAGGCAAAACTATAAAAGCATGGCATATGTGAGGAGGCAGGACGCTGCTGAGTATGCCGGAAGGAATTTCACTTGCTGTGTGAGCACTCTGTGTTAGGCAAGGGATTCAGGAAAATAATACTGAGTTTGAGGCTAGCTGTCCACATTTCTCCATGCATGTGTCTGGCTCGGGGGTGATTGCGGACAGACTTGGTGTTTGTACCTAATCTACGGTTGGGAGGAACATGGCTGTTCCTACTGCATTTGGCTTACAAATTCCAGGTTTTTGTGATTTCAGACGTCAAGTATTTCTGTTATTTATCTGCCTCCATTTGTTAAAAATATATGTTTAAGTAATTTCTGTTATTCGACTAATGCTGGATCTGTAGTATGGATGACAAAACAGCGACGATTGCTGTACATTCTCATTGATTACGTCAAAGACCTATTCAGATCGTAATGTTCCAGGTAATTCCTCTACCGTCATATATGAAAGTAAAAACAGTTTTTCCCAAGCTTAAGCGAGAATATTTTAAATCAATTCTAAATAAGAAAATACCACAGACCCACACCACAACTGGGTTGTTAAGTTCTATTTGGAACGAAGCCATCTACTACAATTCACTTCTCATCGTGTGGACAATCCATTCACAGGTAGAGACAAAACCAAAGCTTCAGAGTTCTTTAAATATAGAACCCTTTAAAAATTTGCCACACGACTGTTGAAACAGAATTATAATATCATAATTTTTCTAGTCTCCACATAATCATTATTAGACATTTATCTACCACGCGGACATACCCAAAATGGTTGTATTTAGAAAAAATAGAGAGGGTTTGTGTAATACTTAAAGAAGTGGGAATGGCAGCATACCCATTTCCGCAGTCCTATCTAAATAGGATTTTTAAAGTATCAAAAGATCAAAATAACTTTCCAGTATTAACCCTGAGACTGTAGAAACTTTCATAATAAATCCTTCATCTATAAGTAAAATGTTCTGGGTACTTGATAATCTCGACAGGGTATTCGAGAGGATGAAAACAGAAAACCCCAATCTTACAATGAACTAACCATGACACTTTAAAACCCTTGTTGTCGTTGAGGAGGACTTCCAAGTTCTTCCTGTAGTCGTTGGAAGGAAAGGAGCGATACCACTTACCGATAAGATAGGTTCCTGCTGCAATTTACGCTGTCTCGAGCTGGAGAATACCTATCACCATTGAGACGGATGCAGTATTAACAAAATAGCAATAGAGTGCATTATTAAAACTAACTTTTAAGAAAATACACAGGTTATTGTATCGAAGTTACCTCTGAGACAACGCAGGAAAGTAGCTGTGCCTTCAAAGCCCGGGAGTATACTTTCTGGAGTAACCACGACTGCCTAAATCGTTCTTCCTCATTGCAGAAGTATGATAGCAAGAGGTTGAGGTTTGACAAAATCGCCAGGGTTTGGTGGAATAGACCTTTGAATCCCCATTTTTTAATGCCAATAAGGAAATTATCCCAGTAAGCTTCAGGTTTTGCTGAGGAGTTACTCACCCCAAACACCGAGACAACCAACCCTGTCCCTTCAGGGCAGATGGCCCCATAACCATCAAGCACATTAATTGTCTTCACATGGCCGTCTAGAAACATAGCGAATGACCCCAGTATGGGTACCCTGCGTATTAAATATTGAATCAGTCGTAGATCCTGCCATGTAGAATGGATTTTCAAATTAATATGTGGTTTATTAAACTTACCTAGCTGATAATATTTATGGTGGCGTCCAAAACTTTAATTCAAACCTTGATCATTTGAGTTTCGAATAACCTTAGTGTTGGTTAATACATTGATAGCGTCCAAAACTTTGTTATTGCAGGTTTGAAAACATTAGTGTTAGGTGATACATACGATGGCGTTCAACTTTGATAGTTCAAGATTCGAATAACATTAGTGTTCATATCGTTCTAGGACATGTTGAGTTTATGCTTGTTAATACTATCACCTTGGTAGTATGGGGATGTATTTTTCAAGGTTGGTATTGGTATAACGAAATTAAAATTTTGAACCATGCTAATACTCTTCCTTAGTCCAAGCTTATGGTCCTTGGTGAGAATAAAACTGGATTTGTTAAAATATCCATACCTGGTTGCGACATCATGGAGAAACTATTGAAAAAGCATAGGAACCTGCATACCTGAAAGGAGGGAGGATTAGCCGCAGCTAAGTAAGTGGTATGTCCACATAATAACCTTCTAGCTAATAGGAGAACAAGGAAAGAACATCTGTAAGTGCAATGTTACGAAGACACTCATAAATTAAACACTGATAAATGTAAACTGTTATTTTTGTGTACTACAAAGTGGACTGAAAATTACAAGGTTCAATTTTAAAGAAAAGAAAAAAACAATTTTAATGGAGATTTCACATATGGTATCAGAGCGAGGTTCAACCCTGTCACCTTGGAACACTTAGTTTTTGTTGCGCAGAAAATAAAAATTTAATATATATGTTTGAATGTTACATGCGTCTATTCCAGTTTTGAATTCCAAATGACTTCGCACGAGGAATACGGAGAAGAACCTGAAGGAAACGAACAGGCTAGAACAGCAGAACATTCGGAAGCAAGTCAGGTACTAGAAACCATGAGAAGTCTGATCATGGAGATACAGAGTTTCAAAGCAGACAATGAGCAACTGAAGAAAGCCCAGGAAAAACAACAAGAAATTAATGAGATTTTGCTGCAGAGCCTCCATGAACGGAACAATGGCGAAAAACAGAAGGAGGATACTAAGAGGAAAGAGGAGACTGACGAGAACGCTGAGAAGAAGGGAGATTCCTCCAATGAGACACAAAAATCGGAGCATCAGGACAAGACTATGGGGAAAAGAAAGGTTGACCATCTGGAGGGTGAATTCAAAAAAATAAAACCTACAAGCTTCGATGGAGAATCAAACACTGGCGAAGAAGCAGAAGCCTGGCTGCTAGACGTAAAGAAATACTTTCAGATCTACAACTATTCCAGTAATATGAAAGTCAGAATGGATGTGTACAACCTAAAGGGGAAGGCCAGCATATGGTGGCAAGACCTGAAGATTTCCCAGGGACTGAAAGAAAAGAACCTCGAATGGTCAGAATTTAAGAAATATTTCAAGAAACAGTACTTATCAGAAAGTTACTATGAAAGAAAAACCAAGGAATTTTACGAATTAAAGCTGGGTCAAATGACGATGGAAGATCTTATCAATAAATTCCTATACTTATTACGGTTCGTCCCATATATCAAGGAAGAAAAACTGAAGGTAGAGCGGTTCTTAAGCTGCCTGCCACAATCCTATAAAGATCGAATCGAGTTCGACAACCCCAGAACTTTAGAAGAAGCACTGAGAAAGGCCAGATTGTGTTATGAGCAATACAAACAAAGAAATGATACTACTCAAGCATGGAAGGACAAGAAACAGGAAAAGTTTAACCAGCGGAAGAAAGGCTACAAACCCCCGCCCTTCAGGAACATGCCCAAAAACTTCCAAGGAAATTCATTTCCCAGAAATGAACAGTTACAGCAGAAAACTTTCAAAGCCCCTAACATGGGAATAAAAGGAAGTATCGGTACTCCTAAGGAACCCCTGAAATGCTGGGAATGTGGTGAAGCCCATTTACGCAGGAATTGTCCCCAATACAATGAGACAAACAGGGTACTTCATAATGTCCAAGAAGCATCCACGGTGGGAGACATTGGGAAAAGTTATCACCGAATCAATGCAGCCTTGGAGGACCGACAGGCAGATCATCAATCTGCAATTGTGGAAATTGAAGGTACAATTTCTGACCATACTTGTACTATTTTAATAGACCCTGGGGCAACTTTAAGCTACATCACTCCCAAGATGATGGAGCATTGTCAACTCACCAGGGTAAAGCACCCAAAGCCCTGGTTAGTTCAGTTAGCTACGGGAGCAAAGAGGAAGGTAACTGAATATATATATGATTGTGAACTTCAAATACAGGACCACCAAACGAAGATTATTTTAAATGTGTTGCCTTTAGGATCTTACGACATGATAATAGGTATGGACTGGTTTGAAAAATATAGGGTAGTACTGAACTGCTTTACCAAAAACTTCACCTACATTGCGGAAGACCAAACTCTAAGAACAGTGATTGGAAAACATAAACCTGTTTCTGTTAGACAGATTTATGCTATGCAGCTAAAGAAGTGCATGAGGAAAGGGTGCAAGATTTATGCTGTAAGAGTATCTGATTTACTTCTCAATGAAAGTCAGACTTCCATAGCAGAGCATCCTGTCTTAGGTGAGTTCCTAGACGTATTTCCAGAAGAAATACCGGGGTTACCGCCTCAACGAGAAATAGATTTCTCCATTGAACTCTTACCAGGATCAGCACCAGTGTCAAAAGTACCTTATAGAATGAGTATCCCATAATTGACGGAATTAAAGATTCAGATTCAAGAATTACTAGACAAAGGGTATATAAGACCTAGTGTCTCGCCTTGGGGTGCACCGGTTCTGTTTGTCAAGAAAAAGGATGGGACTCTAAGGCTATGTATTGACTATAGGCAACTGAATAAGGTAACTGTTAAGAATAAATACCCTTTACCACGGATTAATGATTTGTTCGACCAAGTAGGGGGAGCTAGGATCTTTTCCAAACTGGATCTTCGATCTGGGTACCATCAGATTCGTATTAAAAATGAAGACATAAGTAAAACCGCCTTCCGTACCCGATACGGACACTATGAATTTGTAGTAATCCCTTTTGGGTTAACCAACGCCCCTGCTACATTCATGTGTTTAATGAATGGTATTTTCAACAAATATCTAGATCAGTCTGTGTTGATTTTTATTGATGATATCCTAATATACTCTAAGTTGGAGGAAGAACATGAACAGCATATAAGAATTGTATTGCAAACCTTGAGGGACCACCAGTTGTATGCAAAGTTGGAGAAATGTGAGTTCTTTAAAAAGGAAATCCAGTACCTAGGCCATATTATATCTGCTGAAGGAATTTCAGTCGACCCACAGAAAATTAAAGCCATAGCGGATTGGCCAGTACCGAGAGATGTAGCTGATATTAGATCTTTCATGGGACTCACAGGTTACTATCGGAGGTTCATTGAGGGATTCTCGAAGATCGCCTATCCCATTACCTCACTACAGAAAAAGGGGATGAAGTTTGTGTGGTCCTGTAAGTGTCAAGAAAGTTTTGAACGACTCAAAGAGTTGCTGACCAAGGCACCGGTATTAAAAGTGGCAGATCCATGTAAAGATTACACAGTCTGTACGGATGCGAGCAAAGAAGGAGTAGGAGGAGTACTGTCCCAGGACGGACATGTAGTATGTTATGAATCATGAAAGTTAAAGGAACATGAACGCAACTACGTGGTTCATGACTTGGAATTAACAGCAGTAGTACATGCACTGAAAATGTGGCGTCACTACCTGCTGGGAAAGAAATTCTTGTTATTAACCGATAACACTTGCGTCAAGAACCTATTTAACCAACCAGGACTCAACGCCAGACAGGCAAGGTGCATGGCCTTCTTAAGTGAATTCGACTTTGATGTAAAACACATAAAGGGTAAGGAAAATACGGTGGAAGATGCACTTAGTCGAAGGACCCACGAGGTGTACGAGATAATAATGAGTCAACCAGAAAGTAATCTCATGGACAAAGTAATAATGGCAAGCAAACAGGACGCAGAATACATAAATCTGCAAAGTAAAATTCAGCAAAACGAGATAAACATGAACGAGACAGATTTCAAAATGGATCAGAGAGGTCTGATCTGGTTCAAAGATAGGCTGTACATGCCTAATGTTGCAGAATTTAAATTGATTATTTTAAATGAGATGCACAAACCCCCTTTTGCAGGACACCCCGGGTATAAAAAAATGATAACAGCTCTCAGAAAACAGTTCTTTTGGCCTAAACTAAAAACTGAACTAGCTGATTATTTATCTAAATGCTTGGAATGTCAACAGGTGAAGGCAGATCATAGACATCCTGCTGGGTTATTAGAACCATTACCAATTCCTCAATGGAAATGGGAAGTAATTTCGCTAGATTTTATCACAGGTTTTCCGAAAACCCAACGACAGCATGATTCCATAATGGTGGTGGTTGACAAATTTAGCAAATCAGCGCATTTCATTCCGGTAAAAACCACCTACAAGGCAGCAGATATTGCAGGAATATTTCTAAAGGAAATATTCAGGTTACACGGAGTACCAAAGATGGTAATTTCAGATAGGGATGTAAAATTTACCTCCAAATTCTGGAAATCTTTGTTTGCAGGTTTGGAAACAAGAATTAATTTCAGCACGAGCTATCACCCTGAAACAGATGGACAGACTGAACGTACAAATCAGATCATTGAAGACATGCTGAGAATGTACGTCATGGAGAGACCCAACAAATGGGAAGACTACTTACATCTGGTAGAGTTCGCTTACAACAACGGGTACCAAGCATCATCAAGAATGAGTCCATTTGAAATTCTTTATGGGAGAAAGTGCACTACCCCAGTTAGCTGGGATAGTCCGGTCGATCGCTTATTGGTAGGACCAGATTTGCTGAAAGACATGGAACAAACAGTCCAAAGGGTACAGAAGAATTTAAAGGTGGCCAAGGACCGCCAAAAGAGCTATGCTGATCTGAAAAGGCGAGATAAGGAGTTCTCAGTTGGAGACCATGTATACTTGCGGGTTAAAACAAAGAAAAGCTCACTTCGGCTGGGTTGTTGCAGTAAACTGGCACCACGGTTCTGTGGGCCTTTCCAAGTACTTGAGAGGATTGGACCTGTAGCCTATAAACTGGCATTACCCGCACACTTAAAAATTCATAATGTTTTTCACATTTCACTACTGAAAAAATATATTCATGACCCCACTCATATTATTGATTGGAATTTGATACAGGAGGCTCCAGAAGGCGAATTTCAAGTGGAACCTTTACGCATTCTAGACAGGAAAGAAACAGTACTTCAGAACCGAGCAATCGCTCAGGTAAAGGTACAATGGAAGCACTTTAGTCCTGAGGAGGCAACCTGGGAATTGGAAAGCGAAATACTAGAAAGGTACCCGAATCTATTCCCAGAACCGATGGATGAAGACTAGAACACTGAGGACAGTGTTCACAATAAGGGGGCAAGGATGTGACATCCCTCTCCAATGATAAAAAAACATTATGTCTGATTTATTTTTAAAATTATTTTTATTAATTTTGAGATTATGCAATGAGGTAGCCAGATGAGAAATCGGCTGACTTAAGTCCTAGGAGGACTGATGTAAACAAACAATTTTATTCTATTAATAAAAGAGTGAGTGGGAACAGCCAAGTTAAATGAGGAGATCATGCATGGAGAAGTGGGGGACAAGTTAGAGTTAGCCTCTGGGACACCAGAACAAGTGTCAGGAGTGTATTTAAGACACTAGACACACCCTGAAAATCAGGGATTTGATTAGCTGCGAAAATTCCATGAGGAATTGGCTGCTAATGGTAAGACCTAGGCAAAACTATAAAAGCATGGCATATGTGAGGAGGCAGGACGCTGCTGAGTATGCCGGAAGGAATTTCACTTGCTGTGTGAGCACTCTGTGTTAGGCAAGGGATTCAGGAAAATAATACTGAGTTTGAGGCTAGCTGTCCACATTTCTCCATGCATGTGTCTGGCTCGGGGGTGATTGCGGACAGACTTGGTGTTTGTACCTAATCTACGGTTGGGAGGAACATGGCTGTTCCTACTGCATTTGGCTTACAAAATCCAGGTTTTTGTGATTTCAGACATCAAGTATTTCTGTTATTTATCTGCCTCCATTTGTTAAAAATATATGTTTAAGTAATTTCTGTTATTCGACTAATGCTGGATCTGTAGTATGGATGACAAAACAGCGACGATTACTGTACATTCTCATTGATTATTATAACGATTTATCTTTGTTTTGTAATTGATCTATAAAGCCCCATTACATGATTTCTGTATACACTTATTGTATATCGTACCAATCTTCTTGTTCCAAGTTAAATCTATAAAGCTCCGTGGGAATTACATGACTTTCTTTTACATTCTTTATTTATTTGTATTAAATGATTTCTTTTTTTTTTTACCCTACGACTATTCAAGAAATACATAGATCTTTATTAGCATAGAAACCTCGGTACAGCAAATTCCACAATTCCATATAATAGGTTATAATTGCCTTCATCGCAGATGGAAAATGGAGTTTAGCACTGAAATGATGAATTAAACCAAAACTACCTGTATATTATGAATTTAGAAGTCTCAGAAGGTTATTTCCTCTCGAATCGAATGCCTACAACTTTCGTTGTTCCCTCACGGAATAAACCCTAACTTTAGGAATTAGTCCGATCTAATTCCTTAACTCTCGTTCACAGTAAATCTGAAAAGACAGGTCATAAAATGGGGATCGAGGGTTGCCGACGTTCCTACAATGGCAGATAGGGTAACTAGGCACTAGATACATCGACTGTATGTTTTTAGAAGGAAACAAAATACACATATAACAGAATTACTAGCCTACTATATCATTATCATTTTTAAGACCGGTTCTGTTAGGTAATGATCGAGGCAAAGGCCCTTACAGCTGTATAAAAATAAAACATCGACAGTATGTTTTGAGGAGAAAACAATAAAAATATATATATAAGAGAACTATTATCATGTCATCTCACTATTACGTCAAAGACCTATTCAGATCGTAATGTTCCAGGTAATGCCTCTACCGTCATATATGAAAGTAAAAACAGTTTTTCCCAAGCTTAAGCGAGAATATTTTAAATCAATTCTAAATAAGAAAATACCACAGACCCACACCACAACTGGGTTGTTAAGTTCTATTTGGAACGAAGCCATCTGCTACAATTCACTTCTCATCGTGTGGACAATCCATTCACAGGTAGAGACAAAACCAAAGCTTCAGAGTTCTTTAAATATAGAACCCTTTAAAAATTTGCCACACGACTGTTGAAACAAAATTATAATATCATAATTTTTCCAGTCTCCACATAATCATTATTAGACATTTATCTACCACGCGGACATACCCAAAATGGTTGTATTTAGAAAAAATACAGAGGGTTTGTGTAATACTTAAAGAAGTGGGAATGGAAGCATACCCATTTCCGCAGTCCTATCTAAATAGGATTTTTAAAGTATCAAAAGATCAAAATAACTTTCCAGTATTAACCCTGAGACTGTAGAAACTTTCATAATAAATCCTTCATCTATAAGAAAAATGTTCTGGGTTCTTGATAATCTCGACAGGGTATTCGAGAGGATGAAAACAGAAAACCCCAATCTTACAATGAACTAACCATGACACTTTAAAACCCTTGTTGTCGTTGAGGAGGACTTCCAAGTTCTTCCTGTCGTCGTTGGAAGGCAAGGAGCGATACCACTTACCGATAAGATAGGTTCCCGCTGCAATTTACGCTGTCTCGAGCTGGAGAATACCTATCACCATTGAGACGGATGCAGTATTAACAAAATAGCAATAGAGTGCATTATTAAAACTAACTTTTAAGAAAATACACAGGTTATTGTATCGAAGTTACCTCTAAGACAACGCAGGAAAGTAGCTGTGCCTTCAAAGCCCAGGAGTATACTTTCTGGAGTAACCACGACTGCCTAAATCATTCTTCCTCATTGCAGAAGTATGATAGCAAGAGGTTGAGGTTTGACAAAATCGCCAGGGTTTGGTGGAATAGACCTTTGAATCCCCATTTTTGAATGCCAATAAGGAAATTATCCCAGTAAGCTTCAGGTTTTGCTGAGGAGTTACTCACCCCAAACACCGAGACAACCAACCCTGTCCCTTCAGGGAAGATGGCCCCATAACCATCAAGCACATTAATTGTATTCACATGGCCGTCTGGAAACATAGCGAATGACCCCAGTACGGGTACCCTGCGTATTAAATATTGAATCAGTCGTAGATCCTGCCATGTAGAATGGATTTTCAAATTAATATGTGGTTTATTAAACTTACCTAGCTAATAATATTTATGGTGGCGTCCAAAACTTTAATTCAAACCTTGATAATTCGATTTTCGAATAACCTTAGTGTTGGGTAATACATTGATAGCGTCCAAAACTTTGTTATTGCAGGTTTGAAAACATTAGTGTTAGGTGATACATACGATGGCGTTCAACTTTGATAGTTCAAGATTCGAATAACATTAGTGTTCATATCGTTCTAGGACATGTTGAGTTTATGCTTGTTAATACTATCACCTTGGTAGTATGGGGATGTATTTTTCAAGGTTGGTATTGGTATAACGAAATTAAAATTTTGAACCATGCTAATACTCTTCCTTAGTCCAAGCTTATGGTCCTTGGTGAGAATAAAACTGGATTTGTTAAAATATCCATACCTGGTTGCGACATCATGGAGAAACTCTTGAAAAAGCATAGGAACCTGCATACCTGAAAGGAGGGAGGATTAGCCGCAGCTAAGTAAGTCGTATGTCCACATAATAACCTTCTAGCTAATAGGAGAACAAGGAAATAACATCTGTAAGTGCAATGTTACGAAGACACTCATAAATTAAACACTGATAAATGTAAACTGTTATTTTTGTGTACTACAAAGTGGACTGAAAATTACAAGGTTCAATTTTAAAGAAAAGAAAAAAAAAAAATTTATGGAGATTTCACAAGCCGTCGGTTTAAGAGGTATACCATGGGGATGGAGTTGGAGACAACTGTGGTATGACTGAGCAAAATGTAGTGTCACAATTTTTGGATGGAAAAGACCACAGCTAGGGCCAATCTCTCCTCATATGGGTAACGTAGGGTTGGTCCAGACAAGGTCTGGCTGACGTAATAAATGACATGCTCCTGGCGAGTGGCGTCTTCTTGAACAAGGACTCCGGACACGGCATAATCGGATGCCGAGACATAAAGGATGAAGTCCTGAGAGAAATCTAGAGGGGAGATCAAAGGGGCTTGTGTGAGAGCTTTCTTTAGGGATTCGAATGCAGCTTCTGCTTGCTCATCCAAAAAAAAGGGTATGTGGGTACGTAGCAGGTGTAAGAAACCATGAACGGTAGTGGTGTAATCAGGAACAAAGCGATGAAGGAAGATGGATCGCCCCTGCAGACTCTAGAGATACCAGAGCATACAAGGAGAGGGAAGGTCTATGATGGATTGGACTTTCAGGGGATCCACAACAATTCTTTTCTGGGAAACAATGAAACCCAACAACCGGCCTGCCAGAACGCAAAAGACATACTTGTGTGGGTTCAAGTGGATTTGATATTTGCGACAACGCAAAAAAACTTGCCGGAGGTCGTTAAGGTGGTCTGATCATTTTTGAGAACGAGCTGTAAGGTCGTCAAGATAGACTAGCAAGATATGGACCAAGTTGTGAAAACAATAGGTCATGGCCAGCTGGGAGGTGGCACCAGCATTTTTGAGGCCGAAAGGCATGACGCGATAGGAAAAGGTGCCCCATGGGGTGGTAAAGGCGGTCTTGTACTTATCCTCCTTACGGATCTGAATCTGGTTGTATCCGAAAAAATCATCCATGAAAGATAGGACTTCATTCCCCGCACATGCATCGATGAGTTGGTCAATAAATGGCATGGGGAAGTTGTCTTTGGGACAGGCTCGGTTTAAATCGCGGAAGTCGGTACATACTCTAATGGTGCCTTGTTTTTTGTTAACAGGAACGGGGTTTGAAACCCAGGTGGTATATGCAATAGGATAAATGAATTCTGCTTTGCGAAGTTTCTCAATCTATGCTTTCCAAAGTTTCTCAACCTCTGCTTTAACAACGGGGAGCTTTGAGGGATGAATGGGGCGTTGTTTCTAGCAAATTGGGGGTACATCTGGCCATGTGTCAATGTGGTTCTCTATAATAGTGGGGTCGAGACCAGGCATTTTGGTATAGGACCAGGCAAAGACATCACGGAACTCTTGGAAAAGTTTTTTGTACTCTCCAATCTCATACTCACTGTAGGAGGCTCCTAAGGTAATGATTTCAAGAGCACCAGGTGGGTCAGAGATATCTATGTGCATGACGGGTGAGATGTTGGCCATGTTACCTTCCTTAAAGGAATCAGGAGCAGGAATAGGATCCTTAAACCAGTCGACTTTGGTGGGAAGGAAATCTTTGGACTCAACCGCAAAATGGGTAACTGTGGTAGAGGAGGAGTCTTCTGGGAGGAAATAGGAATGATGGTGCATGTCGTCCCAGGGATAATCCGGGGCAGTGAGAGCCTCTAGAATCTACTCATCATTGCGGAAACTTTGAGTTGTCAAATCGGTTGATGAGGGAGTGGTAGTCAAAGAGATCATATAAATGGTGTTAATCTCTCCAGATGGGGGTGATAACGGGGGGTGGATCTCCTCAATTGTGGGGGGTGCCGTCTCAAGGTCCAAATTATTCATCTCGTAGAGAGATGCTCTGTAATCTGGGAGATCAGGACAATGATGTGTGTAATGGCCATAAATACCGCATATTGCACAAGGGTGGTTGGTACGCAATGATTTATCACGAGGCTTAGGGGTTGGATCGAGTTTGACAACTGGGATGTTGGGGTCGTCATCAAGCATTTGCATGTGTTCCTATAATGCAGGTAATTGTGTACATTGATGAGTTGGATGGACTAACTCATCACACAATGAGCATTTAGGAGGAGCACGAAACATGGGGGGGGTTTAACTGTTTTGGGCAAGGGGACAGCAATGTATGGTTGTGGGCCTCTGCCCCCAGTGTGCTTGATAAGAGGGGGGGGGGGTCCTAGATGACGAAGGGGTAGTGACATCGAGAGGTGGTTGACTAGTAGTGGCAATGGGTTGCACCGGTTGTAGGATGACATTTGGTGTCGGCAAGGGAATGGGAGGTGAAATATACCACACGGGTAATCCTAAGGCTAACCTGGGGAGGTTGAGAGTAGCCATAACCGGGGCGCTTACTACTCCCGAGGGAGGGAATAGGAAGGGGATTGTGTGGATGGGTGTAACACCAATGTGACTAGGTGCCAATGGTGGTTTGGGTAACAAGGGCGGTTGATTGGTGGGTTTTTATGTATTGTGGGAAAGGGTACATAGGTCAGATACTTCGGTCGCGGGTGATGGGGGTGGAACGGATTGGAATGTTGAGGTCATCGGCGTATCTGAGTAAAGTCCGGGTCCCACGGAGGAAACAAATGAGGTAGTTGCACCACAAACAGGTTGTTCAACCATGGGGAGAACATTTTCGGGTGCAGCGGGGGCATTGGGATCATAATAGGTGAGTTGGTCGACCTTGACCACACTTTCGTCATGGGGGAACGTCATGGTATGAAAAATGGATGAGGCAACTGCCCGCATGGCATACATGTAGCTGCAGCCAAGTAAGAGGTTATAATCAAGTTGGGCATTGATGACCTCTATGTCAATGAGCACGGTTTTACCAGCCAACTGGATGGGGACATTAGCTAAGAGACCTTGGGGTTGAGCCAAATGACCGTCGTAGGCTTGCAACGCAGTGGTGGACTACTGGAGAGTAGGGGATCCCAACTTCTGCCAAATGAATGTGGACATAACGCATGTAGAGGCACCTTCATCGATAATGCACCAATGGATGACAAGATTCTGAATGGAAGTAGAAACTTGGAATGCTAAAGTGGAAGGCAGGCGTGGTTCAGACTGGTCCAAATCGAAGGCCATCAGTCGTGAATCATTTGGGTCAATAGCGCCAATGGCGGAGAGCAAAGTCTTGTGCTGTGAAGGATAGTTTTTTAAGACTTCTAACGCAGACATGGCTGCGGGATATTTGGCTAAGTCATCTACAATGTTGTAATTTGACGTAGCACGAGCATTGGGGTTATTGTTGATGCGACGAAGTGGGAAGCGAGGTGCTTTGGAGGTGCCATCGAATGGAGACGGGGGTATATGTAACGTCTGATCAGTGGGATAAGCGTTAGTGTTTTTGTTGGCGGGAGAGGCTTCAGGGGTGGAGCCATATTAGTTCCGACGGGTTTGGAGGTTGACATCAGTGAATGACATCATTAACTAGTGGTGGGTACCTAAGTCTAACATGGGTTGATCAGGAGCGGCACAAGTAATGTGTTGTTGTGGTGGTGTGTTTCCTTGAAAGGGAGCCAACGACTGAGTGTTCACTACGCCTTGGGTTGGTAAGGGGTTTTGCAGCACCAAAGGTTGATGCTGAGGGGGTGGGGGGTTGGGTGGCGCCTGAGGAGCCGTGTGCCCTTGGAGATGGGAATCATCAGTCCAGAGTTGCCGAGCTCACTCCAAATGCGGGCAAGCATGTGTATAGTGGCCGTAGGCCCCGCAAATAGAACAAGGATGGTTTGTTCAAAAATTAGGATTTTTGGCCTGCTTGGGCAGTCGATCAGGGTTCTGGTTGGCAGGTGCCACATTGTTGTTGTTTGGGGGATTGGGAGGTTGACCGCCTTGGTCTAGAGGGGGGTTGTTCCCACAGTTATGTCCTTTGCCACGGTTTTGCTGGCCCTGTTGGCGCTGGTTATTTTGGTTTTGCTGCGGATTATGTTGGGCGTATACTTGCACTTGGGCAGCAGGTGGGTTCTAGGGTTGTGCAGGTGCGGGAGCAGGATGCAGTGGATAATAAGTAGGGGGAGGCTACGTAGGTGTTGAACCTTTTGCGGGTTGCTGATACGTCTGCGGAACGGGTTGTGGGTTTACCGCAGGGGCTGCCTGTGGTGGGTAATAAGCCTGTTGTGCTTGAGAGGACACAGGAGCTGGTGCAGCCTGTGGGTGGTAATATGGTTGAGGTGCGATCGAGGGGGCGTAAGTGGGGGATGCTTGACCAAAGCACTGAGGTGGACAAGAGGTTCCATGGGAATGGTGGTGATGTGTCATGGGAGCATACGAATTGGTTGCTTCGGATTGAGATGTAGCCCGCAAAAGGTCGGGGCCATGGCTAGGACATGCTATGGAAAAGGGTTGGGGATGCAAGGCAACATGGCCAGTGATGCCATCTGCAGCATGGGATGCCCCTGACACATCATGTTGGGAGGAATCACCGCTAGGGGCGTCAGGTATGATAGTATATAGATAACCCGACTGGGTGTAAATGAGGTCAAAATGCTGGGCTTTGAGGATGGCCTCTTCTTCAGACTGGGGTCATTTGGATTCCACATCCTTGGCAATGACAGGAAGGAGGGATTTTAGAAACCAATCTAAGAAGATATGGTCATCTAACTTGATTTTGCAGAGGCTGTGGCATCAACGCCACTCATGAAGGTGGTCAGTGATGTGGGTAGCCGTGTTCTGTCTGCAAGATAGTAAGATCTCAACTCCCGTGTCATAGCAGACATGTAATTGAAAGAACTGCAGGAAAGTTGAGGCAAGGGAGGTAAAGGTGGCATGGGTCCCATGGGGCTGCTCGATGTACCACTTAGTTGCAGAGCCAATGAGGGTGCACTGTAATAGACGGAGGTGGACAGAGTCGTCCACTATGGAGTTGTAGGAACACCATGCATGGAAGGACATAATATGGTTCTGGGGGTCCTCACCTGCCTTGCCCTCAAACTTAGGGATGTCGGAGGGGAGCTTGGTAAGCATGTGAGGCCACGCAGGGTCGTGTCTGATGGGATCGTTAGTCAGTCTAGCTAGGTCAGGAAGGTTGAGGCTAGCCATGAATGGAAAACTAGTAGAAGTATGTGACATACTAGTGGGTGTGACCATGTTGGGGCCAATGCCCCCAAGTGGAGGGGTTGGGTTTGGGATGTTGCCCCCAAGTGGAGGGACGAAAGTGGTATGGGACGGTCCTGCACCACCAAGGGTAGTGTGAGTCACTCATGGAGTGGCGATAGGTATGCCAGCTATTGGAATGGGTACAGTGATCGGAATGGTAGATGGGGGCCCCATTGAGGGCATACCCAAGGCAGGTGTGGTAACTAGTGTGGTGGTGGATGCTCCACCAATGGTCCCTACAAAGAAAGGGGTGGAATTCACGCCAGCCATGGGGCTAGTTGGTGCAGTGTAAATGGGGTTCTCAGACTTTGCCTCAGAATCAGAGGTAAAATAAGGGGCGTCTAGCTTGGGTGACGGAGTTCTATGCCATTGACGAGTGGAGTCAAGTGACAAGGCTCGAGATCTATGATGAGTGGTATCAAGTGATGAAGATCTATGTCTATGACGGGTGGTGTCAAGTGAACCGTGCTATGGGGGCTCACCCCGAAGGCACCGAGAATGTATCGGGGACTCAATGGTGACAGATGGTGTCAAATATATGGGGGTTGTGTTGAGTGAAAAATAGCTCAAAAACCCTAATGCAACCGAGTGTGCAGAAGAAGAGCTCAAAAAATATGGCACTCAGGCCAACAACCAACTCAAAACACTTATTGTAACAGCTGTGCTACAATAAGTGGAGTATCAACAAAAATGGTCAGAATACCAACAAGCAGCAGGTTTCCTAAAAAATAAAAAGAGTGGACTTGCTAGACCAAAATGAGGTAAGGGAGCATGCAAACACCTAGATAAATAATATTCTGACTCAACTAGACATATCCTCTACAAGGTGATGAAATTCAAGTCAGACAATATGGATAGTAGAGCCAAGTGGCTAAAGACATCCCCCTATCGGGAGGGACATCGGATAGTCAATCCTAGAAGAAAGGCAACTAAGATACCCCGTTCATGACACGTCCAGAAAAGGTGAATTTGTCGTTTGGTTCTATCATCGTGGTATCCCCATATGGGTGATACACCGATAACTGCGAAAGGTATCCTTCGGTTACTGAATGGATTGCGGTATTCCAATCAGGCCTCTGGAACCAGTCTGGCGACTTCAACCCTCCTAGGGGAGAGGCCCTCTGATAAACTGGTTGTGACCGTGCCAAAAAATACAAGGGGATTTTCGTTCCCTAATGGACAACAATTATGTCTCAAGTGTAAGCAACCGAGGGGTGTTATTTGGATGCATATCCCCTCGATCCTACCTAACTACAAAAATTCTTATGTGTTCCCCAAGTGGGGTTAGAATGTTGGTTGTGTTAAGTAGTATTTTAGGGCTCACTTAAATTAGGTGACAGAGTGTGTGCGTGTGAGATAAGGAACCCAAGTAAAAGTGCCACAGGGTGGGCAACTTTCTAACTAAAAATAACAATACAGAATTTAAACTTTGAAATGCAAAATTTTCTCTTTTTCAATCAAAATGCTGAAATTTAAAAAATATTATGTAAATGGAACAGAAATAATACTGTAGAAAAGACTATAAGGAAGGATGGCTGCATGTAGGACAGATGGCTGTTCAAGTGCAGAAAATATTGTATCAAAGTGCTGGGTTCAAAACAGGGAAAAAAGTGCAGAAAACAGACCGCGGGTCTGTGGCAAATCTAGGCGGTTGGACCGCGGGAAACAACTCTACAGTCACGGACGGGTTGCGGGATTTTGGCCAAAAGACGCAGTCGAACCGCGGGAAAAAGGTCGAAAGTCGCAGGCGGGTTACAGGAATATGGCTGAAAGCCGTAAGCGGGACGCTGGAAAAAGGCCGAAAGACGTAGGCGGGTTGCATAAAAATGGCTGAAAGCCGCAAGAGGGATGCTGGAAACAGGCCGAAAGACGCAGGCGGGTTGTAGAAAAATGGTTGAAAGCCGCAAGCGGGACGCGGGAAAAAGGCCGAAAGACACAAGCGGGTTGCAGGAAAATGGCTGAAAGCTGCAAGCGGGACGCGGGACAAAGGTCGAAAGACGCAGGCGGGTTGTAGAAAAATGGCTGAAAGTCGCAAGCGAGACACAGGAAACAGGCCGAAAGATGCAGGCGGGTTGCAGAAAAATGGTTGAAAGTCACAAGCGAGCCGTGGAAAATTGGGTTTACAGCCGCTGTCGGACCGCACGAAACAAGCTAATATCCGCGATTGGATCACAGGTAACAGACTGGAAACCGCTGGTAGGTCACCGAAAAGAGTCTGAGAGCCGCAGTCGGATCGCAGGTAAATGCCTGAAAGACACGGTTGGAATGCAACTGCGGGGGGCAGAAGGCGTGGTTTACGGCAGCCGAAAGGGACAGCCGAAAGGAAAAAACAAGAAAAATATTGCAGAAAATTAAAAACGTTTAAAACTTTAAAACTATAACCAAAAATTCAAAGGAACACAAGGGGAGTCGCCAAAACTATAGCTAAGGTTTTCATCCCAGCTTGTGCAAATGAGCACCTACTAAGAAGAAGGGACTCCTTAGTAGCAGTTCAATAAACAGTAAATTAAAGCACTAAAACAATATGAATTTTAACCTAGCATGAGCATTAACAAAAATAACAAAACATGAAAATATGGCAAAAGATTTATCTTTTTGTATTAAAGATTACCTCAAGTGTAGAGGATGGTGAAGCTCTTGTAGCAGTCCAGGAGGGTTGCTTCCAAGCTTCCATCTTTGCTCCTTTCTCTTTCTCCAAAGGGTTGGAAATGGGTCAAAGGGGCACTCAAGGGTGAAAGTAGCTCAAGGGTGAGCTAGGGTTTCAAGAGTGATTTTGGCAGAGTAAGGGTGTATTTGACTATGGATATGAAATGAGGGGCCTCCATCACCTATTTATAGGTTTTTAGTGGTGGAATGCTGGCCCATGGTTTTGGGAACCATATGGTTTAGGTCAGTTGTATAGGGTTTTTTCCTCCTTTTTCCCTCTTTTTCCTCTTTGTTTTGTATTTTTATTCCCTTTTTAGAGGTTTTTTGCTATTTTGGAGGAATTTTGGATTATTTTGGGGGGGAAAAGGGGTTTTTTGGCCTTTTGGAGGATTTTTTAATGGTTTTGTGGCCTTTTGAAGGCAAATATGGTAGGAAATATGAACAAATGAGTCACGCAATGGGGTAGATGAGGTAGTGAGCACTTTTTGGGTGTTAACAGGAGTTGACCATCTTCCTACATTCCACAACAGAAAGGTGTAGAAGAAGCTACTTCAGCAGCTCCTGCCAGGAAGAAAAGACTCAGAGGGAGTCCACCCAACAAACAAACAAAGATAAATATTTCAATTATCATTTCTTTCCTATTTTTGTTTAAATAATATTATGCTTAGGAGATGTATTGTGCATATTAGAATGATTGCATTAATGAACAGGATACTACTAATATGCATGTGATGGGTAAGTGGCCTATGGCACTGTACAACATTCTAGTGCTACTTATCTAGAATGAAACCTCTTTGCTGACATGTTGGGAGTAGTGCAAACTCTTAACAATGTTTTGGTAGAGACTGGAAGGCATCTAGAAAGTTGTGGAACATGGATAAATGTTGTATTGAAGCATTGGCTAAGATAATTGCATGACATATTTCTTTATGTGTAAAGAATTTGTTCTGAAAATTATGAGATGTTTCTAATCATGCAATTTAATTTGTTTTGTAGGAAAGACCGTATATCTTCACCTACAAAAGAAGGACTACAACATTTGTTCCAGCAACAAAGATATCTATTGAAGATATTGAAGTTCCCAGGATCTGGGATGAAGAAATGGAATGCCATGATCCGTTGATCATGAAGAAGATGTTTGGGATGCAGTCCCAAGACCTGACAGGGAGTCACATGTGTGTAGATTGAAGAAAGCCTTGTATGGCTTGTAGCAAGCTCCCAGAACTTGGTGTGATACAAAGAGGAAGCTTGCTGCCAAGTTCGATATGAAATATTTGGGAATGATGCATTATTTCCTAGGTATGGAGGTGTGGTAGAGTGTAGGTGGGATTTTCCTTGGTCAAAGGAAGTACACAGTAGATATCCTGAAGAGATTCGGGATGATGGATTGCAAGGCCATGGCCACACCTATGGCATCGAATCTGAAGCTTCTATGTGATGCTTCATCTAAGCCGGTTGATGTCTTTATGTATAGTCAGATGATTGGGTCCTTGATGTACTTGATGAACACGAGACCAGATATTTGCTTTGCTATGAACACATTGAGCCAGTTCTTGATGGATTCGAGGAGTGTTCACCTGGTTGCAGTAAAGCATGTTCTGAGGTACCTGAAGGGTACAGTGGATTATGGGCTCAAGTATGAAGCGAATCAAAAGTTTAACCTGCAGGGTTATGTTGATTCAGATTGGGTTGGAAGTACTGCAGATAGGAAGAGCACATTTGGGTGCTGCTTCAGTATGGGATCAAGTGTGATCTCTTGGTTTAGCAGGAAGAAGTCCTACGTAGCACTGAGTACAGCTGAGGCAGAGTATGTTGTAGCCTGTTCAGCTAGTTGTGAGGTAGTATGGCTACATAAGCTACTGTCTGAGTTATTTGATCTCCCATTGGATGCTACTAGTATCTTCTGCGATAACCAGAGTTGTGTGAAGCTGCCTGAGAATCCAGTGTTTCATGATAGGTCGAAACACATAGAGATCAAATATCACTATATCAAGGATATGGTGCAGAGAGGAGCTACGAAGCTCCTGTATGTTGCGACGGACGAGCAGATTGCAGATGTGCTGACGAATCCACTAGCCAAGGTGAAGTTCGAGTACTTCAGGGAGAGGCTTGGTGTTCTTCAAATCGAGGGCACTTCGAGGAAGAAGTGATGGACACATTTGCTGAAGCCATTCCAAGTAGGGGTGAAGGAGGATCCTTCACATGGCTATGGATGTAAGTGCTGGATGATGAGCATCAAGATGATGTTCTAGTTTCTGCTTTGTATGATCAGTTGGATCATTTATATTTATATATATGTACGCATCATGTTGGATGCTAGATATGATCAGCTAGATCATTTATATGTAGGTACGCATCATGTTGGATGCTGGATATGATCAATTGGATCATTTATATGTATGTACACATCATGTTGGATGCTGGATATGATCAGTTGGATCATTTATATGTATGTATGCATCATGTTGGATGTTGGATATGATCGATTGGATCATTTGTATGTATTTTGTATATGCATCATGTTGGATGCTTGGATCATGTATCTGTATATGTATCAGGTGGATACATTGTATGATCATGTAGATCATGTATTTTGATATGTATCAGGTATGATCAGGTAGATCATGTATGTTGATGGATACATTGTGTGGATCATGTATCTATGTATCAGGTGGATACACTATGTATGATGATATGTATCAGGTAGATACTTGGTGTGCATCAGATGGATGCATTGTATGATCAGGGTGATCGTGGATGACGGGATTCTCCAGATGATATGCAACAGTATTTTGCAGTGATGATGATTAGGATGATCATGTGTACATCAGGATGATGTATGGTGAGTATCAGATGATACTTTGTGGTCATGGATCAGGTTGTGCAAATGAGCATGTCTGGGAGATCCTATAGGTCGGAGTTGCATACCCATAATAGCCTAGGATGCTCTTTCGAGACATTGCTCTGGGAGGACATGTAATTTGTGCCCTAAGAGATATTCAAGTCAGAGTTGTGTACCCGTAACATCCCGAGATGCTCTTGCAAGGTTTTGTCCTATGGCATGTAATTTGCTCCTGGGATATCTGGATAGGATGAAAAAGGCCTCAGATGCTTCAGCCAGGTTTTTCCATGACCACATGTAATTTGCTCCTGGGAGATCTGGACAGGATGAAAAAGGCCTCAGATGATTCAACCAGGTTTTTTGGTGAGATCACATGTAATGTGCTCCTGGGAGATCCGACAGGTAGAGCTATGTGCTCGTAACAGCTTGGGATGCTTCAACCAGGTTTTGTGATGGGTCACATGTAATGTGCTCCTGGGAGATCCGACAGGTAGAGTTGTGTACTCGTAATAGCTTGGGATGCTACAGCCAGGTTTTGTGACGCACGTAATAAGTCCTGAGGATTCCATAGTATGTCCAGTGATGATGAAGACCTGCAGGTGGTCGGCCTACATCCAGTATGAAAAAGGACTGGCTTTGTAGAAATTCCTATGACAAGTAGAGTCAGAGATTGGTTGAGATAGCAGAAGCAGTGACGATGATGATGACGATGATCCCGAGAAGAAGACTTTTCTAGCAGAACTGTGTCGAGAAATACCTTCCTAGTTAAGAGGGAGTGTTGATGTATATGTAACTTCGGAATGTATTTCATCTATGTATTTCATATATATATTTATTGTACCCTTATAACAGATGTGTTATTCCTCTATAAGGAAGTGTCGTCAAGTGGATTGACAAGTGTCGCAAGTGTGTGTACTTGCCGATGGGTTATTAGACCACCATGTGTGGGGTTGGCCCTAAAATATATATTATATTATGGATGTATCTAGATAGACAAGTCGGTCCCATAGTGTAACTGGGCAAACAGGTTAGTATAAATAGAGATCGAGAGATCTCTATTTTGATCATTCATAAAGTCACACTTCTCTCACTCAGAAAGTGGTGCACTTGTGAGGAGGAGGATCATCTGCTACTAGGAGACAATCTCAGTGTATTTTGGTTGTACTTTGGTTGAGCCATTTCTCTCTCTATCTCTGAGGAAGTTGTGGGGTTTTTCACCTTAGGGTTTTCTCCACGGAAAATCTATGTCTCTTGTCTCTCATGCTTTTGATTCTTGTGATGCTTGTCATGCTTATTGTGATTGTTATGCATTGATATACTGTATATGTTATTCTCTCAGTAAAGATCCAAGAGTATTGTGAATTAATGCTCAAAATTTAACATGTTTCTTACTGAAGGAGATTCATTCTCTTATGATAATGAGACCATTAGAGACAAGGTAGTGCCATTGAAATATATACATTAATAACTAGGAACCAAACGCACTTCCTAAGATAAGCACCAATGTTTGTATCTATTGGAGAACATATCAAATTACTCCTTCTAATTTACATGGGTTGGGGATATTTTCAATAGATGGTGTAAACGTTCCATACAACGGTGAGTTGAGTTGATGGATTATGTTGGCCCAACATATGAAAATAAACATTGGATATGGATAGCTGATATTTATTGAGTATGTGTAGATATGGAGTTTGTGCAAATTGTAACCAAATGAACATAAAGGTTATTCTATATAAAGGTTATTCTATATATATTTATAGAAGCCCAAAATATTTGGGAAATGTTGCCCGGTTTATAACTTGTTCATGTATTAGAAGCATGAACAGGCTACCCAATTGTATGTTTGAGGAGCGTGATGAGAATAGAGTTGTGGTTTGTGCTATAAGATTTATAGTTGTAGGGGAGGAGTTGTTGATCAATTATAATTTGAATGAAATTAATGAATAAGGTAATTGTGATTTAACACTTATATTCATTATGTAATGAAGAACATACATATTGCATATTGAAATGCTCTTTTTCTATATTGATCAAAATTTGTCTTACAATGTAGTTTGCAAAATAAGAATGAAGTCAATTGAGATTTTTTATACCTATTTGAATATATGCATATTTTATCTAGTTAACCTCATTATTTGTGTTATAGGATGATCGATGGAAATGCATTGACCATGTGTAGTTCAAATAATATACGACCATATATATGTTAATTATTATCAATATTGTTTATTGATGTACTAATCCAATGGGATTATTGTTTTTTATTGATGCGATGTGTTTCTATTCTTTGCAGGATCCCACGTCATCGCATTGTCCTGACTAGGACAATTTACACTACTATGATGCTCCAAACCCCCTAGTTGCTTTTAGAAAACAGGTTGAGAAATAGTCTATTGAACTTCAGGGATTGATGGATGTTGAAGAAATTGTAGAAAGAGAACAAAGAAATCAATTCTTGATGTTAAAATACAAGATTACAACATATGTGTTTTTGAAAGTGTATTGCATCAATTTCTTTAATGAATATGATATTGTTTTTAATGAATCCAATAAATTGGCATATAGTTGTCTTCTTGTAGACCTTCTTGAGACAACAATTTCCTAGAATTGGGAGCAAAAAACTTGCATATGTTGCTGGAGCCTTTACTTTAGCTATTCCTACTACTGATGCAATCTTTACTCCTAGTATCACTACTACTACCCATGTTTCTACGAAACCTAAGTTGGTGTCAGGCCATCTACAACCCCAATTAGTTCTTCCCCTAGCTCTACTACTGTGCATCCTTCATCAAATGTTGATATGACTCCTGATATGTCAAGCATATTCATCAATATCACTAGGGAGTTACCAGTTTCTTTATAGATGGACCATGAACTAGTCCCAACAAAGTGATTAAAACTCCATGGTAGTTACTAATCCATCAACATATTTTCATTTTATACAACAAATAATATTTTTATGTTGATTTTGTCTATATACTAGCCATGATATTTTATTGCTATGCCAGATAATAACTTGTTCTATCAAGCATTGAAAGAAAAGCGGTTTCTCTCTCCGCGCGAACAATTAGAACAAGTTATAAATATTAACCCAAAAATTTGAAAAAAGAGTTGATGAAATACATGACGACATTGTTTGGTCCCATATTAAATTAGAATATAGTTGAAACCATGTCAAGGAAGTACTTGAAATCAATGGAGAAAATTACTGCACTAATATTAGTTTCCATCCCAATTATGAGCATCCAAACTAATTCCCATATGAGATAGGTTGAAATAGTTGAGGATGCTAATGAGAAGGAGATGAAAATAGAGGGATCCTTGCGGCCAAGTGTTGGAGAACCACAAAGGTAGATATAATAATATAAAATACCGTGAACTTATAATGTAAATGCATTTGACCATATGTTACACCCAAAATCTACCCACCATAAGATTCAGTGTATACACCCCTGAAGATACCTTGACTAAGTAATTAACCAGGGAGGATTTGTACCCATTTGTGCTAGTTTTTGAGAGGTCATCGCAGGTTGCACATGAGAAAAATGCGATGTCGCACCTTTCCACATTACAGGATGCGACGAAGTCAGTTAGATGGAAAAAATAGCTTCTTCGAGGTTCTTCTCGAAGCTTGGTGACTTGGGACCCTATCCCTGACCTCTTGGAGGAGCTGGCACTCGGTTCGTAATGCCTTGGAGAGATCCCTTAAGCCTCTCCTATCATATATCAACCTATCCTATCCACTTAGTCCTATTTAAATGAAGCTCTCTCCCATCCCAAGGGGAGGAATTCTATGGTATCTACATGCTGGTGAAATCACCCTTGGAACATCTCCACTCACCTATTGGAGAACTCATACTTCCTTGGAAGGATATGGCAATTGGCTTTGTTGGAGAAGGGTTGCAGTGTTAAGCCTTGGTTGTAGTTCTATATCTCTATTATGTACTTCCTTCTTTTTACAGTAATACAAATGCTTTCCACCAATATTGTTCATGTGTGTAATGATATTGAGTAGTTTACCTACTTAACTATTTACTTAGATCTCTTATTGTATAGATGCCTTTTACTTGTTTCTCTTGTTTCTTGTCTTGATAGGTCTTGTAGCTTGGATCTGACGATCGTGAGACATAGAGTAGCATTTAGGAGAAAGGATTCCAAAGTGAAAGGTAAGACATCTAATACTCGATCCTTAAGTAGATCTAGGAAATGCATTAGTAGCCTATTCTATTTGTTCTAGACTCACTTTGAGATAGGGAGATCTTGCTCACGTCTGCTTGAATAGATTGTTCGATAACAAATCTGGCGACCATACTGGGGAGATGTAGAATATGGTCAGTAGTTGTCAATCTGAGAGTCACTTTCAGTTGATTGCTTGACACGAGCCTTTTTATTTTTTGCCATTTGATTTTTGAAATTGATTTCACTGTTAGATATTCATGTTGAAGACTCTAATCTGCTTCCTCTGAGTTTATACGACTCATTCCCAAGCCATTCCATGGTTCATTGCTGAGAGATCTTATTCATTTTTTAATCTAAACTTTGCCTGTCACACCTGGGCAGTGGGAACAAAGCGACATTGTGTCATTTTTGGTCTCTGTCCTTTACCTATTAGTTACTCGTCACATCCCTTTTATTGGTAAACCGCAACGTCATCGCATTTCCTACATTGGTGAACTGTGACGTCGCACTGTGTACAAGCACAAAGTGCACCGATTTGTCAAAATTTGGCATGCAGGAATCTCCTCTTCATTTGACAATCTGGACTTTGGTTTGTTGTATGAACTCCCTCTGTGCTGCAATATCCAGCCAAAAATTCCATTTTTTATTTGTGTTTTGAGAGTTTGGTTCTGTTTGGATTGATTTTGGGTTCTGTCTTGGACAAGTGTGAAGACTGGTAGTGGTGGATACTCTTGTATCCTCCACCTTCATCTATTCACCCTTGCATTCCCTTCCTTCCATCCCTGATCTGGTCATTGCATTAGATCAACCTCCATACCTCATTTACATTTGTTTTGTTTGAGCTTTGCTTGCTTGATTTGCTTGCTACTGCTTGGTTTTGAGTTAAGTGTGCCTTTCAACTTGATTGAGTGCTTGTCTTTTCTTGATTTTTCTGAGTGTACTAGTGCTGCAAGTAGTGTTTTCTTTTCATTCATTTAGATTTGAAAGCTCAGTTGTTATAAAGTTTACTTGTCGATGCATCTATTGAAAATCCTAAAAGTGCTTCTTCCCCATCATTTCTTGAGTGTTTTTGAAAGAAAAACGTTCTTGCATTGGAATGTTTCATTTATCAATCTTTTGGAAAATTGAATGAATGTATAATCGTTTTTGTTTTCTCGAAATATGAATCGCTCATCTTCTTGAAAGACTCAAGCTACGCTTAAAATTTTGCAAAAGTGTTTCCATGCTAGGGAAAGATAAGTGCATGTTTTATTTTCATTGCTTTTGGGCCATTGAAAGTGAAATTGAAAAGCTTGCATACTCCATCTTAGAATTCTCTCTTTTCATTACCTAGTATCATTCTCGTTTTGAAAAGGAAAAGAAAAAAATGTTGTGATTTGGGTAGTAGTGTTGTGATTTTTGTGTTTCGTTGAAAAAGGAAAAGAATACTTTCATAGTCAAGTTTTGTTTTGAACTAGGATTGTGTTGCATTGTGTTGTTTTGGCAATCTCGATGGAAAGAAAAATATTTCTCCTTCCCATAGCTAGAATTCATTGAAAGAAAAGAATATTGTGTGCATGTAGCTAGGGCTTGCATTATGCTTCTGATTATGTACTCACCTCATGCATTCACCTAACCTTCCAAGATAAAATTAACGATAGAACTAGGTAAATTTTTTAGCAACTTGTGTGTAAGTTAGAGACTTGTTCCAACGTCATTAAGCGTGGAAGCTGTCGTTATTTGCCAACACTATATCTCGGGGGTATTGTAGTCTTCCACGTACTTATCGGTATATCAAGCCCCTTCACGTACCCACCAAGTACCATAATCCGTACTTGGCATATATCGAAGGGTGTATCATGTACTCGGTATTATATTGGAAGGTCTCTTGCCAAATGGTTGTGCATTAGACACACCACTACGGATTTGAGCTCCCACGTACCTTGCATATATCGGGAGACACCAATAGGATTCCTGAAACCAACTGAGTTAACCATTTGGTCGTCTTGGCAAAGCAATACACCGAGAACAACACTCAGGGAGATTAGCACGCACGTACTATCCAGGTAATCGGGTATGCGGGAAAGGGTACAGTCCCAATCATCCTTGTCACATCATATTGTTGGACCCTGCAGTATATAGCAGTTTGTGATGCCTTGATAATCCCGTGAGGTTCCAGACTTTTGAATCCACTCTATCACATAAGTCTTCTTGTTGCCTTAGATTGAGTAGGTTTTTCTGGATTGCTTTTCTTTTAGCATACCCTTAGGAGAAACATTGTTTCAGCCATCCTGGATGATTTTCCTAACGCTCTGGTGGATTTTCCCTAGAGAAGATCCCGTAGGATCTTAAACTTATCACCCGAATATCCCCTTAATACAGAGGTTATTTCAAGGGTAAGAATGGATTAGCGTAACACGGTCGTAGTTATTGAAGTGGAAAACTCCAATCTGAATGTTGGAGGACTTTTGTTTCCACAAACCCCTCCAGATTCACCTGCCTCTCATCCCCCGTGGGATGAAAGAGCACAAATCCCTGCTTCACAAGACCTTTCTCCCGCCATCCCAAGAGAACCTGGATCGTTGGAATGGATAAACCGACCCCAGGACGATCCTACAGTAGTTGTTGGTCCTTCAACAGCTTATTGGACCTCTTCTACAGACCACCAAGTGGCTCATTTTTTCCATCTCATACCCACCTAACTGGACTACTCCAGAGCTCTCTAGACCCTTCTATAGGCCTGACCTCGCTGGGATTTTTGGCCCTATCCGTGAATGTGTGGAACAGTTACATCCTAGGGGTGATGACTTTCGAAGACAGTCTCTAGCAATGCTCTGAAGAGTTTCAAAATCGGAACTTCCAAATAAGATTCGACGACAAACCCATCCTAAATCATCTGATATATTTTGGATCACTAGAACAATCTTCCCACCACTAGACCACTAATAAGATTGGTCAACCCTCACAAGAGTCCAGTCTTGCACCTCAAGTGAACCAACCTGTGAAGGTCAACAGTCCAACACACCTATTACTACCACGGTTACTTTACCAGTTCCTCCCCTACCTCAAAATTTGAGGGAAGGATATTCCATTCCCACAGATTATCCCATCGGTAATGTTATTACTATGGTAGCTAGTCAACAACCTACGTTGGTTCAACCTTTGAATAGTGATCAAACTATTGTGGCTGGGGGGAAACCCCCATTTCCTAACCAGAACATAGGCAGTGGAATCACCAACGGACCTTTCGTTGGACATTTCCAACTCGCTAGACCATCCATCATGGGATTATCTCATGTTGGGGGGCCATCCAATGTAACCCTACCCTCATGGAGTCAAGCGTATCCAGGTTCTGTTAACCCTACTGTAGCTAGGGTTTTACCCCTAGCTTGTGCCAATGAGCACCTACTAAGGAGAATGGACTCCTTAGTAGCAGTTCAATAATGATTAAAAGATTAAGCTAAAACAACAATTAACAAACTACTTTAAGCATTGTATGAGACATAAATAAAAGATGTAAAAAATTGTTTTATATTAATGTTACCTTGAGTGTCAAGGTTGATGAAGCCCTTTGCAGTGTCCAAGAGGATGCTCCAAGCTTCAGAATGCTCCTTTCTCCTTCTCCAATGTTGGGGATGGGCCAAAGGTGGCTCTCAAGGTGAAAATAGTTCAAAGGTGAACTAGGGTTTCGAGAGAGATTTTGGCAGAGTAAGGGGTGCTTGTGATTGTGGATATGGAATAAGGGATCTCCATCACCTATTTATAGTTTTTTGGTGGTGGAGTGCTGACCCATGTTTTGGGAAACACATGGTTTTGTGCAGCTGTATAGGGTTTTTTCCTCCTTTTCCTCATTATTTTATATTTTTTATTCCCTTTTTAGGGGATTTTTGCTATTTTTGGAGGAAAAGGGGGTTTTTTTAGCCTTTTTTAGGCTATTTTGATGGTTTTGTGGCCTTTTGGAGGCATTTTAGGCCTTTTGGAGGCTTTTGAATGGGATTTTTTGGGATTTTAAAGGAAAATATGGTAGGAAAATGGACAAATGAGCCATATAATGTGGTAATGAGGTAGTGAACACTTTTTGGGTGTTAACAGATTGCCCCCTGATGTGCGAGGTCAGGAGCTAATCGTATGGCCGATGGACATCATAAGTCATGAATGGTTTTCCTGGGATGTGGAGAGAAGAGAAGAAACAAACTGAAGCCCGGAACAACGATCCCGAACAACTGCAAGAACTAAAAGTACATAACCTCAATAAAGGATGAGGAATCATCTGATCATATGGACGAGGCGGGCATTCCCATGCTCGTATCAGGATATAATATAATAACAACAATGGGGTCCAAAAAATGGGGACCTGAAATATACATGACCTCAAAAACTGACTGAGGAATAATCTCAATATATGGACGAGGCGGGCATACCCATGCTCGTATCAAGATACATAAACAGAACTGTGAGGCCCGAAAATGGGGACCTGTAAGATACATAGCCACTGTGTACATCATAAGGGTCCAGAGGGGACACAAATCTGGGACATACTGCTGAGCTGACCATGTCTGTGCTGAAGAGCTGATACACTGGAACAATCAACAGTGCTACTGAGTGTGGTACCAAAGGAATTGATGAGCTGCTGGATCATAGTGACTGGGGTCAAACTCTCCATGGTACACTGAACTGGAACTGAGACTAGGTACTCAAGGAAGCATATAGCTGGATGGCTTCCGAATACAATCGCCAACGCAGCCGGACATCCACGGGAACATATAACTGGGTGTTCCGAAGTGACTCACCAATGTGCTAGAGTCGGGGGAAATCCGGGGTCTTCGACAAAAAACTGATGTGAATATTTAATCCTACGCGATCCTCAACGATGCGATCAAGGTGCTGAAGTCGAGCATGTGAGGAACAACCACTCGGAGAGGCAATGATGATTCCTCTCGGAATGATCCGTAGGCACTTACCACAGATGGTGATAAGTCCAAGGCGTAGGGACCTCTGGGCCTATCCTCTGGAATAGAGGAGTTGTCGTCGACAGAGGGAGACCTGCAACTATCAAGGCAATGATATTTCCTTGACAGGAGCGCGAGGTACAAGACCGAAATGTGATAGTGCTGATGGCAGGACTGATAAACCGTGGGGGGAAAACTGGGCAAGTAGAGTGGAGGGACTCAAACTTCCTTTGTTCAGAGTATGATAATTGAAATGATCTGGCAGCATATGAAACTGACTAAGGGGAAAGGGATCATAGCTGTAATGGATCTGGGGGGATACCTGGCTGAGGGAGACTCAAGTTGGTGTACAATGGCAGGAGACTGCAGAATACTCTGAACAAAGGCGACCTGATTGGTGGTGCTGCCGAGATGATAGATCAAAGTGCCAAGAGGCACGGGGGAAAACTTCTTCATGGGTTAAGGAACTAGAAGAAGTGTGTGTAAAATGGTACTGTCGTGTGGATTTTTACGAGCCCAGGACAGTTCATGCTCGTGGTGGCTTTCAATTTTAAGGAGTCTGAAAGCGATAAGAAGACTCTGAAGTGATGGAATGGTACTGTCGTGTGGATTTTCCGAGCCCAGGACAGTTAATGCTCGTGGTTGCTTTCAATTTTAGAGAGTCTGAAAGCAAGTAAGAAGACTCCAGGGGGTTGCTTTTTCGTAGATTTAGTCTCCAAGGCCCAAAGAAGCATAAAAGGATGCAATGAAGAACTCTTCTAGCCGGTGTGACTAGAGTATTCCTTTTTCGTAATTAGTCTACCAGGTCCGGAAAAGGGTTAAACTTATACCAGATAGACGCCCTTTCAGGTACTTTAACGAGCATGAAAGGAAGCAAGATTGCTCGGCGATCTTTTCATTCTTTTAGGAGTCAGAAAAGAGCTTAACGGAAAACTCCCTAAGTGCCTTTTTCGTAAAGGACTTGTCGGCCCGAAAAAGGGATAAAATTATACCGAACAAAAGGAATGGCCAGGCAAGGAGGAAGTGTTCAATCAAGGTTTAGTAATGATGACCAAGAACGAGGGTAGGTGGGAACACTGATGGACCTCCTTGCGGGGTGGATGAAATGGTGGCAAAATAACGAGACATTTGCAGTATGACAGGAGTGAATGGCTCATGTACAAAATGTGGAACAATCCGATAGCGACCGATGTGGTACGCGAACCGAGGCAGCAAGGTGTTGGGACACAATGTTGAAATTGTACCAAGTGAGAGCGAGAAATGATCTCAAGCGTCATCACGAGCTCGGAAAAATGAATCCGGCGATATAAAGGATGTCAAAAACGGGTGACGGTCGATGGGGCACGCAAACCGAGGTGACGGGGGCATTTTGAAAAATGCCCGGAAAATCTGGAGGTGAGAGCAAGAAATGATCTCAAGCATCATCACCAGCTTGGAAAACTAAATCCGATGATATAAAACATGTGAAAATCAGAGAACGGCCGATGTGGCACGCAAACCGAGGCGACTAGTGGCGTCTGAAAAAATGGGTAAAAAATGACAGGGTAAAAATAATGCAACGAGGTGACCATCATGACGGTCACGTCGCGCTGATTCCAGTGGTGGAAACGGTTTGTAAAACGGACTCCGTATGGGACCAGAATGACCAAAACAAGTAAAAGTCAACTGACTATAAATAGTGGTGGGTCCAACATGACATGAGTCATTTGTACTTTGTTGACTTTGACTTGTGAGTTGAGTGGACCAGAGCTTAGGTGGCATTTCGTTAGAGGGCCAAGCGAAGACATCACGGAACTCTTGGAAGAGTTGTATATAATCCTCAATCTCCCGCTCGCTGCAGGAGGCTCCTAAAGTGATGAGTTCAGGGGCATATCCGGGGAACTTTGAGGGAGGAAGAGGATGTTGTTTTTGACGAAGGGGGGTTACATCAGGCCATGTGTCAATGTGGTGTTCGATAATGGCGGGATCAAGACCAGGCATTTCGGTATAGGACCAGGCAAAGACATCACGGAATTCTTTGAAAAGGTGTATGTAGTCCTCAATCTCTTGTTTACGGCAGAATGCTCCTAAAGTAATGAGTTCAGGAGCACGACCTGGAGCAGCAATATCAACTTGGATGACAGGTGAGATGTTGGCCATGTTGCCCTCCTCGAAGGCATCAGGAGCACGAATAGGGTCCTTGAACCAGTCAACCTTGGTGGGGAGGAAGTCTTTGGATTCGACCGCGTATTGGGTAGCGGTGCTAGAGGAGGATTCGTCGGGGATAAAATAGGAGCGGTGGTGCATATCATCCCAAGGATAATCCGGGGCAGTAAGGGCCTCAAGAATCTCCTCATCAGTACGGAAAGTTTGCGTCGTCAAATCGGTTGACGAGGGAGTAGTGGTGGAAGAGATCATATAGATGGTATTAACCTCTCCGGAAGGTGAAGAGTCTGGGGGGTAGATCTCCTCAATGGTAGGTGGTGCCGTCTCAAGATCCAGATTGTTCATCTCATAGAGCGCCGCCCTGTAATCCGGGAGATCGGGACAATGATGTGAATAGTGCCCGTAAATACCGCATATGGCGCAGGAGTGGTTGGTACGTAGGGACTTATCTTTAGGCTTAGGAGTAGGGTTTAGTTCGACAGTTGGGATGTTAGGATCGTCATCGAGCATTTGCATGTGCTTCTGCAATGCGGGTAACTGTGGGCATTGGTGGGTCGCATGGCCCAACTCGTCACACAGCGAGCATTTGGGAGGAGCACGAAACACTGGAGGGTTCTTGACTGTCTTTGGAGGTGGTACAGCAGTGTAAGGTTGAGGACCTCTGCCCCCAGTGGGTTTGGGAGTAGGAGGAGGTGTCGTGGAGGACGAAGGGGTAGAGACACCGGGAGGTGGCTGAGTGGTAGTAGCCATGGGTTGCACCGGCTGGAGGACGACATCAGGTGTCGGCGGGCGAACGGGAGGCGAAAGATACCATACAGGTAATCCCAAGGTTAACCCAGGGAGGCTAAGGGTAGCCATGACCGGGGCGCTTACTACTCCCGATGGAGGGACTAGGAAGGGGATCGTATGGATCGGTGTAACACCAATGTGGCTAGGTACCAATGGTGGTTTTGGCAACAAGGGTGGTTGAGTGTTAGGTGGTAGATTGTCGTGGGACAAGGTACATAAGTCAGAGACTTCGGGCGTAGATGACGGCGGAGGAATGGATTGAAAGGTGGAGGTCATCGGCGCGTCGGAGTAGACTCCAGGCCCCGAAGAGGAAACAAACGAGGTGGTGGCACTAGAAACAGGTTGTTCAACCATGGGGAGAACGTTTTCCGGTGCCGCCGGAGCACTGGGATCATAGTAGGTGAGCTGGTCAATCTTAACCACGCGTCCTTCGTGGGGGAACATCATGGTGCGAAAGACAGAAGAGGCAACTGCCCGCATGGCATACATGTAGCTGCGGCCAAGTAGAAGGTTGTAATCCAATTGGGCATTGATTACCTCTATGTCAATAAGAACTGTTTTACCACCTAACTGGACTGGAACGTTGGGTAGAAGGCCTTGGGGCTGGGCCGAACGACCGTCGTAGGCACGTAACGCAGTGGTGGACTGCTGGAGAGGAGGGGATCCTAGCTTCTGCAATACAAATGTAGACATAACGCATGTGGAAGCACCCTCATCGATGATGCACCGATGGATAACAAGATTCCTAACGGAGACTGTAACTTGGAAGGCTAAGCTGGAAGGTAGGCGTGGTTCAGACTGGTCTAAATCAAACGCCATCAAATGTGAATCAGTTGGGTCAATCCCCCCGATGGCGGAAAGTAAAGTCTTGCGCTGGGAAGGGCAGTTCTTCAAGACTTCCAACGCAGACATGGCTGCGGGAGATTGGGCTAGGTCGTCTACGATGTTGTATTTTGACGCAGCACGCGCGTTAGGGTTATTGTTGATTCGGCGAAGTGGGAAACGAGGTGCTTTCGCAGCGCCGTCTATGGGAGGCGGAGGTATACGTAACGCCTGATCAGTGGGATGGGCGTTAGCAGGTTTATCCGTGGGAGTGGCTTCAGAGGTGGAGCCATATTGGTTTCGACGGGTCTGGAGGTTGACGTCAGCGGATGACATCATCAGTAAGTGGTGGGTACCTGAGTCGAACATGGGTTGATCAGGAGCAGCATAGGTGATCTGTTGTTGTTGGGGTTGCATGTTAGCTTGAGGGGCCAACGGCTGAGTGTTCACCACGCCTTGGGTCGGTAAGGGGTTTTGCAGCACCAAAGGGGGTTGCTGAGGTTGGGGGGGGTTGGGCGGTGCTTGGGGAGCCGCATGCCCTTGGCGATGGGCCTCGTCAACCCAGAGCTGCCGAGCTCGCTCCAAATGTGGGCAAGCATGGGTGTAATGTCCATAGACTCCGCAAATAGAACAAGGGTGATTTGTTCGGAGATTGGGGTTTTTAGCCTGCTTGGGCGGGCGATCAGGGTTTTGATTAGCGGGGGCCGCATTATTGTTGTCAGGGGGATTAGCCGGTTGACCAGCTTGGTCTGCAGGTTGGTTGTTTCCCCGATTACGGCCCTTGCCGCGGTTCTGTTGGCCCTGGTTGCGTTGGGTATTCTGGTTTTGCTGCGGGTTCTATTGGGCGTAAACTTGCCCTTGGGCAGCAGGTGGATTCTGAGGTTGCGCAGGCGCAGGAGCAGGCTGCGGAGGATGATATGTAGGTTGAGGCTGAGCAGGTGCAGCAACTTGAGGGGGTTGCTGATAGGACTGCGGAGCAGGTTGTGGATGTGCCGCAGGGGCTGCCTGTGGCGGATAATAAGCTGGTGGGGCTTGTGAAGGCGCAGGAGCCGGGGCAGTCTGCTGATGGTAATAAGGCTGAGGGGCGACTGGAGGAGCATAAGCAGGAGTCGCATACCCAAAGCACTGAGGTGGATACGAAGGTCCATGGGAATGGTGATGTGTCATGGGAGCATATGAGTTGGTTGCTCCAGACTGGGAGGTAGCCCTCGACAGGTCGGGGCCAGGGGTAGGTCGTGCTATAGAAAATGGTTGGGGATGCGAAGAAACACGGCCAATGATACCATCAGCAGCGTGGGATGCCCCCGGCGCATCATGATGGGAGGACTCGCCGCGAGGGGCGTCAGGTATAATGGTATAAAGGTAACCCGACTGGGCGTAAATGAGGTCGAACTGCTGTGCCTTAAGGATGGCCTCTTCTTCAGACTGGGGTCTTTCTGAGGCTACATCCTTAGCGATAACAGGAAGCAGGGACTTGAGGAACCAATCGAGGAAGATACGGTCGTCTAGTTTGATCTTGCATAAGCTACGGCGTCTACGCCACTCATGGGTGTGGTCCGTGATATGGGTAGCCGTGTTTTGTCTACAAGATAGAAGGATCTCAACGCCCGCGTCATAGCGGACTGGCAACTGGAAGAACTGCAGGAAGGTCGAGGCCAGGGAAGAAAAGGTGGCGTGGGTCCCATGAGGCTGCTCGATATACCACTTGGCTGCAGAGCCAGTGAAGGTGCGCTGTAAGATACGGAGGCGAACAGAGTCATCCACGATGGAGTTAGAGGAACACCATAGGTGGAAAGACATGATATGGTTTTGTGGGTCCTCACCGGCCTTACCCTCGAACTTAGGGATGTCAGAGGGTAGTTTGGTAGGCATATGAGGCCACATAGGGTCGTGTCGAATAGGATCGTTGGTCAATCTGGCCAGGTCAGGTAGGTTGAGGCTAGCCATGAATGGCAAACTGGAAGAAGGCTGTGACACAGGAGTGCTGTGGACCAAGTTGGGGCCAGTGCCCCCAAGTGGAGGGACAAGATGTGAGGTGGTGCCCCCAAGTGGGGGAACTGAGGTAGTGAAGGATGGTCCAGCACCACCATTGGTAGTGTGAGCCACTGATGTAGTGGGGATAGGTATTCCCGCTGTGGGAATAGGTACCGTGAGGGGAACGGTAGATGGTTGCCCCATGGAGGGCATACCCAAAATAGGTGTAGTAACTGGTGTAGTGGTGGATGTGCCACCAATGGTCCCTATGACAAATGGAGTGGAAGTCGTGCCAGCCATGGGGCTAGTAGGGGCAGTATAAATAGGGTTCTCAGACTCTTCGTCAGAATCAGAGGTAAAGTAAGGTGCGTCACTATCTGGTGACGGAGACCTACGTCGCTGACGAGTGGAGTCAAGTGACAAGGCTCTAGATCTGTGATGAGTGGTATCAACGGACAATGATCGGAATCTATGACGAGTGGTGTCAAGAGAACCGTGCTGTGGGGGCTCGCCCCTGAGGCGCCGAGAATGTCTCGGGGACTCAATGGTGACGGATGGTGTCTAGTCTCTGTGGGTTGAGGTGAGTATAAAAACAGCTCAAAAATCCTAATGCAACCGAGTGTGCAGAAGGAGAGCTAAAAAGCAAGGCACTCAGGCCAACAACCAACTCAAAACACCCACTGCAGTAGCTGTGCTACAATAGGTGGAGTAACAACAAAGATGGTCAGAATACCAACAAGCAGTAGGTTTCCTAAAAAGAAAAAATGGTGGACTCACTAGACCCAAGGGAGGTAAAGGAGCATGCAAACACCTAGCTAAAAGTATTCTGACTCAACTAAACATATCCTCTGCAAGGTGATGAAATCCAAGTCAGACAATATGAGTAGGAAAGCCAAGTGGCTATGATATCCCCCTACCGGGAGGGACACCGGGTAGTCAATCCTAGAAGAATGGCAACTAAGATACCCCGTTCATGACACGTCCAGAAAGGTGAATCTGCCGTTTAGTTCGTTGACCGCAATACCCCTATACAGGGATATCCCGCGAACCGCGAAAGGTAGCCCTTCGGTTACTGAATGGAGTGCGGTATTCCACTCAGGCCTCCGGAACCAGTCTCCCGACTTCAACCCTCCTAAGGGAGAGGCCCTCTGATAAACTGGTCGTGACCGTGCCAAAAAGTACTAGGGGATTTTGGTTCCCTATTTGGACAACAACTATGTCTCAAGTGAAATAACCAAGGGGTGTTATTGGAAGCCTATCCCCCTGATCCTACCTAACTACAATGATTCTTTTGTGTTCCCCAAGTGGGGTTAGAATGTTGGTTTAATTAGGTACTTTTTAAGGCTCACTTGATTTTATGTGACAGAGTGTGTGCTCGTGAGGTAATGATCCCAAAAATAGAAGTGCCACAAGGGAGGGCAACTTCCAATCTATCAATAATGCTGAAATTGATTCTTTTAACTTGCAAAATTTTCTGAAATAAAAATACTGAAATTTTTAAAAAGATTCTGTAAAAGGAACAGAAATTATGTTGCAGAAAGGCTGTAAGGAAGTGGGCTGCAGGTGGGACAGAGGGCTGTTCAAATGCAGAAAATATTGCAGCAAGAGGGGCTGGGCTAAAAACAGGAAAAGAGCAGAAATCAGACCGCGGGTCTGTGGCGGATCAGAACAGGCCGACCGCGGGTTTGAGGGAAACAGCGGCGGTCAGGTCGCGGCTATCGAGCCAACAGAGGCAGTCGGGACGCAGGAAAAATGGAAAAAGACACAGTCGGGTCGCGGCAAAAAGGCTAACAAGCGCAGTCGGGACGCCCGAAAGAGGCAGAAAGCCGCAGTCGGGACGCGTGAAAAAGGCCGACAGGCGCAGTCAGATCGCGGAAAACAGGCTGATTAGCCACGGTCGGATCGCAGGTAACAGACTTGAATCCGCCGGCAGAGCGTCGGAAGCAGTCTGAGAGCCACGGTCGGATCGCGGGTAAAGGCCTGAAAGGCGCGGTCGGGACGCGACTGTAGAGGGAAAAAGACGCGGTATGCGGCGGCCGAAAGGGACAGCCGAAAGGAAAAAATTTAAAAACGGAAACCAGAAATTCGAAAACTAGGGGAGTCACCAAAACTGTAGCTAGGGTTTTACCCCTAGCTTGTGCCAATGAGCACCTACTAAGGAGAATGGACTCCTTAGTAGCAGTTCAATAATGATTAAAAGATTAAGCTAAAACAACAATTAACAAACTACTTTAAGCATTGTATGAGACATAAATAAAAGATGTAAAAAATGGTTTTATATTAATGTTACCTTGAGTGTCAAGGTTGATGAAGCCCTTTGCAGTGTCCAAGAGGATGCTCCAAGCTTCAGAATGCTCCTTTCTCCTTCTCCAATGTTGGGGATGGGCCAAAGGTGGCTCTCAAGGTGAAAATAGTTCAAAGGTGAACTAGGGTTTCGAGAGAGATTTTGGCAGAGTAAGGGTGCTTGTGATTGTGGATATGGAATAAGGGATCTCCATCACCTATTTATAGTTTTTTGGTGGTGGAGTGCTGACCCATGGTTTTGGGAAACACATGGTTTTGTGCAGCTGTATAGGGTTTTTTCCTCCTTTTCCTCATTATTTTATATTTTTTATTCCCTTTTTAGGGGATTTTTGCTATTTTTGGAGGAAAAGGGGGTTTTTTAGCCTTTTTTAGGCTATTTTGATGGTTTTGTGGCCTTTTGGAGGCATTTTAGGCCTTTTGGAGGCTTTTGAATGGGATTTTTTGGGATTTTAAGGGAAAAATGGTAGGAAAATGGACAAATGAGCCATATAATGTGGTAATGAGGTAGTGAACACTTTTTGGGTGTTAACACCTGCGCTGAGCCAATCTAATCCTGGAAATGCACCATACGGGATACCTTATCCCGGGAATCCATACACTCTATGGGGGCAACAACCTATGTCGCAACACGGACCCCAACCGACTCTCTTAAGTACCACCACCCCCGATCGATCCTCCCCCACCTCTTGTTGGAGGCAGTGGACCCCCACCTAACCTTGGTGGAGGCCCACCTCATTTTACCAACAATATCCCTCACCCTTCCGATGGTAGAAGGAATGGTCCACCACCCCCTCTTGGCAGAGACGGCGGGGGACCACCCTATCATGGTGGAGGAGGACATTTCCCTTCGGGTGGTGGAGGTGGTCCACCACCCCCTCCAAGTAGAGGCGGTGGAGGACCTAATTACTATGGTGGCGGCGATGGTGGTGGAGACTCTCATCCTTTCGGTGGCGGAGGTGGTGGGGGCCCCCATCCTTCTGGCAGCGGAGGTGGTCCACCACCCCCTCCAGGAAGAGGCAGTGGTGGGCCTCCTTATTACGGTTATGGACCCCCACCTCCTCTCGGTGGTGGCGGTGGACCTCCACCCCCTCCCAGTGGTGGACGTGGACCCCCACCCTATTGGAATGGACCACCTTATGGTGGCGGACCCTCTTACGGTCTGGGCGGCACACCCCCCTATGACCAGTTTCCTCCTGGTACACCTTACGGTCATACCGATCCTTACATGCCTTATCTGTATTATCAATATGCACAACCTAACCCACAGCTGCCCTTCCTGGCTAATTTGGACCTTCCTGACCTATCCTGTTTAACCAATGATCCTATTTACCATGGATCTAACTGGCCACCAATTCCAGTGAAACTTCCATTTGATATCCCCAAATTTGACGACAAGCCGGGTGAAGACCCTAAAAACCACGTGATGACTTACCATTTATGGTGTTCATCTAATTCCTTAATGGATGACTCGATCCATCTTAGATTGTTTCAAAGGACTCTCACGGGTTCGGCTTCCAAGTGGTACATTGAGTTGCCACCTCATTCTTTTCCTGATTTTGGTTCTCTTGCCATGAACTTTTTGAAACATTTCCAGCTACCCATACGATATGAAACGGTACCGAGCTTTTAACCTCGCTCCATCAGAATACCGCCATTCATATTTCTAATCATATCCATGAGTGGCGAAGGAGACGACGTCTCATTAAAGATCCTATTCTAGATCAACTCCTAGCAGACTGGTTTACAAAATCCCTCATCCCTACCATAGCAAGAGATGTTTCCATGCGAGGTGTTGTCACCGAAGAACAAGCCATCGCAAGTTCCCATGTACTAGACCTAGTCTACACTCAATCTGGCACTTTGTTTGACATTCTGCCTGACACACCCCGTGACGTTAATGACCCTGTGAAACCACATAAGGGACTCCAAACTAATGGAATCATTGGTTCCCTTAACACCCATCCTGCTTCTAGCACTGTTGGATCATCCAACCTTCACGGTTCCTCCCCATTACTGACTCAGGCTAGCCACAACACCACCAAACCCACCACTTTTACTCTAACTGAAGAAGTGAATTCTGTCCAATCAGCTTCATCTCAGAAGTCTAATAGTAAAAAGAAGAACAAGGGTAAACCCAAAAATTCTTCTCACCAGCATGAACAAAAGAGCACTCCTGACGATACCAAGCAGAAACGGAAGCTAAAGTATCCTTGTTTACTGTGTGGAGATGACCATTTCTCCAAAGAATGTACTCATAGAGACAAAGTACAAAAGTTTCTTTGGGGTAAGCCAACTCCCACAGTCCTCAATGATTCATTTCCTACTCAAAACAAACAGATGATTGCTCAAACCCCCCCATCCCAGGGGGAACCATCCAATACCGCACATGTTCTCATGGTGCATAATGATAGGATCAATTTGAACACTCGCTTGTGATATTACGAATCGGTCCCTTCGAAGGAACCCACTGGAAGTAATGCTGAAAAATCTTCCGACTCCTTAACTAATGTCACTGTACCATCAACTTCTCTTGCCATTGAGAAGCCATCCTTAGACTCGATATTGAAACCGCCTAAGAGTACGATTCAAAAAGTTGTTTTCAATCCTAACTCTTGGGAAAAACAAAATTACAATATCGTAGAAGACTTGGCACAAGCTCCTTGCACCATGTCTACCCTGGAAGTTTTGCATAATTGTCCTAATCAATGCAAAAATATCCTTGCAGCCATCGGTGCATTCGACCCTGATTCCTCGAATACCATCATGTTTTGACTTGACGATTTCAAGCCGAGGCTCTCCCACCAGCTCACATTCCAAGTTTCTATGAACATTGCTAGGAAGATTGTCCATCGTACCCTTTTGGACGAGGGCGCCTCCACTTCTGTCATGTAGATCACCTGTTGGAGAGCCATTGGCTCCCCCGAATTGAATCGTTCTCCTACCACATTGAAAGCATTCGACGGGCATGGCTTTCAACTTCATGGGCTCTTACAAGCTCTTGTAGTTGAGTTGGGCAGAAAGACCGTAACTATTAACATGGAAGTGGTCTCGGCCCCAATAGATTATAATCTCTTGCTTGGTCGCAATTGGTTTTACGCTATGCAGGCAATAGCCTCTTCAGTCTTCCGCATAGTACAATTCCCCCACCAAGGATGAATTGTTACTATTAACCAATCAGAGTTTTGCGCACTGGACACTACTACTCATCCTGGTGACCATGTTCCTTCCATTGGACAAATGTCAAAATAGTATGAGAGTATAGGGGTTGGCCTTTTGAAAGATTCATCTCTCATGGGAATTTTTCCGGCAATGGACCCCCCTAATCATGTCGCTACGGTGAACATGATCTCCATAGAGATTTCATCTCACTCTACCAATACTTGGCTTGTATCGGATGAAGCCACAACACACCTACTTGGGGATATAATGTCTTTTTCACCCGCTGAATGTATCTACGAGGCTATGGAATATGCCTTCCATGACATTAAGGACTTTGTGGAACCTTACCTGGACAATCTCCCTGCTCATTCAAAGTAGCACGAGTTCCACATTGATCATCTGACAACCATTTTCCTCAGATGCAGACGGTACAATATCCATCTGAATCCCCATAAGTGTATCTTTTGCATTGAGTCCGGACAACTCTTAGGATTTATCGTTTCAAAGGATGGGATCCACATTGATCCCTTAAAGGCGGAGGCCATCATCAACCTGCCACCCCCGACTGATGTGACGAAACTTCAAAGTGTCCAAGGGAAGGCGACTTATTTAAGACGTTTTGTTTGTAATTTCACGGAGAAGACTCAGGGGTACATGAGACTACTCAAGAAGGACATCCCATTCATTTGGGATGACCAATCTCAAAAATCCTTTGACAGTATCAAACATGCCATCACGCATGCCCTTGTGCTCCAACCACCCAATTATTATCGAGATTATATCTTATATCTCGCCGCTTCTACTACCACTATCGCCATGGTTTTGGTATAGGAGGATCAAAACGCCCAGGAACATGTAATATACTATGCAAGTAAGGGTCTTGCTGACAATGAAACTAGATATTCATATGCCGAAAAACTCGCATTCGCGATGGTCATCGCCATCCAAAAGTTTCGGCACTATATCTTGCTCTGCACCACCACCATCATCGCAGACTCGAACCCCGGGTACCATGTCCTGACACGACAGGTGCTTGGGGGCAAGTATTAACGCTGGATCGTGATACCGCAAGAATTTGATCTTTTTTTTGAGAAATCCAAATCAAAAAAGTCTTTGGTGTTTGTCGAGTTGATACATGACCTTCCCCATCCTAATGCAGAAATTGAGCACAATGACTCTTTTCCAGATGAATCATTGTTTCTCATTAGTACGACTGATCCATGGTATGGAGATATCTCATTATATCTTCAAACCCAATGCTTTAACCTTCAATTGTCTCATGACGACTGTCATAAGATACGTCACCATATGAAGTATTATTTAATCATCAATGATACTTTCTATCGCCATGGTATTGATTCAATTCTTCGACGTTGTCTAACTCACGATGAAGTCGAACGCGTTCTCAATGACTGTCATGCTGGGGCATGTGGTGGTCACCTCTCTGGGATGGCTACAGCCCAAGAGATTTTGCGCGTAGGATATTATTGGCCTATTATATTCAAAGATTGTATTGAGGCTGTAAAAAAATGTCCTCTTTGCCAACACTTCCATACGAAGAAGCACACCCATCCTGCCCAATTACACCCGGTTATTTCCATGGGCCCCTTCGCAAAATGGTGCATCAAATTTATGCATTGTAAGCCTACCTCGGCCGAGGGGCATGGTTACATCATTGTAGCTGTGGATTACTTTACAAAGTGGGCCGAAGCTATGCCTACATACCAAAATGACGACAAAACTGCTGCACTCTTCATGTTCAATCATGTAATAGCACGGTTCGGAGTTCCTCAGGTGATTGCTACCGATCATGGTTCTCATTTTTAGAACCATATGGTTGATTAACGGAGCGATAGGTTGGGTTTTCACCATGAAAACTCAACACCCTACTACCCATAGTCCAATGGACAAGTCGAGGCCATTAACAAAGTCTTGAAAACTATGGTCCAAAGGATGGTAGGTACGCAGAAATCTAATTGGCATAACATGCTCTTTTCAGCATTATGGGCCTATAGAACCTCCGTTAAAACCGCCACAGGTTTCACTCCTTTCCAATTGGTCTATGGATTGGAGGCTGTCCTACCTATAGAGTGTGAAATTCCGTCTCTACAACTCGCTGTCGAACTTCTTCCTAATACTACTGCCGGGGAAGAATGTCTCCCGCACTTAGCAAAACTTGACGAGTCCCACCGAGATGCCACTCTTGCTAATGAAACACACAAGAAATGAATCAGAGCTCAATACAACAAGTCAGTTGAACCTCATACCTTTAACAAGGGTGACCTGGTCCTCACTTATGACCAGAAGCATGATAAACTAGGAGTAGGAAAGTTCGAATCCATGTGGCATGGAACTTACATTGTCAAACGTGTTTTGGAAAAGGGATCTTACGAGCTTGAAGACTATGATGGAATCTCTTTGGGTGAACCCTGCAATGGGATTTACTTGAATAGATACTATGCCTAAATTTGTCATGCTTAGAATTTCTTGTATATACCGTACATGGCGTGTTTTTTGTGTTTTTGTGTGATGTAACGCATTTTTGAGTGTCTTTAGATCTTGTTTCCGCTCCTTATACCATGTTCTGTTTGCATGTGCAGATGGCAACGTGCTATGGATTTGTGGATGACGCCATCTGGCATACCCATAACCTTGCTTCGATGGCCTGGGTACTATATTTCCCAATAGGTGAGCTCATCAGCTCAGGAGGAAGTTGCCTAGGGTTTGCGACCAACAATGCCGTAGAGTATCAGGCAGTAATCAGAACCCTAGCTAACACCATTTCCTTGGGTATGAACCACATTGTCATCCACATGGATTTTCAATTAGTGGTTTCCCATCTTAACTAGGTTTATGCCATCCGTGATCCCACCTTACTCCGTCTCTTCAAACAAGTACGTCTCCTAGAAAGGTCATTTGAATCCATTCAGTACTTGCACATTCCACGAGAGTTAAACACAGTTTCTGACTCGATGGCCAACTTCATTTTGGATTGGTACATCACACACACATAATATCCATAATATGTAAAAGCATTCACAACATGTAGATAATGCACTGTATAAAAGCAAACATGTAAACAAGATCACATCACTCATCATTTTAAAACACATAATGTATAAATCGTCGGGAATGTTTGTATATATATATATATCATTCAAAAGTGGTGCTGGTACAAAATCTGAAGCACGATGGCTTTCAGTGAGTCTCTAAAAAATATGAAGCCTCATAGCTTTCAGTAGTACAAAACCTTAGGCCTCTAAGCTCTAAGTACAAGTATAATAGTGTCATCAGGCCTGACTCCTGACCCGTACACCACCCCTAGCACGGACAGCTCGTTGTCGCTGAGTAAGGAAGCAATCCACGATCCTCAGTACCTTGCAAGTAGGGCATTGAAGCGTACAGAACGCTCCAACCCCAAACCTCTGCATAGGTCTTGGAAATTCATCTATCGTTGGCTCAGGAACCTCTACTGTCAGCTGGGACAAGTTCCTATATACCTCCTCCATCTCCTCGATGGCAGCATGAGCACCTGGGGGCACAACTGCTTCCCCACCTCTATCTCTTCTAGCTAGAAGGGAAAGTCCTACTAGCTATACGGGCTCCACATTTGCACACACATGTTACATACTTGTCAGTACTGCATCAAAAAAATGATAAATATGAAAAACTAAAAATACAAGGGTTTTTGTTCTTACCTATGTCACCCCATGCTGCACCCTCAGGCAACACCAAGTCAGGATCCTCTCTGAAATCCATACCGTCGTATCGAAAGTCCTCAACCATGAGTAATTGGCCTTCCAGCCAGCTGAAGAACTCAAGACCAAAGCTCGTGATAGGTCCTCCACCATGGCGGGTCATCACCTAAGCCCATCTGAGCATGTGGGGATCTCTAGGCTCCCTGTCATCTAGTACTATCCATGGATGCAAGAGAGGGATCCACTCCAAGAGGAACGATACCATGATTGATCCATAACCAAACTGCTTGAGCTCTCCCCAGACACTTGGTCAACTGAGCTCGGATGTTTGCGAGGAGACCCTCGCACCAGTTGAAAACCCTGGGGGACATGCAGTCCTTCGCATAAAGCATATGAGCCCGAGTGGCCATGTGTGGGGCTTGGCGTCCCACCACTCTAGTAATAGTAAACAGTATGGTGCACCGTGGATGACTCACCACATCCCTAATAGGAATCTTCCCACTAGAATATCGAGCAAGAGTGATACAATACTGTGACACCATGTCGTCGACTGTGTGGTCACTGGCCCATGTTCCAGTAAGAGATACAAGGTCCCCTCTTCGTGACAAACCAGTAAGAAAATAGATGTCCTCAACATCTATTGTGACGATGTGCTCACCAATCACAAAATGTTGTTGGGCTGCATCCCAACTCTAGAGCATGTGTGATAGCAACGGGATTTGGGATCTCATCCCCTGAATCTCAAAGAACTTGAGCAAACTGCAATTCCTCAAGGCATCCATGCATTGTGGATCATTTGCATCTTGTACATCTTCTACTTCGTGTTCTCTTTCCCGCCACTCTAAAACCATGTTTGTTTGCTAGCAACATGCCAAAAGGGACATTTAAACACTGTTAGATCCTACTCCAACCACAGCAAGTTCATTTTTTGGGTTTATTTTGATGTTTGGGAAATGCATCTCTGCCGTCGCACCGGACTTTTGCATACAATGCGATGTCATCGCACTTCACTCATTCAGGACTTGCATCGAGTCGGTCTCATTGCAGTTCCCGAAAGGGCCAACTGTGACAAGCCAACGGCACAATAGCCCTCCATGAATTCATCAAAAAACCCAAAAATTGAACCTAAAAAAAAAATCTAATCCACTGGAAAGTTGCTGGATGAAGTTTAGGCTTACTTGCTCCTAACGGTGGGTGAAATGATGGATTGTAGCTCCCAGAATCGACAAAGGAAGTTTTGGATCCAAATTGGTACTTCTCCTCCCAAATTGGGAAATGAAACAATGAAAACTATTTTTGGCCCAGTTTTCTATTTATAAATACAATGGAATATTCCTTTTCAAATATTTTGATGCTCTTGGGCCATTTATCATAGTTTTAACCATTTTTGTTGTATTTGAGGCTATTTGACATATTTTCTAGTGTGAAGGAGTTGTAAGTAGTCTTTTGTGCCATTTCTCGTATCACAACGGTCATCACAGGTATGAACACTCCCTTGAATGTTTTGTCGTTATTTTTGCAACGGTTAGTTTGTAATTATTGCATGATGATGAGTTTACTCTTTGTTTGTTCTCGTACTCATGAAAATTGAGAACAAGTATCGAGTTATGATTTATCACTTTTTCAGGCTCGTTAAACTCCCATGGAAAATGACACCCCCCAGAGTCTACCGTTAAGCTCCTTTCAGGCTCTCGAAAAATGAAAAGATTGCCAAGCGAACTTGTCACGTTCACGCTTGTTAAAGTATTTGAATGGTCATCTTCTTGGTGATAGTTTACCCCTTTTTTGGACCAGGACGCACTAGTTACGAAAAAGGTATACTCCAACCAATCATGACTGGAAGAGTCCTCTCCCGCGTTGTTTTACCCTTTTTCGGGCGATGAGGCTAACTTTACGAAAAAGGACCATTGGAGTCTTCTTTAGTTATTTTCAGACTCTCTAAACATGAAATGACAACCGAGTTTACCTTCTATGGACTCGTTAAATTCTCACATTGAAGGGCCCATCATGGGACGAACCCCTCCTATCCCAGGTTCGGGAAACATTTGGGATTGGACTCATCTATAAGATGAGCTATACCGAGCATCTGGTTACCCTCATCAAGCTCATAAAAATCACATGAGGCACTCATCATTCATGATGGGGAAAAAGAAAAGCGTTTGTGTTACGTACCTTGTTAGTGGCAGTATTTAATCATTCTTGAACATGGCACTCATCTGCATTTGCATACAGCACTTGGATCATCCGTTTGTCCATGAGTTCCACTTATTTCCTGAGTCTTGTTACTCCTTTGATTCATTCAAAGAAAAGCTTCAATCATCAGTCGCTTTAAGAATTTGTGTCGCACTCATCATGTCAATACTGCCAAGTCATGCCATGCCCATGTTCAAGAATATGTCTATCATTTATTGTCTATAGTCAGTACACCCTCCATCATGTTGGTCTGCTCTGAGTCAGTCTTGCATGTTACTGTACCATCTAATCTACTCTATACATTTTTGTCGTGTTTCATGTCGATTGATGGGGGATTCATCATGGCTCTCTGTCGAAAGATTCATCCTTGTCGACTTCAACACATCATCCGACGATTGAATCTAGAAACCAATCAAGTGCCTTGTCCCTGCATGCCTCAATGGAAGTTTACCTCGCTTTCAACATGAGTTTACATCATTGATTCTTGATTGAAAGATTTCATCTTGCGTTCGACTTCAACTCATTTATTCACGCTTGATGACATGTACTGTGATACCTTGGGAATCATTGGCATCAATGGTGATCTCCCTCGCACTTGTTAATAGTTTATATCAATGGCCGGTAATCAAGTGGTTTCTACCATGTTTGAAATCAAGACATTTGTAATCACATGGATAGACTCGTATCATTGCGGGTTTAGCTTGAAGACCCTGGGGAGTCATGTTTTACCCAGGTTGCGATGGAGTTTGTATCACATCGATCCACATTTGTATTGGTTGTGGATTTGTTATCATCTCATCATGGATCTACGCTTGTGTCTAGTAGCCATGATTGTGTTCAGTCGATCATTACTACCATGGATCTGCACTGTATTGGTTGGCAGCCATGTTGTACTCTATATGAGATTGTTAGTTCAGAGTTAGTTGTACTGCAGTAGTGTCCTTTGCCCAACAAGTCTATTGCCATTTATTCTATCAAAGCACTTCACCTGTCTATCATCAACAGCTTCATGCTTTCGGGGGCATTCTGTTACACCCAAAATATACCTACCATAAGATTCAGTGTATACACCCCTGAAGATACCTTGACTAAGTAATTAACCAGGGAGGATTTGTACCCATTTGTGCTAGTTTTTGAGAGGTTGTCGTAGGTTGCACATGATCAACATGCGACGTCGCACCTTGCCCCATTACAGGATGTGACGAAGTCAGTTAGATGGAAAAAATATCTTCTTCGAGGTTCTTCTCGAAGCTTGCTGACTTGGGACCCTATCCCTGACCTCTTAAAGGAGCTGGCACTCGGTTCGTAATGCCTTGGAGAGATCCCTTAAATCTCTCCTATCATATATCAACCTATCCTATCCACTTAGTCCTATTTAAATGAAGCTCTCTCCCATCCCAAGGGGAGGAAGTCTATGGTATCTACATGCTGGTGAAATCACCCTTGGAACATCTTCACTCACCTATTGGAGAACTCATACTTCCTTGGAAGGAAATGGCAATTGGCTTTGTTGGAGAAGGGCTGCAGCGTTAAGCCTTGGTTGTAGTTCTATATCTCTATTATGTACTGCCCTCTTTTTACAGTAATACAAATGCTTTCCACCAATATTGTTCATGTTTGTAATGATATTGAGTATTTTACCTGCTTAACTGTTTACTTAGATCTCTTATTGTATAGATGCCTTTTACTTGTTTCTCTTGTTTCTTGTCTTGACAGGTCTTGCAGCTTGGATTTGATGACCATGAGACGTGGAGCAGCATTCAGGAGAAAGGATTGCAAAGTGAAAGGAAAGACATCTAATACTCGATCCTTAAGTAGATCTAGGAAATTCATTACTATCCTGTTCTATTTGTTCTAGACTCACTTTGAGCTAGGGAGATCCTGCTCGCGTCCGCTCGAGTGGATTGTCTGATAACACCATAACGATATTTTAGATATTTAGATCCTGCTCGCGTCAATACATTTTAGATATTTTTTGGTTCTGCATGCAATAACTACAAATGTTATTGACACAAGTAGTACATGAAGATATCAATATTCCACAAAAGCTATTTTTAAGGCCAAAAGTGTTGATTAGGCTAAAAGTTAACCCTAATACAATAGGTATCATGAACGGGGTCATAATAAAATTGTACTTTTTTGGTTTATTATAATATGAATGTTGAGGTCATTAGAAAATTATACTTTTTTGGTCATTGTAGTTGACGAGGATCATACTCGGACGCCTGCGTGGATACATATCTTTCTTTTAGATTAGGAACCGGCACTAGAAACAACAAATTGAGAAGAGCATGGGGAAGAAGATGCCAATGTCAAAATCATGGGCCTTCTAAAAAGAAAAAACCTAAAAGGAAGTAGTGTAGTAGAGATCAAATATCTTTTATGATAGACAACTTTTGTTGTACACTAATGTATTATGTATTAGGGTTGTGTTTCAACATTCCCTCTCATAAAAAATATCATGGGTATAATTTAATTCCACATAATGATACAAGAGTGTATAGGAAAAGGCTTGGATACTATTTCTATAAGTTGTTAGCATTCAAACATACTATTAAAAGTTATTGGGTATTGTCTATAAGAGTTTAATGCACACTGATTTGATTGAATTTCTATATGCCTCTATGCATGAATCTTTTATGTCTTGTGATATTATGTTTTATGATATTATTGATTTTTCCTTCTTGTTATTATGGTCAATATAAGTTTAAATGAGTGTTTACCTCACTAAATATTCATGATAAAGATTGAATAATTGGGTGCAGGTCTCTCACAACAAGCATATTTATGTGAGTGGTGAAGAATAGTGTATGTGGACGTATGATATACTATGGGTTCATGGCCATAATGTGAGGCAAATTAATATTTTTCATCATGAGAACATATGGCCACACACATTGTTCTTCACCACTCACACAAATAAAAATTTGCTAGGACTTTCCACATTCTTATGTATGAGAAAATCATTTTGTAATAGGAATTTATGTTCGGTTTCTTTGTCTCAGTAATCAATGCCAAGGAGTAATTTGTAAGTTAACTAATTGAAAATGTATCATATGCTAAGGAGTAATTAGTAAGTAATTAGTAAGTTAACTTATCAATGACAAGGAGTAATTAGTAGGCAAGCAAACCAAAAATCACTTTACCACTACACAAACTAAAAAGAAAAGCTAAGAAGGCTTCAAGCAAATCAAACTGATCTGAACAAAAGTTCAGAAGGCATCAAATCATCAAAACTTTCCAAAAGCACCCAAGAGAGTTCAAACTGGGGTCAAACCCTGGCAGAAAGGTCAAACACAGTAAATGTGCGTGGGTATTGCAACCGACAACATGTGTTCTTTGCACAGGTTTGTAGAAGTGCAACATGTGTCTAGGCCACAAAGTGTGCTACTGTAACTACCAGGCAGTAGTGCACAGGTTCAGAAAGGCATAAATGCATAAAGACACCTAAAAAGCACTAAAGCAATCTAAAAGAACTCTCGAGAGGTTACACAAGACTAATAAAAGACACAAGGGTGTCTCAACATCAACATAGAGGCAAAGCAAAAAAGGGAACATACCCAACTTTCAAAAATAAAACCCTACAGAAAAAGGTTCAAACTTACAGGAATGTGCACTACTATATACACTAACAACCCACGCACACATCACAAAATGCTCTACTTTATACACTAGAAACCCGTGCACACATAAAAAAATGCTCTACTTTATACACTAGCAACCTGCGCACACATCCGAAAGTATGCAGGTTAAGTGCGCTACTATGTGGTACAAAAACCAGTGCACACTAGGAAAGATGCACTACTATGTAGTGGACAAAGCAGTGTTCATGACATAAAATGCGCTACTATGAGTAGTTTAAACTAGTGCACAGGGTCTGAAATCAGATAAAAAAAAAGAGGCTTTGCAACAATAAACTGAGATGAATCAAAACAGAAAGAATAGGAAACAATGACCTATAAGACCTCTCAGAGAACAAAAAGACTGAAATAGACTGGAAGAAAACATAACAAGGCCTCCTAGAGAAGAAAAACACACGGTTACTCCCCAGCGGAGTCAGAATTCTGTTGTGCAATATTTATACCTTATAGTGAGGAGAGACACTACCAACTTGGGCTGGGTGACGGGTAAATGCATTGATTGCATTGCATTTAGTTCCTACAAATGAGATAGATCAAGATATTGAAAGATGTACCTTTTATCGACAGTTGGTCCTAGCTTTCACTTGGCCTTCCACTTGATCTTCCGCTATCATTGATGAACCTGCAACACAAAGGAAACCTTCCTCAACGTATCTTGACTGTAATAAATATGATGAATATTGAAAGAAATAAAACATCAACTACAATAAGATATTAAGCCAAATGAACATATAATCCAATAGACATTTGATTCGGGACAAGAAGGGTATTTCCACCTTTTTATTGGAAACATGAATCAGTACAAATATCCCTTTTCGGTCAAGATGCTTCTGCAACCGAGGCCTGGATTCCTACTCTTCACAATGACTTGGGAATTCCTCTAGCGTAACAACACTTAAAGCATGCCTTCTAGGTCCCTCTCTCATGGATCCTCCTTGTATTTATGGGACAAGGTAGGTAGTTGGATTCGAGAGGTGGTTGAATTGGGAGGTTGGGGAAGTTGAAAAACCAACTCAACTAATCCCAATTTGTAATCTTAATATATTTTTTGATTTCATCTTAATATGTGCACAGGTTTCATACAACAAGAGTAGCACACAGAGAGCAAATTTTATGCTTTTCAACAAGCGTTTGCAACTTTTTTGAAGGTGTGCGCTGGTTGTCCTTGAGCAAAGCAGCGCATATTTTGAGGTGTGCGCTAGTTTACTATATCAGAGTAGCGCACATGTGGTGAAATCAGGATAAATAGTCAGATTCTCAGTTGTAAAGAGTAGTTCCAACCATAACTCATCTAGTTCAACCTATCTCTTCAATCCATGGTGTCCTTTTTTGTGATCGACAGAGCAATATGATCACGGACGGAGAAGTGCATATTTGACTTATAACAGGGCTCATGGCCATAATGTGAGGCAAATTAATATTTTTCTTCATGAGAACATATGGCCACACACACTGTTCTTCACCACTCACACAAATACAAATTTTCTAGGACTTTCCACATTCGTATGTGTGAGAAAATCATTTTGTAATAGGAATTTATGTTCAGTTTCTTTGTCTCAGTAATCAATGCCAAGGAGTAATTAGTAAGTTAACTAATTGAAAATGTATCATATAATAGCTTCTTGCTTTTAGTAACCTTTCATTATATATACAAACCACATGATTTATGTACACACATTCACACCATAAATGAATATCCTTAGTTCATGCTACAAAGCGAATATAATTTTTGTTTTGCTATTGTATATGCATGAATTTTATATGTTTTATGATGTCATCAATTATTTTTTAGCACATATATTGGGTACAAGTAATTGGGAGTTATGTACGGGGGTGGGGGGTGGGGGGGATGGGCCAGATGAGTTTCCACCTTCACATGGTTGGCCCAGTTCAGTAGACAATAAGTTATTCTCGGAATCAAGAGAATGTCTTATAGGTCTCCCCTTTAGTCTATTTAGAGTCTTATACATGTTTATATACCTATTTATTTATCATTTAGTCATATAAATTTATTATTCTATCATGATTTCTATATGTCTTTATGTGCAATGGAATTGCAACTAATGACTAGTGGTAAAGTCTGATGTTTGTTGCTATAAATTTTGTTTTGCAACCTTTTATGCATGGATCTTATATGTCTTGTAATACTATGTTTTATGATATTATTGATTTTTCCTTCTTGTACTTATGGTTAATTTAACTTCAAATGGGTTTTTACATCATTAAATATTCTTGATAAATATTGAATCATTGGGTGTAGGTCTTTCGTACTGGAGCAAGAATATTTGTGTGAGTGGTGAAGAACAATGTATGTTTCCATATGCTCTCACAATAAACAGTGCATGTGGTCGTGTGATATTGTATGGCTTCATGGGCATAATGTGAGGCAGATGTATATTGTTTACTTGAGAACATATCGCCACATACACTATTAGTAAGTTAATGGTATTTGAAGATATATCATATCATAGATTATTGCAACTAACCACTAGCGATAAATCCAATGAAAATGCAACTAATTACTAGTAGTAAATTCAATGAAAATGCAACTAATGGCTAGCAGTAATTCCAATGACTCTTGTCAATCCTTAAATATCTATACTTTCATTTTTCTTTCAATTTTTAGATATATGTTATGTTATTATTTTTTACCATTTTATTATGTACTTATAATTTTGTGTGATAAAAGATGTAATATTGTTTGTTTTATTTATGTGTAGGTATGCTTTTTGGACACGCACATAATGTTTGCTTATGTAATAGAGGGAAAGTATCATACAACATTATGATGTATTTCAATATGATCAAGACACGTAAAGGTTGTTTTGTTGAATATGTTTTTCCAAAAAATGATTATCAACTAGTATTTGAAACTTTTATAGAAATACTTTTTTACTAAAGAAACACAATATATGATCCTTAAGTTTTTAGAACAAACCTTCAAAAAATATGTGAATAAGTGATATATAAAAAATTAACCCCTCATGCATTACATTCAATGTACTAGACACTTGAATAGTTTGTATGAAAGTGGATAAGAAAAACTCTCAAGAAGTTGCAAAGAAGAAGAGAAGAATGAACTCAATAATCACTCATGAACACACAAAATGGAGAATAGCAGTATCATACATCAGCTATGATCTGGCACTGTCAATAATGAATACAATAATACAATAAATGTGTAGAGAATTCGAATTAACCAAAAAGGTCATTTGAATCATGCTCAAAGTATAGCTTGGACAACATTGGAGACATCATCCAGTTAGTAGTATCGGTCATAAATAGTAATAGTCAGTAAAGTGAGTCTAACTGAGTCTAACAGAACCATCTAGGCATAAATCAGGGGATAGTCAAAAGGTCAAGTGGCACTCCATATCTATCTAACTAGGAGCTACAGGCAGTTAGCATGAGCAATCAGTGGAAGAACTACTCAATTAATGCATTAACTGACTGTCAGACTCCTGGTAGGTGAGATAAGGTGCTCTAACTGAATGATAACTAGTGGTAGGTGAGAAAAGGTGCACATGTCATGCAGAAGAGTCAAATATGACACATCAAGTAGGTAGGAGGGATACTGGGGGCTGAAGACAGGCTCTAGGGAGCTGAAAATAGGCTCTAGATGCTAGGAGGACCACCAAGATGATGATTGGATGCATGCAGACATGCAAATCTGAAAAAATGACGGTGGGAATATTCCAACACCCCCTTACAAGCTATACTATGAGGTAATAACTGAAAACTGAAAAATAGGGCCCTGGTGACTGAGACCAAAGGTCACCCCATACAATCAATCTAAATAAACTAAGTGAGGAAAGAGGGAAAACCCAGTGGGAAGAAATCCATCCCTCAAAATAGACCGTAGGATAATAATGTAGCATATCATCACTCACCCCAGAAGGAGGCAAGTGTCCTTCTTTTTTGAAGAAGGATCGATTGATCTGAAATGGATCAGTAATGTGAGAAGGATGAAACCTTCCATTTGGAAAATGTGATCCAGTTCTTCTATGATCATGTGGATCACCAACCAAATCACTGGTAGATTGGAGTGTAATGGCTTCCCATCGAGGAAGAGGATGATCATCATGTGAGAGATCATCTGGTTCTTGTGGATCTGGATCTCCCATTCGCTCATCTTCATTGTCAGTTGCTATATATTCAGGTTCTTGTGGATTTGGATTTAGCATTCCTTCACCATCATCTCCGTCTTCAGAATCTGAATCTGAAATCTCATTTGAAGAAGAGTCGCTCTCTTTCTCATCATCACTTTCAAACTATGAATCTAAAATCTCATGTGAAAAAGAAAGTACAACTGGCTCATCATCACATCCAAACTCTGAATCTAAAATATCATGTGAAGGAGTTGTGCTCTCTTGCTCATCATCACTCAAAGGAGGAATAAATAGAAAAATGTGAATATCATGAATTTGTTTCATAATGTGCATGTACTTCTTTGATATCTCCTTTGAACCAAAATAGGTGAGATCACTATCAAAGGAACTAGGACATGATGATGATGGATCTCCAACAAGATCACTAGTGGATGAAGTATTGGTGGCCCACTTTTCCATAGGAGTTGAACCAATAGGTGCTAGATCTTCAGGTTCTTGTGGATCTGGATCTATCATGCGCACTTCTTCAATAGTCCTCTTTTTCCCAATCTTCTTTGGTGAATCTTTGCCATTTGGAAGACCTTCAACCACATTTTGATCTTGCAAATGCTTGTAGTTGAGATGAGATAGCCTACTCTCTTCATTTGCATGAGAGTGAAGAGAAAACTCCTTTGAGAGAGGTAAGAAGTGTGAAACTCATAGATTTTTGTCTTATGATTTGCAACTACTTTTGCAATGATTTTCCCTGAAACCATGTGTTGTACTTCAACTTCATTTGGAGAAAAGATCACTCATTTGGGCTCTCCAATATGAGTCATTTGGTACACTGAAAGTATATTTGCTGTGAGAGAAAAAACATAAAGAACATCAGAAAAGTAGCCATGGTCAAGATTGATTCTTCCAATCCCCTGAGAGGAGACTTCTGAATCATTGCTCAACATGATGGAAGGGCCAACTGAGCATTCAAAGTTGGAGAAGAGATATTTGGAGTAATACATATGTCTTATTTCTCCTGAATCTATGATGAATGAAGAATTTGTTGATGCTCTTGCCATGAGGGCATGACATCTCTCTTTGTCCTCAGATCTAGAAGGTTCAGTATCAATATCCTTCTTCCTTGCACATGCAGGCACAGGGAGATTGTTCCTCTCAAGTAACTGAGACATCAAGTCTATAGTCTTCTTCATAAAAGAACTCTCAGGATGAAATCCTCAATGACAATATGTGCACTTGGATCTCTCTTTCTGAGATTGCTTGTTCTTCTTTGAGTTAGAAGCCCCATCTGACTGATATGGAACATCTTTTGGCTTAATTTGTATCATTTGATCTCTTTTCAAAAAAAAAAAAAATTATTTCCCTTTGCATTCGCTCTTTTGGTTTCAGTAGTTGTAAGGGCCGAATCCAACTTTGGTTTGATCATTCCCATGGAGATTAACTTCTCCTCATCTTGAGTAAGAGATTGAATGAAGTCATCAAGCGAGGGAAACTTCTATTTTGGAATGGACATATTAGTTGACTAAAATGTGGAGACAAAAACTGAGAAGTTTGGCCCCAATTTAGAGAGAATGGCAAGAATGAGTTGTTTGTATTCTTTCACTATGTCATATCTTTTCAACTGAGAAATCAATATTTTGAACTTGGTTAAGAATGCAATGATGGATTCGAAGCTTTCAAGATTCAAAGAGATGATTTCATTCTCTAATTTATGACCTTTCAAATCATCTTTTTGTCCAAAGAGGGATTTGAGCTTGTCTCAAACCTCTTTTGGAGATGTTAGATCGATGACATGGAAGTGAAGATCTTCATAAATTGAGAAAAGAAGTAAGCCTACTAGTTCATCAAGCTTATATAAGTACTTGGATTTCTCTACTGCACTGAGTGGTTCAACCATAGTTCCATTTAGTATCTTGGTGAAGATCTTGGAACTCATGAAGAGAGCCATCTTAGATTTCCATTCGACATATTTGGAAGAGGTGAGTTTTATATCCATCTGAACAGTGAAGGCCTAATTGAAGAAGAATTCAAATGGATGAATAAACCTACAAAAAAGAAGAGTTTCGTTTATGGACATTTGCTACACTTCGAATGAACACTACCTTATGACACCTGAGCACATGACTAAGTCCTTCACACCTGGATAGACCTCACTGGATTGCTCCAGTGAATTCAAGGTAATAGTACCAGGCTTTGCTGTGGAAACTCAGAGGCTTCTGGTGCCCAGTGAAAGATAGCTACTCAAAGAAATGCTGCAACTGCTGCAATGGCTTCAATTCGAATAGCTGCTCAAATAAATGTTACAACTGCTGCAATGGCTTCAATTCTAATAGTTGCTGACTACTCTGATACCATTTGATAATCTGCAGTAGGATCTAATAGCTGTAAAAATCCTCACACAAACTCTCAATAAGTTGCAAATAAGAAGAGAAGAATGCACTCAATAATCACTCGTGAACACAGAAAATGGATAATAGAAGTATCATACATCAACCATGAGCTAGCACGGTGAATAATGAATACAATAATACAATACATGTGTAGAGAATTCAAATTAACCAAGGAGGTCATTCGAATCATGCTCAAAGTCTAGCTTGGACAACATTGGAGACATCATTCAGTTAGTAGTATCAGTCATAAATGGTAATAGTCAGTCAAGTGAGTCTAACAGAACCATCTAGGCATAAATCAGGGGATGAAGACTCCAAGGAGGGCACATGAGGTTGTCAAAAGATCAATTCGCACTCCAAATCTAGCTAACTAGGAGCTATAGGTAGTTAACATTAGAAATCAGTGGAAGAACAGCTCAATCAATGCACTAACTGACTGTCAGACTCCTGGTAGGTGAGATAAGGCACTCTAACTGAATGATAACTGGTGGTAGGTGAGAAAAGGCGCACATGTCATGCAGAAGAGTCAAATAGGGTGCATCAGGTAAGTAGGAGGGCTATTAGGGGCTGAAGACAGACTCTAGGGAGATGAAAATAGGCTCTAGGTGCTAGGAGGACCACCAAGATGATGACTGGATGCATGCATTTGCATGCAAATTCATGCAAATTACTGGATGCATGCAGACATGCAAATATGAAAAATGATGGTGAGAATATTCCAACAATAATTGTATGTTTCATATATGTTTCTATATAAAACCTTATTTGATTTTGTTTACCACCCCGAGATAACCATAAGTGAAACTATTTCGTGTGGAATTCTAAGTCACAATATATCTAAGAGACGAGGATACGTCACAAAAAAAGAATGAGTAAAGAAGTTGAATAAGAGTGAAAACTACAGTAAAAAAGAGCAGAAGAATAATTATGCAACATAACTAAGATAGGAACAAAATAATTGCACGATCCAATAATAAGTATAATGAACAATAATGTTACAATGGAGAGAATCCAAATCACACAGGAGAATTCAAACCTCAGTTGGTCTAGCATAGGGATTATCACCACTGGAGTGCTCAAGAAGACTCAAACTCAACTCAACTGAACCTAAACTCAACTAACTGAAGTCAATTAGTTAAATGACCAAGGAGGGCGCAATAGTGAGTTTTTCATGCATTTCAATCAGAAATGGGATCATGAGGCCACAATTAGTGGCATCCAGAGCTCTAACCCCCCAAAAGAGTCGGCTAACTTAGGTGGACTGCACTGGAACACTCAGTTGGTTCCTATAAACTAGGGAACTGACTGAAGTGGTCTGAAAATGATGCATGCAGGGCTCAGAAGGTGGTATATGGATCCTGGATGACATCTACACACCACTAGGGGGAAATGACATCATCAAAAACTAGGAAAAATAAATAATTCTATGTAGGATAAGGATGGAATATTGAAATATGCTAACACCTCCCCTTAATCCATACTTTTTCATCCTAGGCCCTAGTTACTAAGATCAAAGGTCACCCATAAAATCAAATAAATGATAAAAAAGAACTGTCCATGAACCAAGGAAATGGGGAAAAAAATCATGGGAAAAATACCCCCCCTAAAAAAGAACAACAGTAGGGAACTCAAAGAACCTTCATACTAAGCAGAGAAGGAAAAAACATTCCTCAATGAAAGCCTTTGCAAAAATATTGGCAAGATGCTCCTTTGTAGGATAGCAATGTAGGTTCTAGATCTAGATCTGGATCTAGATCTGGATATGGATCTACTCCTCTGATGTACCTCCCACTTTGTAGAAGTTGTATTTTCCAAAACAAGTCTTTCAGGAACTCTTCTTGCTACTAGCGCAAATCGCTCACTGTGTTCCAAATCATGAACCTTTGAGTACCTTTTTTTAAACAACCGATATTTGTACTAGGTTGTAGATCTCCCATGGCAAGTATCTCCAAGATATTGTGGATCAAACCCCACCATCATGTAGCACCTCTCTGAGAGAAGTGGATCTGCATGACATAGTGCAAGTTTTTCATGATACTGAGATCTAGTGGTTATATGGTCAGATGGAACCCCAATTGTGTTCCCAGCAACTACAAGGAATTTGTGAGGCCATATTGGCCTTGGATGTGGATTGGGAGCATGTGTTGGATCTGGATTTGAATCTGAATCTCCTTGAACTTTATTCTCAACATCAAGATCTTGATCCTCATATTCATTAGAAGATATATCACTTTATATTCATCAAATTCCAATGGGGTAGGCAGAGAGTATGAAAAAAAATGGGAGAATTCATATGCCTTGGAGGCATGGTTTGCAAACCCTATCGCTATAATCTTCCTAGTAGGGATCTCTGCAATCTCAACTATGCCAGGACCAAATACCACTTTCTTTGGTGAGCCTGTGTGAGTCATATGATATACATACAACAAATTTGCTGACAAAGAAGGCAAATCTCTTATGTTTTTCCTTCTTGGAGATGGAGTCTCCTTCTAATGGACTTGAATTGGAATTCTGCTTGGGTTCATATGGCCTCTTATCCTTTCCCTTTTGCTTCCCCTTCCCATTCACACTTTTTTCTTCTCCATCCATAAGAACTTGATCTTTGGAGGCCTTCAAGGTGCCCATCTAGATCAACTTCTCTTGTTCTTGGATGAGAGATTCCGTGAAAACATCTAAGGAAGGAATCTTCCAACTAGGGATTGACATTCGCCCATAATGGAAGGTAGAGACAAATATGGAGAACTCAGGACCTAGCTTGCTTAGAATGGATAACACCAACTGCTCATCCATCTTCTCAATGCCACACTGCTTGCATTGCATAATGAGAGATTTGAATTTTGAAAAGAACTGCTAAATGGTCTCGAAACTACTCGGTTGTAGAGAAATCAAATCATTTTCCAGAATATGGCCTCTTAGCTCATCTTGTTTGTCAAAGAGGGTCTCTAACTTCAACCATAATTCTCTTAGAGTCTTCAATACTTCGAGGTGGAAGAGTAGATATTTGGAAATATGAATACACATGAAACCAAATGCTTCATCCAATCTATTCAGATACTTGGTTTTCTCCATAGATGATTGTGGTTCGAGATCCTTCCCCATTGTCACCCTATATAGTGATTTGTTGCGCAATACCATTTGCATATCAACCCTCTAATCAAGGAAATTGAAGGGTGTCAGGATCCTGGGAGAGAGAGGTGAGTTTGAATTGTCCATTACAACTGCTGGAGCAAATACAAGGTGAAAATTACTACTTCTGCAGCAAAACTACTGCAACTGCAGAAAACTGCTGCAACTATAGAAAACTGCTGCAACACTCAAAAAATTTGAATAACCTACAAAAAACTCTTAATAATGGAGGTAGACTAATGCTAAGCACTACTTTAGGATAGTAGGCACTTTTATCTAGATCCTTCACACCTGGATAGACCTCATTGGATTTCTCCAACGAATTCAATGCAATGGCACCAGGATTTGTTGCGGAAATCTAGAGGATTTTGGTGCACTACCAAAAGCAACTACTCAAACTATTCGCTCAATGGCTTTGATACCATTTGAAATTCTAATTCATAGCAGATCTAAGAGCTGAGGATACTTCACAAAGAAAGAATGAGCAAAAAAGTTGAATAAGAGTGAAAACTATAGTAAAAAAGAGCAGAAGAATAATTATGCAATAGAACTCAGATAGGAGCAAAATAATTACACATGATCCAATAATTAGTATAATGAACAATAATATTACAATGGAGAGAATTCAAATCAAACAGGAGAATTCAAACCTCATTTGGTATAGCATAGCGATTATCACCACTAGAGTGGTCCAGAAGACTCAAACTCAAATGAACTGAACCTAAGCTCAGTTAACTGAAGTCAAAATCAGTTAACTAACTAAGTAGGGCGCAATAGTGAGTTTTTCATGCATGTCAATAAAAAATGGGTGCATGAGGCCACAATTAGTGGCATCCATAGCTCTAACCCCCCACAAGAGTCAGCTAACTTACGTGGACTACACTGGAACACTCAGTTGGTTCGTATAAAATAGGGAACTGACTGAAGTGGTCCTAAAATGATGCATGCAGGACTCAAAAGGAGGTAGATGGATCCTGGATGACATCTGCACACCACTAGGGGGAAATGACATCATCAACAACTAGGAAAAATAAATAATGCTAGGTAGGATAAGGATGGAGTATTGAAATATGCTAACAGTTAGTAGAAAAATACCCCTGCAACTTCTACAACCAATCCCTGCTAAGTAATAGACCATAATCCTCAACAGTATCTACCACAATAATATATGTTATTTGGTATACTTTGGGGTTGGATGCTAATATAATTAGGACATCCTTTAACTTCCATATTACTCTCAGGTCATACCTATCTAATTGGATAATGCAGGTGGAACACTTGGTTGGAATTGCATTAATATTTTGACAATTTAAAAAGGGAATTACATTAGATGGGGCCCTTGTATCTGCTAGACAATTGTGTACATTATGATTAAAGACTTCAAATGTCATAAAAAATGTGGGTGTTTGTGACTGTAGATAGGGTTTTCACCCCAGCTTGTGCAAATGAGCACCTACTAAGGAGAAGGGCCTCCTTAGTAGCAGTTTAGAAAATACAGTAAATAAAAGACAGTACAGTAAAATAGTAAACTACTCTAAGCATGTGCATAAACAGAAAAGACAAGATAATAAAATGTTTTTTGTGATGATTATACCTCCAATGTGAAGGTTGATGAAGCCTTTGCAGCAGTCCAAGGGGGTTGCTTCTAAGCTCCAATGTTGCTCCTTCCTCTTTCTCCAAAGGGTTTTGGAAATGGGCCAAAGGGGCACTCAAGTGTGAAAGTAGCTCAAGGGGGAGATAGGGTTTCAGGAGTGATTTTGGCAGAGTAAGGATATAGATGATTGTGGATATGAAATGAGGGGCTTCCATCACCTATTTATAGGTTTTTAGTGGTGGAGTGTTGGCCCATGGTTTTGGGCACCATATGGTTTAGGCCAGCTGTATAGGGTTTTTGCTTCATTTTTCCCTCTTTTTCCTCTTTTTTGTATTTTTATTCCCTTTTTAGAGGGTTTTTTTATTTTGGAGGAATTTTGGATTATTTTGGGGAAAAAGGGGGTTTTTTGGCCTTTTGGAGGCTTTTTAATGGGATTTTAGGGTTTTGGAGGCAAATATGGTAGGAAATATGGACAAATGAGTCATGCAATGGGGTAGATGAGGTAGTGAGCATTTTTTGAGTGTTAACAAATTGCCCCCTGATGTGTGAGGGCAGGAGCTCATCGTATGGCTGATAGACATCATAAGTCTTTTATGGTTTTCTTGGGGTGTGGAGAGGAGAAGGAACGAACTAGAGCTAGGAACAATGGTCCCAAACAAACTGCAAAAACTGAAAGTACATGACCTCAATAATGAATGAGGAATAATCTAAACATATGGACGAGGTGGGCATTCCCATGCTCGTATCAAGATATGGAACAATAATAACAATGGGGTCCAAAATATGGGGACCTGAAATATACATGGCCTCAACAGAGGAAGAATCTCAATATATGGACGAGTGGGCATACCCATGCTTGTATCAAGATACATAAAAAATAACTGTGAGGCCCAAAAAATGGGGGCCTAAAGGATACATAGAGAACCACTATGTACATCATAAGGGTCCAGAGGGGACACAAATCTGGGACATACTGATGGGTTGACCATGTTTGAGCTGAAGAGCTGATACACTGGAATAACAATAGTGCTGCTAAATGTGGTACCAGAGGAACTGATGAGCTGCTAGATCATAGTGATGAGGAGTCATACCCTCAATGGTACACTGAACTGGAACTGAACTGGGTACTCAAGGAAGCATATAACTGGATGGCTTCCAAATAAAATCACCAATGCAACCTGGACATCCACGGGAACATATAACTGGGCTTTCCGAAGTGACTCACCAATGTGCTAGAGTCGGAGGAAATCTGGGGTCTTCGACCAATAAATGAAGGGATATATACCCTGCGTGATTCTCAACGATGCGATCAAGGTGTTGAAAGTCGAGCATGTGAGAAACAACCACTCAAAGAGGCACTAATGACTCCTCTCAAAATGGTCCATAGGCACGCACCACAGATGGTGATGAGTCCAAGGCACAAGGACCTCTGGGTCTATCCTCTGGAATAGATGGGCTATCGTCGACAGAGGGAGACCTGCAACTAGCAAGGCAATGATGTTTCCTTGATAGGAGCATGAGGGGGAGAACCGGAGTGTGAGAGTACTGATGGTAGGACTGACATACTGTGGGGGTAGGGAATAAATGGGCAAGTAGAGTGGGTGGACTCAAACTTCCTTTGTTCAGAGTAGGATGACGGGGGATGATTGGGCAACATATGAAACTGACTGGTGGGAAAGGGATCATAGCTGTAATGGATCAAGGATAGTGACTGGGGTGAGTGATACTCAAGTTGTTGTAAAATGGTAGGAGACTGCAGAATACTCTGAACAAAGGCGACCTTATTGAGGGTGTTGCCGAGATGATCGATCATAGTGCCAAGAGGAACGGGGGGACTTCTTCATGGGTTAAGGAACTAGAAGAGGTGTGTTTAAAATGGTACTATCATGTGCATTTATACGAGCCCAAGATAGTTCATGCTCATGGTTTCTTTCAATTTTAAGGAGTCTGAAAGCGATAAGAAGACTCTGAAATAATGGAATGGTATTGTCCTATGGATTTGTATGAGCCCAAGACAGTTCATGCTCGTGGTTGCTTTCAAATTTAGAGAGTCTGAAAGCGATAAGAAGACTCTAGGGGGTTTCTTTTTCGTGTGTTAGTCTCCAAGGCCCGAAGAAGCATAAAAGGATGCAATGAAGAACTCTTCTAGCTGGTGTGACTGGAGTATTCCTTTTTCATAATTAGTCTACCAGGTCCGGAAAAGGGTTAAACTTATACCAGATAGATGCCCTTTCAGGTACTTTAATGAGCATGAAAGGAAGCAAGATTTCTCGGCGATCTTTTCATTGTTTTAGGAGTCAGAAAAGAGCTTAACAGAAACTCCCTAAGTGCTTTTTTCGTAAAGGACTTGTCCGGCCCGAAAAAGGGATAAAATTATACCAAACAAAAGGAATGGTCAAGCAAGGAGGAAGTGCACAATCAAGGAACATTGATGATGAACAAGAACGAGGGTATGGGGGAACACTGGTGGGCCTCCTTGCGGGATAATGAATGGTGGAAAAATAATGAAATAATTGCAGTATGGAAGGAGTGAATGGCTCATGTAAAAAATGGGGAACAATCCGATGGCAGCCGATGTGGTGCACAAACCGAGGCAGCAAGGTGTCACGACACAATGGTGAAATTGTATCAGGTGAGAGCGAGAAAAGATCTCAAGCATCATCATGAGCTCAGAAAACTGAATCTGGCGATATAAAAAGTGTCAAAAATGGATAACGGTCGATGTACCACATAAACCGAGGCGATAGGGGGCGTTTTGGAAAAAATACCTGAAAAATATGGGGGTGAGAGCGAGAAATGATCTCAAGCATCATCACGGGATTGGAAAAATGAATCTGATGATATAAAATAAATAAAAAAATGGAGAGCAGCCGAAGTGGCACGAAAACCGAGGCAACTAGTGGTGTCTAGAAAAGATGCTCAAAAAACAATGTGGAAAAAATAAGAAAACAAGTCGACCATCATGATGGTCTCGTCATGCTAATTCCAGTGGTGGAAATGGTTCGAAAAATGGACTCAGTAGGGGTTCAGAATGGCCAAAACAAGAAAAAATCAATGGACTATAAATAGTAAGTGGGTCCAATATGACGAGTGTCATTTGGACTTATTGACTTTGACTAGATCAGAGTTGACCAAAACTTAGTTGGTGTTTCTGGACAATCCGACCGACCATTTTCAGATACGAGAGTTACAGGTATTCTGGAAAATTCATACCTGCATTTTTCACTGGGTTCAGGGGGGTAGTGGGTCCTAGGGTATTTTTTGTACAGTCCATGTGGGGTGGACTAGGGGTTTGTGGGGTGGAATCATGGTCGGGGACCGTGGGTTCCAGGGCTGATCACGCAGACAGTGACCATGAGTTTTGGGTCGGGATACGCAGTGTGGTACCGTGAGTTCCGAGGCTGGACTCATGGTTCGGGACCGCAAGTTTGGCTCCTATAGGCGTGGTCCTGGACTGTGACTGTAGCCCAGACGGCCACAGTCAGAAACCACGGCAAGGGGACCTAAAGCTGCGATTAGGATCGAGCTTTTAGGGTTTCCTTGGGGGGGGGGAAGGGTTACTTCTTTGACATGAGTCTGATGAGTTTTCCTTGTGTGATTGATAGGATGCCGTTAGTGTTGTGGCGAGAGTGAGAGGTACCAGATGACATAGTGGATGTCATCCGGAGGGATCGACATGTGCGTTCTACTTTGGGTTTGTGCGGGCTATTGAAGTTCGCACAGGTGCCCATGATGCGTTCAACAATGCTACTGCTGAACCGGTTAGTGAGATTTTGGGAGCCTGACATACAAGCATTGAGGGTGCAAGGAGAGAGGGTGGATCTCACCCTTGCAAATGTATATTTCTTAACGGGGTTTCCCTGTCTGGGTAGGGTGGCTGATACGCAGCCACGAGTATTCGCAGATGTGGATATCAAGGATATGTTGGAGCGGTACTGCGGTCTGGAGGCTAGGGTGCAGAGGAATGCACTCTGGGTGGTGGACCTGTGGGATCCATCAGTACGGGCGATCGCGGCATGCATGGTTCGGGTTTTGGGGTCCCAGTCGCCTGAGAAGGTGTCAAGGGGGCAGATGCAGCTGGTGGAGTGGGTGCTGGATGGTGTATACTATGCCTGGGGCCAGATGTTTCTCACTTGTGTTCAGCAATAGCTGACCTCGGTGAAGGAATCTAGAAAGGGATTCTGTTATGGATCCTTTCTTTGTGCCTTCTTCATGGAGAGGGTACTTACACTGTGGCTACAGGTGCCGATCAGGGCAGCAGGGCCTATGGAGCCGCACATGGTACGGTGGGACAAGATGATGCATCGATGAGGTGGTGGTGAGGTGGGCAGGTATTTCACCCAGGAGCTCTACCTACAGTGGTTGCAGATGCCACTAACACTGGAGGATTATCCATATAGAGAGATGGACTAGACAAGGGATCCAGAGGCACCACGGCCTCCAGGGCAGGCGTGGGGACCAAATGGTATGTGTTGATTTGCTTGATTGTTGTTGATGTCAGGTTTTGTGTATGATAGGTTTGATATATTGATATGCTATTACTGACTGATGGATGATCTGCACATGTTGGCCTGAGACCACCACCAGGACATGTAGCTCACAGGGGGCATGTGGCGATACCATCCCTGCCGAGCCGAGGGGAGGTACGTCGATGGGACACTGAGGCGACGCTGGATGCTGTACGGACGCTTCTCGATCATTTGATAGTTGGAGTGACTGATGATGGGTGGTGGGACGTGGATCCCGAGGTGATTCAGGACTGTCTGAGGGCGACACGGGAGTTACAATCGATCACAATCCGGGTGGCCATTTTGGCGGATAGGGTCGGGCACAAGAGCTTGCAGGGGATGAGGAGCTGTCGGAGGAGGAGCAGGGTGAGGACTCGGAGGTAGCTGATGTAGGCAGTGACAGAGGGTATGACTCTCAATAGGGAGTGCAGGGGACTCCCCCCCGATTTTGTAGCTACGGCATGTATTCTATGTGGCCTATTCATGTATATATATTTTTTTGTATAGCTGAGTACGGGGGTACTCAAGACATGTGTAGCACATTGACATTTATTTTTCAATATATATATATATGCACATGGATGCACCTTTTTGCGATGATGATTTAGTGTACGCACGTGGATGCGCTTATGGTTTGTTATATATTTCTACTGCATGTGGATGCAAGTAGTGTAGGATGATGGGCACGTGGATGCCCCTTGTGTAATTTATGTTATGTATTGCACATGGATGCAACATTATGTATGTAGGATAGGCAAGTGGATGCCCCTGTATAGTAATGTGTTTTTGGTATTGCACATGGAAGCAAGTATTTATGTGATGATAGGAACGTGGATGCCCCTTGTTGTAAATGTAATCTTTTTGGGTTTTGATATATTTTTGATGAGATGATATGGGATGATAATGCATGATGGATGTTTTACATGGTGTGATTGATATGCCAATCTAGGATGTTGTTAGCCATTTAATCTGCGACACTATTATGATCTCTTGGGACATGGGTGAATGTTATGGATTCAAATTGTCAGCTGAGTTGTTTTGTGCGTAGGAATTTTCTAAAGAGGTAGGGATCACGCACCTGGTAGCAGTTGTTGAGCTGGGAGACAAGTAGCTAGGAGTCAAGAAACACGTGAAGGTGACATATGCCCATCTGAAGGGCAGCGGTCAGGAGACCAGTCACAGCATCATACTCCGCCTGGTTATTGGTAGCAGCGCCTATACATATTCCATCAAGGTGAATCAATTCATGTGAAGGGGAATATAAGACCCATGCTGCAGAAGCCAGGTTTGGAGACCAGCGGCTTGCTCCATCAGCGAAGCCAATGTAATGATGTGGAAGATGGTCCATCTGTGATCATGCAAAAAGGATGAATGTAAGGTTGTGGTAAAAAAGGTGAAAAACAAAAAGAAAGCAAACTATACAATATGGAACAATGGGGCCACGGGTTTGTTTTAAGGATAAAAGCGTTTAAGATACAACCCATTACGGGGGTTGCGCAAAGGGTCACCTTCTGAATCAGTTAAAATGTATGCCCCATTTCCGAGGTAGGTCTACACGATGTAAGGGACTTGCCACATGGATTCAAACTTTCCTTTACCAGTCTTGTTGTGGGCTTGGTCATAGGCGAGGACGAGGTCCCCTTCACGAAAAGTTCAAGGGTGGACATGTTTGTCGTAACCAGATTTGGAGTGGTTCTTGGTGGCTTCAATGGTCTGGAGGGTGGCACGACGGTCTTCATCAGCTTGTTCTAGTGATAGCAAACGTTGCTCGAGTGGGGAGGTGTCTAGGAGGAGCTCGACGACGATGTGTAACGCAGGTATCTGACACTCAATGGGGAGGACAGACTTTACACAGTGAACTAAATGAAATGGGGTAAAACCGATGGCAGTCTTAGTGGATGTACGGTAAGCCCATAATGCAGGGAAAAACATGTGATGCCAATTGGACTTATGCTGGTCAATAGTATGTTGGAGGATGGTTTTTAAAATTTTGTTAATGGCCTCAACTTGGTCGTTCCCTTGGGGGTAGTAAGCAGAGGAATACTGATGTTCGAACTTTAGTAGGGTGGATAACTCATGCCAAATGGAATCTTCGAAGTGTGAACCATGGTCTAAGACCAACTATTTGGGGACCTCGAATCGAGTGATAATATGGTTAAAAAAGAAACGGGCAGCAATGTTAGCTTTACAATTGAAGGTGGGCATGGCTTCAGCCCATTTGGTGAAGTAGTCGACGGCGACAATGATGTACTTATGGCCGTTGGCGGATGAGGGTTTACATTCCATGAAGTCGATGGCCCACTTACAAAAGGGGCCAACGGTGATGACTGGGTGTAATGGAGCGGGTGGTGTCCGAGCCTTAGGGGCAAAAGGTTGGAAATTATGGCAATGTTTGACCATTGTGATGCAGTCGGTAAAGAGTGTGGGCCAAAAGTATCCCGCGCGGATGACCTTTTGGGCGGTGAACATTCCAGAGAAATGTCCACCGCAGGCACCGCTATGATAGTCATTGAGGACTTGTTAGGCTTCCTCGTGTGTAAGACAATGATGGAGAATCATGTCAACCCCTCGCTGGTAAAGGACATCGCCTAAAAGGAGATATTGAGAGGCCTGGTGACGGATGCGACGGCGTCCATCACGATTTATGTTGGGTTGAAACTTCTGTGTGTGAAGGTATAACAAAATATCACCGTACCATGGGTCCTCGGACGAGATGATGAACAAGTGATTGTCAAGTAACTCATCGAAGATTTGTGAGGACGACAGAAGGGATGGGAGATCGATGATGAGCTGGGCAAGCGCGAGGGCTTTAGTGCTCTTAGGAGTTCTGAAAGTGAGGTCACATTCTTGGAGGATAATTACCCATTTAGCAACGTGACCTTGCAAGAGGCATCGGTTCAAGAGATAGACCATGGGGTTGGAGTCGGCGACAACTATGGTTTGACTGAGTAAAATGTAATGTCACAATTTTTGGACGAAAAAGACCACAGCAAGGGCTAGTTTTTCCTCATACGGGTAACATAGGGGTGGTCCAGACAAGGTCTGGCTAACGTAATAAATGACATGCTCCTGGTGAGTAGCGTCTTCTTGGACAAGGACTCCAAACACGGCATAATTGGATGCTGAGACGTATAGGATGAAGTCTTGAGAGAAATCCGGGGGGGAGATCAGAGGGGCTTGTGTGAGAGCTTTCTTAAGGGCTTCGAATGCATCTTGCACCTAGTCATCCCAAACAAAGGGTATGTGGGTACAAAGTAGTCGTAAGAAACCATGAATGGTGGTGGCATAATCAGGAACGAAGCGTCGGAGAAAATTAGATCTCCCTTGCAGACTCTGGAGCTCCCGGAGCATGCGAGGAGCGGGAAGGTCTATGATGGCTTAGACTTTCAGGGGATCAATAGTGATTCCTTTCTGGGAAACAATGAAACCCAACAACTGGACTGCCAGAATGCAAAAGACACACTTGTGTGGGTTCAAGCGGATTTGATATTTGCGACAACGCAGAAAGATTTGTCGGAGGTCGTTAAGGTGGTCTGATTTTTTCCAAGAATGAGCTGTAAGATCGTCAAGATAGACTAGCAGGATATGGACCAAGTTGTGAAAACAGTAGGTCATGGCCCGCTGGAAGGTGGCACTAGCATTTTTGAGGCCGAAAGGCATGACGCGATAGGAAAAGGTTCCCTAAGGGGTGGTAAAGGTAGTCTTGTACTGATCCTCCTTGCGGATTTGAATTTGGTTGTATCTAGAAAAATCGTCCATGAAAGATAGGACTTCATGCCCCACACACGCATCGATGAGTTGGTTAATAAATGGCATGGGGAAGTTGTCTTTGGGACAGGCTCGGTTTAAATCGCGGAATTTAGTACATACTCTGATGGTGCCTTGTTTCTTGTTAACAGGGATGGGATTAGAAACCCAAGTGGTATATTCAATAGGATAAATGAATCCTGCTTTACGAAGATTCTCAATCTCTACTTTAACAACGGGGAGCTTTGAGGGATTAATGGGGCGTTGTTTTTGGCGAATGGAGGGTACAGCTGGCCATGTGCCAATGTGGTGTTCTATAATAGCGGGGTCGGTACTAGGCATTTTGGTATAGGACCAAGCAAAGACATCACAGAACTCTTGAAAAAGTTTTTTGTACTCCCCGAGCTCATATTCACTATCGGAGGCTCCTAAAGTGATGAGTTCAGGGGCACCTCCTGGGGCAGCGATATCAATTTGGATTGTGGGTGAGATGTTGGCCATGTGACCTTCCTCAAAGGCATCAGGAGTGGGAATGGGATCCTTAAACCAGTCGACTTTGGTGGGAAGGAAATCTTTGGACTCAACCGCAAATTGGGTGGCTGTGGTGGAGGAGGACTCTTCTGGGAGGAAATAGGAACGATGGTGCATGTCTTCCCAGGGATAATCCAGGGCAGTGAGAGCCTCTAGAATCTCCTCATCATTGTGAAAAATTTGATTTTTCAAATCGGTTGATGAGGAAGTGGTAGTCGAAGAGATCATATAGATGGTGTTAATCTCTCCAGATGAGGGTGATACTGGGGGGTGGATCTCCTCAATTGTGGGGGGTGTCGTCTCAAGGTCCAAACTATTCATCTCATAGAGAGTTGCTCTGTAATCTGGGAGATCAGGACAGTGATGTGAGTAATGGCTGTAAATACTGCATATTGCACAAGGGTGGTTGGTACGCAGTGATTTATCACGAGGCTTAGGGGTTGGATCGAGTTGGACAACCGATATGTTGGGGTCGTCGTCAAGCATTTGCATGTGTTCTTGTAATGCAGGTAATTGTGGACATTGATGAGTCGGATGGACAAAATCATCACACAATGAGCATTTGGGAGGAGCATGAAACATGGGGGGTTTTAACTGTTTTGGGTGGGGGTGCAGCAGTGTATGGTTGTGGGCCTCTTGCCCTAGTGTGCTTGATAAGAGGGGGGGGATTCGTAGATGACGAAGGGGTAGTGACACTGAGAGGTGGTTGAATAGTAGTGGCGATGGGTTGCACCGGTTGTAGGATGAAATTCGGTTTCGACGGGGGAACGGGAGGCGAAATATACCACACGGGTAATCCTAAGGTTAACCCAGGGAGGCTGAGAGTAGCCATAACCGGGGCGCTTACTACTTCTGAGGGAGGGAATAGGAAGGGGATTGTGTGGATGGGTGTAACACCAATATGACTGGGTACCAATGGTGGTTTGGGTAATAAGGGTGTTTGATTGTTTGGTGTTTGTGTATTGTGGGAAAGGGTACATAGGTTAGATACTTCGGTTGCTGGTGACGGGGGTGGAATGGATTGGAATGTTGAGGTCATCGACGTATCTAAGTAAATTCCGGTGCCCACAGAGGAAACCAATGAGGTAGATGCACCACAAACAGGTTGTTCAATCATGGGGAGAACATTTTCGGGTGCAATGGGGGCATTGGGATCGTAATAGGTGAGTTGAACGACCTTGACCATGCGTCCGTCATGGGGGAACATCATGGTACGAAAAACGGATGAGGCAACCGCCTGCATGGCATACATGTAGCTATGGCCAAGTAAGAGGTTATAATCAAGTTGGGCATTAATGACCTCTATATCAATGAGCACGGGTTTACTAGCCAACTGGATGGGGACATTAGCTAATAGACCTTGGGGTTGAGCTGACTGGCCATTGTAGGCTCGCAATGCAGTGGTGGACTGCTGGAGAGTAGGGGATCCCAACTTGTGCCAAACGAATGTGGACATAAAGCATGTAGAGGCACCTTCATCGATAATGCACTGATGGATGACAAGATTCTGAACAAAAACATAAACTTGGAATGCTAAAGTGGAAGGCATGCATGGTTCGGATTGGTCCAAATCGAAGGCCATCAGTCGTGAATCATTGGGGTCAATAGCACCAATGGCAGAGAGAAAAGTCTTGTGCTGTGAAGGACAGTTTTTTAAGACTTCTAATGCAGACATGGTTGCGGGAGACTAGGCTAAGTCATCTACAATGTTGTAATTAGACGCAGCGCGAGCATTGGGATTATTGTTGATGCGATGAAGTGGGAAGCGGGCTGCTTTGGAGGTGCCATCTATCGGATCCGGATGTATATGTAACGTTTGATCAGTGGGATGAGCGTCAGTGTTTTTGTCGGCGGTAGGGGCTTCGGGGGTGGAGCCATATTTGTTTCGATGGGTTTGAAGGTTGACATTGGCGGATGACATCATTAACAAGTGATGGGTACCTGAGTCTAACATGGGTTGATCATGAGCGACATAAGTGATCTGCTGTTGTGGTGGTGCATTTCCTTGAGGGGGAACCAATGGCTGAGTGTTCACTACGCCTTGGGTTGGTAAAGGGTTTTGTAACACCAAGGGTTGATGTTGAGGTGGTGGGGGGTTGCGCGGTGCCTGAGGAGCCGCGTGCCCTTGGTGATGGGCATCATCGGTCCAGAGTTGCTGAGCTTGCTCCAAATGTGGGCAAGCATGAGTGTAGTGGCCATAGACCCTGCAAATAGAACAAGGATGGTTTGTTCGCAAATTAGGATTTTTGGCTTGTTTGGGCAGTCGATCAGGGTTTTGGTTGGCAGGTGCCACGTTATTGTTGTTTGGGGGATTGGGAGGTTGACCGCCTTGGTCTGGAGGGGGGTTGTTCCCACGGTTATAGCCTTTGCCACGGTTTTACCAGCCATGTTGGCGCTGGTTGTTTTGGTTCTGCAGCAGATTATGTTGGGCATACACTTGCCCTTGGGTAGCAGGTGGGTTCTGGGGTTGTGCAGGTGCGGGACCATCCTACGGTGGATAATAAGTAGGTTGAGGCGGCACAGGTGATGAAACTTGTGGGGGAATGAAGGATTTGGTCCAAACCCTTTCAAAAGCAAGCAAAGTGATGCATTCGCTCCCCTTGATGGTCTCTTAGATCATGAACCACTATCATCTCATATTGAAGTTGTTGACAAAGAAGTTGCAAATTCTCCACTCATGCACCAACTTTCTTCTCTTTCTGTTCCAGCTCACACTCTAGATATTGAAAAAGGACCTAAAGCCTCTCTTGCAACAAAGTCTATTGGTTTGCATCATGATCACATGATTATTTCAGAGGTAAAATCAGCTGTTGGAGGTAATGCATTCGCTCCTCTCAAGCAATCATCTCTTATTTACTACTATATGATCATTAATTCATGCTTTCAGAAGGTTATTGAAGAATATGGCCATTGCCACCTACTTGGGATAATTTCTCATGCATCTAATGGTTTTGATCTCACCTCTTATGGTTCAAAGGAGATCTCAAGAAACCATTGTCATTCGCTTGGGATAATTTCTCATGCATTTATTGGTTTTGATCTCACCTCTTATGGTTCAAAGGATATCTCAAGAAACCATGATTCAAGTCTTGGATCTAATTTGGATTCTAAGCAATTACTACTTGGTATAATTTCTCATGCATATGATAGTTTTGATCTCACCCCTACTGGTTCAAAGGAGATCTCAAGAAACTATTCTTCAAGCCTTAAATATGATTTGGATTTCAAGCAAACATTATTATTTGATGGTTCTTTTTGGCATGATCTCACCCATGATGGTTTGAAGGAGAAGACAAAAGACTATCTGCATATTCATGTTTTTTATCCTACCTCAGCTGATTTGAATCACAGGTGTTGGCTCGGTTTTGCAACCAAGCTTAGTGCTATGGGCACCTGCTAACTAGTAGCAGCAGTTTCAATAGAAATAAAAACAATAAACTAAATAAACAATACTTTTCATGGATCTAAGCAAGAATCTAATCAAATAATTTAAATATTTCAAAAATCAAGAACAAGAAACATAAGAAATAATTTTTTGTATTGAAAAGTGGGGGGCAAGCAAGTGCTTGCGATATTACCTTCAATGGTGAAGGTTGATGTTGAGCAACTCCCAAGATGAGTAGCTCCAAACTCCAATAGGTCTCTTTCTCCAAGGTTGCTTCAATGGCTAAAAGTGCTCAGGGGAGATTTCAGCAGCATAAGGATGAGATAATGGAAGGATGTGAAATGAGGAGCCCCTACCACCTTTTTATAGGTTTTGGTGGTGAGGAATACCATTTGTGGTTTTGTGGACACCAATGGTATTGAACAACATGGTTTAGGTAATTTTCCCTCCTTTTTCCTTTTTTGAATAAAAATAATATTTTAATTCCCTTTTTAATATTTTTGGGAATTTTGACCCTTTTTGAGGGTTTTTTATGATTTTCTTGGAAAAATAATCTTTTTTAATGGAAAAAGGGGTGTACTAAGGTCTTTTGGTGACCTTTTGTTGGTTTCAGAGGCTCAGATGGTGGAAAAGTGGACAAATGGGTCACGTGAGTAAGGGAATGATCTAGTGAGCACTTTTTAGGTGTTAACAGATTGCCCCCTGATGTGTGAGGGCAGGAGCTCATCGTATGGCCGATAGACATCATAGTTCTTTTGTCCTTTTTCTGGGTTTTAGGGGAGAGAAGAGACCGGTTGGAGACTGGAGCCACGGCCCTTGGAAGCTGCAAAAACAAAAAATATTACATTGCCTCAATATGAATGAGGTATAATCTCTGATAAAGGACGAGGCGGGCATTCCCATGCTCGTATCAAGACATATACAAAACAATTAGTCCCAAGAAGGGGGATCTAATACGTAAAGAAATATACTGGTACATCATAATGGTCCAGAGGGGACATGATTGTGGGATATTCTCATGATCATGGCTGATCTCAATAACTGATACACTGGAATAACTGTTGAACTGCTGAAACTGAAGGTGTCCAACATCTGTATGGACTCAATGACTGTGAGCCATCTCTAGGCAGTATTGTAACTGTATACTCAAGGGAGTATGGAACCTGGGTAAATCTGAATACTGTCGCCATGCGCAGCCCGGATATCTATAGAAAAAGTGTAACTGGTGTTATCCATAGGAAGACTCTCAAATGTGGAGGAGTCAGGAGGTATCCGGGGTCTTCGACTAATAACTGAATGGACCAATACCCTGTGCGAGTCTCAACGATGCGATCAAGGTGTTGAAGTCGAGCATGTGAGAAACAACCATTGGGAGAGGTACTGAGGATTTCTCTCGAAATGATTCGTAGGCACTCATCATAAATGGTAATGAGTCCAAGACACAGGGGCCTCTAGGTCTATCCTCTGGAATCAATGTGGTTGTCGTCGACAGAGGGAGACCAGCAACTAACAAGGCAATGATGTTTCCTTGCTGGGAGCGCGAGGTGTAAACTGAAGTGATGTAGTACTGCTGGTAGGACTGACATACTTGTGGGGATGGGAAATAACTGGGTCAAAAATGGGTAGACTCAAACTTCCTTTGTTCAGAGCAAGATGACGTGGTTGACCTGGCAGTGTAGGGAACTGACTTGTAGGTGTGGGGATCATCTTTTAGGGACTGAAGGGTATGTACTGACTCTGGGGGGGTGAAGCTGATGGTAGCTGTCGAGGGAGTTTCCGGGTGACATACTGCAGAATACTCTGAACAAAGGCGACCAGAATGGGGAAGCTGCTATGTGAGTAGATATGATCTGTCGTGGCGCCAAGAGGCACCCTTCTTCCTTCTTCGTAGTTTTTAATGAGCTCCAAGAAGGGATAAAAGTGTGCTCTGAAATGGTACTGTCTTGTGGATTTTGTGAGCCCAGGATGGCGCATGCTCATGGTTGCTATCATGTTTAGAGAGTCTGAAAGCGGTAAGTGGACTCTATTGGTGTTCTTTTTCGTGGTTTAGTCTCCAAGGCCCAAAAAAGCATAAAATGATGCGGATGGAGAACTCTTCTAGCCGATGTGACTAGAGTATACCTTTTTCGTAATTATTCTACGAGGTCCGGAAAAGGGGTAAACTTATACCAGGTAGACGCCCTTTCAGATACGTTTAGCGAGCATGAAAGGAAGCAAGATTGCTCGGCGATCTTTTCATTGTTTTAGGAGTCAGAAAAGAGCTTAACAGAAACTCCCTAAGTGCCTTTTTCGTAAGAGGGGTTGCTCGGCCCGAAAAAGGGATAAAATTATACCGAACAAAAATGGATTGATGAGGGCGAGAAAAGGTCTCAAGCATCGTCATCTGTGCGGAAAACTGGATCCGGTGACATAAGGATTGTCGAAAATGGAGAACGACCGATGTGGCACGCAAACCGAGGTGACGAGGGGGCGTGGAAAAAATGCCCGGAAAATCTAAAGGTGAGAGCGAGAAATGATCTCAAGCATCATCACGAGCGTGGAAAACTGAATCCGGCGATATAAGACACATCGAAAACGGAGAACGGCCGATGTGGCACGCAAACCGAGGTGACGAGGGGGCGTGGAAAAAAATGCCCGGAAAATCTAAGGGTGAGAGTGAGAAATGGTCTCAAGCATCATCATGGGCACGGAAATATGAATCCGACAGTGCAAATGGTGCGAAAGACGGAGCTCATAAGGACTCCGGAATGGTTAAAGGAAAGAACTAGGTTAAAAAATGGCTACAAATAAAGGTGATCTCACCAAGCGAAGGATGCAGTGGTGGGGAGAAAGGATGACCCGTGGGGGCAAAATAATAGGTGTATCAAATCAACTGAAATATACAAGTGACACGTGACCTCAAAAATGGTTGAGATCACGAATATGAAAAAGTGAGCAGGGTTAATGACCTGCCCCCATGCTATGTGCATGGGGTTTGTGATTATGGATCACATATGTGTTGGTTTGAATGATGGGCTCATTGAGGTGTTGAGATAGAGATGATGGGGAAGGTTCAAAATGATTGATCATGCCCCCTATCCCGGGGTCGAGGTAATCTATTATGCCCCCTAACTCATAGGTGTCAATGTGGTGCAGATGTTGTCTCAGAGAGGGATCAATAGGGCATTGAGCAACTGCTGGCGGGGTGTTATACCATGAGGCTGTGGGTCGTGGTGGCATACTGAAGTGATGATATGATGATGGGGGATTCCCTTTGTGGGGTGGATGCCCCCAGTATCTCCGACGAGGATCACGATGATGATGAGTAGGCAAGGTTTTGGGCCTGCCCCCATGTTGTGGACATGTGGTTTCCTGGTCGATTTGAAAGGGTTGAACCTGTGTGTCAAAGGGATCAATGGAAGGGGCCGACCGGACAGAGGGGTATCCAGTGGAGATCGTATAAATGGTGGGGTCAAGGCCAGGCATTTCGGTATCTGACCAAGTAAAGACATCAGTGAATTCTTGGAACAGTTGTTGGTATTCTCTGATCTCATTTTGGGAGGTTCCTAATGTGATGGTATGAAGGGCACCAAGTGGGTCAGAGATGTCAATGTGGATGACGGGAGAAATATCGGCCATGGGATCCGTTAACCAGTCGATTTTAGTAGGAAGGAAATCCTTGGACTCAACCGCGGATTGGGTAGCGGTGGTGGATGAAGTCTCTTCCAGGAGGAAGTATGGACGATGGTGCATGTCTTCCCCAGGATAATCAAAGGTAGTAGGAGTCTCGAGAACCTGTTCATCATTGCGGGAGCTTTGAGTGGTCAAATCGAGTGATGAGGTAGTGGTAGTCGAAGAGATCATGTAGATGGTGTTAATCTCTCCGGATGAGGATGATGCAGGAGGGTAGATCTCCTCGATAGTAGGGGGTGCCGTCTCTAGGTCCAAATTGTTCATCTCGTAGAGAGCTGCTCTATAGTCTGGGATGTCAGGACAGTTGTGGGAGTAGTGGCCGTAAATACCGCATATCGCACATGGGTGGTTGGTACGCAGTGATTTATCACGAGGCATAGGGTTTGGATCTAGTTTGACCACCGGGATGTTGGGGTCGTCGTCCAACATTTGCATGTGTTCCTGCAATGCAGGTAACTGTGGACACTGATGGGTTGGATGGCCTAACTCATCACACAGCGAGCATTTTGGAGGAGCACGAAATATGGGGGGAGGTTTAACTGCCTTGGGTGGGGGTACCGCAGTGTATGGTTGTGGACCTCTGCCCCCAGTGGGCCTGACGAATGGAGGGGGATTCGTCGACGACGAAGGAGTCGTGATACCGGGAGGTGGTTGGGTAGAAGTGACAATGGGTTGCACCGGTTGCAGGATGACATTTGGTGTCGGTGGGGAAATGGGAGGCGAAATATACCACACGGGTAATCCCAATGTTAACCCGGGGAGACTGAGGGTAGCCATAACCGGAGCGCTTACTACGCCTGAGGGAGGGAATAGAAAGGGGATTGTGTGGATGGGTGTAACTCCAATGTGACTAGGTACCAATGGTTGTTTGGGCAACAAGGAGGGTTGGTTACCGGGTTGTTGTGACAGAGTGCAGAGGTTAGCGACATGGGTCTCCGATGACGGTGGTGGTATGGCCTGGAATGTAGAAGTCATCGACGCGTCAGAGTATAGTCTGGGTCTGACTGAGGAAACGAATGAGGTATTTGCACCGCAAACAGGTTGTTCAACCATGGGGATAACATTTTCAGGTGCAGTGGGGGCCTTGGGATCATAATAGGTGAGTTGGTCCACCTTGACCATGCGTCCCTCATGGGGGAACTGCATGGTACGATAAACGGATGAGGCAACAGCCCGCATGGCATACATGTAACTAAGGCCAAGTAGAAGGTTATAGTCAAGTTGTGCATTGATGACCTCAATGTCAATGAGCACGGTTTTGCCCGCGAGCTGGATGGGGACATTAGGTAAGAGACCCTGGGGTTGTGCCGAATGACCGTCATAGGCTCGCAACGCAGTGGTGGACTGCTGGAGAGTAGGGGATCCCAACTTCTGCCAAACGAATGTAGACATGACGCATGTGGAGGCCCCTTCATCGATAATGCACCGATGGATAACAAGATTCCGAACAGAAACGGAAACTTGGAATGCTAAAGAGGAAGGCAAGCGTGGTTCAGACTGGTCTGAATCGAATGCGATCAGCTGTGAATCATTGGGGTCCATGGCGCCAATGGCAGAGAGCAAAGTTTTGCGCTGCGAAGGACAGTTTTTCAAAACTTCTAAAGCAGACATGGCTGCAAGAGACTGGGCTAAGTCGTCGACAATGTTGTAATTCGGCGCAGCGTGAGCATTAGGATTATTGTTGATGCGATGAAATGGGAAGCGAGGTGCTTTGGAAGCGCCATCAAGTGGAGCCGGAGGTGTACGTAACGTTTGATCTGTGGGATTAACGTTAGTGTTTTTGTCGACGGGAGGGGCTTCAGAGGTGGAGCCATATTGGTTCCGACGAGTTTGGAGGTTGGCAGCGGCAGTCGACATCATCAACAAATGGTGAGTACCTGAATCGAACATGGGTTGATCAGGGGCTGCATAAGTGATCTGCTGTGGTGGCACGTTGCCCTGAGGGGGGGCTAACGGCTGAGTGTTCACTACACCCTGGTTTGGAAAGGGGTTTTGCAGCACCAAGGGTTGATGTTGAGGTGGTGGAGGGTTGGGTGGCGGCTGAGGAGCCGCTTGCCCTTGACGATGTGCATCGTCGGTCCAGAGTTGCCGAGCTCGCTCCAAATGTGGGAAAGAATGCGTGTAATGACCATAGACTCCGCAGATAGAACAAGGGTGGTTTGTTCTGAGGTTATTATTTCTAGGATGCTTAGGATTCCGATCCGGATTGCGGTTGGGAGGAGCAGCATTGTTATTCTGCGGAGGATTGGGAGGTGGAGGACCTTGCTGATGTTGTTGGTTATTACCGTGGTTATGACCTATACCACGGTTCTGTTGCGCACCTTGGTTGCGCTGGTTATTTTGGTATTGGGGCTGATGTTGTTGTGCGTACACATGCCCTTGAGCATTGGGGGGATTCTGGGGAGCCGCAGGTGCGGGAGCAGGTTGCGGTGGGTAGTATGCAGGTGGAGCTGGAGGTGGTCCAGTTGCCTATTGGGGTTGTTGGTACCCCTGAGCTGGTGGAGGTGTGAGGTTAGCTGGTGCAACCGGTTGTGGGTAATGCATGGGCTGTTGTGGGAACTGCATGGGGGTCTGTACCGTAGGTTGAGCATAGTATGTAGGAGGTACATATGCTGATGGCGCTTGGCCATAACAATGTTGTGGACAAGAGGGTCCATGAACGTGATGGGTCTGGTTTGTTGGAGCATAAGAAGTTGTCGCTCCGGAACTCAATGTAGCCCTAAAAAGGTCTGGGGCGGGCATGGTGCTCACCATACTGAAAGGTTTTGCTTGCGGTGTAATTTGGCCAATAATGCCATCAGCGGCATGTGATGCCCCCGGTGTGTCACCGCGTGCGGAGTCACCTCGTGGTGCGTCAGGTATGATGGTGTATAGGTAACCTGATTGGGCATAGATAAGATCAAACTGTTGGGCCTTAAGGATGGCCTCCTCCTCAGACTGGGGTCTTTCAGATGCTACATCCTTCGCAATGAGAGGGAGGAGGGATTTAAGGAACCAGTCTAAAAAGATTCGGTCGTCTAATTTGATCTTGCATAGGCTTCGGCGCCGCCGCCAATCATGAATATGGTCAGTGATATGCGTGGCCGTGTTTTGTCTGCAAGACAGTAGGATCTCGACGCCCGCATCATAGCGGACTGGTAGCTGAAAGAACTGCAGGAAGGTCGAGGCAAGGGAGGTAAATGTGGAATGCGTCCCATGGGGTTGCTCGATATACCATTTGGCTGCAGAGCCAGTGAAGGTGCGCTGTAATAAACGGAGGCGGACAGAGTCGTCCACTATGGAGTTGGAGGAACACCATAAATGGAAGGACATGATGTGGTTCTGGGGGTCTTCTCCGGCCTTTCCCTCAAACTTAGGGATGTCAGAGGGAAGCTTAGTGGGCATATGGGGCCAAGCAGGATCATGCCTGATGGGGTCATTTGTGAGCCTAGCTAAATCTGGCAGGTTGAGACTTGCCATGTATGGTAGACTAGCGGATGTGGTGACCGGAACCGGGACCTGCCTAGCCATTGTGGTATGGTGTAGGGGTCCAATAGCGCCTATAGGTATGCTAGATATGGAGGGTATGTGCCCTCCAAAAGGTGTGGCCTGATATGGGTTAGCACTCCCAAGTGCAACTTGGGTTACACTTGGGTTGGGAATCGCACTAGGGATTCCTGGTATAGCACTACCGAGTGTAACATGGGTTACACTTGGGTTAGGAATCGCACTAGGGATTCCTGGGATAGCATTCCCAAGTGCAACAGGAGTTACACTTGGGTTAGGAATCGTACTAGGGATTCCTGGGATAGGGTTTGTGGAAACCGAAGGGGGTATGACCCCCATGTTGGGCATGCCCATGACAGGTGGTGGTCCTGTGTTAGGCATTCCTGAATGTGGAGTGTTACCCATGTTGGGTATACCCAAGGGGGTGGCTGTTGCCGTTGATGGTACTACCGCAGAAGGGTCTGCGGATGTCTGACCTATGGTTAACGTATATAGTGGATCAACTGGTGTTCCAGACATAATTGTGGTTGGTGGTAACTCTGTGGGGTTCTCGGATTCTACCTCCAAATCAAAGGTGAAGTGGGGTATGTCAGAATCGGATGACCGTCTAGATGATCGACGATGTGTCGAATCAAGGGATAATTCTCTGCGTCCGTGACGTGGAGAGCCAAGTGGACTAAACTCTGGGAGTTCGCCCTGTAGACGACGAGAACGTCTAGAATTCTCAATGGTGAGAATATGTTTTTTATTTAAAAATTGTTTTAAGTATCAGGTGGTGATATATATGTAAAAGACTCAAAAACCCTAATGCAACCAAGGGTGCAAAAAGGGGAGTGAAAAAAGAAGGCTCACAGGCCAAAAAATCAATCCTCAAAAAATGCACTTATTCTAGCAGCTGTGCTACAATATGTGGAGGAATGCAACAACCGGTCAGAATACCAACATGCAAACGGCTCCTAGAAAAAATAGGTGTAACTAGACTCAAAAGGTGGTAAAGATCATGCAAACACCTAATCTAAAAGTATTGTGACTCAAACAGACGATATCCCCTGCAAGGTGATGAAATCCAAGTCAGACAATATGAATGTAGAGACAACGGCTAGATATACCCCTACCGGGAGGGACACCGGGTAATCAATCCTAAAAAGACAGGCTACTAGGATACTCCGTTCATGACGCATCGAGAAAAGGTAAATCTGCCGTTTGGTCCTTTGATCGCAATATCCCAATACAGGGATATCCCGAGAACTGCGAATGGTATCCCTTCTGTTACTGAATGGGTTTCGGTATCCCACTCAGGCTTCCGGAACCATCCTCGCGACTTCAACCCTCCTAGGGGAGAGGCCTTCCCACAAACCGGTTGTGACCGCGCCAAAAAGTACTAAGAGATTTTAGCTCCCTAATTGGACAACTTCTATGTCTCAGATGTATGAACTGAGGGGTGTTATTGGAACACCTATCCCCCCAATACTACCTAGCTACAAGAATTCTTTTCGTGTTCCCCAAGTGGGGTTAAGAGTGTGTTCAAGTTAGGGTAAGTTTTAAGTCTTAGTTCAATTAAGTGATCGTGTGAGTGCACGTGAGGTGTTGTAAACTGAACTTGGAAAAATTAAATGCTTTTAAGGGAAATTTTCAAAAAATAAAGGACTTTTCGAAAATACAAAGCAAATATCTAAGACTTTTTCACTAAAAGGAATTAATATGCTTTTTCAAAAAATAACTCAAAAAATAAAAGATTTATTGGATTTATGAAAGCAAATAATAAACTCCTTTTTAAAAGAAATAAATGGATTTCTTCGTTTCAATAAAAATTGCTAAGGGCAAGATTCTAAAGAAGTAAACAAGAAAAAATTTGAATCTAGATAAAGAATGCAAAATGAGTCTTCCTTTCACTTTCTTGAAAACTTTTAAAAGGATTTCTAGGTATGCACTTTTAAATAGTAAAAAAAATTTTTAAATCTGTAAACCATGCAGAATTTAGTACTGTAAAAAAAAAAAAAATGTGCTATGGGCAGAAAGTACAGTAAAAAATATTTTTCAAAATCGGGATGGCCGAATGAAAAAATTCAGCCGCGCGGGTTTTGGACGAACAGCCGCGATGGGCCGCGCGGGTTTTGGCAGCACAGTCGCGATGGACCGCGCGGGTTTTGGCCGCAGAGTCGCGATGGATCGCGCGGGTTTTGGCCGCACAGTCGCGATGAGCCGCGCAGGTTTTGGCCGCACAGCCGCGATGAGCCGCGCAGGTTTTGGCTGTACAGCCGCGATGAGCAGCGCGGAAAAATACAGAAAAGTCGCGATGGACCGCGCGACTGTCTGTAAAAAATCCGCGATGGACCGCGCGGAAAAAGGCCGAAAAGTCGCGATGGACCGCGCGACTGTCTGTAAAAAATCCGCGAGGCGGAAGCCGTGCACGGAAACCGAGAAACGAACCCGAAAATTGAAAATTTCGGACTGTTTATGGGGCCAAATCTCAGAACAGCAATGGATCTGCTGTCTAAGATGGTAGATCTATGGATCTAAAGGTTAAAAATTCATAAAAACTAAGATTTAATGGCAAAGCTAGAGATCTAAAGTTCAAACCAAAGCGGAGTCGCCAAAAACTGTTGGCTCGGTTTTGCAACCAAGCTTAGTGCTATGGGCACCTGCTAACCAGTAGCAGCAGTTTCAATAGAAATAAAAACAATAAACTAAATAAACAATACTTTTCATGGATCTAAGCAAGAATCTAATCAAATAATTTAAATATTTCAAAAATCAAGAACAAGAAACATAAGAAATAATTTTTTGTATTGAAAAGTGGGGGGCAAGCAAGTGCTTGCGATATTACCTTCAATGGTGAAGGTTGATGTTGAGCAACTCCCAAGATGAGTAGCTCCAAACTCCAATAGGTCTCTTTCTCCAAGGTTACTTCAATGGCTAAAAGTGCTCAGGGGAGATTTCAGCAGCATAAGGATGAGATAATGGAAGGATGTGAAATGAGGAGCCCCTACCACCTTTTTATAGGTTTTGGTGGTGAGGAATACCATTTGTGGTTTTGTGGACACCAATGGTATTGACCAACATGGTTTAGGTAATTTTCCCTCCTTTTTCCTTTTTTGAATAAAAATAATATTTTAATTCCCTTTTTAATATTTTTGGGAATTTGGACCCTTTTTGAGGGTTTTTTATGATTTTCTTGGAAAAATAATCTTTTTTAATGGAAAAAGGGGTGTACTAAGGTCTTTTGGTGACCTTTTGTTGGTTTCAGAGGCTCAGATGGTGGAAAAGTGGACAAATGGGTCATGTGAGTAAGGGAATGAGCTAGTGAGCACTTTTTAGGTGTTAACAACAGGTTCAAGTATCACTCTCATACTTTGGGATTTGTTCTCATCACATTCGATCTAAAGAGCAAGTACAAGCACATGCTTGTTGAGCATGATCCACTTCTTCCCAAGAAGAAGATACCTCTAGACATATGACCAAGCATCACACCTGCTTGAGTTTGGAGCATTTATTTTTTATGTGTGCCTTACAGTCTGTTTTGAGGGGGGGGTATTTTTTCCATGAAATTTTCCCCACTTCTTTGGTTTATTGACTGTTATTATTGTAAAATCTCAAGCACAGTTGAATCTAGCTACTGTGGATTCCTCACTGGTGAAAGATTGCACAACATTTGCAAGAATTAGCATAAAAAATTTAAATGAATGAAGAACAATTACACATGAAATGGTGAATAATGTCAATATTATTAACTGTCCAACCTTAACAAAGGTTAAGAACACCCATATATACAAATCTGGAAGAATTCGAATCCATCTGGAGTGTTCACACTGATCTAGCTTAGAAAAAGCTCAAACCCCCCTAGGTTGACCAAAATATCCCAAACCATCCCAAACTGGTTCGAATCTGCAGTGTGAATGCTGGGAATGACTGGACAGGCGCATGTGACCTCACACATGTGAAGAAACTGGTTGGTTAGAGGTTTGGAGTCTAAAATTGGTCAAAAATGTGACAAAACAAGGCAAGATTGTCCACAAAGAGAGCAAATGCGCCCTAGGTAGAAGAGAAGCATGCTAAGTGCATTAAATGACCTGAGGAGGGCGCTCTAGGCATGCTGAGTGCATTAATTGCCCTGGGGAGCGCTCCACTTAGCTGGTTTGACTCAGCACTTGTTCACATTTGCCATCTAGTTCATGATAATTGACCATTTAGTAGCTAAACAACTTAGGGATGTAATCATTAATCACTTGGGCTAATTAATCATCATTAATAAATGATTAATGTACATAGGTGGAAAAATGTTCTAACACCCCCCCTTAAGCTAGACTTAGTGAAATATCAAAAATTAAGGCCTTGGCAACTAGGCTCAAGTCACCTTTTACATCATAAAATTTATTTGTCCATGTAACCAAGGTAAGGAGGAAAACCACATGGGAAATAAAACCTCCCCTCTAAAATGGACATGTGGCATATATCAAAATACACCAATCATCACCATGCATCACTCACCCCAAGCAAAGATCTAAGGTGAGTGAAGGTCTTCTCGGTAAAACACTTGGTGAAGATATCAGCAGTTTGCTCACTGGATGGGCAATACTGCAATGCTATGATCCGGTCATGCACCAAACCCCGAATGTAATGCATGTGTATCTCTATGTGCTTGGTCCTCTGTCTCTGTACTGGATCGGTAGAAATCTTGATTGTACTTTGATTATCACACCAAAGAATAGTGGGTGAATCAAAGACAATCCCGAACTCTGCAAGAATACCTTGCAACCAAACACATTGTGTGGCTGCATTGACTGCTCCCCTGTACTCGGCCTCAGCTGAAGATAAGGAAATAGTGCTTTGTTTCTTGCTTGACCAGCATATAGGTCCATGTGCAAGCATAAAGACATAACCGGAAGTTGACTTCCGATCAATACAATCACCGGCCCAATCAGAATCTGTAAATCCTACTAGTTCAAGGGATGAACCAGCAGCATAATGGATACCAAAAGACTTAGTACCCTGAACATAATGAAGGATCCTCTTGGCTGCCTTCCAATGGATCTCATGAGGCTCTTGCATGTGCCTTGCAACAGCCCCAACAGCATATGACAAATCTGGTCTAGAATGAGTAAGATATAGCAAACTCCCAACAAGTTGCCTATACAACGAACTGTCAACTAGTGGTGAAGAACCCCATTCTGTAAGATTAACTCCTGAAAGAAATGGAAATTTTGCAGACTTACATTCAGCCATCTTAAATTTCTGCAGCAAATCTGAAGCATGCCTTGACTGACATACAGAAATTCCATTCACAGATTGATCAATCTCCAAACCCAGAAATTGTTTTAGCAATCCTAGATCGGTCATGGAGAATGCACTGTGCAATGCTCTCTTAACTGAGTCAAGTTCTTTGGTGCAGCTACCAGTGATCAAAAGATCATCAACATACAGTACAATAATCAATATCAGATCACTAACATGCTGCATATACACATTTGGATCAGACTTACACCTCTCAAACCCCAAAGATAGCAGAAAATTGTCCATTTTTGCATACCATGCTCTAGGAGCTTGCTTGAGCCCATAGAGTGATTTGTTCAACCTGCAAACAAGTGTATGATCAGAAATAAAACCTTCAGGCTGCTGCATATAAATCTCCTCATTCAGATCCCCATGAAGAAAGGCACTTTTTACATCCATGTGATGAATCTCCCATCGCTTGGAAGCCCCAATTGCCAAAACTAGTCTTATGGAGTCCATCTTTGCCACCGGTGCAAATGTCTCTGTATAGTCCACTCCTTGGACCTGAGAGTAACCCTTAGCTACCAACCTGGCCTTATACTTCAGATCAGAGCAATCAGATCCAATTTTGGTTCTATAAATCCACTTGCATTGCACTAGTTTCCTCTTGGGAGGAAGAGGGACCAAATCCCAAGTTTTGTTCTCATGGAGTGAGTTCATCTCCTCTTGCATGGCTGATTGCCACCTTGGGTCTGTACATGCTTCTGAATATGACATTGGATCAGATCCAACCATCAAATAACATGCCTCACTCAGATCAGAATTATTATATGCAAAGGAATTGTGAAATTGAGATCTAGTTTTCCTAGCATCTTGGGGATCTCCCACTAGCTCTCCGGCACTTTGAATTGTTTTCTCTGCCCACTTGGGCCTTGAAGGGGGGATATGTTCAGAATCCATATCAACATCATCTTCAGCAATCTCAGAATCAGAAATATCAGAGAATGAATCACTACTTACTTCATCATCAAGACGAGGGAATGAGCATTCCCCATCACCTTGTTCACTAGCTTGCAAAAATTCTTCCTCTTCGAATTTGACACTTCTTTCAATGAAATTTTTGTGAGTGGATGGATCAAAGAGCTTGTAGCCCTTGGAATCCTCTGCATACCCAACCATGATTGACTCCTTGCTTTGGGGCTGCAATGCCTTTCTCTTCTCCGGTGGAATTCTGGCCCAAGCCCTTGAGCCAAAAATTCTGAAATGTGAGACATTTGGCTTGTGGCCCATCCAAGCTTCAAATGGAGTGATTCCTTGCAATGCTTTGTGTGGTGCCCTGTTCTGAACATATGCTGCACAATTCATAGCTTCAGCCCATAATTTATGAGACAAATCCCTTGCTTGCAACATGCAAGTTGCCATCTCTTTCAGTGCTCTATTTTTGCGCTCTGCAACACCATTTTGCTGAGGTGTGTAGGGCACTGAGTGTTGCATCTGAATGCCATGCTCTTGACAGAGCTGCTGCAAATTGTTGTTGACATACTCTCTACCATTATCAGTCCTCAAAACCTTCATGGCCTTCCCACTGAAGTTCTCAACCATGCTCTTAAAAATCTTGAAACAATCAAAGACTTCAGATTTTTGCTTAAGGAAAAATAACCAGCAGTACCTTGAGTAGTCATCGATGAAGGTGAGCACATATTTGCTGCAGCCATAGGAGGGTGTGGGGAGTGGCCCTATGAGATCATAATGTACTATCCCAAGAGGTTGATCAGCCCTCCTAGCCTTCCCTTTGTCATACTTCCTTTCAGGATGTTTCCCAATCATGCAACCCTTGCATGTTCCACTCGAAAATCTGATTTGGGGCAGCCCTTCTACCATATTTTCTTTGCTTAAAACTTGAAGATATCTGTAGTTTAGGTGCCCATACCTTTGATGCCATAGCTTGCTGGTCTCATTCCCATGTGACAGCAGCACTCTTGGTGAAGAAAATTCGAGGAAGTGGGAGAACATGTACATCTTCATGTCATGGTCTGCAACACCCTTTGCAACAATTTTCCCGGTGGAAACTTCTGATATCTCCACTTCATCCTGAGTGAAGACCACCTTCTTTGCTGCTCCAGTATGAGTCATTTGATATACAGAGAGAAAGTTTGCTGCAAGATTTGGCACATACAGCACATTGGAGAAGAAGCCATTCTCCATAGAGATTTTCCCAATGCCATGAGCAGGGATTTCTGAGTCATCTCCCATTCGAATTGAGAGACCACTGTAGGGAGCAAGTTCAGAAAACGAGTCTCTTGAGGAAGCCATGTGCCTTGAGGCACCTGAATCAATGATGAACAAAGGTGAATGAGATGAGCTAGCCACCAAAGCATGGCAGCTCTCCTTGTCTTCAGAAACGCACTCCTTCTTCTTGGAACTTTCAGGAAGAGGAATATTATTTTTCTGTAGGAGATGTGTCATGGTGTCTATGGTTTTCTTCATGCATGAGCTCTCTGGATGAAAACCTCTTTGACAGTAGCTACATTTTGTCTTCTCAGCCTTCTTTCCCTTGTTCTTGACAGGATTCGAAACCCCCTTAGAGGATTTGGGCCTCTCATCCTTTCTCTTCTTCTCTTGAGGTTTCGAAACCCTGGGTTTTTGCTTGCTTCTTCCACATTTCGAATCTCCAGCTGCAAGAACTTGATCTTTTTGTTTGATGGAGCCCATCAAGACCAGCTTGTCTTGCTCTTGAGTTAGCATCTCCATGAAGTCAGCCAAAGATGGCATCTTCCATCCTCTAACTGTGAGCATTGTGGAGTTGAAGGAAGACACAAAAACTGAGTATTCAGAACCCAATTTGGAGAGAATGGACAACACCAACTGTTCTTCTTTCTTCTCTATGCCACATTGTCTGATCTGCAAGACCAAGTTCTTGAACTTGGTGAAGAAGTCCTGGATGGAATTGAAATTCCCTGGGCTCAGTGAGACAAGCTCATTTTCGAGCTGGTGGCCTCTCATCTCATCAGTCTTTCCAAACAGTGTCTCAAGCTTGAGCCACACTTCATTTGGAGTTGCTAGACTTTCTACATGAAACAGGAGGTCTCTCGAAATGCTGAGACAAAGGAGGCCAAATGCCTCATCCATTCTGTTAAAAAACTTGGATTTCTCCACAGCTGAGTTTGGCTCAACCTCAGTGCCCATCGTGATTCTGTAGAGACCCTTGGATCTCAGCAAAACCACCATTTCTGCCTTCCAATCGAAATAGTTGAAGGGAGTGAGCACGTTTGGGTGAGATGGCTCCATTCTCTCTGCTGCAATTCGCACTTGCTGACAATGCTGATCTTCAGTACCTGCAAACAACTCTCAAATCACTCTGGAGGGATCTACACTAACAGATTCGAACCCTGTATGGATAGTGGGTGCATTCGGGAGAGCATCACACCTGAGAGGAGCCACTAGATTTCTCCAGTAAGCTCAAGGCAATGGCCTCAGGAATTATGTGGTTTCTCCACTGTTTCTGGCAATCCACTACAACAGTCTGCTGGTTCGAATTCTAGCTCCAAGAGCTCTGATACCATGTAAAATCTCAAGCACAGTTGAATCTAGCTACTGTGGATTCCTCACTGGTGAAAGATTGCACAACATTTGCAAGAATTAGCATAAAAAATTTAAATGAATGAAGAACAATTACACATGAAATGGTGAATAATGTCAATATTATTAACTGTCCAACCTTAACAAAGGTTAAGAACACCCATATATACAAATCTGGAAGAATTCGAATCCATCTGGAGTGTTCACACTGATCTAGCTTAGAAAAAGCTCAAACCCCCCTAGGTTGACCAAAATATCCCAAACCATCCCAAACTGGTTCGAATCTGCAGTGTGAATGCTGGGAATGACTGGACAGGCCCATGTGACCTCACACATGTGAAGAAACTGGTTGGTTAGAGGTTTGGAGTCTAAAATTGGTCAAAAATGTGACAAAACAAGGCAAGATTGTCCACAAAGAGAGCAAATGCGCCCTAGGTAGAAGAGAAGCATGCTAAGTGCATTAAATGACCTGAGGAGGGAGCTCTAGGCATGCTGAGTGCATTAATTTCCCTGGGGAGCGCTCCACTTAGCTGGTTTGACTCAGCACTTGTTCACATTTGCCATCTAGTTCATGATAATTGACCATTTAGTAGCTAAACAACTTAGGGATGTAATCATTAATCACTTGGGCTAATTAATCATCATTAATAAATGATTAATGTACATAGGTGGAAAAATGTTCTAACAATTATTCATTGTATTAGGTGACCTTTGGTCTTAGTTACCAGGTGCCAGGATGGATTAAGGGAGGGTGTTAGGATATTCCTATACTCCATCCTAGTCCCACTAGTATTTTAATCCTTTACATTTTCATTCATGCATGCACTTTTAGGGTTTGCATGCATCCCAATCATCAGTCCAACACCTAGCCCTCAGTTCGCCAGCCCCTAGGAGCTTCTCACTATTCATTTTTAGCCCTCCAGTTGCTTAATGTGCTCTTCTTCCTTGATTTTAGGAAGCAACTCACCCTTCTTCACCTACCAGTCCAGTTGTCTTCAGTTTATACTCAGTTACACTCAGTTACACTAAGTTACATTCAGTTACAGTTAGTTACAGTCAGTTACAGTCAATTACACTCAGTTACACTTAGTTACATTGAGTTACACTCAGTTACACTTAGTTACATTGAGTTACACTCAGTTACACCTACCAGACTCAGTTTGACTAATGGTTGACAGTTACTTGAGCATTGATGACTCCACTGATGATCATGAGGACACCTAGTTGTGCTCCGATGACACTCTATTGATCTTATGATCACTCTAAGAGGCTAATTCGAATTGCCACCTTAGGCATTCGAATCCTCTCTACCATTGTACTATTTATTTGTCCATATTGTGATTAATTAACTAGTGTGTGTGAAGTATTTTTGCTTCTATCCGAGTGCTACTGTATTACTATTTTGTTGCTCATTATACTGTATTGACCACTCTTCTTCTGTTTTCCTGCTTAATCATAATTACGCTTGTGAGGTATACATCATCTCTTAGATATGCTGTGAGGATTTCCACACTTACTCCTAAGTGGGTAGTCCCTTTGGAAATCTTGAGTAACTTGTAGCTCCTAAATTATTTCTTCTGTCTCATCAGGGAATCCGAGACAGATGTCCCACAAGACCATGGTTTCCTCACTAGTCGATCTCTCTTTATTCTTAGGTTCATTTTTAGGGTCAAGAGGAGGGATTTCATTTTGGTTTTGACCATCTAAAAACTAGTTTAATACTATGTTCATAGAGTGAATCCACTAAGGAAATGTCTTTTCTAAGTGATTGGTGTGGTGGTAAGTGTACTAATTGTCCATTCCTATTTTGTCTAAATTGAAATTTGTTGGTTTAGGTAGTTTATGGACATGATTCATGTAAAATGATGTCACTACAAGGTAAACACCTTCTAGCGGAGGTTTTCGTCGACCCTTCACAAAAAAGAGCCCATTTATCTGTTTATCGCGGAGGATTATGGTAGAGGTGGCGGGGGAGGTTTTTATTTGGTGCACATAAAAATACCAATTTCACTAGTGAACTTAAATACTTGAAACATTGATACAACAAAATAGTAAAAACACCAAAAAACCAGTTCGCCGAATTAGGGAGCACATCAAAGTAAAAATAGATCAATGCCATTTAAAAAAACTATATAATTTTATTTCCTAGCAAAAATCAGCAATGCGTGTTGAAAAGAAAGACACATCAGTGGGTGACAGAGTAAAATGTACCATTTAAAAGATAAAAACATAAATTTTAATTATTTTTAAAAGAAAAAAATAGTGCACCCAATCTACCTAGCAACATTGGTGTGCTAACATCAAAGACACTCTAGTGCACCTAATGAAACAAAGCACCAATGCCAAAATAACGCGATGCAATTTTTATAAATATGTTCATTTTATTTTTCTCAGAAAATTTTTCCAGTGCATGGGAATGATACTAATGCAATGGTGCGTTTAACAATACCATGCGCCAGTTTATGTAAGAAAAACCCATCCCTCAACTGGGAAGAAACTATTTTCATTTTTTCAAGTGGGGCACTCCAATGCATTATAGATTCTAAGACAAACTGTTGTGCTACGTAATATAACAACTAGATTACAATAAAAAACATAATATATTTATATTTTGTAAAAATAGAAATGCGTAATGGTTCTCTCTATAATGAGAAGCACATCAGTGCACCTCATATAAAAGGTGCACTAGTGTTCCACTAACTTGAATGCATTGAAATAGGGAAAAAACAAAAATTACAGCACCGAATAACTCATCTGACTCATTTCTTAGTGCAATAGACCTCCTAGGCCCACCTAAGCACTGGTGTGGTACTCTCTTGTTGGCATCCCCCACCCATGGTACTCATTTGTTCTTAGATTTCTTCCATGGTTTGGTTCGTTGGTGGAGTTGGAATTTTTCCAAAATAGTGGAAACCATCATTTTTTGTGTATGTGGCAACCATGTCTCCCAAGCTGTCAAGAGTCTAGGTATTGTCTTTATTACCTTCTCATCTTTTTTTTTTGCAAATTTAAAATTTAAAATTTAACTTAAATTTGCCATTTTTTAACAAAAAAATAAAAAATATGCACGGTGTGTTTCACAAGTTCTGCTTGCACTATTCATATCAATGCATTATGTGTAAACACATAGCACACTAGTAATGGGGGATGAATTAAAAAAGCCATGCACTTTGGATGATGCATTACAAAAAACATAATGCACCGACATTGAAACCACAATTTTTTTTTTTAAAACATGCACTACTATGTAAATATAATGATGCACTACTAACGGTGTGTTGGTATAGATAAAAATCATAGTTTACTTAACAACATATTTTAGGGCTAGGGAGCTTTGGAGGAAATGAAACACACCACCATTAAAACCATAAATTTGATTTTTTACTATAAATATATTGACGCACCGCTAATGGTGCATCAGAATATATAGAGCACCATTTCATAAACACAAATTTTAAGGTCCATGGTGCATTTTAGTAAACTAAATGCACCGCCTTGAAACCATAATTTTTTTTTTAAATGTGGTGCTCTCTAAATATATAGATGCATTAGCACTGATGTGCCTATATATATAAATAGCACCATGTATAGAACAAAAACTTTAGGTCCATGGTGCATTTTGGTGAACTAAACACACTGGCATTGAAACCATAAAACTATTTGTTTAACAAAGCGATGCTATTTAAACATATTGACACACTGGAGATGATGCGTCAATATATATAAAGAGTGTCATATAGTGAACAAACAAATGTTTTTTTCTTTTTCTTTTCAACAATGTCAATGTTTTGTATGTATACTAGTGTATTGCGATCGGTTCAAATATATCTATGAAGAACCTGCAACAATTAATTAATGAGAATACGTGAGATAGCAGAAATAACAGAACTCAAAATCGCTTTTATTAATCATAGGCCACTTCAAGGGGGAAACCTCCTTTGATCAAGCTCAATACAAATCACTTCACGGTGCCTTCATTGGTCTCAACAAAAACTTATATACTAAGTCTAGGTGCCAATACCATGGGTCAATACCATGTGTCAATACAAAGCATGAGCCAATACAAACTATGGATCAACAATTACTACGGGACAACTTACAAAGCATATGCATCCAACAACAATAAGACAAACTATGGATCAACAAATACTACGGGATGACTTACAAAGCATATGCGTACAACAACGATATACTAACAAAGTAAATAGAAGGGTTGACATGGGTTCATAACATCCCTCTCCCTTAAAAATCTTTGTCCTCAAAGCTTTAGATGTGGAAATTGATGCATAATCTGAAGGAGTGGTTCCCCTATAGCATCCTCGGGTTGCATTCCAGGCCACTAATGCCTTCTGAGTTTCAGGGAGGGTTGCTTGGAGGGCTGTAGATGAAGAAGAACCATATTAGATACGTGAAAAGTGCACTTAGAATGGTGTTGATCGGCTTGTTGTTTTAGTCAAATTCTTGCCATGTGAAGATTGTCCTACAGAATGAGAAGAATCTGATCGCGGTTTCGAAGAACCGAGTCAATTTCCTGAACTAGGGAGCTGCTGAGGGTGTATGGATGAAGAACTACCAGTGCCTATCCATAGACTGCTTCATATGGTTTCCTTTTAGATGTGGTTTTGTACCACTGGAATGCTTCTAGGAAATCCATAGAAATAGTTGTCCAAATCTATGTAGGGATGGGCAAGGGTTCAAGCAGTCTCAAAAGGAGTGTCGTTTCACCCTTGTTGACCTGGAAAGTATCACAGTCAGCAACCATCTGTTGAATTGTCATTTTCAGTCCAAAAGAAGTTACATTGTTCCCGGTCATACATTTTGAGGAAGCCAGAGTGCCCTGCTGATGAAGAAGCATGGAGTTCATAGAAGAGATAGCCCTGTTGAACAGATTGCAACCAATTTGAACAAGCAAAGAAATAGATGTAAGAGAAACTGGGTCATCAAATGTGTGAGAAGGAACATCCACCACCATATTTTCCTTACCCTTCTTGTAAGTGATTGCATAAGCATAACCCATGAGTTGGATAACCCATTTCGGGTGTGCTGGGGAGGAGACCCATTGTTCCAGGAAATTTTCAAGACTCTCGAGATTAGTCTTGATGCAGAAATAAATCCCTAATAGGTATGGCTGCCACTTCTGTACTGCATGCAAAATAGCCATAATTTCCTATTGAGATGTAGATGTGGCTAAATTCTTACCAGACAGGTCTCTTGAAGGCGACAAGCCCACTGGTTCAGCAAGGACACCTGCATATCTATCCAAGGAAGTAGGAGAGACTGTTGATGGGTACGTCTGAATGGAATGAAATTGAGCGATGACACCATGTGAATTCTTCTTAAGGATATTTCCTAGGCAATGTGAACTGATGATGCAGAGAGACCCTTGTTGTAAGCCCTTAAATTTGTGTTTATTTCCATTGACTGAAAACTGCATCCAAAGTTTAGCAAAATCCCATGAGATGGAGCCAAGTGTATGTAAACATTGAATTCCCAAAACCACATCACATCCACCTAGGGAAAAGGAAAACATGTTAGAGTACAGGTTATAATCTTCCAGAGACATACGCACATTGTGACACTTCCCCTTGCAAGGTAAGGTGACCCCATTGGCAACCATGACTTCAAAGTTGGAGAAAGGATGGACAAAACAATCGGCATGTTTGGCTATTTGAGGGTCAATGAAGTTATGAGTGCTACCAGAATCAATGAGTATTGTAGGAGAAAGATTCTTGAAGTAACCCCTGACCCACATTGTTTGGGGGGCATAGACGCTGGATAAAGCATGGAGAGATATATCTGGTTGTTCATCCTAATATGGGGGGCAATAGGCGGCTCATGAATGTCGACCTAGTCATCCATTGTATATGGAGCTTCTTCACCAATTTGAGAGGCAGACGGATAATCCATATCCAAGAGATGGAGCTTTTGTTGAACACATCTATGTCCCCAAGTGAATTTCTCATCACAATTATAACAAAGCCCTTTTTCTCTGCATTCCTACATTTTTGTTTCAGACAAATTTTGATAGGAGTTGGTTGATGAGCTGGCGGGATGGGAGGTTGTTAAGAACCCATATTTAGGAAGGGAACAAAAGTGGGTTTGGAGCGTTGTTGGGCTGCAATCTTGTCTTCTGCCAACTTAGTCAACCCTAATACTTCCATCATTTTGTTGGGATAGAACATTTTAACCTCTGACCAGATTTCATCCTTAAGACCACTGATAAAACAAATCCTTTAGAATTCATCAGACAATCCTTCTGTATTGGGTAGTTTCTCAAACTCTGTCTGATACTCTCTCACAGTGCCACTTTGACGAAGTTTAGTGAGTGCTCCGGTGAAGTCATCAAAAGCACTAGGACCAAATCGTTGCAAAAGGAGTTGGCAAAAATCTGTCCATTTTGGTTCGTCATGAGCCTTGATGTACCAACAGTACCATTGAAGGGATTCTTCTTAGAAATGAAAGGATGCAAGTGGAACTTTTTGGACATCAAAAGTATTATGCAGACTTAAATACTGTTCTGCATGATAGATCCATCCAGTCGGATCAATACCATTGAAGCGAGGAAATTCAAGCTTCAGACCATGGAAATTGCTGGAAGAAGAGAATCCATTTGTTGGAGAATATTCTTGCTGTCGGTTATTGTTCATGGTTGAATGCTACAGATGGAGGCTGAGAAATTTTTCATCCAGATCTTGGAGTTTGGTTTGGATAGTTGCAAGTGCTTCCTCCATGGTTTTTTCTCCTGCGTGGGTGACAACCATACCCATGAGTTTTGTTTTTTTGGGGGGGCAGGGGGAATGGATAGAGAAACACAAACAAAAGCTTATTTAGTAAAGGGAAATTTAGATTTACGAAAAACTGGGATGAGTAATTGGGGTTTGACTAGGTTTTAGACACTTTATGATGGACATGGAAGCAAAAAATGGGGATTTCAGAAGCGGGGTGAAAGAATGAGAAAACTTGTCCACGAGGGACAAAGAAGCAGAAACATGGAATGAACACGGTGGCAAATTTTGGAGGCGAGTGGGTGAAAATTGAAGAAGTTATGGAAAACCCTAAAAATAGACAAATGTGAGATTTCTAGCTTTGGGAAGTAGAATTTGGGATAGGGTCCTCAGGAATGAAATATGCAAAATGGGATTGCAGGGCTGTCCGGGAAGTTTCAAGGGAAACAGACTTAAAACAAGGGAGATATGGCGAAAAAATGGAATTTTATACCTTTTTGTTTTGCAAAAATGGATCTGCAATGGCGCGGAAGGGATCAGAACAATTGGATCTAAAACAACACGGAAGGGATCGACAACAGATGAATCTGAAATGATGCTGAATGGATTGAAAACAGCTAGATATGAAACAAATTTCAGAATATATCTGTAACGATTGGATCTGGAACGGCTTAGAATGGATCCGAAATGACGTGGAAGTGATCGACAATAGTTCAGCTGAAAATAGATATGGACCCCATGTATGTTCGACTTCCTAACAGTTCAGGGCTTTCACTCGACCACCAATGCTGTCTGATGGCTTGCTTATTGGGGCAGTACCCCTCACTCCACGACTCAGGTAAAAATGATAACCGCTTTTCCAAAAACGACAGCTCCTGGTTTACCTCACGGGTGGGAACTAGTCAATCGGGTAGGGGTCCTTGCCCTTTTCCCTAGTAGGTCCTCTCAATGGGCCAGCTACTTTGGGGTTCCTGTCGTACTCCTCATAATGAGTTTTAGGGCTTATGCCCAAGTACTTCCCACAGTTAAGTTAATAGGGATTATTCCCAGATCTGAACTTGCAACATATGCGAAAAAACAATTTGGCAAAAATTCCACCCAACAAGCCCAAGAAAGTGCTCTAATACTAGATGTGAAGAACCTGCGACAATTAATTAATGAGAATATTCGAGATAGCAGAAATAACAGAACTTAGAAACGCTTTTATTGATCGCAGGCCACTTCGAGGGGAAACCTCCTTTGAGAAAGCTCAATACAAATAACTTCATGGTGCCTTCATTGGTCTCAATACAAACTTATATACTAGGTCTAGGCGCCAATACCATGGGTCAATACCATGTGTTGTTAAGACCCAAAAAGTGTTCACTACCTCATCTACCACATTATATGGCTCATTTGTCGATTTTCCTACCATATTTCCCTTAAAATCCCAAAAAATCCCATTAAAAAGCCTCCAAAAGGCCACAAAACCATCAAAATAGCCTTAAAAAGGCTAAAAAACCCCATTTTCCTCCAAAAATAGCAAAAATCCCCTAAAAAGGGAATAAAAAATATAAAATAATGAGGAAAAGGAGGAAAAAAACCCTATACAGCTGCCCTAAACCATGTGTTTCCTAAAACCATGGGTCAGCACTCCACCACCAAAAAACTATAAATAGGTGATGGAGATCCCTTATTCCATATCCACAATCAAGTATACCCTTACTCTGCCAAAATCTCTCTCGAAACCCTAGTTCACCATTGAAATACTTTCACCTTGAGAGCCCCTTTTGGCCCATTCCCACCATTGGAGAAAGAGAAGGAGCACGTTGGAGCTTGGAGCAACCCTCTTGGACATTGCAAGGAGCTTCATCAACCTTCACATTGAAGGTAATATTAATACAAAACCCTTGTTTACAAATTGTTATTTATTTTTCATGCACATGTTTTAGAGTAGTTTTTTATTTCTGTTTTTAGCTTAATAATTTACATTTACTGAACTGCTACTAAGGAGTCCCTTCTCCTTAGTAGGTTCTCATTTGCACAAGCTAGGGGTAAAACCCTAGCCACAGTTTTGGCGACTCCCCTAGATTTTGAATTTCTGGTTTCAGTTTAGAAATTTTTTTCCTTTCGGCCATCCCTTTCGGCCGCCGCATACCGCGTTTTTTCCCTCTGCAGTCGCGTCCCGATCGCGTCTTTCAGGCCTTTACCTGCGACCCGACCGCGGCTCTCAGACTATTTCTGGCGCCCTGCCGGCGGATTCAAGTCTGTTACCTGCGATCTGACCGCGGCTAATCATCCTGTTTGCTGCGATCTGACCGTGCCTGTCGGCCATTTTCCCGCGTCCCGACCGCGGCTTCCAGCTCCTTTCCCGCGGCCCGACTGCGTCTGTTAGCCTTTTTGCCACGACTCGACTGCGTCTTTTTTCCTGTTTCCTGCGTCCCGACCGCATCTGTTGGTCCGAAATCCTCGACCTGACCGCGTCTGTTTCGCTTAAACCCGCGGTCCGCCTGTTCCGATTCGCCACTAACCCGCGGTCTGATCTCTGCACTTTTTTCTTAATTTGAGCCCAGCCCCTTTTGCTGCAATATTTTCTGCATCTGAATAGCCCTCTGTCCTACCTGTAGCCTCACCTCCCTACAGCCTTTCTGCAACATAATTTATGTTCCCTTTGCAGAATTCTTTTAAAATTTCAGTATTTTTAATTCAGAAAATTTTGCAAGTTAAAGTTTCAATTTCCATATTATTGATAGTTAGAAGTTGCCCCCCTTGTGGCACTTCTATTTTGGGTTCATCACCTCACGAGCACACACTCTGTCACATAATTCAAGTGAGCCTTAAAAAGTACCTAACTAAACCAACATTCTAACCCCACTTGGGGAACACAAAAGAATCTTTGTAGTTAGGTAGGGTCGGGGGGATAGGCTTCCAATAACACCCCTCGGTCACTTTCACTTGAGACATAGTTGTTGTCCAAATAGGGAACCAAAATCCCCTAGTACTTTTTGGCACGGTCACAACCAGTTTATCAGAGGGCCTCTCCCTTAGGAGGGTTGAAGTCGGGAGACTGGTTCCGGAGGCCTGAGTGGAATACCGCACTCCATTCAGTAACCGAAGGGCTACCTTTCGCGGTTCGCGGGATATCCCTGTATAGGGGTATTGCGGTCAACGGACTAAATGACAGATTCACCTTTCTGGACGTGTCATGAACGGGGTATCTTAGTTGCCATTCTTCTAGGATTGACTACCCAGTATCCCTCCCGGTAGGGGGATATCATAGCCACTTGGATTTCCTACTCATATTGTTTGACTTGGATTTCATCACCTTGCAGAGGATATGTTTAGTTGAGTCAGAATACTTTTAGTTAGGTGTTTGCATGCTCCTTTACCTCCCTTTGGTCTAGTGAGTCCACCATTTTTTATTTTTAGGAAACCTGCTGCTTGTTGGTATTCTGACCATCTTTGTTGATACTCCACCCATTGTAGCACAGCTGTTGCAGTGGGTGTTTTGAGTTGGTTGTTGGCCTGAGTGCCTTGTTTTTGAGCTCTCCTTCTGCACACTCGGTTGCATTAGGATTTTTTGAGCTGTTTTTTATAACTCACCTCAACCCACATAGATTTGACACCATCTGTCACCATTGAGTCCCCGAGACATTCTCGGCGCCTCAGGGGCGAGCCCCCACAGCACGGTTCTCTTGACACCACCCATCATAGATTCCGATCATCATCCGCTGATACCACTCATCACAGATCTAGAGCCTTGTCACTTGACTCCACTCGTCAGCGACGTAGGTCTCTGTCACCAGATATTGACGCACCTTACTTTACCTCCGATTCTGAGACAGAGTCTGAGAACCCCATTTACACTGCCCCTACTAGTCCCATGGCTGGCGTGACTTCCACTCCTTTTGTTGTAGGGACCATTGGTGGCACATCCACCACTACACCAGTTACTACACCTGTTTTGGGTATGCCCTCCATGGGACCCCCATCTACCCTTCCCCTCATGGTACCTATTCCCACAGCGGGAATCCCTATCCCCACTACATCAGTGGCTCACACTACCCATGGTGGTGCAGGCCCCTCCTATACTACCTCCATTCCCCCACTTGGGGGCACCATCCCAAATCCTGTCCCTCCACTTGGGGGCATTGGCCCCAACTTGGTCCAACCCACTACTGTGTCACATCCTCCTTCCAGTTTGCCATTCATGGCTAGCCTCAACCTACCTGACCTGGCCAGATTGACCAACGATCCTATTCGACATGACCCTACGTGGCCTCATATGCCTACCAAGCTCCCCTCTGACATCCCTAAGTTCGAGGGCAAGGCCGGTGAGGACCCACAAAACCATATCATGTCTTTCCACCTATGGTGTTCCTCTAACTCCATAGTGGATGACTCTGTTCGCCTCCGTCTCTTACAGCGCACCTTCACTGGCTCTGCAGCCAAGTGGTATATCGAGCAACCTCATGGGACCCATGCCACCTTTGCTTCCCTTGCCTCGACCTTCCTGCAGTTCTTCCAGCTACCTGTCCGCTATGATGCAGGCGTTGAGATCCTCCTATCCTGCAGACAAAATACGACTACCCATATCACGGACCACATCCATGAGTGGCGTCGACGCCGTAGCTTATGCAAGATCAAACTCGACGACCGTATCTTTCTAGATTGGTTCCGCAAATCCCTTCTCCCTGTCATCGCTAAGGATGTGGCATCAGAAAGACCCCAGTCTGAAGAAGAGGCCATCCTTAAGGCCCAACAGTTCAACCTCATTTACGCCCAGTCGGGTTACCTTTATACCATTATACCTGACGCCCCTCGTGGTGAGTCCTCCCAGCATGTTGCGCCGGGGGCATCCCACGCTGCAGACGGTATCATTGGCCGTGTTTCTTCACATCCCCAACCATTTTCCATAGCACGTCCTACCCCTGGCCCCGACCTTTCGCGGGCTACCTCACAGTCTGGAGCAACCAACTCGTATGCTCCCATGACACATCACCACCACCGTGGACCCTCATGTCCTCCTCAGTGTTTCGGTCATGCGACTCCCGCTTATGCCCCCCCAGTCGCACCTCCGCCTTACTACCATCAGCAGGCTACCCCAGCTCCTGCGCCTTCACAAGCCCAACCCGCTTATTATCCGCCACAGGAAGCCCCTGTGGCAAACCCACAACCCGCTCCGCAGCCATATCAGCAACCCCCTCAAGTTGCTGCACCTGCTCAGCCTCAACCTACATATCATCCCCCGCAGCCTGCTCCCGCACCTGCGCAACCTCAAAATCCACCTGCTGCCCAAGGGCAAGTTTACGCCCAACAAAACCTGCAGCAAAACCAAAACAACCAACGCAACCAGGGTCAACAAAACCGCGGCAAGGGCCGTAATCGGGGGAACAACCAACATGCAGACCAAGCTGGTCAACCATCTAATCCCCCCGACAACAACAATGCGGCCCCTGCTAATCAAAACCCTGATCACCCGCCCAAGCAGGCTAAAAACCCCAATTTACGAACGAACCACCCTTGTTCTATTTGCGGGGTCTATGGCCACTACACGCATGCTTTCCCACACTTGGAGCGAGCTAGGAAACTCTTGGTTGACGATGCCCACCGCCAAGGGCAGGCAGCTCCTCAGGCGCCTCCTAACCCCCCTCAACCTCAGCAGCCACCTTTGGTGCTGCAAAACCCATTACCAACCCAAGGCGTCGTGAACACTCAGCCGTTGGCTCCCCCTCAAGCCAATGTTCAACCCCAACAGCAGATCACGTACGCTGCTCCCGATCAACCCATGTTTGACTCGGGAACTCACCACTTGTTGATGATGTCATCCGCTGACGTCAACCTCCAGACTCGTCGGAACCAGTATGGCTCCACCACTGACGTACCTCCCACTGATAAACCTACTAACGCCCATCCCATCGATCAAGCGTTACGTATACCTCCACCTCCACTTGATGGTGCTCCCAAGGCACATCGTTTCCCACTTCGCCGTATCAACAATAACCCCAATGCGCGCGCTGCGTCAAACTAGAACATTGTAGACGACCTAGCCCAATCTCCCACAGCCATGTCTGCGTTAGAAGTCTTGAAGAATTGCCCTTCCCAGCACAAGAATTTACTCTCCGCCATTGGGGGGATTGACCCAAATGATTCGAATCTGATGGCATTTGATTTAGACTAGTCTGAACCTCGCCTGCCTTCCACCCTAGCATTCCAAGTTTCTGTTTCCATTCGGAATCTTGTCATCCATCGATGCATCATCGATGAAGGTGCCTCCACATGCATCATGTCTACATTCATATGGCAGAAGTTGGGATCCCCCACTCTCCAGCAGTCCACCACTGCATTACGCGCCTACGACGGTCGTTCGGCTCAGCCCCAAGGCCTCCTAGCCAATGTCCCCGTCCAGTTAGGTGGCAAAACTGTACTTCTTGACATTGAGGTAATCAATGCCCAATTGGATTATAACCTTTTACTTGGCCGCAGCTATATGTATGCCATGCGGGCAGTTGCCTCTTCCGTCTTTTGCACCATGATGTTCCCCCATGAAGGACGCGTGGTTAAGGTTGACCCACTTACCTACTATGATCCCAGTGCTCCCGCGGCACCTGAAAATGTTCTCCCCATGGTTGAACAACCTGTTTCTTGTGCCACCACCTCGTTTGTTTCCTCTACGGGGCCTGGGGTCTACTCAAACGCGCCGATGACCTCCACCTTTCAATCTATTCCGCCTCCATCATCCCACACGGACGTGTCTGACTTATGTACCTTGTCCCACGACAGCCAACCACCTAACAATCAACCACCCTTGTTGCCAAAACCACCATTGGTACCTAGCCACATTGGTGTTACACCTATCCATACGATCCCCTTCCTAGTCCCTCCATCGGGAGTAGTAAGTGCCTCGGTCATGGCTACCCTTAGCCTCCCTGGGTTAACTTTGGGATTACCCGTGTGGTATCTTTCACCTCTCGTTCGCCCGCCGACACCAGACGTCGTCCTCCAACCGGTGCAACCCATGGCTACTACCTCTCAGCCACCTCCTGGTGTCTCTACCCCTTCATCCTCCACGACTCCCCCTCCTACTCCCAAACCCACTGGGGGCAGAGGTCCACAACCTTACACTGCTGTACCACCTCCCAAGACAGTCAAAAACCCTCCAGTGTTTCGTGCTCCTCCCAAATGCTCGCTGTGCGACGAGTTGGGCCATGCGACTCACTAGTGTCCACAATTACCAGCATTGCAGAAGCACATGCAGATGCTTGACGATGACCCCAACATCCCAACTGTCGAACTAAACCCCCTGGTCTCCCCCCCTCCGGGGAGGTCAACACCATTTATATGATCTCTTCCACCACTACCCCTTCGTCAACCGATTTGACGACGCAAACTTTTCGTACTGATGAGGAGATTCTTGAGGCCCTCACCGCCCCTGATTATCCCTGGGATGATATGCATCATCGTTCCTACTTCATCCCAGAAGAATCCTCCTCTAGCACAGCCGCCCAATTCACGGTTGAATCCAAAGACTTCCTCCCCACCAAGGTTGACTAGTTCAAGGACCCTATTCCTTCTCCTGACGCCTTCAAGGAAGGTAACATGGCCAACATCTCACCCATCATCCAAGTTGATATCGCTGCCCCAGGACGTGCCCCTGAACTCATCACTTTAGGAGCATTCTGCAGTAAACAAGAGATTGAGGACTACATAAAACTCTTCCAAGAATTCCGTGATGTCTTTGCCTGGTCCTATACCGAAGTGCCCGGTCTTGAACCCGCCATCATAGAGCACCACCTTGACACCTCTGATTCAAGGGGCATAATAGATTCCCTTGACCCTAGGATAGGGGGCATGATCAATCATTTTGAACCTTCCCCATCACATCTATCTCAGCACGTCAATGAACCCATTGTTCAAACCCACACATATGTGATCCATAATCACAAACCCCATGCACATAGCATGGGGGCAAGTCATTAACCCTGCTCACTTTTTCACACTTGTGATCTCAACCATTTTTGAGGTCACATATCACTTGTAGATTTGATTTGATTTTATACACCTAGTATTCTGCCCCCGCGGGCCATCATGATACACCTAGTATTATGCCCTCCATTTTTTCGCACTATTTGCACCGCCGGATTCATATTTCCGTGCCCGTGACAATGCTTGAGATCATTTCTCGCTCTCACCAGGACCAATATCAACATTGTGTCCAGACGCCACTAGTTGCCTCGGTTTGCGTGCCACTTCGGTCGTTCTCCATTTTTCACATATTTTATATCATCGGATTCATTTTTCCGAGTTGGTGATGATGCTTGAGATCATTTCTCGCTCTCACCCCCCGATTTTTTGGGTATTTTTCCAAAACGCCCTCATCGCCTCGATGTGCATGCCACATCGGCCATTACCCGTTTTTGACATCCTTTATATCGTCGGATTCATTTTTTCGAGCTCGTGATGATGCTTGAGATCATTTCTCGCTCTCACTTGGTACAATTTCAACATTGTGTCCCGACACCTTGCTGCCTCGGTTTGCACGCCACATCGGCCGCTATCGAATTGTTCCACATTTTTTACATGAGCCATTCACTCCTGTCATACTGCAAATGTTTCATTATTTTTCCACCATTTCATCTACCCCGCAAGGAGGCCCACCAGTGTTCCCCCCTACCCTCGCTCTTGGTCATCATTATTGATCCTTGATTGAACACTTCCTCCTTGCCTGGCCATTCCTCTTGTTCGGTATAATTTTATCCCTTTTTCGGGCCGGACAAGTCCTTTACGAAAAAGGCACTTAGGGAGTTTCTGTTAAGCTCTTTTCTGACTCCTAAAAGAATGAAAAGATCGTCAAGCAATCTTGCTTCCTTTCATGCTCGCTAAAGTACCTGAAAGGGCGTCTATCTGGTATAAGTTTAACCCTTTTCCGGACCTGGTAGACTAATTACGAAAAAGGAATACTCTAGTCACACCGGCTAGAAGAGTTCTTCATTGCATCCTTTTATGCTTCTTTGGGCCTTGGAGACTAAATCTATGAAAAAGCAACCCCCTGGAGTCTTCTTACTTGCTTTCAGACTCTCTAAAATTGAAAGCCACCACGAGCATGAACTATCCTGGGCTCGTAAAATCCACACGACAGTACCATTCCATTACTTCAGAGTCTTCTTATCACTTTCAGACTCCTTAAAATTGAAAGCAACCACGAGCATGAACTGTCCTGGGCTCGTAAAATCCACACGACAGTATCATTTTACACACACCTCTTCTAGTTCCTTAACCCATGAAGAAGTCCGCTCCCGTGCCTCCTGGCACTTTGATCAATCATCTCGGCAGCACCCCCAATCAGGTCGCCTTTGTTCAGAGTATTCTGCAGTCTCCTGCCATTGTACCCCAGCTTGAGTCTCCCTCAGCCCAGTAACCTTCCCAGATCCCATACAGCTATGACCCCTTTCCCCTTAGTCAGTTTCATATGCTGCCAGATCATCCCCATTATCATACTCTGAACAAAGGAAGTTTGAGTTCACCCACTCTACTTTCCCAGTTGTCGCCCCACAGGTTTGTCCGTTCTGCCATCAGTACTATCACATTTCGGTCCTGTACCTCGCGCTCCTGTCAAGGAAACATCATTGCCTTGATAGTTGCAGGTCTCCCTCTATCGACAACAACTCCTCTATTCCAGAGGATAGGCCCAGAGGTCCCTACGCCTTGGACTTATCACCATCAGTGGTAAGTGCCTACGGATCATTCTGAGAGGATTCATCATTGCCTCTCCAAGTGATTGTTCCTCACATGCTCGACTTCAGCACCTTGATCGCATCGCTGAGGATCGCGTAGGATTATATCCCATCAGTTTTTAGTCGAAGACCCCGGATTTCCCCCGACTCTAGCACATTGGTGAGTCACTTCGGAACGACCAGTTATTTGTTCCTGTGGATGTCCGGGCTGTGTTGGCGATTGTATTCGGAAGCCATCCAGTTCTATGCTTCCTTGAGTACCCAGGTTTATTCCAGTTCAGTGTACCATCGAGGTTGTTGCTCCCAGTCACTATGATCAGCAGCTCATCAGTTCCTTTGGTACCACATTCAGCAGCACTGTTGATATTCCAGTGCACCAGTTCTTTAGATTACACATGGTCCGCCCAGATGTATGTCCCAGTGTCGTGTCCCCTCTGGACACTTATGATATTACACAGTGGTTATCTATGTATCTTACAGGTCCCCCTTTTTTCGGGCCTCACAGTTCTGTTTATGTATCTTGATACGAGCATGGGTATGCCCGCCTCGTCCATATATTGAGATTATTCCTCATTCAGTTTTTGAGGTCATGTATATGTCAGGTCCCCATTTTTGGACCCCATTGTTATTGTTATGTTATATCCTGATACGAGCATGGGAATGCCCGCCTCGTCCATATGATCAGATGATTCCTCATCCATTATTGAGGTTATGTACTTTCAGTTCTTGCAGTTGTTCGGGATCGTTGTTCCGGGCTTCAGTTTGTTTCTTCTCTTATCTCCACATCCCAGGAAAACCATTCATGACTTATGATGTCCATCGGCCATACGATGAGCTCCTGCCCTCGCACATCAGGGGGCAATCTGTTAACACCCAAAAAGTGTTCACTACCTCATCTACCACATTATATGGCTCATTTGTCCATTTTCCTACCATATTTCCCTTAAAATCCCAAAAAATCCCATTAAAAAGCCTCCAAAAGGCCACAAAACCATCAAAATAGCCTTAAAAAGGCTAAAAAACCCCCTTTTCCTCCAAAAATAGCAAAAATCCCCTAAAAAGGGAATAAAAAATATAAAATAATGAGGAAAATGAGGAAAAAACCCTATATAGCTGCCCTAAACCATGTGTTTCCTAAAACCATGGGTCAGCACTCCACCACCAAAAAACTATAAATAGGTGATGGAGATCCCTTATTCCATATCCACAATCAAGTATACCCTTACTCTGCCAAAATCTCTCTTGAAACCCTAGTTCACCATTGAACTACTTTCACCTTGAGAGCCCCTTTTGGCCCATTCCCACCATTGGAGAAAGAGAAGGAGCACGTTGGAGCTTGGAGCAACCCTCTTGGACATTGCAAGGAGCTTCATCAACCTTCACATTGAAGGTAATATTAATACAAAACCCTTGTTTACAAATTGTTATTTATTTTTCATGCACATGTTTTAGAGTAGTTTTTTATTTCTGTTTTTAGCTTAATAATTTACATTTACTGAACTGCTACTAAGGAGTCCCTTCTCCTTAGTAGGTGCTCATTTGCACAAGCTAGGGGTAAAACCCTAGCCACATGTGTCAATACAAACCATGGGCCAATACAAACCATGGATCAACAATTACTATGAGACGACTTACAAAGCATATGCGTCCAACAACAATAAGATAAACTATGGATCAACAAATACTACGGGATGACTTACAAAGCATATGCGTCCAACAACAATATTCTAACAAAGTAAATAGAAGGGTTGACATGGGTTCCTAACAATATCGATGCTCTATATATTTTGATGCAGTGCAATGATGCATATGGTTATATATAGTGCATCGACACTATACAAATCCAAAAAATATATATTAATGTTAAATCACCAATAACTTGTCTTATGTTACAGCACCACAAGCGGTGCATGTCTTTTTGAAAACCATAGTTAGAATTGCGATTAGGTTTTAAAAGCACTTCTCATTGTGAATTACTATTTTTTAGGCACACTGGTTATGCTTGTGATTTGTTTTGAGGAAAACAAATTATTTTATGTTTTGATAAATAAAAATGTACTTTAATCATTTTTTAATGTTTTGTGTATGTATATATGTGCTTTTGTCTAAGTCTCTAATGAAACTTATATGTGAATCAGATACATGAGTAATGTGAGCATCAATAGGAATAGAAGTATCCCCTTGACTCATACAACATTGTACAAGAGTGGTAGGCCTAGGAGAGGAAGAAATATTTGGTCCCTCTCCCTATTACACGATAAACACGTACTCTCTTAGATATTTTTGGCATCATCAAATATTATGAGGAAGCTACATTACTGAGGATGCACTCACGACTACTAAGGTTTCTTATCCATTGTTGGGATCACCGTCGATATGCATTCATAGTGTGTCCCAATCTGTGGTTCCAACCCATAGAGGAGGACATTTATATCATTACTGGGCTATCCAGGAGAGTGGAGGATTTTCCCCATTTCCTCGATGTCCCACCTGGAATTACACCAACCAGTAAGCTAGCATATGTTCAAATATATGTTAGTGAGGATTACACTACCCTTGATGAATTCCAAGTAGTTGGTGGCCAGTTGCACATAGCTTATTTTGGTGTAGAGGAGGTTAGGTGCCTCTCGCTTTTGGTCATGATAGTTTTCCACTACACTATTGATGGGTAATACATTATATTCTTGTTATTATATCATGTTTATTATTTAGTGCATAGTCCCCAATGCATTAGGTGGTCTACCATTTTTTTGTGATAGTTTTGTTTTTCCCTGGATCGTTTTCATGCCATGTTTGATGGGAGAAAGGAATTCCATTTGCTCTTGAGTTGTTTTGTTTATTTTTTGAGAGGTTTCTGGTCACTTGACCATCATTCAACCACCACCCTCCTAGGTCAATGACCAAGGTGAAGATGCACATGTTGAGGAAGATGTTACGTAAGAGGGGCCAAGCAGACTTTCTAGGTAGGATCACTATAGAGACACTGGATTTGCTTGTTAGTGAGGATGATTACACCATGGATATTGTGATATATACATACATAGGGACAGATTGATGAGGATGTCCCAACATCCTATTTACCCAGGATGAGCCACCATATGACATACGTAATACATGTTTTGATTAATCTAGTCATATTTTATCATCTAATTTAATGCATATGTAATTTATTATAACATTTTCTTTACATTATTTAATTAAATCGTCTAATTATTGTTATGTACTATTTTGTATATATTAGCACTTATGTTGGGGATCCTCCCCAACAATATGAGAACATGGATGAGGCCAAGGAGGTGCCTCAGTTACAGAGACCTGGCCTATGATGTAGTTCAGATAATAGATTCCACCAGGAGGTGCTGGATTGATTATTTGCACTATTGGCTTAACAACGAGTGTGCTCTGTTTAGGTGAATCATATCCTACAAGACCTATACCTATTAGAATTATGGAGGACCATCCCACATGATATTACATCATTGATGCATCATATTTAAAGTGTGACCAACCTACTACAAAGGTGAAGGCCTTCTCAAATCTCTTAATATTCCGTTGATGAGAGTGGTTGCACTCCACCTCCTCCTCCTCCTAACAGAGCCAACCCACCACCACCACCTCCTCCTCCTCCATATCATCCTCCTCTTAGTGGAGTCGACTGATCACCACTGGTCAATCAACCACCCTCTCCTCCTCACCAAGTGGACCCACCACCATCTCCTACTCCATAGGTCAATCAACCATCCTCTCCTTCTCATTGAGATAAACCATTTCCATCTCCTCTACAAGTCAATTGACCACCCTCTCCTCCTCACCAAGTTGACCTACCACCATCTCTTACTCCATAGGTAGATTGACTACCCTCTCCCTCTCCACATGAAAATCAACCACCTTCTCCTCCACACCGAGTATATTGACCACCATCTCCTTCTCACCTAGTCATCCCACCACCACCTCCTACACCATTGGTCAGTTTGATAGATATGACAGCCACAATGGGTCATATAGATCCTCACAGAGAGATGTTTTAGCTTTTTTTTCTTCGTTTTTATCTGGCAGAGCTACCAATGCCTTTGGCTCTCCCGGTGGAGTTACTGATGCCTCTAGCTTTGATGGTGGACCCACTAGCTCATAACAGTTATTGAGTGCATATATATATATATATATATATATATATATATATATATATATATATATATAACTTGTATTTTACTTGAGTTGTATATTTGACATATATTATGATTTGTATATTATCGTTCATATATATTATGCTTTTTTCATTTCACGTTGATGTATATCATGTTGAGGTCATTCATGTATATTTATGTCTTTTCATGTTATGTTGATGTTGTTTCATTTATAAAACGTATTGTGTGTTAATGATCTAAATTAGAGATGCAATACAATGTTTTACTGTAGTGAAGATCATTTAATGTCATTTTTCTATAGTAATTATTTAATGTCAAATTTATACAATAATAAATTTAACAATTTAACTATGTTTTTTAAAAATGCATTTTTTATTTGATTTATTTAAATGGCTAACTGATTAAGGTATGATTTTTACCATTTAATAGTTTATTTTTATAAAATTAATAATTTTTTTGTTTGCATGAATCTCCCTAACTTGCAGGAGTGACCTATGGTTGAAGAAACCGCAACCCAGGGGCATCTAAGCCATGAAAATCACTTGGGGATCGCACCTAGCTTGGTCCACACCAACCCTTAGCATGGATGTATTTTTTTTATGTTTCGTCCCACTACCATTGAGTTTCGAACCTTGGGATGCCTATCAATCGTAACTCCTCGAATGCCAACCACGCTAATGCGACTTAACAATAAAATTAAAATTTTATTTAAAAAAGTTTAGCGAAATTTATATACTAAATTATTTTTATTTAAAAGCAAGAGTATGAATATAAGTGTGAATTAATGATGACCGCTTCAACATATAAGAAGTAATTGAAATTTGAAAAAACAAATATTTATTTTTTGAGGTACCTATTTAATAAATGTATAAAGCAAATGTCTATGTTAACATGTTTGAGTACTATCTAAATGATATCATCAATATATTAAAATTGGTACAAATATAAATGACAAGGAATAAGAAAATATATAACTAAAACATCTAGTATTACTGAAACTTATATAAATTTTAACTCATAAGTTATTTTGGGTTCATGGCATGAATGTATGTACTTTTTAAGGTTGATTAAGTGTGAATTTAATGTTCATTCAAAAGACTATGTGGAACAATATGAACCAATTTTTTAAAAATGATTTCAATGTTTTTGTGTGTCATTACTTTCTTTGTCTTTCTCTACAAAAATATTCTATTTATATAAAAAACATATGGATTAAAGAATCAATAATGTTGTCATTGTCTTGTCATGGTAAATTTAAAAATAGTATGAGTTATCATTGGATGCTACTATTTTAATTCCACTCTTATATTAAAATTTAGTGAAAAATTGAATTATTAAAGGTTAAACTCCAAAATGAGCATTCCATTATTATCTTAACAATTAAATTTCAAGGAATACTCTTAAATAGTTAGCATAACATTAAAACTAAAACACAAAATTAAACATTGAAATATATTTCAATAAATATAGTAACATTTTAACAATCTTTTAAAATTTAAAATTGTAAATATATTTAAGCATTTAGTTAATGTTACCATATCAGTACTATGTCAAATATTGCTATGCAAGATCTTGTTACTATGAGTGTAACATTTAATTTTTGTTCAAGGATGAGGAATATTGAAATAGTTACAAATGTCACAAGAAAGTACATAAATAAATAAAAACAAGAACAATAATATTTCTTTTTAAAACAATATATTTGTAATATAATATCTTTGTATGTGTTTACAATTTCATCACTTATGAATCTTTTAATTCATTGCATCCTTTCAATAAAATAAGGTAGTTACATTTGGTAGAGTTTATACACTGCTATGTAAATTAGTAGATAAATTTCAAGTTGAATTTTAGGGGCGAAATTTAGCCCATGGGTTATTTTTCGGCATTTTTTCCAAAAAAAAGATTCGCCAATTTGTCTTTTTTTCCAAAGATGATTCTCCCAAATTCCATGGAATAATTTGTTTTTACTCTAAAAAACGCCAAAATTCTCCAAAAACTATATAAAGTCCTTATATATATATATATATATATATATATATATATAAACATGTTATGGTTGCAAATTTAAGAATTAGTAAGATTCGCCAAGGTTTTTACACTTGGAGAAAATTATGGATCCTTAAAAATTTCCTTAGATAACATATAACACATGAATGATGGATGAGATAAGTATCATTAATCATAAGTTTTATATATATATATATATATATATATATATATATAAACATGTTATGGTTGCAAATTTAAGAATTAGTAAGATTCGCCAAGGTTTTTACACTTGGAGAAAATTATGGATCCTTAAAAATTTCCTTAGATAACATATAACACATGAATGATGGATGAGATAAGTATCATTAATCATAAGTTTTTTAAAATTCAAATTTGCCACATATATTTCCACATGGACTTTGAAGTTTGAATGAATACAACTTATCTATTATAGAAACATATAATATGTAAATATCTTAAAATATGGAAACAGATTAATGGTTAAGAGTGAGGCATATTAAAGCTATTTGAAAATGTCTTCCATGATGACAAGCTGACTAACTTGTATTCAAATCCATTTATGGAAAATTCAAGTGTGCTCTCTTGGTTAACTTTTTAACATATTATTGAAATGTGTTTATTATTTAATTTATTAAGCCATTTCTTCTAGAATCAAATGTGTATCAATTTAGTGATGACCTATTTGTTAAGCCATTATTCAAATGTGTATCAATTTAGTGATGAAACATTCTAATGGGATAGATTTGTTGGTGTTTATTTAGGAATTGAAGTATTAATTTAGTGACGAATCATTCTAATGGGATAGATTTGTTAGTGTTTATTTAGGAATTAAAGCGAATTCTAGTGTAACAAAAATTGACTTAGAAAATTCTAGAAGTTAATTTTAAATATGAAATTCTAGATAAGTTTTACTAAACAAATATACACTATTCATAATTCATAGTTATTGTATTTCTTTTAGCTCTATATATTTTTATGCTATTTATTTTACTCACTAATATTTATTCTCTATTTATTTATTTCATTTTTCTTAATTTGATTTACTTTTTAATAATACAATTATGTATAATCATTTTCTTATGCACTCTTCTCAAAGTTAAGTTAGTGTTATCATTTCTTTGATTTATATATATATATTTATGTTTAATATTAATATTGTAATTTTTTTATTTATCTATCTAAATGATGTATAATTTCTTCTTATTTGCAAGACTCTTATTGACTTCTAAATTTAATAATATACTTTTTTCTCGTTTAACTTCCAATAGCACAACCTATGCTCATACCATGAATCTAAGTTAGGCATGTGTTATTGTCAAGGCCATATACTAACCTTCATTTCTTGTAAACTTTGATTCAGAAGGGATCGTGAGAATATAATAAATTAGTGGGATCACTCAATTATAGGAGTAAAACTAAGCCTATGAGTGATGAAAGGTTAAATATATCATTCCAACATAGTAAGAAGAAAAAATAGATTTTAATTGATATCACTGGAGTATCCTCTGAGTATCCAGAGAGAAAAACTAAGGGATACTAATGATGAAGGATAAAATACATTATCCAAACAATAAGAGGGTGAAATTGGACACAAATTCTTTGAAATTAAAGAATGGATTATTTTTACAAATTTATTATATAAACCAAATTAATAATATTGTTTAAAACCAACTTTACATAACATTAACTGAGTGCTCAAATAATCAATGTCATATTAATTTGTTTGTATATAATATTATTATTGATTTTATACAATATATTTGTATAAATTTTTCATTCTTCCATTTCAGAACAATGACAACATGTTGCGCAAGTCCCACCATAATCGCAGGTGATGCTAGTGAAAATTGGACAATTTCCTATCATAGATAGTTAAACAACTGAGCAATATCAATATGAAAGTGAATTATCAATATAAAAGTGTATTATTAATTCAACGTGAGGTAGGAATTAGTGGCCGGGAGTAGGAAGATTATTCGTTTGTGCAAATGGAAAACTTGGACGTTATTAACACTGACAATTTCAAAACTAGTGGCTTTGTAATGGATTTTGCTCCAGTGAGAATTTCCATTATAATTTTAGCGACTAGACCCATCAAATAGGCTGCAAGGTTGATTTTTTAGGTTGCATGATTTTGTTATATTAAAAATTTTAACCGGCTGAAAAGTGTGTTAATTGGGAAATACATTAGAAGAAATCCATTTAAATTTGGATATCTTTTTTTCCATATATTTGGATGTTCTGGTAACTTTTCTGATAATTCATTGTCTTCGCATCTAAAGACAAAATTAAGTATATTATATGTGTAATTTCATAAGTTCAGTCATCTAACTATGAAGATGAGGAATTTCTTTGTTTCTCCAAAAAGATGACCATGTTGGGAAAATTAAATTTCTCCAAAAAGATGAGAATGTTGGGACGGTAATTTAATTCTCCAAAAAGATGAGAATGTTGGTACGGTAATTTAATTTTCATATATATAGAATATGTTATGGATCTATATTATTGCCAAGATAACTATATTATTGTCAAGATAACTGAGAGTGATATATTTTCAATAGTAAAATATAGCATGGAATTATTTCTCAATAGTACACATTCAATCAATCACTTTATAAAATAATAAGGAAATAAGCAATAAATTAACATTAAATCCATTGAAAATACAAAAATATAATTACTGAAAGATATTTTTCTTATTCCTCAAGGGGACTTCTATAGATAGTCCCAATGCAAGTCATTTTTTACGAGTATTTGGTGGTCTATGGAAGTTATAGTTTATTAAGAACATGTCACCAGGAGACAAACTACATATTGCATGCCCAACAATAAATATGGATGCCTTTTCTTTTCATAAAGAACTTTTTGTCATTGGAGTGTTCATCAAATGAACAATTTGCACTTAACAATGAGCACCTACAACTATTTATGAACCTTGCAATGTTCCCATGAGTGCATGCACGACCATCGATATATAATAGGTTCTTCATGTTAAAGTTTCATGAAGCATAACCATTCATGCACATACTATGCATGGAAATACTATGTTTGTATTTAACAATATTCAAGTAATCAGATTGACTATAAAGAGGACCGCAATATGGAATAAGTGTTATTGATTGTTTGGGAGGAGCAAACACATGTGAAAGGATAAATAACCAAAGATTTGCAACATCTATTTTAGAATTTATGATCATGTAACTGTAACCACAATAGGAGTATTCACTCCCAACAACGAGCACATATAGGGAAGACGACCAAGCACCATATAATGCATGCTTGTAACCCGTTTGGTATTTACTTTAAGAATAGATGGGAAGATACAAGTCATCGCTACCCTCAAACAATTGAACAAATATGCAACAAGGTTTGGTGAAGCCAAGTTCTTGCATCCAAACAGTGCAATCAAAGACATAAATGACAAGATTACGTTTTGATCTTTCACTTTCAAGGTCTATCAAATCTACAAACAGTGATAAGAAAATGAAGAAAAGATACTTTTAAGGATTTTCACTTAATTCTGACTCAAAAATCAAGTTAAAACTATTTAAACACCACCAAGACATTTTCTAATGGGTCACAAAGAAACCCAACACACTTAGAAACTTCAAACGCACTCAACAAAATCAAATAAATTGGAGAATATTGGGAAAAAATATCACTTTTTAGGGAATTCACACATTTCTATAAAGTTGCACATGAATGATTTTCACCTCTGCTTAAGATTGCATGCTAATTCATAGATAATCCGCACATGTAAGTACTAGGCGCGAATAACTCCTAGTAGGTTCGAAAAAAAAAATCGGAAAAAATTAAAAGAAAAGGGTTTCTACATATGTCTAAGATATGTTCATACTTGAGAAAGACTTAATCACCTAAACACAAGGAAGTTGTGAAGAACCTGCAACAATTAATTAATGAAAATACACGAGATAGCAGAAATAACAGAACTCCGAATCACTTTTATTGATCGCGGACCACTTTGAGGGGGCAACCTCCTTTGAGCAAGCTCAATACAAATAACTTCACGGTACCTTCATTGGTCTCAACACAAACTTATATGATAAATCTAGGCGCTAATACCATGGGTCAATACCATGAGTCAATACAAACCATGGGCCAATACAAACTATGGATCAACAATTACTACGGGACGACTTACAAAGCATATGCGTCCAACAACAATAAGACAAACTATGGATCAACAAAGACTACGAGACGAATTACAAAGCATATGCGTCCAACAACAATATACTAACAAAGTAAATAGAAAGGTTGACATGGGTTCCTAAAATCCCCTCTCCATTAGAAAAAGCTTTGTCCTCAAAGCTTTAGATGTGGAAATTGATGTAGAATCTGGAGTGGTTCCCCTATAGCATCCTCGGGTTGAATTCCGGGCCACTGATGCCTTCTGAGTTTCAGGGAGGGTCGCTTGGAAGGATGTAGACAAAGAAGAACCATATCAAATGCGTGAAACGTGCGCTCAGAACGGTGCTAGTCAGCTTGTTGTTTCAGTCAAATTCTTGCCATGTGAAGATTGTCTTGCAGAATGAGAAGAATCTGATTGTGGTGTCGAAGAACCGAGTCAATGGCTTGAACTGGGGAGCTACTGAGGGTGTATGGAAGAAGAACTGGTGGTGCATGTCCATAGATTTCTTCATATGGTGTACTTTTAGATGTGGTATTGTACCACTAAAGTGCTTCTAGGAAATCCATAGAAATAGTTGTCCAAATCGTTGTAGGGATGGGCAAGGGTTTGAGCAGTCCCGAAAGGAGTTTCGTTTCACCCTTGTTGACTTGGAAAGTATCACAGTCATCCACCATCTGTTGAATTGTCATTTTCAGTACCTGCCAAAAGAATTTACATTGTTCTCGGTCATACATTTTTAGGAACCTAGAATGCCCTGCTGATGAAGAAGCATGGAGTTCAGAGAAGAGATAGCCCTGTTGAACAGATTGCAACCAATTTGGAGCAAGCAGAGAAATAGCTGTAAGAGAAACTGGGTCATCAAATGTGTGAGAGGAATCATCTGCCACCATATTGTCCTTACCCTTCTTGTAAGTCATCGCATAGGCATAACCCATGAGTTGGATAACCCATTTCAAGTGTGTTGGGGAGGAGACCCATTGTTCGAGGAAATTTTCTAGACTCTGGAGATCAGTCTTGATGCATAAATAATTCCCTAATAGGTATGGATCCCACTTTTGTAATACATGCAAAATATCCATCATTTTCTGGTGAGACGTAGATGCGGCTAAATTCTTACTGAAAAGGTTTCTTGAAGGCAACAAGCCCACTGGTTCAGCAAGGACACCTGCATATCTATCCAAGGAAGTAAGGGAGACTATTGATGGGTGCATCTGAATGGAATGTAGTTGAGCGATGACACCATGTGAATTCTTCTTAAGGATCTTTTCCAGGCCATGTGAACTGATGATGCGGAGAGACCCTTGTTGTAAGCCCTTAAATTTGTGTTGTTTCCCATTGACTGAAAACTGCATCCAAAGTTCAGCAAAATTCCATAAGATGGGGCCAAGTGTGCGTAACATTGAATTCCCAAAACCACATCACATCCGCCTAGGGACAAGGAAAACATGTCAGAGCACAGGTCATAATCTTCCAGAGACATACGCACATTGTGACACTTCCCCTTGCAAGGTAAGGTGACCCCATTGGAAACCATGACTTCAAAGTTGGAGCAAGGATGGAAAAAACAATCAACATGTTTGGCTATTTGAGGGTCAATGAAGTTATGAGTGCTACTAGAATCAATGAGTATTGTAGGAGAAAGCTTCTTGAAGTAACCCCTGACCCGCATTGTTTAGGGGTGGAGACACGGGATAAAGCATGGAGAGATATATCTGGTTGTTCATCCTGAGATGGGGGGTCAATAGGTGGCTCATGAATGTTGACCTAATCATCCATTGTATATGGAGCTTCTTCACCAATTTGAGAGGCAGACGGATAATCCATATCCAAGAGATAGAGATTTTGTTGAACACATCTATGTCCCCGAGTGAATTTCTCATCACAATTATAATAAAGCCCTTTTTCTCTGCGTTCCTACATTTCTATTTCAGACAAATGTTTGATAGAAGTTGGTTGAGGAGCTGGCGAAATGGGAGGTTGTTGAGAACCCATATTTCAGAAAGGAACAAAAGTGGGTTTGGAGCGTTGTTGGGCTGCAATCTTGTCTTCTGCCAACTTAGCCAACACTAGGACTTCCATCATCATGTTGGGACAGAACATTTTAACCTCTGACCGGATCTCATCCTTAAGACCACTAATAAAACAACTCCTATAGAATTAATCAGAAAATCCTTCTGTGTGATTGGCTAGTTTCTCAAACTCTGTGTGATACTCTCTCACAGTGCCACTTTGATGAAGTTTAGTGAGTGCTCCGATGAAGTCATCAAAAGCACTAGGACCAAATCGTTGCAAAATGAGTTGGCAAAAATATATCCATTTTGGCTCATCATGAGCCTTGATGTACCAATGGTACTATTGAAAGGATTCCTGTTCCAAATGAAAGGATGCAAGTGGAAATTTTTGGACATCAACAGGATTATGCAGACTGCAATACCTTTCTGCACGATAGATCTATCCAGTCGGATCGGTACCATTGAAGCAAGGAAATTCAAGCTTCGGACCACAGAAATTGCTGGAAGAAGAGAACCCATTGGCTACAGAAGATTTTTGCTGTCGGTTATTGTTCATGGTTGAATGCTGAAGATGGAGGTTGAGAAAGTTTTCATCTAGATCTTGGAGTTTGGTTTGGATGGCTGCAAGTACTTCCTCCATGGTTTTTGCTCCTGTGCGGGTGACAACCATAACTAGGATTTTTTTTTTGGGGGGGGGAATGGATAGAAAAACACAAACAAAATCTTATTTAGTAAAGGGAAATTTGGATTTGGGAAAAGTCGGATAAGTAATTGGGGTTTGACTAGGTTTTGGACACTTTCTGATGGACAAGGAAGCAAAAAATGGGGATTTCAGAAGCAGGGTGAAAGAATGAGAAAATTGGACAAAGAGGGACAAAGACGCATAAATAGGGAATGAACACGGTGGAAAAATTTGGAGGGGAGTGGGTGAAAATTGAAGAAGTTATGGCAAACCCTAAAAATAGACAAATGTGAGATTTCAGGTTTTGGGAAGCAGAATTTGGGATAGGGTGCTTAGGAATGAAATATGCAGAATGGGATTGCAGGGGTGGCCAGGAAGTTTCAAGAGATCTTAAACGACTTTTGGAATGGATCGAAAATAGTGGGATATGGAACGGCTCAGAATGGATCAAAAATGGCGGGACTTGGAATGGCTCAGAATGGATCAAAAATGGCGGAATCTGGAATGACTTAGAATGGATCAAAAATGGTGGGATCTGAAATGATTTTTAGAATGGATCTTAAATGGTGGGATCAGAATCGACTTTTGGAATGGATCTGCGATGACACGGCATTGATTAGCAATAGATGGATCTGCAATGGCGTAGAAGTGATCTGCAACAGTTCAGCTAAAAACAGATATGGACCCTAGGTATGTTCGGCTTCCTATCAGTTCAGGGGATTCATTCACTCACCAATGCTTTCTGACGGCTTGCGTATTGGTGTAGTACCCCTCACTACACGGCTCAGGTAAAACTGATAACCGCTTTGCCTCAAACGATAGCTCTTGGTTTAACTCACGGGTGGGAACTAGTCAATTAGGTAGGGGTTGTTTCCCTTTTCACTGACAGGTCTTCTCAATGGGCCAGCTACTTCGTGGTTCCCGTGGTACTCCTCACAATGAATTTTAGGGATTATGCCCAAGCACTTCCCACAGTTAAGCGGATAGGGATTATTCCCAGATTCGAATCTGTAATAGATGCAAAAAAAAATTTGGTAGAAATTTCACCCAGCGAGCCCAAGAAAGTGCTCTGATACCAGATGTGAAGAACCTGCAACAATTAATTAATGAAAATACACAAGATATTAGAAATAACAGAACTCGGAATTTCACTTTTATTGATCGCAGGCCACTTCGAGGGGGAAACCTCCTTTGAGCAAGCTCAATACAAATAACTTCACGGTACCTTCATTGGTCTCAACACAAACTTATATACTAAGTCTAGGCACCAATACCATGGGTCAATGCCATGTGTCAATACAAACCATGGGCCAATACAAACTATGGATCAACAATTACTACAGGACGACTTACAAAGCATATGCGTCCAACAACAATATACTAACAAAGTAAATAGAAGGGTTGACATGGGTTCCTAACAGAAGTAAATGACCTGAAAGACACACAACATATGGATCTCCCTAGTGGAGTCACCATTTATGTTGTTACGGAAAATTTCCAATGACTGGGGCTATGTCACTAGCGTACCAGGTTAAACAAAACTGACATCTAAGAGTTTATTCACAAGTAGATCAAAATCCTAATTTCCAATCAAGATCAAGCAAATCTGCACTAAAGGATAAATGAGAAGAACTTTGTGTATGCTATTTATGAAGGTTGATCCTATCCATTCCTATGTATCCTTTAGATATGTCCCTTGATATCAATCTAAAGACCTGCAACACAAACAAGGTACCTTCCTCAAACTATTTTGGCAACAAAAATATATTATTGAAAGAAACAAATGACATGAATATGAAACTGATAAGTCAAATTCAAATCAATATATAATAATTACTTATTCCAAATTTGATGTAATGATTAACAAAAAACATAGGGAAGGGAAATATGTCCAATCTTTATGAAATAGCGGAAAAAGTACAAATCACACCTTCTTCTATTCGACACCTTATCGAAACTAGAGCTCCAGATCACTCCTTCTCACATACTCCACAAATCCCACTCCAAATATCCAAACGCATAGGGGTAGAAACCACCCAATGGAAGTAGTTTCAACACATAGGGATATAAATATCAATGCCAAATATCAATGATAGGAAGGGGAAGGAGAATAAAAGGTAAGCAATTCCTCCAACATAACATTACTATGAAAGGTCCTCCCTCATTTGACTTATTCCAACCTTTATTATAGTTGATGAAAGAGGCTAGGAACAATTACCAAATGGTTGGGGAAGTTGTAACCAAGCAAGTAGTTCTCCAAACTTCCATAACTCCCTCCTTTTTTTGAATTTTATATATTTTTCATAATTGTTTAGGGCATTCGTTCCTAATACAAGGGAAAATAGAGAATTGTTCACTTCCAAATAGTGTGCAACATGTGAATTCAATTTTTTCTTGCATTCATGCCCTAACAAAGGGGAAAGCACAAATGATTCATAGTTTGCAAGATCATTAGGTACAAATCTGCTCATTTTAAGGGTTACACTTTTAGGGTGTTTGGGAATGGCTGAGGTTTCACTTTAATGTTTAGGTCCATAACAATAGTGGTCAAATCATAGGCTTTTCAATCCATAAATGCCAATTTTTGTGAACAAACAGTTACACTCAAAGTGTCATCTTTTGTACTGGTTTCACGGACAGGCAAGTGCCAATTTGAGCTATAACAATAGCCAATTACTTGTATATTATTTGTTAAAATATAAGTATTCTCTTGTATTTGAATGTGAAATTATTTTATTTTCTACTATGTTGAATATGCTTGTTTATGCATGATGTGTGCTTGGTTGCATTTTTGTTTCCACTTTGTTTTATAATTATGCATCTGCACATACGTTTCACATCATGAATTCGTATTTATATCTCACGGGGAGAAATTTGGAAACCTATAATTCGTAAATATCCCCATTCATTGGCTAGAATGATGGATTGTGATGTGTCAGTAAGCTATGATCTTTCTCTCTAGCTAGAGAATAAAAAAATTATACAAAATATGGTATTTTGTAAGTATTCCATTGACTAATAAGTTCTTCTATAGTAGGGTGAAAAATACATATAAAACATAGAAGACATTTCCAAGATTAGTAAGAATATCATATATGAGTTGACCGCATTTCCTTTTTATTCCAAATTCTACAAGTAAAATTTTGAGTGTCTTGAACTTTGAAATAAAATGTTCAATGCAACTAAAATTATTAGGATTCAAAGAAATCATTTTATTTTAGAGCTAGTGGGCATGCAAATTGTGTTTCCCAAACAAATTTTCCATCTCTTACCAAGATTCATCTAGGGTGTTAATCGATTATAAGTGAAACTATAAATCACTAGAGATTAGGGTTGATCCATGAAGGTGGTTCACGATTTTTAGCAAGCGAAGTGCCAAAAATTTGTGTCGCGGACCCTCGATCGAGGGTTTTAAAACACCTCGATTGAGCGCTTTAAAAATCTCGATCGAGCTATCAAAACCTCGATCGAGGGTTGAAACAAGACCTAGATATAGCTTTTAAAAGCTCGATCTAGCTTTTGAAAGCTTGATCTAGATTTTGAAATATCGATCTAGATTTTGAAAAAGACCCACAGCCTGTTTTTTAGGCCCTTGATCGAGCAATTTGCTCGATCGAGGGTTTTAAAATACCTCGATCGAGGTATATGTAGAACCCTCGATCGAGGTTTCATTTATCCCTCGAGCGAGGTATTTCAAATACCTCGATCGAGGGCCTGAAAACCAGGTTGAGAGCCCTTTTCACTGTAGAAAGAAAGTTTTGTCTACCTTTCATAGGCTTAAACTATGTCATTAAATGCACATTAATGGGCAGACTTGATACCATTGGATTCGTCAATGAATCCTCTATCCATATATATAGAATTTACAAATTTTTATCTTCGTATGTCATTTGTTTTTAAATTTCTACTAAAACTTGCCCTAAAAAACCCTGTCGACAACTTCGATTGAGCTCAAAGATAAATCGACAACATTCAAAATACACATCCAAAAAATTTGAAAAAATACACAAGCACTAGATAAGTGTGTCCTCTTCAAAATGGTATTTTTAGTTTTGCAAATTATGTAAACAATCAAACGATTTGGTGCACACACACATGTGTGTGCAAAATGCGATTGAAATATTCATTGGTGAGTTTCGAAAAATAATAATAAATATATTTTTTCGAGAAAAAATAAAAGAAAAATATGTAAGCACTAGTTCATTCTGTCTAGATCATGTTCACAAATTTCATTTTTTAAAATTATTACTTTAACATTAAATTATTGTGCACACACACAAACCACTTGTTAATTGCTCTTCAAAGTTTTAAGTACACACGTTTCATTAAATGAAAATTTGACACGATAAATGACATTGGTATATTTCAATAAAAATATCATTGGAAAGCCAACATAATTCTCTACATTTCGTTTTATAAACGCATGTCGAAATTCATGTGGCAAATATGAGTTTCGAGGGCTTCAATTTAATACATGGGTAAAATTTCCGTTTTTCATCACCATATTTGGCCAAAAATAGTTACCCATCTTCATGGAATCACCCCACATGATGTATCATTCCTATTGTCACATTCATCTCTCGGAAATGTATCAAGGGGTATTACTTCTATTCCCAATACAACCCATTAAAGTCGCTTACTTCATAGCAAATCCTCTATACTAAATTCCATTAATAGTAGTTTGAAGTGGTCATTAGGATCGCACATGGAATATCCATATTACAATATGAAATGAATATGTCTCGAAAAGTATAAATTGATTGGCGATAGAGAGAGAGAAATCAAAGAAATATGTAGTTACAAAAATAGAAAAAATAGACTCTCAATAACAAAGTTATACCAAGTGGAGAAAGACATAAAAAGCAAAAATGGTAATAAAGGTGCAACATGGCAGGTGGTGGTTGGCCTACATTGTGATGGTTATGGATTTGTCACTATTATGGCCCATCTTGTGCTTTAATTCTGATACATTTTTCCTCTTGGGCTCAAGACCTTCATAAAAACATTATTACTTTTGATGGCCAACATAGATATTTTGGCTCATGATTACCTAATCAAATATAATTGAATCAATTTCAAGTAGGATTTGATATATGATTAGTATTAAGTGTTTATTTTATGGTTATTATGTTATTTTCATTCTTGATCTAATGTAGTTTACGAGAAGGAAATTAGTACATCCTTGATAAAGGGATTCAACTGACATGACATTCGATCCTCTTTAATGATCATGACCACAAACCAATTATCTAAATGGGTGAGGTATCCAAGGGATATTGACCTCACATAACTTTTAGGATTTCCAACAGTTGAATGTAGCAATAAATTCCCAATAAACTTTGACCTCCTTCAGATATTGAGATTCAAATTGGAAAGGGAGGAAAACAATCCCCTCGAAACAACATGCAAAAAAATAGGCAATATAGGGACAACTTCAACTAATCAAGGACTTGATTATGTGGGATAGTTAGGACTCTTTTCAAACATAAATACAATAATATATGATAGTGTGGGATATTCAATATTAACATTTCATTTTCATTCTTGTTGCTGAATATAGTTCGAATTATGGTAGAGAGGAAAAATTATGTCCTCGTGTCCCATGACAATTTATGGGTAAAGGTAGTAGAGTTTATTGGAGATTTGAGTTTTTGAGTGTTTCCAAGGGTTCAAATGATTTCCTTGAGTAAGTACCACTCAAGAAAATGATATAGTAACCCTCTTATCTTTACATTTATTTTCTTTGGGATTTTTGTTTTACACTAGATAAGCTTCTGTAGAAATAAAGTATTAGTTTACGTTGTTTTATTTTCCATTATCATTTTCATTTCCTTTCTTTCTTTTAGAAACACTTTAATTCTATGTATTTATTTAATTTCTTTTAAATTACAATGTTTAGTACTTTGAAGTGGATCATGTGAATATAGTGCATCATAACTATTGTTTTAAGTATTGACTAATCTAGTAGTATCACAATGATCATTGATTCCAATAAAATTTCTTATATAATTAAATTTTCATTCGAGAGGTGTAAAATTAGTCACAATATATCTATTGAACAAGAATATCAATCACAAAGATGTAAAACAATTTGGAGTAAAAACTGTGCAAGAGAGATGCATTAGTGCTCTATAATCTAGAATTGTAGAATTACAATACAATACTGTCACAATGAGTGAGCAATTCGAATTAGCCAAGGAGGTCATTCGAATATACTGCATGGTGTAGCTTGGCTCCGACTAGGAGTCCTCATCATCAATAAGTGGTGGTCATCAATGCACAAGTCACTGTCAACCAGGTGTCAAATTGAGTGTAATAAGTGTAACTAATGGTAATGGCACTAATACAGGGATGGAGGCTTAGTGGAGGGCACATGAGGAGTTAACTGCACTCAGAATAGGTAGTCAAGTCTCATCGGAGGTCAATCGGAGTGATAACAATAGTGAGGAGTCAGTCTAGCCTCAAATCAAGGAAAGACAACTAGCTTACTGAAGTGAACTGGACTGGTAGGTGAGAAAAGGTGCCATTCTCAAGTGGTGGGTGAGAAGTGGGCGCCTCCCTAACTAGAAGGGCTAAAACAAAGTGGAAAGTGGCTCCCGGGTGCTAGCAGACTAGAGACTAGATGCTGGAGGCATCAAAATGGTGACTGGGCAGCATGCGGATGCATGCATGCAAAGTGCATGCAAAGTACAGACTGAATGATGAGATATTCTAACACCCTCCCTCAAGCTATACTATGATGTAAAAAATAAAATGTAGGGCCTTGGTTACTGAGACCAAAGGTCACCCCAATACAATAATCCAAACAATGCTGAAAATAAGCTAAGGGAGGAAAGAGGGAAACCCCAGTGGGAAGAAATCCCCCCCTCAAGATAAACATAAAAATGGATCTAATATGTCTCCACCATGATGGAACTCACCCCCAATAGTGAACGGACATAAGAGAACTTCTTCTCAGTGAAGTTCTTGGTGAAGATGTCTACAATTTGCTCATCAATAGGGAAATATTGTAGAATGATGGTACGATCATGCACCAACTCTCGGATGTAGTGCATATGAATCTCAATGTGCTTGGTCCTCTGCCACTGAACTGGATTTGTGGATATCTTAATAGCACTTTGATTGTCACAAAATATGACAGTCAAAGTAGTGCTACCAAAATCAAACTCCGAAAGAATACCCTACAACCAAACTGCCTGAATGCAGGCATTGACTGCCCCTCGATACTCTACCTCTGCTAAAGAAAGTGAAATGGATTCCTGCTTTTTGTTTGACCAGCAAATAGGGCCATGACTAATCATGAAAACATATCCAAAAGTGGACTTTCGATCTATGCTATCACCCTCCCAATCTGAATCAGTAAAACCAATGAAATCTAGCTCATAATCTGCAGCATAGTGTATGCCAAAATGTCTCGTACCTTGCACATACTGCAAGATCCGCTTGGATTCCCACCAATGAAGCTCATGGGGCTGCTTCATATACCTTGATATAGCACTCACGGAATATGAAATATCAGGCCTTGAGTGTGTCAAGTAGAGTAGTGAACCAATCAATTGTCGATACATAGTGCAATTTGCAAGCAGTGTAGAATTTCCTTCCTCAAGACTGATTCCTGAGAGGAATGGAAATGGAGCAGCCTTACATTCTTCCATATTAAACTTTAATAGCAGGTATGAAGCATACTTTTGCTGAGATAATGTGATCCCATCAAAATTTTGAGCTATCTCCAAGCCCAAAAATTGCTTAAGCAATCCCAAATCGCTCATGTCAAAAGCTAGATTTAAAGCGGTTTTTACTTAGTTGATTGTAAGGAGAGTGCTACCAGTAATGAGAATGTCATCAACATAAAGAACAAAAATCAGCAAATTACCTTTAACTTGCTGTAGGTACACATTCAGATCAGATTTTCATCTTTTGAAATTCTGAGAAAGAAGGAAGGAGTCCATCTTTGTGTACCAAGCTCTTGGGGCTTGTTTTGATCCATACAAAGATTTCTTCAATATGCAAACTAATGATGGATCTGATATGTATCCTTCTAACTGCTTCATATATACTTCTTCATCAAGTTATACATGTAAAATAACACTCATCACATCCATATGGTGTACTTCCTAGTGCTTGGATGCGGAAATGGTCAAAACTAGGCAGATGGAATCCATCTTTGCAACCGGTGCAAAGGTCTCAGTGTAGTCCACTCCTTGGACTTGGGAGAAACATTTTGCCACTAACCTAGATTTGTATTTGCTGATAAAACCATAAGCAAGAACCTTCGTGTGGTAGACCCACTTACATTGGACCAATTTTCTTCCAGGTGGAAGAGAAACTAGCTCCCATGTATTGTTCTTTTGAAGAGAACTGTACTCTTCATCCATGGCGGTTTGCCATCGTGGATCTTGGTGGGAATGATAGTATGATTTGGGATCTGAACCAATAATCAAATAACATTTCTCAGATAATAATGGATTATAGAATGAAAGGGCCATACCTGCTCTTTGAAAGTCTGCTCTTGTTCTCCTTGGATCAGTAGGATTTCCAATGTTTGGAGAAGCAAATTGTAGAGTGTTTTGGGCCCACTTTGGTAATTGACGAGGATCATTATGGTCAGATTCTAAACCTGATATATCATGGCCATCAAAGTTTGATAAATATCAAAGATATCTGATCCAATGCTTTCTTCATCTTCTCTCAAAACTTCTTCTTGTAGAGACTGCGGATCGATAGTGTTTTCCTCGACTAGTTTCAGATCTGGAAGCGGTTCTTCAAACTTCACACTTCGCTCTATGAATATCTTTTTGGATATGATATTCATGAGTTTATATGTGTAGGGAACTATATGTTGGATCTGAATTCCAATTTCGGCACAAAGTTGTAGCAACTTAGTCTTGATATATTTTACGCCATTATTAGATCTAATATCTTTGATATTTCTCTTAGTGGTGGTCTCAACAGAAGCCTTACAATCCTTGAATTTTCCAAGCACTTCTGACTTGTTTTTGAGAAAAAATACCCAAGTAAAGCGGGAGAATTCATCGATGAATGTAAAAACATACCTTGAACCATTTATGGACATATTTGGTAGTGGATCATTGATATCAAAATGTATGAGACCCAAAATTGTAGAAGCTCTGCTAGCTTTGACACGGTCGAACTTGTGCTCGGGGTGCTTCCCAATGATGCAACCTGGGAAAATTCCCTTCCAGGAACATAGATGCAAAATACCATCAACCATGGATTTGTTTTGCAAAAACAGTGAATACTTGTAATTAAGGTGTCCAAACCTTTCATGCCAAATCCTACTAAACCTCATTTCCACGAGTGAGAAGAGAAGTGGGATTTTCAAGCGGCACAAAGTGTGAAAAATCATAGTATTTTGCAGTATGGTTTTCCTTTCCAACTGCAATAAGTTTTTCGCTTTCAACATCAGAAATTTCAACTTTGTTAGGGATGAATGTAACTTGCTTCGGTGCACCAGTGTGTTCCATTTGATACAAAGAAAGTAGATTTGAAGCCAAGGAAGGCACATAGAGAACATTTTGAAAACTTCCATGCTCTAAATGGATGGTACCTTTACCCTTTGATGAAATTTTTGAGTCATCTCCCAAATGGATGGGGATGGAGATGTTTGGATCAAATGAATAAAAGGAGTCAATATTTGCAGCCATATGATTCGAGGCACCGTAATCTATCAGTAGAGTGGTGGGTTTCGAAACATTTGCCATGAGTGATTGACCTATTTCATGATCATCATTTCTATCTTTCTTCCATGCACCGTCGGGAAGAGTTATGTTATTCTTTTCCAAAAGGAGGGCCATTTGATATATTTTTTTCTTCATGCATGAACTTTCAGGATGAAAGCCATGGTTGCAATATGAACATTTAGATTTTTCTTTACCCTCTTTACCTTTTTGCTGGTTCCTTGAACCAGATGGTACATCTGATAGTTTGCTTTTCTCTCTTTGCTTAGTAGGTTCGAATTTGGGCTTCTCTTTCTTTTGCTTCCCTTTTCCATTTGAATTCTTGTATCCTTGAACAAAGAGGGATGAATATTTGGATCTTATGGACCCCATTTGAATTAGGTTATCATGCTCTTTGGTAACGGACTCAATGAAGGCATTCAAGGTAGGCATCTTCCAATTCGAGGTAGTTAGCCAACCAAAATTGAAAGTAGAGACAAATAGTGAGAAATATTTACCAAGTTTTGAAAGAATGGAGAGAATCAATTGCTTATCCTCTTTGATAACTCCACTGTTCTTCAATTCCAAAGACAAATGCTTGAATCTTGTGAAAAATTCATTGATGGTCTTGAAATTCTCAGGATTCAAGGAAATCAATTAATTTTCCAATTGAAAAGACCGCATGTCATCTTGTTTTCCAAAAATATTCTCAAGTTTCTCCCATACTGCATTTGGAGTAGTCAATCCACTAAGGTGAAAGTGAAGATCCTTGGAAATATTGAGGCAAATAAGACCATATGCTTCATCCAACTTGTTGAAGTGCTTTGATTTTTCAATGAGTGTATTGGGCTCAACTTTGAGGCCCATGGTGACTCTGTACTACCCTCTTGAGCGCAACATAATATCCATGTCATTATTCCATTCAAAATAATTAAAAGGAGTGATTAGCTTAGAAGAAGAAGAATCCATCTCAATGATAGCGAATGCACTTGATGGAGATGATTAATCTGCAAATCACAATCAAAAGAAGAACAGTAAGGTCGAACAATCCACCCTTTTAGAGTTGCATCACACCTGGGATTGGAGATCAAGCAAGCTTGAATGATCCAATGTATCAAATCCAGGAATTATGTGGAAAACTCAAGCTTCTAGAGTGGATTTGAGAGTATTTTTCATCCTTGCATGCACATGAGCGAATGCACATGAGATTTTGCATGCCAAAACTTTAGTAATTTTGAGAAGATTCACTCAATTCTTCATGTAGAACACCTATAGGAGAGATATCGTGTCCCTGCAATGGCTCTGATACCATGTCAAATTAGTCACAACAGATCTATTGAACAAGAATATCAATCACAAATATGTAAAACAATTTGGAGTAAAAACTGTGCAAGAGAGATGCATCAGTGCTCTATAATCCAGAATAGTAGAATTACAATACAATACTATCACAATGAGTGAGCAATTCGAATTAGCCAAGGAGGTCATTTGAATATATTGCATGGCGTATCTTGGCTCCAACTGGGAGTCCTCATCATCAATCAGTGGTGGCCATCAATGCACAAGTCACTGTCAGCTAGGTGTCAAACTGAGTCTAACTGAGTGTAATAAGTGTAACTGATGGTAATGGAACTAATGTAGGGATGGAGGCTTAGTGGAGGGCGCATGAGGAGTTAAATGCACTTAGAATAGGTAGTCAAGTCTCATCAGAGGTCAATCATAGCAATAACAGTAGTGAGCAGTCAGTCTAGCCTCAAATCAAGGAAAGACAACTAGCTAACTGAAGTGAACTGGACTAGTAGGTGAGAAAAGGTGTCCTTCTCAAGTGGTGGGTGATAAGTGGGCACCATTCTTACTAGGAGGGATAAAACAGAGTGGAAAGTGGCTCCCGAGTGCTGGCAGACTAGGGACTAGGTGTTGGAGGCATCAAACTGGTGACTGGGCAACATGCGGATGCATGCAATGCATGCATACATGCAAAGTGCATGCAAAGTACATACTGAATGATGAGATGTCCTAATAAGAGGCAATCACATTAGAACATCCTCTATCATTTTCATATTTCCATAGGATATGCAAGTGAAATTCATGGACCCAAGTGAATGAAAAGTAAATTAGAATGATCTATCAAAGTAGATTATTTGTTATATCTATATTTGTCATCCTCGAAACTCATTGAGGACCTACTACCATCATCACGTTGAAACACTACTGTTTACCCTTTGTATCCTCATTTTTAGTTCCTAGAGAGGCACCACAAACTTTTAGTTACATGTTGCATGCTTAACAAAGAGTGACCATACCCCTCCTGATCACACGTTGCACAACTTTTTGGAACCGATCAATCCTCAAGTCATCTAGATTGAGTGATTTTCTAGGAGATAATCCTAATATGAGGTGTATCCTTCATGTCGTGATCTCGGGAACTCATACATGACTCAATGTCACTAAATTCTAGGAGTCTAGATCCATCCTTTCATGTTCCCCACAAATCTATATAAGGAAGGGGATTTCAAAGGATAAAAATGTGAGGAGAAATGAAAAAGGCTAAATATTACCGATTCCCATAGAGAGACTCTTCTTCCATAACCTTTAGGAGATCTAAGTTATTCTTACTTAGGTGAGGGTTAGCGAGAAGGATTTAGAGCAAGGGACCAAGAGGAGATTGCACCATGACTCAAGGTATAGATAAATGGTTGTAATGTTCTTCAATATTTTAATATGCATATACACCAGTTTACCTTTTGTTGTATTCATTTTCTTTATTACACATTACAATAATAGATCTAGTCTTCCCTTGAGTAGATTAGATTAGATCTAGGTCATTTATATTCCTATTTCTTTGAAGGGTTTGAGACCGTTATTTATTTGTCTTATTGTGTGCAGGTAACAAGTGTAAGGATCCTGAGCTAGATCTATAGATATGCATCAACCATGATTACAAACATACAATCATTAGATTTAAGGTGTGTTCCATTATTATCTTCCTCTTCATGCATTTATAGGATTAAAGGTGTTAGATGTAGTGTAAATATTGTAGTAGTCTATCCCAAAGTCTGTCTCAGATCAAGGGAAAATATGAGGAAGGTCTCACCTATCTATAGGAGGAATTCTCCTATAACAAAATTGGTGACTCTACTAGGGATGGATCCATTGAATCTTCCTTATATATTAGAAGTCTCTTGGTTGTTTTAGTTTTTGGAAGGTTATTCCAAAAAAATTATGGATAGTTACACCCCTTAGACTCCTCATATTTGTTTAACTGGGGAAAAATTTCTCCCAAATATAAGCTTGGTCACCCCCTATATTTGGAATACAGAGTGACCTAGTCGTACGTTGTTGCATTATTTAGGATTGAGTAGATCCTATGGTCACACCTTGGTATCCTTCCTAAGAGTGACCAAGCCATGGAGTTGATATTTTAAATAATGATTCCAATTTCACTTTTATTTTAGTTGGTAGACTGGTTTGGGAGATTATTTGTGATCTATTGTCATTCGTTTAATCCATGGAAAGTTATTTTATTGGTGTCATAAAGAGATCAAAGATTATTTTGTCACTTGATGATTGTAGTCTTGTATGACCTAGTGTTGAGTGAATCATGATCTTATTTAGGTTTTTATGCATGTTGGTGGTTGTGTATGAGTTTTTTTTGTCATTTTTCTTCATATTAAACTCCATTTGAAAGGAAAAATAAACTTCACAGCATCATTTAAGCAAGTAGTTATTTGGGGAATGCATTGTGTGTAAGAAAATTTGTTAAAATTCAATATGCTAAGACAGAAAATAGCAGCATTACATTCCATTTCACAATAATAGCATATACAGGATCACTGAAGAAACAACAAGCACAACATAAACACAAGAGACAGAGATTTATCCTGGGAAACCCTCATGGGGTAGAAAACCCAGCAAAGCTTCCTCAATATAGATGACCAGCAATATACAAAGATGAAACCCTGAGACATGATCTCCTCCTCCACAATAGCAGACCTCTCCTCCACAAGTGCGCTATCCTTAAGTGTGTGAGTGAGTCAAATGAGGAACACACCTCCTCTATTTATACACTACTCTGATATGTATTTTACACAAGTACATGTAGGCTCGTATTTAACCATTAGGTTAAATACCCCATTATAACTGACTGGGTCGACCCCCACATGGTGGGTCTAATAACCCTAGTTAACACACCCAACTCGGAGGAATAAACATCTCCGGATTTATAGTATAATCACATCGGAGGTATGGAACATCTCCGGAATAAATAATATACAAATATAATATTCTTTGAAGTTACAATATTTCAACACTCCCCCTTAACGAGAAGGATATTATAACAGTATCTGCACAAGCAAGGAGTCATCAACATCATACATGATACATCTATAAATCATTGGAAGCTTTCTCAACATCATCAGTAACTCAAGCAGTTACTGGAACATCTTCAATACTGGAACATCAACATCTTCAGTACTGAGTCTTTATCTTCTGCAGCACTCGAACAGCTACAACAACATCAACATCTGGATCCTCACGATCATCAGTATCGTCATCTCATGATCATTAGCATCGTCATCACACGATCATCAGCATCGTCATCACACGATCATCAGCATCGTCATCACACGATCATCAGCATCGTCATCACACGATCATCAACATCGTCATCACACGATCATCAGCATCGTCATCACACGATCATCAGCATCGTCATCTCACGATCATCAGCATCGTCATCACACGATCATCAGCATCGTCATCTCACGATCATCAGCATTGTCATCACATGATCATCAGCATCGTCATCACACGATCATCAGCATTGTCATCTCATGATCATCAGCATCGCCATCTCACGATCATCAGCATCGTCATCACACGATCATCAGCATCGTCATCACACGATCATCAGCATCGTCATCTCACGATCATCAGCATCGTCATCACACGATCATCAGCATCGTCATCGATATAGGTATCCATAACAATACAAGTATCCACATCATTAGTACACGTATTCATGCCAATACAAGTGTACATATCATCAATACAAGTATCCACACTGATACAAGTAACCATATCATCAATACAAGTATCCTACCGATACAAGTAACCACATATTCAATACAAGTATCCTACCGATACAAGTAACCACATCATCAATACAAGTATCCTACCGATACAAATAACCACATCATCAATACAAGTATCCTACCGATACAAGTAACCACATCATCAATACAAGTATCCTACCGATACAAGTAACCACATCATCAATACAAGTATCCTACCGATACAAGTAACCACATCATCAATACAAGTATCCTACCGATACAAGTAACCACATCAAAAAATCACTTTCTCGGAGACCATATGTCTACGGATCAATTCAGGGACCGAAGTCCGGGGATGATACAATCCCCACTTCTCAGAGACCATACGTCTACGGATCAATTCAGGGACCGCAGTCTGGGGATGATACAATCCCCACTTCTCGGAGACCTCACGTCTACGGATCAATTCAGGGACCTAAGTCCGGGGATGATACAATCCCCACTTCTCGGAGACCTCACGTCTACGGATCAATTCAGGGACCGCAGTCCGGGGATGATACAATCCCCACTTCTCGGAGACCTCACGTCTACGGATCAATTCAGGGACCACAGTCCGGGGATGATACAATCCCCACTTCTCGGAGACCTCACATCTACGGATCAATTCAGGGACCTAAGTCCGGGGATGATACAATCCCCACTTCTCGGAGACCATACGTCTACGGATCAATTCAGGGACCTAAGTCCGGGGATGATACAATCCCCACTTCTCGGAGACCATACGTCTACGGATCAATTCAGGGACCGCAGTCCGGGGATGATACAATCCCCACTTCTCGGATACCTCACGTCTACGGATCAATTCAGGGACCTAAGTCCGGGGATGATACAATCCCCACTTCTCGGAGACCTCATGTCTACGACTCTCTTTAGGACTGAAAGTCCAGGGATGATCCAATCCCCTCAACTGTCCACTAAGGACTTCATTCTCGGATACCTCACGTTTACGGCTCTCTTTAGGACTTAAAGTCCAGGGATGATCCAATCCCCTCAACTGTCCACTAAGGACTTCATTCTCGGAGACCTCACGTCTACGGCTCTCTTTAGGACTGAAAGTCCAGGGATGATCCAATCCCCTCAACTGTCCGCTAAGGACTTCATTCTCCGAGACCTCACGTCTACGGCTCTCTTTAGGACTGAAAGTCCAGGGATGATCCAATCCCCTCAACTGTCCACTAAGGACTTCATTCTCGGAGACCTCACGTCTACGGCTCTCTTTAGGACTGAAAGTCCAGGGATGATCCAATCCCCTCAACTGTCCACTAAGGACTTCATTCTCGGAGACCTCACGTCTACGGCTCTCTTTAGGACTGAAAGTCCAGGGATGATCCAATCCCCTCAACTGTCCACTAAGGACTTCATTCTCGGAGACCTCACGTCTACGGCTCTCTTTAGGACTGAAAGTCCAGGGATGATCCAATCCCCTCAACTGTCCACTAAGGACTTCATTCTCGGAGACCTCACGTCTACGGCTCTCTTTAGAACAAGTGTTCAAGGATGATACAATCCTCACATGTATTCTCATCAATACAAGTACAAGTATCCTCAAGCATACAAGTACATTAATCAATACATGTATCATCAAAAGTATGTATTCTTACCAATACATCTTATCATCAAAAGCATGTATTCTTACTAATACATATAACATCAAAAGCATGTATAAGTAAAACTAAGTATTCTAAGTATACGAGTCCTAAATCTAAATATTTCTAAGTATCTAGGTGTAGAGAACAGGTTACCTCATCATCGACCTTGTTGTTCGATGAGACAATCTCATCATCAGTGACTATACTACTCCCCCTTTCGAGGAGGGTCCTTTTGAGCTACACCAAGCTTGTCTCGAAAGTATTCAAATTTCACTCGAGACAGAGGCTTGGTTAGTATGTTGGTAACTTCTTCACTTGAGGTAGAGGTTTGGTTAGTACATCGGTAACCTGTTACGAATTCAAACTTTATAGTTCCTTTCTGTGTCATATCTTGTTAGATCCCTATGATCTTTGACTTATCATGGAACACTGGATTCTATGTCATCTTGATACAACTCTATTTGTCACATAGGATCACAGTTGGTTCTATCTCTAAGTCAAACAATCCTGAAGCCAAACTTCTTCACAACTAGCAGAGCAAACAGCCATATATTTTGCTTGTGCTGAGAGCCACACTAGACTGCTTCCAGCTAAACCACGAGATCATGGCTAATCCCAGACAATAACATCCTCTTGATGTGTTCTTCTTGTCTGATACACTTTCTGCCCAATCAGCATCTGAGTAGCCATCTGAAGTCATGATCTCCAAGATAGCACAGATCAAAGTCTATCGTATCCTTTAGGTGTCTCATCACATGCTTTGTAACTATCAGGTGAAAACATCTAGTTTCCACTAGATACTGACTCAAGGTATTCACAACAAAGCATATATCTAATCTAGTATATGTTAGATACATCAATGACCCAATAATTTGACTGTACAGAGTTATATCCACTAACTCTGATGAGTTATCCCCTAACAGCTTCAAGTTGGAATTTATAAGAGTGGCCATTCCAACACCTCAAGTCATATTTCTCATCATACTTTCCCTGGTTGAGAAATATTCCTTCTGAGCCTTGCCATACTTCCAGACCTAGGAAGTAAAGCGTCAATTTGAGATCTTTCATTTTCATTTCTGCATTGAATGATCTTCTGCATATCTATCTGTGCCATCTCTCGTTAGATGGGTCTACTGATATGAGCCTCAATATCATTCGAACTCTGTGGTGAGTTCCTTCTTGCATCCATGTCATATGTGTATAGAAATCATATTCAACCTTGTAGCAAAGGTTGAGATCCACATCACCCATGGTGATCATTAAGCTTATCAATTTATTATCGATCCTGGGACCTGTGCAGAACCTGATTCACACTTCTTCTTTAATTACACCATACTTGGAGCAAACATCTTGTCGTGATTCTCTTCCCCTTTCTAAGAGAATATTCTAGCCATGAGCCTTCTATATTTTGTTTGATTTGTAAATCTTCTTGTTTGAACATCCACCACTTGTACGGTGTCCATCATTCTTCATGACCTTTCCTACAAATCAAAATTAAGTACATGATTAGTAATACTTCATAATCATCAAATCATATTGACATGATAACCTATTATGCATACAGATATCATTTACATAGTGATGCAACTATTTTGACCAATACTTTGGCACAACACTTTCCCATATCCTGTATGCATACAGTGGCTATCTAGATGCCTTCCATCTCTACCAGAACATACTATCGAGAGTGTGCACAACTCTCAGCATGTCAGCAAAGAGGTTTCATTCTAGACAAGCAACAATGGAATGTTTGTCCAACTTACCAAACATATGCACATTAGTTGTATACTGTTCAATGCTCTATGAATGTTTACACTCAACATTATATATTCTAGGAATACAAATATGCATACAACCTATTACAGGCAATATCATTACTATTTCAAATAGCAACTCAAATACTTATCTTTTATGTTTGTGTGGCTGCCTCCCGCTTGATCTTCTGTATGTCTTTTGAACTTCCATTCATTATGTACCACTGTGCATGCTCAAGAGTCATCCTCATGATCTCATACACAAACATACACTCATTAGTATATTCTAAATGCTATCAAAACATTATAGTACTAAATAATCTTGAAAATGTATAGTCATGATTATAGTTAATAAACATTAGTATTCAAGATTTCAGGGAAGTCTTCTTTTACTCATGCATATCATCAATCAAGATAAAAGATATAATATGCATATTCCCTTGATTACTAACTTTATGAATAAGCATAACCAATCATTCCAAGTATACTTTCATAAGGGATCCTAAGGTAAGATTCATGGGAAACATACCTGGATTAGTATACCTACTTGGTTATGTACAACATACCTAAACAATCTCTTCAATGATTTAGAGATCCTGAGCTAGAACCTGCATGTCTCATAGGTTAAGCATAATATAACAAAGTCATACATACCTCGTAAGTAGAACAGAGATTATGGATGAGCCTTTGTCTTCATGTTTTCAAGGTCATGGAACCTGATTTGTCTTTTGTGATGTACCTGTATCTTGTTAGCAGACAACATCAACCTCACACAACATCATAATGCATTAGTACAATCATAAGTGTCAACACCCTAACCAATGAATATCTTCTATCATGCATTCATAATTTTGTTAAGGTGATACAACAAATCTAAAATCAAGATTGTACTAACCGTAATAACATGAAGACAAACATACCATAAACTTAATCATGAACAAATCTCAAAACATACCTCAATGAGTCATACCTGTTGAGATCGCTTGTAATCTCCTTATGTAAAGCCTTAGCCTCATCTCCCTTTGAAACAGGAACTCCTTCACTTATGCAGGTGACCAATCCATCTTCTTCTAGGATTAACCCTATCCACTTGATTTGCAAGAACTAGACCTGGAGCTGGATATGGGTTTGTCAGAGAAACCCCAAAAATTCAAACTTTGAATTTCAAACTTCCGAAAGGATAGAAATATGCGCCTTGATGAGCTGATCAAACTGATATATTCAGAATTTGAAAACTGCAAAGTTTCACTCCTCAATTTTGCCTTTGAAACTTCCGGATTCACTGGGCGTGACCCTGAACTGGGGTTTGATGAATCCCACTCTTCTGCCCAATCAAAAAATCTGATCTTGGTCTCTAAATTTCTATTTTGATGAGTAGCATTCAGCCGTGGTCTCCGTTTACAAAAATTCCAACTTTCTTCAAAGCCCTAAATTCCGGAAGCCATGAATGAAGGTACTCAAAAATAATTCTGTTTTGACAGAAATATGTACCTGATTGTTTCTGGTGTAACTCCAAACTTTTCAGTCCACAGGGTCTAAAAACGTTTTTTGAGATAGCCTGACCTGTTATCTTTCCATCCTGACAGGTCTGACCTCAATTGGATTCTCTGAGAGAGAGTTATGTCAAATGTCGCAACGTGACCTGTTTTGGGATAAAACGGAAGAGCGAACTTGTACGGCGTGCCACGTGTCACTGTTTGAAATTCGGCCTCTGAAAAAATTTCCTGAGGTATCTCGGCCTGTTATCTTTCCATCCTGATAGGTCTGACCTCAATTGGACTCTCTGAGAGAGATTTATTCCAAGTGTCGCAACATGACCTGTTTATGGGATAATAAAGGAGAGCGAACTTGTATGGAGTGCCACGTGTCACTGGTTCAACTTCGGCCTCTTAAAACGTTTTCTGAGATAGTACAGACTGTGTACTACCTATCACTTTTTACGAAATTTTATTTGGAGCTTCCTATCCCAAGATATGACCTTTTTCCCAAGGTCACCTGATTTTGACTCAGATCTGGAAGAGGCAGAAACCCTATATTGTACAGATCATAAATCACAAAGTACAACGAATTAGAGGTTGTCCTTTGGACACAAGGTACCTGGAGATTTAATCTTCGTCCTGTAACAATTTCAGATCCGAAAACTTTTCCATAACGTATTTATAGCGAAAGTGCTACGATGACTGGTTTTTGCTATGTAAAACCCTAACCTTCAAATTGTCGTAAGTAAAGCAAGTGTCTTTAGTGCCATACCTTGTCTTCCTTCAGGTTAGCTCTGATACCATGTTAAAATTCAATATGCTAAGACAGAAAATAGCAGCATTACATTCCATTTCACAATAATAGCATATACAGGATCACTGAAGAAACAACAAGCACAACATAAACACAAGAGACAGAGATTTATCCTGGGAAACCCTCATGGGGTAGAAAACCCAGCAAAGCTTCCTCAATATAGATGACCAGCAATATACAAAGATGAAACCCTGAGACATGATCTCCTCCTCCACAATAGCAGACCTCTCCTCCACAAGTGCGCTATCCTTAAGTGTGTGAGTGAGTCAAATGAGGAACACACCTCCTCTATTTATACACTACTCTGATATGTATTTTACACAAGTACATGTAGGCTCGTATTTAACCATTAGGTTAAATACCCCATTATAACTGACTGGGTCGACCCCCACATGGTGGGTCTAATAACCCTAGTTACCACACCCAACTCGGAGGAATAAGCATCTCCGGATTTATAGTATAATCACATCGGAGGTATGGAACATCTCCGGAATAAATAATATACAAATATAATATTCTTTGAAGTTACAATATTTCAAAAAAATTGGCATGTGAATAGTGATCAATAGCATTTCTATTTTGATCAAGTGTGGTATGCATTTTTATTTTCAATCTTCATTATTCATTTTGAAGTGAAAAATAAAAAAAATTCATTTCATGTTCATTATTGAGTTAAGTTGTTCGAGGTGAAGCATTAAGGTGTTGAAAGGATTTACAAATAGTGTTGCTTGTTTGATAACATGTTTTTGGAATGTGAGCTTGTTGTTCTTTTGCATGGTTTTGGTGAAAAAGAAAAAATATCCTCCCCTCCCCTAGATAGGTTTCATCAAATTGAAGGAAAAGGAGCATTGTATTACATGGTTTTTTCAATTGGTTGAGTCATGACACATCACTTTTAGTTGCACGTCTTACCACTTGCATAGAAAAAAACCAAATAAAAGCAAGTGAAACTTAAAATCAACGAGACTTTTTTTTATTGATAGAGAAACCAATTTTAGTCTAGGTGATAGGGCCTTGGTTTTAGGTAAGGAGAGTAAACTATCCAAGGACATCAAACGAGACTAGGAATTGATTAACAAGTGCAAAATCCATTAATAGCAAGAAAAAATTGTTGGGATTATGTTGGTATGTCTGGGATGACCCGAGTTTGGCGAAGTTATTGTAGAAACAACAAAACCCCTTTCACTAGCCCTTTCAACATCAAACTGTAAATATATTGATGTCTCACCCAAAATGAAGTATGTTGGTTTACAAAATCAGGTTTTTGTAACCGTGGTGATGTGCGGATGTGTTATGCATCCTCGTGGCATGTCCCTTTCCTTAAATTATACTTAACATGACTATATAAATAGATGACTTCACACTTCGTAGTTACGAACAACTTACAGAACAACACTGAATTGTTGTTATATTTACTGGTTAGCTACACATTCATCATACTTAGTGTTACTTCGCAGTATTCATACACATGTGTTCCAATTACTTAACATATGATTTCTATTTGCATATACATGAAATCAAACACATAAACATATACTATCATGAAATAAAAACATGGCATAAACTCATACATAACACACAAATTTATGTGGTTCACCCCCAGGTGGGAGCTACGTCCAAAGGAATTGTTCTTATATTACTTGGAAGGGTAACAGTTCTAGTCTGCACACTCAGCTGTAGACTCTTCTCTACCATATCATATCTCTACACACTCAACTATAGAGTCTCTTCTTTCTCATTCTAGATCTACAATCCAAAACAACAACAACACTTGGTTGTCTAAACAAAATACCAACAACCATTCCTTATACAAAAATACCCATATATATAGATGTTCCCGAAGGTCACATATTACAATAACTATTGGCCAACCCCCATAGTACCCTTAAACCAAAAACCCCTTGTGGTTCTTTTGTATACCACGCTTAGCTTTAACTTCGTTGTCCCTTTGGGGTCGATTCTTCCGACTCTGACACTTATCTAACAGGCACAATTCTGAATTTTGCAGTGGCATGTCCTTTACACCATTTCGCTTCTTTAATTTATGCTCCTTTAGTAGTCAAGTCACTGCCTGGTCGTTAACTACTTCAACCACCTCTGGCTATCCTTAGTACTTCGTCTTTACTAAGGAGATAGGTTCCTTCCTGTCGATTGTACTTCTCTCCATAACCTCTACCTGGTAATTGCAGAGTCACTTATCTCAAAAATTGGTCAAAGTCAAGCCTCTCCTAACTGTAATTTTCCAAAACTTGATTTACTTGGGTTGCACCCAATAGGCCCCTAACAATTACTTGTGGCTCATACCCGAGCCACTTACACTAGTTTTTCTAGCTTTGCAGCACTTGGCATGCTCATATTCACTCTAAACTCTTGGTATGTTGTGCTCAACTTCGCAATATCCTCCTTAGTCTCTTGCTCATATTATTTCACTATGTTGAGCAACATCGTGGAGATAGGTTCTTGCATTTGGTCCTTTATTGTCTCTCTATTGTTCGAAGCTCTTGCAACTTCGCCTCTATCTCCTCAGATAGTGCCAATGCTTCTTCTTGCATAGGTTGCAACTTCGCTGAAGTTTCGACTTCCTTTGCTCCCAATGCCTTCAAATATTTCTGAAGTTCCTTTGTCTATGTGAATTTATGTATTCTTTTCCTTGGAGGAAAATCCTTCATAGCCATGTTCATTGTGTCGAGGTCCTTCTTCTTTGTTTGGACTTCATATTGAATTTTCTGTAAGTCTAGGTCTTCTTGCAGCATGGCCCATGACTTAGTCACTTCTTTTAATAAGTATTGACACCTCGCAAATTATATGGAGATATTATTTGTTGAAGTCTTCAGTTCTTCATCCCTTGCTTCCTTCACTTTTGGTGGAGTGCGGGCAGGTTGTTTCCTTGAATCTAAGTCAACAATAATTTCTTTGTAACCAATATCCATATCTTCCATTTTTTCTTTGAGATTGTCTACGGTAGCACCAATATTAACAATGGTGACTTCCACTTTGGGTTCTTCTTCACAATCTAGGATCTTCGCACATATTTCTGCTACGTCTTTCTTTAACTTTTTCTATTTCTCATGAGCATTTTCTAGCTCGTTGGTTTTTTCTTTGCATTCATTCCACATCTCTTTATAACTTTATTCTAGCTTGAGATGCTCGTTGTATGAGATCATATCTATGTCCTTTATTGCTTCTACAACTTGCATATTTAGATCATGTAGTCCTTCAATGGGAAACATTCCCACATTGATATCCAAATGTGCGAGTTGCTTCGCACCTTTAGTGATTTCATCAGATGGGAATATCACGTTCATCGACTCTATGCGGACTAACCAAGGTCATATGATTAGTGCAAGAGCTTTTATTTTTCTTCGGCTTGACTCCTCTTATTTTTCTTCAGAGTCTGATTCTCTTATTAAGTCTCTCTGGACTTTCTATATCCTTGCTACCATGCTCTTCAGTTCTTCGATGCTCTTTATCATGCTTGCTTGAAGTTTCTCTTGCTGACTATCTTTCATTGAGAGCATCTCTTCAATATTCCCATGGACTCTAGCTTCAATGAAGTCATAGTCATCATCATGCAACTGCATTTTGAGTAGAGTCTTACTTGCTTTCTGCTTCTTCCTTTTCGATACTTCTGGCACATATGTGTTGGGATTCTTCCTCTTATATCCTTCTAGAAAGTCTCCAGTCTATTGTTGTTCTTGTTCTTGATCCTGCTCTGGATTGTATGTTTCATTGATGCTTTCATCATATGTTGTGATCAATGTATCTGGTGCATCGATTTTCCATTCAGGTGGCCAATATTCAATGATGAGGTCAATATTCTGTGCATCCAACTGATATTGATCCTCATACCATTCTGGGTTTTCTAGTTCTCTAGGATGTATGAAGATAAAGTGAAGGCCCGCTTTAAATCTCATCTTCCGGATGTATGTTGTCGTTATTCCCTTCGGAGTGCATGAATTACTCCTGATTACTTCGCATAACTACTCATAAAATGTGTACAACTGCACATTATTTACTCTTTGTCTGTCTGGCTTTGAATTTCTCCACATGTTTGCATATCTTGGTCCATGGAAATCTCCAGTGAACACCGGTACATTTTGTTGATATTTTGGCTCTTTCCACCTTATGAATGCAATCAAGACTATCATCCAGTTATAATGAAACTGATAGCTATTGTCTTGTGCATCTGCTACATCATCCAAAAATTCATTCAAAAGGTATGTGTTGGAGAAAACTTCCCATGGCTTGGGGTGGACCACAACAGACAGCTGACTACCAGAAATTAACTCAATTCTCAGTGCTATGCTATATAAATGACAATGATAATATAATGAAGAATACAACCAACCTCGATCCAAATGTTTGATGTAGATCCCCGTTGGAGCTTTCAATCCGTGCACTTGAACCTGCGAATTAGTCTTGATAGGAAATATACAACAAGCGCATATAACATATAAACAATATTAACATCATCAACAGAAATGGTCCATGATATTATAAGTAAATGCAACCCAATGTAGTATAAACAACATTCACAACATTAATGGACAAGAATATGAGTATTTCTATTATCAAATAACAAGAAGTACAATGAGATATGACCTCTTGTCGACAACCAATCTGAACCAAGATCTGGGTCAATCCACGTGTGCCTCCACCACTTCAATCCTCCATGGAATGGCAAACTCAAACTATGATAGGAGTTTGGAAGGTGAACATAAAGGGTTCACAACTACAAGGATCAATGAGTGTAGACTCAAGATAGGGAAAAAATCCACTAGAGTTTTCTTGCTCTTCTTTCTCCCCCCATCCATAATCCATATGTGCTCAATATATAGTCCTCCCAAAGGTAAGTGAAAGGACACATCGAGGCATTTTGGGGCAAATGGAGGGCCAAAGGTCACCCTATGACCGATTTTTGGGAGTAAAAAGTAATTAACTAGTGATTTTTACCATTTTACATGCTACCAGCGGGCTATAGTGATGCAACTCGTGGGTACGCCCATTGTAGTGATGCAGCTAGCGTACAGGGAAAAAAATAGGGAAATAATGTGTCTGAAGGATAAAGTGGATCTGAGTCAGTGAAATGGATCCTGCAGGACAAAGATTGTTGATGCTCACAAGGTGGAAAATTACGTTGTAACAGATGCCCCCTAATGTGTGAGGTCAGAGACTGATGCTACGATGGCTAAAATACATTATAAATATCAGAAGTGGAGTGATGGAGACACAAGTGGAAGGAGCAGCTCACTCGTCATAATACAATAGTATCCTCGAATATATGTCGGTATAGTACAACAATATGATACAATGGCCATGAATAGGCAGTACATAGTGAATACATGTCATAAATGATCATAGCCATGATCCCTCTATAGTAAGATATGGTTCCCTACTGAGAAGGAAACAACTGGCGCAAACTAGAGGTACAAACTGCTGATATCTGAGAGTTGATATCTCAGATGTAAAGTCATGATCATAAGTAGCATACTGAATGCCACTATCGCTTGGGGTCTTCTACATAAGTGTTCGATGGTGCAAGTTCCATCAAGTGAATAAAGGAGTTGGGGTCGAACCTGATGTGACATCATCTGATTACCGGTCAATGATGTATACCGTTAACAGACGCGAGATAACCCACCAATAATGAAAATTGGAATCAAGGCACAGAGTACAATCATCGGAGTGTGAACTGATGTGTTGAAGTCGAACACTGAAATGAATCCATCGATCAGGGGACATTGATGTATTCCCAAAACTGTCGATGGAGAGAGAACCTGCCACTAATGACTGCAAGCCTCAAGGTACTCAACTTAACTCTAAGCCTCAAGTTCTAGAATAAATGGGTTGAAGTTGACGGAACGAGACTCGCTGGAAGGAGGGAATTAAGGCATCCCCCATCAACTAGCATGAGGTAACAGCTACGTTGAAATGTTTGGAAGATCTCAGGTGAAACAGACTGACTCAATAAGGATGGCCGACATGCAATAGTCAAGAAATATGAGGAGTGGCTGACTCTGGTTTTAGGACTTCCTTCGAACAAGAGCATGAGTAGATGGATAAAATCAGGCAGCATAGACTCAATATAGACTGTGCGATGCAGGAGGCACCACAAAGGGCTCCATAATGACTAGAAGCTTAACCAATCAGTGGAGTAAACTGAGAAACAAGTACATCTCCTAAGTTCCAACTATAGTCCCGACTCATAATGTGTGGAGTGGAATGAATGCTCTATTCAAAGGAGACACAACAGTTTCCATCTAGAAGTAGTAACCATAATCCCGTCCATCTTTTTGGAATATTTGATCTTTTTGGTCTTTTTCATATTTGGAAAATCTTGAAAAAGAATAAAATTGCTTATAGTACAACAAGTGAGGGAACAAGTGTGAAATAGAGAGCAGACTAGTCCCAAGCAGTGGAACATACCTATGATCAATGTAAGGAAGCATATGTAGAATGTGGACACTCGGGGGGGTATTCCCTCAGGGTCGAAAGGTCATCAAATTATGAAGGATAAATGGAAGCTCTGCAAGGCTCGACAGGGAAAAGTGCTCAAGCACTAGGCTGATAACTGAGTGAGCAGGAGCCGGCCCAAAGCTCAAGTGACAAGGAGGATGATGCAATGTAATCACAACTTGATATAACTGGGGGAGTCCTCATGGGAGATGGCTAGCATAAGACAAAGTAGAGTATGAATATTTATCGCAAATTCATGGCGTAATTACAAAGGACTCCCAATATTAAGGATAAACAACGGCATGGGCACCATAATGAAAATGGCTTCTAATTAGGGTACCCATGTTCGGAAAGGCCCTACTACCACATAATGACACTTCTATAACAGTGTGAAGGATCCGTGTCGGTTAATAAGCGGGGTCGCACCTAGGGTTCATGAAAGTGGTCAAAAGGTCAAATGCACCATGCATGTGAAAATGACATCTAGCCTATATGCCAGGTATGAAATGTACCTACTGTAGGCACGAAATAGTCCAAAACAACTATTGCCGAAGAAATCTTGTCAAAAGATGATACTCCAAGACATTACATTAGTCCAAAACAACATATAATGGCAAAAACTATAGACAAGTGGGTTTCAAAAATTATAAATAGTAATGAAAATTTACAATTTACAATTCATTTTTACTATTCATTCATTTGGAGTTTTGTGGTTAGTTTTCACCTTGAAGTTCAACTGCTAATTTTGGGAGCTACAAGCGTCCGATCATCGAACCTTCAGGAGCAGGTTGGTAGTCTCATCCATGCCTTCCATTTCAATGCTTTTATTTCAAATTTCATCGGTTGGATTTTTAATTTGGCCAAGCCCTAAATGGTTTCGGCGCTATCCGCATGCTATAACTACGCGGGTCGTGGGTAGGGCAAGGTACTCATAGTCAACGCACGTGTTGACCATGGGTACCCTCCTCTGTAAAACAATTTTCCTGTGGGTATGGCCGTGAAGCTAGTTTTTAATGTGAAATTGACTAAATTATTTGGTTTTTCTCCCTCCAAGATGGTTCTAGAGTGGAGAGAGAGGGAACATGACCAAGTGGATGAGGCCATCCTTAATGATGTGCATGCACAGCAAGTGCTACAAGCATGTGGGCTATACAAATTTTGGAGCATGGGGCGTTTAAGGGCCCAAAACCTATTGCTCCACCGCTTGATAGACTACTGGTACATAGATGCATAGAACTTCAACCTAGATGGGAAAATACTCACATTGGAAGTGGAAGATATCTACTTCATTACTGGTTTATCCCGCCGAGGTAAAGTGGCAAGTCTTCGATCTCGTTCTGTGGGTGGTGGGATCGGCATCCCCGACTATATAGAGCAGTATTGTGCTATACTCGGGCAGTGGGGATTCAGGTACCCATCAGAGCCATAGTTAATATGAGCATGAAGATCATAGTGGCTATCTTAGTGTGGGTTACGGGTTCAAAGGCTCTGCACTAGGCATCCAGGCCAGTGATGTTCTATGCGTCGTAGTGTATGCAACCCATGATATTTGACTAGTATACCATGCTACTAGGGTCCATGAAGACCCAGCTAACAGAGTGCAAGCAAGGGGAGGAAAAAAACTTCAGATAGGGTAGCATCTTATGCAGTTTCTTCTTTGAGCGAGTTCTGGGGCTCAGTTCGAGGGTTGAGGTCCATCCTCATAGTCTCCACGACCCATCCATGTCCCGGTGGGCAGAGGTCTTGACGTGACAGGGTGGTGGCCATCAGGCATCACCATACAAAGAGGATTTCTTTCATTGGTGGGACCGACAGGTCATAGCTATAGAGGACTACCCCTATGTAGGGATAGACTTCCGCCAGGATCGTGACATGCCGCTTCCACTAGATGCAGTGTTCAGAGACATTGGTGAGTACTCTTTTTAGGTTTTTTGGTGTATTAAATTTTTATGGATTTTTTATTATAGATGTAAATGAAAAAATATTTTTTGGGGTAGTATCATATATTAATGTTTTACTATTTGTTCGCGGATAAGGGCCTAGTGAGACCTGAGGGCTTCCCGATACATCGTCGCCGGGGCAGGGGTGATGAGGCAAAGGGTTCTGCAGCAGAGTGTACATTACAGACTCCGTGGGGCAACCTATCACAGATGACTACCAGGGTAGCACAGATAGAGGCGGCGCGGCTACCAGATGATATGCAGTGCCAAGTAGTGGGGGTGTCGAGTAGCTGGGTATGACTACTGCAGTGTATAGAAAATGTAGTGCAGTATTATTATGAGACACATCCTGTTGGGGTGGCAGCTGGGCCTCCTCATAGGGATTAGATATCTCAGGGTCCCATTTTTGTATCGATATGTATATTTTTGAGGGCTACGGGCTCCCGTTTTGTATTATGACACTACCATTTTGGACATATTATTTATGAAAACCATGGTTCTCTGGTTCTACTATATGTGTGTATGCACAAATGTATGAATGTCTCTTTTATTTGTGTGCTTCATTGTGAATGTGACAAATGCCAATCTAATACATAGTTAGCGTATGCATCAGATATATGATTAACACTTCTTGGAACATGAATGTATGTAATTGAAACAAAATGTCATTCCAAGAGTCTTACCCTTAGGAATTTCTGTAGTAGCGTAGGATCCCTTACACGGTACTGACCGTTCAACTGAGACAAAACTAGTTGTGAATCCAGGAGGACTTCTAAAGACTGGACACCATGTAAAATAGCATCCCGAACTAGCTCAATCACGACACTATACTCATCCACGTTGTTAGACGTAGGACCAAGACAAGCGCCTCCTGAGGACACAACTAGGTGATTAGGTGAATAAATAACCCAAGTAGCAGAAGCAAGTTGTTGCATATGATAGCTAGCACCATCTGCAAATCCTAAGAACATAGGAGATTCCACTGACATCTATCAATCAAATGGAAGCGAATCAGCAGACCCGAAAACCAAAGGAAATCTAAACTATGTACAGAAGCAACTATACAATAGTGTACAAAAGTATTAGCTCGAACTAGAAGTTCAAGCATAATACCGTTTGAGGTAGAGCCCATTCCGAGGCTCCTTCAAGACATTCCCCTCATAATCCTCTAATTCATAGGCTCCTTTTTCCAAGACACGCCTCACAATATAAGGACCATGCCACATGGGGTTAAACTTTCCTGCCCCAGGGGTTCTTTAGCTTTGTCATATAAGAGGACCAATTCACCTTCAACATACTGCTAGGGATAGACAGACCTATCATACTGAACCTTAACATGGCATTTATTGGCATCTATAGCCACGATGGCATCTCGACATTGTTCCTCAAGTTGCTCAAGGTGGATTAAACGTTTCTCAATACCTATCGTATCAGGGAGGAGCTCTATGGCCAGTTTAAGCAAAGGGATTTCGCATTCAATTGGTAAAATCGAATCCACACCATGTACTAACTGAAATGAACACAGTGGAAGTCTTGACTACGGTTTGATATTCCCACAAAGCAGGATATAACATAATATGCCAATTGTTCTTGCTTTGTTGGATGGTACAATGGAGAATGGTCTTTAAAGGCTTATTGACTGCTGCAACTTGACCATTCGCTTGGGGATAGTAAGAAGATGAGTGTTCTTGATGAAACCCAAGCTTGAGAGACAAATCCTCCATCATTTTGTTCTGAAAGTGGCTTCCATGGTCAATGAAAATCTCTTTCAGAATACCGAACCGAGTAATAATCTGATTGAACATGAAATGGGATGCTATAGCACCATCAGATTTTACAGTAGGCATGGCCTTAGACCATTTGGAAAAGTGGTCCACAACCACTATTATATGGTGATGCCCCCTAGCTGAAGCTAGTTTGCAATCCATAAAATCTAGCCCCCACTTGGTGAAGGGACCGACGGTGACAACCGGATGAAGGGGCACTGGATGCGAGTGTATATTCCGAGAAAACACCTGGAAAGGGTGACATCTCTTCACAGCGTTCATACAACCTTTAAAGATGGAAGGCCAAAAATAACTAGCTCGCATAAAACGTTGGGCTGTAGCAAGCCCAGATAGGTGACCGCCACATGCCCTAGCATGGAAATCATTAAGCACACGCTCCGCTTCTTCGTGATTCAAGCAACGATGAAGAATAGAATCCTTTCCTCAGCGATACAAAGTGTCATCGACGATAGTATAATATTTAGCGTGATGTTTCACATGTCGTCGCTCATCTCGTGAATAATGCGAAGGAAACTTCAAAGTTTGGAGATATACAATGACATCCCCATACCAAGGGTCCTCTGACAAGATAAGGAACAAGTGTTCATCCACAAAGGAATCTTCATGTATGACGTCCTCATCAAGTTTCGGAAGGTTTGACATAAGCTCAGCAAACACCAATGATTTCACCGACTTCACCGAATCAAAATCAAGATCGAACTCCTGAAGGATCACAATCCATTTATTGTACTTCCTCCCTATAAGGTGTCGTGATAGCACGAACTGAAATTGAATGATATGTGCTACAACTGTGGTTGTTCTAAACAAAATATAGTGTCGCAACTGTTGGACTGCATGGACAGTCGCAAGTGCCAACTTTTCCACATGAGTATATCTCAGTTCAACGTCTACTAGATTTTGACTGAGGTAATAGATGACATGCTCGATGAGTGCATCGTCAACCTGAACTAAGACCATGCCAATCATCTCTTGAGATGCAGCCACATAAAGTATAAAATATCATGCGAAATCAGGTGGACTAAGCACAGTGGCTGATACCAAAGCTTTCTTCAAGGCATCGAAAGACTACTGGTCTCGCTCATCCCAGATAAACGGTGTGTCTTTCTTCAACAAGCTCACGAAACCTTTGGTAAGATTAGCATAATTGACTACAAAACGATGTAGAAAAGTAGCTCTCCTTTGGAGGCTCTGAAGTTGAAACAAGTTGTGCGGAGGAGGCAACCAAAGTATTGCCTAAACTTTAAGAGGATCGACTCTAATACCCTCTTTCGAAACTATGAATCCTAGAAGGTGACATGATGTCACCGCAAAGATGCATTTATTGGGATTCAAATGGATCTTGTAGCGTAAACATCGTTCGAGGATCCAACGGAGGTGCTTGGGGTGGTCCATTCTCCTATGAGAATGGCCGGCAAGATCATCCAAGAAAACCTTCATTATACTTTTAAGGTCGTGAAAGGAATAGGTCATGGCACGTTGAAATGTAGCTCTGACGTTTTTAAGGCCAAAGGGCATTTTTCGATATGCAAATGTACCCCAAGAACAAATGAAAGCAGTCTTGTGTTGGTCCTTGGGTTTGATTTGAATCTGGTTATACCCTGAAAATCCATCCATGAACGAAAAAATCTCACTTCTTGCACAAGCATCCAAGATTTGATCAATGAATGGCGTGGGGAAGTTTCCTTTTGGACATGCACAATTCAGGTTTCTAAAATCAGTGCATACACGGATCGTTCCCTGCTTCTTATCCATAGGAACGGGGTTTGAGACCCATTAGGTAAGTGGAATGGGGTAGATAAAACCAACTTTGAGCAGTTTTTCCACCTCTGCTTTAATAGCTGCTGCCTTCCTAGGGTTAACAACACAAATACGTTGTCGAACTGGTTTAGCATGAGGATACATTCTAATCTCCTGCTCAACAATCCTGGGGTCTATTCTTGGCATCTCCTCATATGACCAACCAAAGGATTCCCGAAGTTCTGTAAACACTTTGGTGTAGATGGAAACCTCCTCAGGAGAGCAATCATCATCGATGTAAACATTTTCAACTTTTCCAGGAGTGTGAGAGATGTTGATTGGTATAGTTGGGGAAATATTAGCCATGTTCCCCTATGCATAAATCTCATGTGAACCCAAAAGAGCCACAGGGTGACCAACCATCTCGGCAAGAGTCGTCCTAAACGCTTCTTGCTCAGCGAGATCGAGGTTGGGAAGTAAATAAGAGCGATGATGCATATCCTCCCAAGGTCTCTCACTACCACACATGGCCTCGATAATAGCTTCATTCGAAGGTAAAGTACCATCAAGGCAATCGTTTGAACAAGATGAGTTGACTGCCCAAACTGGAAGCGTAACAGGATCTTCCTCAACTATCCGAGAAGAGGGGAGATCCGGCTCTGCAATGGCTTGTTGAATATCCTGGTAAGCAAGCTCAGCTACAGACAGTGGCATAGGCATTCCGATGTGCGTAATGTCTCTAGATGTAGAACTCGTGGATGGTAAAGTCCATAGATCATCAAAATATGAAGTTCGGAACGGTACATTATGTAATGGAGGAGACGCATTGTCGAAAATGGTTCCAATAAAATTCACGGGTGTGGGGAAATCATAAGATCCCATCAATGATGGGTACATACCAACACCTGTGTTCCCAGTTGCCAACTGAGAATCTATAATTTGCAAGACTATGGATCCCATGGATGCTATGGGAGGAGGATTAACGAAATCCAACTAATCAATGGTCACAATCTTGCCTTCGTGTGGAAAGAAAATAAATCTGAATACAGTAGACATGACAACTTTCATAGCGTACATCCAATTCTGACCTAGTAAAAGATTGTAGTCGATGGGTGCATCAACCACTTCGACTTCAATAGGCACAGGTTTACCCCCCAAGTGGACAACAAGGGAAGGGATAATCCCATGCGGCTTAAATGACCGACCATCAAATGCAGTGAGAATGGTCCTAGATGTGAGTAGAGGAGGAGAGCCAAGAGCTTTCCAACAAGTTAAATACATCACTGACGCGGAAGCACCTTCATCAACCACCGTTCTCCTGACAAAATTTTGAAGACACTCCACATGGATTTGAAAAGCCACGTGGTAAGGTAAGTGAGGTTGAACATCAATAGTGTCAAAATTGATAACACTGGGACTCGTCCCATCCTGAACTCCTAACGCACTAAAAAGGGCATGCCTGTAAAATTTCCAGAGCCGACATGGCACATGAAGTTTGGCCCAAATCTTCCACAATGGATTAGTTCTGGGTGGCTCGAGCATTGGGATTATGCATAGAGCACTTAAGAACACCTTTTAGTATCTGTGACATAATAGAGGGATTCTCAATATGCAAGGAATTATCAGGAGGAGGGGGAGGCTCACTCCCCATATTAGGTTGTGGTGCACTATAATTGCATTGACGAGTAGCAACACTAACCTTCGATTGAACCATATTCACACATCCATAACCACTAGTATTGGAAGAGGACGTTGCCGTCTCATTAGCTCCATAACCAATGGTGGGAGCATGCAAAGCCATGTTTTGATGATGAGGAAGGGGATCCTTCAACACAGCTGGCCTCTGTGCCAAATGCTTCGATGCTTCTTCAATTTGAGGACACAAGTGAGTAAGATGATCTTCCCCACAAAGCTTACAAGGAAATTTCACCTTATGCCTAATTTTACGGTCCTCAACAGCATTTCCACCTTCCCAAGGAGGGTTGTCATTCTCCTTACGAGGGGTATTGCGATTGCTATTGTTATTCCCATTATTTCCACCCTTACGGTTATTTCTCCCCTTTTTCTTACCGCCAGGTTGTTGGTTACCTGATGGGTTTGTCGATTGCACACTGTGTACATTGGACGACAGGGTGGAAGTGGACAAGGTGTGGACCTATCCGAGAGTAGACTGGTTAAGCGACAAATTTTGCATTTGTATAGCCACCAAATCTACAGGGCGAGTACTTGCGTTTCCTACAATGCCATCGGCATGTGGTCCAGGAATTGACTTGGGCTCATGTCGTGTTCGTAGTGCGTCAGGAATAATGTCATACAAAATGCCAGACTAAGAGTACAGTAAATCTAACTACTAGAATTTTAAGATGGCTTGTTCCTCAGTCACAATGCCGAACATTGAAACATCTTTAGCAATATATGGAAGTAAAGACTTGAGGAACCATTCCAACAGAAACTATGGAGGAATGTTGGCTTCACTAACCTCTTCCGTCGATGCCACTCTTAAGCATGGTCAGAAATATGTTTGTCCTTATTCTGACTAAAGGTGGATAAAAGTTCAGTACTAGCATCGTAATGAACTGGTAACTGGAAATGATCCAAGAAAACCAAAGCGTTCTCATTGAATCCCCTATAAGTGTTCCTAGGAAACTCAACATACCACTTCGTAGCTTCCCCCATAAGGGTGCATTGAAATAGTCGTAATCTAATAGAATCGTGATTCAATGAGTTGGAAGAGCACCAAAGGTGAAACGTTGTGACATGATCACCCGAATCCTCACCACCTTTCCCCTCGAACTTAGGAATGTCTGAAGGGAGCTTGGTAGGGATCGGAGGCCAATTAGGGTCGTGACACACCGGATCATTCGTGAGCTTCGAAAGATCCAGGAGATTCAAACGTGCAAGGAACGTGAGCTACAACTAAAAAGCTTGATTATAAGCCCCCATAAAAGGTTGGTTGTACATAACCGAATTATAAGATGGACCAAATGCTTGACCATGAGCATTAAACTACTAATTATAGGGACCTGACGGACCATAATCTTGACCATGGCCATAAGGTTTATAACCTCCTTTGACCTGACCCGTGTGAGAGTAAGCAGGTACATAAGTTTTTTGGGCACCATATTGAGGTGGGTTGTACTGGTGACCAGCACCAACTGTGTTATAGTAAGGGTTTCCACCATAAGTATGGGGCATATACGTACTATTTGTAGCAGGAACCATGTTGTAATGACCATGATGGTAAGGTATGTTCCTGCCCCCAACATAAGTATTAGGATTAGCGTGAGCAGTCGTGTGGTGACCATAAGCATGAGATGTATTCCCAACCCTAAAATTGGTGTTACTAGTAGCAGTAATGGTCGGGTTATGGCCATGAGGATAAGATATATTTCCACCTCCTACATTAGTATTACTAGTAGCGGCAGTGGACGCAAAAGTATGCGGTATATGTCCACCCTCGTGGTTGGGAGGAGCATTAACATTCGTAAAAGTGGTCCTTGGTTGACGAGTAGCAGCATGTGTATTAGGTGGTGGATGGTGAGTCATGTTGCGAACATTGTTCCTATTAGGTTGGGTAGCCCTAGGAGGCGGTCGTCTTCCAACATTAGAATTGTTAAGAGGAATATGACCGGTCCCCATACTATGTGTGTGAGTGGACAACGTGTTTCCCCCAGCAAGGGTATTGCCCCCAGTGGGTGCAGTGTGGCTAACACCATGACTAGTGCTTGCATGCCTAGCAAAAGCAGTTGGAGGATCAACTGTACTATAATTAGGCATACCATATGAGAACGCAGTAGGGTTGACCGTAGGGCCTGTGTCATCATGTAACTCTAGCATCCCATATAAATAATTATGTGTAAACGAAGGATCGAATGGGTCATCCTCAGGTGGATCCGAACCAAACAAACTAAGATGAGTCTAGGGTGGATTCAAACCAAACAAACTAGATTGGGTCTCAAGTGGATCACCCCCCACGCCTCACGAGAAGTAGGGGTGTCTGAAGTGTGCTCAACTCTACCTGATGGACTGGTAGGGATTTCTCCTGTGCCAGAATGTGCAGTCATGGCATCGATAACGTATGTCTTGTAAGAATCCAAAGATTCGGAGGGAGCACGGTGGCATCCCTTCTTGACACGGCGTGAAAGCTCGGCAGTTGGTAAACCAGCCAACTGACGAGATCAACGGAGAGAAGGAGTCCACGCCACGATATCTCCAGAGAGACTATAAAATAAAAACGCCCCCTAAAGGCCAACTATCGATAAAAAACAGTAAATCAAAAGCACATACCTAGAGAAACTAGAGCCAAGAGAAAACAAACAGAGTGTCCAAATGAGCTCCCGACACTAGAGCTGGTATGTCTTTCTTAGGAGAGGCTTGAGACTCCCAAACTATAGCCGGAGGTAACAGAATCAGTTATAGAGGCACCCAGGCTTCACTGCGTGCAAATGGTCGTAACCCTCGGCAACAAACAACTATGCTATCCAACCCCTATCTAACTCAGGACACAAACAGTATAACCACTGCAAGTACCTTATGCGATACCTAGGTAAGAAAACTATTGTCACCACAGTATAACCAATGCTCAGGGGGACAATCATAGGTGGGATCCGTCATATGGGTAGGGTAGCTGAGCCCGAAACTCAATGAGGGCAAATCCCCCAAGAGTCCCCAGATATGAACAAATCCTGGAAATATCTCCCACGTTCAGCCGGTATTGGAGGGATATCTCCGCAACCAACCTCCCATGACCTCATTCTTAACTCTGGTCTGATTAGAGCTTCCTGAGAACACCGATGTATACCATGGACTTCAGCAATCCCTGTTCAGACACATAATTTTTCGTCTAGTAGTCTTGGATTGTTTACTCACAATGATCTATTCCAAGAGCCTAAGCCTATTCTAGTTGGTGTACCCTATAAATAAAATCGATCTAATCAATTTTAAGATCAAGCATTAATTTTAATGGTTGTGGTTACTCAAAGGATACGGTCATGAAACTAGTGATGTATATGACTCCATAGTATGCAAAATCGTCAAATCCTAGACTCATCTATCCAATAAAAACAATGCCACTAGCATGCAAAATTGATCCAGCGGTTTCGAAATAAAAATGAAACTCTTTTATATTTTCAATGCACAAGTAGAACCTAAATGAAAGCAGCAAGCACTCAATGCAAAATGTAGTACATAAAAGTAAATTTTTATTTTATTTTCTCTTATAAGCAAAAGGAAATGCAATTTTTTTTTGTTGTATTTTTCAATATAATGGAATGAAAAATGCAAGCAAAATCCTACTAATTAGTCACTGAAATGCCGAGGAGATCACTAAGACAACCCATCAGATCCAAACAGTAAGACTCAGCCAACAGAATGAGCTAGATAGGAAAAAACCAACAAGGCTAAATCCAAAGATGGGTAAAAAAACCAACAAGGCTCAACCAATAGAAGAAAAGAGTTCTGGTCATAAACAAGGCATGGAACAGTCAAGAATCAGGCCAACAAAGACTCAGGATCATCCAAAGCCAACCCAACAACAACCAAGGGTCAAGAAACAACCAAAGCCGGAGTTATATGCTACTGTCGAAAAAAAACCTGCGGGTACCCGTGGGCTATAGTTCAGACATAGGCGGGTAGACGTGGGTAGAGCTAAGCTCACCCACGGGTAGGGAAAGGAAGATGGGAAAACAAAGAATCCAATGGCTCAAAAAAAACTAGTTTTCTATAGTGTATCGCAACAGCCAATCAGTGACATAGAGCTTCGACAAACAACAACTCTAAATAAGGACTAATGCCTAAAAATCCCCCAAAATGGATGTTTTCCCCAATGGAGTTTCCATTTCTATGTTGGAGAAAAATTCTTATGGCTTGGGGTGGACCACAACAAACAGATGACTACCAAAAATTAACTCAATTCTTAGTGCTATGCTATATAAATGACAATGCTAAGATAATGAAGAATATAACCAACCTCGATCCAAACGTTTGATGTAGATCCCCATTGGAGCTTTCAATCTGTGCACTTGAACCTGCGAATTAGTCTTGACAGCCAATATACAACAAGTGCATATAACATATAAATGATATTAACATCATCAATAGCAATGGTCCATGATATTATAAGTAAATGCAACCCAATGTAGTATAAACAACATTCACAACATTAATGGATGAGAATATGAGTATTTCTATTATCAAATAACAAGAAGTACAATGAGATACGACCTCTTGCCGACAACCAATCTGAACCAAGATCTGGTTCAATCCACTTGTGCCTCCACCACTTCAATCCTCCATGGAATGGCAAACTCATACTATGATAGGAGTTTGGAAGGTGAACATAAGGGTTCACAACTGCAAGGATCAATGAGTGTAGACTCAAGATAGGGAAAAAATCCAATAGAGTTCTCTTGCTCTTCTTTCTCCCCCCATCCATAAGCCATATGTGCTCAATATATAGTCCTCCCAAAGACAAGTGAAAGGACACATCGAGGAATTTCAGGGAAAATGGAAGGCCAAAGGTCACCCTATGATTGCTTTTTGGGAGTAAAAAGTAATTAACGTGTGATTTTTACCATTTTACATGCTACCTGCGGGCTATAGTGATGCAACTCACGGGTACGCCCACTGTAGTGATGAAGCTAGTGTACAGGGAAAAAAATAAGGAAATAATGTGTCTGAAGGATAAAGTGGATCTAAGTTAGTGAAACGGATCCTGCAGTCCAAAGAGTGTTGATGCTCACAAGGTGGAAAATTATGTTGTAACAAAGTAACTTGTCCAATTGAATTGTAATCCATCCTTAGCCTTAGCAGCTAAGGATATCACAACGGTCGACAGTTTTGACGATTTGCATTTCCTTATTACTTTTCCTGATAGAAACGGAACTGTGAAACAAATGGAAACATCCTTAATCTGATTCTCTTAATAGCCTTGAGTTCCATTTACCAAGCTGAATTTGCTCTTCATCCTTCTTGAAAGTTCTTTATTCTTGTTCATGCCTACGAACTCTGCTGCAAGGTCAGTGCCTCATTTTCTTAAGTGCATGATCTTGTAGATAAGGTCAATTTTAATATAAATCTTGTGGTCCAATCACAAGTAGCCCTAGTGATAACATGACAGCAATGTCCACACAACTGCGGCGAGCTCTAGACTTCGGTCAAAATGCAGAATTCACAGCAAATTCAACAATCTTGAGGATTGCAGTGGCGCAATCCATTCTTGCGCTTGAATTGTCATTTTCTTGGTGGTTTCATCATAATGTCTACACATATATTGATCCGGATGAAACTGTGGGTACTTAGTTGAATGCAACAAATCATGATCTGAGAACTTGCATTCGGGAATCTTGCCTAGTAAATTCTCCTTCTCTCAAACATGAGTTGACATCGGTGGCAATGGGATATCATCTCACAGATTCTTTTTCAGTATGAACACCGGAGCATCATCTCTTTGCGGAGGGATGTACTCAGGTATCAGTAGAATCAACCTCTGGAAAGGCTTCTTTAGCGGAAACTCTTTCAGAATTTCTACAGTCTTCGACTTCTCTGGTTCTATAAATTTTTTCTTATCTTTTTGTTTATGCTCTGTTGCATGCCGTGATGAGGCTCTAGAGGTCCCAATTTTCTCTGGAGTTGTTTTCTTCATAGGGGTCTTCATAATTCCTTCTAGACCAAACTGATGGAATTCTCTTAATAGAATCTATAGGATTTCTTGCTCAGACATAAACTGACAGAATGCTCTGTTCTCAACTGGTAAAAACTCAAAAATTACTGGCAGTAAAAATTATAAGTCATTTTAAAACTAGTAACTATGCGATCTTTACTATTTATAGCCAATCACTAATATGCGCTAAAAAACGGCTAAGTTAAAATTAAATGCTATCTTCGTTGGCCAAATATTTCTTAGATATTGGTCCTTTCCTTTCATTAAATGTGTCTTCAACGGACAAATATGCCTAAATGCGGAAAAATCCGGCTTCCCAAAAGTACTGTATAACGGCTAGTTTCTGAACAAAATTGTAACATCTAAATTTCTCTATCTTCATTGGCAGTTAGGTGAGTGGCGAGGTTCACTTCACATTTCATTATTTTGATGGAACTTCACAACACTACCCTCTTCCTATGACTGAACTTCACAACTTGGCTTGCTATGTGTACTTCGCAGCACATCTTCAGATCTTGTAAATTTTGCATTGTAACAAAAATGTTGTGTGTAGACTCTCTTCCTTGTTTTAGTGTCCAATTTCAACTCCACTTAACACTTAAAACATTAATGCATTGTTTAAATTATGCCTGTAGGAGTAGGCCCATCCCTATAAGGATTTAATATACTCCCATTAACAAATCCTTGCAAGTTTTTTCAAAGTAATGTGGCTAACTGAATTGTGCCACCATTAGCAACATGCTTGACAATGTATGGTCATGAATTTTGAATTTTCCAAGAAATTTCATAAATTTTCTATCATAAAGGAGAACAGGGTCTCCTACCTGGAAGAATTTTTTCTTGATGTGTCTATCATGCCATACTTTTTATCCATATTTCTGCACTTGTTGGTGAAAGCTTGCAATGAAGCGATCTTCCTTCAACCCAATTAACTGTAATAGTCTTTCATCCATTGTCTTAGCATCATCCATATATGTAAATGATGCAATTCACAAGCTTGGTACTATGTATTCCATGGGCATGACAACTTCCTTTCCATATGCTAACCTGAAAGGTGTATGGCTTGTCAAATTTTTACAAGTTGTCCTATATGCCCACAATATTGTTGGTATTCTGAGATCCCAATCATACCTCTTTGTATTTCATACCTTGGTTAATGAATTTTCCAACACTTTGTTGAAGGCTTCTACAGTGCCATTAGCTTGTGGATGATATGATGTACTCTTCTGATGGTAGATATGAAATTCTTATATCAAGGATTCAATATTTTATTCAAGAAATGGGTTCCCTGATCACTCATTAGAATCTTTGGAAATCCAAACCTTGTCAAAATATTATAAAAAATTAACTGTGTGGTGGTAACTGCGCTACAGTCCTTCATTGGTTTTCCTTCTGTGCATCTGGTTAGATAATTTGTATCTATAATAATGTATATCGAGCCAATTCTCTTCCTTGGTGAGTTAGTAGGTCCCACAAAGTCAATAGCACATTTATCAAAGGCTTGCAATGTCAATTGTGGCATCAATGGAATCTCATCTCTACGAGATGGATTCCATGTTCTCTAGCATACATCGCAATTCCTGCAATATTCTTTTGAATCTTTATGTATAGTAGGCCACCATAGTATTTCTCTCAAAATATTCTACGCAGTATATTTTCTTGCGTAATGTCCTCTAGATACTTCTAAATCTGATTTAGCAAGTACAATAGTTCTCTCATGTTCTAGTATGCATCTACGCAATACTTCATTTGGTCCCAATTTGTATAATTGTCCCGCAAATAGGGTAAAATCAACTGATCTTACCACTAACTGTTTCTTCTGCTGTGTAGTGAGTTCTACGGGTGTTAAACCTGTAGTGAGAAATTCTATAATTTCTATGAAGTGGTTATCTTCTATGTGAATAGAAAACAACTACACATTTGGTAGATTATCCTCCAAATTACTAGGTTCTTCGCTTGACTCGATTCTTGAAAGATGGTTAGGTCCTATGTTCAATCTTCTTAGTTTCACTATGATCTCAAAATCATATTCTTGAAAAAGTAAGAGCCATATGCATATTCTTCCCCCTAACACTGGTTTATTGACCAAGTACTTCAAAGCTGAATGGTTAGTGAACATGCAAAAATGCGATCCTAGCAAATAGTGTCTGAATTTTTGCAATGCATACACCATAGCTAATCCTTCCCTATATGTCGTGGTGTAATTATTTTTTGTTGAAGATATCTTTCTACTTGAAAATGAAATGGGATGGCCGATGCCCCCATCACCTGTTTTTTCTAGTACAATGCCAAGTTCTATAGATGAAGCATCTACATGTACATGGAATGGCTTGATCCAGTCAGGAAAGACTAGAATAGGAGTTGTAATCATATTCTCTTTCATTGTGCCTAATCCTTTTTGACAATCTTCAGTTCAGTTGCACTTCACTTCTTTTTTTAATAGTTTCTCCATAGGAACAGTTATCTGCGCATATCCTTTAATGAATTTTCTATAATATCCTGTGTGTCCTAATGTAGTGCGTAGCTGCTTAGCTGAGTTATGTGCTGGGAGGTTTACTATGATCGCTATATTCGCTAGATCAACCATCAATCTTGGTTTACAGACTATGTGTCCAAATAAAATAGCATAAGGAACATAAAAAATGAACTTCTTCAAGTTCAAGGAAATATGGTACTGTCTACACTTTGTTAACGTCATCCTTAAGTTCATATGATGGTTCTTCAAAAGATCGAATACTGTCCAGTCATCAAATTAAAATTCTAGGAATTTATGAATATAATACTTAAATGAAGCTACAACCACTCTTGAAAAGATAGCAGGTGCGTTCTTCAATCCAAAAGGCATCATATAGTGTACTGAAATGATCCCCATTCAGTAGCAAATGTAGTCTTGTTCTTGTCTTCTACAACAATTATGATCTGATGGTAGCCCAAAAATCCATCAGTGAAAGAATATGCTTCCTATCCACCTACATTCTCTAGTACTTCATCTATAAATGAAATAGGAAATGGGTCATGTATAGATGCATCATTCTGTTTCCTAAGGTCCACACAAATTCCAATTTCGCCTTTAGCTTTCTTGTCTTCAATCACCATGGAACTTATCCATTCTAACTCTTCTACTGGTTCAATGATGCCTGCCTCAAACATTTTATCAATTTCTTCTTTCACTCTTTCTTTATATATTGGGTTCAATCTATACGGTCTCTGCTCGATAGGCTTCACATCCTGCTTGAGAGGTATTTTCATAACTTCCAAGTCACCTAAAATGCCTTTCATTTCAGAAAACTCAGTAGGGAACAACTCCTGATATTCGCGCAGTAGGCTTGCGATCTGTCGCACTGTTTCTTCATCCCATTAATATCCAATAGAAGCAAACTTTGGTTCATCATCTGTGCCAATATTGATCTTTTTAGTATTAATGGGGTTACTCATATCTGGAATTTCTAAATCAGATCCTTGCACATCACGTTTTCCTTAATATTATGGTATATTTGTTTCATGAGGATCTTCATTTTCATTTTCATCTTGTGACAAATTATAACACTCAAGGGAATGCTCCAACTATATTTCCAAATCTGGTTGTTTACACGCAAGAAACGAGACATCATCAAATATTTTAGTTTTAATTATTTGCAAAGCTTCATTAATATTTGGACAATCATCATCAAAACTGAATGTTAGTTGATAATTCTTTATCATTATGTGCCAATCTGTTGTACCCTTTCGAGGTTCAATTTCTGTATACCAGTTTTCTGCTACTAGATCCAATGTGTGCACAAACATATGGACCCATTCTGTTTATGGTATATGCCTCCATGCTTTCAAGAAAGATTCTATGTGATATCTAGGATCAGTTCATCCATTGTATTTTTCTTGTATATTCTTAGTGTGTTCAACAAATCTAATATACATTAAGTGCTTACATTCTTTCCATGTGCTCATTTTGTCTTTATGCACAGCCCACCACCTAGTAGGTGTAGCTTGCAATGCTACGTCTTGAGATAATAACCTATGTTCTTCTGAAAGAGATGCTAGATATTCATGAAAGAATGCATGGATATTACCCAAACCATCATAAGTAGGAATTGGAATTACCTCTATTCCAATCCAACGGAGTGACTTTGTTATCTTCGAACATCTTCAAATTGATACTTCATGCATTTTTCTCTACCAGTTTTTCAATCCTGCATCTGAATCTGATATGCAAGAACTGTCACATCTCCAGCTTAATGTTCCATCCTCTGTAGGATTAATGTAATATGCTTGATTAATTGTCATCTTGTATATGTTATCAAGTTCTTGAGATCTTCATTCTTCTCTTATTGGATCAACATACCTTGTTCCTTGTGAAGGATCCAGGGGTGTGATAACCCTGATATCCTATCCTTCGAATATCATTTTTTTTTCTTCAAGTTTATAATTGCTAGGATATTGATTTCCCATTCAATCCCAAGTAATGCAGGATAAGGATTACTTTCGTCTATGATCTCAATGACCTCAAATCCCGCTTTACTTCGCACTCCATCAATGTTAACATGAACACTTGACAATCTTCCAAAAGGTATAACCTTCTGTTGGTTAGTTGATCTTAACTGTATAGGAGACCAAGATAACTTTGGTTTCCCCATCTACTCCCATGTTTGTTTTGTTAGCACGTTCACTTTTGAGCCTAAGTCAAGAATGACCTAGTTCATTGAAAAATCTCTAATCTGTGCACTTAGCCTCATTTCTCTTCCTGCCCTTTTATGGTTCTTAATGTGATGGAATTCTCTATGTGCATTGTTCACTATACTACGTTGTTCATAGTATCCCAGTACATTTTGTAATACTTCTAAGGCATGCTCATGCCTTAGCAGTTTTATGCAGCTCTGCAGAATCTGTGTTACCGGACTTGTCTTCTCTATAGAAGCTCATGACCCATCATACAAGTATGGCATACCTATTATAGGTGTCTGCTCACTTCAAAAAGGGATCCTTGCAGGCGAAGCTCTTGAATCCTGGAATTCTTTTCTTGCTTCCATGAATACTTCTTTTTCTCTGTTAGGGTCAAATATAGGTATCTTCCCAACTTCTTTTCTCACCCAAGCCCCATCAGTAGGATTTGATCCATTTATATAATTATCAGAAATCAAGGCTTCATTTTTTCTATCATCTCCATTCACATTTTCACTTCGCGTCACAACATGGACGTTGCGATCTTCGTTTATTTTCTCATCAGCAATAATTTGAATATTTTGGTTATGTCATTATGGTATTTTTTCTTGCATTTTTCCTAGCAAAATGGGACATGCTTCAATGATATGGTCATAGGATTTACAATACTTACAAGTAGTGCATGGGTTCTGACAATCTCTTCCCAAATGTCCAGGTTGAGTGCAGTTATAATAGAAAATATGACCTATTCCTCATCCTTGGCTAGTATTGCATCCTCTTTCTCTAAATCCACCACATCCTTTGTATGTACCTTGATCATACTACGCATTCTCATTATTGTTATGTTCTTCTCCTTGGACTCTGTGGACATCATTCTTTCTTTCTACCATAAGGTCATATTCTCTACAGTTGGTTCTATCATGGCCAACTGACTTACAAAATGTGCAGTACAGGTTCTTTGGTGTCTGTACATACTTATAAAGTATGTAAGAATCCTCTATTCGATTTCCTCTTCCTTGGAAAATTTAGCACCATGGTCCTTGAGGATGATTTAATGGATTCGCTGCTCCACTAGTGAGGTAATCTCTGAATACAGGACATTGTTCCTTGGAATGTCCTTATGCTTTACATTTAGTGCACCAAACCTCTTCTCTTACTTATTTTCCTTTCTATATATCTTGTAACTGTAATGTCAAGTTTGCTAGTTGTGTCTGTATTTATACCATTCCTGTGCCGTTTTCTCCTATGGGAGAAGCTTCTAGATTCATCGCAATTTCCAATGCTTATGTTTGCGAGGTAACCTTCTGTTGCATCAATGCTAATCTAATGTGGGGAAAAAGAGCATCCATAAACCATTCTTGGTGTTGTTTCGGTTCTATATCAAAGATAAATTGATCCAACAAGGCTTTGAATTTCTAATCAAATTCCCACACAGTCTCATTGGGTTTCTGTTTTATCTCTTTTAGCTCTGTAATGCATTGAGATTCTGATTTAGGCATCTTAAATTCTCTAATTAGTGTAATTCTTATATCAGCTAGTGTTTGGTTCTATCCAACAGAATATTTCATGAACTCTGTTAAAGCTTTGTCTCTAAATGTGGTGACTAGTTGAGCTTTGTTTATAGCATCATCTTGTACTTGTTTAACATTCCAGACCGCATCACAAAGAAATGAATGTTTCTCTTGATCTTCTAAACTAGTTCCTTTAAAAACAGGTATCATTATTTAGTCTTCCATTCTTCTTCTAGGAGGTGTAGGATTCTAAAATAATACAGTACTTCCCATGGAGTGAAATGGTTGAGGTATACCACTACTTGGATGATTATTTGTGCCTGTTCCTACAGTATTGTTTCTACTAGTGTTCTGTGAACTAGGACTATCTTTTTCAACAGGTATAGGTTTCTGCGAAGTGATAGGATAATAGGAAATATGTCTAAGTTCTGTCTCACTATCAGACTCAGCTTGAGATGAATTTCTATCACTTCCTAACTCAGTTTCTAGGAATGTGCGAGGTTCAACTTCACAAGATCTATTTCTAGTGCTAACTTTATATCTTTTTCCACTATGCAAAATTCCTATGTCTTCATTTGTGTCACTATCTGTGTTTTTTAACATTACCGACTCAAACCCTAGGAATCTGATTGCATTCTTAGGACATTGTTTTCAACTAATAGAATTTTGATGCATAAAATTAGGTTTTTCAAGTACTTACCTCTAAGTCCTTGGAAAAAGTATCCTTCAACTGAATTGTAAGACTTCAAAGTGTCCATAGCAAACTTTGTAATATAGCCTTCCAACAAGCTATCCATCCAAAAGTATACTACTCTTGAAATCTAGTCATTAATCCCTTTAATATTTTGAATCAACTCTGGATTCCAAACTGTAGGTTCTTCACCCCGGAAATAGTTTTTTCTTTCAGCTACCATTGGATATCCACTCAAATAACTCGTTAGCAAAATATGCAAATAAAACTTCATGTAACTCTGTAAATATATGACACTATTCTATAGTGATCCTAGGATGTATGTTTTCTTTCTTCGCAAACTCGTGTTCTGTTTGACTCACCCAGTTATGTATTTCACTCTTCCTTGGATTCCACATCAACTTTGCACATCATTGATACGACAGCCCAAAGTTGGCAACGAAACCATTTTTTGGTCTACCTGGGATGACCCGGGTTCGGCAAAGTTATTGTAGACACAACAAAACCCCTTTCACTGGCCCTTTCGGCATCAACCTATAAACAGATTGACATCTCACCCGAAGCGAAGTATGGGGAGTTATAGAATCAGGTTTCTGTAACCATGGTGATGCGCAGATGTGGTATGCGGCCTTGTAGCATGTCCCTTTCCTTAACATATACTTAACATGACTATATAAATAGATGAATTCATAGTTCGTAGTTACCAAAAGCCTATAGAACTATGCTGAATCGTTGTTATATTGACTCGTTAACTACACATTCATCATAATTAGTGTTACTCCAGACTATTCATACACATGTGTTCCAATTACTTAACATATGATTTCCATTTTCAAATACATGAAAGAAAACACATAAACATATATTATCATGAACTCAAAACATGCCATAAAATCATACATAACACACAGATTTACGTGGTTCACCCCCAGGCGAGAGCTACGTCCATAGGAACTATTCTTATATTACTTGGAAGGGTAGCAGTTCCAATCTACGCACTCAACTGGAGACTCTTCTCTACAATCATATCTCTATACACTCAGCTTTAGAGTCTGTTCTCTCTCAGTCTAGATATAGAATCCAAAGCAAAAACAACAGTTGCCTGTCCCAACAAAATACCAACAACCCTTCCTTATACAAAAATACCCATATATATAGATGTGCCTGAAGGTCATATATTACACTAACTATGGGACAACTCCCACAGTACCCTTAAACTCAAACTCCTCGTGGTTCTCCTGTAGACCACACTTAGCTTTAAATTCTTTGTCCCTTCGACGACGTTTCTTCTGACTCTGACGCTTCTCTGACAGGCACAGTTCTGAATTCTGCAGTTTTGTGTCCTTTACACCATTTCGCTTCTTTACATTCTGCTCCTATAGCATTTAGGTCACCGCTTGGTATTTAACTGCTTCAACCATCGCTGGCTATCCTTAGTACTTCGTCTTTACTAAGGATACAGGTTACTTCCTGTCGATTGTACTTCACTCCATACCCTCCGCCCGGGAATTGTGGAGTCACTTATCTCCAAAATTTGTCAAAGTCAGGCCTCTCCTAACTGTACTTTGCTACCAAAACTTGCTTTACTTGGGATTATCCCAACAGATTACACTAAGTGTAGATGATAGATTACCCCCTCACTGTTATGCTAATTATAATGTGTTTCGACCATTAGTTCCTCTTTTGACCTCATATATTAAGGTCAATTTATTATATCTATATTTTTTTACCCCTAAGACTTATTGAGGAACTACCGCATCATCATGTTGAAACACTTCCTTTAACCCTTTGTATCCTCATTTTTAGGACCTATTGTCTCCTTGCATTCCTAGTAGAGAGGGACCAAAACATTGTGGTCATGCCTTGCATGCCTACGAGAGAGTGACCATACCCCTCCTGGTCACATGTTGCACAACTATCATGGATAGACCAAGCATCAAGTCTTCTATATTGAGTGATTTTTGAGGAGATGAGCTTGAAATGAGGTGGATCCTTCACATAATGAGATTTGGAACTCATACATGACTCAAATTTCACTAAATATATGAGCCTAGGTGCATGCTATCATATTATCCACTAATATATATATAAGGAAAGGGATTTCAAAGGAGAAAAAAAGCGAGGAGAAAAGAACGAAACTAAATGATTCTTGTTTCCATAAAGAAACTCTTCTTCCATGGCCTTCATGAGATATGAGTTAGCACTGTTTAGGTGAGGGTTAAGGAAAAGGATTTTAAGCAAGGTACCAAGAGGATTTTGCACCATGAATCAGGGTATAGCTTAATGGTTGTAATGTTCTTCATTATTTTAATATATATTTACATTATTTTCCCTTATATTGCATTATTTGTTTGCTTCTTTATACACCACAATAGAATATCTAGTATTTCCTTGAGTAGATTAGATTAGATCTAAGTATTTTAATCTTATTGTTTCTTTCAAGGGTTTGAGATTGGTATTTCTTTGTATTCTTGTGTGCAGGTAGTAGGTGTAAGGAGATGGAGCTATATCTCTGGAGTGTCATCCGCCAAGATTAAAGAAGGAAAACCAGTAGATCTAATCTACAGTCCATTATTCTCTCCTCCTTCATGCATTTATAATATTAAAGGTGTTAGATATAGTGTAAATATTGTAGTATTCTATCCCACAATTTGGCTTGGATCAAGGGTAGATCTGAGGGAGGTCTCACCTATCCCTAGGATGGATTTATCCTATAACATTATTTTCCTTATCAAAGTTCTTATTAGAATTTTTAGTTCTCATTTGATTTCGATAATTTACATACATGGTGCACAACACCTCATAAGTTTGTAGGATCCCTAGGTTGATAGTTAAATTGAAGCTGATTTATGTATATCTTGTTGTAATTATTTTTCCTAATAGATGAGTGCATGTTGAGGTTGTTGGGATGTAAAGAGAAAAAAACATTATGTCTCATTCTCTAACTTTGTCTTATAAGATCACCTTTATAAATAAGTTACTCTTATAATTTAAGTGGCTCACTTTTAAAGAAAAGGTGACAATCACTTTTATAATAAAGTTACCTTATAATGTAAGTTGCATGAAGTTTTACAAAATGCAACTTAGAAAAAAATAAATACTTGAACTCGAGACCTTTATTTCTCTAAAGTAACTTCCAACCACATTAGATAAGACAAAGCATATTAGAAGAAAGAAAGGAGCATTTTTTTTTAAAACAAATATTAGACTCCTTAAGTACATATTTAGTCCATAGGCTATTGTTTTTTTCCATAAACAACTATTTTTATGTGATTGGTGGAATTGGTAATTGGGATAGGCTCAAACTCGTGTGACACTGGGAAAATTTTGGTCTTCTTCCACTATAACCTCTAGGCATACTAAGACTACCATTCACGGTACATAGGTCTACAAGGTTTTAACGATTTCCATTGCAAAGAGTACCTTAACAATGCATCATATTTCAAACTAATATACACATCACGGTATTCCTACAAATAACTTCATACACCACTACACACACAAGAAAAAAAAAATGGAACCATATATGCTTAGGGTTAGAGTTTGGTTAGTCTATATAAAAATGAAACTTTTCCTCTCCATTTCGAATTTTCTAAGATTGCACAAGGATTAAGGAAAATGTCATACATATATTATAAAGTACTTGATCCTCTATTTCTGATATTCCAATATTACACAAGGCATAAGGAAAGGAACAGATTGAAATCATAAAAGAAGCAATTTGGTAATATAAACAAGAGAGCCAAATACTAATTTAAAATAACATAAATGAGGTTTTAAAAAACTTTAAAATGGAATTGTATACCTCTAGATCTTCAATAAATGGATGTATTGGGAAACATGAAATATTTTTTCTTATAATTAAAATGGTTTCCAATTTGAATTGACACTCCATACATACTTCAATAGTTCACTTAGCTAGAAAAATGCTCATAAAATATAAATTCCAAAAGTCCTTTGTTGAATTCCTTGTTACCTTTTGGGTATGCTCTCTTTGATAGAGAGTCTTAAGGATATGTTCAAATATTTAAAATTCAACTACTACTACTAACTAAGGGAATTACTAAATACTATCTAACATAAAACTAAAACTAACTTTAAATCTAAACTTCAGACTAATTTTAGTAGCTCCTAAATCAACAAATTTACCTATGTAACTAATAAGTCCCTATCCCGGCCAGGAGCAAAATTTAAAATTATTACTAATGTTCAATTAATCTGAATTCAAAGATGGCTAAATGTATGAATTAATCCAAGAAGAATCAAAAGATTAAAACAACAATATATCATTAATTAATTAAACATTAAACATAATGACAGGAAAACTAATCAATATAGATAATGGATAATTATTTAAATCATATCATAAAATAGCATTGATTCAAAAGATACATAATCGACATTCACACATTTACAAATATATGAACATAGTGTATTAATAAATTGCTATAAAGAGAGCAACAAAGTATTTGTAAAAAGGTAGTAAAATTAATAGTAGTACCAGTCTATGACAACTGAGTGACTTGAGAAAAAATATCGCCAAATGCTCCATATGAAATATATCTAATTGACTCAATATTATCTCCATCTACAAAAACTTTTGAATCCCCAAACACTAAAAGATTTTGATCTATGTATTAGTTTCCACCAACCAACAACCCTATGACTTCACAAACTAAGTGTATCCATACTTTCTACAATAAGCCTGTCATGAGACTTCTTTCCTATAGATCGATGACACTTAACATATGTCAACATTCAATCATATCTTAATTGAACAGGCTTGGGCCACATAATCTAGTTCAAGAAGGAGCTTGTTGTTGGAAATTAAATGAATGATGTTGGGAATTACTCGATGATGCCACTTGAAAAACCGCTTTGATGATCATGCTAAATCCTCATAATTGTGTCCATGGCCTTATTAATAAGAAAATCAAAATTCATGTTAGTGATTTTATGTTTTTTATGAAAATTAAATGAATAAAATTGGTTAAATAGGGGCCTTTACCAATTATATGAATTGGCTTATTAGTTGAGATGAGATGTGCTCTATAAATTCATGTGTCTCATTTTTAGAGCATTGCCTGGCCTCATAAATAATAGATGGAATCTAAAGGATACAAGAAAAAATATGTTTGCATATATAAAAATAAGTAATATCTTTATTGTAATACAAGTAAAATTGAAACTAGATCAATTCATTTTTTTCAAGACACATGACTGGGAATGCTCTCTCCATGAAAATACCAAATTTTATATTGTTCTATTATTCCATCACAAATCATGTGCTCGCATACTTTATCAAATGTTTGTACTTTGAATATGCCACATTTATTACATGGTAATTTTATGGACATCTTATTCCTTGAATGCTCCTCATAAAACTTTAAGAATTCCTCAACCCCATTTCTATATTCTTGTAGTGTCCTACATATAACCAGTTTCCAAGTCACATAAATTTAATTGAGCACAAGTTAGCACTGATAAATATTTTTGGTATATCACGATGAATAATCAAATATAGAAACTATACCTATTTTCCAAGTTCATCGAGTTTCTTTCGTCCATTTGATAATATGCTCCAAGATCCTTTGAAATTATGTCTACAATGAACTAAAAACGTTAGTTGATATTAAACCTTCTATATATTGAAAACACACAAATTTGCACAAACAACTTGCAGCCAAACAATTGCATAAATCCACATTTCTTATTAAGAGGTATTTTGATATAAAATAAACTCCCTAAACTATTCAAATATTTAACTTAGATATTTTGAAAATACTCTATGTGGCTTAATGCATTATTGTAATTATCTCAGTACATGTCATTTTGTAGAATAATTGAAATTCGAACCAATATTCTATCTAACTTCTAAGTCAAAATTTGGATCAATGAAAGGATTTGACACACTTTGATTTTATTGTAAATTTATAGAAAAAATATTGTTTTCCCCCAGTCTCTGAGATTGATAAATCCTGGTGCAATTTTTTACTATTATCTCTGCATTTTCACAAAGAAATATTTGCTACGAGATATAATAAATTTTGAAGAATACATAGCTATAGAATAAATGAGAGAAGTATGTCCAATCATCATTGATAGAGAACATTCCTTGGTGTTCTGAGCATCTTTTTAGTTAAGCCTACATAGATTTGAAGGGATGGTTCTCTGTTGTGTTGGTTGTACCTTACAAAGGAGGATTCCTGAGTTTGCTGATTGTACTTGACAGAGGTTGTTTTCTGAGTTACTGGGCGTACTTGTCAGGGGCATATTTATGTTCTTATTGGTTGTATTTTATAGTCAAGATAGTGACAAGCGTAAGGGTGGAAGATAGGCTTGATGGTTGTTGGGTCCTTCAACTATCTATGTTTAACCCCTATTTTGATCCCTTTTGTGTCCTCTAGAATGTCCTTTTACCTCCTAGATCCTTATTTACCTTTCTTTTGACATCTAAGATATTCATATGTGACATGGAAAGCATTCCAGGTTACATTCCAATTCATTCATATATTATTATTGCCATTACTATGTTAAAATAAATTGTTTTTTATCCTTAAAATAGTTTAATAACGTATATCTATAGGCTTGGGCTAAGCCTGTAAGTTGAGTTGTTTTTTATACTTACATAGATTCACAAATGGAAATCAAGCACATGGGTCTTCTTTAGAATCGTGTCACCCAGATCATCCTCCTGTTGGTTCCTCTGAGTTCCTTACGATTTTACCTGAGGAGCGTATTTATTGTAGATTGGTTGGAGAACAAAGGAAGCACAATTTTTTCCTAGATTAGAGGATCTATTAATTCTTTGAATCTTGACAGATCCACCCTAATTTGTTAAGATGTAATTTCTCTCTCAAGATGCAAAATATCGAAGAATATTGATTATATTATCATCTTCGGTTGGATCGAGACCATTTTCCTCTATTTTCTCCATTTCATTGTATTGACTATCTAGTGTTTCTTCATTCACAGGTCTCCTAATGAATTTATTAAAATTTTAGCAGAGTTACATCAAAATTACTCCTAACATCCCATCAATATTACCAATCACATGTAAGGTGATAAACTTCCTTACTAACATTGAAAAATACTCTTAGAAGCTCGACGAAATGAAAATAACATCACTGGTAAGTAATTACTAGAGATTGTGTCTACGAAAGATGTTGAACTTGTTTTAAGTGATGAAATTTGAAGGCACAAATTTCACCATGAGAATATATATATATACATATAATGTGACTAATCCTTTGGGCTTTGTTGCAGGTGTGTAATGTGTCTTGGGGATCACCAAATACATGAAAAGTTATAGTAACAAATTGTCTATGGGCCTACCTTTCACTTGGACTGCATTGACAAGTGGCTTGCAAACAATAACACATGTCCACTTTGTAGGACTTCACTCCTCTAGGCTGCTAAGGTTGTTGCCTTAAAATTATCTCTCTCTTCACTAATGCCCTAAAATACAATTCATTTATTATAATGGCCTCAACACCTTATCAGAACTGCCTCAAAGCTTTCAATATTCATTTAGATATCAATTTTAGATTCAATTCTATTTCAAATTATTTTTTTCCACCTGGATCATCATGAAAAACAAAAATACTGATTACTTCCTGGTGTTTTAGACTATCATATACATTATATTTATTTCAAAATTTTGGGGAAAATTTTTGGAACCAAAATGCACTTACTTGAATAATGCTCATGAAAATGTTTTTTAGATTTCATGTAACAAATAAAAACTATCTAAAATATGGCCAAAAGAGTGACAAGATTTCCAATGTCCTGAAATTCACAAATACTTTTACTGAATTTCCATAACATGAACACTTTATAAAATTTTAAACTTCATATCACTCACCTCAATGGTCATGGAGTTTGGTATGTGAATTCAATATGAAAACATGATCCCCAAGATGCAGAAGGTAAATGTGGGCAGTTTTTAAGGATGTGAAGATCAAACTTAAAATGACATTTGGAAGAATGATAAAGTTTTCAACTTGGTGCAGAGTACATGAAGCACAAATTGACAGGGCAATGTAACTTTGAGGTTTTATATAAGGAAATCAGTCCCTACATCAAATTATTCAGGAAGAACAATCATAATCCAATAAATGAAAGAAAAACTAGAGGATTGTTACTTTTTTGTTTCCTTAAAGGGTGGAACTACTGGTTAAGCCTAAAGGAAAGATATCTACTTATGATATTAGTTCTCTCCTCCATTTCCATTTACTAGTGCTCCATTCTTGTTACTCTTTTAAATTCCAAGAGAAATGGAAAAAGTGTTTAAATATTGTAACTTCTAAGAATATTATATTTGTATTTTATTATTCTGTAGATGGTACATTCCTTCGTAAAGACCCTATTGTATATCCGGAGATGTTTATTCCTCCGAGAGAGTGTGGTAACTAGGGTTATTAGATATCCCATGTGAGGTCGGCCCTGAGTTAGCTGTTTAGGGGTTATTAGACTCTCTTAGGAGAGGTCGGCCCCATAAGGGTGAAAAGTCAGTTAGAAGAACACAAGTATAAATAGAGGAGGTGTGTTCCTCATTTATCTCATGCATTCACTCACTTGTGATTGGAGCATAGGAGAGAGAGAGGTCTTCATAGGAGGAGAAGGAGCTCTTGTTGAGGACTACATCTATATTGGGTTGATTATCTACATTGAGGAAAGCTTTGCTGGGTTTTCTACCCCATGAGGGTTTCCCAGGGTAAATCTTTGTCTATCTTGTGATTTTGTTTCTTTCAGTGATATTGCTTGTGAAATCATGCTAAACTTAACATGGTATCAGAGCTAGCCTAAATAGAACATATTTTGCAAGGTGAAAATGCCTCTCTCTCCTCTTTTGGTGAAAATTAGGGTTTCTACAACAGTTGGAATTTTTGGAATTTGATTGCATGGATGGATAGCCCTCCTCAAAATCGAAGTTTTGAGCCCTAGATCAAAATTTTTGAGTGGGTAGAACTTTGAGAAAGTCAAACCCTAGTTTAGGGTTTGGACTAGAAAACCAGAAGAAGTGCGCACCTGTGCACCGATGAACTAGAAAAGCTGCGAACCTGTGCACTAGAAAACTAGAAAACCAGAAATTTTGTTGTAGATCCGGAAGGTGAAAAGTTAAAGTTTCCAGAAGTAGAGTACACCAAAAATCTCAAATCAATCAAGCTCATCTCCTGGTAAGTATTATTCTATATTTGGAGAAAATTCAACCTCTATGACCTCCTGGATAAGATGGCCCCAAGCACTAAGCTTGAAGACAAGCTAGAGGGTATAGAGAATTTCCGGGCATGGAAATACAGAATTGGTCTCATTCTTGAAGCGAATGATCTTTCCCAATATATCAAGGATGAGGTTGCAGAACCTGAAGAAGATGAAGCCAAAAAGAAGTATAAGACGGACTTGATTAGGGAAAAGAGAATCATTGTTGATTCTATCAAAGACCACTTGATTCCCCAAGTGGCATCCAAGAAGACTCCAAAGGAAATGTATGATGCCCTAGGCAGAATGTATGAAGGAATGAACATCAACAGAAAGATGAATTTGAGAACTCAATTGAAGAGTACCAAAATGAGTAAAGGAGAATCTATCCAAGATTACTTCACAAGGGTCTCCCAGTTCAAGGAACAACGAAAAGCCATTGGAGACACTCTTGATGAAGATGAAATAGTCATGACTGCTCTCAATGGTCTCTCTAGACCTTGGGATTCATTCATCCAAACCATGTGTGCAAGAAAAACAAGTATGAAGTTTGATGTCGTATGGGAGGATTGCATTCAATAAGAAGCTAGGGTTGCCAATAGAGAAGCCTTGCTCAAAGAAGATGACCAAGCCTTGGCCACCCGCACCAAAAGAATAAGGAGTCATTTCAACTCCAAGAAGAATGGTCACAAGGAATCCCATCCTCCTCACAGATTTAAAAAGAAAGGAGGAGTAAGTTCAAAAAGAGACCTCTCCTCAGTTCAATGTTATAGTTGTCACAAACTAGGACACATTGCTAGAAATTATCCTTCAAAGAAGAAGAAAAAGAATCTTCACAAAAGATATCAAGCACATTTGATATAAGATGATAGTGAAGAAGAGGAAGAGGAAAGACCTCAAAAGAAAAGAACTAAAACAGAAAAAGAAGATGCAAAAGAATATGTTATATTCTCTGCACTCTCTAGGTCAGCAACACCTGGAGAAGATACATGACTTATTGATAGTGATGCTTCAAAGCACATGACAGGACAAAATAAGACTCTCTCAAATCTAGAAGAAAATACCTCTCCACAGAAGGTATCTCTATGAGATGACTATCAATATCCCATCAAGGGAATTGGTGAAGTAAGCTACAAGCTTGATTCTTGAACTCCATTAAAGATGAAGGAAATCCTATATGTACCAAGTTTGAAGAAGAACTTACTTTATATCTTAGCTTTAGATAAAAGGTTATAGGGTTGCATTCATAGATGGACAAGTACTCATGTGGTCCAAAGGAAAATCAATTGAAGATGCAATTGTTATTGGTGAAGAGGAAGGAGGTCTATACAAGCTCAAGGGTCATCCTGAAACTGCCCTTGTTCATGAAGCCACTAGGCCAAGTGAGATATGGCATAGGAGACTTTCCCACATTAACTACAAAGAACTACATCATGTGAGCAAGGTAGTCATAGGACTGCCAGATCAAAAGATTGACCATAATGGCACATGCAAAGGATGTGCAAAAGGGAAGAATATCAAAAATCCATTTCCAAAGAGTGAAACAAAGACTAAGAGTACTTTGGAATTGATTCACTCATATGTGTGTGGACCAATGCCATCCAAATCTTTGAGTGGGTATGAATATTACCTTACATTCATTGATGACTACTCAAGGAAGACTTGGATATATTTCATGAAGGGAAAAGATGAAGTCTTTGGAAAGTTCAAGGAATTCAAAGCCTTGATAGAAAATAATTCAGAAAAGAAGATCAAGATACTCAGGACAGATAATGGTGGAGAATATACTTCAAAGGATTTTGAAGCCTTTTGTAAAGAAGCTGGAATCAAGAGGGAGCTAACCACTCCCTACAATCCCCAACATAATGGTGTTGTAGAGAGAAAGAATAGAACCATTATGGAAGCAGTAAAAACAATGATACATGATCAAGACCTACCTATGTATCTATGGGATGAAGCATCCAAGATAACAGTCTATGTACAGAATAGACTATCTCATAGTGCTCTTGATTTCAAGACCCCAGAAAAAGTGTTCATAGGGAAGAAGCCTGAGGTAAGTCACCTCAAGATATTTGGATGCCCATTCTACATTCACATTCCAAAAGAAAAGAGGACCAAGCTAGATCCTTCTGGGAAGAAAGAAATATTTGTTGGATATTGTGAAGCATCCAAAGCATTCAGAATATACATCCCAGGTTTCCATCATATGGAAACAAGTAGGGATGTGACATTTGTTGAAGAGGAAGCTCTCAAGAGATCTAGGAAGTGCCAGTATGAAGAAGTATATGAGGAAGATGCACCTTCCAGAATTACTGAGGCTGCACCCACCCCTGAAGAGACAACACCTGAAGACCATGACATGATTGAACCACAAGAACCCCCTTTCATGAACATATCAAGGAAGAGAAATCCAGCATGGGCAAGAGACATTATACTAGGAGCAGAAAAGTATGGAGCTCCTGAAGGCTCCACTAGAGTAAGCAAGAAACCAAAGGCTTTCTCCAACTATATGGCCTTGATGTGTGATCTTGTAGATCAAGAACCCACTAGTTATGAAGAAGCATCTCATAAGAAAGAGTGGGTGGAGGTAATGATGGAGAAATACCAATCAATAATGAAAAATGATGTTTGGGATATAGTTCCCAAGCCAAGGGACAAGAGTGTGGTATCCTCCAAATGGATATACAAGATAAAGCATGCTACAAATGGAAGCATTGAAAAGTATAAGGCAAAGTTTGTGGCCAAAGGATTCTCTCAGAAAGAGGGAATTGACTATGAAGAAAAATTTGCACCAGCTGCAAGGTACACTTCCATTAGAACCATCATGGCACTTGCATCCATGATGAAGTGGGAATTACACCAGATGGATGTGAAGATAGCCTTACTGAATGGTGTGATTGAGGATGAAGTGTACATAAAACAACCATAAGGATTCGAGGTTGAAGATAGAAGAACCCATGTATACAAACTGAAGAAGGCTTTGTATGGGTTAAAGCAAGCTCCCAGAGCTTGGTATGGAAGAATTGACAGTTTCTTGACCAGCTTAGGATTTACCAAGAGTAAAGTTGATCCTAACCTTTATCTCAAAGTTATGGATGATGAACTTGTCATACTATTGCTATATGTGGATGATCTGTTCCTGACAGGTAATGGGAAACAGATTATCGAATGAAAGAAGAAGCTCTCCTCAAAAATTGAGATGAAAGATCTCGGATTGATGCACTACTTCCTAGGTCTGGAAGTATGGAAAGGCCCAAGAGGAATATTTCTCAACCAGGGAAAGTATGCTATGGAAATCTCAAGGAGATTTGAGATGTTGGAATGCAAATACATGGCCACTCCCATGGATTCCAACTTGAAGCTATTAGCTAATGACTCATCAGAGTTAGTGGATGTGACTTTGTACAGACAGATTATTGGGTCATTGATGTATCTGACAAATACTAGGCCAGATATATGCTTTACTGTGAACACCTTGAGTCAGTATCTAGTGGAACCTAGACGAGTTCACCTGATAGCTGCAAAGCATGTGATGAGGTACCTAAAGGGTATGATAGACTTTGGTCTATGTTATCTTGGAGATCATGATTTCAGATTGTATGGCTACACAGATGCTGATTGGGCAGGAAGTGTATCAGACAGGAAGAGCACATTGGGAGGATGTTATTGTCTGGGATCTTCCATGATCTCGTGGTTTACCATGAAGCAGTCTAGTGTGGCTCTCAACACAGCTGAAGTGGAATATATTGCTACTTGCTCTGCTAGTTGTGAAGCGGTATGGCTTCAAAAACTGTTGTTAGGATTATTTGACTTAGAAATGGACCCCATGGTGATCCTGTGTGACACTCAGAGTTGTATCAAGATGACAGAGAATCCAGTGCTCCATGATAAGTCAAAGCATATAGAGATCCGATATTTTTATATACGGGATATGGTGCAGAAAGGAGCTATCAAGCTCGAGTATGTGAGCACTGACGAACAAGTTGTCGATATATTGACCAAACGTTTGTCTCGAGTAAAGTTTGAGTATTTTCAAGACAAGCTTGGTGTAGTTCAGAAGGACCCTCCTCAAAAGGGGGAGTGATATGGTCACTAATGATGAGATTTCCTGCATCAACGAAAAGGTCGATGATGTGGGTACCTGTATCGATGATATTGACGATGAAGTCAATGATACCGACGATGAGGTCGATGAATGGTCCTTAGACTTGGTCTGAGTTGATGAGTGGATTGTATCATCCCTGAACACATGTCCTAAAAGAGATTCGTAGACTTTGATCTCTGAGAAAGATGTAATAAATCCTAGATCTAATATAGGTCACATCTAGTATGAAAAAGGACTGGCTCTGTGGTTTTAAATCCTAGATCTGATCTAGGTCACATCCAGTATGAAAAAGGACATGCTCTATGGTTGTAAATCCTAGATCTGATCTAGGTCACATCCAGTATGAAAAAGGATTGGCTCTATGGTTGTAAATCCTAGATATGATCTAGGTCACATCTAGTATGAAAAAGGGTTGTCTCTGTGGTTGTAAATCCTAGATCTGATCTAGGTCACATCCAATATGAAAAAGGACTGGCTTTGTGGTTGGAAATCCAAGATCTGATCTAGGTCACATCCAGTATGAAAAAGGACTAGCTCTGTGGTTGTAAATCGTAGATCTGATCTAGGTCACATCCAGTATGAAAAAGGATTGGCTCTGTGGTTGTAGATCCTAGATCTAATCTAGGTCACATCCAGTATGAAAAAGGACTGGCACTATAGTTAGGATTGCATCATCCCTGAACATTTAGTTCAAAATGTATGTTATAGGATTGCATTGTCCCTGAACATTTGGTTCTAAATGTATGTGATAGGACTGCATCATCCCTGAACATTTGGTTCAAAATGTACATGATAGGACTACATCATCCCTAAACATTTGATTCAAAATGCATGTGATAGGACTGCATTGTCCCTGAACATTTAGTTTAAAATGTATGTGATAGGACTGCATCATCCCTGAACATTTGGTTCAAAATGTACATGATAGGACTACATCGTCCCTAAACATTTGGTTCAAAATGTACGTGATAGGACTGCATCGTCACTGAACATTTGGTTCAAAATGCACGTGATAGGATTCTATCATCCTTGGACTTATGTCCTAAAAGTGAGCAGGATTGATTATCCTTTAATTGGATTGTGTGTGATCCAGATGATGATGTTCATCGTTATGATCTATATGTTGTTGTTGATCATGATGATCCAGATGATGTTGTTGATCCAGATGATCGAGATGATGATGTTGATCGTGATGATCCATATGTTGTTGTTGATCATGATGATCCATATGTTGTTGTCGATCGAGATGATCTAGATTGCTGTAGCTGTTCGGATGCTGCAAAAGATGAAGACTCAATACTGAAGATGTTCCAGTATTGAAGATTTTCCAGTAACAAGATGAGTTACTGATGATGTATAAAGAAAGCTTCCAATGATTTACAGATGTATCATGTATCATGTAGTTGATGACTCCTTGCTCCCATAGATGTTGTTATAATATCCCTCTCGTTAAGGGGGAGTGTTGAAATATTGTAACTTCTAAGAATATTATATTTGTATTTTATTATTCTGGAGATGGTACATTCCTCCGTAAAGACCCTATTGTATATCCGGAGATGTTTATTCCTCCGAGAGAGTGTGGTAACTAGGGTTATTAGATCTCCCATGTGAGGTCAGCCCTGAGTTAGCTGTTTAGGAGTTATTAGACTCTCTTAGGAGAGGTTGGCCCCATTAGGGTGAAAAGTCAGTTAAAACATGAGTATAAATTGAGGAGGTGTGTTCCTCATTTATCTCATTCATTCACTCACTTGTGATTGCCGCATAGGAGAGAGAGAGGTCTGCATAGGAGGAGAAGGAGATCTTGTTGAGGACTACATATTGTAATGGGTTGATTATCTATATTGATGAAAGCTTTGCTGGGTTTTCTACCCCACAAGGGTTTCCCAGGGTAAATCTTTTTCTATCTTGTGATTTTGTTTCTTTCAGTGATCTTGCTTGTGAAATTAGGCTAAAATTAACAAAAAGATCATTTGACAATTCTTGTGGCAAAGAAGTAAATGAGATTACTGAAGGTTTGCACTTGTGGCTTCATGTAATGTAGAATTTCCAACCAATGAAGGAGGTCTAATATTACAAAATCTTTTATTCCTTAACAAATATTTTGAGGGACAGACAATTTGAATAATAATCAATCCATGCCTTGGAAGAAATATATGACACGAACTTGATCAATTTTACATAGAATAAGATATAATGTATGGTTATCATGCAATCTCCTTTGAATTACATGAACCACTGCTACTTTATGAAATAATGAAAGGGAACCCAGAATCTACATGCAATAAGTATTATAAGATCATTTTGGTAATAAAAAGAAAAACATATGATCTGCTCATACATTATTAAATAACATCTCCTCTCAAACAAAAACCCTGTATTCAAATAATTAGAAATTTTATTGAAGGGAATTGGTGTAGATGGACCTCTGCAGTAAGAACGTCAAAATCATACATGGGTATGTAAAGTACAGTGCCTATGAGAGAAGTAAATTAATCACTAAGTATTAAATTTTGCTTACAACATGATTGGAATGTTGCAACCACCTTTGTAACTATAAGTAAAGGATCCAAACTTCAAACAAAGTTGTGGAATATGCTAAAATCGGAGGAGACTACCCAAATGATAAGATCTATTAATTAACAAATTTTGAACATTAGGGGATTTGAGCTAGTCTTTTATGGGCTTGAGATTCTCAATTTATTTTATGGAATGATTTTCAAGGATTCTCTGATCCCATGGGTCAATATGAATTCCATTCTCTGGGCACCAAGATATATTATTGCTTATCTATTGAAAGGTGTTTTTAAGAATCTTCCAAATCAGGGAACCTTTGGCTAAGTGGTTGAATAAAGAAATGAATTCATAAGTCATCAAAATGAACTTTGATGGTGATACTAAAGGAAAAAATGAAAATTAAGAATCAATGGGGATAGTAAGTAAACATATTGAAATGATAAATTTCAGATGTAGAAGGAACAAGAAAGAAGATCATGCTAAGGAAATGAAGCTCCAACCCTCATAATTAGTTAAAAAAGGAAATTGTGTAACATCCTTTGTATCCTAATCCTGGATGCAAAATGAGGATTACACTCAAGAAGAGACCCAAGACCAAAAGAGGGAAACCTGGAAAGGATTGTGTGCAAAGAAACCCTAAAGTTGTCGCCTCAACAAAAAAACACAAAAACATCAATAAAAAAAAGCAATTGCACCAAAACTCAATATGTGTATAGGGTAGTAACTTGTGACAAAGTGTGCCAGCAACAACCCAAATCTATGTCAAGGAAAATTTGTGATGATGAAAACATATTTGAAGTTGGCTTGGGGGTGGCCTTGGGCATGTTCCAGCACTTTCATCCCACTACAAGTGAAATATACGAACATAAAATGTATGACATCGTTTGGGAAAAAATATCATGAGGGATACTTTGATAATTTGTGGCCAACCCTGTTACAATTTATTCTAAAACTTCGGAATAGAAGTATTGGGAAATTTTATGACAGCCAAAAGAATGCCTTTAGCGATTTTATTGATAGTATGGTGACAAATCGGTGCGTATTCAAGTGTTTTCAGCCATGTTGGGAGGTAATTTGTGGAGGAGAGATGTAACTAGCTAGTGTAGACAATGTGAACTATCAAGGAGGGTCAAATATTACCCTTGTGGTAAAACCCAACTCTAAAATAAAAGGAAGAGTCTCATGGATAGAGTGAGAACCTGATTTCCAAAATTCATCTCACTCCCTTTCCTTCCCATCGACATCTGTGTCTATCTCTCCATGCATGGTTCAACCCAAGATTATTTCATTCTGATTCACCTATGTCTATCTCTCCATGGGTAGATCAACCCACAAAATTTCATCCAGATGAATATTCAAAAAGTGAATATTTTTAATGTTTGAAAATTGTATAAATTGAATCTTTTTAATTTTTGAAACTGGTACAATTTGAAAATGGAGGGATTATTATAAATTTAATTTACAATGCATAAAGTGTTAAAGTATTAGTATTATTGCAGTTTATTATTTAAGTATATTTGGATGTTTATTATTGTAGTTTGTTTATTATTGATGTCTGCATGGATTTAATAAGCTATTAATTTAAAATGCTTTATTTAACCAATTAATTAAAAAAATTTCCCTGGATGGGGTGTCTCTTAGCCACGTGCAGGAGGGGACAAGTGCCACTTGTGAGAATGTTTCCCATGTCCATCACGCGGGCGACCCTCCTTGATCCCTAGCCCAAGCTCATTTATATCCCCACTAGTGTGACAGGACGGGGGATGTTATTCTATAATGATCTCCTAACTGCAACTTGACATGGATGGTACAAGATCATTCATCACTGCACGAGCCATCAGTTACTAAGCAATCTCGAGGTTAAATTGGAAATATTCTTAGTTTTAATGGAATCCATTATGATGATCTATCTTTAGAGATTCATATTAAGAATATGTAGTTGAGCGACTTAATATTAGTGATGGACCTATATAATCACAACTTGGATCAAATGGGATCTAGGCAAGTATGAACCACAAAAAAGAAGCATCTTTGTAAATTATTAGCCTGTCAATCGAGGCCTCCTATCAGTCTAAAAATGAGATCATATAAAACTATTATCATAAAGATAGAATTGATTAATAGCTTTTTAGAGAGTTCCAAGGCACAAGATCAATCACTTTACATTGCCAGTCCATTGAATTGAAGAAGATGATGAATCGAGGAAGACATACATTTATATTATGTATACTAAACAACACTATTTTGTATTATGTATTCTGTATGTTAGCATACAATGTTAGACATTTGATTAGGAATGAGTTAAAGATATTTTTATAATTTTCATAAATCCTTTTTAAGTTTCAGGATTGTGTCACTTGGCTTGTTTCAAGGATGTGCTCATAAAAATGTTTTTTTTGTTATGTAGTTTATTTGTGGATGTCCATATTAATGTAAGACATTATTTTGTTTTGTTTTGGACTTCAATATTTTCTTAACAATTATTGTCCTTTATTTTATACTTTAAAATCTGTCTAAATTACTTTGAGCATCTGTTGTGATCCATATTTGTAGGGAGCTAATAAGATTAAATTAAGACATTGTGATACATCATGTTTAACAAAGTCAGGTCACATTACCAAAAAAAATGACAATGTTATATGTGGCATGTAATATATCGATTTTGACCCTGTTGCACTAAACATGTGAATAATGTAATATCGTTATAAAAATTGTGGTCAGAAGCTCAAGGCCAAGGTCCCGCCATCGATTTAGCATTTTATGTATGGATAATTAAAAATCAATGCATATGGTTATCGTGCTAGCCAGACACAATAAAAATTGCAATATCATGTAAATGTGTATTTTAATAAAATACCCACAACTAGATATGCAATGCAACAAGAGTATGGGGGCATGATTTTTACAAGGAACGGGGGGGGATATTCAAACCGTTGATCCAACAGTTCCAAGCCAAGTTTCAATGGGAGAAGCCTTAAACAACTAGCTACCCATTTTGGCTTATGCACCCAATCATTTATTTCTTCCAAGAGTTGGTTGAGGTAGTTAATGTTTTGGGGAATGGAGAGGTATGGCTACCCAATTTCATGTATGGAAAATCCATCAATTTGGAAAATCGTGTTTTCCCTTATTGGGAAAGAAATGATCCATGAAATTGCTCCCCAATCCCATATACATGCATTAGTTTTGCTCTCTCATTAGGTTGGAGCTACCTGGGTGTTTTCCTAATTTTTCCTCCATTTTCCTCTAGCTGGGAGGTCATTTTTGAGTTGCAGAATGTCTGGGAGGAAGAGAGTCACGATTTGGGATCCCATAGAGGTAATTGTTTCCCTATGAATTCCCATATACCTATTGGGAACTCATTTTCTGCTCAATGTGGTCGTTTTCCTTTCCCACAAATCGTTTTTTGGGTATGCCACGAATTGGAAGAATCCATGGGAACCATGTTTTTGTAAATCCCATAGTAAAAATGTTTATCCATGCCTAATAACTCTTCTTGTTGTGGCTTAATCTTGAGTGCAAGCATCCAAAAAGAGAAGAGGGTTCAGAATTGTCTTGATAAACCCAAATATGGTTTGGCTTGGTTTAGATGAGTTGTTCACCTTGTTGCACATCAGTTATGGGTTCCCATTCCTTGTAGAAACCATGCCCAACTCAAGGGTAGAAATTGTGTTGAGAGATTGATGAGAACAGTAGGCCTATGGCTAGGTGAAATGTTGCAGTTGTGTAGCTAGTTTCTCGGGAAAGCGTTGTTTCAAGATAAGTATTATATTGTATTTCATTATGTAATGTTTTTACTTGATTCATGTTATCAATATGCTGGAAATTGCATGATATATGTGTGTAAAGACGAATTTGACTTCCACTGTGTTTAATTGATTTATACATCTTCACACACATGTGTTTTTATTTGTATGAATATGATGAATGGGGCTGATTTTTTGGTAAAAGCCCCGAAACTTTCAGTCATGTTCCCTTCCTTGAGTTGGATCCATGGGAGGGGATGTGATAGTGTGGTATTAGAGTGTGAGGTTGCAACATTGGGCCTACATGGGATACATCTCATAGTTGCAGAGGTAATATCACTAATGATCATTTAAGAAAAAGAAGAAAGACAAATTTCAAATGTTTTCTAAGTTTTTGAGTTTTTGCATAAGTATGTGTTGGAAGAGAATTGGAAAGAGTGTCGAAACTATTGACGAGAAATTGGGAGAGTCATCGATACATTTCGGTGAGAAAGTAAAAAAGGTTTCCGAAAAAGGCATTTCGGTGCAAAAGATAAAATTTTGCCGAAACTGTCAGTGAAAAAAGAAAAAGATCGTAAAAAAGGGGGGATTTCAGTGAAAAAGGAAAATGTACACCGAAACTGGTCGGCGACAAATTGAAAATGTCGCCGATATGTTTCGACGACAAATTGAAAACTTTGCCTATGAAGCTGATTGATGTAGAAACAAAAACTTCGTTGATAAAGGTGATTGACAAAGAAAACAAATATTTGTCGATGAATATTTTGGCGGAAATTGGAAAATTCACTAAAACTGGTTAGCAACAAAGTGAAAAGTGTGTTGAAACGGATCAACGAGAAATGGGAATTGCATCGATCAGAGAAAATTGAAAGTGTGCCAATCATCGACAAAATGAAAATCGCATCGAAAATGATTTTGGAGGAAAATTGAAAAGTATGCCGAAAAAGGTCGGCGTCAAATTAGAAACTGTGTCGATCGGAGACAAAGGGATAACTCTACCAAAAAAGGTCAGGGAAAAATGGAAATTCCACCGAAATAGAGAATTTCAACAGTTTCCCAAGGAGATTTTCAGGTTCCTGAAGTTGGAAAATGGCACTGAACTTATGCGCCAGATTGCGTGAAATTGAAATATTTACAAAAAAAAATGAGGACATTGTCCACGACTCACCCTAAAGTGGCGCAGGGAATCCACAATGGGATAATCCCCCTTGACCCACGTCACCTCGCCCCCCCAAAGACATCGTTAATTGGGAGAAAATCATGTGGCGATGACAGGACTCGTGGAAATGGAAATTATTTTGGCATTTTTAAGAATGTAATGAGGCTAGAATGTCGAAGAATCAACAAAAGGTTCTTATTTTGAAATGAGTTCCAGTTGTTTCAAATAGTAGGTAGAGGAAATCCTCTAGGCTTGATTGAGAAATAAAATCTCATTATGGGTGACCTCCAAAGCAACCAATTTTTTTTTGGAAAGGCCTTACATGATCATGCAGGAATACTAGAGATGGAAGTAAATCAAAGTGAGTAAATTTTATGGTATCAACATCATGGTAATGGTGCTGTCAAAATAAAAGTGGAGGCACATTTGGGATCATGATCATGGTAAAATTATTGGTTAGCTAGAAATGTAAAGAATTGAAGCAAGGTTGGATGCTTAGTGACAAGCTAGTTCCACTAATGATCAAGGATACTCAATTGAGAGTATTATGGTAATTCACATTAACATGTGGAAACACATGGTTAATGGATAAGAATACACTCTTGTAGATTGTATTTTATAAGCACATGATGGAATAAGGAAACTAAAGGGAAGTGATGTTCCTTAGCCAAAATGTATGAAATGCATTCTCTATGCTTGGAATTTATAATATGAAATGAATAGAGGGGTTGTGGAAGCCTTAGTAAGAGTAATTGGTTGTAATATGCCTTATAAAGGAGTGATAGCCATGTCTAATCATTGGATGATGAAAGGGACCAATAATGGACATTGGTGCCTTGGATAAGAATGCATCCAATGTACTATTGTTAGCAATGTATGCAATTTGAATTGCAAGGAAGATCCATGGGAGCTCTTGATTATTGGATATGGATATTGTATTCCATAAGAGAATTATCTATAAGTAATGGAATAGGATATCGACTAAGGAACACGTAACTTGTAAAGATGATGGGTAAATCATCCTTGTGGGAAAGTGCATGCATGATCAGAGAATTTGCAAGATATGAGTAAGTAATGAGAATGGGTAAGGAAATTCCATTCTCCCAAAAGTTGTCACTCATAGGAATAAGACATCCCAATATGTGGAATTTCCATGTGGCTCACAATAGTGACATGGTGACCATGCAAAGGCTGCTAATTGGGGGATGAGGCATTCCCATGTGTGTGAATCAAGTATGTGGTTCAGAATTGTGGCAAATATTTCCATGAGAAAGAAAAGGAAGTATCCTAGTTGAATAAGGTGCAAGGGCATATAATGGACGTGGAAAAGACTCCTTATGGAGTTGATATTGAATCAATTGTAGCACTAATAAATGCTAGGAAGTCCAAGAAGGGTCAAGTTGAACTTGGCCATAATTTCTGAAAGCAATTGGAGCAGTAAGGAAATGTTGATAAAGAGAGAAATTTATTTATCACCTTAAACTATCTATGTTTATAACATAAGAATTGCATGCTTGGAAAGTAGAAATTAGGAATGTTATACATGAGTATATGTATTGAATTGTTGCTTGTTGAAAATATCATAGCTAATAATTTCGTGTATGCTTTCTAGAGAGGCCATGAAATTAGATAAGCTATGATAGAGGAATTATATGCTATGATGAGGGTTTGGAAAGGGAGAATGACTTAACTCCTATCTTACTATTGAATTTACATTTTACATAAAATTATGGCATAGAAATGCTAAAAATGCAAGAGATTAGATAGATGAAGTGAATATGAACTAGGTGGCATATTAATAGACATTGCACAGTGCATGTGAAGATGTTTGTGCATGTATATGATGTTACATGCTGGTAAAAATAGTGAAGTTTTACATACGCAATGAGCCACCTAAGATAATTATTATGGTTGACAATCACTATTGGTGTTGGTATTGGTTGTAGGACCAAAGACAATAGATGCATGGCTAAATATGTTGATGATGTTGTTTCACATGACCAACAACCTTACGAAGAAAGGTTGGGGAAAAAAATATACAATCAAGAGGTTGGTGGAAGGATGGTGTAATCCTTTGTAAGATACCAACTTATCAGGTAACATAAAAGGTGTTAATGGAATCCTTGCGGGTAATGGTCTATTTATGTTGCGTACAAAAATGATATTGGGTAAGAATCCCTTGAGCCATGTTTAATACTCATAAATTGGTATGTATGTGATGTTGAATGCATTTACGTGACTAATATCCCACTGGGTATGGTGAGGTATATGGTAGTAAGGACAAGGAGCCTTATACTATCTATCTATTTTGAATTTTGAATTCATTCATATAAAAATATATCATGCCATGTGTATATGTTGGTTATGAGTTTAATAACCAAAGAAAGTGAGGACTTATGGTCCTGTTGTGGTAGTGCATGCCATATGAGATAGTCATGGTTAAGGCCATAATGTGGTTGGAATGGTAATGCTATAGTTCTACACTAGTATCCTATGAACTCCCTATTGGTGTCAATTTGGGATGAAACCTCTTTTCCAACAACCAAGGAGTAAGAAACCTTCTGACATGTTGTTCAGGTGGAGAAGGAAGGCACCCATATAAGTTAACCAAGTGATTGGATAATGGTTGGGAAATGTGTCAAGGCATTAGATAGACCTTCCAACACATCAGGATGTAATGCATGGCATATCATTATGGTATTCATGAATCAATGCAAGGAGACATTGAGTGGATATACATTAAAATATTATGTAAACCTTGTGATTGTTTATGCATATGTGTGGGTACATATGTTGAGGCATTATATGAATGCATCGCTGTGGCATATATTTCATTGTAATTCATTAATAACTTAAATTATAGAATTATTGGAAATTATGAGATCATTTCATGAACTTCTATGGGAACAGGAAAATGATTGCATGAGGAAGGTAGTCATGTTTGATAGGATACAAAGAATGCTCTGTTGAGAGAACAAAGTTTCCTGAATGGATATGATTGTGCAATCATGAGAATTGGAAGTTCGATTTAAATTGCATAGATAATGTGATTGTATCCTACAATTTTATTGTGATAATGATGCACATCAAGTAAATGTATTTCATTTTATTTGAGATAATAACATCTGATAGTGTTTGAATTATTAAGTATTATAATTCTGAGATCACCTTAGTGACTGTTGTAAAAATGAAGATATTATATGCATGGACTCACAAAGTGTTTGACTGATTGAAAATTTCAAATTACGGGTAGAATTGTGTTGTATACGAAAATGAGGATAAGCCCATAATAAAGATTGGAATCTACCATGCACAAAATCCAAAAATTATGAGAAGGGTCTCACGATTGTGAAATTTAACTTATGACGACACATTGTAGGAAGACCATGTGTTATGGACTACAAGAAATAAACATCATGATAAGGAACTGATGTTTTGGAAATCTAGTTTCCGTATGAAACAAATTTGAAAATTTATGATTGAAATTATTATGATGACATCTCATGTGAACTACATGCTTGTGTGTAATGAAGGTGATATGGTGAAAATATTCCATTGGGGAAGATGTCAGCTGCTAAAGATGAAAATGAAAAGGAAATGCCAAGAGTGGCTTGGGTTTGAGAAAACCTATAACAATTCCTTACATGTGCTTGTCTCTCTGCAGTGCTATTAAACCTAGTAAGAGCATGGGTACTCAGGAGTCTTGTATGGGTATTGGTAACCTTTCTACGCTCACATTGAAGAAGCACTGGAGGGATGGGTACACTCGAGGGACTGTGTATCAGAGAAAGGGTACCATCCTTGTGTTGTGTGAGTGGGTATTGTGGGGCCATGCTAGCCTGGAGTCAAGTGTGTTACCTCTGAAGTTCCTAGAGGGAACCATTGGTTTTCATAGGAGAAGGAGCAACATAATCATATTCTATTGTTTTATTTACTAATAAACCCAGTAGAGATGTTGGCTTGGCAATGGTTGTTGTATTCTTGATCAACCTAGTAGGAAAACTAGCTTAGCATACTAGTTAATGGAATTCCTGATAAACCCAGTCGATGTACTAGTTTGGAATTGGTAATTTGAATGATATGGTGTAGCCAGTGTGCTGGCATTGTTGGAGCCTAGGCTGCAGCTATGGTAAAGCTGCGAATTTTGAGGAAAAAGCACAAGTGTTGAAGGGAAAGTGCTAATTTTGAATAAACACCAATTTTTGGGGCAGAAGGAAAAGGAGCGCAGTACAGTGCCAGATGGATGATCTTAGCGCAGATTACGGACCGGAACTCGCGGAGCTCACGCGCACACGTCAAAGGAGAATGAATGTGGCCGAGTAGAAAGCTCAGCTACCACAATAAATGAAGTGACGGAGTAGAGGGATCAGCTACCCTCATTTAAGGATAAGTACAGAAGTTATGGTTGTTCTGATCAAGGAAGAGCAACGGACCAAAGCATTGAAGATGAAGGACAAGGAGCAGTGAACGATGAAGCGACGCCCATGCCCGCAATCTGCGCCGGAAGTCACGGAACCTGCAGGAAGCGGCGACGTGACTGCAAGCGGCGCCTACAGTACACCTAGCCATGTCCGTGGTTAGGGTTTTTGGGGATTACTGCTGGGAAAGGCCCACAGCTTTGTAAAGGTGCGACCATCATGGCCACCTATATATATGTGTAATTGTAAAGGTTAGACATTAGTTAGCTAGCCATTAGATGTTGAGACGCAGGTTAGCTATTTGCGATAAGCTAGCTAGTTAGTAAGTCTTCTACTATGTTGTTAGGAGACAAGAGTTAGAACTGGATAGCCGTGAAGCTAATCCCTGAGTTGCAAACAGTCTGAGTTGATGTCTGAACTATTGTAATCTCTGTAGAGGAAGAGACTAGATCGAGAGAAAGGCTTCCAGTTGTGTGCGTGGAGTTTCATGGAAAGATCTAAGGCTGCAGCTGTGTGCGCAGCATATTGTGTAATTCTATCCACTCTTGATTAATATAAGAGACTCCCGTGGATGTGGTTTCCCCATGGAGGTGAACTTCATAATTCTCGTGTTATGATACTTTGTTGAGTGATTGCATGTTTTAGTTCACTGTCTGTGTATACATGAATATTGCGTTCTCTTTATGAGTATGTTAAGTAAGTTCTCAAAGCCTCCTTGGTAACTATAATCGTTAAGTGTAGAAGAAATCTGTAGAACGTTGTCACTGCAGCGATAGAGGAATGCATTACTGCGCTGGTCGTGCAAGCAGAAACGATAGAGTGGCGATGCAGAGGATAATCGCCTTGCGCGTAGGAGTGAAGATACCGCACAGCTAGGCTGTCGAGAGAGAGTTCAACGCAGTTGCGCTGAGAGCTCTGCGGAAGAGTAAGACATTCCGCTTTGAGGAATCATCAAGGAAGAGAGAGAGCAGTCTCCACGTCGCCTAGGTTAAGGAAATCTGATTCCTTAGCCCCCCCATAGCTACTTCGGGTGAGACCTCGAGCTGCTGCGTAGCTCGTTGCCGAGAGGGCCAGTGCGCCAAGGGGTTTTGTTGCTGCGCTTCATTAAAACCCGGGTCTGTCCAAAAAGCAGCCAACAAATGGTTTCGTTTCCTTGTGACTTGTTACTGTGAGACTTGTTATTTCGACGACGTGTGAGATTGTTGCTGAAGCCAACAAATGGTTCCGTTGCCTTGTGACTTGTTACTGTGAGACTTGTTATTTCGGCGACGCGTGAGATTGTTGTTGAAGCCAACAAATGGTTATGTTACTGTGAGACTTGCTCAGCTAACAAATGTGTTACTGGAATCCTACAGCTAAAGAAATTCAAGACTGGTTTGATTTAAAGGCTACAGAGTTCGCTGAACAAGAAAATAGAAGCTCTAGGCTTCAGACAGAAGACTGGTTGCAGAAGTATATCTATATTGACCTTCACAAAATTTTCTTTGTCACATTTGCACTTGAGTTGCATGCTTAGATAACTAAGTTAGCAGATACTAGACCCACTGTGCATGTTGATCGACCCGTCACTTGGATGCCTGAGCTAGTCAGTATTTTGAAGCGGGTAGATAATTCTGTGTTCCGTGTAGTAGACTTTTGGTTGAATAGTCTGCTGGAAGGTTTCATCACTGAGTTTGCAGTAGATACAAGAAAGAGTTTCAGCGAAGCAGAGAGGAGTTTCTTCCAAGCACACAGAGGTAAGTTCTTAAATTCTCTGAACTTATGGATAAAAATGATTCTATATGAAAAAGCAAAACTATGCATAGCTTCCGATGAATAGCATAGACAAGTAATGTCCGCAGATTCTGATAGCGATCCTGAACTTATTGGTTGCACTCGTAGTGGAAAACGGTATAAATTAGGCATTGACCAGCATTCTTTTGAGTCTAGCCCAGAAGATAGTCAAGTTCCTAGAGCAAGCCATATAGAGAGACAAGGGAGTGTTCATATCCCTTATCACCCCTTTACACCGCAGAAGCCAGACGGAGCTCAGTATAACCCCGTAGTAACACCTTCTAGTAGCCCGCACGGTACTTCTAGTACCTTTGTACCACCTTTGTTCAACCATCCCGGAGGCACTGCTACAGCACCTCCACCTCAACCTAGCACAAGAAGGATGGGTGATGACATGAAGCTACCCACTTTTAGAGGAACAGGGATAGAAGACCCTGAGCAGCACTGGTTCCTATGTGAAGCCATTTGGACAATTAAGCAAATTAATGATGATGCTGTTAAACTGGTTCAGTTAGCAACCACACTAAGAGAAAGAGCCTTAACTTGGTTCATGAAATACTCAGCCGCACAGAATAGGACGCTTGCTGATGTAAGAAATGCTATGATTAGAGAATTCAAGAAACCTAAATCAGAATCACAGTGTATAACAGAGCTCAAAGACATCAAACAGTTACCTACAGAGTCAGTATGGGACTTTGACCAGAAGTTCAAAGCCTTGATAGATCAAGTAAGCTTTGAGTTTACACCACAGCAGCATAAGGAATGGTTCATTGCTGCGCTGCTCCCACACATTAGACTTCCTCTTATGCAACAAAATCTCACTACTCAGGAACAAGCTCTGGAGATGGATATGAAACTAGAAGCTTCACCAATTGCTGGAACAAGCAACGATGTTGCGCAGTTGTAGAACCAATTAGCAAACTTAACCTTGCAAGTGCATGATATTAAGAAAGGCAAGGATGTTAAGGAAGAAATTTGGTGTACAAAATGTAAAGCGCAAGGTCATTCAAAGGACCATTGTCCCGTTTTCATAGAGTATATTGCAACTGGAGCACCTAACCCTTTACCACAGGCACAGGGGCCTTGGTGTGAAATCTGTAGAACTAGAGGTCATAGACCACAAGAATGTCACTTACTTCAGAAATATGTACAGACTCCAAAGAATCTATATTGTAATTTCTGTAAATCAGTAGGCCATGATGAGAACAATTGCAGAGCATATGATCTTATGATGGAAAGAAAGCATGATGTTTATAGAGTACAATCAGAGACACAAGGACCCACAGCAGGTCCACAGTATGACCAATCTCGCGACGACAGAGCAGGAAATTATAGGGGTCGCAGACGCGCAACAAATTTTGGTCGAGGAAGAGGACAGATCACTTGTTATAATTGTGGAGCGCAAGGTCATTTTACAAGGGAATGCCAAAATCCTACAACCATTTGCAGATATTGTAAATCTTATGATCATATCATTGAAGAATGCCCTCAGTTGATGGCTAAGATGCAAGCAAAGACGCCATAGGTCAATTAGAATATTCAGTTGATTGGAGTAGAAAAAAGAGAACCAGACCCTACAGTTAATATAGTGACGCGCAGTGGAGCAACCACTGGTGCACCAGAGATGGGAATTGGAAAGAAAGCGACGCAATGGGTGCGCCGCGCTAATATTAAACCAGCCCCACTTAACCTGCAGAAGCAAAAAGAAGCATTCAAGCAAGCTCAAGAGTATTTCTCATATCCAAGAGCTTCAAGTTCTGTTGCAATTCCGCATAATGATATTAGATCGCAAGTACTAAGACAAGACAACCTGATACAAGAACAGGCCACCACATCCGGAAGGCCTGATGAAGAGGATGCACTAGGCAGTGTTCATACTTTTCTGAGGAACTGCTTAAAGTTGTTGCACAATGAAAGAGCAACTATGGAACTTCAATAGCTATTGGATAAGTGCCAACAATCTGCTTCAATGAACATGCCGCAGCGTGCTGTTCACCAGATTGGGAGTCACACTAGAACTGGAAAAGAGATGAGGCTCACAGCGCAGATTGGCGCATTTGAAATGGACGAAGTCATTTTAGATTTGGGATCAGAAGTTAATGTTCTCACCATGCAGACATGGGAACAGATGGGTAGCCCTCAGCTTACAAGATCTCCTATCCAGCTAAGACTTGCAAATCAGCAACGAGTCTCTCCATTAGGCAGATTACCCAATGCACCTATTGATATCGAGGGAGTAAGAAGTTCTGCATACTTTGAAGTAATCAAAATTTTGGATGATAGTAGACCTTACCCAACACTTTTAGGTATAGACTGGGCATTTGATAATTTGGCTGTCATTAATTTGAAGAAAAGACAGATGACCTTTGAGGATGACCAGATTAGGGTCATTGCACCGCTTGATCCTATTCAAGGACCAAGGTATATTGAACCCATTCGGGAAGAAGAAGAAGCACACCACATGGAAAGTTTGTATCAGATGACTGCTAGTCAGAGTGACTATGTCAATCCCACAGTAGACGGCCATATCAGCTGGCGATGTGATAGCTCGTGCACATCAGACTTAGACGCAGGATTGGAAAACTGGCAGAATCGTTTACATGAGGTTTCTGCGAGGCGTTGCGCCATGATGACTAAATCCATTCGATGGATTGGCACAGAAGTGACTGACACTCCAATTTTTGATGGTTTAACTGAAGTAAGTAAATTCATACATACATATGAACAGCAGATTCCAGATGAGCAGTGCATACAAGCTTTGGATGTCACACTGCGTGCTACACCCGCAAGATGGTGGGGTGCACATACAGAGAATATTTACACATGGCAAGACTATCGCAGATTGATACTGCGCATATTTTGGGACACTACAGCAGAAGTGTTGCGCAAATATGATGGACAGAGTGACCCCAGGTCACACATTGAAGCATGTATTCAGCAATGGTCAGATATTCCAGAAGATGAGTGGGTTCACCTATTCATCCACACGTTGGACAGAGTTCCAAGGAACTGGTACACTGAAACAGAATTACACAGAGGCACTATCACTTGGCCTCTTATGATAGAAAGTTTTCAACTTACCTTCAGTTTCGAATCAGAACATCCGAGCATCGACCACGCTTTAAAGTGTATTAAAAAGAAGGTATTTGAACAATGTTCATTACCAGAATATTCCCAACCAGATTGGGATGTCCAGATAGAACATGCCCTGGAATGCTATAATTTCACTACTGAAGAAGAGGAAGATGATCCTCGCAACATCAATATTCCAGAATCAGAAGGGACACGCAATGTTGAAGGTCCTCAGCTTGATATCACTGCCATTACAGAACACATCAATCTCAAAAAGATTAACATTGGTATAGAAGCCGAACCCAAGTTTGCTTCTATCGGAGATTATTGGGATGATGAAACTGTTGGCCATATTTCAGATTTATTACGTGACTACCAGGATATCTTTCCTACCAAGTTCACAGAAATGAAAGGCATCCTAGGAGACTTAGGAGTGATGCGCATACCTCTGAAAGCAGACGCCAAGCCAGTAAAACAGCGCCCGTACAGATTGAATCCGCAATATAAAGAAAAGGTTAAAGAAGAAATTGATAAGATGCTCGCAGCAGGTATCATTGAACTAGTAGAGGAAAGTGATTGGATTAGTCCTATGTTCGTACAAGAGAAGAAGATGAAAGGTGAAATAAGAATCTGTGTGGACTTGCGCAAGCTGAATGACGCATCAGCGCATGATCCATTTCCTACTCCTTTTACAGACGAAGTGCTTGATAATGTTGGAGGACAAGAGGCTTACTCCTTCACTAATGGCTTTTCCGGATACCATCAGATCAGAATCCATCCAGACGACAGCCATAAGACGACTTTTGCGACTGAATGGGGCTCATTCCAGTATACGGTAATGCCCTTTGGTCTTAAAAATGCTCCTGCTATATTCTCTCAAGTTGTTGTTGCTGTATTTAAAGAATTCATTCATAAGTTTCTAGAAGTCTATTTTGATGACTGGACTATGTTTGGTTTACTAAAGAACCATATAGGGAACCTGCGCATGATGTTAGAAAAATGTAGACAGTATCAGATTTCCCTTAACTTGAAAAAATGTATCTTCTGTGCTCCTTTTGGTATTTTGTTGGGACATATTGTATGCAAACAAGGACTCCTGATGGATCCTGCGAAGGTTGCCATCATTGCTAATTTACCCGCACCCAACTCAGTCAAACAATTGCGCACTACATTGGGACATACAGGGTACTACAGAAAATTTATCAAAGGTTATGCAAAGATCACAGCACCTATGGAAAGATTGCTGAAAAAGGATTCGAAATTCCAATGGACAGAAGAATGCCAATAGAGCTTTGATACACTTAAAGAAAAGATGATCACTGCGCCAATTCTAGTTTTCCCAGACTGGAGAAAACCCTTTCATGTTCATGTTGATGCTTCTTCTATAGCATTGGGGGTCGTGCTTACACAACCACGAGAAGGAGGTATTGACCACCCGATTGCTTACTCCAGCAGAAAGTTGTCCACAGCCGAGAAGAACTACAACACTACAGAAAGAGAAGGACTAGCTATGGTGTATGCCCTATAGATGTTCAGACACTACCTACTGGGCGCACATTTTAAAATGTATACTGACCATTCTGCTTTGAAATATTTGGTCAATAAGCCAATGTTAGGGAGAAGAATTTGCAGATGGCTACTGCTCTTCCAGGAGTATGATTTTGAGGTTATTGTAAAGCCAGGTAGATTGAATGCAGGACCTGACCACTTATCAAGGTTCGAGTCGGGGGAGGAACCTACAAATATGGAGGACAATCTTCCTGATGCGTAGTTGTTTTCTGTTCAAGCAGCAGATGAATATTATTCCGATATCCTTGATTTTCTCACTACCGGGCAAGCACCGGATGAGTTTACAATCCAGCAGAAGAAGCAACTTGTTGTCAAAGCCGTAGACTTCACCTTGATAGCAGGCTAGCTCTACAAGTTGGGCCCCTATGAAGTCTTGCGCAGATGTATCCTACCGCATGAGAAGAAATCCATCATCGCAGAAGCGCACTCAGGAACCGCAGGAGGCCATTTCGCAGGAAAGCCGACTTCGCAAAAGATCTTAGCCGCAGGTCTTTGGTGGTCGACATTGCACAAGGATACGAAGGAATTCTGCAAATGTTGCGATGTGTGCCAGCGAACAGGAAAACCCTCAAGGAGAGATGAAATGCTGCTAAGACCCCAGATAACACTGCGTGCTTTTGATAAATGGGCCATTGATTTTGTAGGACCTATCAACCCACCAGGAAAAAGAACCGGCGCAAGATACATCATTACAGCTACTGAATACCTCACCAGATGAGCTGAGGCTAAGCCAGTTAAGAACTGCGATGCTGCCACTGCCGCGCAGTTCATTTTTTAGAACATTATCGTCATTCGTCTGTTCAAGTTTTGTTGTCTATACCGGTTCACGACAGAGAACCTGTCTACTGAAGAAGTTGTTCATCAGTTTATGCGTCGAGGCTTAGATTTTGACATGACTACTCTGGTGACGGCCTCGACTTACGTACACCCTGGTTGGACTGATCCTAGATAGTCTCCGGGCACAAGGGCATCTCAGCAGCAGCAACCGGACGAGCCCGTTCCAGAGCCGTTGGCCACTATAGTGAATTACATTCCGCCGCATCCAGATGATGCACCCGAGGTGCATATTCCAAAGAATGCTAAGTATACGATTCCGCTGCCGCCAATGCCGGATACTGTGCGACAAGAAGGGTCCCTGCTTGGACACCTTCCAATGGTCAAGTTTTTTGATTTCAAACTTGGAGACTACATAACATATCCTCAGTTTGCGCCAGATCGCTATCTGACGGTAGTTCACAATACCACCAGAAAGGTTGACGAATTCATCCCAAAGGAATTCGCAGCAAATTTAGAGAAGTCTGGACTATTGAACTTGTTGAAGCTACCGCACTTCGGGCGTAGCAACTAAGTCAATGCAGTTGTTAAAAAACTGCTATCCTGCGTTCAAGGTGGTTACCTTTGGCTGGGGAGGCCAATCGATTTCAACGTCGACTTAATCCATCGTATTACCGGCCTATCTAAGGTTGGTAAGGACCCAAATATTCATCTTGTTGGAAAGGACAAAGATAGAAAGTTAGCTGCACAGTTGGTGCAGAAGTACAAATTAACAAGAGGAGGTCGAGATTATGACCTCACGATCGTTGAGGATGAAGCACTTAGATTTACAGGCAGTCTGCTTACAGGCAGACTTCTCACAAAGTGCAGACCGAAGGAAGTTACTAGAGCTGTCGTGGAGCTCGCCATCGCAGCTGCGGAGGGAGAACAGTACAATTGGTCTCTCTTCCTCCTCAATTCTTTTTTGGAAGACTGCCGGAACGTCCAAGACACCCCCGGTCAGTTGTTCCATTTTTCTTGGCTTTTAATTTTATGCGCATTGGTCGGGTGGAAGGAGCCCCCGAACACTCAGTTCCTTCCGCGTCGTGCAGGATAAGTCACAGGAATGCGATATGTCAATATCTGGGATTCTAGCAATCCTGCGAAGCGCAAGATGAACCGCGTTGTATTTTGTGAATACTACCATCTCCTCAAAGATACCATTCAGGAAATGCCAAGGCTGAGTGAGGAGACAGCAAAAATATATGAAGGAAAGTTGGCCTTTTCTGCCGACTTGCATCAACTTTACCTCCGCCCTTGCAGCATTCAAGAGGAATGGGCAGTAGGCCTTTACAGGATGACCACTGAAGATGTTGAAGAAACCATCAAGTTTTGGTCGGATGAATGGAGGGAGGCCGCCGAAATCGCACCCGTGATGCCACCTCCTGCTGCGCAAGAGAAGGATAAGGGAAAGGAATCCCCTGAGCAAAGAAGTGATGAAGGTTCGACAGAACCAACGACCAAGAAGCAAAAGGTGTCGCATCCCCTTGAGACCATTCCCTCGGGGATCGACCGGTATTTACAGGAGCAATTTTGTGAGCTGCGGACCGCCCACGCTCACATCAGAAGTGCTCTGGACCTACAGTTCATAGAGTTAAAAGGTCTCGCAGGAAGATTTGCGCAGACCCATGCGCCAGCATCTACTTCGCAGGTGCCACAAGTAACCACAAGTACCGAGCGAGTTGAAGTACTCATAGAAAGGCATACTGTCATGCACATCCCGACTACAAGCATGACACTTCTGGATCCTCTCGCTGCACTACAGGTAAGTGCAGTTGGGCCTGTTGAAATAAATTTGTCTTTGATTCCCATAGAAACCTTACAGCTAGTGCACAAGAAAGTTTCTGTTGAGTTGAGAGCTAGAGATCTCTCTACCTTCCATGCAAACCAAAGACTGCAATCGCAGGAGATAGAGCTGAAGGCAGGCTACAAGAATATCTCCGAGAAGCTCACACTTTATGAAGCACAAGACATTGGCATAAGGAACGCAGTTGATGAAATTGCCCAGGAGTTGTCGGCCTGCGAGATTCAACTAGACCTTCCTCTGGTTGAGAAAGTTCAAATTATTGGAGGAAGGGTGAAAACCCTGGAGCATGAAATAGTTTCTATGGCTGAAGACCATAGAACGCAGATCGCAGAGTTAGAAGCTCGTGTTGCAGTGCATTCTGCAGATGATAGGCAGGAACAATTTGAAGCACTGCGCAGAACTTCCACACAACTGAAGAGCAGAGCAGGTAAAGCCGAGAACCTGATGAACCAAGCTATGGAGGCTTGGGTGGAGCTTGAGACGCTCCCTTTCAAAGTTGGTCTTTTGGAACAGGTACAAGCCATAGAACAGTCCCTAACTTTTCTGACTGAAGAAGCTAAGGCCTTAGAAGTCCTAGAAAAAATGAGGAAAATGAGTGAAGTGCACAGAATCCAACAACAACTGCACAAGCTCAGAAATGAAGATGCTAAACTCACCAACAGCATGCAGCCATTTATGGATGAGTATGCTGACCTCACTGCCCAAGTTGAGGCAAAGATCAAAGAAATTGCAGAATCTCAACAGGTGATTGATGGCATAACTAAAGAAGAAGCCACTGCAGAAACGGTGCAGACAGCTGTGGAGTGTGTCGATGAAATGGACTCCGCTATTGCACAGTGGAAGAAAGCATTCACAGAGACCCAAGCAAAAGTAGATGCGTAAGTAAAGCGACCACATGCTAGTGCGAGTGGCTTGAGGGTGAGCCACAAGTAAGTGTTAGGGGCTTGTTGGAGCCTAGGCCGCAGCTATGGTAAAGCTGCGAATTTTGAGGAAAAAGCACAAGTGTTGAAGGGAAAGTGCTAATTTTGAATAAACACCAATTTTTGGGGCAGAAGGAAAAGGAGCGCAGTACGGTGCCAAATGGATGAGCTTAGCGCAGATTACGGACCGGAACTCGCGGAGCTCGCGCGCACATGTCAAAGGAGAATGAATGTGGCCGAGTAGAAAGCTCAGCTACCACAATAAATGAAGCGGCGGAGTAGAGGGCTCAGCTACCCTCATTTAGGGCTAAGTACAGAAGTTATGGTTGTTCTGATCAAGGAAGAGCAACGAACCAAAGCATTGAAGATGAAGGACAAGGAGCAGTGAACGATGAAGCGACGCCCATGCCCGCAATCTGCGCCGGAAGTCACGGAACCTGCAGGAAGCAACGACGTGACTGCAAGCGGTGCCTACAGTACACCTAGCCATGTCCGTGGTTAGGGTTTTTGGGGATTACTGCTGGGAAAGGCCCACAACTTTGTAAAGGTGCGACCATCATGGCCACCTATATATATGTGTAATTGTAAAGGTTAGACATTAGTTAGCTAGCCATTAGATGTTGAGACGCAGGTTAGCTGTTTGCGATACGCTAGCTAGTTAGTAAGTCTTCTACTATGTTGTTAGGAGACAAGAGTTAGAACTAGATAGCCGTGAATCTAATCCTTGAGTTGCAGACAGTCTGATTCGACGTCTGAACTATTGTAATCTATGTAGAGGAAGAGACTAGATCGAGAGAAGGGCTCCCAGCTGTGTGCATGGAGTTTCCTGGAAAGATCTAAGGTTGCAGCTGTGTGCGCAGCATATTGTGTAATTCTATCCACTCCTGATTAATATAAGAGACTCCCGTGGACGTGGTTTCCCCGTGGAGGTGAACTTCATAATTCTCATGTTATGATGTTGTGTTGAGTGATTTCATGTTTTAGTTCACTGTCTGTGTATACATGAACATTGCGTTCTCTTTATGAGTATGTTAAGTAAGTTCTCAAAGCCTCCTTGGTAACTATAATCGTTAAGTGTAGAAGAAATCTGTAGAACGCTGTCACTGCAGCGATAGAGGAATGCGTTACTGCGCTGGGCGTGCAAGCAGAAACGATAGAGTAGCAATGCAGAGGATAATCGCCTTGCGCGCAGGAGTGAAGATACCGCACAGCTAGGCTGTCGAGAGAGAGTTCAGCGCAGTTGCACTGAGAGGTCTACGGAAGAGTAAGACATTCCGCTTTGAGGAATCATCAAGGAAGAGAGAGAGCAGTCTCCGCGTCGCCTAGGTTAAGGAAATATGATTCCTTAGCCCCCCCATAGCCACTTCAGGTGAGACCTCGAGCTGCTGCGCAGCTCGTTGCCGAGAGGGCCAGTGCGCCAAGGGGTTTTGTTGCTACGCTTCATTAAAGCCCGGGTCTATCCAAAAAGCAGCCAACAGGCATAACATTTGTTTTATACATATGCACAGGTGATATGAGGCTTGCAGAAACTTGGTTACCTTTTGATGCACACCCTGAAGAGCATTGGAAGGCATGGGTACGCTCGAGGGACTGTATAACAGAGAAGAGGTACCATACTTATGTTGGGTGGGGAAAGTCTTGTGGGTGCCATAGTTGTCTGAAGTCAAAGTGGGATACCTGTCGAGCTAAATGAAGATGCTCTTGCAGATAAGTATTTGGTTTATCTTTCATCTTCTTTCTTATTTAATGTGAATATACATGTGTATATGATTGGGATGTGGTTTTTAAACTCTTGTTAAGAGATGAATCCTATGAAAATGAATTTGACGTATGAATTGACTCAATGTTTGAGTATAGGTTGTTGGATGAAAGGACCTTTAAGACATTTTAAGGGTGCATTGGACATGTGGTTGTCCTAAAAGGATTAGTATGAGAAGCTAAGGATTGGAAAGAGATCCAATGGACATTGATGAAGAGAGGGAAAAGGTATTGCAGTTGCAACTAAAAAGAAGGATATGGAACCTTGCTAAAAATAAAGAGAATACCTTCCCAAAAGGATTAGTATGAGAAGATAAGGATTGGAAAGAGATCCAATGGACGTTGATGAAGAGAGGGAAAAGGTATTGCATTTGCAGCTAAAAAGAAGGATATGGAACCTTTCTAAAAATAAAGAGAACACCGAGGACAATGTTGTTCAAAGGGGGCAGGGATTGTAATATCCTGATTTTGACCTCGTTGCATTAAACATGTAAATAATGTAATATCGTTATAAAAATATTGGTGAGGAGCTCAAGACCAAGGCCCCACCATCGATTTAGCATTTTATGTATCGAAAATTAAAAATCAATGTATATGGTTCTCGTGCTAGCGAGGCACAATAAAAATTACAATATCATGGAAATGTTTATTTTAATAAAATACCCACAACTAGCTATGAAATGAAACAAGAGTATGGGTGCATGATTTTTACAAGGAATAGGGGGGCGGGATATGCAAACCCTTGAGCCAATAGTGCCAAGACAAGTGTCAATGGGAGAAGCCTTAAGCCACCAACTACCCATTTTGACTTATGCACACAATCATTTATTTCTTTGAAGAGTTGGTTGAGGTAGTTAATGTTTTGGGGAATGGAGAGGTAAGGCTGCCCAATTTCATGTATGGGAAAGACATTAATTTGGAAAATCATGATTTTTCTTCTTGGGAAAGAAATGACCCATGAAATTTATCCCCAAGCTAATATTCATGCATTTTCTCTCACACACATTTGAAGCTACCTGGGAATTTTCCCTCATGTTTTATTACGTTTTCCTCCATTTTTCTCTAGCTGGGAGGTCAATTTTTAGTTGAATAATATTTGGGAGGAAGGGAGTGTTACACCTAAATATCGTCATCAAGAGACCTATGTCAACCTAGTGCCTTGATCCGTTAAGTCTCCCTGATCAGAAAGTAAACTAGAGCAAGTTGTTGACCTTTTTCCAGAAGTTCTAGTTGGGTCGGCGCAAATTTTCTTCCAGCAAGGAGTGCACAACTAGGTCAGGCACAAGTGGCTTAGGTTTCCTTTGTGCATCCTGTGCTATCCCTCTCAGGCGCAAGGTTCCTTCATACAGCATGCACCAATGTTGGTTAAAATGGATAAAGGTGACCTTTGAGCGAATTCTCGAAGGTAGAAGAGGTGGATCTCTATCCCTAACTTGTAGATGAGTTTTCCTACTGTTCCCTAACCTCAAGGGATGATCCATTAATCCTCTCCCCATAATCTTCAACCTAATCTATCCACTTGGTCTTATAAATATGAAGCTCCTCTCCATTCCAGGGGTGGGAAAGTCTATAGCACTGACATGCTGGTGGAATTAACCTAGGTGATCCCTATCCATCTCTTGGGAGACATACATTTCCTTTGGAGGCATTGGATTGGATTTTTGGAGAAAGATTGTAGCATTAAGGCTTGGGTTGTAATCATCACTCTTCTATGTATTTCCCACTTATTTACAGTAATATAATCTCTTTCCATAAATGTCTTTACGTTAATGATATTTAGATCTCTCTTCCTTAACTATTTTCTTAGATCAGTTAGTGTTTAGATGTGATTTTACTGCTCGTTTGTATCTATTTGCTTTGACAGGTTTTGTAGCTACGGATTTGATGAACACAAAGCTTGAAGCAATAAAGAGGAGAAGGATTCATGAATCTGAAGGTAAGACATCTATATACCTTGATCTCTAATTGATCTAGGAAAGTAGTTATATATTCTATCTCCATTTGTTCTAGATCCACCTGGACTAGGGAGATCATGCTCGCGTATGCTAAAGTATATTGTCCAAAAAACAATATGGCGACCATACTGGGGAATATTTTGTTTTCATTTCAATTTGAATGCGGTGTTCATTGATTTCTTTGTGAGCCATTTCTTTGCCTCCTGAGCCTCTTTTTACCATCATATTTTCTTCTTGAAGACTCTACTACCTTTCCTTGATCCTATTTGGGTCAGTATCGGACCATTCACTTATTCATTGTTTGGATATTTTTCATTTCTTGCATTGGGTTATTCTCCCAATGCACCTGGGTAGTGTATCCAGTGCTCTATTCCTTCCCGCGGGCTTACTACCTTTGAGCATCCTCCGCCTTCGATGCTTTTTTCCGTTTTGACATCTTGCACCATCGACACTTTACCCCTATAAGCATTCTACACGAGGCGCTCTGAGCCTAACCACAGACTGTGTTGACCCTTCAAGCTTGGTGCTTGGTATATCCTCTCTCCAAATTTTGATTTCGGTTTGACCAACAGACTTCTTTGTGCTGTACATTCCAATCAGAGACTTGTTTATTCAACATTGATTGTGTTTGGTTTTCTTGTGTTGATATTTGGGTTCCATTTGGTCAAGTGAGAGATTTGGTGGTGGCGGGTAGTTTTAATCCCTCACGGTCATCCGCTCAATATTACATTTCCTTATCGCCTTACCAGGTCTATTCAGCATGCTAGATATGACCTCCAAACCCTTCTTGCACTTAGCCATTAAATTTTGTTTGCATTTGATTGATTTTGAGTGACTTGAGCGTCTTTGGTTTCATTTAAGTGCTTGTTATTTTTATTTAAGAATTTATGGGTTACTAGGGTGCTGCGATTAGTCTCTTGTTTTCTGCTATTACATCTGAAAAGCATACTTATTATCAGATCTTGTTTTGAGATAAACATTGGGAAAATTGAAAGTGTGTCATTGTTCTGTTTTCAAAGTCATTTGGAAATTGTTGTAGGATTGTATCTTGCATTGGAATTTTTTAATTACAAATCTTTGAGAAGGTTGAAAAGGAATCAGTTGATTGTATTTTTCTTAAATTATGAGTTATCCATATTTTTGAAAAATCAAGTGAATTCAAGATTCTTCAAAGTGGTTCCAAGTTTGAAGCATTCTATGCACTTTTGATCTTTTTATGCTTTTTTGTGGAAATTAAGAGTTAGTGCATGCTAGATATAAGTTCTCCTTTTTCATAAATATGTAGTTTATTCTAGTTGGAAAAGACAAAAAGAGAATATTTTGATTTGGTGTGTTGTTATTTTTTTGTTTTGTTCGAAAAATGAAAAGAGTACTTTAATCATCTTTGGTATATTTTAAACTTTTGGGATTTCTTGTCTTATTGAGATCATTGGAAAAAGAATTTATACTACCTTTACATAGGTTTCATCAAAAGAAAAAGTGCACTTTCATGTAGTTAGGATTGCATTATGTTTAAATTCTTGTCTTCACCTCATGCATCCACCTAACCGTCCAGATAAAATTTACTGGTATAGCTAGGTTAAAATTTACTAGTAACTTGTGTGCTAAGTTAGTGACATGTTACGACATCATAAAACGTGGCAGCTGTCGTTATTTTCCTGCACTGCATCCCGGGGGCATTGTAATTCTTCCACGTACCAACTGGTATATCGAAGGCTCTTTCACGTACCTTAGGGTATATTGAAAGGAACTTCACATACTCGGTAGTATATCAGAAGGATCTTGTCATACGGTTGTGCATTAGACAACACCACTACGGATTTGAGCTCCCACATACCTTGTGTATATCGGGAGACACTCCTAGGATTCCTGAAACTAACTGAGCTAACCATTTGGCCATCTTGGCAGAGGAATACACCAAGAAAAGCACTTGGGGAGCTACTATGCATGTACTATCAGGTAGTTGGGTTATATGGTCAAGGGTACGATCCTAATTCACCCTGGTTAGTGCTGTAAAAAATTGGGCGGAGTATAATTGTTGGACCCTGGAGTACATCATGAGTTGAAAATCCTTAACAATCCTGTGAGGTTTCAGACTTTTGAATCCACACCTATCACATAAGTTTGCTTGTAGACTTAGTTTGTGTAGATTTTTCTGGATTGCTTTTTCTTTTGTATAAAAAACACTTAGGATAAATTCTGGTTCAGTCATTCTGGCTAAAAAACCTTTGAGAAGGTCCCGTAGAATTTTACACTTGCCACCTGAATATCCCCTTAACCCGGAGGTACTTTCGAGGGAAAGTATGGATCCACCAACTGCTTTCATATCACCTAAACCAGAAAACTCCACCATGGAGTCGAGAGCCAACTTTTTGCTTCCTTTGATTCCACCCCTCACTGACCCTCGAAGGTCTATGACCATGGAACCTTTTGCTTCACGAAACACATCTTTCCACCATTTGATGGAAGGAGAACTTGGGGCTACATAATGGTTCAATCAACTCAAGGATAAACCTGTATCCATGACTTTTGGTCCGTCTACATCTTTTTGGGAAACCACTCTAGGGAAACAATGGGCTCATTTTTCCATCTCACCTCCCAGTTGGGCTTATAATGACGATCTTCTGGCACCTTTTTGTGACCGCCTGAACTGGCTACGTACAGCCGTTGAGGAACTTAAAAGACAAATCCTCTCATGAAGGAACCATGACTCAGACATACCCATGTTTAGACATACCCCATTTCATTCTTTATCTTACGATTCACCGGAAACACCCACACCCAATATGACCACTTATGAACCTGGTCAACCCTCATTTCCTCCGAGTACACCTCTTAATCAAGAGACCAGTTCCATGTTGATGTATTTGTAACTTTGAAAGATATTCTTCTATGTATTAGATTTGTACTTTATTGTATATCCATCAGAGATGTTACATTCCTCTATTTGGAAGTGTCGTCATTTGTATTTGGAAGTGTCGTCATTTGTATTGACAAGTGTCGTCATTTGTGTTGATGGGTTATTAGACCACCAATGTGGGGTCGGCCCTGATTAGGTCATGTGGTTGGGTTATTATATTTGAGTAGCTAGTCGGCCCCCGTGAATTATTGGCAGGTCAAGTCAAGTATAAATAAGAGGGGTGTGTCCCTCATTCTATTCATTCACTCACTTCTCAAGCTTGCATTAGCTAAGTGAGAAAGTGGCACACATGTGGAGGAGGAGGAGCATCTACTAGAGACATCTTATTGGGTTTGATATTTGTGATATTGTATTTGGGTTTATTCTATCTCTAAGGAAGTTGCAGGGTTTTTCACCTTCTTGGTTTTCCCTGGTGAAACTCTGTGTCTCTTGCGTGATTGCTATTATGCCTATGATTGATCTGCTGTAGATATGCTGTACATGTTATTTTCTGAGTGATCATTATGATAATGGAATGAAATTATCAAAAAATTAACATGGTATCAGAGTCGATCTAAGAAGAAGGCATTGTGTAACTGCGGAAGCTAGGGATTCTTAATATTTGGGATTCTTTCCACAGATCATCAAAGGCAGGAGGCTATATTGACTCTCCTAGAAAGGGCGCATCTTTTCGTCGAGACATAATTTAATTCTGAGCTTTTTCAGTTTTTGACCTAAAACTTAGGGTTTCCACAAAAAGTGGAATTTCTGAAATCTTAGACCATAGCTGGAAGCTCCTTGGAAAAATCAAAGTTTAGAGCTTTGGATCGAACTTTTTGGTTGGGTGAAGCTCCGAGAATCTTAAACCCTAATCTAGGGTCCTCCCAGTGAATCCAGAAGATTCAAAATCAATTATGAGGGGTGAAACTTTGCAGTTTTCAAATTCTGAGTATAACAACTTGATCAGCTCATCAAGGCGCATCTTTCTATCCTTTCAGAAGTTTGAAATTCACATTTTGATTTTTTAGGGTTTCTCTGACAAACCCTAATCCAGCTCCAGATCCAGTTTTCAGCAAATTAAGTGGTAAGACCTAAATCTTTTCTATTTCAATTTGAAGTACCCTTTAAAGATGTCTCACCACACCAAGATTGAGGATAAGCTTGATGGAGCTAATAACTTCCGAGCATGGAAGTATAGGATTGGGTTAATCCTAGAAGAGAATGATTTGGATACCTACATAAAAGAAGAGGTTCCAGTTCCAGAGGGAGATGAGGCTAAGGCCTTACACAAGAAGGACTTGGTCAATGCTAAGAGAATCATTGTTGATTCTATAAAGGACCATCTCATACCCCATGTGTCTTCCCTAAAGACACCTAAGGAGATGTTTGACTCTTTGACCAAGTTGTTTGAAGGAAAGAACATAAATCGGAAGATGACTCTGCGGAACCAATTGAAAGGGGTAAAGCTTTAGAATGGAGAGACCATTCAATCCTACTTTTCCAAGGTCTCTCAAATCAAGGAACAACTTGAAGCTGTGGATGAAGTAGTGGAGAATGGTGAAATTGTTATGACCACATTGAATGGCCTACCTAGGTCATGGGACTCCCTCATCGAAGGAATCTATGTAAGAAGGAAGTTTATCTCCTTCAGTAGACTATGGGAGGAATGTTCACAAGAAGAGGCTAGGCTTGTAGCTCGAGAAGAAAAGATGGGAAGTGAAGATCAAGCTCTCACAGCACACACCAAGCGAAGCAAGTTTAAGAGGGAGAAATATCATAACAAGAAACATTCTCACTTCCACCATAAGAAGAAAGATGTCTCCCAAGTTCGATGTTACTCTTGTGATGAGAAAGGACATTATGTTTCAGATTGTCCTAAGAACAAAAGGAACAACAACAACAACTTCAACAAGAAGAAGAAGAGAAACAAGAGGAGATTTCATGCTCATACTGCTAAGGATGATGAACCTCCCAAGAAGAAGACTAAAGCAGAAAGTGATGACTCATCAAGTGAAGATGAATATGTTCTAATATCTACTCTCATAGGTACAATTACACATGAGTGTAATGATTGGATCATTGATAGTGGGGCTTCCAAACATATGATTGGGTTTAAAGAATCTTTCGTGGACGTATCTGAACATGAGTCACCTCACAAGGTGAAACTTGGGGATAACTATCAATACCCCATAAAAGGAAGTGGTGAAGCTTCCTACATGCTAGACTCTGGGAAGTCTTTGAAGATTAAAGATGTTCTATATGTACCTGGGCTCAAGAAGAATCTCCTATCCATATCATCTTTGTATGCAAAGGGAATGAGAGTTGCATTTGTGGATGGCTAAGTACTCATGTGGCCTAAAGGTAAAACCATAGATGATGCAGTAGTTATTGGAGAGCAAGAGGGAGGATTATACAAATTGAAGAGACAACCTAAACATGCCATGGTACATGAATCCATGGATCCAAGTGAACTTTGGCATAGAAGGTTTGCACATGTGCACTATAGGGCACTACCAATTGCAAGTAAATCAGTAGAGGGTGTTCCTGTAATCAAGTCAAAGCATGAAGGTGTTTGCAAAGGATGTGCAAAAGGAAAGAACATTAAGAAGGCATTTCCAAGTAGTGAAAGCAAAGCAAAAGGAATATTGGAAATTATCCACTCCAATGTATGCGGTCCAATGTCATCCAGTTCTTTGAGTGGGTATGTGTACTATGTTTATTTCATTGATGATTTCTCTAGGAAGACTTGGGTTTATTTCTTGAAGAGCAGAGATGAAGTGTTTGATAAGTTCAAGGAATTCAAATCCTTGATAGAAAATCAAACTAACAAGAAGATCAAGACTTTCAGATCTGACAATGGCGAAGAATTCACTTCAGGTGATTTCAAGAAACTATGCAGTGATTCGGGGATTAAGAGGGAGTTGACTGCTCCCTACAATCCACAACAGAATGGAATTGTAAAAAGGAAGAATAGAACAATCATGGAATCAGCATGATCATGATCTGCTTATGCATCTATGGGCAGAAGTAGCTAGGACAACTGTATATGTACATAATAGAACACCTCACAAGATACTTGACAACAAGACACCAGAAGAAGCTTTCTCTGGTAAGAAACTTGAAGTTAGCCACCTTAGGATATTTGGTTGCCCAGTATATACACATGTTCCAAAGGAAAATAGGACAAAGCTAGATCCTTCAGGAAAGAAGGGCATCTTTGTGGGTTACAGTGAAAGCTCAAAGGCTTACAGAATATACTTTCCAGGGTTCAAGAATATCGATGTCAGCAGGGATGTAGCATTTGATGAAGACTCAGCTTACATCAAATAAAGGAAGACACATGTTGAAGATCATGAAGAACCAAAGGTGACCAGATTCCAAGACACCACCATGAATGAAGCAATTCCAGAATTAGATTGTCAAATTGAAGATCCACAAGAACCTGTAGATCCACCCCATGAGAAGAACTCTCACAAAAGGAAACTTGCATGGGCTAGAGAGCTCATTCAAGATGCAGAAAGGTATGGAATTCCAGAAGAAGAACACAGAGAAAGAAAGAGGACTAGATCACATACCAGTTATGTTTCCTTACTCTGTGACATTATGAACAAAGAACCTTCCAGTTATGAAGAAGCAACGGAAAAGAAAGAATGGAAGGATTCCATGGTCGAGGAGTATCAATCGATCATGAAGAATGATGTTTTGGATGTGGTCCCAAGACCTAAAGAGAAGTATGTTGTGACTTCTAAGTGGATATACAAGATCAAACATGCTGCAGATGGCAGCATAAAGAAATACAAAGCAAGGTTTGTAGCTTGTGGCTTCTCCCAGAAAGAGGGAATAGACTATGAAGAGACTTTTTCTCCTGTAGCCAGATACACTTCCATCAGATCAGTACTTTCTATGGCTACAATGATGAAATGGAAGATACACCAGATGGATGTCAAGACAGCTTTCTTGAATGGTGTAGTTGAGGAGAAAGTGTATGTGGAGCAGCCACTTGGTTTTGAGACACATGACAGGGAGTCATATGTGTGCAGGTTGAAGAAAGCCTTATATGGCTTGAAGCAAGCTCCTAGGACTTGGTATGGTAGGATAGACAGATTTCTATCTAGTTTGGGCTTTACCAAGAGTAAAGCGGATTCCAACCTTTACTACAAGGTTGAGGAAGGAAATCTAGTGATACTAATTTTGTATGTGGATGACCAGTTTGTTATAGGTGAGGATAGATTGATTGCTGAAACGAAGAGGAAGCTTCCTACCGAGTTTGAGATGAAGGACTTGGGGATGATGCACTACTTTCTAGGCATGGAGGTGTGGCAGAGTGTAGATGAAATCTTCCTTGGACAAGGGAAGTATGCAGTAGAGATCCTGAAGCGGTTCGGGATGATGGACTGCAAGGCCATGGCCACACCTATGGCATCAAACCTGAAGCTTTTGTGTGATGCTTCATCTGATCTGGTTGATGTCACTGTGTATTGTCAGATGATTGGGTCCTTGATGTACCTGATGAACACAAGACCAGATATTTGCTTTGCGGTGAACACATTGAGCCAGTTCCTGGTGGATCCCAGAGGTGTTCACTTGGTTGCTGTAAAGCATATTATGAGGTACCTGAAGGGTACAATTGATTATGAGCTCAAGTATGAAGCAAATCAAAATTTTAACCTGCAGGGTTATGTTGATTTGGATTGGGAAAGCAGTGTTGCAGATAGGAAGAGCACTTCTGGGTGTTGCTTCAGTATGGGATCAGGTGTGATCTCTTGGTTTAGTAGGAAGTAGTCCTGTGTAGCACTGAGTACAGCCGAAGCAAAGTATGTTTTAGCTTGTTCGACTAGTTGTGAGGAAGTATGGCTGAGGAATCTACTGTCTGAGTTATTTGATCTCCCGTTGGATGATGCTGGTATATTTTGTGACAACCAGAGTTGTGTGAAGTTGTCTGAGAACCTGGTGTTCCACAACAAGTCGAAACACATTGAGATCAAATATCACTATATCATGGATATGGTGTAGAGAGGAGCAGTGAAGCTCCTATATGTTGCGACGGATGAGCAGGTTGCAGATGTGTTGACGAAACCACTAGCCAAAGTGAAGTTTGAGTACTTCAGAGAGAGGCTTGGTGTTCTTTAGATTGAAGATACTTTGAAGAAGAAGTGATGGACACATTTTCACGAGCCATTCCAAGCATGGTGAGAAGAGGATCCTTCCCATGGTTGTGGATGTAAGCGCTGTGTGATGAGCATCAGGACGATGCTCCAGTTACTGCTTTTTATATGCATCATGTTGGATGCTTGATATGATCAAGTAGATCATGTATGATGATATGTATCAGGTGGATACATTGTATGATTAGGTAGATCATGTATGATGATATGTATCAGGTGGATACATTGTATGATCAGGCAGATCATGTATGATGATATGCATCAGGTGGACACATTATATGATCAGGTAGATGATGTATGATGATATGCATTAGGTGGATACATTGTATGATCAGGTGGATCATGTATGATGATATGTATCAGGTGGATACATTGTATGATCAGGTTGATCATGGATGATGAGCATCAGGATGATGTTCCAGATGATATGCATCAGGACGATGCAGTGATGATGATCAGGATGATCATGTGTGATGAGTATTAGGATGATACTCTGAATGATATGCATTAGGATGATGCTATGATGATGATCAGGATGATCATGTGATGATATACATCAGGATGATGTATGGTGAGTATCAGGATGATACTCTATGGCCATGGATAGGTTGTGCAGGTAGCATAGAAAAGATCCCGAGAGATCCGAACAGGTAGAGTTGTGTGCTCGTAACAGCCTGGGATTCTCTTTTGAGGTTTTTCTACAGGTAACATAGAAAAGATCTTGGGAGATCCAGACAGGTAGAGCTATGTGCTCGTAATAACCTGGGATGCTCTTTCAAGTTTTTGCTATAGTTCTGCATAGAAAAGATCCTGGAGATCTAGACAGGTAGAGTTGTGTGCTCGTAATAGCCTGGGATGCTCATTACAGGTTTTGCAGAAGTTCATATAGAAAAGATCCTGGATATCCGGACAGGTAGAGCTGTGTGCTTGTAATAGCCTGGGATGCTCTATAGAGATCCAGATAGGTAGAGTTGTGTGCTCATAACAGCCTGGGATGCTCTTTAAAGGTTTCGTGAAGGTCAACATGTAAAAGATCCTATAGTCTGAGCTAGGTTTTGTTGACGCACCTAATTAGTCCTGGGATACACAGTATGGCCAGTGATGATGAAGACCTACAGGTGGTGGGCCTACATCCAGCATGAAAAAGGGTTGGCTCTGTAGAACTTCCTATGACGAGCAGAATTCAGAGATAGCCTAGTGATCGATATGTCGAGTATAGCAGCAGTATTGAGGATGATGTTCCGCGATCCAGTGATGATGATCCAGCTCCAGAATTGAAGACTTGTGCCAATATGTATTGATGACCTGTGTTTAGAATACCTTCCTAGTTAAGAGGGAGTGTTGATGTATTTGTAACTTCGGAATATATTCTTCTATGTATTACATTTGTACTTTATTGTATATCCATTAGAGATGTTACATTCCTCTATTTGGAAGTGTCGTCATTTGTATTTGGAAGTGTCGTCATTTGTATTGACAAGTGTCGTCATTTGTGTTGATGGGTTATTAAACCACCAGTGTGGGGTCGGCCTTGATTAGGTCATGTGGTTGGGTTATTAGACTTGCGTAGCAAGTCGGCCCTAATCAATTATTGGCAGGTCAAGTCAAGTATAAATAAGAGGGGTGTGTCCCTCATTCTATTCATTCACTCACTTCTCAATCTTGCATTAGGTAAGTGAGAAAGTGGCACACATGTGGAGGAGGAGGAGCATTTGATAGATACATCTTATTGGGTTTGATCCTTGTGATCTTGTATTTGGGTTTATTCTATCTCTTAGGAAGTTGCGGGGTTTTTCACCTTCTTGGTTTCCCCAGTGAAACTCTGTGTCTCTTGTGTGATTGCTATTGTTCCTATGATTGATATGATATACATGTTATTCTCTTAGTGATCCTTATGATAATGGAATGAAATTATCAAAAAATTAACATTCCATACCTCAGATGATGCAAAACATTGAAGGACAATTGTCCAACACCCCACTTACTACTACTGGAACACTACCTACTCCCCCACCCCAAAATTCAAGGGGAGGATACTCTTTACCTCCTAATTTCATCATAAGTAATGTTCCTCTAGTAAGTCACCGTCATCCTATTGTGAGTCAACCATCAACAAGTGGTCAGAATATTTTTACCGGGGGAAACCCCTATTCTCTAGCCATAATACAAGTAAAGGGATTCCAATCGGTCATTCTGTTGGTAGTTCCTTACTCATTGTGGGATCCACCATGGGATTACATCATGGTGGGGGACCATCCAACCCAACTCAACCACCATGGATTCATGCGTATCTAGTTCATTTTAACCCTGTGTCAGGACAATTCAATCCCGAAAATGTACTCCAAGGGATACCTTATCCCGGAAACCCATACACTCCATGGGGACATTACAATGTTGTACCAATTGGACCCCCACCAACATTTCCTCAAGTCCCACCACCCCCACCAACATTTGGTCCACCTCCACCTCCTTCCGGAGGCAGCGGACCCCCACCTCATTCTAAGGGGTGTAATGTCCCCATTTTGGCCCCATTGCATTCAAATGTAAATGATGTAATATTGTTATAAAATCATGGTGAGGAGCTCAAGGCCAAGGACCTTCCATTGATTTATTAATGCATATGGTTTGCGTGCTAGCCAGGCACATTGGAATTTCAAACATCATGTAAATATGCATTTTAATAAAATACCCACAATTAGCTATGCAATGCAACAAAATATGGGGGCATGATTTTACAAGGAATTGGGAGGGAAAACATTCAAACCCTTTAGCCAATCAAGTCAAGGCAACTTTCAATGAGATAACCCATCAAACCCTCAACTACCCATGTTGACTTTTGTACCCAATCATTCATTTCTCCCAAGAATTGGTTCAGGTAGTTAATGCCTTGGGGAATGGGAGGTATGGCTATCCAAATTCGAGTATGGGAAAGCCACCCTTCATGGAAAATTGGTTTTTTCTCCTTGGGAAAGAAAAGAGCCATGAATTGCTCCCCAAGCCATTACCCATCAACCAGTTTCTCTCCCTCACGAGTTTGGAGCTACCTGGGCGTTTTCGAGCCATGTTTTTCTGGTTTTTCTTTGTTCTCTAACTGGGAAGAGGGCGTTTTTGTGTTGCAAAAGCTACTAGAAGAAGAGGGAGCCTGATTTGGGGTTTCAATGAGGCCTTTTTGGTAATTTGAAATGCTCATAACCCATCAAAGAAATCGGGTTTGCTCCCTATGGTCGAATTCCACTTTCCACAATCTGTTTTGGTGTGCCCACAATTTGGGGAAAACCCATGGCCATCCCGTTTGTAAATCACATTGTTAAAATGTGCATCCATGCCCAATGATTGTGCTTGCTTTGTGAGAAATGAGTATGTTAGGGTGTGGATTATGGGTATCTATTGATTTGGTTGTGCATGAGCTTGAATGTCCCCTTTTCCTTGTAAGAATCATGCCCAGCTCGGGGGTGGCAGCTACATTGAGAGATTGATGAACACAACTGGCCTATGGTTGGGTGGAACGTTGCAGCGACATAGCTAGTTTCTTGGGACAATTACACAATGAAGATAAGTATCCGCTAAGTGTATTTACTTCTGAAATGTTTAATTCGATGATCATTTTGATACGCTGGATGACTATGAAATGTATGTGGGTGTTGTTTTATTTCGCTGTGCCTAATTGCTTGATTTGCATCTACACACTTTTGTTTTTTATTTTTTTATTTGTGTGAATCTAATGAATGGGCTAAGTTTATGTAAAATCCCCAGAGAATGGTATCATGTTCCCTTCCTCGAATTGGTTCCGTTGGAGGGGATGTTACATAGGGGGTGGAAATCCACCTTCTGGTGGAGGTGGAGGACCAACCCATTACAACAGTGGAGGTCCACCATTCTCCAGTGGCATAGGTGGAGGACTACCACCTTCTGGAAGCAGTAGATCCCCACCTTTTGGAGGATGCCCACCTTATTCTAGAGGTGGTGGAACCCCTTATTCCAATGGTGGAGGAGGTGTCCCACCCTATTCCGGAGGAAAAACCCCTTATTCCAGAGGCGGAGGAGGACCCCCACCTTCTGGGAGGGGCCCACCTTATTCCAGCGGTGGAGGACCCACATATTTCATTGACAGACCACCCTATTATGGCGTCGGACCACCATCCAGCCCACCACCCAATCCAGGCTGCCCACCCCCTTATGTCCAATTCCCTATGGGAGGACCTTATAATCAATTGATTCAAGGTCCTACTAGTACACAAATGCCATATCAATACTACGAGTATCTGCAACCAAACCAATAACTACATTTCCTGGCTACTCTGGATCTACTAGATATTTCTCGGTCGATGAATGATCCGATCTTACATGGGTGGGGCCGTCACAAGGGAACAAGCTATTGCTCATGCCCAGTATTTAGACCTTGTCTATGCTTGTGACATTGTATGACATTGTTCCGGACGTGTCCCTTCCTACATACAATCCTGCAAAACCACCCAAGGGACCTGAAGCCGAAGGCATTATCGGTTCCCTTAACTCCCAACCTTCTACTCAAACTGGTGGATCGTCAGATCACCATGGTTCTTCCCCACCCTGACCATAGGCTAGCAGCAGTAGCACCAATTCACCCACCCCTACTCCCATCGAGGAGGTGAAATATGTTCAGTCAGCTTCACCTAAGAAATCCGATGGAAAGAAGAATACCAAAGTTAAACCCAAGAAACCTTCCAACTAGCAGGAGTATAAGAACCCTCCCGAAGACACAAAACATAAACAAAAGGTCAAGTATCATTGTTTACTATGTGGTGGTGATCATTTCTCCAAAGAGTGCCCACACAAAGTGTAGAAGTTTCTTAAGGGAAAATCCACACCCGCAGTTCTCAATCATCCCTTCCCCACCCAAAATCAAAAAAATATTACCCAACCCTCTCCTTCTCAAGGAGAAACTTCCTCAACTGTGCACGTTCTCATGATGTGTAGTGAAACGGTTAACCTGAATACATGATCATGATCATATGACTCAACCCCTCCTAAGGAACCCACTGGATGTAATACTGAAGAAGATTCCACCTCTACCTTGGATATTTCCATGCTGCAAGGTTCTCTCACCATAGAGAAACCTTCATTCGATTCAGTGTTGTGTCCGCCCAAGATCACGATTCGAAAATAAGTTTTCAATCCTAATGCTCATGAAGCTCAGAATTAAAACATTGTAGAGGAATTGGCACAAGCTCCTTATGCCATGTTGATGCTATAAGTCTTGTATAATTTTCCCAATCAACTCAAGACTCTTCTCGCTGCCATCAGTGCAGTAGACCTAGATTCCTCCAACACAATAATGTTCAAACTCTAGTACTTTAAACCGAGGCTTTCCCATCAGCTGGAATTCCAAGTTTCAACGAAGGTTGTGGGGAAGACAATCCATCGTACTGTGTTAGACGAAGGTTCTTCCACCTCAGTCATGTCATTATCCTATTGGTGAGCCATCAGCTCTCCCGAGTTAAAACATTCTCCCACCACCTTGAAATCATTCGACGATCGTGGATTCCAACCTCACAGACACTTACAAGCCTTAGCGGTAGACTTGGGGGGGAAGATTGTAACCATTAACGTGGAAGTGGCCGCTTCCCCTTTGGATTATAATATCTTACTTGGTCGTAACTGGTTTTACACCATGACTATGGTCGCATCATCCATCTTCTGAATTGTGTGATTCCCCCATCAAGGCTAAATTGTCACCATTGACCAATTGGACTTCTGTACACCGGACACCGCTACTCATCCCAGTGATAATGTCCCTTTTCTAGGGAAAACTTCGTAGTTATATGAGAGCGTGGGGGTTGGCCTCATAAAATACTCATCTCTTATGGGTGTCTTTCCAACCCCAGAGCCACCTAACCATGTTGCCACGGTGAACATAATATCCTCCATGATTCCATCATTTTCCAACTCTCTAGATCCATGGATTGTACCCGATGAGGCCGCCATGCATTTGATTGGAGACACCATGGCTCTCTCACTAGCTAAAGCTACTTGTGAGGCTATCCAGTTAGCCCCTAAGGACCACTTGGTTGTGGCCTCTATGTCTTGTTCTCTACAGCATACATCATCCTTACTAGATCCTTTGCTCCAGAATTTTCATTCTTACGAGTCCATCATGGAGATTATGAGTGCGGATGACCCCCCATGGGAAGACCTTCACAATCGATCGTCTTTCCTATCCCCATTAGACTTTGTGGAGAACAACATAAAAACCATTTTTACACCAGATGTATATCCTTTCCTGCAGTCACCGATCCTCACTTGTGATATGGTCACTGAAGGAAACTTGGAGAACATCAAGCCCACCATTCCAATTGACATATCGGTTACCCTTGGTGTTGTGGAACATATTCGTTTAGGCCAGAAATGTTCTCCCGAAGAGATCACCACATACACAGACTTATTCAAACAATTCCATGATGTGTTTGCATGGACCTACGAGGAAATGCCCGGGATAGATCCTGCCATTGTTGTGCATGAGATCCAAACCTATCCCGACACTAAACCATTCCTCCAAAAGTTACGACCAGTGCACCCTTGAAAAACTACGGAAATTAAAGCTGATATTGAAAACCTCTTGAACGCCAGCTTTATCTACCTTGTTCCTTTAACAGAATGGGTCTCCAATGTCATCCCTATGGCCAAGAAGTAGGGAACTATTAGAGTCTGTGTTGATTATATGGACTTGAATAAGGAATGTCCTAAGGAAAACTACCCTACTCCCTTCATCGATCAGATCATTGACAATTGCGTCGGGAGCGTCATCTTCTCATTTATGGATGGATTTTTCGGTTACAACCAGATTGAGATCCACTCGACCGACCAACATAAGACTGCTTTCATCTACCCCTGGGGTACATTTGCTTATCATAAAATTCCTTTTGGCCTCAAAATGCTAGTGCTACATTCTAGCGGGCCATGTCGTATGATTTTCATGATGTGAAGGAATTTGTGGATCCCTATCTCGACGATCTCCCTGCTCATTCACAGCATCGTGAGTTCCACATCGACCATCTCACAGCAGTATTCCTCAGTTGTAGGTGGTATAACATCCGTATGAATCCTCACAAGTGCATATTCTGCATCGAATCAGGGAGCCTCGTAGGATTCATCATTTCAAAATATGGGATCGACATTGATCCCTTGAAGGTGGAAGCCATTGTTGATCTCCCACCTCCCATTGATATCCCAGAACTACAAAGTTTGCAAGGGAAGAGAAACTATGTACGGTGTTTTGTTTGTAATTTCGTTGAAAATACACATGGATATATGCGATTATTGAAGAAGGATGTCCCTTTCATCTTGGATGACCAAGTGCAACAATCCTTGGATAGTTTGAAACATGCCATTACCCACGCCCTTGTACTCCAACTGCCCAATTACTATAAGTATTAAATCCTTTATCTTGCTGCTCCTGCCAACATGATCACCATGGTATTGGTCCAGGAAGATGATAATGCCCAAGAACATGTGATCTATTACTTAAGTAAGGGTCTTATTTACTCTGAAACCCGTTATTCGCATGTCGATAAACTCTCTCTCACGACAGTCATTATCATCCAAACGTTCCGGCACTACATACTACTCTGCACCACTACCATCATTACCGAATCAAACCCCATGTACCATGTCCTTACATGTTAGGTGCTCGGGGGAAAGTATTCATGCTGGATCATGATACTTCAGGAATTTGATCTCCTCTTCGAGAAGGCCAAGTCAAAGAAATATTTGGTTTTCACGGAGCTCATTTGTGATCTTCCCCATGTTGATTTGGGAACTGATCCCAATGATTCTCTTCCAGACAATTCGTTGTTTCTCATCAACACGTCTAACCCATGGTATGGAGATATTACATTATATATCCAAACCCAACGGTTCAACCCTCAACTATCTTGTGATGACCGTCTTCATATACTCCACCATGCCAAATACTATTTAATTGTTGGTGATACCCTATACCATCATGGTTTTGATTCCATTCTTCGATGTTATCTGACGCACGAGGAGGGTGAACACGTACTAAATGAATGTCACTCCAGGGCTTGTGGCGGTCATCTTTCTGGGATGGCTATGGCCAATAAAATACTACGCATGGGATATTACTGGACTTTGATCTTCAAAGATTGCATTGAGGCCGTTAAGAAGTGTCCCCCATGCCAAAACTTTCAATTTAAAAAGTGCTCACATATGGCCCCTTTAAATCCAGCTATTTCCATCGGCCCCTTCGCTAAGTGGGGCATTGATTTCACACACTATAATCCTACCTCAGTCAGGGGGCATGATTACGTCATTGTAGTCGTTGACTATTTTACTAAATGGGACAAGGCTATGCCTACGTATAACGAAGACGGAAAAACCGTTGCACTCTTCATGTTTAATCACATCATCGCATGTTTCAGAGTTCCACAAGCCATAGTCACCTATCATGGATCTTACTTTCAAAACCAGATGGTAGATGAATTGAGTGCCAGACTGGGTTTTCGCCATGAAAAATCAACCCCTTACTAGCCATAGTCCAACGGACAAGTAGAGGCCATCAATAAGGTCTTGAAAACCATGATTCAACGCATGGTGGGTACACACAAATCAAACTGGCATAACATGCTCTTTTCTGCCCTATGGGCATACCAAACCTCCGTTAAGACTTCCATTGGATTCTCACTGTTACAATTAGTATATGGATTGGAGGCAGTTATACCAATAGAGTGTTCGAGCATTTTCCAACCACACATCATTTATTTGAGCCTTATAGCTTAATTATCCACTTATCCTAAGTATTTTGACTCTATCATGTGCTTACATCATCATTTTTAGTCAACTAGGCCTCCTCCTACATTCTAGAAGCCAACTGGGACATCATTTGACCCTCCTCCTACATTCTAGGATCCAAATGGGCCACCTACTAAGCCTCCTCCACCATTCAGGGGGTTATTTGCATTACTTATGCACATTATTCATCCAATTGGTGAGACTAGGGCGCCTTACTACACTGTTTGACCTGATCTGGTGTTATTCTCATCTAACATTCAGTTCAACTGCAAACATATGGCGCCCTCCACTATTTTTTGCCAATTAGTTGAGTTCTGCATTGACTTAGACCCATTTAGTCAGTTTCAGAGTTAGTTAGAGTCAACTATTGATTAGTTAAGTGGTTAACTAGTGTGCCAAGTGGTGTTAATTGCATAGTAATCCACTCTCATGCACCAATTCGAATGACCACCTTTGGAATTCAAATTGCTTGGCTTATTGTAGCCACTATTACACATTGTAAACAATCTTCTGAGTATATGAGATTATTTTACTGTTGCAAACCTTATGCACAATGTTTCCATACATTTTGTTTCCTGCATCTCTAGTAACTGTTGTGTTTGTTGCATAGATCTGTTGTGCTTGAGATTTCACATAGAGTGTGAGATTCCATCACTGAAACTTGCAATTGAACTTCTCCCGAACACCACTGCCAAGGAATAAAATTTCCTTCACCTAGAAAAACTCGACAAGACCCTCCGCAATACTTCTCTTGCCAATGAGGCACATACGAAATGCATAAAATATCAATATGATAAGTCAGTAAAACCTCATGTCTTCAACGAGGGGTATTTGGTCCTCACATATGAGCAAAAGCACGATAAGCTGGGGGAAGGTAAGTTTGAGTCCATGTGGCATGGGCCATACATCGTAAAACATGTCATGGAGAAGGGATCATACGAGCTAGAAGATTATGATGGAATATCTCTAGGGGAGCCTTGCAATGGGCTCTACCTAAAGAGATACTATGCTTGAGTCTTTCATGCATTAGTACCTTGTATATATTGTACATGATGTGTGTTTTGTGTGGTGTGATGCTCTGCTTTAATTGTGTTAGGATCTTGGTTTTTTACACTTACGTCATGTCCTACCTACATGTGCATATGACAACCTGGTTTGGATTCGTGGATGGCGCCAGCCGACATACCTATAGCCTTGCCTCGGCAGCTTGGATACTTTATTCCCCTATGGGAGAGCTCATTAGTTCAGGAGCAATTTGTCTAGGGTACACAACCAATAACACTGCTAAGTATCACGTGGTGATTGGAGACTTAACCGATGCTCTTTCCCTGGGTATGCACCACATTGTCGTCCATATGGAATCACAATTAGTGGTCTCCCATCTCAACCGAGTCTACGCCATCCGTGATCCCACACTACTCCATCTTTTCAAATGAGTACGTCTCTTAGAGAGGTCTTTAGAATATGTTTAATACCTGCACATCACAAGAGACATAAACACAGTTGCAGACTCCATGGCTAATTTCAACTTGGATTGGTACATTGCACATACATGAAATGATCATGAATCATAAAAAATGGCATGACATGTACATAATGCATAGAAACAAACACATAGATAAGATCCCACATTCATCCATAAGAACACAATATGTATAAATCAGTCGATAGAGGCCGTATATATCAAGTCGGTACAAAATACAAAATGTAGCGCTAATACAAAATATGAAGCATGAAAGCTTTCAGTAAATATCATCTGATACAAATCTGAAGCTCATGGATTTCAATAGATATACATATAGACGAGTCTAGTCTTTGCGACACTTGTGGTAGCAGATCACCACCCTCGCTACTTTTCTAAGTAGCAAGCCAAAATGCCCGGACACACCAACTATGTGTCAGTGATAGTTGTGGGGTAGTTCATGGACTCCTGGATCCGAAATGTCTAGTGTCAGCCGACGGAGGTTCTCCTCCATCTCCTCCATCTCCTCGATAGCATCACATGCTACAAGATCTATCTTTCGCACTGCTCCCCTCCGTGCAATCAAAGAGACTCCTACTGGTCGTGACGGGCCCACATTTGCATAAAACATGTGTCAATTATTAGTACTAATAAAAAAAAATCTAAACTATATAAAATTAAAAACACGGTCAAGTTTTTGTTCTTACCGATATCACCCCACTCTGCCCCCTCAGGAGGCACTAGGTCAGGATCTTCTCTGAAGTCAGTCCCGTCGTAGGGGAAATACTTGACCATGAGGACTTGACCCCTCAACCATTAGAAATAACCTGTACTGAAACCGATAATGGGACCCCCACCACCATGGCAGGCCATCACCTCCTCACATTGGATCATGTGAGGGTCCCATGCATCCCGATCATCGACCTCAACTTGTGGACGCAGGTACGGTACCCGCTCTAAAAAGAATGAGACTACCATAGAACCATAACCAAATTGCTTTAGCACCATGCATCGGCATTTGGTCAATTGATCTCACAAACTGGTGAGAAGTCCCTCACACTAGTTGAACACTGTCGGGGCCATACACTCCCTAGCGTACATCATCTGGGATTTTCTCGCCAAATGAGGGGATCTACTACTGCCACTCTCATAATGGTGAACAGGACAGTCCGAAGAGGTCGATCTCTAACCTCTTTGATGAAAATTTTCCCATCTATCATTTGTGTGCTAGCATGGCACCATTGATCTATGAGATCCTCCACAGTACGACCACCTCCCCATGATCCAGATAGTGATACAGGATTCCCCCATCGGGACAGCCGTGTCAAGAAATAGATATCCTCGATATCTATGGTCAGAGTGTGCACGCCGATCTGGAAATGTTGTTGCACCGGATCCCAACATTGGATCGGGTACTCCAATAGTGTAACTTGGGCCCTCATGCCTGTAACCAGAAAGTACTTTAGTAATCCACAATTCCTTAATGCATCCATGCATTGAGGGTCATTTTTCACTTGGGCATCGTCGAGCGCATGCTCCCATTCGCCCCACTCAATAATTTTTTATCACTTCAACCCTGTCCAAAAGCCCATAAAAACACCATTAGAACCTTCCCAATCCATAAAAAATGCTTTTATTTAGTTGATTTTTTATCATGCCATGTGGGTTTGCGCTAGCACATGCCGTCTTTTTTGATAGGCCGCCGCCGGCAAAAAACATACTTTCAATATTTGCGTCGGCGCACCCTCGGAAATTCCAAAACCCAACCAATGAAAGAAAATCAAAAAAGAAATCCCCTGAAAAGGAAGAGGGTTGAGTCTAGGGTTATCTGACACTGACGACATTGCAAATAGTCAATCGTGGCTCCTGGAATCAACACTGGAAAAAGAACTCCAAATAGTGTTTATTCACCTCTCCAACTTGGTAAAAACAAATAGTAATTGATTTTTACTATTTACCCCTTTTTATGTCAAAAAAGAGGATATTCCTTTTTTTATTTATTCCATTATGGGTTATTTTGCTATAGTTGGGATTATTTCTATGTTTGAATACTTGGTTGATCATTTTGACCTAGTTTCGAAGCTTGCAGGTGAAGTTAAGTGCCTTATTAATACTGTTTTTTCACAATTGTGGTCATCTCACATGTGTTATCAGGTATGAATGACCGCTGAGTGTTTTTATGTCATTATTTTGCTCATTAAATTAAATTATTAATGACACTGATCTAACTCTTTGTTCTTTCTCATGCTCGTGAAACAATGAGAATAAGTCGTCGGGTTATAGTTTATCACTTTTTCGGGCTTGTTAAACTTCCACAAAAAAGGAACCCCTCAGAGTATTTCTTTAAGCTCTTTTCAGGATCTCGAAATACGAAAAAGATTGGCAATTAAACTTGATGCGTTCACACATGTAAAAGTATTTGAACGATCATATTTCTGGTTATAGTTTACGACTTTTTTGGACCAGGAGGTACTATTTACAAAAAAGTAATACGCCATCCAATCATGACTAGAAGATTTCTCTCTTGCGTTGTTTTACCCTTTTCCGGGTGAAGAGACTAACTTTACGAAAAATGACTTTTGGAGTCTTCTTTAGTTCTTTTCAGACTCTCTAAACATGAAATTGTTGATGTATTTGTAACTTCGGAAGATATTCTTCTATGTATTACACTTGTACTTTATTATATTCATGATGGAGATGTATTATTCCTCCAATCATAAGTGTCATAATTTGTACTTGTAAGTGTCGCAAGTGTTGCAAGTGTCGCAACTTATATTTGATGGGTTATTAGACCACTAGTGTGGGGTCGGCCCTGCTTGTGTCATGTGAGTGGGTTATAAGACTTCCTTAGGAAGTCGACACATCTATATTTAAAGGCAGGTTAAGTTTTATATAAATAGAGAGTGAGTGTGTCTCATTCTATTCATTCACTCACTCATCCAAGTCGCATTAGTTGAGAGAAGAGTGCGCACAAGTGGAGGAGGAGTAGCTGTTGGAGTCATCTATCTTTTGGGTTTGATCATTGTGATCATTGTATTGGGGCTTATTCTATCTCTGAGGAAGTTGCAGGGTTTTTCACCTTCTTGGTTTTCCCCGAGGAAACTCTGTGTCTCTTGTGTTTATGATTGTGATGATGTGCTTGTTATTCTCCTAGTAGGATCCTAGATAATGTTTGAATGCAATTATCGAAAAATTAACATGGTATCAGAGCCGTGATAAGAAGAAGACACTATGTAGCTGTAGAAGCTAGGGCTTCTTAATATTTGGGTTTCTCTCCTCAGATCATCAAAGGAAGGAGTCTAGGATGACTTTCCTTGCAAGGGTGCATATTTTTGTTGAGACAGAATTCAATTCTGAGCATTTTCAGTTTTTGGCCCGTCACTACTGCGGGAAATTAGGGTTTAAGAGAAAGTTGGAATTTTCGGAATTCAAGACCATGGCTTGATGCTCCTCAATAAAATCAAAGTTTAGAGACCAAGATTGAACTTTTTGGTTGGGCAGAACCCTGGGCATCATCAAACCCTAGTTCGGGATTTTGATCGAAAAAGTGGAAAATTAGGGTTTCTGCAAAAGTTGAAATTTTTGGAATATGTGACCACGGCTCGATGCTCCTCAAAAGAATCAAAGTTTAGAGCAAAATATCGAACCTTTTGGCTAGGTAGAACCCCGAGCATTATCAAACCCTAGTTCAGGATTTTGTCTAGAAGATCCAGAAGTTTCAAAGGCAATTTTGAGGAGTCAATTTTTGCAGATTTCAAAAGTTTGAATTTTTAGGGTTTCACTGACAAACCCTAATCTAGCTCCAGATCCATTTTGCAACAAATCAAGTGGTAAGACCTAAATCTTTTATTTCCATTTGAGTTTTTCATTAAGATGTCTCACCACAACAAGATTGAGGATAAGCTTGAAGGAGCTGACAACTTCCAAGCATGGAAGTATAGGATTGGGTTAATCCTAGAAGAAAATGAATTGGACAACTACATAAAAGAAGAGGTTCTGGTTCCATAGGGAGATGAGGCTTGTTGGTCCTCTACTTTGCATATTAAGTTTAATATTTTCTAGATTAAAGTCTTATGGGATCAAATAATAATCAGTTTTGTTGTATCTGATTATGTCTTTTTGGGAGATCAACATTGCTAAGCTTGGGTAAGTGATTTTTAATTACTTGTTTGTCATTTTGCCTTATTTTATGCAAATGATTGGGTCTTTAGGTTTCATTTAATGATAGGTTAGTAATAAGTTTTGTTTCTCTTCTATGCAGGGTTCTTTTGCTACCCGACTCCATACCTGTCTCAGCATTCAAAGGAGGATTTATGCAAAGATTTGGGGGATTCGATCTATAATGAGGGTGTTTTTCCTGCACTCACCTCACCTTTTAGATGCTTGTGAGGATTGCTCAGCTGCTGTTTCGTGGATGTCCTTCATTTGAGGAGCTTTTGTTTTCCCTCTTTAGTACTATGTGTATATCAGGGAATTTGAGCTCCCGTCTTTAGCTCAGATATGCCGAGATATCTGTGGGGTTGTTATCTTTGTCGATCCTTGTTTCCAGGTCAATTGTACTCTGTATATTCAGTATAAAAGTGACTCTTGAAACCCTAAGACGGGAGCAGATGTATTCAGAGAAATTGTAAAGTCTATTTTTATTAATATACCTAGTGTTTATCTTCTTTTAAAAGCTGTGATTTAAATTAGCAGGCGTTGAGGGTAGGGCCCACCTTCAACACCGATCCTTTGTATCTACGTGTGGTTTGTATTTCTGTAAGTAGAGTGAAACTTATATACTCTGGCATTGTTTCATAATAGAATGGTAATGGTTTTGTTACTTGTGTTTCATGATAAGGCTTGTGTTTGCAGAAGACAAATGACTATTACATGCACCCAGTTTAGCTGTAGAACTGAATCAATAAATTAATAAGAGTGGTTTTGTATTTCAACCTCATTAGCCTTCAGCGTGGATTGTTGTTTGGGATTATGGAATGCATAAATCGTGTGATGGATTTGATTTAGGTTATTGTAGAATCAATTTCATGAAGGATTACAAGTAGATTGGATTGTACATTTCCCACATTGACAGCGCTATAGTGATTGATGAATGGCTACAAGATTTGCTTAGATTCCTTTCGTTTGCAGGACTATAGGATCTTTTTATTGTGTGGATTTGAACAACAGTTGTAATATCTTGTGAAGTGAACAGAGGATTTGAAGGCTTTAGAATATCTAGGGTTTGTCAAGCAGCCTATTGGATTGGCTATTTAAGAATTAAAGTATGCTTTTGTTCATTTTATGAGCTGTAACAAACTTCAAATAAAGAATTACAGTCCAGTAAGTGTTATCTTCATGGTATGAAAATAGGTTTTGTAAATGAACTTGAGTGTGTAAGTTTTGGATAATTTTAGGGCACTTAATATACCTAGGGTGTAGGTCTAATATGTTTGACATCAACAGCAAGTTAGATTCCAGTTTATCAACTGTTTATGAGTGACAGAGGGTTAAAGAAGAGACAGACTTTGTTTCCATAATTATCTGATAGTGACAATTGCTTGCATTAGACTCTGTAGGGTAGTGGTGAAGTTTTTAAGGTTAATTGACTACAGGCATTCTAAAACTAGGCTTTTATTTATTATAGATCGTCATTGCTGTAGCTAGGTATAGATTTTCGATTGCCTTAAAAGGTTACTATAGCTTAAGATTATATTTATTTTCCTAGCAGGCTGTTTTGTTCTAAAAAAATCATAGCATTGCAATTTGATAATTCTTTGAAATTGTTGTAATTCAATATTGTTGGTTACTGTAGGCTACTATAGGTTATATTGAGTTTAACAAGTGAGATAGGAATCAGCAAATTAGTTTGCTTTTCTATAGAACAGATCTAGTGATCCTTAGCATTGATAATTCAGTATTAGCTTCATTTTGTTTGTAAGTAGACTAGAATTCACTTAGGTATGAGCAGTGAAATTATCTTGCCTGCACATATAGTGTAGCAGCTCAAAGTTTACGATTCTCCGGTTGATAATTAAATCAAGGTAAATTAAATATCATTAATTTTAACCAACATTTTGGCGCCGTTGCCGGGGAGTTGCTCCGAGGTAAGCTGGTATTTTGCTCATTTTTATGAATTGGTTGACTGAGAAATTCAAGTAGATAGGATCCTTTTACAGTACACAACAAGGTGGAGGGGAAACATTAAGACGCAAAGACGAAATCACTATGGGATTCCCATGGTGTAACAGCCTGCCGCAGCCACTTTAGTGGGTTGCCCCAAATTCTTGTTGTGTCCTTCTGGTAAGTGTGGTCGTTTTTCTTTGCATATTTGAATTATTTCACTGCAAAAAGTGTGTTTATCTTTCTTGTAAAGAGTGTTTATTTTTTTTGTAGTTTAATTTCATGCAAGTGTGGTTATCCTTTTGCAAGTGGGGTATGTTTAATTCCATAAATCTAATTTTACAACAGTTTTTAGGTGTGACTAGTTGTGGTTGATTGGAGGAGAAGGATTGGTAAGGCAGACTTGCGCATTTCATAACAAGTTCCTTCAAACCCAATTGTGGCACAGGTATTCCAATTTATTTTGATTAAAAGTCTTGTTATTTTCAAAAATTGTTTTGATGAGACCTAGAGATAGTAAGGGAAGATTCATTAAGGTTCATTCCGATCTTTTTGGAAACAACAAACCCCCCCCCTTCACTAACCCTAGGGATAGGGATACTGGCAACGAAACTGAAAACAACAACATTCAAAATTCAGTGGAATTTGGGACCAAACCAGCAGGAACTGAGGTTATACTCAGTGAACAGTTACATTCAGAAGAGATCCCACAGATCCAACAAGCTTCACCTCGAAAGGAAGATTCCAACTTAGTTGACACAGTGAACATAGAAAAAGTGAACTCCCTTCTTGGACATAACCAGAATCCGGTGGTTTCTCAAGTAGAATCTACCACAGATTTACCTTTCAATCTTCAAACTTGGTCTAGGCTAGACCATTGGGACTTTATTCTATCCCCAAGAAGAGACAGGTTAGGTGTCAATTGGTTTAGGAACCCTCTTGTCATGAGTGATCAGGAAACTAGACACATGATGGAAGGAGAGGGAGAACATGAGGGACGAACTGAAACAACTTTTGGCTTCCCCATTCTGGATCTTACACGGGATGTCAGTATGAAAAATATCCCATCATCTTCATTACCTACCTTCTATGGGAAAAGTACCGAAGATCTGAATACTTTTCTATTTGAGTTTGACATCTTATGCAGGAGTTATAATTATCTACAGGATGCTCAAAAGTTAAAACTATTTCCATCCACTCTTAAGGATTCTGCACTTAGATGGTTTATGAGCCTGGGGGAATCCACCATCTGAACTTGGGAACAAATGAAGAGTGCTTTCCTCAGAAAATACCGAGACTACTGTGGGCCTAGAGACTCCCAAAATGATATCTTTAAAATGCAACAGCATGAAGAAGAGAGTCTTGAGGACTTCCTAGAACGCTTCTGCTTTGTATTACAAAAGTCTAAGTATAATACTTTACAGGAGGATGCAGTCAGAACTCTTTTTCTAAAAGGGATTCTGGAGGAATATGTGGAAATCCTCAACTTGATGGCCTCAGGTGATGTATCTCATAAATCCTTTGAGGAGATTACTGAACTATGCAGAAAATATTCGAGGAGTAGAGCCAAGGCAGGAAAAAGCACAAGGGAAGGTCCTTCCCGTATTTCTAGAATAGCAGGAACTGGTGGGGTCACAAGAGTTGAATTGGGGAACCTGTTAGAAAATTTCAAAACTGACATTTTAGGCACTTTAAGTTCCCAATTTGATGAATTGAAAACAAAGAAATAACAAGAGAAGGAGGACATAGCAGCCCTACACATATTCTGCCCTAAATGCAGAAAAGACACCCTTTGAAAGAGTGTCCTCTTAACACCATTTCAGTCTGTGCTCTTTGCTCTGATCAACACCCAACTGACAATTGCCCTTCTTTACCAGAATTGCAAGCTTTTTACAAGCTTAATGTTGAACCTATCGATGCATCGAGAAGGCCTTGGCAGCCTATACCCCAAAACATGTACCCAGAGCCTGTTTTTCCGAACCTTGCATATTACTATCCCATGCAGCAATCTCAACAGCCATGGAGTCCAAAAATGTGGCAGAATTGGCCCTCTCAACCTACTCAGGCCCAATCCTGGCAGCAAGGCTGGCGAGGATAGTCATACGGAAGACCACAAGGACAACCCTATGGAGGAACACAATAAACAACCCCTCCTAGTTATTGTCCAATGCCACCAAATATACAGCAGCTATTACTAGGCTTTACACCACCTGCACTTCCTCCTATACCCCTAGTTCCACAACAATATCAAAATCCAAACCCACCTTGACCCACGTTGTTGCCAGCCCAACCTATCCCAAACCCTAATAACAGACCTCCCCAACCTCTTCATAATGTTGAAATTCAAATGGCTCCAACTTATGTAATTCATTCAGCTCCTTTACAGGAAATACAATTAAGGTCTGGGAAAACATTAAATAAAACCCCTCCAGCAGTGATTATTCATGAAGAGGCTGGAGAAGAAAATGATGAAAAAGAGATTACAGAGGAAGAAGAAGTGCAGATTGCCTCAGAAAACACTCAAGCACTGGGAACTCGTTTCCAATCACCTGCTCATCCACAAGTAAATAACAACCCCCCTTATCCAAAGAGGTTATTAATAGAGAAGCCTGTGGTGCATCCACAGTTTGATTTGGAAAATGAGTTGAAAAATGTTTGTATCAAGATTCCATTACTTTAGGCTATTAGAGATGTCCCTATCTACGCAAAACTAGTAAGGTAACTGTGCTTAAAGAAACCTGGTCGAAAACAGAAAGACCCACCCAAGATAAATGTTTTAGGCCAGCTGTCCAATTATATTTCAGACTGTTCCTTACCCCCAAAATTTGCAAATCCTGGGAACCCAGTGGTGACCATTTACATCAATGAGATTCCAATAGGAAACACTCTAGTTTACCTGGGGGCTTCCACTAATGTCATGTCTATGACCACCATGCAGAGACTTCAGTTGAATAATCTCCTCAGATCTACTCCTACTATTTTGGAGTTGGCTGATAGGAGCACAGTCAAACCTGTGTGGGCCTTAGATGAAATTACGGTCACAGTAGCTTCTTGGGAGTATCCAGTGGATTTTTTGGTACTCCAAACCAAACACCCAATGGGGGAACATCCTGTTATATTAGGTAGGCCCTGGTTAGCCACTACCAATGCCTTTATAGGATGCAGAGAAGGCATTTTAACTATATCAAATGGCACTTCTCTACAAAACTTGATTATTTATCCCCCAGCACAGCCTGTATCGGAAAACATGTTATGGTTAGAGAATCCTTACGGGGATGAGGATATGGGACAACCCTTACTGTCCATCAGTCAAACTAGGGGGCTGGAACACTAGACTGAGGATGATATCCTAGATCAATTTATCTCAGCCACCACTAGTATTGAGTTTCCTCAGTCCTTCTCTGACTTTGACAATGTTTTCACAGAAGATTTTCAAGAACACCACTACCCTTCAGCCACCTCATCATCAATAGTTTTATTTATAGATGAGAAGGTTGGAGCTGCAACGATACCAATGGAGATTAGTCTAGGGAGATCTTTGTTTATTAATGGAAATCTGTCTCAAAGCCAGCAAAATCAGGTAGTTAATTTACTTAAAGCACAGTCTGGGGAATTTGCTTGGGTTTTTACAGACATGAAGGGCATTCACCCTGACACATGCATGCATCACATCTATATGCAGGAAAATATTAGACCAGTAAGACAACCACAAAGAAGAATGAATCCTGCACTTAAAGACATTGTGAAGGATGAATTACAAAAATTGTTGGATGCAGATTTCATCTATCCCATTTCTGATAGCAAATGGGTATCTCCGTTGGTGATTGTCCCAAAGAAGGGAGGTAAGTGGAGAATATGTGTTGATTTTCGTGAATTAAATAAAGCAACTCTCAGAGATTACTTCCCTCTTCCTTTCATAGATCAGGTTTTAGATACATTGTCAGGAAAGAAATATTTTTCTTTTCTAGATGGATACAGTGGGTATAACCAGATAAGAATAGCCCTAGAGGATCAAGAAAAAACTACTTTCACCTTCCCATGGGGAACTTATGCTTACAAGGTGCTACCCTTTGGACTGTGTAATGCTCCTGCCACGTTCCAGAGGGTGGTGTTAGGTATTTTGGCTGATTTAGTCCATGACTGTGTGGAAATATATATGGATGACTTTACAGTCTATGGTAATGATTTCAAGGAAGCTTTAGATAACCTGGAGAAAGTTTTAATTAGGTGCCAAGAAACAAATCTTTCTTTAAGCCATGAAAAGTGTAAGATGATGTTAACTGAGGGTATTGTTTTAGGGAACCACATTTCATCAGAAGGTATTAAGGTAGACCCAGCAAAAATTGAAATCATTACTAGTCTATCTTCACTAGCTACACAAAAAGAAGTCAGAAGTTTTCTGGGACATGCAGGGAACTATCGTAGGTTTATTGCTAATTTTACAAAGATAGCAGCCCCACTGTTCAAATTGTTGGCCAAAGACAGTGGTTTCGATTGGGATCAACACTGTCAGACAGCCTTTGACACATTAAAATCAGAATTGTCCTCAACACCAGTTCTGCGGCGGCCAAATTGGTCTTTGCCCTTCCATATACAAACTGATGCTTCAGACACTGCCTTGGGGGGAGTGCTCGGACAGAAAGAAAATCAGTCCTCCTATGCTATTTATTTTATCAGTAAAAATTTAACACCTGTAGAACTAAACTATACAGTAACCGAAAAAGAGTTTCTAGCAGTGGTTCATGCCATCAATAAATTCCTGCATTATATTACGGGTTATGAGGTATTTGTTCATACCGATCATTCTGCTATTAAATTTTTAATGAATAAACCGATCACTAGTGGCAGAATTACTAGATGGTTACTTTTGCTACAGGAATTTAACATTACCATAGTTGACAAACCAGGGAAGGAAAATCTGGTTGCAGATTTCCTCTCCAGATTGACTCATGCTGATGATAATGTTCCTGTAGATGATACATTCCCTGATGAACATTTATTTGTTGTTTCTATTAAAACACCCTGTTTGTAGATATAGCCAATTATTTGGTTACAGGGAAACTACCTGCTCATCTGTCATCTTACGAAAAACGAAGAATCATACAGCAAAGTGCTAATTATTCATGGGTAGGTAATGACCTCTTTCGAACCGGTCCAGATCTGATTATCAAAAGGTGTGTGAGGGAGGATGAGATGTGTGACATCCTTCAAGCCTGTCATGATGGACCTTGTGGAGGCCATTTCTCAGACAAGCGGACAACATATAAGGTGTTACATCAAGGGTATTATTGGCCTACCCTTTTTAAAGATGCTGAAAAGTATGTACAGGGCTGTGACAGCTGTCAAAGAATGGGGAGACCCACTGTTGCTGATCAAATGCCTTTACAAGCCCAGGTACAAATTGAACCCTTTGAAAAATGGGGATTGGATTTTGTTGGTCCAATCTCACCAATGTCAAGGAAAAAGAGATATATTTTAGATTTCACTGACTATGTGACTAAGTGGGTTGAGGCAAAAGCTCTATTGAGGGCCACTGAGAAATCAGTCATAGAATTTATTTACGAAGAGATTTTTACTCGCTTTGGCATTCCTCGTGAAATTGTGACTGACAATGGAGCACAGTTTGTCTCTAAATCAATGAAAGCACTTATAGAACAATATGGGATTAAGCACTATAAATCTTCTCCTTACCATCCCCAAGCAAATGGGCAGGTGGAATCAACAAATAAAGTGTTAGAATCCATTTTAACTAAGACTGTATAGCTGCATCACAAACACTGGGCAGACAGGCTACCCGAGGCATTGTGGGCTTACAGAACTACGTGGAGAAATACCACAGGGTATACCCCATATCAGCTTGTTTATGGGAAACAGGTTCTGCTTCCTATAGAATTTCAGGTGAAGACTTTTCGTACTGCTGCACAATTGAGCCTGAATTTAGATGAAGCCCAGGAGCAGAGGTTGATGCAATTAAATGAGCTTGATGAAATCAGACAAGATGTTGTCCAACGAACTGTGTTGATACAGAATCAGCAGACTAAGTGGCATGATAAATTTTTGAAGAAAAAGACTTTTGAAGAAGGTGATTGGGCTCTGTTGTTTGACTCACGGTTCAAACATTTCAAAGCTAAACTTACCACTAGATGGATGGGGCCATATGAAATTGTGACTGTTTTTTATAATGGTTCTGTCAAAATAAAGACAATTGATGACGAACAGACTGCTTTTGTGGTGAATGGGCATCGGTTATAGGTATATCACAAACCCATTTCTAAGCAAGAGTTCATCCATACCATGAGTCAGCAATATGAGCTAGACCTGGTAGGTGGAGGAATGACTTCTTCATCTCCTACTTCCTCACAGTAATATTCAATGGAATTGTTTTTGTACATATGTACAGGAATTTGTTTTATTAGGTCTCTTTTTTTAGGAGAATGCAAATATTCTTTTTTTAGGCTCAGGATTTTTTAGAAAAACAATAGGGAAGTCTTTTGTTATTATTTTTATTTTTCAACCATTGATTGTTTTTGCAGAGGACTGTGTTAATTTGGAAAATTTCTAGGCTGCACTAGTAATTAGAATGTCTGTATTAGGTCAATGTATGGTGCTGTCATATTTTTCAGAATTGTTCTGGCTATTCATATGAGTACTTGCCCACCAGGCATTGCCTACATTAATGCTTTAAGCTTTCCAAATATTTTCTGCTTATGAACTTATGGGTTGCTAGGACCATTTGACATGGTTTCACACTAGATAGAGCGAGGGAATTGTTTTTAGTAACAGCTATGGACATGAAATTATTTTTAAAGACAGGCATCATTTTGAAAAAGGTATCCAGGACTGAGCAGTTTGGGGGTTATTATCTATTTGCTGTTATAATACTAAACACATATATATATACATTGTTTTTAACCACTTTATGACTTTCAATTTCTACAGTTGCAAAGGTTAGTTGTTCATCTGGGCAAATCTTTACAGGCATATACAAAGAATACTCTTCCAATTCTGGTACCATCCCACTCCTAGATGGTTTTCAGAGCAGCTCCCCCACTCATCTATGCTTGAGAAAATCATAAATTTTATCTTTAAGGTGAAATTGGGACAAGAGCCTCTGATAGAAAAAGGGTGCAAGAGGTTAACCCGCCGGGATACTGAACAGGTCCACTGGCAGCGGGTACCGGCCTGTGGTATAAACAGGCAAACCCATCAGGGTGCTGAACAGGCCTGTTGGCAATGGGGCATCTGCCTGGGGAAGAAGCTTCTTAAGATGTTACAATTACCCCACTGGAGTACTGAACGGGCTTGCTGGCAGTGGGTTCTGACTCTAATATCTTCTTTAACAGCCTCATCTATACTTGTCTATATGAACAATGCACCTATGTGAAGGTAAAAGAGAGGCCATAAGGCTGGTTAATTAAAATTTAATAAACTCATTGAAAAAAGGTAAAATGATAGCCAGTTGATAATCATCGCCAGCTGTCCTGCATTTTGGGTCACCTGATTCTAGTAAAAGAAGGTTTATGCCTAATATTTTCTGAGTCCTGAACATAGCTGAGGAATTCAGTGCTATTTGTTGCACTACTCAAACTATCCTGTGTGAAGCTGAGTCAAAGTGGACCAGTACCCCATTAGCTTCTGTTAGTATTCCCTTTACCTTGTGGCACATGTCCTGGTGGAAAAAGTTCTGTATGAATGACAAGAATGAAGTCTGCATTTCTGATTGGTTGAGTTACATAGAAATAAGGGTGATTGATGAAGTTTGCGTTCCTGATTGTTTGTTTGTATTGTTAATAAAAGTTGGTTTCATAACACAACTTAGTTTCCTGTGTTATTAGATGGAGCAGTAACCTGACAATAAGGAAATTATGCCACAAAACTGTTGAGGGTCTAACAAATTCTTAATCCAGTTTACTTTCTTATTAACTCATCCGAGTGATGTATATTTGGGAAATTAATGTGTTTTTCTACATCACTATTTGAGTGCATCACTTTAATAGCACAGCAGCTGCTCCAGATGCTGGTAATTACTACTATGCTGGTAAATTTTTGTCATCTTTATCAGCCTGAAAGCACTGCTGTATTTTACATTTGTTGAAGTGACGGATTGAGTGCCGTATGGGGTGCTGGAAGAAACATTGGCAATTTGGCATATATATGGTAAAGGTAATGAACGTTGATGAAGGTAATGGATGTCACGTGATTGGTCCTAATTGTTACTAAGGATTATGGTTATACAAAAGTCGATGAGCTATGGATTATCTTTGGCATTTATTTAATTAATACACCAACGTTAATTTGTAAATCATTTATGGTGTTAGCCTTCGGTAATATTTCATTCCTCATTATCGATTTGAATCCTTAATAAAAATTTATAACATTTTTCTAATTCATAACTCACCATAAGATGACGATGAATCAAAACGTGTTATGTTATGATCATCATTCCCTGTGACATGGATGGCATGAACATCTGCTTATCATGATATCCTCACCACGTCTGCTAATTATTACCACTCTTTACCATAATTTTATCGGGCTGTTTCTAGTTTTACTCGCGCTAGAGAAGAAAACCGTGATGAAATTTTCCATTTCCCACGAAATTGACTGTCTGTATCTTTGCTAATTTGTTGTTCTTCTCTTTTCCTTCCTTCACCATGCTTAACCGGCATGAGCCCTCCGCATATGAGCAGTTATTAGCTATCCCTGAGTTCGTGGCATGCAAGGAGATGTTTATTCGGGCTGGGTGGCATTCATTTTTAACCAATTTACAGGGCCACGATGATACTGTCTCTTTACAATTCGCCTTGGGTTTCGATGGGCATACAGCTAAGGTGGGGTCCCTGGAATTTGCAGTGACATAGTAGTCTATTTCATTGGCTACGGGACTTCCATGCACCGGTGATAGATGGTTTAAGAATTCTCGGTTGCCACGAAAAGAATATGACTGTGTTTTCAAACCTGAATTTTTGGCCGTGAAGGGTGAGAAGGGTTTCTCCAAGCTATGGGTTAGAGAGGAATTCCACAATATTTTGATGATTATCACCAAGTTGATTACCTGTGAAGGACGATTCTCCACTTATAAAGCCTGTCATTTTCGCCTTTTAGCTCACTTCGTGTTTGGTAAGCTTCTGAATTTTCCATTTTATTTTTGGAAGAGTTTGAGTAAAATGGCTTCACAAGTTAGGAAGAACCTAGAACATCCAACTCACAGTCTTTACCATCATGGACTTATTAAAATGCTCGTTTTAGTTGAATTAAAGAAGCAAGGTCGGGTATGGGAACAGTTTGTATATGAACTCTCTAACCCTCATCTTCAGTCATCCTTGAGGAATGAATCCGATGAGCCTCGTATCCCTGATCTAGTGGAGAAAGCTTCCTCTGCAAACAACTCTGTTCACCAAAATGATTGCCCTCATGAACCAGCTGTTAATAGTTGCAAGAAACTTGCCCCATTACATGCTAAGAGGTCTCCAATCTCTAAAAGACAGTGTGTTAGATCTCGGTCTGAGGGAGATAAGAAGCATGAAAACTTGTTTGTTTTTCCCAATAGACGATTTACTCGCAGCATGGCCGCTAAAGAGGGGAGAAAGGAATCTAAGGGTAAAGAACCTGTCCAAGTCGAATTGCCATCATCCGATGCTTCCTCTACCCATGATAACTCTAATTCTCCTAGTTCTCCTCATTATTCTACAATGTCGAGTCCTGTCAGTGAACCTTTGCTGCTAGCATCCCCTTCAAAATCAAATCTGAAATTTGCCAAAGGATCCCCTTCAAAATCAAGTCTAAAATCTGCCAAAGCATCACTTTCCAAATCAGGTTCAAAATCTACTAAGTCGGAGGCTTCAACACAGGGAATTTATTATTTTAGGCAAAAGAATTTTAAATTGACAAGGAAGTTGCAAGAGTATGTGAGGTTGGATCGGGTCATCAAGCAGGAAAATGCCATTTTAAAGGCTAGAATAGTGTCTTTACAAACTTTGGTTGATGAGGTTTCAGGGACAAATCGCAGTCTTCGAAAACAGTTAAAGAAGAAAGATAAACAGTTTGAACAATTGGTTAGTATACAACAACAATATGTCCCGTCTCCTCCTCAGGTTCAAGTCCTATTTAATACCTTAGGCTCAGTCTCTGGAGTTGGATCCAAGGATTGATAATCTACCAGAAAGTTCAAATTTTGTCTATCTGAAATTTTCTTGCATAGGGACATGCAAGACCTTCAGTTTGGGGGAGATGTTGGTCCTCTATTTTGCCTATTCAGTTTAATATTTTCTAGCTTAAAGTCTTATGGGATCAAATAATAATCAGTTTTGTTGTATCTGATTATGTATTTTAGGGAGATCAACATTGCTAAGCTTGGGTAAGTGATTTTTAATTAATTGTTTATCATTTTTCCTTATTTTATGCAAATGATTGGGTCTTTAGGTTTCATTTAATGATAGGTTAGTAATAAGTTTTGTTTCTCTTCTATGCAGGGTTCTTTTGCTACCCAACTCCATACCTGTCTCAGCATTCAAAGGAGGATTTATGCAAAGATTTGGGGGATTCGATCTACAATGAGGGCGTTTTTCCTGCATTCACCTCACCTTTCAGATGCTTGTGAGGATTGCTCAGCTGTTGTTTTGTGGATGTCCTTCATTTGAGGAGCTGTTGTTTTCCCTCTTTAGTAGTATGTGTATATCAGGGAATTTGAGCTCCCATCTTTAGCTCAGATATGCCGAGATATCTGTGGGGTTGTTATCTATGTCGATCCTTGTTTCCAGGTCAATTGTACTCTGTATATTCAGTATAAAAGTGACTCTTGAAACCCTAAGACAGGAGCAGATGTATTCAGAGAAATTGTAAACTCTATTTTTATTAATATACCCAGTGTTTATCTTCTTTTAAAAGCTGTGATTTAAATTAGCAGGCGTTGAGGGCAGGGCCCACCTTCAACATCGATCCTTTGTATCTACGTGTGGTTTGTATTTTTGTAAGTAGAGTGAAACTTATATACTCTGGCATTGTTTCATAATAGAATGGTAATGGTTTTGTTACTTGTGTTTCATGATAAGGCTTGTGTTTGCAGAAGACAAATGACTATTACATGCACCCAGTTTAGTTGTAGAACTGAATCAATAAATTAATAAGAGTGGTTTTGTATTTCAACCTCATTAGCCTTCAACGTGGATTGTTGTTTGGGATTATGGAATGCATAAATCGTGTGATGGATTTGATTTAGGTTATTGTAGAATCGATTTCATGAAGGATTACAAGTAGATTGGATTGTACATTTCCCACACTGCCAGCACTATAGTGATTGATGAATGGCTACAAGATTTGCTTAGATTCCTTTCGTTTGCAAAACTATAGGATCTTTTTATTGTGTGGATTTGAACAGCAGTTGTAATATATTGTGAAGTGAACAGAGGATTTGAAGGCTTTAGAATATCTAGGGTTTGTCAAGCAGCCTATTGGATTGGCTATTTAAGAATTGAAGTATGCTTTTGTTCATTTTATGAGCTGTAACAAACTTCAAATAAAGAATTACAGTCCAATAAGTGTTATCTTCATGGTATGAAAATAGGTTTTGTAAATGAACTTGAGTGTGTAAGTTTTGGATAATTTTAGGGCACTTAATATACCTAGGGTGTAGGTCTAATATGTTTGACATCAACAGCAAGTTAGATTCCAGTTTATCAACTGTTTATGAGTGACAGAGGGTTAAAGAAGAGACAGACTTTGTTTCCATAATTATCTGATAGTGACAATTGCTTGCATTAGACTCTGTAGGGTAGTGGTGAAGTTTTTAAGGTTAATTGACTACAGGCATTCTAAAACTAGGCTTTTATTTATTATAGATCGTCATTGCTGTAGCTAGGTATAGATTTTCGATTGCCTTAAAAGGTTACTGTAGCTTAAGATTATATTTATTTTCCTAGCAGGCCGTTTTGTTCTAAAAAAATCATAGCATTGCAATTTGATAATTCTTTGAAATTATTGTAATTCAATATTGTTGGTTACTGTAGGCTACTATAGGTTATATTGAGTTTAACAAGTGATATAGGAATCAACAAATTAGTTTTCTTTTCTATAGAACAGATCTAGTGATCCTTAGCATTGATCATTCAGTAGTAGCTTCATTTTGCTTGTAAGTAGACTAGAATTCACTTAGGTATGAGCAGTGAAATTGTCTTGCCTGCACATATAGTGTAGCAGCTCAAAGTTTACGATTCTCCAGTTGATAATTAAATCAAGGTAAATTAAATATCATTAATTTTAACCAACAAGGCTAAGGATTTGCACAAGAAGTACTTGGTCAAGGCCAAGAGAATCATTGCTGATTCTATAAAAAACCATCCCATACCCCATGTGTCTTCTCTAAAGACACCTAAGGAGATGTTTGACTCCTTTCCAAGTTGTTTGAAGGAAAGAATATAAATCGGAAGACGACTCTACTGAATCAATTGAAAGGGGTTAAGTTCCAGAATGGAGAGACCATCCAATCCTACTTTACTAAGGTCTCTCAAATCAAGGAACAACTCGAAGCAGTGGATGAAGTAGTGGAGAATGGATAAATTGTCATGACCACATTGAATGGCCTACCTAGGTCATGGGACTCCTTCATCCAAGGTATCTGTGCAAGAAAGAAGTTGCTCTCCTTCAGTAGACTATGGGAGGAATGTTCACAAGAAGAAGCTAGGATTGTAGCTCGAGAAGAAAAGATGGGAAGTGAAGTCCAAGCTCTCACAACTCACAACAAGAGAAGTAAGCCCATGAGGGAGCAATATCATCACAAGAAATATTTTCACCACCATCAAAGAGATAAGAAAGATCTGAGATGCTCATAGATGCTTCACATGCAATGAGAATAGACACTTTTCCACAGATTGTCCCAAGAACAAAAAGGGCTTCAACAACAACAACAACAAGAGATATCATGCTCATGCTGCTGGCAATGATGAACCTTACAAGAAGAATACTAAGGTAGAAAGTAAAGACTCTTCAAGTGATAAAGAATATGTTCTAATCTATGCTATCATAGGTTACATACTATTACATATGGGTGTAATGATTGGCTTATTGATAGTGGGGCTTCTAAACATATGACGGGATTCAAAGAATCTTTTATGGACCTATCTGAACATGACTCACCTCATAAGGTAACACTTGGGGATGACTATTAATACCCTATAAAAGGAAGTGGTGAAGCTTCCTACAAATTAGAATCTGGGAAGTCTTTAATGATGCAAGATGTTCTGTATGTACCTGGACTCAAAAAGAATCTTCTATCCATATCATCTTTGGATTCAAAAGGGATGAGAGTTTCATTTGTGGATGGACAAGTACTTATGTGGCCAAAAGGTAAGACCATAGATGATGAAATAGTGATTGGAGAGCAAGAGGGAGGATTGTACAAATTGAAGGGACAACCTGAACATGCCATGATACATGAATCCATGGAACCAAGTGAACTTTGGCATAGAAGGCTTGCTCATGTGCACTATAGAGCACTACCAATTGCAAGCAAAGCAGTAGAGGGTATTCCTGAAATCTAGTCAAAGCATGAAGGTGTTTGCAAAGGATGTGCAAAAGGAAAGAACACAAAGAAGGAATTTCCAAGCAGTGAAAGCAAGGAAAAAGGAACCTTGGAAATTATCCACTCCGATGTATGCAATTCGATGTCATCTAGTTCTCTGAGTGGGTATGTATACTATGTTTCTTTCATTTATGATTTCTCTAGGAAGACTTGGGTTCATTTCTTAAAGAACAAAGATGAAGTATTCAACAAATTCAAGGAATTCAAAAGCCTTGATAGAAAACCACACTGAAAATAAGATCAAGACCTTTAGATCCGATAATGGTGGAGAATTCACTTCAGAAGACTTCAAGAAGTTATGTAGTGATTCAAGGATTAAGAGGGAGTTGACTACTCATTACAATCTACAACAGAAAGGAGTAGAAGAAGCTACTTCAGAGTCGGACTCCAGTAGCTCCTGCAAGGAAGCAAAGATTGAGAGGGAGTCCACCCAACAAACAAACAAAGATAAGTATTTGAATTGTCATTTCTTGTATATCTAATTGTTTAAATAATATTTTTCAATGATGTATATACTTATGTTCCTAGACTTAGGTTGTGTATTATGCATATTAGAATAATTGCATTAATGAACAGTATACTACTAATATGCATGTGATGGGTAAGTGGCCTACGATACTATACAACATTCCATTGCTACTTATTTAGAATGAAACCTCTTTGCTGACATGTTGGGAAGAGTACAAACTCTTAACAATGTTCTGGTAGAGATGGAAGGCATCTAGAAAGTTACCGTATGAATACGAGATATGGATAAATGTTGTATTGAATCATTGGCTAAGATAATTGCATGACCGTATGACATATGTCTCTATATGTAAGAATTTGTTCTAAAATATATGAGATGTTTCTAATCATGCAATTGAACTTGTCTTGTAGGAAAGACCGTGTACCATCACCTACAAGAGAGACTTGTTTCGAAGAACAAGCGACAAAGACTCAACTACAACATTTGCTCCGATAACAAAGTTCAAGAAAACTATCTATTGAATATATTGAAGAATCTGAAGTTCCCAGAATCCGGGATGCAGTAATGGAAGGATGACATGATCGAGGAGTACCACTCGATCATGAAGAATGATGTTTAGGATGTGGTCCCAAGACCAGAAGGGAAGTCTATTGTGACTTCCAAGTGGATCTACAAGATCAAGCATGTTGCATATGGTAGCATAGAGAAATACAAGGAAAGGTTTGTGGCTCATGGATTCTCCCAGAAAGAAGGGATAGATTATGAAGAGACTTTTGCACCTATAGCCAGATACACTTCCATCAGAACAGTACTTGCTCTGGCTCTAGTAATGAAGTGGAAGATACACCAGATGGATGTCAAAACAACTTTCATGAATGGTGTAGTCGAAGAGGAAGTGTATGTGGAGTAGCCACTCGGTTTTGAGACACATGACAGGGAGTCATATGTGTGCAAGTTAAATAAAGAATTGTATGGCTTAAAGCAAGAATCCAGGGCATGGTACGACAGGATAGACAGCTTCCTGTCTGGTTTGGGCTTTACCAAGAGTAAAGCAGATTCCAACCTTTACTACAAGGTTGAGGAAGGCAATCCAGTGATACTCCTATTGTATATGGATGATCAATCTGTGACAGGTGAGGATAGGTTGATTGCCGAAACGAATAGGAAGATTGTTGCCAAGTTCAAGATGAAGGACTTGTGAATGATGCATTACTTTCTAGATATGGAGGTGTGGAAAAGTGCAAATGGAATCTTCCTTGGACAAGGGAAGTATGCAGTAGAGATCCTAAAGTGGTTCGGGATGATGGACTGCAAGGCCATGGACACACCTATGGAATCGAAGCTGAAGCTATTGAGTGATGCTTCATCAGAGTCAGTTGATGCCACAGTGTATCGTCAGATGATTGGGTCCTTGATGTACCTAATGAACACAAGACCAGATATTTTCTTTGCGGTGAACACCTTGAGCCAGTTTCTGACAGATCCTAGACATGTTCACCTGATTGCTGTAAAGCATATTCTGAGTTACCTGAAGGGTACAATTGATTATGGGCTCAAGTATGATGCAAATCAAAAGTTTAACCTGGAGGGTTATGTTGATTCAGATTGGGCAGAAAGTCTTGCAGATAGGAAGAGCACTTTGGGGTGTTGCTTCAGTATGGGATCAAGTGTTATCTCTTGGTTTAGCATGAAGCAATCCTGCATAGCACTGAGTACAGCCGAAGCAAAGTATGTTGTAGCTTGTTCGACTAGTTGTGAGGAAGTATGGATAACGAAGCTACTGTCTGATTTATTTGATTTACAATTGGATGCTACCTGTATCTATTGTGACAACAAGAGTTGTGTGAAGTTGTCAGAGAACCCGGTGTTCCATGATAGGTCGAAGCACATCGAGATCAAATATCACTATATCAGGGATACTGTGTAGAGAGGAGCAGTGAAGATCTAATATGTTGCAACAGATGAACAGATTGCAGATGCGTTGACCAAACCACTAGCTAGAGTGAAGTTCGAGTACTTCAGAGAGAAGCTTGGTGTTCTTTATATAGAAGATACTCCAAGGAAGAAGTGATGGGACACATTTGCAGGAGCCATTCCAAGCATGGTGGTAGGAGGATCCTTCCCATGGATGTGGATGTAAGTGCTATGTGATGAGCATCAGAGGATTCTCTGGTTACTGCTATGTATGACGATCAGGATGATCATGTGTGATGAGCATCAGGAAGATGCTCCAGATGATATACATCAGAACGATGCTGTGACGATGATCAGGATGATCATGCGATGATGATATGCATTAGGACAATGGTGTGATGATGATCAGGATGTGTTGGGCCCAGGTTGAGTTAAAGTTTTGGAAGCACCTTTTTGAGACAAGCAGGGAAAGATGAGCTGAGCGCAACTCAGAACACATTTTTCGCTAAGTATTGAGGATGCCGCGAAGTTGCACACAGCATCCAACTTTTGACCAGACTGCGGAGTTGCGCGCAGCATTGAAGTTTTGGCCGTGATGCGAATACCAATACTGCACCGAAGTAGTGTTGTAGAGTTAGGAGGCCACGTGGAGCCAGCAAAGCGGTGTGTTGGACAAGTATCAAGTATAGCTATCGGCTTGACCAGTAGTAGCCATTTTTGGAAAAGATATTTCAAGATTGCCGAGCGACAGACGTAGGAAAAACAGGAAGGCGGCCATGCATTGGTTTTTAAGGAAAGCGACGTTTGGCATGCTTAGAAGGTAAAACCATTAGAGAGAAATGGTTCAGCAGAAGCATCCTGTAGGCACACGTGCAACAAGAAGGACGATAGTGACAGAATGAGGACGTGGAGATCTACCATGATCAAGAAAATGCTACTAGGAGCTAGCAAGCCAGTTTGGAAAACTGGTGCAATTTTGGAAACCCTTAGGGTTTTGGGTTTTAGGTCTTCGACATTGTACAGACATGACCTTTGGGCATGATCAATTTAAGAAGAAACTTTTGTATGGGATGGGGGTTGTTGGTTAGTTGATTGGGGATTAGAGTAATCCGGAGATAACATTTTTGTATTGTAAAATCTCTCTGAGCTAAGAATATTGTAAAGGCTCTGCAACTATGTGCGTAGAGACCTAGCCGATAGAAAGGAGAGTCTGCAGCTGAGTGCGCAGACTAAGAATGGTTGTCCCATCCCTTTTGAAAGAAATATATTACCAACCATTCTTGTGGACGTAGCTTTCCATCCAGGGAAGTGAACCACGTTAAATTCTGTGTTATGTGATGATGTTGATGAATGAATGACTGTTTGTATTTTTTGTAGAATGAATGCTTGAATGTTTCTTGCATGTTGTAGTATGAGAACTTTGATATGCATTTACCAATAAAAGAAGTTTGGGAATGATATGCTAGGTTCCACAAAAACAGATGAATGGAAAACATTTCAATTCTATGTTAAGATCGTGATTCAGTCATTTAAGTTTAAATACTTTCTTAAACACAGTGAAGGAATGCATCACAGTTAGTCATGTCTATCATTTCAGTTCATGTTGTAATAATCCAAGTTCTAGAATGAATGATAGGAAGCTAACCCATAAGTGCCTGAATGAATGGATGAGTGATATTCATTTCAGTGCCTTAACGTTTCCGAGATCTTCCACGTAGAGGATAAGTATGGGTAATTCGCAGTTTCTGTAGAAGATTCGCAGCAGTAAGAAACCCTTAGTGAAGCCCGCAGTGTTGCCTCCACCGCATAGTACTACTCGCAGCGTAGATCCTGTTGCATACCGCATCACTTTGCCCCGCAGCGCCATCCTTCTGTCCTGCGTTGCGTAGCTTGTTCATATAAACAACTCATCATTTACTATGGAAACCTGATTCCCCATTACCCCATAAGATACACCTCAGGTGAGACCTCAAACTGCTTGCAGGTTGTTGCTGAAAGGGATGGTGTGAAGGGATTTTGTTGGTCAAAGGGAGAACCGCAAAGAAATTGGGTCTAATTGGAAACCTCTGGGTCATTTTAAGCCAACAAATGGTTCCATTGCCATGCTAGAATCCATGATGAGTTGCAATCACGATGTGTGAAGAAGAATATTAGTTCCTCGAAGGATATAACTATTGGCATCCCGAAAAGACAGAAATCCAAGCTTGGTGGAATAAGACCATAAGCGATTTTAACATACAAGAAAATAGACATCCGTATCCAAACGAGCTGCATGCGTGGATCTCGTGACTCACAGGGAAGAAAAACTATTTCCAAGGAGGTGTTCCTATAGAATCGACTCCTGAGCTCATAGCACAGCTTAAAGCGTTAGACATCCCGTTGTCACGCACAGTTGATTATTGGGTCAATCATATGCTAGAAGGCTTTGTAACAGAATTTGCTATAGACACACTCAAATCCTATAGCCAAGCAGAAGCACATTTTTTTGGAGGATTCCAAGGTAAGTTTCTAAACAATCTCAGTCTATACATTAAGATGTTGTTAGCTGAGAAAGGTGTTCTAAGAATGCAGTAATATGCTTGAAGTTTGTCATGATAAACAGTACATATATTGATTCTGACGAAGAGACACATACTCTTAGAAGTGGTAAGATATATAAAATTAATAAGAATCTGGAAGGTCCTAAACTTCATATAGATACTGAGATCCCCTGCGATCTTGAAAGCGATGTTACACAACCATTTACCCCTAAGAATCCGTCGGCTGCACAAACCGCACCACCCTTATCGCAGAACCCACCTGCTACGCAACCCACCCCGCAGAAGACTCATCCTAGTCCATCTATCCCGATAGTCCCATTTGTATTTACTGCATAGATCCCTTTGCAGCAACTGCACACTAGTCCCGGCACCCCACCACCTAGTAGCAAAATGGAAAACACGAATATGAAATTGCCAATATTCAGAGGAACAGGCCTAGAAGACCCTGATCAGCATTGGTTCCTTTGTGAAGCTGTATGGAGTGTAAGACAAATCCAGGATGATGTCGTGAAGCAAGCACAGCTCATCACCACTTTCAGGGATAGAGCACTACATCGGTTTATGAAATACTCTACCATACAGCTGAGAACCCTCGCAGAAATTAAAGTCGCGCTGGTGGCGGAGTTCAAGCAACCTAAGTCTGAGTCTCATTGTATAACTGAGCTGAAGGAAATAAAGCAGAGACCAACTGAAACAGTCTGGGAATTTGATAAAAAATTTAAGACCTTACTAGACCAAGTAAGTTTTGTTATACCACCAGAACATCATAAAGAATGGTTCATTGCTGCACTGTTACCTCATATCAGATTACCATTGATGCAGCAAAAGGTTCTATCCCAGGCAAAGGCCTTGGAAATTGCAATGAGGTTGGAAGCTTCACCGATTGGTGATACTAGTTTTGGGATGTCTCAGATCCAGAACCAGCTGACCACCCTGACACTTGAACTGCAAAGTATGAAAAATGGTAAAGAACAAAGATACGAACCTAGACAAGAGGTCTGGTGTACAAGTTGTAAAGGAGAAGGTCATGACCGCGACCATTGCCCTATATTATGCGACTATATTAACAGTGGTGTGCCTAACCCATTAAATCAAAATCAATCCCCATGGTGTCAAATTTGCAGAACCACGGGACATAGATGTTGAATATTGTAACTTCTAAGAATATTATATTTGTACTTTATTATTCCGGAGATGTTTCATCCCTCCAAGGTAACCCTATCATGTATCTGGAGATGTTTATTCCTCCAGGAGTTTGTGTTAACTAGGGTTATTAGACCCACCATGTGGGGGTCAGCCCTGAGGTTATATTTTAGGGGTTATTAGACTTCTCCAGGAGAGGTTGGCCCCATTAGGTATTTTGGTTAGTTGGGGGTTAGTATAAATAGAGGAGGTGAACTCCTCATTAGACACACTCACTCACTTGAGAAAAGTGGCACACTTGTCTGGGAGATCTGCTAAGGAGTTAAAGAAGGAGGGAGCACATCTTGTATTTTGGTTGATCATCTTATTGAGGAAAGCTTTGCTTGGTTTTCTACCCCATGAGGGTTTCCCAGGGTAAACTCTGTGTCTATCTTGTGATTATGCTTCTTTCAGTGATCTTGCTAGTCTATTTGGTTTAAACTTAACATGGTATCAGAGCTGGACTGAATAGGACATCTTTCACAAGGTAAGAATCCCTCTCTCTCTCTCCAATGAAATCTAGGGTTTCAGCCAAAAGTTGGCATTATTGAATTCTGATTGCATGGCTGGATAGCCCTTTTCAAGACCAATCTTTTGAGCCCTATATCGAACTTTTTGGTTGGGTAGAACTCCGGGAAAGTCAAACCCTAATTCTACCAAAAGTGCGATAAACCAGAAATTGGGTTCAGCAGAAAGTTGGTATTGTTGAAATCTGATTACATGGCTGGATAGCCCTTTTCAAGACCAATCTTTTGAGCCCTAGATCAAACTTTTTGGTTGGGTAGAACTTCGGGAAAGTCAAACCCTAATTCTACCAAAAGTGCGATAAAATTCTGTCCCAGGATCCAGAAAAGTAAAAGGTAACATTTCCAAGTAAGTCTACTCTGTCTCTTGGACTCCCCCAAGAGAAGATGGCTCCAAACACTAAGCTTGAAGACAAGCTAGAAGGTATAGAGAATTTCCGGGCATGGAAATACATAATTGGTCTGATTCTTGAAGAGAATGATCTTGCTTATTATATCAAGGATGAAGTTGCAGAACTAGAAGGAGATGAAGCCAAAGAAAAGCATAGGAAGGATTTGATTAGGGCAAAGAGAATCATAGCTGATTCTATTAAAGACCACTTGATTCCCCAAGTGGCCTCCAAGAAGACTCCAAAGGAAATGTATGATGCCCTAGGAAGAATGTATGAAGGAAAGAACATCAATAGGAAGATGAACCTAAGGACTCAGTTGAAAAGCACCAAGATGCACAAAGGAGAATCCATTCAAGACTAATTCTCAAGAGTCTCCCAAATCAAGGAGCAACTAGATGCCATTGGTGATACTCTTGATGAAGATGAACTTGTGATGATAGCTCTAAATGGTCTCACTAGACCTTGGGAGTCATTCATTCAAACTATGTGTGCCAGAAAAGAAAGTATGAAGTTTGATGTAGTTTGGGAGGATTGTGTACAAGAGGAGGCTAGGGTTGCAAATCGAGAAGCCTTGCTCAAAGATGATGACCAAGCCTTGGCCACCCACACCAAGAGAAGAAGGAATCAATCCTACTCCAAAAATATTAGTCACAAGGAGTCTCATCCTCCACTCAGATTTCAAAAGAAAAGAGGAACTACTCAAAGAAGAGATTACTCTTCTTTCCATTGTTTTTCTTGTCACAAAATAGGACACCTTGCTAGAGATTGCCCTCTACAGAAGAAAAAGGGTTCTCATTACAAAAGACATCAAGCACATCTTGTAGAAGATGATAGTGAAGAAGAAGAAGAAGAAGAAGAAAGGTCTCACAATAAAAGACCTAGAAGTGAAGAGGAAGAAGAAGAAAGGACCTTCTTCAAAAGAATATCAAGGAGAAATACAGAAGAAGATGCAGAAGAATATGTTCTTTTCTCCGCACTACAGGTCAGAAAAAGACTCTCTCAAGTCTTGAAGAAAAGACTTCTCCCCAAAAGGTATCTCTAGGAGATGACTTTCAATATCCCATCAAGGGAATTGGTGAAGCAAGCTACAAGCTTGATTCTGGTACCTCCATGAAAATGAAAGAAATATTGTATGTACCAGGATTAAAGAAGAACTTGTTATCCATCTCAGCATTGGATAAGAAAGGCTACAGGATTGCATTCATTGATGGACAAGTATTAATGTGGTCCAAAGGTAAGTCTATCAAGGATGCAATTATCATTGGTGAAGAAGAAGGAGGCTTATACAAGCTTAAGGGCCTTCCAGAAGCAGCTCTTGTTCATGAAACTATTAGCCCAAATGAATTATGGCATAGGAGACTTGCTCACATTAACTACAAGGCACTACCCTATGTAAGCAAGGTAGTTATAGGTTTGCCAGAATTAAAGACTAGTCATGATGGCACATGCAAAGGATGTGCAAAAGGGAAGAATGTCAAGAACCCATTTCCCAGAAGTGAAACTAAGAATATTATATTTGTACTTTATTATTCTGGAGATGTTTCATCCCTCCAAGGTAACCCTATCATGTATCTGGAGATGTTTATTCCTCCAGGAGTTTGTGTTAACTAGGGTTATTAGACCCACCATGTGGGGGTCGGCCCTGAGGTTATATTTTAGGGGTTATTAGACTTCTCCAGGAGAGGTCGGCCCCATTAGGTATTTTGGTTAGTCGGGGGTTAGTATAAATAGAGGAGGTGAACTCCTCATTAGACACACTCACTCACTTGAGAAAAGTGGAGCACTTTTCTGGGAGATCTGCTAAGGAGTTAAAGAAGGAGGGAGCACATCTTGTATTTTGGTTGATCATCTTATTGAGGAAAGCTTTGCTGGGTTTTCTACCCCATGAGGGTTTCCCAGGGTAAACTATGTGTCTATCTTGTGATTATGCTTCTTTCAGTGATCTTGCTAGTCTATTTGGTTTAAACTTAACAATATACCTAAAGACTATTACCTCATCCAGAAATATGTCAAAACTCCTAAGAATTTATACTGCAACTTCTGTAAATCAGTTGGACATGATGAATCCAAGTGCCGCACATATGAATTAATGAATGAAAGAAAAAGAGATATGGAATCAATGCGAGGCGCTGTCTTGTACCGCGTACAAGAAGATACCCAGCCAAAACAAGAAAATGCACAATATGACCAAGGAGGATATAGAGGTCATGGTGGTGGATATCGCGTCAGAGGAAGAAATGTTGGTCCGGCACAGGGAAGAGGCCGTGGCCAAGTCATTTGTTATAACTGTGGCCAACCAGGGAACGTGTCTAGATATTGTGTTAACCCATGCACTACGTGCAATTATTGTAAATCGTTTGAGCATGTCATTGAATAATTCCCAGTATTAGAGGTCGAAATGCAGAAGAGATGACGAACAGAGGCTCCCAATCCAAATGTCCAGTGGATCGCAGTAGAAAATAGACCAGTGGATCTGAGCATTAATGTGGTCACGCGCTATGGAGCTGAGACAAGCCGCAACAGAGGAGCGGAATCTTCAACATCAGGGGAGGAACATACGAAGAAGGATCCCCTTGAAACAGTATGGATAAGGAAAGCTCCAGGAAAATCACCCCCTCTTAACCTAAAGAAGAACAAGGAGGTCTTCATTGACGCGCGGGATACCTTTAGAGAACTAGCAGATAAGTCATCAAGGATCCCGCTCCGCAGTGAAACACCGCATGTTGAAGACATGCCGACTCCTTATGACAAAACAAGTACTACGATAGATGTCTGTACTTCTGTTGTGCAGTTCTTGTGAAGCTGCATGAAGTTACTAAAAAGAAAAAAAGCCATAGTAGAGCTCCAGAAGCTTATCATCTAGTATGAACCTCATATTGCAACAAAGACTCTAGATAGCACTATACATCATATAAGGAAGCACAAAAGAACAGGCCGAGAGATGAGGCTTACTGCGCAGATAGGGGATTTTTAAATGGATGAAGTCATCCTTGATCTGGGATCAAAAGTGAATGTCTTGACTAAGCAGACATGGAAGCATATGGGTCGACCAAAGTTGCTCTGGTCACCTATCCAGTTACGAATGGCTAATCAGGAGAAGGTCATACCTTTTGGCCGCTTAGCTAATGTAGTAGTTGACATTGACGGAGTACAGAGTCATGCAGACTTTGAGGTTATTGAAATTGTGGATGATAGTCAACCTTTTCCAGCAATATTGGGAATTGATTGGGCTATGGATAACTTGGCTATCATAAACTTGAAGACAAAGAAGATGATATTTGAGGGGAAGCATCTTAGGGTCATCGCACCATTGGATCCTAAATATGGTGATAGATACAGTGATCCGATTCAGGAGGAATCCCAAGCTCAAGTTTTAGATCGACTATACCAGCTGACTGCGAACAAGAAAGACTACATTAATCCTACTGCGGATGGTATGCTCAGTTGGCGATGCGACACTTCTTGTATCTCTGACTCAGATACAGGACTGGAGAATTGGAAAAGCCGCATGCATGAAGTATCATCAAGATATAACATTGCGCGATACACTTTCCAGATGGTGGAATGCACATAAGAAAACATTGACCACTTGGGATCAATGAAGAACTAAGATGCAGATCCGGTTGGCCGAAAAGGTTACTTTACCCTTTGAAAAGTATAATGGACATACAGACCCTAATCAACATATTGAAATCTATTCAAAGGCATGGGTGGAAAGACCACTTACAGAATGGGTACATTTATTTGTACATACATTGGATGTGGGTATCCCAGAGAAATGGTACCTAGACCTGGAGTTGCGCAGTGAACTCACTGATTGGGAGTTGCTTGCTGCGAACTTCCGGAAGGACTTCAGTTTTGAAGACGAGAATCCATTAATCCATGAAGCATTATAGCTAATCAGGAAGTGCATATTCCAGGATGACTGTCCTCATCCAAACATAACATTGCAAGAGTTTTTTGGGATAGAGTGCATTCCTGCGCACCTACAGTTAGAATGGAAGGAACATGAAGAGCACTTGATCGAGTGTTACAAATTAGCTGAAGATACCAATGATACAAATGAAGACAATGAGGAGGACCCGCGCAACATAGATATACCAGAGTCAGAAGGTGCGCGTGAGGTAGAAGGACCTCCGTTGGAAATCCTAGATATGACTAGACCAGTAAAAACACAAAAAGTGAACATTGGAACAGACAAAGAGTCAAAGTTCGCATCAATAGGAGATTATTGGGACGATCATACTATTGCAGAGATCGCAGATACCTTACATGAGTATCAGGAACTGTTTCCAACAAAATTTACAAAGATGCAAGGAATTTTGGGAGACCTAGGGGTCATGAAAATACCTTTAAAACCAAGTGCTAAACCTGTCAAGCAGAGGCCATACAGACTGAATCCGCGCTACAAGGAAAAAGTCCGCGCAGAACTCGATAAGATGCTAGAAGATGGAATCATTGAACCAATCAAAGAATCTGAATGGATTAGCCCCATGGTTGTTCAAGACAAGAAAGAAAAAGTCAAGATTAGGATTTGTGTGGATCTCAGAAAGTTGAATGATGCTTCCATGCACGACCCATTTCCTACTCCATTCACAGACGAAGTGCTTGATAACGTTGGAGGAAATGACGCATATTCTTTCACTGATGGTTTCTCTAGTTACCATTAGATCAGGATTGATCCTGTAGATAGGCATAATATGACATTTTCTACAGAATGGTGGTCATTCCAGTACACTGTCATGCCTTTTGGGATGAAGAACGAACCTGCCATATTCTCTAGAGTCGTCATCGCAGCATTTAAAGATTTTATGCACAAGTTTTTAGAAGCATATTTTTATGATTGGACTATATTTGGTCTATTGAAAAATCATTGTGCGAATCTCCGCATGATGCTTGAGAAGCGTCGACAACATCAAATATCCTTGAATTTGAAAAAGTGTATTTTTTGTGTACCCTATGAAATTTTTTTTGGCCACATTTTCTGTAAGAAAGGATTGATGGTAGACCCTGCGAAGATTGCAGTTATTGCAAACTTACCAACACCAAATTCAGTCAAGATGTTGTGATCTACATTAGTCCATACTATATATTACAGGAAATTTATAAAGGGTTATGCACAGATAACCGCAGCAATGGTGAAGCTGCTGAAGAAAGACTCACTGTTCATTTGGAACGCAGAATGCGAACAGGGTTTTGACACATTAAAAGAAAAGATGGTCGCAGTGCCTATTCTAGTCTTTCCAGACTAGACGAAGCCATTCTATGTCCATGTTGATGCATCATGTATTGCCCTGGGGATCATGTTAACTCAGCCATGAGAGGGAGGTATTGACCACCCTATTGCATTTTCTAGGAGAAAGCTTTCAACAGCAGAGAAGAACTATACTACTACTGAGAGGGAAGGCCTTGCGATGGTATATGCCCTACAGAAATTTGGACACTACTTGTTGGGATCGCACTTCCTTATATTTACTGACCATTCCGCGTTGAAATATTTGGTCAACAATCCATTGTTAGGGGGACGCATATGCCGATGGCTACTACTATTCCAGGAATATTACTTTGAAATTATTGTCAAGCCAGGTAGACTTAACTTGGGACCTAATCATCTAGCAAGGATCGAGTCAAGAGAGGAGCTGATGAATATTGAAGACAGTCTACCTGATGCGCAGTTATTTAGTATACAGGTTGCCGATGATTATTACAAGGATATCATTGACTTCCTAACCACAGGGCTGGCACCCCAGGAATTCTCGGTCCAGCAAAAAAAATAGTTAGTGGTTTGCGCCGTGGACTTCACTATAATTGTAGGACAGTTAGACAAACTTGGGCCAGATGAAGTCCTGCGCAGGTGCGTACTTGATCATGAGAAGCCATTAATTCTAGCCAACACACACTCAGGAATTGCAGGAGGTGACTATGCAGGAAGGGCTACTGCACAGAAGATATTGCGCACAGGTCTATGGTGGCCTACACTCCATAAAGATGCCAAAGAACATTGCAGGAACTGTCATGTCTGTCAGAGGATAGGAAAACCATCACGCCGAGATGAGATGCCATTGAATCCACAATTGACACTGCAGCCATTTGAAAAATGGGCAATAGAATTTGTGGGTCCTATAAACCCACCAGGAAAAAGAACGGGTGCAAGGTATATTATTACTGCTACGGATTACCTCACCAGATGGGCGGAAGCAAAACCAGTTAAGGACTGCAACGCAATTTATTTTTGAAGAAATACTCACCAGATTTGGGTGTCCGAAGATTTTGATGAGTGACCAAGGTACTCACTTTTTGAACAAGACGATTGAGGCGCTTACAAAGGAATTCCACATTCATCATCAGCGCAGTACTCCATATCATCCACAGGAGAATGGTACTGTAGAGGCTTTCAATAAAATATTGGAGAACACACTCACTAAGGTGTGCAATGTAAATAGATATGATTGGGACTTGCGCGTCTCATCTGTGCTATGGGCATACAGGACCACATGCAAGAAATTGACAGGACATACACCCTTTCATTTGGTTTATGGGCAGGAGGCTATAATTCCTATGGAATATATTGTCCCTAGTTTGAGAATCACTGCATTCACAGGGATGGTATATTGCAAAGCTCTAGAAGAAAGATTACTACACTTACTAGGCTTCGAGGAAGATCGCTTCATCGTAGGCTTCAACTAGCAACTTCGAAGGACTGCGAGAAAGAATGGCATGATCACCATATAAAGAACAAGTGTTTTCAGGTAGTTGATCTAGTCCTCCTGTATGATAGCAAATTCATGAAATTCCCTGGTAAATTTAAGATGCATTGGCTTGGCCCATATACTGTGATACATGTTACTAACACTGGTGCAGTCCAGTTAGCCAATTTAGCTGGTGATACCTTGCCAATTTTGATAAATGGAAGCAAGATAAAGCTATACCATAATAGCATTGCTTCACAGAACCCTGAATAACGAACAAAGGAAGGAAGTTCTAAGTGTCAAGTACAGTTGAAAGTGGACACTAGAAATGTAAAGCAGTCTGTACATGTATGATAAAAGGAAGAAGGTATGATAAAAGGAAGAAGGTATGATAAGAAGAATGATCTATGCACCGCGCAGCATCGGTTGAAGCTGCGCGGAGGAAAAAAAAACAGGAAATATATATATATATATATATATATATATATATATATATATATATGTATAGTGGAAGCTGCGTCGTTTGAAATTTTTGGCACTACGAAGTAGCCGCGCAGGGTTGCAGATGGCTTGCCGCGCAGTTCGGTGCAACACCCAGAGAAAAATAGCCGTTAGATGACCGTTGCAGCAACTGCTTCAGCATTTAAAGAGAAGATAGCCATTATGAGCACGCTGACAATAGAAAAGACTGAAGGATCTGCTCAAATTCGCCAATGGACACCACATTAATTGCTTATCTAGCCATTGAAGGGTGCGGGAGAGGGTCTGCTGCGCCTATAAATAATACCGTTGGGAGCCTCGCGGGCATTACCGAGCACTTAGAATTTTCTTGCGATTAACTTCTCTATGCTAGTAGCCATCTATATTATGTCTGCTTTAACCGCTACCTCATTAGTGAATGTTCGAACCTGCCTATAGAGAAGAATAAATGACCATTGAAGAAGCACTGAAGATCTTTCAGTACGGAGGGATTCAACAGTTAATGAAAACTCCAGTTAAGAAGGTCACCGTAGAACAAGGTGAAGGATCCCGCAGATCACCAAGAATTAATCCAATGATGCAGGAAAAAGCAAAAGATAAAGCAAAATTCATAACTGCACCTCGATCCAACATCATAAAGTTGGGCTCCTCGGCACAGAAATCACCAGTCTTTCAGATAGAACCCTTGAAGATGACACCCGAATATATCTCCCCACGGGCATTGAATGCCCATGTGTTTAAATTGTACAAGAATGCGAGATACAACATCCCGCTGTCACCTATGTCAAAGCATGTAAACGTTGCTAAGAATCTACTGGGAAAGATAGCAGATTGTAAATGGAAGGATTATGACCTCTTGGGAATGAAGAAAGATGAGCCAGATGTTCCCAAATACCCAGATTTTCAACCAGACCAGTATATGTGCTGGAAAAAGGATGCCAAGGGAATTCTGAACTTGGTAGCTGACAGTTGGTTAGCAATTATCATTCAATCAGGGCTACTGAACTTGCTGAGATTGCCACATTTTGACTGTTCTCTAGAACTTAATATCGTGGTTCACACACTCATGGAGCGAATCCACCAAGGCTATCTGTGGCTGGACAGGAACATTGATATTAACATTGATTTGATCCACCGCATCACTGGGCTAATCAAGCATGGTAAGGATCCAAAGCAATTCTTCCAGGGGAGGAGCAAAGAAAAAGAGGTTGTTGAGAAGATGAAGAAAACCCATTCGGTGGTAAAGGCGACAAGAGGTTTCCTGACAGAAGACATAGAGGACAGAGCAACAAGATTTGTAACGCAGTTGCTCGCAGGCAAGATACTCAAAAAAACTAGGCCTTTGGAGGTGCCTATGGGCGCAATACTCCTTGGTGCCGCAGTGGCCGAAGGCAACAGCTTTAATTGGTGTCAGTTTCTATTGAATGAGTTCCGTGAAGAACTCAACAACACATAGGTGAATGGCGGTCAGTTCCATTTCACCTGGCTCATCATCCTCATTTCTTTGTGTGGATGGAAGGAGCCGCGAGATTATGTGGGCGTCATTATGGACACCAAGGATCCTAGAGGGTTTAAGTTCGTCAACCTCTGGGAAAGCACAAATGCAGAGCGTCAACAGAAGTCTTTTACCAGTACTATATTCAACTGCGTGACGCAATCACGAAGACACCCCGCATTACAAAGTAGGTCACGACGAAGTATATCCGCATCATTGACTTTGAGGCGGATATGAAATGTATATTCATATCGCCGAAAGCACAAACGAGGAAACTGGAGTGGTTCCCAGGGAAGTACATCATGTATGACCAGGATATTGAGGACCTCATGAAAGATTGGCCAGTAAAGTTCCACGTAGAGGTTATGGACATAGAGACAGATTCAACAGAAGATGAGCCGATCCCGCTCTCATGCGCAATCATTGAAGAAACAGGGAAGAGAAAGGAAGCTGATACGTCGGAGAAGCCAAAATCAATAAAATGGGTGAAGGCCACGAAGATTCAATCGGAGGCAGTCCTCAATGATGATGACTATGAGATTATAGCCGAAACAGTCTCGGAGCAGATGAAGGAGCTTATGGCAGCTAAAGAAAAGAAGGACATGGCCATCCAGGATGACCTGCACAAGACGCGGCTTGCAATGCAAGGCCTAATGAAGAAAATGGACGATGTCCAGAAACACCTTATTTTGCCGCAGGAAGCAGGGGTTGAAAGGAGGTCGGTAGGGACCTCGCAGCAAGGAAGCCAATTGCTAGCAATAATGTTGCCGTTGAAGACTAGAATTGTCCATCTGGACTCATTGGCTATTGCGTTGCCAATGGAAGAACAAGTTGTCTTGGACAAAAAGGGAGTTGAGAGGGTAGAGCTCGACTTAGCCAAAATCCCTTTACCAGGATTGCACTTCATCCACACGCAGATCATTGAGGAGATGCATGAACGGATGGTTGAATCAATGAAGTTACAAGCAGAGCTCACCGCAGCGAACAGGCAAATTCAGCTGCAGGCAGAAATACAGCTACGCAACGAACTGGACCGCCGACAAAACTTGGAGACTACCATATCCAATGTGGCGAAGGATATCAAAGGCATAGAAATCCAGGATGATCCTGTAGACACAGTTCTTAGGATCAGAGATAAGGTGAGATCCTTGCATACGGAGATGCAGGATAAAGAGATTTATTATGAGGTCGATATTGCCACATTGAAGGATAAGCTCAATAAGCAGGTGCCATTAACTGAACAGCAAGTCAGAGAGAAAGCAGTGAGCACCGCCTCGAAAAGCATTACAAGTGAGATGGCTAAGTGCCAATCTCTCCTGGATAAGGTTTCATAGGCAATCACGACCCTTGAAGAGGATCAAGGGTTGCTGCAGGTCAAAACCGCGGTACAAGAAAAACAGACCACGCTGGACAAGTTGAACGCAGAGGTTAAAGCTCTGCCACCCAGAGAAAGGCTGCCGAGATACAAGGAGATATCCGGATTAAATAAAGAAGTACATGAGTTACGACAAAAAGAGACTGAGATGGACAATCAATCACAGTAGCTCTTGGATAATTCCATGGCTGTATCGCATCAGATTGAAGATAAGTTACATAATTGCGCGATAACCAGGAGTAGGTACAAGACCAAATTGGACAAGAAATAACTCCAACACTGCTTGAGACAATTAAACAGGTTGAGGAGGATACAAGAGAAGCAGTGGTGCAGTTGTGCGGTAAATATGACGAGTTTGCGGCCAAGTTTGTTCCACCAGTGGCGGCGCACAGTGAGACAGCTGAAACAATCAGTGCCTTGGGGACAAGCCACATGTAAGTGTTAGGGGCATGTTGGGCCCAGTTTGAGATAAAGTTTTGGAAGCACCTTTTTGAGACAAGCAGGGAAAGCTGAGCTAAGCGCAGCTCAGAAACACATTTTTGGCTAAGTATTGAGGATGCTGTAAAGTTGCACGCAGCATCCAACTTTTGACTAGACTACGGAGTTGCGTGTAGCATCAAAGTTTTGGTCGTGATGCAAAGACCAGTACTGCGCCGAAGCAGTGCTACGGAGTTAGGAGGCCATGTGGAGCCAGCAAAGTAGTGTGCTAGACAAGTATCAAGTATAGCTACCGGCTCGACCAGTAGCAGCCATTTTTGGAGAAGATATTTCAGGATTGTCGAGAGGTGGATGTAGGCAAAACAGAAAGGCGGCCACTCGTGGGTTGTTAAGGAAAGCGACGTTTGGCATGCTTAGAAGGTAAAACTGTTAGAGAGAAACAGTTCAGCAGAAGCAGCCTATAGGCATGCGTGCGACAGGAAGGCTGATAGCAACAGAATGAGGATGTGGAGATCTGCCATGATCAAGCAAACGCTACCAGGATCAAGCAAGCCGGTTTGGAAAACCAACGCAGTTTTGGAAACTCTTAGGGTTTTGGGTTTTAGGTCTTCGACATTGTACAGCCATGACCTTCGGGCATGATCTATTTAAGAAGACACTTTTGTATGGGATGGGGGTTGTTGGTTAGTTGATTGGGGATTAGAGTAATCCGGAGATAACCTTTTTGTATTGTAAAATCTCTCTGAACTGAGAATATTGTAAAGGCTCTGTAGCTGTGTGTGCAGAGACCTAGCCGAGAGAAAGGAAAGTCTACAGTTGAGTGCGCAGACTAAGAACGGTTTCCCCATCCCTTTTGAAATAAATATATTACCAACCATTCTTGTGGACGTAGCTTTCCATCCGAGGAAGTGAACCACTTTAAATCCTATGTTATGTGATGATGTTGATGAATGAATGACTGTCTATATTTTTTGTATATTGAATGCTTGAATGTTTCCTTGCATGCTGTAGTATGAGAACTTTGATATGCATTTACCAATAGGAGAAGTTTGGGAATGATATGCTAGGTTCCACGGAAGCAGATTAATGACAAACATTTCAATTCTATGTTAAGATCGTGATTCAGTCATTTAAGTTTAAATACTTTCTTAAACACAGTGAAGGAACGCAACACAGTTAGTCATGTCTATCATTTCAGTTCATGTTGTAATAATCCAAGTTCTAGAATAAATGCTAGGAAGATAACCCATAAGTTCCTGAATGAATGGATGAGTGATATTCATTTTAGTTTCTTAACATTTCCGAGATCTTCCACGTAGAGGATAAGTGTGGGTAATTCGCAGTTCCTGTAGAATATTCGCAGCAGTAAGAAACCCTTAGTGAATCCCACAGTGTTTCCTCCACCGCGTAGGACTGCTCGCAGTGTAGATCCTTCTACGTACAGCATCACTTTTCCCTGCAGCGCCATCCTTCTGTCCTGCGCTACGCAGCTTGTTCATATAAATAGTTCATCATTTATTGTGGAAACCTAATTCCACAGTACCCCATAAGATACACCTCGGGTGAGACCTCAACCTGCTCGCAAGTTGTTGCCGAAAGGGCCAGTGCGAAGGGGTTTTGTTGGTCAAAGGGAGAACCACAAAGAACTTGGGTCTAATTAAAAACCTTTGGGTCAATTTAAGCCAACAGGATGATCCTGCGATGATGATGTGCATCAGGATGATGCACTGTATGATGATGATCAGTATGATCATGAGAATCAGGATGGTGCTTTGTGCGAGGATGACCAGGTTGATCTTGAGTATCAGGATGGTACTCTGTGGCCATGGACAGGTTGTGTAAGGGTAGCATGTAAAATGTCCTGGAGATCTAGACAGGTTGCTCTAGTCACGTAAAAGGCCTCAGATGCTCTTTAGAAATCTTGTTGGGAAAGACACTCTTTTAAGGTTTTGCTAGACCAAATGTATTACGTCCCGGAGATCCGGATGTGTTGCGCTAGTCACATAAAAGTCCTCGGATTATCTTTAGAGATTTTTCTGGGCAAGACACTCTTTTAAGGTTTTGTGGGGACCACATGTAATACGTCCTGGAGATCCATATAGGTTGTGCTGGTCATGTAAAAGGCATCAGATGCTCTTTAGAGATCTTGTTGGGTAAGACAATCTTTTAAGGTTTTGTGGAGATCACATGTAATCAATCCTGGAGATTCGGACAGGTTGTGCTAGTCACGTAAAAGGCCTCAGATGCTCTTTAGAGATCTTGTTGGGAAAGACACTCTTTTAAGGTTTTGTGAAGGTCACATGTAAAATATCTTGGGAGATCCGATAGGTTGAGCTGTGTGCTCATGAAAATCCTGGGATGCTCTTTTGAGGTTTTGTTGACGCACGTAATTAGTCATGAGGATTCCACAAGATGGCCATCTCGCAGAGATGATGAATACCTATAGGAGGCTAGGCCTACAACTAGCATGAAAAAGGGTTTGCTCTGTAGAACTTCCTATGATGAGAAGAATTGAGAGATAGCCTAGTGATCGAGATTACAAGTGCAGCAGCAGTGACCATGATGCTCCGTGATCCCGTGACGATGATCCAACTCCAGAATTGAAGACTTGTGGCAATATTTTTTGATGACCTGTGTCTACAGAATACCTTCCTAGTTAAGAGGGAGTGTTGATGTATTTGTAACTTCGGAATATATTCTTCTATGTATTACACTTGTACTTTATTATATTCATGATGGAGATGTATTATTCCTCCAATCATAAGTGTCATCATTTGTACTTGTAAGTATCACAACTTATATTTCATGGGTTATTAGACCACTAGTGTGGGGTCATCCCTGCTTGTGTCATGTGAGTGGGTTATTAGACTTCCTTAGGAAGTTGACCCAACTAGAGTTAAAGGCAGGTTAAGTTGTGTATAAATAGAGAGTGAGTGTGTCTCATTCTATTCATTCACTCAGTCATCCAACTTGCATTAGTTGAGAGAGGAGAGTGCACAAGTGGAGGAGGAGTTGCTGCTGGAGTCATCTATCTTTTGGGTTTGATCATTGTGATCTTTGTATTGGGGCTTATTCTATCTCCGAGGAAGTTGCAGGGTTTTTCACCTTCTTGTTTTTCCATGAGGAAACTTTGTGTCTCTTGTGTTTATGATTGTTATGCTATGCTTGTTATTCTCTTAGTAGGATCCTAGATAATGTTTGAATGCAATTATCGAAAAATTAATAGAAATGACGCCAAGTTTACCTTCTATGGACTCGTTAAAATTTAACATTGAAGGGCTTTCCATGGGACGAACCCCTCCTATCCTAGGTTCGTAAAACGTTTGGGATTGGACTCATCCATGGGATAAGCTATACTGAGCATCTATTTACCCTCCTCAAGCTCGTTAAAAAACAAAAGAGGAACTCATCAATCATGATGGGGAAAAGAAAATATTTTGTGTTACACTTTATTTTATGGAAGTGCATAGTCGCTCTTGAACATGGCACTCATTTTGATTTACATTCAGTACTTGGGTAATATGTTTGTCTTCAAGTCCTACTGATTTCATGAGTCTTGTCATTCCTTTGGTCCATCCAAAGAATGCTTCCATAATCAGTTGCATTGGGGGTTGGTATCATTCTCATTGTGTCAATACTTCCAAGTCGTGCCATGCCCATGTTCAAGAGATTTTTGTTACTCATCATCTGCAGTCAATACACCTTCCATCATGCTGGTCTACCTTGAGTCAGTCTTGTATATTACTCTACCATCCGATCTACTCCAAACATATTATCACGTCCCCTTCCATCATTCTGATGCAAGGAAGGAAACATGAAGCAAACTTACCGGGATTATTTGACAATCTTAGCCCCATACATTACTCATAAATTCATAACAATTAAAATCTTCTGTGTGCAGACTCATACTCAATATAAACACAGCAGAAATAAACATATTTGCAAGCACACAAATAGTAATGAATCCTCATATCTAACATAGGCATATGATGGTTCATCCTGTAGAGAATCATTCTCATTCCAATGCTATGCACAGACTTCATGTTGATTTCATTAAGACAATAATTTCGTTTCACTAAAATGGGCAATTAACATTCAGAATTGACACACTGCAAAACACATAATGCATATAATGTAAATCACAGAGAACACTTATCTTGAAGATGAAGTTGTCCAAACAACTGGCTATGTGAGAGCAACGTTCCACCCAACCATAGATCTCTATTCAGCTTGTATTCTTTCAACTGAAATATCACCCCCAAGTTGGGTTGTGTATCCACTAAGGAGGAACTAAACATGCTCACTCACAGCCATGGTTTCACTCAACATTTATGCTAAGCCAACTCACAGTTGGGTTTATCAAGCATACAACAGACAAAGGAGGGAAATGCTAATCCAGTGAGCTCATCCACAGAGCTACAGACATCTCAAAGGAATTCAACAGTCAAGGCACCCACATTACCTATCACACCCAACACAAGGAAGGTCCCCTTCTCTGTTGCACAGTCCCTCAGGAATCTCTTTCCTCCAGTTCTCTTCAGGATGAGTATAGAAAGTTTCGGCTGCTAATTATTCGGATTCTAGCCTTCACTGGGTTTATCTAGCAAACCCAACCTTTGCTTAGTCATTCACCATTGTATTTCTCACAATTCTGTTCATCAAATAACTCAATCCCGTCACTGGTTTTCTGGGATATAAAAACTGGGTTTTTCAATGGATTTCAGGGTATCTAATACTCTTAAATTCACCCCAAGGTTCATATATATGGATCCTCCATTGTATTTCACTGTCAAATACCAATTATGGGCATTTTTGGCACTTCAAAACGTGGGTTCTTTCAAAGTTGCGATTTCTGGTTTTTGCTCACTGCTGGGAATTCGGTTTTGGATGGAACTAATGCTGGCCTTTTCAACAATGGAATGGGAATGAGGAAGAAGCAACCCCCATGAGGTAGAGTGACTTGTGGTACAATAAAATAGATCCCATACTCTGCCATACGAATTTCTGCGCTGCCCATGCTCCATTGAAGCCATGGACTGAAATCTTCAACTACTTCCTTACAACAGAAATAAATGTCATCAAGGAAAGTCAAATGGGTTCTCACAATGACATTTGGAAGCATATAGTTCATCCCCAAAGCCCCCTAACCACTCCATAGTGGATGCACATGGCCCCTTCTCATTCGTTGCTCCCATAGCCAATTTTTGGTATTTTATTGCAATATTAAATATTTACATCAATTTACAATATCCCATGGCTTAATAGCACATGGGTAACAAAATATCAAATGCTTGTCTATTCTAAATAAAATACAAACATACACTAGCGGGGCCTTGGCCTTGAGCTCCACGCTTGGGAAACATACATCGCATGTATACAATTTTTACACAAAAGCCAATAAATCACAAGGGTCAAAATTGGGGTATTACACATATGTTATTGAGTTTCGTGTCAATGATGGAGGATTCATCATGGCCCTCCTTCGACAGATTCATCCTTGTCGACTTCAACATGTCATCCAAGGGTTGAATCTAGAAACCAATCAAGTACCTTGGGCTTGCATGCCTTAATGGAAGGTTACCTCGATTTTAACATGAGTTTATATCATTGACTCTTGATTGAAATATTTCATTGATCATTCGACCTCAACTCATTGATTCACGCTCAGTGAGGTGTACTATGATACCTTGGGGATCATTGACATCAATGGTGATTTTCCTCACACTTGTTAATAGTATACATCAATGACCGGTAATCAAGTGGTTTATACCATGTTTGACTCCAAGACATTGTAATCACATGGGTAGATTCGCATCATTGTGAGTTTGGATTGAAGACCCTTGGGAAAATCATATCTTAACCAGGTTGCGATGGAGATTGTTGGAGTCATATTACACGAATCAACTTTGTATTGGTCGTGGCTGTGTTATCATCTCATCATGGGTATACGATTGTGTTTAGTAGCTATTATTGTGTTCAATCAGTCCCTACTACCATGGATCTATATTGTACTGATCAACAGCCATGTTGAGAGTCATGTGAGATTTGGATCTCAGAGTCAGTTGTACTGCAATAGCATCTTCCAGCCAACAAGTCCTTGCCATCCATCTTTCAAATAATTTCACCTGTCTTGTTCTACCAGCTTCATGCTTTGGGGGGCATTCTGTTACACCTAAATCTTATCATCATGAGACCTATCCCAACTCAGTTCCTTGATCCCTGAAGTCTCCCTGATCAGAAATTCAACTAGAGCAGTTGTTGACCTTTTCCCAAAAGTTCTAGTTGGGCCAGCGCAGATTGCCTTCTAGCAAGGAGTGCCATACTAGGTCAGGCACAGATTTCCATCTGGCAGATTGCACCGATGGCTCAGGTTTCCTTTGTGCAACCTGCGCTTTCCCTCTCAGGCGCAATTTTCCTTCATACAACATGCGCCGATGTTGGTTAAAATGGATAAAGGTGACCTTTGAGCGAATTATCGAAGGTAGATGAGGTGGACCTATATCCCTAACTTGTAGGTGATCTGTCCTATGGTTCCCTAACCTCAAGGGATGATCCCTTAATCCTCTCCTGATAATATTCAACCTACTTTATCCACTTGGTCTTATAAATATAAATCTCCTCTCCATTTCAGGGAGGGGAGTTTATAGCACTTACATGCTGGTGGAATTAGCCTAGGTGATCCCTGTCCATCTCTTGGGATACATACATTTCCTTTGGAGGCATTGGCTTGACTTGTTGGAGGAAGATTGCAATGTTAAGGCTTGGGTTGTAATCATCACTCTTCTATGTATTTCCCACTTGTTTACATTAATATAATCTCTTTCCATAAATGTCTTTACCTTAATGATATTTAGAGCTCACTTCCTTAACTGTTTGCTTAGATCAATTAGTGTTTAGATGTGCTTTTACTGCTCGTTTTTCTCTATGTGCTTTGACATGTTTTGCAGCTATGGATCTGATGACCACAAAGCTTGGAGAAATAAAGAGGAGAAGGATTCATGAATCTGAAGGTAATACATCTATCTACCTTGATCTCTAATTTATCTAGGAAAGTAGTTTTATATTATATCTCCATTTTTTCTAGATCCACCTGGACTATAGAGATCATGCTCGCGTCCGCTCGAGTAGATTGTCCAAAAAAAAAGGCCACGATTTGGGGGCCCATAGAGGTTTTTTCCCCCCTTTGAAATCCCATATACCTATTGGGATGTTGTTTTATACTCACTATGGTCTTTTTCCTTTCCCACAACTCATTTTTGGGTGTGCCACAAATTGGGAGAATCCATGGGAACCCTGTTTTTGTAAATCCCATAGTAAAAATGTTTATCCATGCCCAATAACTGTGCTTGATATGGATTGAGCTTGAGTGCAAGCATCCAAAAAGAGAAGAGGGTTCATAATTGGCTTGATAAACCCAAATATGGATTGGCTTGGCTTAGATGAGGTGTTCATCTTGTTGTGCATCAGTTATGGGTTCCCATTCCTTGTATAAATCATGCCCAGATCGGGGGTGACAATTGTGCTGAGAGATTGATGAGAACAGCTGGCCTATGGCTGGATGGAACGTTGTAGTTGTGTATCTAGTTGCTCGAGACAACGTTGTTTCAAGATAAGTATTATCTTGTATTTCATTATGTAATGTTTTTATTTTATGGACATTATCAATATGTTGGAAATTGCATGATATATGTGTGTGTAGAATAATTTCACTTCTGCCGTGTTTAATTGATTTACACATATGCACAAATGTGTGTTTTTATTTGTATGAATATGATGAATGGGGCTGAGTTTTGTAAAATCCCATAATTGTAGTCATGTTCCCTTCCTCGCATTGGATCGATGGGAGGGGACGTGACATGGAACAATGTCATGTAAATATTTTTAACATGATAGTAAATTATTATTTATTTTTTAATCAATAAGCAATTGTATTAAGAAATTTCATAATATACTTGACCATAGGCTCTAGGATGGGGGGGGGATTCCCACAAAATATAGCATTAGGATCCACTATCCCATTACAAAGCGAATATACTTTCTATAGTTTCGACAACAATATTAATGCACATATTCTTGAGAAAAATGTGCAAGAACCATTGGAAGGTATGATCACTTCTAAAATTTATATGTCCTATATAAGTATTTTAATATTTCCTATTAATAAATTCATATTGTAATTGTCTCAAGAGGGGTATTGGTTTGTTTTTCCATAAAATTTTCAACAGGAACCATCACAACAACATCATGGTTTGGAGTAGGAACCACCACAACAAGAACATGGTTTAGAAGGGGTGGATGAATCTACCCAATCTAGTATTGCAATAAATGTGAAAAGAAAGGGCAGAGGACCAACAAAATGTCTCTTTGGAAACATTGTAGATGGAACTACATTGCCTGAAATTCAATTGAATGAGAAAAGTCATCCTATTGCTCAACATTCAGATAAATTCTCCTCATTTTTAGGTGTTCTTGCAAGGGAAATTCTAGGCATCAAGCACATGGAATGGAAGCAAGTTCCTGAAGTGAAAAATAAATACATGTGGACTGCAATCAATGTGAGCATCAACCTATTCTAAAATTTATTGGTGCATGTTGAGAATATGTGTAATAGGTTTAATTTCAAATACCACTTTTTATCTAATAATGGATTGTTTATCTATTGTATCATACCTATCAAATATATCCATCAGCAGAGCAATGGTATCATAAAGCAATTTCTCATCACTTGAGAACCTATAGATATAATTTGTATAAGAAATACTATTTGAAATACCAAACAGATGAGGAGAGGATTGCAAATGTTCCTATTGGAGTAAATAAAACTGATTGCATTGAATTTGTTAGAATACGATTTGACCCTCAATTAAATGTAAAAATGAAAGAAAAATTTGCATGTTATCATCATTGATTTTGAATCGTTGCATACAATCAACTTTAATTTGAGCATCCATTTTTTTATTGCGTTGCAAGAGAAGGAAAAATAAAATAAGGAAAATAGGGTATTAGAACAAGAGACCCACACTTATGGCCATAGAGGTTACTTTAGGGTTGAAGATTACCAATTCGTAAGTTGTAACCAATTCTATTATTTGTTCACAATTAAAAACTTTAAATATACTTAACTAGATTGTTGTATTTGATGATACTAGAATCAATCTCGTGGTCCCAATGATAAGCCTATAACTAGGGATGATGTGTGGATGAAATTCCATATAAGGAAAGATGGCACTCCAATGTCATCATTCATTGTGTAGAAAATAGTAAGTTCCAAAACTATTCTTGTATCATTTGTGCTTGTTTTTTAGATTTAATGATGTTTCATATATGATTTTGTTGAAACATTGACATTGCTAGAATCAAATTGAATCAGCACAAAATCAGTCAGTGTATTTTGTATATGCAACAAAGAAAGATGCCCTTGCTATAGTTTTGGGGCTTAAGTGATAATAACTTCAAGTGTAGGATTAGATCTACATTAAACATGCTATATTAATATGAAATGGTGAGTTTCAATGTCAGTTATGAAACAATTAACTAACATTCCTTAGCATATTATCCATTTTTGAATTCAAACTAAACTTGATAAGAAAAACTCAAACTCTTAAATCGAAGGAAAATTGAATCATTTCATATTAAGCTAAAGAAGAAGATACATACTTGCAATCTAGCTTGATGTGCATCATTTCTCCTTTGCCATGGGATTTCTTTTATCCACCCTTTCCTTTGATGAAGATGCCAAGCTTTCCAATCCTCCAAATCTCTCCAACATGCCTTTGCTCTTCATTTTTCCTCCCTTTACCATGCCCCAAATGCCTTTGTTTTATAGCATTGGGAAATGGGTTCTCAAGTTTCTATTTTCAATGTGGGATAATCCCTTTTCATGATTTTTGATTATTTTCTCTCAAAAACCCACTTTCCATAGTATTTTTAGGATTTTGTCACAACTTTAGCATATTTAAGTACAATTAATGCACTTTTGTGCATTTCTTCTCACTATTTGATTGGTGGAGCTTAGATTTGAGCCTTCAATTGAGCAGTTCAATCATTGAATCTTGTCTCTTTACGATCATTCTTTCTTCACTCAATCCTTCCAGCTATGGAACTAGTGATTAGATCAGAGAGGATTGTTCTCTTTTGTACTTGTATTTTGTCTTCATGTTGCAGGCACATAGTATAAATATGCTTCTACCTTCACTTTGTTAATGGTGTTAATTTGATTGTTAACAGATGCCCCCTAATGTGTAAGGTCCATAGCATAGTTAAGTGTTGAAATACATTATTTTTTAGACTGATACTCTTCATATTGATACTCTTTATCGATCAAAGCAAGGATGAAGAAAGGATAAGCTCACTGGCGCAAGATTCAGGGAAACACCTGTAAGTCAAACATAGCAATTTCTCAAATATATAATATCTTCCTGAGGCGGACATACCCATGCTCAACAGTAGACAAGAATGGCCAGAAACAATACATAGTGGATCCGTGTCAAAAGTAAATTTTTCAGAAGTGTAAACATGCACTTCGATGAGTGCGAGAACAAGGCCTTCATCGAACTTTTGATATGGTAGTTTAATATTGTGCAACTCGGGCAGTGCATCGATGAGTGATACAACTAATTTTCCCAATGTATTCAATACAAACTGACGATAGTACAAGTTTATATCATGTGAATAAATGAACTGATGCCGAGCATAATAAAACACCATCTGATTACCGGTCATTGATGTATATCATTAACGGATGCGAAGAGACCCACCGATAATGATGATCGACTCTAAGGTACTGAGTACAAACTAGCAAGTGTGAATAGATGTTCTGAAGTCGAACACTTCTAGAATCAAATAATCAAGGGTCATTGATGTATACTTTCTGTCATTTGCAAGGAAACCTGCCACTAATATCTGCAAGATCCAAGTTACTCCTGGGTTTCTAGATCCATTTTCTAGATGATGAATTGGTTTTGATAGGAATAGATCCATCGAAAGGAGGGAATTAATGCATCCCACATCAACTGATACGAAACAAATATCAATAGTTTGATATAATTTGGTAGAGCTGTGAGATCCAACACTGTATACTGAGACAAGGAAGGCTGACATGACTGGTTAGGAATATTTGAGTAATGGCCAACTCTATTTGAACTTACCTTGAACACAACAAAAAATGGACACTTGGAAACATAGGACTTTGAGGAACCGACCTTAATGAAATCCTCCAATGACAGATGCATTAACGAAAGCTCCATTGGAGATGAGAAGGACAACCCATCGGTGGATATTTGTGCAAAATAATGGTATGGTTTCCTAAGGAAAATGTATGTGGTTTACTGACAGTGGATACCAAATTATGTACCGTGTTCAAGGGCGACAAGGATTCAATGATTCAATTCTCTCCCATTTTTGGATTTTTATGTTTTCCAATTTTTAACCTTTTTCATTTATTAGCTTGAAAAAAGAATAAATCATACCATGATACATTAAAGGCAACGAGTGTCTCAAGAGCATGCACATATATTTCAAGGGCATGGTGCAGGAGCTAGTTATGTATGCTCTTATGGGTGTTTCCTCCATGGGTATGGGTTAAATATACATAAGCAATGGTTTATAGGCATCATGTAACAAAAAGTGACTGCAAAGGAAAATACACAACATAGGAAATAAGCAACGAAGTAGTTTGCATGGATGTTCAAGTGGATATTTTAACACATGCTTATGTAAAATGACAAAAACTTGGGAGCCCATCAGGATATGGCCAGAAATGTATGAAATAGAAATATGTGGTCTCAGACTCCAAGTCATGATGGGACTAATACGGTTCCTGGGCCTATGAGAATAACTTAGCATGGGCACAAAAATGGAAATGGGTTGCTGACTAGGGTGTCCCAAGTTCGGTAGGCTCTTTTTTCGGGATGGTGGAAAATACAGATATGAAGGGTTGACCCACCATTTTCCAATAGGTTTGACCCTATGGAAAGTTTGGGTTGCAAAAGGTTTAAATTCATATTCACAAAGGGATAGCCTAAACCTATATGCAAGCTTCCAAAAATACCTGATCAGATCGAAGAACATGCAAATCATGCTCCTATACTTGGGTATATTTAGTCCAATTATGCTCACAGTGGCCCCACAAAATATGTCCTTAGGTGGGTGCAGCCAAATGTTCACAACTTTAGGGATATATTCATCTGATGATAAAATGTAATCCAAGAAATCATGTGAGATGGGAGATCTCACAGCCCCAATGGGCCAAGTAATTGAATCATGTTCCTCCATCAATGGAAGATTTTGATCTGGATCTGCCAAAGCTATTTGATTAGCTTGGTATGAAACTTATACAACATATAGGTGTGATCCAAATGCTTTCCAGCATTTAAATGACATTACACAAGTTGAGGTCCCTTCATCTACTATGGTTCAAAAAATGTTCTTACCATGAGTCATTACTTTAATATGAAAAGCAACTTTGGAATGGATTCTACATATTGAATGGTCTATGTTTGATGTGATCGATGTCGCATTGGATGGATCAACAACACCAATTTTAGACGATAGTTCTTTTCTTTGCACAATATGACATTGCAATACCTCCAAGGCTGACATGGAACATGGCACTTGTTAGAAAACTAGGATCGCAGAGAAATAACATTAAACAAGATGCAAATACAAATTACACAAACACATTACAAGAGAGACATCGGTATAACGTGGTTCACCCAAAATGGGCTATTTCCACATACAAATTGCCAGTCCTTATTATTATACCATCCAGCAAATGAAGGGATACAGCCCGCAACACATCCGTTGCAAGTTCCTCTTCACTCTCTCTCAGTCTCTCTACACGATCTCATAGATATTTACAATTCTACAATACAATACATATTCGTATTACAATGTCTTCCTTTTATAGAGGAAATACCATGGGAAAATACCAAGGGTTACCCAAAACCGTGGGCCCGTAATCTGTTGGCCAAAAAAAAACCCGTAACAAAAATTTATTTCGAGGGCGCTGCCTCGAACCCCCGTTGCACGTGCCGAGATAATAACCAAACTTGGGATACAAACATGGTTGAATCAACATCATCTATGAGACTAGAAGATCAGGCTTCACAACCAACAACACTTGAGATAGGTCCTCAAGAACATTACAGTTTTGAGCATCTCGCGTGTTAGTATTATGCTTTGTTCTATGTAGAACACCTTCTGGGGGGTGTGGTACTAATTCTATGGATGGTTTCTCAGTGGAGAGAGAACCACTTGGTTTTGATACCGATTGATCCAATGTACTAGGAGGGACATAATAAGAATTGAGTCTTGTTTGAATTTTCACATCATGATCACACATGAATACATTTGCATTGGGATCATTTCCCCCTTGCAGGGGGGTTGACTGGTTGCCCCATGGTGGGGGTACCGGTGTCCAAATAGTGGGTTGTTGTTTCCCACCACATTGAGTCATATTCGGTGCATCTCTTTTCCTAGAGTTAGCATTTCTCTTATTCTTGTAGTTCTTCTTATTTCCTCTAAGGTCTATGGATTGGACTATAGGGATTTCAGAATTCTGGGAAGGATTAGCACTTTGCTTACCCTTATACTTCTTATTTCCTCTAAGTTCTATGCATGAGACTAAAAGGATTTTATAAGTGTTGGAAGGATTAGCAAGTTGTTGCGTTTCTTGGACAACTGTGGGTTGCGGAGTCTGAATAGAAACTTGTCCTGAATATTGGGTAATCTGTTCAAGTTGGTTGACAGAATCCATCATACCATTGGCATGAGGTACATGTGGTGGCCTAGCTAGATTACTTCCTATAACCTGACCACTCCATTGCGGAATGGGGTTTATGGTTGTATTCCCCCCTTGTAGGGTTAGGCCTCAAAAAGATTGGTTACTTTCTAGAACCTTACCACTCCATTGATGTGGTCCTTGGGTGTGATAATATTTCCAAGGTGGGTTTTCCCTTTTTGGAGAATGACCCCAAGAATATTGGGTACTTCCTGGAACATGACCAATGGGTGGATTGTCTCCTTGCGGAGGTGGGGCCCAAGAATATTGGTTACTTCCTATATCCAAACCACACCATGGCGGTTGAACTTGGTATTGAATATCATTCCAAGCTTGAATTCCTCCTTGTGGAGGTGGCATCCAAAAGGATTGGTTATTTACTGAATGTTGTCCATTCCATGGTGGAACGGGATGGATGGATGGATTTCCCCCTTGCGGAGGTAGGCCCCAAAAAGATTGGTTACTTTATGGAATTTGACCAAACCATTGATTGTTTCCTTAGTTTTGATAAGCGTTCCAAAGTTGATTCCCTCCTTGTGGAGGTAGGCCCCAAGAAGATTGGATACTCCCTGAAACCTTCCCACTCCATTATAGAATGGGGTTGATAGGTGGATTTCCCCTAAACATTGTGCTAGGATAATTCATAGGATAAACCCCTAGGGAATTTCCACTAATCTGAGGAGCATAACCCCAATTGGCATAAATGTTCTATGGTTCATTGCTACCACCAAGAATATTACCATTCCATGGTGAAGGGTTACCCCCATAAGTAGAATTTGGACAACTGTTAGGAATACCAAGAGGATTTTGGTTTCCTCCTTGTGTTTTTTTACCTTAAGTAGCTGAACCATATGGAAAACCAATGTTTGGTAAGGCACACCCCTCAGTAGGGATTCCTACAGACGAAGTGGATGTACTTCCGGGATTGGAGCCTGAAACTGTACCAACTGGAACTGAAGTGTTGGTTGAACTTGTGCTAATAATAGGTATTCTAAGTGTTGGGATTGATGTAGAGGCCAAATTGGAAGTATTTCTACCTCCAACAACTGTTTGATGTTGCGACGATGTAGTCCCTTGTGCTCCTGATGAAGCCATAAGGTCACTTGTTGAATTTTGCATGTCATTCAAACTTTCAAAAAGAGCTTTGATATCACCTAGTGACTCAGAGATAGTAAGTATAACTGGTTCTGAAATACTCATAAAAGGTGGAATTACATGAGCATTTGTGTGATTTTTCAATGTTTCAATTTCAACTAGAGTAAGATAATAAACTATGATTGTATTTAGTTCATGATGTGACAATGAATTCTCAGTGTTTATTTGATGTTGTTCTTCTCGAGTAATATTAATTGATTTTAAAATTAGTTCTATTTCCAAGTCACTAGGATGTGGTTTTTGTATCTATCTCTGCAATGTAGTAGGGCCTTTAATTTCTAGTGACTCACCTCGTTGCCACCGTGACTGGAGGATCGAGAGAGTAGCCACTTCTAAGAACTTGATAAAAGGATGTGCTTAAAATGATATTCTTAATAAAAAATTAGAATCAAACAATCCTAAGGCAGTCTAGACTCAACACAAATAAAAAGTGTCAACATAGTAAAAGTCCTATAGATCCAAGAAAGCACACTACTTTTCCAAAGAACCGAAGGTATGAGAATCAGTTACAATAAAATTTAATCACTAGGGGTGCAAGTGTTGGTTCCTGGCCAATCACCCTCCCAAGGAGTAAAAGTTATAAATTCTGTGTCAGGTACTGTAAGTGTCCCCCAATCACAATAACCTCTGTGATATCCTAGGAATAGAAACTAAGGTTACCACTTCACAATGGACGGTCAGGTAGAACAGTTGTAAGTCGAGGACAACTCTCATAACCAAGTATTCTAGAAATGTGATGTCACCCCGAGGACTTGTCACTTCACATAGAATTCCGTGATGAGCTTATGTCCCACTAAAAAATGAAGAGGGGGGGAACCACCCTTACTTATCCATATTGACCTCGTTCTTGACGCATGTGTTAGATTCACTTTCCCGACAAGCGGTTTTTGCTACTAATGGATTTAAACTCTTAGTAATCAATGCTAGTTTCAAAAATTTTGTAGCCTAGGAGTGTTAACTCTCCAAACCTAATCCAGGGCACTAAACTATTCTTGTTGGTGATATGAAAATCAAATGTTGGTCAATTTTAGATTAAGCACCAATTTTTAATGGTAGTTTGCTTAGTTTCAGGAATGGTGGTGTGTTGACTCAAAACAAATGAACCAAAAAATGCAATATGATCACTATGCTACCTTTCAATTCAATGAATGTTCTAAACTAATCAAAGGTTAGAGGTTCATGTGTGTCTTTCAAACATGTACAATGTGTTGGTATATTTTGTTTTTTTATGAACAATTTTGCTGAAATATGGATAATAATTGATTTGAAAATCAATGTAAACCAAACAGATATCTCATTGAAAATGAATCTACTTCTATTACATAGGGGATCTTTGTTTCTTGATTGCAGTGCCACCCGAAAGTGCAAGAAAAGAGGATACAAAGAGCCCTTTGAAATGCTTACGAAATAAATTATTTACACTTGAGATCTACTTTCTCATTTGCAGGGCCACCTGAAAGTGCAAGCAAAGAGGATACAATAGCTCGAGAAGTATATGCAAAAATTGAAATATATTCTATCACACTTGAGATCCACTTTCTGGTTCACACGATTGCAGGAAGGACCAAGTGAAGAGGATACAGTGTCTCGAAAGAACAATGCTTGAAAAATAAAATCCTATACTATTACACTTGATATCCACTTTCTCATTTGCAGGGACACCCGAAAGTGCAAGAAAAGAGGATAAAGTGGCTCAGACATAACTTATCACAAGTAAATCTAATTGTGCATAAACATAATGAAAATACTGTAAATCCAATACAAAATTGAACTAATTAAAGTTTGTATTTAGTTTTGGAGGGAAACATAATGTTCAATTCTTTGTTTTTCAATGCAAATATATTTGGAAAATGTGTTTAAATGATCTTTCTTGGTCACCCTGTGTGCTAATAAATTACAGCTAACACACAAGATGCTCAATATAAATTGTCAACCCAGGTAGGTCTTTTTATTTCAAAGGAAGTTAGCACAATCTATGCATAAACACTCAAGTAGCTGATTGAATGAATGGAGATAAATTATCCTACCTATCTTCTCAGTCAAACTCATCTCATCGATAAAACTAATCTAATTTATCCATATAAGAATTCAAAGTACAATTACCTTCCTACAAATATCAATCCAACAGTTACTGATCTATGAGAAAATAAACTAGACTTACTTTTGCAAGAAATTAAATCCTGAAAATATCAAACTACAGTATTCAATCACAACCTATCTAATTCAACTAGCAACTATTGTCATTCAATCATAACATATCTAATATGTTGGGCCTAGTGCAAGCAAGTATTTTTTTGTGTAACACAATTTTGGAGCTGGAAAGCTATAGCGCGGCTTAGATGAAGACAGTTTTGGGTAGATGCGAAGTTGAGCGCAGTGCAGTATTGACAGGATATGAACCACATGGCTAAGTGCCAGCTCTGCTAAGTGCTAGCACTGCACAGTGCTAGCTCTGCTAATTTCTAGCACCACACAGTGCCAGTAGGGAACCTATTTTGGGTAAAGAATGTAAGGACAGGTTGAGCAGCGAAAGCGACCTGTTTGGGAAAGAAAATCCAGGATTCTCGGGAATGGGTATGGAGAAGCGTGAAGGAGGATGAAAGCGACCTATCAAGAAGTGCTGAAAAATAGTTGGAAGCTAAGACACGAAGCTGACAGCGATAGGAAGGCCAAAGGGGCAGAAAGCGACACGCTATGATGCAGTATAACTGTTTTGTGAAGACTACGGATGTCAGAAGGGCGTGCGAGCTGTGAGTGGTCTAGCATAATGGCCAGAAGTGTGTGGAGCAGTTTTCAACTGTGACAGGTCAAGTCGGCGAACTGCACCATTTTCTAACCTTAGGGTTTTTTCCTATGCATTGTAACAGATGTGACTTACGGGCATAATCTCTATATAAAGGGAAATTTTGTAAGAGAAAGGGTTAATCTCCGATCGTGAATAGTTTATTAGTGTTGAATCTAGATCATTGTTGTGAGACGATTGTAAAAAGGCTCTACAAGCTATGTGCACAGAGACCTACCGAGAGAGAAGAGAGTTTGCAACTGAGTGCACAGACTAGAACTGTTGTACCCTTCCCATAAATAATATAACAACAGTTCATGTGGACGTAGCTCCCATCCTATGGGTGAACCACGTTAAATTCTGTGTTATGTGATTGATTATGCATTTATATCTATGTATTTGCTTATGTGAATGGTTAAGGTCTTGTTTATGAATGCATGTGTTCTTGATTTTATATGTATTCTCCATAAGGATAGAAGACGGGGATAATATGTTAAGTAACAACATGTGTAAATGAATGCCGAATGCACCAGTATGTTAAGTTAGATGAATGCATAAGGTAATCGGGTAAACACTTAGACAACGAAGTCTGTATAGTGCGATTCCCTGAGCGCAGCACCGGAAGTGCGCAGTTACATTGTTGTTGTTATAGTGTATAAGTTAGCAAGGCTTGCAATTCATTATGTTGTTGAATGCATAACTTACACTAGGTAAAATCCATTAAAGTGGTTAAGTATTGAAGAGGAAGCACAGTCTCTGTGGTGTTGTCCTATTGTCAAAGAACCATCCTGAGCCGTGCAGTCCTTGGATGCACCATTGTGTAAGCATTACCCATGAAGGAGTGAACTTCGCGCAGTACCCAGTTCATAGCGCGAGTCCTATGCGCACTTCTCACTAATCTGTTAAACGCTCATTACCTAGTTGTGGAAAACTGATTCCGCAACTGCCCCATTATCTTCGACTCAGGTGAGACTTCAGTCTGCCCGCAGACTGTTGGCAAAAGGGCCGGTGAAAAGGGGGTTTTGTTGGTTACCTGAACCACGCAGAACCTGGATCTTTCTAGAAAACCTCCAGAATAGTATAAGCAGCCAACAAATGGTTCTGTTGCCGCACTTGAACTGGTGATGAGTACCAAAAATTTGCATCTAGACAAGAAAGAAATATGGAACTACATGATAGAGATAGGGTATTTCTGAACCAACACCATGAATTACAAGCAAATTACAAACAATTTAAGGAAGCAAGTGCAAAGAGGTCTAAGGCACTTGAAAGCGAACATGAGCAATGAAGAAGAATAGAGCACACTGTCGCTTTCGTCTGCGCAGAGATACCAAAATGCGACGAGTAGCCAGAGCTCGCGGACAGTATAAAGAAGATCAACTCTGTAGTAAAATGGTATTAAGTCTGAAATGACAGTCATGGAGATAGGTTATAAAGAAAATATTTCCTCCTCGGAAGTAGAGAATCAATTGAAGACGCCACCAGATCAAGCAGAGCTCAGAGCAGCAGAAGCGAAAGCCGTCGCAGAGAGCATATCCAGCGAAGTAGAAAAATGTTAAAACTTGTTGCACGAAGCTATGAGAGTGTTTACTGTACTGCAAGAGGACCCTGAGTTGTTGCAGGTCCAAACTAGTTTGCAGTAAAAACAGGAAGTGTTAGACGCTCTGAACGCGGAGATGAAGACCCTTCTACCAAAAGACAGACTCTACATATTTCCAAAAGTCAAAGAATTAAAAAGACAACTTGTAGTGTTAAGAGAACAGGAGGCTGAAGTTGGAGATAAGTCATAGCCCTTGCAGGAGGAAGCCCATGAACTAACATAGTAGATAGAAGGAAAACTATAGGAAATCCACAACGCGCAGGCATTAGTACAAGAGCGAACTCGGGATGACTTAACACCGGATGTGTTGGAAACCATCAAAGCAATTGAAGAGGATGCCAAGGATATAGTTCATAAGCTGAGTACAACGTATCAAGAGATCGCTGCTAAGATAGCTCCACAAGAGGAAGAACGACTCGTGGAACCAGAAGTGGAAAATGGTTCAGGTACGAGCCACATGTAAGTGTTAAGGGCCTGTTGGGCCTAGCTCAAGTAAGGCATTTTTTGTGCGAGACAATTTTAGAGCTATAAAGTTACAGTGCAACTCAGATGAAGTAAGTTTTGGCAAGACATCTTTGGGTAGCTGTGAAGTTGAGCGCGGCGCAGTATCGACAAGATAGGAACCGCACGACTAAGTGCCAGCTCCGTGAAGTTGTATTATTGTGTAGTGCCAGCAGGGAACCTATTTTGGGTAAAGAATGTAAGGAAAGATCGAGATGTGAAAGCGACCTGTTTGGGAAAGAAACTCCAGGGCTCCCGGGAATGGGTATGGAGCAGCGTGAAGGAGGATGAAAATAACTTGTCAAGAGAGTGGCAGAAAACAGTTGGAAGATAAGCCACAAATCCGACAGCAACAAGAAGGCCAGAGGTGTGGAAAGCGACATGCCACAATGCAGTATAACTGTTTTGTGAAGACTGTGGATATGAGAAGGGCGTACGAGCTACGAGTTGTCCAGCAAAATGACCAGAAGCGTGTGGTGCAGCTGTCAACTGCGACAGGACGATTTGGTGGGTAACCGTACCATTTTCTAACCTTAGTTTTTTTGCCTATGCATTGTAACAAACATGACCTATAGCCACGATCTCTATATAAAGGGAAATTTTGTAAGGGAAAGGGTTAATCTCTGATCGTGAATAATTGATTAGTGTTGAATCTAGATCTCTGTTGAGAGATAATAGTAAAAAGTCTCTACAAGCTGCGTGCGCAGTGACCTACCAAGAGAGAAGAGAGTCTGTAGCTAAGTGCATAGACTGGAACTGTTGTACCCTTCCCATAAATAATATAACAACAGTTCCTGTGGATGTAGCTCCCATCTTGGGGGTGAACCATGTTAAATTCTATGTTATGTGATTGATTACACATTTATATCTGTGTATTTTCTTATATGAATGGTTAAGATCTTGTTTATGAATGCATGTGTTCTTGCTTGTATATGTATTCACCATAAGGATAGAAGATGGGGATAATATGTTAAGTAACAACATGTGTGAATGAATGTTGAATGCACCAGTATGTTAATTCATATGAATGCATAAGGTAATCGGGTAAACACTTAGCTAGCGAAGTCTATATAGTGCAATTCCTTGAGCGCAGCACCAGAAGTGCGCAATTACAATGTTGTTTTTATAGTGTATAAGTTGGCAAGGATTCCAATCCATTATGTTGATGAATGCATAACTTACACTAGGTAAAATCCATTAAAGTGGTTAAGTATCGAAGAGGAAGCGCAGTCTCTATGGCGTTGTCCTGTTGTCAAAGAACCATCCAAAGCCGCGCAGTCCTTGGATGTGCCATTGTATAAGCATTACCCATGAAGGAGTGAAATTCGTACAGTCCCCAGTTCACAACGCGAGTCCTCTAGCGCATTGCTCGCCAGTATACTAAACGCTCATTACCTCGTTGTGGAAACCTGATTCCGCAACCACCCCATTATCTTCACCTTGGGTGAGACTTCAGTTTGCTCACAGACTGTTGCCAAAAAGGCTAGTGAAAAGGGGGTTATTTGGTTCTCTGAACCGCGCAAAACCTGGGTCTTTCTAGAAAACCTCCAGAATAGTATAAGCAGCCAACATAATCTAATAAGTTCTAAGAAAGATAAACAATAGTAAACAACTAGAATTAAACTTGAACCATAATTTGACTAAATTGGAAATCCTAAGAAATATAAATGAATGAAAGGAATCATAGCTGTGTTTGACTGTAATAGATAACTAACACACTTTGCATCAAAGGAAAACTAACCTACACAGTCGACTGTCACACCACACTATTGCAGCACACCAAAGGAAATGCAATTCATAAACAATCTATTGTTGCAGCTAACTGAAAATATACCTACTATAATTCCACACTGAAAATAACTTAAATGAACTACAACATCTACCTAACTCAACAATCTGTGAAAAGGCGGGCCCTGGCCTTCTAACAGATATGCCGTGAACTAACACAAATTAAAACACAAAGATATAAAGAACTTTTCTCCTTGTATTAAAATAGTGAATCACAGTCACAATACTCTGTTACAGCTCTCACGATCAAATGTTAATTATCCAACCTCAGGCTCAAAACGCCTCTTTGAATTTATACAAAAATGACATGAATTCTTTCCACAAATATCGGGAATCCATGAAGATATACGATCTTCAAGTTGCTGAATTACAATAGAACATTTGCAGCCATAAATGAACTTGAATAAGATCGTTGCGTTCAGGCCTGAGATGTTACATGCTGTTAGCAGACTGAAATAGATTCTAACTAATTGAATTGGATGATTAATTGGATGCTCTATCGTGGCCTAGTCATAGCTGACCTCATGGAGGAACACTTGAACTGTCACAGCAATTTGTGGAACTGTACTCAAGAAGGAACAACTGGCGCCACATATGCCTCTTCTCCAAAGGTTCAGCGAGCTGCTATACCTATGGTCTTTCCAAGGCTTCTGAACTATCTTTGTCAAGTCAATTCATATTAGCATAAATCAAAAGATAGAGTTCATAACCATAAAAAAATTAGGCATTAATGAAATGAAGCAATAATAAATTATACCTGTTGCAATCCATGTTGTACTTAGGAAGATATTTGCTTAGGATATGGAATGGTGAGGCAAAATAGAAAAAAAGGTATAGATAAGTGTGGGAAAAAAGGGGCTATTTTGGGGCCCAACATCTCCCCCCAACTATCCATTCACATGTCCTCATGCAACATCCAACTAATCTAAATCTGTGTCTCGTCCTCGTTCATGTTGAGCAGAGAAATTGAAGGAAATTTCAGGTTCCTTACCTACATCCAGAAATCCATTACAAGCAGCCCAATGTTCCCAGCATTGTTTCTCTTCTTCTTTGGTCAATGTATAATTATCCCTGTATTTCCCTATTGGCCACCATATGAGTGGAAATTTTAACTTGAGTCCCAGCCAGTGAATTCCACACATCTTCATGCAATTGACATATCCTGCTACCCTGGGAAGAGCCTGTTTAAAATTCTTGAGGCAATAAGGGTCCCTTTTCTTCAAAGCTGGAGAAGAAGTTTGCCACCTGTGCTTGCTTCCTTCTAGGGAAAGATGTTGTTGTTTGGAGATCAGGTCAACATAGGTAGAGATAACCTTCTCTTGCAACTTCATCAGGTGATGAGTCTTCATAGGAGATAAGAGACTCCTTCCATGTTTTACAATGAGAACTCGAGGAGATTGGGGTTCACTCCTAATCCATAGATTGGAGCTAGCCTCATTCTTATAAATTGTTTGAAAGGAATCTTCCCACTACACATGATTATTAACAAAAGAGGAAAAGGCCCTCAATTGAACATCTCCCAAGCAGGGAATAGGGTTAGAGCGAGAATCCATGAAACAAACTATATTATGCAAATATAATTCACACAACACATTCCGCTCAAAGAAACTGCTTGCCATAAAGGGCTCTATGAACTGAAGAGAGGTCATCAATTGATAAGTTCTACCCTCCTTTAAAGCTTTACATTTAAACAGGGTCATTTGTTCATACATAAACACTAGATAGGAACGGGATGGGCCTTTAGAATTCAACAATTCCTGAGATAGGGCGTACATTTGGTCTTTCTCTTTCTGCATGGATTTGAATTCCTTCAACTTCTCCAGTTTGTTTTGCACCTTTTGCCACCGAGATCTCTGAGAAGTTAATTCCTGTACCCATTTCTCCCTTAATTATTTGATAGTCCTTCTATATTAAAAAAGGGGAACCATCCCTTCCTAACACTGGTTAACATGATATTTCCAATTCTTCACTTCAAGTTTCAATAGTGAAAGCTATGTTAACATGCCCCAAATCCTTCTATCATCTGTATCCTTCCCCCCATCTGCGTTTTTCTCATCATCATAATCCAAATTAATAATTTCTTGAAATATTTTCATTCCTACCTTCTCACCAGATGCCTCAGCCTTTTCATTTTGTATTGGCAGTGTAACAACTTCCTCTACCATTAGTGTTGTAGTGGCCTTTGTCTATGTGGTTGCCTCAACAAATAATTTTGGTAATGTTGGTTCTTGTGTGACAGCATCCCTCTTTTGAATCCTATCCTCATCAACTCTAGTTTGTGTTGCAGTCTCAACAAATACTTCTAGGGATGTTGGTTCTTGTGTGGCAGCATCCCGTCTTTGTAATTCAACCTTGGAAACTTCAGCAACCATTTGTAAGGTTGTTGGTTCTTGTGTAACAACATCCTTTTCTTGTGTCTCAATCCCAACATCCTCTGTCTGAGTTGCAACCTCAACAAAAATGTTTAAGGACATTGGTTCTTGTGTAACAACGTCCTGTTTTTTAATTTCTTTAAGCCACTGAGGTTGCTCTTGTGTTACTTCAATGTCTTCTGAAAAATGAGTCTTCCCCAAGAATAATTCAGTATCCCCCGATGGCTGGGATTGCATTTCTTCATCTTCTCCTAGTTCCAGATCAGGGAATATGTCTATTTCTGGCTCATTTCCTTCCATTAGATCCACTGTAGGTAATTCTTCTCGTTCTTTGCTTGCTTGTGCATATTTTCGTGCTACTAAGTCCAGCACTATGACTTTCCACCCTACCAATTTGAATATATCTCCACATTCTAGGCATACCACTTCTTCATGTACTTCATAGCCCAAAACAAGAGGTGAATTTTCCAACTGTTCTACAGCCTCCACCAACGTGTTCAAACTCTTCTCTGCCTACTTCCTACATGCTTCTTTCCATTTCTACAATTCATTCTGAAGCATTTGTATCTCCTCTTTTAGCAGCTCATTTTCACAAAGAAGATTTTCAATTTGGGGTTCTTCTACAATAGGTTCTTGTGTAACAGCGGGTGATTGGGGTTTTAGAATGGAAATTTCAATATTTTCCCCAATCGAATGCACCACTTTTGCTGTAGTAACAGCTCTACATCTTCTCTTTTCGCTAGACTGGATATCTGGCCCTTGTTCCTTGGTCTTTTCCTTCTTTTATGTGACACAAAAGTCTCTATAGTTTAGGGAACAGGGATGAATTCCTGCTCTTGAATTATAGTTCTCCTTATTTTAGGGGAGTATTCAACATCTAGAACCTCCATGTCTTCTCCCTCCACTGCCTTTGTTTGATGTTCTTCCTCCACCATTGCAACTTGCTCAGCTACAACTTCAAATGTCGCACCTTCTACAGCTGCTCCAGTTTCAGCATCCTCTGCTGCAGCTGCTAATGATGCCATATCTACTGCTTCAGCTGCCACCTTAACTACTATTTCTATCGGGTCTATTGCTTCTTTTATAGCTTCTCTTACTGTTGCAACTTATAATACCACAGCCTCATTTTCCACAACTTCCCTCATGTATTCTTCTGCAACAGGGTTTGTTGCTGTCGTAGCTTCCCCCATATCTACATCCTCTTCATCCTCCAATTGGTATTCTAATACTCCATCCCTCCCCCCATCTGATTCTGAGGAGCTCCGGTCCTCATCCACTATTTCAATACCCCCTACTTCCAAGGTAGGTTCTCGAGGTATCCTTGGCCGAGCAAGAAATTGTTCCCATGTCAAATTATGGTGTGCAATGGCCCTTAAGACTAGCAGTTTAATTAACCCATGGTTTGTGAGGGAAGATAAGGGATGTCGAGCACCTCTGACATAATGAGCCATGCTTTGCAGATATTTTAAAATATAATATGGCATATTTAGCAATCTGTGATGGAGTAAATGTGAAAGGAGGAAAAATTCATATATGTAAACAACTCGGTACCTACCCTCACAAGTGATGTATTTCTTGAGAAAGATTGCAACCTAGTCCCAAGGACTTGGTAGGGTCTCCAATGCTATTCCTCTGCCCCATGGCTAGACACTTTCTCCTACTACTAGAAAATCTTCAGATGCAATCAAGTTATGGCGCTTCCGACCAAACCATTGCCTCCCAATTCTGGAAAATCTTGTTACTTCTGCCATGATTGCCTCTGTAACATCTATCCTTATACCATGAACCTTTGAGTGGGTGTTGGTCAGGTTTTGAGCAAATTCAAGTGTCGTTTCCACATGAAAACCATTCAATCATTGGAAATAATCCATCCACCCAGCTTCCTGAAAGATAGCGAAAACTTATCTATTCTCGCGTAGAGATTCTATCGTTAAATGTTCGTATCTCAGAGCGATACCCATATTTCTTAGCTTCTGCGAATTCTGCTAGCGAGTGCACCAGTTATAGTTTCAGACATTGGAACGACTGCATGCAAACATGATTAATGGATAACCGAAGTTGATTTGGGCATTTTTGGAAAGGTGGCATAGTTATTTTGGGGAAATGGCACGGTTATTTTTGGAATAAAATCGATGGCAGGATTATCGTACGAGTCAGATAAAATCATGGTCATAACATAAGTACGAGTAATAGCTTAAATGTGTTTTTTGTTTCAGTTGATTGGCTGTAGATTGATGACAGGGACTAACGACAAATAAAATCATTATTTCTTGATGCGTCAATGCATGCCTAATCATGGTTATGGTTAGAACCCATACCTTTGAAATTAATGCTTGAACCATCACTTGGCCATGGTGGTGCCATCTCACAGTCGCATCACTGGTGGGAAGATAAATGTGCACATGCTTCCATGAGTTGGATGTCGTCCACTAGGAAGATAAGGTACATCCATGTTGGCATCAATCATAAGAGTGCACGGTGAAAGTGGAGTAGACTACAAAGGCTGGGAAAGATAGAATGATGTTTCAATTGTAGAATTAGTAGAGTCGCAACCAAAATTGGAAAGATCAGGCAGAGTCGCAGCTAGGAACTTATGAAAATTTGGTAGGATTTGGAGAGATATGGCAGAGTCATAGCTGTGGAAATAGGGAAAATGGGCCAAATCTAGCGGAGTTACAGCTACGGAAAATGGAAAAAGTAGGCCAGATTTAGCAGTGTTGCAGCTGCAAAAATAGAGAAATGGGCGAGATTTAGCAGTGTTGCAGCTGCAGAAAGAGAGGAAATTTTGACAAGATTTCGCCATGTTGCAGCTATAAAGATAAGGAAATGGGTGGAATTTAGCAGAGTTGCAGCTACGAAAAAGGTTGGAAAAACTTTTAACTGAGTAATTGGCGCTGCAACATTGTTCACTTTTCTTTCAAGGAGTCATTGAATGGGAGGAAGATCAACCAGAATCCTGCAATCGCTTGGCCCGAACTGCAACTGTCTCCATTCAAGTAAATTTTTCCTCTTATACCTATACAAAATTCTAAAAAAACAAACCCATCAAAGTTGAAAAATAAAATAAAAGAAAACAATGATTTATTTATGTATAAAAAAAATTGTGCGGAATTGCATCCGTTTTTTTTTTTTTAAGAATTATCAGGGATAAGGAAAAATCCTTGCTCCTGAATCAATTGATAATATGAATTAGTTGCAACATGAGAGATGAATGCACTCTTTGAAATCGGTTTATGATACAGTCACAGCCGATGACCATTAGCAAATAATGGTGTTTTGTTTTCATCAATGGTGATCAATCGAACTGTTCCATCGTCAAACACTCTGTCTATCTGGTAGGGTCCTAGCCATCTTGTACGTATTTTTCCCTTGAAATCCCTTTAAACCGTGAATCATACAGCAGAGCCCAGTCTCTTTCACAGAAGACTTTCTTCTTTATAAATTTATCGTTCCATTTGGAGCGCTGTTGTTGGATTAAGGTTGTATGGTGTACTGTCGTTGTGCGCTTCTCATCCAATTCATTTAGCTGATCCAGTAGGTTCTTTTGAGCTTATGTTAAATCAAGGTTCGCTTCTATGGCTATGTTCAAAGTTTTGATTTCAAATTCAATTGGAAAGACAACATTTTTTCCGTACACCAATTCATATGGGGAAAAACCAGTAGTGTTTCGCCATGTGGTATGGTAAGCCCATAATGCCTCTGGGAGTCTTTCAGCCCAATCTCTGCGGTGGCTCTTCACCATTTTTTTCAAAATAGCCTCAATTACCTTATTTGTGCTTTCCACTTGGCCATTGGCCTGTGGATGATATGGTGAGGTTATGTTATGCTGAATGTGATATTTCTGCAGCAGGGCTTCTAATTTATGAGACACAAACTATGGTCCTCCATTTGTAATTATCTCTTTGGGTACTCCAAAATGGGTGAAGATATCTTCATATAAGAAATCCATTACAGCTTGATCATTAGCTTTGACCAAAGCTATAGCCTCCACCCATTTGGTCATGTAGTCTATACAAACTAGGATATAAACTTTCTACTTCGAGGGAGGGTTGATAGGCCCTACAAAATCCAGAGCCCATCTATCAAAAGGTTAAACCACTAGATGTGGCTGAAGAGGCATTTCATCTAGTCTATTTGGATGGCCCATGTTGGTTGGATTAATTGTCTAATTAATTAAACATTCGAAACTCCCAAACATAAATTATCAACCTGATGAAGTCTTTTATTTCAAAGCTATCATGCAAGAAATCATTTCAATTCTCAGAACTATGCTATATAAATGGAAATGCTAAGATAATGAAGAAGATAACCAACCTCGATCCAAACGTTTGATGTAGATCCCCGTTGGAGCTTTTGATATAACAAGTAAATGCAACCCAATGTAAGATAAACAACATTTACAACATTAATGGACGAGAATATGAGTATTTCTATTAATAAACAAGAAGAAGTACAAAGTGATACGACCTCTTGCCGGCAACCAATCTGAACCAAGATCTGGATCAATCAACTTGTGCCTCCACCACTTCAATCCTCCATGAATGGAAAACTCAAACTAGATAGGATTTTGGAAGGTGAACATAAAGGGTTCACAACTACAAGGATCAATGAGTGTAGACTCAAGATAGAGAAAAAATCCACTAGAGTTCCCTTGCTCTTCTTTCTCCTCCCATCCATAAGCCATATGTGCTCAATATATAGTCCTCTCAAAGGTAAGTGAAAGGACACATCGAGACGTTACTTGGGAAGATGGAGAGCCAAAGGTCACCCAATGACTAATTTTTGGGAGTAAAAAGTAATAAACTAGTGATTTTTACCATTTTACTTGATACCTGCAGGCTATAGTGATGCAACTCGCGGGTACGCATGCTATAGTGATGCAACATGCGGGTAGGAATAAAAATAGGGAAAAATAGTATCTCTGAAGGATATAAGTGGATCTGAGTCAGTGAAATGGATCCTACAGGACAAAGAATGTTGATACTCACAGGGTGGAAGATTACGTTGTAACAGATGCCCCCTAATGTGTGAGGTCAGAGACTGATGCTACGATGGCCGAAATACATTATAAAACTCAGAAGTGGAGTGATGGAGACACAAATGGAAAGAGAAGCTCACTCGTCATAATACAATAGTATCCCTGAATACATGTCGATAATACAACAATCTGATACAATGTCCATGAATAGGCAGTACATAGTGAATACATGTCATACGTAATCATAGCCATGATCCCTCTACAGTAAGATATGGTCTCTTGCTGAAAAGGAAACAACTAGTGCAAACTGGAGGTACAAACTGCTGATATCTGAGAGGTGATATCTCGAATGTAAAGTCAAAGTCATAAGTAGCATACTGAATGCCACTATTGCCTGGGGTCTTCTACACAAGTCTTCGACAGTGCAAGTTCCATCAAGTGAATACAAGAGTTGGGGTCGAACCTGATGTGACATCGTCTGATTATTGGTCAATGATGTATACCGTTAACAGACATGAGATAACCCACCAATAATGAAAATGGGCATCAAGGCACAGAGTACAATCATCGGAGTGTGAATAAATGAGTTGAAGCCGAACACTAGGATGAATCCATCGATTAGGGGACATTGATGTATTCCCAAAATTGTCGATGGCGAGAGAAACTGCCACTAATGACTGCAAGCCTCAAGGTACTCAACTGAACACTAAGCCTCAAGTCCTGGAATAAATGGGTTGAATTCGACGGAATGAGATTCACTGGAAGGAGGGAATTAAGGCATTCCCCCATCAACCAGTACAAGGTACCATCTACTCTGAAATATTTGGAAGAACTCAGGTAAAATGGACTAGCTCAATAACAATGGATGACATGCAATAGTCAAGAGATCTAAGGAGTGGTAGACACTGGTTTCAGGACTTACTTTGAACAAGAGCATGAGTAGATGGATAGACTCACGCAGCATAGACTTGACATAAACTGTGCAATGCAGGAGGCATTACAGAGGGCTCCATAATGACTGTTTGTTGGGAGTTAAAAGTAATAAACTAGTGATTTTTACCATTTTACTTGATACCTTTGGGCTGCAGTGATGCAACTCGCGGGTATGTATGCTATAGTGATGCAACATGCGGGTGGGAATAAAAATAGGGAAAAATAGTATCTCTGGAGGATATAAGTGGATCTGAGTCAGTGAAATGGATCCTATAGGCCAAAGAATGTTGATGCTCACAGGGTGGAAGATTACGTTGTAACACAATGCTGGTCTTGATAGATTTTTTTCCATAGCACAGCAGCAAGACGACGAAAGTTAAAACCAGAACTTGAATAAAATGTGGGCAGAAGTACTACATCTGGAAGAACAATCAGAAAAAGGAAAGACAGTGGAAATTATGCCTAGAAAGACAGTCAACCTTAATTCCAATCTCGAGCCAGAGCAAGAAAACCAATTAATGAAAGTACTATCAGAACAAAATAGAGCCTTTGCATGGACATATACAGACATGAAAGGTATACATTCTGATATATGCAAACATTATATTTACATCAAAGAAGGTTCTATCCCTATCATGCAGCCACAAAGGAGGTTGAACCCAACATTAAAGGACATTGTCAAAATAGAACTACATAAATTATTAGATGCGGGGTTCATATATCCCATATCTGATAGCGAATGGGTCTCACCATTAGTTATAGTACGATAAAAAGGAGGTAAATGGAGAATTTGTGTGGACTACAGAGAGCTAAATAAAGCAACCAAGAAAGATCACTTTCCACTGCCATTTATAGATCAGGTGCTAGATACATTAGCTGGGAACAAGTATTTTTCATTTTTAGATGGCTTCAGTGGGTACAACCAAATTTTAATACACCTAGCTGATCAAGATAAGATGAAATTTACATGCCCATGGGGAACTTATGCCTATAGGGTTCTACCCTTTGGTTTATGTAACACCCCAGTAACATTTCAAAGAACCATATTGAGTATATTATCTAATTTTATAAATGAAAAAATGGAAGTTTTCATGGATGATTTCACACCCTATGGACAAAACTTTGATCAGGCATTGAACCATCTTGAATTAACATTAAAGAAATGTATTGAGATGAGCTTGTGCCTAAGCAATGACAAATGCAGGATGTTATTGGAAGAAGGCATCGTTCTAGGACATCATATATCACAGAGGGGGATAGAGGTTGATCAAGCAAAAGTCTCAGTAATCAAAATGTTGCCACCACCTATTAAACAGAGGGATGTGAGAAGTTTCCTTGGACAAACAAGGTACTACAAAAGGTTTATTGAAAATTATAGCATAGTTGCTTCCCCGATGTTTGCACTTCTCACAAAAGACACTAAGTTCATATGGACAAACAATTGCATAACAACATTTAAAAATCTTAAGGAGAAAACAATCACAGCACCAGTTCTCCAAGGACCAAACTGGGAAATTCCATTTCACATCCACTCAGATGCATCAGATAAAGCCATTGGATCTATGCTTGGACAAGAAAGAGACAAGAAACCCTATGCCATATACTATATAAGCAAAATTTTGGTTGGAGTAGAACTAAACTACAAAGTCATGGAGGAGTAATTTTTAGCAGTCATACATGCAATCAATAAATTCAGGCATTACATCACAGGCTACCAAATTTTTATCCACACTGACCACTCAGCAATCAGGTATCTTATGAACAAGCCTAATACTAGTGCTAGAATTATTAGATGGATGCTACTTCTATAAGAATTTGGCATTACTATAATAGATAAACCATGCAAGCATAATGTTGTAGCCGACTTTTTGTCAAGATTCACACATGGACTAGATAATGATTTGGTTAATGATAACTTCCCTGATGAGCTCCTTTTTTCCATATCAACAAGAAGCCCATGGTTTGTTGACATAGAAAACTATTTAGTGTCCAAAAAATTTCCAGAACATTACAGTTATAAAGAGAAGACAAAAGCAATAAGGCAAAGTGCCACATACACATGGATAGAGGGCATGCTCTTTAAACAGGGACCAGATCAAATACTTAGAAGGCGCATTAGGGAAGATGAAGTACATGACATAATGCATGCCACTCACAATTAACCCTGTGAAGGACACTATGCTGCAAAGAGGACAACCTACAAGATATTGAAAATAGGGTATTATTGGCCAACACTCCACAAAGATGCTTATGATTATGTATCCCACTGTGATGACTGCCAAAGAATGGGGAAGCCTACACAAAAGGAAGAAATTCCTTTTCATCCACAGATCTCCTTAGAAGCATTCGAGAAATCGGGATTTGACTTTGTTGGTCCAATCAACCCACCATCAAATAAAATGAGCTACATTCTAGTATGCACATATTACCTTACAAAATGGACTGAGGTAGTAGCACTTGCTACAGCAAATGAAGACAATGTAGCAAACTTTTTCACTGAGCAAATCTTCCACAGGTTTGGTGTTCCAATGGAACTAGTTTTTTTATCAAGGACCACAATTTACATCCAACTTAATAGAGGACCTACTAAAAAGAAATAATTTTAAGCATAGATAGTCCTCTTCATATCATCCTCAAGGAAATGGTCAAGCTGAGGTAACCAATAGAGAATTGGAAAGGATTTTAACAAAAACCATCCAACTCCATTAAAGAGATTGGGTAGACAGACTGACTGAGGTAGTTTGGGATTACAATACAACATGGAAAACAACAACAGGCTTCACACCTTATGAGCTAGTAGATGGAAAGAAATTTATGCTACTAATTGAATTTGAAATAAAGACATTAAGAACAACAACACAATTAAAAATGGACTTATCAGAGATACAGCAAGAACGCATGCTGCAATTAAACCAACTGGATGAACAACGCCAACAAGCACTTGCACATACTGAAACCATCCAGTAGCAAAGAAAAACGTGGCATGACAAACACCTAAAAGATAAAAAGTTCAAGGAAGGTGACTAGGCACTACTCTATGATTATAGGTTCCATACTTTCAAGGGGAAACTAACAACTAGATGGCTAGGACCTTACATAATTCAAAAGATCTATGAAAATGGAGCTGTAAGGATCATTACAATTGATGAAAAGGAGTTCCCGATGATAGTAAATGGACATCGGCTAAAACTTTACAAGAAGCCACAGTCAAAGGAAGAATTTACATAGGTACTCTACCAGCAACAACTAATGTTGATAGATAAAATGGAAAATTATTGAAAAAGACGAAAAAAGAATGATGAAAAAAGAAGAAAAGAAAAATGAGAAAAATGATGAAAGAGAAAAAAATGATAATAATAAAAAATAAAAATAAAAGAAGAAAAAATAATGTAAAAAAGAGGAAAGAAAAAATTGTTGAACGAATAAGAGCCCAAATTATAGGGCCACATACATAGCTATGAAGATACATCATTAGTATTGCAAACAACAATATCAAGCAGGAGAAACATCAAAATGCAAGCAAGCCAACCAACAAATCAAGCGAGCCAACGAATGTATCCACTACTACACAATTCATTCAACACACACAGAAAATTCAATCAACTCTGTCATTCGATCACACGAGCCTGCCATAAAATTAAGCAAGCCAACAAAGATATCAACCACTACAAGAATACATCACAGTACCATTTTCAATCAAATCTGCCACATCTTCACGCGAGCCTGCAATTTATTCAAGCGAGGCTGCCATTTATTCAAGTGAGCCAGACATTCATCCAAGCACAGCAGGAAGCAATCAAATTCATGCAAAGCATCATCACAAAGTCAAATAGAGAATGACACGAAGTTCAAACAAAGGCGATACACCAAAATTCAAACAAGCCAAAATAAAATGCCGACAATGCACATAACTACTGACATGCCGAAAATTACTGTGGATTACACCAAATCTATTATAGCATCGAGCACGCATACAAATCAGCCATGATCATGAACTCAGGTACGCTAACAAAATATAACAAGGTAATCTCTTAACATTTTCATTTTATTCTTAAGGTCAAATCATTATCCCCAAAACAGTTATTTTTAAGCTGAGGACAACTTTTCGCTAAAGTTGGGGGAAAGGTTCAGATTACAAAATCATGATTACACACACCCGTCATTTCAGCAAATGATGAATCTGCATATAACCACCATACTTCACAATAATCAGAGCAGAAGTGCAAAGTACAATCATAAAATGAAATGAAGAGCTTTGATTATGGAAAGAAATGGATCAATCAACAAGTACAACGAAGAATAATAAGGATAAGTGCGGAAAGACAATTAAGTAAGGCTACATGATCGTCCAAAAAGAGCTAGTTTTTGCAAACGAAAACCTCTCAGAACTTTCCAGAAGCAAGCCATCAGGAGTGAGTGTGGTCACGCAGCAAGAAATCTAGCCTTCGAGCCTATAGTCAATCCAGACCAGTAAGGTAAAAGCCACATTCAAAATTGGTTTTTGTTGATTTTAGAAGAGATTTTAAGATGACAAAGGGGTTCAAGAAAAGTGAACTAGAGGAACACAGTTCTATTTTTCATAACCCATGAATCTTAACAGTCATTCGCAGTGTGAACTGGATGCCTTTCATCTTGGGATTGAGAGGATACAATGCAGGGGTGGCTATGGAATTTGCAAGAAATTTGAAACATATCAAGGATGAATAGTTCGTCACCTGAGTGAAGGGGTTACATATAAGGTTGGATGATGAAGCAATTGCTAAATACACTACTCCGCCAATGGGTCTGCATTGGGGAAGGGATGACAGGGAGTCAAACCATGAAGCAAATAAAGCATTCTTCAAAAGAGGGGAGGCCTACGACGAAGATAAAAACAAAGTCGAAAGGCTCTCCATGCTTGCACCGTGGGATGAAATTGCTGCCATTGTCTAGAAATATATTACATGCATTGGTAGGTTGAGCTACATCCCCATTTTTCATTTTCAAATTCTAGAAGTATTAAGGAACAGGGCCCATCATCCACCAAACAACAACATTAGTATTCCATACTACCTGCTCCAATCTCTATCAAAAATTAGCAAGAAAGTGATTAAAGGAAAGGAGGATGCCTTGGCCCATTATGGTATTATCAAACTAATCATTTGTGAGGAATTAAAAGCGCAGATACCAAATCTTTCTTGGGAAGAATTCATGTTGGTATCTGCTAAAGATGTTCAAAGAATGAAGGGCACACCCACAGCTGGCATACCCCTACCACGAGGATCAATGAGCAAAAGTACCTCTACATTAGGGGCGAAGAGGAAAATTGACCTGGACTTTGTAGCTGATACCCTGGTGAAAATAAAGCATTCACGGGATGTGTTGATGCCCCGAATATCGCAGCATCAAGCAGAAAGGGATTCACCCCAGTAAGAAATCCCAATTAGATCGCTCACTGTTTGGTGTGGGGAATCCATCCGGTTAATGGTTCCGGCTACCGTAAGTTTTTTAAATATTTGTTGGTTTTACCGGTTATGTCTTGATCCACCGGTTATGTATTTTGTATTAAAATGATGTGCATGTGCGCTAGACTAAATGCATGTAGTAAACAAATCTGTATTAAACTAAACTGGTCTAATCTACCTATCCTTATAAGGAGAAGAGTTAAAAAAGTGGGTAAAATACTATAAAATACACCGAAAACAATTCACAGTTAGTTGTTAAATTGAAAAGAGGCATTTACAGTAGAAAAGAAAGATTATCTAAGGTAACTCAGATAGATACAAACATTCCATTACCCATTTAACACATAAATTTTACATAAGAATATGAAACCATCTACAGCAAAGAATTAATTCATAAAATCCAGGAAAGATCTCACAGGAAATGTATGATAAATTTGCAGAAATAGTTTAGCAGCTTAATCAACAAGACTCCATGTAAAAAAGACGTGCCAGCTTTCACAAGTTAAAACGATTTCCATTCATGTAGCAGAAATAGTTCCTTTACAAAATAGAAAAAAGAGTTTCACCTACCCAAATTCCTTATGCTTCTCTTCTTATTAGTTATATATAGCTTTACAAAATGTGCCCATAATTGACACCTATACCCTAACCGTTTAGATTCCTCTATTTTGTCCTGTAGTGTTGGATATTACATAGGAGAAATATTCTAAATGCTTTACAAAATGGGAGTTAGAAAATTATAAATTTTTTATCGTTCCAAACATAAGTACAAAAATGCACATCCATGTGGCATGCTGAATAGCATGAGCTATCTCTGACTTGGCTCCTTTGGCAGCTCAAGCACCTCTGGGATTGTTGGAGTTTCCTCTTGCATCACTGCAATGGTTGGGCCAATCTCTGATGTAGTAGCTTGACTAGTTGCCAGTGTTTTCTCCACTTCTGCTATGTGAATTCCCCAGTGATTAGTGTCTTTCACAATATTTGTTCCAATCAAGGGGCTCATGAATCTGAGGGATATCTTTTGTTTGACCAACTCTTCTTCTAAGGTGGTCACTTCAGTTGTAGTAATCTGGAGGCTTTCTTCCAGGCTATGTTGATGAACAACAGCTTGGCTGATAAACTGGCACAGATCTTCTGCTGTCAATGTATCCAACTTCTACACATATTCACTTTCTGCCTAGAACTCTATACTCAGATTAGCTAAATACTGAGCCTTATCTGGGAAGTCTTCTATCCTTGGAGGCAAGACTATTCTGTAGTTTTCCTGTGTGGTCCGGGTACGAGAATATACAGTCTTGCACTGTTCATAAGTTTCTGCAGTCACGGAGGCCAATTTTACTCCACAATATCTAGAATACTCTAGGGTGCGTATATCTTCCTTGTATTCAGCAACAGTCTTAAGGGGAAGGGTTGCTGGGAACCCTGACTTTCCTTCTCTCCATTCGATATGCCTTCTAATCTCCTCACTGATGCATGAGTGCTTCCTTTTGATCCTGGTGGCTTCAACATTTACTTGCTTGACCTTGGCCATGACTGATTTTAGTCTATATATTTCTTCATCTATGAGTTCTTTTACTCCATAGGTCTCTTTCAGGATTCCACTGGCCTGTTCATGGAAGGGTCTGATATCTCCCATTTTGTTGTTTGCTAACTCCAATTGCTGCTCCAGTGATTCATTCTCTCCTTGTAATTTTTCAATGCTCTCTTTCAGGTCTTCTATCTCCTCAAGGTTGTCGAATTTATCTGATTCGAGCTTCAAATTCTTCTTTTTAAGCTCTGCGTTTTCATCTTCTAATGTCCTTACTTGTATTGACAGAGCTCTCCTAAATGCCTCTAATCGTTGGATTGCTCTTTGCAAGTATTCCTTTTGATATGTGAGGACATTATTCTTCTCAATCATCAAATTTGCATAGTTCTGCTCTTTAACCAAGGCTTCCTGAAGCTGTTGTACCTTTTCCTTTTCTTCATGTAACTTATCTCCTAATATGAAAACATTGTCTGCGATTGCTGTGACTGTGGCTACAAAGATGGATGCTAGGTGCCTAGTTGCTTCTTCAGTGTTCCTCATGACCGTGGTCTCATGCGTGGTGATGATGTCTGGCCGAAAAGGTCTTTTCAGTATGAACCCTGTCTCTTTGACAATGGTCTTCCTTTTCTTATTGTAAGCAAAATTCTGCCAGTTAGAAACTGTGCTACCTTTATAGGGTGTGAAGGGGACAATTGGTAGATCCCTTATAGGAGAGCCCATATCCAAGTTTTGCAAGTCTGGGCTTTTGGGGTCGATCTCTTCTTTGGACTTCTTTTCTTCCTCCTCTTTCCTTTTTTCTTCTGCTTCTTGCTCCTTCTTTATTTTGTCTTCTTCTTCCATCTTAGCATTCATTTCCAGCCTAATTCTTTCTTCCTCTTCTTTCCTTTTCGCCTCTGCTTCAGCTTTAGCTGCTTGGATTTTCAAATTCTTTTCTTCTCTTGATTTATCTTCTTGGGTCTTCTTTGCGTGTTCCGAAAGCCTTAGTTCTTCTTCAGAGAGAACCTGGGAGCTTGAGCTGGCTCCTCCTTTGCTTACCTAGCAGATCTACAGCTCAGCCATATTACTGATTCCCCTATATGGTTATTCCTAAGGATCATAAAAATTGACATATTCACAAGGAGTAGAGTGCTCTTTGCAATGCTACGCAACTTTGCCTTGTTGATCGTTCCTGTGGAAAATATTTTCTCCAAAGTGGAAGTTTTTCAATTCTGCAACAAACTCTTTTACAGTTGTGATTCATGCGAACTTGTAGGCTCCAATATAAAAGGGTAAGGTGGGAAAGGTAGACTTCTTGGCTTTGTACAGGGTGTTACCCATTCCATCAATGAAGACTTGCCTGACCATTTCCTTATGGACTATGTAATCTGTGGCATACTTTGGAAGAATATAGGGTGATTTAGAACCTCCATACATTCTTATGTAGGTACCTTCCGGAGAAAAATAGAAATCTTCATACTTTTCTAAGGCCTCCATGGCATTCTCCGACAAACAATTTGGTTCTTCATGGAAAATCATTTCATAAAGCGGCATGATAAACTCCTCGCAGATGAGCTTGTAGTCTCTCTTATAATTCTACGCCCAAAATATTTTATAGGCAAGGAATACTGGACCTTCGGCTGGACTCCACATGCATCCCAACTTGGGAAAAAGACATTTTGCCACAATACAATCTATGAGATACGAAGCCATATAGAATTCTTCCTTTCTTTCCTCTAGCCCTTCTTTAGCCATTGTTACTGGTGATGTCAGGATGTCTAGGAGAATGTCGGCCCAATTGAAGATCGTGCCTTTGAAAGCAACAAAATGTATGATAGGGACCCACTGCAGCATGAACATCGTCCCATCACGTCTCCCGAAGATCCTACTTAGCATGAGAGCAATCAGTCTGAATGGAGGCCTTAAATTATGGACTTCGTATTCCTCACTGTCTTTTCTTATGAATTGCTTTCCTGAAATTAACATCCTCCTTGCCATATCTAAATTATCCATATTGATCTCCTGCAAGCATCATCTAGTCGTTGTTGTGCTTTGGGTAGTTTGTAAGTTGTTGCAATGTAGGATGGGTGAAATGAGGCGAAGGCATTACCTGTGATGTCTGCTATGACTCTGGTCTTAGCATTGGCGTGCTGCAAAACCCATCCGATCACCTCTGAACATGGGAATAGTTCTGGACGTGAGGATGCTTTGGATATACATGAATTTCTGATATTTTGATATAAGCATTCCTCTTCAAGGAGAGCTTCGGGAAAGTCTAGATCCCTTATCATATGATAGATATCACCCCAATTTACTTCCGAAGGCACGCTTGTAGTGCATCTCGTGTCCTGAAATGTTGTCTCCAGTCTGGAATTTTCCTCGATTGCTTTCATCCTTCTCTTTCCACCTTTGGCCATAATGGGATCTTGTACAATAATCATCATGAATAAGCATGCATGACATAGTGTTTTACAAAACTAAACTGATACCTGTGGATGGTCATAAAAAGAATGCAAAAAACTTTATGAAAACGTTAATCAGATTATCCTTGTGGTTTTTTGGGTTGGTCAGGAAAATTGATCGCTACAAGATCAAGGTTGGTCTGGGTGCTCAAGTTCTTAGGATACCGACCGATGCACGGGAGCAGAAAATGTCAAAACATAAGCCAAGATGTCTATTGATTAGGTGCGAAAAGGTGGACAGGTCAAGCAATTCATGAACAGACACGTCTTTTAAAACGCGAGAGAGTCTCGAGACCATCTATGCTTAAGCTCAGGGTCACTTATTGAACGTCTCTTAGGTTGGGGTCAAACTGTTATCCGGGACCCAGAAGAAAAAGCACAAATTAAATGACCGGACAGAGTTACCGCATTAACGAGACTGACAGCATGATATTCTACGTTAGGTGCACAAAGGGTCGATAAGAGTTCCGGGAAAACATCATGGCTTGGAAACGAATCAAATTGAAAATGAAACATCCTTTAAAAGGCATGCATCTTCTAAATAGGTTTGCCAATGTACTTACCTGGAATCGACGAGCATGGTGCCGTAAGTGGTTTGTAAAACTATGCTCTTCGCTCGATGATGGACGCACCTTGATTGCTCGAGCAGAATGTTTGAATGGTGAAACAATGAAATGGCGATGGGGTTTCGCCCCTATATATATGGGTTGGTTCATGTGAAACCTTAATGCGGTTGGTGCAGGCCATTAAATGGGACATTAAGATTGTGTACGACTGAGTTACGTTGAATAATTTTTTTAATAAATGTAACCGTCAATCGCGGAAGGCTTGGGCCAATGCTTATGATTTACGCGGGAAGAAAAGCAAAATGGTCCGCCATTGTGGGAGAGTTGCGTGAGTGCTTCCGCGAATGGGTAATGTATCACGACATATTTAAAAGAGATCTTCCGCTTTCGTGGGAAAGTTATCCAAATCCTTCAGAAAAATGCCAAGGTTTGTCGGTGCGGAGACAATGGACGAGTCTTTCCGAAAGAAAAGTTGATGCACTTCCGGCGCTTGCGGAAGAGTTACACGATAGCTTTCGTTGCAGCGGAAGGTCTTGACAAGTTGGTTCTGTCGTGGGCAAGTTTGGTTTAAGCGTTCCATCCCTTAGAAGACTTAAGTTAACTTTTCTGCTTCGGAAGACTTGGGTTTTTTCTTCCGCAGTTTCGGAAGACTTGGGTCAACTCTTCCACGATTTCAGCAAAGTTAGCTCAAAGTTTCCGCTATTACGGGCCAAAAGGATGAGTTTGCTTAGTCAAAAGACATAACTCAAAAAGTTCTAAGGCACGTTTAGGGTTGAGGAACTTCTTAACAGGATGCTAAAACATTGCGAAACTTTCTAAGGCAAACATACCTAAGAAAAAGAGGAGGGGCCCCAATGATTTTTTCAAAAATAAAATGGGGGGGGGGTTGTACCAACAACAAGATGACTCCCCCAAAACAAACCTAGTGATTCCTGCCAGTAATCAAGGGCCGAATAGAAGAAGTAAAAGATTCACATAAGCATCCAGAATCTAAATTACCAAGGAAGAGAGTAGGGAACCCAATCCCATAGTTCAAAATGTGTCAGATGAGGACGATGATCTTTGGGTAGATCAGGAGGATCCCACTACAGAAGAGGAGCAGGATGAGTAAGAGGAGAAGGATGAGTAAGAAATGTAGGATGAACAAGAAGAACAGGAGGAAGAAGAAGAGAAGAATGAACAAGAAGAGCAAGACAACCTCTAGGGGTACCCTCCTGAGCACAATGAAATCCCTGGGGTCATCAATCAACTCACTGAAGCACGGGAGGAATTAGAAAATCTCATAAAGGAACTGGCAACATTGAGAATTGAATCAGGAAACCATCCCACATCACCCCTGTTTTCATCTGAAAAGACACAAATCCTAAAAATGCATCATGCATGGGAGCTAAGACTGGTGGAACAGAGAAATTCAACACTTAAAGAGAAGTTGGTTGAGGCATAAGGGGAACTATCTAAAAAGGACTAGGAAATTGTTCGACTAAAGAACATTTTGGCTACTACCACTAAGATATATAGTAAACTATTGGAGCACAGGCCAACTTCAACAATATATGCAATTTACCTACAAGAAAAGTGGGGCAAATTCCAACTCCAAAGTTTGGCACAGGGACTCCCAATAGAAGTCAAAACAACCAGGGAATTTGTGGATGCATCTCTCAAAGCCACAGAGTCGGAGAAGGACCAGCTCAGTGAGTTTTTATTAAACAGTTTTGCAGTTCCTAGCTTTCCCAACTGGTCGCCAAACCCTTACATGGGTGATTTCCAGTTAAGGGCATTATGTTCCTAGTTGAATCACGAAATTGAACAAGCACAGGACTACCACATTTATGTTGCAGCAAAATGGCAAACCTCATTATGGATCAGGGCAGAGGCAACTCACCCTGAAAGAATAATCTATGACCATAGAAATATCACCATGGATGAGGAGCTAATCCCAATTCTCCTTGAGAAACAACAGGAGGTTGTGGTTCACTTTTATCTTACTCTTCAGAGCACACATAAGGAGGTTCAGGATTCTATTGGTGAAAGATGGCGCAAAGTGTCAATGACCTGAAAATAAAAGAGCTTCACTCCCATGTCGGACTTAAAAATGCTCTCGTAAAAGCTAAGTTCTACATGGAGTCATTGATAAAGAATCAGCTTAGGTGGATAGGGATGAGGCTAAACCCCCCATTCTTCCTTCATCTGGTCATTAAGGAACAAGACAATGAGGAAGAAGAGAGGAGAGCATGGGTCAAGGAGGATCAAAGTATGGGCTACCATAGGTAGGCAGGGACCCCCAAGGTGGTAGCATAGGACATCAGAGACACCATCAGAAAGTCGAATATGTCACCCAAGGATGGGTGATTCCTTCAAGCATGGGGGAGATGATGAGTCCCCATTTCAGGTATCTGATAGTTTCTTTTTCCACCAGTAAAGCACAAGAAAGGTTGAAGAAATACACTCATTAGTGGGAAAATGATTTACCTTAATTATTTAATGAAGTCTTTAAAAAATTATTTCTGTTATGTTTTGAAAGCATTGCTATGAGCTAATTGCATGAAAAACGAGGTTGAATGAGTAGGTGTAGGTGTACTAAAGGATAACACGTGAATCAAGTGAAGAACTGGAAGAACATCACCAAACTCAAAGCCTTTTTCCTGATCTGTAGAGAACGAACTCTTGTTCAAAGAGAATCGGCATTTAGACATTTTGTTAGGTTAAGCATTAGAATTATATAAATATGGACCTCTTGGGTAGCGAGAGGCCCCTACTGCTATTTTGGAGAATTATTGTTTTACATTTTATACCACCGAGACAGTTGTGTTACAGACCTAGTTTTAAACTATGAAGTTCCTATTTTAAATAAAGACTTGATGTTACTTACAATTCAGCGTTTATAAGTTCCCTTCACTCCTGAGTACGGGTTAGAGAGGGCCCCTCCAACCCGTAAGTCAGGAGATCTTACTGTTCAGGTATTTCTCATTATGTGTTTTGCATTGGTTGAATTTATATTGCAAATGAGAGTATTCTAAATAGCGTCTAAATAACACGATTTGATTTTTGTAGTAGCCGAACCTTTCTAATTCCATAATTCATTACAATGCATACTGTAGTTTGATCATGTTATGTCTGTAGTCCTATAGCAACATTCTTCCAAGGCATAATTTAACACCTATTTTCCCATGTACTTGCATTTACTTCTAAAGCAGCGATCCAGACCTTAAAGCCCATTTGTTTAATTCATTATTATGTTGCATCTGAAGATCGATTACTTTCAATATTTTTTGTTACATGATGATATTCACTTCTTAACACTTTGATTGAAATTGCAGCATTAGATAAATTCTGAACTTAGTCTTAGCATTAGATTATGTTAGATCAAACTTTGAGTTTTATGCATTCGATTTACAGTAATTACTCCTTAGATTAAAGATCAAGCTTTCATTACTTTAGAATAGGTCTGTTATATTTTCAGCATTCAATTCCATAGTATAGTTTTTACTGCTTTCAACAAGTTAATTCTCAAAAGTATATTTACTGTTTCCTGCATTTAAATTCTTAGACATAGATTTCCTACTTTCAGTATTTGAATTTCTTAGCATAGGAATTTCTCCTCCATAGATTAAACAATCTTTTTTTATAGTTCATTTAATTTTTTTTTAGGAAACTCTTTAAATACATTGATAAAAACACCCAACTTTGACAAAGACTATCCTAGAGAGCACATATAGTGCTAGTAACTCTAAAGTTTGTACGTCCCCTGGTTTGATAATTAAAGTAGGCTCTTAGTCCAGTTTCCCTTATTAGGCATCCATTCTGAGAGCTCACCACCATCTCCAAGATTTTCTTGAATGCTTCAATCGTGCCATTCACCTGAGGGTGATATGGAATGCTCTTATGATGATGAATCAGAAACTAGTTGTCAATTCTTCAATTATATTATTCAAAAAATGTTTTCCTTGATCACTTGTGATTCTTCTAGGGCACTTGAAGTGATTTATAATGTTTTCATAGATGAACCGAGCAATTTTTTCAATGGAATAATCTCATATTGTTGCAGCTTCAGACCACTTGATTAAATAATCTATTTCAATATTGATATATTGAGATTTTGAATGCTTTTTTGGTGGATGAATTGGTCCTACAAAGTCTATTGCCCATTTCTCAAATGGTTGTAGTGCTTGCACTGGATTCAATGGAAGTTCATCTTTGTGGGTTGGTCAGCCAACACATTGACATACATCGCATTTCCTTGCATACTCCTTAGAATATTTGAATAATGTATGCCACCAAATTCCAGCTTGTAGGAGGCTATAAACCATCCATTCATCTGTATATACTTCGAGGAATTTATTAAGGAACTCGTGGAAAGTTGTTATTACTATCCCTGAGAAGAAAATTGGAGCATTTTTAAGTCCAAACAACATAACATTGTATGTGAATGATCCCCACTCAGTGGTAAATGTAGTCTTCTTCTTATCTTCTTCAACGATCCTTACTTGGTGACAGCCTGAGAATTCATTAGTGAAAGAATATGCTTCATTTCCAACCACTTGGTCTAATACCTCATCACTAAATGGATTTGGGAATGGATCATGATAATAGATAGCATTCAGGTTGTGGAAATCAACACAAACTCATATGTCCTCTATATCCTTATTTATCTAGATCACAATGGGATTGATCCACTAAGAATCATCGACTGGGAAGATCAATCCTGCACTCAGGATAAGATCAAATTCATTTTTAACCTTTTGCTTGACCCTAGGATTCAACTAATGTAGATGGTTATTATTGGTATTTTCACTTGGATTTAGTGTCATATTCATCTCTCCTATGTCTCCCTAAATCCTCTTAACTTCACTGAAGCTTTGTGGAAAGAATTCCTTATACTCTTCAAAAGGGATGCAATTTCAGAGATTATTTGGTCATCCCAATAATCTCCAACAGCTACCATTTTTGGTTAATCTTCAATTCCAATTTTGATCTTCTTTAGCTACAGAGGTAGAGTGTATAGCTCTAGTATCTTCCATTTTGGTGCATCTAACTTCTCAAACAGTATCCTCTAATTCCTGGAAAACTATGTCACAATTGTTCCATTTCTTCTGGTTCTCAATCACCTTGCTTTACCTTTTCACAACAGAGAGACCGTCGCATCTCTGGGATAGCTAAGTGGAATTCAACCAATTCTTGATGTGCCAAGAAAATATACGAGTGGTTGATCTTCATCAACTAGTCAATAAAAAATGCACCCTTGATAGTATTTAACACTTCTGTTATTGTGTCACTTGTTGTAGAGAAGGAAAAGTCTTGGCGGAACTTGGAACACAACATTTTCCAATAGTCATTTTCTCTTCTTATTTCTTCATGCAGATACCATTCCTTTGAAATAGGACTAAGCTCATGGAAGAATTGGTGAACATGAAACTGTGGTTGCAATCCTCCTGATTCCCACTAGTGCTCATATATTTCAATATGTTGATAAGGATTGGATTCCCCCATATATACTTATTTCACCATGTGATCATGCAAGAATGGTTTGAACCTAATCATCGGAGTGAGTTCTGTGGTATCCCAATCAGGAAAATTGTCTTTATGCATTTCCCACAGTATTTTGGAGACCCCTTTAAGATTTGTTTCTAGTACATTCATATGGTATTGCTCCTCCATTATGGCTTCCATATAATGTAGGAATGTATCTAGTCGATTAGTCCCATCATATGTTGGTCCATGACTAAATTCTATTCTAATCCATCAAACATATTTCACTATTGTGCAATTTCTAAATGAGATTTCATGATGTCTATTTTTCAAGTAATCCCAAGCATACTCGGAATCATTATTGAATGATTGAATGCTTCTCCAACTCACAGAACCCTGTGCATTTGGATTCACATAGTTGTCTCTATTACCTGTAGTCAGAGAATAAATCCCATCCAAAACATCTCATTACATGTTCTGTTGGGTCGGCTCAGTGTACTGTAGACCTTGGTGTGAATATAGGCGTTGTGTTACCTTCATGCCATCTACATCAAAGGTCACTATTCTATTCTTCAGATCAATTATGCTATATTTCTCATAGGCCCATTCAATTCCAAGCAATGTTGGATAAGGATATGTTTCATCCATGACAATGATGACTTCAAAGTATGTAGTTGTATTAACACCATCAAGGTCCATTTATTCATTCTCTAGGTGACCAATATGGAATATGTGATACTAGTTTTCCATCCAAAACTGAATGGGAGAATAGACCATAGGTGGGGAACCCATTACTTCCCATGAATTCTTTGGTAAAATGTTCACATTAGATCCCAAGTCTAGCGCTAAATTCTTGATATCGTATCCATGCACTTGTGCATCCAAACGGAATTCTTAGTCGATTCTCTTCCTTCTCCTTCATTGCACAAACTGTATATTCCTTTCAGGTAATGGGGAACAGATTCCTCTATCAATTTCTGTGACATCGAAGAGATTGTGGATCATCCCTCCTAGCTTCTTGGTGGATTTCTCATCTTCTAAAATATACTTTAGTAAGTGAAAACATAGTGACAAACAATATTTTTCTTGATGGTTACGTGATTCCTCACCTTGATCTCTGGTGTAATATGGATAGGATTATTGAGATGGTCTTGCACCCTATCAAGATATCGGGGTTTGTATTCAACCAAACATATATGTAGCTTCGCTATATATATCTTTTTGTTGAACTAGAATGTATTTAGTCCTTTTAGGTGCTACCTTTTGTATGATAGGAGAGTTTGGTTGTCATTGGTTTGCTCCATATTTTGCACCTTCCCTAGTGACAACAAAACCTGTTGTTGTTCAGTGTTCTCGGAGCTCTCCCTTTATGAATTTGGTCAGTCTTATTTCATGATCCTCCCATTTAGTGATGATCTCAGGGAATTATTCCATAGTATGAGTATTGGTACAAAAATTAGTACACCGTGGCCTCTTGGATAGAGGAAAACCATGATTCAGGTGACCTACTTCATTACAATTATAGAATCACAGTGGTCATGTGCAACCCCCACCTCTACCAGATCCAAATCCTCCTCCTCCCCCTCCTATCCATTGGGGTTGATCAGCTACCCAAAATATAGATTGATCTAACCTCTTTGTCAGATCATCCAAAGCTATGCACTTCTCAGTACTTTGTGTTGTAGATCCACAAAATTCATAGTAGATTGTGTTAGGTACTGCATAGTACTTATTTAATAGAGGGCATATACGTGGTGGGTGACCGAATTATTTACAGATCTCATAGTAGTCATTAGCAGAACTAGTTGGTGTCTCTTGATATAATGGTTGTCCCGTTGAATGAAATGGATTTGCCACAACAATTATCGCACTAGGTCATATATTGAACTATCCTCCTAGTGGAACCTGTCCTCGTGATCTTGGCCATTCTGAAGTGTGATGTGCTTCTATCAGGAAACCACTGCACCATACCTGTGGGAATTTTTCTTTCATTAAATTCAGATCTTGAAATATTTTAGTAATATCTTCTATTTTATAATGCACTTGTGCTAATTCACTAAAATAAGATGAAGTTCCCATTCCCATTGAATTTGGATAGTTTTCCATATCTTCAATCTTCATTGCTTACTCTAAAGTTGTCTTGGGTGAGTCGATTCTTATTGCAATAAGGGTATCTTTGTTAGAGGCAATAGAACTTGAATAAACCAACCTTTATGATGGGATTCATGGACGGTATACTTTAACTTAGTTAGTACATATCTGAACTTGCGTGCATATGCCTGGGATGATTCTCCAAGTCTTTGTTGGATTTCTCTTAATTTCGCAACATCTTGTTGTTCAGACTTTGGTTGTGAAACTCATACAAAAATAATTTATTTGTTTCTTTCAAGGTAGGAGATGGTGTGTTTAGACCTTGTCTCTCATCTAGCCTCGTGTACCATTGTAATGACCTACCATGGAGGGTCATATAAAATTCCACCAACCTAGATGCCACCAAGGTTGCGCTGGAATTCTAGATGGCTTCATAGATAAACCAATCTTGAGCTACATCATCTTCTTGATTCTCCCAAAACTATGGGAATCCTAGGGGAAGTCATGTTGGTGCTCCTTCCATTGCAGTTAGGGTTCTTACTAATACAAATCATTGTGGTACTATTTGCGTAGTAAAGTTACTAATATTTGGCGGAGAACTACTACTACTTTCTCCTACTAGTGAACTTCTCTAAGAACTATTGCTATTACTATTAATCTAACTATACCAAGGCAATTGTAAAACAAAATTTTGAGATTTTGTTACCAAATGGGTCATTCAAGGGAGTGTTATCTATGTTTCTTATGGTTCCTTCTTCAATGTGGTGTTCACTTTCTATAGTAGGTCTTGATAGCTATTGATGGTCCTCATCTACGTTTAGGGATAAGTCTGGTGTATGGTAAAGCACTCCATTACACGACAACTGGTACTCATGATCTTGCCTCCCATTTGTGCCTTCCCCCCATCTTCCTCTTACTGAGTTGTCCAGCACATCTATCGCATTCTCTCTTAATTTAGAAATACTCAATTAGTCTCTCTACTTCATATGATGTAGATCATCTTGGATTTATTTATTGTTTTCCCTGCTCCTTATTCTTTCTTCCAGTTGCACACTTCTCCTTCATGCCTCTCTTAATCGATCTCTCCACCATTTGACTTTGATCTCTTCTCTTTTCTCTACTCTCTCATCCCTAGATTCGGGATTGTCAATCCCCTCCATTAATGATACATCTAAATTATGTAACATAGCATCATTACCCTGACTTCTCCCCCTAGGTGCAAGGGGTTTACTCATACATTCTATAAGTAGAAATCCAAACTCAACCAACTAGGTCTTAATCCCCAGAGGAACCTCTATTAGTAGTCTTCCATGTTTCATTGTCCTAAGTTTGTCTTCAACTTTCAACATGGATTTTGTTCTTCAATTGCAAACTCTAGAATATAACCAAACAAAGTAATTTCTAACTATAAATCAACATCCCTAGTCAGAGGTGAGTGTAGATGATTTAATATGATCAGATCTCTTGCATTCCACACAACACACTTTCTCTGTCTATTGTGATACTTTGGTGATTTTGTAAGTCGTTGCAACCACTCTGGTAGGTTTACGAGAGGTTCAACCCACAAAAACTCGTATTGATCTAGAATAAGTCCTCCATAGAAAAGGTATTGTTTGAACTTAATTACATCCCACTCTCTCATCTTAGCCTCCTGCATTGCAAATTCATCAAGGTTCTTCTCCCACCAATCTTAAATACAACTTGCTACCACCAAAGTCTTCATATAGTTAACATGGTCCTGTTAAGAACTAGGTCTAGGCAATGAAACCATTTATTGGCGCAAAATGGATACTAGGGTTCTTGCACATGGGCCAACAAAATGGTGTCATTGTAGTCTAGTGTGTTGGCATTTCCAATCCCCTTAAAGGGGGAGGTCTCACCCAAAGCACAACCAAGATTGAGGTAAGATGGGATCAGTTAACTGTATGGTTTCAATTAAAGGTTTACAATGGAAAGCATCATCACATTATCTAATGAAATACACCACAACATCACTTAACATCATTCATTTAACTCGAAATAGTAAACAAGATTAGTCATAAAAGAAACATGCATAACACAAAAATTTGAAGGGACGAACAATATTTTCATTATATTAATAGATATCCATTATAAAAATTTACATTAGGGATTTAAGCCTTGCATTCACCTCGTAATGACCCATAGCAGGATGAAACATCTCACAGACACAACCCAAAACCCAATATAGATCTATCTATCTTTCTCTCTTTTGTCTCTAATTTGGTGCTCGTATGCTCTTTGACTTTCCTTTCACACATGTTCTCTTCTCTCTCTCATCCTCTTCTCTAGCCGTTGCTTCCTTTTATATTTGTACGAAAATTGCAAAACTTGTCCAAAATCGGTTGCAGCCATTACCTTTCTTCTGCAACTTCTATTACTCTTCTACGCCTTCCTTCCTTTCTACAACTATCTTCCTTTGACTTCTTTTATTCTGCATCCTTCTTGGTCCACTTCAAAATTAAGAAGCCAACATAAGGTACCAAATAGAAAGGCCTAACATTAAACCTGGAAATTTGAGCATAGCCAAGACGAGAGTAATCACTATTCCAGAAGGTGGAAATAGAAACAAGATTTGATGAATAGGAATTGGACCCCAGATATTCTCTAACAACTAGTAGGGATACGGTATGGGTTGAGGTTGGGAAGTAGATTTATCAAAGGAGATAGTGCAGAACCTTGATATTTCCACCTTCGACGGTGGGGATGTTAGGACCTAGAACAACCCCACTAGAGAAGCGTCTTGAAAGATGGAAGGATAAAACTCATGAACGAGGGAATGGAAAAACTTTTAAAGCTACTATCAACTATGTTAAATAATTTCCATAGGTCACCACTCACTCTGGAAACCCAAAGATCTCAATGAATTTGAGTCACTCTAAGCCAAACAACCAAATATTGACTTATAACAAAAAGTACTACCAGATCTCTTTAACACTTAACCACAAATAAACACCAATCACACATCAACTCACGATATTCCTTGAAAACTCCAAATGGGAAAAACTAGCTTTATGTGGGGATTTCTCCTTTCTCGAGCCTAGATAAAAGTAAAAGAGACTTAGTACATACAACTCTTTAGAAAGAAATGACTGAACTTGACGGGTCATAAAACCTGAGATCTGCAGCAGCTGCAACTGTGACTCTTGGAAAATGCGCCCCTGTCATCAATTCGGATCTAAACATTTTGAATATATGCCTCATCCCTTGTTAGGATGTACCTCCTCTCTCTATACTCCATAGCCCTGATCTTCTCTATCTAAATGAAATCCTGCTCTAGTTAATGTAGAATGCACCCCCCGTAGCTATGCATGGAAAAGTGTGCCCCTCTCTTTGAGACTAAAAACTCACCCTAGCTCAAATATTAGCCAATCTGATACTTGATCATCAAATTTATTCTTCAATCACTAAGGAATACCTACTCGGAAGTATCAGCTGCTCAATACTCAATCCATATCTGCAACGACCTCCTCTCCTCAAAAAGTGCACCCTCCTTTCTCTCAAAAAGTGCACCCTCCTGTAGAAGCTCCTCTCTCTCTCTCAGAAAGTCACCCACTCTACATGCACAAGTCACCCTCACTCCAAACTAATATATCTATGATAATTCTATGATAATCTCTCTGGTGACCTCCTTCCTCCTTATAACATCTCACTGATCAATTAGGTTTACCAAAAACGTAATATGAGTGCATGCAAAAACTCACTTTTTCATGCATTTTTAATTAAAAAGTCAGCATGCAAAAATGATGCATGCATGACGAAAATCACCCTGAAAGGTCCACATGCATCTATCATTAGATTCATTCCAGCTAGTAGAGTGCATCTCACCCTCTACCTCCTCCTGATTCTTATACAGTAATTGTACCTCCATGCTAGGAATCTAAACATGGAGGACATTCTGAGATACCATTATATATAACACTTCCTCTTATCAAGGTAAGTCCAATCATTGATGCCTGGATCCAACAAATCTCCTATTGCTGACATTGACACATCTTCCCTACATTTCACTGCTGCACTCTGACCTATAGTACCCTGATTCAACTCTATCAAAGTGGCTCCGGAATAAGCCTCCTTCTCACTCACTGACTCTATCACTGATATTTGATCCAGACTCCCTCTGAATCTCTATTGTATCCAGTCTCCATGATTTCCATCAAGCAGATCCGTTGATCTATAAGTGAACTCACTTTGTCTCTGAATTGACTCATCTCTCTCCTGAGCTAAGTCCATCTCATTCATCTCATACCAACTAAGTCTCCATATGGTACCTATATGAGAATCATTCCCATCCATTTGATATGATCCCAAAAACTCACTCATCTATGCATCATTAGCATCATGAGCATCTCGCTCATGCATTGAACAAAAGTAATCACTCCTCTATACCTCATCACAACTGTGAGCATCTTGCTCACCCATCTGCTATGAGGACTCACTCCTCTGAGAAACATCCCTACTATGAGCCTCTTTCTCCCTATCATCCTCTGCCTCTGATGAAGAAGCTCTCAACCAACCTAATGTATCTGACGTGGGATGACCCTGAACTATATACTCACCATCAATCCTATGACCCATCAAGACTGGATCAACTCCCTCTATATATGTGAATATGAGATCCCTCTGGAAGACAACTAAGTAACCAGAAGCATCCAATGTTGCAACTGAGAGTATACTCCCTCTCAATCTTGGAATGAATAATACTCCTGATACCTCCAGTAGTTATTCAAAGTCTAGGAGAAATCGAACTCTACCCACTCATCTAAAAAAATACTCAGTCCCATGCACATCATGAACCATCTGCATAGGAGTGTACTCAAGGATAAGGAATGCCTCTCGCATCCCTATCATATGACTGCAATGCTTGCAGTCAATCAACCATCTCTCATCATTCTGACTTTGTGGATGACTGCTATCATGTCCTGATACAAATGAGGCAAGTGAGAACTCCCTCTCAAACCTGGAGGCAAACTCATCTACCTCCTCTGTCGCTGCTAATTTTTCATCATTTACCTACATGTTCTTCTTTTTATGCAAGAATTGTCCCACATAGTGTCCATACTCATTGCAGGAAAAGAAATTGATCTTGCTCAGATACTTCTTTTGTTTAAACCTTTTCTTCCCTTTGGCTGCAAGTGTGCCCACATCATCCTCCTCAAGGATGGTAGAATATGAACCCTGAATATAACCCCTCCTGATCTCTTCTTGGGTGAAATCATACCATAGACAATCCCACTTGGGAAGGTTCTATATGGAAATAATGGATTTGAAAAATACTACCTATGGCGTGGTCACGCTTTCAAGGCTTATTGAACCAACTCATCGTCCTCAACCTTCTCACCCACTTCTTCCAACTCATCTCTTGCCTTATTAATTTGTTACACCAAAATCTCGCCATCATGAGTGATGTGTCCTCTATATTTACTAATCCCTAAAGTACTTGGGCCAAAAAACCAACAGAGAAGTTGTTGTTTATCCCTTTAACCTTATGTTGTCACCTCGATGCTCCCTGATCTCTAGAAAGGTGTGCTAGACTCAAGGTGACATGCTCTAAACCTTAGGAGAGTGCGTTGGTGGCGCATGATGCTCTTGCACAAGATGTGTCACCCTTCCATTGGTGCGAGTTGTCCTTTTGAAAAGTGCATCGTTTTTGGTTAAAGTGGATAAAGGGAATCTTTGAGTGACTTCTCGAAGCTTGGATGGCATGGATTGTTGGGGCCAAGGTCGCAGCTATAGTAAAAGCTGCGAATTTTGGGAAAAAGTACGAGTATGGAAGGAAAGTGCTAATTTTGGGACAAGCACTAAGTTTTGGGTAAGAAGGAGACGGTGCGTAGTACGGTGCCAGATGGATGATCTCAGCGCAGATCACGGACCGGAAATTGCGGAGCTCGCGCGCACGTCATCGAAGAATGAAGGTGGCTCAGCTACCATAATAAATAAGGCGATGGAGTAGAGGGCTCAGCTACCCTCATTTAAAGGCTCAGTACAGAAGTTATGGTTGCTCGGATCAAGGAGGAGCAACGGACCAGAGCATTGAAGGCGAAGGACGATCGCCCATACCCACAATCTGCGCCGGAATTCATGGAGCCTGCAGGAAGCGGCGACGTGACTGCAAGCGGCGCCTACAGTACACCTAGCCATGTGCGTGGTTAGGGTTTTTGGGAATCACTGTTGGGAAAGGCCCACAGTTTTGTAAAGGTGTGACCGTCATGGCCACCTATATATATGAATAATTGTAATGGGTAGAAGGGTTTTTTGGAGAGTTAGAGAGAGCTAGATAGACTGTTAGATAGCCAGTCTAAAGGATAGATCATGTGTTGATTATCCTTCACTGTATTTTCTACCCAGTGTGTAGAACTAGAGAGGAAACCGGATAGCCGAGGAGCTAATCCCTGAGTTGCCAGACAGTCTGAGTCGACGTCTGTGCCTTTGTAATCTCCATAGAGAGGAGACTTGATTGAGAGAAGGGCTCCCAGCTGTGTGCGTGGAGTTTCCTGGAAAGATCTAAGGCTGCAGCTGTGTGCGCAGCATATTGTATACTCTACCATTTTCTGGTTAATATAACACTCCCGTGGACGTGGTTTTCCTCGAGGAGATGAGCTTCACATATATCTTCTTGTTATAATGTTTGCGTGAATAATAACTGTTTAAGATCATTACCTATGTGTACATCTTTTGCATCATCTTTGCGACTGTTTAAGTGAGTGTAGGAAGGTCCTTTATTGTTATAATAGCCGAGTATAGAAGGAGTGGTGGAATGCTGTCGCTGCAGCGACCGAGTTTCGCGTGACTGCGATGAGTGCGCAGGGCGAGAAGGTATTTTAGCGCATCGACGCAAGGAATAGGCGCCTTCTGCGCCCGGAGGACGTGACTGCGCAGTGGGTCTGCAGGAAGGAAGGCATCCGTGCAGTGGTGTCGCGAGGCCTGCGGGAAAGTCCGACCGCCGATATAAGGGGAAGAAGAAGATATACAGAACAATCTCAGCGTCACCACGGTTAAGGAAAGATGATTCCTTAACCCCCCCATAGCCACTTCGGGTGAGACCTCGAGCTGCCGCCCAGCTCGTTGCCGAGAGGGCCAGTGCGCCAAGGGGTTTTGTTGCTGCGCTTCATTAAAACCCGGGTCTGCCCAGTAAAGCAGCCAACAAATGGTTCCGTTGCCGCGTGAGCGAGACTTCTTATTCGAGTGACGCGCGAGATTGAGGAGCCAACAAATGGTTCCGTTGCCGCGTGAGCGAGACTTCTTATTCCAGTGACGCGCGAGATTGAGGAGCCAACAAATGGTTCCGTTGCCTTATGACTTTTTGATTACATTACTTCCATGGCTTTGAACCCTGTTGATTGAGCCAACAAATGGTTCCGTTGCCGCGTGAGCGAGACTTCTTATTCCAGTGACGCGCGAGATTGAGGAGCCAACAAATGGTTCCGTTGCCGCGTGAGCGAGACTTCTTATTCCAGTGACGCGCGAGATTGAGGAGCCAACAAATGGTTCCGTTGCCGCGTGAGCGAGACTTCTTATTCCAGTGACGTGCGAGATTGAGGAGCCAACAAATGGTTCCGTTGCCTTATGACTTTTTGATTACATTACTTCCATGGCTTTGAACCCTGTTGATTGAGCCAACAAATGGTTCCGTTGCCTTGCGACTTGTTCCTGTAAGACTTACTAGTTACGCGACATCTGAGATTGTTGCTGAAGAAAACATAAGGTTCTGTTACACTGAGACTTGCTCAGTTAACAAATGTGTTACTGGAATCCTACAGCTAAAGAAATTGGAGATTGGTTTGATTTAAAGGCTAAAGAGTTCGCTGAACAAGAAAATAGAAGCCTTACGTTTCAAACAGAAGACTGGTTACAGAAGTATATTTATGCTGACCTTTACGAAATTTTCTTTGTTACGTTTGCATTGGAGTTACACGCTTGGATAGCCAAGTTAGCAGATTCTACACCTACGCTGCATGTTGATCGACCCGTCACGTGGACGCCTGAGCTAGTCAGTATTGTGAAGCGGATCGACAACTTTGTTTCCCGCGCAGTAGACTTTTGGTTGAATAGTCTACTGGAAGGTTTCATTACCGAATTTACAGTTGATACAAGAAAGAGTTTCAGTGAAGCTGAGAGGAGTTTCTTCCAAGTACACAGAGGTAAGTTCTTAAATTCTCTGAACTTATGGATTAAAATGCTTCTGTATGAAAAAGGAAAGCTATGTATTGCTTCTGATGAATAGCATAGACAAGTAATGTCCGTAGATTCTGATAGTGATCCTGAAGTTATTGGTTGCACTCGTAGTGGAAAACGATATAAAGTAGGCCTTGACCAATATTCTTTTGAGTCTAGCCCAGACGATAGCCAAGTCCCTAGAACAAGCCATATAGAACGACAAGGGAGTGCTCATATCCCTTATTTCCCCTTTACACCGCAAAAACCAGACGGAGCTCAGTATAATCCTACAGTAACACCTTCTAGTAGCCCACACGGTACTTCTAGCACCTCTGTACCACCTTTGTTTAACCATCCCGGAGGCACAGCCACAGTACCTCCACTTCAAACCCGCGCAAGAAGGATGGGTGATGACATGAAGCTACCAACTTTTAGAGGAACAGGGATAGAAGACCCTGAGCAGCACTGGTTCTTATGTGAAGCCATTTGGACAATTAAGCAAATTAATGACGATGCTGTTAAACTGGTTCAGTTAGCAACCACACTAAGAGAAAGAGCCTTGACTTGGTTCATGAAATACTCAGCAGCACAGAATAGGACGCTTGCTGAGGTAAGAAATGCTATGATTCGGGAATTTAAGAAACCTAAATCAGAATCACAGTGTATAACAGAGCTCAAAGACATCAAACAGTTACCTACAGAATCAGTATGGGACTTTGACCAGAAGTTCAAAGCCTTGATAGATCAAGTAAGCTTCGAGTTTGCACCACAGCAACATAAAGAATGGTTCATTGCTGCATTGCTCCCACACATTAGACTTCCTCTTATGCAACAGAATCTCAATACTCAGGAACAAGCTCTAGAGATGGCTATGAAACTAGAAGCTTCGCCAATTGTAGGAACAAGCAATGATGTTGCACATTTACAGAACCAATTAGCAAACTTAACCTTGCAAGTGCATGATATTAAGAAAGGCAAGGAGATTAAGGAAGAAATTTGGTGTACAAAATGTAAAGCCCAAGGTCATTCAAAGGACCATTGTCCTGTTTTCATAGACTATATTGCAACTGGAGCACCTAATCCTTTACCACAGGCACAAGGGCCTTGGTGCGAAATCTGTAGAACTAGAGGTCATAGACCACAAGAATGTCACTTACTCCAGAAATATGTGCAAACCCCAAAGAATCTCTATTGTAATTTCTGTAAATCAGTAGGTCATGATGAGAACAATTGTAGAGCATATGATCTTATGATAGAAAGAAAGCATGATGTTTATAGGGTACAAGCAGAGACACAAGGACCCACAGTAGGTCCACCTTATGACCAAACTCGGGACGCCCGAGCAGCAAATTACAGAGGACGCGGACGCACAACAAATTTTGGTCGCGGAAGAGGACAGATCACTTGTTATAATTGCGGAACACAAGGTCATTTTGCTAGGGATTGCCAAAATCCTACAACCCTCTGCAGGTATTGTAAATCTTCTGACCATATCATTGAAGAATGCCCTCAGTTACAGGCTAAGATGCAAGCAAAGACACCACAGGTCAATCAGAATATCCAGTTGATTGGAGCAGAAAAAAGAGAACCAGACCCTACAGTTAATATAGTGACACGCAGTGGAGCAACCACTGGTGCGCAAGAGATGGGAACGGGAAAGCAAGCGACGCAATGGGTGCGCCGCGCTAACATTAAACCAGCCCCACTTAACCTACAGAAGCAAAAAGAAGCATTTAAGCAAGCTCAAGAGTATTTCTCAGATCCGAGAGCTTCAAGTTCTGCCGCAATTCCGCAGAACATTAGTAGATCGCAAGTCTAAGACAAGACAACCTGGTACAAGAACAGGCCACTACAGCTGGAAGACCTGATGATGATGATGAGCATGCACGAGGCAGTGTTCAAGCATTCCTGCGACAATGTTTAGAACTGTTGCGCAATAAAAAAGCAACTCTAGAACTCCAACACCTGTTGGATCAGTGCCAACACTCTGCTTCGACGAACACACCGCAGTGTGCTGTTCACCAGATCAGGAGTCACATTAGAACTGGAAAAGAGATGAGGCTCACAGCGCAGATTGGAGCATTTGAAATGGATGAAGTCATGTTAGATTTGGGCTCTGAAGCCAATGTTCTCACTATGCAGACATGGGAACAGATGGGAAGCCCTCAGCTTACAAGATCCCCTATCCAGCTAAGACTCGCAAATCAGCAACGAGTCTCTCCATTGGGTAGATTACCCAATGTACCTATTGATATTGAAGGAGTAAGAAGCTCTGCAGATTTTGAAGTAATCAAAATTATGGATGATAGTAGACCATACCCAGCGCTGTTAGGAATAGACTGGGCATGTGATAATTTGGCTGTCATTAACCTGAAGAAAAGACAGATGACCTTTGAGGATGACCAGATCAGGGTCATCGCACCTCTTGATCCTATTCAAGGACCAAGATATATAGAACCCATTCGCGCAGAAGAGGAAGCGCGCCACATGGAAAGCTTGTAGCAGATGACCACTAACCACAGTGACTATGTCAACCCCACGGCAGACGGCCATATCAGCTGGCGATGTGATAGCTCGTGCACATCAGATTCAGATGCAGGATTGGAAAACTGGCAGAATCGTCTACATGAGGTTTCTGCAAGACGTTGCGCCATGATAACTAAATCCATTCGATGGATTGGCACATAATTAACTGACACTCCAACTTTTGATGGTCTAACCGAAGCAACTAAATTCATACAGGAATATGAACAAAAGCTTCCAGAACCGCAGCGCATACAGGCACTGGATGTAGCATTGCGCGCTACACCCGCAAGATGGTGGATTGCGCACAAGGAGAATATTCATACATGGAAAGACTGTCGCAGATTGATACTGCGCAGATTTCAGGACACCACAGCCGAAGCGCTACGCAAATATGAAGGACAGAGTGACCCCAGGTCACACATTGAAGCATGTACTCAGCAATGGTCAGATATTCCGGAAGATGAATGGGTTCACCAATTCATCCACACATTGGATACAATTCCAAGGAATTGGTATACTGAAACAGAATTGCGCAGAGGCACTCTTACTTGGGCTCTTATGATAGAAAGCTTTCAACTTACCTTCAGCTTTGAGTCAGAACATCCAAGCATCGATCAGGCTTTGAAGTGTATTAGAAAGAAGGTATTTGAACACTATCCAGTAACAGAGTATTCCCAACCAGATTGGGCTGTCCAGATAGAACATGCCCTGGAATGTTATAACTTCACCGCTGAAGATGAGGAGGACGATCCTCGCAACATCAATATCCCAGAATCAGAAGGGACGCGCAATATTGAAGGTCCTAAGCTTGATATTCCTGCCATCACAGAACACGTCAAGCTCAAGAAAGTTAACATTGGCACAGAAGCTGACCCAAAGTTTGCTTCTATAGGAGATTATTGGGATGATGAAACTGTTGCGCACGTTTCAGATTTATTGCGTGACTACCAGGATATCTTTCCTACCAAGTTCACAGAAATGAAAGGCATCCTAGGAGACTTAGGAGTGATGCGCATACCTCTGAAACCAGATGCCAAGCCAGTAAAGCAGCGCCCATACAGGTTGAACCCGCGCTACAAAGAAAAAGTCAAAGAAGAAATTGATAAGATGCTTGCAGCAGGTATTATTGAGCCAGTAGAGGAAAGCGATTGGATTAGTCCTATGGTGGTCCAAGAAAAGAAAACGAAAGGTGAAATAAGAATTTGTGTCGACTTGCGCAAACTCAATGATGCATCAGCGCACGATCCATTTCCCACTCCTTTCACAGATGAAGTACTTGATAATGTTGGAGGACAAGAGGCTTACTCTTTCACTGATGGTTTCTCGGGATATCATCAGATCAGAATCCATCCGGACGACCGCCACAAGACTACTTTTGCAACTGAATGGGGCTCATTCCAGTATACGGTAATGCCCTTTGGTCTTAAAAACGCACCTGCTATCTTCTCTAGAGTTGTTGTTGCTGTTTTTAAAGAATTTATCCACAAGTTTTTAGAAGTCTATTTTGATGACTGGACTGTATTTGGTTTACTAAAGAACCATATTGCGAATCTGCGCATGATGCTAGAAAAATGTAGACAGCATCAGATTTCCCTTAACTTGAAAAAATGTATATTTTTTGCGCCCTTTGGTATTCTGTTGGGACATATTGTATGCAGACAAGGACTTCTGATGGATCCTGCGAAGGTTGCCATCATTGCTAATTTACCGGCGCCCAACTCAGTTAAGCAATTGCGCACTACATTGGGACATACAGGATACTACAGAAAATTCATCAAAGGATATGCAAGGATCACAGCACCTATGGAAAGATTGCTGAAGAAGGATTCGAAGTTCCACTGGACAGAAGAATGCCAACAGAGCTTGGACACACTTAAAGAAAAGATGATCACAGCGCCTATTCTAGTTTTCCCGGACTGGATAAAACCTTTTCATGTTCATGTTGATGCTTCTTCCATAGCACTAGGAATCGTGCTTACACAGTCTGGAGAAGGAAGTATTGACCACCCAATTGCTTACTCCAGCAGAAAGTTATCTACAGCTGAGAAGAATTACACCACTACAGAAAGGGAAGGACTAGCTATGGTATATGCCCTACAGAAATTCAGACACTACCTGTTAGGAGCTCACTTTAAAATGTATACTGACCATTCTGCTTTGAAATATTTGGTCAATAAACCAGTTTTAGGAGGAAGAATTTGCAGATGGCTACTGCTCTTTCAAGAGTATGATTTTGAGGTTATCGTAAAGCCAGGCAGATTGAATGCAGGGCCTGACCATATATCCAGAATAGAGTCAGGAGAGGAACCTACGAGTCTGGAGGACAATCTGCCTGACGCACAGTTGTTTTCTATCCAAGCAGCAGACGAATATTATTCTGATATTCTTGAGTTTCTCACTACCGGACAAGCGCCGACTGAGCTGACAATCCAGCAGAAAAAGCAACTTGTTGTTAGAGCCGCAGACTTCACTTTGATAGCAGGCCAGCTTTATAAGTTGGGCCCTGACGAAATTTTGCGCAGATGTATCTTACCACATGAAAAGAGCTCTATCATCGCAGAAGCGCATTCAGGTACTGCAGGAGGCCATTTCGCAGGAAAGCCGACTGCGCAAAAGATATTAGCCGCAGGTCTTTGGTGGCCGACATTGCACAAGGACACTAAGGAATTCTGTAAATGTTGCGATGTGTGCCAGCGCACAGGAAAACCCTCAAGGAGAGATGAAATGCCGCTAAGACCCCAGATCACACTGCGTGCTTTTGATAAATGGGCCATTGACTTTGTAGGACCTATTAACCCACCAGGAAAAAGAACTGGCGCAAGATATATCATTACAGCTACTGAATACCTCACCAGATGGGCTGAGGCGAAGCCAGTTAAGAACTGCGATGCTGCTACTGCCGCGCAGTTCATTTTCGAGAACATTATCACTAGGTTTGGATGCCCAGTGATCCTCATGAGTGATCAAGGTACACATTTCCTCAATAAGACTATAGAGGCCCTTACTGAAGAATTTCAAATTAATCACCATAAGAGTACACCCTACCATCCTCAAGCTAATGGTACGGTGGAAGCATTCAATAAGATCCTTGAGAATGCCCTGACGAAGATCTGTAATCAACAAAGAGATGATTGGGACCTTAGAGTCACAGCTGTATTATGGGCTTACAGAACCACTTGCAAGAAACTAACAGGTCACACACCTTTCAGCTTGGTGTATGGACAAGAAGCAGTTATGCCCATGGAATACATTGTTCCCAGTCTCCGAATTGCGCAAATTACAGAAATGGCAGATCCTGATACTATGAATGAAAGACTTTCGCAACTGCTTTCCTTAGAAGAAGACAGACTTTTGGCCGGATTTCATCAACAGGTACAGAAGGCAAGACAGAAAGCTTGGCACGACAGGCACATTAAGCATAAGCACTTTGAAGAAGGAAACTTGGTACTCCTTTATGATAGTAAATTCATCAAGTTTCCAGGCAAGTTTCATGTGCATTGGTTAGGCCCTTTTCAGGTAATAAAAATAACAGACGGAGGCGCAGTTCAGCTTGCGAAGCTGAATGGAGAATTCCTACCTACAATGATAAACGGGAGTCGGCTTAAGCTTTATTGCGACGGCCACTCCGCCCTATCGACATAATACATTGCTCAGAAGTGCAGATGTCCGGTGTAGTTGAAAGAGACATCGCATTCAGTCTACACGGAAGCTGCGACACACCCTCAGTTTCCAGCTTCCTGCGCAGTTCCTTGAAATATCTGCGCATCCTGAATAAAAATTGCTTGAAGAGAGCTTATCGGTGCGCTCTGGCGAAGTTTTGTTTTTGGACCGACGAACTATCGCTCTTGCGGAGTTCCCTTTGATAAATTACCGCTTGAAAAAAGTTTTGTTGTGGACCCATAGAGGCACAGTTTCCTAAGTTGAAATGACCCGCCGGAAATTTTGAATTACAGCAGTTATGTAGCCGCGTTTGAATAAATGAAGGATAAGGCCGCTATTTAAGTCTAGCCGTTTTGACGGATTCGGCTTAATCTCCGAAAGATTTGCATTTAATTCAGGCGCCGAAAGCATTAGCTTCTCCCGGAAGGCTGTCAGAACCCGTCAATCACAATAAATGCACCGCTACGGCAAGGAGGATAGCGTGTTGTCAACTTACGTATAGTTGCCTACAGCTACGTAACCCCACTTGGTCGCATTTACTATCCCCGCTGGCTATAAATACCTCACACTTGTATCATTTTCGGGTTACTGTCTCGAGTTGCATAGTTGTGTTTGAAGATCTAAATTATTGTTTTCAGAGCCGAGTGTGCAGAGTATTTTCCCTTGTTTTCAGCATCCATACCCTACGCAGGTCCACCATTTGCTATCCAGAGTTTTGTTATTTACATTGGTTCACGACGGAGAATTTATCGACTGAAGAAGTTGTTCGTCAATTTCTACGCCGAGGCTTAGATTTCGGCATGGCCACTCCGGTGACGCCTTCGACCTATGTACACCCTGGTGCTACTGATCCCAGAACATCTCCAGGCACAAGAGCATCTCAGCAGCAGCCGGAGGAACCTGTTCCAGAGCCGCTCGCGTCTATGGTGAACTATATTCCGCCGCGTCCAGATGATGCGCCGGATATACAGATTCCGAAGAATGCAAAATATCCAATTCCGCTACCGCCACTACCGGCTAGTGTGCGGGTAGAAGGCCAACTATTGGGAAACATTCCATTGGTTAAATTCTCTGATTTTAACCTTGGAGACTATAAGACATATCCTCAGTTCCAGTTGGACCGATATCTGGATATCGTCCATAAACCCACCAGAAAAGTTGACGAGTTTATCCCGAAGGGATTTGCAGCAAATCTTGAGCGCCCTGGACTCTTGAATTTGCTGAAGCTACCGCACTTTGGGCGTAGCAATGAAGTGAACGCAGTCGTTAAAACACTGCTATCCTGCGTTCATGGAGGTTACCTTTGGCTCGGGAGGCCAATTGATCTAAATGTTGATTTGATACACCGTATCACAGGTCTATCTAAGGTTGGTAAGGATCCCAATATCCATTTTGTGGGAAAGGAAAAGGACCGAAAATTGGCTGCAAAGATGGTCCAGAAATATAACTTGACAAGAGGAGGTCGGGCTTATGACCTCACGACAGTAGAAGATGAGGCACTTCGCTTCACAGGAAGTTTGCTTGCAGGCATACTTCTCACAAAGTGCCGACCAAAAGAAGTTACTGGAGCTGTTGTGGAGCTCGCTATCGCAGCTGCGGAGGGACAACAGTACAACTGGTCTCTCTTCCTGCTGAATTCTTTTTTGGCTGATTGCCTGAATGTGCAGGACAATGCAGCCCAATCATTCCATTTTTCGTGGCTTCTAATTTTATGCGCTCTCGTCGGGTGGAAGGAGCCCCCGAATACTCAGTTCCTTCTGCGCCGCGCAGGAGAGGTTGCCGGCATGCGCTACATCAACCTCTGGGATTCCCCTAATCCCGCGAAGCGCAAGATGAATCGCGCTGTCTTTTGTGAGTACTACTATCTCCTCCGAGATACCATACAAGATATGCCAAGGCTGAGCGAGGAGACAGCCACATTGTATGAAGGGAAGTTGGCTTTTACTGCCGACATCCATCAACTATACCTTCGGCCTTGCGACATTCCAGGTGACTGGGCGCTAGGTCTTTACAGGATGACCACAGAAGATGTCGAAGAAACCATTAAGTCGTGGTCGGACGAATGGAGAGCAGCAGCTGACATCGCACCTGCGATGCCACCCGCCGCTGCGAAAGAGAAGGATAAGGGCAAGGAATCCCCTAAGCAAAGAAGCGATGAAGCCTCAACAGAACCAGCCACCAAGAAGCAGAAAGTGTCACCTCCCACTGAGGCCATTCCCTCGGAGATCGACAAATACTTGAAAGAGCAATTTCGTGAGATGAGGAACACGCATGCTCACATCCGAAGTGCTCTAGACTTACAGTTTGTAGAATTGAAAGGTCTCGCAGGAAGGATTGCGCAGACCCATGCGCCAGCATCTACTTCGCAGGCGCCACAAGAAATTCCAAGTGATGTGCGAGTTGAAAAACTCACAGAAAGGCACACTGTCGTGCATATTCCGCCTACCAGCATGACACTTCCAGATCCTCTAGCTGAACTACAGGTAAGCACAGTTGGACCTGTAGAAATTAATTTGTCTATAATTCCTATAGAGACTCTATAGCTTGTACAGGAGAAAGTTTCTCTTGAGTTGAGAGCTAGAGAGCTCTCTACTTTCCAGGCAAACCAACGACTGCAATCGCAGGAGATAGAGCTGAGAGAAAGTAATAAGAATATCTCTGCGAAGCTTGCACTCTATGAGGCGCAAGACACCGGCATCAGAAACGCAATAGAAGAGATTGCCCAGGAACTGCCCGCTTGCGAGATTCAACCAGACCTCCCTCTGGTTGCAAAAGTTCAAATTATTGGCGAAAGGGCGAAAACCCTGGAGCAAGAAATAGTTGCTATGGCAGAAGGCCATAGAACCCAGATTGCTGAGCTAGAAGCTCGCGTTGCTGCACATCTTACGGATGATGCGCAGATACAATTTGAAGCACTGAGCAGAGCTTCCACACGGATGAAAGATCGAGTACAGGAAGCCAAGAACCTGATGGACCAGGCTATGGAAGCTTGGTCAGAGCTTGTGAACCTCCCTTTTAAAGTGGGACTGTCAGAACAAGTGCAAGCTGCAGAACAGTCTCTCACTGTTCTCAATGAAGAAGCTAAGGCCCTAACAGGCCTACCAAAAATGAAGAAAATGGGCGAAGTGCGCAAAATGCAGCAGCAACTGCACAAGCTCAGAACTGAAGATGAGAAGCTCACCAACAGCATTCAGCCATTCATGGATGAGTATGCTGAAATCGTTGGCCAGATTGAGACAAAAATCAAAGAGATTGCCGAGTCTCAGGAGATCATTGATACACTCACTAAAGACGAAGCGACCGCAGAAACAGTGCAAACAGCTGATGAGTGTATTGAGGAATTGGACTCCGCTATTGCGAAGTGGCAGAAAACATTCGCGGACATTCAAGCAAACGCAGATGCGCAAATCAAACGACCACGCGCTAGTACGAGTGGCTCGAGGGCGAGCCACAAGTGAGTGTTGGGGGCCTGTTGGGGCCAAGGTCGCAGCTATAGTAAAAGCTGCGAATTTTGGGAAAAAGTACGAGTATGGAAGGAAAGTGCTAATTTTGGGACAAGCACTAAGTTTTGGGTAAGAAGGAGACGGTGCGCAGTACGGTGCCAGATGGATGATCTCAGCGCAGATCACGGACCGGAAATTGCGGAGCTCGCGCGCACGTCATCGAAGAATGAAGGTGGCTCAGCTACCATAATAAATAAGGCGATGGAGTAGAGGGCTCAGCTACCCTCATTTAAAGGCTCAGTACAGAAGTTATGGTTGCTCGGATCAAGGAGGAGCAACGGACCAGAGCATTGAAGGCGAAGGACGATCGCCCATACCCACAATCTGCGTCGGAATTCATGGACCCTGCAGGAAGCGGCGACGTGACTGCAAGCGGCGCCTACAGTACACCTAGCCATGTGCGTGGTTAGGGTTTTTGGGAATCACTGTTGGGAAAGGCCCACAGTTTTGTAAAGGTGTGACCGTCATGGCCACCTATATATATGAATAATTGTAATGGGTAGAAGGGTTTTTTGGAGAGTTAGAGAGAGCTAGATAGACTGTTAGATAGCCAGTCTAAAGGATAGATCATGTGTTGATTATCCTTCACTGTATTTTCTACCCAGTGTGTAGAACTAGAGAGGAAACCGGATAGCCGAGGAGCTAATCCCTGAGTTGCCAGACAGTCTGAGTCGACGTCTATGCCTTTGTAATCTCCATAGAGAGGAGACTTGATTGAGAGAAGGGCTCCCAGCTGTGTGCGTGGAGTTTCCTGGAAAGATCTAAGGCTGCAGCTGTGTGCGCAGCATATTGTATACTCTACCATTTTCTGGTTAATATAACACTCCCGTGGACGTGGTTTTCCTCGAGGAGATGAGCTTCACATATATCTTCTTGTTATAATGTTTGCGTGAATAATAACTGTTTAAGATCATTACCTGTGTGTACATCTTTTGCATCATCTTTGCGACTGTTTAAGTGAGTGTAGGAAGGTCCTTTATTGTTATAATAGCCGAGTATAGAAGGAGTGGTGGAACGCTGTCGCTGCAGCGACCGAGTTTCGCGTGACTGCGATGAGTGCGCAGGGCGAGAAGGTATTTTAGCGCATCGACGCAAGGAATAGGCGCCTTCCGCGCCCGGAGGACGTGACTGCGCAGTGGGTCTGCAGGAAGGAAGGCATCCGTGCAGTGGTGTCGCGAGGCCTGCGGGAAAGTCCGACCGCCGATATAAGGGGAAGAAGAAGATATACAGAACAATCTCAGCGTCACCACGGTTAAGGAAAGCTGATTCCTTAACCCCCCCATAGCCACTTCGGGTGAGACCTCGAGCTGCCGCCCAGCTCGTTGCCGAGAGGGCCAGTGCGCCAAGGGGTTTTGTTGCTGCGCTTCATTAAAACCCGGGTCTGCCCAGTAAAGCAGCCAACATGGAGACTCATCCCTACATATATGGGAAGGTGTAATTCGATCCCCTTACCTAGTGGGATGGTCCCTTAAGCCTCTCCCCTAAATCATTGACCTCTCCTATCCCTTTATCCCTATATATATGAACCCCCCATTGTTAAGGGAGGAAGGATAGAGTACCTATATGCTGGTGTAATTTTGCGAGGAGATCCTCTTCATTTATTAGAGGCTAAGCATTTGATCTTAAGGCTAGGATTGTTGGAAGGAGGTTATGATGTCAAAGCATCGGTTGTAACACCTATCTCTTTGTACTTCTTATTATTACATCTAATGCAAATTCTTTCCATAAACTTGTTGTATTGATAATGTTTAGGATTAACCTCTTTGGTTGTTGATCTAGATTGATTCACAATCATGTGCTTTTATCACTTGCCTATGTCCACATGTTATTAACTATTTTTGCATATGGAGATATGAAGATCAAGACTTGGATCAGTAAGGAGAAAAGATCTGCATTTATAAGGTAAGCCATTTCTTTCACTTATCTTTCATTTCAATCAATATAGGAAATTTGTTTGTATTATGTACTTGTTTTGTTCTAGATCTAAACCATTCAGTCTAGGGAGATCAGTTTGAGTCTTCCCTTATAGATTGTCCGTAAACAAATCCTGGTAGGATATATGGCCATGCTCTCATCCTTGGACATGTTTATACTCCTCAACTTCTCTCCATGGAAACGTTTAGGGGCTAATCGTATCCCATGGTATAAATTTAGGGGTGTTAAATTTTTAATGGGCTATTTTTTATTAAACAACCATTATGTATGATTAGCCCACATTTTATTTATTTAATTTTAATGAATAGGAGGTTAGCCCCATCCAATTTAAAAAGGGGATCCAAGATAAAAACATTTTAGCCCCTCTAAAAATCGATTTAAATCTTTATTCGGCCACAAAAATTGCTAGGCAGCTCCCATTCGCCCTCAATTTCAAGATATGGCAGTTTCTAGGGGCTCTTTCTCCCTCTATCGATCATGGAAACCAAATCCAATGTTACATTCGTCCATATTTTATGGGTTGAATCTCGTTTTGCAAGTTTCTTAATGTCCACATGAGAAGGGTAGTTGATATTTACTTCAAGTCTTAAAGAGCCTGATTTGCATCTAGGAGAGTGCATAATCCCATTGCTTCAAATCCAAAGTTTCCCCAATAAACATGGGGATTGTGAAGCACATGATTGGGGATGCGGCAATAATTTTTTTGTGGGTGTTTGGGGCATCGTGATTGGGGGCTAGGACTTCATTCATAGCCGTTCATTTGGGCATGCAGGGGGGAATGACATTAACTATAAACACTAACATTTTTTTTCTACTTCTGTTTGTGTTCCCCTTTATGGGACAAGCCATGGGTGGAGCAACTTTGAATCCCACTATATTTGTTGCTTCTTTTGCTTTGGGCATTGTCAGGTATTTTCAAATGTTTCATGTTTTTTTATTGAATTTTATGATTCTCAAAGTATTTTTGTAGGGTTGAAATTGTATTTTGCGGTTGGTTAGTATATTGTTGTGGCGTGAATGTTTCTCTTTTACTAATGGGAAATACATTAAATATGGATTTACAAAGATGGAAAATTGGATATGTAGAGCATAAAAGAAGGTATGAAATGCTTAACTATGTTTTTTTGGATATCACGTAGAAGGGTGTATATGATGCTATGTAAGAATTGATGATACTATGCATTATTTGATTGAATCTTCCTAAATTCAGTATGCAGTAATGTCTTGGCATGAATTAAGATACATAAGGCAAGTTGTTAGTTTCTTTGTAAGATTCTCCCAAACTTGTGATTCATTAAAAACATATCTATATGCATTGGTATTGATCTCTTGAAATTATTTTTTCCTTTTGATTAAACTTTTGTTGTATTTTCTATGAGAAAATATCCATCTTGCTTGCCTCTAATTTGAAATTTCATAGTCTATATTAATTATACCATACAATTTCTGCACTTTGTAACTATGTACCCGGAGAAATGTGTGGAGGTTATACAATGAATGTTGTACACAATCATGAATACATGTCCTTAGTGACCACAATGACAACATATTTGAGAGAGGGCACATGCATCTCTATAAAAAATCTTCAAACAAACACTACTCAAAATGAAATCAATAAAGAACCTACCTAGAATTCCTTACAGTTCTTGTTTTCATGACAACAATTCCAACTTCATGGTTGGGCTTGATGGTTTTCTATGTATGGAACCTATGTCCATAGTGACAACATATTTGAGAGATGGCACATGCATCTCTATAAAAAATATTCAAACAAACACTACTCAAAATAATAACAATAAAAAACCTACCTAGAATTCTTTACAGTTCCTATTTTCATGACAACAATTCCAACTTCAGTGGTGGGCTTGAAGGTTTTCTATGTATGGAACCTCTTTACCACACCTAAATTTGAATAAGCCAAGAAAGATAATTTTAGAGTATGGAATCTAGCCTATTCATTCACTATTGTTTGCATAGTAATCATTCAAGCGTTTAACAATTATTAACAATAATTGTTAATAACACTTTTATTATGGTTAATATTTAAACATGGAAAACAAAGGGCCTTTTTTTTTAATTTGATTCGATGATTTAACTAGAGTTATATAGATATTAAATGTAAATAACATAACTTCTTTAGTATGACAATATTAAAGAAATAGAAAAAATGATGTTAGTTGCCATTTTTTAATTGTCTGCATTATAATGACAAGAATTCATGTTTTTTTATTGCATTTGTGTGGTATACACTTTGTTTTATATATATATATATATATATATATATATTTATATATATATATATATATTATGAGACTTCTTACACAACACAAAAGTTATTTATGCTTTTTTCTTTCTTTCCAAAAGGTATATTTTTCTTTGTTTAGTTTTTTTGTTCCAGGAAATCTAGTTATTTTTTTCTTCCTCAACTTTGCGTGTTCCAAAAAATGTGTCCCTCTCCCCCCCTATTGTAGGTTGATTGGAATTTTATTTTTTTCCTCTCCATATTCCTTGCATTAAGATTGATTCTATTTGTCGTGGTGATGAAAAATTTCATTGTTGTTTTCCAAGAATATTCCTAGAGTATGATGAATTTCTATGTACTATGATAATTAGAGTGAGGTACCAAACTGCCACCAAAAGAGGGCTTGTTATGTGATGATTTATTAATATTTATATCCTACTTAGTATATTTTGTATATTTTTTCCTATTACTATATATGGTTTTATACATTATCAAAAAAATCGCCAAGACTTCACAATATTTTATAACTTAGAGAAAGATTTGCTAAGATTTCACAAAATTATATAATTAAATAATAGATTCTCCAAATATATATATATATATATATATATATATATATACATAATATAAAATTGATAAAATAGCCTTCATATTTTCCTATATATCATGTGGATTCACCCATTTATTATACATAAACATTTAGGGGGCGTTCTTAAAATTTTCACTACTTCCCTCTAAGTACCATCTTCCTGTTTGCATTTGAACTCTAGTACAACTTAGTTAAGGCATCCCACATCTCATATACATTGTATTTAGACAAGATATGTGAGATCACATGGTCATTGAATGCATCAAGGAGGATTCTCCAGGATTTATATTCTTCTTTTCATAAGCTTCTTGGGAAGCTGCATCTATCGGAACCGTGGCTAGATTTGTGTCTGTACTCTCCACAACATCCCATGGTTCTCTCTCCTTCATAAGTAGCACAATCCCTACCTTCCATTCACTGAATTTAGAAACCCCATCCAACCTATCCTCTACTCTCAAACTAATAGCCATTACCTCTGGACTGTCTGAGAACTAAAACAATAAATGACCCAAGAACCTCTCTTGGTCATAGATCTAGACTCCCCTTGCACATCATATCTGATTGATCTATCTCATATCTATCCACCCAAGTCACATATTTAATAGATATCACCTCTACAACTATAGATCTAAGCTCTACTCTTCAGATTTGGTAGATCTAGTCACTCCCTCCACATATCTAATATCCAACTGAGTTCACCACATAGATCTGGTATGATGCTCACATATCTGAGTGTGATTTCTCCCCCTGACCCTTACCATGGCTCTGATACCATGTTAAATAATGTCCATAGGTCACTAATCGCTCTGGAAACCTTGATACCTCAATGACTTTCAGTCTCTCTAAGCCAAATAACCAAATATTAACTTATAACAAAAAGTACTACCAGATCTCTTTAACACTTAACCAAAAATAAACAACAATCACATAGTAACTCATGATATACCTTGGAAACACCAAATGGGGAAAACCATCTTTCTGTGGGGATTTCTTCTTTCTCTAACCTAGAGCAAAGTAAAAGAGACTTAGTACATACAACTCTTCAGAAACAAATTACTGAACTTGACTGTTTAGAAAACCGGAGATCTGCAGCAACTACAGCTGTCCTTCTTGGGAAATGCACCCATTGTTTTCAATACGGATCTGAACATTCTGAAGATATGCCTCATCCCCTCTCAGTATCTACCTCATTTATCTATCCTCCACATCTATTATCTACTCTATGTGAATGAAATCCTGCTCTACTCAATTTATAATGCACCCTATGTAGATCTGCATAGAAAAGTTTGCCCTCTCTCTGATACTGGAAACTCACCCTAGCTCAAATCTCATCCAATCTAATCCATGATGATCACAATTCTTCCTTAATCACTAAGAAATGCCTACTCCAAAAGTATCAACTGCTCATTCCTCAATACGGATCCACAACGTCTCCTTATAAAGTGTTCCCTCCTCTCTCAGGAAAGTCGCCCAACCTGGAAATAATTAAGAATATAATTTGTAGTTCTCTCTCATCCCACATTCAATAGCATACAAGTACCTCTAATCATGTTAGGACTTATCTAGCTCATATCCCCTCACTCTCCCTCCCGTAGAAGATCCTCCCTCTCGGAAAGTCACCCACTCTACATGCACAAGTTGATGCCACTCCAAAATAATATCTCTCTGGTAAGTCTACTGAGTAACCTCTATCAATGACCTCCTACCTCCTTATAACATCTCACTCATCAATTAGGTTTACCAAAAACGTAATATGAGTGCATGAAAAAACTCACTTTTTCATGCATTTGTAATTAAAAATTCAACATGCAGAAATGATGCATGCATGAGGAAAATTACCTTGAAAGGTTTGCATGCATATGTTGTTTGATTCATGCCATCTGGTAGAGTGCATATCACCCTCTACCTCCTCTTGATTCCTATACAGTAAGTGTACCTCCATGCTAGGCATCTGAACATGGAGGACATCTCGAGATACCACTATGGAGGAAATCCCGAGGGATGTCCAACCACTAATGCCTAGATCCAATAGATATCCTACTGCTGACACTGACCCATATGCTCTTTCTATCACTATTTCGCTTTGACTCGTAGTAACCTGATCCAACTTCATCAAAGTGGCTCCAGAATAAGCCTCCTTCTCACTCAGTGATCTCTAATCCAGACTCCTTCTGAATATCTGTTGTATCTATTCTCCAAGACTTCCATCAAGCAGATCCAATGATCTATAACGTAAATCCCTTTGTCTCTGAATTGAATCATCTCTCTCCTGATCTAATTACATCTCATTCATCTCATACCAACTAAGTCTCCAGCTGGTACCTGTATGAGCATCATTCCCATCCATCTAATTTGAGCCCAAAGACTCAATCCTATGTGTATCATTAGCATCATGAGCATCTCCCTCATCCATCTAATAAAAAGAATCACTCCTCTATACCTCATCACCATTGTGAGCATCTCGCTCACCCATCTGATGTAAGGACTCACTCCTTTGAGAAACATCCCTACTATGAGCCTCTCACTCCCTTTCATCCTCTTCCTCTGATGAAGAAGCACTCAACCAACCTGATGTACTTGGCGTGGACTGACCCCGAACCATATACTCACCATCAATACAGTGACCCATCAAGATTTTGTCAAATCCCTCTGGAAGAAAAATGAGTAACCGAAAGCATCCAATGCTACAACTGAGAGTATACTCCCTCTGAGTCTTGGAATGAATAGTACCCCTGATACCTCTAGGAGTTATCCAAAGTCTAGGAGAAACCGAACTCTACCCACTCCTCTGAAAAAATGCTCAGTCCCATGCACATCATGAACCATCTACATAGGAGTGTACTCAAGGAGGAATTCCTCTCACATCCCTATCATATGACTGCAATGCTTGCATTGTAGTCAATCAACCATCTCTCATCAATATAACTCTATGGATTACTACTATCATTTCCTTATACAAATGAGGAAAGTGAGAAATCCCTCTCAAACCTATAGGGAAACTCATATACCTCCTCTCCCGCTGCTAGATGCTCATCATTTTCCTATTTTTTCTTCTTCTTATGTGGGCGCTATCCTGCATAGTGTCCATACTCATTGCAGGAAAAGCACTTGATGTTTTGTAGATCCTTCTTTTGTTTAAACCTTTGCTTCCCATTGGATTCAAGTGGCACATCCTCCTCCTTAGGGATGGTAGAAGATGAACCCTGAATATAACCCCTCCTGATCTCTTTGTGGGTTAAATCATCCCATGGGTGATCCCACTTGGGAAGGTTCTATATGGAAATAATGGATTTGAAAAATACTACCCATGGATTGGTCACGCTTTCAAGGCTTGTCGAACCAACTCACCATCCTCAACCTTCTCACCCACTACTCCCAACTCATCTCTTACCTGAGTAATATTGGTAAGATATATGGCCATGCTCTCATCCTTGGCCATCATTATACTCCTCAACTTCTCTCTAAGTATCATCTTCATGTTTTCATTTCAACTCTGGTACAACTTAGTTAAGTCATCCACTTCACATATACATTGTCTTTAGCCAAGATATGTGGGATCACATGGTCCTTAACTGCATCAAGGAGGATTGTGTGGGATTTTGGATTCTTCTTTTCATAATCTTCTTCGGAAACTGCATATGTCAGAACTATGATTGGATTTGTGTCTATACTCTCCACAACATCCCACAGTTCGTTATCCTTCAGAAGCAGCAAAATCTATGCCTTCCAAGCACTAAAGTTAGAAGCCCCATCCAACATGTCCTCTACTCTCAAACTAGTAGCAATTACCTCTGAAATGTCTAAGAACTGAAACAATAAATTACCCAAGAACTTCTCGATGTCATAGAACTAGCCTCCCCTTGCACAAATCTAATTAATCTATCTCATATCTATCCACCCAAGTCATAGATCTAATATATCTCACCTCTACAACTGCAGATATGAGCTTCACTCTTCAGATATGGTATATCTTTCCTTTCTCTCCATAAATATGATATCCAACGAAGTTTACCACATAGATCTAGCATGATTCTTGCAGATATGAGTGTGATTTATCCCCCAACCCTTACCAAGGCTCTAATACCATGTTAAATAATATCCATAGGTCACTACTCGCTATGGAAACCCTGAGATCTCAATGAATTTGATTCTATCTAAGACAAATAACCAAATACTGACCTATAACAGAAAGTACTACCAGATTGCTTTAACACTTAACCAAAAATAAACAGCAGTCACACATTAACTCATGATATACCCTAGAAACCCCAACTGGGAAAATCCAAATTTCTGTAGGGATTTCTTCTTTATCGAGTTGAGAGAAAAGTAAAAGAGACTTAGTACATACAACTCTTAATAAACAAATGAGAGAACCTAATGGGTTAGAAAACCGAAGATCTGCAGTAGTTACAACTATAGCTCTTGGGAAATGTGCCCCCCTACTGTCAGTTTGGATCTGAACCTTCTAAATATATTCCTCATCCCGTCACATGATGTACCTCCTCTCTCTATCCTCCACAACCTAATCTGCTCTTTCTAAATGAAATCCTGCTATGCTCAATGTAGAATGCACCCCCTGCATCTCTGCATGGAAAAAAGTGCCCCTCTCTGAGACTAGAAACTTTCCCTAGATCAAATTTCAGCTGATTTGATCCCTGATCATCACAAATCTTCCTCAATCACCGAGGAAGAGCTACTCCAGAAGTATCAGCTGCTCAGTCCTCAATCTTGATCCATAACGACCTCCTCCCCTTAGAAAGTGTGCCCTCCTCTATCAGGAAAGTCGCTCGACCTGAAAATAATGAAAAATCTCCTCTGTGTTTCTCTCGCATCCGACAATCAATAGCATACAAGTTCCTTTGATCAAGTGAGAACTGATCTAGCTCAAATCCCCTCACTCTCCCTCATGCATAAGCTCCTCTCTCTCTCTCTCATAAATTCATCTACTCTCCATGCACAAGTCACCCTCACTCCAAACTAATCTCTCTCTAATAAGTCTACTAAGTAACCTCTTCCACTGACCTCCTACCTTCTTATAACATCTCACTGATCAATTAGGTTTACCAAAAATCTAATATGAGTGCATGCAAAAACTCACTTTTGCATGCATTTTTAATTAAAAAGTCAACATGTATAAATGATGCATGCATGAGGCAAATTATTCTGAAAGGTCCGCATGCATCCACCATTGGATTCATGTGATCTGGTAGAGTGCATTTCACCCTCTATCTCCTGCTAATGCCTATACAGTAAGTGTACCCCCATGCTAGGCATCTGAACATGGAGGACATCCTGATATACCACTATATCTAACAAACCATAGCTAATACATGACTCAAAAAATCCATCCCCTTGGGATCATAATAGTTAAGTTTATCAAGATTTACAATCTTCCCATGGGGAAACATCATAACTCCGAACGTTTTCGAGGAAACTGCTTACAGAGCATACATGTAGCTATGCCCAAGGAGGAGGTTGCAATATAATTGGGCATTAAAAACCTTAATGTTAATTAATATTCTTTTCTCATCCAATTGGACGAGTACATTCTGTAGAAGACCCTGCGATTGGGAACCATGACCGTCATATGCGCACAACCTCATTAGGGGTTAAACAAGCTCAAGAGAACTTGGATTCTTCCAAATGTGGTCAAACATGATATGGTGGAGGCACTTTCATTGATAATGCAATGATGAAAAACCAATTTCTTTATGGTTACCAGAATCTAAAAATCTATTGAAAAGGGAGTCCTTGGTTTCGCTTGGTAGTATAGTTTTAAAGAACCTCCAACATAGACATGGAAGTAGGTGACTACACCAATTTATCTGCAAAACTATATTTAGGAGATGGATGGGCATTGGGGTTATGCACTACATGATGGAAAGGGATCTTGGGGATATTAGGAACATTGTTTGCAATAGGACAAGGTAGGTGCAAGGGTTATTTGACTTGTGTGGAGTATTTCTCTTTTTCAATATGAGAGCTATTAGTAGTCGAAGCATATTGGTTACATCTACTCTAGAGATTGATATCAATAGACATCATGAGAAGATGTTGGACAAAAGGATTATTACGATGACCAAAAGATGTCAGTAAAGATGGATAAGGTGCCATGGGTTGTGTTGTGATTACCCCTTGTGATGGGAAGGGTTTTTGTAGGACCATCGATTGTGATTGGTTGAGGTGAGGAAAAAGTGAATTAGGGTTCCCTTATGGGGGAATTAGCTGCTTCATGTTGGTTTTCCTCATTTCACAATTGGTGAGCCTTAGCAATATGGGTACAATGGTGAGTGTAATGTTGGTAAACACCGCAAAAGGAGCACAGTTGGTTAGACCATAACTGAGGGTTCTTAACTTGCTTGGAAGTTTTATGGGGATTTGTATTTGTGGGGTTTGGGTTACCTCCAATGTTGTCAATAGGGTTGGTGGATTGGCCCCCCATACTCCTAGCATTGGTTATTTCCTTTGTTCTTCCCCTTGTTATTTTTCTTGGAATTGTTTGGTTGCACTTGTTGGTTATTGGGAGCAGGTTAGGAAAGCATATTATGTTGAGCATAGACTTTACCATGAGGAAAAGGGCGAGCCACATGGTGTACCTGCACTAGAGGGGTTGGCAGTGGGATAGAAAAATGGTAGTAATGGTTCATGGCTGGAAGAGTTGCATAGTTGGTAGATGCACTGCTAGACGTGGTACCAATACACGAGGGTCCATGAACATGGGGGGATGGAAGAGGAGTTGAGTAGGAGGTACTCATTGCTACATGTGAGGATGAGAAAGAGAGATCATAAGAATAGCACAATGTAATTCCATGATAATGTCTCTCAAAAATCGAAGGATTACCATACTCATAACCACTTGAAGGGGGAGGATAAGGTAGGTATGGATTTGGATGGGGTGAAAAATGAACCAATAACACCATCTGTGGAATGGGAATCCCCTAGAGGATACTTCTGGGAGGAGTCACCTCTAGGGGAATCAGAAATGATGGTATATAGGTAATCAGATTGTGCATAAATAATGTCATATATATTTTTTAGCCTTAATACTAGCTTCTTCTTTAGTTTGTGGATTCCTTAAAGGCCACATCCTTGGCTATATCAGGGAGGATATATTTAAGGAGCCAAAACTATGAAGATACGGTCATTGAGCTTAATATTACAAAGACTCTTGCTTCAACGTCACTCATGGATATCATACATGATATGGGTAGAGGAAGCCTGACATCATGACAAAAATATCTCAACTTCCTCATTATAATGGATAGGTAACTGGAAAAAAATCAAGAAATTGGAAGCTAGGGACACAAAATTAAGATGCATCCCATGAGGTTGCTCAATATACCACCTTTCAATGACGCTATTCAATGTCATCTAAAACAAATGTAATCGAATGGAATCATCTACGAATGATATTGGAGGATCACCATAAATGGGGGGACATAATATGGTTTGGGGGTTTTCAACTACCTTCCCTTCAACTTTGGGATGTTTGAGGGGCTTTTGGTTGGAATTCCAGGCCATGAAGGATAATATCAAATGGGATCATTGGTTAGTATCCCAAAATCTAGAAGGTTAATCCTAGCAATGAACAAAAGACTCACAATAGGATATGAGGTAGAGAGACCAATTATAGTGTTGGTCATAGTATCGTTGGTGGAACCACCACTTCCGGTTCCTACACCAAAAAGACGGATATTTCCACCACTGAAAATAGGAATGTTACCGAAAACAGGGATACCAATGGAAATGGGGATACTACCAACAATGGTGTTAGCAGATGGGGAAACAGAGGTGATCCAAGCTATGAGGATTCAGAATGATAACTCAGAAGAGTAATTGGGTGAAGGTGATGGGTTTTGAACTGGCATGTGGCTCAATGAGCCAATGGTGTGTCCTAAGAAACCATACAGAGAGGTTCGGCCTCAAATTCTATTACAGTTCCTTGAGGAAGCTATGGTGATGGGATCTAAGATGGCCAATCAAACTATGCAGATCTAAAATAAGGCTACTGTAAAAAATGTTCCAATAATTTAACATCAACTTTATAAATGGTGCTAAATCAAATAAAAAGTGAAACATGGGTGCAACAAGTGATCTAATATAGTCTAAGATAAGAAAGAATGAAAAGAACACCCTAGAAAAAAAATACCCACTAGCCCTAAAGAGATATACAATAAGAAAACTAAATAAAAACAAATCTTCCTCAAATATTTTCAACAATGGGGGTCTTGAGTCCAATCCAAAGAGAATAAGTTGAAAGAAATATGAGGATTCCAAACACCAAACACAAATAGGGGCCTCAAGTCCTATTGGTCCAATGAGTGAAGATCGAATGGAACAACTCTAGAGAGAGTCTTTACTCACTGCTATCCGATATCTTCTTTAGGTACCCATCCACCTACAAGGGTCACCTATGGGTAAGATGCCTAATGAAATGTTCACTAAGATACCTCATTCTAAAACAAATTGGATTAGTTTATTTCAACTTTATCTTGAAGGAAACGATGTGAATGATATTTGGTTTCTGAAAGGGAAAGATGTTCCAGTCAGTCCTTCGGTTCTGGTATTTCCATGTACCACCCTAAAAGGATGGGCCCACCCACAAACTGGACAAGACTATTTCCAACAATACTAGAGGGTTTTGGTTCCCTAAAAAATCAACCACTATGCCTCATATGTATACTGACTAGGGGGGAATTGTTTAGATGCCTATCCCAAAAGTCTTAACCTGGAAAAAATATTAGTTTTGGTCCTCAAGTGAGTAATTTTGTGTGTTTAGATTAGGGTTGATTTTTAGTCTCCACTTGGGGTCACGGAATAGGTGATGTTTTAAATTAAGGTGTGAGAGTGTGTGTACAAGTGGTGTGTCAACTATCAAATTTAAATGACAAGGAAATTTAAATGCTTGTACAATGATGGAAAGAGAAATGAGACAATTTCAATACTAAACTAAATGACATTTTTCTTGAAATACATATATGATGTCTAAACGAAAAATAGATCACAGTAAATCCACTCAGAAGTCCAAGAAAGCATGCAAACAAGATGCCTAATCATAGTATGGTTCTGTAAAGAAAAGAGAAAAGGATCCCAACTAGTAATCAGCTCTAAACTAATCCAAACAATCAACTACCAAAGTAGATTCGATAATCAATCTTGTTGAATAAATGAAGAAAAATGTAGATGAAAACAAACCCCCAAAAGAACCATAATGACAACAAGTACTAGGATATTTTGATCTCTTCTTCACCTACAACATCTAAAAGGAGAAGTAATTGTCCATTACAACAAGCAATCAAGCTGAAAATAGTAAAAGAAGATCTATAAACTGGGAAAAGACAAAGGAAAAATTGGTTATGAAATGTGGAAAATAGGGTTTTGAAACATGTCACAACTTTAGAAGGAAAATACACAATTTAGGTCACAAGATTTAGCTAAAAATGCGTTACTCTGACCTGAATCTTCTTTCAACAATGGTTGAAAAGATTAGTTTTTGACCAGGGAACCTACATGTGAATTTAACATTAGTAAAGAGACAACAAACACAAAAAGATCCAAGAAAGAAATGACTCAAGAATATCATTGAAAAAAAAGATATAACACAACCAAGGGTGGATTATGGATCCTTCCCAATATGGTCGCCAAAATTTGTATGGTGTGAATAATCACCCAAATCTGCAAAAGGCGCATACCAAGGGGTTGTGCAATCCTTGGTTTAGATTCAAAATCAGGGGTAAAAAAACATCAAAATAAACTAAATTAAACTAACAATATCTCATCATTCTTCAATCACATCACACATAACGAGTGCCAATACAATGCATAATGAATCAATTAATGGTTTTTATATTATCACAGAGAAGTGGTGTAGAAATTAGCACCTTGGTATAGTGAGGAGGAAGAGGGGCCTCTACAACTATCCAAGGGAATGTCCATTAGTCTCATTTGCAATATTGCAACTTCCAACACACCATCACAATGGTGATATCCTTTAGTTGAAGTAGAAAGTAACATATTGCTTTCTTGTAGGTTTGAGGTAATTTTGGTAGCATGACAATATGAGTGAGATATGGAAATTGTGTGTATGGAATGGTGACCTTGAGGGATTTTTTATAGGCATAAGATTGGTAATGATATGGATCTAGAAGAAATGTGAACATTTGTCATGTCCCCTCATTGATTTTTAGTGGAAGGAGTTCCTAACCAAACTAATCCCTTAGGTTGAGGAGGAAATTTCATGCGCTTGGGATTAATTCTGAATTTAAGGCATTAATTAGTTAGGAATTTTATTTTTATTTTTATGCTAAGATTTAAATGCACTTGGTAGAAGTAATTTTCATTAATAAATATTTATTTCAATAAAATAAAATGGATAAGTATGCACAAGGGTGCATTAGACAATAATGGTTGACTAAGTGATGACTTGCAAAGGAAAGAAAGATAAAGTAGTCAAAGCAAGGAAGGTAGGAAAAAGAGAAGAAAATATGGCACAAGGCAGGAAAGTAGCAAAGCTCAAGAAAATCAGAATAAAGAAGAAAAGTGGGACAAAGAATAAAAGAAGGACAAACGCAAGACAAAGCATAAAAGCAGGACAAAGGAAGAAAAGAAGGATAAATCAGAAAAGCAATAAAAAGTAGGACAAAGTATAAAAGCAGGAAAAGCAAAAGCAAAAGCAAAAGAAAAAAGTAGAAGTAGAAAGCAAAAGAAAAATCAAAAAGCAAAGCAAAGAAGAAAGCGAAGGCAAAAGATAAATTACAATGCAAGCAACTTTATCCACTCCATGAGGGCGCCTTATACTATCTTACTTGCTCAAAAAGTCACCTCAATCTATAAAATAAGTATTACAACTCCATTTCACATATTTTGATCATTTGTGATTTGAATTGAGTGCAATTTTGCCTCATTGACTTGGGAGATGTGCCCCTAGTCCTACTTGGGATATGTGCCCCTGCTTCTACTGAAAGGATGATGACATCCAGCCTTCATCACTGATTCTATTGAAGATCCTGAAGTATTTCTACATGCAGTATCATCTATCATTGAAGAATTCAATCCATTCATAAGTGTTTCCTAGTGTTTGTCCAACCAGAGAGATATCCTTAGAGAATTTAATCAGAGGAGGAGAACCAGAACATTGAGTGCACCCTAAAAACATCCTATGAAGCTCAGTTACCCTTTCAAGAGAATCCATCTTCTCCATCTCTATCATCATAGCATATACATTGATTAAAATTCTTTTTCTTACTCTTCTATGCATCACTCTCCTTCAACCAATGTAATAATCCAAGATTTATGGCTTTATGTGAAGTTTGAGCCATGAGACTTCTGTTTATTTCTTATTCATCTCAATGAATGTTTTTTTTCTGTTTTTAATTTCTACATTAATTATTATAGAATTAATTCGAGAGCCTTAGAGACTTATTGTGCTCATCTTTAACCAGACTAGCTCTTTGTGCAATTATTACCTGACTAGTTTTCAGGAAATTGCATTATATATAGTTATGTGAAACCATTTCACTTTATGGAAGTTATTTTAGGTTCTAATTTTCTTTAATAATCCATTCCAAGTAAAAAAATTGAGATTTGTGACCCTATATTACTTCTTGTATTCCTATTTCTGAAGACTAGCTCATTGAGCAATTTTAATTGAGTAGTTTTGCAGTAGTTTTAATTAAGAGATCTCTAGTTGTGCAATTTCAGTTTTATCAGTCATATAATATTCTTGATACCTTTTTGAAGACCCTCCAAGCCTCTCCCTAGTAATTTGTATCCATCTCATCCTGTTTGGAAGAGTCTGGAAACAAACTAGTTGAGCAATCCATATTAGAGCTCTTTCTCCCCTTGACTCCAAACACTGCCAAAACCTCCCAAAACCTCTGTAAAAATTTCCCAGTAGTATATTAGGATATTATTATCTGATATACATGATTTTTTTCCCTTCAAGTGTAAGTGGAAGTCTCTAGTATGCATATGAAGGTGTGCCCAGAAAGACTTGTAGCAGACTTCAGCGATAGCTGTTGTTGAAACATAAATGGCCCCAGTACCTTGTGCATAGGAGTCTAAATTTGGCCTTGATTTTGATGTTTATGCTTATGCACACTCCTTAACATATTTTTCAGATCCAAAAAAGTCCAACTATCAAGCTCTAGGTGGGTTCATCAGTATCCCAGACTAGTTTCCTCTTGTCTATTTTTGTGAACTAGTTACTGTCATACAGTTTCCTGATTTTTAAAGATGAATTTGAGTTGATATCCTATGAGATCAGATCAGCTATATTACAACATTCTCCATTTCCTTTTATTGCTTAGTGGAGACATTAGGTTTTTGAGCCCTAGATCTGTTAACTAACTCGGATCACATGAGAATATGTGTCCACTTTTGGCCCCTTATTTGTTAGGGAAGTGGGAAATAACAAAATTTTGGTGAAAATCAAGTTTTGGGATCAAGTCGCACTTATTGGTATAAAATTTGCGACCCAAGTTGTTGATTTCGAGGGAAAAGCTATGGCCTCCATCTAGGGTGGTCAATTTGGGGTTTGAATTTCATTTTTTGGCAGTTTATTACTTCCTGGAGGTTATATGGATGGAGTGAGATGGAAACATGGTTCCAATGATGTAGAATGATGATGCACAATGATGGAAAAGATTATGACATGGTAGGTAATAAAATTTGGTTATTAATAATAGCAGAAAAGTTACAACATCTTGAAGGCTAAAAATAAACCTTACTTCTGTTGACCAAACAAAATCAATAAATAGTACCCCTTTTTTTTACAAATTGAAAATGTCCATTTATTCAAACATTTATATAAATGCTAAAAATTCAATGCATTTGTTGTTGTATTTCAAGCAAATGTTACAGACACTTCAATTTCTTGCAACTTTCTTCCTTGAGTATAAGGTGTTTTTTTCAATGTAGAAGAGAAAGGTTGCATAGACACACACACACACACACACACACACACACACACACACACATAGAGAGAGAGAGAGAGAGAGAGAGAGAGAGATGTTAAATTTGTTTGAGGCTTGGATTCAAAACATGAGAAATATGCTAGATCAACATTCAAGAGTTGAGCAATATGCTTACCTAAGTTCCGATTTCTTTTTCATGTTGACATTGTAGGGAACTAATCAACCATGAATATTGATTCTCCACACTGACAAAATTTAATCAAAACTCATGCTGGTGTTTTTAGGTGGGTGGATTCGTATAACTGAGTAAGCTAGGAAAAAAGTATTGGGTAATATTATATAAATTATTCCCTTATTATCCAAAATTCCATGAAACATGGGCGATTTCTATAAAAGAATCCTTAAAAAAAAAACCATTAGGGGTGAATAGAACTATAATCCTTATTTACAACTAGATAGAGGTCATAATAGCCTCAATAACTTCAAATTTTGGAAATCGGGGTGAATGGAAACTCCTTCGTGAATTTCATAGGGATAAAATTGTTTTACCCTACTCTCCAAAGTAAATACAAGTGGGCTAGCTTCTTTGTAGATATTTTTTTAAATAAATCATGGGAGAACTAGAGTAAATTGTTTCTATAAAAATATTGAAAATTCCAAACCCCTTTAATTTCGCCCATGGGTGAAATTTCACCCCTAAAATTTTCCCTGAACCCCAAAATGAACAAAAATGTCTTCAAAGCAGAAATCCACCACTGACTGCTCAGTAGCCTTTGGAAGAGCTTTTTCCTCTACCCAATTGGTGACATAGTTTGTACATACCAAAATGCAGCTCTTCTCCTTTGACAAGGAATTGATAGGTCCCACAAAATCTAAGGCCCATTTCTCAAAAGGCTCTAGAAGAACTTGTGGATGAAGAGCATTTCATCTACTACAACTAGATGACCCATTCTTTGATAATTTCCAAAAATCTTGGCATATTTCTTGGCATCTCTAAAAAGTGTGAGATAATAATATACCAAGTGAAGGACTTTGTAAGCAGTCATTTTTTCAACAAAGTGTCCACCAAATGTTCCATCATGGAATGCATTTAGAATATCTAAAGTCTCATCTTCTCTCACACATCTTAGAATAATCAAATCCGGCCCTGTGAAATTTGAAGAACCATGAATGAAAAATTGAACAAACATCATTTTGCAAAAATTATTTATTGTGAACTTTTCCAACCAGAAAATTGGTTTTCAAGCAAAGTTTGTGTCCAACTCATATGCAATTGTCAACTAAACCAATTGTCTAACTCTGATTGTCAACTATCCAAAGCAATTGTTCAATTCCTATATAATTGTCAACTAAGACTTCATCTAGATTCTTTTGCATTGAAATTAAAATCCATCAAGGTTTTCAAAAAGATGCCTTGAAAAATATATTTAGAAATGGTCTTTCTAAAACCCCCCTCCACAAGTTGAGAGAATCTAATTTTTAGAGGCGATAGTTAAAAAGCCACCTCCGAAAGTTAAATTCTCATTAATTTTAGGGGGGTTTTAGAAAATGGCCTTGAAAAATATATTTAGGGGCATTCTTTATAGCCGCATACCCCCCCCCAAAAAAAAAAAAAAAGTCATGAGAACTTAACTTTTGGTGGCGGTATTTAAAGCATTGCCTCCAAAAGTAAAACTCTCATGACTTTTATGGGGGGTTTTTAGAAAAACGACTTGAAAAGTATATTTTGGGGTGGTGTTTATAACCCCCCCCCTCCAAAAAAAACTCATGATAATTTAACATTTGGAGGTGATTTTTGACAAACTCCTCCAAAAGTTCAATTTTTAGGAATTTTGGGGAGGGGCGAGGGGGGTTTCCAAAAACCACCTTGTAAAAAATATTTAGGGGTAGTCTTTCTAAACCACCACAAAAAATTGATGAGATTTTAGCATTTGGAGGTAATTTTCTAACAACCACCTCTAAAAGTTCAATTCTCATGATTTTTTTTCCTTTGTGGGGGGGGTTCAAAAACTGCCTTGAGAAATATATTTAGGGGCCTTTGTAAACCCCCCACCCCATAAGTCCAATTCTCATGACTTTTTTTGCAGGGGAAGGGGGGGTGATGAGTTTAAAAACAACCCCCAAAGGACCAAAATTTTTTTTAATGTAATACCCCCATCTTTGACTTGGAATGTATTTAACCAAAATTATGTAAATGATGTAAAATTGCTAATATGGATTCCTAGTGTGGAGTTCAAGGCTAAGGCCTAACTAGTGAATGGCTAGGAATTCATGATGTATTTATTTTCGTACCATATGGTTGGATTTTCATGCTAACTCGAAATGTATGAAAATATTATGTTGCACAAATATTAAAATAGTCCAAGAGGGTAGCGTAAAGAGCACTAGAGGGGCTATATTTCCACCATAGGGGAAGATGAAAGGGGCTTATGAGAGACTAAATCCTTTGCTTCCAAATGTCAACTTTAGAACTCATCCTATTTTTTCCATGTGAATTAAATGAGTCAATCACCTTCCTTTCTCTATTTCCAATAATTGAATGCATGTGTGAGGTTAGTGGGAAAAGTCACCTCATGCAGTTAGTGAAGCATGGGGTTGACTGCACTTTTGTGACAGTTTTGTCAACTACCAAAAGTCATTATGCAACTATCAGAAGTCCTTTCTTATATGTTTAGAAGCTATTTCAGTTGTCTTTTCACCATTATCTCATATCCTACGGATTCAACCTTCATTCTCTCATTCTTTCATGCAAATATACACTATGAAGAGCTCCCCATTGTTGTTCATGACCTTTTACCAGACTGTGTATAACCCATAAATTCAAATTTAGAGCCAGCACTACAGATTTGGAAGGAAAAAAATGGATAGTTGTAGGTCATCATGGAGGTTGGGAAAGCTAGGAACCCTTACCCATTGATTTTTGTTGCTTATAGATGCTTGAGAAGCCATGAATTAAGGCTACACATGGTTCTCCAACATCACATAGTAGGTTGGTCTCCTTATATATTGCACACACTAGGAGCACCTGTCCATATGGTTTGCAAAAGAAAATTGTGGATCAATGAAGGGGATGCATGATCTTAGAAGGGTGTTGTGTAGGGAAGGTATTGGTGGATACAAGGTTGTAATGGATGAGTGATATCCTTATAGAGCTCTATATGAGCATTGGGATAAGAAAAAAGAGAAGAATGGGTTGGGAGATTAGAAAGAGAATCCTATAGGTGTTTCCTTTACCCTAGCGGCCTTAGAGCCTGACTTGGGGGTGGCCTCTCAATAGAAATACTATAAGTTGGACAAATTGCCTACAGTTGGGTGGAAAAACACTCTTACACAACCAATTGCTTGGATTTGCATTGGATAAAGATAAGTATCCTCATGTATTTGAATCTGAAACATTTTCATTTAATGCATGTTAGGATTATGCTTGTATATAGATGTTGTATGTGTGTGGATCGATTTTATTTCCACTATGTGTTTTTATTTTACATCTACACACATAGTTTTACATATTATCAATTCATAATATGGTTATGGAGCAAAATTTGGAATCCTGTATTTAGTTCATGTCCCCTCTGTTGGTCGGATTGATGGATTAGGATGTTACAAAGTGGTATCAGAGCTTTTGGTTGCAATACCAAAGTTGTGTGGGATAGAAATCCATATTTATAGGAAAAAATTAGAAATGGTTCTGTAAAAATTGGGTTTTGTTAAATAACAAATAATTGGACCAAGAGTAAGTTTGAATTAATTTCAAAATAATCACCCTTATTGTTTAATTAATATTTTGCATAATTGCAAAATTGTGAAAAAATGGGAAATTTTTAGTTGGGCCCCACCCATGCCATGGGGACGAGTGACGTCGAGGAGCCACGTGGGTAGGAGGTCCGATGTGGAGGTGCTACATGGGATGAACATATGATGTGGACTGGCCACATCATATCATGCATAGGTAAATGCATGTGGTAGATTGTGAAGAAGGATGGAGATCGTACCATCAAGATCAAGATCGAGGACTGATAGCACTTTGGGATCACAAAGATGGACAAATGTCAATTTAATTAGAACGATCTTGAAATGAAAACCATTGAGGTTACATGTCAGTTGCTCGTGCATTTAGGCTCATAAAAGTGGTTATGGGAAACCACTTTCTCAAGGAGCCTAAAACTTCTTTTGGTCTTCAATACAGTGATGAGACATGGGTGTTGATGTATTTGCAACTTCGGAAGATATTCACTTATATATTGTATGTATTACATTTGTACTTTATTGTATCCCCAACGGATATGTATTATTCCTCCGGTTGGAAGTGTCGTCATTTGTATTTGCAAGTGTTGCAAGTTACATTGTAAGTGTTGTAACTTATACTTGATGGGTTATTAGACCACCTTGGTGGGGTCGTCCCTGTATGAGTTAAAGGGTTATTAGACCACCCTAGTGGGGTCAGCCTAGTGACAAGTGGTAATGTATTATTAGACTATCCTAAGGGAGGTCATCCCAATTAGAGTAAAAGGCAAGTAAAGGTAAAGTATAAATAGAGAGGAGCACCTCTCTATTTATCCATCCATTCACTCACTCACTTCACATTAGTGAGAGAGAGGAGGAGTACGCACAAGTGGAGGAGGAGAAGCTTCTAGGAGACTATCTCTTGTTTTGGGGTTTTATCTTTGTGATCTTTGTATTGGTGCTCATTCTATCTCTGAGGAAGTTGCGGGGTTTTTCACCTTCTTGGTTTTCCCCGATGAAATGCTTTGTGTCTCTTGTTTCTTGTGTTTGATATGGTGTACATGTTGTTCTCTTAGTTAATATCCTATATCCTATTGAATTAAATGATGAAAAAATAACATGGTATTAGAGCTAGCCTGAAGGAAGGTATTGTATGGCATTTATGACACTTGTTGCACTTGCAACAAATTGGAAGCTAGGGCTTGGTATAGTAAAAACTAGTCACCGTGGAACTTTCGCTATAAATCAGTTTTGGAAAAGGTTCAAGATCTAAAAAATTTATAGGACTAATATGAAATGTTCATGTATCTTGTTTCTGAATATCAGCCTCAGATTCATTGTACTTTGTGAGACATGATTCATACAAGTTAGGGTTTTGGCCTCTTCCAGAAAGCATCCCTAAACAGTTGACCTAGGCACAAAGGTCACATCTCTTGATAGGAAGCTCCAGATGGAATTTCGTAAAAATTGCAAGTTAGGGCATGGACTGTAGTTTCACAGGTCTGAGTTTCAGAGGCCAAAGTTGAAATAGTTACACATGGCACTCCGTACAAGTTTGCTATGTTGTTTCATCTCATAAACAGGTCATGTTGCGACACTTAGCATATCTCTCTCATGGAGAATCCATTGAAGGTCAGATATGTGGGGCTGGAAAGATGAAAGGTTAGTCTACTACAGGCTAAAGTTTCAGACCCTGAGGATCCAAAATTTCACAGATACATTAGAATAAATATCGCATATACTTCTGTCAAAATAGAATTAGATTCTGAGCACTTTCATTTTTGGTTTTTTACTGTTGCGGGAAATTAGGGCTTTTGGAAGAAGTAGAATTTTGGAGTGCTCTCAGCACAAGATTTCTCTCCTCATCAAAATCAAAATTTAGAGACCAATATTGAAGTTTTTGGTTGGGTAGAACCCCAGGATCTATCAAACCCTAGTTCGGGTTTTGGACCAAAAAACTAGAAAACTAGATTTTCATAGAAGTTGGAGAGCCAAAATTTGCAGGTCAATTTTGGAGTGTCAAATTTTGAAGTTTTCAAAATATGACCACACCAGTTTTCTCGCCTCAGTCAAATGCATCTCCCTGTCTAGGCAGAAGTTTGAAATTCCAAGTTTGGATTTTTAGCGTTTCTCTATCAAACCCTAGCTAGCTCCAGATCTAGATTCAACAAATCAAGTGGAGCTGATAACTTCCAACCATGGAAGTATAGCATTGGGTTAATCCTAGAAGAGAATGATTTAGACACCTACATAAGTGAAGAAGTTCCTGTTCCAGAGGGAGATGAGGCTAAGTCCTTACAAAAGAAGACTACAAGCAATCCCGACAAGTATGACTTGAAAAGATACATGTATGTTTTGAAATATGTTCATGATTAAGTTTATGATATGTTTGTCTTCATATTATTGAGGTTAGTACAATCTTGATTAATTTTACACTTGTCTTATCACCTTAGTAAAATTATGAATGGATGTGAAAGATAGAAGACATTCATTGATTAGGGTTATGACACTTATGATTGTACTAATGCACCGTGGTGTTGTATGAGGATGATGTTGTCCGCTAACATGAAAGGTACATCAAGAAAGACAAATCAAGTTCTAGATCAAGAACATATGACCATGGTGACATGAAGACAAAGACTCATCCATAGCCATTGATCACATAAAATATCTACTTACGAGGTATGTATAATTTGGTTCTACAATGCTTAACTTATGAGATATGTAGGTTACTAGCACAAGGTCTCTAAAACATTGAAGAGAACAAAGAAGACATTGTTTGGGTATGTTAGACATAACTCACAAACATGATAATTCAGGTATGTTTTTCTTATATCAAGTTAGAATTCTACCTTGTGTTAGGGTCTGATATAAGTATACTTTCGTATGATTGATAATGATTATTCATGAAGTTATAGGTTTAAAGAATCATGGGTTTATTCATATTATGCTTCTTACTTTGATTAATGATATAACAAACTAGAAGAGTCCTATGGTCAAATAAGAATATGCATGAGTAAAAGAAGTCCTCCCTGAAACCTTGAATACTAACGCTTGTGATGAATTACCTGTGTATGAAATGACCATGACCATACATGTTTAATATTATTTAGAATCATAATGTTTTGATAGTATTGAGATTATAATAATGAATGTATGATTATGTATGAGATCTTGAGGATGACACAGTGATGACACTAGTGCACACTTAAGCATGCATAGTGGTCCAGGATGGATAGAAGTTCAAATACATAAATGATATCATAAAGGAATCAAATATCAAAAGTAAACACACTCCAGTAGTTCCTGCAAGGAAGAAAAGATCAAGAGGGAGCACACTCTAGTAGTTCCTGCAAGGAAGCAAGGATTGAGAGGGAGTCCACCCAGCAACCAAACAAAGATAAGTATTTGAATTGTTATTTCCTGTATATACTATTACTTAAATGATGTTGTTAAGTCATGTACATACTTATGTTCCTAGATTTAGGATGTATATTATGCATTTTAGAAAAGTTGCACTAATGAACAAGATACTACTAATATACAAGTAATGGGTAAGTGGCCTATGGTATTGTACAACATTCCATTGCTACTTATCTAGAATGAAACCTCTTTTCTAACATGTTGGGAGTTGTGCACACTATTAAAAATGTTCTAGTAGAGATGGAAGGAATCTAGAAAGTTACTGTATGAATACGGGATATGGATTAATGTTGTATCGAAGCATTGGCTAAGATAACTGCATGACTATATGACATATCTCTTTATGTGTAAGAATTTGTTATGAAATATATGAGATGTTTCTAATCATGCAATTGAACTTGTCTTGTAGGAAAGATCATGTACCATCACATACAAGAAAGACTTGTTTCGAAGAATAAGCAACAAAGACTCAATAAATCCATAAAACTACCTATTGAAGATATTGAAGGATCTGAAGTTCCGAGGATCCGGGATGTAGTAATGGAAGGATGTCATGATTGAGGAGTACCAATCGATCATGAAGAATGATGTCTGGGATGTGTCCCGTGTCCAGAAGGCAAGTCTAATGTGACTTAAAACTGGATCTACAAGATCAAGCATGTTGCAGATGGAAACATAGAGAAATACAAGGCAAGGTTTGTGGCTCGTGGCTTCTCCCAGAAAGAAAGGATAGACTATGAAGAAACTTTTGCACCTGTAGCCAGATACACTTCCACCATAATAGTACTTACTCTGACTATAGTGATGAAGTGGAAGATACACCAGATGGATGTCAAGATAGCTTTATTGAATCGTGTAGTTGAAGAGGAAGTGTATGTGGAGTAGCCACTTGGATTTGAGACACGTGACAGGGAGTCACATGTGTGCAAATTAAATAAAGCCTTGTGCAGTTTGAAACAAGCACCCAGGACATGGTATGGCAGGATTGACAGCTTCCTAACTAGTTTGGGATTTACCAAGAGTAAAGCAAATTCCAACCTTTACTACAAGGTTGAGGAAGGAAATCCGGTGATATTCCTACTGTATTTGGATGACCTGTTTGTGACAAGTCAGGATAGGTTGATTTCCAACACGAATAGGAAGCTTGCTGCCGAGTTCGAGATGAAAAAATTGGGTATGATGCATTACTTTCTAGGTATGGAGGTGTGGCAGAATGAAAATGGAATATTCCTTGGACAAGGGAAGTATGCAGTAGAGATCTTGAAGTGGTTCAGGATGATGGACTGCAAGGCCATGACCACACCTATGGCATCAAACCTGAAGCTATCGAGTGATGCTTCATCAGATTTGGTTGATGCCACGATGTATCGTGAGATGATTTGGTCCTTCATGTACTTGAAGAACACGAGACCTGATATTTTCTTTGCTTTGAACACCTTGAGACAGTTCTTGACGGATCCTAGATATGTTCACTTGATTGCTGTAAAGCATATTCTGAGGTACCTGAAGGGTATGGTTGATTATGGGTTCAAGTATGATGCGAATCAAAAGTTTAACCTGCAGGGTTATGTTGATTAAGATTGGGCAGGTAGTGCTACAGATAGGAAGAGCACTTCGGGGTGCTACTTCAAGTGTGATCTCTTGGTTTAGCAGAAAGCAATCCTGTGTAGCACCGATTACAATCAAAGCAGAGTATGTCGCAGCTTGTTCATCCAGTTGTGAGGCAGTATGGCTAAGGAAGCTACTGTCAGATTTATTTGATATCCAGTTGGATGCTACTTGTATCTTCTGTAACAACCAGAGTTGTGTGAAGTTGTCACAGAACCCAGTGTTCCATGACAAGTCGAAGTATATCGAGATCAAATATCACTATATCAGGGATATGGTGCAGAGAGGAGTAGTGAATCTCATGTATGTTGCGATAGACGAGCAGATTGCAGATGTGTTGACCAAACCATTAGCCATAGTGAAGTTCGAGTACTTCAAAGAGAGGTTTGGTGTTCTTCAGATAGAAGATACTTCAAGGAGGAAGTGATGGGACACATTTCCAGTATCCATTCCAAGCATGGTGGTAGGAGGATCCTTCCCATGGATGTGGATGTAAGTGCTATGTGATGAACATCAGGACGATGCTCCAGATGATGTTCTGTATGGTGATGATCAGGATGTTCATGTGTGATGATATGCATTGGGATGATGCTATGATGATGATCAGGATGATCATGTGATGATGATATGCATCAGGATGATGCTATGATGATTATTAGGATGATCATGTGATGATGATATGCATCAGGATGATGCTACGATGATGATCATGTGATGATGATATGCATCAGGATGATGCTATGATGATGATCAAGATGATCATGTGATGATGATGTGAATCATGATGATGCATTGTATGATGATGATCAGTATGATCATGAGCATCAGGATGATGCTCCATGTGAAGAAGATCAATGTGATCATGAGTATCAAGATGATACTCTATGGCCATGGACAAGTTGTGCAGAAGCATGTAAACATCCCTAGAGATCCGAACAAGTTGTACTAGGCACGTAAAAGTATTGGGATTCTCTTTAGAGATATTGCAGGTCACAAGATTCTCTTTTAAGGTTTTGCAAGATCACATGTAATCAGTCCTGGAGATCTGGACAGGTTGTGCTAGGAACGTAAAATTCCTGGGATGCTCTTTAGAGATCTTGTAGGTCGTAAGACACTCTTTTAAGGTTTTTTGGAGACCACATGTAATCAGTCCTAAAGATCCGGACAGGTTGTTCTAATCACGTAAAAGTCCTGGGATGCTCTTTAGAGATCTTGCAAGTTGCAAAACACTCTTTTAAGGTTTTGTGGAGGTCACATGTAAAAGTCATGGGAGATCTGATAGGTTGAGCAGTAAGCTTGTAATCAATCCTGGGATGCTCTTTCGAGGTTTTGTTGACGCACGTAATCATCCCTAAGAGTTCCATAAGATGGCCCGCTCGCAGAGATGATGAAGAACTACATGATGCTAGCCCTACATCCAGCATGAAAAAGAGCTGGCTCTGTAGAACTTCCTATGACGAGAAGAATTGAGATATAGAACCAGTCATCTAGATGAAGAGTACAATAGCAGTGATGATGATGCTCTGTGATTGAGTGACGATGATCCAGCTACAGAATTGAAGACTTGTGCCTTTATGTATTGATGACCTGTGTCAGGCGAATACCTTCCTAGTTAAGAGGGAGTGTTAATGTATTTGTAACTCGAAAAATGTTCACTTGTATATTGTATGTATTACATTTGGAATTTATTGTATCCCCAACAGATATGTATTATTCCTCTGGTTGGAAGTGTCATCATTTGTATTTGCAAGTGTCACAAGTTACATTGTAAGTGTCGTAACTTACACTTGATGGGTTATTAGACCACCTTGGTGGGGTCGGCCCTGTATGAGTTAAAGGGTTATTGGACCACCCTAGTGGGGTCAGACAATTGAAAAGTGGTAATGGGTTATTAGACTCTCCTAAGGGAGGTCATCCCAGTTAGAGTAAAAGGAAAGTAAAGGTAAAGTATAAATAGACAGGAGCACCTCTCTATTTATCCATTCATTCACTCACTCACTTTGCATTAGTGAGAGAGAGAAGGAGTGCGCACAAGTGGAGGAGGAGAAAATCCTAGGAGACTATCTCTTGTTTTGGGGTTTGATCTTTGTGATCTTTGTATTTTTGCTCATTCTATCTCTAAGGAAGTTCAGGGTCTTTCACCTTCTTGGTTTTCCCTAGTGAAATGCTTTGTATCTCTTGTCTCTTGTGTTTGATATGTACATGTTGTTCTCTTAGTTAATATCCTAGATCATATTGAATTAAATGATGAAAAACTAACAGTGGGGAGATGTGATATGTAGTGACGTGACTTGCAGTGATGCAGAGAATGATGGTACCCCCCCCCATCAGTGATGTCAATGTTGGAAGATCATGTAGATCTGGTCGATGGCCAACATTCTTTTAGGACCGTGAACTTGCACGATAGTTAAATTAATTGGCATGAGCCTGAAAAGAAAATTGTCATATTGACATGTTTCCCTATCATGTATTCAAGCTCATAAAAGAAGTTTTAGGAGATAATTTTCCCACAGATCCTTAAACCTCTTATGTCTGATACATGGTAATATGGTGTGGGTTGGTGTTAGAGGTGCACAAATCAGGAGAAAAGCAATAGTTTCCATAGTTGTATTTCGGGTGCTAGAAATTGAAAAATGGCACTGAAATTATGCGCCAGATTGTGTGAAATCGAAACATTTACGAAAGAAAACAAGGGTGCTTCCCCTAAACCCGCCATGCAACAATGTAGGGAGGCCCGCAAGGGGAAAATCCCCCTTAACCCCCATTTTCTTTTTTCTTTTTTTCGAAAGCTACAAAGTTGGTAACTTGGTTCTTGATTTTAACCACAGTTATCGCAATAGTATAAAATTGGGAAAATTGCGGATTACGAAGGAGTGATTAAGATGTTTATGTGATTTGACAAAAATTGACAATATGTGTTGTTCCCATAATGCTTGAAAATAATTTTCTAATTTTCTAATAATATGATAAATATAAAAAATGTGTTTATATGAACACGTTTTGGAGATTTAGAATCATACCAGTGATTGTTAAGGGTCAGCATTGAGTACAGTGTATTTAGGAAATATTTGGTCTTGGTTGACCTAGGAAGATCATCATCATGGGTGATTCACATGATCCCTATGAAGTTGAGGCATATGCAACTATGGGAGAGAATATACAGGTTGATAATGCAAAGACAAAATCTAATGGTAGGAGAAACCAAGTGACTGCCAAATACATTATAGAAACCATGAGCCTAAGGGAAGAAGTGTGGAGTTGTAGAGAAGACAATGAGAGGATGATTAGAGTCTAGGAAGAACAAAATCCATTGAATGCAACTATGCTTAAAATATTGATAGACATTCAAACGAAGATTAACCCAGGGTAGAATTTAGAAAATCAGGAAAAGAGTGGGAGTAGATCAAGGAGGCATTCCGACAAGAGGTCCCATAGTTCAAGAAGGATTTATAGAGATAGGAGATATACCCCAAAAATCCATTCTAGTGAGTCATATAACTCTAAAGAATCCATTGAAGGTTCAAGCTCTTCATATCATAGGAATAAGAGGAAGAGGTCTTTCAAGAATAGCTCTCATGGAGAATTTAGGAAGGCCAAACCTCTTACATTTTATGGTGAAGTAAAATCTGGTCAAGAAGTTGAGGCTTGGTTTCTTAGGATGAGGAATTATTTCCAAGTCCATAACTACTATGGAAATATGAAAGAAATATTGGTTGTATTCAATCTGAATGGAAGAGCATCTATATGGTGGGATCACCTTAGAAAATTAAAGAGGATCAATGAAAGGAAAATTGCGTGGAAGCAATTCAAAAAATACTTCAAGGAAAAGTACATATCTAATAGGTACTATGATGAAAAAATCAAATAGTTCCATAAGCTTAAATTAAGATAAATTACTATGGAAGAATATGTAAATAATTCCTGTAGATGCTGAGGTATGTCAAGCATATCAAGGTGTAGCTAGGGTTTTCACCCTAGCTTGTGCAAATGAGCACCTACTAAGGAGAAAGGACTCCTTAGTAGCAGTTCAATAAACAGTAAATTAAAGTAAGAAAACAATACGAATTCTAAACTAGCATGAGCATTAATAAACATAACAAAACATGGAAATATGGTGAAGATCTTTCTTTTTTGTATTAAAATTTTACCTCAGGTGTAAAGGTTGGTGAAGCTCTTGCAATAGTCCAAGAGGGTTGCTCCAAACTCCAGCTTTGATCCTTCTCTTTCTCCAAAGGGTTGGAAATGGGCCAAAAGGGGCACTCAAGGGTGAGCTAGGGTTTCAAGAGTGATTTTGGCAGAGTAATGGTGTATTTTACTGTGGATATGAAATGAAGGGTCTCCATCACTTATTTATAGGTTTTTAGTGGTGGAGTGCTGGCCCATGGTTTTGGGAACCATATGGTTTAGGTCAGCTATATAGGGTGTTTCCCTCCTTTTTCCTTCTTTTTCCTCTCTTTTTTTTATAATTTTTATTCCCTTTTTAGAGGGTTTTTGCTATTTTGGAGGAATTTTGGATAATTTTGGGGGAAAAGGAGGTTTTTTAGCCTTTTGGAGGCTTTTTTGATGGTTTTGTGGCCTTTTGGAGGATTTTTAATAGGATTTTAAGGTTTTGGAGGTGAATATGGTAGGAAATATGGACAAATGAGTCATGTAATGGGGTAGATGAGGTAGTGAACACTTTTTGGGTGTTAACAGATTACCCCCTGATGTGTGAGGGCAGGAGCTCATCGTGCGGCCGATAGACATCATAAGTCTTTTATGCTTTTCCTGAGGTGTGGAGAAGAGAAGAAACAAACTAGAGCCCGGAACAATGGTCCCAAACAAACTGCAAAAACTGAAAGTACATGACCTCAATAATGAATGAGGAATAATCTGAACATATGGACGAGGCGGGCATTCCCATGCTCGTATCAAGATATAAAATAATAACAACAATGGGGTCCAAAATATGTGGACCTGAAATATAAATGGCCTCAAATAAGGAATGAGGAAGAATCTCAATATATGGACTAGGAGGGCATACCCATGCTCGTATCAAGATACATAAAAAAAATAACTGTGAGGCCCAAAAAGGGGGACCTGTAGGATACATAGAGAACCACTGGGTACATCATAAGGGTCTAGAGCGGACACAAATCTGGGACATACTGCTGGGCTGACCATGTCGGAGCTGAAGAACTGAGACATTGGAATAAGAACAATGCTACTGAGTGGGGTACCAAAGGAACTGATGAGCTGCTGGATCATAGTGATAAGGGGTCATACGCTCAATGGTACACTGAACTGGAACTGAACTGGGTACTCAAGGAAGCATATAACTAGATGGCTTCCAAATACAATCGCCAACGCAACCCGGACATCCACGGGAACATATAACTGGGCATTCCGAAGTGACTCACCAATGTGCTAGAGTCGGTGGAAATCCAGGGTCTTCGACCAATAACTGAAGGGATATAAACCCTACGTGATTCTCAACAATGCGATCAAGGTGTTGAAGTCGAGCATGTGAGAAACAACCACTTGGAGAGGCAATGATGACTCCTCTCAAAATGGTCTGTAGGAACTCACCACTGATGGTGATGGGTTCAAGGCGTAGGGACCTCTGGGTCTATCCTCTGGAATAGAGGGGTTGTCATCGATCGAGGGATACCTGCAACTAGAAAGGCAATGATGTTTCCTTGATAGGAGCGCGAGGTGGAGAACCGAAGTGGGAGAGTACTGATGGTAGGACTGACATACGGTGGGGGATAACTAGGTAAGTAGAGTGGGTGGACTCAAACTTCCTTTGTTCAGAGTATGATGACAGGGACGATCGGGAAGCATATGAAACTGACTGATGGGAAAGGGATCATAAATGTAATGGATCAAGGATAGTGATTGGGATGAGTGATACTCAAGCTGGTGTAAAATGGCAGGAGACTACAGAATACTCTGAACAAAGGCGACTTGACTAGGGGTGATGTCGAGATGATCGATCATAGTGCCAGGAGGCACAAGGGGACTTCTTCATGGGTTAAGAAACTAGAAGAAGTGTGTGTAAAATGGTACTGTCATGTGGATTTATACAAGCCCAGGATAGTTCATGCTCGTGATTGCTTTCAATTTTAAGGATTCTGAAAGCGATAAGAAGACTTTGAAATAATGGAATGGTACTGTCGTGTGGAGTTGTACAAGCCCAGGACAGTTCATGCTCGTGGTTGCTTTCAATTTTAGAGAGTCTGAAAGTGATAAGAAGACTCCAGGGGGTTGCTTTTTTTTGTGTTAGTCTCCAAGGCCTGAAGAAGCATAAAAGGTTGCAATGAAGAACTCTTCTAGCCCGTGTGACTAGAGTATTCCTTTTTCATAATTAGTCTACCAGGTCCGGAAAAGGGTTAAACTTATACCAGATAGACGCCCTTTCAGGTACTTTAACGAGCATGAAAGGAAGCAAGATTGCTCGACGATCTTTTCATTGTTTTAGGAGTCATAAAAGAGCTTAACAGAAACTCCCTAAGTGCCTTTTTCGTAAAGGACTTGTCCGGCTCGAAAAAGGGATAAAATTATACCAAACAAAAGGAATGGTCAGGCAAGGAGGAAGTGCTCAATCAAGGAACATTTATGATGACCAAGAACGAGGATAGGTGGGAACACTGGTGGGCCTCCTTACGGGATAATGAATGGTGGAAAAATAATGAAATAATTGCAGTATGACAGGAGTGAATGGCTCATGTAAAAAATGTGGAACAATCCGGTGGCGGCCGATGTGGTGCGTGAACCGAGGCAGCAAGGTGTGAGGACACAATGTTGAAAATGTACCAAGTGAGATCCAGAAATGATCTCAAGCATCATCATGAGCTCAGAAAAATGAATCCGGCGATATAAAAAGTGTCAAAAATGGAAAACGACCGATGTGGCATGCAAATCGAGGCAACGGGGGGTGTTTTGGAAAAAATACCAAACAAATCTGGGGGTGAGAGCAAGAAAGGATCTCAAGCATCATCATCGGCTTAGAAAAATGAATCCGATGATATAAAACATACTAAAAATGGAGAGCAGTCGAAGTGGCACACAAACCGCGGCGACTAGTGGTGTCTAAAAAATGCACAAAAAATGATGTGGAAAAAATAAGAGAACAAGTCGACCATCATGACGGTCTCGTCGTGTTGATTCGAGGGGTGGAAACGATTCGAAAAATGGACTTCATATGAGTTCGGAATGGCCAAAAAAAGAAAAAGTCAACAGATTATAAATAGTGAGTGGGTCCAACATGACAAGTGTCATTTGTACTTGTTGACTTTGACTAGTGATCAGAGTTGACCAGAGCTGAGTTGGTGTTTCTGGATGATCCGACCGGTCGATTTCAGATGTGGGAGTTACAGGTATTCCGTCAAACTCATACCTGCATTTTCATTAAGTTCAGGGGGTGGGTAGTGGGTACCAGGGTAGTACTTGTATGGTCCATGTGGGGTGGACCGCGGGTTGGTAGGATGGTTTTGAGAATCCTGTTAATGGCCTCTACTTGGTCGTTCCCTTGGGGGTAGTAAGCAGAGGAATACTGATGTTCGAACTTTAGTTGGGTGGATAACTCGCGCCAAATGGAATCTTCGAAGTGTGAACCATGGTCTGAGACCAACTGTTTGGGTACCCTGAATCGAGTGATAACTTGGTTGAAAAAGAAACGGGCAGTGGTGTCAGCGATACAATTGAAGGTGGGCATGGCTTCGGCCCATTTGGTGAAGTAATCAATGGCAACAATGATATAATTATGGCCATTGGTAGATGGGGGCTTACATTCCATGAAGTCGATGGCCCACTTACAAAAGGGACCAATGGTGACGACGGGGTGTAACGGAGCGGGTGGAGTCTGGGCCTTGGGGGCAAAAAGTTGGCAATTATGGCAATGTTTGACCACTGTGATGCAATCGGTAAAGAGTGTGGGCCAGAAGTATCCAGCACGGATGACCTTTTGGGCGGTGGCCATCCCAGAGAAATGGCCGTCGCAGGCACCACTATGACAGTCATTGAGGATGTGTTCGGCTTCCTCGTGTGTAAGGCAACGACGAAGAATCGTGTCAACCCCTCTCTAGTAAAGGACATCGCCTAAGAGGAGATATCAAGAGGCCTAGTGATGGATGCAGCGGTGTCCATCACAACTGATGTTGGGTCTGAACTTCTGCGTGCGAAGGTATAGAAAAATATCACCGGACCATGGGTCATGAGACGAGATGGTGAACAAGTGATTATCGGGTAACTCATTGGAGATTTGTGGGGACGGAAGAAGGGAGGGGAGATCAATGATGAGCTGGGAAAGCGTGAGGGATTTAGTGCTATTAGGGGTTCTGAAAGTGAGGTCATATTCCTGGAGGATAATGACCCATTTAGCAACGCGACCTTGCAGGAGCCGCTGGTTTAAGAGATAGACCATGGGGTTGGAGTCGGCGACAACGGTGGTATGACTAAGCAAAATGTAGTGTCGCAATTTTTGGATGGAAAAGACCACAGCAAGGGTGAATCTCTCCTCATATGGGTAACGTAGGGGTGGTCCAGACAAGGTCTGGTTGACGTAATAAATGACATGCTCCTGGCGAGCAATGTCTTCTTGAACCAGGACTCCGGACACAGCATGCTCGGATGCTGAGACGTAAAGGATGAAGTCCTGAGAGAAATTTGGCGGGGAGATCAAAGGAGCTTGTGTGAGAGCTTTCTTGAGGGCTTCGAATGCAGCTTATGCTTGCTCATCCCAAACAAAGGGTATGTGGGTACGAAGCAGGCGTAAGAAACCATGAACAGTGGTGGCATAATCGGGAATGAAGCGACAAAGGAAATTAGATCGCCCCTGCAGACTTTGGAGATGCCAGAGCATGCGAGGAGAGGGAAGGTCTAAGATAGCTTGGACTTTCATGGGATCAACAGTAATTCCTTTCTGGGAAACAATGAAACCCAACAACCGGCCTGCTGGAACGCAAAAGACACACTTGTGTGGGTTCAAGCGAATTTGATATTTGCGACAACGCAGAAAAACTTGCCAGAGGTCGTTAAGGTGGTCTCATCGTTTCCGGGAATGAGATGTAAGGTCATTAAGATAGACTAGCAGGATGTGGGCCAAGTCATGAAAACAATAGGTCATGGCCCACTGGAAGGTGGCACCAGCATTTTTTAGGCTGAAAGGCATGACGCGATAGGAAAAGGTGCCCCATGGGGTGGTAAAGGCAGTTTTGTACTGATCCTCCTTACGGATCTGAATCTGGTTGTATCCGGAAAAATCGTTCATGAAAGATAGGATTTCATGCCCCGCACACGCATCGATAAGTTGGTCAATAAATGGCGTGGGGAATTTGTCTTTGGGACAGGCTTGGTGTAAATCGTGGAAGTCAGTACATACTCGAATGGTGCCTTGCTTTTTGTTAATGGGAACGGGGTTTGAAACCCAGGTGGTATAAGCAATAGGATAAATGAATCCTGCTTTGCGAAGTTTCTCAACCTCTTCTTTAATAGCGGGGAGCTTGGAAGGATGAATGGGGCGTTGTTTCTGCCGAACGGGGGGTACATCTGGCCATGTGTCAATGTGGTGCTCTATAATAGTGGGGTCAAGACCAGGAATTTCGATATAGGACCAGGCAAAGACATCATGAAACTCTTGGAAAAGTTTTTTGTACTCTCCAATCTCATACTCATTGCAGGATGCTCCTAACGTAATGATTTCAAGAGCACCAGGTGGGTCTGAGATATCTATGTGGATGACGGGTGAGATATTGGCCATGTTACCTTCCTCAAAGGCCTCAGGAGCAAGAATAGGATCTTTAAACAAGTCAACTTTGGTGGGAAGGAAATATTTGGACTCAACCGCGAATTGGGTAGCTGTGGTAGAGGAGGATTCTTCGGGGAGGAAATAGGAACGATGGTGCATGTCATCCCAGGGATAATCCGAGGCAGTGAGAGCCTCAAGAATCTCCTCATCATTGCGGAAACGTTGAGTTGTAAAATAGGTTGACGAGGGAGTGGTAGTCGAAGAGATCATATAAATGGTGTTAATCTCTCCGGATGGGGATGAGACCGAGGGGTGGATCTCCTCAACTATGGGGGGTGCCATCTCAAGGTCCAAATTATTCATCTCGTAGAGAGCTGCTCTGTAATCTGGGAGATCAGGACAATGATGGGAGTAATGGTCGTAAACACCACATATTGCACAAGGGTGGTTGGTATGCAGTGATTTATCACGAGGCTTAGGGGTTGGATCGAGTTCGACAACTGGGATATTGGGCTCATCGTCAAGCATTTGCATGTGTTCCTGTAATGTAGGTAATTGTGGACATTGATGAGTCGGATGGCCTAACTCATCACACAATGAGCATTTGGGGGGAGCACGAAACATGGGGGGGGGGTTTACTGTTTTGGGTGGGGGTATAGCAGTATATGTTTGTGGGCCTCTGCCCCCAGTGTGCTTGATAAGATGGGGGGATTCGTAGATGATGAAGGGGTATTGACACCGGTAGGTGGTTGACTGTTAGTGGCAATGGGTTGCACCGATTGTAGGATGACAGTTGGTGTCGGAGGGGGAACGGGAGGCGAAATATACCACACGGGTAATCCTAAGGTTAACCCGAGGAGGCTGAGGGTAGCCATAACCGGGGCGCTTACTGCTCCCGAGGGAGGGACTAGGAAGGGGTTGTGTGGATGGGTGTAACACCAATGTGACAAGGTACCAATGGTGGTTTGGGTAATAAGGGTGGTTGATTGTTGGGTGTTTGTGTATTATCGGATAGGGTACATAGGTCAGATACTTCGGGCACAGGTGACGGGGGAGGAATGGATTGGAATGTGGAGGTCATCGACGTATCTGAGTAAAATTCGGGTCCCACAGAGGAAACAAACAAGGTAGTTGCACCACCCACAGGTTGTTCAACCATGGGGAGAACCTTCTCGGGTGCAGCGGGGGCATTTGGATCATAATAGGTGAGTTGGTCGACCTTGACCACGCGTCCGTCATGGGGGAACATCATTATACGAAAAATAGATGAGGCAACCGCCCGCATGGCATACATGTAGCTGCGGCCAAGTAAGAGGTTATAATCAAGTTGGGCATTGATGACCTCTATGTCAATGAGAACGGTTTTATGAGCCAGCTGGACGGGGACATTAGCTAAGATACCTTGGGGTTGAGCCGAACGGCCGTCGTAGGCTCGCAACGCAGTGGTGGACTGCTGGAGAGTAGGGGATCCCAACTTCTGCCAGATTAATGTGGACATAACGCATGTAGAGGCACCTTCATCAATGATGCACCGATGGATGACAAGATTCCGAACGGAAACAGAAACTTGGAACGCTAAAGTGGAAGGCATGCGTGGTTCGGATTGGTCCAAATCGAAGGCCATCAGTTGTGAATCATTTGAGTCAATAGAACCAATGGTGGACAACAAAGTCTTGCATTGTGAAGGACAGTTTTTAAGACTTCTAACGCGGACATGGCTGCGGGAGACTGGGATAAGTCATCTACAATGTTGTAATTTGACGCAGCACGAGCATTGGGATTATTGTTGATGTAACGAAGTGGGAAGCGAGGTGCTTTAGAGGCGCCATCAAGTGGAGCCGGAGGTATACGCAACATATGATCAGTGGGATGAGCATTAGTATTTTTGTCGGTAGGAGGGGCTTCGGAGGTGGAGCCATATTGGTTCCGACGGGTTTGGAGGTTGACATTAGTGGATGACATCATCAATAAGTGGCGAGTACCTGAGTCGAACATGGTTTGATCAGGAGCGGCATAAGTGATCTATTGTTGTGGGGGCGCGTTGCCTTGAGGGGGAGCCAATAGTTGAGTGTTCACTACGCCTTGGGTTGGTAAGGGGTTTTGCAGCACCAAAGGTTGCTGCTGAGGGGGTGGGGGGTTGGGTGGCGCCTGAGGAGCCGCGTGCCCTTGGCAATGGGCATCATCAGTCCATAGTTTCCGAGCTCCCTCCAAATGTGGGCAAGAATGTGTATAGTGGCCATAGACCCCACAAATAGAACAAGGATGGTTTGTTCGTAGATTAGGATTTTTGGCCTGCTTGCGCGGCCGATCAGGGTTTTGGTTGGCAGGTTTCGCGTTATTATTGTTTGGGGGATTGGGGGCTTGACCACCTTGGTCTGGAGGTTGGTTGTTCCCACGGTTATGACCTTTGCCACGGTTTTGCTAGCCCTGTTGGCACTGGTTGTTTTGGTTCTACTGCAGATTCTGTTGGGCGTATACTTTCCCTTGGGTAGCAGGTGGGTTCTGGGGTTGTGCAGGTGCAGGAGCAGGCTGCGGTGGATAATAAGCAGGTGTAGGATGCGTAGGTGCTGAACCTTGTGGGGGTTGCTGATATGTCTGCGGAATGGGTTGGGGGTTTACCGCAGGTGTTGCCTATGGTGGGTAATAAGCAGGTTGGGTTTGAGAAGACAAAGGAGCTGGTGCAGCCTGTGGGTGGTAATAGGGATGAGGTGCGACTGGGGGGGCATAAGCGGGGGATGCATGACCAAAGCATTGAGGTGGACAGGAGGGTCTGTGGGAATGGTGGTGATGTGCCATAGGAGCATACGAATTGGTTGCTCCGGATTGAGATGTAGCCCACGAAAGGTCGGGGCCATGGCTAGGACATGCTATGGAAAAGGGTTGGGGATGCGAGGAAACCCGGCAAATGATGCCGTCTGCCGCATGGGATGCCCTCGGCACATCGTGTTTGGAGGAATCGTCGTGAGGGGCATCAGGTATGATGGGGTATAGATAACCCGACTAGGCATAAATGAGTTCAAATTGCTGGGCTTTGAGGATGGCCTCTTCTTTGGACTGGGGTCATTCGGAAGCCACATCCTTGTCAATGACAGGAACGAGGGATTTTAGAAACCAATCTAAGAAGATACGGCCGTCTAACTTGATTTTGCAGAGGCTGCGGCGTCGACGCCACTCATGAATATGGTCAGTGATGTGGATAGCCGTGTTTTGTCTACAAGACAGTAGGATCTCAACTCCCACGTCATAGCAGATAGGTAACTGAAAGAACTGCAGGAAGGTCGAGGCAAGGGAAGTAAAGGTGGCATGGGTCCCATGGGGTTGCGCGATGTACCACTTAGCTGCAGAGCCAGTGAGGGTGCGCTGTAACAAAAGGAGGAAGTCATCCACTATGGAGTTAGAGGAAGACCATAGATGGAAGGACATAATATGGTTCTGGGGGTCCTCAACTGCCTTGCTCTCAAACTTAGGGATGTCAGAGGGGAGCTTGGTGGGCATGTGAGGCCACGCAGGGTCGTGTCTAATGGGATCATTAGTCAGTCTAGCTAGGTCAGGAAGGTTGAGACTAGCCATGAATGGAAAACTAGTAGAAGGATGTGACATACTAGCGGGTGTGACCATGTTGGGGCCAATGCCCCCAAGTGGAGGGGCTGGGTTCGTGATGGTGCCTCCACGTGGAGGAATGAAAGTGGTATGGGATGGTTCTGCACCGCCAAGGGTAGTGTGAGTCACTGATGGAGTGGGAATAGGTATGCCAGCTACTGGAATGGGTACAGTGATCGGAATGGTAGATGGGGGCCCCATCGAGGGCATACCCAAAGTAGGTGTGGTAACTGGTGTGGTGGTGGATGCTCCACCAATGGTCCCTACAAAGAAAGGGGTGGAAGTCACGCTAGCCATGGGGCTGGTTGGTGCAGTGTAAATGGGGTTCTCGGACTCTGCCTCAGAATCAGAGGTAAAATAAGCGGTGTCAATATCAGGTGACGGAGTTCTATGCCGTTGACGAGTGGAGTCAAGTGACAAGGCTCGAGATCTATGATGAGTGGTATCAAGTGATGAATATCTATGTCTATGACGGGTGGTGTCAAGTGAACCATGCTGTGGGGGCTCGCCCCGGAGGCACCGAGAATGTCTCGGGGACTCAATGGTGACAGATGGTATCAAATATCTGGGGGTTGTGTTGAGTGAAAGAACAGCTCAAAAACCCTAATGCAACCGAGTGTGCAGAAGGAGAGCTCAAAAAAGATGGCACTCAGGCCAAAAACCAACTCAAAACACCGACTGTAACAGCTGTGCTACAATAAGTGGAGTGTCAATAGAAATGGTCAGAATACCAACAAGCATGCAAACACCTAGCTAAATAGTATTCTGACTCAACTAGACTTATCCTTTGCAAGGTGATGAAATCCAAGTCAGAAAATATGGATAGTAGAGCCAAGTGGCTAAAGATATCCCCCTACCGGGAGGGACACCGGGTAGTCAATCCTAGAAGAAAGGAAACTAAGATACCCCATTCATGACACGTCCAGAAAAGGTGAATCTGCCGTTTGGTTCTATCACTGTAGTATCCCCATACAAGGATACCGCGAGAACTGCGAAAGGTAGCCTTTGGTTACTGAATGGATTGCGGTATTCCACTCAGGCCTCCGAAACCAGTCTGGCGACTTCAACCCTCCTATGGGAGAGGCCCTCTGATAAACTGGTTGTGACCGTGCCAAAAAATACTAGGGGATTTTAGTTCCCTAATGGAAAACAGCTATGTCTCAAGTGTAAGCAACCGAGGGGTGTTATTTGGATGCATATCCCCCCGATCCTACCTAACTACAAAAATTCTTATGTGTTCCCCAAGTGGGGTTAGAATGTTGGTTGTGTTAAACAGTTTTTTAAGGCTCACTTGAATTAGGTGACAGAGTATAGTCGCCAAAACTATAGCTAGGTTTTTCACCCTAGCTTGTGCAAATGAGCACCTACTAAGGAGAAAGGACTCCTTAGTAGCAGTTCAATAAACAGTAAATTAAAGTAAGAAAACAATACGAATTCTAAACTAGCATGAGCATTAATAAACATAACAAAACATGGAAATATGGTGAAGATCTTTCTTTTTTGTATTAAAATTTTACCTCAAGTGTAGAGGTTGGTGAAGTTCTTGCAATAGTCCAAGAGGGTTGCTCCAAACTCCAGCTTTGCTCCTTCTCTTTCTCCAAAGGGTTGGAAATGGGCCAAAAGGGGCACTCAAGGGTGAAAGTAGCTCAAGGGTGAGCTAGGTCTTCAAGAGTGATTTTGGCAGAGTAAGGGTGTATTTTACTGTGGATATGAAATGAGGGGTCTCTATCACCTATTTATAGGTTTTTAGTGTTGGAGTGCTGGCCCATGGTTTTGGGAACCATATGGTTTAGGTCAGCTATTGTAGCTAGGGTTTTCACCCTAGCTTGTGCAAATGAGCACCTACTAAGGAGAAGGGACTTGCTTAGTAGCAGTTCAATAAAAAGTAATTAAAAGACAAGATATTAAAATGAAAATTATACTAAGCATATGCATGAAATATAAAAAACAAGATATGAAGAATGGTTTTTGTATTGATTTTACCTCCAATGTGAAGGTTGGTGAAGTTCTAGCAATGATCCAAGAGGGTTGCTCCAAACTCCAGCTTTGCTCCTTCTCTTTCTCCAAATGGTTGGGAATGGGCTAGAGGCACTCAATGGTGAAAGTAGCTCAAGGGTGAGCTAGGGTTTCAAGAGTGATTTTGGCAGAGTAAGGGTATACTTGATTGTGGATATGAAATAAGGGGTCTCCATCACCTATTTATAGTTTTTTGGTGGTGGAGTGCTGGCCCATGGTTTTGGGAACCATATGGTTTAGGTCAGCTGTATAGGGTTTTTTCCTCCTTTTTCCTCATTATTTTATATTTTTTTATTCCCTTTTTAGAGGGTTTTTGCTATTTTTTGAGGAATTTTGGATATTTTTGGAGGGAAAAGGGGTTTTTTAGCCTTTTTTAGGCTTTTTTGATGGTTTTATGGCCTTTTGGAGGCTTTTTAATGGGATTTGAGGGTTTTGAAGGTAAATATGGTAGGAAATATGGACAAATGAGTCATGTAATGGGGTAGATGAGGTAGTGAGCACTTTTTCGGTGTTAACAGATTGCCCCCTGATGTGTGAGGGCAGGAGCTCATCGTATGGCCAATGGACATCATAAGTCATGAAAGGTTTTCCTGGGGTGTGGAGAAGAGAAGAAACAAACTGAAGCCTGGAACAACGATCCCGAACAAACTGCAAGAACTAAAAGTACATAACCTCAATAATGGATGAGGAATAATCTGATCATATAGACGAGGCGGGCATTCCCATGCTCATATGAAGATATAGAACAATAATAACAATGGGGTCCAAAATATGGGGACATGAAATATACATGGCCTCAAATAATGAACGAGGAAGAATCTCAATATATGGACGAGGCGGGAATACCTATGCTCGTATCCAGATACATAAAAAATAACTGGGAGGCCCGAAAAAGGGGACCTGTAAGATACATAGAGAACCACTGTGTACATCATAAGGGTCCAGAGGGGACCCAAATCTGGGACATACTGCTGGGCTGACCATGGCAGAGCTGAAGAACTGATACACTAGAATGACGACAGTGCTACTGAATGTTGTACCAAAGGAACTGATGAGCTACTGGATCAGAGTGACAAGGGTCATACTCTCAATGGTACACTGAACTGGAACTGATCTAGGACGGAACTGGGTACTCAAGGAAGCATAGAACTGGATGGATTCCGAATACAATTGCCAATGCAGCCCGGACATCCACAGGAAAATATAATTGGGCATTCCGAAGTGACTCACCAATGTACTAGAGTTGGGGGAAATCCGAGGTCTTCGACCAATAATGGAAGGGATATAAACCCTACGCGATTCCCAACGATGCGATCAAAGTGTTGAAGTCGAGCATGTGGGAAACAACCACTCGGAGAGGCAATGATGACTCCTCTCAAAATGGTCCATAGGCACTCACCACAGATGGTGATGGGTCCAAGGTACAGGGACCTCTGGGTCTATCCTCTAGAATAGAGGGGCTGTCATTGACAGAGGGAGACCTGCAACTATCAAGGCAATGATGTTTCCTTGACAGGAGCACGAGGTCGAGAACTGAAATGCGATAGTACTGATGGTAGGACTGACAAACTGGGGGGGATAACTGGGTAAGTAGAGTGGGTGGACTCAAACTTCCTTTGTTCAGAGTATGATGGTGAGGATGATCGGGCAACATATGAAACTGACTGAGGGGAAATGGATCATAACTGTACTGGGAAGTGACTGGGATGAGGGAGACTCAAGCTGGTGTAAAATGGCAGGAGACTATAGAATACTCTGAACAAAGGCGACCTAATTGTGGGTGCTACCGAGATGATCGATCATAGTGCCAGGAGGCACGGGGGGACTTCTTCTTGGGTCAGGTAATTAGAAGAAGTGTGTGTATAATGGTACTGTCGTGTGGATTTATATGATCCCAGGACAGTTCATGCTAGTGGTTGCTTTCAATTTTAAGGTGTCTGAAAGAGATAAGAAGACTCTGAAATGATGGAATGGTACTGTCGTGTGGATTTGTACGAGCCCAGGACACTTCATTCTCATGGTGGCTTTCAATTTTAGAGAGTCTGAAAGTGATAAGAAGACTCCAGGGGGTTTCTTTTTCGTGTGTTAGTCTCCAAGGCCCAAAGAAGCATAAAAGGATGCAAAGAAGAACTCTTCTAGTCGGTGTGACTAGAGTATTCCTTTTTCATAATTAGTCTACCAGGTCTGGAAAATGGTTAAACTTATACCAGATAGACGCCCTTTCAGGTACTTTAATGAGCATGAAAGGAAGCAAGATTGCTCGGTGATCTTTTCATTGTTTTAGGAGTTAGAAAATAGCTTAACCGAAACTCCCTAAGTGCCTTTTTCGTAAAGGACTTGTCCGGCCCAAAAAAGGGATAAAATTATACCGAACAAAAGGAATGGCCAGGCAAGGAGGAAGTGCTCAATCAAGGAACATGTATGATGACCAAGAATGAGGGTGGGGGGGAACACTGGTGGGGTTCCTTGTGGGGTAATGAATGATGGAAAAATAACGGAACAATTGCAGTATGACAAGAGTGAATGGCTCATGGGAAAAATGTGGAACAATCCGATGGCGGCCGATGTGGTGCACAAACCGAGGCAGCAAGGTGTCAGGACACAATGTTGAAATTGTACCAAGTGAGAGTGAGAAATGATCTCAAGCATCATCACGAGCTCGGAAAAATGAATCCGGCGATATAAAAAGTGTCAAAAACGGAGAATGGCCGATGTGGCACGCAAATCAAGGTGACAAGTGGTGTCTAAAAAATGCTGAAAAACTGATGTGGAAGAAATAAGAAAACAAGAGGACCATCATGATGGTCTCATCGTGCTGATTCCGGTGGTGGAAATGGTTTGAAAAATGGACTCCGTATGGGTTCAGAATGGCCAAAACAAGAAAAAGTCAACGGACTATAAATAGTGAGTGGGTCCAACATGACAAGTGTCATTTGTACTATTTGACTTTGACTAGTGATCAGAGTGGACCAGAAGTGAGGTGGCATTTCTGGACGATCTAACCGGCCGATTTCAGATCTGGGAGATACAGGTATTCCGAAAAACTCATACCTGCATGTTTTTTGGGTTCGGGGGGTGGGTAGTGGGTCCCAGGAGGTATTTGTACAGTCCACGTGGGGTGGACCGCGGGTTTGTAGGCAGGAGTCGCGGTCGGAGACCACGGGTTCCACGGCGGATGACACGCGTGGAGACTGCGGGGTTCGACTCGGAACACGCGGTCTGAGACTGCATGTTTCGAGGCTGAATACGCAGTTTAAGACCGCGTGTTCGGCCTCGACAGTCGCGGTTTGGGACCGCGGGTTCGACCTAAATAGTCGCGGTGTTGGACCGCGACTGTGAGCCAGATAGCCACGATCAAAAACCGTGGCAAGGGGGCCTAAAGTCGTGTTTTGAAGCGAGCTGTTAGGACTTCCGGGGGGGGGCAGGTTTTATTTCTTTGACATGAGTCTGATGAGTTTGCCTTGCGTGTTTGACAAGATGCCGCTGGTACTGTGGAGGGAGCGGGAGATCCCGGATGAGATAGTGACGGTCATTCAGGGGGACCATCATGTGCGGTCGGTATTGGGGTTGTGCGGACTGTTGAAGTTCGTGCAGGTACCTATGATGCGTTCGGCAGGGTTGCTGCTGAACAGGCTAGTGAGTTTCTGGGAGCCTGACATTTAGGCGTTCAGGGTGCAGGGTGAGAGGGTGGACCTCACCCTGACAGATGTATATTTCTTGATGGGGTTTCCCTGTCTAGGTAGGGTGGCGGATACGCAGCCGCGAGTATCCGCCGATGTAGATATGGAGGACATACTGGAGCGGTATTGTGTTCCAGAGGCTACGGTGCATAGGAATGCACTCCGGGTGATAGACCTACAAGAGCCGGCAGTGCAGGCTATTGCAGCATGCGTGGTACGTGTGTTGGGGTCCCAGTCACTGGAGAAGGTGTCTGGGGGCCAGATGCAGCTGGTGGAGAGCGTAATGGATGGGATCTACTATGCAATGGGCCAGATGTTCCTCACCTATGTGCAGCGGCAGCTGACAGCAGCGAAGGAATCTGGCAAGGGGTTTTGCTATGGTTCTTTCCTATGTGCGTTCTTCATGGAGAGGGTGCCCACCCTACGGTCGCACGTACCGATCAGGGTAGGAGGTTTGAGGGAGCCACGGATGGTGCGGTGGGGAGAGATAATGCGCCGTCGTGGTGGCGGCGAGGTTGGTAGATACTTCACACAGGAGTTGTACCTGTAGTGGCTACATATTCCACTGCCACTGGATGACTACCCGTATAGGGATATGGACTACATCAGGGACCCAGAGGCACCATGGGCACCAGGACAGGCATGGGGACCGGATGGTATGTATGGATTTACTTGCATGTGATGAATATCAAGTTTTATGTATGATGTGTGTTATGATATATACTGTGACTGACTGATGTGTGATGTACAGATGTGGGTCCGAGATCACCGCCAGGACATGTCACGAGGAGAGGGCATGTGGCGGGTACCAGCCCTACCGGGCCGAGGGGAGGTGCGTCGGCGGGACGCAGAGGGTACTTTGGAGTCCGTACGAGTGTTGCTGGATCGGTTACTAGTTGGAGTGATCGACGAGGGATGGCAGGATGTGGATCCCGATGTGATTCAGGATTGCATGAGGGCGCCTCGGGAGTTCTGGTGGATTTCCATTCGGGTGGCTATCCTGGCAGACAGGGCTCGGGCACAGGAGCCCGCAGGGGATGAGGATATACAGGAGGAGGAGCCGGGGGAGGACTTGGAGGCAGGTGATGCAGGCAGTGATGCAGGGTATGACTCTCATTAGGGAGTGCAGGGGACTCCCCCCGAGTTTTGTAGCTACGGCATGTATTTTATGAGGCTTTAGGGATGTAAAGACATTTTTTGTGTATAGATGAGTATGGGGTACTCAGGACATGTATAGCCGATGAACATGTATTTTTTGATATATATATATGCACGTGGATGCACCTTTTTACGATGATGGTTTGTGATATGTTTGTATTGCACGTGGATGCAAATAGTATAGGATGTCGGGAACATGGATGCCCCTTGTGTATGTTATGTATTTTTATGTTGATTTTTTATTGCACATGGATGCAAATGTTTATGTGATGATAGGCATGTGGATGCCCCTTGCAATCTTTTTGTGTTTTTTATATTTTTTGTGAGATGTTATGGGATGATAATGCATGATGGAGGTTTTTACATGGTGTGATTGATGTGCCAATCTAGGATATTATTAGCCATTTGATCTGCGACACTATTTTGAGCACTGGGGACATGGGTGAATGTGATGGATTAAAACTGTCGGCTGAGTTGTTTTGTACGCAGGAATTTTCTAAAGAGGAAGGGATCACGCACCTGGTAGCAGTTGTTCAACTGGGAGAAAAGTAACTGGGATTCAAGGAACACATGAAGGTGACGAATTCCCATCTGGAGGGCAGCAGTCAGGAGACCGGTCATAGCATCATACTCTGCCTGGTTATTGGTTGCAGCGCCTATACAGATTCCGTCAAGGTGAATCATTTCATGTGAAGGGGAATACAAGACCCATGCTGCTGAAGCTAGGTTGGGAGACTAGCAGCTTGCTCCATCGGCGAATCCAGTGTAATGAGGTGGAAGATGGTCCATCTGTGGTCATGCAAAAATGATGAATATGAGAGGGAGGTAAAAAAGGTGAAAAACAAAAAAGATAACAAACTATACAATACGGACCAATGGGGCCACGAGTGATCTCAAGATAAAAGCGTTTAAGGTACAACCCGTTACGATGGTTGCGCAAAGGGAGACCTTCTGAGTCAGTTAAAATGTATGCCCCCTTTTCAAGGCAAGTCTGCACGATGTAAGGGCCTTGCCACATGGATTCAAAATTCCCTTTACAAGTTTTGTCGTGGGTTTGGTCATATGCGAGGACGAGGTCCCTTTCATGGAAAGTTCGAGGGTGTACATGTTTGTCGTAACCGGCTTTGGAGCGGTTCTTGGCTGCTTTAATAGTCTGGAGAGTGGCACGACGATCTTCATTAGCTTGTTCGAGAGAGAGAAGACGTTGCTCGAGTGGGGAGGTATTGGGGAGAAGCTCGACGGTGATTTGTAGGGTAGGTATCTGACACTCAATGGGGAGGACAGACTCTACGCCGTGAACTAAATGAAACGGGGTAAAACCAGTGGCGGTCTTGGTAGAGGTACAGTAAGCCCATAAGGCAGGGAACAACATGTGGTGCCAATTGGACTTATGCAGATCAACAATGCGTTGAAGGATGGTTTTGAGTATTTTTTTAATGGCCTCTACTTGGTCGTTCCCTTGGGGGTAGTAAGCAGAGGAATATTGATGTTCGAACTTGAGGAGGGTGGATAACTCGCGCCAAATGGAATCTTTGAAGTGTGAACCATGGTCTGAGACCAACTGTTTGGGTACCCCGAATCGAGTGATAACATGGTTAAAAAATAAACGGGCAGTGGTATCAGCGGTACAGTTGAAAGTATGCATGGCTTCGGCCCATTTGGTAAAGTAATCGACGACGACAATGATGTATTTATGGCCGTTAGCAGATGGGGGTTTACACTCCATGAAGTCGATGGCCCACTTACAAAAGGGACCAACGGTGACGACTGGGTGTAACGGAGCAGGTGGTGTCCGGGCCTTGGGGGCAAAAAGTTGGAAATTATGGCAATGTTTGACTGCTGTGATGCAGTCGGTAAAGAGGGTGGGCCAGAAATATCTAGAGCGGATGACCTTCTGGGCGGTGGCCATCCCAGAGAAATGGCCGCTGCAGGCACCGCTATGACAGTCATTAAGGACGTGTTCAGCTTCCTCATGTGTAAGGCAACGATGAAGAATTGTGTCAACCCCCCACCGGTAAAGGACATCACCTAAGAGGAGATATCGCGAGGCCTGGTGACGGATACGATGACGTCCGTTACGGGTGACTTTGGGTCTGAACTTCTGTGTGCGAAGATATAACAAAATATCACCGTACCATGGGTCATTCGACGAGATGGTGAACAAGTGGTTGTCGGGTAACTCATCGGCAATTTGGGGGGACGGCAGAAGGGAAGGGAGATCGGTGATTAGCTGGGAAAGTGCCAGGGCTTTGGTGCTCTTAGGGGTTCTGAAAGTGAGGTCATACTCCTAGAGGATAATGACCCATTTAGCAACACGACCTTGCAGTAGCCACTGGTTTAGGAGGTACACCATGGGGTTAGAGTCAGCGACGACTATGGTATGACTAAGTAAAATGTAGTGTCACAATATTTGGATGGAAAAGACCATAGCTAGGGCGAGTCTCTCCTCATATGGGTAACGTAGGGGTGGGCCAGACAAGGTCTGGCTGACGTAGTAAATGACATGCTCTTGGTGAGAGGTGTCTTCTTGAACCAAGACTCCAGACACGGCATGCTCGGATGCCGAGACGTATAGGATGAAGTCCTAAGAGAAATCTGGAGGGGAGATCAAAGGGGCTTGTGTGAGAGCTTTCTTGAGGGATTCGAATGCAACTTCTGCTTGCTCATCCTAGACGAAGGGTATGTGGGTACGGAGCAGGCGCAAGAAACCATGAACGGTAGTGGCGTAATCAAGAACGAAGTGTCAAAGGAAATTCGATCGCCCTTGCAGACTTTGGAGCTGCCGGAGCGTGCGAGGAGAGGGAAGGTATAAGATGGCTTGTACTTTCAGGGGATCAACAGTAATTCCTTTCTGGGAAACAATAAAACCCAACAATCGGCCTGCCGGAACGCAAAAGACACACTTGTGTGGGTTCAAGCGGATTTGATATTTGCGACAACGCAGAAAAACTTGCCGAAGGTCGTTAGGGTGGTCTGATCATTTCCAGGAACGAGCTGTAAGGTCATCAAGGTAGACTAGTAAGATATGGACCAGATCGTGAAAGCAATAGGTCATGGCACGCTGGAAGGTGGCACCAACATTTTTTAGGCCAAAAGGCATGACGCGATAGGCAAAGGTGCCCCATGGGGTAGTAAAGGTTGTCTTGTACTGATCCTCCTTTCGGATCTGAATCTGATTGTATCCGAAAAAACCGTCCATGAAAGAGAGGACTTCATGCCCCGCACATGCATCGATGAGCAGGTCAATAAATGGTGTGGGGAAGTTGTCTTTGGGACAAGCGCGGTTTAAATAGCGGAAGTCAGTGCATACTCTAATGGTGCCTTGTTTTTTGTTAACGGGAACGTGGTTTGAAACCCATGTGGTATAAGCAATAGGATAAATGAATCCTGCCGTGCGTAGTTTCTCAATCTCTGCTTTGACAGCTGGGAGCTTTGAGAGATGAATGGGGCACTGTTTCCGATGAACGAGTTGTACATTAGGCCATGTGTCAATGTGGTGTTCTATAATAGCGGGGTTGAGACCAGGCATTTTGGTATAGGACCAGGCAAAGACATCACAGAACTCTCTGAAGAGTTTTTTATATTCCTCAATCTCTTGATCACTACAGGAGGCTCCTAAAGTGATGAGTTCAGGGGCACCTCCTGGGGAAGCAATATCAATGTGGATGACAGGTGAGATGTTGGCCATGTTGCCTTCCTCAAAGGCATCAGGAGCAGGAATAGGATCCTTAAGCCAGTCGACCTTGGTGGGAAGGAAATATTTGGATTCAACTGCAAATTGGGTAGCGGTGCTAGAGGGGGATGCTTATGGGAGGAAATACGAACGATGGTGCATATCATCCCAGGGATACTCCGGGGCAGTGAGTGCCTCAAGAATATCCTCATCAGAATGGAAAGTCGGAGTCATCAAATCGGTTGACGAGGGAGTGGTGATTAAAGAGATCATATAAATGGTGTTAACCTCTACTAAAGGGGAGGAGACTAGGGATGGATCTCCTCAATGGTGGGTGGTGCCATCTCAAGGTCCAGATTATTCATCTCATAGAGAGCTGCTCTGTAATCTGGGAGATCAGGATAGTGATGGGAGTAGTGGCTGTAAATACCGCATATCGCACATGGGTGGTTGGTACGCAGTGATTTATCACAAGGCTTCGGGGTTGGGTCCATTTCGACAACGGGGATGTTGGGGTCATCGTCAATCATTTGCATGTGTTCTTGTAATGCCGATAACTGTGGACATTGATGAGTTGGATGGCCTAACTCATCGCACAACAAGCATTTGGGAGGAGCACAAAACACTGGGGGGTTTTTGACTGTTTTGGGAGGGGGTATAGCAGTGTATGGTTGTGGGCCTCTGCCCCCAGTGGGCTTGATAAGAGGAGGGAGGTTTGTAGAGGACGAAGGGGGTAGCAACACCAGGAGGCGGCTGAGTAGTAGTGACAATGGGTTGCACCGGTTGCAGGACGACATCTAGTGTCGGCAGGGGAATAGGAGGCGAAAGGTACCACACGGGTAATCCCAAGGTTAACTCAGGGAGGCTAAGGGTAGCCATAACTGGGGCACTAACTACTCCCGAGGGAGGGATTAGGAAAGGGATGGTGTGGATGGGTGTAACACCAATGTGACTAGGTACCAATGGTGGTTTAGGTAACAAGGGCGGCTGATTGGTGGGTGTTTGCGTATTGTGGGACAGGGTGCATAGATCAGAGACTTCGGTCACGAGTGACGGGGGAGGAATGGATTGGAATGTAGACGTCATCGGCGGAGCTGAGTAAACTCCAGGTCCCATGGAGGAAACTAGCGAGGTAGTGGTACCACTAACAGGTTGTTCAACCATAGGGAGAACATTTTCGGGTGCTGCGGGGGCACTAGGATCATAGTAGGTGAGTTGGTCGACCTTGACCGTGCATCCATCATGGGGGACCATCATGGTATGAAAAATGGAAGAAGCAACCGCCCGCATGGTATACATGTAGATGCGGCCAAGTAAGAGGTTATAATCTAGCTGGGCATTGATGACCTCTATGTCAATGAGTATAGTTTTACCACCTAACTAGATGGGGACATTGGCTAGGAGACCTTGGGGTTGAGCCGAACGACCATCGTAGGCGCGTAACGCAGTGGTGGACTGCTGGAGAGTGGGGGATCCCAACTTCTGCCATATGAATGTGGACATAACACATGTAGAGGCACCTTCATCGATGATGCATCGATGGATGACAAGATTCCGAACGGAAACAGAAACTTGGAATGCTAAAGTGGAAAACAGGCGTGGTTCGGACTGGTCCAAATCGAAGGCCATCAAATTCGAATCATTTGGGTCAATAGCCCCAATGGCTGAGAGTAAAGTCTTGCACTGGGAAGGACATTTTTTCAAGACTTCTAACATAGACATGGCTGCGGGGGATTGGGCTAAGTCGTCTACAATGTTGTAGTTTGACACAGCGCGCGCATTGGGGTTATTGTTGATACGGCGAAGTGGGAAACGAGGTGCTTTGGAAGCGCCATCTAGTGGAGGTGGAGGTATACGTAATGCTTGATCAGTGGGATGAGCGTTAGTGGTTTTATCAGTGGGAGGGGCTTCAGAGGTGGAGCCATATTGGTTCCGACGAGTTTGGAGGTTGACATCAGTGGATGACATCATCAACAAGTGGTGGGTACCTGAGTCAAACATGGGTTGATCAGGAGCAGCATACGTGATTTGTTGTTGTGGTGGCACGTTGGATTGAGGGGGAGCCAACGGCTGAGTGTTCACTACACCTTGGTTTGGTAAGGGGTTTTGAAGCACCAAAGGTGGTTACTGAGGTTGTGGGGGGTTGGGTGGTGCTGGAGGAGCTGCGTTCCCTTGGCGATGGGCATCATCAACCCAGAGTTTCCTGGCTCGCTCTAAATGTGGGAAAGCATGTGTGTAGTGGCCATAGACCCCACAAATAGAACAAGGATGGTTTGTTCATAAATTAGGGTTTTTAGCCTGCTTGGGTGGGCGATCAGGGTTTTGGTTAGCGGGGGCTGCATTATTGTTGTCTGGGGGATTAGGAGGTTGACCACCTTGGTCAGGAGGAGGGTTGTTTCCATGATTACGACCCTTACCGCGGTTTTGTTGGCCCTGGTTGCATTGGTTGTTTTGGTTTTGCTACGGGTTTTGTTGGGCGTAAACTTGCCCTTGAGCAGCAGGTGGGTTATGGGGTTGTGCAGGTGCTGGAGCAGGCTGCAGTGGGTGATATGTAGGTGGAGGCTGCGCAGGTGCGGCACCCTAAGGAGGTTGCTGATATGTCTGCGGAGCAGGTTGAGGGTTTGCCGCAGGGGTTTCCTGTGGCGGGTAATAAGCGGGTTGGGCTTGGGAAGGCGCAGGAGTTGGTGCAGCCTGCTGGTGGTAATAAGACTGAGGTGCAACCGGGGGGGTGTAAGCGGGGGGAGCATGATCGAATGGTGGTGATGTGTCATAGGAGCATACGAGTTGGTTGCTCCAGACTGGGAGGTAGCCCGCGAAAGGTCAGGGCCAGGGCTAGGACGTGCTATGGAAAAGGGTTGGGGATGCAAAGAAACATGACCGATGATGCCGTCTGCAGCATGGGATTCCCCCGGCGCATCATGCTGGGAGGAATCACCGCGAGGGGCGTCCGGTATAATGGTATAGAGATAACCCGATTGGGCGTAAATGAGGTCAAATTGCTGGGCCTTAAGGATGGCCTCTTCTTCAGACTGGGGTCTTTCAGATGCCACATCCTTAGCAATGACAGGAAAAAGGGATTTGAGGAACCAACTAAGAAGATACGGTAGTCTAATTTGATTTTGCAGAGGCTGCGGTGTCGACGCCACTCATGAATGTGGTCCGTGATGTGGGTAGCCATGTTTTGTCTGCAAGACAGGAGAATCTCAACTCCCGCGTCATAGCGGACAAGTAACTGGAAGAACTGCAGGAATGTCGAGGCAAGGGAAGTAAAGGTGGCATGGGTCCCATGGGGTTTCTCGATGTACTACTTAGCTGCAGAGCCAGTGAAGGTGCACTGTAATAGACAGAGGCGGGCAGAGTCGTCCACTATGGAGTTGGAGGAACACCATAGATGGAAGGACATAATATGGTTTTGAGGGTCCTCACCTGCCTTACCCTCAAACTTAGGGATGTCAGAGGGGATCTTGGTGGGCATGTGAGGCCATGTAGGGTCGTGTCTGATGGGATCGTTAGTCAATCTGGCTAGGTCAGGCAGGTTGAGACTAGTCATGAATGGCAAACTGGAAGAAGGATGTGACACATTAGTGGGTTGGACCAAGTTGGGGCCAATGCCCCCAAATGGAGGGGCAGGGTTTGGGATGTTGCCCCCAAGTGGGGGAACTAAGGTAGTATAGGATGGTCCTACACCACCATGGGTAGTGTGAGTCACTGGTGGAGTGGTGGTAGGTATGCCAGCTACGGGAATGGGTATGGTAACCGGAATGGTGGTCGTGGCCCCCATCGAGGGTATATCCAAAGCAGGTGTGGTAACTTGTGTAGTGGTGGATGCTCCACCAATGGTCCCTACAAAGAAAGGGGTGGAAGTCGTGCCAGCCATGGGGCTAGTAGGGGCAGTGTAAATGGGGTTCTCAGATTCTACCTCAGAATCAGAGGTAAAATAAGGGGCGTCAAGATCGGGTGACGGAGTCCTATGCCGCTGACGAGTGGAGTCAAGTGACAAGGCTCGAGATCTATGATAAGTGGTATCAAGTGATGAAGATCTGTGTCTATGACAGGTGGTGTCAAGTGAACTGTACTGTGGGGGCTCGCCCCTGAGGCACCGAGAATGTCTCGGGGACTCAATGGTGACAGATGGTGTCAAATCTCTGGGGGTTGAGGTGAGTAAAAAATAGCTCAAAAACCCTAATGCAACTGAGTGTGTAGAAGGAGAGCTCAAAAAATAGGGCACTCAGGCCAACAACCAACTCAAAACACCCATTGTAACAGCTGTGCTACAATAGGTGGAGTATCAACAGAAATGGTTAGAATACCAACAAGCAGCAGGTTTCCTAAAAATAAAAAATGGTGGACTCACTAGACCAAAAGGAGGTAAGGGAGCAAGCAAACACCTAACTAAATAGTATTCTGACTCAACTAGACATATTCTCCGCAAGGTGATGAAATCCAAGTCAGACAATATGGATAGGAGAGCCAAGTGGCTAAGATATCCCCCTACCGGGAGGGACACCGGGTAGTCAATCCTAGAAGAATGGCAACTAAGATACCCCGTTCATGACACGTCCAGAAAGGTGAATCTGCCATTTGGTCCTTTTACCGCAGTACCCCTATAGAAGGATACTCTGAGAACTGCGAAAGGTAGCCCTTCGGTTACTGAATGGAGTGCGGTATTCCACTCAGGCCTCCGGAACCAGTCTGGCGACTTCAACCCTCCTAGGGGAGAGGCCCTCTGATAAATTGGTCGTGACCGTTCCAAAAAATACTAGGGGATTTTGGTTCCCTAATTGGACAACAGTTATGTCTCAAGTGTAAGCAACCGAGGGGTGTTATTGGAAGCCTATCCCCCCGATCCTACCTAACTAAAAAAAATTCTTTTGTGTTCCCCAAGTGGGGTTAGAATGTTGGTTGTGTTAAGTAGTTTTTTAAGGCTCACTTGAATTAGGTGACAAAGTGTGTGCGTGTGAGGTGATGAACCCAAGTAAAAGTGCCACAGGGTGGGAAAATTTCTAACTAATAATACTGGATGCAAAATTTTCTGAATTAAAATGCTGAAATTTTTAAAAAGATTCTGTAAATGGTACAAAAATTATGTTGTAGAAAAGGTTGTAGGGAAGTAGGGCTGCAGGTAGGACAGATGGTTGTGCAGAAAATATTGCAGCAAAAGGCGCTAGGTTCAAAACAGGAAAAAAAAATGCAGAAATCAGACCGCGGGTCGGTGGTGAAACTGAGCGGTCAGACCGCGGGAAAGAGAGAAACAGGCGCGGACAGGTCACGGCTTTTAGGCTGAAAGCTGCAGGCGGACCGTAGGAAACAGAGGAACAGGCGCGGGTGGGTCACGAGTTTTGGGCTGAAAGGTGCAGGCGGACCGCAGGAAACAGAGCAATAGCCACGGGCGGGTCCTGGGTTTCAGGCCGAAAGATGCAGGCGGACCACAGGAAACAGAGCAACAGGCGCGGGTGAGTCACAGGAAAAATGGCTTACAGCCGCAGTCGGATTGTGCCAAGTAGGCTAATAGCCGCGGTCAGATCACAGGTAACAGACGTGCATCCACGATTAGGTCGCTGGAAAGAGTCTGAGAGCTGCGGTCGGATCGCAGGTAAATGCCTGAAAGATGCGGTCGGATTGCAACTATGGGGGCAAAAGATGCAGTTTACGGCAGCCAAAAGGGACAGCCGAAAGGGAAAAGACAGGAAATTATTGTAGAAAATTGAAAATATTTTAAACTAGAACCAGAAATTCAAACCAAGGGGAGTCGCCAAAACTGTAGCTAGGGTTTTCACCCTAGCTTGTGCAAATGAGCACCTACTAAAGAGAAGGGACTCCTTAGTAGAAGTTCAATAAACAGTAATTAAAAGACAAGATATTAAAATGAAAATTATACTAAGCATATGCATGAAATATAAAAAACAAGATATGAAGAATGGTTTCTGTATTGATTTTACCTCCAATGTGAAGGTTGGTGAAGTTCTAGCAATGATCCAAGAGGGTTGCTCCAAACTCCAGCTTTGCTCCTTCTCTTTCTCCAAATGGTTGGGAATGGGCCAAAGAGGCACTCAATGGTGAAAGTAGCTCAAGGGTGAGCTAGGGTTTCAAGAGTGATTTTGGCAGAGTAAGGGTATACTTGATTGTGGATATGAAATAAGGAGTCTCCATCACCTATTTATGTTCGGGTACACAGGATACTACCAAAGGACCGAACACCAAGACCAACCACTTCACACAAACATATCACAGATCAACACACCGATGTTTTGACGTGGTTTAAACCCTCTTGAGGGAAACACTCCACGGCCCCGACCAAATAGCTTCTACGGAACAATTTATTATGCAAAGAAAGAAAGTTACAAATGAGCTTCTCATAATCGATCAACTAAGCAATGACCCTCCATGCTCTTTAAATAGAGGTCATGGACCAATCGGGTGTTAAGCCACAGATCAAGGTTAGGTTTGATCTAAGAGAAGTTGAGCCGTCGGATCACTCTATGTCGGAAACATATCGTGACCGTCAGATTAAGTATTTACAAATGCATACTAATGCATACTAAAGAAACACACTATCCCTAACGGATATATTACACAAGTTGATCTTAACTAACTCCTAAGTGTCTAAATATCCTAACATCCCCCCTTAAGAACAACTTGGGATAGGATTGAAGGATTTACAAAAGTGACACTATTAGGAGAAGGAAGGAGGCATTAGAGCCTATCCCCCCTTAATGATAAGTTCCTGAACTCCTAACATAGATCAAAGTTTAGAAAACTTCACTTCTGTAAGAGACTTGGTGAAGATGTCTGCAACTTGATCATCTGTAGGGCAAAAGAGCACTTCAAGAGCACGATCATGAACAAGATTTCTGATGAAGTGCATATGTAGCTCAATGTGTTTGCTGCGTTGATGTAGAACTGGATCTTTGGCAAGCTTGATGGCACTTTGATTGTCGCACCAAAGTGGAGTAGGCTGTTGCTGCTCGAATCCAAACTCTGAAAGGATCTGTCGAAGCCATAAGGATTCCTAACTGGCATTAACTGCTGCTAGATATTCTGCCTCTGCTGAAGAAAGAGCAAGAGCTTGTTGTTTCTTATAAGCCCAAGTAATAGGTCCAGATCCCAGTCTGAAAACATAACCTGCAGTAGACTTTCGATCATCAGGATCGTCGGCCCAATCTGAATCAGTGAAACCAACCAACAAAGGTTTCCCCCCTGTACTGTAATGAATCCCAAACTGAACTGTACCTCAAATATATCGAAGTATTCTTTTAGCTGCTTTCCAGTGACTTTCATGAGGTGTCTGCATATAATGGGCAACTCGACCAACGGCAAAGGAAAGGTCAGGACGGGAATGAGTCAAGTATAAAAGACTACCAACAAGCTCACGATACAAGGTGGCATCTACTTCAGGTGAAGTACAAGTGGCAGAAAGTTTGACTCCAGACTGGAAGGGAGAAGGGGCTGGTGTACAATCTTCCATGTGAAAGCGACGAAGAAGGTCACAAGAATACTTAGACTGAGAAAGAAAGATTCCTTCTTTGGTTTGCAGAACTTGGAGACAAAGAAAATAATGCAAATGTCCTAAGTCTGACATTTCAAAGGTTTTTTTAAGACTGGATTTCACATGGGTTATAAGCTTAGGGTCACTACCAGTAAGAATAAGGTCATCAACATATAGAACAAGTATGATGAGATGGTTTCCTACTTTCTTGGTATAGACATTGGGGTCAGAATGGCATCTAGAAAAACCAGTGTCAAGGAGAAAGTTATCCATTTTGGCATACCAAGCTCTAGGAGCTTGCTTAAGGCCATATAAGGATTTCTTAAGACGGCAGACAAGGCTAGAGTTATTCTGAACATAGCCAGGAGGTTGTTCCATGTAAATTTCCTCCTGTAAATCACCATGTAAGAAGGCAGACTTGACATCCATTTGATGGACTTCCCAGTTGTGTAAGGCTGCAAGGGAAAGAACAAGGCGGATGGAGTTCATTTTGGCAACGGGAGCAAAGGTTTCATTGTAGTCAATCCCTTCAACTTGAGAAAAACCTTTGGAAACTAACCTTGCCTTAAGTCTTTCAACACTTCCATCTGATGCATACTTAGTTCTGTAGACCCATTTACATCTGACAAGTTTTCTTCCTTTTGGAAGAGGTACAAGATCCCAAGTATCGTTTGCCATTAAGGAACGATATTCTTCATCCATGGCTGCATCCCAATCTGGATTCCCTGAAGCTTCTGCAAAAGTTTCTTGATCATGATTCTCGAAAACTTGAGCCAAAAGATAAGAGGCTCGCTGAAACTGAGAACGTGTTCGACGTTGATCTCTAGGATCACCGGCAAGATCACCAGCTGCTTCACATGTTGAACGGACCCATCGAGGAAGCACTTGTGCTGGTGCAACTGGAGGAACATGAGCAGGCGGAGGTGGATTTTCATCCTCACTGTCATCATCAGAAACTGGAGTTGGAAACCTGTCAAGGAAGTTGGAAGAAGAAGAAGAAGAAGGCACAAACGCCGAATCAGGCTCGCAGGTCACAGATGGCACAATCGCCGAGTTAGGCTCGCAGGCCAAGAGATTTTCATCAAATTTAACATCTCTTCTAATGATTATAGCATGAGAATGTGGTTGAAGAAGTCTATAACCTTTTACATCTTCAGAATATCCAACAAATATGCACTTTTCACTTTTAGGTTGCAATGCTTTCCGTTTTTCATCCGGAATGTGAGCCCATGCTTCACTACCAAACACACGAAAGTGACTTACATCAGGTTTAATTTTACTCCATGCTTCTTCCGGTGTTATACCTTGTAATGCTTTCGTGGGGGTGCGATTAACTATGTAATTTGCACAATTTATGGCTTCAGCCCAAAATTGAAGACTTAGTCCCTTAGATTGGATCATACAATTAGCCATTTCTTTTAAAGTGCGGTTCTTCCGCTCAGCTACACCATTTTGTTGTGGTGTATATGGAACAGTGTGCTGTTGTTGGATGCCTTGTTCAGTGCAGAAAGTAGTAAACTGTTTGTTAACATATTCTCCTCCATTGTCAGATCTTAACTTAATAATTTGATGACCAGATTGTTTTTCAACAAGGGCCTTGTAGGCCAAGAACATGTTAAATACTTCGCTCTTAAGTTTAGGAAATAAACCCAAGTGCGTCTGGTGTAATCATCAATGAAAGTTAATAAATATTTGAAACCAAAAAAGGAAGCAGATGGAAGAGGACCACACAAGTCACTATGCACAAGCTCCAAGGGAACCGAGGCGTGCCAAGAGGCACGTTTGTCAAAACTGTCCTGATGATGTTTTCCGAGTACACAACCGGAGCAAACACCATCTTTGCAAGATACCATCGGAAGACCTGTCACCATATTTTCTTTACATAGTTGTTGCAATGAGCGATAATTTAAGAGACCAAATCGCTCATGCCAAAGTTTGCTCAAGTTATCACTATGAGCAACAAAAACTGAAGGGAAAGGTGATGACCCAAAGTTGTTAAACTTGTACAACCTGGTAATATCATCAACAATTCCGGTAGCTAGAACCTATTGAGGATCTTTAAAATCCTTGATTACAACTTGGTGAGGTGTAAAGGTCACAGTTTTACCTTCACCAGAATGAGTGATCTGATAGACTGATAACAAATTGCAGGAAATTCTTGGAACACATAGTACATCACTAAAATAACCATTATCTACTGGAACTGTTCCAGCTCCTACAACACTTAGAGATCTATCATCACCAACAAATATTTGTTTGGTGTTACATTCATGCATAGTAGAAAAGATGGCTTGATCCTTAGCCATATGATAAGATGCTCCAGAATCAATGAGCCATTCATTTGAAGTAGAAGAAGAAGATGCATTATAAGAATAACCAGAAGCACAAAGTGCATGTCCATGAGAGGTAGATTCTGAAAAAAAATCTAGGCTGATGTGGTGCTTCTTCATTGCTACTTCCAAGGCTGCCATCTTCTTGAAACACTTAGATTCATCATGATTATCTTTCCCGCAATATTTGCAATGGCGCTCAGTATTCTTTCCTTTTGGCTTGGATCCTTTGTCATTTTTTAAAGAAGGAGCTGACTGAGAGGGTTTGGGACCCTTGTTTGACTTATTATTGCAAAAATTTTGTTTCTTGGGAGGCTTGGACTTTTCTTTCTGTTGGGACAATAAGGCTTTCCCAGATGTATCTGCATTGTTGATTATTCCAAGATGAATGAGTTTATCTTGTTCTCTAATCAGGGAATCACAAAATGATTCAAGACTAGGCTCTTGATAGCTAGCTGCATTCAAGGATGCTTTCATGGAGTAAAATGTGGATACAAAAACAGAATATGCAGGTCCAAGTTTGGAAAGAATATGATAAATGCACTGTTTGTCTTCCCTCTCAATCTTACATTCTGCACATAAGAGTTTAAGAGTTTTGTACTTAGATAAATAATCTTGAATGCATGAAAAGTAACTTGGATTTAAAGAAATCAATTCATTTTCGAGTTGATGACCTCGAATTTCATTGTGTTTACCAAACACAGTTTCCAACTTGTCCCAAGCAGCATTAGGTTCATCAATTCCAGATATGTGGAATCGCAAATCAGTAGAGTTTGACATCCCAATCAATCCACGAGCTTCATCACATCTATTTTCCCATTTTATTTTCTTATCATCATCAATGGGTTCTTTTTCTTTCCCTATTGTAATTCTGAAAATTCCCCTATTTCGTAGAACATCCTCCATACGAGATTTTCATGAGAAATAGTTGGAACTATTAAGTAGAATATCACAAGGGGAGGCCATATTTGTAAATTAATGGCTGTAAAAGCAGAAACCAATAATCTGGATGTGAAGAGCTCGAAAAAATAGGCGGTTTCAAAAAAAACGACACTGAAAACTGACTCTGTATGATGAAGTTATGCTTGAACAAAGAAACTGTTGAAGATGTTCCCAATAGTGACGTGGCAGCTAGAGAATGTCCAGCAAAAAAAGAACCCCCCTCTTCCCAATATAAACCTTTTGACAATCACTTTACAAGAAATTTGCTTTAAGTGAACCACTTTTGTAAAATAAGTGATTTCATTTTTACAATGATATTACTTTTAAATAGTGCAACAATAAATAAAAAACTTAAGTGACTCACTTGTATTTTTATTTTTTTATTATTTAAGTGAGATGCACTTTTACAATAAAGTAACTTGAAAATAGAAATTGCATGCACTTTTCTTTTTAAAAGTAACTTCCTAAGACTTGAACTCAAAACCTATTAAGGAATAAAGCAACTTTGAACCAAGTGAGCTAGATTAAAAGGTATGTAAAATATGGGAATGAGGAAGGGGTTTTTTTTTTTTTTTTATACTTTACTCTTCTTGCTCGGTTTGCGTGCTTGGCCTTTTTCCTACAAAACAGAGCACAAATCGAAACAAAAAAACTTTTCCACACTTGTGGAGTTCGATCTTGTTAGCTTGCCTGGAAAGTCTACGTTTTCTCTCTGTTTCTGATTTGCCGAGATCGCGCAAAGTGCACGGCAAAGAGCATACGCAGCCGAAAAAACCCTTTCCCTTTCTGTTTCTGATTTGCCGAGATCGCTCAAGGTGCACGGCAAAGAGCATACGTAGACGGGAAAGCAACAATCCAAACCAAAAAAAAATCTAACAATAAAAAAAAATGAAATATGATATTTTTTCTTTTCAAAAAACGGAATAAAAAAAATGCGTCACTGTAACATTATACCTTCAGATCTGATGAAATACGCTTTTCTGGAGCAACCGGGAACCGTTTTCGATCAAACAAAAACTATTTCCCAATGGAAACGACTCTCCGGACGCAATGGAACACCTCCCACAACCCAGAAATGCACAGAAATACCAGAAATAGAAACCCTTTCGAGTTTCGGCAACAACAGTTCAAGATCTAGATCATAACCGAAAGCGGCACTTCATAAAAGCTCTGATACCATGTTCGGGTACATAGGGTACTACCAAAGGACCGAACACCAAGAGCAGCCACTTCACACAAACAGATCACAGATCAACACACCGATTTTTTGACGTGGTTTAAACCCTCTTGAGGGAAACACTCCACGGCCCTGGCCAAATAGCTTCTACGGAACAATTTATTATGCAAAGAAAGAAAGTTACAAATGAGCTTCTCATAATCGATCAACTAAACAATGACCCTCCATGCTCTTTAAATAGAGATCATGGACCAATCGGGTGTTAAGCCACGGATCAAGGTTAGGTTTGATCTAAGAGAAGTTGAGCCGTCGGATCACTCTATGTCAGAAACATATCGTGACCGTCAGATTAAGTATTTACAAATGCATACTAATGCATACTAAAGAAACACACTATCCCTAACGGATATATTACACAAGTTGATCCTAACTAACTCCTAAGTGTCTAAATATCCTAACAATTTATAGTTTTTTGGTGGTGGAGTGTTGGCCCATGGTTTTGGGAACCATATGGTTTAGGTCAGTTGTATAGGGTTTTTTCCTCCTTTTTCCTCATTATTTTATATTTTTTTTATTCCCTTTTTAGAGGGTTTTTGCTATTTTTTGAGGAATTTTGGATATTTTTGGAGGGAAAAGAGATTTTTTAGCCGTTTTGAGGCTTTTTTGATGGTTTTGTGGCCTTTTGGAGGCTTTTTAATGGGATTTGAGGGTTTTGAAGGTAAATATGGTAGGAAATATGGACAAATGAGTCATGTAATGGGGTAGATGAGGTAGTGAGCACTTTTTGGGTGTTAACAATTGTATAGGGTTTTTCCCTCCTTTTTTCTTCTTTTTCCTCTCTTTTTTTTATATTTTTTATTCCCTTTTTAGAGGGTTTTTGCTATTTTGGAGGAATTTTGGATAATTTTTTGGGGGAAAGGGGTTTTTTAGCCTTTTGGAGGCTTTTTTGATGGTTTTGTGGCCTTTTGGAGGCTTTTTAATGGGATTTTAAGGTTCTGGAGGTGAATATGGTAGGAAATATGGACAAATGAGTCATGTAATGGGGTAGATGAGCTAGTGAACACTTTTTGGGTGCTAACACAAGGATTCCAAGGTCAAAATTCAGTGTTTTCTAAGTAGACTAACCCAAGTAATATAAATACAAAATTTTGTTTGATGAACATTGTGTGAAATTCCACAGGATAGCTCACTAAGCTTGAACAAACCTCACAATTTCACAATGTTTTAACTAAGAATTTAGGAAGAAACACTGATCAAATCACTCATAAAACTGAAACACATATGAAAAATTGTTGTTCATACATTCTCCACCAATAAGCTTGAAATCAAAAGATGTTACAATGGAATGTATTCGATAGCCTTTGATAGGATTCAAATTCACCTCAAGCGACAGGCTTAGTTTGCATTGGAACCATCACCTGATAAAGTTTAGTGGCCATTAATGATCAGTGATCAGTTAACTGAGCATAATTGAGTCACATGGGTAACAAAATAGGGGAGGAGAATCCAACAGGGCACATAACTAACTTACAGTGGTAAAAATGGGTGCTCCTACACTCAATAGTAGTCAACTAGGCGTAATTGTCAGTTAACTGAGCAATCAATGGGAGAATGCGCCCCAAATCATGGACCTGACTATGCAGACTCCTAAAATTATGCATGAGGGCGCATTTGAACTCTAGTGATGTAAACGAGGAACTCTGAGTGGATAAGAGGGCTAATGATGACCAAAGTTAGGCTCTATGGGGCCAAAAATAAGGACTATGTGCTAGGAGACTCACCTACAACTGCATGGAATGCATGCAAACTAATATGAGATTGTTAGAATATTCAAACACACCCCGTTAAGCCCATCTATGAGGAAAAAGATAAGTAAATAACTGAAAAAATAGGGCCCTGGTTACTAAGACCAATGGTCACCCCATACAACAATCTAAAATAAATTAGGAAAGAAGGAAAACCCAGTGGGAACAAAACCCCCGCTCATGATAGATTGTGAAAAATCTAATCAACCAAGTTAGAAATCACCCAAAGAAGGGATCAGAGATGAGTGAACTTTTTCATCTAAAAATACTTGGTGAAAATATATACAATCTTCTATTTTGAGGGTTAGTAGAGCAGCGTGATGGTACGATCATGCACCAATTCTCAGATATAGTGCATGTGTATCTCAGCATGTTTGGTTCTCTATCTCTGAACCAGATTTATGGAAATCCTAATAGCACTCTGATTGTCACAATAAGTGATTGGTGGAGTACTATAGTGAATACCATACTCTTACAAGATTCCCTGCAACCAAATGCATTGTGTGGCTGCATTAATTGCACCTCTGTGCTCGCCTCAGTTGATGAAAGAGCAAGAGAAGATTGCTTTTTTCTCAACCAACAGATAGGATCGGATCCAATCATGAATACAAAACCTGCTATAGACTTTTGATATGAGTTGTCTCTAGCCCAATCTTAATCTATGTACCCAACTAGCTTCAATGGAGACCCAAATGCATAGTGAATACCATAGGTCTTCGTCCCTTGCACATAGTGCTAGATCCTTATGGATCCCTTGCAGTGAAGCTCATGGGGTTCTTGCATGTATCTACAGACAACAATCATCGCATAGGATAGATCAGGGAGACTATGTGTAAGAAATAAAAGACTCTCGATCAGTTTTCGATACAAGGTACTATCCACCAAAGGTGAAGAAAAACCATCCTCAAGACTGATACTTGGAAGAAAAGGAAATGTTTCTGGTTTGGATTATGTCATATGAAACCTGTCAAGTAGATCTGATGCATACTTGGACTGTGCACTATTGATTCTTGAATCACTCTAAGGGACTTCAAGACAAAGAAACTACTTTAGCAGTCCCAAATATGACACAGAGAAGGCATTGCGAAAGGTTGTTTTGATAGATCTAATGCATGAAGTGAGACTCCCTATAATCAGTAAATCATAAACATATAGGACAATAATTTTAAGAGAGTTACCATCATGCCTCATGTACACATCTGAATCAGACTTGCATCTCTGAAAATCTTGTGACAATAGAAAGGAATCCATCTTAGCATACCATGTTAGGGGAGCCTACTTAGTCATATATAAGGACTTCCTTAGTCTACACACATGTAGCTAGTGTTTTCACACAAGAGTGTGCAAATGGGCACCTAATAAGGGTTAATAAACCCTTAGTAGCAGATTCAAAATATGGATAAAAAATTACAGAAATGAAATCTACTATGTATGAGTGCAAATGATAACAGAAAACAAATATAACTAATTATAACAGTAAAAACATGAATAATAGATTCGAACCCATGAAAGATTTTATATTATATTTGAAAACTAGGGTTTACAAGAATGGTTACCTCCAAAGATGAGGTAATGGGGACCCTTGCAGTAGTACGAAAGTAGTGTGTCGGGTCTCCTCATTTCCTTGCTCTTCTCCAAATGCTCAGTGGGATGGCCAAAATCCAGTTAAATGGACACAAAATCCCAAATGGGTAGGCTAGAGTGTTGTAGGGAATTCGACAGCATAAGGGTATGAAGTGTGATTAGTGTATGAAATTGGAGGCCTCCATCACCTTTTTATAGAATTTTGGGTGGTGGAGTATTGGCCCATGGTTTTGGGTAACCAGTAGTATTGGTTTATGGTATTTGATATTTTCCCTCTTTTTTTATTTTATTTTGAATTTTTTTCCCTTTTTCTTTTATTTTTGGGGATTTTTTGACCTTTTTGAAAGGATTTGGTTATTTTGTGAGGGAAATAATTATTTTTTGTCCATTTGGTTACCAACATTAGGGTTCTGGAGGCCAAAATGTAGGAACAGTGGACAAATGGGTTATGTGACTAGGGAGATGAGCTAGTGAACAATTTTTGGGTGTTAACGGATTGCCCCCTAATGTGTGAGGGAAGGAGCTCATCGTATGGCCTATAGACATCATAAGGTCAAATTTTTCCAGGGGTGTGACCATTGTGATGGTAAAGATCAAAAACTAGTTGGAGACTGGAACATGTGCTCCATACGAACTGCGAAGGCTAAAACTAAAAATGCATGACCTCAATAATGAATGAGGAATAATCTAAAATATATGGATGAGGTGGGAATACCCATGCTCATATCAACATATACAAATAATAATGAGGCCCAAAAGGGGACCTGAAAGATACATAGAGAAATATTGTGTACATCATAATGCTCTAAAGGGGACACAAATCTGGGACATACTCATGGTCCAACCATGACTGATCTGAATAACTGATACATGGAAACAATGGAATCCAATCTAAATGTGGTACCATAACAACTGATGTTCTGTTGGATCTAAAGGTGTCCAACAACTGTATGGAGTCAATGAATGAGATTCAGAATCTGAAAGGTACACTGAATTGTATCTAAATTGGACACTCTAGGTAGCATATAGTTGAATGGATTTCAAATATTGTCGCCAATGTAGCCCAGATATCCAAAAGAACATACAACTGGGGGGTTCCAAATAGACTCACCAATGTGCTAGAGTTAGGGGACATCCGACAGATGACATGCTAGAGTTGGTGATGATGGGGGATGTTTCTGAAGAAGAGGTAAGTCACTCATGAGTTGTGCCAAAGCGAGGGATTTGGTAATCTTTGGTGTCACAAATGTCAAGTTGTACTCTTGTAGTATGATGACCCATTTAGCCACGCGACCTTGGAGGAGGCGGCAACTCAAGAGATAGACCATAGGGTTGGAATTTTCCACGATTGTAGTTTGGATTAAGAGGATGTAGTGGCGAACCTTTTGAACTGAGTAGATGATGGCAAGGGCCAACTTATCCTCATGAGGGTAGTGTAGTGGTAGGCCCGATAATGTCTGACTCACATAATAAATGACATGTTCATGTTGCGCACTATCTTCTTGGAGTAACACACAAGAAACAACATATTCAGATGTCGAGACATAAAGGATAAAATCCTTTGAGAAATCAAGAGGTGAAATCAACAGGGCGGAAGTCAAGGCTTGTTTGAGTGCTACAAAAGCCGCTTGTGCTTGTTCATCCCAAATGAAAGGAACGTGGGTTCGAAGCAAGTGAAAGAAACCATGAACTTTCATAGAATAGTCTGGAACGAAGCGACAGAGAAAGTTGGCTTTCCCTTGAAGTCTTTGAAATTGGTGTAATGTACTTGGGGATGGGAGGTCAAGGATGGATTGAACCTTCAAAGGGTCTATAGTGATTCCTTTTTGGGAAACGATGAAACCCAACAACTGGCCTAGAGGAACAAAAAATACACAATTGAGGGGGTTCAGGCAGATGTTGTACTTGCGATAATGCAGAATGACTCGTCGGAGGTCGTGTAGATGGTCAGATCATTTCTTGGATTGAGTAGTGAGGTCATACAGGTAGACCAGGATTATATGGAACAAAGCGTGAAAGAAAAAGGACATGGCCTGCTAAAATTTGGCACCAGAATTTTTAAGACCAAAAGGCATGACTCGATAGGAAAAGGTGCCCCATGGGGTAGTGAAGGTAGTCTTGTATTTATATTCCTTGTGAATATGAATATAATTATAGCCAGAGAAACCTTCCATGAAAGAGAGAATCTCATGACTCGTACATGCATCAATAAGTTGATGAATGAAAGGCATAGGAAATTTTCCTTTGGGACATGCTAAATTCAGATCACGAAAATTAGTGCAAACATGAATGGTGCCTTGTTTTTTATTGACTGGCACAAGATTGGAAACCTATGTGGTGTAAGCAATGGGATAAATGAACCCAACTTGACATAGTTTCTCAATCTCGGCTTTTACCACTGGGATTTTGGAGGGGTGAATGGACTGTTGATTTTGGCGGACGGGTGGGATGTCATTGTTGGGAGAGGCCCAAGGTGTGCGCAATTTTTCCAAAGTTCAGGTAGTTGTGCTAAAGAGGCTCAAGAGTAGCGCAGTTTTGTTGAAGAGTAGCTTGAGTACAAGTTAGCACAGTTTTTAGGATTAGCAAAGTTATGATGAAGCAAAGTTAAAGTACAGTAGCTTCAAGGCAGTACAGATTCAACGAAGCCTGGTACTGACCTACTTTTGGGGGAAGTGTCTCTGCAATTCCTGGGCAAAGGGTATGGAATGACGTCTGTCATCAGAAAAGGAACTGTCTCCTTAGTAAAAGCGAAAGTACTATTTACATCCAAGGTAGTTGGAGCAGTTAAGGAAGAAGTAACGTCCTGATAGCTACAGTTATGGCGTTGAAGGCGAGAAGTGCTAAGGATGCAAAAAGGGTACTGTGAGCGCCGCGCGGTCAGAAGAAGCGAGTTTCAAAGGAAGAGGTTGTTATAAGGGCGTCAGAGTCTAGGAAGCGATGGAAAGGACACAAAGGACAAGTAGAGTATCTGATAAGTTATGACAAAGTACGGTTAGCGAGATAACCGAGTCACTTTTTTGTGTTTAATGGTATTATGGGGGGTTGTGCCCATAACTATTGTAATGACGTGACCTTCGGGAATGATCTATAAAAAGGGTGATTTTGTAAGGGAACGGTTGGTCTTAATTTTGGTATTAAGTATTTTGGGGAAAGATTAAGTTTGTAAAGGGAAAGAAGAGAGGAAAAGGATTTGCAGTTGTGTGTGTAGAGACCTATTGTAGAGAAGAGTCTGCAGCTGTGTGCATGGACTGGAACTATTGACTCTTCCCGTTAATATAAAAAATAGTTCTCGTGAAAGTAGCTCCCATCCTGGGGGTGAACCACATAAATAAGCGTGTTATGTGAATGTATGAGTGTGATTTCTTTTGTTTATGATTATGTTCATGCTTATAGTTATTTGTGTTTATGCTTTTATATGTATTTTCACATGAATGATGGATGAGAATAATATGTTAAGTATAAAACACATATACTTGAATGCACAAGTACTTGTGAATATGTTGAATGCATAGTAGGGGAAGTGACACTAATTCAGTGGATCTTGTAAAGTGTAGAACTGTCCCTCAATGTAGTCCCAAAGTGCTGTAATGTCCCCATTTTGACCCCCTTTGCATTTAAATCATAAATGATGTAAATATTGTTATTTAATCATGGTGAGGAGCTCAAGGCCAAGGCCCCACCATTGATTTAGCGTTTTATGTATTGGCAATTAAAGAAATAGATGCCTATGGTTCTTGTGCTAGATAGGCACAATGTAAATAAGACATCATGTAAATACGAATTTTAATGAAAAAACCCACAACTAGCTATGCAATGCAACAAAGAGATGGGGGCATGTTTCTACAAGGAATAGGGAGGGAAATTATTCAAACCCTTGAGACAATGGTGTTAATCCATGTGTCAATGAGAAAATCCATAAACCACCAACTACCCATTTTGGGTTATGGACCCAATCATTTAATTCTTCCAAGAGTTGGTTGAGGCAGTTAATGCCTTGGGAATGGAGAGGTATGGAAGCCAATTTCGTGCATGGGCAAGCCATCAACCTGGGAATTCGTATTTTTGCTTCTTGGGCAAGAAAATACCCACGAAATGGTGCCCAAAGCCATTCTGAACCCATAGTCTTTCCTCTCTCACGCAGTCTGAACTACTGGGTCTTTCCCCATCATGTTTTTCATCATTTTCCTACATTTTTCCATGGCTGGGAGCTCGTTTTTGTGTTACACAGTGGCTGGGAGAGGAGTACCATGATTTGGGACTGTTATGGAGTTCGTTTTTGCCCCAGAATGTCCATGGACGTTTTTTCTGAAATGGATTTGGCTTCCCAGGGTTGTTCCCCATCTTCCAGTTTCGTTTTTGGGTTTCCCACGTTTTTCTGAAGCTAATGAAAACCCCATCTTGGGAATCTCATTATAAAAAATGTTTCTTCATGCCCAACACTTATACTTTTGCTGTTATGTGCATCCCTATTTTGATTTGAACCTGTGAGCAAGAAATTTGGAGTGGTAGTGGACAGAATTGGCTTGATAAACCTAGTGGGGAGAATAACCTCTCAAGAAGATCAAGAGGGTTGGCTACTCTTCTATGCACACCTGGGACACTCTAGCATTGGAATGTATGGCCTAAGGGACTGTGAATTGGTGAAGGGAATACTTCCTTGAGTGGGGTGTGTAGGCATTGTGGGTGCCAAGCTAAATAGATCTTGTAGAGGTATCCATAGCTCTATGGTCGAGCTCACTAGCTTAGCAATTCTTCTTTTCCATTTCCTAGCAGCCTGATAAACCCAATTGTAGATTGGCTTGGCTCATTTTGTTGTATGCTTGGCTATGTGTGAGTCAGTTGTTCCCTGGTTCCTTGTAGAAATCATGCCCAACTTGGGGGTGGTGTTCTGCTGAGAGATTATGAAAGAAGAATTACCTACGGTTGGGTGGAACGTTGCAGTTGCATAGCCAATTGCTTGGGACTACTTTGTTATAAGATAAGTATTCTCTTTTATAAATTCTGCAATGTCTTTATTTAATGGCTGTCATAGGAATGTTTGAATGTATGTTAGATATTAAACATGATTTTTAATTCCGCTTTGTTTCTATAACATGCACATGTATATGTCTTTTTATCAATGAGTTTTTACTTAATGGATATGGGTTTAGATTCTCGGATTTAGTGTCGCGTCCTCTCTATCATGCTGGTATGATGGGAGGGGACATTACAAGTGCACTGTTAAATTGCATTGTGTAGCTTCTCGTAAGTGCAGTCTCATAGTGCATTGTAGTTTATGAAGTAAATAAGAAGTAGGTGTGACTTCGCTTGGCTTACCAGTTTATTCTCTATGCATCACCTGGCTGAGGAAACATGCTTCTGCATCCCCCCCATAAATTTACCCCTGGTGAGACCTTAGTCTCTTTGCAGGCTGTTGCCAAAAGGGCCATGTTGATGCCTCGAAAATCGTAGCATCAATCGGCAAGGGATTCTCCTCGGTAAGAAATTCCAATTAGATCGTTCACTGTTTGGTGTGGGGAATCTGTCCAGTTAACAGTTCCGGCTACCATGTAAGATTTAAAGATTTGTATCCTTTGCACCGGTTGCATCCCGATCCACCATTTATATATTTTATTTTAAAGATGATATGCAAGTGCTCTAAGCTAAATGTAGGTAACTAATCTAAAACTGAATAAGTAAATCTAATCTATCCTTGCAAGGAGCAAACTATAAAAATATGAGTAATAAATTGAAAGAAACATCTAAAGATTGCACAGATAGCTATTTAATCATAAAGATGCATTTCCACCAGAAGATAAAAGATATCAAAGATAACTTTGATTTAATTAATACATTCCATTACTCATTTGAGATAAACATCTTTACACAGAAAATTATGAGAACATTCATCACATAGAAGAAATTCATAACAGCAAGGAATGAGCTCACAGAAATATATAGATGACACGGGAATAATCCAACAAACATTTAATACATCCTTCAAGTAAAAACGCAGTCTCCCAGGATTTCTTTAGGAAAAAATCGAGTTCCTTATACATGCAGCAAATCAGTTCACGTACAAGACAGAAAATGTCTTTTCACCTGCCAAAAGTCCTCTCCTAATCTCTATTCATCCCTATATATAGCTTTACAAAATGCTCCAAGAGCTGCCACGTGTCCCTATTTGGAAGAATATTCTAATTTTTCCTTTTAATGCCTTTTACAAAATTGGATAAATCCCCAAAATGTTTTTTTAAAAGAGAGAGAAACAACAGCTGTCTTTTAACTTTACAACCGAATAGGAGCAAAAAATAAACTCTATCTTAATATTAGACAACTACGAATGCCAAGTCAATTGCCAGATGGTGCTTCTGCCTCTGTTGGCACTACTGCCTCTACTGACATTCCTTCTATAGCCTACTTATCAGTTATTCTATATAGCTGAGCCAAATCCCTGTGTCTCGCACAACTGTGTTAGCAGGGGCGAGGAGCAAGACTTTTCGGGAAATTACATGCTTGGCCAACTCTGCTTCAATTTCCAGCACCTTTGTTGTTGTGGTCTGTAGAATCTCTTGAAGCAGGTGAGCATGGATGGAGGGTTGCACAATGCATTGATGAAGATCATCTATTTTCAACACATCTATCTTCCTTACGTACTCCACCTAGGTGCTCAGTTCACCTTTCAAATCAGACAGGTGCTTCTCTTTGCTCAAAAAGTCTTCAAGAGTCCAAGGTATAGCCATTATGCACCTTCCATGAACTTCCTGGATCTTCTGATAAAGATTGTTGTATTTTCCAATAGTTACTTGGATCACAGAGCTTAACTTCATGCCGCAATTCTTACAGAACTCCATGAAGCTTATATCTTCTTTAAAATCGACTACGGATTTGAGAGGGAGGTGTTTGGGAAATTCTGACTTCCCATCTCTCCATTCCATCTACCTCACAATATCTTCTTTTACTCGGGCATACTTCTTCTTGAGCCTAATGGCCTGGGAGTTAATCTCCTTCATCCTATCCATCATTGTCTTCAGCTTGCAAATTTCTTCAGTAAGCAGTTCCTGTGACTCATGCATTTGCTTCAGTATGTCAAAAGATTGCTCATGAAAGGGGATTAGGTCCATTCCTTTCCTGCTTGCTTGTTCCAGCTGCTCGGTCATCAACTCTTGTTATACCTCCATATTTCACAGTGTCGCATCATCACGATAAAAATAGTTGACGACACTTCCCCTACTGCTTAAAACACCCAGAAGAAAAGATAACAAATGCTACCTTGAATTCCTAGATCTAAACAAACATCTCAAGACTATATTGCTGAAGGAAATGGAAGAGGTCTAACTGACCTTCGATTCAATTGCTTGTCCTAATGGTCACTCCAATCTCCAAGTCCTCGCGAATGAACCTGTCAAAATGAAACCAAGATACAAGCATATACGATTCTCTAGCAACTTGAAATATGAGTTAGGATCTAAATCTATAACAGATACAAATCATATGATTGAAACAAAATTAACACACATGATTTGGGAAACAAGACAAGTTATGTTTTATTACCAACTTGAAGTCACTTACAATGGCTGCTTGAATATATGATTTTTTTTATTGTTTTTTTTTTAGAATGTGTAAAAAAGATTTTAATATATATACGTGTGCATGTCGCAGATCATGGACCACAGAGACCGGCAAGGTACTCGCCGTTACGTCGAGGTGGTGTTGATCGCCGAGCCACTCCGGACGAGGAAGAATATGAGGATGAGGCAGGAGGGCTCCAAGAGATAGAGAGGAACCTACAGGGTTTAACCCATGGTGTCCCCGTTATGAGGATGGACGACATCCCTTTGCATCTCCAGCGGCATACCGTAGGTGTGCCTAGGCGTATTGGCCGACTCCTCCGTAGGGTGGCTTGGACTATAGTGTGTTATCACCAGCAGCGTGAGGAATCTGAGGAGGAACATGATAGGTCTCCCAGATCTCCTTAGATGGTATTTTTTCTCTTTTTGCAGCATGTATATGATATGTAGGCTTTGAGAGCCAAATTTTTGTATGGGACTAGGTCCCAAATTTTTTCTTTAAAACACAAACTTCAAGTAATTGAAAAAACACTTTTATATACAGTGATATATACATGGACCTATTTTTATGACCTATTTATTTACAATGACTTGTGTACTCATTTTATGATGTGTTTTTATGTATGGGAAAGATGCCAATCCAAAATGTATTTATCTAATGAATCAGTTATACAATTGAATTCTCTTGGTATGTGTTGATATGAAATAAAATTAAAAGATCGTTCCAAGAGGCGTACCCTTCGAAATAAGCGAAGTAGGATAGGATCGTGAACTGTGTAAACATGATTCAGATGAGAAACCACGAGTTGGGAGTCTAGAAAGACTGATAGGGAGTCAATTCCAAGGGAAGCAACCTCCTTCAAGAGTCCGATGACTGCATGGTACTCTGCGATATTGTTGGTTGCGGGACCCAAACAATTGGCTCCTGAAGATAGCAAATCGCCAGTGGGAGACTAGATTACCCATGTTGCGGAAGTGAGGTTTCGGATATGTCTGCTCCCACCGTTGGCGAATCCAAAGTAGGTAGACATCTATGCATAAAATCACAAGTCAAGGTAAGAATGGATACATGAGGTCCGTGTGTGCACAAAAAAAGATAATTGAAAACAAGATAGGTACATTATGTACAAAAAGTATCTCACACAGGATAACCCTACGCGTAGAAGCGTTTGAGGTACAACCCATTGCGGGGCCATGCTAATGGTGTGCCATCACAATCGACAAGTTCATAGGCTCCTTTCTCCAAGACACGTTTTACAACAAAGGGGTCGTACCACATAGATTCTAGCTTTCCTTTTCCAAGTTTATTTGATCATATGTGAGTACGAGGTCACCTTCATTGAAAACCCAAGGTTGAACAGATTTGTCATATTGTGCTTTGATGCGTTTCTTATGAGCTTCATTGGCTAAAGCGGCATCTCGGCGAGTTTCATCTAGCTTGGATAGGTATAGAAACCATTCCTCTTCGGAATTGGTGTGGGGAAGTAGCTCTATGGCTATCTTAAGTGATGGAATTTCACATTCAATTGGTAAAATGGCTTCCAGGCTGTACACCAGTTGAAATGGTGTGAACCCGGTAGCACTTTTTACTGAGGTCCGGTATGCCCATAGTGCCGAAAACAGAGCTGAGTGCTAGTTGGACTTATGAGTACCCACAATACGCTGAATCATTAGTTTCAGAACTTTGTTAATGGATTCAACTTGGCCATCAGCTTGTGGGTAATATGGGGTTGAGTTTTCATGGCGAAAACCCAACTTGGCACTCAGTTCCTCGATCATATGGTTCCTAAAGTGGGAGCCATGATTGGTCACAATGGATTGTGGGACACCAAACCTAGCTATAATGTGATTGAATATGAATTGTGTTGCTATTTTTCCATCTTCAGCATAAGTAGGCATCGCTTCAACCCATTTTGTGAAATAGTCAATAGCTATGCCCCCCGGCTGAAGTGGGATTACAGTGCATGAAATCTATGCCCCATTTGGAAAAGGGGCCGATGGAAATAATAGGATGGAGTGGAGTAGGATGCGAGCGTGTCTTATTATGAAAGAATTGACAAGGTGGACATTTCTTAACCATTTCAATGTAGCCTTTGAAAATCGAGGGCCAGAAATATCCCGCTTGTAGTATCTTCTGGGCCGTATCCATCCCAAAGAGATGACCACCACATGCTCTAGTGTGGTAGTCATTAAGAAAGCGTTCCGCTTCATCTAAATTCAAACAATGTCGAAGAACAGTGTCGACACCACGCCAATAAAGGGTATCGTTGACTATGAGGTAGTACTTGGCGTGATGTCGGATACGTCGACGTTCATCGCGAGTGAGGTCGGGGCGGAAACGTTGGGTTTGGAGATATAATAAAATATCCCCGTACCATGGATCAGATGTGCTAATGAGTAACAACGATTCATCAGGAAGAGAATCGATGGGCTCGAATTGCTTGGTAGCACGGGGCAAGTTACAAATCAACTCAGCAAATACCAAAGACTTCTTGGACTTGGCTTTAACAAATTCCAAGTCAAACTCTTGTAGGATGATGATCCAACGAGAATATTTGCCCCCAAGTACTTGACGCGTGAGGATATAATACATTGGATTGAAATCTGCTATAATAGTGATCCAACAGAGTAGAATGTAATGACAGAACCTCTGGACAGCAAAAACTGTTTCCAGAGCCAGTTTTTCAACATGTGAATAACGAGTTTCAGAGTCGAGAAGACTCTTACTAAGATAGTATACCACATGTTCTATGCCATTATTGTCTTCTTGGACTAGCACCATACCGATGGTGGAGATTGAAGCTGCGAGATAAAGAATGTAATCCCGTGTGTAATTGGGGGGTTGAATCACAAGATCTTTAGTTAAGGCCACCTTTAGATTATCAAAGGAGCGTTGGGCTTCGTCATCCCAAATGAAGGGAGTGTTCTTATTGAGAAGCCTCATATAGTTTTTTGTTATCTCGGAAGAATTACAAATAAAACGACGTAGAAATTTTGCATGCCCTTGCAAACTTTGAAGTTCTGGTATGTTCATGGGGGAAGGCAGGGCTAAGATATATTCTAGCTTCGCAGGATCTAAGCGTATCCCGCTTTTGGAGATTATGAATCCCAAAAGTTTTTCGGCTTCCACGCAAAAGATGCACTTATGTGGATTCAAACGGATATTGTAGCGACAACACCTTTCGAAAATGGCACCTAAGTGATCAGGATGGTCTTCCTGGGTCTGAGAATGAGTGGGAAGATCATCAAGATATGGTTCTACAATATGTTTGATATCGTGAAATGCATATGACATCACCCATTGGAAAGTTTCCCCGACATTTTTAAGGCCAAAAGGTAACTATCGATATGCAAAAATCCCCCAAGGGCAGATAAAGGTTGTTTTATGCTGGTCGGCTAGGAGGATATCGATCTAATTATAGCCAGAAAATCCATCCATAAATGAAAAGATGACACTCCCGGCATAGTTATCGATGATCTGGTCGATGAACGGAGTTGGGTAGTTGTCCTTTGGACAAGCTTTGTTCAAGTTGCGGTAATCGACACAGACTCTAATCATTCCCTGTTTCTTGGCTACGGGAATGATGTTAGATACCCATTCTATCAATGGGACAGGATAGATAAAACCAACATGCAAAATTTTATCAACTTCTACTTTAATAGCGGCTGCCTTACGAGGATGGACGGGTCGGAGTTTCTACCGAATAGGTCGGGTGCCAGGGAAGGTTGGAATTTCATGGACCACAATCGAGGGGTCTATTCCTGGAATTTCTTCATAACTCCAAGGAAAAACATCGTGGAAGGTTTTAAAGTAGGTAGTGTAGAACTCCATTTCGAAGGGAGTGTATGTTTTTCCAATATGAATGTTTTCCATGATACCAGGCTTCACTGAAATGTCAATGGGAGTGGTTGCCATAAGGTTGGCCAAGTTTCCTTCAGAAAATACTTTGTCAAGGGAAGTGGGAAACTCGGTTTGAACCATTTCGAGTGAAGGGCTGTATTTTGTATCGGGCTCCATCGTTTGAATGGTGAGAAACGAAGATCGATGATGGGAATCTCCCCATGGTGGCTCATCACTGCACATAACCTCCATAATTGATTCATCAGTGGGAAAAGTCAATGTGAGAGGATCGATAAGTGGTGGGGATGAATGAGTCTCAAACGAGAGTTGTGCCACGGTGTGATGGGTAGAATAATAGACCCAATCAGTGGCTGACTGGATCGCTTCGTACGCTGCGAGGTTTCCATTCAATGGCATGGAGTTTCCATAGTTTTCAATCTCAGTAGCACTCGGAATCACCCAAGAATCATTGGAAGGGGTGACATTCGATGAAATCATGTTGACCAGTTGAACATGGGGCCCCAGCTCTGGGAAAACTCCAATAAGGGAAGAATCCTTCATAAGACCAACGCCAATGTCTTGGAACCAGTACCGAGGCTGATCCAATAATGGGACGGTGTTGGTGGAGTTCAAATGAGAGTCTGGGATACAGTAATCAAGCTGATCTATGGTCAGAATTTTCCCTTCATGAGGAAATTGCACGATCTGGAAGACAGTAGATGCTATGGTGGTCATGGCATAAAACCAGTTCCAACCAAGTAGAAGATTGTAATCCAATGGTGCATCCATGACTTCGATGTGTACGGATACTGTTTTTCCCCCCAGTTCAACACCAATTGCAGGAATGAGTCCATAAGGTTGAAAACTGTGTCTGTCAAATGCCCTAAGAGTGGTGGGAGACATCGTGACTTCGGGTGAGCCTAAGGCTCTCCAAAAATTCAAAGACATGATTGACGTGGAGGCACCTTCATCTAAAATAGTGCGATGGATGCTATTTCCATGGATTTTTGTATGAACCTGGAAGGCTAACTGGTGGGAAAGCCAAGGTTTGGTATACTCCAAGTTAAACATAATAGTGTTTGAAGTATTTGGTTCCATTGCCCCCGGTGCTGAAAGTAAGGTTCTACGTTGCGTAGGGCAGTGTTGAAGAACCTCAAGAGTCGACATGGCGCAAGGTGCTTGAGCTAAATCCTCAACAATGTTGTAATTCTGGGCAGCTCGCACATTGAGATTAAATGTCGCCTTTTGTATGGTGCCCTTAGGTGGGTATAGCACTGTGTCTGTAAGCGGTCTCTCGATATGGAGATGGCCATTAGGGGGAGGGGTAGGAGTCGGATATTCGACAGGAGACTTGCCTTTGGCTGTCTCTGACTTTTTGTTTGAACTTAGAGGGTTCTCATATGTATTTGAACGAGTGGTTATATGAATCTCCTCATTACTCGTCATCAGGATTTTGTGATTTGTGGACGTCTCTCCGCAAGTTGGGTTCCTCGGTTTGCTCCCTTGTGGGATTTCTTGGGAAACCATTTGTTGTTGCTACTAAGGGAAAGGATCAGTTAACACTGTCGAGCGAGAGGATCCTTTAACGAATTTATTGACTTCATCCTTGTAGGGACAGTCGCGCATGTAGTGATCATCTTGACAAATTAGGAAGGGAAACTTAGCCTTCCGACATGGTTTCGGTTCGTTGTGGGTGGGTTGTGGCTTGGGATTCTCCTGCTGGTTCTTCTTGGATTTACCATGATTTTTCTTCTTCTTTCCTCCGGATGGTTGTGACATAGATTGAACTGCGTTCACTTCAGAGGAGACAGTAGGAGAAGTAGTGGATTTTGGAACGGCCTAAGATAGAGTGGGGGAAGCAGAAGATTGTTGCCCCATTGAGTTGGTGGTAGGCTAGGCCTTGACTGAACCGACAATACCATCAATGGGGGGTTCGGTGGTGGGTTTCGTTGGATTAGTGGTAACGCGGGAGGCATGGGGAAGAAGTTCGTGTAAAGTGTCGGATTGGGTATATACCAAATCCATGTACTGTGCTGTCGAGATGGCTTGTTTCTCCGTGACCGGCCCGCGCATAGTGATATCCCTGGCTATGGGAGGCAAGAATGACTTTGTGAACCAATCAGCGAGTAGTTGATCTGGAATGGGTTCCTTGATTAGCCTATGGAGTCGACGCCACTCATGGATGTGATCCGAAATGTGCATAGAAGTGGTTTGACACAACGAGGTTAACAGTTCTGTTCCAGTCTCATACCGGATGGGGAGCTGGAAATGGGTCTGAAACTGCCACTACTACATTTTGACCCAAAATCCAACGAAAAAATCCGACGGCGCGTGGATTTATCTTTATAAACTTACCAAAAAACACAAGTGTACAATTTTTTTTTTTAAATTTGGCAACAAGCGTCGGCTATGCGACGGCGTGTTTAGTAAACATCGGTTAAGCGACGGTTAAGAGAGCACGTTTAATAGGTCAGATATATGAAATATGTATAGCCGTCGCATAGCCGACGTGTACTAAAAGAGACGCCGTTTAACTCCAGGCGTCCTAAACGAGCCGTCGCATATTCGACGCTGGTGGCCATTATTTGCAAACATTCATATAAATAGAGATTTGGGCCTAGGTTCATAATCTCACACACTCACTCTCGCACAAATCTCTTGGACAAGAAATGCGAAATTACTAAGGAGTATTAGGGCTTGGTTTTTGGCCTTGTGCTTTTGTGGGGATCTTCCCACTTGGTCTTGGAATTTGGTCTTGCTCTTTTTTTGACTTCTCTCTTGAAGTATCTCTTGGTTAATTTCTTGGTTTAGGGTTTGGTTTTTGGCCTTGTGCCTTTGTGGGGATCTTCCCACTTGGTCTCGGATTTTGGTCTTGCTCTTTGGTGACTTCTCTCTTGAAGTATCTCTTGGTTAATTTCTAATTGGTTTATCATTGGTAAATCTTTGTTGGAGAATGTTTGTCCCCCTGTGTTAGGGTTTACCCTCACTAGTTAGGGTTTTCTCTTGTGGATTTGGCTTTGACTCTTGTGGAAAAGAAGATTCATCATATACTTGGTTTTGTTTTGAGTTAGGGTTTACCCTCACTTAGGGTTTGCTCTTGTGGATTTGGCTTTGACTCTTGTGGAAAAGAAGATTCATCATATACTTGGTCTTGTCTTGAGTACTTAGGGTTTACTCATGTGGATTTGGTTTTAACCATTGTGGAAAAGAGGACTCATAATATACTTGGTCTTGTCTTTAGTTAGGGTTTACTCATGTGGATTTGGTTTTAACCATTGTGGAAAAGAAGACTCATTATATACTTGGTCTTGTCTTGAGTTAGGGTTGACTCATATATTGTGGATTTGGTTCTAACCCTTGTGGAAAAGAAGACTCATCATATACTTGGGTTTGCTCGTACTTTGTTCTTAGGGTTTGAGTAATAAAATGCCACATAACAATAATGTTACAAGTCATCAAGATCATCTTGAACAAAATCGAGAACTGCTTGCTAGGTTGTGGGATGGAGTGGAAAGAAGGGGTGATGGAAAATGTTATTGTCCTTGCAATCGATGTAGGGGCTTTAATAAGAGAAGGTTACTGATCTCAACAGCTAAAAAACATTGTAGGGAACATGGACATGTTGAGGGGGGGCATGAATATCATCCATTGGTAAGTCATAATTCATTATATATCATGCGGTCTGTTTGTGCCAGAAATTGTTTCCAGGCCACAAAGAAACAAGCCAACACAATCTCAAAAATACAATAAAGTAAAAGTAGGTTTTAGGCTAAGTTGCCAGGGTACTTGGGTACTCGGACGGGTACCGGTACGCCACTTTTTGAAATAGGGTACTTGGGTATGTCGGGGTACTGTAGACATATATATATATATATATAGATATATATATATATATATAATTTTATAAGTTTATAATTAATAATTATATTAATATATTTATAATTAAATATAAATATAATTAATAAAACTGAAAATTAAGCTAAATTAAAATTATTAATTATTAATACGAAAAAATTTAAAATTTAAAAACTTTAAAATTATTGCAGGAACATTTTCTTTTATGATAATTTGTCTGTAGCCATATCAAGGAACTCGGCCACTAGTTGTTGTTTACCTTTTGATTTATACCCACCCATGTTTGATTCCATTCAAATGCTTTTTTCCTTTTTGTTAGTGCGCTCCATTTTATGAAATCTGTAAAAGCCTACCTGTCCTTTTGAAATGTCTCATGCAGACGTGTTTTAACTATTAGTATGAGGTTGCAAAAGGTCATCATGCTAAAAACCTTAGGTTGATTTTCCGAAACATTAAACTCGCCATGATTTGTAGTTGGCAATGTGGCATCCTTGATAATTTGATTTTTAAGGACCCTACTTCGTTTTACCATTTTTTCAAAAAGCCAAGTTAATCCTATTTTCTGTTGCTAGGTTTGACAAACTGGAAAGCAAGTTGACTGTCTTATTATAATTAGCATTTATGCTAATTCTACCAAAGCTACAAACAGGCCTTGAATAAAAGCTGCAGTTTATCTTGCTTGGTTGGTTAACTATGGTTGGAAAGCATGCTGATTTGACCAAGCTAAAGTCATAAAAAAACTTGCTATTCTGAAACCTTAAGTGAAGTTGGCCATTCCAACCTAGAACTCGATCTCCTTTTCATGTGGGGTAGGATTCCTGAAATTGTCAATGTTACTCCATGAGTGGATTTCATAACTGACAAGCTGTGTTGACCTTGGAACTTTATTCTCGGGGGAAATTGCTAAAGTGATTAGATTACAGCATGACTGAATATATGACAGTGAGATGGCAGTTTATCAAATATTGCTATCCTGGAAACAATACTAAGCCTGGTGTGCTGATTAAACATAGCATAACCTTGGAAAAAGTGTGATGTGATGATACTTGTAAACATATTAGTTATTATACTGAAAGACAGCTAAATGAATGAGGTAAAAGCACTCTAATAGGAAATTCCCATGCATGTTCTCTAATTACAGCCATGCAAACAGCAGAAATTATGAGACAGAGCCGTTGTAGTAGTTGTTTTTCTGAGTACTCATGTCCATTCATTAACACCATGTATATTGGGCCAGCCTTTGACATGAGCAACCTGAATCTTTAGTTTGGCAAGCATGCTAATGGGTGTATAACTTTTAAGTTGTATAATCTAAAGTCAGATATATGTATAGTCATTTGACAAACTGGAAATCAAGTTGACTGTCTTATTAGGATTAACATTTATGCTAATCCTACCAAAGCTACAAACAGGCCTTGAATAAAAGCTGCAGTTTATCTTGCTTGGTTGGTTAACTGTGGTTGGAAAGCATGCTGATTTGACCAAGCTAAAGTCATAAAAAAACTTGCTATTCTGAAACCTTAAGTGAAATTGGCCATTCCAACCTAGAACTCGATCTCCTTTTCATGTGGGGTAGGATTCCTGAAATTGTCAATGTTAATCCATGAGTGGATTTCATAACTGACAAGCTGTGTTGACCTTGGAACTTTATTCTCGGGGGAAATTGTTAAAGTGATTAGATTACAGCATGACTGAATATATGACAGTGAGATGGCAGTTTGTCAAATATTGCTATCCTGGAAACAATACTAAGCCTGGTGTGCTGATTAGACATAGCATAACCTTGGAAAAAGTGTGATGTGATGATACTTGTAAACATATTAGTTATTATACTGAAAGACAGCTAAATGAATGAGGTAAAAGCACTCTAATAGGCAGTTCTCATGCATGTTCTCTAATTACAGCCATGCAAACAGCAGAAATTATGAGACAGAGCCGTTGTAGTAGTTGTTTTTCTGAGTCATGTCCATTCATTAACACCATGTATATTGGGCTAGCCTTTGACATGAGCAACCTGAATCTTTAGTTTGGCAAGCATGCTAATGGGTGTATAACTTTTAAGTTGTATAATCTAAGGTTTTAAATTTACAGTATTACATTACTATATAGTGTTTGAAGTTCATTCATAAAAGACAAGAACTACCAGCATACAAACCATAAACCAGCAATGAATTTATCAATTATGTAACTAAACAAGTTAAAAATGAAGCCAAAACACAGACTGAAGCGTAAAAAGGATCATATATATTTCATAATTCTGTTCAGAAAATACATATGAGAGTTACAGTACTTAGGCGCTCATAAACAAGTCACAGACCTCCTTAATCCAGCCAAAAATCGAACTCTGCTTTTGTCTTTCTTCTCACTCTAAATACTATTTTTTACAAAATTCGTTAGGTTCTAAACCCTAACTGCTTTCAACCAAATACTCGAAGGGTTAAAGTGAAATAAAGTCTTTCCTCTAGAACATAACTAAAAAACTAACTAATTAAAGCATCTATTAAAAGCTCCATAAGTAACTGACTAACTGCCAACTCAAAGGTCTTTGGCAGCTTCGACTAGTAAGGGTATTCCATCCGAGATTTGAGCCTTTTTTCTAGCTCTCTTCTACTCATCTTCTGTCTCTGCTAACTTCCTTGTAAGCTTTTCATTCTTCTGCTGCAAGTCTTTGAAATTCTACTTCAATTCTGCATAATGCAAATCTGTGCTTCTCTTTCTCTTCAAGGCTTCTTTAGACACTGTTATTAGCTCTTGATAATTTTCATTCACTTCCTGTAAGTCTTCTCTTAGCCTTCTATTTGCTAAGACTAGGGCATCATTAGTCTCTTGCATGCATGCCATTTGATGCCTATATTGTTTGATGGTTCTTTGCAGGTTCTCCATGTCTGAGTCTAAAACCTTCCCTGTTATGGTATTTTGCACCTCACTGGGCATCCAAGGGACATTCAATCTTCTGAAAATATCATCATCTTCCTGTAACAGCTCTGAAGATACACCATGGAAAATAGGGTTCTCCTGACTTGTTGTTTCAATGGGTGTAGTTTCATCTATCAAGTTCTGATTTTCAGAATAAGAAACCTCAATTTCCTTCTTTTGTTGTTCCTTTATTATTTCATCTTTTAATTCCAGAAACACAGCAGATAATTTTGTTTGAGTGAGACTGGAATCTTCTGCTAACTTCAATGAAATTTTTTCTTTTGTATGCTCAAAAACTGGACTGTTTATAACTGCTTCCTTCTTGATCTTGAGTTCTTCATCTGAAGATTCATCATCAAGTACATTTATCTCTTCTGTCTTCATTCTAGGGTTTATCAACTTTTTCATATTCAGCATTAACTTGTTTTTAGATCTGGTTTTTGGTCTCCATTCTGAAACAAGTTCTTTTACCATCTTCAAAGTTTTTCCTTGATGCTTAATTGTGGCTAGCTCTATACCTTCGATTTTGGTTTTCTCTTTCTTTGGCTTCTTTGTTTTATCTTCTTGACTGTACTTTTCTTTGTATTCCATCCCAGCTTCAGTTTTGAGCGTGAATTCATCCTCTTCTAGTAAATATCCCTCATCCTCAGATAGGACAGTGATGGGGCTTCTTCGTTGAACCTTAATGTCCTCTTTTTCTAGAGCACCCTTTTCTGTGACAACAATTTTCTCTTCACTGAGAGTTTCTGCTGCTGCCATGTGTTTCTCAGGCTGATCTTCTTGTTGTGGAAACAATGAATATTTACCTTTACTGGCAGCTACAACCCTTTGAGTTTCATTGTTACCCTTCAAAGGTTCTGGTTCTTCTTCAAATTTAATCTCTTTTTTGTCTTCAGACTTGCTCTCCTAACCTAGTTTTCTGACTAGAGATTGACCTTTGTCTACATGCTTTTTAGCTTGCTACTCTTTTTGCTTGGTCTGAAAACCAGACCAAAACAAGAAATGCTCCCATGTCTTCCCTTCTTGTTGTAGAACTGTGCTGATAATAAGCTTAATCAGACCATGATGGAAGATGGATTGTGTAGTATGATCATGATGCCCCTTAATCCTGCTTGACATCTTTTGCAGACTTCTGAATAAGAAGAAAGGAAGGTTCATTTTGGATTCACCAATAAGATGCTGTAGAAATCTAAAATGGTATTTGAAAACATAAGCATATCTGCCTTCACAAGTGATATAGTTTTGTAGAATTTTAATGGGATGCACCCATTCATCCCTGACCTCCTGGATTAACACCCCTTTGCGCCAGTCTAGAGTAATACCAGGTAAAAGGTACCTTTGATCATCAAAAGTGAAAGGCAGTTTTTTGAACCACATTTCACCTTCATTCTTGACTCCTGTAGCTTCAGCAACTAAATCCACAGTCAGTTTAAACTTTAAAGTATCAAATATTATCATGTCCTCCTTATAGATTTGGGTAAATTTATAAGAAACCTCATTTTTATAGCCATTGATTTTCCTGAAGAAATCCAACCAACTAGCATTTTGAAAATGCTTTGCACAATCTGGAAATTTGTCAATCCAATTTAGCTCAGTGGGTTCGATTCTATTTGTTTTGCCACTTTTACCCATCTGCTTTCAACTACTGAAACCTATGTACTTTTGGAGTTCTATTGATGAGCTAATAGGCTGCTTTCAGATTTTGAAGAAGTAGTGGCTTAATGTATCGCTAAATTTCAAATTTCCACTTGTCACAGCGTCTCAAAGAACTCTTAAACTGGTCTATTTTTTACAGGAGCTTTGTTTAGAACCTATATTCATGTTTTCCCTAATGAATTTTAAGAAAACAAGCTTTTCAGAGAAAAAACCCCAATTTAGCAGCCGCTATCGGTTTAATGCGGAATACCCTATTCTCGCTTTGCTGTGGATGTTTAAATCAATTTTTTAGGTACCTGGTTGTTCAATTCCTCTGTGCAAGTGTCTTCAGGTCTTTAATTCACTACCAGCTGGCAGAACGAGCAAGCCCTAATTTCTCTGTAACTGGAACTTCTGGCTTTCAGGAACCTATCCTCTCTCCACTTATTTTCCAACTTCGTGATGTATCTGTGAAATAACTCCTTTCACGTCAAATTCGTCTAACACCTCCTCCTGTCATGATATGCACTGTTCCAGCTAATAATCTCCACGATCTCTTCCATGATCCAATAGCGCCTATTTTCATAATTACTACTGGAGCAACACGTATCAACAACCTTCATTCATGTGATTAGTCACTTAGCAATGAAACCATGCGAAAATTTAGCTTAAAAAATACTGATTTCGGCTGGCGCAATATTCTTGTAGCGCCACTGTATTAACTTTTCATGATTGCGCTACAAGAATAATCTGCATTCAAATTTTGGCCCAATTTCAACTATTTTTCCAGTTTAAATGATAAACCACACTCTTTGAGTATGTTTGTGACATCCTTACTTAATATAAATCCTATTTATCCCTTCAAATCCTAAAAGAAAATAATAAGAAATCTAAAAGCAAGCAAAAAATTAAAAATTTCATTTGAAAATCAAAAAATTCCTAAAGGAAGCAAAACGAGAAAAATTTAGCAAACGAGCAAAATTAAAATCAAAATCACAATCAAAATATAAAATCGAAGGAAACAAGTTCATGACTTAACACGGTCTTTATATTGAGAGTTTTTGTAATTGTATATTGTATCATTTTTATTTTTGTTACTTATTAATCGATCACATGACTAATGTTCTTTGTTTGATGTTTTAATTGTAATTATAAAGCAAGGGCCTCCTAGGGCTGTTCCAAACATGGAGAATGTGGTAATTGCGGAACAACTAGCGCAGGAAGAACAATATGAAAGTCCTTCGAATAGTGATCATGATCAAGTTAATGATGATCATATGGAATTAAACGATGATCATGACGATAACATAATTGAGGATGATGGTGCAAATACATTAATCAATGATGCATTTAATGTTAGAATGGACGATGATCAACATCATGCACCGCCAATTGATGAATTCGAAGATATTAATGATTTACCTACACTTGAGAAGGCGACGGAACCGCTTTTTGAAGGCTCCCCCATAAGTGTTCTCTCTGTTGTGTTGCTGATAATGAACTTGAAGGTTATGAATGTTTTTTCAAACACATCCATCACGCTGGTGTTAAGGTACGCATGTGATTATATGTGATCCGTCGGATCTCAACTTTAGTGCATATACTCCAAAACTATGTCACACATTTCAATCAAAACCACTTTGATCTTATAATATACTCCAAAAAATAAGGATGTATTTGTTGTCGTTAATATCATGCTCTTCAAATATTTATATTAACCATTTTTTTAAAATTTGTTGTAATAGCTTGATAGGTGAATATTTTTTACCGGCATCAAATAAATTACCTCGCACATATCGAGATTTAACTTCCATCATGAAATATGTTGGAATGGAGTATCAAGCAATTGATGCATGTCCTAATGATCATATTTTATATTATAATCAGTATGAGCTTGCAACAGAATGCCCTATATGTCATAGCAGTAGATACCGAACATATCAAGTAACCAAAAAGGTGTCTCGTAAGGTTCTTCATTATATTCCCATTATTCCACGCTTGCAACGATTGTTTAGGTGCAAAAACATAGCATAATTTATGGATTAACATGCACAGAATAGAAGTGGAGATGATATTTTATGAATGCCTGCAGATGGTTCTGCATTTATAGACATGGAGGAAAAATGGCCACACTTTAAAGAAGAACCTCATAATGCTAGACTTTCTTTGGCAGCGGATGGTGTCAATCCACATGCAGAGATGAGATCTACTAACTCGGTCTGGCCTGTTTTTGTTATCAACAATAACATTCCTCTATGGATGTCAATAAAGAGGGAGCATATAATGTTGGCAATGATTGTTCCAAGTATAATATGTACTTTAGAACAGTGTTTTTTTAATGCATTAGTATTTAATTTGTCATGAAGATCAATATTGCATATTCATGTCATATTTATTTTTCATTTACTTATATGTATTGTATTTGTTGTTTTCTTTTAGGTAAGTTCCAAGTTAAAGATATAAATGTATATATCGAGCCTCTTGTTGATGAACTACTTAAGCTATGGAATGGTGTCACTATGTATGATGTCTCTAGACCAGTAAGGAAAAGGGAATTTCAATTCCATGCAATGCTTGCCTGGACAATTCACGATGCTCCAGGGCTAACACATTTTTGTGGTCTTCAAACAAAGGGAAAATTTGCATGTCCAGTTTGTGGTACCAAGATGAAATATCGTCATTCAAAGAGTTTGTGTAAGGTAGTGTTTGATGAGTATAGGCACTTCCTCTCTAAGAATCATAGGTATCGAACTACCGAAAAACATCTTTTTAATGGGAAAGAGGAGACCGCATTAAAACCACAGAGAATGACACCTCACATATGGAAGTTGCAATATAATAGAAATCGTCGAGGTATGATTCAATTTGTCTATCTTATATATTCGTATTGATCATCTCTTATATGTTTTTAATGTTTTATTTTGGATTGTATTAATTTTTTTTACTATAATATACTACATTTTAATCTCTTTAACTTATATATTGATTACTAATGGTCTGCATGAACATCATGAAGGTGTAAATGGGATTCCACGAGGAATGAAAAGTTATCCGAAACAATTTAGTAGGCTGCCTTACTATGAGCACTTCCTAGTTGTTCATTTGTTTGATACAATGCATATCGGAAATAATGTAATTGAAACACTGTGGCGAATATTAGACGGAATGAGTGACAAAGAAAAAATTGTCAAAATTTACAGTGACATTCATGAATCCAATCATGCAATGAAAGATATCATTGAACATTTAAACAACGATGGAGACCAAATTAATATAAGGTCACTTCCATGGTTATTGACTGAGCAACAAAGCAATGCAGTAAAAGAAGTGATACAAAAAATGAAATTTCCCACAGGATTTTGTTCGAACATAAAGAATATCTTAACAAGGAAAGGTGATTTTGGCGGGGTAAAAACGCATGATTGGCATATATTCATTAAGGTAATTATATTTTTGGTATATATATTGGTATATTACAATACTGCATGTTTTTTGTTTACTTCTTTTCTTAATTTTGAAAAATATATTGATGAGATGTGTTTATTGTTACAGTATGTTCTACCTGTATCTCTCCCAGACAACTTTGACAATAATGTCAAACAGGTCATATATGATCTTGGAAAATACATGAGGTAATTAGAAACAATATTTTTCACGCATCATCATGTAATTTGTTTAATTCGTTGCATAACTTATATGAATTGACATTTGTTTTAGTCAATCATGTAGATTTGACGTACTACAATCTTAAATTTTCGTCGTTAAATGATATCATTATTTTCTTGCTTTACATGTAGATGGTTGTCATCGAAAGAAATCCACAAAGAAGATATAAAGTATTGGAAGAGAGAAATTCCTCGTTTAATGTGTCAAATGCAGAGATTTCTACCTTCGGCATTTTTCAATGCACAAGAACACTACCTCATACACCAAGTTGAGGAGATTGAATTGTGTGGACCTATACATGCAAGGTCCATGTGGATGGTTGAGAGGCACTTGAAATTTATGAAGGCTTTAGTTAGACAAAGAGCACGTCCAGAGGGTTCTATGATGGAGGGATATATGGTATTTCAGGCCATGGTGTATATTGTTGAATATCTTCCAGGGTTGGGGTCTATTAAGACCGAATTAGATCGATGCATTGGTGATCCAAATTCCACTAAGAAATTAGAAGGAGAGTACCTGATGGGGAAAGGTAAATCGAGGAAGGTCAAAGGTAATTATTAAATGGTGTTATAGATTAATAATGTTAATACATTTTAATAGTATCGTACATAATTATTTCAATTTTAATATTCATTAATGATATGCATCATTAATATTTATAATGTTACACTGCGTTAAGTAATTATAAATTTTTGAGTTGATTTATGTAATTTTATTTACATGCAGTTGGTCGCGAGTGGGATGCACTACATTTGTACGTCGCAAACAATCTTGATTGGATGAAGGTATGGATTGAACGATGTAATCAATCTGGTCAAGGACTATCATGGGAAGGTGTGGCTTCATTGGCTAAAGAAGCACATCGCAATGGAGATGTCAATCTAACAGAAAGGGAAATCGATTTAGCATATGGTTTAAAAGATAAACAGGTAAGCATGATATTATAAATATATAAGCCATAATATTTTCAATTACGTCGATATTCATGTTCATCTTGATTAATTTCATTTTATTTGCATACTTTAAGAACATAAAATACTTACTAGTTCATTATCAATTGCAGGTAAAACACCACAAGGCTATGTGGTGCAACGGTCGTAAATATCACATTAAAAAGTTGGATGACACAAGGAAAACATGTGACTCTGGGATAAGTGCAGTCTTTGAGGTCACTAATGTTTCATCTAGAAGCGACAGACGTCTTGAATTGTCAGAAAATCGATATTATGGATATTTGGAAGATATCATTGACTGTGACTTTAAATCATTCAAAATAATTCTTTTTTTTGTGAAATGGTACAGGCTACGATTGAATCGATTTGATCCCGATAGAACTGTTATTGAACATGCTAATGGATTTACCATGGTCAATACAAGGTCTCTTGAGTCACGAACGTCAGAGCGCTATGTTCTTCCAAGTCAATGTGAATAGGTATTTTACTCAGAAGTTCCTGGTAGATAGGGTTGGTCATTTGTTATTAGACATGATCCAAGAGGAAGGCCGGTAAAGTATAATATTGTAGAGGAAGCTGAAGAGGGTGTTGAAGAAGAAGGTGATCATGTAGAGGATCAACATGAGTTGGATCTTGATGATCATAATGTTACGCAGAAAGATGTTGAAGAGTTAGTTGAAGAAGATGATGTTAGAGACAATGTTCATGATGAAGATGATATTGACGATCATGATCAATTTATTGAAACTAATTACAGCGACGACGATGATGATATAGCTGCCTCTAATCCTTATAATGTTGAATCTGGATCAGATGATACAGATGCAGACTTGGATGGAGAAGATGATCATGAAGTGCATTGAACATCATTCCAAGTGATGTGAGGGGGGGGGGGGCAGATGAGCTTCCACCTTCACGTGGTTGTCCCTGTTGAGTAGAGAATATTAAGATATTCTTGAAACAAAGAGAAGCTCGTTAAGGTATTTTACTCAAAAGTTCTTGGTAGACAGGGTTGGTCGTTTGTTATTAGACATGATCTAAGAGAAGGATGGCAGGTAAAGTATAATATTGTAGAGTAATGCTTTTACTAGTTTGGCTAGATACTCAAACAACATTGCTACCTAGGCCAAGCATAGATAAAATATGAGGTGGTCTATTTAAGATGGCTATAGGGTTGTCCTAGCCCTGGATTTTACTTATAAGATAATTAATGACTCAACTTTCAAACAGCTAAGGAGCTAATTATATTTCCTAATTTTTAATATAAAGTGTTATTCTATATCCTTTGCATACTCTATTTAGTTTTAGTTATTCTATATCCTTTAGTTATCTAGTTATAAAGTACTAGTCAATGAGTAAAGGAAAGGCCGTTAATGAGTAGTTGTTGTCATGTTGTATGGGTTCCTCTTTTGATGTTTATCTCGGGATGTTAGGAGCTAGGGTGTGTAAATATAGAATATGTATCATGCGGATAAGACTTAGTGGGAGGATAGGTCACGGGTTCGACTCGTCCGCCTTATTCATTTTGGCATAACAAATGTTGTTTTTAAATTATGGTTACAACCATATGCTACCCGCCAAAATTCTACTCTTTTACATATTCTAAAACATAAAAGTTTTTAAACCCGTGCCAACAGTAGCAGAGCTATAGGGTTTAAACAGTCCCGTGCGAACAGTAGCAGAACTATAGGTTTTAAACCCACGCAGCATTCGTTCCTTTTCCTCCCTTGTTTACACATAAGCAGTACCAGATGCGATGCAATATGTTGAGCTTTAATAGGTAGAATAGAGGTGGCTAGAGCTTGGGTAGGGGTTTAAGAAGCAAAGTAGGTAGCAGGAGCAGTTCGCCGTTTCGATTTGGAGCAGTTCGCCATTTCATCGATTTGGAGCAGTCCGCCATTTTGATTTGGAGAAGATTCAGTCTGCCATTTTGATTTGAAGCTCAGTCCATTCAGCCCCGCCATTTCAATTTGAAGCTCAGTCCGCCATTTCGATTTGAAGCTCAGTCAATTCAACCATTTCGATTTGAAGCTCAGTCCATTCAGCCATCTTGATTTGGAGATACCATTCCATTCCAAATGCCTTCAGTAAGTGACATTCTCATCCATAGCTTCATTTTCCTGATATGCACACTGTGTGGGACATTACATCTATAAATGTTCATTCTGTAGTCGGTCCAATTCCTCCAACTAGAAACTTGGCTTATTGATGCAGGCACCACCTGCAATACCTAAGCAGACCCTTGATTCCCAAAATTTCTATAGTGGAATCTTCACTTAATACAATCCTTTACCATTCTTCTCTTAGTTTTTCTTAGTTTCCAATTAACTCTGTGACAGAACTAAAAATAGATAACTGTCACTATACTTGGCAATTCTATCAAAATTCAGCAAGGCTTCTCTATTAGCGAATTAAACACTTTACCTTTTGCTTAGCCCTCAACAGAATTTCCAGTAGTGGTTAGTTCCACTGCAATATTGTGTTGGTGTGAGAATGAGAAATTTAGGATTCGAGGCAGCCATATGATAATTTTTAGAATGTTATTTCTTCTGGCAGCGCCTGTAATCGTGCAGTCAACTTGGAACGAGAGCGAGACGGACTACTTCCCGCCGTGCTGCTCAATGTATTGTCCTTCTTTATGCCCTATAGTAGAGGAAGAGGAGGAGAGCTTATATCGAATTAATGATGATGAGGAGGAAGAAGGACTGGTTCCGCCCAAAGGCCCTGAGAAAAATAACTTATCTGGATTACTTGTCTTTTCTCACATGGTATCAGAGCACATGAGAAAAATAACTTATTTTTTATATGGCTCTTCTTGGCATTGGTGTTGCGAGCTGATTCACCTGAGTTGATCGTGGTGAGAGCTGTCGAGTGGAGGAATTATGGAATATTTCTTGAATGTTCCCTTCCAGTTGTTTTTCATCTTTGGCTATCATTTCGCAGCTATACTATTCTAAGTTATTGCACTAATGAGGTGCATTTTACAGTTCGTAGCTATACTGTTCGCAGCTATACTGTTCTAAGTTAAACGCCACATGACCATTCGTCATGACCTAATCCCCAACGGAAAATCACTTATCGTACCGATTGTACCTTCTTTTCATTTTTCGCTTCCACCCAATGCACGACATGTATCTCTCAGCGGAAAACTCCACTTTGCCTCGAGCTTTGAACAGTCACTTTCCGCTGTGATCATGATCGTTGATTTCTGACTTCACAACTCCGCTCTCATCCTGATCGTTAATCTCCTATGTGATCAGAACCATCCATTACTTAGCTCATCAATCTCTGCTCTGTTTTCGATCGTTGATCCCCAAATGTTATACATACCAACGCCACTTATAGACTGTACATGTGAGCTAGGGCTTCTGCACTGTGACAATTATGATGACTCACAAACCATTACAATATTCCATGGAATCGTTGTTTCCCTTAACGAATCAGATGTATACTCGAAATAGAAGGCTAATCAAATCCCACACGGCTGAACAGAATGTTAACATATATATAGAATATATTTTACCCTAGGATATACACTGTAACGTTTCTAATAATTCACACTTCATTTCACTATTCCTTAAACTCAATGCTTTCAAATGAAATTTGTTGAATCATATGTATCCAACCAATGATAACAGAAATATCACAACATATACAGATGAGATGAATCATATATACTAAGATTTTACACAGTAGAGAGGAAATTTAATGATTCTCCATCATTTTATTACATTTCACTGTATGTAATCAATCACACTCTACACCCTGCTCTCTCTTTTCGAGCTCTGTGAGCTAACCTTCATCTAGGCTAAGCTACCTATTCAAAATACTAAAGACTGCATTTATTTACAATGGATTTTTGTTTCCATATCCTATGATTAAGGAACAGAGTCCTTAATAACCTCAACTAACCCCTACGAGTCATCATTGACTCACTAACAATTAACAAACCCTGTCTTATCTTTTACAAGTGGAAAGGATCTAGAATCCTTGACCATTATTCAAATTTTTCACAAAAATAACAATTTACACAAATGTGAGACCCTAGGTCTCTTTGAATTCTCTTGACCTTGATTAATTCATGGGTGACTTCTTTTTCATGAGCCTATGCTCCTGCATCACTTATGTCACTTTATACCGATGCCATCACATCCTTCCAAAATGATCTCTAAGGACTTTGTGACTAGTGCAGCAAAGTTGTGTTAGAAATCATGAGATAGAGGATCTGTGATTAATTCAATAAATACCCTATCCCAATAAGATAAACACAAGATAGATGTATCGCATACCATATGTTTGTGCCAGAAATTGTTTCCAAGGCCAGAGAAACAAGCCAACACAATCTCAAACAAAATTCCATAAAGAAAACAAAGTTTAAAGGTTTCTGTAATGTGTTTTTGGTTGTGAACTTTGGGAACACACAGGGAATGCATTCATGAGCTAAATAACTACTGAATCATAAACAAAAGAATATAAAGATGCATAATATATCTAACAAGATCCAACAGAAACAGTATTGAGGTTCATACATAAATGACAAGCATTACCAGCATATAAACATAAACCAATAAATGAATATATCGATTAAGCAACTAGACAAGCTGAAAAATGAAGCCAACACAGAAAACTGAAGGGTAAAAGTCACATATATCTCATAATTTCATCATCAACTGCATACAAGAGTTTTGTACTTAACTCATGAACAAGTCTGAAAACCAACTGAGTTTGAAGACCTCCTGAAAGCTCCTAAAAATTGAACCCTCTCCATGACTTTCTAACCTCTCTAAATACTAATCTTTACAAAATCAGTTAGGGATTTAACCCTAACTGCCTTCCATCTATTCGATGAGGTAAAGTGAAATGTACAATATTACAAAATTACAAAATATGCTAAAAATATTAAATCACTAAGACATGTGTTTATCAACTAGTGACCACTAACTAAATGAACAACTGACTTATCCATCTTTTGCTGCTTCAGCCAGCAGAGCGATACCATCTGATGCTTGATCTTTCTTCTTAGCTTTCTTCTGCTCCTGCTCCATGTTATTTATCTTCTTGATGAGCTCCTCGTTTCTCTGTTGCAGGTTCTGGACTGTCTTCTCCAATTCTGTGCAATGCATGTCAGTAGTTCTTTTTCTCTTTAGTGCTTCCTTTGCTTTTGCTATCAATTCCTGAAAATGGTCATTTACATCCTGTAGGTCTTCTCTCAACCTTCTGTTAGCCATCATTAATCCATCATTGACCTCTTGCATGTATCTCATCTGATGTTTGTACTGCTTAACAGTTTTCTGCAAATTCTCTCTGTCAGAGTCAAATAATTTGTCTATTGTAGGATCTTGTTCCTCATCAGGTCTCCAAGGTATATCAAGTTTTTTGAAGATTTCAGCCTTTTCAATTAACAGGTCTGCAGGGGTGTCTTCAATGCTAGGATTTTCCTCACTTGTTGCTTCAACTAAAGGAGTTTCATCTTTTGATTGTGGCTGCTTTTTGTCTAATTCTGGTTTATCATCCATGGAATCCTCATCTAGGACAGTAACTTCATTTGTATTTAATCTGGGATTGAGCAATTTCTTCATGTTCAGTCTTAGCTTGTTCTTTGACCTGGTTTTAGGCCTCCAATGTGATGCTGCTTCTCCCATCATTTTCAGTTCCTTTCCTTGATGCTGGATAGCATCCAACTCTACTACTTCAAGTTTATTCCTTTTTCTGTTAGGTTTTGTTGTTTTGCTGTCTGAAGTAGGGATTTCTTTTCATGTTTCAACCTTGACTTCTGTTTTGGAGATGGGCTGCTCTTCCTCCAATAAATATCCCTCATCATCTGATAGAATGGTGATAGGGCTTCTCTGTTGATTTTGAATCTCCTCCTTAGGTACAGCAACCTCTCTTATATCAGCAACTTTCACTTCATGAGAATCCTCTGCAGGTGCCAAATACTGTTCAGGTTGCTCTTTCACATCTACAAACAGTGAGTACTTGCCTTTAAGACTGGCTGAGAACAGTTTTGGTTTATTATCTTCCTCCACATGCTCTGATGCTTCCTCAACTTTAACCTCTTCCTTATCTTCAAGTTTAGACTTCTGACCTAAGTTTCTCATCAAAACCTTACCCTTGTCTGCTTGCCTCTTAGGTTTCTGATCTTCTTTTTTGGTTTGAAAGTTAGACCAAAAGATGAAAAAGTCCCAGGTCTTCCCTTCATGCTGCAAAACAGTGCTAATAATCAACTTAATTAGCCCATGGTGAAAGATAGACTGAGAAGAATGGTTTATCTTCCCTTTCACCCTGTTGGACATCTTCTGCAAACTTTTCAAAAAGAAGAATGGCAGGTTCATCTTGGACACCCCCACCATGTGCTGAAGGAATCTGAAGTGGTACTTGTATACATAAGCATATCTGCCCTCGCAAGTAATATAGCTCTGCAGTATTCTGATTGGCTCAACCCATTCCTTTCTGAAATTTTGAATAAGGATGCCTTTATTTCAATCAGGGGTGATATTTGGTAAAAGATATCTTTGTGGATCAAATTCAAAAGGCAGTTTCTTAAACCATGGTTCACCCTCATTTTTAATCCTTGTAGCTTCTGAAATCAGCTTTACTGTCAGCCTGAATTTAAGAGTATCAAAGATCACCATGTCATTTTTAAAACCCTGAGCAAACTTACAGGACACTTCTGCATTATACCCATCTATATTCTTGAAAAAGTTTATCCAACCAGCTTGTTGAAACAGCTCGACACACCCAGGGAGTTTTTCAATCCATCCTACATCAGTAGGTTCGGCTCTGTTTATCTTACCACTCCTGCCCATTCTTCTTCAATTACTGAAAATTGAATAACTTATAGGATTCTTAAATTTAATCCAATTTAGCTCTCAGGAATCTTAGTATCAAAATGATTCTCAAGTCTTTAGCTCCTCGCTGCCTCTATCTGGTTCCAAAAACAGTAAGCTCCAATACCTAGCACACTAGCTCTCCCTGCAACTTCAAATATTTGGTATCCTTTTGTATTGTTTTCAAGCAGAAGATCAATTTAGGATATTGAAAATACTGTCAAATGTATAGGTTCCTCACATCACTACAACCTTAGCTTTCACAGGGTCATATTTCATAAAAAAAAACTGCTATCTTCAACCCTTGCTCAGCCTGGCATCTCAGAGCATCAGAAATAACTATTTCTCTGGCCGAAATTATATTTAAAAACACAATTTAACCTTTCCTTTGATCAATTTTGACAAAGTAAGCCTCAGCGAAAAAAAACCCAAATCGGCAGTTATATTGGCTTTTCAGGAAATACCTTTAAATTGCTCAACTGCAGTTATTTAAAATCGCGACTTGAGTTGTCAAATGAGTCACCTTGGATGTACAGAGGTCCTCCAACATTCAATTTAACTACTAGTAACGAAATTAGGAATCCCTAACTTCCCGTGAAGCCATCAAAACCTCTCCTTTGTTCAACAGCGATAATGTCCGGTTTTTTAGTGGTTATGGCTACTCCACTAAGTCCTTCGTCTTTGAATGTGCCTATACATGACAAAGTCATCCCACATTTACCTCAAACCATACTGCTACCTGTCAAAAGGAATTACATCTGGGCTCATGATGAGCACGATTTCCCCACAATGTGTAACCACTTGGAATCATGATGTTCCCTGCATTAGCACGTAACGAATTCTCTGAAACATGTAATTAGTCATTCATCATTCCAAACGTGCCAAAATTTGCTAAAAAATCGGAGGAATTTTGGAGTCGCGATATTCTTGTAGCGCACCTTTGGTGATTTTGAGCTCCAGCGCTACAAGAATAATTTTAACATTGTTTTGGTGCTTTTTCACAGCTTTTTGTCATTTTGCATAGAGTTCTAAAGCTGTCAGAGTGATGATTATACATGACTATACTTAGAGTATGGTTTATGAACCCATTATTTGATATGGTGACTTTTAAACCCTTTAACAAAAACAAACCTAAAGTTTAAAACTTGAAAATTTCACAAGCAAGCCCAAAATTTCATATAAAAACTAAAGAAAATTTCCTAAAATAGGGAGAAATCAAAACAGTGCAAATAAATAACTTAAAATAAAATGCAAATCAAACAAAATTTGAAGGAACAAATTACTGACTTAACACCATAAACACATATAAAGACTTCAAGAGAGTGTACAATAGATAGGATACCCTTGGGATGATGAATAATTCAATTGAATGAGATGATTACAATCCACAACCACCCACAGGTCCACCCATTAAGGGCCTCAATTACCCACCTAGTGGTTTGGCACATGGCCACAAGTGAATATTAGCCAAGATATCTCAACACCCCCCACCCCTGATTTTCCTCGTGTATTGGTTTCAGTGCGAAATTAATGTTTTTAATTACTTTGTTGCAGTCAGCTGATCGGGGCAAGTCCCCAATGGAGCCTGGGAGGCCGACACCCCCCTACAGGCAATAGGTATATATACCACATTTTTACTTACCTACTTCTTTAGAAAGTACATTTGTTTAATTATGATATCAACGTGGCCAATATTTTGTTTGTAGGCTGAGGGTCGAGGTAGGAGCCCCATGACAGATGATATGTTGACAGATGTTAGCACGCCACGCTCATCGGGTCATGAGCAGGTATATAGCACATTGTGAATTTCAGAAACTGTATTTATACATATTTATGTTATCTAATTATATGAATGATTTCAAATTGATATTAATGTTTTCTATTTTTATGTCGGATGATACATATCTATAGATGGATCCAAAGGATATGGATTTGGGGCACATTCTTGATGATGTTGACCTCAAGAATTCAAAGAATATCCGGGATGCAGTTCAAAAAGAAAAAACAAAATTAAATCAGGAGGTCGTCAATCTGCTTATATCGAATACGCAAATGACGCAGGATGAGACTCAAGCAAATATAGATCATGTGTTGCTTAAAGTAAAGTGCTTGGATGTAAGCTGCAAACTCTTTCATTATAAGTCTATTCCAAATGCAATTTTTTTTCCTATTCGTATATGAGTAACTAAAATATTATTTGTTTCTACAGGAATATTTTTTCCCCGGTGAGAGGCATGCTGGTACCATTGAGCCTGACACCCCCTTCGCCACTGATCATGTATCGTTGCCATCTCGCCAGTCAAAAACACAAAATGAGACACCCCAGACAGAACACACGAGTGTCAATGAGGATCAGGGGCCAGTACATGGAGAAGAGCATGACTTTGATGCTGCCATCCCAACATTTCCTGGATCTTTCCATGTCACTAGCACGGGAACATTTGAGACTACTTTTTTGGTGGACGAAGATCTCATTCCCTACAAGATGGAGAATATTCTAGGTACGATTTACAAAATGTTTTAACTATATATTATAATTTTATTGGAATGTAATTATGCATCATTCTTTTTACACTAATTAACACATACTCGTTTTTGTAGGAAATGATGTCTTTTATAAACATCTTAATGATTGGTCTTTAGAGTTGTTTGGGCCCACTATCCACACATGGTGGAACCGGCAGAGTAAAGTTTTGAAAGATGAGCTTATTGCTCGCTTGGTTGGGTTTTTTGGTGCCGAAACCTTCAACAACAAAAAAGGTTCTCGAAAAAGCTGGCCAACATTTACATTATGTACAGGAGCAATATCAGAACAACTTAGCAGATAATCCAAAGTATGAGAGCCCTCCGATGATTCCAACAACGGAGTGGAAAGGCTTGCTGGATGATGCAAGGGAGAAAGCTGCGAAAATAGCGGGCAAGCCAGTACCCGAGTCAGCTAGAAGGTATGCAATACTTTCAGCAATGCAATTATATGTTTATTACACTTTATTTTCCATTTTTGTGCAATGTCTAATGTATTTAAAAATACTTTTATAGGCTACCAGATACGTCGAAGGCAACCTAGGCAAGAATAGAAACACATGGGCAACATACGCTTGGCCCTGGTGGATATTCCAACCTGCAAGCACGAATCGTAAGTATGATCAATAATTATTTTATTGTATAGAAATTATAGATTGCATTTTAAATTGTTTTCATGATGATATAACAACAACAATGATGATCTAATTGAAAATTACAGGCTCAAAGATTCCACGATTTGCCAACGGAGGAAGACATGAGGATCGACTACCAACGCGGGTTTTTAGGTGTTGTTGAACATCGAACAAGCAGCCGTGGTAGCCAAGCAAATTCTTCCAGTGATCCATCCCGCGAATAGGTAACTACAATAAACAAATTCTATTTAAGCTTGATTCATTGTGTTCTATATTCATTAATAAACTAGTACATAAAATATTGAGTCTCTTTGTGTTAAGCCGCACAACGAAAGTAGAGAAAATGCAGAGGATGGAGGTGAAAGAGATATTGAAGTTCATGTTGATCGAAATCCAGGTAATAAATATGCTAGTGTTAAAAAAAAACTAGCATGGATTAAAGTCTCAAATATTAAATTGCAAATACTATATTGGTGTAAGTGTTGATGTTTTAATGCAGAGGGTCTTCATGTGCAACTTGAGGCAGCAGCAGAAGATCAAACGCAGGAAATTCATGTCACCCATGAGTTTCCAGGTACAAAGCACCACTCTAATGTTTTTTTCTTAATGAAGGACTTACAATGATTATAATAGTAAAAACACGTCAAGCAATTAATATTTCTTCATTTTTCCAGTACATCCTGGCACCTTACAGCAGCCGCATACACGTCGTGAGCACACGACCCGTCGACAAACACGATCACAGGAAGCTACAGAGGGCATAGGAAACAAAAAACAATTGGTAGAAGAGGATGTCACACTTAGAGAATTTGTGGAGAGAAAAAAGCGTCAAAAAAAGTAGTGATTGTAATAAGTACACTATTACATTATTTTTTTATGCATTGTCCTCGGATATTATTTTTGATATTATCGAGTAATGTCTTCAACTATTTATTTTTTTCTATGTACAAATGAATGAATGAATGAGTTAATTAATGAATGCTATAAACTAATTAATGATCGAATGCACGTAATTCCTTTAAGACAAGAAACTCACGATGTTCGCACAAAAGATCATTTATTTCCAAGCACGTGCATTGGGTATGGGGAATTGAGAGTGATGTGAGGGGGGGGAGGGGCCATATGAGCTTCCACCTTCACGTGGTTGGCCCTGTTTAGTAGAGAATATTAAACTATTCTCGAAACAGAGAGGATCTCAATAAGGTAAAATGCATGCATTATTACAATGTTTATTTCTTATGACCAGATACGTTGTTTCTTTCTTCTAGCTAACTATAGACATGCATTTTCTTTAAACTGCAGAGTGAGAATCTTGATGGGTTGGAGCTTTCTGGTTTGGAAGATATTCAAAGTCTCAGGATGAGGATCGTTGGAATCCATTCTGTGCATCAATACCTCAACATCTTTTGCAAACTCTACATCCGGCTCCAAATCCACAAATATGAAGAGGTACCCATCCTTCAATTTAATTTAGGTTTTCTATTGATTTTTCAATGTGAAGTAGAAAAGAAGGGTTCAGTAAATCATTCCCAAGAAATAGATGAAAGCCAGTGGATGAACAACAGGCCTGTAGCAGAGGTATTGAGGTTTTATATAGTCTTAGTGTGTTGCAACTAACGAAGTTCCTAAGGTAAATTTCATGGTAGTTCTCACCATTGATAATCTGGAATTGGTTTGCTAATATGATTAGTGGGTCGTCATTAGACGTTCATAAGGTGGAGCTTGCAAATCTAAATAATGGTGATTTTTCATTCTTTAAACCATTTCATCTGTCCCAGGGTATAAAAGACCCTAGAATATCTTGTTAACCAGCACAAGGTCATGTTGTCAACAAACCCAGTGAGGACTTGTGATGATCGAGAAATACAATACGGTAAGTCTTGTATTTTTGTCCTATTTTTAAATTAATAATTTAATATATGTGGTGGCTTTGATTGAAATTTCCCATAACACTGACTTATGCATAGCTGAGACCTGCTTTTGAATATTCTGTCATATGTAGTTATGTATGTAAGGGCTTGGTATGAATGGATGACATGTGTACTATATGTGTAGTATGCTTCCTCTTGCAATTGCTATGCGTGTAGAACTCTGTTGTTCCTGACCTCTGCTGTTGATATTCTCCTAGTTATAGCTGTAACAAAAGTGTATTTTCAAGGTATTTGAGGGAAGTTCCAACAGCTTCTCATGTTTGCAATTGGGATTATACCATCTGGACATCCAATTGGAATGGGATCAAAGTAAGAATTTCTTATTCTTCATGTTTGTTTGAACATCATTCTTCATTTGTCCCACAAAGTTTAAAGGGATTGAAATGAGATGCCCCCCCCTTCCTCTTCTCAAATTCATGGGTGCTATTATCACTCCGTAATTTCTTGAGGCTGTGTTCAAGAAACCCAAAGGTAACCTACAACCAATCTTTAGGATGACTGTCTGACTCATCCAACCAGAGAGGGCTCTCTCTTTGTCACTGTATGATAAATGTATCAAGGAATAGGAGAAACAAGGCCAGATTCTCAAGGTAACAAGTGTTTTCAATGGTGATCAAGGTGTTGTGAAAGTTCAATAGTAAAGAACATTGGGCAATGGAATCAAGGATTGAGGCTTAAATCAAATTAAAGAGTAAATCAGGTCACATATTTTTGAGGCCTTTTGCATGCATTTTGCACAGATCATTAAACTTTAAAAGTGATAGCAGAAGGTAGAGAATTCATTGTTTATTTTCAGGAGCATGTGACTATGAATTCCTTAAATAAACAGGAAAGACTTATGAAAGACAGGGAAAAGTAAATTATAATAGAGCACCAGAACACCAACGATGAATTCTATTACAATTTATCTTTCAATGGTATTTACTGTAAATACTGTGGAGCATGGAAACATGAATTCCAAAGATTTAAATTAACAGTAAATAAGAGGAAATAACACAGATGAATGAATTTCACATAGAAGACATTCTGCAACAAAACTTGGAAGAAATCTTAAACATAAGAAAACCTGTATGTCTGTTCTTTCATTGAAGTTGACAAAATCCCAGATACACGAGTCTTTTCTTCTTTACAATATGAATTTCTTTGACCAAAGACCAACCCTCTCCCTATCGAAGTAGGGTCTATTTGTAGTTAATCTATTCAAAGGAGAGATGCAAAAAACTAGGAAACAGTTACATACGTGGGGATCATGTCCCAACAAAATAGCTTAAATCCTATCTTCTAAAACAGATGGCACAGTGACCATTTATTACATAACCAACTCTACAAAAAGAAATGACAGCTGTATGAATATTTATGAGGTCGATAATCCTTTTAGGATCAACAATATCCTATTCATTTCTAGGATGGAAAGAGATATCATTGATGTTTTCTGATAATTTTAGCCTTCAAAGGCGCATACTGTCTGAACAGGCTCGCTTGATTAACTTGTCATCTTCCTCTGAATATTTCCAAAAAAACTGTAAATAAAGTATCTGTGTGACTGTTGCTTATCGTAGTAACTGCAGACAGCAAGCTAGCATCATGGACTCCCTAAAACTTCTTCTGTAGGATCTAAACTTTATAGTTCTTAGAAACAGTATCAAATATATGACAACCTTGACTTACTTATGCTTCACAGACATCTAACTGGCACTTCCTGGACTTGAAATTGGTATAAGATCTCGTGCTCCCACCCTGAATACTTCATTCCAAGCATCATCCTTTGGAATAGAAGCATCAGATAATTTTTCCATCAGCACATCAAGCTCTATTAAAAGACCTTCTATAAAGACAGGCAATTTAGATTTAACCTCCCTGAAAAGTAATGGAAGTTCGAAGTCCTGCCTCTTTTTGCTTACTACCACCATGCCTTTAAGTCCTTTTACCATATCATTAAATTTGCTATGGTCTGATCTGGCTTTAATAAACATTTCTTTATATTCAGGCCATGCTATTGGCATATTCTCATCATCCCAAAAGGATGGTAAACCATAACCAATCAATGGTAAAAATGCTTGCTTGAACTCCTGCACTTGCTTTTTAATGTGGGACATCTTTCCTCTGACTGAATTCAACAGAGTATATTTCTGCAACACCCTCCTGGCATCTACTAATAGAACAGTTCTGTTACTCACCTTTAAAACCTGTAACTCAGAAGCAGGAGCTTTACTGAGGAAAATAATTGCATTTTGAGCTACCTCTTGAGTTCTGTTAATTAACTTTTCCTCAGCTAATTTACATTTGTTGGATGCCACTCCCAATGCCTTCTCATGCTCCTCCACAATGATCAATTGAGGCCAGAAAGCATTGATATCTGCTATCAATTCATCCCAAAGCAAATGCTTTGCACCTTCCAGTGGCAGAACTCCCTTGGTTTTCTCTTTCAACTTATAAATCTTATCTTTTAGTTTATCATTTTCTTCTTTGAGCTTGATGATTTCCTGCTCTCTAGGATCCTGAGCTTTAATCTCTTCAATCTGCAGTTTAAGTTCAGAAATTGTGTCCTGTAAGTCTGAAACCTTCTCCTTGAAATTCTCAATTCCAGCTTCATGTACAGACATATCTGCAATGTCATGTATGATCTGGTCAATTGGTGACAAAGGACTAGTTCCCCTGTTTGATTTCAATTGTTCAATTTCTTGAAGCAATTTACCTTTCTCTTTCTCCAATGCCTCTTTCTGCTCCTGAAGGACTAGAATTTTGGCATTATCTTCCACAGCCTTTGCATTCAAACCAACTATGTCTTCATGCAACTTAACCAAATTAGGTGAAGGTGTAGTATCAACATTAACATTTACCCCTTTAGCCCTCCTTCTAACTGTCTTAACAGTTTTGACTTTGACTGTTGGTTGGGTTTCTGCCCCTTGTGCAGGTGGCAACTCTTTATATGAAGCCATCTCAGTTTGTAAATAAGCCACCTGTGTAGACCATGCTTTGTTTGCAGCTTTCTCCTGCTTCAGGTGAGCTTCCAATTTTTTTATTTTCTGCACTGCATTCTTATGTGCCAAAGTCTGCCTAGTCAAGTCAGCATAAAGGACTTCACTGGCTTGTTTGTGGAACCAAATCTTGTCAGGAATTGGTAATTGATCCATTTCTAAACGAATCTTAGAATCATTTTCATCATCAGTGATGGCCAAAATTAAAGATCCAGTTGTTGAATCCCTCACTGTCATCAATGTTGTCTTCATCTCAAATTTTTCGTTGAGTTGATTCAATTTTTTTTTCTCTTGCATCACAGACTCATTTCTCTGATCAATGTAATGTTTGAGGAGACTCTGCTTGTTTTGAAATTGACCTTCAGCAGCTTCAGCATAGCTATATTTCTTGTATTGCACAACCGGTACAGGGGGTGGTTTACTGCTTTCTTTAGTTTTTGCAGTAGTATTTTCAACTCTGGTCTGTGATACGTCTTCTTGAATAATAGTAGGGGTGATAACTAGCTCCCTTATCAACTCAACATCAATGATCTCTGTACCCATGGCAGTTTTCTGCTTTTTAGATGTCTCAGGTTCCTTTGTATCCATCTCTGTGGCCTCTGGTTCTGACCTTTTCTTGGTAGATATCTGCTCCACTTTTCCCTGTGCAGTATTTGACTGTGAAAAATCTATATGATCTCTAGCCTCTACAATCTCCTTTAAAGGCTCACTGATCTAGATCTGATCATATATAAGAGAATTGGCCTCTCCCATCCAAGTTTCATCCTGACTGTGCTGAAATATACCTCTGCCATACTCCTGTCTCCTTTGTGAAATAACATGTTTAGGGTCATATTTTACAGTTGGTACTTGAGGGAAATCAAGCTGCTTCAGAACTTCTTCAATAATGGGCAATGCTGCTTCCTTATTTAAAATGAAATTTCCCACAGTCATAGGATATTTTATCCATGAACTCCTTTTCAATGATGGGGCAGTGAAATGTTCTTTATCTGCAGAGATCCTTTGCCTCATTACCTCTAAAGCAAATACACTGGTAGTTAAAAATATAGGCAACACATATGGTGATCCAGTGAATCCAAAGACTCTGACAAGGGAGAAGTTTTTTGCCAGGAACCAATCTCCAATCAAATCAGGGTTTAGGATTTCTTTCAAGTCATTTGAAATTCTGCTGATCTCTGGACTAAACACTCTGAACAAATTAAGTACGATCAAATCCATGAATTTGGCATAAGACTAGGCATGGTAAAATGGTGAAGAAGGAGGCCATTCCTTGAAGGTTTCTGAGTCTGTAATGGCTAGTGCTCCTAACTTAGCATGAATTATCAAAGCATATAAGTATGCCTGATACCTGAAATGATAAATTTTGGAGAAATTGGACAACTGAAAACACATTTATTTGGCAAAATATTCATCAAACCTAAGGGGTGTTGTTCCAGGTCTATCTAGGTATAGGAAAATTCCTAACATTACTTCAGTTACCTCCAAACTAGTGTCTGAACCTAAAATTTGACTTAATAGGGTTACAGCGGCAGCAATAACTGGTAAACAAAGTTTAGATGAAAAAGGAATAGACAGGTTCTCCACTGGTTTCAACAAAACCTTCCGATACATTCGTTCTTTATCCTCACTAGAAACTTTCTTGTAAATCTGGGATATTTCAGCTTCATTAAAAGAGATAGAAGTTGAAACGAAATCAGCAGAATATTTCAGGGTTTCCCTAAGGGTTTGAGGGTCTACTTTGCAAATAATTTGGTCACCCTGGTAATTCATAATTACTCCCTCTGAGGTTGAAAAATTTTCAGCACATAAGGATACAAAGTCTGGGCAACTAGGTAAAGGATACAATCTCATAGAAGGAATCAAAGTACTGTACAATTTGGTATGGAACTCGGAATTGTCAAGGGAAGTAGTACTGAGGTCATTATGACTGGTAATGATATCAATGGGTTTTGAAATTGGGTCATATACATCCCAGAAACGGTCATAAATCAGGTCTTCCGAGGAATCTAAGGTTTTTACAGTGGTAAACATGGTGAAAGCAGGTAATTCAACAAAGGAATACTCAGAAATTGTGTACCTGAGGGTAAGGGCTGACTATAGTTACTCACAGTTGAAATGTTGATAGTATATCTGGTATCTGTAGCAGCCGAACCAATCGAACCTTGATCTCCGAGTAGAAATGGCGGAAACAGTCTTTCAGTGGTCTTAAAAAATTAATACCCTAGACCTGCGATTTATCATGTTAATCTAGACTGCAGCGGAAAATAGGATATCGTACATTTATGTACGGGTATCCATTTTCCGCTTCCACTCAATGACAGCCACGTAGCACCCGTCACATCTCAACGGAAAATGGATACCCGTACAGAAATGTACGATATCCTATTTTCCACTCCGCTATTTTTTTTAAAAAACGTTTACAGCCTGTCGCTTAACCGACACCTAGCATATTGTCGGTTAACCGACACCTAGAACATCTACAGCCTGTCTGTTAACCGACACCTAGAACATCTACAGACTATCGGTTAACCGACCCCTAGAACATCTAGCGACTGTCGGTTAACCGACACCTATAACATCCAAAGACTGACGGTTAACCGACACCTACAACATCTACGGACTGTCGGTTAACCGACACCTATAACATCTACATGCCATCGGTTAACCGATGCCGTGGAGCATTTGATCGATAGCAAGAAGCCGTCGGTTTGTTTTTTTAAATTGTTCTAGGCGTCGCTTGATTTGCGTCGGTTAACCGACACCACGCCTAGGCGTCGGTTAACCGACACCGCGCCTAGGCGTCGGTTAACCGACGGGATGATTAACCGTCGCTGAAATGACGGCTTGGAGGGCTGTCAGATAACCGACGACAATCCAGCGATGCCTAAAAAAAATCATAATGTCGTACATGCGACAGGGAAATGTCGAAAATCCGACAATATAGCCGTCAGATTTTGGGTCAAAATGTTGTAGTGTGCATAGCCAAGGTGTTGAAATCGTGGAAAGACTGTTGTGGTAGCTCGATGTACCATTTTGTTGTCGTGCCGGCAAGAGTATGCTGGAAGAGCCATAGTCTAATGGAATCATCCATCAATGAGTTGGATGAGCACCAAATATGGAAGGTCATCACATGGTTCTTGGGGTCTTCCCCGGGCTTAGCATCGAACTTAGGAATGTCCGATGGAAGTTTGGATGGAATGGGTGTCCAGTGAGGTTCATGCCATATAGGATCATTAATGAGCCTCGACAAATCGGGTAAATCTAGCGTGGCCAAAAAGGGAATTTGACGATTGGTCTGCGGGTATGAGTAATAACCGTATGGTGTAGAGAAACCTGGGGGGCCCTGCATAGTATACTGCTGCATGTTATACCCATATGTGTTTCCCACATGGTACTACTGAAAGTTCTGTGGGTAGTAGGAAATCTAGTTAACCGATTGAGTGTTGGAAGTCACTACCTGACTAGGAATCACGGTGGTAACCGATTGTTGGATGTTCTGTTGAGTGGGGATGGTAGGTATGGTACCCTGGGGTTGTTGTAACCCAGGAATGGTTGTTGCTCCTGGTTGCGGAAAGGTTCCCTGGAGTTTTTTTGTTCCAGGAATGTTACCACTATATTGAGTAAGTGAAGGGTTTCCCATAGCAGGGTTGGGGGGTGGCTGCGACAGTGGTGTCCATGGAATTTTGGTTCCTCCTTAATGAAGATGTGGAAGTTGAAGGGATGGGTTCCATGGAGTTGTTGCAGCCGAATGATAGGGGAGGCCATAATTCAAGTTGGGGGGAATCTGAGATTGCCCCCCAGCTGGGTTCCAGTTTCCAAACAATGAGTACCCCCACTCTGTGGGATTTGAGATCCCCAAGAAGGAAGCGTTCCTGACAAGGGATGTTGAAGATGAGGCCCGGTTGGGAAACCAGTATAAGGTTGTCCGCTACCAGGTGTATTGTACATACCATACTGAGTAGATGCTGCTTGTTGGGAGGGTTGTTGGATGGTGCCGATGGGTTTCCCTCCAGCATATGGGTTGGATGGCCCTATAGGAGGAGGTTGTTAACTAGGAATGGGGTTCCCAACAAAGGATTGTCCTCCAGTAGGTTGGGTTGATGGCCCGGTGGGAGGGGGTTGGTGACTAGGAGTGGGGTTTCCAACAAAGAATTGTTCTCCAGTAGGCTGGGTTGATGGCCCGCCAGGAGGGGTTTGGTTGTTGGGATTGGGGATCGTGACAGTCAGTTGTCCACCTCCTAAGATAGTGTAGATAGTGGCCGAAGGTGAACCTCCGGTCAATATGGATGATCCAGTAGTATGAATTGGTGCTCTTCCGACCCTAGCAAGGTAAGATAGTGTTGATTGACCAACATTGCCAAAGGTGTCAATTTGTGGAGGGGGTCTTCCATATGTGACGGGCGGGAACGGAGAAAAAACTGGGTTATCCCTCATATAATGTGCGCCAAACATGGATGATGGCAGCAAATGTGGGGAATTTAATTGAGGGGTATCGGGGGTGTCGTCCATAGCGTCTTCAACAATAGGAGGACTATCGAAGACTAGGTCCAGGTTTGTATCCTGCAAAAGGTTTTCGGGGTCTGGCGGGAATAGAGGTATAGTAACGTCTGAAGGTCCGGAGCCGTCTACATAGGAGTGATGAAACTCTTTGCTAGACGGAACATTGGGAGCCTGAAAGTTGGGAGGACGGGTAACAGGGGGATATCTAGAAGCCATCGAGAACATTTCCTTTGTATCACGTTTAAACTGTGCTGACGCTAACGAGAAATTAGCTAGACTAACCATACTACACTGAATGGAGTCCATGATCTCATGTCTCGAAGGGAGGTTGGGGAGAGATACGGTACGAGGTATGTTGCTGGAAGAACTGGTTTCCTGTGGATGAACACTGGATGGTGTGGTGGTAACAGGCGGAGGTTCCTCCTAGGAAGTGATAAAGCCATAGTCAGGTTCATAAGGTGTATCAGGAAATTGGGTTTCTTCGATAACTTCGACGTACCCGCCCGAGACTGGAATCAATCCAAATGTATCATGGTCGGATCCTTCGGTGGTGCCAATAGATCCTTCTGTGTCATTGTAGAAAGTTTCTGGTGGAATAGAAGTGTTAACATCGTGGAGGAGGATGGCCTCCGATCTAGTATCTTGGGCTGTACTAGATTGAACCGCTGTAACGTTGTCCACTGTGGCAGATATATCTGGAATAATAGTGGGTGAAGTGACAGTGAGAGTCTCAGATGTACTAGTGGTTGCAGAAACTGCAAGAGGTTCTGAGACTGTGCTATGAGTAACAGTTACAGGTGGAACTAAAGCTGTAGTGCGTATCGGCAGTGGAATGTTCCCTCAAACAGCACCGCGGCCAGGAGGGGCGGGAATACATGATGCAGGTGGACCGGAGGTCCGTGGCGGTGGTGGTGTTGGAGGGATTTTTCCCTGTACTCTTCATGATCTCCATGGTGGTTCTAACATAATTGCAGGAATATGAAATATGGGGGCAGTCTCATAACAAAGAACTCAAAAACTCTAATGCAGTCGAGTATGCAAAAGAGGAACTAGAAAAAGCAAGGCTCGTAGGCCAAAAAAGCAAGCTCTAAAATCTATACTGAGACCGACATCCCAGTAAGCGAGCTAAGAAAAACAATGGCGAGAATGCCAACAAGCAGTCACTAAAAAGAAAAAATGACCCTCTATAAAGATGAGATAACAAGAAAACTCCTAACTAAGAGCTGGAGACCTCAACAAGTTGTCTACTTCACAAGGTGATGAAATCCAAGTTGAACAATACAATGTGAGAGACCAATATGAGAAGGATTGTTAAGATTTAATATGCTAAGATAGAAAATAGCAGCATTACATTCCATTTCACAATAATAGCATATACAGGATCACTGAAGAAACAACAAGCACAGCATAAACACAAGAGACACAGATTTATCCTGGGAAACCCTCATGGGGTAGAAAACCCAGCAAAGCTTCCTCAATATAGATGACCAGCAAATACAAAAGATGTAACCCTGAGCATAAGCTCCTCCTTCTCCATAGCAGACCTCTCTCTCATAAGTGCGCCACTCTCAAGTGAGTGAGTGTGTGTAAAATGAGGAATACACCTCCTCTATTTATACACTACTCCGACTTGTCTTCTACACAAATCAATAAGGCTCATATTTAACCAATGGGTTAAATACCCCACTACAACTGACTGGGCTGACCCCTCTAGGGTGGTCTAATAACCCTTTGAACCACATAACACATATAGGGCCGACCCCCACTAGGGAAGTCTAATAACCCAGGTTACCACATTCCGACGGAGGAATAAACATCTCCGGATATACAATAAGATCTTCACGGAGGAATGAATCATCTCCGGAATAATAAAGTACAAATATAATATTCTTTGAAGTTACAATATCTCAACACTCCCCCTTAACGAGAAGGATATTATAACAGCATCTGCACGAGCAAGGAGTCATCAACGTCATACATGATACATCTATAAATCATTGGAAGCTTTCTCAACATCATCAGTAACTCAAGTAGTTACTGGAACATCTTCAATACTGGAACATCAACATCTTCAGTACTGAGTCTTTATCTTTTGCAGCACTTGAACAGCTACAACAATATCATCATCTGGATCCTCACGATCATCAGCATCGTCATCACACGATCATCAGCATCGTCATCATCGTCATCATCACACGATGATCAGCATCATCGTCATCACACGATCATCAGCATCGTCATCACACGATCATCAGCATCATCATCACACGATCATCAGCATCGTCATCACACGATCATCAACATTGTCATCACACGATCATCACGATCAGCAGCATCGTCATCTAGATCATCATGATCAACAACATCATCATCTAGATCATCACGATCAACAGCATTGTCAATACAAGTATCCATACTAATACAAGTATACACATCATCAATACAAGTATCCACACTAATACAAGTATATCATCAATACAAGTATCCACACCAATACACGTATACACATCATCAATACAAGTATCCACACCAATACAAGTATATAGATCATCAATACAAGTATCCATACCAATACAAGTATACTCTGCAAACCACATGATTCATTTAAGACACCATAACATGTCTAGGGATGATACAATCCACTCGTCAACTTAGACAAAATCTAAGGGCCACTTTCTCGGAGACATATGTCTACGGATCAATTCAGGGACCGAAGTCCTGGGATGATACAATCCCCTCTCGTCCACTAGGGACCACTTCTCGGAGACATCTGTCTACGGGTCAATTCAAGGATTGAAGTCCGGAGATGATACAATCCCCTCTCGTCCACTAGGGACCACTTCTCGGAGACATCTGTCTACAGGTCAATTTAGGGACCGAAGTCCGAGGATGATACAATCCCCATCACGTACATTTTGAACTAGTGGTTCTGGGATGATGCAATCCCCATCACGTATGTTTTGAACTAGTGGTTCCGGGATGATGCAATACCCATCACGTACATTTTGAACTAGTGGTTCCGGGATGATGCAATCCCCATCACATACATTTTGAACTAGTGGTTCCAGGATGATGCAATCCCCATCATGTAAATTTTGAACTAGTGGTTCCGAGATGATGCAATCCCCATCACGTACATTTTGAACTAATGGTTCCGGGATGATGCAATCCCCATTAGTCCACTAAGGAATTCATTCACGGAGACCATACGTCTACGGATCAATTCAAGGGACCAAATTCTGGGAATGATACAATCCCCACCTGTCCACTAAGGACTTCATTCTCGAAGACCATACGTCTACGGATCAATTCAAGGGATCGAAGTCTAGGGATGATACAATTCCCACCTATCCACTAAGGACTTCATTCTTAGAGACCATACGTCTACGGATCAATTCAAGGGACCGAAGTCCAGGGATGATACAATCCCCACCTGTCCACTAAGGACTTCATTCTTGGAGACCATACGTCTATGGATCAATTCAAGGGACCAAAGTCCAGGGATGATACAATCCCTACCTGTATCCTTATCAATACAGATATCATCAAAACATGTATCCTCATCGATAAATGAACAAAACATGTATCCTTATCGATACATGAACAAAACATGTATCCTCATCGATACATCAACAAAACATGTATCCTCATCGATATATCAACAACACATGTATCCTCATCGATACATCAACAAAACATGTATCCTAATCGATACATCAACAAAACATGTATCCTCATCAATACATCAACAAAACATGTATCCTCATGGATACATCAAAAACACATGTATCCTCATCGATACATCGACAAAACATGTATCCTCATCGATACATCAACAAAACATGTATCCTCATCAATACATCAACAAAACATGTATCCTCATCGATACATATATCATCAAAGTAAAAGCAAGTAAAAAAATATTCTAAGTATAAGATTCCTAAGTCTAAATGATCTAAGTATCCAAGTGTAGTAAACAAGTATCCACATCATAGACCTTGCTGTCGATGAGGCAATCTCATCATCAGTGACCACATCACTCCCCCTTTCAAGGAAGGTCCTTCCAAGCTTGTCTCAGAAATACTCAAACTTTTCTTGAGGTAGAGGTTTGGTTAGTATGTTGGTAACTTGTTCACTTGAGGTATAGGTTTGGTTAGTACATCGGTAACCTTTTACAAATTCAAACTGTATAGTTTCTTTCTACATCATATCTTGTTAGATCCCTATGTTCTTTGACTTATCATGGAACACTGGATTCTTTGTCATCTTGATACAACTCTATTTGTCACATAGGATCACAGTTGGTTCTATCTCTAAGTCAAACAATCCTGAAGCCAAACTTCTTCACAACTAGTAGAGCAAGCAACCATATATTCCGCTTGTGATGAGAGCCACACTAGACTACTTCCAACTAAACCACGAGATCATGGCTGATCCTAGACAATAACATCCTCTCGATGTGTTCTTCCTATCTGATACACTTTCTGCCCACTCAACATCTGAGTAGCCATCTGAAGTCATGATCTCCAAGATAGCATAGATCAAAGTCTATCGTATCCTTTAGGTGCCTCATCACATGCTTTGCAACTATCAGGTGAACACATCTAGTTTCCACTAGATACTGACTCAAGGTGTTCATAGCAAAGCATATATCTAACCTAGTATATGTTAGATACATCAATGGCCCAATAATTTGACTGTACAAAGTTATATCCACTAACTTTGATGAGTCATCCCCTAACAGCTTCAAGTTGGAATCCATAAGAGTGGCCATTCCAACACCTCAAGTCCTTTTAATATTTCTTGGCATACATTCCCTGGTTGAGAAAGATTCCATACTTCCAGACCTAGGAAGTAATTCATCAATATGAGATCTTTCATTTTCATTTCTGCATCCATATCATCAGATGGGTCTACTGATATAAACCTCAACATCATTTGAAGTCTGTGGTGAGTTCCTTCTTGCATCCAATTCATCTGTGTATAGAAACCATATTCAACCTTGTAGCAAAGGTTGTGATCCACATCACCCATGATGATCATTAAGCTCATCAATTGACTATCGATCCTGGGTACCCATACATAACCTGATTCACACTTCTTCTTTAATTACACCATTAAGAGAATGGTCTTATCTATCCACTTGGAGCAAACATCTTGTCATGATTCTCTTCCTCTTTCTAAGAGAATCTTCTAGCAATAAGCCTTCTATATTTTGTTTGATTTGTAAATCTTCTTGTTGAACATCCATCACTTGTTCGGTGTTCATCATTCTTCATGATCTTTCCTACATATCAAAATTAAGTACATGATTAGTAATACTTCATAATCATGAAATCATGCTGACATGATAACCTATTATGCATACAGATATCATTTACATAGTTATGCAACTATCTTGACCAATACTTTGGCACAACACTTTTTCATATCCTGTATGCATACAGTGGCTATCTAGATGCCTTCCATCTCTACCAGAACATACTATCGAGAGTGTGCACAGCTCTCAGCATGTCAGCAAAGAGGTTTCATTCTAGACAAGCGACAATGGAATGTTTGTCCAACTTACCAATCATATGCATATTAGTAGTATATTGTTCAATGCTCTATGAATGTTTACACTCAGCATGATATATTATAGGAATACAAATATGCATACAAGCAATATCATTTACTATTTGAAATAACAACTCAAATACTTATCTTTTATGTTTGTGTGGTTGCCTCCCGCTTGATCTTCTAAATGTCTTTTGAACTTCTATTCATTCTGTACCACTGTGCCTGCTCAAGTGTGCACTAGTGTCATCCTCATGATCTCATACACAAACATACATTCATTAGTATATTCTCAATATTATAAAAAACATTATAATTCTAAATAATCTTGAATATGTATAGTCATGATCATTAGTATTCAAGGTTTCAGGGAAATCTTCTTTTACTCATGCATATTCTTGTTTGATCATGGGACTCTTCTGGTTAGTTAAATCATCAATCAAGATAAGATACATAATGTGCATAAACCCTTGATTAACTTTAATAATAAACATAACCGATCATACCAAGTATACTTATATAAGGGATCCCAACACAAGGTAAGATTCTAACATGACATAGGAAAACATACTTGGATTAGTATACCTGCTTAGTTATGTCTAACATACCTAATCAATATCTTCTTTGTTCTCTTCAATGATTTAGAGATCCTATGTTGGAACCTGTCTATCTCATAAATTAAGCATAATAGAACAAAGTCATACATACCTCGTAAGTAGAACTTCTATGTGATCAAAGATTATGTTTTCATGGTTATGGAACTTGTTTTGTCTTTCGTGATGTACATGTATCTTGTTAGCAGACAACATCAACCTCATACAACACCATAATGCATTAGTACAATCATATAGCCCTAATCAATGAATTTCTTCGATCATTCACATGAATTCATACTGTTACTATGGTGATAAGACAGTTCTAACATTAATCAAGATTGTACTAATAAATAATATGAAGACAAACACATTATGAACTTAATCAGGAATCAGATTTCAAGACATACCTGAACCTCCTTAAGTCATACCTGTCGAGACTTCTTGTAGTCTTGTTATGTAAGGCCTTAGCCTCAACTCCCCCTGAAACTTGATCTGGAGCTTGATTAGGGTTTGCTAGAAAAACCCTAAAAATTCCATCTTTGACTTTCACACTTCTGAATGGATGGAAGGATGTGTCTTGCTAAGCTGATCAAACTAACATACTTCAATTTTGAAATCTCCAAAATTTGACCCCTCAAAATTGCCTTCGAAACTTCTGGATCTTCTAGATAGGATCCCGAACTAGGGTTTCATGAAGCCCACCCTTCTACCCAATTAAAAGGTTTGATCCAAGGCTCTAAAATCTTATTTTTCTGAGGAGCTTCCAGCCATGGTTATAGACTTAAAAAATTCCAACTTTTGTTGAAGCCCTAATTTTCCATCTTTCCGATCAAAATCCCGAACTGGGGTTTTATCAAGCCCGGTCTTCTACCCAACCAAAAAATTCAATATTGGACTCTAAATTTCATTTTTCCTGAGTAGCATTCAGCTGTGTATTCCGATTCCAAAAATTCTAACTTTCTCTGAAACCCTAAATTCCAGAAGCCATGAATGAAGGTGCTCCAAAAATAATAATGTTTTGACAGAACTATGTACCTAATTGTTTCTTTTGTAACTCCGAATGTTTCGCTCCACAGGGTCTAAAAACTTGTTTTGTGGTATCCTGACCTATCATCTTTCCATCCTGATAGGTATGACCTCAATTGGATTTTCTGAGAGAGATTTATGCCAAGTGTCGCAACGTGACCCGTTTATGGGATAAAAAAGGAGAGCGAACTTGTACGGCGTGCCACGTGTCACTGGTTCAGCTTCGGACTCTAAAAAGGATTACTGAGATAGTACAGTCTGTGTACTACCTTTCACATTTTACAAAATTTCATTTGGAGCTTCCTAGCCCAAGTTATGACCTTTTTTCCTAGGTCACCTGATTTTGACTAAGATCTGTAAGAGGCAGAAACCCTAACTTGTACTGATCATAAATCACAAAGTACAACGAATATAAGGGTTCCCTTTGGACACAAGGTACCTGGGGATGTTATCTATGAACTGTAAACTTTTCAGATCCTGAAACTTCGCATAAATGGATTTATAGCAAAAGTTCCACGATGACTGGTTTTTGCTACGTAAAACCCAAACCTTTAAATTGTCGCAAGTGAAGCAAGTGTCGTAAGTGCCATGCATTGCCTTCCTTCAGGTTAGCTCTGATACCATGTTAAGATTTAATATGCTAAGACATAAAATAGAAGCATTACATTCCATTTCACAATAATATCATATACAGGATCACTGAAGAAACAACAAGCACAGCATAAACACAAGAGACACAGATTTATCCTGGGAAACCCTCATGGGGTAGAAAACCCAGCAAAGCTTCCTCAATATAGATGACCAGAAAATACAAAAGATGTAACCCTGAGCATAAGCTCCTCCTTCTCGATAGCAGACCTCTCTCTCATAAGTGCGCCACTCTCAAGTGAGTGAGTGTGTGTAAAATGAGGAATACACCTCCTCTATTTATACACTACTCCGACTTGTCTTTTACACAAATCATGTAGGCTCGTATTTAACCAATGGATTAAATACCCCACTACAACTGACTGGGATGACCCCTCTAGGGTGGTCTAATAACCCTTTGACCCACATAATACATATAGGGCCGACCCCCACTAGGGAAGTCTAATAACCCAAGTTACCACATTCCGACGGAGGAATAAACATCTCTGGCTATACAATAAGATCTTCACGGAGGAATGAATCATCTTCGGAATAATAAAGTACAAATATAATATTCTTTGAAGTTACAATATCTCAACAAGGATATCCCTCTACCGAAATGGATCCTGGGTAAAAGATCCCTAGTAGAAAATTCACTAAGCTACCTCATTCATGACACGTTGGAAAAGGTTTTCGGCGCTTCTACATTATCACCCTTGCATTACTATGAATACAAAGAAGACAATGATCGATGTTGCCTTAGGGCTAAGTGGAGTGCGGCATTCCATAGAGTCCATCCGGTTCTCAATCTCGCGGCGGTTTAACCCCTGAAAGTTAAAAACAGTCAGGAGGCCCCTCCACAAACTGGTCTATGACCGTGTCAATAAATACTAGAGGATTTTAGTTCCCTAGAGGACAACAACTATGTCTCAGATGATAATGACAAGGGCGAATTATTTTGATGCCTATCCACGGTGTCGTACCTAACTACCAAATTATTTTGATTTCCTCAAGTGAGGTTAATGTTGGTTTAGTTAGGGAGATTAATTTTAGTGGTTGTATTACTCAATCGGGTAAATGGACGTGAAACTTGGTGGTGTTGTGATGACCCAAACCATGCAAGTGAGAATGAATCGAAATAAGCCTTGTATTCGATGAAAAATAGCTATGGAAGGGAGAGAGTTCTTCGATCATAAATGCATGAAGCTTTCACAAACAATGAAAAAAACACTTCAAAATAATTTTTTTGTTTTTTTTTTCTTAGTAAAACCAAACTGAAAAAGAAAACACTTCTTTCAAATTCACTGATCTGCAACTAGAATGCTTCAAAAAATGAGAATTTATGTGGCAAATGAATGGTTCACTTCCTAATGCACGATAATACTGCTAGATCATTTCAATCCAAACAACACAAATGTTCTCCAATGATAATTTTCAATATAGATTTTAATGATAATAATGGAAAAGATGATATTTATAAGAACAATGTGATTATGACAATACACAATCCTGTAATGTGATTATGAAAATACACAATCCTGTAAGAGAGGATAGTAGTAAAAGTTTGGTTGTGATGGGAAGATCAAGCCAATGCAATCAGACTAAAGGGGTGACCCAATGTGCAAATAATGCCACTAACTCATAAAATAATCAAGCTCACAAGAGAAATGAACAAACCACAAAGACTGTGCAATGAATAGGATAGTAATAAGCAACAGAAAACACCAAACTAAAGCAGAGAAAATCAAAAGTGACTCAGGAAACCAAACATGCAAAAAAAAAATGAAAAAATGCAGACACTACCGCGTGGCAGAAACAAGCTAGAGCGCGGTACTAGTACACTACCACTCTGGTAAGAGTGCTGGGTATGCAGTACTACCGCGCTGTAGACAATAATGGGGGATTGGTACTGTTGCAAATAATGAAAAAACACAACTTTTGAAAGGCAGATTGAATTTTTCAGGGTTGTTGCAGACCCAGAGGACTCACTGATCATTGAGGGAGGAAAGATGTAGAGAGGAGGGGTGAATAAAGGTCAAAGAGACCAAAATTAGTACTGGATTGAAGAGAAAGAAGAATCACAATAAAAATGACTCAAAGTGAGATAAATCAATCAAATAAGGTTCAAACCAGCGGAGTCACCATTTTTTGTTGTAGAAATGTCTCCCTACAGATAGGTAGAAACTCTCTTAGGTTAAAGTAGACTTTAACTGACTTTAAACTAAGACAAAAAGATAACAAATGCTACCTTGAATTCCTAGATCTAAACAAACATCTCAAGACTATATTGCTGAAAGAAATGGAAGAGATCTAACTGACCTTCGATTCAATTGCTCGTCCTAATGGTCACTCCAATCTCCAAGTCTTCGCGAATGAACCTGTCAGAATGAAACCAAGATACAAGCATATACGATTCTCTAGCAACTTGAAATATGAGTTAGGATCTAAATCTATAACATATACAAATCATATAATGAAACAAAATCAACACACATGATTTGGGAAATAAGAAAAGTTATGTTTTATTACCAACTTGAAGTCACTTACAATGGTTGCTTGATATCCAAGCCAACTCCCAGCTCCAAGTGTTTTCTCCTCTAACTATCTCCACAAAGATTCAAGATCATAAGTTTGATGTCTCCAAGATTCCTCCCCCTTTTGCTCATGGAAGGCCTCTCTCTTATAGTGTGTAGTATTGTTAACCAACAAGAGAGAAGGATGGATCTTGGGAGTGTTTAGTGGATCAAGTCCACTAATCTGAGAAAGTGAGTTAGGATCAAATCAGGGATACTAATCCTCAAAAATAAAGATCCCACAAGCCATGGCAAAAACGCTAAAAAAGGAGTACAGCACCCCTTCAACTGAGCATAGCGCGGTAGTACCGCGTGGCATAGAAGAAGCATAGCGCGGTAGTTGGGACTACCGCTCCCTCAATGTTGAGCAAGGCGCGGTAGTGTAGGTATATGAAGTCTCAGGTGAGTTGATTTTTGACAGGACAGGTTTGTCTTCAAGGATCATTCATCATCCTTCTCTTCTGGGTGTTTTAAGTAGTAGGGGAAGTGTCGTCAACTATTTTTATGGTGACGATGCGACACTGTGAAATATAGAGGTATAACACACGTATATATATTAAAATATTTTTTACACATTCTAAAAAAAAATCATATATTCAAAAAATTAAAAAACACATTTATGAAGGTCATACTTGTATTGTCCCAATCCTCATCTTCCGGCAGTGCCAAGTCTATGTCCTCGTGGAATTCCACCCCTGCATAGGGGTAGTCATCGATCATCATGATCTATTCCTCGAGCCACAAGAAGAAATCCTCACTGAAAGCCAAACGCTGCAGCCCTCTAAGTCATCCTGCATACTCACTCCATCGAGCCATCCATGGCTCATTGGGTGGACGGGGGGGCATGGTTAGTTGTGGACGCAAAAATGGAACCCTCGCCAAGACGAAGGTGACCAAGATGCTCCCGTACCCAAATTGAGAATTCTCTCCAAGCCTACACTTGTTCACTTGCTCTTTGAGGTTGGTCAATACTACCTCACACCAGTTGAATATTGTTCCTGCCATGAAATCCACTGCAAGATTCATCTGTGTACTGGACACCTCATTGGGACCCGTACTCCCTGCTACATGTGTGATGGTGAACAACACAGTTTTAAAAGGAATTTCTACAATGTCTTCAATGACCACCTTGCCGCTTTTCTTCCCCAAACCTTGACAGCAATAACGAGCAATTAAAGCATCAGTGCTCGCCTCCAAGGCTGTGAACCTAGTAAAACTCACTCGGGCTCCTCTCTTTGAGAGGCTCGTGAGGAAATAAATGTCCTCGAGTTCAATCTCGAGGGTATGTTCTCCAACTCGGAAAGCTTGAATGTCGGGGTCCCACATTTGAATAATATGGGTGAGAAGTTTGGTTTGCTTGTGGATACCTTTGGTCTTGAAGAATTTCAATAAACCACATTCCTGCAATGTAGTCATAGTCCTTTGGTCATTTTCGGCCAGCAAATCATCCGCCTCATGTTCTCTTTCTTTTCAACTGACCATTTTTCTCCAAACAATTTGCAAACTCCTGCAAAAGGTCATGGGAAATATTCATTAACCTTTCAATAACTTAATCTCAGCTAAAAGATTGAAGAAAAATCAATTTTTTCATCTTAAAAACCGCCACTACCGTGCCTGGGGGCAACGTGACTGTGTGGTACTGCATAGTACCGCACCCCTATTTAACCCTACAGTGTGGTACTGCTACACAGTACCGTGTTTTCCGATATAGCTGCCGCACGGTACTGTGGATGGCGAAAATTGCCTATTAGGGCTTGCCCAAAAAATTATTTTTTCCTACTAAATCAAGTTATTCATATATGAAATGAAAGAGGGGCTTGAAAGCTCTTACCTGGCGCAGACGGCTGTTTAAACGGTGCTCCGGATCTCTAGATATGAACTCTTGAAGTTTTTGCTCCTCAATGGGTAAAATCTCCTCTTTTGGCAAATGCACAAGTGAAATGGTAACTTTCCATATTTACCCATCCTTTATATAACTTTTTCACTTATTTTTTACTCATTATTTTATCTCGTTAAAATAAAACCCAGTTCACATTACTAATATCTAGTTCCATGAGCATTTGTTGACAGGGTCTCCTTTAAAAAATGTTCACACTGGCATTCATTTATTATTTGACCTTCATTTCGAGCCTACTTTATCTTTTTCGTGCTCTGGATTAAAACTTCAAAAAGATTCCAAGCGCTTTTACACCCGTGTCATGCTTGTCAGATTTAAGTAAATGGTGTCGAGCTTAGTTAGCTTTACTCATGCTCGTTAAACGATGAGGAAAGTATTATCCTGGTTGTATTTTATTCTTTTTTCAGACCAGAATAATTAAAAATTACGAAAAAGACCATTGGAGTCCATAGTTAATCTCTTTTCAGCCTCTCTAAAATTGAAAAGATTCCCAAGTGATCTTGTCTCTTTCACACTTGAAAAAGTATTTGAAAGGTCGTCTACTCATTGATAGGTTACCCCTTTTTCGGCCCGTCTAGACTATTTATGAGAAAGGTATACCTCAGTCAATTTTTGGCTGGGAGAGTTCTCTCGGGAATTGTTTTACACTTTTTCAGGATCGAGGGACTAAATTTATGAAAAAGTACACTTTGGAGCCTTCTTTAAGTTTTTCAGGCTCTCTAAATGTGAAAAACTACAGAGTTTTCCTTCCTTGGACTCGTTAAAATTTGACATCGAAGGACCCACTTTGGGACAAACCCCTCCTTTCTCAGGTTCGTAAAATATGTGAGATTGGACTCATCTATGAGATGAGATTTACCAAGCATCTGTTATCCTCTTCAAGCTCGAAAAAAAACAAATAGGTACTCGTCTATCATGTCGGGGGAATATGGGAAACAAGTCGAGTTTATTTTGTTGGCAGCTTGTCAGTCGTCACCTTTGAACATGGCATGCGTCTGTCCCTTGTCTATTTTGGGTATCTATTTTCGCTGAGTTATGGTCATCATCCTGAGTCATCTATCTGGCCAAGAACCTACTCATTCGGTGTCTATCCTCTGCTATCAATAATCCCTGTTGCCAAGTCCTTTTACATGCAATTATATGTTCAAAGGGTTGGATTGTTCAGAGTCATTCATTGTTTCAGACCTCTGTTGTGTCAGTACATGTTCTATCATTTCATTTTCCTATACTATCTTTCGTTCCTATTTCATGTCGATGATGTGGGAATCATTATGGCCCACCTTCGACAAGTCTATTCCCGTTGATGCCAAATCACTATCCGGGAATTGGACTTAGGAATCAACCACTAGTACCTTGGTACCTGCATGCCTCAATGGCAGGTTTCCTCATGTTCGATAATAGGTTTACATCATTGACCTCTGATCGAACGATCTCTCGAATGCTCGACATCAACTCATTCATTTGCATTTCGTTGAGATGTACTATAGATACCTTGGGGATCATCATCATCATTGGTGATTTCCCTCGCATTTGTTAACGATTCACATCACTAACCGGTAATCAAATGGTTTCTACCATGTTCGACTTCAACACCTTGTAATCACATGGCTAGATTCGTATCATTTGTGATTGAGTAGAAGACCCTGGGCGCACCTTTGTATTTTGATTGTGTCCAGGCTGCGATGGAGATGTCCTTTGTATTGTCACACAGATCCACTTTTGTATTGGTCGTGGTTGTGTCATTACTGTCTCATGGATCTATGCTTGTTCATAGTAGCCATGATTTGTCTACAGTCTATATCATCTCAGTACTCATGGATCTGCAATGTATTGGTCGGCAGCCATGCTTTGAGTCAATTGTTTCTGAGCATGGGAATGCCCACCTCGATGGTATATCTGACATTTTTTTTTCTGTTTCAGCTCCTTATTGCTCTCCTCGATGCTATCTCCGCATAGTATTTGTAAAGTCTTTCGGCCATCAGTCCCTTCTGACCTCACACTTTAGGGGGCATCTGTTATACCTCCATATTTCACAGTGTCGCATCATCACAATAAAAATAGTTGATGACACTTCCCATATTGCTTAAAACACCCAGAAGAGAGGTATGATGAATGATCCTTGAAGACAAACCTGTCCTGTCAAGAATCAACTCACCCGAGACTTCATATACCTACACTACAGTGCCTTGCTCAGCATTGAGGGAGCGGTAGTCCCAACTACCACGCTATGCTTCTTCTATGCCACGTGGTACTACCGCGCTATGCTCAGTTGAAGGGGTGCGGTACTCCTTTTTTAGCCTTTTTGCCATGGCTTGTGGGATCTTGATTTTTGAGAGATTTTTGAGGATTGGTATCCCTGATTCGATTCTAACTCACTTTCTCAGATTAGTGGGCCTAATCCACTAAACACTCCCAAGATCCATCCTTCTCTCTTGTTGGTTAACCCTACTACACACTATAAGAGAGAGACCTTCCATGAGCAAAAGGGAGAGGACTCTTCGAGACATCAAACTTATGATCTTGAATCTTTGTGGAGATAGCTAGAGGAGAAAACACTTGGAGCTGGGAGTTGGCTTGGATGTCAAGCAACCATTGTAAGTGACTTCAAGTTGGTAATAAAACATAACTTTTCTTGTTTCCCAAATCATGTGTGTTGATTTTGTTTCAATCATATGATTTGTATCTGTTATAGATTTAGATCCTAACTTATATTTCAAGTTGCTAGATAATTGTATATGCTTGTATCTCGGTTTCATTCTGACAGATTCATTCGCGAGGACTTGGAAATTGGAGTGACCATTAGGACGAGCAATTGAATCGAAGGTCAGTTAGATCTCTTCCATTTCTTTCAGCAATATAGTCTTGAGATGTTTGTTTAGATCTAGGAATTCAAGGTAGCATTTGTTATCTTTTTGTCGTAGATTAGAGTCAGTTAAAGTCTACTTTAACCTAAGAGATTTTCTACCTATCCGTAGGGAGAAATTTCTACAAAAACGCTTTCTCTTCTTCTAATTGAATGATCCTGGCTTCAAAATCATTCTTCTCTCATTCCACTATCATCATCTGGACTGCCAAGTGTTCTTTCTCTTCTTCCAGGTGATGATACTTATCTGACAATTCTTTCTGATCTGACCAAAGGCGATTATACTTCTTCACCACTAAGTCCCTATAAGCCTGCTCATTAACCATAGTGAGTTGTAATATGCAAGCCCTTTTCTTGGTTGCATCCAACTCACTCACTATCTTGAGCACATTTTCTTCGCTTGGCTTGGCGGCAGCTACAGTACGGATTCCATAGCCACTGGAGCATTCTGTGTTCCCTTCATGATAGTGGTGTCCCGCATGGTGATGATTTCCGGGTGGAAAGGCTTCTTCAAACTTGTCTCTATCCTTCAGAATATGGACTTCCTTTTCTTGTCATAAACAAACGTTTCCCAATGGGTAACAGTATGATCCATTGATGGAGTGAAAGGGATGAGTGGAAGGTCTTCTATAGGGATGTCATCTTCCGTGGGCGGGGTCTGAACCATTCGGTAAGGGCCCATGTACATGTCTTGCGTGTTGGATCCCTCAGCTTGTGCATCCTCTTTGGCCTTATTTTCCTACTCGGCCTTAAGCTATCTCTCTTCTTCTTCGTCCTTTTGCTGCTTCTCAGTAGCTTCTTCTTTTCTTATCCTCTCTAGCTCTTCATCCCGAAGCCCCTGAGCTTATTCCTCCTTAAACCTATGAGCTTCTTCTTCTTGAAGCCTCTCTTCTTGATCCTTCTGTTGTTAGTTTTTCAGAATTTTCAATCTGATCTAAGATCTTAACTAAGAGAATAACATGTACATCATATCAATCATGGACACAATAATGCAAGCACACAAGAGACACATAGTTTCACCGAGGAAAACCAAGAAGGTGAAAAACCCCACAACTTCCTTAGAGATAGAAAGAGCAATGATACAACCAAAGTACAAGAGATAGTCTTCTCCTAGCAGTTGATCCTCCTCCTCATATGTGCACCACTTTCCGAGTGATGGAAGAGTGAGTAATGAGATGTCCAAATAGAGATCTCTCGATCTCTATTTATACTTGTCCTATCCTTCCCAATAAACTAATGGGGCCAACTTGTCTAGCTTAGCCTAATAACCCATGGTTAACTTAATCAAGTTCGACCCCACACATGGTGGTTTAATGACCCATCAACAAGTTACGACACTTGCGACACTTGTCAATACAAATGACGACACTTCTTTATAGAGGAATAACACATCTCTATAGGAGTACAATATACATAGATGAAATACATAGGTGAAATACATTCCAAAGTTACATATACATCAACACTCCTCTTAACTAGGAAGGTATTTCTCGACACAGATCTGCTAGCACAAGTCTTCTTCTCTGGATCATCATCAGTGAATCATCGTTGTCATCACTACTGCTGCTATCTCAATCAATATCTGAATCTACTCATCATAGGAAGTTCTACAGAGCCAATCCTTTTTCATACTGGATGTAGGCCCACCACCTGCAGGTCTTCATCATCACTGGCCATACTGTGTAATTCTCAAGACTTATTACATGCGTCACAAAACCTCGTAAGAGCATCTTAGGCATCTTAGGCTGTTACGGGCACACAGCTCTGACCTATAGGATCTCATAGGGACAGATTACATGTGACCCCACCACAAAACCTCGCAAGAGAAACCCAGGTTGTTACAGGAACACAACTCCAACCTATAGGATCTCCTAGGGTGCTATTATATGTGGTCACCACAAAACCTTGCAAGATCATCCCAGGCTGTTACGGGCACACAGCTTCGACCTATAGGATCTCCCAGGGTGCTATTATATGTGGTCATGGGAAAACCTCGCAAGAGCATCCCAGGATGTTACGGGCACACAGCTCCGGCCTATAGGATCTCCCAGGGCACTATTATATGCCATAGGACAAAACCTCAAAAGAGAATCCTAGGTTGTTAAGGGCACATAGCTCCAACCTATAGGATCTCCCAGGGCACTATTATATCTCCTCTTAGAGCAATGCCTCGAAAGAGCATCCCAGGCTATTACGGGCACATAGATTTGACCTATAGGATCTACCAGGTCAACTTACATGCTCATCTACACAACCTATTCCATAGCCATAGAGTATCATCCTGATACTCAACATACATCATCCTGATCATCATCACTGCATCGTCCTGATGCATGTCATCTGGAGCAACATCCTGAAGCTCATCATCTATGATCATCCTGATCATACATTACATCCATCTGATGTATACAAAGTATCTACCTGATACATATCATCATACATGATCTACCTGATTATACAATGTATCCACCTGATACATATACAAACACATGATCCACCTGATCATACCTGATACATATCGACATACATGATCTACCTCATCATACAGTGTATCCTCTTGATACATCTACAGATACATACACATGATCCAACTGATCATATCCAACATCCAACATGATGCATACATACATACATATAAATGATCCAACTGATCACATCCATCATCCAACATGATGCATACATACATATATAAATGATCCAACTGATCATATCCAACATACATACATATATAAATGATCCAACTGATCATACAGAGCAGAAACTAGAACATCAACCTGATGCTCATCATCTAGCGCTTATATCCACAGCCATGGGAAGGATCCTCCTCTCACCATTCTTGGAATGGCTCCAGCAAATGTGTCCATCACTTATTCCTCGAAGTGTCTTCAATCTGAAGAACACCAAGTCTCTCTTTGAAGTACTCGAACTTCACTCTGGATAGTGGTTTCGTCAGCACATCCGCAACCTGCTCATCCGTCGCAACATACAGGAGCTTCACTGCTCCTCTCCGCACCATATTCCTGATATAGTGATATTTGATCTCAATGTGCTTCGACCTGTCATGGAAAACCAGGTTCTTAGACAACTTCACACAACTCTGGTTGTCATAAGAGATACCAGTAGCATCCAATGGGAGATCAAATAACTCAGACAGTAGCTTCTGGATCCATATTGCCTCACAACTAGCCAAACAAGTTACAACATACTCTGCTTCGGATGTACTCAGTGCTACGCAGGACTTCTTTCTTGTAAACCAATAGATCACACCTGATCCCATACTAAAGCAGCACCCAAATGTGCTCTTTGTATCTACAGCACTGCCTGCCTAGTCCGAATCAACATAACCTTCCAAGTTAAACTTTTGATTCGCATCATACTTGAGCCCATAATCAATTGTACCCTTCAGGTACCTCAGAATATGCTTTACAGCAACCAGGTGAACACCTCTGGGATCCGTCAGGAACTAGCTCAATGTGTTCACCGCAAAGAAAATATCTGGTCTCGTGTTCATCAGGTACATCAAGGACCCATTCATCTGACGATACACAGTGACATCAACCGGATCAGATCAAGCATCACACAGAAGCTTCAGGTTTGATGCCATAAATGTGGCCATGTCCTTGCAGTCCATCATCCTGAACCTCTTCAGGATCTCTATTGCATACTTCCCTTGTCCAAGGAAGATTCCATCTGCACTCTGCCACACCTCCATGCCTAGAAATTAGTGCATCATCTCCAAGTTCTTCATATCAAACTCGACAGCAAACTTCCACTGCGTGTCAGAAATCAATCTATCCTCACCTGTAACAAATAGGTCATCCACATACAAAAGTAGTATCACTCGATTGCCTTCCTCAACCTTGTAGTAAAGGTTGGAATCCGCTTTACTCTTGGTAAAGCCCAAACTGGATAGAAAGCCATCTATCCTGCCATACCAGGTCCTAGCTCCCTGTTTCAAACCATATAGGGATTTCTTCAGTTTGCACACATGTGACTCTCGGTCATGTGTCTCAAACCTGAGTGGCTACTCCACATACACTTCCTCTTCGACTACACCATTCAAGAAAGTTGTCTTGACATACATCTGGTGTATCTTCCATTTCATCACTGTAGCCAGAGCAAGTACTGATCTGATGGAAGTGTGCCTGGCTATAGGTGTAGAAGTCTGTTCATACTCAATCCCTCTTTCTGGGAGAAGCCATGAGCTACAAACCTCGCTTTGTATTTCTCCATGCTACCATCTGCAACATGCTTGATCTTATATATCCATTTGGAAGTCACAACAGACTTCCCTTCAGGTCTTGGGACTACATCCCAAACATCATTCTTCATGATCAACTAGTACTCCTCGATCATGGCATTCTTCCCGAATCATGGGAACTTCAATATATTCAATATCTTCAATAGATAACTTTGTTGCTGAAACAAATGTTGTAGTCCTTCTTTTGTAGGTGCTCGTATACAATCTTTCCTACAAAACAAGTTAAATTGCATGATTAGAAACTTCTCATAATTTTCAGAACAAATTCTTACACATAAAGAAATATGTCATACGGTCATGCAATTATTTTAGCCAATGCTTCAATACAACATTCATCCATATCTTGTAACTTTCTAAATGTCTTCCAATCTATACCAGAACATTGTTAAGAGTTTTGCACTACTCTCAACATGTCAGAAAAGAGGTTTCATTCTAGATAAGTAGTAATGGAATGTTGTACAGTTCCATAAGCCACTTACCCATTACATGCATATTAGTAGTATGTTGTTCATTAATGCAATTATTCTAATATTCCAAAATACACAGCCTAATTCTAGGAACATCAGTATATACATCATTGAACAATATTATTTAAACAATCAAATATGCAAGAAATGATAATTCAAATACTTATCTTTTTTTGTTTGTTGGGTTGACTCCCTTTCAGTCTTTGCTTCCTTTCTACAACTCCATTATGATGTGGATTGTGAGAAGTGGCCGACTCCCTCTGAATATCTGCATCCTTGCAGAAACTATTCGAGTGTGCTCCCTCTTGATCTTTGCTTTCTGGATTACCTGTCCTTGAACTTATATCCATCCTCGATCACTATGCATGCTTAAAAGTATCATTATTGTGATATCCTCGAGATCTCATACATAATCATACATTTATTAGTATAATCTCAATACTACCAGAAACACAATAATCCTAAACATGTATAGTAATGATCATTTCAAACACAGATAATAAACATTAGTATTCAAGGTTTCATGGAATACTTCTTTTACTCATGCATATTCTTATTGACCATAGGACTCTTTTGGTTAGTCATATCATCAATCAAAGTAAGAAGCATAATATGCCTAAACCCATGATTACTAACTTCAATGAATAATCATTATCAATCATGCCATGTATACTTATATAAGAGATTCTAACACAAGGTAGGATTCTAACTTGATATAGAAAAAACATACCTAGATTAATATGTTAGTTGGTTATTGTCTAACATACCCACATGATGTCTTCTTGTTCTCTTAAGTGACTTATGCTAGTAACCTGCATGTCTCATAGGTTAACCATTATAGAACTAAGTTATACATACCTCGTAAGTAGATCTTCTATGTGATCCATGCAAAGGATGAACCTTTGTCTTCATGTCACCATGGTCATATGTTCTTAAACTAGAACATGATTTTGTCTTTCTTGATGTACCTTTCATGTTAGCGGACAACATCAACCTCATACAACACCATAATGCATTAGTACAATCATAAGTGTCAAAACCCTAATCAATGAATATCTTCTATCATGCATTCATAATTTTATTAACGTGATATGACAAATCTAAATTTAATCAAGATTGTACTAACCTTAATGAAGAATCATGAATAGATTTTGAAACATACCTGTAAGTCATACCTATTGAGATTGCTTGTAATCTTCTTATGTAAGGCCTTAGACTCATCTCCCTCTAAAATAGGAACTTCTTCACTTATGCAGGTGATCAATCCATTCTCTTCTAGGATTAGCCCAATCCACTTGATTTGCAGAAACTCGATCTGGAGCTAGATTAGGATTTGTTAGAGAAACCCTAAAAATTCAAACTTTGAATTTCAAACTTCTGAAATGATAGAAAGATGTGCCTTGATGAGCTGATCAAGCTGGTATACTCAGAATTTGAAAACTACAAAGTTTCACCCCTCAAAATTGCCTTTTAGATTTCTGGATTCATTAGGGAGGACCCTGAATTAGGGTTTGAATTTCCTAGAGCTTCACCCAACCAAATAGTTTGATCCAAAGCTCTAAACTTTGATTGTTCCAAGGAGCTTCCAGATATGGTCATAGATTTCAAAAATTCCCATTTTTGTAGAAGCCCTAATTTTTCACTTTTTCGATCAAAGTCTCGAACTAGGGTTTGATCAAGCCTGGCCTTCTACCCAACCAAAAAATTTGATCTTGGTCTCTAAATTTCAATTTTTATTAGTAGCATTCAGCCATGGTCTCCATTTACAAAAATACCAACTTTCTCCGAAACCCTAATTCCCAGAGCCATGAATGAAGGTGCTCAAAATCAAATTCTGTTTTGACAAAAATATGCACTTGATTGTTTCTGGTGTAACTCCAAAATTATGAATCCACAGGGTCTAAAACTTCATCCTATGGTATCCTATCCTTTCATCTTTCCAACACCATAGGTCTGACCTCAATTGGATTCTCTGAGATAGAGTTACGCCAAGTGTCACAACGTGACCTATTTATGGGATAAAACAGGAGAGCGAACTTGTACGGTGTGCCACGTGTAACTGGTACAACTTCGACCTCTGAAAACCTTTTTTGAGAAACTAAAGTCCGTTCCCTACCTGTCAATTTTTATGAAATTTCATTTGGAGACTCCTAACCCAATTTGTGACCTTGTTTCCTAGGTCACCTGTTTATGACTAAGATCTGGAAGAGGCAGAAACCCTATATTGTACATATCATAACACACAAAGTACAACGAATTAGAAGTTATTCTTCGGAAACAAGGTACATGGGGATCTTATCTTCGACCCGTAATATTTTCAGATTCTGAAACATTTCCAAAATGGATTTATATCTAAATTTCTACGATGACTCGGTTTTTCTATATCAAGCCCTAGCATCGCAAGTGCAACAAGTGTCATACATGCCATACCATGCCTTATTTCAAGCTAGCTCTGATGCCATGTTAGTTTTTTAGAATTTTCAATCTGATCTAAGATCTTAATTGAGAGAATAACATGTACAGCATATCTACAGCATATCAATCATAGACACAATAATGCAAGCACACAAGAGACACAGAGTTTCACCGGGGAAAACCAAGAAGGTGAAAAACCCCGCAACTTCCTCAGAGATAGAAAGAGCAATGATACAACCAAAGTATAAGATATAGTCTTCTCCTAGCAACTGATCCTCCTCCTCATATGTTCACCACTTTCCGAGTGATGGAAGAGTGAGTAATGAGATGTCCAAATAGAGATATCATGAGCTCTATTTATACTTGTCCCGTCCTGCCCAATAAACTAATGGGGCCGACTTGTCTAGCTTAGCCTAATAACCCATGGTTAACTTAATCAGGGTCGACCCCACACATGGTGGTCTAATAACTCATCCGCAAGTTACGACACTTGCGACACTTGTCAATACAAATGACGACACTTCTTTATAGAGGAATAACACATCTCTATAAGAGTACAATGTACATAGATGAAATATATAGGTGAAATACATTCCAAAGTTACATATACATCAACATTTGTTGCTTTGTTGCTGCTTCTCTTTGGAAATTTTCAACCTTAGCTTTCAACCTTAGTTCTTCCTTTGTAAGAGCCTCAGCTTCTTCCTTTTCTCTTTGCAATTCAGCTTCCTTAATAGCTTGGGCTGCTGTGGAACTAGTGCCAGTTCCACTCTTGAGGTGAAGGCGCCTTTGCAGTTTGGTCAGATTGTTGACTACTATGAAAAATTCTTTGTCCTCATCAAAATAGTGAGCATACTCGAAGTGTGCATTATCAATTTTGCAGTGATATGCAGCCTTATTATGCCTTTCATTCTTTATGAAGATCCTTTCTCTGAATTGAAACTCCATTAGTTCCTGAACAAACTCCTCAACCGAGCTAACTTTAGAAAACTTGTATGATCTGACACATAAGGGTAGTGTCAGGAAGGAGGCATTCTTTGCTTTCTTTAAGACATGACCAACTCCATCCATGAAAACTTGTATGACTTCCTCTTTATGGACGACAAAATCAGTAGCATACTTGGGCAAGAGGTATGGCGGTCTGGAGCCTCCATACATTCTTATGTGGGTTCCTTCTTCCGACAAATAAAAATCACCGTACTTCTCTAAGATGGCCATGGAATTCTCAGACACGCAACTGGGTTCCTCGTTGAACACTAGCTCATACAGTGGCATGATCAATTCTTCACATATGATCTTGTAATGCCTTTTGTAATTTTGGGCCTATAAGATCTTGTAACCAATATAAATAGGGGTGACGGCTTTGTTCCAAATGCATCCTAACCTTGGGGAAATGATGCCTTGCCAAAATGAAATCCATGAGGTATGACGACATGTAGAATTTTGATTTTCCCCGGGACAACCCTTCCTTTGCAACTTCTATGTCTGACAATATATTATCTGAGAGGATATATTCCCAATTGAATACCATGCCTTTGAATGCAAGATAGTGAATTAGAGGGACCCAATGCAATTGATAAGTGGTTCCGTCAGCCCTACCAAAAATCTTGCTTAGCATCAAAGCAATAATTCTGAAGGGAGACATGAGTGCCTAAACCTCATAATCATCACTCTCCTTAACCCTCAGCTGCCTACCTGGAATTACTAGTTTCTTGGCCATCTCCAAGTAATCCATGTTAAGACTTTCTAGAAATGCATCGTTCAGTAGCTGTTGAGTGCGGGGCAATTTGTAGATTGCTGAAATATGGGCAGGGTGGAACTAGACGGATGCCTCTCCTTTGTTGTCAAATAAGACTCTAGACTCAATGTCTATATGCCCTAGAATCCACTCGATAACTTCTGAGCAGGGAAAGAGCTCAGGGCACATGGATTTGTAATATCCTGGGTAAGATCCGACCCAGATATTAGATCCACTTTAAACTTTTACAACTTTTACTAGTGAAATTTTGTGGCAAATCCTTCGAACCAGACAGGAGGTAAGTGAGGGGTACTAGTGTACAGACTGAGGATGGTGGGATGAAATTTTGATTCTAGAATTTATATGGGATTAGGTGCAGCAGCAGCAAAATATGTTTTTAGCAGGATTCCTTGGCACAAGGTACTAGAGCCATTCACTTTTCAGCAATAGAATGAATCTATTGCCTACTTCGAGGCTTCCTCGGATTCTAGCATATGCCAACAAGAATAGGTAAGGGTTAAAGGTATTTAGGACAGAGCTATATCAGTCATGCAACACATAAGTAATGCTGGAATAAAGACTGGATTGACTTGGAAAGGTTTGGAGCAATTTGGGGATTATTTGCAAATGGTGGACTACTGAGCTGGTCACAATACAGGCTTTCCAAAATGAGGCTAAAGGCATCCAAATTATTATTAATTTGACTTATATGGATACTAGACTGATTTAAGGACTAGCTCCAACTGACAGAATGTAAAAATAATGATTAAAATAGATTCAGCAGGAAAACTGGTGAAACTAGTCTAGAATTGCCATCAATCTAGCTAGTCTTGCATTCTAACTTCACAAACTGCTGTAATAAACCACAAAATCTGTTCTGATATTAATTTAGAATCTAATATAACTTTTTACACACATATAACTTGAAATATGATTGTCATAACACTTCTTCTTTCATTAATAATTTGCTTCTTAAATAACAATGCCTCATAGGCTAATCTTCGGTTACAATGAGTGCGAGAATAGATAAGAGAAGTAAGAAGTTACTGTGGCTCTGTTATGGAAGTAAATATAAGTCCATCTATATATTAGATGGCTGATCTTTCTGCACTTAGAATGGCTGATCTTCAAATGGGCGCCATCACCATCAACTAGTTCTCTTCTTCAATGGAAACCCTCTCCAAATTTAGCCGTGGTTGAGAGAATGAGATAGAAGAGAAGGATGGTTCAGCTCTGAAGTTGATCTCTGATATGTGGCTCTTCTAATGTCTGAAAAAATGGCTGAACTATATCTCCACCAAGTCTTGGGCGCATTCACTTGATCAAACTTCTTCAACAGGATAATCTTCACTAAAACTAGCTACAAAATCACTGTTGGAGGAACCTGTTCTCCTGTATGACTATAGATCTTCACTGGAGGCTGGAAGCATATGTTACTGGCTGCAATATCTTGATAAGGACCTGCACAACACTCACTGGAAACTATGGGCCTTGGGGCACATCACCCAAGAAGCATAGCTCAGGCACATCACTCAACTGGAGAAGCATCAGAGCTCTCATGAGAAAACATAAATGATCAAAAGTCATCAAATGGAGTTGGTTGGATTCTTTTATAAACTTCATGATGACCTACTGAGCAAGTTCTTGGTTTGGTGACCTGTGAGAGTAGGTTACCCACCTTCCCATTCTACTCCAAAGCCATGAGGGCGCCTTTCTTGAGGAGAATAGGAACTTCTGAGCTTTGAAAACCTTTTTTTCCTTCACCTCCTTCACTGAATTTGGGCAAGTGCACTTTAGGTAGATTTTCTGGTTGTTTCTATTTTCTTTCAGAAAGCTTTTCTGAATCTTTCAACTTTCTTTACTTTCCTCTTTCCTACTTTTGTCTGATTTTGCTAGCTTTTTCAGTTTCCTTTCTGGGTTCATCTTGCCAACTTGTCTCCACTAGATTCCTTAGCTTTTCTGAGACTTTACCACTTAGGAAAGTTTGTCTCACTTACCAATTTGAATTTCCTAGCCAAGTCATCAACCACTTGGCACATTTATTAGCAATAAACATTTAAATGGAAATAATACAACTCAAAAATAATTTAACTTAGCAATTAATTAATTATCCAGTAATTAATTAATTGTTATGGTGTAATGCCTCAAAATTTCCCCAATTAATTAATTTCTCAATTATTCAATCACTTGGACTTAGTCATGGGGTTAATAACTGCATGGGGGGCCCTCCTTGTCCATTTAATTCCCAAATACAACCTTAGGCATCTTCCAGGTAGTTTCCATACTTGCTCATTAATTAAATAATTATTGCCTAGGTGACTTAGGCCAAAATTACCCGATGGACCATGGAAAATTATGGGGACATGACAGTCCTCCCTTCCTAAGATTGCTTGTCCTCAAACAACGTCAGGATTCCACCAGGATTCTGCTGCACCACTCTGATTGTAATTGTCCCCATCCACTGTATAGTCTGTAAATTAAACTTGGGCCAAAAAAATGAATAAAAACTACACTATAATTTATATCTACAAATGAACTAGAAATTAACAAAATTTTCAACCCAGTTAGGATAACTTGAGTAGAATTCCTGGATCCCACTGTTTCTCCTGCAAGGAGCAGAATTCTCTTGTCATATTTGGCAATCTGTCACTCAAGTGTATGCCAATATCCCAAAGTATCAACTGCATTTTCCCCATCATCAGAATAATTTTAAAGAATCTGTCATCCAACATGTGCCTTTTCATCCGAGGAATAACTGCTAGGGAATTGCCTCCAACCAAACCCAGTGGGAAGCAGAATGTCTCTTCCAATGAAAAAATCCAATGGTTCAACTCTTTGCCATTGGATAAAAATTTCAAGCATCCCTCCTAGCATGTGGATTCCCTCCACATAGGCCAACCTCTACAAGTAAAATGTTCCATTAATTTAACTTGGCAATTTGCCTGCTTAGCTGCCTTCCCTTGACCATAAGCATAACAAATTTTGCAAGGAAGTTTCATGCTTTCCAGGTAATATTCCACCAAATCCATATGTGGATGAGTGACATCAAATGGCTGAAAAATATACTTTTGTTGCTGCTCACAATTCAATACAATGTCAGTTATAATAAGAAATTTATTGCAGAAACAAGTGAACGTTTTACCTTCCAAATTTTCCTTTCTAGTGAGACCTCTATCCATCCATCTAGTGGGTGAATCAGATATCTTGCTTGTTGATTCACATGAGATGAAATCAACCATATCTACTGCAATAATATCTATCTCCCATAGGAGCAAATCATGACCCACCTGTGGTACATGTGGCATCAACAAGAGAAACTTCTTCACCCACTGTTCATTCCCCATTGTTATTGTTGAATCCATGACATGAGGGGAAGGATTGTGAACCTTCCTTGTATGTATGCAACCTTCAGTAATCAGACTTATGGCTGCAACTTCATCATTATTGGCTGGCCCAAATTGGGTGCTCTCATCCCACTTTTCCATGGGAGAGTGACTGTTTCCAAGGAACAGCTCCATTTCCGTTAGGAAATGATCAGGTGCTTGGTTTTCATCAAACTGTTCTTCACACTCCTCAAGCACATGTAAAGATAAATGATCCTCATGATCCACCATCTCATGAGGTTCCTCCTTATGATCATGAATGCTTTCACCTCAATGAAATTGACTAAATGGTGTGCAGGAGGGTAGGGAGGATCTTTGCAACTTTTCATGAAGCAGCAACATCTCCGTCTTGGATTCTTGGAGGGCACTTTGAGTGCTTCTCAAAGAATACTGGGTGGCCATCAATTCATCATTGAGCTTATAGTTCTCTTTTTTATATCTGCAAATGCTTTCTTAATCATGCCATGATGCATCCCACAACAATTCAACAAGCTCAAACATGTAATCTTTATCTGAAAGCAACTGTGAGAATTTACCTTTGATTGTGGACATTGCTTTCTAGATATTCTCCATGGCTGCAAAAAGATATTGATCTTCCCTTAAAGCATGTTCCCAACACAACCTCGACACTGAAGAATGAGTGTCATGGAGAATTTTCAAGGCCTCTTGGATCTTCTGTTCATCCATCTTCAATGGCCCTGCAAGAAGATGAGGTTTTTGCAAATGTTCCTCCTCTTCATTTTCCATCCCCGGATTGATTTTATGCAGTGCACTCGAAGTTTGGAAATCTGATCCATATATTGATGCTGCAATATATTCATCTCTTAGGTCCTCAACAACATAATTTGGTTTGCAAATTAATTTCTCATTCCTCCTGGGTATACCAGAAAGATCTTCTCTCAAAATTCCAGCTTTCACATTGCATTCCTTTTTTACATCAGAATTCTGAACCTCATCACTAGGGAGCTCAACCACTCTGAACTTTTCACTAGAACTGGCTTCCATATCAGATTGAAATAATGACACATAAAAATCAGAATTTAATAACTCACCAGGTGTCATGTTATCCTCCTTATGAGGTGGAGTGTTGGTGGTTTGGCCTTCCATCCATTTCTCATTTTCAGTTTCTGTTGTTGCCAGAACTTCTTCTTTTCCCATGGATATTGCACCCACCAAACCTTCATCAATGGGAATCTCCATGTCCCCCACATATATGTGAGAGTACACATCTTTAGATTCTTCCTCACACTTAAAACATTCCTCAACAGATTATCTTTCGTCCATGTAGGCATCCTGCAAACACCCTTCTAGTGATTAAGCTTGGTCACTACATTCACCCTTATCACCAAGGATATGAAGCTCAACATCCAGGGAATCCCTTATGTAGTAATTGTCTTCTGATGTGGCTGCAACATCATCATGACACAATTTAGTACAAAAATATGAAAGTGGTCCATACATTTGCATCATGCTTCTCTCTTCAATGGGTGGGGTTATGGTGCCTTGTTCTACCACTGATTCTACTAGTTCACATTTAACTGATGTGTGGTCAATTTCTACTTCCTTGTGAAGCTCATGTGGTGTCTTTGGATCTGATTGATGTTCTACTTTTAGATATAATCCAAAATATGGTTCTACACCCCTAACAGTACCAATCTCATCCGAGATGATCTTGAGATCCTCATCATAGAATCTTGCAGTAGATTCTTCTTCCATTTTGTCAACAATCTCATGATTGGGTTTTGGGTCATGTTTCTCCTTGGTTGTCTTAGGATGAATATTCTTGGAGGATCTTCTTGAAGAGGATCCAAAAATTGTTATGAAGTCACATACATCCAATAAAGTTTTAATATCTTTCATTAACTCTTCCATAGGAGGAGGTTGACCTTTGACTGTGGAACATGCAATTTTTTCCTGAATAGGGCTGTCAAAATAACCATAGTCTCTTCTTCCCATCATGATCTCATAGGAGATGCTTGTGGAAGGTACTTCTTGGGGATTCTCTTCCTCATACTGTCTGCAGTATTCTTCATACTACTCATCATAATTATCATACTCTTCATAAAAATAATATTCCTCCTCATACAACTCAAAGTCTGAATCTTCCATGACATGGAACTAATTTCACAACTACAATTTGAAAAAAGTGTTGAGATACTTTTCCACTGAGATTAACTTTCCACAGGATGAGCCAAGGAAAGTGCTCTGATACCATTGTAATATCCTGGGCAAGATCTGACCCAGATATTAGCTCCACTTAAAAACTTTTACAACTTTTACTAGTGAAATTTTGTGGCAAATCCTTCGACCGGACAGGAGGTAAGTGAGGGGTACTAATGTACAGACTGAGGATGGTGGGATGAAATTTTGATTCTGGAATTTATATGGGATTAGGTGCAGTAGCTACAAAATATGTTTTAAGCAAGAGTCCTTGGCACAAGGTACTAGATCCATTCACTTTTCAGCAATAGAATGAATCTATTGCCTACTTTGAGGCTTCCTGGGATTCTAGCATATTCCAACAAGACTGGGTAAGGGTTAAAGGTGTTTAGGACAGATTTAGTCATGCAACACATAAGGAATGCTGTAATAAAGACTGGATTGACTTGGAAAGGTTTGGAGCAATTTGGGGATTATTTGCAGATGGTGGACTGCTAAGCTAGTCACAATACAGGCTTTCCAAAATGAGGCTAAAGGAATCCAAATTATTATTACTTATACTGATATGGATACTAGACTGATTTAAGGACTAGCTCCAACTGACAGAATGTAAAAATAATGATTAAAATATATTCAGCAGGAAAACTAGTGAAACTAGTCTAGAATTGCCATCAATCTAGCTAGTCTTGCATTTTAACTTCATAAACTGTTGTAATAAACCACAAACTCTATTCTGATATTAATTTGGGCTCTAATATAACTTATTACACACAGATAACTCGAAATATGACTGTCAAAACACTTCTTCTTTCATTAATAATTTGCTTCTTAAATAACAATGCCTCATAGGCTAATCTTCGGTTACAATGAGTGAGAGAATAGATAAGAGAAGTAAGAAGTTACTATGGCTCTATTCTGGAAGTAAATATCAGTCCATCTACATATTATATGGCTGATCTTTCTGCACTCAGAATGGCTGATCTTCAAAGGGGCACCATCACCATCAACTAGCTCTCTTCTTCAGTGGAAACCCTCTTCAAATCTAGCTGTGGTTGAGAGAATGAGATATAAGAGAAGGATGGTTCAGCTCTGAAGCTAATCTCTGATATGTGGCTCTGAATCTGATCTCTCCACCAATTATTGGGCGCATTCACTGGATCAAACTTCTTCAACGGGATAATTTCACTAAAACTAGCTGCAGAATCACTGTTGGAGGAACCTGTTCTCCTATATGACTGTAGATCTTCAATGGAGGATGGAAGCATAGGTTACTGGCTGCAATATCTTGATAAGGACCTACAAAAATTTCACTGGAAACTATGGGCCTTGGGGCACATCACCTAAGAATCACAGCTCAGGCACATCACTCAACTGGAGAAGCATCAGAGCTCTCATGAGAAAACATAAATGATCAAAAGTCGTCAAATGGAGTTGGTTGGATTCTTTTAAAAACTTCATGATGACCTGTTGAGCAAGTTCTTGGCTTGGTGACCTATGAGAGTAGGTTATCCACTTTCCCATTCTACTCCAAAGCCATGAGAGTTCCTTTCTTGAGGAGAATAGCAACTTTTGAGCTTTCAAAATGTTTTTTCCTTCACCTCCTTCACTGAATTTGGGAAAGTGCGCTTTAGGTAGCTTTTCTAGTTGTTTCTATTTTCTTTCAGAAAGATTTTTTGAATCTTTCCACTTTCTTTACTTTCCTCTTTCCTGCTTTTGTTTGATTTTGCTAGCTTTTTTCAGTTTCCTTTCTGGGTTCATCTTGCCAACTTGTCTCTACTAGATTCCTTAGCTTTTCTAAGAATTTACCACTTAGGAAAGTTTGGCTCACTTACCAATTTGAATTTCCTAGCCAAGTCATCAACCACTTAGCGCATTTATTAGCAATAAACATTTAAATGGAAATAATACAACTCATAAATAATTTAACTTAGAAATTAATTAATTATCCAGTAATTAATTAATTGTTATGGTGTAATGCCTCAAAATTCCCCCAATTAATTAATTTCTCAATTATTCAATCACTTGGACATAGTCATGGGGTTAATAACTGCATGGGAGGCCCTCCTTGTCCATTTAATTCCCAAATACAGCCTTAGGCATCTTCCATAAGGTAGTTTCCATACTTGCTCATTAATTAAATAATTATTTCCTAGGTGACTTAGGCCAAAATTACCCCATGGACCATGGAAAATTATGGGGACATGACAGGCTGCTTTGACGATGCCAGAGCTTCTAATGTTCTGGTATAAGTACATTCCCTCTAGGAATGACCCGGGAATTTCCTGGTCTCTGATCATGATATGCAAATATCCCCACTTAAAATCGGGTGTGGTGCCCATAAATGGATTGGTGTCTTCATATAAAGTCTCAATTCTTGCTTCAATCCCACCTCGCTCTAGCTTAGCCAACTTTGCCTTCTTCTTGCTACCTTTCGGCATTGTGTGTTAAACCTGCCCAAACCATACATGAGTAGCTAAATGACAAGACCAGAATGTAGACTAAGCTTTAAATCAATTCATTACTAAACTCAGACATAGCCTAAATAAGAAAGTATTAGTAAACAACTTCAAAACATTGTATTATGCCAAGCAACGAAGCAAACGAATCCATAATAAGAAGCTACTAAACAAAACTTGCCAAAACTGGATTTCCTTATCAGTGCTATGACGAAAACCATAATGCTAAGGCACAAATTTCTAACTAGGAGCTCTAGGAAGGTGATAACAGGAGGTAGGCAAGGGCAGCCGAAAGATTGCGATCGGGTGCGGCCACCCACAGGGTATGGGTTACCAACACTTCTAGAGGACAAACAGATGGGAAGGGAGCAGGGCTCAGTTAGACTTCTTAATGACTCTGTGAATAAAAAGATGGGTGCAAAAGCTCCAGTATTGACGACGCTGGCTGTGGACATGGGCCTCTAAAAAATGGTGATAACGAAAAGAAACAACAAACTTAGGCTACTGGAAACAAAGCAAACAGGCCTAGTGAAGTTACTTACCTGGTAGAGGGTGATTGGCCTGGGTGAAGCTGATGAGTTGCAGATTTGGCTATGCTTGAATGACTATCTTGACCCTAAACAACATTCTCTCCAAAGACTCTAATGATAACAGCAAACAATTAACACAACCTACCTAAAACCCCATTTACTATATAAAGCAAAAGGCATGTGTGGGCATTAAGACGGCTTAATGAGGCATTAAAATGGAGTTACGGCGATGTGACCAGGACCATTTTTGGCGTCGTTTCGACATTAATTACAAGCCATCAACCAGACCCTTTCGGCAAGTTGGAGCGATAGCTTCGGCGGGACAGGGTGATTCCTTCCGCAACGTGCTAGCACATTTTTGAGAGATTGGTGCTAGCTTTAAACCAGGCATAGTTTATCATATTTCAGCAATTCTTGCCGACTTTCGCCGCACGCTCCTATATCACTTCTTTCTGACAAGGCTCAAGGTTTTGCGGTGACGGTTTAGGCAATACAAGCCGAGTTCTGCCGAAAATAAACCTTGTATGCTTGATTTTGATGAAGTGTCAGCTATTTCGGATAGCATCTACAAGTTACATCAATACAACCTGGTGAGTTTCGCCGCAACAGAAAAATTTGGAAAAAGAAAAGGCAGACAAAACCGCGTTTCGGATGATCTGGGTGAGTCGGAGCGATCGTTGCGGAGAGACCTAGCGAGTTCGTCTGAAACGAAGACTTAAAAAAAAATTAACCAAAAGGTTCACCTACTGCGATGGAACTGGGTGAGTTGCACCGAAACGGGGAAAGCTCAAAACTTAACAAAAGGGTCCGCGCGCTGCGCCTCAACTAAGTGATTTGATCCGCCGTTTCAGCCACAAAGACTGAGTTTTACTTAGCAGAAAAAGAAACAAAAACAAACTCAAGGACTTGCTTTTATAGAAAAACTAAGTACAAAAAGACTTTCTAGTAAGGGCTTGGCCCCTAAGCAAACTTTTCTAAAAACAAGAAGGAGGGGCCCCAATATTTACAAAAAATTTGGGGTGATGTTGCAGCGACAACAATTGACGATTTCCTAGTGAACACAGATCTTTGAAAAACTCTCCTTAGGGGTAGAAAACTTACAAACTGTTGATTTATGGATGACAAAATTTCTTCGTATTTCAGCTTTTGTGAATGCAGTGATCACTCTCTTCATCCTAGTCATTTTGGGAGAAAGCAACTTAGAATCATACATCTCTACAACTCTCTTAGGGCCTGAGTATGGAGTTCATTTTGAAACTTTTCCTTCAAGATGTCAACTAAATGGACTCCATAGGATTGCAACAATATCTCACAGACATATTCGCTTGTTCCTCATTCCCATGCTATCTGCATCCTTTTGGATGTTTCTTGATGACTTTTGCCGTTTCAGCATTCCAGAAATAAATTTCTTCAACTTCACTATTTGATTTAGGTTCTTTGATCCATAATGTCCTTTTGTGTGAGCAAGAAATTTTATTTGATTATCATGCTTCACGGATGGAGAAGAACTTTGTTGGGCTGATTTATTTGAATAGATTTCTTAGTTGAATGTGCTTTGCTTGTCTCTGTCGTGCTTTAATTGAGGCGAGAATTTCTGGAAATCAGACTCTTTAATCATAAGCTCTTTTGGATTTCATTTGCAGCATGGGATCATTTTAAATGCCATACATTTGTGAGACATGCTTCCTATCCACAGTTCTATCGTAGTGGACTCCTTGAGACAGGAATTAATGTTAGAGTGAATGGAGCCCCAAGATAGTAAGAGAGAAGTACTGAATATTAGTTATTAAAACAGGGGTTTCTTTAACTAACAAAAAAAGGATCTCTTCATTCCTGGAAACTCAACAGTGAAAACAAACTCACAAAAACATTGCTTTGTAAGTAGGCTTCGGCCTTACAAAAAAATTTGAGTCTTGCCCAGAGCTCTATTCTACCTTCTATACCAAAAGTTAAGCTAAGATTTATTTGAAAGAATAAAGAAAACTTTGAGCGTAGAGCGAGGTGGGAAAACAAAACAAGTTGACTGAAGAAAATAATAGAAAACAAAACAACACAAACGGAAAAGAAATGAACAATAGTGTTTATTTATGTACAAAAATCCCTCAGTGGACTAAGCGAAGTACTGCTTTAAAGCGAGGCCATTGAGAGGTAGAGTTAATTCCTCTCCTTGTAAGTCTTTCATCTTGTACATCATTGGGTCAAGCTTTTCAGAAATTTGGTAAGGGCCAACCCATAAATGTTGAAACTGTGTATGCATTCCCTTACCTTTGTGTGGATGATCCCATTTCAGAACTAAATCACCTACTTCAAAACTTCTTTTTCCAAACTTCCTTTTACCAAACCACCTTTTGACTATGTCTTGGTGTTGGTGGAATCGGTCTTTGGCTTTCTGTCGGGATTCTTCAAGTTTCAGCAGGGTGTCAATTCTAGATTGCAAAACTTGACTGCTAGCACCTCGGGAATCTTGGGACAATTGCAAATATGGGAGTAAAATGTTGGGAGGGGGGATGGATTCTCTACCATAGACAAGGGTATACAGGGAAACCCCTAAAGCATTCTTTGGAGTAACTCTATCTTCCCACAAAGCATTTGGGAGAGCAGTGTGCCACCTTCTCTGATTTTCAATCACAGTTTTCTTAAGGATCCAAATGAGGTTTTTGTTCGAAGATTCAGCTAATACGTTTCCTTGGGGATAGTTATTGGCTGAATAATGTAACTTAATTCCTCTTTCATAAACAAATTCATTTATCTTAAAAGATGAAAAATAAGTTGCATTATCAAAGACTAGGGAAATTGGAACCCCAAACCTGGTTATGATGTTCTCCTTTAAGAAATTAATAACCGCATCCTCATTGATTTTGCGCAATGGAGTATCTTATGTCCATCTTGTAAAATAGTCTATGGTCGTCAGTATATACCAGTGCTACAGATAAGAATTCGGTTTTATTTCTCCAATGACATCTATGCCCCATTGTTTGAAAGGTTCTAAGATAATAACTGGTTGCAACGGTCCTGCTGCTTTTGGTAATTTCCCAGCACTCCTTTGGCACACATCACAGTTCCTTACATAGGCGTGGGCATCTCTGAACAAAGTAGGCCAATAATATCTATCTCTCAATATTTTGTGAGTTGTTGTATCTCCAGCATAATGTCCCCCAGTGGGGCCATCGTGTAATTCCTTGACCACTTTACTTGCATGTTCCTTTTCCAGACATCTAAGAAAAATGCCATCATAAATTTTTTCTGAAAAGTACCCCATCAATGATTTGATAAGTTGTTGATTTCAAATGGAGTGCCCTTCTTTGCTTAGAAATCCAGTGCTCTGGTGAGTACTCGTTCTGTAGATAATGCACTAAGTCTCTATACCAAGATTCAGGAGCTATAAAGATAGGACATACCTCAACCATGTTTAGTTCAACTTCATTTTCCCAATTTTTCTCTTCATCAGCTAGATGTTCAGTGAGTAATTTACATAAACCTTGACCTTTAATGATAGTGGTAGGTTTAAATTCTAAATCGTATTCTTGAAGAGCGGTGACCCAGTTCCCTCTTCTTTCTCCCAATTCCTTCTAAACAAAAAGAGATTTGACGGCAGGGTGAGGAACTACAACTTTAGTTCTATTCTTAAGAATATATGGCCTGAATTTATTTACCGCTTTGATTACAGCGTATGCTTTTTTTTCTACAACAGGATAGTTTAGTTCAGTGCCTTGCAAACTAGTGCTCATAAAAGAAATTGGGTACTCATCTCCTGATTCTACCTTTTGCATGAGCACAACCGCGAGAGATTCATTTGAAGCAAAAGTATACATAATGAAGTCTTTATCGAAATCCGGACTTCTTAGAGAAGGAGCATTAGATATGGCTGCTTTGATCTCCTTAAATGCAACCTTTTCCAAGTCTGTCCATTTGAACTGTACGCTCTGCTTCACCATTTGCTGCAAAGGTTTAATGGTCTGAGCGAAATTAAGAACAAACCTTCAAACAAAATTAATGGTTCCCATAAACGACTGCATAGATTTTTTGTTGTGGGGCATGGGAATCTTGTTGATAGCTTGCACTTTCTCTTGATCTATTGAAATTCCCTTTTTTGAAATGATATGACCCAAGAGCTTTCCCTCAAGAATGGCAAAAACACTTTTCTTGGGGTTTAAAGAGATACCATACTTCCTCCAACAGTCAAAAATCTGCTTCAAATGGAAAACATGGTCTTCTCTCTTCTTTGAGAAAACTGTCACATCATCTAGATAGACTACAACACAATGACTGCCCAATCCTCAAAAGGCAATATCCATTGCTCCCTGTAAAGTAGCTCCTATGTTTATCAAGCCGAACGACATTCTTCAGTATGCAAATGTTCCCCACTTAGTGTGGAAAGTAGTCTTAAGACGGTCTTCTTCTGCTACTAATACTTGATTATAGCCAGAGAAACCATCTAGAAGAGAGAAAAGTTCTGATCCTTATACCATCTATAGAATTTGTTCCATTGAAGGCACAGGATAGTTATCTTTATTAGAGGCTCTGTTCAAATTTTTGAAATCTACACATAGTCTTATTTCTCCTGACTTCTTCCTCACGGGAACTAAATTAGCAACCCATTCCGAGTGCCAGACTTTAAAAATGATCTTAGCATCTAACAATTTCTTCAACTCCTTTTGAATTAAAGGTTCGAGAGTCGGATGCATTCTTCTTAACTATTGTTGAAATGGCTTAACACCAACCTTCATTGGTATGACATGTTGAATGATGTGAGTATCATATGTTTTTAGATCTTCAAAATTCCATGCAAAAACATCCTTATATTGCCGAAAAATATTAATGAATTTTTCTCTCTCGCCTGTTGAGCAGCATTTACCAAGATTAGCATACTTTGGTTCAACCTCTGTGCCCAAATTTACCAATTCATGCTGCATAGAGGAGCTATGAGTTTTGACATTTGCTGGATTCTTGAACTTGCTCTGCAAATCGAACAAACTTTCAAGTGATCTCACTCCTTTGGGCATGAAGTTTCCTTTGATTGCGTCCTTGTTTTGCAGATCAGAATCATGGTTTTCTTCATCTATAATAGTTTCGTGGAAAACGTTTTCATTTGTGAGGAAACTAATGATCTGATCATCATCATCGAACACCCTGAAATTTATAATATAATCTAGAGCAGATGGCCTAAAAACCAATTCGATAGAACACTTATTATTAGTAGCCACTAACGTAGAAGCAAAAGTGGCTAATAAATCAGCTGCAGCATTCTGTAATCTAGGGTTAGAATTTATATTAAAAGCTTCAAAGTGCGAAATTAAATCCCATACCTCAGACCGATAACCTTTCAAATGTGGTGAAATACAATGAATTGTATCTCTCACCTGTCTGACAACTATTTCTGAGTCATTAAAGACTTTTAAGTATTTGGCATTCAAACCAATAGCTTTCTTCAATCCGTGGACCAAAGCTTCATATTCAGCAGTATGATTGGTACATTCAAACTCCAATCTACATGATAAGAAGTGTTTTTTGTTTTTAGGATCAATCAAAACACAACCAGCTCCATATCCTTCTTGGGTTTTGGAACCATCAAAGTATAGAACCCAAAAAACATGCTTTGATTTAACTAAGTTAGTATGTTTATCATTTAAGTCAATAACTAATCTAACTATGTTACAGTTATTATCATCATTCCGAGATAATTGAAGGAGATCAGACTATTCATTTGATTCATGGCTAACATTTTCTAATTTATAATTACCCGGTTCAATTTCTAAGAAATAATTTCCCAAAACTGAAGATGAGAAAGCTGCAGCTTCATTTTTTTCTTCTAACTGAGTTACGTTTTGTTTCATGTGAGGTTCTCTCAGTATTTTAATTTGGTTTTGTCTATTCTGATATGGTAACCATAAGTGAGACCAATCAGTTGCGAAGTAACCATTTAGTTTTGTAGACCAGTCCCTTCTCAAAATAAAACCATAAGCCTCGGGAATATCAACTACCATTATATAAATAAATTGACAAACTCTAGGGTCTATTGACAACCTAATCAGCACATCTTTCATTTCCCTAATAACTCTAATAGTCGTTCTATCTAACTGTATGATTTGGGTTGGGGATGGAATTGGCTTCCCATTAATCTTTTTCCAAATTGACAAAGGAATGACATTCGAGGAAGCCCCAGAGTCTGCCAAACAGTTATGCACATTATGATTGAAAATTTCAAAAGTTAAAAGAAAAGGCAATGTTTGGGATTTAGATTTCCTGCCAATACTAGCTTCATTTATTTCAGGATCTTCCTGAGTGCTTGCTAATGGAGTGGTAGATTGGGGATCGAGAGTCTGTAACAACTTCTTTCGTTGCTGAGGAAAACTACACATATTGAATATGGAAATATTTGCTTTTGCTTTCTTTATGTCTTCAATTATATCGTATCCCATGTCACATTCTTTTGCAACTTTTGGTTGTTGGTTTGTTTCTGCGTTTGGTTCTTTGGTAGGTGTTGGATTTGCCTTGGGTTGTGGTGGAATAACCATGATGTGCCTTTTAGGTATTTCTTTAGAGACTTTAGGCTTGGGTGCAGTTAAGCTTGGATCAGCGATTGGACCTTTACTACGAGTAGTGACCTTCACTGCTGGAACTTGACTTTTTTCAAGGTCATCTTCAACTAACTCTGTTAAAGGTACCCAATCCCATAGTACCATTGTGGTGTCTGGAGTGGGTTCTTCCTCTTTCGGAGTCTACTCTTCTTAAGGATCTTCTTGATCTGTTATTTGTGCATCCAACATTTGGTTCATTACTAAACTCATTGAATTTATCCATTGTGGACATCTTTTTTCAGAGTGTGGTTCTTGATGAAAAGTGCAGAAATGATCCATTCCTACTTCATTTAAATTCAGAACAACAGAGTTGTTTATAGGCGGGAGTGGCTGACCATTTTCTTCCTTCTTCTTGTAGAAAGGTTTAAATGGATTTCTAGATGTACTCGCTACCTTATCCTTCTCTAAGTCTACAATTTTGTTAGACAACTTTTGCATCATTTTGACCACGTTCTCCATATCTGCTGATGGTTCTTCTTTGTTCCTAGTTAACAGTAGCGTTTTCTTAGTAGTTGTTGGTTTCATTTCTGCATCAAGAGCATGTTTAGAAATATTTTTTCTGCTTCTTCCTCCACCTTCTTGGCTTCTTCGAATTTTTCTATTAAGGTAGTTTTCTTGGTTCTTTTGATGAACATTGCTATGGGGGGATGAAGTGCTATTGTGTAATATTCGACTAAAGATTCTTCTACAGGTCTAGCCGCCTCACTAAAATTATTTAACAATGTATTGAATCTTTGGTTAAATTCTTGCACCTTCTCTTTCTTTTCCATCCTCATGGATAGTAATTATTTCATAAGTGTAGCAACCGTTTTCTGATTTCCATACTTCTTGAGAAAACATTTCTCAAAATCTTCCCAATTTGATATCGAGCTAGCTTGTAAACTAAAGTACCAGGAGGATACCTTCAGTTCAAAGGTATAAGGAAAGAGTCTGCAGACTACATCTTCATGTTGCACATTCAGAAGGCTTAGAGACAAATAAAATCTCTTAAGGTGATCTTCAGTAGAGATACCTTTCCCAGGGTCATACGTAGGAAAAACTTTCTCCGGATTCTTAGGAAGATCATGAAATGGTCCAGCCAAATTCAGTGCTCCTCTTGCTCTCCATGCAGGTACAGCCATGGCACCATGCAGGGAGTGTGGAGGAGAATCACGCAGAGTGTGAGGTGGAGAATTTCATGGAATATAAGCTTCCTCAATATTTGGAGGACTCTCAAGTTTAATTTCTCCAAGAGGCTCTATGATTTCTTCCAAGGATAAATCTACCAATTCTTCAAAGTTCTGAACAAGAACCAAATCCCTAGTGTACTATGTTTCCCTTCTAGGGGCTCTTCTTCTGGTAAGCAAGGGAATTGCATTCAAACCACCAAGTTGCCTAATGTAAGCATGGGTATGTCTTCTTAGATTTGCAACTTCAGCAAAAGGAATAGCGTAGAGAGTTTCTTGTTGTTCAATCTCAGAATTAGGATCTTCTTGATTTATTAATTCCATATCTAAATTGTCTGGTAAAGCTGTTTCAAGCGGGTTTTCAGTAAGATCTCTTCTAACCGAAGGATCTCCTCTTCTAGCCATGCACTGGTGGCCATCCTTCAAACGCCAAAAACTGTTGATGTCTCGAAAATCGTAGCATCAATCAGCAAGGGATTCTCCCTAATAAGCAAGCCCAATTAGATTGCTCACCATTTGGTGTGGTGAATCTGTCTGGTTAACGGTTCCGACTACCGTGTAAGATTTAAAGATTTGTATCCTTTGCACCAGTTGTGGCCCGATCCACCGTTTATATATTTTATTTTAAAGATGATAAGCAAGTGCTCTAAGCTAAATGCAGGTAACTAATCTAAAACTGAATAAGTAAATCTAATATATCCTTGCAAGGAGCAAATTGTAAAAATATGAGTAATAAACTGAAAGAAACATCTAAATATTGCACAGATAGCTATTTAATCATAAAGATGCATTTCCACCAGAAGATAAAAGATATCAAAGATAACTTTGATTAAATTAACACATTCCATTACTCATTTGAGATAAACATCTTTGCATAGAAAATTAAGAGAACATTCATCACATAGAAGCAATTCATAACAGCAAGGAATGATCTCACAGTAATATATAGATGACATAGTAATAATCCGGCAAACATTTAATACATCCTTCAGGCAAAAACGCGGTCTTCCAGGATTTCTTTAGGAAAAAATCAAGTTCCTTATACATGCAGCAAATCAGTTCACGTACAAGACAAAAAATGTCTTTTCACCTACCAAAAGTCCTCTCTTAATCTCTATTCATCCCTGTATATAGCTTTACAAAATGCTCCAAGAGATGCCACGTGTCCCTATTTGGAAGAATCTTCTAATTTGTCCTTTTAATGCCTTTTACAAAATTGGAATAATCCCCAAAACATTTTTTTTAAAGAGAGAGAAAAGACAGTTGTCTTTTAACTTTACAACCGAATAGGAGCAAAAAATAAACTTTGTCTTAATATTAGACAACTATGAATGCCAAGTCAATTTCTAGATGGCACTTATGCCTTTGTTGACATTCCTTCTACAACCTGCTTATCAGCTTCTGCTATATAGCTTAGCAAAATCCCTATGTCTTGCACAACTATGTTAGAAGGGGCGGGGAGCAAGATTTTTCGGGAAATTACATGCTTGGCCAACTCTGCTTCAATTTCCTGCACCTCTGTTGTTGTGGTATGGATAATCTCTTGAAGCATGTGAGCATGGATGGAGGGTTGCATGATGCATTGATGAAGATAATCCATTGTCAACACATCTATCTTCCTTACATACTCCACCTCGGTGCTCAATTCACCTTTCAAATTAGACAAGTGTTGCTCTTTGCTTGGAAAGTCTTCAAGAGTCTGGGGTATAGCCATTATGCACCTTCCATGAACTTCCTGGATATTCTGATAAAGACTATTGCATTTTCCAATAGTTACTTGGATCACAGAGCTTAATTTCACGCCGCAGTTCTTACAGAACTCCATGAAGTTTATATCTTCTTTAAAATCATCTACGGAGTTGAGAGGTAGGTGTTTGGAAAATTTTGACTTCCCCTCTCTCCATTCCATCTGCCTCACAATATCTTCTTTTACCTGGGCATACTTCTTCTTGAGCCTAATGGCCTCAGAGTTAATCTCCTTCATCCTATCCATCATTGTCTTCAGCTTGCAAATTTCTTCAGTAAGCAGTTCCTATGACTCGTGCATCTACTTCAGTATGTCACAAGATTGCTCATGAAAGGGTCTTATGTCCATTGCTTGCTGCTTGCTTGTTCTAGCTTCTCGATCATCAACTCTTTCTCTTCTTCTAATTGAATGACACTGGCTTCAAAATCATTCTTCTCTCCTTCCACTATCATCATCTGGACTGCCAAGTGTTCTTTCTCTTCTTCCAGGTGGTGATACTTATCCAACAATTCTTTCTGATCTAACAAAAGGCCATTATACTTCTTCACCACTAAGTCCCTATAAGCCTGCTCATTAACCATAGTGAGTTGTAACATGCAAGCCCTTTTCTTGGTTGCATCCAACTCACTCACTATCTTGAGAACATTGTCTTCGCTTGCCTTGGCGACAGCTACAGTAACGGATTCCATAGCCACAGGAGCATTCTGTGTGCCCTACATGACAGTGGTCTCCCACGTGGTGATGATGTCCGGGTGGAAAGGCTTCTTCAAACTTGTCTTTGTCCTTCGGAATATGGACTTCCTTTTCTTGTCATAAAAAAACTTTTCCCAATGGGTAACAGTATGATCCTTTGATGGAGTGAAAGGGATGATAGGAAGGTCTTCTATAGGGATGTCATCTTCCGTGGGTGGGGTCTGAACCATTTGGGACGGGCCCATTTCCATGTCTTGCGTGTTGGAGCCCTCAGCTTGTGCATCCTCTTTGGCCTTATTTCCCTCCTCGGCCTTAAGTTGTCTCTCTTCTTCTTTGGACTTTAGCTGCTTCTCAACAACTTCTCTTTCCTCTTGCTCTTTGGCAGCTTCTTCTTTTCTTATCCTCTCTAGCTCTTCATCCCGAAGCCTCTGAGCTTCTTCCTCCTTAAACCTATGAGCTTCTTCTTCTTGAAGCCTCTCTTCTTGCTCCTTCTACTGCTTTGCTACTACTTCTCTTTGGAACTTTTCAACCTCAGCTTTCAACCTTAGTTCTTCCTTTGTAAGAGCCTCGGCTTCTTCCTTTTCTCTTCGCAATTCAGCTTCCTTAACAACTTGGGCTGCTGTGGAACTAGTGCTAGTTCCACTCTTGAGGTGAAGACACCTTTGCAGTTCGTTCATATTGCTGACTCCTTTGAAAAATTCTTTGTCCTCATCAAACTAGTGAGCATACTCGAAGTGTGCATTAACAATTTTGCAGTGATCTCCAGCGTTATTAAGCCTGTCATTCTTTGTGAAGATCCTTTCTCCGAAGTGAAACTTCCTTAGTTCCTGAACAAACTCCTCAGCCGAGATGACTTTAGAAAACATGTATGCTCCGACACATAAGGGTAGTGCCAGGAAGGAGGCCTTCTTTTCTTTCTTTAATACATGACCAACTCCATCCACGAACACTTGTCTGGATGCCTCTTTATGGACGACAAAATCAATAGCATACTTGCGTAGGAGTTATGGCGGTCTAGAGCCTCCATACATTCCTATGTGGGTGCCTTCTTCCAACAGATAAAAATCACCATACTTCTCTAAGACGGCCATGGCATTCTTCGACACGCAACTGGGTTCCTCATTGAACATTAGCTCATACAGTGGCATGATCAATTTTTCACATATGATCTTGTAATGCCTTTTGTAATTTTGGGCCCATAAGATCTTGTAACCAATATAAACATGGGTGTCGAATTTGTTCCAAATGCATCCTAACCTTGGGAAAGGATGCCTTTCCAAAATGCAATCCATGAGGTATGACAACATGTAGAATTATTATTTTCCTCGAGAAATCCCTTCCTTTGCAACTGCTATGGCTGACGATATATTATCCGAGAGGACATCCTCCCAATTGAATACCATGCCTTTGAATGAAACATAGTGGATTAGAGGGACCCAATGCAATTGGTAAGTGTTTCCATCATCCCTACCAAAAATCCTGCTTAGCATGAGAGCAATAATTTTGAAGGGAGGCCTAAGTGCCTGAACCTCATAATCATCACTCTCCTTAACCCTTAGCTGCTTGCCTGGAATTACCAATTTCTTGGCCATCTCCAAGTAATCCATGTTAAGTCTTTCTAGCCATGCATCATTCAGCAGCTGCTAAGTGCGGGGCAATTTGTAGATTTCTGAAATATGGGTAGGGTGGAACGAGGCGAAATCCTCTCCTTTGTTGTCAGATAAGACTCTAGACTCAGCGTCTGTATGCGCTAGAATCCACTCGATAACTTCTGAGCAGGGAAAGAGCTCGAGGCGGGTGGCTACTTTGATAATGCCAGATCTTCTAATGTTCTGGTATAAGTACATTTCCTCTAGGACTGACCCGGGAATTTCCTTGTCTCTTATCATGATATGAAAATTTCCCCAGTTAAACTTGGGTGTGGCGCCCATAAATGGCTTGGTGTCTTCATATAAAGTCTCAATTCTTGCTTCAATGCCACCTCGCTCTAGCTCAATCATCTTTTCCTTCTTCTTGCTACCTTTTGGCATTGTGTGTTAAACCTACCCAAACCATATATGGGTAGATAAATGACAAGACCAGAATGTAGACTAAGCTTTAAATCAATTCATTACTAAACTCAGACATAGCCTAAATAAGAAAGTATTAGCAAACAACTTTAAAACATGGTATTATCCCAAGCAACGAAGCAAACGAATCCATAATAAGAAGCTACTAAAAAAAACTTGCCAAAACTGGCTTTCCTTATCAGTGCTACGATGAAAGATTGCGACCGGGTGCGGCCACCCACAGGGTATGGCTTACCAACACTTCTGGAGGACAAACAGATGGGTAGGGAGCAGGGCTTAGTTAAACTTCTCAATGACTTTATGAATAAACGGATGGGCGCAAAAGCTCCAATATGGACGACGTTGGCCGTGGACATGGGCTGCTAAAAAATGTTGATAACGAAAAAGAAACAACAAACTTAGGTTGTTGGAAACAAAGCACACAAGCCTGGTGAGGTTACTTACCCAACAGAGGGAGATTGGCCTGGGTGAAGCTAACGAGTTGCAGATTTGGCTGTGCCTGAATGGCTAGCTTGACCCTCAACGACGTTCTCTCCAAAGACTCTAACGATAACAGCAAACAATTAACACAACCTACCTAAAACCCCATTTACTATATAAAGCAAGAGGCATGTGCAAGCATTAAGACGGCTTAATGAGGCATTAAAACAGAGTTATGGCGATGTGACCAGGACCACTTTTGGCGTTGTTTCGACATTAATTGCAAGCCGTCAACCGAATGCTTTCGGGGAGTTGGAGCGATAGCTTCAGCGGGACAGGGTGATTCCTTCCACAACAGGATGGCACATTTTGGCGAGCTCGGTGCTAGCTTTAAACCGGGCGTAGTTTATCATGTTTCGACAATTCTTGCCGACTTTCGCCACACACTCCTATATCACTTATTTTCGGCAAGGCTCAGGGTTTTGCGGCGACGGTTTGGGGAAGACAAGCCAAGTTCTGCCGAAAAGAAACTTTGTACACTTGATTTTGACGAAGTGTCAGCTATTTTGGATAGCGTCTACTACTTACATCGGTACAAAATAGCGAGTTTTGCCGCAACAGAAAAACTTTGGAAAAAGACAAGGAAGACAAAAACACGTTTTGGATGATCTGGGTGAGTCAGAGTGAGCATTGCGGAGAGACCTGGTGAGTTCGTCTGAAATGAAGACTTAAAAAAAAAATTAACCAAAAGGTTCACCTAATGCGGCGGAACTGGGTGAACCTTGAAATACTAATACTTGACAAGTCATCACTTCATGTCATCAATCAATTGGTTCACAACATTGTGCATCCATGACAAAGTAGTGGCTCTCACATGTCATCAATCAATAATGCATCAAGGTCTTCAAACCTATGGGCTTCTTCAATCGTTTGAGGGCTTCTTCATCATTTGTGGGCTTCTCAAACCATCTGCATGACCATGGGTTACATTAACATCATCAAGGTACCTCCATTTAGCTTGTGGGAAAAATATCAACAAGCAACCAAGTGTGTGGGCTTCATGACCCCATCAAGCCACAAATGACCACAGAATGGGTTATTTGATTCATTAGGTGTTCTAATTGCACCAATGCCCACATCCAATGTCCTTCTTGCCCTATGCAATGGGTTCAATGCCCATCACCTTGTCCATCAAATCAACCTTTGTTTCCATGTCCTTATGTCATGTGTTCATGGTTGTTCACTTTACTTTTGTCATTAATATTGTCATCAATGACAATCCTATTCATCAATCTCCCCCTTTCTCATTGATGGAAACCAACCAACTTCTTTTTCTCTCCCTTTGACATTAATGACAAAGGGTCAATGAGCCATTAATGGTTTCACAATGCCCAAAAAAAATTATTTTTGAGTAATTCATCATATTTGCTCATCACTTGCCATATTCATAAATGAACATACTCCCCCTATCTGATATGCTACTTCAAAAATTCATCAATGCTCCCCCTGTCAATTAGCTATCAATCAATATCTTTATGAGAAAATGTGAATTCAATTCTGGCTGCTTCAGAAATTCTTCTTCATACCCAAATTAAAAAAGGCCACAACTTCCAACTACGGCTGCAAACTTTAGTGTTGTAGGTGAACAAGGTAATCATCAATGCTTGTTGTGTGTGGAAATTCTGGTTCATCATGCATTGTATACATGTGCAGCTTTATCATATATTTATGGTTTTCATCAAGGTGTTCATCATCATGAAAAAGTTGTCCCCCGAGCTTATCTTGTTCAACCAACCATACTTCATACCTACTCAGAAGAAATCAAGATCAAGTGTCCAATCTGCTCATATATAGTTGACTCAGATTATGCAATTTGTGTATGCCTTCAATCTAATGCCTCCACTGAGATACTTCTTATACCACTTTGACTATTTTCTATTTATTTTGAATATATTTTCTTGGAAAATCTTTTGCTGCAAAAATTTCCAAACTCTCACTTGAATTTACATGTCTTCTTTTAATTTGCTTCTTCTTATTTCACAAGATAAACTGTCCTTATGTAATTATGAGTTTTCTTCATGTATACCCAGAATTACTGTTCATGCATACGGCCCAACCTTTTTTTTATTCTTTCTTCTTGCCATCGGATCAACTTCTTGACAACTTTGCTTTTTTTTTTCTTCATTAGCGTCAGTTACTAGGATTTCTTCATGCTACGAATTCTTCCTTGGATGCTTGATTTCAGATTTCTTGCTCTTTATCATAATATTCTTTGACATCATTATATAGTATATGCATTGTGTATAAGTATGCAGCATCATCATCATAGGAGAGTATGCATCAAATATGCATCATGATTCAACAAGTATGCATCCACTCAAACACTCAGGACTTCAAATTTGGGCTGTCAGACATAAAAGGAATTGGACTATCGCAGTGTTACTGTGTCATCATCTTCAGAAAATCTGGAATGTGAGAAAGTTTGTACTTTGTCTTATTGTGTTATCTTCAAAAATCTGACCGATATAACATTATGGACTGTCCTGACAGAGTGTCGCGGATCTACTGATGTTCATTCTAATCATATGGCAATCATCTATGGGTCTCCTCATACAAGACTTTGTAGTATTGTATCATCAGATGTTACTTCCACTTCTTGACTTTCTTTGCTTGAGATAGTAAGGCCCTGTAGTCTAGCACTTATATGTGAAGATCAAGGGAGCACACCTTAAATGTATTTTTGATGATTTGGATGCCTTTACTAATATAAAGGTCTTAGATTGATCTTCAAGTCTGGCTTTGGACATTTGCAAATATCACTTATTCCAAGATCACTATGACAAGGATAAGTACTGTGATAATGTACAAGAATCACTTCAACAACCTTTTGTGAATGAAATTCATAATGGTACACATTTGTTACTGTATGCCATATTTCTCCCCCTGGTATCATGCCAGCTATGACCATGATCCTTGGACCTATTACTAAACTTGGAGTAACCATCTTTTTCTCTTGAGTCCATCCTCCAATCTCCATGGACTCAAGGTACATTAAGGTCTTTAAAAGACCTCAATCTTGGCTTTCCATATGGCAGCCACATTCACCTTTTGTGCATTGATCCTCAACCTTATTTAGATCCAACAAAATATTTTTTCTTACCCATACCTTAGAGTGTCCTTGGCTTAGATTGTTTGTCTTCTGATCTTCAATTTTACCTTCTTTATACTTCTTCCATAAGTCACTAGTTCTTCTTGCTAATGTATATGATGCGCGCCTCCGAGGTTGACTCCTTTGACTTGGGAATTCTTGGGCTTTGTGACCAAAGCCACTACAAGAGTATCACCTCATTGTGTGACAGTTAGCAGCCACATGTCCAATATGATTGCAGTCCCAACACCTAACTTTCCCATTAGTACTTCCAACACTTCTTTTTCCATAGGATCTACAATCCAAAGCCTTATGACCATAATTAGAGCAAGAAAAACAATAACCATTGAACTTGTTTTCATACCTTAGACTTTGATTCCATCTTGGAGTTGTCTTGAATTTGCTTTGAGGTGTAGTGCTGACTTCTTCAACCATTTTTTACTTTCCAAACTCATTGTTGTCATGTGTAGGTGTGTGAGGAGCTGTGCTTTCTTCATTGGAAGAGGTGGATCCAACTTCAAGATTCTAGGGAGACCAAGTGTCATCTTCATATTTTTCTTCTTCTTTCTTGTATCCAAGCCTAGATTTGTCAAATGGATGCCTTTGACAATCCAAAATTTCATCTAACATAGCTGAGCTATGTTTGAACTTGCCATATGCATCAAGTTTTTCATTTTTCTTCTTGAGTCCAACAACCTCCATTTCAAGCTTTTGATTTTCCTTCTCCTTTTCATCCAAGTGATTCTTTAGTACTTCTTCTCTTCTTTTAGCTTCCTCCAACTGGATTTTTAGATCAATATTAGCCCATCTTGTTTCTTCAAGTTCTTTAGGATCTACACCAATCTCTTATTGCTCTTTTGCTAATCCAATCTTTAATTCTTTGATTTCATCATTGTGATCTTCCAACTTATCTTGCAAGTCTCTGTTCTTGACCTTCAAGCTCATGAACAAAGCTTTTGTCTCCGCTTGGTATTTTTCAAATGCTCCCATAATTTTCTTCTTAAGCCTTATATTGGATTTGACATCCTTATCCAATAGAATTTTTGCAAATGCCTCTTTGATTTTTAACAACTCATTTTCTTCATCTTTTACAAGTGCAACTACATCTTTATTAATTTTAATAGGAGAGTTCTTACCTTTACTAGAGCTTGATGCTTGAGCCTCCTTCTTTTTGTGTTATTCAAGTGTCTTGACTTCTTTTTATTTGTCAATGCCTTGGCCTTTCCTTTTGTTCTCACCTTCAAGTGCGCTCCAGAGTTCATTTGCTGAGGTGTACTTTTCAACATCTAGTCTTTTCTTCTCTGATTGAGATAAGGCCATCAAGATCATGCTTAGTCCCTTTTCATTGCTTTCAAGTGGTTTCTTAGCTGCTCCTCCTTCAATTGATTTCCATATGTCATACCCTTCTGCTAGTATATGATGCTTCATTCTGATGATCCAAGAATCATAATTTGATTCATTGAGTAATGGAACTCCATTTTTTGAATAAGCCTCCATGACTTTCCTATGTGTCTACTGATTTACTTCAAGCTTGTTAAGATTATGCTGAAGGCCTGCTCTGATACCAATTGTTGGTAGTATGGCTGTCATTACACCAAAACCCACAGGTGATTGGTAAACTCACCACCGCCAGATTTCAAGGATCCACGAGAGGCGATTATTCCCTTGTCACGATACACCGAGGAGCGTTGACTACTTGCAATTTCGTGCAACATGATTTTCTAGAAAAACTAAGTACAAAAGGACTTTCTAGTAAGGGCTTGGCCCCTAAGCAAACTTTTCTAAAAACAAGAAGGAGGGGCCCCAATATTTACAAAAAAATTGGGGGGATGTTGTAGCAACAACAGGCTGGTGAAGATGGATTTTGTTGGACCACAACTGCGCCGAATCCAAGTGTGATCTAAGTATTAAGAGATAGGGAAGAAGTCCAACAAATGGTTCCATTTCCGTGCTTGAACTGGTGATGTGATCCGAATATTGGAATCCCGAGAGAACAGAAATACAAAACTGGGTGGCTAAGACAGAGAAGGAGTTTGCAAGGAAAGAGAACAAACATCTACATTTTTCTGCCGTAGAATGGTTGCAGAGATACCTATTTTCTGATATTTATGAAATTTTCTTCACATTCTTCAGCAACGATCTATATGAGTGGCTATCAAGACTATCAGAATGGAAGAACTGTTATCAGGGTGGAGAACCTACGGACTGGACCCTAAAATTGATTCAGAGACTTAAAGCAGTGGATATCCCAATATCAAGAGCAGTAGACTTCTAGCTTGATAGCATTCTAGAAGGCTACGTGAAAAAATTTGCTATGGACACATTGAAGTCTTACAGTGCAGCAGAAGGAAATTTCTTTAAAGGATTCAGAGGTAAGTACCTGAAAAATCTCAGCCTATATATTAAGATGTTGTTAGCATAAAAAGGTGTTTTAAGAATGCAATAAAACTCCTATGACTTTGATTCTATGATGTTCAGTAACATAGATAGTGACACTGAAGAAGAAGTTTATACTTTGAGAATTGGTAAAAGATATAAACCTAGCACTAGAAAGAGGTCTCGAGGAGAAGAACCTAGCACTTTCCGAGAAACTGAGATATGAAGTGATAGAAACTCACATTAGGTTGAGTCAGATACCGAAATAATACCCAGACATATTATTTATCAGCCTATCACTCCGCAGGAATTCACAGTTGAGGGAATAAACCTTACTAGTTCGCAGAATATTAGTAGTAGTAATACTACTGGACCGAAGACCCAGAATCAGTTGAGTATTGGTATACCCTCGTCATCTCAAAACACTACGCATCCTAGAAGAAGGATGGCGAATGATTAATCTTCCAACATTTAAAGGAACGGATCTAGAAGACCCTAAGCAACATTGGTTTCTTTATGAAGCCGTGTGGAATGTTAAACAAGTACATGATGATGCTATTATACAAGCACAACTAGTTACCAAATTCAGGGACAGAGCCTTAACATGGGCTATGAAGTACTCTGTTGGAAAGAATAGGACACTAGCAGAGATTAGAAATGCGCTCGTCAAAGAGTTTAAAAAACCTAATTCAGAATCACAGTGTATCACAAAGCTAAAAGCGATTAAGCAAAAACCGAGTGAGACAGTATGGGAATTTGATCAAAAGTTTAAAGCACTATTAGATCAAGTGATATTTGACATAGCACCACAAAAACACCAGGAATGGTTCATAGGTGCGTTGCTGCCCCATATCAGATTATCGTTGATGCAACAAAAAGTAGCATCGCAGATAGAGGCCCTATAAATTGCGATGAAACTAGAAGCTTCGCCTATATGAGATACTAGCACAGGAATGGTTCAGACCCAGCTAGCAAATTTGACATTACAACTCCAAGATATGAATAAAGGAAAAGAAACCCGAGAAGATTTTTGGTGTACAAAGTGTAAGGGAGAAGGACATTCTAAAGAACATTATCTAGTATTTAGATATTACATCACTAGCGGAGCTCCAAACCCGTTAAATCAACAACAAGGACCATGGTGTGATATTTTTCGATGTAAGGGACATCATCCAAAGGACTGCTACTTAATTTAAAAATTCATACAAACACCTAAGAACCTGTACTGCACATTTTGTAAGTCAATTGGTCATGATGATTCCAACTGTAGAGCATACGATCTCATGATCGAAAGAAAGCATGATGTCTACCGAGTACAAGAAGAAACACCGCATAAAAATGAAAATACGTAGTATGATCAAGGCACATATAGAGGACGTGGTGGATTCAGAGCCATAGGAAGAAACACTAGCCAGGGAAGAGGCAGAGGTCAGATTGTATGTTATAACTGCGCTCAACCTAGACATCTATCCAGAGACTGCACGAACGCTTGTACTACCTGCAAGTACTGTAAGTCTTTTGATCATGTCTTTGAAGCATGCCTTGTTTTAAAAGAAAAAATGAAAGAAAGAAGACCATAAGCTCAGAATCAGAATGTAAAGATGATCACAGCTGAAAAATGGAATATAGATTGTAGGATTCATGTTGTGACGCAAAGTGGAGCCACGATAGGTGGAGATCAAACAACTCAAGCTTCAACTTCCGAGGATCACCAAGCTAGATAGAAGCCTATTGAAGGGGATTGGATAAGAAAAGTGACCGAAAAAACACCTTCTTTTTACCTAAACAAAGAAAAAGAAGTCTATATGGAAGCAAGATAAAGCTTCAAAGAATCAAAAACTTTAACTCCAAGAATCAAGTTGCGAAGTGAGGTAGTACCTGTGATGGATATGCCAGCTTCGTATGATCGATCATGTACTGCATCAGACATGATGAGTCCTATTGCGCAGCTTTTTTAGAGTTGCATGAAGTTGTTAAAGCATGAAAATTTTTTGGCAAAATTACAAATCCTACTGAGTCATTATGAGAAGTGTAATGTAGTGACTGAAGAACATAGAGTGGTTCACCATATTAAGAATAATAAAAGTACGGGAAGAGAAAAGAGACTAAGTGCGCAGATTGGGGATTTTGAAATGGATGAGATTATCCTTGACTTATGCTCAAAATTAAATGTCCTAAAAAAGTAGACATGGGAACAAATGGGGAATCCAAATTTAACATGGTTTCCAATACAGTTGAGGCTAGCCAATTAGCAAAAGGTTCTACCCTTTGGGAGGTTAGAAAATCTTATTGTTGACATTGATGGAGTGCGAAGTAGAGCACACTTCGAAGTGATTGAGATCATAGACAATAACCATCCCTATCCTGCACTATTGGGGATAGATTGGGAAAGTGATAACCTCGCGATTATCAACTTGAAAAAGAATCAAATTATATTCGAAGGATCAGCTTCGTGAGGGTCATCGCACCCTTGGATCCTTTGCAGGGATCTAAATACACTGAACCAATAAGAGAAGAATAAATAACTCAAGATCTGGATCACATCTATAAGATGGCAATAAATCAGGAAGACTACATCAATCGTACTGATGATGGAACATTGAGTTGGCGATGTGACAACTCTTGCATATCTAAATCAGATGCAGGATTAGAGAACCGGTAGACCAGAATGCATGAAGTATCTACAAGGAGATGCGCACAGCTCACGAGATCACTGCGTTGGATTGGAACAGAGGTAAATTCAATCCATACTTAAGATGTCTTGAGTAATGTTCATGCATTTTTTCAACAATATCTTATATCAATCTTAGATGAACACAAGTTAGAAGCATTGGACACAGCACTGCACGCTACACCTTCTAGATGGTGGGCTATGCATAATCAGAATCTGACCACATGGGAAGAATGTAAGAACATGATGGAGATCATATTTCTAGAAATGACTGAGCTTGTACAAATGAAATATAATGGTTAGACTGATCCTAGAGATCAGATAGACCTTTTCCTGAAAGCATGGATACATAGACCGAAAACAGAGTGGGTTCATCTGTTTGTACACACATTAGAGCATATTCCAAAGAATTGGTACACAGAAACAGAACTCCACAAATGGAAGGTAGAATGGTCTGTCATGATTAATAAATTCCAAGCGAATTTCAGTTTTGAGGATGACTATCCAAGAATAAATGAGGCATTGCAAATCATCAAAAATAATGTATTCAATGACACACTAGAACCTATGTATCAACAACTAGAATGGGAAAGACAGTTGGAACATGCCATGGAATGTTATAACTTCACTTTAGATGAAGATGAAGAGGAAAGCGAGGATGATGACCCGCGCAATGTTAACATACCTGAGTCAAAAGGAGAGTGTGAAGTTGAAGGACCTCCATTGGAAATTTTGGATCTGAGTAATCCTGTAAAAACTCGAAAAGTGAACATTGGAACTAGTGAAGAACTGAATTTCACTTCGATAGGTGATTCTTGGGATGAGGTAACAGTAGCGCAAATAGCATACTTACTGCCCGAATATGAATACTTATTTCCTATGAATTTTTCTGAAATGAAAGGCATTTTGGGTGAGTTGGGAGTTATGAAAATACCTCTCAAGCTAGATGCAAATCCTATAAAGCAAAGGCCCTACAGGTTCAATCCAAGATACAAATAAAGAGTAAAATCATAGCTTGATAAGATGCTCGATGCAAGAATTATCGAGCCAGTTGAAGAATCAAAATGGATAAGTCCTATGGTTATCCAGGATAAGAAAGCTAAAAGCGATATTAGGATCTGTATAGATCTCATAAATCTAAATGATGCATCGTTACATGACCCATTTCCTACTCCATTTACAGATGAAGTACTAGACAATGTTGGAGGGAACGAAGCATATTCTTTCACTGATGGATCTTCTGGATATCATCATATCAAAATTGATACAGAAGATAGGCACAAGAACACATTTGCCACTGAATGGGGCTCATTTCAGTACACAGTTATTCCCTTTGGTCTAAATAATGCACCTGCTATCTTTACAAGAGTAATTGTTGCTTCATTCAAGGATTTTATCCATAAATATTTAGAAGTGTATTTTGATGATTGGACAGTATTTGGGTTACTAAAGAATCACTATATGAACTTAAGAATGATGTTAGCAAAGTGTCAAAAACATCAAATCTCCCTGAACTTGAAAAAGAGTGTTTTTTGTGTGCCTTATGGCACACTATTAGGCCACATTGTATGTAAACAGGGACTAATGGTTGATCCAGCTAAAATCACAGTTATTATGAACTTACCGGCACCTAATTCAATAAAATAGCTACGCACTACATTAGGACACACAGGGTATTACAGAAAGTTCATCAAAGGATACGTGCAGATCACTGCGCCTATGGAAAAATTATTGAAGAAAGAAGAAAAGTTCACATGGACTGAGGATTGTCAAAAAGGATTGGATACATTGAAAGAAAGGATGGTTACTACGCCGATTCTAGTTTTTCCAGATTGGATTAAACTATTCCATGTACATGTAGATGCTTCATCCATAGCACTTGGCATTGTGCTAGCTCAACCACGTGAGGGGGGCATCGACCATCCTATTGCATTCTCAAGCAGAAAGTTGTCTTCAGTAGATTAGAGCTATACCACGACAGAAAGAGAAGGCTTAGCTATGGTGTACGCACTCCAGAAGTTCAGGCACTATCTACTAGGTGCACACTTTTGTATGTATAATGACCACTCAGCTTTGAAATACTTGGTCAATAAACCATTGTTAGGGGGGAGAATCTGTAGATGGTTGCTACTCTTTCAGGAGTATGATTTTGAAATCATTATCAAGACAGGAATGGTGAACTCGGGACCTGACCATCTTTCCAGAATTGAGTCATGCAAAGAGCCTACCAACCTAGAAGATAGTCTACCAGATGCGTAGTTGTTTTCTATCCAAATAGCAGATGACTATTATAAGGATATTGTAGAATTCTTGACTACAGGGTTGGAACCTACAGAGTTTACTACGCAGCAGAAGAAGCAATTAGTGGTAAGAGCTGTTGACTTTACCATAATTGTTGGACAATTATACAAGCTAGGACCGGATGAAGTGTTGCGTAGATGTGTACTAGAGCATGAGAAACCAATGATACTTCCTGAAGAACATTCAGGGGTATCTATAGGCCACTACGTAAGAAGACCCACTGCGCATAAAATTTTAAGACCAGGACTATGGTGGCCTACATTACATATGGACTCAAAGGAACATTGCCGCAGTTGTGATGTTTACCAAAGCACGGGAAATCCATCTCATAGATATGAGATGCCCTTGATGCCACAAATTACTTTGTAATCATTTTATAAGTGGGATATTGATTTTGTAGGACCTATCAACCCACCAGAAAAGCGAACCGGTTCGAGATACATCATTACAGCTACAAACTATCTAACTAGATGGACAGAGGAAAAATCAATGAAGGACTTTAGCGCGGTTACTGCCGCGCGGTTCATTTTCGAAAACATCCTCAAAACATTTGGATGTCCAAAGATTCTAATGGGAGATCAGGGAACGCACTTCTTGAATAGAACTATTGAATCCCTAACTAAGGAATTTCATATTTACCATCAGAAAAGCACACCATATCATCCACAAGCTAATGGAACTGTTGAAGCTTTTAATAAAGTATTGGAAAATGTGCTGACTAAGGTATGCAACATAAAGATGTATGATTGGGATATGTGAATACCAACTGTGTTATGAGCATACAGGACAACTTGCAAGAAGTTGACAGGTCATACACCCTTCAGGTTATCATATGGACAGGAAGTTGTGATGCCAATGGAATACATAGTACCAAGTTTGAGAATTGCATCATACACAGACATGGCAGATGATGAGACAATTGAAGAAAGGATTCTACACTTAGTTGGACTGGAGGAAGATCACTTCATTGCAAGTTTTCACCAACAAGTGAAGAAAGATAGAGAAAAATCATGGCATGATTGGCATATCAAGTACAAATTCTTTCAGGTAGGAGACCTTGTCATCCTATATGATAGTAAGTTTCTGAAATTTACAAGAAAAATTAAAATGCATTGGTTAGGACTATATGTTGTCAAGCATGTTACTAATGGTGGCGCAGCCACAGGAGCTTCACTAGGGTGCCAATTTAATATAACATTCGTTCGTATTGGGGGTATTAAATAAACATGAAAACCCAACTTCCAATGTCTTTGGATCGTCAAACTCTATCCGGTCTTTGAAACCAAACGGTAAACAATTCAGGAAACGTTGAATTCTAACTTTTTCATCTTGAATATAAGGAACATACTTCCAATGTCTTTGGATCGTCAAACTCTATCTAGTCTTTGAAACCAAACGGTAAACAATTCAGGAAACGCTGAATTCTGACTTTTTCATCTTGAATATAAGGAACATACTTGAGTAATTCTAGAAATTTGCTGATTAATTCTTCCATAGTCTGTTGTCCCAGCTTTATGTCATATAAATCTTTTACTTTTCTATCATAGTACTTTTCAGACAAATATTTCTGTTTGAAGAATGTCGCAAAATCTTTCCACGTTACCTTTTTCTTGTTGATAGCTTTTGTCAGCTTAAGGTCATCCCACTGTGTTGAAGCTTTCCCTTGTAGATTGAAAACAATAATCCTTTCCTTTTTTAGATTGGAATAGTCAAACATACGCATATATTTCTCCATGTCCCTAATGTTAAGATTTAATATGCTAAGATAGAAAATAGCAGCATTACATTCCATTTCACAATAATAGCATATACAGGATCACTGAAGAAATAACAAGCACAGCATAAACACAAGAGACAGAGATTTATCCTGGGAAACCCTCATGGGGTAGAAAACCCAGCAAAGCTTCCTCAATATAGATGACCAGCAATATACAAAGATGAAACCCTGAGACATGATCTCCTTCTCCACAATAGCAGACCTCTCCTCCATAAGTGCGCTATCCTCAAGTGAGTGAGTGTGTCAAATGAGGAACACACCTCCTCTATTTATACACTACTCTGACATATCTTTTACACAAGTACATGTAGGCTCGTATTTAACCAATGGGTTAAATACCCCACTACAACTGACTGGGCCGACCCCTCTAGGGTGGTCTAATAACCCTTTGACCCACATGACACATACAGGGCCGACCCCCACTAGGGAAGTCTAATAACCCGAGTTACCACATTCCGACGGAGGAATAAACATCTCCGGATATACAATAAGATCTTCACGGAGGAATGAAACATCTCCGAAATATTAAAGTACAAATATAATATTCTTTGAAGTTACAATATCTCAACACTCCCCTTTAACGAGAAGGATATTATAACAGCATCTGCACGAGCAAGGAGTCATCAACATCATACATGATACATCTATAAATCATTGGAAGCTTTCTCAACATCATCAGTAACTCAAGCAGTTACTGGAACATCTTCAATACTGGAACATCAACATCTTTAGTACTGAGTCTTTTTCTTCTGCAGCACTCGAACAACTACAGCAACATCAACATCTGGATCCTCACGATCATCAGCATCATCATCTCATGATCATCAGCATCGTCATCACATGATCATCATTATCGTCATCAGCATCACGATCATCAGCATCGTCATCACACGATCATCAGCATCGTCATCACACGATCATCAGCATCGTCATCACAGGATCATCAACATCGTCATCACACGATCATCAGCATCGTCATCACACGATCATCAGCATCGTCATCACACGATCATCAGCATCATCATCACATGATCATCAACATCGTCATCACACGATCATCAGCATCGTCATCACACGATCATCAGCATCATCATCACATAATCATCAGCATCGTCATCACACGATCAGCAACATCGTCATCTAGATCATCACGATCAACAACATCATCAATACAAGTATAAATATCATTAATACAAGTATCCTCATAAATACAAGTATACATATAATCAATACAAGTATCCTCATCAATACAAGTATACACAATAGCAGCATACCCTGAAACACACAAGATCCAATTACGGGATGATCAATCCCTCTCACTTTAGGACATAGGTCCAAGGATGATACAATCTTGATCCGCTTACAGGATGATCAGTCCCTCTCGGTTTAAGACAACTCTCATGTCTATGGATGATGCAATCCATATCAACTTACATGATGATCAATCCTTATCACTTTAAGACACCTCACCATGTCTAGGGACGAGGCAATCCCAATCTATTTACAGGATGATTAGTCCTTATCACTTTAAGACATCTCACCATGTCTAGGGACGAGGCAATCCCAATCTATTTACAGGATGATTAGTCCTTATCACTTTAAGACATCTCACCATGTCTAGGGACGAGGCAATCCCAATCTATTTATAGCATGATTAGTCCTTATCACTTTAAGACATCTCACCATGTCTAGGGACGAGGCAATCCCAATCTATTTACAGGATGATTAGTCCACTCAATATCATTTAGGACTATCCTTCCTTTCGAAATTACTGGATTTACTGTCCAAGGATGATTTAATCCACTCAATTCATTTAGGACTATCCTTCCTTTCGAAATTACTGGATTTACTGTCCAAGGATGATTTAATCCACTCAATTCATTTAGGACTATCCTTCCTTTCGGAATTACTGGATTTACTGTCCAAGGATGATTTAATCCACTCAATTCATTTAGGACTATCCTTCCTTTCGGAATTACTGGATTTACTGTCCAAGGATGATTTAATCCACAACCGTACATTTAGGACCACGTCCAAGGATGACTCAATCCTCAACCGTACATTTAGGACCATGTCCAAGGATGACTCAATCCTCAACCGTACATTTAGGACCACGTCCAAGGATGACTTAATCCTCAACCGTACATTTAGGACCATGTCCAAGGATGACTTAATCATCCACCGTACATTTAGGACCACGTCCAAGGATGACTTAATCCTCAACCGTACATTTAGGACCACGTCCAAGGATGACTTAATCCTCAACCGTACATTTAGGACCACGTCCAAGGATGACTTAATCCTCCACCGTACATTTAGGACTATGTCCAAGGATGACTTAATCCTCCACCGTACATTTAGGACTACGTCCAAGGATTACTTAATCCTCCACCGTACATTTAGGACCACGTCCAAGGATGACTTAATCCTCAACAGTCCACCAAGGACTTCATTCTCGAAGACATACGTCTACGGCTCTTCTTTCGGACTGAAGTCCAGGGATGATCCAATCCCCTCACATGTTCACCAAGAACTTCATTCACGAAGACATACATCTACGGCTCTTCTTTCGGACTGAAGTCCGGGGATGATCCAATCCCCTCACATGTTCACCAAGAACTTCATTCACGAAGACATACATCTACGGAACTTCTTTCGGACTGAAGTCCAGGGATGATCCAATCCCCTCACATGTTCACCAACAACTTCATTCACGAAGACATACGTCTACGACTCTTCTTTCGGACTGAAGTCCAGGGATGATCCAATCCCCTCACATGTTCACCAAGAACTTCATTCTCGAAGACATACATCTACGGCTCTTCTTTCAGACTGAAGTCCAGGGATGATCCAATCCCCTCACATGTTCACCAAGAACTTCATTCTCGAAGACATACGTCTACGGCTCTTCTTTCGGACTGAAGTCCAGGGATGATCCAATCCCCTCACATGTTCACCAAGAACTTCATTCTCGAAGACATACGTCTACGGGTCTTCTTTCGGACTGAAGTCCAGGGATGATCCAATCCCCTCACATGTTCACCAAGAACTTCATTCTCGAAGACATACGTCTACGGCTCTTCTTTCGGACTGAAGTCCAGGGATGATCCAATCCCCTCACATGTTCACCAAGAACTTCATTCTCGAAGACATACGTCTACTGTTTTTCTTTCGGATTGAAGTCTAGGGATGATCCAATCCTCTCATGTCCACCAAGGACTTCATTTTCGAAGACATACATCTACGGCTCTCTTTAGAACAAGTGTTCAAGGATGATGCAATCCTCACATGTATTCTCATCAATTACTATCGATCCTGGGAACCCATACAGAACCTGATTCACACTTCTTCTTTAATTACACCATTAAGAGAATGGTCTTATCTAGCCACTTGGAGAAAACATCTCATCATGATTCTCTTCTTCTTTCTAAGAGAATCTTCTAGCCACAAGCCTTCTATAGTGTGTTTGATTTGAAAATCTTTTTTTGTTTTGTTTAACATCCATCGCTTGTTCAGTGTTCATCATTCATCATGATCTTTCCTACAAATCAAAATTAAGTACATGATTAGTAATACTTCATAATCATCAAATCATATTGACATGATAACCTATTATGCATACAGATATCATTTACATAGTTATGCAACTATTTTGACCAATACTTTGGCACAACACTTTCCCATATCTTGTATGCATACAGTGGCTATCTAGATGCCTTCCATCTCTACCAGAACATACTATCGAGAGTGTGCACAGCTCTCAGCATGTCAACAAAGAGGTTTCATTCTAGACAAGCAACAATGGAATGTTTGTCCAACTTACCAATCATATGCATATTAGTAGTATATTGTTCAATGCTCTATGAATGTTTACACTCAGCATGATATATTCGAGGAATACAAATATGCATACAAGCAATATCATTTACTATTTCAAATAACAACTCGAATGCTTATCTTTTATGTTTGTGTGGTTGCCTCCCGCTTGATCTTCTATATGTCTTTTGAACTTGTATTCATTCTGTACCACTGTGCATGCTCAAGTTTGCACTAGTGTCATCCTCATGATCTCATACACAAACATACATTCATTAGTATATTATAAACATTATCAAAACATCTAAATAGTCTTGAATATGTATAGTCACGATCATAAATAATAAACATTAGTATTCAAGATTTCAGGGAAGACTTCTTGTACTCATGCATATCATCAATCAAGATAAAAGACATAATATGCATAATCCCTTGATTACTAACTTTATGAATAAGAATATCTAATCATGCCAAGTATACTTATATAAGGGATCCCAATACAAGGTAAGATTCTAACATGACATAGGAGAACATATCTGGATTAGTATACCTGCTTAGTTATGTACAACATACCTAAACAATCTCTTCAATGATTTAGAGATCCTGAGCTAGAACCTGCATGTCTCATAGGTTAAGCATAATATAACAAAGTCATACATACCTCGTAAGTAGAACAAAGATTATGGATGAGTCTTTGTCTTCATAATGTCATGGTCATGGAACTTGATTTGTCTTTTGTGATGTACCTGTATCTTCTTAGCAGACAACATCAACCTCACACAACACCATAATGCATTAGTACAATCATATAGCCCTAATCAATGAATGTATTCGATCATTCACATGCATTCATACTGTAACTAGGGTGATAAGACAATTCTGACATTAATCAAGATTGTACTAATAAATAACATGAAGACAAAACACATTATGAACTTAATCAAGACATACCTGAACCTCCTTATGTCATACCTGTCGAGACTTCTTCTTAGCCTCAACTCCCCCTGAAACTTGATCTGGAGCTTGATTAGAGTTTGCTGGAGAAACCCTAAAAATTCAATCTTTGACTTTCACACTTCCGAATGAATGGAAGGATGTGTCTTGCTGGGATGATCAAACTAGCATACTTCAATTTTAAAATCTCCAAAATTTGACCCCTCAAAATTGCCTTTGAAACTTCTGGATCTTCTGGACAAGATCCCGAACTAGGGTTTGATGAAGCCCACCCTTCTGCTCATTGAAAAGGTTTGATCCAAGGCTCTAAACTCTTATTTTTCTGAGGAGCTTCTAGCCGTGGTTACAGACTTCAAAAATTCCAACTTTTGTTGAAGCCCTAATTTTCCATCTTTCCGATCAAAATCCCGAGCTAGGGTTTAATCAAGCCCAGTCTTCTACCCAACCAAAAAATTCGATCTTGGTCTCTAAATTTCAATTTTTCTGAGTAGCATTCATCCATGGATTCCGATTCCAAGAATTCTAACTTTCTCCGAAACCCTAAATTCCGGAAGCCATGAATAAAGGTGCTCCAAAAATAATTCTGTTTTGACAGAAATATGTAACTGATTGTTTCTGCTACAACTCCGAAATTTTTGCTCCACAGGGTCTGAAAAATTTTTCTGCAATATCTTGACCTGTCATATTTCCATCCTGACAGGTCTGACCTCAATTGGATTTTCTGAGAGAGAGTTATGCCAAATGTCGCAATGTGACCTTTTTTGGGATAATACAGAAGAGCGAACTTGTACGGCGTGCCACGTGTCACTGTTTGAACTTCAGCCTCTAAAAACGTTTTTTGAGATATCTAGCCCTATTATCTTTCCATCCTGATAGGTCTGACCTCAATTGGACTCTCTGAGAGAGAGTTATGCTACGTGTCGTAACATGACCTGTTTATGGGATAAAATAGGAGAGTGAACTTGTACGGCGTGCCACGTGTCACTGGTTCAGATTCGGCCTTTGAAAAAGTTTCCTAAGATAGTAAAGTCTGTGTACTACCTGTCACTTTTTACGAAATTTCATTTGGAGCTTCCTAGCCCAAGTTATGACCTTTTTTCCTAGGTCACCTGATTTTGACTGAGATCTGGAAGAGGCAGAAACCCTAACTTGTACTGATCATAACTTACAAAGTACAACGAATATGAGGGTGCCCTTTGGAAACAAGGTACCTGGGGATGTTATCTTCGACATATAAACTTTTTAGACCCTGAAACTTTGCATAAATGGATTTATAGCGAAAGTTCCACGATGACTGGTTTTTGCTATGTAAAACCCTAATCTTCAAATTGTCGTAAGTAAAGCAAGTGTCGTAAGTGCCATACCTTGCCTTCCTTCAGTTTAGCTCTGATACCATGTTAAGATTTAATATGATAAGATAGAAAATAGCAGCATTACATTCCATTTCACAATAATAGCATATACAGGATCACTGAAGAAATAACAAGCACAGCATAAACACAAGAGACAGAGATTTATCCTGGGAAACCCTCATGGGGTAGAAAACCCAGCAAAGCTTCCTCAATATAGATGACCAGCAATATACAAAGATGAAACCCTGAGACATGATCTCCTTCTCCACAATAGCAGACCTCTCCTCCACAAGTGCGCTATCCTCAAGTGAGTGAGTGTGTCAAATGAGGAACACACCTCCTCTATTTATACACTACTCTGACATATCTTTTACACAAGTACACGTAGGCTCATATTTAACCAATGGGTTAAATACCCCACTACAACTGACTGGGCCGACCCCTCTAGGGTGGTCTAATAACCCTTTGACCCACATGACACATACAAGGCCAACCCCCACTAGGGAAGTCTAATAACCCGAGTTACCACATTCCGACGGAGGAATAAACATCTCCGGATATACAATAAGATCTTCACGGAGGAATGAAACATCTCCGAAATAATAAAGTACAAATATAATATTCTTTGAAGTTACAATATCTCAACACCTAAGCCACAGCTCAGCTTCTTCTCGGGTTTTAATCTCTCCATTAAATGTAGGAGGCTTAATCTTTCTCAATTCTAAGTGCAGCTGATTTATTTTTCGAGTTTTCTTTTTCTTTTTAGGAACATACTCATCTGAATCTTCACCACGTAACTCTTCGTCGTTGACATCCATATTATAACTCACCGAATTTCTTGGAGGTGTAGTCTTAAACTTGGAGTTTCTTTTCGTCACTGATTTTTCTGCATGTTGTTCTTCTTGTGTTGGGATGTGACTGTTTTTTTTTCAGTCATCTTTTGTAGCAGAATTTCATTTATTTCTCGTTGTTCTTCAAAAAATTTAATGTTGTCCTCCTTAATGTTGAGCAGCTTAGCCTTAATACTTTTCACTGGATGTTGTCACTCCTTGTGGAGAATTCGGATTCCTCTCCTTCCTACTAGCCATTTCTCCTCACTGACTAGATGTTTCCATAGCCAACCTTCCTTCTTGTTTCGCAAAATTCATTTTTCAGTTTCTTACTATTTTCAGCCACACTTCTGTCTATGTGTGGTCAATGGCTATTTGTTAGACAAAAGAAACAGTAATGCAATCTGCTTACTAACTAAGATATAGTATGTTACAGAAATAAAATTCTTATAAAACAACATTTTAATGTAACGAGCCTAAAGGTCCTAGTATAGTGACTGTATCTCTGATACTAATTTGTCACGTCTCTTCTACGGGATTTTCTTTTTTTTTATCAATGATTCTAACCACTAAAACATTTACGGAAACATAAACACTTGATGTCACTACAACCTACTTAGGTATTATTATGGTTGTGAGTGCACTATACTTCACTTGCTACTTTTATCACATTTCATACAAGTGTCGACACTTTAAAACTCTTATAACTATGACGGTGTACCTATACATGAATAAGTTATTATATAGGGACAATTCATATGCAAACAATTACATATCAACTATAAGCTAAACACTCGCGACAATATAAATTCATATGTGGCACTAATATTTCAATGAATAACTATATTAGAACTATTAATATGTTATTACTATGAAATATTAACTTTTTAAAGTTTTCAAATGAATACACAATTTTAATTTAACATAGTTATATGTTATAACTATGTTACTAACATATAACCTATGTATTGACAATGTAATAACTATCTACTATGTTATGCTCTAGGATTACCTTTGTAAAGACCTAGGCTCACATAGTGTAAGCCATGCGTTCAAACTAACTCCATATGATAATCGAACACAAAGCAACATTAATAAAATGGAATGCAAAATGTAATACATATATATTAATGTAACATATATATGTGTGTGTGTGTGTGTGTGTGTTGGTTGTGCGCTCAAAAGGTTGACATAGAGTCGAACCTAGATCTTATGTGAAACCATAAAACATTACCATGACTATATCGACCAACTCAAACCTTTGGCAACGTAGTGATAATCATATGGCATAACATATATATGTAGGTGCTTGTTGTGATGCACAACTATTAATATGCTATAACATCCCAATAATTTCATAAAAATTTAAATTTTTTAAAACAACATTAAATGTTTAAAACTATAAATGCGGAAATAATAAATGTTTAAATAAAGAAGCATTAATACTGAAGTTATAAATGCTGAAATAAATTATTCATTGATTCTCTTAACTAATAACATCTTTAATGACAGTAACACATCATACTTCCTTTAAATTGATTTCGACACTAGTTTTGCTTGTAATAACTGTAACTCGAAATATTTTGCAATAGAGTTTTATTGACAAGGTACTGACAATTGTTTTATGATGATGATGATGAAAGGGGTCCTATGAGGTACCCTGAGGCTTACTTAGCTATGTCAGCTAAATCTTGTGAACCTATTCTTCTTGCGCAGATTCGCAGGTAAGAGTAATGCAACAATTCAAGTGTAAAGAGTATTTATGTTTTACAATTAGCCGTCAATATTTGGTAAAATTTCTAAGTACTTCCTTGATTCAGGTATGGATCTTTGTCTAAACTAGATGTATTGTTTTGATCATAAATACATTTTGCAGGAGTTACGATAATCAATATATAAACTACTCTCATTAGTATATTTGTCAAGATGAATCGCCTATGCTTATGAATTTCCAGAATATGTACTCGGTTATGTTTTCTAAATGTTATTATGACACTTTTGTTATCTTTTTATTTCATAAGAAATATTATTACTATGTAAATATTTCATCTATGTATAGAGCTTTATACTATCGAAACCATGAATCAAATAGTGTGTTTGGAAAACATGAATGATTTGAAAACAATTTTAATTACAATTATATTATTTATGAGTCTCTAATTGCATGAACAAACATACTTCTGAAATAGTATTCACTAAGTCCTACCTTTTCATTTTTGATAATTCCACTATAGATCTTGTAAAAACTATAGAGGTTGAACCTTTTAAATCCAATATTTATATAATGAAGTGTGCTATTCTATGTGAACAAATTTAATACGATGCATATAATGGAACTCTAACTATGGGATACGACATGTATCAACTTATCAAATATATATATAGAATATATATATGAAAACAACCTTTGCATTATCAAACTTTTGAAAAAGGTTTGTAATGAAGTCGTAACCCTAAGTCTGAACGCTTGGCAGATTAAATGATGGGGTCTTAAAGTTTGGAGTACAATTATGCGTGCATCGTTCAAAGGTTGGCTTGACATTTAAGTCACCTGGCTAAAGCATTGAATGTAGTAATATGTGGATGCTCTCGTGGATGAAAGGCATGTGAAAGTTTTCACAATTTAAAACATAAACTGTCGAGTTGTAACAGGCTTTGACCCTCAGTCTACCGAGTTGGAAACGTTGTGGTTGGAATAATAATTAGGGTGTTTAAAGCCGAGATTTCCCAAACTCCAACGAGCTTGGTTGGCAGCAACCTCCACCATTGATCTGTGGATTCTTGAGATTGCAATGAAACCCTAAATGCATTCTCCTTTAGCGTCGAGAAAAAAGATCTTTTGTCTTCATTTCGTTATGGTACAGCTTTCGTGCAAGGACGACAGGCCGAGAGGTTCTAGGGTTTGGTGGTTAGGAGATTCCCAAGCTAGATCCCGTAACCTGTGAGTGTTTTTCATGTTAAGAAGTCGAACCCTAGATGGAATTTGCAGTAACTAAAAGTTTGAAGGATTAAATCCTTATATGGTTTTTCTTTTGTAGTTTGAGGGAGTGTTTGTCCAAGGTTTTTGTTGAAGTATTGAACCGGATTTCGATTTTCATGCAGTGGTAAAATATTGACCTTAGAACTGGAAACCTCTCTTCCATATGTTGGATGGATAGCTTCGTCGATTATGTTTGCAGAAGTGTCTCACGAAAAACGCAGGTAAAGTCCTTTCTATACATACCACTGTTATTTCAAAGCATGTAATAACCATTTCTAAATTCTTATTTAACCATTTACAGGTTTGCTCTCGTTGAAGGAATCATTTACATGAGGCTTGATGGGAGAGATCTACATGTCCACCGGTAAGCCTCAACGGTTCCTTACCTCATTGGTTCTCTTGGTTCAGTTGTGCTCGACGCTAGATGTTTGGCAAGGTGTTGATGTTTGGTTTCTGGCATGGTTTTTGTCCAGTGTTTGTAACTTTTGGGAAGCCAATGTTAAGTGCCCAGATGCTAAGATTCTTGGCTAGTCTAGTTATTGCAATGTTTACTGTAAATTTTCGTTTAAAAGTACCGTGTTGGAGATGTAACTGATAAGGGATAAACCCTCATTATTTTGAATGGAAAATATAGTTTTTAAAACTGCAAATATTTACTGTGTAATGTTTGGAATTCAATTCGTCGTTATTGTAAAAATAAATAAATGTTTTTGTGAATGATTACAGTCATAGGTTGAGTTAACTCTGGGAAAAGAACTGATGTTCTGATCTATTTAGGTTTTGAATGGAAATGAAATACTGTGTTGAGTTAATGGTAGAAATTAGAAACTGTACGTTTTTTTTTAAATCACTAAAGTTTTCTATCTTACGTTTCGAAAAACTCTACTCTGTAGGTTTTGATGGTAGAAAGAGCACTGTCATTTTAATGAAAGGCCAAGTGTTGAATGTTAGTTGGGTTTCTTGAAATGAAACCTTGAATTTACAATGTTAGAGTTAGAGTTAGAATGGTGATGATTCTCGTTTTCTGGTGTTTGAGGCATCACAAAAGAAAAATGGTTTAAGATAGTTATGAAACTCTTACTCAGCAGACGCCTTGTAAAATAGTTAACATAAGTATAGTAGTTTGGACAACCGAAAAGTGTTTTGGTTTTGGAAACTTAATACAAGCGATTGATGTTTATGTTTTAAATGTGTAGTTTTTAAACTGACTATAGAATAGTCTTAGGGTTTTTAAAGAATGATATACATGTTTTCAAACTTCATAAAGATGAAAGTTTAGTAGTAACAGAACTGTAAGATTTTGGGAAATAAAATCTAGAATATATTTATTCTGCAAATATTGAAATATAGCAGACTATTTAAAGTACTGGAAATAATGCTAAGTTTAACCCATAGAAAAATTTTGACGAAAGGAATGGAATGAGAAATGAAATGCATATATTGATTTTTGTATAGTAATATTTTGCAGCTGCTAAATTTCTAAAAACAATAATGTAGGAAATAAGAGGAAACATAGCATCTTTAGGTTGAAAAAGAAACAACAATAGATTGCAAATCAGAAAGAACATTTAGTGAAGATTTGCAGACCTAGACTGGTGCAGAGATGAATTATTTTACTTTTATTACTATGTAAGGGAATCTATTATAAGTCTGATTTCTGTTAAATTTTCAGAATTTACTTCAATATGATCTAGGATCTTAACTGAGAGAACAACATGTACAGCAAATCTATAGCATATCAATCATGGACACAATAATGCAAGCACACAAGATACCCAGAGTTTACTTGGGGAAAACCATAAAGGTGAAAAAACCTAATAACTTTCTCAGAGATAGATAGAGCAAAGATACAGCCAGAATACAAGAGATAGTCTTCTCCTAGTAGCAGAGCCTCCTCCTCCACAAGTGCACCACTCTCCCAAGTGTGAGTGAGAGAATAGAATGTGTAAAATGAGAGAGACACACTCTCTATTTATACACTAACTTGACTTGACCTTTACTCAACTAGGTCGGCCTCAACTTAACCACTTAACATAATGCTGACTGGGATGACCCCCACTAGAGTGGTCTAATAACCCTTTGACCCACATGGCCAACCCCCAATAGGGTGGTCTAATAACTCTTTGACCCACATGACTTATACAAGGCCGACCCCAACAAGGTGGTTTAATAAACCATCAAGTATAAGTTACGACACTTACAATATAAATGATGACACTTCTGTATAGAGGAATAATAACATCTCTATAGGAATACAACCACTTCCATATAGAGGAATAATAACATCTCTATAAGAATACAATATACATATATGTGAAATACATTCTGAAGTTACATATACATCAACACTCCCTCTTAACTAGGAAGGTATTTCTCCACACAGGTCTTCTAGCACAAGTCTTCTTCTATGGATCATCGTCACTGGATAATCATCATCGAGTCATTGTCACTACTGCTTCTATCTCAATCAATCTCTAAATATACTCTCCATAGGAAGTTCTACAGAGCCAGTCCTTTTTCATACTAGATGTAGGCCCACCACCTGCAAGTCTTCGTCATCACTGGCCATACTGTGGAATCCTCAGGACTTATTACATGCATCACAAAACCTGGTTGCAGCATCCCAGGCTATTACAAGCACACAGCTCTACCTGACAGATCTCCCAGGAGCACATTACATGTGACCCATCACAAAACCTGGTTGAATCATCCCAGGCTGTTACGAGCACACAGCTCTACCTGTCGGATCACCCAGGATCACATTACATGTGATCTCACCACAAAACCTAGCTGAAGCATCCCAGGCTGTTACGAGCACACAGCTCTACTTGTCGGATCTCCCAAGAGCACATTACATGTGGTCCACCACAAAACCTGGCTGAAGCATCTGAGGCCTTTTTCATCCTGTCCAGATCTCCCAGAAGCAAATTACATGTGGGCATGGAAAAACCTGGTTGAAGCATCTGCGGCCTTTTTCATCCTGTCCAGATCTCCCAAGAGCAAATTACATGCCATAGGACAAAACCTCGCAAGAGCATCTCAGGATGTTACGGGTACACAACTCTGACCTGAAGATCTCCAAGGGCACAGATTACATGTCCTCCTAGAGAAATGTCTCGAAAGAGCATCCCAGGTTGTTATGGGTACACAACTCTGACCTATAGGATATCCCAGACATGCTCATCTGCACAACTTGATCCATGACCATAGAGTATCAACCTGATACTCACCATACATCATCTTGATGTACACATGATCATCCTGATCATCATCACTACAACATCCTGTTGCATGTCATCTGGAGAAGCTCGTCATCCATGATCATCCTGATCATACAATGCATCCACCTAATGCATACCAAGTATCTACTTGATACATATCATCATACATGATCTACCTGATCATACAATGTATCCACCTGATACATACACAGATACATGATCCACACAATGTATCCACCTGATACATATCAACATACATGATCTCAGTATCCACCTGATACATATACAAATACATGGTCCAAGCATCCAACATGATGTAGATACAAAATACATACAAATGATCCAACCGATCATATCCATCATCCAACATGATGCATACATACATATACAGAGTAGTAACTAGAGCATCATCCTAATGCTCATCATCCATGATCCTCTTGATCATCATAGCATCATCCTCTTCAGATCATCTCATCGTCCATGAAGCATAGCCTAGATGCACATCATCTAGCACTTACACCACCGACATGGGAGAACACATCTACCACCATTTGGGGAAGTCTCCAACCCTTACTTTTTCACCATGGGAGAACACATCTACCACCATGTGAAAAATGGCTCAGCAAATACATCACGACCAAGGGAGAACACATCAACCGTGTCAGAAAAGCTCATGTGCATCTGCATCTTCTGGACTCATCACTTCCTTTTGGAAGGAACCTCAATCTGAAGTGCACCAAGCCTCTCTCTGAAGTACTCAAACTGCACTTTGGCCAATGGCTTGGTCAATAAATCTGCAACATGCTCATCCATCGCAACATACTCTGCTTCGGTTATACTCATTGCTACGCAGGACTGCTTCCTACTAAACCAAGAGATCACACCTGATCCCTATCTGCAGCACTGCCTACCCAATCTAAATCAACATAACCCTGCAAGTTAAACTTTTGATTCACATCATACTTGAGCCCATAATCAACCGTACCCTTCAGGTACCTCAAAATATGCTTTACAGCAACCGGGTGAACATCTCTCGAATCCATCAGGAACTGGCTCAATGTGTTCACCATAAAGCAAATATCTGGTCTAGTGTTTGTCAGGTACATCAAGGACCCAATCATCTGACGATACATCGTGACATCAACCGGATCATATGGAGCATCACACAGAAGCTTCAGGTTTGATGCCATAGGTGTGGCCATAGCCTTGCAGTCCATCATCCCGAACCTCTTCAGGATCTCTACTGCATACTTCCCTTGTCCAAGGAATATTCCATCTGCACTCAGCCACACCTCCATGCCAAAAATAAATAGTGCATCATCCCCAATTTCTTCATCTCGAACTCGGTAGCAAGCCTCCGTTGCGTGTCGGCAATCAATCTATCTTCACCTGTAATAAATAGGTCATCCATATACAAAATTAGTATCACTGGATTGCCTTCCTCAACCTTGTAGTAAAGGTTGGAATCTGCTTTACTCTTGGTAAAGCCCAAGCTAGATAGAAAGTTTTCTATCCTACCATACCAAGTTTTGCACGTATATGACTCCCTGTCATGTGTCTCAGAACCAAGTGGCTGCTCCACATACACTTCTTCAACTACACCATTCAAGAAAGCTGTCTTGAAATCCATCTAGTGTATCTTCCATTTCATCACTGCAGCCAAAGCAAGTACGGATCTAATGGAAGTGTATCTGGCTACAGGAGCAAAAGTCTCTATGCTACCACCTGCAGCATGCTTGATATTGTATATCCTCTTGGAAGTCACTACAGACTCCCCTTCAGGTCTTGGGATTGCATCCCAAACATCGTCATGATCGACTGGTACTCCTCGATCATGGCATTCTTCCCAGATCCTGGGAACTTCAATATCTTCAATATTTTCAATAGATAACTTTGTTCCTTGAACAAATGTTGTGCTCCTTCTTTTGTAGGTGATGGTATATGATCTTTCCTACACAACAAGTTAAATTTCATGATTAGAAAACATCTCATAGTTTTCAGAACAAATTCTTACACATAAAGAAATATGTCATACAGACATGCAATTATTTTAGCCAATGCTTCAATACAACATTTATCCATATCCTATAACTTTCTAGATGCCTTCCAATCTCTACCAAAACATTGTTAAGAGTGTGCACAACTCCCAATATGTCAACAAAGAGGTTTCATTATAGATAAGTAGCAATGGAATGTTGTACAGTGCCATAGGCCACTTACCTATCAAATGCATATTAGTAGTATACTGTTCATTAATGTAATCATTCTAATATGCAAAATACATATCCTAAGCCTAGGAACATAAGCCTATACATCATTGAAAATTTTTATTTAAACAAACAAATATGTAATAAATGGTAATTAAAATACTTATCTTTATTTGTTTGTTGGGTGGACTCCCTCTGAGTCTTTGCTTCCTTGCAGGAGCTGCTGAAGTAGCTTCTTCTACACCTTTCTGTTGTGGAATGCAGAAGGATGGTCAACTCCCTTTGGATATCTGCATCCTTGCAAAAACTACTGGAGTGAGCTCCATCTTGATCTTTGCTTCCTGGATTACCTGTCCTTGAACCTATATTCATCCTAGGTCCCTATGCATACTTATTAGTATCATGATTGTGTTATCCTTGTAATATCATACATTCATTAGTATATTCTCAATACTATCAAAACACAATAATATTAAGCATGTATAGTCATGATCATTTCAAACAGAAATAATAAGCATTAGTATTCAAGGTTTCAGGGAAGTCTTCTGTTACTCATGCATATTCTTATTTGATCATAGGACTCTTCTGGTTAGTTAAATCATTAATCAAGATAAGAGATATAATATGCATAAAACCTGTGATTACTCAAACCTATACCTTCATGATTCTTCTGGTTAGTCATATCATCAATTATGGTAAGAAACATAGTATGCATACAACCATGACTATTCAAACCTATGACTTCATGAATAATCATTATCAACAACATAACAGTATAAGATCCTAACACAAGGTAGGATTCTAGCTTGATATAGGAAAAACATACCTGGATTAGCATGCTAGCTAGATATGTCTAACATACCTGCATAATGTCTTTTGGTTCTCTTCAGTGACTTGTGCTAGTAACCTGCATGTCTCATAAGTTAACCATTGTAGAACCAAGTTATACATACCTCGTAAGTAGATCTTCTATGTGATCCATGACAATGAATGAATCTTTGTCTTCATGTCACCATGATCATATGTTCTTGAAGTAGAACAAGATTTGTCTTTCTTGGTGTCCCTTTTATGTTAGCAAACAACATAAACCTCATACAACACCATAATGCATTAGTACAATCATAAGTGTCAACACCCTAACCAATGAATATCTTTTATCATGCATTCATAATTTTGTTAAGGTGATATGACAAATCTCAAATCAAGATTGTACTAACCATAATAATCATGAAGACAAACATACCATAAACTTAATCATGAACAAATCTCGAAACATACCTCGATGAGTCATACCTGTCGAGATTGCTTGTAATCTTCTTATGTAAGGCCTTAGCCTCATCTCCCTCTGAAATAGGAACTTATTCACTTATGCAGGTGACCAATCCATCCTCTTCTAGGATTAAACCAATCCACTTGATTTGCAGGAACTGGATCTGAAGCTGTATTAGGGTTTGTCAGAGAAACCCCAAAAATTCAAAACATGCATCAGTGCTCAATATCCCAATGAGGGTGAATAATTACAATACAATACAGTAACAATGACTAAGCAATTCGAATTGACTAAGAAGGTCATTCGAATTACTGAATGGTGTAGCTTGGCTCCAACTAGGAGTCCTCATCATCAATCAGTGGTGGTCATCAATGCACAAGAACCAGTCATCCAGGTGTCAATCTAAGTCTAACTGAGTGTAACAAGTGTAACTGAAGTGTGTAGCACTGATATAGGGAAGGAGGCTCAGTGGAGGGCGCATGGGAGGCTTAACTGAAGTCAGAACAAGTCATCTAGTCAATCTGGAGGTCCAACGGAGTGAAATAGTCAGTCAGTTGTGAAACTAGCCTCAAATCAAGGAGAATCAGAGCTAACTGAGTGTAACTGAAGTGGAACTGAAGTGGTAGGTGAAGAAGTGCGCCCTTCTCTGGAAGTAGGTGAGAAGTGGGCACCTTCCTGACTAGGAGGGCTGAAAATCTGATGTAAGAAGCTCCCAGGTGCTAGAATGAAGTGGCTAAGGTGCTGGAGGCATCAACCTGGTGACTGGGATGCATGCAAACCCTAGATATTGCATGCAAACCCTAATTGCATGCAAAACCCTAACAATGATGATGTGGATATTTGAACACCCCCCCTCAAGCTATACTATGATGTAAAAAATAAATGATAGGGCCCTGGTAACTGAGACCAAAGGTCACCCCAATACAATAATAATCCAAATAAAGAACAATCCATGAACCGAGGAAATGGAGAAAACCTCATGGGAAAACCCCCCCTCAAAATGGACTGTAACACACCAAAAGATTTAACTGCCCCAAACTCAAGTAGATATGTCTGGAGTTATCTTACTCTTGGGAGTAAATGGATCATGCTCCAAAAACATGTGCTTGAATTCTCCATCAGTGGATGCAAGCGAATGTGGAGACTTTATAAACTTGCTCTTCATACCGAAAATGGTGAGAACAAATCTGAAAATATGAGGATGATCCTGGAACCTGTGATTCGAACCAAGTGAGGTAGGAATATCTCCAATCGGATTAAATAGATCTTGAAACTTGAACTTCTTATCAATGGAATTTAAATCAACTCCAAGAATAGATGAATGGTTTCTTGAGATCTCCTTTGAACCAACAAGGGTGAGATCAAAACCAAAATCAGCAAAAGGTGCATGAGAATTGAACTCAAGCGAATGGTAGTGCTCTTCATCTTCATTAAAAATCTGAGAAACTTTGCAAATGATAGAACATAAGTCTATAGGAGGCATGCAATCAAGGAGGACGAATGCTTCACCTCCAAAATCAGATTTTACCTCCAAAACATCAAGTAGATCATTATTCTGCATGCCGGCAAACTCTGTTGATGTATATATAACTTCGGAATGTATTTCACATATATGTATATTGTATTCCTATAGAGATGGTCTTATTCCTCTATAAGGAAGTGTAGTCATTTATATTGTAAGTGTCGTAACTTATACTTGATGGGTTATTAGACCACCTTATTTGGGGTCGGCCCTGTATAAGTCATGTGGGTCAAAGGGTTATTAGACCACCCTATTGGGGGTCGGCCCACTCAGCATTATGTTATGTGGTTAAGTTCGAGCCTACATGAGTTAGGTAAAAAGGCAAGTCAAGTCAAGTATAAATAGAGTGCGGGAGGCACTCTATTTGCTCACTCACTTCTCACTCATGCACTGAAGGAGGAGTGGCGCACTTATGGAGGAGGAGGATCTGCTGCTAAGTTATGTCTATCTCTCATGGTTGATTGTATCATTGCTCTATCTATCTCTGAGGAAGTTATTGGGGTTTTTCACCTTTATGGTTTTCCCCAACTAAATCTTTGTGTCTCTTGTGTGCTTGCATTATTGTCTCCATGATTGATATGTTGTAGATATGCTGTACATGTTGTTCTCTCAGTTAAGATCCTAGATCAGATTGAAGTAAATTCTAAAAATTTAACATGGTATCAGAGCTAGCCTGAAAGAAGGCATGATATGGCATGTATGACACTTGTTGCACTTACGATGCTAGGGCTTGATATAGCAAAAACCAGTCATCGTAGAACTTTCGCTATAAATCCGTTTTGGAGAATTTTTTGGATCTGAAATTGTTACAGGACGAATATTAAATCTCCAGGTACCTTGTGTCCAAAGGACAACCTCTAATTCGTTGTACTTTGTGATTTATGATCTGTACAATATAGGGTTTCTGCCTCTTCCAGATCTGAGTCAAAATCAGGTGACCTTAGGAAAAAGGTCATATCTTGGGCTAGGAAGCTCCAAATGAAATTTCATAAAAAGTGACAGGTAGTACACAGTCTGTACTATCTCAGAAAACTTTTTAAAAGGTCGAAGTTGAACCAGTGACACGTGGCACGCCGTACAAGTTCGCTCTTCTGTTTTATCTCAAAACAGGTCACGTTGCGACATTTGACATAACTCTCTCTTAGAGAATCCAATTGAGGTCAGACCTGTCAGGATGGAAAGATAACAGGCCGAGCTATCTCAGGAAACTTTTTTAGAGGCTGAAGTTCAAATAGTGACACGTGGAACGCCGTACAAGTTTGCTCTCCTATTTTATCCCAAAACAGGTCACGTTGCGACATTTGGCATAACTCTCTCTCAGAGAATCCAATTGAGGTCAGACCTATCAAGATGGAAATATAACAGGTCAGGCTATCTCAGAAAATGTTTTGAGACCCTGTGGATCGAAAAATTCAGAGGTACACCAGAAACAATCAGGTACATATTTCTGTCAAAACAGAATTATTTTTGAGTACCTTCATTCATGGCTTCTGGAATTTAGGGCTTCGTAGAAAGTTGGAATTTTTGTAATCGGAGACCACGGCTGGATGCTACTCATCAAAATAGAAATTTAGAGACCAAGATCAGTATTTTTGGTTGGGCAGAAGGCCGGGCTTGATCAGACCCTAGTTCGGGACTTTGATCAGAAAAGTGGAAAATTAGGGCTTCTGTAAAAATGAGAATTTTTGAAATCTGTGACCACGGGTGGAAGCTCCTCAGAAAAATAGAAGCTTAGAGCTTTGTTTCAGACCTTTTGATTGGGCAGAAGAGTGGGCTTCATCAAACCCCAGTTTAGGGTCACGTCCAGTGAATCCGAAAGTTTCAAAGGCAAAAATGAGGAGTGAAACTTTGCAGTTTTCAAATTCTGAATATACCAGTTTAATCAGCTCATCAAGGCGCATATTTCTATCCTTTCGAAAGTTTGAAATTCAAAGTTTGAATTTTTGGGGTTTCTCTGACAAACCCATATCCAGCTTCAGGTCCAGTTCTTGCAAATCAAGTGGATAGGGTTAATCCTAGAAGAAGATGGATTGGTCACCTGCATAAGTGAAGGAGTTCCTGTTTCAGAGGGAGATAAGGCTAAGGATTTACATAAGAAGATTACAAGCGATCTCGACAGGTATGACTCATCGAGGTATGTTTTGAGATTTGTTCTTGATTAAGTTTATGGTATGTTTGTCTTCGTGTTATTACGGTTAGTACAATCTTAATTTTAGACTTGTCATATCACCTTAATGAAATTATGAATGCACGATAGAAAATATTCATTGATTAGGGTGTTGACACTTATGATTGTACTAATGCATTATGGTGTTGTATGAGGTTTATGTTGTCTACTAACATAAAAGGTACACCAAGAAAGACAAATCATGTTCCAGTTCAAGAACATATGATCATGATGACATGAGGACAAGGACTCATCCATTGTCATGGATCTCATAGAAGATCCATTTACGAGGTATGTATAACTTGGTTTTATAATGGCTAACCTATGAGATATATAGGTTACTAGCACAAGTCATTGAAGAAGAACAAGAAGACATCATGTGAGTATGTTAGACATAACTAACTAGCATGCTAATCCAGGTATGTTTTTCCTATATCAAGATAGAATCCTACCTTGGGTTAGGATTTTATACTATTGTTGATAATGATTATTCATGAAGTCATAGGTTTGAATAATCATGATTGTATGCATATTATGTTTCTTACCATAATTGATGATATGACTAACCAGAAGAATCATGATGGTATAGGTTTGAATAATCACAAGTTTTATGCATTTTATATCTCTTATCTTGATTGATGATTCAACTAACCTGAAGAGTCATAGGTTTGAGTAATTACAGGTTTAGACATGTTATGTTTCTTATGATTTGACTAACCATAAGAATCCTTGAATGCTAATGCTTATTATTTCTGTTTGAAATGATCATGACTATACATGCTTGAGATTATTGTGTTTTAATAGTATACTAATGAATGTATGATTTTATATGAGATCACAAGGATAACACATTCATGATACTAATAAGCATGCATAGGGACCAAGGATGAATATGAGATTCAAGAACAGGTAATCCAGGAAGCAAAGATCAAGAGGGAGTACACTCCAGTGGTTTATGCAAGGATGCAGATATTCAGAGGGAGTTGACCATCTCTCTACATCCCACAATAGAAAGGTGTAGAAGAAGCTACTTCAGATTAGGACTCCAGCAGCTCCTGCAAGGAAGCGAAGAATCAGAGGGAGTCCACCCAACGAACAAGCAAAGATAAGTATTTGAATTGTCATTTCTTGCATATATGTTTGTTTAAATAAAATTGTTCAATGATGTATATGCTCATGTTCCTAGACTTAGGATATGTATTGTGCATATTAGAATAGTTGCATTGATGAACAGTATACTACTAATATACATGGGTAAGTGGCCTATGGAACTGTACAACATTCCATTGCTACTTATCTAGAATGAAACCTCTTTGCTGACATGTTGGAGTTGTGCACACTCTTAACAATGTTCTGGTAGAGATTGGAAGGCATCTAGAAAGTTACGGGATATGGATAAATGTTGTATTGAAGCAGTGGCTAAGATAATTGCATGACTGTATGACATATTTCTTTATGTGTAAGAATTTGTTCTGAAAATTATGAGATGTTTCTAATCATGCAATTTAACCTATTTTGTAGGAAAGACCGCATATCTTCACCTACAAAAGGACTACAACATTTGTTCCAGCAACAAAGATATCTATTAAAGATATTGAAGATATTGAAGTTCCAAGGATCTGGGATGAAGAAATGGAATGCCATGATCCGTCGATCATGAAGAATGATGTTTGGGATGTAGTCTCAAGACCTGAAGGGAAGTTTGTTATGACTTCCATATGGAACTATCAGATCAAGCATGTTGCAGATGGCAGCATAGAGAAATATGAAAGTGATGAAATAGAAGATACACTGGATGGATTTCAAGACAGCTTTCTTGAATAGTTGTATGCGGATAACCTGTTTGTTACAGGTGAAGATAGATTGATTGCCGACATGCAGCGGAAGCTTACTGCCGAGTTCGAGATGAAGAACTTGGGGTTGATGCACTATTTGTTTTTGGCATGGAGGTGTGGCAGAGTGATGGAATCTTCCTTGGACAAGGGAAGTATGTAGTAGAGATCCTGAAGAGGTTCGGGATGATGGACTACAAGGCCATGGCCACACCTATGGCATCAAATCTAAAGCTTCTATGTGATGCTTCATCTGAGCCAGTTGATGTCTCTTTGTATCGTCAGATGATTGGGTCCTTGATGTACCTGACGAACACGAGACCAGACATTTGCTTTGCTATGAACAACTTGAGCCAGTTCCTAACGGATCCGAGGAGTGTTCACCTAGTTGTTGTAAAGCATGTTCTGAGGTACCTGAAGGGTACAGTGGATTATGGACTCAAGTATGAGGCGGATCAAAAGTTTAACCTACAGGGTTATGTTGATTCAGATTGGGCTGGCAGTGCTGCAGATAGGGAGAGCACATCTGGGTGATGTGCTGAGGGAGAGTATGTTGCAGCCTGTTCAGCTAGTTGTGAGGCAGTATGGCTACGGAAGCTACTGTCTGAGTTATTTGATCTCCCGTTGGAGGCTATTGGTATCTTCTGTGATAACCAGAGTTGTGTGAAGCTGTCCGAGAACCCATTGTTTCATGACAGGTCGAAACACATAGAGATCAAATATCACTATATCAGGGATATGGTGTAGAGAGGAGCTGTGAAGCTTCTGTATGTTGCGACGGACGAGCAGATTGCAGATGTGCTGATGAAGCCACTAGCCAGAGTGAAGTTCGAGTACTTCAGAGAGAGGCTTGGCGTTCTTCAGATCAAGGACACTTCGAGGAAGAAGTGATGGACACATTTGCTGAAGCCATTCCAAGCATGTTGGAAGGAGGATCCTTCACATGGCTGTGGATGTAAGCGCTGGATAATGGGCATCAGGATGATGTTCTGGTTTCTGCTTGGATATGATCAGTTGGATCATTTATGTATGTACGCATCATGTTGGATGCTGGATATGATCAGTTGGATCATTTATGTATGTATGCATCATGTTGGATGTTGGATATGATCAGTTGGATCATTTATGTATGTATGCATCATGTTGGATGCTGGATATGATCAGTTGGATCATTTATGTATGTATGCATCATGTTGGATGCTGGATATGATCAGTTGGATCATGTGTATGTATTTTGTATACGCATCATGTTGGATGCTTGGACCATGTATCTGTATATGTATCAGGTGGATACATTGTATGATCAGGTGGATCATGTATGGTGATATGTATCATGTATCAGGTGGATACATTGTATGATCAGGAGGATCATGTATGATGATATGTATCAGGTAGATACTTGGTATGCATCAGGTGGATGCATTGATGATCAGGTGGATCATGCAGCAGGATGTTGCAGTGATGATCAGGATGATCATGGATGATGAGCTTCAGGATGTTGCTCCAGATGACATGCAGCAGGACGTTGCAGTGATGATGATCACGATGATCATGGATGACGAGCTTCAGGATGTTGCTCCAGATGACATGCAGCAGGACGTTGCAGTGATGATGATTAGGACGATCATGAGTACATCAGGATGATGTATGGTGAGTATCAGGTTGATACTCTGTGGCCGTGGATCAGGTTGTGCAGATGAGCATGTCTGGGAGATCCTATAGGTCGGAGTTGTGTACCCGTAACAACCTGGGATGCTCTTTCGAGACATTGCTCTGGGAGGACATGTAATTTGTGCCCTAGGAGATTTCAGGTCAGAGTTGTGTACCCGTAACATCCTAAGATGCTCTTGCGAGGTTTTGTCCTATGGCATGTAATTTGGGCCCTGGGAGATTTCAGGTCGGAGTTGTGTACCCGTAACATCCTGAGATGCTCTTTCGAGGTTTTTCCATGACCACATGTAATTTGTGCCCTGGGAGATTTCAGGTCGGAGTTGTGTACCCGTAACATCCTGAGATGCTCTTGCGAGGTTTTGTCCTATGGCATGTAATTTGGGCCTTGGGAGATTTCAGGTCGGAGTTGTGTACCCGTAACATCCTGAGATGCTCTTTCGAGGTTTTATGGTGGGGTCACATGTAATAGCGCCCTGGGAGATCCTACAGGTCGGAGTTGTGTACCCGTAACATCCTAGGATGCTCTTTCGAGGTTTTGTGACGCACGTAATAAGTCCTGAGGATTCCACAGTATGGCCAGTGATGACGAAGACCTGCAGATGGCGGGCCTACATCCAGTATGAAAAAGGACTAGCTCTGTAGAACTTCCTATGATGAGTAGATTCAGAGATTGATTAAGATAGTAGCAGCAGTGACGATGATGATGACTCGATGACGATTATCCAGTGACGATGATCCAGAGAAGATGACTTGTGCTAGAAGAACTGTGCTGAGAAATACCTTCCTAGTTAAGAGGGAGTGTTGATGTATATATAACTTCGGAATGTATTTCACATATATGTATATTGTATTCCTATAGAGATGGTATTATTCCTCTATAAGGAAGTGTAGTCATTTATATTGTAAGTGTCGTAACTTATACTTGATGGGTTATTAGACCACCTTATTTGGGGTCGGCCCTGTATAAGTCATGTGGGTCAAAGGGTTATTAGACCACCCTATTGGGGGTCGGCCCACTCAGCATTATGTTATGTGGTAAAGTTCGAGCCTACATGAATTAGGTAAAAAGGCAAGTCAAGTCAAGTATAAATAGAGTGCGGGAGGCACTCTATTTGCTCACTCACTTCTCACTCATGCACTGAAGGAGGAGTGGCGCACTTATGGAGGAGGACGATCTGCTGCTAAGTTATGTCTATCTCTCATGGTTGATTGTATCATTGCTCTATCTATCTCTGAGGAAGTTATTGGGGTTTTTCACCTTTATGGTTTTCCCCAAGTAACTCTTTGTGTCTCTTGTGTGCTTGCATTATTGTCTCCATGATTGATATGCTGTAGATATGCTATACATGTTGTTCTCTCAGTTAAGATCCTAGATCAGATTGAAGTAAATTCTGAAAATTTAACAAACTCATGTGAAAGAGAGGATTCAAGAACCTCTTCGGAATCTAGAGTATGAGATGGTTTATCTTGCTCAGAATTCGAAATAGAAGACTTTGAGAGAATGAGTGTTGAATCTATAGTTTCTTATTCATCTTGAACAATGGATGAGACCAAGACATGATCAGAGAGAGCACATAAGGAGATCTCACTAGGCTTGTTCTCCAAAAGGCTAGCACGATCCTCTTCTTCCTGCTTTCCAAATTCTCTATTGAGTTGGGCCCATAGATCTCTTGGATTTTCAGCAGTAGTACTGAGGTAGCGCATACAAGGAGACATAGCAAGACATATTGTCCCAAAAGCTCTGTTACAATCATTAAGCCAATCATTATCCTCTTCATCGGAATCAAAATCTCTTGTAATACCAATACACATATCAAAAAGACATTGTCTCTTCAAGCATGCAATCATCTTTGGTTTCCATTCATCATAGTTGAATGGAGTAAGAAAATTTTGTGAAGAAGAATATTCCATCTCTGCAATAGTGTATTAAAATGGAGAAAGAAAGAAACCTGCAAATCACAAGCAAACAAACACTATGTTTTCAGCAATAGCTGCAACTGCAGAAAACTGCTGCAATGTGAGCAAAGATTGCTCTCTCTTCATGTTGAACACCTGTGGAAAAGAAATCTTGTCCTTGTCATGGCTCTGATACCATGTAAAATTAGTCACAACAGATCTATTGAACAAGTAAATCAATCACAACAGATGAACATAGAAAATATGGTGTAAAATTGTGCAAAACATGCATCAGTGCTCAATATCCCAATGAGGGTGAATAATTACAATACAATACAGTAACAATGACTGAGCAATTCAAATTGACTAAGAAGGTCATTCGAATTACTGAATGGTGTAGCTTGGCTCCAACTAGGAGTCCTCATCATCAATCAATGGTGGTCATCAATGCAAAAGAACCAATCATCCAGGTGTCAATCTGAGTCTAACTGAGTGTAACAAGTGTAATTGAAGTGTGTAGCACTGATATAGGGAAGGAGGCTCAGTGGAGGGCACATGGGAGGCTTAACTGAAGTCAGAACAAGTCATCTAGTCAATTTGGAGGTCCAACGAAGTGAAACAGTCAGTCAGGAGTGAAACTAGCTTCAAATCAAGGAGAATCGGAGCTAACTGAGTGTAACTAAAGTGGAACTGAAGTGGTAGGTGAATAAGTGTGCCCTTCTCTGGCAGTAGGTGAGAAGTGGGCACCTTCCTGACTAGGAGGGATGAAACTTTGATGTAAGAAGCTCCCAGGTGCTAGAATGAAGTGGCTAAGGTGCTGGAGGCATCAACCTGGTGACTGGGTTGCATGCAAACCCTAGAGATTGCATGCAAACCCTAATTGCATGAAAAAACCTAACAATGATGATGTGGATATCTGAACACTACTCTCATTAGTAAATTCATCAAGATGAATTGCCTATGCTTATGAATTTCCAGAATATGTACTCGGTTACGTTTTCTAAATGCTATTATGACACTTTTATTATCTTTTTATTTCATAAGAAATATTATTACTATGTAAATATTTCGTCTATGTGTGTGTGTGTAATACATATATATTAATGTAACATATATATATATATGTGTGTGTGTGTGTGTGTGTGTGTTGGTTGTGCGCTCAAAAGGTTGACATAGAGTCGAACCTAGATCTTATGTGAAACCATAAAACATTACCACGACTATATCGACCAACTCAAACCTTTGGCAACGTAGTGATAATCATATGGCATAACATATATATGTAGGTGCTTGTTGTGATGCACAACTATTAATATGCTATAACATCCCAATAATTTCATAAAAATTTAAATTTTTTAAAACAACATTAAATGTTTAAAACTATAAATGCGGAAATAATAAATGTTTAAATAAAGAAGCATTAATACTGAAGTTATAAATGTTGAAATAAATTATTCATTGATTCTCTTAACTAATAACATCTTTAATGACAGCAACACATCATACTTCCTTTAAATTGATTTCGACACTAGTTTTGCTTGTAATAACTGTAACTCGAAATATTTTGCAATAGAGTTTTATTGACAAGGTACTGACAATTGTTTTATGATGATGATGATGAAAGGGGTCCTATGAGGTACCCTGAGGCTTACTTAGCTATGTCAGCTAAAGCTTGTGAACCTATTCTTCTTGCGCAGATTCGCAGGTAAGAGTAATGCAACAATTCAAGTGTAAAGAGTATTTATGTTTTACAATTAGCCGTCGGTATTTGGTAAAATTTCTAAGTACTTCCTTGATTCAGGTATGGATCTTTGTCTAAACTAGATGTATTGTTTTGATCATAAATACATTTTGCAGGAGTTACGATAATCAATATCTAAACTACTCTCATTAGTATATTTGTCAAGATGAATTGCCTATGCTTATGAATTTCCAGAATATGTACTCGGTTATGTTTTCTAAATGTTATTATGACACTTTTGTTATCTTTTTATTTCATAAGAAATATTATTACTATGTAAATATTTCATCTATGTATAGAGCTTTATACTATCGAAACCATGAATCAAATAGTGTGTTTGGAAAACATGAATGATTTGAAAACAATTTTAATTACAATTATATTATTTATGAGTCTCTAATTGCATGAACAAACATACTTCTGAAATAGTATTCACTAAGTCCTACCTTTTCATTTTTGATAATTCCACTATAGATCTTGTAAAAACTATAGAGGTTGAACCTTTTAAATCCAATATTTATATAATGAAGTGTGCTATTCTATGTGAACAAATTTAATACGATGCATATAATGGAACTCTAACTATGGGATACGACATGTATCAACTTATCAAATATATATATAGAATATATATATATGAAAACAACCTTTGCATTATCAAACTTTTGAAAAAGGTTTGTAATGAAGTCGTAACCCTAAGTCTGAACGCTTGGCAGATTAAATGATGGGGTCTTAAAGTTTGGAGTACAATTATGCGTGCATCGTTCAAAGGTTGGCTTGACATTTAAGTCACCTGGCTAAAGCATTGAATGTAGTAATATGTGGATGCTCTCGTGGATGAAAGGCATGTGAAAGTTTTCACAATTTAAAACATAAACTGTCGAGCTGTAACAGGCTTTGACCCTCAGTCTACCGAGTTGGAAACGTTGTGGTTGGAATAATAATTAGGGTGTTTAAAGCCGAGATTTCCCAAACTCCAATGAGCTTGGTTGGCAGCAACCTCCACCATTGATCTGTGGATTCTTGAGATTGAAATGAAACCCTAAATGCATTCTCCTTTAGCGTCGAGAAAAAAGATCTTTTGTCTTCATTTCGTTATGGTACAGCTTTCGTGCAAGGATGACAGGCCGAGAGGTTCTAGGGTTTGGTGGTTAGGAGATTCCCAAGCTAGATCCCGTAACCTGTGAGTGTTTTTCATGTTAAGAAGTCGAACCCTAGATGGAATTTGCAATAACTAAAAGTTTGAAGGATTAAATCCTTATATGGTTTTTCTTTTGTAGTTTGAGGGAGTGTTTGTCCAAGGTTTTCGTTGAAGTATTGAACCGGATTTCGATTTTCATGCAGTGGTAAAATATTGACCTTAGAATTGGAACCCTCTCTTCCATATGTTGGATGGATAGCTTCATCGATTATGTTTGCAGAAGTGTCTCATGAAAAATGCAGGTAAAGTCCTTTCTATACAAACCACTGTTATTTCAAAGCATTTAATAACCATTTCTAAATTCTTATTTAACCATTTACAGCTTTTCTCCCATTGAAGGAATCATTTACACGAGGCTTGATGAGAGATCTCTGCGTGTCCACCGGTAAGCCTCGGCAGTTCCTTACCTTGTTGGTTCTCCTGGTTCAGTTGTGGTCAACGCTAGATGTTTGGCAAGGTGTTGATGTTTGGTTTCTGGCATGGCTTTTGTCCAGTGTTTGTAACTTTTGGGAAGCCAATGTTAAGTGCCCAGCTGCTAAGATTCTTGGCTAGTCTAGTTATTCCAATGTTTACTGTAAATTTTGGTTTAAAACTATCGTGTTACAGATGTAACTGATAAGGGATAAACCCTCGTTATTTTAAATGGAAAATATAGTTTTTAAAACTGTAAATATTTACTGTGTAATGTTTGGAATTCAATTTGTCGTTAGTATAAAAATAAATAAATGTTTTGGTGAATGTTTACAGTCATTGGTTGACTTAACTCTGGGAAAAGAACTGATGTTCTGAGCTATTTAGGTTTTGAATGGAAACGAAATACTGTGTTGAGTTAATGGTAGAAATTAGAAACTATACGGTTTTTTTTTAAATGGCTAAAGTTTTCTATCTTACGTTTCGAAAAACTCTACTCTATAGGTTTTGATGGTAGAAAGAGCATTGTCATTTTAATGAAAGGCCAAGTGTCGAATGTTAGTTGGTTTTCTTGAAACGAAACCTTGAATTTACAATGTTTGAGTTAGAGTTAGAATGGTGATGATTCTTAGTTTCTGGTGTTTGAGGCATCACAAAAGAAAAATGGTTTAAGATAGTTATGAAACTCTTACTCAGCACATGTCTTGTAAAATAGTTAACATAAGTATAGTAGTTTGGACAACCGAAAAGTGTTTTGGTTTTGGAAACTTAATACAAGAGATTGATGTTTATGTTTTAAATGTGTAGTTTTTAAACTGACTATAGAATAGTCTTAGGTTTTTAAAAGAATGATATACATGTTTTCAAACTTCATAAAGATGAAAGTTTAGTAGTAATAGAACTGTAAGATTTTGGGAAATAAAATCTAGAATACATTTATTCTGCAAATATTGAAATATATCAGACTATTTAAAGTACTGGAAATAATGCTAAGTTTAACCCATAGAAAAATTTTGACGAAAGGAATGGAATGAGAAATAAAATGCATATATTGATTTTTGTATAATAATATTTTGCAGCTGCTAAATTTCTAAAAACAATAATGTAGGAAATAAGAGGAAACATAACATCTTCAGGGTGAAAAAGAAACAACAGTAGATTGCAAATCAGAAAGAACATTTAGTGAAGATTTGCAGACCTAGATGGGTGCAAAGATGAATTAATTTACTTTTATTACTAAGTAAGGGAATCTAGTATAAGTCTGATTTATGTGGTAAACTATTCTATTTTCTTAGTTTAAAACATGAAGAATTAATAAATCAATATTAAGAGAAATCATTACAGAGTCATTCTATCCAATCAATTGGAAATCTGCCTATCATTAATCTGTCTTAATTCACTTCTCTATATTGGAGTATGATGTAAAAACAGCATGGGGAAAAATATAGAGAAGGTTATTGAATCAATCATTTCCATTTAGAAATCATACTTAGGTCAGAAAATAAAACGATTTCTTCTGTATTCTTTCAACTATACTACTTACTGATAAATGCAGAATTTATTTGATTGAAAATAACAACAGAAAAATAGAACCTGATAATTTGTAGGAGAAACAAACCACCCAAGGAGCCTATTCCACCCAACCTACTCCTGAAGATAGCCAAATTACTTTCCTTAGGACCCTCGATCCTTTTCACTGAACCACCAGGAAGAAGAATCTGTAGAAGCTTTAGGTCAATCCTCTTGCAGCAGCAAAGTAGTTCATTCAGTAGTATAGATTCAGCAATCCAAGAGACTTGCACCAACACCTCTGGTTCTCCTCTCAGAATATTTGAACATTCTTACAATGCACTTCCACTTAGCCTCCCTATTCGAATCTCTCAATGATCACCTGATACACTTGAGGAAAATATTTCTGCAGAAAATACTGTAGATCTACCTGCTCAATTCAAATTGCCTTATCTAGGCTGCCTAGGCCTTTTGGTGGTTAACCTGGTCATTAATGAGATAACAGCTCTCTTCCACCCACCTGGGGGATAATGCCACAATTTTAGGGGTAGGTGTCCCATAACCAACAGCTAGTGGTGGAGTGCAAATGCTGGCATCTATCCCATGCCTTCTAACAACTTCAATTCCTCCTAGTGGGTCAGTGAACACTCATTTAATAGTTCCCTTGGGTGTTTGTCTCCTGTTTAATTTATTAAATAATAATAATAAGTCATTACAATCATCCTTGACTAGATTTGGTCATAGTTACAAAACTTTGTAATAAAAATTAACATAATGTATTTCTCAAATAAAAATAAATAGTCTCCAAATTTGGGTAGGTGACATATGCGCATAACATTTTTAATATTGGGTGACTGTGCTTTGAATTCGATTCTACCACTTAGACTTCAATGCATGAAACAATTTTTTTAAACCCATTTGGTGCCCTCCTGGCAGGTGATTCCATACTCGGCGAACACGTTCATTACTTAGAAAATGGAAAACTCCCACTCATTTTCCAGCTAGACCACGCTGGTTGTCACACGAGGTTGACAATTTCGAGAACCACTACATTAACACTCCACTGTTGGTTAATAAATACAAATGTGATCTACGACCGTCGATCAGGATCCGGGGCTTCCAGTTGGGAAAAATTGATCACACCGGCATCATTGATTTCGGTGTGGTTGTTGGTGCCCAAAACTATGATGTACCAAGCCATTAACTTAAGGCGCAATCGGTCTCAGAAGTCACCTCTCCTGCCAAACCAGTACCAAAGTGTTTCAACAAAACCCTAGCTTCATTGTTGGGTTGTTCATTGACGTTGCAACTGGTTTTGTAGAGAACCTCTACCTTGATCAGAGGGCTCACACCCAAACCAGGGAGAAGGTGCTCTCAACCTAATTCAGAGCTTAGTGTGTGGGAGCAAGCGGCACCTCGCTTAACGTATCCATGTAGAAAAGGTAAGAGGTACACGTTTTTACGCATTGTTACAAGATTTTACACTCTCAATTAGGTGTAACACTCTCAATTAGGTGTAACAATTGATGTTGTCGAAACTAACTTCTATTCTTAGTTCCTGTGCAGGTATGATACACCCACCACCTTGGTCCTCGCGGCTTTCCCTATCCCAAAGATAAGCGGTTACAACCACCCACTACTTTCACAATTCAGTTTTTATGAATTACTTATTATTGTTCACCACTAACTCTTGTTTAAATACTTTGTAAAAGCATGTGAAACGACCACAGAGGGCATGTTGGGAGAACCAAAGTTGGCTCCACGACTTATCATTGGAGAGCAGTCTTCAAGGGTGGCCAGGTAACCCGACATCTCCTTGTCCCTCAGGTGAAAATACCCCGACGGTTAGAGATAGGTTACTTAAGACTTCGTTTCATCTCCTGTTTGCATCATGAAATAGAGATGGCCCTCATCCTTGTTCTCTATGGTACACGACTTTGTTTAGATGATAGGTGGCCCTTATGACCTTTAAGTGAATGTAATCCCTACATTACCGAATGTATACTATGAATAACACCTTATTAATGTTTATAATGTTGGTTCGACCACCATGGGTGTCACCGGTTCTCAAAGCACTGTTTCGAAATAAGATTCTCTCATGAAGGGATTTCTATTTTGAATTATAAATGCCATAACTCTAGACTTGCTATTATTGTTTTGTAAATAATGAATGCAAAGTGTAAAAAGCCTTTCAACACAAGCTCGACGTCATAAACAGGGTGTGTTTATTATTTGGTTGCATTCTGTCTCTGGTTTTTCTTTTAAGTATGAGACCAGAATTATTATAACATAGATTTGCATCCATTGAACAAATGCGAAATGATTAAAAGGATATATTAATTCGTATCTCGTGATTTGATAGTTAACACAAGCCTAGCTTTGAACATAAATATATACAATGTTGAAACTATGAATGAATCGTTTTAATGTTGGTTGGTCCAGCGTGTGGTGTTTAGTTTCGATTAAACATAGAGGTCGAAGCTACGACCCATGTACTCGGGCTTCCATGCCTAAAGGTAAGGCACACCCACATAAAAAGATCAAAATGAACTACACAGTAGTATCATAATAAATTGGAACACCATATTGTTTGGGCATCCATTCTTTAAATTTGAATTGATTATAAAACGTGAAGCATGGAATGAAACATAGTTTACAGAGCTTGTTGTTATTCTTTAAAATCTATTTTCAAAGGCTCCATGCGCATATATATGTTAGCTGCAAAAGATAGAATCGCATTAATATTTATAACACAGCGTGGTTTGTTTAAAATGCTTACTATGTAAGAAATCGTGGAAACAAAGTTCAAACCCTTTCCTGTGTGAATGCATGCCATGTTTACTTTTGGAAAAATATTAGGCATTGAAGTTGGTTCTAATCATTAACATAATGATGTGGTTTCACGATTTGGGTAGTAGATTGTGCAGGGATTTCACTCTCCCATGCCAAGAGTCCTAGCATGCATGCAGAAGATAAAACGCATTTGAACATACAAATAATGCATACAATAACTAATTGGTTATTGTTTACAAGGGTAATGTAAACCAACACGAATTCCATACTAAATGCTACGTATAAAGAGAGTTTGTATAAAATCGAGTTCCATACAAGAATGAAATAGCATGCATATACAAGATAAAAACGCATCTGAAAATTATAATGCATCTTGAGATTGATTTGTTATTGTTTACGATTTTGATGGTAACCAAAATCTATTTCCATACTGAAGTTTAAATGCTATTCATATACCAATTCAATATGAATTTATAAACTCTGTCAAATAAATGAAAAAACACTCACTGTAGGTTTAAATCACTTTAATCACAGTATTTTATGTTTATCTGTGCAAGGATAGAATAAAAGCTTAGTTAATACAATGGCTTGACATGTAAACCTCACGGTTTACATGTCTACCCCATTTCTACCATTAATATGAGAGACATATTCTATTTAAAATTATATCCATAGATAACGCAAACAATGATCATGCCTTAATGCCTATCTCTGGCTTATATATATCATTATTTAAGCTATATCTATGTCTACCTACTACACACATAATGTATTCATTCTTGCATCAACATAAACTGTAAATACTACAGGTAATTAAATTAGACCACCATTCTGTACAGTATTACAAAGATATAAAATCTATATAATGTCCATACTCAGAATTTCAGTATAACAATATATTAATGATCAGATCCGGTAAACAAACCATTCAACAGTAAATCAGGAATATTCATAAACAAATCCTAATAATTGTTCCATAAAAGTTATCATGCAAGTACAACATATAAACTTATCTGTATTCTGATGACCAGTGGAGCCTAGCACAAACCTCCCATCCTTTGACCAACAAGTTCTCCTTTCTTCCAAGTCACCCCTGAGCTGAGTTCACAATCCCCTCTGCTTCATATTTTATATTTTATTTTCCCTTAACTTGTTCCCCAAGTTATTTAGGAAATTTATGTGGCAGCAGGCAACCCAACATCCAACTTAGTGCTCCCGAGCTCCAGGATGCTCTAGGGGATTTTAAGCCTCGGCCATTAAGAGAAATCAATCAACCACAACCTATTCAGAGTATTGCAGTGCTTCTGCAAGCTTGGGGTAGTTCTCCTACCTGAACACAACCAAGTGTCCAAGCTATACCCAGCAGCTATGATATCTCTTGTTCTGGTTCAGTTTTGTTCTCCAAAAGTGTTCCCATTATCTTGTCTTCATTTAGCTCGGGTTATTATTATTCTCGGCTCCCATTTCTCTTGTGTGATAATGAACATGATAATGTGAGAATGAATTCCTCTTTTCACTTTTTATTCTCTTAGGTGTGAATTTTCTCATTTTCTTATTTTTTTATTTCATTATCCTCCCTAAAACTTTCTTTAGGGTTTACCATTTTCTCCAATAATAATTTCTCATTATTATTAAATTGGCATCTACCCTCCAACCCATAGGGGACTGTGACTCCCATCTCATTAATGTCCTATTCCACATGGTCATTAGAAATAAATTTCTCAAATTTCTAATGTCATCTAAGTAAAATGAAATAATACTAGCAAACTATATATGGGGTTAAAAGTTCAAAATTTGGGGTATTACAGAACCATCACCCGATAAGGTCTAGTGGCCACTAATGATCAGTGATCAGTTAACTTAGGTAGAACTGAGCATGATTGGGTCATTTGGGAACCAAAATAGGGGAGGGGACTCCAAGGGGGCACATAACTGACTGACAGTGGTCAAAAGGGGCACTCCTACAGTCATTAGCAATCAACTAGGTGTAACAGTCAGTTAACTGAGCAATCAAGGGGACAAGATGCCCCAAATCATGGAACTGATTGTTCAAACTCCTAAAATTATGCATGAGGGAACATTTGAACTCCGATGATGTAAACAAGGCGCTCTAAGTGGATAAGAGGGATAATTATGACCAAATTTAAACTCTAGGGGGGGCAAAAATAAGGACTAGGTGGTAGGAGGCTCACCTACAACTTCATGGAATGCATGCAATATGCATGCATGAAAAATGCATGCCAACTAAGATGATATGGTTAGAATATTCCAACACATTGAACTATAGAGGATTTCATAATAAAGGCCAAGTATTGTTATGATCAGAACAAAAGAAAACCAGAATTCCATAACGTGTGGACTGACTATAAAAATGAGAAGATTGACTAAATAAAGAAGGGGTTCAAGCCTCCTAATTTTAGAAATCAGTAAAGGAAACCACCATAGGGCATGACTAAACCAACTATAAAGATGGGAGATAAGCCCAGATATCCAAGAGATACACTTTATTGTTAGAGATGCAAAGAGGGCCATATGATTATGAATTATCCACATCAGAATGGGAGTGCAAAGCAAGTTCACAACATCGAAGAAGTTGAAACTATGGATCAAGTGGAAAGGAACCTCCCTAGAATCTATGCAGCAATAGAGAACCACCAAGCATACCATCAGTCAACTGTGGTTGAAGTTGAAGGTAATATTTCTAAGCAATCCATTTTTATTTTTATTGAACCTGGATCTACACATAGTTATATCAGTCCTAAAATTGTTGAGATTCGTCCTATTAAGAAAACCAATCATAGAAAATCATGGATGGTCCAACTAGACACTATAACCAAGAGGAAGTTTAGTGAAATGGTGGAGAATGTTGATGTATATGTAACTTCGGAATGTATTTCATATATGTATATTGTACTCCTATAGAGATGGTATTATTCCTCTATATGGAAGTGTTGTCATTTATATTGTAAGTGTCGTAACTTATACTTGATGGGTTATTAGACCACCTTGATGGGGTCGGCCCCATATAAGTCATGTGAGTTAAAGGGTTATTACACCAGCCTATTGGGAGTCGGCCCTATCAGCATTATGTTAAGTGGTTAAGTTGAGGCCGACCTATTAAAGGTTATTAGGCAAGTCAAGTCAAGTATAAATAGAGTGCGGGAGGCACTCTATTTGATCATTCACTTTCTCACTCATACACTCATTGGAGAGTGGCGCACTAGTGGAGGAGGAGAATCTATTGTTAGGAGACTATCTCTTATGCTTGGGTTTTGTATCATTGCTCTATATATCTCTGAGGAAGTTATTGGGGTTTTTCACCTTTCTGGTTTTCCCCAAGGAAAATCTGTGTGTCTATTGTCTCTTGTGATTGCTTCTTGTGATTGATATGTTGTACATGTTATTCTCTCAGTTAAGATCCTAGATCATATTGAATTGATGCTCAAAAATTAACATGGTATCAGAGCTAACCTGAGAAGAAGACATTGTGTAGTTGTGGAAGCTAGGGATTCTTGTTTTTTGGGTTTCTCTCCACATATATTGAAAGGCAGGAGGCTAGATTGACTCTCCTCAGCAAGGCGCATCTTTCTATCCAATCAGAATTCAATTCTGAGCACTTTCCGTTTTGGCCCTAAAAATTAGGGTTTCCACAAAAAGTGGCATTTATGAAATATGAGACCATGGCTAGAAGCTCTTCTGAAAAATTGAAGTTTAGAGACCAAGATCGAACTTTTTGGTCAGATGAAGCTCCGAGAAAATCAAACCCTAGTTTGGGGTCCTGTCTAGTGAAGCTGGAAATTAGGGTTTCTACAAAAGTTGGAATTTCTGAAATCTGAGACCATGGCTGGAAGCTCCTCTAAAAAATCGAAGTTTAGAGACCAAGATAGAACTTTTTGGTTGGATGAAGCTCCGGGAAAATCAAACCCTAATTCAGGGTCCTCCCTAGTGAATCCGAAAGTTTGAAAAGCAAATTTGAGGGGTGAAACTTTGCAGTTTTCAAATTCTGAGTATACCAGCTTGATCAGCTCATCAAGGTGCATCTTTCTATCCTTTCAGAAGTTTTAAATTCAAAGTTTGAATTTTTAGGGTTTCTCTAACAAACCCTAATCCAGCTCCAGATCCAGATTTCTGCAAATCAAGTGGTAAGACCTAAATCTTTTCTATTTCCATTTGAAGTACTCTTTAAGATGTCTCACCACACTAATCTTGAGGATAAGCTTGAAGGGGATGATAACTTCCGAGCATGGAAGTATAGGATTGGGTTAATCCTAGAAGAGAATGAGTTGGACACTTACATAAGTGAAGAGATTCCAGTTCGAGAGGGAGAAGAGGCTAAGGCCTTACACAAGAAGAACGTGGTCAAGTCTAAGAGGATCATTGCTGATTCTATCAAAGACCATCTCATACCACATGTATCATCTCTGAAGACACCTAAGGAGATGTTTGATTCCTTGACCAAACTATTTGAAGGGAAGAACATAAATCAGAAGATGACATTGAGGAATCAACTAAAGAACATCCAGATCCAGAATGCGGAGACCATGCAGTCTTACCTTTCAAGGGTCTCCCAGATAAAAGAACAACTTGAAGTTGTGAGAGAAGATATAGAGAATGGAGAAGTGGTAATGACCACTCTTAATGGCCTTCCTAGGTCATTGGATTCTTTCATCCAAGGAATTTGTGCTAGGAAGAAACTTATCTCATTCAGTAGGCTATGGGAAGAATGGTCAAAGGAAGAAACTCGGATTGTAGCTTGAGAAGAAAAGATGGGGAATGAAGATTAAGCTCTCACAGCACATACCAAGAAGTGGACATTTTTCCTCAGATTGTCCTAAGAACAAAAGGAACAACAACAACAACTACTACAAGCAATATGACAGGTATGACTTACAGGTATGTTTTGAAATATGTTCATGATTAAGTTTATAATATGATTGTCTTCATGTTATTGAGTTTAGTAACAATCTTGTTTAATTTTAGACTTGTCTTATCACCCTAGTAAAAGTATGAATGCATGATAGAAGGCATTCATTGATTAGGGTTATGACACTAGTGCTTGTACTATGATTGTACTAATGCACTGTGGTGTTGTATGAGGAGAATGTTATCCGCTAACATGAAGGTACAAATCAAGTTCTAGATCAAGTCCATGGTGACATAAAGATAGAGACTCATCCATAGTCATGGATCACATAGAGGTATGTATAATTTGGTTCTACAATGGTTAAATTATGAGTTATGCAGGTCATTGAAGAGAACAAGAAAACATTGCTAGACATAACTAGAAAATATGATGACCAGGTATGTTTTTCCTATATAAAGTTAGAATCCTACCCTATGTAAGGATATTATACTTTTGTATGATTGATAATCATTACTCATGAAGTTACAAGTTTGAGTAATCTAGGGTTTATGCATATTATGTTCCTTACTTTGATTAATGATATGACTAACCAAAAAAGTCTTATATAAACCTTGAATACTAATGCTTATTATCTATGTTTGAAATGATCATGACTATACATGCTTAAGATTATTGTGTTTTGATAGTATTAAGATTATACTAATAAATGTATGATTATCTCAAGGATAACACAATGATGATGCTAGTAAGCATGCATAGTGATCGAGGATGGATATAAGTTCAAGGATAGGTAATCCAGGAAGCAAAGATCAAGAGGGAGCACAATCCAGTTGTTCCTGCAAGGAAATAAAGATTGAGAGGGAGTCCAGCCAACAAACAAACAAAGATAAGTATTTGAATTATCAATTCTTATTGTTTAAATAATAGTGTTCAATGATGTATATGCTTATGTTCCTAGACTTAGGTTGTGTATTATGCATATTAGAATAATTGCATTAATGAACATTATACTACTAATATACATGTGATGGGTAAGTGTCCTATGGCACTGTACAACATTCCATTGCTACTTATCTAGAATGAAACCTATTTGCTGACATGTTGGGAGTTGTGCACACTCTTAACATTGTTCTGGTAGAGATTGGAAGGCATCTAGAAAGTTACAGGATATAGATAAATGTTGTATTGAAGCATTGGCTAAAATAATTGCATGACTGTATGACATATTTCTTTATGTGTAAGAATTTGTTCTGAAAACCATGAGATGTTTCTAATCATGCAATTTAACTTGTCTTGTAGGAAAGATCGTATACCATCACCTACAAAAGAAGGACTACAACATTTGTTCAGCAACAAAGCTATCTATTGAAGAATTTGAAGTTCCCAGGATCTGGGAGGAAGTAATGGAAGGATGCCATGATCCATCGATCATGAAGAATGATGTTTGGGATGTGGTTCCAAGACTTGAAGGGAAGTCTGTTGTGACTTTCAGGTGGATCTATAAGATAAAGCATGCTGCAACTGGTAGCATAGAGAAATACAAAGTGAGGTTTGTAGCTCGTGGATTCTCCCAGAAAGAGAGAATACACTATGAAGAGTCTTTTACTCCTATAGCCAGATACACTTCCATCAGTACAGTACTTGCTCTAGCTGCAGTGATGAAATGGAAGATACACCAGATGGATGTCAAGACAACTTTCTTGAATAGTGTAGTCGAGGAGGAAGTGTATGTGAAGCAGCCACTTGGTTTTGAGACACATGACAGGAAGTCATATGTGTGCAGGTTGAAGAAAGCCTTGTATAGCTTGAAGCAAGCTCTTAGGACTTGGTATGGTAGGATAAACAGCTTTCTATCCAGTTTGGGCTTTACCAAGAGTAAAGCAGATTCCAACCTTTACTACAAGGTTGATGAAGGCAATCCAGTGATGCTACTTTTGTATGTGGATGACCTGTTTGTTATAGGTCAGGATAGATTGATTGTCGATACGAAGAGGAAGCTTGTTGCCGAGTTCAAGATGAAGGACATGGGGATGATGCACTATTTCCTAGGCATGGAGGTGTGGCAAAGTGCAGATGGAATCTTCCTTGGACAAGGAAGTATGCAGTAGATATTTTGAAGAGGTTTGGGATGATGGACTGCAAGGCCATGGCCACACCTATGGCATCGAACTTGAAGCTTATGTGTGATGCTTCATCTGATCCAGTTGATGTTACGGTGTATTGTCAGATGGTTGGGTCCTTGATGTACCTGACGAACAAGAGACCAGATATTTTCTTTGCAGTGAGCACATCAAGCTAGTTCCTGATGGATCCCAGAGGTGTTCACCTGGTTGCTGTAAAGCATATTCTGAGGTACCTAAAGGGTACAATTGACTATGGGCTCAAGTATGATGCGAATCAAAAGTTTAGCCTGCAAGGTTATGTTAATTCGGACTAGGCAGGCAGTGTTGCAGATAGGAAGAGCACTTCTGGGTGCTGCTTCAGTATGGGATCAGGTGTGATCTCTTGGTTTAGCAGGAAACAGTCCTGCGTAGAACTGAGTACAGCCGAGGCAGAGTATGTTGTAGCTTGTTCGGCTAGTTGTGAGGCAGTATGGCTTAGGAATCTATTGTCTGAGTTATTTGATCTCCCGTTGGAGGCTACTGGTATCTTTTGTGACAACCAGAGTTGTGTGAAGCTGTCTGAGAACCCAGTGTTCCACAATAGGTCAAAGCACATTGAGATAAAATATCACTATATCAGGGATATGGTGTAGAGAGGAGCAGTGAAGCTCCTATATGTTGCGACGGATGAGTAGGTTGCAGATGTATTGACGAAACCACTATCAAAAGTGAAGTTCGAGTACTTCAGAGAGAGGCTTGGTGTAATTCATATTGACGACACTTCGAGGAAGAAGTGATGGAGACATTTGCTGAGAGCCATTCCAAGCATGGTGAGAGGAGGATCCTTCCCATGGCTGTGGATGTAAGCGTTGGATGATGAGCATCAGGACGATGCTCCAGTTACTGCTCTGTATATGCATCATGTTGGATGCTTGTTATGAGCAGTTGGATCATGTATATGTATATGCATCATGTTGGATGCTTGTTATGATCAGTTGGGTCATGTATTTGTATATGCATCATGTTGGATGCTTGCTATGATCAGTTGGATCATGTATATGTATATGCATCATGTTGGATGCTTGTTATGATCAATTGGATCATGTATTTATATATGTATCAGGTGGATACATTTTATGATCAGTTGGATCATGTATGATGATATGTATCAGAAGATACTTGGTATGCATCAGGTGGATGCATTGTATGATCAGGATGATCATGGATGATGAGCTTCAGGATATTGCTCCAGATGATATGTATCAGGATGATGCTATGATGATTAGGTTGATCATGTGATGATGTACATCAGGATGCTATTTCGAGGCTTTGTCCTGTGGCATGTAACTAGACTTGGGAGATCCGATAGGTTGAGCAGTATGCTCGTAATCAGTCCTGGGATGCTCTTTCGAGGCTTTGCCATGACCACATGTAATATGTCCTGGAGATCCGGACAGGTTGTGCTAGTCACGTAAAAGGCCTCGGATACTCTTTATAGTTCTTGCTAGTCAAGACACTCTTTTAAGGTTTTGTGGTGAGGGTCACATGTAATACGTCCTAGAGATCCGGACAGGTTGTGCTAGTCACGTAAAAGGCCTCAAATGCTCTTTAGAGTTCTTTCTAGTCAAGACACTCTTTTAAGGTTTTGTGACAGTCACATGTAAGTGGACCTGGGAGATCTTGTCAGTCATGCTTCGGCACATAAAGGATCCTGGGATACTCTCTCGAGGCATTGTGACACACGTAATAAGTCCTGAGGATTCCACAGTATGGCCAGTGATGATGAAGACCTGCAGGTGGTGGGCCTACATCCAGCATGAAAAAGGGATGGCTCTGTAGAACTTCCTATGACGAGTAGTTCAGAGATTGATTGAGATAGCAGCAGTCGTGACGATGTCGATGATTCGATGACGATGATCCAATGACGATGATATAGAGAAGAAGACTTGTGCTAGAAGATCTGTGTTGATAAATACCTTCCTACTTAAGAGGGAGTGTTGATGTATATGTAACTTCAGAATGTATTTCAGATATGTATATTGTACTCCTATAGAGATGGTATTATTCCTCTATACAAAAGTGCCGTCATTTATATTGTAAGGGTCGTAACTTATACTTGATGGGTTATTAGACCACCTTGATGGGGTCGGCCATGTATAAGTCATGTGGGTTAAAGGGTTATTAGACCACCCTATTGGGGGTCGGCCCTGTCAGTATTATGTTAAGTGGTTAAGTTGAGGCCGACCTATTAAAGGTTATTAGGCAAGTCAAGTCAAGTATAAATAGAGTGCGAGAGGCACTCTATTTGATCATTCACTTTCTCACTCATACACTCATTGGAGAGTGGCGCACTAGTGGAGGAGGAGACGCTACTGCTAGGAGACTATCTCTTATGCTTGGGTTTTGTATCATTGCTATATCTATCTCTGAAGAAGTTATTGGGGTTTTTCACCTTTATGGTTTTCCCCAAGGAAACTCTGTGTGTCTATTGTCTCTTGTGATTGCTTCTTGTGATTGATATGTTGTACATGTTACTCTCTCAGTTAAGATCCTAGATCATATTGAATTGATGCTCAAAAATTAACAGAGAACTGTCCATTGGAAATGGATGGACTACTCACTTGTGCAAATCTAAATATTCGGTCACTTGGTTCCTATGATATTCTCATTGGAATGGACTGGTTGGAAGCACACAAAGTTAAACTTGATTGCTACAGGAAGACTTTTCAATGCATTGATGAAGAAGGGAACCCAAGGGTTTTAATGGTAATCCCAAAGGTAATTTCTGTTAGGCATATTTCAGCCACGCAGCTGAATAAGTTTTATAGGAAAGGTTGCCAATTGTATACAACCAATGTTTTGGATAAAATAGAAAATGAAATTCCCAAGTTGGATGATCATTATGTTTTGCAAAAATTCAAGGATGTGTTTCCCGATGAAGTTCAAAGAATTCATCCAAAGAGGGACATTGATTTTACCATTTATCTTGTGCCAGGAGCCACACTAGTTTCTAAGACACCTTATAGGATGACTACACCATAATTATTGGAGCTGAAAATACAATTGCAAGAAATGTTGGAAAATAAGTACATTCGTCCAAGTGTGTCTCCATGGAGAGAACTTGTACTATTTGTGAAAAATAAATATGGAACACTCAGGTTATGCATTGATTATAGGAAGCTAGACAAAGTTACAGTGAAGAAAAAGTACCCCTTGCCTCGAATTGATGATATTTTTTATCAAATGAGAGGGGAAAAGGTATTTTCAAAGATTGACTTGAGGTATGGTTACCATCAGGTGAGAATCAAAGAAGAAGATATTCACAATACAACCTTTAGAAAAAAGGTATGGGCACTATGAGTTTTTGGTGGTTCCATTTGGTCTCACCAATGCACCAGCTAAATTCATGTGTCTCATGAATAGTGTGTTTAGCAAGTATTATGACAAGTTTGTTCTTATTTTTCTAGATGGCATTCTTATCTATTCTAAGAATGAAGAAAATTTGAGAATGGATTTGCAATTGCTAAGGGATCATGAGTTGTATGCAAATCTAATCAAATGTAACTTTTATAAAAATAAAATTCATTATTTGAGTCACATTATTTTAGAGGAAGGAATATCAGTTGATCCAGAAAATATTGAAGCCATCATGAATTTCCCAAGTCCAAGAAATGTGATAGATGTGAGATATTTTATGGGTCTTTATAATTACTACAGGAATTTCATTCAAGGATTCTCCAAGGTTGCACACCAAATCACTTATTTTCAAAAGAAGGGAATAAAATTTGAGTGGACATTGAAATTTGAAGAAAGCTTCCAGCTACTGAAGAAGCTTCTCACAAGTGCTCCAATTCTTAAAATTGCAAGCCCGGAAAATAATATTGTGGTGTGTATAGATGCATGTAAACAGGGACTTGGAGGAGTTCTTATGCAATATAACCATGTGGTATTCTATGAGTCAAGTAAGTTGAAAGGGCATGAGAATTTTTTATGTTCTTCATGGTTGAAGTTTCGATGTTCTCCATGTGGGAGTGCTCCGTAGTGGGAGTGATCCATTCTCATAGAGTGAGATGACTTGTCTATGTTACAAGGATATATTATCTCATTGTATATTAGACAAAGTCTAATCTAATGTTGAATTTGACAATTGCCTCTAAGATGTGTTCGATACTTCTTAGAGTATGGTCAAATCAACATTAGAGATATGTTGAAAAGAATGTGACTACATGTGAGGAGTTATCAACAAGGGAGAACTTTTCTATGATGAAGAAATAACCAAGGATTCAAGACAATTCATTAAATAAGTTGCAAAGAAAGTGGAAGGAAAGAAAGACCACAACTGACCCAACAAAAGGGGTGAATTGACCCTAGAAGACAAAGTGACAAGTCGGCTTGAAAGATAATTAAAGAATAAAATAAAAATACAAGCTGACCTAATTATGGGAATTTCTAGTCAACTAAAGAATATAAATAGAAGTGTTCTCACACTTCATTTGACACATTCACAACACGTCTTCTTCTGTCAAGTGTTGCACACTTCTCATGGAGGACTACCAATAGTCACATGAAGTAATTTTGGGGTTTTATATTATTCTCTTAGAAGATCATCTACCCTAGATAGGGTTCATTATGAAGGAGGATGAACGCATCTTGTGCTATGGTTCAAATTCATGATTGGTATTGTTCTTGTATTGGATTAATTTCTTTTGAGAAAATTTGGTTGGGTTTTCTCCCTATTTGGTTTTCCAAAGAAAAATCTTTGTGTCTCTTGTGCATGGTTATCTTTCAGTGATTCTTGTTTATTTTCCGTTGTAAATTAATGATGCTATAATTGTGGGATGAAATGAATTATGAAATTAAATGTTGAAGTAGATGAAAATTATATTGCTAAGCTAAAATAAAACATGGTATCAGAGCAGTTCTAGATAGATGCCATTTCCAGAAACTTTGTATGCCCTAATATGGAAACTATGGCTTCCAATTTTGGAGACTTCTCTCCATATATTGGACTGAAAAAGGAGCATTGTGGAACTCACCCTAGGAGGGTGCACCTATATGTGGAAGCATATCTCAGTTTCATGAATTTTCAGTTTTGACGTAATTTCTGTTGGAATTGACAAATTAGGGATTTTACTTTCTACCACTTCTAACCACAGATTGGGTTCAATTCTATCATTTTGCAGCTATCCCTAGGAGGGCGCATCTACTTGTGGACTATGTTTTCACAATTGACAATTTTCAATTTTGACCTAGTTTCTATTGGAACTGGGGAACTACGACTTCTAGTTTTGAGCCTTTCTAGCCATAGATCAGAGTGAAAAATAGTGTTTTGGAATTCGCCCGAGGAGGGCACATATATATATGGGGGGAATTTCAGTTATGTAAAACTTCAATTTTGACCTAGCACTTGCTAGGGTTTCGAAATCATATTTTCATATTTTGTCAAGATGGTGTCCAGAGATGAAGACAAGTTGGATAATGCTAAGATTACAGATGAACTCTAGTATTCTTTGTCTCTACTCTTATTGATACTATTTTGGATACAAATGATATCTTGTCAATGGATAGTGGTGGTTCTATGGATGTGACAACCTAAAAAAATCAAAATAAGGATCTTTCAAAAGTTGATTGTGTTTGTTATCATGAATATGGACACTATTATTTTATTGTCCTCGGAAGAAAAGAAAATTAAGAAGAATAAGAGAAATACAAGTGAAAAGTCATCCCTAGTTCAAATTCAGAAGAATAAGGACCTCTCAAAGATTAAATGTTACGCTTGTCGAAAATTTAGTCACCTTGCTTATCAATGTACTCAAAGGGAAAGGGAGAGAGAACATCACACATCAACAACTAATGTTGAAGAGATTCCAACTCAGAAGAAAAGAGGAGAAATTTGATGAAGATTGCAAGAGTACTGCTAAGTACTCCAGAGCTTTAGCATGAAAGTGTCTTACAGAAGAATGCCAAGGGATATTTTGAAGAATGATAGTAGATCCAATCGAATCTTGGATCTAATACATTCAGATACATGTGGACTAATGACAATGACACCCTTGGATGTCTCCTTTCACTATGTATAATTCTCTCCAGAAGACATGAATTCATAAGATGAATACTTCAACAAGTCCCAAAAGTTCAAAACCTGATGAAGAAAAAGATTAAGGTCTTCAGATTAGATGATGAAGAAACCCTAGTGATTTCTGCAATAAGGAAAAGATCAAGAGGGATCCAACAAAACAAACAATGATAATTATTTTATACTTTATATAATAATTTTTATTTGCTAAAATTAAATTGTTATCCTTATTGATGAATAACATGACTATTTAAATTAGTACCGGTTAACCCTTATGGACATTTTTGTCATGAATAGGTCCATTATAAATATTGTGGAGATAGAGATCCGCAATTGAGATCTACCCATGTTCTTATGGGAATATGCATCCAGTATGACAGTTATGTTCAGATCAAGATACTAGATAACAATACTTTTGAAGAAGCATTCGTAGGAGTGGATCCTTGGTTGTCCCACATACACCTATGTGCCAAGGAAAAATAGGATAGAGATGGAAGCCTTCAAATATTTATAAGACTTCCTATGAAGTTTGATAACAAGAAGTAAAATATTCTGAAGGATGAGTATCCCTCTAAATACAATAATCATCCTTCTATGAACATGAGACAATAGAGCTAATAGAACAATTGGATCTTCCAAGAGATGATGCAGTGATCGAGAAGCAGGCTAGCGAGAAGCCATGATGGAAATATATTAGTCCATAATGGAGAATGATGTGTGATAGAGTTGAGACCTGAAGGGAATCCAATGATGACCTCCAAATAGATCTATAAGATCTAGCATGCAGTCCATAATAGCATCAAAGATGGATCATGAAGAACAACCATGTTGCAAACTCAAAGGGAGTCATGAATAATGTTCAATGTCCTTAAGTGAGCAAGAGGCTCACCATTAGTAGGCCCACTTGATTAGAGGTGAAACAAATGGATACATAGGGGAAAATAATCTTCCATGATCCTGAGATATATGGTGTGAGAATATTGGCCCAAAAGTAGAGTATCCAAATGTAGTGAAGCAGGATACTTAGATATAACGACAGCAGAGTCTCCAGATACAAAGGGATCCGGATACTTTAGTACAGAGGGAGAAATATATTCCCACACAGAGGGAGTAGCTACATCACATCATGTTGATGATAAAGAAGACTTTGTATGGACTCAAGGAGGCCTCTATAGCTTTGGATGCCAAGATTGGCAGATACTTGATGAGCTTGGGTTTCACCAAGAGTGAAGCAGATTCCAACCTTTACTACAAGGTGGTTGATGGTGATCATTTGATATTGGCGATATATGATTGATGATATATTCCTTTATGGAAAAAGGAAAGCTTAGTATCAGGTGTAAGAGGGATTTGACTTATGAGTTTGAGATTATTGAGATTGGAGGTGTGATGAGATCTTCCTCATGCAGAGGGAGTGAACTATCGATATATTGCAAGATATGACAAGGTGGACTGTAAGTCCATGACCACACCTATGATGATAGATCTGGAGAAGCTGAGTGATTCCGCTTCAGATTCATATTCAGTAGATCCCATGATGTGCATATCTGGAGAAGCTCAGTGCTCCTGCTTCAGATTCAAATTTGGTGGTGTATAGATAGTTGATCAGATTCTTGATGAGAAATGTTCTTTGCAGTAAATACCCTGAGCCAGTTATGGTTGAGCCGAGACTCTTCCATTGGTTTGTGGCAAAGCATGTGATGAGGTACCTACATGGTACAATTTATATGATCTTAGGTGATGAAATGAAGATGCAAAAGATATACATATTCTAACCAAGAAGAGTGCAGTGGACATAGAAGCATCTTGAGGTATTGCTTCAACTTGGATCAGTTGATATCCTAGAATAGTTGGAAGCATGATTTTATGGAACTCAGTAAAATAAAAGTAGAGTGATTTGCAGCCAGTATCATAGGGCTATTTGATTTGAATATCAAATACTACTTCACTCAAGACGTAATGTAGAAGGGAGCAGTGAAGCTCTAGTACATATCCATAGATGAGCAGATAACCAATGTTCTCACCAAGCCTTTGTCCAAGGCAAAGTTTGTATTCTTTAGGGACAAGCTTAGTGTGATGGAGAATGCCTCTTTGAGTGAGAGGGAGCATTGATGGATGTGTAAGACTGTGATGATGAGTGACATACATTCATATGAGAGATGAATGGCCTAGACACAATGATGATGAGCGACAAACATTCACATGAGATATGAATGGCTCAGACACTATGATGATGAGAGGAAGACATTCATACGAGAGATGAATAGCCTAGACACCATGATGATCTTCCAGATGTAGTTGTAGTAAAGTATTATGGATTCATTTTCAAGACAGATACTATAGTACAGTTTCTAATGCACTATAGGTAGCATATAGATGCATATGTCAGTATAGATGAGTAGCATTGAGCATATGTTTTCCATGGAAATCCATGGTGATGGAGAATGACTCATTGAGTGATGAATGGCCCCGGCGCACTCTTAATAGACTCGAGATGAAAATAACAAACATTATCACCAAGTTAGTAACTTGGCATAGAATGCCTCCCTCGCTGAGAGGGAGTGTTGATATTTTCCATGATTCCAACATCGATAAAACATTATGCATATCATTCTATTGGATTGGTTCATGACCTAGAGAGAATGGCCCCGTCGTATCCCTTGTTTGTGGTTCAGATGCTTAGCCTCATTCAATCATGTGTATTGGATTGTAGGGGGGTCGAGGTCACATTGTGTACTCCATTTGGGAGTGATCTGTAGCAGGAGTGATCCATTCTCATAGACATAGATGAATTTTCTATGTTACAAGGAGATCTTATATCCTTGTTTATTAGACCAAGTCCAATCTAATGTTGAATTTTACAATTGGCTCTAAGAAGTCTCTGGGACTTCTTAGAGTATGGTCAAATCAACTTTAGAGCTTTGCTAAAAAGAATTTGACTACATGTGAGGAGATATCAACAAGGGAGAACTTTTCTATGATGAAGAAATACCCAAAGAGTCAAGACAATCCACTGAAGAAGTTGCAGAGAAAGTGGAAGCAAAGAAAGAGCACAACTGCCCCAATAAAAGGGGTAAATTGACCCTAGAAGACAAAGTGACAAGTCGGCTTGAAAGATAAATAAAGAATAAAATAAAAGTACAAGCCGACCTAATTGTGGGAATTTCTAGTCAACTGAATAATATAAATAGAAGTGTTCTCACACTTCATTTGACACATTCACAACACATATTCTTCTCTCAAGTGGTGTGCACTTCTCAAGGAGGATTAGAAAAAGTCACATGAAGTAATTTTGGGTTTTCTATTATTCTCTTAGAAGATCATCTGCCCTCGCTAGGTTTTATTGTGAAGGAGGACGAACCCATCTTGTGCTAGGGTTCAACTTTATGATTGGTATTGTTCTTGTATTGGATTAATTTCTTCTGAGAAAATTTTGATAGGTTTTCTCCCTATATGGGTTTCCCAAGATAAATCTTTGTGTCTCTTGTGCATGGTTAGCTTTCACTGATTCTTGTTTATTTTCTGCCGCAAATGAATGATGGTATAATTGTGGGTTGAAATTAATTATGAAATTAAATTTTGAAAGAGATGAAAATTATACCGCTAAGCTAAAACAACAACAAGAAGAACTATGCTACCCATGATTTAGATCTTGCAGCCATAGTGCACGCTTTGAAAATGTGGAGGCATTATTTAATGGGCAGAAAATTTAAGCTAAGGATAGAACATTGTGATCTAAAATATTTGTTTGAGTAGCCAACATTAAATGCCAGGAAAGATAAATGGTTGGAATTTTTATGTGAATTTGATTTTGATATCAAACACATAAAGGGTAAGGAAAATAAAGTGGTTGATGCACTTAGCAAAAAAGTACATTCAATGCATATGGTAGACATTAGTACCTGCCAATTAGATTTGAGGCAGTAGATTGTTAATTATATTGTTGAAGATCAATTGTATGTGCAATTAAAAGACAAATTAAAACAAAGAAATTTAGAAAATAGGTACCAAGGTTATCATTTGGAAGATGACAGACTTCTTGTTTATAAAAACAAAAATTATATCCCAAATGTGGCGTACTTGAGGAGATTCATTATGGACGAAATCCATAAAATGCCATATTTTGGTCACCCAAGATACCAGAAAACAATTGCTACAACCAGAAATCAATATTTTTGGCCATGAATGAAAAAGGGCATTGTTGAGTATATTTCTGAGTGTATGAAATGTTAGCAAGTGAAATTTGAACCAACACCCAGCAAGTTTGTTTCATCCTTTGCCAATTCTGAAATGGAAATGGGAAGTGATTTCCATGGATTTTATCATTGGGTTTCCAATGACAGTGAGGTAGCATGATTCCACCGTGGTTGTCGTGGATACATATCTAAGGCATGACATTTTATACTAGTTAAATCCACCTATAAAACAGATTCCATTGCAAATATTTTCATGAAGGAAATTTTTAGGTTGCATGGGTTGCCTAAGGCAATAATTTTAGATAGGGATACCAAGTTCACTTCAAATTTCTAGAAAAGTATTTTTGTGGATTTGGGTACACAACTGAACTTTAGCACTTCCTACCATCCACAAACATATGGGAAAACAAAAAGAGTAAATTAGGTTGTTGGAGCCAAGGCCGCAGCTATGGTAAAAGCTGCGAATTTTGAGGAAAAAGCACAAGTATGGAAGAGTGCTAAGTTTTGAATAAGCGCCAATTTTGGGGACAGAAGAAGCCACTGCAGAAACGGTGCAGACTGCTGTGGAATGTGTCAATGAATTGGACCACGATATTGCGCAGTGGAAGAAAGCATTCGCGTAGATCCAAGCAAAAGCAGATGCGCAAGTAAAGCGACCACACGCTAGTGCAAGTGGCTCGAGGGAGAGCCACAAGTAAGTGTTAGGGGCCTGTTGGAGCCAAGGCCGCAGCTATGGTAAAAGCTGCGAATTTTGAGGAAAAAGCACAAGTATGGAAGAGTGCTAAGTTTTGAATAAGCGCCAATTTTGGGGACAGAAGAAGACGGTGCGCAGTACGGTTCCAGATGGAGGAGCTCAGCGCGGATCACGGACCGGGAATCGCGGAGATCGCGCGCACGTCAGAAGGAAATGAAGGTAGCAGAGTGGAAAGCTCAGCTACCATAATCAATGAAGCAATGGAGTAGAGGGCTCAGCTACCCTCATTTAAGGCTAAGTACAGAAGTTATGGTTGCTCGGATCAAGGAAGAGCAACGGACCAAAGCATTGAAGGTGAAGGACGAGGCATCCATACCCGTAAGCTGCGCCGGAATTCATGGAGCCTGCAGGAAGCGGCGACATGACTGCAAGCGGCGCCTACAGTACACCTAGCCATGTGCGTGGTTAGGGTTTTTGGGGACTACTGCTGGGAAAGGCCCACAGTTTTGTAAAGGTGCGACCGCCATGGCCACCTATATATATGAATAATTGTAATGGATAGATGTTAGTTAGTGAGATAGAGAGTTAGTTGGTGAGACAGATAGCTAACTAGTCAGGAAGCGGGTTAGCAGTGAAGCTAATCCTTGAGTTGCAGACAGTCCGAGGCGACGTCTGAACTATTGTAATCTCTGGAGAGGAAGAGATTAGATCGAGAGAAGGGATCCCAGCTGTGTGCGTGGAGTTTCCTGGAAAGATCTAAGGCTGCAGCTGTGTGCGCAGCATATTGTATAAGTCTATCATTTTCTGGTTAATATAAGATACTCCCGTGGACGTGGTTTTCCCCGTGGAGGTGGACTTCATATTTCTCGCTATTATGATGTGGTGATAGAGATGATTACCTGTTTTAGCTTGCTAACGGTAAATACAGAAATACTGCATTATCTTTATGAATGTGTAGAGTAAATCAGTAAAGCTTCTTTAAGAACTATAATCGTTAAGAGTAGAAGGTATTGGTAAGACGACGTCGCCGTTGCGATAGGAGAACCTGTTGCTGCGACGAGCTCGCAAGTGAAACTACGTATAGAATATCCGCGCAGAGGTTAATTGGTCCTAGCGCAGGAGTGGAAGTACCGCGCAGTTCAGCCGTCGAGCGGGAGATAGAGGGCTGTTGCGCTCATAAGTCTGAAGAGAGTTCAGACCGTCGCCTTAGAGGAATCGTCAAGAAGAGAGAACAGTCTCCGTGTCGCCTAGGTTAAGGAAACCTGATTCCTTAGCCTCCCCATAGCCACTTCGGGTGAGACCTCGAGCTGTCGCGTAGCTCGTTGCCGAGAGGGCCAGTGCGCCAAGGGGTTTTGTTGCTGCGCTTCATTAAAACCCGGGTCTGTCCAAAAAGCAGCCAACATAGGTGCTTGAAGACATGCTCCACATGTATGCGATGGAAAAACCATCCAAGTAGGAAGATTATATACACTTGGTAGAGTTTGCATATAACAATGGGAAGAAAGCATCATTGGGCATGAGTCCATTTGAATCTTTGTATGGAAGAAAGTGTAGAACACCAATGACTTGGGATAATCCACCGAACAAAACTGTAATTTGGCCATAATTTCTTAAAGAAATGGAACAAGAGGTTGCAAAAATTAGGCAAAATGTAAAGGCATCCCATGATAGATAGAAAAGATATGCCGATAAGAAGAGACTGCATAAGGAGTTTCATGTTGGGGATAATGTTTACCTCAAAGTGAAGCCAAGGAATAGTTCCTTGAAGCTTGGAATTTGTGCCAAGATATCACCAAGATATCATGGGACATTTGAAGTGCTTGAGAGGATAGCTCTAGTTGCATATATAATTGCATTTCCTACTAACACTAGAGATCATAATGTTTTTCATGCTTATTCTCTTAAGAAATATGTACATGACCCTAACCATGTGATTAATTGGGATGTAATCTAGGTGGAACCTAAGGGAGACTTCCAAACCAAGCCACTACACATCTTAGATGTGAAGGTAACATGCTCTGGAACCAAGCCATCGGACAAGTAAAGGTGCAATGGAAGTACTTAGGTCTCGATGAGGCTACATGGGAGTTGGAAGATGCCATGAAAGAGGCATATCCATTTTTGTTCTAATTTTGAGAAAACACTGAGGATGATGTTAATCCAAGGGGGAGGGGATTGTAATACCCCTAGTTTTGACTTGGAATGTATATAACCAAAATTATGTAAATGATGTAAAAATGCTAGTATGGATTCCTAGTGCGAAGCTCAAGGCCAAGTCCCAACTAGTTAATGGTTAGGAATTCATGATGTATATATTTTCTTTTGGATTGTAAGGTTGGATTTTCATACTAACTCGAAATGTATGAAAATATTATGTTGCACAAATAATAAAATGGTCCAAAATGGTTTTGTACAGTGCACTAGAGGGGCTGTGATTCCACCATAAAGGAAGAGGAAAGGGGGCATATGGGAGACTAAATCCTTTGCTTCCAAGTGTCAACCTTAGAACTCAACCTATTTTTTCCATGTGAATTAAATGATCCAATCATCTTCTTTTAACTATTTCCAATCATTGAATGCATGTGTGAGGTTGGTGGGAAAAGTCACCTCATGCAGTTATTGAAGCATGAGCCTAACTGCACTTTTGTGATAGTTTTGTCAACTACCAAAAGTGAGTCTACAGTTGTCAGGATCCCTTTATTCTATGGTCAAAAGCCATGTCAGTTGTATTTTCACCATTATATCATATCATATGGAGTCAACCTTCATTGTCTCATTCTTTCATGCAAATCCACACTATGCAAAGCTCCCCATTAATGTCCATGACCTTTTACCAGACTGTGTATAACCTGTAAATTCGAATTTAGAGTCATCATTGTAGATTTGGAAGAAAAAAAATAGATGGTTGTAGGCGAGCACAGAGGTTGGGTAAGGTAGGAACCCTTACCCATTGAGTTATGCTGCTCATATATGCTTGAGAAGCCATGGATAAATGCTACAGGTGGTTCTCCAACAACATATAGCAAGTTGGTATCCTTCTATGCACACACATGGAGCACTTAGCGAGATGGATCACCCAAGATAATTGTGGATTGGTGAAGGGGATCCCTGATCCCAGAAGGGTGTTGTGTGGGGTAGGTATTGTTGGATCTAAGGCTGTGATGACAGAGTGAGATCCCTGTAGAGCTCTGTATGAGAATTTGGCTAAGCATAGAGAACAAAACGGGTTGTGGGATGAGAGAGAAAAGCTTGCAAGTGTTTCCTTCGACCAAGTGGCCTCATACCCCATCTTGGGGGTGGCCTCTCAGTAGAAAGAGTATATCCTGGATAGAGTGCCTACGGTTGGGTGGAAAATCACTCTTACACAACCAGTTGCTTGGCTCTATGTTGGATAAAGATAAGTATTTTCATGTATCTAAATATGAAACATTTTTATTTAATGCTTTATGGTTATGTTTGTTTATGGATGTTGTATGTGTGTGGATTGAGTTTATTTCCACTGTGTGTTTTTATTTTCCATCTACACGTATTTTTACATATTATGAAATCATAATATTGTTGTGGGGTGAAATTTGGAAGCCCATATTTAGTTCATGTCCCCTTTGTTGGTTGGATTGATGGATGGGGACATTACATTTAGACACAATTTTAGCAAGACAACACAATCCGAAACCGCCGCTAGAAGGGTGTTGCAACCATAGATAGTTAGATGTGGCCACTGTGGGAACACCGGTCATGCTACTGAAGATTGAATTGTTGTAGTGTACAAAGTTTTAACCCAAAAAATGGCCATTTAAGCCTCAAACAAGCTCCAAAACATTATGGACTCCAAATCACCAAAGTGGGACTTTCCCATAAAATGGTCCCTACAAGCCAATACCTCCAATTTTTCCACACATAAAGTATGAAAATATATGATAGATGATATAATCATCAATTTTAGATCAAAAAGTGGGCTACAAGCCTAATTCTATGGTTTAGAACATGAGGAAATGGTCTCCTTAATTAAGAAATACTTCGATATAGAAATCCAATGACTTTGGCCTTGAAAGAACAACTTGTAAGGTATATGGGACATGAACATAGCCCTAAATAAAAATATATTTCTTGGACCAAAATCGCTTTGAGTCCAAAAACTAGGGGGCATAGGCCCCAAATGTTGCTTTTATGGCTAGTTGCATATGCACAGGGTTATTGGTCATGCCATAGGCACTCTTAAATAAATATTTGGGCAACGAGTGGCATACAAGGCCTATGAGATGCATGTCAATGTAATTTCATCCATTTGATAGTACAAATGGATCTTATGGCCTAAAATGTAGTTTTTAGACCAAGTTTGCTATGCACAGGGTTGTTGGCCATGTCATAGGCCCTCTTAAATAATTTTTTGGCTAACGAGTGGCATACAAGGCCTATGAGATGCATGTCAATGGAATTTGATCCATTGGGTATTATAGATGAGTCTAATGGCCTTAAATGTAGTTTTGAGACAAAATCTAAGGACTTCATACCAAACCATTTATCTTATGTCTTCTGGGCAATGCATAAGGACTCGAAACCATAACATAAGCCTTGTTTATGGAATATTTGAGCTAGGGGAATATAGGCCTCTACATGATGTCGCTACAAAAATACAAGGCTTATTTATATATGGTTAACACGTTTAATCTATTCTTGTAAATCATATGGACAAGTATCACACACTATGGTTTACTTGTAGTTTTACAAAATGCATATGTGGTATACCATGCATACACATTATTGGAGTTTTTATTTTGGGAAATATTTTGTTTGTAGTAATGTGCACACATTATGTAAAAATGATGCAAATGTGTTATTCAAACATAATAAGCCCAGTTAAAAAATGATATGGTTGGTTCAGTTCTAGGTTTTGGTTTAGAGTGTAGAATACAAATCTAATAATTTTCTTTCATATCTCTATCTATATATTTAAATTCAATGATATTTTTAAATAAAGAAAACACTCTCATCTTTAATAATGAAACTAGAGAATTTATAACAATATGTAATATATAATTTCTCTTACATAATTATTATTCTTATGATAATAATAGGCATAAACATTATTATTATTATGATAAATATAATAATTCCACACCCTATTATTTCTTCTCTATTTTTTAATTACTTTAATAATTTCAAAATAAATTATATAAACATCTACTTCATACCAAACTACTTAATAAAATCAAATAAATTTTTTGTAAAAATAATTCTAAAATATTAGATCATAAAATCAAATGAATTTTTGTAAAAATAATTCTAAAATATTAGATAATGTAATCACATCTTTACAATTATTTTTTAAATAAATATTATTAGTTAGTCTCTAAAGTGTTTCACATACAATGACATGTTTTGTAAAAAATAAATTAAAAAATTACATATACTTTTTAATATAAATAAAATTTATATATTTCAAAACTTAATTTATCTTTTTACATTTCATTTTCATACATCATTTTTAAATTTATCATTTAAATATCTTAAAATTATATTTTAATTAAAATTTATATTTTAAAAAAAAATTACCACGTCAAGACAGACCATCAACATTGATTGTACATGAATGACCATATAAATACAAAATTTGCATACTTTTTGGTAATCTCCTTTTTATGTAAAAACAATAAAGCTATTTTTCATTTGATGTTTAAAAGCTTTAGAAAAAAATTGAAGTGAGTCCATTGAATTAGGCACGGTTAATGAGTAGGTGGCAAATGTATTTGTTTAGAAATCAGATGTTTTAAGGTTTTGATTGTTAAAGTGATTGGTTTCTTTGTTTGAAACAAATGATAATTCAAAAACCAGAACCCTAACTATGCATACCAGCTAATTCAAAACCCCAAACCCTAATTATGCATCTCTCATTGAAATAATTTTTTTCGTGTGAAATCAATTTAATTAATATGAAGAAGTTATAAGAAATCAGATCTAAGTTGAGACACATTGCAATTTCTTTCTAATTTAAAATATAAATAAATAGATAAAAATAAAATGATATTAAATTATAAATAAAATATAATATAATATTATATTATTTGTACACTGTGTATTCAAAATGGAGATATGATTTTTACAATGTTAGGTTTGGAATAATTTTCAATTAACTTGGTATGATTTATTGAATAAATGTCCTTCTAAAGTAATATATAAATGTTGGAGACTAAGTTTGTTTTATGGAGTCTTATAAACCATTAAACATATATGTTTAGAACATAGATTCATTCTAAATGAATCTATATGTTAAGTCAAAGTAGTTTTCATAAGGCTTTAAGATAAGTTCATGTGGATGTTGATGGACGATGTTTACTAAATTTATAATATTTTTTAAATTTTTATTTATAAAAAAATAAATAAATTAATTTTGTAATATTTTTTAAAATAAAAATTAAAGTAAGAATTTGATTTCTGCATAATCCAAATTTTATAGAATAAAGTTTTATTTTAAAAATGGATTAACAAATTTCAACAAAGAAAAAAAATACTACAATATTAATCTATTCAAAAATTATATTTAATATTTTTTATATTTTAATATTATTATTGAATATAATTAATATGTATATGTTTTGGTTATGAGACAAAAAAAACCTTGGATTTGAATCTATGATTTCTCAACACGCAACACATGTTTTTAATTGTTAAATTCACTTAGATATACTAAAAAGAAATATATGCATATATTCACATATATATAACATTATTTCATAACATTAGGTGTAGTTTTTCTTTTGAATTGAAAATCCACTTTGTAATATGCTTGTTTTCTTAGTGAGTCAATTGTTGATTATTAACCTATGCCATTTACCTATTACCCTTCATTTTTATAAATTCAAAACCCAATTTTTGTGACATGTTTAATTATATGTTAACTTTGACTTAACACAAACATTTTGTAAAACATAATCTCTTTAAGCTTTTAGAATAGGTTCGTATATTGATAAATAATGTTTATGAAGAGTTGTAATTAATGTATGTATATATGTATGGATGTATGTATATTAATTTTTATATATTTATTTAATAATAAAAAATAAATATATGTAATAAGTAATTGTATAATTTCCCTGGATGCGGGTGACCAACTAGCTCCCACCTCTATCACTACTCAACAGGAGATGCCGCCACCTTACTCCATTGTACGTGGCAACGGCCCTTGCATGCACGAGCCTGCTCCAGCATTGATGGAGGCTACACACCTGGCCACTGAAATCGATGGACAACGAAACAACTTGGATGCCGGCGATTAATTAAGGCGGAAGGACGAGGGTGTTAATTACAACATTCTTCGCGCGCGTCTAGAATGACATCTCCTCTCGACTTATGTGACCTGCATTCATTATCGCAACCTTCAATGAGGAGGACAGACTGTGAAATTTATTACCTCGGCTCTTTAAAGCCCTCTGTTGACATGAAGAACGAACCGTTTGTTGAGCTCTTGTTTTTTTCTCTGATTTCTCCAGTTGAGTCTATGAATTCTTATGCGATTTCGAGCTCTAATTATTCTCCCACCGCTATGACGAATCGCACCAGGGGACTTTCTCGTCGGGGGAGTGGTCGTAAGAGCACTAGTTGTTGGCCCAAGGTGGCCATGGATTAGTCGGTGATGGACAATTATGCAGAGCACATCTCTGCGCGGACTCGTAGTCTTATAGATGGTTGGGAGGCTCGTAGGGTGGTGACACTCCTTGCCTATGGGTGCAATGGCAGTGCCATAAACCACTACTAGATACTCAAAAACATGATGAGCACCCTCATTGAGGAGATGGAAGCTAGCTGGAAGGCTAGCTCCAGCATTATCAGAAATGTCAAAGCTAGTCTGAAAGAGGCAGCGGAGCAATCGAATACTCTAGATGCCAACATGACTTGGGAGATTTTCTCCATTGAAAGCAATTTGGAACCTGTGAAACAGACAAATAAAGAAGGAGCGGCTAGGGAAATCCCGAACACTGGGTCCGCAAAAAAGAAATCCCAGGGAATAAAAGATAGAGCTTCAGCTCCTGCAACCTTTGATCCTGACGTCGCTTCGGATGGCACGCATTCTCCAGGTTCTCCCTCTCCAACTCTGCCCCCTCCGGGGAACTTTGAATATTTTTATGTAGCTTGCCCCATTGTCGAGGAGGAACTAAAAGAACCACCTGCAAAATGACAATTGGGCTGTCATAGCTCTCGATCATCTCTGCGACTATCAGCTTTTTTGTTTTTATTTTCTGCACAGTCTGGTTTTTAGCAATATCAGACAGTATAAGGTTTTTATTTTGGAGAAAGTCCCAATTTTTTCATGGGCGGACCACACTCAGAGGGTCTTAATTTTGTATTATGTCAGTTATTACAGTATCTTTGAGCAATTGGGATGGTGGCTTCAACATGTGAGGCCTCCCCAATTTGCAAAACTCTCTTTGGTTCTAAATGTACATTTGGCTTCTGTTAATTAAATTCTGCTCTGCAACTTACAAAAAAAAAAATTAATTGTATAATTTAATATTCATTAGATGTAGTTTTTCTTTTTTTCCAACCAAGAAAAAAAAAACTTTTGTTAATTCACTATGAATCAAAAAGTACATAGCCAAGTGCTATCCACTCAAGGACCAAAGCAAGCACTTTTAAAAGATCAACAAGGCAAGACTAAAAAACCATTCTGAACAAAAATACCTGCAAAACTTCCAGACAAAAGAATGCAAACAAGACAAAACATTCCTTCCCAGTCAAAGGTAGGCCATAAAAAGCCAACCAAACTCTCATCATACGAACATACAGCCAAACTAAAAAAGAACAACAATACTGAACTAGTGTAATTCCATAATAGGAATCGACCCTTAATCCACAACCAAATCATCAATCCATTCCTCCCAAAACATAAAGCCTTCATGAGATGTAACTTTTCATTTGAATTCAAAATCCACATTATAATATATTTGTTTTCTTAGTTAGTCTATATATATTAACTTATCTATTTATCTATTATACATTATTTTGTTAGATTCAAAACCTAATTTCTGACATGCTTGCTCTTTTATTGAATCATAAGTTGACTTCCACTTAACTTTAAACATTAATAAATCGATTTTACCCTAAATAACATCTTAAACATGTTTAAACAAAACACAAACTTTTATAACTTTTATAATTTTTTTAATTTGTTAAGTTCCTCTCACTTTACTTGAGTATTTCTACTCTACCCTGCTTGGTCAAGATTTGGGAAATCCATTGGATCTTGTACAACATAGCCCCTTTCATTCAAATATGCCTGCATCTTATAAATATGGTAAGTACTTCATGTTGTACTATAGTTATTTCTTCTAATGAAGTGTAATGTTTTGTTGGTTAAATGAAAATGTGTAGGCAATGAAACGAATATTAAATTGTGATCCGTATGAGAATAAAGGTAATAGCAGTAGGTGTAAATGAATCAACGGTGTAGAAGAAACAACATCTCCTCCACCTCCATCAACATCAGAACATCAGCATGGCAGGATAAGATTGAACGCTCATTGTCATTAGTGCCTTTGGTGTTTATTCGATGTTTTTACCTTTTGAGATCCCGAGGGTACTCTTAGAGCTTCCTTAACATGGATATGGGCCCACCACGAAAAGGGGGGATGTGCGTGCCTTCCAAAGCGCGGTGGAGTATTTGTTGACCTAGTAGTAATGCCATTGTTTTCGATAAGCACACCTTACACCTCCTTGTTTGTGAAATAGACAACACATGGTGTTGTTGTGTGGGAATTGTCCTTTCTTCCTTCCATGCTTGTCCACCACCAAAGCCTTTTTGTATTTACTTACCCATTTAGGTATGTTAGGTTAACAGTAAGTTAAAACATTGACTATTTGGGATAAATTTTTTTTTAGTAATGTGGAGTTTTGATTATTTGTTGAAATTGGGATTTTGAGATAAAATTTTTTTTAGTAATGTGGAGTTTTGATTATTTGTTGAAATTGGGATTTTGATTGTTTAAATTATATTTGAATGTAAAAATGAATTTAATATTTTTGATTCTTTATTCGTAGAAAGCATTCTCAATTTTAACAATCTAAAATTACAATTAGAACGAAATTAAAAAATTCTTGAGTTGTTAAGATTCAATTCGGACGAAATTAAAAAAAATAAAAATGCTTGATGTTTTAACTTAATGGTGTCATCTATACATCTTAACCCTAATTTTATTTACTCCTCGGGAAGAACTAAATACTGCACTTGATTGGGAGTGACCCTTGGCATTTCCAAGGTGTAAGGTACCTTGATTTAGGGACCCTTCCTTTCCATTGGCTAACCTTAGAGGTAGTAAAATATTAGAGATTCCATTATATTTATAGTAGAAATGTCGATTTGAATATGTAGAAGATGCTATCAGACAAGAAGAAAACCATGGAGATGGCGGCATTTTGTCGGCATGTCGGACATAGATTGCACTGACCGACGTGGTGGTCTGCATCATATGGCGTCGAGCGATTCCGTTCTGGTGATTTGGCTAATCAAAGCAACCTGATTTAGTACAAAATATAGCAGATTATTCTTAACCCTACAGACAGAGACAATGGCCTTTGCAGAGGCTAGTGGGTGATGATGATGGAGGAAGAGGAGGAAGAGGCAGAGACAAAGGCAGAGGTGGGATTTTCGAGATGCCCATAAAGGGCGCCTCCATTTCTGGATCTCTTGTCTATTTAGTTTGAATCTGCAAATTGTTTTCATACAATACAACAAATACATGAATACCCATTTCTCTATTGGAGCTCAGAATCCTTTCTTTTCTCCTTCTTGTTTTTTCGCCCATGAGATTTCTGGGGCTGGGGCTGGGGCTGCATATTCTGTTTCTGCTCATGAATGAGAAAGCTCAGGTTCAGGTTCAGCAGCAGCCGCCATGGGGGGAACGTTTCATCCAGTTCCACTGTTGGGTTTTTTGCAGGAGATTAGAGACTGGCACAAGTCGCGATCTGGTGAAAGAAGCTCCGAGCTGGGAAGTGTGTAAAAATGGTGGATTCTCAGGCTGGAACAACAAGGCTCTCAGATGGAGGAATATGAGTATTATTCAGCATTGTCGCTTGGCCTGATCACGCCCGTGTGGATCAAATATTATTATTACTACGTGCAAGCAGAGTAACAACGCACAGAAACATCATGTTCCCCTCTTGTCTTTGTGTATATAATATATCGTTTTTTCTGCAAGTCTCTACTGGTTTTGCTCCGATTCCTTCCTTCAAAGGCAGCAGAGGGCTTCAGATAATACTAGATAGGTGGCATACACGGGAACGCCAGGCATTTTTCTTTGGTTTTTATGTCTTTTTTCCTTTTGTACTGGAATCAACTATTGATATATCTACATATATATATATATACCAGCAGTTTCTGCTGGTTTGCGGGATGTGTAATAAAAAATCAGAATGCTGCTGACGATGCAGAAATCAGGCCATTTTTGGGAAGAGGTTAGATCAATCCAATCCCATCCTAGTATATACTTTTTTCTATGTTAAAAACACCACACAATGTACTGTGTATCCATCAGCTCTGGCACCTACAATATACTGTGTATATCTCCCAGGTCAGGTCAGTCTGCACTGATCGACCTTGCAGGAGATTTTTTTTCTCTTTCTTCAATGACGTTACAAAAATGCATGTTCTATGATTTATTTTTTCAGGGTTTCTTTGTTCATTGATTGTTAGATGAAATGTATGGTTGGTTGGCTTGAATTTACAGAAGATAAAAAAAAAAAGAGTTTATTGGCATTGTGTTTTTGTTTGAAAAAAATTCACACAAATTGCAAAGGCATTGCAGAAATGAAACCTGCAAACAATATATTGTAAAGTGGACATTGGGATGTCGGATAAAGTTAGTGCAAAATTAAACCCTGTAATTAAAGACTACGATAGTGCCCACTGCCAATTGGTTCTTTTTATATTCTGACATTAATGATTATATATAAAAATATATAAAAACAACCCTAAGTCTAGCTGGTTTTAGGTGCTGAATCATGCCATGGACCAGTTTCTTAAATAGTGGAGTGCTGGCTGGTCCATGTGATGGGCTTTGATTCTGATTCCTCATTATTATAATGCATGCCTTATCATGGAGTGTGTCTTTTTTTAATGCCACTGAGTTTTTCAATGCTTACTTTACCATTACTGTGTGTCTATTTTGTGTTCTCTCAAGGAAGAACTCTGCTAATCTAGATGAGACTTTGCTTTGTCCATATTTTTAATAATTTATGTATACGGTGATTCCCACGAGAATGAATCCACAGCAAGTGTGTTTGAAACGCTATATATTAATAAAATATTTTATGAAGCTAATAATTAATAGCCTTCATGTTTGAATACATTCACAGAATAATAATAATTTGTTTGGTGGTATATCAACGTTTGATGCATATAATCGTATTTTAATATGTAGGACAGATGCTGCATTTATATTAAAGTAATTTCAGTGTTTAAAGGATCCATGATACCTAACTCGCTGCTATTAAATACAGAAGGGCATTTAGTGCAGAATATCTTTGTAAGGCATTCACACTACCAAGTTACACGACGAGTTTTTTAATCCACAGCATGCACGCAGTGGCCAATCTTAGTCATGGTCATTTCGTCCGATTTTATTTTGCAATTGCCTTAGGGACTAGGCATCCTAATCATCAACCTCCATATTTTATTCATGATGGTACCATGATCCCTATATGTCATGTGGAATATTTGTCATATTGATATGACTACATCATCCATTGTCCCATTAAGTTGACTCTTCCTCCATAAATTTTGAACTTGGTGATTTGTCATATTAATATCCTTACCTCGCTCATTGTCCCATTAAGCTGACTCTTTCTCTATAAATGTTGAATTTGATGATTTAAGATATACATTGATAAGTTAGAAAAAATAAAATTATATGTATATAGATAGATAGATATGAAAGTTTGGATACAAAATGTTGAAATAAAATATTGTTTGTGTTTTTTATTTCTTATTATATTTTGAAAACCAAAGCAAAGTACATGATAAGTCAATTGAGTGGTTGGGAGGAATGTTTGTTATCCTCCCCACATGGGTTCAAATCTAGCTTTGTGATACTTGTTCCTTGGGAGCCAACTTTGACTATGTAATGATTGTGTGGATTAGGTAATTCTAGCCATGCCTTATTCTTTGGAATAGTAGGTATTGGGATTTCTTCTGTGGATATAGCCCTTGTGAACCGGAAATCACATATCTTAACAATCCTCTACTTGGTAAGACTCCACCACTCTCATGTGATGGAATTTTACTCTGTTATGGTTTGTGCATAAATGGAATTTGGGATTCTATACCAAATCAATTGTGCATAGCCCCTATTAAAATTCATTATCGCTGCATAATTGTTGCAACAAAATTAATTCCTATCAATATTTGAAGATGCAATATACTCCACCTCAATTCTAGATTGGAAAACCACTTCTTGCATCTCATTATTTTAAATTCCAATTCCTTCAATTATGGAAAATATTGTAGTATCTTAGTCTTTACCCTTTGTATGTTTTAGAACTAATTGTAAATGAGTGGATATAATGATGAGAGTCAATTTATATTAGTGACCCCATGTATAATGATGAAAATATGTCAACACGAATTCCTACTGCAAAGCTCAAGGACATTGCTCAACTAGTGAATATCTAGGCATGTATTTTTGGTAAATATGTTTTTAGTGTGACTTGCCACGGTATTCTCAATGTATGTAAATATTATTTCAAAAGTTAATATAAAAGGTTCAAGTTTGGCTACAGAAGAGCACAAGAGATGATATAAGTCCACTATAGAGGAAGAGGAAAGGAGGTAGTTGTTGGTAGGGAAGTCCACCATCCATAATTATGAGAGCATGGGGGTTGAGTACATGTTAGGAGGAGTGCAAGAGACTCCATCCCCATAGATATTTGAACCCCATAGGGATTCAAACTGTCTTGTTTCATGTTCACTCTCTTGATGCAATTTGATATGACCAGTTCTATTAAGCTCATTCTATTCATCCCTTTTAGCCATTTGATAATGGTGTACCCATGCGATGTTGTAGACATGATTGTAACTTGTAAGTGATCAAGAGTATGATGAAGAAGAGAATGTTGTGAGCTTGAAAAGATTAAACTAAGGAAGAAAAGGCCATGAGCATGAGAAGAGAGATGGGAGGTTTCAAAGGAGCATAGAGGCTAGGTTGATATGACTCCATACACATTTTCCCTAATGATTGTTGCTTTTTGTGTGATGATCAAGAACCAAGATACAACTCTATTGAGTTGATCCTAAAGGTAGACAATTGGGCTCCTTTCACAATTTTTTTTTTTTAAAGCTAGTGAAGAACCTTGTATTGCCAGAAAAGAAAATAATGTTACAGACAATTTTACGCTACTTGCCCGAAGGCCAAGTGAGGCGGAATGGAGTGGCCATCAGCCAAAAGAAGATCTAAGAACTCTTAGCCGAATTGGCACAACAGAAAGTAGTAGAAAGAAGCAGAAAGAAAAGCTATGACATGGAAAAAATGAAGAAGAAAATCAAAGCCCTAAAATGGGCTGTTTCTTAGGTCTTTCCTTTTTTTTCTTGTTTTTTCTTGACTTGTATCCATCCCCCTGAAGATGGAAACACCAAATCCAGTTGCAGTGCGTCCATGGACTCCTGAACGAGTTCCTTATTAGAGTCTGAAGAGGTAGGATCATGATATCTTTTTTGGCCTTGTGGAGGGCCGCTTTTCGTGCTTTCATCTTCTTGAATTGGTGAAGTGGATCTTTGTTCCTGCATGTGCACCTCAGGCGGAGGTGGAGCTGATCTTTGTTCCTGCTTTGTTGGGGGCGTATCTTTCTCAATCTGTTCATCTTGATTGTCTTCTTCATACGAGGACAACCTAGGTTGCCAACTTTTGGCTTTGTGTGCCTTCTTTGTCTGTTGTTGTTGGGGATTTCTTTGCGGGCAGGCATTAAGGAGATGTCCAGTGTGACGACAAATCCGACATCTGAAGGCTGTGTTTTCATAGACCAAATCCTGAGTCCAGATGGAGCTGCCTATTTTCAGGTTGATCTTGTTAGGAAGGCCTGAACTGAAGTCAATGGCTGCACTGATGCGAGCATAGGTGAAAAGACCCTGATCCGCGCGAGTGTCATCCGAGGACAAGAAACAACCAAGAGTGTTTCCTATCTCTTTGAAAACCGATGGCATCCAGAAATGGATTGGTAAGTTTGGAAGACGTACCCAGATGGGCACCTTCATAACTACCATAGTTAGAGGATCAAAATCAGGGAACCATGGGGTTATGAAGAGCCCTGCAGTTCCCCAGAACCAAGGCCCCTTGCTCATAATAGCATGAAGGTCTTCCTGAGAAGGAAAAATCACTAGAAAAAACCCTTTGGAGGAGAGTAAAACGCAAGCCTCATTGGTCCAGTTTAAATCTATCCAGTCAAGGAGATCCTTTGTATTTGGCCACAATCCATTGAATCTACAGATTAGGGTTTGCTCTTTGAATTGGAGAATGTTTTGGTTGACTTCTGGATGAGATATCTCCAATGTGGGAACGTCCTCAGTTTTGTCCACTATGTAGACAAGGTCAGGGATATCGACCAAAATTTGTGCTTGAGAGAGCCTCGCTCGCGTTGCATCCTTGAAGGACTTGATCTGAGAAGCAGAGGGTTGGATGTTTCCTCCTCGTAAACTTGTCACCATGGAAATGCATGAATCCTTTAAGATCCCAGGGCTATGGATTTGCCGGTGGTCTGAGAGTTGCCTCCCTGCAAAGATAAGCCTCTGCATTCCTGTAGGGGTTCCTTCTACCTGATGAATCAAGGATTTCAGTTCCAGAATAGAGCTTTGTGGATTCACTTGCAGACAGAGAGAGACCCCATCAGAGATCTTACAAAAATCAGAAATGAAGAAGGGTCTTGAGGAGTTCTGGAGGCTTTGACTTGTCTCGATATTGTTGGATCTGCTGAGGCAGCCAGGTTAGCTCGATGGCCTGTGATTCCTAGATCTTACTCTTTCAAGATCTCTGGCCTGAGAGGCGGTGGCCGTTTTGCATTGAGCACCTGCATGAGGAGTTGAGCACTCGAAATAGGGCGAGTTGGGGTTCCTTCTTTGATGTCTCTCGCAGCTCTCATGCGCTTGTCGAGAAGATGAAGGGCCGAGGCTGCGTCATTCCTGGGGTCAAGCCGCTCAAAGATTAGCTCGGCGAAGTCATCTCGACAATGCAACAGAAATCGGCTTGGTTCAGGGACCATAGGGAGCTTCACAGGCGAGGGCGATGGCTTCCCTGGAGAGGCCCTGCGGCCATGAGGCCCTGCGGCGGCACCGACAAGCGCTAGGGTTTTCTGGGAGCTATTCATGCTGTCGCCTCTCCGATTTCTGAAAAAATCCTTTCACAATATTTGAAGAGCACTGGAAGGAATAATATTCTAGAGGGGTTGTCAAGCATAAAGGGTAGTGAATTGAATGCCATGGTTGGGCTAGTTGCACTGTTTACTAGAGAGTTCCACGGTAATTAGTTTGGTTGAGCCTGAGATCAATTGGGCCAGGTGAGTGACGTGAGTGTCCTTGGACTAGTTTCCTTCGCTCTAGCGAACTCATAGCTCAACTTAGGGGTGGCATCCATAGAGGATTGCATAGGTTTGGGTGACAATTTCTTATTAGCAATTAGTTTCCTTAGACCAACTTATTCAAAAGATAAGTGTTCCATCTCTATATTGATTTTTTGTTTACAATTATATTGTTAAGTTGTGGTTTTCTTATGAAGGAATTGGTATGGAATTCATGGATTGTCGATGTCTTGAGCAAATATGCAATATTAGATGCATGCCTTTGTAGGATACAATTCAGATTAGAGTTTATTGGATCAAATTCATGTAAGCATTCAAAATATTGGGATGCATTCAAGTTTTATATGTGAACATTGTTTACATTTGGAGGATATATGCCTCTATATTCAAACTACATTGGTACATTGCATTCAAATTTATGTCATACCTATTGGAATTTGTGATGCATTCGAAGCTAGATGGCATGGGCCATATCCAATTTGAATTGTTTGAGCATATTGGTTTGGTTGTAGGCTAAACACCAATATGTAGTAGAGCCTTCAAATGGGCTAGTAATCCCTCCAAGTTTGAATGTCATTTGGAGCCTATGGGCCTTTTGTTTAAGTACAGGGCCTTTGAGGAGTTCAAAGTATTTCTTTGAAAACATCAAAAATATTTTTTAGGTGTAAATTAAATATATTACCTTAAAATAAGGTTGATGGCCTCTGCCTTATTGTTTTGAAGGGGGATGGCATATTTCAATGAGGCCCAATGGATTAGCAGAGCATTTTGAAATACTGTCTTTTTGAATGCACCCAATGGCCTATCAGGGCCTTTGAAAGATTGCCTTTTCAAAGTCACCCAATGGTTTATAACAACATCACAAAAGTTTTTTTTCAATATTGCTAGATGGCCTATCAAGTCATTTTGAAAGTTGCATGAGGCTTGAACTTGTGATTTTCATTGCAAAAATTGTGATTGTTTGTCACAAGGATTGGGTTTGTAGGATCACATTGCTAGTTTTTTTTTTTAAATGGCCATGTGGTACATTTCTGTTTTCTCTTGGAGATGATGCTTCCTTGTGGTTGATTTGATGTTTTTTTGGTTGGTAGAAGGTGTTAGATGATGTGTATTCAAGTGCTATTGGTGTTTTGATGGCTGAAGTTGGCATTGTTGGAATCCTCATACAGGGTTTTGCTTAACATTGATGCATTTTTCTAGCCCTTTCTACATGACATGGAGAGGGAACCCATTGACTTAAGGTCTCCCTAAGTTTGAAGGTTAACAAATGATCTTTGGTATGATGTTCAGATAAAGGGTTCAATGCCATAATTTTGCAAATGTTGGTCATATATAATGATGCATTCATTCCAATGGAGCACCCTAGTACTTTGATGCCACATTACCCATAGTTTGCACCTTGGAATGTTTGATATTATTCAATTGAATACCTACTTGCTTGTTGACTCCTTTTACATGGTTCAAAGTGGATAGTTTATGAATATTTCCACGTTTGAAGCTTCCTAAATCGAATGCCTTAAGAGAAATATAGGTGATCCACATATTTGCCACTTTTTCATAACATGTTTAACTCCCTTTGATGGAGCGCCATACTTGTTTGAAGTTTTGGGTATAGGACTTGTGTCTTACTTTCCCTGCCCATTCATGGACACCTAACTTGTTCCTGTTCCACCAAACTATCATCCGTGAAATGGTGGACATAGTTGCTCTTCCTAGGTTCCTAATAGGTGACTGTAAGGGAACAAATCTTGTGGTACTTGGGGAAGACACCTAACACCCTCTCAAATCCCTTGGAGGGTACTCATCTTCACGAGGGTACTTGGACCTTGAGTGATTGTTGCGTGAGGGTTACTGTAACTGCCCCTTGCACTTTAATTGGTTGGAATTGAGACCTAATAATCACATGATGACCTCTAGAAGACCCCTTTTTCGATTCTTCACTAACTGATGCCAATACCTAACCTCCCTGGGCTTATCTTTGGAAGAGTAGCATTGTGTGCATGAATCTTTCAAGAAATTTTGTTAGTGAGTGTGGGTTTATTGAATAGCAAATTGTAAAATTTTCTTCCCTCACATTTGTTTGAGTTAAAGTAGCTGATTAGTCACCCCGTCAATTCAAAAGGATTTGTGGTCTCTCATCTAAAAAGGTAGAGTTTCCTCCTAAGAGGTGCAGACTGGATCACACTTATTGACCACCAAGAGGGGCAGAGGAAGAAAATCCAGAAACTGTAAACAATCCCACCACAGAAGAAAGATAGGGAGAATCTAATGATGCCGATAGATTATTTGAGGAAGGATTCCCTAGAGGTGTAGATGGTTACATCTGTGTACTAGAGAGAGTTGTATCTCTTCCCATTCAGCAATACTTTGATTCGATTGATATTGAAGACCTCATAGACCCAGTAAGAGAATCAAATCCACAAGTTTCTAGATCAGAAAGTCCTTCATTCATCCAAATTCGTGAGTTTGATACTCTAAGTCATGTACCTCATTCCAATCCTTTGCACCATTGGGATGATATGAGTACCATGGGGTAATTAATCCACTGGGGGCATACTTCTCTAGTCTCTACCACTCCCATGGGAAGGGTTAATCCGATTGTGTCTTCTATCCTAGAATCCGAATGGTCCCCACCTTCATCTGGAATATCTACCAGAGGATTCACTCATCCGTTCACCACTCCTACTAGTGGAACTAGAAATCTAGTGTCCATACCCCAAAGTACTAATCCATTTCCTTTAGGGATGTTGTTAGCCAGATTCCCATCTATACTTGCTAGTGTACCTCTCATAAAACCAAACTTCCCTATGTCAGTCGGTAGCTCCTATGTCCCCTTCATTATTTTCTCATTTGGAGGTAGACATATTCCTATGTCTATTCCCTCTGTGGTAGTTGGAGCTCTTCGATCTTCGGTATGTCCCAGGGAAGCATGCCTTTCCCTAGAATGGGGCGCATGGGTAGTGGAGTTTCTACACCTTATGTTCAAGTTCCTCCTTGCTAAACTCATGTCCAAGGTAGCAAAACAACCCTTTAATTGTACCTAGTAGTCCTTATATGCCAGGTCAATCTTTTGTTAATCATAATCAATGAGTAGGGAATGCCCTAGGGAGTTGGAATCCTATAGCATAGACTAAATTGCCTTCTTAGTGACTTTGAATCGCCAGATTTAATGAATATAACCAATGACATAGTCCTACATAACCCCAGCTAGCCCCGGGTTCCGATAAAGTTTCCCTCCAATATACCCAAATTCAAAGGAAATTTTGGAGAAGACCCTGCTACACATGTTATGACTTTACATATTTTGTGTTCATCTAATTCATAATGGACAACAGTATGAGGCTTCATCTTTCTCAGATAACTCTAACTAGAGTGGCCATAAAATGGTATATAGAGATGCTAAGAGATTCTTTTAAAAACATTGATGCGTTAGCAATGAATTTTGGTAATCATTTCCAATTATCATTTCTCTATGAAATTGGTACTGAGCTTTTGATGTCCTTTTGATGGGACAAATCTATGCACATTCATGATCATATTCATGAGTGGTATAGAAGGCATCGTTTAGTTAAATCCTGGATACCAAATGAATTCTTAGTTGAATGGTTCACTAAGTCCTTGATACCCTATATTGTGAAAGTTATAGCTCTATCAGGGGTAACGACTAAAGAGAAATACATCATCAAGGCCCAACAATTGGACCTGGTGTATTCTCAATCTTGAATGTTGTACGAGATCCTACGCACTGCTCCTAGAGAAGATTTACAACCGACCCTACCTAAGCATGGACCACACGCCAATGGTGTGATTGGTTACATGAAATTTTTTACAGCAAATCAGGTCTCTACACATATGTGACAATTGTCTTTGAATTTGAATACACCTATGCCTGCACATATTACCACCAACAACATTGTTCCTAATCATCCCTCTGATGTTCTATTAGTACATACATCTAATTCCAACGAGAACCAACAACTCAAAGGGAAGAAACAAGGTAAAAATAAAATGAACGGGAATAAGCATAATAATGCAAACAATAATATTGTTGGTGGGGGGAAGAAAGATAAGAAGAAAGTTAAAGTCCCATGTAAACTCTGTGTGGAGGATCACTTGAATCATCAATGCCCCAAGATGGAGGTTTCTCAATGATCGTTGGATTAGCAGAATTCCCATCATCAACCTGTTGTTCTTACTAATATTTTTCCTCCTCAACACTAGCAAATGGTTGTTGGAGTCCCGATCAACCCTGTACCTTTGCAAGGGAGAAATTAGGGATCCTCCTCTCAAGGAGGAAACAAATCAAATGCAAACATATATATATATATATACATACATACATATACATATATATATATATATATATATATCTGTGTGTGTGTGTGTGTGTGTGTGTGAGCGAGAATTTAACATATAGACTAGAGCACACAATTATGAGGCATCTGCCTTTGGATCTAAGGGAAAATAAGTCTCCATTTTCAAGTTTCCTAACCCTATGCACATTGAAAAGATGCAAATGACATGATGCCTTGCATATTGAAATGCGTGCTAAAGTGGTCCATGTACAATCCTAATCTGCTAACCGCATAGAATTATAGCATCATCAAATATCTAGCACAAGCTCCTTGCATGATGTCTATATTAGAGGTACTTCAAAGCTATCCTATGCAGCGAAAGACTTTTAATTGTCAACAATTGGGAATTTGGACCCCTTGGACTCTCAATGAATAACATTCAACTTGAAAAATTGGAAACCTTGCCTTCCTCAATCTGTTATTTTCCAAATACAAGTGTCTAGTAGATGGTCGAATATTTTCAGGACTGTGGTAGATGAAGGGGATTCTACTTGCATTATGTCTTTGTCTTGTTGGAAATCCATAGGATTTCTTGAGACCGTACCCTCACCCACCATGTTAAAATAATTTGATGGGAACTTATTTAGGCCTCATGGAATCATCCTTGCTCTGCCAATAGAGCTAGGGGAAAAAATGTAGTTTTAGAGGTAGAGGTCATTGATGATCCTTTGGATTATAACCACCTATTAGGCTACAGTTGGAATTATTTCTTGATGGAAATGGTGTCTTTGTTATTCCATGTAATTCAATTTCCTGATGCCAAGGAAATATTGTGACTATAGACCAATTTCCTCACTATAGAGCACATCCCATTCAAACAACATGACCTAATGTCCCATTAGTTGGACATTCCACGAAAGCTTGTGAAAACTTTTGAGTTATAATGCACCCTACCCTCATGGGGACTTTTAATCTCCCCCCACCCAACCCACATGAAAACATTTCTCCAATACAACCAATCTCATTGGTCACCACTAGTTGCATGGTAAGGGTATGTAACTTCAAAACCTCTTGTTTTGAAGATCCATGGATAGTGCTAGACTCCTCATAGGAAACCGAGTATAGAAGGGCCCCAATGGCTTTGTATGCAACCAAAATAGATTATCAAGTTGCTAAATCAAACACAATAGGCAATGATCATGATTCTACGTCCATGTAGGAATGTGATCAATATACTATTCTTGTTTGGCCATCAATTCCTCACCCAATTAGGACCCCCTAGTCATGGTCCTACCCTATGATGAATCTACCTTGGAGTCTATTTCTATGATGGAGAGACCATGGAAGTACATGCACCAACATGCATCATTTTTTCCTACCATGAGTAGGTTGAGGATTGATGAAAATGGGATCATCATACCTGGAAGTATGGAATGGTATGGGAGTCCCATCGCAACATACAAAGTATATGCAAAATGGAACATGGAAAACATATCTAAAACCACCTCAATTGATATTTCCAAAAATCCTAGTGTTGTGGAAAATGTCTTCATAGGTGCATATTGTTCCCTGAGGAAATTGAAATCTATACTACGCTATTCAAGGAGTATCGTGACATCTTTGCTTGTTCCTATGAAGAGATGCCAGGAATTGACTTGATTATCGTTAAACATGAGATTAAGATGTACCCTAATGTCAAACCTATTTGACAAAAACTGTGACCAATTAATCCATGAAAGTCTATTCATGTTAAAGAAGAGGTAGATAAACTTTTTCACATAGTTTTTATCTACCTGGTGCCCATGATTGAATGGGTATTTAACTTGGTGTACATCGATAAGAAAAAAGGAAATATCAAAGTTTACACTGACTTCAGCGACTTGAACCTAGCTTTTCCAAAAGAAATCCTACCACATGTATCGACCAAATTATTGATGAATGTGTGAGCAATGAAATTTCTCATTCATGGATGGGTTTTTAGGTTATAACCATATCTATATTTTTCGTGAAGATCAACATAGGATCACATTTATATGTCCTTGGGGCACTTCTGCATATAGAAAAATGAATTTTGGTCTAACGAACACTGGAGCTACTTTCCAGTGAGCCATGTTGTATGCATTTCATGACATTAAAAGCATCATTGAGGCTTACCTAGATGACTTGACAACTTGATCCTCAAGGAGGGTCGATCACCCTAAACACCTCAGGGCATGTCACCTACCCAAATTTCTGAACATTATTATCTAGTTGCAAAAATACTTTATGTTAAATTTAATTACAAGTTTTGTAATTATGATCAGTTTTGATCATGGATGAATGTAATTAATGAATATTATTATTTAAATAAATTAATTAGGAGACAAACACCCAAGAGGACTGTTGAATGAGTGTTCACTGACCCACTAGGAGGAATGGAAGCTGTTGGAAGGTATGGGACACATGGTAGCAGTTGCATCACACCACTAACCGTTGGTTATGGGAAGACTTCCCCTTAAATAGGGCATTATTCCCCAGGTGGAGGGAGTGAGCAGGGAGCTCATTTAATGACCCAGGAACATTTGAAAAGGCCTAGGCAGCCTATAAAGGCAAATTTGAATTGGGCAGGCAGCTCTTAATCAATATTTTATGCAGAATATTTTCCTCTTGTGAATCAGGTGATTTGAAGAGAGATTCGAATAGGGAGGTTAGTGGTGATTGAAAACTGAAGTTTGCATATTACTGAGGAGAAACAGAGTAATAGGAGCAAGTATTTTAGAGTTCTACCTATTGAAGATTCAAAAGATAACTACTACAACAAGAAGTCCTAATTCCTGAAATTTCTTCCTCCTGGTGGTTCAGTGAACAGGCTTAGGGGTCCTAAAGCAGTGCTTGACTGTTTTCAGGAATTGATTGGGTGGAACAGTCTTCATGGGCTTTTTGTTGTCCTACATATTTTCTCAGGTTCTATAGATTTTTCTAACTTATTCTTAGCAATTAAGTTATGTTCTGTTTAACTAGTATTTTTTGTTTCCTTGTTTCGAAAAAGAATCTAACTTTAGGAATGTGTAAGTCTGAATGTTTAAGTTTAAATGTTAAATTGATAAATCAATATCCCCATTTTTCCACATGCTGTTTGGGAGCATTGTACTCTAGTAGAGATATGCAAATTAAAATAGATTAGAAGATAGGCAAACTGCCATTTAAATTCGATAAATAGATAGTAATTATTTATGTTTCAGTTTTTCTGTTCCCAAGTTAAATAATAGTAGAAAGATTTTGCATAATATCTATGTATGTATTATAAGTATCAGAGCTTTCTGAGAATTTAAATAATGTATAATTTCTGCATTCTTATCAACATTCTGTATAAAAGAAAAATATAAAGATCACAAGTATACATGTATCATAACAGAGTAACAATTAAATGATAGCGATCATCAAAATAAGTTGGTACATAGTAATCATTACCAGTTTTCATATTGTTTATAAATACTTGATTTCATTATCTCTGTTAATATTTTTTTTAAAGATTATTATCTTTCTGTATTATTATCATGAATTACATGCTGTAAGCAAAAGCTTTTCACAGTCATTCTAAAATTCCCAGTTTCTACAAATACACTCATACACACACCATTTTTCTTTTATTCCTTATTTTATCAATTTCATCAACTTACAGTTCAAACAGGTAATAGATTAAATATAAATATTCTATTGTGGATAAGTAATAGTTTTCTATCTCCTATTATAAGCATCGTGTTGATTATCTTTCTAACAAATAATAGAAGCTTTATAAGCATCATTTTGTTTCTACTCACCTATCTTTTTGCAAGTTGTTAGTGTCATTCGTATTCTGTTAGTTTTCATTTCAACCCTAGTTAGGTTTAGTTTTCCATTCTTATCTTTATTACATCCAGATACAAATAAAAACACAAATGTAGGGTTTAATACTATTAGTTTCCAATCTACATATTATTGTAAACCATCTTGACATTTCACTCTATTATTTATCAACATTACCAAACAAGGGATTACGACATCAACTTACAGTATCCAGACAAACAAACCAGATATCTATACAAATGTTTTAACATACATTGTATTACCAAAAGGAGTATTATATTACACAGAGATCGAGCCCTCGGCTCTCTTTCCTACTGTCACAAATGAATACGAAAACAAGTCGAATCTCACAGAGTCTTAAACATTACTTAGAGCAACCTCAAACGAAGTCGACGCTTTTAAACAAATGTTTTAAAAGCAGGTTTGCAAAACAAGTACACAGGGATTTTCCTAAACCCCTGTAGCCGAAAGAGCTCAAACACTCCAACATTGTTGATTTTCAACTCTAGTGTCAAACATCAACTTGCAAAGTATAGAAACCAAAGTATCAAACAAACATTTGAGAACCGGAGTATCAAATAGTAAACGTGTTTGACAAACATCTTCAAACACCATCAACGACAGAGCTTCTACAGGTCTTGGCAGGTCATTTTTCATCTTGTGGAACTTTGCATTCAAAGACGAGGAGCACTACGAGGGTATGGAAGACCCGAAGCTTACCGATGTAAGAGCATGAGTTTTCACTTTAGTCAAACCCTCGAAAAACCTTTCCAAAACTCTGTACCTAACAAACGATAGCTCAGGGTTAGATAAAAGTTACATTTAAAACTAAAATCGAAAACGCAGTAAAATAAAACTTTGCTCTACAGAAAGCTTACCTTGTTCACAGTGGCCGAGTCTTGGTATATACCAGAAAGACAATAGGGTGTCGTTTCATTCAGAACGAGTGAACTCTATCACACTATAGGAAGACCTAATTCTTAAAACACATAACGAATAACTTGGAAACCAACAAATCTTAAACACTTCGAACCAGAGAGATAGATCCCAGTTAAAAGATGCCATTGCAGAAGTTTAAAAACCTGCAACTTCATCCAATTCTTTGGTCCTGGGTTCGAAACCCTTCTCTAAACTTCTACCAAAAATTTGGTAGCCTGTCGGCTATCCCTTACCGATACGATAGCATAATGAACTGCATTTTCATGTTCATAAAACCAAACACACGGTAAATGTTAGGGTTATCATCCAACGACCCTTTTTGATCTCTATCGACGGTTATCATCTTGCTAGAGATTGTAGCTTTGGTTTAAACGACATCAACAATTAATGCTTGACCCACTTCACAAGTCGACATTGTCACCATGTCACACAGTGGAGCAAGCACAATCAACACATGACATATAACCCTTACACAACAACAAGCATGGAGGCATTCACGTCTACGTGGATTCCTAGAGTTACAACTTGGCAGGAATGCAGTACCAAACCTTTAAATGTAAGATCCTTACGTGATCTTTACCATAGCTCGAGACCAACGCCAAATTTATGAGCCAACGATGTGTCAAACCCCATTTCAATACTTGTCAGTACCTTGATGTGATAACAAATATTACAATTTCATTTGTTAAACATAACAACTTTTAAAATGTCATATTCGTCATATTAGAACAATGTATATGCAAATGCATGGTTATAAATCCTAATATTTGCACTTATTGCTATCGCTCTCATATATCACAAATGTTTGTATTAAATTGCAAACACCTTGTATAGTAGTGTTATGATCCCAATATTGCATATATTGCAAACATCTCCGATATATGTTTAATATGACATCAAACCGAAAATAGGTATAGTCACACTATTGTTTTCATAAGAGTTGGGATATGTTGTGTGTCGTTATAAATAGGATAACAATTATGTATAGTCCAAAGCTTAATTGCACTATATTTTTACATAATGTTTGGTTTAGTTATTTTTATATTGTTATTTTTTTTATCTATTCATATTATTGAATATTCACATAATTGTTATATAGTGTTTAAGTAAGAATTTCATTATGCCATAAGCTTTGAATTGCATAGTGGTAAATAGGAAATTTGATATACAAAGACTTAGTATAGTTATCCAATCGTTTATATTGAATAATATTGGTTGCAAGAGCTTACAAGCTCATAACTTTTACATACATTTTGGTACTATCATTCTAAATGACGACAACAAGACAACTATCACTACAACTAGCTAGAACAATGACAACAACAACAACAATGCTGTTAATAAGATACTTGTTCGACAGTTAACTTGGGTTGAGTTTTATTCAGTTATAAGATGAACCTTGGAAAGCAAAGGTGTAAGCATGCGAGTCATACCTGTACGTTTTTATAGTTGCAACAATCTCTAAACATGCTATTTTTATTTACGACGTTGAATTGAGCTTTACAAAAAAAATGGAATTTATTGCAATCATGAAACTTCTTACCTGTCATCTGCACATAGAACAGGTTCAAATGCTTTAGCGTTGCAACTAAGTAAGCTTCGGGGTCCCTCACAGGACTCCCTTGGACAATAAAGAAGCAAAATATCAGTACCATCTTAGAGAAAAAGTATCATATCATATTTCTAACCTGGCACTTCATTATTACATCAATCATACTTCTCATTGCATTTTAAACTGTCGCATTAGTTATATCAGAAATTTAAATGTGATTAGTACAAACAGCTGTTTAGTTAACATTGTTACTTTCAGTAATTATTATTTTCCGCAATTATAAATTATCATGAATTAAGCTATTATTTCCGTGATTAAAAATTTTAAATTTTTATGAAATTTTGGGATGTTACATGTGGTATCAGAGCACAGATTCAAACTCTAGGCCTGAATGAGGTCCAAAACACGCAGTAGAAATTTTTATACACAACAAAAAATTATAGTAACTTGAAAATTTTATCATTATATTATCTTCAGAAATTATTTTCAGTTACAGGTATGGAGAACTTAGCTGAACATTTAAGTGACAGATTTCAGCCAAACAGTCACAGTTCAGGACAACACTATGTAGAGGAAGGTCATGGGGAAATAAATAACAGTTCGACGGAACTGTTACGTGCCTTTCAAGATTTAAAAGCAGAAATCAGATCTGTGAAACTAGATAATGAAAGAATTTTGCAAGCACAAGAACAACTGAATCAAGTACTGTTTGAACAAAGCCAAACAGAGGAACAAGAGAAAAACAATGAGGATATTTCCAAAGTTGAGGACATGCCTCACACTGATAAAAATCAGAACATCAAATTCAATGAAGTAAAAGATATCTCAACCTCATCCGGAGATGCTATTGTAGAACGCAAAAAGAAACGTAATTATAACAATGACAGCAGTGAAGAAGATTCCAAACCAAGAAGGAAAAATCATAAAGAATATGAGCAGATTTCTGGAGAATTCAAGAAGATAAGACCTCCAACTTTCAATGGAGAAACTGAGAAGGGCGAGACAGCTGAAGCTTGGCTGTCAGGGATGAAGAAATGCTTCCATATCTGCAACTATTCAGAGTTCTTAAAAGAAAAAATGGCCATATATAACTTAACCAAAAAAGTGGATATCTGGTGGCACGATGTCAAAAGGGTAAAGGGCATCAAGGATAAAGATGTAAGCTGGAGTGCTTTCAAACGATATTTCAAAAATAAGTATCTATCTCAACAATACTACGAAGAAAAATCTAAATATTTCTACGATTTGAAGTTGGGAGGTATGAACATGAAGGAATTGAACAGTAAGTTTCTGAACTTACTGAGATATGTACCATATTTCATTGAAGAAAAACCAAAAATCCAAAGGTACTTGAGTTGTTTACCTTTCAACATTAAAGACATAATTGAGTATGATAGTCCTAAAATATTAGAGGAGGCTATGAGGAAGGTAGTTTTCTGTTATGATACAAATCAAAAGAGAGAGGGTATGTCTAATTGGAAAAATCATAAGCCCAAAAATTTTGAACAGAAGAAGAAAAATTTCAGATTCAGTGGGAATTCCGGATTCCAAAGGAAGAATTTTCAGAATCGAAATTCCCAAGGGAATAATTCCAGAAATAATTCCCAGCAGAATTCTACAACACCCAGAAATGCATCTAATACTGCCAAGACCAATGAGACAAAGACACATATTAAATGTTTTGAATGTTAAGGACCCCATTACGCATCAGAATGTCCTTTAAGGAAGCGGAAAACAAACAACATCAATTCTATACAGATTGAACCTACTGTTGGAGACGTAGCAAGGGAGATGCCAAGAATTAATGCACCACTTGACAACAGGAAAGCAGATCACCAAATCTCCATGGTAGAGATTGAAGGTATGATACATCACCATCCTGTTATTGTTTTAATTGACCCAGGTGCTAGTTTAAGTTATATATCACCAGAGGTTGTAGAAAGTCTTAAACTTAAAACTGAAAAGTTTAGTAAATCATGGCTAGCGAGACTAGCAACTGGAACAAAGAGGAAAGTTTCAGATTTTATAGAGAACTGTGTTTTATCCATGAATCATTTGCAAACACAAATAAAGTTGAATATTTTACCTTTAGGTTCATATGATATTATAGTTGGGATGGACTGGTTAGAAGCTCATCATGTCATCCTAGACTGTTATGGAAAAAATTTTACATGCTTAAATGATGAAGGGAAAACTGTAGAAACAAAAGGAATTCCAAGGAAAGTAACCCTTAGACAGATTTCAGCCATACAAGTTAAGAGGGCAGTTAGGAAGGGATGCCAAATGTTTGCAGTAAATGTAGTAAATGATGAGTTTTTGGATAAAGAGGACAAACTGAAGTTAGAATACATACCTGTCCTAAGGGATTTTAAAGATGTATTTCCTGAGGAGATTCCAGGATTACCACCCAGAAGAGATTTAGATTTTACCATAGAGTTGATACCAGGAGCAATACCAAATTCAAAAGCTCCATATAGAATGAATATACTAGATTTAAACAAATTAAAAACTCAACTGAAGTAACTTATTGACAAGAAGTATATTAGACCAAGTGTGTCTCCTTGGGGAGCACCTGTCATCTTCGTTAAGAAGAAAGATGGAACATTAAGACTGTGCATAGATTATCGCCAGCTTAATAAGATGACGATCAAGAATAGATACCCATTGCCCCGCATAGACGATCTATTCGATTAGCTGTGTGGAGCGACAGTATTTTCGAAGATTGATCTAAGATCAAGATATCACCAAGTAAGAGTTAAGGACGAAGATATTTTCAAGACAGCTTTCCAAGCTCGGTATGGACATTACGAGTTCATAGTCATGCTGTTTGGCTTGACTAATGCCCCGACTGTATTTATGTGTTTGATGAATAATATTTTTCATAAGTACTTAGACAAGTTTGTTGTTGTGTTTATAGACGATATTTTAGTGTACTCAAAAAGCATAGAAGAGCATGATGAACATTTACGGATTATCTTACAAGTATTAAGAGATCATCAATTGTATGCCAAATTTAGTAAGTGTGACTTCCACAAAGACAAAATTCAGTATCTAGGACACATAATTTCAGCAGAAGGAATCTCGGTTGACCTCGACAAGATAAGGGCCATTAATGACTAGCCGGTTCCGAAAGATGTGTCGGATGTGAGATCATTTATGGGCATTACGGGGTATTATAGAAAGTTTATAGAGAATTTTTCAAAAATTGCCAACCCCATAACTTTCTTGCAGAAGAAAGGGAAACAATTTGTTTGGGATTAGAAATGTGCTGAGAGTTTTAAGAAATTAAAGGAACTATTGACGAAAGCACCTATCTTGAAGATAGCTGACCCTAACAAGGATTTTGTAGTTTGTACAGACACATGCAATGATGGACTCAGTGGAGTCTTGACACAAGAAGGGCATGTGATAGCATATGAATCTAGGAAGCTGAAAGTACATGAAAATAATTACTCTACATATGATTTAGAGTTATTAGCAGTTATTCATGCCTTAAAAATGTGGCATCATCACCTTATTGGCATAAAGTTTACATTATTAACAGATAACATGGGTCTGAAATATTTATTGGATCAGACAAACCTAAACGCTAGACAAGCTAGATGGTTGACGTTCTTAAGTGAGTATGATTTCAAAATTCAGCATATTAAAGGAAAGGAGAACAAAGTTGTAGATGCCTTGAGTCGCAAGGCAAAACTAAATTTCATTTTAGTAATCAGTAATTATTCAACTGATTGAGAAAATCAGATTCTGGAAAAAGGTGAAACAGATGAAGAATACAGAAAAATGAAGGAAAAGATAGCCAATAACAGTTCTGAAAATTGTATGACAGATTTCAGAATTAAGGAAAATGGTCTATTACTGTATAAAAACAGATTGCATGTACCAAATATACCATAAATAAAATTTATGATATTAAATGAAATGCATAAAAGTCACTATTCTAGTCATCCAGGATATCAAAAGACCATCACTATGCTAAGAAAAGAATACTATTGGCCCAGAATGAAAGATGAAGTAGCAGAAAACATCGCAAAATGCTTGGACTGTCAAAAAGTGAAGGTTGAACATCAACATCCTACTGGATTGTTGCAACCGCTACCAATACCAAGCTGGAAATGGGAAGTGATGAGCATAGATTTCATTATTGGATTACGTAAAAATTAGAAACAACATGATTCTATCATGGTGGCGGTGGACAAACTTAGCAAGGCAGCACATTTCATACCAATGAAGACCACACATAAAGCACCAGACATTGCAAAGATTTTTATGAAACAGATTTTTAGACTGCATGGAATACCAAAGGTAATAATTTCAGATCGTGACTTGAAGTTTACAGGAAACTTTTGGAGGTCACTGTTTAAGGGATTGAACACAACTTTAAATTTCAGTACAGCTTTTCACCCTCAAACAGATGGACAGACAGAAAGGTTAAATCAAGTGTTAAAAGATTTATTGAGAATGTATGTTAAGGATCAACTAGGTAAGTGGGAAGATTATCTGCACTTAGTAGAATTTGCTTATAATAATCATTATCATGCTTCAGCTAGACTTAGTCCTTTTGAAATTCTTTATGGTAGGAAATGTAATACACCTGTTTCATGGAATGATCCAGTAAATAGAGTTGTTTTAGGACCTGAATTATTGCAGGAGTTAGAACTAATTGTGAAACAGGTGCAAGGACATTTAAAAACTGCCCAAGATAGGCAAAAAAGTCAAGCAGATTCGAAAAGAACTCATAAAGAGTTCTAGGTGGGTGAACATGTGTTTCTCAAGGTAAGACCGAAAAAGAGTTCACTGAAATTGGGGAGTTGTGCCAAGTTGGCACCCAGGTATTGTGGTCCTTTTGAAATATTATCTAAGGTTGGAGCAGTGGCATACCAACTAGCTTTTCCACCTAACCTGAAAATACATAATGTTTTTCATATATTGTTTTTAAAGAAATATGTGCATGATACTACTCATGTTGTAAACTGGAATGATGTACAGGTGGGACAAGACGAATATTTTTCGGTGGAACCAGATTGTATCCTCGGAATGAGGGAAACTATTCTCTGAAATTGCAGCATTGGGCAAGTGAAGGTGCAATGGAAGAACCTTAGCCCAGAAGAGGAAACCTGGGAGTTGGAGAGTAGTATGCGGACAGCATACCCAACTCTATTTCAGGAACACTCAAGGAGTGACTAGCCAACATCGAGGACGATGTTGAGACTTAAGGGGGGGTGTATGTCACCTACCCAAATTTTTGAACATTATTATTTAGTTGCAAAAATACTTTATGTTAAATTTAATTACAAGTTTTGTAATTATGATCAGTTTTGATCATGGATGAATGTAATTACTGAATATTATTATTTACATAAATTAATTAGGAGACAAACACCCAAGAGGACTGTTGAATGAGTGTTCACTGACCCACTAGGAGGAATGGAAGCTGTTGGAAGGTATGGGACACATGGCAGCAGTTGCATCACACCACTAACTGTTGGTTATGGGACAAATACCCCTTAAATAGGGAATTATTCCCCAGGTGGAGGGAATGAGCAGGAAGCTCATTTAATGACCCAGTAACATTTGAAAAGGCCTAGGCAGCCTATAAAGGCAAATTCAAATTGGGTAGGCAGCTTTTAATCAATATTTTCTGCAGAATATTTTCCTCTTGTGAATCAGGTGATTTCAAGAGAGATTTGAATAGGGAGGTTAGTGGTGATTGAAAACTGAAGTTTGCATAGACTGCTAACTATTGAAGGCTCAGAAGATAACTACTACAGCAAGAAGTCCTAATTCCTGAAGTTTCTTCCTCCTGGTGGTTCAGTGAACAGGCTCAGGGGTCCTAAAGCAGTGCTTGACTATTTTCAGGAATTGGTTGGGTGGAACAGTCTTCTTGGGTTGTTTGTTGTCCTACAGATTTTCTCAGGTTCTACAGATTTTTCTAACTTATCCTTAGCAATTAATTTTTGTTCCGTTTAACTAGTATTTTCTGTTTCCTTGTTTCGAAAAAGAATCTAACTTTAGGAATGTGTAAGTCTGAATGTTTAAGTTTAAATGTTAAATTGATAAATCAATATCCCCATTTTTCCACATGCTATTTGGGAGCATCGTACTCTAGTAGAGATAGGCAAATTAAAATAGATTAGAAGATAGGCAAATTGCCATTTAAATTCGATAAATAGATAGTAATTATTTATCTTTCAGTTTTTATGTTCCCAAGTTAAATAATAGTAGAAAGATTCTGCATAATATCTATGTATGTATTATAAGTATCAGAGATTTCTGAGAATTTAAATAATGTATAATTTCTGCATTCTTATCAACATTCTGTATAAAAGAAAAATATAGAGATCACAAGTATACATGTATCATAACAGAGTAACAATTAAATGGTAGCGATCATCAAAATAAGTTGGTACATAACAATCATTACCAGTTTTCATATTGTTTATAAATACTTGATTTCATTATCTCTGTTAATATTTTTTTAAAGATTATTATCTTTCTGTATTATTATCATGAATTACATGCTGTAAGCAAAAGCTTTTCACAGTCATTCTAAAATTCCCAGTTTCTACAAATACACTCATACACACACCATTTTTCTTTTATTCCTTATTTTATCAATTTCATCAACTTACAGTTCAAACAGGTAATAAATTAAATAGAAACTTCTTACCTGTCGTCTGCACATAGAACAGGTTCAAATGATTTAGCGTTGCAACTAAGTAAGCTTCGGGGTCCCTCATAGGACTCCCTTGGACAATAAAGAAGCAAACTATCAGTACCATCTTAGAGAAAAAGTATCATATCATATTTCTAACCTGGCACTTCATTATTACATCAATCATACTTCTCATTGCATCTAAAACTATCGCATTAGTTATATCAGAAATTTAATTGTGATTAATACAAATAGCTGTTTAGTTAACATTGTTACTTTCAGTAATTATTATTTTCCGCAATTATAAATTATCATGAATTAAGCTATTATTGCCGTGATTAATAATTTTAAACCTTTATGAAATTTTGGGATGTTACAGGGAAATATTCGATAGATAACACTACTATAGAATTTGTATGAATCCTCAAAAATTCATAATTTGTGTCATCTCGAGGTGGTTGTTTGGTTTTATTGTATCTAAACATGGGATTTCGGTGGATCCATTTAATGTTGAGGCAATAGTTCAGTTGCCTCACTCGTGAAATGCTCATGAACTGCAAAGCCTCCAAGGTAAGGTTAATTTTTTGCGTCGTTTCATTGCTAACTACGCTGAGGTAACAAAAGGATTCACACACCTTTTGAAGAAAGGGGTCCCTTTCATTTGGGATGATCATGCTCTACAATCGTTTGATGTGTTTTAGCAGCATTAATGTTCGATCCTCTACTGAGTCCTTCAGACTATATTACATTTTTTATATTATACTGAGCGACATATGAATCAACCATTGGTATGGTTTTAGTTCAAGAGGATGAACTGCATCAAGGGCATGTAGTTTATTATTTGAGCTAGAACTTGGTTGATCTTGATTTGAGTTACTCGCATGTTGAGAAGTTGGCACTGGTAGTTGTTCACGCTGTCTAAAGAATCCAAGACTATATTATTAAGAGATAAACTATAGTGATTGCATAGATCAATATGTTTCAACATATATTGTCCCAATGCATATATGGAGGAAAACATAATAAATGGATTGTGATTCTACATGAGTTTGACTTAGAATTCAGATCAACTGAATTGAAAAAGTCCCTGGCATTCGTTGAGTTGATGCCAGACTCCCAAGAGAAGATGAGAAACCAGTTGAAACAAATTCATTACCTGACGAAAATATCTTCCTCATTGACTTGAATGACCCCTAGTATGGAAATATCCTAGTGTACCTGCAGACTTAGAGGATCCCATCTTAATTCTCTCAAGAAGACCGACAGAGCATTCATCACCATGCAAAGTATTATATTGTCATCGGTGACACATTATACCAATGGGGGCTTGATTCAATCCTTAGAATATGTCTAACTCATGAAGAATCTAAGAAGGTGTTGAATGGTTTCCACAAAGGAGCATGTGGCAGTCACTTATCAGTGTTAGCAACAACCCAAAAAATATTGAGTGCATGATATTTTTGGCCTTCTATATTTAAGATTTTGTCAAAGCAATGAAAAAATTCCACCCATGTCAAATGTTCACTAGGAAAATGCATGCACATCCCACTCCAATGTATCATGTCATAATTGTTAGACCCTTCACAAAATGGTGGGTGGATTACACAGCCTATAACCCAGCATCGACAAAAGGTCATAAGTACATAATTATTACCATGGACTACTTTATTAAGTGGGATGAATCCATGCCCACTTTTACTTGCAATGTGAAACAACTTCTCACTTCATATTCAATTAGATAATTGCTATATTTGGTATCCCTAAAGAGATTGTCACTGATAATGGTTGTCATTTTCAAAATAAAATGATGACAAAACTAGCATCCAAGCTTGGATTCCAATAGGGTTTCTCCTTGCTGTAATATCCACAAGAAAATTACTAAGTAGAGGTTGTCAACAAGTCCTTGAAAAGCATGTCGCAACGAACATTTAGTAGGAGAAAAAAAAACTGGCATATCATGCTATGCTCATCACTTTGGGCATATTGTACTTTAGTCAAGACTAGCACATAGATCTATTGGATTCTACTACCTTTTATAGTGAGTATGCATAATGATTCTAACAGTTAGATATAAATTAAACAATGGATAAAACACAATCACATAATACATATGAATTTATCTTGGAAATCCCTTTACAAGGAAAAACCAACAAACCAATGAGCTTTACCACTCATCTATTATCAACTGTTAGGAACCCATGTCAACCCTTATCTTTACTTTGTTAGTATATTGTTGTTGGACACATATGCTTTGTAAGTCATCTCGTAGTATTTGTTGATCCATAGTTTGTATTAGCCCATGGTATTGACCCATATTATTGGACGCATATGCTTTGTAAGTCGCCCCATAGTATTATATGTCCCACAGTATTGACCCATAGTATTGGGCATAGACTTAGTATATAAGTGTGTGTTGAGGCCAATGAAGGTACCGTGAAGTTATTTGTATTGAGCTTTCTCAAAGGAGGTTTCCCCCTCGAAGTGGCCTGCGATCAATAAAGTGATTCTGAGTTCTGTTATTTCTGCCATCTCATGTATTTTCATTAATTAATTGTTGCAGGTTCTTCACCTCTGGTATCAGAGCACTTTCTTGGGCTCATTGGGTGGAATTTCTACCAAAACAAATTTCGCATCTGTTGCAGGTTCGAATCTAGGAATAATACCTATCTGCTTAACTGTGGGAAGTACTTGGGCATAATCCCTAAAACTCATTGTGAGGAGTACCATAGGAACCCCGAAGTACCCATTGAGAGGACCCGCCATTGAATAGGGCAACGACCCCTACCTGATTGACTAGTTCCCACCCATGAGGTAAACCAAGAGCTGTCATTTGTGGCAAAGCGGTTATCACTTTTACCTAGCTATGGAGTGAGGAGTATTGCCCCAATATGCAAGCCGTCAGACAACATTGGTGGCCGAGTGAAACCCCTAAAATGTTAGGAAGTCAAGCATACCTGGGGTCCATATCTATTTTCAGCTGAACTGTTGCTGATCACTTCCACGTTGTTTCAGATCCATCCATTTTCGATCCATTCCGGTCCGTTTCAGATTCATTCTGAAAGTCGTTTCAGATCTATTTTGAAATTCATTTCAGATCCATCTGTTGGCGATCCCTTTCACGCCGTTTCAAATCCATGTGTTTCTAGTCCCTTCTGCATCGTTGCAGATCCATTTCTGGAAAATAAATAAATAAATAAATAATTGTTTTTCTGTCATATCTCCCTTGTTTTAATTCCGTTTCCCTTGAAAATTCCCTGACACCCCTTCAATCCCATTCTGCATATTTCATTCCTAAGGACCCTATCCCAAATTCCATTTCCCAACGCCAGAAATTCCACATTTGTCTATTTTTAGGGTTTGTCATAACTTCTTCGATTTTCACCCAATCGCCTTCAAATTTAACACAGTGTTCATTTCATATTTCTGCTTCTCTGTCCCTCTCTGCCAAATTTTCTCATTCTTTCACCTCGCTTCCGAAATCCCCCTTTTCTGCTTCCCTGTCCCTTCGAAAGTGTCTAAAACCTAGTCAAAACCAAATTACCCATCAGATTTTTCCCAAATCCAGATTTTCCTTTATTGAAACAGTTTATGTTTTTGTGTTTCTACCCACTAATAAAAAATAAAAATAAAATATTCATGGTTATGGTTGTCACCTGTGCAGGAGCAAAAACAATGGAGGAAGCACTTGCAACCATCCAAACCAAACTCCAGGATTTGGATGAAACATTTCTCAGCCTCCATCTTGAGCATTCAGCCATGAACAACAAACGACAGTCCGAGTCTTCATCAGAAAATGGGTTCTCTTCTTCCAGCAATTTTCATGGTCCAAAGCTTGATTTTCGTCGCTTCAATGCTACTTCTCCGACTGGATGGATCTATCGTGCAGAATAGTATTTCAGTTTGCATAATACTTTTGACATCAGCAAAGTTCCACTTGCATCCTTTCATTTGGAACAAGAAGCTCTTCAATGGTACCATTGGTACATCAAGGCTCATGACGAGCCAAAATGGACAGATTTTTTCCAACTCATTTTGAAATGATTTGGTCCTAGTGCTGTTGATGACTTCATAGGAGCACTCACTAAACTTCGCCAATTTGGCACTGTGAGAGAGTATCAGACCGAATTTGAGAAACTAGTCAATCACACAAAAGGATTGTCTGATGAATTATACATGAGTTGTTTTATCAATGGTCTTAAGGATGAAATCCGCTCAGAGGTCAAAATGTTCTATCCCAACACAATGATGGAATCCTTTGGGTTGGCTAAGTTGGGAGAAGACAAGATTGCATCCCAACAACCCTCCAAACCCACTTTTGTTTCGTTCCGAAATATGGGTTCTCAATGACCTCCCATTCCTCCATCTCCTCGACCAACTCCTATCAAGCATTTGTCTAAAATAGAGATGCAGGCACGCCGAGAAAAAGGGCTTTGTTATAATTGTGATGGGAAATTCACTCGGGGACATAGATGTGTTGAGCAAAATCTCTATCTCTTGGATGTGGATTCTTCGCCTGCCTCTGAAATTGGTGAAGAAGCTCCAGATACAATAGATGATCAGGTCGACATTCAGTAGCCGCCTATTGACCCTCTGTCTCAGGACGACCAACCATAGATATCTATCCATGCTTTAGTCGGAATCAACACCCTCCAAACAATGCAGGTCAGGGGTTACTTCAAGAAGATCTCTCTTATAATACTCATTTATTCTGGTAGCACTTATAATTTCATTGACCATCGGATTTCCAAATAGGCTGATTGTTTTGTCCATCTTTGCTCCAACTTTGAAGTCATGATTGCAAATGGGGGCACCTTATCTTGCAAGGGGAAGTGTCACAATGTGCGTATCTCTCTGGAATATTATAGCCTGCAATCTGACATGTTTTCCTTGTCCTTAGGCGGATGTGATTTGGTTTTGAGCGTTCAATGGTTACGCACTCTTGGCCCCATTTTATGCGATTTTGCTGAACTTTGGATGCAGTTTTCAGTCAATGGGAAACAACACAAATTTACAGGCTTACAACCAGGGTCTCTCTGCATCATTAGTTCACATCACTTGGAAAATATCCTTAAGAAGAATTCACATGGGGTCATCGCTTAGCTCCATTCCATTCAGAGGCACCCATCAACGATCTCCACTACTTCCTTGGATAGATCTGCAGGTGTATTTGTTGAACCAGTTGGCTTGCTGCCTTCAAGAGACCTTTCCGGTAAGACTTTAGCCGCATCTACATCTCAGAAGGAAATGATGGATATTTTGCATGCAGTAAAAAAGTGTCACCATACCTATCAAGGAATTATTTCTGCATCAAGTATGATCTCCAGAGTCTGGAAAATTTCCCGAAACAACGGGTCTCCTCCCCAACACACCTGAAATGGGTTATCCAACTCATGAGTTATGCCTATGCGATCACTTACAAGAAGGGTAAGGAAAATTTGGTGGCAGACGCTCCTTCTCGCACATTTGATGACCCAGTTTCTCTTACAACTATTTCTCTACTTGTTCCAAATTGGTTGCAATCTGTTCAACAGGGATATCTCTTCTATGAACTCCATGCTTCTCCATCGGCAGGGCACTCTGGGTTCCTCAACATGTATGACCGAGAAATATGTAACTTATTTTAGCAGGGACTGAAAATGACAATTCAACAGATGGTGGCTGACTGTGATACTTACCAGGTCAACAAGGGTGAAACGACACTCCTTTCGGGATTGATCGAACCCTTTCCCATCCCTACACAGATTTGGAAAGCTATTTCTATGGATTTCCTTGAAGCACTCCGGTGGTACAATATCACATATAAAATGATACCATATGAAGTAGTCTATGGACAAGCACCGCCAGTTCTTCTTCCATACACCCTCAACAATTACCCAGTTCAGGAAATTGACTCGGTTCTTCGAAACCTCAATCAGGTTCTTCTCATTCTGCAGGACAATCTTCACATGGCAAGAATTCGACTGAAATAACAAGCCGATCAACACCATTCTGAGCGCACTTTTCACGCAGCGGATATGGTTCTTATTCGTCTACAACCTTCCAAGAAATCCTCCCTGAAACTCAAAAGGTGTTAGCTTCTCTCTCAATCTATCACATAGGTATTAATTCAATGGCATGGAATGCAACCCGGGGATTCTACAGTGGAACCACTCCTTCAGATTCCGCATCGATTTCCACATCTAAAGCTTTGAGGACAAAGCTTTTTCTAAGGGAGAGGGGATGTTAGGAACCTGTGTCAACCCTTATCTTTACTTTGTTAGTATATTGTTGTTGGACACATATGCTTTGTAATTCGTCCCATAGTATTTGTTGATCCATAGTTTGTATTAGCCCATGGTATTGACCCATAGTATTGGATGCATATGCTTTGTAAGTCGTCCCATAGTATTATATGTCCCATGGTATTGACCCATAGTATTGGGCATAGACTTAGTATATAAGTGTGTGTTGAGGCCAATGATGGTACCGTGAAGTTATTTGTATTGAGGTTTCTCAAAGGAGGTTTCCCCCTCGAAGTGGCCTGCGATCAATAAACCGATTCCGAGTTCTGTTATTTCTGCTATCTCGTGTATTTTCATTAATTAATTGTTGCAGGTTCTTCACATCAACACTCTTATCCAATGTTTACAACAAAAAATTGCAAGATTGCAATAGCTTAAGCTTGAATTCACTTACACTTACTCTCAACTCATATGAGTAGTCTAACAAGTTCTTAGTATATTTATCCTTTCACACTACATCATATCTATAGATACAATACAAACTAGCTCATGATACTCAAGTTAGTTACAACTAACTGCTCCATTAATGGTGATCCATAACTTCTTAACAACTTTAATTTATTTTGTTACAATCAACTTGACTGAGTCAACCTTGTTCAACTTCCAGTTGAGCTCCTCATCGTCTAAACTAAAGAGATAGATCTAGGTGCATAAACTAAAGAGATATACTCTGAAAATCAAATAAAAGATCAACTAATCATGTAACAAATGAGATACCATAGATCATTACACAAAAACTAGAAGTAGATAAGAAGAAAAGAATGATGTATTTCATTAACTATAATGAATGGAGGTGAAAAAAATATATAACAAGGCAATTCGAATTAGGTCAGGAGGAATTTGAATTACTCATGCAGTGCTTTGAGACTAGTTAGGCTTAACGAGAGAAAAAGACCCTTAGATAGCCATGCACACTCACCTAGACTAAGTTTAACTGACCCAATACACTCCAATCACTAGTTCTGACTGAGTGATGTGCAAGCAACTGATTATATATTCATGCAAATCCCTAAAATCAATCAATTGGGGAACTTAGGGTTTGTTAGGGATAGTTAGGACCTATATTAGTGGAGTGCATCTAGTCCTCAGCCATTTCCAGGCCTAGTCACTCCTAAAATCAGGGAACAATTCCTCAAATAAGGGAATGCACCCCCAGTTCTAGGAATCCATCTTAGGGTCAACTCATATGGTCAATTTGTATGGGTTTTGGCCCACTAGAGTCATCAGGTTAAATTCTAAGTGGCTAGGTAGAGGGTTATTTTCTTTAACATTTCAAAATTGTCTCAACATATTTACTTTGATTTAACCAGAGTCTTCTACTTGCTTGATCTATTTTAATGTCCATTCCAAGAATTAAATGAGCTGCACCAATATCCTTCATGTCTAACTTGGAGGACAACTACAGTTTTACCTCCTTGATCAAATCCATGTTTTTTCCAACCAACAACATATCGTCGACATACAAAATTACATATATAAATGATCATCGGTTTTCTTGCTATACACATAGTGATCATCCTGACTACTCACAAAAACAAATTGCTAGATATACAAAACAAACTTCTAGTACTGCTCCTGGGTGACTACTTTGGACCATAGAGGGACTTCTTGAGCTTGCAGACCAACTCCTTCTCCAATTTCATTGTGAATCTTTCAAGTTACTTCATATACATTTCTTCTTCAAGATCACCATGAAGAAATGGTGTCTTCACATCCATCTGTTCTATTTCAAGATCAAATGTCGCAGCTAAAGACATTAGTATTGTTGAATTAATGTAACTTCGAAGAATATTCTACCTATATTTTATTATTGTAACTCCATCGGGGATGTTTTACCTCTATTAGGAGATGCCATTATTATATTTGGTCATGTAAAAGTCATGAGGTAAAACCTCCATTGTAAGTCGGGTCGACAGTACCCAAAAGAATGCAATATAATATTATTTGAGTCTTTCTAGGAGAGGTCGGACCAGTCAGTTAAGTGAGGCCGACCTAACTAGGTTAAAATTCAAGTGAAAAGTAAAGTATAAATATAGAGTGACTTCCTCTCATTTGTACCACTCAACCATTCATGCATTGTGCATTAGAGGAGAGAGAGAGTCTGAGAAGGAGGAGGAGGATTGGCTTGCCTCCACAGTTTGGGTTTGTCTCTCTTATTTCTGAGACCTATTTTTGGGCATTGTACTTTTATAATCTATATTGAGGAAGTTCTTGCTAGTTTTTCTTCCCCTTGAGGGTTTTCTAGGATATATTGTTGTGTACCTTGTGATTGTGTATCTTTCAGAGATCCTTGTTATGCTTCTATTGTGAAAATGTATTAAATGCTCATGAATTTAGAATTTAGTATTTAGTAGCATATAATATTAACATGGTACTAGAACTAACATGAAAAGAGCAACTTTCATAGGGTAAATCTCTCTCTCTCTCTCTCTCTCTTTCTCTCTCCAAGCATAAAAATTAGGGTTCTTACAAAAGTGGATTTTTTTAGTACAAGTGGCATAGGGAAGTGCACCCCTCCTAGGCGCATCTATTGGAACCAAGATTAAAAAATTTCAATGGGTGAATATTCCATAAAGTCAAACCCTAGTTTGAATTTGGACCAGAAAAAACAAAAAACCAAAAAAATACAGAAACTGCAGACTAGAATTTTGCAAGTCAAATTTTAAGGGTGAAATTTTGGAATATTCAGAAACAAAATGTACCCACATACTCGCCTAAGTCAAGTGCATCTTTTGGTGGTTCAATTTTTACTTTTGAGAAATTTTAATTTTTGGTTATTCTCTGCTCTCTGGGATAAGATGGCCCCAATCACTAAGCTTGATGACAAGTTGGAAGGCATAGAGAACTTATGTGCTTGGAAGTATAGGATTGGACTCATTCTAGAAGAGAATGATATTTCAAAGTTTGTTAAAGAATTTGTACCAGAACCTGAAGAAGTTGAAGCAAAGGAAAAGCATAAGGACATTATTAAAGCCAGGAGGATTATAGCAGACTCCATCAAGGATCACTTGATTCCTCAAGTGTCCTCCAAGAAAAATACAAAGGACATGTTTGATTCCCTATCAAGAATGTATGAAGGAAGAAACATCAATCAAAAGATGAATTTGAGAACCCAACTCAAAAGGTGAATCTATTTAATATTACTTTACTAGGGTTTCTCAATTCAAAGAACAAATAGAAGCAATTGGAGATAAGCTTGACGAAGATGAACTTGTGATGACTGCTCTCAATGGTATCACTAGAACTCAGGACTCTTTTATCCAAACAATGTGTGCATGAAAGGAAAGTCTACTATTTGAAGTAGTATGGGAAGAATGTGTTCAAGAGGAAGCTAGAGTGGCAAATCGAGAAGCACTACTTAGAGAAGATGATCAAGCCCTAGCTACTCATACTAAAAGAGGAAAGGGAAAATCCTATTTCAAGAAGGAAACTCATAAGGAGTTTCATCCACCTAAGAATTTTCAGAAGTACAAGAAAGGAAACTACAAGCATAAGTACTTCTCTTCTTATCTATGTTATTATTGTGATAAGATGGGACATATTGCCAAAGATTGTCGAGTGAAAAAATAAGAATACAAGAAGAAGAGTAACAAAATGCATCATGCTCATTTAGTCGAACAAGAAGAAGAAGAAGAAGAAGAAGGACCTCCCAGGAAGTTACCAAAGGAAGAAATTGAAGAATATGTTCTATAATGGTGGTATTTCAAAGCACTCTCTCCAATTTTGAAGACAAGGACTCCCCTCAGAAAGTTTCACTAGGAGAATAAGAGAAGCCACATACAAGCTTGATTTAAGAAATCGGATGATGAAGAAGGATGTACTATATCTCAGCTTTAGAAAGGGTTTAGAGTTATAGGTAGTGAATATATTATGTGGCCTAGAGGAAAAATCTATAGAATATGCGGAAGAAGTTGGCTCATATAAATTGAGAGGCCACTTAGAAGCAACCTTAATTCATGATTCTACAATTCTATGTGATCTATGATCAACATTATAGATCATAAGAAAGAAAGGCACAAGACCTCAGAATCAGATGATCATGGAGTAGATCTCACCATCATAGATTCCAGTAATCCTTGCAAGGAGACTAGGATCAAAAGAGATCCTACCAAACAAACAAAGATAAGTATTTGAATTGTCATTTTTATCAAATTGTTTAAATGATATTGTTCAGTTGTGTACATATTTATATTCCTAGAAGTGTAGTATGCATGTTAGAACAATTGCATTAATGAACAATATGCATGTGATGGGTAAGTAGCCTATGGTGCTATACAACATTCCATTTCTACTTATCTAGAGTGAAACCTCTTTGCTGACATATTGGGAGTAGTGCACGCTCTTAATAATGTTATGGTAGAGATGGAAGACATCTACAAAGTTACCGTATGAATGTGGGACATGGATGAATGTTGTGTTATTGGCTAAGATAGATAGCATTATGACATTGTGACCTATGTTTTTATGCATATGTTTTGGAAACTATGAAATGTTTCTAACCATGCTACTAAATTTGACTTGTAGGAAGTATCGTAATCGTACACGATCACCTACAAATGAAGAATGATGAGACTTGTTTTGTAGAACAAGTGACGATGGATCAACTATAAACAAGACTAATTAAATCAAATAGGGGAAGTCGACTATGACGAGATGTTTATCTAGTAGCCAGACTCATGGTGTAATCAAAGTAGAAGAAGATATTGAGCAACCTTTGGGACTTAGAGAACCACATGTATGCAGATTGAAGAAGACTTTGTACGAGCTCAGAAGTCACCCATGGATAGAATGATGAGATCAAGGATCACCTAGAGTGATGAGACATCAACCTTTTCTACAAGGTTGAAGATGAGAATCTCATAGATGGGTGCAAGAAAGAACTTGCAACAGAGTTCAATATCTTGGTATCCAGTGACTTAGAAAGATGAAATAAATGGATATACAAGATAAAACATGCAGCAGATGGAAGTATTGAAAAATACAAAGCTATATTTGTGGCTCATGGATTCTCTCAAAATGAAGGAATCGATTATGAATAAAAATTTGCACCAGTAGCAAGGTACACTTCAATTAGAACCATCATGGCACTTGTAGCCATGATGAAGTGCAATTTACACCAGATGGATGTGAAAACAAATTTCCTGAATGTTGTCATTGAAGAAGAAGTGTACATAGAACAACCACAAGGATTATAGGTTGAAAACAAAGAGACGCATGTCTGCAAACTGAAGAGGGCTCTGTATGGGTTGAAGAAATCTCCAAGATATTGGTATGGAAGAATTGATAGTTTTCTAACGAGCTTGGTCTTTACCAAGAGTAAATATGATCCTAACCTTTACTTCAAGGTTATGGATGATGAACCTATCATATTATTGCTATATGTGGATGAATTATTCCTGACAGGTAATGAGAAGCAAATTTTAGAGTGCAAGAAGAAGCTCGCTGCAAAATTCGAGATGAAAGACCTTGGCTTGATGCATTATTTTCTAGGTCTCGAAGTATGGCAGAACCCAGAAAGAATCTTCCTTAACCAAGGGAAGTATGCAGTAGAAATATTGAAAATATTTGATATATTGGAGTGTAAAGCCATGGCCACACCCATGGATACGAATTTGGAGTTTCTATCTCATGGTTCGTCAGAATTGGTGGATATGACACTATACAAGAAGATTATTGGGTCATTGATGTATCTGACGAATACTAAGCCAGATATATGCTTTGCTGTGAACACCTTGAGTCAGTATCTGGTTGAGCACAGACGTGTTCACCTTGTAGATGCAAAGCATGTGATGAGGTACCTAAAAGGTACAATAGACTATGGTCTCAATTATACTAGAGATCATGAATTCAGACTATTTGGTTATACAGATTCAGGTTGGGGAGGAAGTGTCTCAGAAAGAAAGAGCACTTCAGGAGGATGTTATAGTTTAGGGTCAACCATGATCTCAGGGCTAAGAAGGAAGCAGTCTAGTGTTTCTCTCAGCACTGCAGAAGCACAATATATTGCAGCCTATTCTGTCAGTTGTGAAGCCATGTGGATTCATAAGTTGTTATCAGGTCTATTTGATCTGGAGTTAGATGCCACCGTGATTCTATATGATAACCAGAGTTGTATAAAGATGATAGAGAACCCCTTGTTCCATGATAATTAAAAGCACATAGAAATACGATATTTACACATTCGAGATATGGTTCAGAAGGGAGCTATAAAGCTCCAATATGTGAGCACCGATGAGTAGGTTGCATATGTGTTGACTAAGCCACAGTCGCATGTGAAGTTTGAGCATTTTCGTGACAATATTGGTGTAGTCCGTAAGGACTTACCTCGAAAGGGGGAGTAGTGCTGATGATATTGTGGTGTAATGGGATTGATAATCCCTAGACAGTGATACCGTAATTCCAAAAGAAAGGATAGTATTAAATGTTGATCCTGAGTTGTGGTGGGATTGATCATTCCTAGACAGTGATCCTGTACTTCCAAAAGGAAGGATAGTCTTAAATGTTGATCCTGATTTGTGGTGGGATTGATAATCCATAGACAGTGATCCCATAATTCCAAAAGGAAGGATAGTCTTAAATGTTCATCCTGAGTTGTGGTGGGATTGATCATCCCTAAACAGTGATCTCGTAATTACGAAAGGAAGGATAGTCTTAAATGTTGACCCTTAAACTAGAATCCCGTAATTATGAAAGGAAGGATTGTCTAAGATGTGAGTAGTGGAAAAGGATCCTGTAATTACAAAAGGAAGGATCGTCCAATTGTGGTAGCTCCGTAAAGACTGGGTCTCATAATTACAAAAGGAAGGATTGTCTGAGCACCACCAGTGTTGATGGACTAGAGTCTCATAATTCCGAAAGGAAGGAATATCTATGATCCCGTAATTCTGAAAGGAAGGATCACTAGATTTGATGGACTAGAATCCCGTAATTCTGAAAGGAAGGATTGTCCATGATCCCGTAATTCCGAAAGGAAGGATCATTAGAGTTGTTGGACTAGAATCTCATAATTCCAAAAGGAAGGATCACCAGAGTTGTTGGAATGGGTCCTGCAATTTTGAAAGGAAGGACTGTCCATGATCCCATAATTCTGAAAGGAAGGATCATTGTGCTGCAGGTGATGATATTCCAATGCTGCAGAATATGATGTTCCATTACTGTATATGAGGATGCTCCAGTGTTGCAGATGTTCCAGTACTGAAGATGAGGATGCTCCAGTGATACGAAAGATGATGCTCTAGTGCGAAAGATGAGGATGCTCCAGTGCTGCTAAATATGAGGATGCTCCTGTACTGAATATGATGATGATGATGATGATACTTTAGCTCTGTAGTGAATATGATGATGATGATACTTTAGCTCTGTACTGAAGATGGTGATGATGATACTTAAGATTTGTACTGAATATGATGATGATGATACTTCAGCTCTGTACTGAAGATGATGATGATGATACTTCAACTCTGCACTACAGATGATGATGTTTCGGCAAGTTGTTACAGTTGTTGATATTGATGTTGTTGAAGAAATTCCAATGATTTATAGATGTACCAACCAATGTTCCAGATGATGTCTTCTTGTTAAGGGGGGGTGTTGAATTAATGTAACTTCGAAGAATATTCCACTCGTATTTTATTATTGTAACTCTGTCAGGGATGTTTTACCTCCATTCGGAGATGTCATTATTATATTTGGTCATGTAAAAGTCACGAGGTAAAACCTCCATTGTAAGTCAGGCGATAGTACCCAAAAGAATGTAATACAATACTATTTGAGTCTTTCTAGGAGAGGTCGGCCCAGTCAGTTAAGTGAGGCCGACCTAGATGGGTTAAAATTCAAGTGAAAATTAAAGTATAAATAGAGAGTGACTTTGTCTCATTTGTACCATTCACTCATTCATGCATTGCGCATTAGAGGAGAGAGAGAAGTATGCGAAGGAGGAGGAGGATTAGCTTGGCTCTAGAGTTTGGGTTTGTCTCTCTTATTTTTGAGACCTACTTTTGGGCATTGTACTTTGGTAATCTATATTGAGGAAGTTCTTGCTGGGTTTTCTTCCCCTTGAGGGTTTCCCTAGATATATTGTTGTGTACCTTGTGATTGTGTATCTTTCAGAGATACTTGTTATGTTTCTATTGTGAAAATGTATTAAATGATCATAAAGTTAGAATTTAGTCTTTAGTAGCATATAATCTTAACAAGTACTATAATGGAAGTTAAATTTTCAACTGTAATATCGCTAAATCAGATTTCAAAGATATTATCTCACTTTTAAATTTCAGAACATCAATTGACTCATACAAAAACTAGTTTAAAAAAAGCTAGTCTTTGACTAAGGTAGACCCCCCCAGGGTTAGGAACTTGAGAAATTTAGGATATCCAAAATATGTAGGTGAATGTGCATCAAAAATAAAATCAGGTTCAAGGCCAGATCTAGAGTTCTAAGCACAAGGTATTGGGGCCATTTATGTTTCGAATTCAGTAGGCACTGAATTTCTACCCCAAAGTTGCCTCGACACACCAACATATGCCTACTAAAATATTTCTCCACACTTGTACTTCAACCAAAGTAAGGATACTAGAAATCAACCTATTAACTGATTTTTGGACAAAAATATCTAATATTTAGGGAGGGTTTAGATGAGTTTGGAAGAAAAAATAGAGAGTGCACTAGGTTGGACTGCTCAGCTAGATAGTTTTTAGACTCTCCCAAACATCCTAATAAGGTTACAAATTCTCAAGAGAGGACTTGGATGGTATTTAGAAATATGTAAAGAACTTCATATGGTTTAAATAATAGTAAATTATTGCTTAATGAGCTCCAATGGTCAATTATTGCAAAACTAGTCCAATTGCATGTGCTAATGAGCTAGCCTTGGAAAGAAGAATACAAATAATCTCTTATGCTTTCAGATTTATCAAATGAAACAATGAATGCATTAAGCTGGAAAATATGAACAATATTCAACTAGGTTCAAGAGTTTGATTCATCAACATATATCATTACAACCTCATCTCTTTCAATGAACTTCAAATACAAGAATTCTTGCAGTACTAAGTGTGAATTTTTTCTAATCATGAAAGAAGAGAAGGATATTCCACTAGATATTCTATGATGATGAATATAGACTAGATGGATTTTCTTGATATTTCCACTAATATTTATAGGATTCTTTTGGGGCACACTCACAAGTATTGATTCTCCTCCTTTGATAAAATCTCCTCGGGATCAATCTATGATTGAACTGGCATTAGGAATCACTTATGAATGGCATGAATTATTCAATGATAGTTGATAATGAATGTATAAATACTTTCATATCGGAAATAGACTCCATGATGAAGACTGGATTTCATCATCCTCTCAGTAGAAGCAGGGGCACATCTCTCAGCTTGGACTAGGGGCACATATCCCAAGTTAATGAGGCAAAATTGCTCTCAATTCAAACATCAAACTGTCAAAAGATGGGAAAGTGGTGTCCTATTCTTCTTTAATAGACTTGGGTGACTTTTTGAGCAAGTAAACTAGGCTAGTATGCCCTCATGGAGTGTATAAGGTTGGCTTTCTTTCTACTTTAGCTTTTACCTTTGCTTTCTGCTTTCCTTTACGTTCTGCATTTTCTTTTGGTTTATGCTTCCGCTTTTTCTTTTTCTTTATCCTTCTTTTGCTTTTATGTCCTGCTTTTTCCTGCTTTTCTACCTTATCCTTCTTTTCTACTTTTTCCTACTTTTTTTCCTTATCCCGCTTTTCCGCTTTGTCTTGATTTTCCAACTTTTTTTCCTTATCCTGCTTTCTGCTTTTATCTGCTTTTCTGCTTTTCCTGAGCTTTGCTACTTTTCTGCCTTGTGCCAACTTTTCTTTTCTTTTTCATGCTTTCCTATATTTGACTACTTTTATCCTTTCTTACTTTACAATCTATCACTTGGTCAATCCTTATCCTCTAGTGCAGCCTTGTGCATAATTATCCATTTTATTCCATTGAAATACATATCTATTAATGAAAAATACTTCCATCAAGTGCATTTCAAACTTCGGAAAATAATAAAATTAAAACCTACTAACTAATTAATGCCTTAAATTAACCCCTCATTAATTAATTAATTCTAATATGTCACTAGGATCCATGGGGTTTGATCTGCTCCATGGTGCTGACAAAATGGGGACATGACAGTCCCCCCCTCCTAAGTTTGCTTGTCCTCAAGCAAGAAACCAACTCGAAACACCTATGAAGCCAACCGGTGACTTCACTTCTCACAATATGCTGTTGGTTGTCTAGAATGGGACTCCTCAATTCCAAGCTAAATACCAAAGTTCCACCATGTTTCTGTTGCACCACTCAGATTAAATTTATTCTACAACACTGAGTGCCAAGATCCCACTGTTTGAGCTGCATGCCTACCGATGGCACTGTTACTTGTGGAAAAATTCCACACAAAATAATTACAGGATCCCATTGTCTTAACTGCATCCTTCAAAACATCTTGATTAATAGGAAGAATATATCATCATGGAGGATGTTTAGATCACTGCATTATACTGGAAGTTTATCACTTCCAATGCAAAACTGAACCTTTGTAAGTCCCTCCAACCAAATATGAAACTCATTATGTTCTATGTGCAAACCAATACAGAGACTCACATCATTGTTATCCAATTGATATAGGTGTCAATCCCATGTCCATCTAAGTATGTTGTAATCATCACATAACAACCACAATGGCCTATACATTTGCTCACAAAAAATAAATGATATGTCCATAAACTTTCCCTTTATGCAAGCAACAAACTTACCTCTTGGAGTAATCAATTTTCTCATGTATCTATCTGTAATGTCCCTTGTTAGGAATTTTATTAAAATGACAATTTTCCACTTCTTTTCCTTGGTTCGACCTTTGACTAGTTTTGATCTCTAGGTCCCAAATTTGCCCCAAATGATCCCAAATCTTCTGAGAATGTATATGAATGATATTAGAACATAAATATGTGTTTCAGGGATGCCTTTGTACCTTTAAAACACTTCTGCAAATACTCTTTCAATTCTGGTCAATGTAGGTAACTTTACTAGTGATTTCCCTTTGACTAGTATTGGTCTCTAGGTCTCAAATTGACTCCAAATTCCTTCAAATCTTCAAGGAAGGTGTATGAATGATATTAGGACTTGAATATGATGTTCAGGGATAACATATGGCCACAAAAAGACCTCTGAAAACTCTCTTAAAATTCTGGACCAAGTATGCAATTTTACTAGTAATTTGGGGTTCAAATCCCCCTGAGGTAAGTACTGAAAATGGCTTCCCAAATGCCTCCAAACCCACTCAAATTTATGAACAGAGGTATGTAATGTGTTAAGTATGTTATTAAGGTCTCATATGAACCATTAATATTTTATTACAACTGTTCTCACCCTCTCCCATTCAACTGCAAAAATCACCAATTCGACCCTTGGGGAAATGGCACTATTTCTTCTCCCAATGCAATTAAACTGAGTAAAAATACTTCAAATTCTGAAGTACAGTACATGAAACTTGTAAAATAAATCCATGGCATTCCATTAATCAAAAATTCATCATAGAATCATCCATTCATTCGAAATCATCATCAATACATTGGTTCACAACAAGGTAGTGGGGAAATGGCATTGTTCTTCCATTAAAAATGAGATTTATACATTTCTACTTGGAATTTCGACCTGAAACTTTCTGGATATGAAGAAAAGAGTATTTAATTCATATTACAAAAGAAATGGTGCATTATAAGCTCCCCCAAAGAGTACAATAGCTCACCAAAAACGCCCTCCCTCAAGGATCAAGAATATGCCATCAAAACTGGAAATGGTTGAAGGAGTGAGATGCAATAGAAGAAACCATGAGCTGCCCTGTAGCTTACACCTGAAAATAAAGACTCCATTAAAGCTCCAAATGAAAGGTCTGAATGGCCTTTCCAATTTCCAACTTGGATGGGAATCTTTCACCCTTGAAATTGGCTTAAGGCAAGAAACTAGTCATCCCCTAGCTCTCCCTCTTCACAAATGCAATTCAAAATTCTACAAATGATCAAAATCCATTCTCATACTTAATTTATACATTTTATAACCAACATTATCCTTCTAAGGGTCGAAATCCTCTCAATAGATTCAATAGATTTCCATTTAGGAAATATTCCACATTTGCCACTTGTCTCCTAGTTCCAACCTTCCATCTTCTCCCAAATTCGATTTTGAGTCTCTTTGGCTTCTCCAACTCCCAAATTCGCCTTCCTTGAGCCTATTTTTGGGGCTGACATGTCATAGTGGTTAGATGTCAGAGGTCAGGTCTGCAATTTGTCATAGTTGTCATAGATGCTCCATCATTGGTGTCATAGGGGCTAGGGAATCTAGCCCAAGTGTCCACAAACTTCCACTTTGACTCTTTATCTTCCATGGAGGTTACCAATCCTTCCCAATTCGACATAATATGATCAATGAAATGTGTTATGACTTACCAACTCACCCAAGAGTGTTCACATTCCCATTAATTCGAATTTGCAAAAGAGAGATACCATGTATTATGAAAAATCAAGCTAGTGTGGGTCCCACATCCTCCATATGTCTCCAAAACCATTTGTCACCTAGGATTTCTCTTGAATTTCTTTATTCACTCTATTTATTAAATACTTGAACCCTTCTAATGTCTAAACATCATTTATTATCCCCATTATTCCAAATCCCAAAGCTTCCACCCCAAACCTAGGAAACTAGTAATTTTTCTCCTTGGCAATTATTTGACCTTTAGCATCAATTTGACAAACTCTAATGAATAGGGCCAATGTGATTAGGCCATTGTGACCCAATACCAAATTTGGGACATGACACTATCCACCCAATCAGTGGATGAATGCATACTCCATCTTAGTGATCTGGATGGAAAGTCAATATCTTTTCAATGTACCATCTTCACTCTGGTGCAACAACTCTTTATTCTGCTACTTGTTCCACCTAACTGGATCAAGTGGAACTCCCCTGCACTACTATGCATGATGGAGACATCGGATATATGCCTCTGCTACTAGTCATCAAAATCGTAAAGGACAGGTGCGCTTTTCATCCCACATGGCTTGAACTTGAGGTCATCATTGGAATATGTGAGAGCCTCCTTCTCCTCATGTGGTACCCATAGGAAAAATCCTTTACCTAGACCTCATCCTTATATGTATTGGATTCCATATGTATGTGGGGTGAAGGATAGTGAACCAAATCTTGGAAACAATTACCCATCAACTTTGTGGTTGGCTCAACCGACATGAAATCATGTGCCTCCTCCAAAAATGTGCAACTACCACCTAGAGGCAAATCATAATCTATTTGGCAATGAACATGTGCTTGGTTGTCAATTTTCTTGACCTCAAATTCACCAAGCACATGAAAATCATATTGTACTTCATATTCCCAATGCACCCAAGTACCAAACATCAACACAATGTAGTTCCAATGGAAAGGGTGAAATTCCCATGTCCAATCAGAAAGAAAGTAGGCATCATCAAAATTCCATGGATTCCCATACTGCTCACAAAAGGTGTAAAATGTATCCAAGAAGTTTACATAGTTGGAAGCAGAAATATCCTTCATGTATATTTTCTCCCAAATAGGAAAGGAAGAAGCACTCCAACCCAATGATCCAAATGGAAAGCGAGGTACTTCCATATGTAAGTACTCCCAATGGCTCAACACTCTGCCATTGGTCAAAAGTTGCATGGAATCAGAATGTGCCATGCTACATGAAGACAAGTTGGAACCATATGTACCCTCATGTGTGAAGGCATCAAAGGTAGGCATGGGATGCCTCTGCAAATTCTGGGAGAGGGGTGGTGCTATAATTGAGTCAACTAGGGCGAATGTGGGAGCCTTCTTCTCCTCTTCAGGCACCATCAATAAAAAACCTTTGACCCAAATTTCCTCCTCAAATGACATGGAATAAGTAGTAGGAAGTAATGTAGGATCATGGATCAAAATATCCTTACCGTAGACCTCATCAATCAAGCTAATGGATGCCCCAGATCTAGTGAAGGTTGGTCCATCAAACATGAACTCTTCTGGCTCCTCGATGGAGGAATGACTCACCCCTGGAAAAAGCTCAGTTTCTCTCTAGTAGAGAGTATGTGCTTGAAACTCATCATATGCATCCCAAAACCTCTCAAGCACATGCATTCCATCCCTCACCTCATGAACGAATATGTCATGAGGTTACACCATAGAATTCTGAGTACAACCAACCATAAGAGACTGGCTTACTGAAATGAATGATCTTTGCAAATTTTGGTGAAGTTTATCTCTCTCCATCTTGGATTCTTGAAGGGAAATTTGAGTGCTTCTCAAAGAATCTTGGGTGGCCATAAAATCAAATTGGAGCTTGCAAATATCCTCATAATCCTTCAAGGATGCTCCCTACAACATATGAACAAGATCATACAAATAATCTCTGTCAGAAAGCAGGTATGAAAAATTACCTTGAATGGTAGTCATTGCTTTCTAGATCTTCTCCATGGCTTCAAGGAAATATGAATATTACAATGAAGAAATTCTCCAACAAGACTGTGAAATTGAAACATGTGAAATTCTAAGTCACAATAGATCTAAGAGTTGAGGATACCTCACAAAGAAAGAATGAGCAGCAAAGTTGAATAAGAGTGAAAACTGCAGTAAAAAGGAGCAAAAGAATAATTATGCAGCAGAAATCAGATAGGAGCAGAATAATGTCACATGATCCTATCATCAGTATAATGAACAATGATGATACAATAGAGAGAATTTGAATCACACAGGAGAATTCAAACATCAATTGGTCTAGCATAGGGATTATCACCACTGGAGTACTTTGGAAGACTCAAACTCAACTCAACTGAACCTAAACTTGGCTAACTGAAGTCACAATCAATTAACTGACTAAGGAGGGTGTAATAGTGACTTTTGAATGCATGCCAAAAAAATGGGCGCATGAGGCCACAATCAGTGGCATTCAGAGCTCCAAACCCCCACAAGAGTCAACTAACTCAGGTGGAATGCACTGGAACACTCAGTTGGTTCCTATAAAATAGGGAAATGACTGAAGTGGTCCTAAAATGGTGCATGCAGGGCTCAGAAGGTGGTATATGGATCTTTGATGAGATATGCACACCACTAGGGGGGAAATGACATCATCAACAACTAGGAAAAATAAATAATGCTAGGTAGGACAAGGATGGAGTATTAAAATATACTAACACCCCCCCTTATTCCATGCTTTTGCATACCAGGACCTGGTTACTAAGACCAAAGGTCACCCATAAAATCAAATAAATGATAAAAAAGAACTGTCTATGAACCAAGGAAATGGGGAAAAACCTCATGGGAAAAATACCCCTCCCCAAAAGAACAACAGTAGGGAACTCAAAGAACCTTCATACTGAGCAGAGAAGGAAAACAATTTCCTAAGTGAAATCCTTTTTGAAAATATTGACAAGCTACTACTATGTAAATTAGCAATGCAGGTGCTAGATCTGTATCTGGATTCGCACCTTTGATGTACCTCCCACTGTGTAGAAGTTTCCTTTTCCAAAACAAGTATTTCAGGAACCCTTCTTGCTACTGGAGCGATGGCTCATTGTGGTACAAGTCATGGAACTTTGAATACCTTTTGTCAGACAACCATGATTTTTGCTTGGTTGCAGATCCCCCATGGCAAGTCTCCTCAAGATATTGTGGATCAAACCCCACCCTCTTGTAGCACCTCTCTTAGAGAAGTGGATCTGCATGACATAGTGCAAGTTTTGCATGATACTAAGATTTGGTGGTTCTATGGTCAGATGGATCCCCAACTATGTTCTCAGTAGCTACAAGGACTTTGTGAGCCCATACTAGCCTTGGCCGTGGATTGGGAGCATGTGTTGGATATGGATTTGAATCTCCTTGAACTGTATTCTCAACATCAAGATCTTGATCCTCATATTCATTAGAAGATATATCACTATGATATTCATCAGATTCCAATGGTGTAAACAAAGAGTATGGAAAAAAATGGGAGAATTCATATGCTTTGGAGGCATGCTTTGAAAACCATTTCACTATAATCTTCCCAGTAGAGATTTCTGCAATCTCAACTTTCTTAGGACCAACGACCACTTTCTTCAGTGAACCTATGTGAGTCATCTGATATACATACAACAAATTTTTTGACAAAGAAGGCACAAATAGAACATTTTTGAACTTCCCATGCTCCATATGTATCATGCCCTTCCCTTCAGCAGAGATCTGAGAGTTGTCTCCCATGTGAATAATCGGGCCATATTTGAGATCTAGATAATAAAATGATTCTTTGGAGGCAACCATGTGGTTGGAGGATCCATAATCTATGAGGAGGGCTTGTGATTTGTAAAATCCAGCCTTCAGTGCATGGAATCTCTCATGACCATCAGACTCACTTCTAGAATCAGTCTCTCTTGCAACTTCTGGGAGGGAAATGTTGTGTTGTTCAAGAAGCTTGGTCATCTAATCTATCTTCTTCTCCATGCAATATCTCGCTGGGTGGTTTACTTTCTTGCAATATGAACACTTGGATTTCTCAAATACCTTTTGTTTTTCCTTCTTAGAGCTGGAGGATCCTTCTGACGAACTTGACTTGGAATTCTGCTTGGGTTCATATTGCCTCTTCTCCTTTCCCTTGTGCATCCCCTTCCCATTATCACTTTTTTCTTCTCCAACCATAAGAGATTGATATTTGGAGGCCTCCAAGCCGCCCATCTGGATCAACTTATCTTCTTATTGGATGATAGATTCAATGAAAACATATAAGGAGGGAATCTTCCAACCAAGGATTGACATTCGCTCAGAATGGAAAGTAGAGACAAAGATGGAGAACTCAGGACGTAGCTTGCTCAGAATGGTAGCACCAACTTCTCATCCTTATTCTCAATGCCACACTGCTTGCATTGCATAACCAGATATTTGAATTTTGAAAAGAACTGTTGAATTGTCTCGAAACTACTCGGTTGAAGAGCAATCAACCCAGTTTCCAAAATATGGCCTCTTAGATCATATATATATATATATATATATTTTGCTTGCATTGCATAACCAGAGATTTGAATTTTGAAAAGAACTGTTGATTTTTATATATATATATATTTTTTTGCTTGCATTGCATAACTAGAGATTTGAATTTTGAAAAGAACTGTTGATTTTTTTCATATAAGGAGGGAATCTTCCAACCAAGGATTGACATTCGCTCAGAATGGAAAGTAGAGACAAAGATGGAGAACTTAGGACGTAGCTTGCTCAGAATGGTAGCACCAACTTCTCATCCTTATTCTCAATGCCACACTGCTTGCATTGCATAACCAGAGATTTGAATTTTGAAAAGAACTGTTGATTTTTTTATATATATATATATTTTTTTTGCTTGCATTGCATAACCAGATATTTGAATTTTGAAAAGAACTGTTGTTTTTATTTATTTTTTATTTATTTATTTTTCTTTCTGAAGAGGGTCTCTTCAACCATAATTTTCATGGAGTCTTCAATCTATCGAGGTGGAAGAGTAGATATCTAGAAATATGAATACACGTGAAGCCAAATGCTTCATCCAATCTATTCAGATACTTGGTTTTCTCCACAGTTGTTTGTGGTTTGGGATCCTTCCCCATTTTCACCATGTACAATGATTTTTTGCACAATACCATCTGCATATCATCCCTCCAATCAAGGTAATTGAAGGGTTTCAGGATCCTGGGAGAGAGAGGAGAGTTCGAATTGTCCATTACAACTGCATAAAAATGCTGCAACACTCAAAATATTTGAATAACCTGCAAAAACATTTCAATAATGGAGGTATACTACTATTTAGCACTGCTTTAGGATAGTAGGAACTTTTATCTGGATCCTTCACACCTGGATAGACCTCATTGGATTTCTCCAATGAATTCAATGCAATGGAAACATGATTTGATGTGGAGCTCTAGAGGATTCTAGTGCACTACCGAAAGAATTTGATAAACCTATTCATTCAATGGCTTTGATACCATGTGAAATTCTAAGTCACAACAGATCTAAGGGGTGAGGATACCTCACAAAGAAAGAATGAGAAGAAAAGTTGAATAAGAGTGAAAACTGCAGTAAAAAAGAGCAGCATAATACTTATGCAATGGAACTCAAATAGGAGAAGAATGATGTCACATGATCCAATAATCAGTATAATGAACAATGATGATACAATGGAGAGAGTTCGAGTCACACAGGATAATTCGAACTTCATTTTGTCTAGCATACGGATTATCACCACTAGAGTGCTCCGGAAGACTCAAACTCAACTGAACTGAACCTAAACTCAACTAACTAAAGTCACAATTAGTTAAAAGATTAAGGAGGTTGGAATAGTGAGTTTTTCATGCATGTAAACAAGAAATAGGTACATGAGGCCACAATCATTGGAATCCGGAGCTCCAACTCCCCACAAGAGTCAGCTAACTCAGTTGGAGTGCACTGGAACACTTAGTTGGTTCCTATAAATTAGGGAACTGTTTGAAGTGGTCCTAAAATGATGCATGCAGGGATTAGAAGGTGGTATATGGATCCTGGATGACATCAACACACCACTAGGGGGCAAACGACATCATCAACAACTAGGAAAAATAAATAATTCTAGGTAGGACAAGGATGGAGTATTAAAATATCCTAACAAAACGTGTATGTCATGGAGAATGGGTAAGGCCTCCTTGATCTTCCTTTCACTTATATTGCATGGAATTTCAAAAGGATAAGGTTGAGAGTGAACCTACCCATCCTCAATTAGTGGATCAATCCTATGAAGCTCTTGTGGTGAAAATAAGATCGATCCTATAATATTTTCCTCGACTGCAAGGAATTTATCTTCTTCAAGTTTAGTGTGGATTGTACTTGCATTATCCTCCTCAAGTGTCATAGCTATGCCACCCACATAGCGAAAAGGACATCCATCAATAGATGTATCCTCAAAACTTAGGCACCCATCAATAGGTACCTCTTCATTCTTACAACCCTCATCAGTAAGGATTGTACATTCAACTTTTTCAGATGGTTGATTGTCATCGTGCTTTTGTTCCTTCAAGATAGTTCATGCATATTGTTCCTTGGTAGTCTTAGAATCAAGATTCTTGGAAACTTTGTTTGAAGAGAATCCAAAATGTCTATTCATGCTAGAAATAATGGCATCCAATGAGGTTTCACTTTCGATTCCTCTTCCTTCTTCTCTATCTGGAGTAGTAGTGCAACTTGATTTGCTACTCTTCAATGATCCCTCATTTGCATTCTTAGGCCAAAATCCATATGTGTAATAAATATATTCTTTGAAATAAATATCTTTATGTATCTCTTCCCTTAAGGAAAGATACTCTTAATAACATCGAGACATGTTTTCACATGCTTCTATCATTTTTGCTAAATCCTTCTTAGGATTTCCCATTGGTGGTTCATTCCTTTGGTATTCATTTTCCATTTTGCCACTAAAGTAACCATCCTCATCTTGTGGTAATCCTCCATCTATGTAGATGATTTATTCATCCTCATTCGAGTCAAATTCTTCTTTACTAAACATGGACATGGCTGCAAATTATTCAAATTGAGAGCCTTCTTTCCAAAGGAGTAGAGGAAAGAGATCTGATACCACTGTAGAATCCCTGAATCAGATTTCAAAAATATTATCTCAAAATTAAATTTCATTACATCAATTGACTCATACAAAAACTAGTCAACAAACTAGTTTTAGATACGCTAGTCTTTGACCAAGGTAGATTCCCCATGGGTTAGGAACTTGAGAAATTTAGGATATGAAAAATATGTAGGTTAGTGTGTAGAAGAAAGAAAATCAAGTTCAAGGCCATATCCATAGTTCTAAGCACAAAGTACCGGGGCCATTTATGTTTTGAATTCAATAGGCATTGGATTTCTACTCCAAATTAGCTACTTGGGCACACCAACATATGCCTACTAAACTATTTATCCAAAATTGTACTTCAAACAAAGTAATTATACTGGACATCAACCTCTTAAATGATGTATGTACAACAATATCTTATATTTAGAGAGGTTTTAGCTGAGTTTGGAAGAAACAATAGAGAGTGTGTTAGGTTGGATTGCTCAGCTAGATAGTTTTCAGACTCTCCCAAACAACCTAAGAAGGTTACGAATTATCAGGAGAGAAATTGGATGGTCTTTAGTAATATTTCAAGAAATTCAAATGCTTGGAATAACAATAAATTATTTCTTAATGAACTCCAATGGTCAATTATTTCAAAACTAGTCCAATTGCATGTGCTAATGAGATAGTCTTGGAAAAAGGCATACAAATAATATATTATGATTTCGAATTTGTCTAATCAAGTATTGAATGCATTAAGCGCCAACATATGAAAAATATTCAACTAGGTTCAAGATTATGATACATCAACATATATCATTAAAATCTCAATTCTCTCAATGAACTTCAAATACAAGAATTCTTACAGTACTGTTGATGCCTTGGGGGTGTAGGGTAAGTGCAAAGTGCTGGAATGGGTTCCAAGGCACACAATAGGGGACGAAAACCCATCCAAAGGCTTCGAAAGACCTTGTGCAATGAAAATTCTATCCTTGAGTTGTTTGGTGTGGTAATCACCCACGGATATTTGGCCTCCGCTGGCACTCTATGAGTAAAAGATTTGATCTTAAAAGATCAGTTTTCCTATCAAGGAAAACAAAGTAAAAAAAAAAGTTACCAAAATCTAACTTAACCTACCTAAGGAAAGGACCTATTCTAAGTCAGATCTAGCCTAAAAGGAAGAGTTGATGTTGTGCAGATTAGATTTGAAGTGTGATGAACAAGTATTTAAGTACCTTAAACATAAATGTCTTTGGGTTCTTCACTTGTTAATTAAAGTTTTATCAATTAATAAAAATTAAGTGACAATTCTTCAAAGTGTTTAAGCCTATTCAAATATCTGATCTGTAATCATGGTGTTAATTGAAAAATTAACATTTGATTATACATATTTATTTGCATCGAATCATTTGCATAAATATAAAAAGTGAAAACGTTCAATTAAAGAAATTTAATAGAACAGTTTTGAGCACAATCCAGACATACAGAGAAATCAATATGAGAGATCTTATGCATTAGTGAATGTCCTGCAAAAGATTAAACACATAACTGATGACAAATTTGAAACATTAACTCAGCAATTCCCAAATAAATTTGAAGAACAATCGAAGGTGGATTAAAAGAGAACTTTCCTGAATAGAGAAGTCTTGTACAAAAATTACAATGACTCTGATAAACAGAGTATCTTCAGTCCAATCTCCTGCTGAATTGAAATTCCAAAATTCCCAACCCTTTACTAAGGGAAACATTCCTCCTTATATACTAAATTTACATAAGAGTTCCAAAAGGAGAAAGACTACAAAATAGGGATTACAAAATCGGATCTAACCATCGATCCAAGAAATCTTGCTAGTTTTAAGCTTAAAATATTTTTCTGCCACCTTTCACAAAAGAAAGACTTGTTCTTTAATAAGATAAGGTCTCATGGAACCATAAAAATTCAATCACAGATTGTTCACTATCATCGACAGGTGGTGTGGCTTGCAGAGCATATGCTGTAGGAAACTCGGGGCCGGGGAACCCACTGTCAAAAACAGAGAAATCCATTAGAGGATTTACTTTAGGAACGGTATCCAACACGTCAAGTTCTTCATTGATTATAAAGTCCTATATAACATCAGTATCGAGATCAGTTGATTCCTCCAGAATTTCCTTCCTTGCTTTTCTGGGTTTTGCATGTAGGTAGACAAAGTCTTGAAGTCTTCTTCACTGCTACCGCTGCTAAGATTTGGAACACCTGCATCAAAAGGTGGTGACAACATTTCTTGATACAACAAGGGGTAGAGTTCTTCATTTTCAACCTGAACATTAGAAAATTCACCATCTGCATGAATATTACCCATTCTGAATGAGTCTTGGATAGTAGGACGCACAAAAAACAAATACCACACAGAGTCTTACATCTTCCAGAAGGCAAGGGATGAACTGGAGATTTCATGTTAATTGTTATTTAAAGGCCAACAAGTAGGTCGATGATAATCGGGAGGGGAAATCTGCAATGATTAAACTTATCCAGTCAATTCATTGTAATTACTTCAATGGTAATGAAAAGAGCCGAGGTATGTGCCAGTCGGATCAACGCTTGTGCAAAGTACGAGTTCAATTACTCCTCGCATGATTTTGAAATTCCTTTACGATCACAACATTATAAGAAATATTCCATTAATAATTATGACTGGTGATTAATAACGGAAACGAAAGTTAAGGTGATAAAGTTTATCTGCAAAAGTCTCGACTAAGAGTTCGAGTACACGGGCTATCAATTCTTCGCATGTAACAAATCCGATCGATCTGACCCAACTTCCACGAGAATGATAAAAGATTTCAGGTCAGAAACAAGTGAAAAGAAATGATCATTAAGAGGTGGAACAAAAACGATAAGATGTCAAAGCTCGAGTCCAGACATGGCGAACTTAAGGCGGAGAGATGGCGTCCATCCAACATGAAGTAACTGATAGAATTGTATTAGTGTCCGCTGTCATGAATTACACAGAAAAATGATAATTTGGCAGAACCAGCTTTCAAAAAACAAAATGGAAAAGCTTGACTCAAATGGCTACCCAAAATCAACATGACCGTGAGACCATAACAGACGGACGACTAAGATTAACCGGAGCAGGACGCGGAATCGAGTTCAAGTATTTTCATGAAGTTCTTATTCAAATATCCCTCAAGCCGAAACCCGAAGGTACGGATTTGCGGGTTTTGGGTATGCAAAAATGGAAGTAGGAGAAAAGATTTCCGAAAGCCGAAAACCGACTATGCGGGTGGCGGGTTTCAGGAATGTGAAACTATGAGGAGAGATAACCATCCCGAAAGCCGCATCCCGAAATTACGGGTTGCGAGTTTCGGGAGTACATACCAAATAAACAAAAAAACAGTCCCGAAATCCGAATGCTGCTATTGCGGGGTTCGGGTTTCGGGGGTAATTATTTCTCAGTCTTATTACAGAATGATTCCGCAACCCGCAGCCATCGGGTTGCGGGTTTCGGAATTACCAAAACCAAAACTTAAAAAACAACAGTCCCGCAACTCGCACCTATTGGGTTGCGGGTTTCGGGTTCTCCAAATGTCGGGTTTCGGGATGATGATAACAGTGAACAAAATACTCAAAATTTTGGCTCTTTTCAAACCGAAACACTTTGGAATAAATAATCAAACCCTTACAAACAAGTAGACCAAAAGCATGGGTGAAGAATTTTAGAGGTAAAATCAAAATCTAAAATTTTCAAGATGACTCACCCAAACACCTTTACGTTTATTAAAATTGGGGGCTCCTGTGCTTAGCTAAGCATGGGATCTGTTGTGGCTACAACAAATGGCGACTGGATGGGGAGAACTAATTATCTCTACAATCAAATCCATCTAATGACAACATGTCAATCAACCGATTTCTTGAAACTCAATTCAAAGAAGATACTCAAAAGATAACAACCAACAAACAATGAACATGAGAATGGATAGATCTCAACAATGACCATTTTAAAGATAACACTCATCCGATAAGGAGATTTAAGAGAGTAATACCAAATCTTTACCATGATGTAATCATTGAAAACCAGCTTGTGTTGAACTTGGGCACAGTCTTAGAAATTCTCATGGATATCCTAATTACAGATCCCCTTGGTTTATTAATTATATGTATATTTAGTGATCCTCTATGGATTATATATATACTCCTTTATCTTTTCTTTTGTCTTCTCTTTCTTTCTTTTTTATATTTTGTCCCTTTTTATTATTATTATTATTATTATTATTTTTATACATAAAACCTTGTTGATACAAGACCACTGTACTGACTTGGTGATCAAATGAAACAAGGCCATTCACAGGCCTGATCTGGAAACTAGTCAAGCTAGCTCGATGACGAGACTCCTTGTCTTTTGGCTGCAAGACCAAAAGAAATTATCATGGCTTGGTAACCATATTGTGATAACTCCATTCCAAGATCAAACCCATGATCATAGCAGGGATGGCTTGTGATAAGACCCCCCTGTTTTTGTATACAACAAAAATCCCATAATGAAAGACAAAGCAATTTATTTTGGCATAGCCTACAAGGCATTACCATGGCTTTGTGAAATTGCCCACATAAGATCCAAAGAGATGATGTAAACCTCACAATGAAATAATTTAGGAATAATAGAAGAAGAGACAAGCAATAGAACTTAGATCCAAAGAAAATCTGATTGAGGCAGAATAATTACACACGTTACATTAAACTGAATAGTGAACATGTAAATATACAATGCTGAGTATGAGGATTCGAATTCACTAGGATGAATTCAAATTGGCCTTCATGCATAGATCCATAATCAGTGGAGAGTCATCAATGCCTAACTAGGAGTTCACCTTCTCATCAGTGAAGTCATCAATGCACAAGTAATGGTCAACTGGGAGTCAAATTGAGTCTAACTGAATGTGGTTGGTGTAACTGGCACATGGAAGCACTAATATAGTGAAGGAGGCTCAATGGAGGGCACCATAGCAGTTAACTGGAGTCAAAATGGTCAATCTAGTCTCACTGGAGGTCCAATAGAGTGATAAACTCAGTAAAGAGTCAGTTAATCCTTAAATCAAGGAGATAACTGAAGATAACTCAATATAACTGAATATAACTAGATTGGTAGGTGAAGAAGGCACCCTTGTCATGCAATGGAGCAAAGCACAGCACATTATTCACTGGGAGGGATAGAAATGATCTGAAAGAAGCTCTGGGGGCTAGTTTGCTAAGGACTAGGTGTTGGGACTGATGACCTAGAATGAGTGCAAAATGCATGCAAACCCTAATTTTGCATGCATGACTGAAAATGAAAATGACTGGAAAGCTAGTAGGACTAGGATGGAGTATAGGAATATTCTAACACCCCCCCTTAATCCATCTTGGGCCCTGGTAACTAGGACCAAAGGTCACCCATACAATAAATGAAATGATAATAATTTACATAACTGTCCATAAACTAAGGAAATGGGGAAAAACTCATGGGAAAAATACCCCCCCTCAAAGGAACAATAAATAACTCAAAGAACCATCATGCATAAAAGAAAGAAGCTTTCATCAGTGAAATTTTTTTCAAAAGACTTGGCAAGCTGATCCCATGTAGGAAGGTCTCCCACTGTGTGGAGGATGAAGCAAGTCTTTCAGGAACTTTTTCTGTATCTGGAGCGAATGGAACATGAGTAGTCTTCCCAAAAGATGGAAGAGAGAACCCCATCATCATGCTGCATCTCTCATTGAGAGATGGATGTCATAATGCAAGGTTGGCATGATGCTGAATTCTAGTAGTTCTGTAAGCAAATAAATCATCAACTGTGTTCTTAGTAGTAGCAAGGACTGTGTGAGAACATATTTCTCTTGAATCTGGACTGAGAATAAGTGTTGGTTCTGAATTTTCTTGAACCATGATCTCAACATCAAAATATTGATCTTCTTCTTCACTAGAAGAGGAGTCACAGGAAGAGGAGTCATTGTGATCTTCATCAGAATTTGAAGGAGTAGTTGGAGAGAAAGGCATGAAGTGTGAGAACTCATATGTCTTTGAGGCATGATTAGCAATCCCATTCGCTATAACCTTTCCAGTGGAGATTTATGTAATTTCTACTGTGTTTGGACCAAAAATTACTTGTTTTGGAGATCCTGTATGAGTCATTTGATGTACTGACAACAAATTAGCTGTAAGAGAAGGAACAAATAAGACATTTTTGAACTTACCATGCTCCATATGAACTGTACCCAAACCTTTGGCAGAAATCTGAGAGTTGTCTCCCATGTGAATGGTAGGCCCATCTTGGAGATCCAAAGAGGAGAAGGATTATTCTTGTGCAATCATGTGGTTGGAGGCTCCATAATCTATGAGGAGGGCTTTTGTCTTTGAAAAACCAGCCATCAATGCATGGCAATCATCAGATCCACTTCCATAATCAATCATCTTTGCTTCTTTTGGAACAACAATTTGGTTTTGTTCAAGAAGCTTGGTTAGAAGATCAATCTTCTTGTGCATGCAGGCATGCTCAGGATGGTTTCATCTCTTACAATACATACAATTAGGTCTCTTTTGTTTGTCATTCTTGGATCTTGAAGGTTTCTTTCCTTTACCATTGTGTCCCCCTTTTGCATTCGCTCCACTTGATTCACCAGCTAAAAGAGCTAGATCTCTGGAGGTTTTGATGGCACCCATTTGAAATAGTTTTTTCTCTTCTTGAATGAGATCTTCAATAAAGATTTAAAGTGGGAAACTTCCATCCAGAGATGGACATTCGAACAGAATGAAAGGTAGATACAAAGACAATGCAAAACCAAATTCTGAAATTTGGAGAAGAATTCTTGGATGCTCTTGAAATTGCTAGGTTGAATGGCAACCAATTCATTCTCAAGAATGTAGCCTCTTAGTTCATCTTGTTTGCCAAAAAGACTCTTCAATTTTATCCATAACTGATTTGGAGACTTCAATCCATCAGTATGAAACAATAGATCATCAGATATATGAAGGCATATGCATTGAAAGGCTTCATCCATTTTTTTTAGGTGCTTGACTCTCTTTTCAGCTTGATGTGGTATGGCATCTTTTTCCTCAACTATTCTAGTAAACCCTCTTGACTGCAAGAGTACTATAATCTTCATCTTCCATTTGAAATAATTGAAAGGAGTGAGAAGTATAGAAGAAGAAGGAGCATTCGAATTGCTCATCTTGATTGCTTGAACAAGTGCAAATAGAAAGCTGCTGAATCTGCTACTGCAACTGCTGGAACTTCGAAATACCTGCAAACAAATCTCAAGAAAGGAGGTAGAATATACTCTCAAGGCTCTGATACCATGTGGAATTTCCCACATAAGATCCAAAGAGATGATGTAAACCTTACAATGAAAGAATTTATGAATAATAGAAGAAGAGACAAGCAATAGAACTTAGATCCAAACAAACTCTGATTGAGGCAGAATAATTACACATGTTACATTAAACTGAATAGTGAACAGGTAAATATACAATGCTGAGTATGAGGATTCGAATTCACTAGGAGTAATTTGAATTGGACTTCATGTACAGATCCATAATTAGTGGAGAGTCATCAATGCCTAACTAGGAGTCCACCTTCTCATCAGTGAAGTCATCAATGCACAAGTAATGGTCAATCGGGAGTCAAACTGAGTCTAACTTAATGTGGTTGGTGTAACTGGCACATGGAAGCACTAATATAGTGAAGGAGGATCAGTGGAGGGTGCCATAGGAGTTAACTAGAGTCAGAATGGTCAATCTAGTCTCACTGGAGGTCCAATAGAGTGATAAACTCAATAAAGAGTCAGTTAATCCTTAAATCAAGGAAATAATTAAAGATAACTCAATATAACTAAATATAACTGGACTGGTAGGTGAAGAAGGCGCCCGTGTCATGCAATGGAGCAAAGGAGGCCGCATTAGTCACTGGGAGGGCTATAAATGATCTGAAAGAAGCTATGGGGGCTAGTTTGATGAGGACTAGGTGCTGGGACTGATGACCTAGAATGCATGCAATAATTTTGCATGCATGACTGAAAATGAAAATGACTGGAAAGCTAGCAGGACTAGGATGGAGTATAGGAATATCCTAACAGGCTTGGTGACCATAAAGTGATAATGCTACTCACCAGTGCTTTGCGGATCATGAATGGATCGACCTGTAATATGATCTTCCACCTTCCAGTAGAACTGAAAGTCATCTTCCAAGTGTGGTGGCTTGATGTGAAGATGTCATTCCACTTTAAACACCTATGAACCTAATGGGCAGGCTTGATAACAAGACCACCCACCTTGTAACTTATAATTTTAAACAAAATTCATATTCAAAGTGATTGTAAAAGGATCCATGAGCAATCGGAACTGGTTAGGTTCTTATGAAATGCCGTTCAACCATGAAACACCAAATAGAGAAATGATGACCATCCCCCATACCTCAATTACACAAATAAAGCATGGTGAAAGATAATGATCAAAGTGAAAAGTATCCAAAGGCACTACACTTATTTGACTGTTTATTCTTCAGAGCAAATTATAATCAAAAGACAGAAAGTAAGATTGATAACGATGTTAAAACTTCAGAAGCAATTGTTGCTAAGCAAAGTGATCATAAGCCATTACCACAAGTGTGAAGCCTTATTAATGAAAACCAAAACAAAACAAGAAAACCAATCAAAATGTCAATGCAATAAAACAAATGATTGAAAAACAAAACACACCTATGTACAAGTGCACCAGATGGTTCAAACAAAATACATTTTGAGAAGAGACACATTCACTGGGAAGGTTTCTACAACTCCCTCTAGCATTTGTAATCGAACAGTTGTTAACACCAAAAAAGTGCTCACTACCTCATCTACCCCATTGCATGACTCATTTGTCCATATTTCCTACCATATTTGCCTCCAAAACCTTAAAATCCCATTAAAAGGCCTCCAAAAGGCTAAAAAAACCAATAAAAAGGCCTCCAAAAGGCCAAAAAACCCCTTTCCCCCCAAAAAATACTCCGAAATTCCTCCAAAATAGCCAAAACCCTTTAAAAAGGGAATAAAAAATACAAAAAAGAGGAAAAAGAGGGAAAAAGGAAGCAAAAACCCTATACAACTAACCTAAACCATATGGTGCCCAAAACCATGGGCCAACACTTCACCACTAAAAACCTATAAATAGGTGATGGAGGTCCCTCATTTCATATCCACAGTGAAACACACCCTTACTCTGCCAAAATCACTCATGAAACCCTAGCTCACCATTGAGCTACTTTCACACTTGAGTGCCCCTTTGGCCCATTTCCAACCTTTTGGAGAAAGAGAAAGGAGCAAAGATGGAAGCTTGGAAGCAACCCTCCTGGACTGCTGCAAGAGCTTCACCAACCTCTACACTTGAGGTAATCTTTAATACAAAAAGAGAAATCTTTTGCCGTATTTTCATGTTTTGTTATTTATGTTAATGCTCATGCTATGTTAAATTTCATTCTGTTTTACTGTTTTTTATTTACTGTTTATTGAACTGCTACTAAGGAGTCCCTTCTCCTTAGTAGGTGCTCATTTGCACAAGCTGGGGTAAAAACCCTAGCTACAGTTTTGGCGACTCCCCTTGTGTTCCTTTGAATTTCTGGTTATAGTTTTTAAAGTTTTAAATATTTCTAATTTTCTGCAATATTTTTCCTGTTTTTTCCTTTCGGCTATCCCTTTCGGCTACCGTAAACCGCGTCTTTTACCCCCCGTAGTTGTGTTCCGACCGCGTCTTTCAAGCATTTACCTGCGATCCGACCGCGGCTCTCAGACTGTTTCTGACAACCTACCGGCGGTTTCCAGTCTGTTAGCTGCGATCCGACCGTGGCTATTAGCTTGTTTCGTGCGGTCTGACAGCGGCTGTTAACCCATTTTTCCGCGGCCCGCTTGGGGCTTTCAGCCATTTTTCTGCAACCTTCCTGCGTCTTTCAACCTTTTTCCCGCGTCCCGTTTGCGGCTTTCAGCCATTTTTCTGGAACCTGCCTGCATCTTTCAGCCTTTTCCTCGCGTCTCGTTTGCAGCTTTCAGCCATTTTTCTGCAACCCGCCTGCGTCTTTCGACCTTTTTCCCGCGTCTCGTTTGCAGCTTTTGGCCATTTTTCTACAACCCGCCTGCGTCTTTCGGCCTTTTTCTCGCATCCCGCTTGCGGCTTTCAGCCATTTTTCTACAACCGACCGGCGTCTTTCGACCTGTTTCCCGCAGTCCGACTGCGTCTTTCGGCCAAAATCCTGCAACCTGTCCACGACTGTTGAGCTGTTTCCCGCGGTCCGACCGCCCAGATTTACCACAGACCCGCGGTCTGTTTTCTACACTTTGTTCCTGTTTTGAACCCAACACTTTGATGCAATATTTTCTGCACCTGCACAGCCATCTGTCCTACCTGTAGCCATACTTCCCTACAACATTTTCTGCAGTATTATTTCTATTCCATTTACAGAATATTTTTTCAATTTCAGCCTTTTAATTGAAGAAGAGAAAATTTTGCATTTCAAACTTTAAATTCTGTATTTAGAAAGTTTCCCACCCTGTGGCACTTTTACTTGGGTTCATCATCTCACATGCACACACTCTGTCACTTAATTCAAGTGAGCCCTAAAATACTACTTAACACAACCAACATTCTAACCCACTTGTGGAACACATAAGAATTTTTGTAGTTAGGTAGGATCGGGGGGATAAGCATCCAAACAACACACAACACCCCTCGGTTACTTACAATTGAGACATAGCTGTTGTCCATTAGGGAACCAAAATCCCCTAGTATTTTTTGGCACGGTCACAACCAGTTTATTAGAGGGCCTCTCCCCTAGGAGGGTTGAAGTCGCCAGACTGGTTCCGGAGGCCTGAGTGAAATACCGCAATCCATTCAGTAACCGAAGGCTACCTTTCGCAGTTCTCGGTGTATCACCCGTATAGGGATACAGTGGCGATAGAACCAAACAACAGATTCACCTTTTCTGGATGTGTCATGAATGGGGTATCTTAGTTTTCTTTCTTCTAGGATTGACTACCCGGTATCCCTCCCGGTAGGGGGATATCTTTAGCCACTTGGCTCTACTATCGATATTGTCTGACTTGGATTTCATCACCTTGCAGAGGATATGTCTAGTTGAGTCAGAATACTATTTAGCTAGGTGTTTGCATGCTCCCTTACCTCCTTTTGGTCTAGCAAGTCCACTATTTTTATTTTTTAGGAAACTTGCTACTTGTTGGTATTCTGACCGTTTCTGTTGATACTCCACTTATTGTAGCACAACTGTTACAATAAGTGTTTTAAGTTGGTTGTTGGACTGAGTGCCATATTTTTTGAGCTCTCCTTCTACACACTCGGTTGCATTAGGGTTTTTGAGTTGTTTTTCACTCAAACACAACCCCCAGATACTTGACACCATCTATCACCATTGAGTCCCCGAGACATTCTCGGCACCTCTGGGGCGAGCCCCCATAGCACGGTTCACTTGACACCACCCGTCATAGACATAGATCTTCATCACTTGATACCACTCATCATAAATCTCGAGCCTTGTCACTTGACTCCACTCATTAGCAACATAGAACTCTATCACCCGAGCTAGACGCCCCTTATTTTACCTCTGATTCTGAGGCAGAGTCTGAGAACCCCATTTACACTGCACCAAACAACCCCATAGATGGCGTGACTTCCACCCCTTTCTTTGTAGGCACCATTGGTGGAGCATCCACCACCACCCCAGCTACCACACCTGCTTTGGGTATGCCCTCGATGGGGCCCACATCTACCATTCCAATCACTGTACCCATTCCAGTAGCTGGCATACCTATCGCCACTCCATCAGTGACTCACACTACCCTTGGCGGTGCAGGACCGTCTCTTACCACTTTCGTCCCTCCACTTGGGGGCAACATCCCGAACCCAACCCCTCCACTTGGGGGCATTGGCCCCAACATGGTCGCACCCACTAGTATGTCACATCCTTCTACTAGTTTTCCATTCATGGCTAGTCTCAACCTTCCTGACCTAGCTAGACTGACTAATGATCCCATCAGACACGACCCTACATGGCCTCACATGCCCACCAAGATCCCCTCCGACATCCCTAAGTTTGAGGGCAAGGCAGGTGAAGACCCCCAGAACCATATTATGTCCTTCCATCTATGGTGTTCCTCTAACTCCATAGTGGACGACTCTGTCCACCTCCGTCTGTTACAGCGCACCCTCACTAGCTCTCCAGCTAAGTGGTATATCGAACAGCCCCATGGGACCCATGCCACCTTCACCTCCCTTGCCTCGACTTTCCTGCAGCTCTTTCAGTTACCTGTCCGCTATGATGTGGGAGTTGAGATCTTACTGTCTTGCAGACAGAACACAGCTACCCACATCACTGACCACATTCATGAGTGGCGTCGACGCCGCAGCCTCTGCAAAATCAAGTTAGACAACCATATCTTCTTAGATTGGTTTCTAAAATCCCTCCTTCCTATCATTGCCAAGGATGTGGCATCCGAATGACCCCAGTCCGAAGAAGAGGCCATCCTCAAAGCCCAGCAATTTGACCTCATTTACGCCCAGTCAGGTTATGTGTATACCATCATACTTGACGCCCCTCGCGGTGATTCCTCCCAACATGATGCGCTGGGGGCATCGCATGCCGCAGATGGCATCATTGGCCGTGTTGCCTCGCATCCTCAACCCTTTTCCATAACACGTCCTAGCCATAGCCCTGACCTTTCACGGGCTACATCTCAATCTGGAGCAACCAATTCGTATGCTTCTATGGCACATCACCACCAGTCCCATGGACCCTCATGTCCACTTCAGTGCTTTGGTCATGCGTCCCCCGCTTATGGCCCCCCGGCCGCACCTCAGCCATATTACCACCCACAGGCTGCACCAGCTCCTGTGTCCTCTCAAGCTCAACATGCTTATTACCCACCAAAGGAAGCCCCTGCGGTAAACCCACAACCCGTTCCGCAGACATATCAGCAACCCCCACAAGGTTCAGCACCTGCGCAACCTCCACCTGCTTATTATCCACTGCATCCTGATCCCGCACCTGCACAACCCCAGAACCCACCTGCTGCCCAAGGGAAAGTATATGCCCAACAAAATCCGCAACAGAACCAAAATAACCAGCGCCAACAGGGCCAGCAAAACCATGGCAAAGGCCGTAACTGTGGGAAAAACCCCCCTCTAGACCAAGGCGGTCAACCTCCCAATCCCCCAAACAACAATAACGTGGCACCTGCGAACCAGAACCCTGATCGACCGCCCAAGCAGGCCAAAAATCTGAATTTGTGAACAAACCATCCTTGTTCTATTTGTGGGGTCTATGGCCACTATACACATGCTTTCCCACATTTGGAGCGAGCTCGGCAACTCTGGACTGATGATGCCCATCGACAAGGGCACATGGCTCCTCAAGTGCCACCCAACCCCCCACCACCTCAGCATCAACCTTTGGTGCTGGAAAACCCCTTACCAACCCAATGCGTAGTGAACACTCAGCCGTTGGATCCCCCTCAAGGAAACACACCACCACAATAGCAGATCACTTATGCCGCTCCTGATCAACCCATGTTAGACTTAGGTACCCTCCACTTGTTAATGATGTCATCCACCGATGTCAACCTCCAAACCCGTCGGAACCAATATGGCTCCACCCCTGAAGCCTCTCCCGCTGACAAAAACACTAACGCTCATCCCACTGATCAGACGTTACATATACCCCCGGCTCCACTCGATGGCGCCTCCAAAGCACCTCGCTTCCCACTTCGTTGCATCAACAATAACCCCAATGCTCGTGCTGCGTCAAATTACAACATTGTAGACGACTTAGCCCAATCTCCCGCAACCATGTCTGCATTAGAAGTCTTGAAAAACTGTCCTTCACAGCGCAAGACTTTGCTCTCCGCCATTGGTGTTATTGACCCAAATGATTCACGACTGATGGCCTTCGATTTGGACCAGTCTGAACCACGCCTGCCTTCCACTTTATTGTTCCAAGTTTTTGTTTTCGTTCGGAATCTTGTCATCCATCGGTGCATTATCGATGAAGGTGCCTCTACATGGATTATGTCCACATTCGTTTGGCAAAAGTTGGGATCCCCTACTCTCCAGCATTCCACCAGTGCGTTGCGAGCCTATGACGTCCGTTCGGCTCAACCCCAAGGTCTCTTAGCTAATGTCCCCGTCCAGTTGGCTGGTAAAACCATGCTCATTGAAATAGAGGTCATCAATGCCCAACTTGATTATAACCTCTTACTTGGCCGCAACTACATGTATGCCATGCGGGCGGTTGCCTCATCCATTTTTCGTACGATGATGGTCCCCCATGATGGACGCGTGGTCAAGGTCGACCAACTCACATATTACGATCCAAATGGCCCCGCTGCACCCAAGAATGTTCTCCCCATGGTTGAACAACCCGTTTGTGGTGCAACTACCTCGTTTGTTTCCTCCGTGGGACCCAGAGTTTACTCAGATAAGCCGATGACCTCAACATTCCAATCCATTCCTCCCCCGTCACCTGCACCCGAAGTATCTGACCTATGTACCATTTCCCACAATACACAAACACCCAACAATCAACCACCCTTGTTACCCAAACCACCATTGGTACCTAGTCACATTGGTGTTACATCCATCCACACAATCCCCTTCCTATTCCTGCCCTCGGGAGTAGTAAGCACCCCGGTACGGCTACTCTCAGCCTCCTCAGGTTAACCTTAGGATTACCCGTGTGGTATATCTCGCCTCCCGGTGTCACTACCCCTTTGTCATCTACAAATCCCCCCCCTCTTATCAAGCCCTTTGGGGGCAGAGGCCCACAACCATACACTGCTGTACCCGCGCCCAAAACAGTTAGAACCCCCTTGTGTTTCGTGCTCCCCCCAAATGCTCGTTGTGTGATGAGTTAGGCCATCCGACTCATCAATGTCCACAATTACCTGCAATACAGGAACACATGCAAATGCTTGACGACGATCCCAACATCCCGGTTGTCGAAATCGATCCAACCCCTAAGCCTCGTGATAAATCACTGCGTACCAACCACCCTTGTGCAATATGCGGTATCTACGGCCATTACTCACATCACTATCCTGATGTCCCAGATTAAAGAGTAGCTCTCTATGAGATGAATAATTTGGACCTTCAGACGGCACCCCCCACAATTGAGGAGATCCACCCCCCCGTATCATCCTCACCTGGAGATATTAACACCATTTATATGATCTCTTCGACTACCACTCCCTCGTTAATCGATTTGACAACTCAAAGTTTCCTCAATGATGAGGAGATTCTAGAGGCTTTCACTGCCCTGGATTATCCCTGGGAAGACATGAACCATCATTCCTATTTTCTCCCAGAAGAGTCTTCCTCCACCACAGCTACCCAATTTGTGGTTGAGTCCAAAGATTTCCTTCCCACCAAAGTTGACTGATTTAAGGATCCTATTCCCACTCCTGATGCCTTTGAGGAAGGTAACATGGCCAACATCTCACCCATCATCCACATCGATATCTCTGCCCTAGCTGGTGCTCATGAACTCATTACATCAGGAGCCTCCTGCACTGAGCACGAGATCGGAGAGTACAAAAACCTTTTTCCAAGAGTTCTGTGATGTCTTTGCCTGGTCCTATACTGAAATGCCTAGTCTTGACCCTTCTATCATCGAGCACCACATTGACACCTCTGAGTTAGGGGGCATAATCGATTACCTTGACCCTGGTATAGGGGGCATGATCAACCATTTTTAACCTTCCCCATCACATCTATCTTAGCATTTCAATGATCCCATTGTTCAAACCAACACATATGTGATCCAAAATCACAAACCCCATGCGCATAGCATGGGGGCAGGTCATTAACCCTACTCATTTTTTCACATACGTGATCTCAACCATTTTTGAGGTCACATGTCACTTGTATATATGATTTGATTCGATACACCTAGTATTTCGCCCCCGCAGGCCATCATTTCTCCCCACCACTACATCCTTCGCTTGGTGGGCTCACCTTTATTTGCAACCATTTTTTAACCTAGTTATTTCCTTTGACCATTCCGGAGTCCTTATGACCTCCATTTTTCACACCATTTGCATCGCCAGATTCATATTTCCATGCTCGTGATGATGCTTGAGATCCTTTCTCGCTCTCACCAAAAACTTTTTGAGCATTTTTTAGACACCACTAGTCACCTCGGTTTGCGTGCCACTTCGGATGCTCTCCGTTTTGATATATTTTATATCATCAGATTCATTTTTCTGAGCCCGTGATGATGCTTGAGATCATTTCTCGTTATCACCCCCATATTTTTTGGGTATTTTTCCAAAATGCCCCCCGTCGCCTCGGTTTGCGTGCCACTTTAGCCATTCTCCATTTTTGACACTTTTTATATCGCCGGATTCATTTTTTCGAGCTCGTGATGATGCTTGAGGTCATTTCTCACTCTCACTAGGTACAGTTTCAACATTCTGTCCTGACACCTTGCTGCCTCAGTTTGCGCGCCACATCGACCGCCATCGAATTGTTCCACCTTTTTACATGAGCCATTCACTCCTTTCATACTGCAATTATTTCATTATTTTGCTACCATTCATTATCCCACAAGGAGGCCCACCAGTGTTCCCCCCCTCCCTTGTTCTTGGTCATCATCAATGTTCCTTGATTGAGCACTTCCTCCTTGCCTAGCCATTCCTTTTGATCGGTATAATTTTATCCCTTTTTCGGGCCGGACAAGTCCTTTACGAAAAAGGCACTTAGGGAGTTTCTGTTAAGCTCTTTTCTGACTCCTAAAACAATGAAAAGATCACCGAACAATCTTTCTTCCTTTCATGCTCGTTAAAGTACCTGAAAGGGCGTCTATCTGGTATAAGTTTAACCCTTTTCCAGACCTGGTAGACTAATTACGAAAAATGAATACTCTAGTCACATCGGCTAGAAGAGTTCTTCATTGCATCCTTTTATGCTTCTTTGGGCCTTGGAGACTAACACACCAAAAAGAAACCCCCTGGAGTCTTCTTATCGCTTTCAAACTCTCTAAAATTGAAAGCAACCACGAGCATGCACCGTCCTGGGCTCGGACAAATCCACACGACGGTACCATTCCATTATTTCAGAGTCTTCTTATCGCTTTCAGACTCCTTAAAATTGGAAGCAATCACGAGCATGAACTGTCTTGGGGTCGTATAAATCCACACGACAATACCTTTTTACACACACTTCTTCTAGTTCCTTAACCCATGAAGAAGTCCCCCCGTGCCTCTTGGCACTATGATCGATCATCTCGGTAGCACCCACAATCAGGTCGCCTTTGTTTAGAGTAGTCTGCAGTCTCCTGCCATTTTACACCAGCTCGAGTATCACTCATCCCAGTCACTATCCTTGATCCATTACAACTATGATCCCTTTCCCACTAGTCAGTTTCATATGCTGCCCGATCGTCCCCGCCATCATAATCTGAACAAAGGAAGTTTGAGTCCACCCACTCTACTTGCCCAATTATCCCCCACAGTATGTCAGTCCTACCATAAGTACTCTCATACTTCGGTTCTCCACCTCACGCTCGTATCTAGGAAACATCATTGCCTTGCTAGTTGCAGGTCTCCCTCTGTCGACGACAGCCCCTCTATTCCAGAGGATAGACCCAGAGGTCCCTATGCCTTGGACCCATCACCATCTTTGGTGAGTGCCTACGGACCATTTTGGGAGGAGTCATCATTGCCTCTCCGAGTGGTTGTTTCTCACATGCTTGACTTCAACACCTTGATCGCATCATTGAGAATCGTGCAGGGTTTATATCCCTTCAGTAATTGGTCGAAGACCCCGGATTTCCTCCGACTCTAGCACATTGGTGAGTCACTTCGGAATGCCCAGTTATATGTTCCTGTGGATGTTCGGGTTGCGTTGGTGATTGTATTCGGAAGCCATCCAGTTATATGCTTCCTTGAGTACCCAGTTCAGTTCCAGTTCAGTGTACCATTGCGGATATGACTCCTCATCACTATGCTCCAACAGCTCATCAATTCCTCTGGTACCCCACTCAGCAGCACTATTGTTATTCCAGTGTATTAGTTCTTCAGCTCAGACATGGTCATCCCAACAGTATGTCCCCGCTTTGTGTCCCTTCTGGACCGTTATGATGTACACAGTGGTTCTCTATGTATCCTACAGGTCCCTCTTTTCGGGCCTCACAGTTATTTTTTATGTATCTTGATACGAGCATGGGAATGCCCACCTCGTCCATATATTGAGATTCTTCCTCATTCATTATTTGAGGCCATGTATATGTCATGTCCCCATATTTTGGACCTCATTATTATTATTGTTCTATTTCTTGATACGAGCATGGGAATGCCCGCCTCGTCCATATGTTCAGATTATTCCTCATTCATTCTTGAGGCCATGTACTTTCAGTTTTTACAGTTTGTTCATGACCATTGTTTCAGGCTCTAGTTCGTTTCTTCTCTTCTCCACACCCCAGGAAAACCATAAAATACTTATGATGTCTATCGGCCATACGATGAGCTCCTGCCCTCCCACATCAGGGGGCAATCTGTTAACACCCAAAAAGTGCTCACTACCTCATCTACCCCATTGCATGACTCATTTGTCCATATTTCCTACCATATTTTCCTCCAAAACCTTAAAATCCCATTAAAAAGCCTCCAAAAGACTAAAAAACCATTAAAAAAGCCTCCAAAAGGCCAAAAAACTCCTTTTCCCCCAAAAAATACTCCAAAATTCCTCCAAAATAGCAAAAACCCTTTAAAAAGGGAATAAAAAATACAAAAAAGAGGAAAAAGAGGGAAAAAGGAAGCAAAAACCCTATACAGTTGACCTAAACCATATGGTTCCCAAAACCATGGGCCAGCACTCCACCACTAAAAACCTATAAATAGGTGATGGAGGCCCCTCATTTCATATCCACAGTCAAACACACCCTTACTCTGCCAAAATCACTCCTGAAACCCTAGCTCACAATTGAGCTACTTTCACACTTGAGTGCCTCTTTGGCCCATTTCCAACCCTTTGGAGAAAGAGAAAGGAGCAAACATGGAAGCTTGGAAGCAACCCTCCTGGACTACTGCAAGAGCTTCACCAACCTCTACACTTGAGGTAATCTGTAATACAAAAAGATAAATCTTTTGCCATATTCCATGTTTTGTTATTTATGTTAATGCTCATGCTAGGTTAAATTTCATTCTGTTTTACTGTTTTTATTTACTGTTTATTGAACTGCTACTAAGGAGTCCCTTCTCCTTAGTAGGTGCTCATTTGCACAAGCTGGGGTAAAAACCCTAGCTACAGCAGTGTTGGGACCAATCTTTTCTGTAATAATGAAAGGTCCTAGCCAAAGGCACTGAAAATTGGTGTACTGATTCTTATCTTTATGTTTCTTATCCCACCTTAGAACCAGGTCACCAACAGAAAATTCCGTGTCAGATGAAGATTTTTCATCAAACCATCTCTTCACCATCTGCTGATGATGATACAACTTGTTCTTGGTTATTTCCCTGTCCTCCTCTAGCTTCAAGAGGGTGTCAATTATTTGCTGGAGGGGAGAAGAATCATCTTCTTGGACAGACTGGGCCAATTGTAGCGAAGGAATGGTAAGATTAGTGGGAAGGATGGATTCTTTGCCATAAACCAAACAGTAGGGAGAATTGGCAATTGTTTCTTTTGGGGTAATTCGATCTGCCCATAATGCATTATACAACTGTGTGTGCCAATCTTTGTGATGAGAAGCTACAGTCTTCTTGAGAATGTTTATCAGGTTTTTGTTTGATGACTCAGCCAAACCATTTCCTTTCGGATAATAATTGGAAGAAAACTTAAGCTTAATCCCCATCTCAAAGGCATATTCAGTTATATCGATTGAAGAGAACTAGGATGCATTATCGAAAACTAAGTACTCTAGAGCGCCAAAGCATGTGACGATCTGGATATCAAGGAAGGATATTACTTGGGCAGTGTTACATTTTTTAAGAGGAGCTTCCTCCACCCATCTAGTGAAATAGGCTGTGGTTGTGAGGATATACTTATGTTGGAGGGATGAAGGAGGGTTTATAGGCCCAACAAAATCCAGTCCCCATTATTGAAATGGAAACTGAATTGTAACTGGTTGTAGAGGAAATGTAGGTTTCCTAAACTTCCTTGTGCATTTCTGGCATGGATCACACTTCCTCACATAAGCATAAGCATCTTTAAACAATGTGGGCCAATAATATCCGGCCCTAAAATTCTTGTGTGCTGCAATCTCTCCTGAAAAATGGCCTCTAGTAGGACCTGCATGAAATTGAAACAAAATGTCATCAGTTTCATGTTTTTCCAAGCATCTAAGAAATACTCCATCATAATTTTTTCTAAAAAGAACTTGATCAATGAATTGATAAGGGGCATATTTCAGTCTTAAAGCCCTTCTTTTCTTAAAATCAAGAGTTTCAGGAGCAAACCCATGGTTTAGAAAAAATCTGATATCGTTGTACCATTCCGATGTCGGGGGCATCGATAACGTTAACAACATCTGGGGGAATTTCTTCCTTGTGATCCCATTCAGACTGCTGCTGTGCAGGGTCATTGGATTGCGCAGTAAGAAGACAAAGACCTTGTCCTTTGACAATTTTAGCTGACCTAATCTCAAGATCATATTCTTGTAGGGAGGTCATCCAATGGGCTTTCATTTCCCCCAATTCTTTCTGGATGAGGATATTTCTGATAGCAGAATATGGAACAATGACTTTGGTTTGAGACTTCAGCAAGTAGGGTCTATAATGTTTGACGGATTTATAGACTGCATAGGCTTGCTTATCGATCTGCGAGTATTTAAGTTCTGCACCTTTGAATGTTGAGCTCATAAAAGAGATCGGGATTTCAGTATCATTGTCATGCTTTTGAGTTAAGACAGTTGCATAAGAAAAGTCAGTGGCAAAAGTATAAAGAATGAAATCCTTATCAACATTTGGGGACATGAGAGCAGGAGCTTCTGCAATGGCCTTTCGAATTCGGATAAACTCATCTCTCTGTTCCTGCGCCCAAGTAATCTGCACATATTTCTTGACCAAAAGTTGTAGTGGTTTAACAATATGGGCAAAATTTGGTACAAATCTACGTACAAAATTAATCTTACCTAAGAAGGATTGCATTGATTTGCACGAGCCTGGTAAACCAATCTTTGAAATAGCCTCTGTACATTTAGGATCAATAATCATACCTTCTTTTGAAACAATGAATCCCAGAAGCTTTCCTTCTGTTACTGCAAAAATAGATTTCTTCGGGTTGAGAGAAATACCGAATTTCCTGCAACAGTCAAAGACTTGTTTCAAAGCAAACACATGTTCATGTCATTTTTTAGAGTAAATAGTGATATCGTCAAGGTAAACTATGACATAATTATTCATTAACCCTCAGAAAGCTATATCCATAGCTCTTTGAAAAGTAGCTCCTGCATTGATCAACCCGAAAGGCATCCGTTTGTAGGCAAAAGTACCCCATGGAGTCTTGAAAGCTGTTTTCAATTGATCGACCGGGGCAACCATAACCTGGTCATACCTCGAAAAACCGTCTAGAAGGGAGAACATCTCTGAACCGGCTACCTTTTGAAGAATTTGCTCCATTGGTGGAATAGGATAATTGCCTTTCTCAGAAGCCCGATATAGGTTCCTGAAATCGACACATAGTTGAATTTTCCTGCTTTTCTTACGGACAGGTACTAAGTTGGTGATCCATTGAGTGTGCCTGACCAGAAAGATAATTCGAGCAGTGAGCAGCTTCTCCAGCTTCTTTTTTACAGACGGCTCCGAACTAGGGTGCATCTTCCGCAGCTTTTGTTGAAATGGCTTAACCTCTGGTTTCATGGGTATATTATGAAACATGACGCTAGTGTCAAACATTTTCAACTCGTCATACGTCCAGGCGAAAACATCCTTTTATTGTTTACACAATGCAATAATGGCTCTGCGTTCTTCAGGGGTACAATCAACTCCCAAATTGATGAAACAAGGTTCCTGTTCCGTGCCTAGGTTGACCCGCTCATAGTTTAAGGATGAGCTTTGAGTTTTACAATTAGTTTGAGATTTGAACTTATCCTGTAAGTCGTAAAACTTTTCTAGATCGATCACAGACTTCGGGATGACGTTTGAGAGATCAGCGAGTGACTTTTCATGTTCTGCTTCATCAATGGCCATGTCTTAAAACATATCCTGAGCAGTGAGGAAGTTGAGTATCTGTCGGTCATCATCAAACACTTTCCAATTAGTTACATTATCCGGAATGGATGGTCTGTACATCAATTCGATAGAAATTTTTTGAGGAGACAGACCTTCTAGCGGGATTAGTCTAGACGCTGTATTTGCTAACAGGTCTACATCAAAATTTTGTGACCTGGGAACTGATTTAATATTGAATGTCGAAAATGAGTTGGTTAGATCCCTTACCAACTTTTGATAATTAGCCAAACGCGGAGATAATAAGTGTATTTTATTCCTGACTTGCTTGACTATAATTTCGGAGTCTCCATACCAATCTATCGCTTGTACACCTAAATCAATGGCCTTCTTGAGCCCTTGCACAAGAGCTTCATATTCGGCTACATTATTAGTGCAATCAAATTCTAACCTGCAAGCAATCATGATTTTCATTCCTTTAGGATTGATAAGAACACAACCCGCTCCGTCTCCCTCCTTGGACTTGGAGCCATCGAAAAATAAGGTCCATGAGACAGGGTCTAGTCTAAAATTCGTATTCACATTATATACATTATGCACAATTTCACTAGAAAAAGGTACAGAAGTAACCTAAGTGACATGTGATTCGTTTCAGATGCTTTCTTCTGGTGAGGCATCAGCCGAGAATTCACCGAAAAAGGTATTGAATGTAAATTTCTCTGCACGAGAGGTGAGATAACCAACAGGTTCACTTGAATCATTAAGATCAGTAATTGTCTGTTTCATAAAAGGTTCTCTACTGATCTTAATTTTATTCAGTTGACCATTGTAAGGAAACCATAAATGGGACCAGTTGGTGGCAATGTAACCTTTAATTTTCTCTGACTAGTCCTTACTTAACCACATCCCATAGGCTTCTGGGATGTCAGCTATCACAATGTTAACTGTGTAATGGATCCTAGGATCAGCTGACAGCGTGAGCATAACGTTTCTCAATTTTCTAACCACTCTGACTTTGGATCTATCAAGTTGCACAATCTGGGTTGGACAGGGTTTCCACGTTGCATTCAATTTTCTGCAAACAAAGAGGGGCATCACATTTGATGATGCTCCCGAATCTATCATGTAGTTGTGTACATTCCGGTTGAAAATCTCAAAAGTAAGCAAGAAAGGAGGATTTCTCTTGCTTGCTAGTTTTTTATCATCAGTTTTAGTGACAGAGTCTAGATTATTATTCTGTGACTCTCTAGGCTGTTTGACTATCATGTTTTTAGGTAAAGAATCCCTCATAGCAGGAATCTTGAGTAGCTCAAACAGAGAGATGTTTGATTTGACTCTTTTAAAGTCTTCAACCAGGTTGTACTCCATTTGAGGGAGGACTGTATCCTTCTGTGGGACAGTCTTGTTTCTTGCGGGGACCGAGGGAGAAGATGAAAGTTCTTGAGGTGGTTGTGGTCTTGACCTTGTATTATAAGGATGTTGTGTGTTAAACACCACCTCAGGTTCTTCCTCTTCTTCACACATAGGAAGTTCCGAAAAGCAACCCACAACATCGACCTGTGGATCATCTTCTGCTTATTCTTTAAGTAGTGGAGGATCCAGGGTAGTCTGATCATTGGAAGTGTCAGGGGTGACTTGAGATTATGTTGCCAATGCTCTAAAAATAGAAAAGAGTTCATCGTTTGTGAGTGCTTCTGCCGGATTTGGTGGTGGTGGATTTTGTGGAGGCTGGTAAGGTCTCCTAAATGGTGGCCTTACAAAACCTCTGTTCTGATTCTGATTATCATTAGTGTTCTTCTTCAAATTCACTATCTCATTTGACATCTTCTGAAGGAAATTTTTCATGTCAGCCATATCAAATGGATCCTTATTCTGAACTATGGATTTGGGGACGTTCTCAATTTTCTTCCTTGAAGTGGAAGGTTGTCCTTCTGAAGCTTTAGGGCTGTCTTCCAGACAAAAGATGTCCTTCTCAACTTGGATTGCTTCATCAAATGCTTCCAGTAAAGTACCCTTCTATGCCCTTTTGACCCATATTGCAATAGGGGGAGGCAGACCCTTCTCATAATAAGCCACCAACAATTCTTCAGTAGGAAGAAGATTGGTAGGAATTCTGTTTTTGAGATATGAGAACCTTTGGTTGAAGTCTTTCACCCTTTCTTTTCCTTTAATTTTCATAAAGGATAGTTCCAAGACAAGATCCTGTGGTGTTTTTTCATCCCCGAATTTATGAGTAAAATGCTTCTCGAACTCGTCTCAGGAAGTGATGGATTGAGCTGGCAAGGAAAAATACTAGGTAGCTTCTCTTCCTTCAAAAGTATAGGGAAAAAGTCTGGATACTACATCCTCGTGTACCACACTTCTAAGTCTGATCGCCTGCATGAAGGTTTTTATATGATCCAACGCGGGCATCTTATCATCAGGGTTGAATTTAGGCAACCATTTTTCAGGATTCTTTGGTAATCTATGTTGATCACCTAATATGAAAACTACACCTTGGTCAAGCCAAGGTCTGTTTTGACCTTCTCTAGCCATTGGAGGTTCTTGTTCTTCTTCTTCAAATGATGAACTAGAAGAATTCTCTTCGTCTGAGGAAGATGATGAAGATGAAGGAGGGGACGGTGTTATACCTCTATATTCCACAGTGTCGCATCTCCACCACAAACAGAGTTGATGACACTTCCCCTGTTGTTTGAACCACCCATAAGATGAGTGAACCTTGAAGGTAAATCTACCCTGTCAAGTTTTAACCCAGCTGAGACTTTATTTACTCACACTACCGCGCCTTGCTCAGTTATAGGCGCGCGGTACTCCACACTACCGCGCTATGATTTTTCCCCAGAATGCGGTAGTGCCGCGTTATACTCAGACCACAGGGCACGGTACTCTTTTATTAGCCTTTTTTTCCATGGCTTGTGGGATTTTGGATTTTCGAAGATAATGGAAGATTGGGGTCCCTGATTCGATCCCAACTCACTTTCTGTGATTAGAAACCTTGATCCACTTATCTCTCCTTAGATCCACCCATCTCTCTTGTTGGTTAACCCTACCATACACTATAAAAGAGAAGCATTCCATGGGGAAAGGGGAGGACTCTTGAAGTACCAAACTTATGATCTTGCAGCATTGTGGAGATAGCTAGAGGAGAAGGCACTTGGAGCTAGAAGATTGGCTTGGACATCAAGCAACTTTTGTAAGCATTCTTCAAGTTGTAATAAGATAACTTGTCTTGTCTTTCCCATTTCATGTGTTTAGAATAAGTTCTTAGCATGGAATGTATCTAATTTGGATTTGAATCTAATCTTTACATTCAAGGTATTTGGAAGCTTGCATGTTTGTTCTTTGGTTGATCTTAACAGGTTCTACATTGGAGCTTTGGATAAAGAGCTAGAAGCGGGACTAACATCAGTTTGAAAGGTGTGTCTTATCTCTCATTTGTTTCTGAATACATTTAATTTCGCTGTAAAAGTTAGTTTAGGAATTTCAAGGTAGCATTTGTTTTGACTTGTTTCTTGCTTTAGAGTTAGTTGAAAACCTACTTTAAAGTTAAGAGAGTTTTGACTTATCCGTAGGGAAAAATTCTACATAACAAGAATGGAGACTCCGCTGGGTTTGATTTTTGTTTGATTGATTCAGTTCACGGTCATCCATCTGCTGATTGTGATTTTTTTTATTGCACTTCAAACCAGTTTGAATCTTGGTATTTTTTTACCTTTATTCACCCCTCCTCGCTGTATTTTTCTCCCTGTTTGATCATTGAGTCCCCTGGGTTAGCAACAAACCTGAAAAATTCATTCTCTTTTCTCAAGTTGCGCTTTTTCCTTACCTTGCCACAGTACCGCACCCCCTGAACTACTTCCAGCGCGGTAGTACCGCGTTCTCTGCCCTAGTACCAGAGCGGTACTGTCACAGTGCCACGCTCCAGTCAGATCCTGACACGTGGTAGTGTCTGCAAGTTTTTAAATTTTTTATCCTTGCTTGGTTTCCTAAGTATCTCTCTGCCTTAGATAGTGTTTACTGTTTCCTGTCAGCATCCTGGTCATTTTACAGTCTGTGTGGTCTGATTGTTTTCTTGTTGTGAGCTTGATTTGTTTGAATTAGTGGCATTTTTGACACATTGGGTCATTTTTCCAGTTTGATTACATTGGCTTGATTTTTTCACCACAACCAACTCAACACCACTGTTCTCTGTTACTGAACCCTGTAGATTTTACAGTCACATTATTTCCATCATTTTCAGTAATTAAAATATTATCATTTGAGAGCAATTCTGTTGTTTAAATTGAAAAAGTGTAGTATCATTTTGCATTAGGAAATGAACCATTGATTTTGCCACAAAAATTCTCATAGTTGAAGCATTGTAGATTGTAGGATCAATGCATTAAAACGAGTGTTTATTCCAGTTTGGCTTTGTTTACAAAAAGAAAAGAAAAATCTTTTACTTTGGTTTTTGATTGCTTGTGAAAAATTTCATGCATATTTGATCGAAGAAACTCTATCTTTCCATTAGCTAGATTTCATCGAAGACAAAGGCTTGTTTTTTATTCATTCTCATTTGCATGGTTTGAGTCGTCATCACACCATCAAGTTTCACGTCCACTACCTGATTGAGTAAGACAGCCACTAAAATTAATCTCCCTAATTCAACCAATTTTAACCTCACTTGAGGAAATCAAAAGAATTTGGTAGTTAGGTAGGACACCGGGGATAGGCATCAAAATAATTCCCCCTTGTCATTTTCATCTGAGACATAGTCGTTGTCTTTAGGGAACTAAAATCCTCTAGTATTTATTGACACGGTCACAACAAGTTTGTGGAGGGGCCTCCTGACTGTTTTTAACTTTCAAGGGTTAAACGGCCGCGAGATTGAGAACCGGACGGACTCTGTGGAATACCGCACTCCACTTAGCCCTAAGGCAACATCGATCGTTGTCTTCTTCGGAAGGCTGAAGTGCCCAAAACCTTTTCCGACGTGTCATGAACGAGGTAGCTTAGTATCTATTCTACTAGGGCTCTTTTACCCAGGATCCCTTTCGGTAGAGGGATATCCTTCTTATATTGGTCTCTCATGTTGTATTGTTCGACTTGGATTTCATCACCTTGCGAAGGATACAACTTGTTGAGGTCTCCAGCTCTTAGTTAGGAGTTTGCTTGGTATCTCATCTTCATAGAGGGTCATTTTTTCTTTGTAGGGACTGCTTGTTGGCATTCTGGCCATTTTTTGTATCAGCTCGCTTATTGAGACAGCGGTCTCAGTATAGATTTTAGAGCTTGCTTGTTTGGCCTATGAGCCTTGCTTTTTCTAGCTCCTCTTCTGCACACTCGGCTGCATTAGAGTTTTTGAGTTCTTTGTTTACGACACTGCCCCCGATTTTCATCTTCCTGTCATCATGTCAGAACAACCACTAAGATCACGAAGAATACAGGGCCAAATCCCTCCACCACCACCACCGCCACGGACTTCTGGTCCGCCTGCATCACGCATTCCCGCTCCTCCTGGCTGCGGTGCTGGTCGAGGGAACATTCCACCGCCGATACGTACAACATCTTCAGTTCCGCCCGTAACTGCCACTCACAGCACAGTCTCAGAATCTATTGCAACTTCTGCAACCACTAGCATATCTGAGACTTCCACTGTCACCTCACCCACTGTCATTCCAGATTTATCTGTCACAGTGGACACAGTTACAGCAGCTGAACCTAGTACAACCCAAAGTACTAGACCATAGGTCATCCTTCTATCGGATGTCAACACTTCCCGTCCATCAGACACTTTTCACGATGACACAGACGGATCTATTGGTACCACCGAAGGGTCCGACCAGGACATACCTGGCTTGATTTCAGTCCTAGGTGGATACGTTGAAATCATTGAAGATACTCGACTTCCTGACACACCTTTTGAACCTGATTATGGTTTCATTACTTCCCGGGCGGAACTTCCGCCTGTTATCACTACGTCACCCAGTGTTCATCCTCAGGAAACAAGTTCTTCTAACAACGTACCTCGTACTATAGATCTACCCAACCTCCCTCCGGGACATGAAATCATGGCTTCCATACAGTCTAGTATGGTTAGTCTAGTGAACTCTCTGTTAGCATCGGCACGGTTTAAACACAACACAGAGCAAATGCTTTCGACAACGTCTAGATATCCCCCCGTTTCTCATCCTTCTGACTATAGGGTTCCCAACGTCCCATCTAGCACAGAGTTTCGTCACTCCTTTGCAGACGGCTCAGGACCTTCGAACTTTACTATCCCTAGGTTCCCGCCGGATCCCCAAAACCTATTTCAGGATATGAACTCGGACCCAGTTCTCGATGGTCCTCCTATCATTGAACACATTATGGACGACGCCAATACCCTTGGGCTAAATTCCCCACATTTGCTGCCATCACCCATTTTTGGCGCACATTCTATGAGGGATAACCCAGTTTTTTCTCAGTCCTCACCTATCAGATACGGACGACCCCCTCCACAAATCGGTACTTTTGGCGCCGTTGGCCAATCCACGCTATCATATTTGGCTAGCGGCGGAAGAACACCTAATCATACTGCTGGATATTCCCTAACTCCAACATACAAACCCTCCCTGGTGGGCCATCAACCCAACCATCTGGGGGGAAACCTTTTGTTGGGAACCCCATTGTTAGTCAGCAACCTCCTCCCATAGGGTCATCAACCCAACTAGTTGGAGGACAACCTTTTGTTGGGAACCCCGTTCCTACTCAACAGCCTCCTCTCATAGGGCCATCCAACCCATCCGCTGGCGGACAATCTATTGGTTCTATCCAACAACTCTCCCAACCAGCAGCATCTGCTCAGTATGGTATGTACAGCACACCTGGCAGCGGGAAACCTTATTCTGGTATTCCAAACGGACCTCATTCTCAACCTCCACCGTCAGGTATGCTTCCTTCTTGGGACCCTCAAATCCCACAGAGTGGGGGGTACTCACTTTTTGGAAACTGGAACCAAGCTTGGGGGCAATCTCAGATTCCCCCCAACTTGAATTTTGGCTTCCCTTACCCTTCGACTACTACAACTCCATGGAACCCATCACTTCAATTTCCACTCGCTCATCAAGCAGGAACGAGCCTTCCATGGACACCACCGTCGCAGCCACCCCCAACCCTGCTATGGGAAACCCTCCACTTACACAGTATAGTGGTAACATTCCTGGAACACAACAATTCCAAGGAACTTTTCCCCAACAAGGAGCAGCAACCATTCTTGGGTATCAGCTACCCCAGGGTACCATACCCACTCAGCAGAACACCTACCAACTGGTTGCCTACAATCAACCGGTTAACCAGATGGCTTACTATCCACAGAACTTCCAGTAGTATCCCCCGGGAAACACATATGGGTATAACACGCAACAGCATGCTATGCAGGGCCCTCCAGGTTTCTCTGCACCACATGGTTATCACTCAAATCCGCAGACTAACCGTCAACTTCCCTTCTTGGCCACCCTTGACTTACCTGATTTGTCGAGGCTTATTAACGATCATATATGGCATGAACCTCACTGGCCACCTATCCCAGCCAAACTACCATCGGACATTCCCAAGTTCGATGCTAAGCCCGGGGAAGACCCCAAGAACCATGTGATGACCTTCCATCTTTGGTGTTCATCCAACTCCTTGATGGATGATTCCATCCGTCTTCGGCTCTTCCAACATACGCTTACCGGAATGGCAGCAAAATGGTACATCGAGCTGCCACAACACTCTTTTCGTGATTTTAACACTTTGGCTATGCAGTTCCTTACTCATTTCCAGCTCCCCATCCGGTATGAGACTGGAACAGAACTGTTAACTTCACTGCGTCAAACCACTTCTACACACATTTCGGATCACATCCATGAGTGGCGACGACGCCGTAGGCTAATAAAGGCTCCTATTCCGGATCAGCTACTTGCTGATTGGTTTACAAAATCCTTTTTTCCTCCCATAGCCAGAGATATCGCTATGCGCGGACCGGTTACAGAAGAACAAGCCATCTCGGCAGCCCAGTACATGGATTTGGTATACAATCAATCCGGTACTTTGCATGAACTTCTTCCACATGCCTCCCGCGTTCACACTAATCCAACGAAGCCTACCACTGAACCCCCCATTGATGGTATTGTCGGTTCAGTCAAGACCCAGCCTACTACCAACTCGATGGGACAACAAGCTTCTGCTTCCCCCGCTTTTACCCAGGTTTCTTCAAAAACAACTACTTCTCCTACTGTTTCCTCCGAGGTGAACGCAGTTCAATCTACGTCACAACCATCCGGGGGAAAGAAGAAAAACAATCGTGGTAAACCTAAGAAGAACCAGCAGGAGAACCCCAAGCCACAACCCACCCAGAATGACCAGAAACCACGATGGAAGGCTAAGTTTCCCTGCCTGGTTTGTCAAGATGATCATTACACGCGTGAATGTCCCTACAAGGATGAGGTCAACAAGTTCGTTAAAGGATCCTCTCGCCCGACAGTGTTAACTGACCCTTTCCCCCAACAGCAACAGCAAATGGTTGCCCAAGAAACCCCACAAGGGGGCAACCTGACCAATCCCACCCGCGGAGAGATGTCCACAAACCGTGAAATCCTAATGACGAGTAACGAAGAGGTCCATATTACCACTAGTTCAAAGACGTATGACAACCCTCCAAGTTCAAACAATCAATCGGAGATAGCCAAAGGCAAATCTCCTGTTGAAGATCCGATTCCTATTCCCCCCCCTACCGGTCATCTCCATATCGAGAGACCGCTAACGGACACAGTGCTACGCCCACCCAAGGGCACCATACGAAAGGTGACATTTAATTCGAAAGCGCGAGCTGCCCAAAACTACACATTGTTGAGGATTTGGCTCAAGCACCTTGCGCCATGTCGACTCTCGAGGTTCTCCAACACTGCCCCACGCAGCGTAGAACCCTACATTCAGCACTGGGGGAAATGGGCCCAGATACTTCAAACTCCATCATGTTTAACTTGGAGCACGCCAAACCTAGGCTTTCTCATCAGTTAGCCTTCCAGGTACATACAAAAATCCGTGGAAATATCATCCATCGCACTGTATTAGATGAAGGTGCTTCCACGTCGATCATGTCTTTGAACTGTTGGAGAGCCTTAGGCTCACCCGAAGTCACCACCTCTCCTACTACTCTCAGGGCGTTTGATGGACATGGTTTTCAACCTTATGGACTCATTCCCTCAATTGGTGTCGAACTGGGGGGCAAAACAGTATCCGTACATGTTGAAGTCGTAGATGCACCATTGGATTACAATCTCCTCCTTGGACGGAACTGGTTTTATGCCATGACCGCCATAGCATCTACAGTCTTCCGGATAGTGCAATTTCCTCATGAAGGGAAAATTGTCACTATTGATCAACTGAATTACTGTATCCCAGACTCCCATCCAAACTAGGCCAACACCGTCCCGTTATTGGATCAGCCTCGGTATCGGTTCCAAGACGTTGGTGTTGGTCTCATGAAGGATTCATCCCTTATTGGATTTTTTCCAGAGCTGGGAACCCATGTTCAACCAGTTAACATGATTTCATCAAATATCACCCCTTCCAATGATTCATGGGTGATTCCGAGTCCCTCTCAAATTGAAGACTACGCCAACTCTATACCTCTGAACAAAAACCTCGCATCATATAATGCGATCCAATCAGCCACCGATTAGGTCGACTGTTCTACTGATCACACCGTGGCGCAGCTCTCGGCTGAGACTCATCCATACCCACCACTTTTTGATCCTCTCAATTTGATTTTTCCCATGGATGAATCAATTACGGAGGTTATGTGCGGTGATGAGCCACCATGGGGAGATTTTCATCATCGATCTTCATTCCCCACCATTCATCCACTTGATCCTGATACAAAACCCAGCACTTCACTTGGGATGGTTCAAACCAAGTTCCCCACTTCCCTCGACGAGGTATTTTCCGAAGGAAACTTGGCCAATATTATGGCAACCACTCCCATTAATATTTCAGTGAAGCCTGGTATTGTGGAAAACGTACACATCGGAAAAACATGTACTCCCCTCGAAACTGAGTTCTATAGTGCCTACTTCAAAACTTTTCACGATGTTTTTGCTTGGAGTTATGAAGAAATGCCAGGAATTGACCCCTCGATCATGGTCCACGAAATTCCAACTTTGCCTGGCGCCCGACCTGTTCAGCAAAAGCTTCAACCCATCCATCCTCGTAAGGAATCCGCCATTAAAGCAGAAGTTGAAAAAATTTTGCGTGCTGGTTTTATCTATCCTGTCCCATTAACAGAATAGGTATCCAACATCGTCCCCATAGCCAAGAAACAGGGAACGATTAGTGTCTGTGTTGATTACCGTGATTTGAACAAGGCTTGTCCAAAGGACAACTACCCAACTCCGTTCATCGACCAGATCATCGATAACTATGTCGGATGTGTCATCTTTTCATTTATGGATGGCTTCTCTGGCTATAATCAGATCGATATCCTCCCAGCCGACCAGCACAAAACGGCCTTTATCTGCCCTTGGGGGATTTTTGCATATCGAAAGTTACCTTTTGGCCTGAAAAATGCCGGGGCAACTTTCCAACGGGCGATGTCCTACGCATTTCATGACATCAAACATATTGTAGAACCATATCTAGATGACCTTCCCGCTCACTCTCGGACCCGGGAAGACCATCCAGACCACTTAAGTGCCATTTTCGAAAGGTGTCGTCGCTACAATATACATTTGAACCCGCATAAGTGTGTCTTCTTTGTAGAAGCCGAAAAACTGTTGGGCTTCATAGTCTCCAAAGACGGGATATGTTTAGATCCTGCAAAGGTAGCAGCTATCGTAGCCCTGCCTTCACCCACCAATATTCCAGAACTTCAATGTTTGCAAGGGCATGCAAACTTTCTACGTCGTTTCATCTGCAATCTGTCCGAGATAACAAAAGGCTACATGCGGCTTCTCAAGAAGAATGTTCCCTTTATCTGGGATGACGAAGCCCAACGCTCCTATGACAATCTAAAGGCAGCCTTGACCAAAGATCCTGTGATTCAACCCCCCGATTACACACGGGACTACATTCTTTATCTCGCAGCCTCGACTTCTACCATCGGTATGGTGCTAGTCCAGGAAGACCAAAACGACATAGAACATGTGGTATATTATCTTAGTAAGAGTCTTCTCGACTCCGAAACCCGCTATTCACATGTTGAAAAACTGGCTCTGGCAACAGTATTTGCTGTCCAGAGATTTCGTCATTACATCTTACTCCGCCGGACCACCGTCATAGCCGACTTCAACCCAATGTATTATATCCTCACACGTCAAGTGCTTGGGGGAAAATACTCTTGTTGGATTGTCATCCTTCAAGAGTTTGACTTGGCGTTTTTCAAGGCTAAGTCCAAGAAGTCTTTGTTCTTCGCGGAGTTGATTTGTAACTTGCCCCATGCTACTGAGCAATCCGAGCCCATTGATTCTCTTCCTGACGAATCATTGTTCCTCATTAGCACGTCTGATCCGTGGTATGGGGATATTCTTTTATATCTCCAAACCCAACGCTTCCGTCCCAATCTCACCCGCGATGAACGACGACGCATCCGACATCACGCAAAATACTACCTCATAGTCAACGATACTCTTTATCGGCGTGGTGTCGACACCGTCCTTCGACGCTGTTTGACCTTAGATGAGGCGGAACGCCTTCTCAATGACTGCCACGCTGGAGCATGTGGTGGTCATCTCTCTGGGATGGCTACGGCCCAGAAAATACTGCAAGCAGGATACTTCTGGCCCTCAATTTTCAAAGACTGCATTGAAACAGTCAAGAAGTGTCCGCCATGTCAATTATTTCATAGCAAAACACGCTCGCACCCTGCTCCCCTCCATCCTGTTATTGTCGTCGGCCCTTTTTCCAAATGGGGCATAGATTTCATGCACTGTAAGCCCACTTCAGCCAGGGGGCATAGCTATGTCATAGTAGCTGTCGACTATTTTACAAAATGGGCTGAAGCGATGCCTACGTATGCTGAAGATGGAAAAACAACAGCGCAGTTCATATTCAATCATATTATAGCTAGATTCGGTGTCCCACAGTCTATTGTGATTGATCATGGTTCCCATTTCAGGAACCATATGATCGAAAAACTAAGTGCCAAGCTGGGTTTTCGCCATGAAAACTCAACCCCGTATTACCCACAAGCTAATGGCCAAGTTGAAGCCATTAAAAAAGTCCTGAAATGAATGATTCAGCGTATTGTGGGTACCCAAAAATCCAACTGGCACTCAACTCTATTCTCAGCACTATGGGCCTACCGGACCTCAGTGAAAAGTGCTACTGGGTTTACACCATTCCAACTGGTGTATGGCCTAGAAGCCATTCTACCGATTGAATGTGAAATTCCATCACTCAAGATAGCCATAGAGCTACTTCCACACACTACTTCCGAAGAGGAACGGTTTCTATACCTAGCTAAGCTAGATGAAACCCGCCGCGACGCTGCTTTAGCTAATGAAGCTCACAAAAAGCGCGTCAAAGCTCAATATGACAAATCCGTTCAACCTCGGATCTTCAATGAGGGTGATCTCGTACTTACATATGATCAAATGCACGATAAGCTTGGAAAAGGTAAACTTGAATCTATGTGGTATGGCCCCTTTATTGTAAAACGTGTCTTAGAAAAAGGAGCCTATGAACTAATTGATTGTGATGGTACGCCATTGGCACGGCCCCGCAATGGGCTATACCTCAAACGTTTCTACGCATGAGGTTACCCTACGCGGGTTACTTGTTGTACATAATGTACTTAGTTTGCTTTTACTTTCTTTTTGGTGTGCGCGTGGACCTCATGTATCCACTCTTACTTTGACTCGTGACTTTATGCGTAGATGTATGCCTACTTTGGATTCGTCGACGGTGCAAGCCGATGTACCCGGAATCTCTCTTCCGCAGCATGGGTAATCTATTCCCCCACTGGCGAGTTGATTTCTTCAGGAGCCAATTGTTTAGGTCCTGCAACCAACAATATCGCGGAGTACTATGCAGTCATTGGTCTCTTGACGGAGGTTGCTTCACTCGGAATTGACTCCTTATCAGTCTTTTTAGACTCCCAACTCGTGGTTTCTCATCTAAACCATGTTTACACAGTTCGCGATCCTATGTTACTTCGTTTATTTCAGAGAGTATGCCTCTTGGAACGATCATTTAATTTCATTACATATCAACACATACCGAGAGAATTCAATTGTATAGCTGATTCATTGGCTAATTACATTTTGGATTGGCATCTTGCTCACACATAAATACATCATAAAAAATAAAATACACAAGTCATTGTAAATATTTAGATCATAAATAGGTCCATATCACTGTATATAAGAGTGTTTTTTCCAAAAATACATAAAGTTTGTGTCAAAGACAAAATTTGGGACCAAATCCCATACAAAATTTGGCTCTCAAAGCCTACATATCGTGTACATGCCACACAAATACTAAAAAGACCATCTATGGAGATATAGGAGACCTATCATGTCACTCATCGGACTCCTCCCACTGCTGGTGGTAACATACTACAGCTCGAACCACCTTACGAAGAAGTCGACTGATACGACCAGGCACACCTACAGTATGCCGCTAGAGATGATAAGGGACGTCATCCATCCTCATAGCAGGGATACCATGAGTCAACCCTTGTAAGTTCCTCTCAATGTCCCGAACACCTCCTGCCTCGTCTTCATCCTCCTCCTCGTCAGGAACAACTGGACAATCAACACCACCACGACGTAGTGGCGATTACCCAGCTGGTCTCTGTGGTCCGCAGTCTACGACATGCATGCGAACATACATTAGAAGTCTTTTACACATTCTAAAAAAGCAATAAAAATTATATATTCAAAAAAGGAAAAAATACATATCCATGAAGGTCATACTTGAGTTGTCCCAATCATCATCCTCTGGCAGTGCCAAATCGATCTCCTCGCGAAAATCTACCCCGGCATAGGGGTAGTCATCAATCATAATTATCTGCTCCTCGAGCCAGGAAAAGAAATCCTCACCAAAGGCTAAGCGCTGAGGTCCCCCGAGACGTCCAGCATAATCACTCCATCGAGCCATCCATGGCTCAGTAGGTGGACGGGGAGGCATAGATATCTGCGAGCGCAATAATGGCACCCTCGCCAACAAGAAGGTGACCAGGATGTTCCCATAGCCGAATTGGGAATTCTTTCCAACCCTACACTTGTGCACTTGTTCTTTGAGATTGGCCAACACCGCCTCACACCAGTTAAATACTGTCCCTCCCATACACTCTGCTGCAAGATTCACTTGTGTGCGGGACGCCTGATGCGGACTCACACTTCCTGCTGCATGCGTGATGGTGAACAGTACGATTTTTACATGAAGTTCTATAACATCCTTTATGGCCACCTTCCCGCTTTTCTTACCCAAACCCTGACGGCAATATCGAGCAATCAAGTCATCTGTACTTGATTCTGAGGCTGAGTATCCAGTAAAGTTCACCCGGGCCCCTCTTTTCGAGAGGCCCGTGAGGAAATAAATATCCTCGACTTGAATTTCGAGAACATGCTCTCCCACTTGGAAATCTTGAGTGTCAGGGTCCCACAATTAAATGAGATGAGTGAGAAGCTTGGGTTGCTGACTAATCCCCTTGGTCTTAAGAACTTCAACAAACCACATTCTCTCAATGCGGTCACGATCGGTAAGTGATTTTCAGCTGCAAAATCATCCACTTCATGCTCTCTTTCTTTCTAGCTTACCATTTTGCTCCAAACAAGTTGCAAACTCCTGCAAAAGGTCAGGGAAAACATTTAGTAACTATTTAGCAACTTGGTTTCAGCAGAAAATTTGAGAAAATTTGATTTCTTAATCTCAAAAATCGCGTTCACTGCGCCTGAGGCAAACTCTGTCACGTGGTACTATACAGTGCCGCGCCTCGGTTTGGAACTACAGCGCGGTACTGTTAGACAGTACCGCGTTTCTCGATAGAGCCCCCACGCGGTACTGTGAAGGGCAATTTTTTCTCAATAGGGCTTGCCCAAAAATTGAATTTTTCCTAATGAAAGCAAATAATTCCTACATGAAATGAAAGAGGAGCTCAAGAGCTCTTACCTGGCGTAGACGGTTGTTGAAATGGTGTCCTGGAACTCCCGATATGGATCCTTGAAGTTTTGCTCCTCAAATGGGTAAAAATATCCTCTTTGGGTAAAAACACAAATGAAATGGTAATTTCTATTTTTTAACCATTATTTATATAGCATTTTCACATATTTTTTAATTATTATTTTAAATGGTTAAAGTAAAGCCCTTTTCACATTGCTAATATCCAGTTTTTGAGCACTTATTGACAGGATCCCCCGGAAAAAGCGATATATTCACACTGGCATTTATTCATGGTTTGACCTTCATTTTGAGCCCACTTTATCTTTTTCATGCTCTGGATTTAAAACTTGAAAAAGATTCCAAGTGCTTTTACACCCGTGCGTGCTTGTCAAACTCAAGTAAATGGTGTCGAGTACGGTCAGCTTTACTCATACTCGTTAAACGATGAGGAAAGTATTATCCTGGTTGTATTTTATTCTTTTTTCGGACCAGAATAATTAAAAATTACGAAAAAGACCATAGGAGTCCATAGTTAAGCTCTTTTCAGACTCCCTAAAATTGAAAAGATTTCCAAGTGATCTTGACTCTTTCACACTTGTAAAAGTATTTGAAAGGTCGTCTATTCGGTGATAGGTTACCCCTTTTTCGGCCCGTCTAGACTATTTACGAGAAAGGTATACCTCGGTCAATCTCGACTGGTAGAGTTCTCTCGGGAATTGTTTTACACTTTTTCGGGATCGAGGGACTAAATTTATGAAAAAGTACATTATGGAGCTTCCTTTAAGTTTTTCAGGCTCTCTAAACAGGAAAAACTACTGAGTTTTCCTTCCTTGGACTCGTTAAAATTTTAACATCGAAGGACCCACTTTGGGACGAACCCCTCCTTTCTCAGGTTCATAAAACATGTGAGATTGGACTCATCTATGAGATGAGCTACACCGAGCATCTGTTATCCTCTTCCAGCTCGCAAAACAACAAAGAGGTACTCGTCTATCATGTCGGGGGAATATGGGGGGATAAGTCAAGTTTATTTATGGCAGCTTGTCAGTCGTTACCTTTGAACATGGCATGTGTCCGTCTCTTGTCTATATTGGGTATCCATTTTTCACTGAGTTATGGTCATCATCCTGAGTCGTCTGCCTGGCCACGAGCCTACTCATCTAGGTGTCTATTCTCTGTTGTCAATAATACCTACTTCCAAGTCCTGTTACATGTCGTTATATGTTCAAAGGGTTGCATTGTTCAGAGTCATCCATTGTGTCAGGCCTCCGCTGTGTCCGTACAGACTCCATTGTTTCATCATCTTATCATTCGTGCCGATTTCATGTCGATGATGTGGGAATCATTATGGCCCACCTTCGACGAGTCTATTCCCGTCGACACCAAATCGCTATCCAGGAATTGGGCTTAGAGATCAACCATTAGTAGCTTGGTACCTGCATGCCTCAATGGCAGGTTTCCTCGTGTTCGACAGTAGGTTCACATCATTGACCTCTGATCGGACAATCTCTTGAATGCTCAACATCAACTCATCTATTCGCATTTCGTTGATATGTACTTCAGATACCTTGGGGATCATCCTCATCATTGGTGATTTCCCTCGCATTTGTTAACGGTTCACATCATTGACCGATAATCAAATGGTTTCTACCATGTTCGACTTCAACACCTTGTAATCACATGGCTAGATTCGTATCTTTTGCGATCGGGTAGAAGACCCTGGGCGCGCCTCAGCATCTTGATTGCGTCCAGGTTACGATGGAGATGTCCTTTGTATTGTCACACAGATCCACTTATTGTATTGGTCGTGGCTGTGTCATTATTGTCTCATGGATCTACGCTTGTTCATAGTAGCCATGGTCTGTCCACAGTCTATATCATCTCAGTACTCATGGATCTGCAATGTATTGGTCGGCAGCCATGCTTTGAGTCATTTGTTTCCGAGCATGGGAATGCCCGCCTCGGTGGTATATCTAACACTTTGTTTCTGTTTCAGCTCCTTGTCACTCTCCTCGATGCTATCTCTGCACACTATATTCGTAAAGTCTTTCGGCCATCAGTCCCTTCTAACCTCACACTTTAGGGGGCCTCTGTTATACCTCTATATTCCACAGTGTCGCATATCCACCACAAATAGAGTTGACGACACTTCCCCTACTATTTGAACCACCCAGAAGATGAGTGAACCTTGAAGGTAAATCTACCCTGTCAAGTTTTAACCCAGCTGAGACTTTATTTACTCACACTAACGCGCCTTGCTCAGTTATAGGCGCACGGTACTCCACACTACCGCGCTATGATTTTTCCCCAGAACGCGGTAGTGCCCCGTTATACTCAAACCACAGGGCGCGGTACTCTTTTATTAGCCTTTTTTTCCATGGCTTGTGGGATTTTGGATTTTCGAAGATAATGGAAGATTGGGGTCCCTGATTTGATCCCAACTCACTTTCTGTGATTAGAAACCTTGATCCACTTATCTATCCCTAGATCCACCCATCTCTCTTGTTGGTTAACCCTACCATACACTATAAAAGAGAATCATTCCATGGGGAAAGGGGAGGACTTTTGAAGTACCAAACTTATGATCTTGCAGCATTGTGGAGATAGCTAGAGGAGAAGGCACTTGGAGCTAGAAGATTGGCTTGGACATCAAGCAACTTTTGTAAGCATTCTTCAAGTTGTAATAAGATAACTTATCTTGTCTTTCCCATTTCATGTGTTTAGCATAAGTTCTTATCATGGAATGTATCTAATCTGGATTTGAATCTAATTTTTACATTCAAGGTATTTGGAAGCTTGCATGTTTGTTCTTTGGTTGATCTTAACAGGTTCTACATTGGAGCTTTGGATCAAGAGCTATAAGCGGGACTAACATCAATTTGAAAGGTGTGTCTTATCTCTCATTTGTTTCTGAATACATTTAATCTTGCTGTAAAAGTTAGTTCAGGAATTTCAAGGTAGCATTTGTTTTGACTTGTGGTGGACCACCGGCTCCAAGATTTGGTTGACCTTGTGTTCCTACGAGAGTGGCCTCATGGTTATATTCAGGAGAACATGGTCGATTAACTAGGTCTTGGTTTTCAGATTTTTGATCAATTGTATGTTGATCCTCTATGTTAAAACTATTGGTATGTTGAACCTGTGGATCACTAGTCTGTGAAGTGGGAACTTGCTAATCTTCCCGACCGCTAGCCTGCAAAATACCTTCTAAGTTTAGAGCTTCCAGGCCACATCTTCTTTGATCGGCAAGTCGTTGTTCTGCTCTTAAAACCCTATCGAAAGATGTTTTCAATATATGCTCTAGCGAGATGGGTCCCCTTGTAGGTGACGTGAAAATGATATCTCCTCTGTTATCCTATTGTATCACAGGTGTGACAGGTATAACCGTAGGTTGTGTGGACGCGACAGGGAGAATCGTAGGTTGTGTGCTAGTTGGTTGTTCAGATGTTGAAGCCCTAGTCTGTCTTCAGGTTTGAACCATTGAAGTACTTGTTGGAGGAGGTTTATTAGTAGTCTGCTTAGGCATGTTTTACTAGTGGCCCTCCTTCTAGCGCCATTTGTTGATGCCTCGGGGGTGCAGGGTAAGTGCAAAGTGCTGGAATGGGTTCCAAGGAACACAACAGGGGATGAAAACTCGGCCAAAGGCTTCGAAAGACCCTGCGCAAGGGCAATTCTATCCTTGATCTGTTTGGTGTGGTAATCACCCACGGATATTTGGCCTCCGCTGGTACTCTATGAGTAAAATATTTGATCTTAAAATATCAGTTTTCCTATCAAGGAAAACAAAGTAAATAAAAAAGTTACCAAAATCTAACTTAACCTACCTAAGGAAAGGACCTATTCTAAGTCAGATCTAGCCTAAAAGGAAGAGTTGATGTTGTGCAGATCAGATTTGAAGTGTGATGAACAAGTATTTAAGTACCTTAAACATAAATGTCTTTGGGTTCTTCACTTGTTAATTAAATTTTTATCAATTAATAAAAATTAAGTGACAATTCTTCAAAGTGTTTAAGCCTATTCAAATATCTGATCTGTAATCATGGTGTTAATTGAAAAATTAACATTTGATTATACATATTTTTTTGCATCGAATCATTGGGAGAAATGTAAAAATTGAAAACGTTCAATTAAAGAAATTTAATAGAACAGTTTTGAGCATAATCCAGACATACAGAGAAATCAATATGAGAGATCCTATGCATTAGTGAATGTTCTGCAAAAGATTAAACACATAACCGATGATAAATTTGAAACATTAACTCAGCAATTCCCAAAGAAATTTGAAGAACAATCGAAGGTGGATTAAAAGATAACTTCCTAAATAGAGAAGTCTTGTACAAAAATTACAATGACTCTGATAAACAGAGTATCTTCAGTCCAATCTCCTGCTGAATTGCAATATTCCCAACCCTTTACTAAGGGAAACATTCGTCCTTATATACTAAATTTACATAAGAGTTCCAAAAGGAGAAATTCTACAAAATAGGGATTACAAAATCGGATCTAACCATCGATCCAAGAAATCTTGCTATTTTTAAGCTTAAAATATTTTCTGCCACCTTTCACAAAAGAAAGACTTGTTCTTTAATCAGATAAGGTCTCGTGGCACCATAAAAATTCAATCATAGATTGTTCACTGTCATCGACAGGTGGTGTGGCTTGCAGAGCATCTGCTGTAGGAAATTCAGGGCCGAGGAACCCACTGTCAAAAACAGAGAAATCCATTAGAGGATTTACTTTAGGAATGGTAGCCAACACGCCAGGTTCTTCATTGATTATAAAGTCCTGTATAACATCAGTTTCGATATCAGTTGATTCCTCCATAATTTCCTTCCTTGCTTTTCAGGGTTTTGCATGTAGGCAGACAAAGTCTCGAAGTCTTCTTCACTGCTATTGCTGCTAAGATCAGGAACACTTGCATCAAACGGTGGTGACAACATTTCTTGATACAACAAGGGGTAGAGTTCTTCATTTTCAACCTGAACATTAGAAAATTCACCATCTGCACGAATATTACTCATTCTGAATGAGTCTTGGATAGTAGGACGCACAAAAAAAAATTACGACACAGAGTCTTACATCTTCCAGAAGGAAAGGGATGAATTGGAGATTTCATGTTAATTGTTATTTGAAGGCCAACAAGCAGGTCGATGATAATTGGGTGGGGCAATCTGCAATGATTAAACTTATCTAGTCAATTCATTGTAATTACTTCAATTGTAATGAAAAGAGCCGAGGTATGTGCCAGTCGGATCAAAGCTTGTGCGAAGTACGAGTTCAATTACTCCTCGCATGATTTTGAATTGCCTTTACGATCACATCGTTACAAGCAATCTTCTATCAATAATTATGATTGGTAATTAATAACGGAGATGAAAATTAAGGTGATAAAGTTTATCTGCAAAAGTCTCGACTATGAGTTCCAGTACACGGGCTATCAATTCTTCGCACGTAACAAATCCGATCGATCTGAACCAACTTCCACGAGAATGATAAAATATTTCAGGTTGGAAATAAGTGAAAAGAAATGATCATTAAGAGGTGGAACAAAAACGACAAGATGTCAAAGCTCAAGTCCAGACATGGCGAACTTAAGGCGGAGAGATGGCGTCCATCCAACATGAAGTAACTGATACACTTGTATTAGTGTCCGCTGTCATGAATTACATAGAAAAATGATAATTTGGTAGAACCAGCTTTCAAAAAACAAAATGGAAAAGCCTGACTCAACTGGCTACCCAAAATCAACATGACCGTGAGACCATAATAGACGGACGACTGAGATTAACCGGAGCAGGATGCAGAATCGGGTTCAAGTATTTTCATGAAGTTCTTATTCAAAGGTCCCGCAAGCCGAAACCCAAAGGTACGGATTTGCGGTTTGCGGGTATGCAAAAATGGAAGTAGGAGAAAATATTTCCGAAAGCCGAAAACCGACTATGCGGGTGGCGGGTTTCGGGAACGTGAAACTATGAGGAGAGATAACCATCCCGAAAGCCGCATCCTGAAATTAAGGGTTGTGGGTTTCGGGAGTACACACCAAATAAACAAAAAAAAACAATCTCGAAAGTCGAATGCTGCCATTGTGGGGTTTGGGTTTCGGGGTAATTATTTCTCAATATTATTACAGAATGATTCCACAACCCGCAGCCGTCGGGTTGCATTTTTTGGAATTACCAAAATCAAAACTTAAAAAACAACAATCCTGCAAACCACACATGTCGGGTTTTGGGTTTCGAGTTCTCCAAATGTCGGGTTTCGGGATGATGATAACAGTCAACAAAATACTCAAAATTTTGGCTCTTTTCAGACCAAAACACTTTGGAAGAAATAATCAAACCCTTACAAACAAGCAGACCAAAAGCATGGGTGAAGAATTTTAGAGGTAAAATCAAAATCTAAAATTTTCAAGATGACTCACCCAAACACCTTTGCGTTTATTAAAATTGGGGGCTCCTGTGCTTAGCTAAGCATGGGCTCTGTTGTGGATACAACAAGTACTAAGTGTGAATATTTTCTAATCATGAAAGAAGATAAGGATATTACACTAGATATTATATGATAACAAAGATAGAGAAGATGGATGCTACTGAGATGCACATTGAGCTTCAAAGGATGCTTCTGGGGTGCACTCAAAGTGTCGATTCTCCTCCCCTGATCAAATCTCGAAAGGATCACTCTATGATTGAACTGACATTAGGAATCGCTTATAAATGGCACAAATTATTCAATGATAGATGATGATGCATGTAGACAAGATTCTATATCTACAATAGACTCAGTGATGAAGACTAGATGTCATCATCGTCTTAGCATAAGCAGGGACACATCTCCCGACTTGGACTAGTGGCACATCTCCCAAGTTAATGAGGCAAAATTGCTCTCAATTCAAACATCAAACTATCAAAAGATGGGAAAGTGTTGCACTCTTCTTATTTAATAGACTTGGATGACTTGTTGAGTAAGTAAACTAGGTTAATGTGCCCTCATGGAGTGGATAAGGTTGGCTTGCTTTTTGCTTTAGATTTTTCCTTTTCTTTCTGCTTTTGATTTTGATTTTTACTTTCTCTTTTTCTTTTTCTTTTGATTTTGCTTTTGCTTTTGCTTTATCCCACTTTTTCTTTTCTATCCTCTTTTTTCCTGCTTTTCTACCTTATCTTGTTTTTTTGCTTTGTCCTACTTTTTTTCCTTATCTTGCTTTTATGCTTTGTCTTGATTTTCCTACTTTTCTGTCTTATCCCGCTTTATGCTTTATTCTACTTTTCCTTAGCTTTGTTGCTTTTCTACCTTGTGCCAGCTTTTATTTTCTTTTTCATGTTTTCCTAGCTTTGACCGCTTTTATCTTTTCTCCCTTTGCAATCTATCACTTGGTCAATCCTTATCCTCTAATGTGCTCTTGTGCATAATTATCCATTTTATTCCTTTGAAATAAATATCTATTAATGAAAAATACTTCCATCAAGTCCATTTCAAACTTAGGAAAATAATAAAATTAAAACCTCCTAACTAGTTAATTCCTTTACTTAACCCCTCATTAATTAATTAATTCTAATCTGTCACTAGGATCCATGGGCTTTGATCTGCTCCTTAGTGCTTAAAAAATTGGGACATGACAGTCGTCCCCTCCTAAGTTTGCTTGTCCGCAAGCAAGAAACCAACTCCAACCACCTATGAATCCAACCAATGAACTCACTTCTCAAAATACGTTGTTGACTGTCTAGAATTGGACTTCTCAATTCCAAGCTAAATACCAAAGGTCCACCATGTTTCTGCTGCACCAATCCGATTAAATTTATTCTTCAATACTGAGTGCCAGGATCCCACTGTTTGAGATGCATGTCTACCAATGGAACTATTACTTGTGGAAAACTTACATCCAAAAGAATTCTGGGATCCCATTGTATTAATTGCATCTTTCCAAACATCATGATTAATAGGAAGAATATATCATCATGGAGGATGTCTAGATCACTCTACCATACTAGAAGTTCATCACTTCCAATGAAAAATCGAACCTTTGTAAGTCCCTCCAACCAAATATGAGACTCCATATGTTCTATGTGCAAACCAACACAGAGACTCACATCATTGTTAACCAATTGACATAGGTGTCAATCCCATGTCCATCCAAGTATACTGTAATCATCACATAACAACCACAAATGCCTATACAATGGCTCACACAAAATGAATGATATGTCCATAAAATTTCCCTTTATGCAAGCAACAAAATTACCTCTTGGAGTACTCAACTTCCTCATGTATCTATCCACCCAATCAGTGGATGAATGCATGCTCCATCTTAGTGATTTGGATGGAAAATTGGTATCTTCCCCATGTACCATCTTCGCTCTGGTGCAACAAATCTTTATTATGCTACTTGCTCCACCTAACTAGCTCAAGTGGAACTCCCCTACACTGTTATGCATGATGGAGACATCAAATATATGCCTCTGTTTCTTCTCATCAAACTGGTAAAGGACAAGTGCGCTTGTCAGCGCACATGGTTTGACCTTGAGGTCATCATTGGAATATGTGAGAGCCTCCTACTCCTCATGTGGCACCCATAGGAAAAATCCCTTTACCAAAACTTCATCCTTATATGTGTTGGCTGCCATATATATGTGGGGTTAAGGATTGTGAACCAACTCTTGGAAACAATTAACCATCAACTTTGTGGTTGGCTCAACCGACATGAAATCATGCGCCTCCTCCAAAACTATGAAACTACTACCTAAGGAAACTCATAATCTTTTTGGAAATGAATAGGTGCTTGGTATTCATTTTACTTGACCTCAAATTCCCCAAGCACATGAAAACAAGATTTTACTTCATATGCACAATGCACACATGTACCAAATATCAACACACTGTAGTTCCAATGACAAGGGTGAAAGTCCCATGTCCAATCACAAAGAAAGTAGGCATCATCAAAATTCCATGGATTCCAATGCTGCTCACAAAATGTGTAAAATGTATCAATGAAGTTTCCATAGTTGAAAGCATAAATATTATTCATGTGTCTTTTCTCCCAAATAGGAAAATAAGAGACACTCCAACCCAATGATCCAAATGGAAAGCAAGGTGCTTCCCTAAGTGAGTACTCCCAATGGCTCAACTCTCTGCCATTGGTCACAAGGTGCATGCAATCAGAATGTTCCCTACTACATGAAGTCAAGTTGGAACCATATGCACCCTTATGTGTGAAGGAATCAAAGGTAGGAATGGGATCCTCTGCAACTACCGGGAGAGGGGTGGTGCTATCATTGAGTCAACTGGGGTGAATGTGGGAGCCTTATGCTCCTCTTTAGGCACCATCAAGAAAAAACCTTTGATCCAAACTTCCTCCTCAAATGAGATGGAATAAGTAGTAGGAATTAATGTAGGATCATGGACCTCCTTACAACAAACCTCATCCATCAAGATAATGGATTCCTTAGCTCTATCAAAGTACAATTCATCAAACATGAACTTTTTTGACTCCTCGATGGAGGAATGAATCACCCCTGGAAGAAGCTCAATTCCGCTCTGATAGAGAGTATGTTTTTGAAACTCATCATCTGCATCCCAATAATTCTTGAGAACATGCAGGCCATCCCTCACCTCATGAACCACTATCTCATGAGGTTCCACCATAGAATTCTGAGTACAACTAACCATAAGAGACTGGCTGGCTGACTGAAATGAATTATCTTTGCAACTTTTGGTTAAGTTTCTCGATCTCCATCTTGGATTCTTGGAGGGCACTTTGTGTGCTTCCCAAAGAATCTTGGGTGGCCATCAACTCAACAAGGACATTGAAAATATCTTCATCATCATTTAAGGGTGATCCTGCAACATATGAATAGGCTCATACAAATAATACCTATTAGAAAGCAGGTATGAGCTCCAATGGTCAATTATTGCAAAACTAGTCCAATTGCATGTGCTAATGAGCTAGTCTCGAAAAAAGGCATACACATAATCTCTTATGCTTTCGAATTTATCAATTGAAGCACTGAATTCATTAAGCTACAACATATGAACAATATTCAACCAGGTTCAATAGTTTGATACATCAACATATAGCATTACAATGTCAGTTCTTTCAATGAACTTCAAATACAAGAATTCTTACAGTACTAAGTGTGAATGTTTTCTAATTATGAAAGAAGAGAAGGATCTTCCACTGGATCTTCTATGATGATGAAAATAGAGAAAATGGATACTCCTTATATGCGTACTGAGCTTCAGAGGATGCTTCTGTGGTGCACTCAAAGTACTGATTCTCCTCCTTTGATCAAATCTCTTCAGGATCACTCTATGATTGAACTAAAATTAGGAATCATTTATGAATGGCATGAATTATTCAATGATAGCTGATAATGCATGTAGGAAGGATTCCATATCTGCAATAGAGTCATTTATGAAGACTAGATGTCATCATCCTCTTAGTAGAAGCAGGGGCACATCTCCTGGATTGGACTAGGGGCAAAATTGGGCAAGTGGTGCGCTCTTCTTCTTTAATAGACTTGGGTGACTTGTTGAGCAAGTAAATTAGGCTAATGCACCCTCATGGAGTGGATAAGGTTGGCTTGATTTCTTCTTTATCTTTTTCCTTTACTTTCTTCTTTTTCTTTTTCTTTATGCTTTCAATTTTTTTTCTTTTCTTTTGCTTTTGTTTTATCCTGCTTTTTCTTTTTTGTCCTGTTTTTTCCTTATTTTCTACCTTATCCTTCTTTTCTACTTTGTTTTGATTTTTTTCCTTATCCTTCTTTTCTTATTTTCCATGCTTTTCCTACTTTTCTTCCTTATCCTGCTTTCTACTTTTATCTATTTTTCTGCTTTATTATGCTTTTCCTGAGCTTTGCTACCTTTCTTCCTTGTGCCAACTTTTCTTTTATTTTTCCTGCTTTCCTAGCTTTGAATGATTTTATCTTTTCTTCCATTGTGTTATCCCTAAAGTTTGCACCCTGACTGCCTGGGTCAAAGCTTAAGGAAATATTGAATGTAGATATCAGACATCTACTCATTAATTCTATCAGTTTTGGTGACACATGAGTATATAACAGAGATCAAGCAAATCAATAATCAGGTAGCAGGGAGTACATTGGTTTCAGTATTTAAACATGGACAGAAAATAATTGTGAGAATGACTTTATGAATGTAAAAGCTCAGGTTCTATCTTAGAATAAGGGCATAGTTATATACTATTCAGAAGAATCACAACATGAAATTTAGACCATGTATAGACAGAACACTGATAGCATATACTTCATAGATTAAAACAAGACAAGACTCAAAGATCATAATTCATTGCTAAAACCAGTCATCTTTGACCAATATGAAAATAGCGACCATATATAGGCCTACAAATATCTGTATCAAACTATACTGACCCCTGCCTCAACCCTCTAGGCTAGAAATCTCCCCTCATTACAAATGACAAAATTGATAATAGCTTACAAAGTCCTAATATGCTGCAAAAAATTGGGAATTGATTTGATCGACTCTTGATCCCATGGCTGATCTTTGCCTAAAAATATGGAATGTGAAGCCAACTGTCACTTGGAAATTGAATTCTGATCCTCTGTCTTCGAATCTGACATTAACCATAATTGTTGAATGATTTGCCTGGAAATGCTGAGATTAGATTTTGACTACTGATTTTTTAATCGAATTTGGAACGTGGAGTCGCTATTTACTAATCTTCAACAAATACTCTGCCATCTGTATAATCCTGCCGAAGCTGCCAAGTGCCCTGAACATATGAAATTTATGATTTGATTGTAAAACAATATGGGACGCACATTTGACTTGACAAATATTCAGCTCCTTATTGTTGAGCTTCAAAATATTGTAACTGCTAGATACTCTATTTATTGACCATCATTTTAGATGTTAATCTATTATTTTCAAAGTTGAAAGCTGCCACAGACTTCTTTATTTGGATCTCCACAATCAAATCTTGGCACCTGCCAAGTTAATGCATTTGGACACACAAGCATTATAAAATCACGGCCTTTGGCTTATGCTTTAAGCAACCTTCGGGTATTCTTCATCAGCATTGTGAAATTGACATTTTAAACTGTTTGAATGTTGCTATGAATGTCAACAAATATTTTTAAGTCTAATGACCAATTTAACACCTGCGAGCACTTTGGTTGCTAGAACACTGGACTTTCAACTAGGCTTCTCCGATTTGACCTGTAATTCCCATGATAACATTCGTTGTGACTAGACACATTGTGTGTAAAATGTAAACCTGTAGGTTTTTTCCTTGGCACTAGTATGAAGTTTTAAATTTGTAATGGAAAATAATTGATGCCAACAAAATTTGTGAACTAAAAATTAATTCACTCGTTGTCCTCAAAAGAAATATCTTTGAGACTTGACTTTTGTTTTGGGAACTTTGTAATTACTGTGACATTGGAAACATAACATAAAAATGGGCATCACCACGTCTCTACGATCCTCAATACTTTTATAACCTCTAGTGGTGGATCGTATGATTTTGTATGCAATGGAAAGAACGATACAAAAGGGCCCATAATTTTTATGAACAGCAAGCAATACCTGAGTATTTCAATCACATAACACCATGACACTTCAATGTGGGCGTTCTCTGTATCAGTGTTCTTCTGCAGCAAACAATACTATAAGGTCTGGTTCATTTATCTTGGATGATATACATAATATAACCTGACCTGTAGAGTTCATGCATAAGAAGATCTTGACACAAGAGAAGATCTATCGAGACCTTTAGATGCTCTGTCACTTGTGACTTCCTTTTTGGAAATGATGAAGATGATCCCTTCTATCATTTCTAAATCGGAACCTTCATGTAACAGTAATTACTTAGACACTTAACCACGGCTCTTGCTAAGTTGCATAGTGCCCTTCTTTGAACAACATAATAATCTTTCTTTATATGGAGATGCCAGAATCTAAAATTTGCTGGAACGGACTTGGTGACAACACATTGCAATCTATCACTTGGTCAATACTTATTCCTCTAATGCGCCCTTGTGCATAATTATCCTTTTATTCTACTAAAATAAATATCTATTAATGAAAAATACTTTCGTCAAGTGCATTTCAAACTTAGGAAAAGAAGAAAATTTAAACCTCCTAACTAATTAATGCCATAGCTTAACCCCTCATTAATTAATTAATTCTAATCTGTCTCTAGGATCCATGGGATTTGATCTGCTCCATGGTGCTGAAAAAATGGGGACATGACAACAACATGAGAGAATATCTCACCAAAGTTGGCTCCCTCGACTTGGGAATATACCTTCTTTACATGTCGAGCTTTGTACTCTTGAACTAACCTAATACATTCATATTTTTCTTAAATACCCACTTACTATTAATGGGTTTCCTTCCATTGGGAAACACAACCAGATCCCATGTTTCGTTCTTCCGTAAGGACTCCATTTCTTCTTTCATGGAATTTTTCTATAGTTTACCCTCTATCGATTCGATCACTTCCTTGATTGACCTGGGATCCTCTTCTATGGAATTTAATGAAAAGCATAATAGAAATATGGTGGACTATACCTTTTAGGTTGTTTCTTTGCTAGACTATAACTCTTGACGACTGGGGTCTATTGTTCCACCTCTTCATCATATTCATTCCACTTATCTGAATCATGATTTCAATCATTCCGTTCGAAATCTAGGTTTTCTAGTTCCTTTTCTCTTTTATCCTCTTTAATATTGGAAGTACCTTCAACTTCTCTGAATATTAGATCTCTACTATAAAATTCCTTCCTTGTGACTGGGTTCCACAACTTATACCCTTTCACTCCATGTTTGTACTTGATGAAGATGCATTTCTTAGACTTGCTTTCGAGTTTACTTCTTTTATCCTTTGGGCATGCACAAAGGAATCACACCCAAAAACTATGATATGTGCAAGAGAGATCCTTTCCCCATCCCATGCCTCATATGGAGTTTGGTCGACTAGAGCCATCGACGACTACCTATTCACTAGGAAACGTGTCATGTCAACTACCTCATCCCATAATTCTTGTGCGATACTTGCACCCCTAAGCATGCTCCATGATCTTTCCATCAATGTTCTATTCATTATTTTAGCAACTCCATTATATTGAAAAATTTATGGACTTGGGTTTTATTGAGCTATATTGTGCTTTCTACATAACTGGTTGAATTCCTTACTACAAAATTCTCCTTCGTTATCAGTTCTCAACACCTTGATATTTCTTCCATTCTTATTTTCTACAAGATATTTGAACTCTTGGAACCTTTCAGAAACCTCATATTTCGTCCTTAGAAAATTCAACCAGATCATTCTAGAGAAATCATCTATAAAAGAGACATAATACTGGGAACTTCCTAGTGAAGGGACTGATACTTAACCAAACAAATCACTATTTATCAACACCAATATTTATTTGGCCCTTGTGGCCCTAGATGGGAATTTTACACAACTTTGTTTCCATAAATACAAGGTTCACAAAAGTCTACTTCTAAAGAACAATCAGGAAGACTTTTGACCATACCTTTACTATGAATGGCACAAAGACCTTTCTCACCAATATGTCCCATCCATTGATGCCACAACATGTCCGATTTGACTAGACAAGAATATATGTTGTCGGATTTAGGAAATAATGTATTCGCACATCCATTGGTATTTTTTCTTCCCAATAGCTTCTATAGTGTTCCATCCCAAACTCCTCTCATCGATACTGTTTCTCCTCGCACCATTTTACATGAATCTTTCTCAAACACAGGTTGCACACTTGCATTTCCATATTGCTTACAAATATTAGGTTTCAATCCAAACTAAGAATATGCAACACCCCTGGAAGAGTTCCTATCCTTCCTTATTTTAGTAATAGTCAATCTTTACCTCATCTGACAATCCTAGTCAGTGAAATGTCCCCTATAATAACATCACTGTCGTCATATTTCTCATGTTCAAAGAACCACTCTCTACATGGTGTCATATGATATGATAAACCAAAGTCTATCAACAAAGAGTCTTGATCTGATTTTGTACTTGTTGAGGCCAAATACACATCTCCTTTCTCTTTAGTCAAAGGATTACTTTCAATTGACTCCACTTACTCAGATCCTTTTTTATTCTCAACTCATGTTGACTTACAGTCACACTTATAATGCCCGAATTTAACAAATCGCCAACATTTTATCATCGTCGGTCCAATGGATTTAGATATGGTCTTAGATCTACCCCTCAATTTTGAATTTCCACTAGAGGTTTTACCTTTTCCACTGTCATCGCCATTAGATCATCGTGGGTCAATCCTTCCATGTTCTTCTGCCTCATCTATTCTAACAATATATGTCCAAATAGATCATCGATATTCAATGTTGTGTTATTGCTTCCCATAGCCACGACTAGGCTATCCCATGAGTCTAGCGATGAACATAATATAATAATACATTTCTACTCTATGATTTTGATATCGACAGAAAACAACTCATAGATAACGGTATTGAATGCATTTAGGTTTTCTATTACTGAGTCACCCTTATTCAAGCTTAGAACATATAAATTATTTCAAAGAAACACCTTGTTGACTATAGATTTGGACTAGTACAAGTTCCCCAAATTTTCCCATGGTTTCTTTGCAATATCTTCTCCTGAGACATCCATCAATACAAAATCTGCTAAACAAAGTCAAATTGTACTCCTTTATTTCCTGTCAATTTTCTATCAATATTTCAACGACATGCTTATTTGAATTGTCCCAGGGATGACAACAACCCACTACCTTCAATCTATAAGGAGATCCTCCATTTTGAGCTTCCAAAGCTCAAATTTATGTCCTTTAAAATTTTCAATTTCTATCTCTGAACTATTGGACATTCTAACTAAGAATCAATTTTCTAGAACTCCCACTAAAACTAGGTATTCTCTTGGTCCGGGACCAAGCCAAACCCGTGGGAACAAAGGCATCCCCTTGAAGCCAAATCTAGCTTTGATACCAATTGTTGGATTCTACCACCTATTACAATGAGTATGCATAATGATTCTAATAGAACAATTGAAGAAACACAGTCACATAATACACATAAATTTATCTTGAAAAACCTTTTACATGGAAAAACCAGGAAACCAGTGAGATTTACCACTCATCTATTATCAACACTCTTAACTAGCGTTTACGGCAATGATTTACAAGATCACAATAGATAAAGTACAAATTTAATTACACTTACTCTCAACTCATATAAGTACTCTTACAAATGCTTAGTACATTTATCCTTTCACATTACATCATTTTTATAGATGCAATACACACTAGCTCGTGATACCTAAGTTAGTTACAAATAACTACTCCATTAATGACGATCCATAAATTCTTAACAAATTTTAGTTATTCTGCTAAGATACACTTGACTTATTCAAACTTGGTCGACCACCAGTCGAGATTCTCGTCGTCTAAGTGTTCATTGAATTCTTTCCCTCTTTATACTCATTGATTTCCCATCGACTAGTCTTGGTCATCGACTTGTCAACTACTCTTAGTCGGTCAATGGAATGTTGACCAATTCAATATCGAATTTGGCCATCTATTAACATGAAAAGAATATGACATTCCCAACAGGTTCACCCTATGCCATCTTTTACATGGAGTTGAAACTATGTTACTAATATAATGTGAAATCCCACCTCTCAAGCTAGCCATTAAGCTCATGTATGACACTATTCCTTTAGAAGAACGCTTAGTATACCTGGAACAATTGGATGAACATATAAAAGAAGGAACTACTACAAATGAGGAACATAAAAATCATGTTAAGGATTAGTATCTTAAGTCATCCCATCCCTGTGTATTCTTTCAAGGAGACATGGTACTCATTTATGACCAAGACAATAATGAGTCAGGGTCAAGAAAATTTAACTCAATGTGGCTTAGTCTTTACATTGTGACACAAGTCTTAAGTAAAGGACCCTACGAGCTAGGAAATTTTGAAGGGAACGTGCTCAATGGGCCTAGAAATGGGATCTACCTTAAGAGGTATTACACCTAGGTGGCAATGCTAGGGAAATGCCTTGACTTGTTTTATAGGTAGCATAGATTACTTTCCTTTTATATTTATGGTTTCCATCACTCATCATTATTTATGTTTTATTGACAATTGTCATCAAAAGAATCTTTGTTTTTGAGTTTCATGGATGATACTAGCCGCCACACTCGACACCTTACTTTCACTACTTGGGTGATTTATTCTCCCATGAGCCATCTTGTGAGTTTGGGAGGATTATGTCTCTATCTAATGACTAATCACATTGTCAAATATAGTTCCATGTTCAAATTACTATTGGATGCAATCTTTCATGGAATCCAATGTTTGATGGTCCACTTAGACTCACAATTGATGATATCACAGATCAATGGCATCTACTAAGTTCGTGATCCTACTTTATTAAGAGTATTTTTATAGGTGTGAATTCTATAATGACATTTTGAATTTATTACATATATCCATGCTCCAAGAAGTTTTAATTCTATATCTGATGCTTTAGCTAACAATGTATCGAATTGACATTTGTCACTTTTATAATCAAGCACATGTAAATAGAAGAGAGCATGTACATTTTTATATAAAACTAGCCAAAATTATTTTCATTAATATAAAAGATCCATCAAGTACAAAAAAAGTAGGGTGTTTTAGAAAATGGGGCATCCTAGTCCTCTATGATGTATGTATGTAAAGCACTTGGTCCAATAATGTCCTGGTAGCATAATACTGCAGTGGCCACTCAACGAAAGATGTGAATCATGCATGTAGTACTCCTACGACCTTCCTCTGCATATATTCTTGGAGGTGTTCAATATATGTAGCATGTATCCCAAGGGTTAGACCCTCAAGATTATACTCTATCGATTCAAGAGTCCTCTTGAGTCCCTCCTCGACCCAAGATACCTATCGACAAAACCATGGATGACTTGTTGGTCACAATAGCCCACATATATGTTATTAAAAAAATTGTTAATATTCTTACATAACAACAAAAATTTATACCTCTTTCTTTTAAATGTTACAAAAAATGCAAATATTTTTCAAAAAAAATAAAAACATTTCTTACCGATGTGTCCCCATTGTGTGCCAGGATATAGTTCTAGATCCATATCTCCTCGAAAATCTATGCCGACATATGGGAATTCCTTAATGGATGGAATTTTACTCCTCCACCAATGTAGGAAATTGTCATCAAAGGCAGTCAATATCGACACACCTCCTAATCAATACATCATATTTATCCATCAGGTCATTGTTACAACGTAATTTTCCACCTTGTGAGCATCAACATTCTTTGGCCTGTAGGATCCATTTCACTGACTCATATCCACTTTATGTCATTCAGACATACTATTTTCTCATTTTTCTTCTTACCCAATTGCTGCATCATTATAGCAAGCGTACCCGCGAGTTACATCACCATAGCCTGTGGGTAGCATGTAAAATGGTAAAAATCACTAGTTTATTACTTTTTCCTCCCAAAAAGTGGTCATTGGGTGACCTTTGACTCTCCATCTTCCCAAGAAACGCCTCGATGTGTCCTTTCACTTACCTTTGGGAGGACTATATATTGAGCACATATGGCTTATGGACGGGAGGAGAAAGAAGAGCAAGAGAACTCTAGTGGATTTTTGCCCTATCTTGAGTCTACACCCATTGATCCTTGTAGTTGTGAACTCCTTATGTTCACCTTTGAAACTCCTACCATAATTTGAGTTTGCCATTCATGGAGGATTGAAGTGGTGGAGGAACAAGTGGATTGATCCAGATCTTGGTTGAGATTGGTTGTCGGCAAGAGGTCGTATCACATTGTACTTATTCTTGTTTATTAATAGAAATACTCATATTCTCATCCATTAATGTTGTGAGTGTTATTTATTCTATGTTGGGTTGCATTTACTTATAATATCATGGACCATTTCTATTGATGATGTTAATGTAGTTTATATATATTATGTACTTGTTGTATATTGGCTGTCAAGACTAATTTGCAGGTTCAAGTGCATGGATTGAAAGCTCCAACGGGGATCTACATCAAACGTTTGGATCGAGGTTGGTTACATTCTCTATTATCTTAGAATTGTCATTTATAATAGCATAGTTTTGAGAATTGAGTTAGTTTCTAGTAGTCAGCTGTCTGTAGTGGTCCCCCAAGCCATAGTGAGTTTTCTCCAATATAGAAATGGTGACTCCGCTGGGGAAAACATCCATGTTTGGGTATTTTTTAGCATTAGTCCATAATTAGAGTTGTTGTTTGTCAAAGCTCTATGTTACTGATTGGCCGTTAAGATACACTATAGAAAAATTGCTTTTTTTGAGCCATTGGACTCTTTATTTTTCCATTTTCCTTTTCTCACCAGCAGGCTAGCTTAGCTCTGCCCGCATACACCCGCCTATATTTACTCTACTGCTTGTGGGTACCCGCAGGTATTCCTTTGACAGTAGCGTACAACTCTGGCTTTTGTTGATTTATGACTTTTGGTTGTTGTTGGGTTAGCTTTGGATGATCCTGAGTCTTTGTTGGTCTGTTTCTTGACTGTTTCATGCCTTGGTTGTGACCATAACTCTTCTTTTCTCTTGGTTGAGCCTTGTTGGTTTTTTACCCATCTTTGGATTTAGCCTTGTTGGTTTTTTCCTTTTGAGCTCATTCCTATGGCTGGGTCTTACTATTTGGGATCTGCTGGGTTGTCTTAGTGATCTTCTCGGCACTTCAGTAACTGAATAGTAGGATTTTGCTTCCTTTTTTCATTTCTTTATATTCAAAAATACAAAAAAATACATATAGTTTTGCATTTTCCTTTTGCTTATAAGAGAAATTTTTTTTTTTTTTTACTATCATGTACTGCATATTGCATTGAGTGCTTGCTGCTTTCATTTAGGTTCTGCCTATGCATCGAAAACATAAAAGAATTGCATTTTTATTTCGAAATCGTTGGGTTGATTTTGCATGTTAGTGACATTGTTTTATTGGATAGATGAGTCTAGAATTGGATGATTTTGCATATTATTGAGTCATACACATCACTAGTTTCACAACCATATCCTTTGAGTAACCACAGCCATTAAAATTAACGCTTAATCTTAAAATTGATTAGACCGATTTTATTTATAGGGTACACCAACTAGCATAGGTTTAGAGTCTTGGAATAGATCATCGTGAGTTAACAATCCAAGACTACTAGACAAAACATTAGGTGTCTAACCATGGAGTGGAGGAATCCATGGTATATATCGGTGTTCTCAGGAAGCTCTACTCAAACCAGAGTTAAGCACGAGGTCACGGGAGGTTGGTTGAAGGGATATACCTCTGATACTGGTTGAACGTGGGAGATATTTCCAGGGTTTGTTCGTATCTGGGGGTATCGGAGGTTCATCCTCTTGTGCTTCGGGCTTATCTACCCTGCCCATACGATAGATCCCACCTACGACTGTCCCCCTGAGCATTGGTTATATTGCAGTGACCATAGTTTCCTTACCTAGGTATCGCATAGGGTACTTGCAGTGGTTATGTTGTTTGTGTCCTGAGTCAGATAGGGATTGGACAACACAGTTGTGTTTGTATAGTGGACTTGACCCTGTGCACACAGTGAAGCCTGGGTGTCTCTATAATTGATTATGTTACCTCTGGCTATAGTTTGGGAGTCCCAAGCCATAGTGAGTTTTCTCCAATACATTTCCCCAACCATGTCGATCAACATCTCTCATACTCTCGGAAAGGTGGACAATGTCTACATCAGTGCCGATTGCACTCCTGAGGAGATTGCTATTTACACTGAATTGTTTATAGAACTCCAGGAAGCTTTCACCTGGTCATATGAGGAGATGCCAGGAATAGACCCCCGCATTGTTGAACATGAGAATAGAACGTATCCTAATGATAAACTGGTTCGACAATGCTTACATGCTGTGAACCCTAGGAAGGCAGCTACTATCAAGGCATAGGTGGAGAAACTACTCAAAGCTGGTTTCATCTACCCTGTTCCCCTTATTGAATGGGTGTCAAACCCCGTTCCTGTGGATAAGAAGTAGGGAACGATCCACATATGCATCGATTTTAGAGATTTGAACCGTGCATGTCCAAAAGACAACTTCCCCACGCCATTCATTGATCAAATCTTGGATGCTTGTGCGGGAAGTGAGATTTTTTCATTCATGGATGGCTTTTCAGGCTATAATCAGATTCAAATCAAACCCATGGACCAACATAAGACTGCATTCATTTGTCCATGGGGAACGATTTCATATCGGAAAATTCCCTTCGGTCTTAAAAACGTCGGAGCTACGTTTCAACAATCCATGACCTACGCCTTTCATGATCTTAAGAAGATGATGGAGGTTTTCTTGGATGATCTTGCTGGCCATTCTCGCAAGAGAGCGGACCACCCCAAGCACCTCCGTATGATTCTCTAACGATGTATACACTACAAAATTCAATTGAATCCCAATAAATGCATCTTCGCTGTAAGGACTGGTCACCTTCTAGGCTTCATAGCTTCAAAAGAGGGTATTAGAGTCGATCCTCTAAAAGTTGAGGCAATGCTTCAGTTGCCTCCTCCGCGTAATTTGTTACAACTTCAGAGCCTCCAAGGGAGAGCTACTTTTCTGCGTCGATTTGTAGTCAATTATGCTAATCTTACAAAAGGTTTCGCGCGCTTATTGAAGAAAGACACAAATTTTATCTGGGATGAGCGAGCCCAGCAGTCTTTCGACACCCTTAAGAAAGCTTTGGTATCCGGCCCTATGCTTAGTCCACTAGAATTCGCACGAGATTTTATCCTTTATGTGGCCGCATCTCAAGAGACGATTGGCAAGGTCTTGGTTCAGGTTGATGACGTGCTCATCGAGCATGTTATCTATTACCTTAGTCGAAATCTAGTAGACGCTGAACTAAGGTATACTCACGTAGAAAAGCTGGCACTTGCAACTGTCCATGCAGTCCAGCAGTTACGATATTACATTTTGCTTAGAACAACCACAGTAGTAGCTCACATAAATCCATTTCAGTTCGTGCTATCATGACGCCTTATAGGGGGAAGTATAATAAATGGATTGTGATCCTTCAGGAGTTCTATCTCGATTTTTCTTCAGCGAAATCGGTGAAATCGTTGGTGTTTGTTGAGCTTATGTCGGACCTCCCGAGACTTGATGAGGATGTCATTCATGAATATTCCTTTGTGGATGAGCACTTATTTCTTATCTCGTTCGAGGACCCTTGGTATGGGGATGTCATTCTATATCTCCAAACTTTGAAGTTTCCTCCGCATTATTCACGATACGAGCAACGGCGTGTGAAACATCATGCTAAAGACTATACCATCGTCGGTGACACTTTGTGTTGCTGAGGAAAGGATTTCATTCTTCGTCGTTGCTTAACTCACAAAGAAGTGGAGCGAGTGCTTAATGATTGCCATGCTGGGGCGTGTGGCGGTCACTTATCCGGGCTTGCTACAACCCAACGTATTATGCGAGCTGGTTATTTTTGGCCTTCCATCTTTAAGGACTGTGTTAATGCTGTGAAGAGATGTCACCCTTGCCAAGTGTTTTCTTGGAACATATGCTCGCATCCAGCGCCCCTTCATCCGGTTGTCACCGCCGTTCCCTTCACCAAATGGGGGGTGGATTTCACGGATTGCAAACCAGCTTCGGCTGGGGGGCATCCCCATATTATAGTGGCCGTGGACTATTTTTCCAAATGGGCTGAGGCCATGCCTACCGTAAAAGCCGACAGTGCTACTGCAGCCCATTTCGTGTTCAATCAGATTATCACTTGTTTCGGTATCCCAAAAGAGATTGTCACTGACCATGGAAGTCACTTTCAAAACAAGATGATGAAGGATTTGTCTCTCAAGTTTGGGTTTTGTCAAGAACACTCGTCTTCCTACTATCCCCAAGTGAATGGTCAAGTTGAAGCAGTTAATAAGTCTTTGAAGACCATTCTCCAACGTAACATCCAACAAAGAAAGAACAATTGGCACATCATGTTATATCCTACTTTGTGGGCATATTGAACCGCAGTCAATACTGCCACCGGATTCTCCCCGTTCCAGCTAGTTCATGGTGTGGAGTCACTTTTACTGATTGAATGTGAAATCTCTTCACTTAAACTGGCCATAGAGCTCCTCCCTGATACAACAGGTATTGAGCAACGTTTAATCCACCTTGAGCAACTTGAAGAGCAACGTCAAGATGCCGCTGTGGCCATAGATGCCAACAAACATCGTGTTAAGGTTTAGTATGATAGGTCTATTCGTCCCCGACAGTATGCTGAAGGTGACTTGGTCCTCTTATATGACCAAGCTAAAGAACCACTGGGGGCAGGCAAGTTCAATCCCATGTGGCACGGTCCTTACATCATGAGGCATGCCCTAGAAAAAGGAGCCTATGAATTAGAAGACTATGAGGGGACTGTCTTGAAGGAGCCTAGGAATGGGCTCTATCTCAAGCGGTATTATGCTTGAACCTCTAGTTCAGGCTGATACTTTTGTATAGTTGTTTCTGTACATAGTTTAGCTTTCTTTTGGTTTTCGGGTCTGCTAATTAGCTTCCGTTTGATTGACAGATTTCAGCGGAATATCCTACGTTCTTAGGGTTCACGAATGGTGTTAGCTGGCATACGCAGCAGCTTGCTTCTGTTGCCTGGGTTATTTTCTCACCTGACCACCTAGTTGTGTCTTCAGGAGGTGCTTGTCTCGGTCCTACATCTAACAATGTGGCAGAGTATAGTGTTGTGATCGAGCTACTTCGGGATGCTATTTCACATGGTATCTAGTCTTTAGAAGTCCGCCTGGATTCACAACTAGTTGTGTCTCAGTTCAATGGGCAGTACCGTGTGTGAGATCCTATGTTACTTTGAAAATTCCTAAGGGTGAGACTCTTGGAATGACATTTTGTTTCAGTTACATACATACATGTTCCGAGAAGTGTTAATCATATATTTGATGCATACGCTAACTATGTATTAGATTGGCATTTGTCACATTCACCATGAAACACACAAATGAAAGAAGACATTCATACATTTGTACATACACACATATAGTAGAACCGGAGAACCAAAGTTTTTTTTTATATAAATATGTCCAAAAATGGTAGTGTCATACAAAACTGGAGCCCGTAGCCCTTAAAAATATACATATCGATACAAAAATGAGATCCCGAGATATATACTCCCTACGAGCAGGCCTAGCTGTCGCCCCGACAGGATGTGTCTCATAGAAATAGTGAACTACATTGGCTACCCATTGTAGTAACCGCACCCAGTCACCTGGAACCCCCACTACTTGGCACTGCATAGCCTTAGGTAGTCGCACCACCTCTATCTGTGGAACCCTGGAAACCATCCGTGATAGGTTGCACCGCAAGGTCTGTAGAGTGCATTATGCTACAGCATCACTTGCCTCATCACCCCTACCCCGATGACCATGTCTCGGGAAGCCATTGGGTCTCACTGGGCCCTTATTTGCGAGCAAACAGTCAAACATTAGCATATGATACTACCACCAATTTTTTTTTTTCATTTACATCTATAATAAAAAATCCATAAACAATTAATATACACAAAAAACCTAAAAAGAGTACTCACCAATGTCTCTGAACGCTACGTCTGGTGGGAGTGGCATGTCTCGATCCTAGTGGAAATCTATCCCTGTATAGGGGTAGTCCTCTATGGAAATGACCTGTCGGTCCCACCAGTGGAAGAAATCCTTAGTATATGGTGACGCCAGACGGCCACCACCCTATCGTGTCAAGATCTCATCCCATCGGGTCAGGGCTGGATCGCGGAGACTATGAGGAGGGACATCCACCCTTGGACTAAGCCCCGAGACTCTCTCAAAGAAGAAGCTGCATAGGATACTTCCATACTCGAAGTTTTTGGCCTTCCCTTCTTTGCATTCTATCAGTTGGGTCTTCATAAACCCCAGTAGTGTGGTACACCAATCGAATACTATAGGATGCATGCATTGTGATGCATAGAACATCACTGGCCTAGATGCCTAGTGCAGAGCTTTAGAACCCGATATTCGCACTAAGGTAGCCGCAATGATTTTCATGCTCAGATCTACTATGGCATTGATGGGAACCTGACTTTCCACCGCTCGTGTGTCTGCGAGACAATACTGCACTATGTAGTCAAGGATGGTGACCCCACCACCCACTGTACAAGATCGAAGATTGGACACCTCACCTCGACGGGACAAACCAGTAATGAAGTAGATGTCTTCCACTTCTAGTGTGAGGATTTGGCCATTGAGACTGAAGTTCTATGCATCAACATCCCAGTAATCAATCAAGCAGTAGAGTAATAGGTTTTGGGCTCTCAAACCCCCTATACTCCAGAATTTGTACAACCCACATGCTTGCAATGCCTATTGTGCTTGCACATCATTGCACACGATGTCATCTACTAGGTCATGCTCCCTCTCCCTCCACTCTAGAACCATCATGGAGTGAGAAAAAACAAAGATTTTGGTCAAATAATTTATCAAAATCAACTTCACGGCCATACCTGTGGGCTAATTTGTATATAGGTGCGGGTACCCATGGTCAACCTGTTCGTTGACTATGCGTACCATGCCCTACCTGCGACCCGCATAGTAATAGCCCCCGCGGGTAGCGCCGAAGCCATTTAGGGCTTGGCCAAACTAAAAATCCCACCACTGAAAACTAAAATGAAAGCATTAAAATTAAAGGTATGGATGAGACTACCAACCTGCTCCGGACGGTTCGATGAACGGATGCTTGTAGCTCCCAGAATCGACAACTGAACTCTCAGGTGAAAACTAACCTCAAAACTCCAAATGGGTGAATAGTAAAAATGAATTGTAAATTGTAAATTTTTATTACTATTTATAATTTTTAGGACCCACTTGTCTATAGTTTTGACCGTTTGATGCCGTTATGGATTAATATAATGTCTTGGAGTAGTATTTTTTGATCAGATTTCTTCAGCGAAAGTTGTTTTGGACCATTTCACACCTACGGCAGGTACCTTTCACACCTAGCACATAGGTTAGATGCCATTTCCACATGCATTATGCATTTGACCTTTTGACCCCTTTCATAAACCCTAGGTGCGACCCTGCTTCTTAACTGACATAGAACTTTCACACTGCTATAGAAGTGTCGTTATGTTGTGGTAGGGCTTTTTCAAACATGGGTACCCTAGTTAGAACCTCTTTGTGCATTCTGGTGCCCATGTTGTTGTTTGTCCTTAGGATTGGGAGTCCTTTGTAGTTATGCCATGATGTTGCGATAAAGACTCATACTCTACTTTGTCTTATGCTGGCCATCTCCCTTAAGGACTCCCCTCAGTTATATCATGTTGTGATTGCATTGCATCATCCTGCTTGTTGCTTAAGCCTTGTGCCGGCTCCCGCTTACTCAGTTGTTATCTTGGTGCTTGAGCACTTTTCCCTATCGAGCTCTGCAGAGCTTATATTTTCCCTTCACAATTTGATGACCTTTTGACCCTAAGGGAACATTCCCCCAAGTGTCAACTTCCTGCATGCACTTCCTTGCATTGATCATAGGTATGTTCCACTGCTTGGGACTAGTATGCTCGCTATTTGACACTCGTTGCCTCACTTGTTGTACTATAAGCAATTTTATTATTTTTTCAAGCTTTCACCAAATATGAAAAAGACCAAAAAAATCAAATATTCTAAAAAGCCGGACGGGATTATGGTTACTACTTCTTGTTGGCAGCTATTGTGTCGCCTTTGAACAAAGCATTCATTCCACTCCATACATTATGAGCCGAGACTATAGTTGGACCTTAGGAGCTGTATTTGTTTCTCAGTTTCTCCACCGATTGGTCAAGCTTCCAGTCATTATGGAGCCCTTTGTAAAGCCTCCTACATTGCACAGTTTATGTCAAGTCTATGTTGCCTACATCTATCCATCTGCTCATGCTCTTGTTCAAAGGAAGTCCTGAAACCAGTGTCAGCCACTCCTAAGATCTCTTGACTATTGCATGTCGGCCATCCTTATTGAGTCAGTCCGTTTCACCTGAGATCTTTCAAAACTTTCAGCGTAGCTGGTACCTCGTGTTGGTTGATGGGGCATGCATTAATTCCCTCCTTCCAGCAAGTCTCGTTCCATCAACTTCAACCCATTTATTCTGGGACTTGAGGCTTAGAGTTCGGTTGAGTACCCTGAGGCTTGCAGTCATTAGTGGCAGGTTCTCTCAACATCGACAGTTTTGGGAATACATCAATGTCCCTTGATCGATGGATTCATCCTAGTGTTCAACTTCAACTCATTTATTCACACTCCGATGATTGTGCTCTGTGCCTTGATGCCCATTTTCATTATTGGTGGGTCATCTCACGTCTATTAATGGTATACATCATTGACCGGTAATCAGACGATGTCACATCAGGTTTGACCTCAACTCCTTTATTCACTTGATGGGACTTACACCATCAAAGACTTGTCTAGAAGACCCCAGGCGATAGTGGTATTCAGTATGCTACCTATGACTTTGACTTTCATCTGAGATATCACCTCTCACATATCAGTAGTTTGTACCTCCAGTTTGCACCAGTTGTTTCCTTTTCAGCAGGAGACCATATCTTACTGTAGAGGGATCATGGCTATGACCACTTATGACATATATCCATTATGTACTGCCTATTCATGGTCATTGTATCAGATTGTTGTACTATACCGACATGTATTCAGAGATACTATTGTACTATGACAAGTGAGTTTCTCTTTCCACTGTGTTTCCATCACTCCACTTCTGAGTTTTATAATGTATTTCAGCCATCGTAGCATCAATATCTGACCTCACACATTAGGGGGCACCTGTTACAACGTAATTTTCCACCTTGTGAGCATCAACATTCTTTGGCCTGTAGGATCCATTTCACTGACTCAGATCCACTTTATATCCTTTAGACATACTATTTCCTCATTTTTCTTCTTACCTGCTTGCTGCATCATTATAGCAAGCGTACCCACGAGTTGCATCACTATAGCCTGCGGGTAGCATGTAAAATGGAAAAAATCACCAGTTTATTACTTTTTACTCCCAAAAAGAGGTCATTGGGTGACCTTTGACTCTCCATCTGCCCAAGATATGCCTCGATGTGTCCTTTCACTTACCTTTGGGAGGACTATATATTGAGCACATATGGATTATGGACGGGAGGAGAAAGAAGAGCAAGAGAACTCTAGTGTATTTTTGTCTTATCTTGAGTCTACACTCATTGATCCTTGTAGTTGTGAACCCCTTATGTTCACCTTCCAAACTCCTACCATAGTTTGAGTTTGCCATTCATGGAGGATTGAAGTGGTGGAGGCACAAGTGGATTGATCCAGATCTTGGTTCAGATTGGTTGCCGACAAGAGGTCGTATCACATTGTACTCATTCTTGTTTATTAATAGAAATACTCATATTCTCATCCATTAATGTTGTGAATGTTATTTATTCTACGTTGGGTTGCATTTACTTATAATATCATGGACCATTGCTATTGATGATGTTAATGTCGTTTATATATATTATGTACTTGTTGTATATTGGTTGTCAAGACTAATTTGCAGATTCAAGTGCACGGATTGAAAGCTCCAACGGGGATCCACATCAAATGTTTAGATCAAGGTTGGTTACATTCTCCATTATCTTAGCATTGTCATTTATAATAGCATAGTTCTGAGAATTGAGTTAATTTCTGGTAGTCAGCTATCTGTAGTGGTCCCCCAAGCCATAGTGAGTTTTCTCCAATACAGTCATCCTGGGCTATCGTGGATCAAGAGGAGGGAGAATGACTCGAGGGAACATTGTAGTAAGTCTCTCATTGAATAATGACACTAGTATACTTCCATACCCAAAGTTCTTATGCTTTCATGTTTTGAAATTTGTCAATTGCACCTTCATGTTCACTAGTAATCCCATGCACCAATCAAACAATGTAGGCCTAAGACACTCAACTCCAAAGAACATGTGTGATGGAGAAGCTTTGTACACAACCTTGAATCTATTATGAGTGTTATGGTGGAAAGCATTACCTTCAATGGTAAACTTGGAATATCATTGATGGGGATTTGAGAGGCCATTTTTTGAGTCCTTTGGGTGCAATAAGTGTTGATATATTATTGCATAGTCATGATGCCTTCACCTAATCCCGTTACTTTAAGGTTTATTGGCACTCCTTGCAGTGATAAACCCGTAAGGAAATATATATCATCAACTTTAATGTCAAGGACTTAACTGTCAATTACAAATGAATTTTGGTTCGATGTCCAATATCCTACAAGCAATTGGAGAATTTTTCTTTGTACCCTCATGTTTGGCACTCGGTAAAAAATTAAAAGGCCACAAGCTTAGAGATCATTTAAGATCACTTGAACATCAAATACTTCACTATCAAGGTCTTCATGTTCCCTTTCCCTCAATATAATAGCCATCCCTACAAGCAAATTCAAAATTTTGGGTCAAAATACAATTTTTACCATCTTTGGTTGTGCCCATGCACCCTATAGCAGAAATAGGTGCATGGCCACGTTCCCTAGATACTAGACATGCATGTTTTTATAGTCCCTATGCACCCTATAAGATAAGAAAGTGGGTGGGAATTTTGTAAGGGTCTTTAAAGCTCAAAATTTTGATAAAATTAAAAAATAAACCATGCAAAATAAAGAGGGAGGGACAAGCAACAACCTGGTGGTGATGCTTCATTGAAAGGTTTCCCACATGATCCGCAATATCCACTTGAAATTCAAGGGTAAACTTGAACTCCAAGAGGTAAAGAGGTAAAATTGCAAATGAGTTACTCTTTTCAGTTGGTAAAGGTAATTTATTTTAGTTTTTAACCATTTTCATATAGTTTGGGTTACTTTTTCGAGTTGTTAATTTTTATACACTATCACTAATCCAATCTACAAGCTTGTTTCATGTTTATGGAAGATTTCTCATAACTTAGATATAATTCTCATGATCCGACAATGGTTCGCTTGACAGGTATGTGTTTCGATACTAGCATATCGGATAGGATTCCCTTCATTTTGCATTTGTGCATTATCATTATAAATTTCGTCACACCTTAGGATATTTCCCATGAATTGTGATATTACTCTTTCTCTATTAAAAGTCACAATTTTCATGATAGAGCCTACCAAACACGGTTGCCCTAGTTTACATCCTCTATTGTCATTTTGTGCCCATGCCAATTTTTTCTTAGGCTTGAGAGTCCCTTTTTAAGTCCCGCCATGAATTCGTCTTGAAGCTGCATGTCTTCTTCCTGATTTTTTTGGCCATTTCCTATGGGGGACTCTCAAATATTTATTTTAATTTGTGTTGCTGCATTGTATATTGTTGCTTGCGTTTCAGAGTTTAATTCTCTTTGCAATTCACCATGTTTTTATTATTGCTTATGCATTCTCCTAGTTTCTCACCTTTACCTTTATTGCAGTCATATCGTGAAATCCTTACCAGAGAAGATACACTTAATGAGTGTCCAAATCTTTCACATCCATGTTTTGTGTTTTTTGCATAGGTATGTTCCATGCACTTGGAACTTAGTTGCATGCCATCCAACACTCATCTTCTCCACTGTATTGATGCATTTGTTTATTCTTCTTTCAGGATTTATAATATGAAAATGACAAAAAAAACAAATATTTCAAAAAATAAAGAGGCAAAAGATTTTAAATATCTGTTATATAGTGGCAGCAAATCATGTCAGCTTTGATCAAAGCATTAGTATTGAGTCTACTCCACAAATTAGGTTTTAGTATGGCCTTAGGAATTGAGCCATGATCATAGAGTTTGTACTCCTTCAGTTGGTTACTCTTCCAATTATTATGGAGAAGCTATTAATGTCTCCTTCATTACGTATTTATATCATTGTTCTCTTTGTGTCAATTGTTTTCCAAGTCACTATTGTGTTGTGCTCACAGGGATTGTCCCAACTTGTGTCAGCCATTCCTTAGTTTCCTTGAATTTGCATGTCTTCCATGTTTTCAAGTTATTCTTAGTATGTATCATTATAATTAATGTTGGTAGTCGTGATAATGTGGAAGGTTCCCCTTGAATTCTCACCGGCGGGTCATTTCTCATCGATGACGATTCATTTCTCTAATATTTTGATCTAGAGTAGTAGCACCTTAGGCATATTTACATCATTGATAGGATACTATGTGCTCAATAGATGAAATATCATAAATTGGTCTCTAACTGAGTGGTTTCCCAAATGTTCAATGCCAAGACCTTTATTCACATTTTGGGATTCATGTTGTACCTTTGATTCCATTTCCGTTATTGGTGGAATTCCTTGCCTCTGTCAATGAATTTTATTATTGGTTATTTCTCAAAGGGTCTCTTTCATGTGGTATTCATATCTAGTGCATGGGAGGGATGTACTTGGTGGTATATCCCAAAAAACGTTTTCCAAGTCCTTGTCAAATAAAATCATCTCTTGATACTTCCTTATGTTGGTTGATGGTCGTATTCCTTAATGCCTCCCTTCCAACAGATCGCTTCCCATAGACTTCAACATATATTTATCTGGGAATGATATTTAGAGACTTGACAATACCTTGGGGCTTGCAGTCATCAGTGGCAAGTTCCCTTGCTATTGGTACTGGGAATACATCGATGTTTCCTACTTGATATATTGTACAAGTGTTCGACTCCAAAACCTTTTATTTGCACTTGTTAGAATGTAATAGGTACCTTGGAACCCATTATCATTATCGTTGGGCTGTCTCATGTTTGTTAACAATTTACATCAATGGCTGGTAATCAATTGTTGTCCCCCATTTTTGACTCTATATAATCTATTCAAATGGTAAGAACTCATACCTTTCGGTGGTTTGGATGGAATACCTTGGTCCAGTAGTAGCACTCCATCATTTTTCTATTTCCCAATTTGCACAAGATTGTACCATACACTTCCTCACATTGGTACTACATGGAGAACCAATTCATACTCACTTCAATTCTAGTCATTCTTCAAGTATAAGTTAAGACATCGATCGACTTTGTATTTGTTCATGGTGATGATCTCTCTTCACATGTATCCACTATTTATCATTGTTGTGGCCATGGTCCAACATTTTTTATATACTCCATGGATCCACTGTGTACTCTTTTTGTGGCCATGATTTTTCATCTTATATGTCATAGATCAGTAGCATACTTGATTTGGTGGCCACATTTTCTTACATCCGAGCATGGATATGCCCACATCGGGGCTGATAATTTTCTTGACACTTTCATCTCTGTTGTAGGTACCTTTTTGAGTCAATGTAGAGGAACCTGCACCTTGATACCACTTGGATTCCCTTCCATAGAGTTATAATGTATTTTAACCATTAGCTCCCCTTCTAGCTTCACACATTAGGAGAAATCTATTATAGCACAAATCGACACTTCCACATTTGTGATGATGATCTCCTAAATGACACATAAGTATTTAATAGCAATCATCAAAATGAACTTATCATTATGGAAGAATCCCTAAATATGAGCCTATATGATGGTTAGAACACTAAGGAGGAAATCCCCTTTATTCCCATCTTAAACACTTGAAATATGACCAATTTTGAAGCCCCAAGCACTTCCTCCTTGAGTAGGGTGCATGACCAGGCTCCTTTATCTTATATAGGGAGAGTGGGATAAGAAAAATACACACACACATATATATATAAAATCATAAAAAATCATGCAATAAATTAGTTTGAAGACGGTTTACCTTAGTTCTAACTTATCAAAATACATGGAAACCATCTTAACCACACCAAATACACATAAAAAATGAATTCGTGAACCAAGAGGGGATACAACACATTTTTTGAGTTTATGATGGAGAAATTTCCCTATCCTCCTGAGCCTACATATCCTATTTTCCCCTTAGTGACCCCTTTCCTTGAGTTATATTTCCCTTTGTTGTTGAATTCATCCATATTTAATGACTTCTACTTTATACATAAAAGGTGAGAAACCTGGTCTATGGTTTCAAAAGGTGATGTAGTTATGGTGAGGTAAAATGTAACTTATTCTTGTATCTCATTAATAGAATTTCCTAATCTTCCCCTCCCCCAAATTTATGTCTAAGTTTTATAATATTTAATGTTTGTTGGTTAAGGAGTGCTAGATTCTTTAATAGGTTAGTCAAGATTATTGATGTTCATACTTATGTATTTGAACCGATTCATATCTTTGTTGATGCCATAAGCTTTGAGGAAGGTTGGTATTTGTTGTGCAAGTCTTAAATCCTTGTATTGGAGCAGGTCAAGTATCGAGTGTGGGAGTAGCGATAGGACAACCTCCAAAAGAAGGTGCCCTTCCATTCCCTATCTCTATTTGATGATTGTTTTCTTGTTATTATATCTAAAATGAATCTAGATTATTAATAGTAAGAATATTAGATTATGTATTTTTTTCTTTCAGTATGTTAGTGGCTATCTCTAGAGATTAGGAATTCTTCCTTATAACATTTCGAACACATCATAGTTGGTCTACTTGATGAGATTCACAACTGAAGAGGTCAAGCAATGGATTCTCTAAGCAGAGTATATCTAAGAGGAATTGCAAGTGGCCAACCAATAGTTGCACATACATCTAGATGAACTGATTAAGGCTAGAGATAGGGTATAATAGACGTGAAAACACTTTGAAGTTTAACTTGAAGCTATCCACGTCTATCTATAGCTTATGTGGACAGAGTTGCACCAAGTGTTGGGATATTAAGACACTTAGGATTTAGTTAAGATCAACTTGGTTTAATGTATCTTTAAGTAAAGTGTGTTTCTTTGGTATGCATTTGTACATATGTAATCCAATGATCATGATATGTTCTATACATAGAGTGATCCAATGGTACATACTTAACTTAATATTAACGTCCATTGATCTGTGTCTTAACACCCAATTGGTCCATGATCTCTATTTATAGAACATGGATGGTCATTTTCTTGATAATGAATTGTAACAAACTCATTGTAAATTTTATTTTATTTTGCATAATAGTATTTCCTCAAGTAGCTATTTGGATGGGTTCATGGAATGTTTCCCTCTTTGAGGGTTTTAACCACATTAAAAAGTCGTGATTTGATCTATGATATGTTTGTGTGAGTTGTTGAAAAAGGTGTTCGATCTTTTGGAAATATCTTGTGTTAGTAAAAAACGTTGATAATCTTCCAAAGACGATTGTCGAATGCATCCCAATGGAGAGTATGGAGTTGATTGGTCAATCTTGGAAGAAAATTGCACAAAGGGAAGATAAAATCCATCAAATACCATGTGGGAGGAACTGCGGAAGCCACCAACAAAAGAAAGGGAATTTTCACTATGGTGTAGGATTGGGTTGGACTATTGGCTTGATGAAATTATGCCCTTATGGAGTTGTGTGAGAATAACAAGAAACCAAATGAAGAGGCCTCGGTAATTGACAATCATGTGGAGCAACAGTTAAAATTTCATAAATTTTAGTTTATCAATTACCAACTTGATGCTTTGAATGAAGAGGCATAGGTTGCAAAGCATATTCTATGAGAATTTCGACCATCAACATAGTCCACCTACTTCCAATTTCACCAAATAAACTCATTTTCATATTTAGAATGGCATGCGCTTTCCCAAAATCAACCAATTGGGACAGATAGTGCGAAGGATTAAGCTTTTATTGTAGGTGCATCCCTCCTCCTCAACAAATGGAATGATCAAATCAATCATTTCAACTCTATTTTTATCCAGGCCACTTAGGTTGTCACTAAGTTGGGCCCTTCATTTGAAATATAAAAAGGGAAGGAGTGGATGGGTTGACTTGAGGGTGACTCAACAGTTGTGGTCAAGGTTTATTGGACCCTTAATGTTTGGGTAAGAGGTTGCAAAGGTATGAAAGAGTCAAGGTGCAAGAATGTGGAACATGAGGATCACTATAAAGAAAAAACACATGGAAGATAGAAGAAATGTGGCACAAGATGGCATACTATAGTTACAAAGGATGTAATTTAATAAATGAGGGGATCATATTTATCCCTTTATAACTCCCTTATGGATCAGTATTAGCAACCATATTTTGTATAAAAAACGATCGAAGCTCGTGTAACATACATAATAATAAATAAATAAAAATAAAAATAAATAATAATGATAATAATAATCAATAGTTAGTGATTGGTGGTTAATGGAAAGACACATCTTATCTAAAATACATGACCTATTGAAAGAAAATGACTTACCATGGTGACCAATCAATGCTATAAGTACATCATCACATGGTCATTATATATTATCATCGCTTATTGATTATACATTTATTATATACTTGTCGATTTATGGATTATTTTTCCTATCTACATTGGATGTTTCTTTAGTAATGAATTTTCTTTGTCACTATGGTATACCAACTATATTCATGAGTCAAATTTAGTTGAAACACTAGACTTATGGGATAAGAAGCAGTATGAAATAAACGATTTACAACTGTACATTGGATATTATAGTTTCATATCACAATTCGTTGTTGGATCCTTGTGGAATGAAGATGATGAAATAATTCTAGGTTCAACTTGGATGGATACATTGGGTACTTACATTTTCAACACAATGATTTTTTTTTTTTGCATTCTCGTATAAGAATAAGATAATAACATTGTTGGATGCTAGAATGACATTATATTTGGAATCTCCATCATCTAAATAATTTAAAGATATCTCAAAGGAGGTTTATGAAGAAAATCAAAAGTTGGTACAAACGATGGATAAATAAGTTGAAAAGGTCATCTAAAAAAATGAAGAGGTTTCTTCCATGAGAAGCAGTGTTTTCAAAATTTATAACAAGAGAATCAAGATATCATGAAGGAACTCAACAAGAAGTTATCATATAAATATCAATAAGCTTCTATCTTGATGAAACTTAACCATAGGTTTCTCAAGCAAATCAAAAGATTAAAAGAGGTGCAATCATAAAACCAAGACCTCAAGGAAAAAGTTGAAAAGCTAAAGAACAATGAATACCTTTGATGCTTAAGGATTCATAATGAGAGCTTAATTACCCAAATAAAGAAGCTAACAAATGATAATAATTCGTTACAAGCGAATCTAGAGAAACTTATCAATAAAGAACTAGTAATCAATAAAGAAAAAATGACTAATCTCATTGAAATAAATAGTCAACATAGGTAAAAATCGAGAAAATGGAGAAGGTAACCAATATAGATCCCATTGGAATAGTACCTACCAATAAATCACCAGAAGCATCAAAATACAAAGGCTTATAGAACATGACACCGATACAACCATACCCTATCATCATCCTAATTATAAGGGGCATCATTGAACTAACTGAAGCCACCATAAATATACAAGGTTAAGTAGAAATCCCACTCTATTGACAAGAAGTTCATGTATGGAATCCTATCATCATGGAATTCATTGCCAAACAAAATCACAAAATATTGAATTAGGGTGGTCTGACCCATACACAGTTGGACAAATTTTATCATCATCAAAAGATCACATCGTCTTGTGTCCTCAATAATGATGAACATAAGAATGAAGAATCATGAGAAGGAATTACACGCCAGAATGAAGACATAACGTTTGTATGCTTTGAAGACAAAGCATTTTAAAAATGGGAAGGCAATGTAATATAATAATAATAATCATAACAATAATAATAATAATAACAACAATAACAATAACAATAACAATCAATAATAAAAATACATAATAATTATAATAATAATATTTAATAATTAGTGATTAATGGTTAATGAAAGGACACATCTTATCTAAAATACATGACCTATTAAAAATACCTAACTTACTGTGGTGACCAGTCAATTCTATAAGTACACTGTCACATGGTAATTTTATATCATCATCTTTTATTCATTATACATTTATTATATACTTTTCCATTTATGGATTATTTGTCCTATCTGCATTAAATGTTTCTTTAGTAACGAACTTTCTTCATCAAAGCTTGAGTAGAGGGTTTAGCAAGGTAAAGGTAAATATACTATGGGTGTAGGGATCACTAGTATGATTGCAAACTTGTTGTTGATGTAAGAGAATCTAAATGAATGAATAAAAATGATATTTTTGTGCCCCTATTAAAAATCTTGTATGTTTGTGTTTATTGATGTGGATTTTTTTTGTAAGTAATTACCCACAGGGATTTGAACTTGTGACCTTCCATTTACAACTTCTCATTTCAATTAATCATACCAATTTACCTACTCCCCATGGGATAAAAACATGAATGATTGAGATTTTATCAAGACAATGAGATCAATGGGTCAAGACCATCCACACTAAGGAAAGTGTTCATACCATATTAACAGGTTTAACAATGCCAATTGTTCAAATTGCATCATATCAATGAGATTAATGGATCAAGACCATCCAAACAAGGGGAAGAGATCATGTCATAATAAAAGGGGTGACCATACTAATAAATTGGATTATATCACACTTAACAAATCAACAATTAGGATATAATCATGCTGAATATGTCAGTATTAGACCCAAAAGATAATTATGGGCACAAACGATCTATATTTCATTGTTCATATTTGATTCAGATCCTTTTCTCTGTTATATTCCATCTCTTATTATTACTTTAACCATGTTGAGAGCCTCCAAGGACACCCTGGGAATCCCTTCTTCACATTCTATTATTAGTTCTAGGTCAGACACTAGTGAAGTCTCTTCTCTCGACCTATCCCTTTCATCAATGACCTTGTTCATGTGGCCACCTATAGCTTGACTTCTTCCTCTCCAAAAAAATGATTGGTGTAACCTATGGGATATTTATGCAAGGTGTTAAAGGAGATTACTAGTGTTTATCTAGCCTAGATCAATGCCTTGTCCCTGATACATACCCTTTCCTAGAATTCATTGAACTGTATGCTAATAATTATTGCCCGGCTTCCTCCACCATAAAATCCAATGATGGACATAATGCAATATTTTCCATAAACACCTAGTTATATCCCATATGATTGGTACATATATAGGCTCTATTCTCCTCTCTCATGAGGGACAAACTAAAATATTTATAGTCCTAAATCAAACACATGAAGGATACATTTTTTAGAGGCTACACTACAACTAGGGATTGGATAAAGTTCTTGCTACCCCATGGAAGATAAATTTGTTTTCCTCATAGTCCCATTAATTCCTTTCAATGTTCACTATAATCCTAGGTAGGGAGAGTGATGAAAATGCACATGAAGGGGTGGTGGAAACCATTAATTCCTATAATGTACATATTGTTGGATGCTTCTTGGACAGACCCGAGTTTTAATGAAGCGCAGCAACAAAACCCCCTGGCGCACTGGCCCTCTCGGCAACGAGCTGCGCGACAGCTCGAGGTCTCACCCAAAGTGGCTATGGGGAGGCTAAGGAATCAGGTTTCCTTAACCTAGGCGACGCGGAGACTGTTCTCTCTTCAGACTTACGAGCGCAACAGCTCTCAAGTTCCTGCTCGGCGGCTGAGCTGCGCGGTACTTCCACTCCTGCGCTAGGACCAATTATCCTCTGCGCGGATATTCTACGCGTAGTTTCACTTGCGTGCTCGTCGCAGCAACAGATTCTCCTATCGCAACGGTGACATCGTCTTACCGATTCCTTCGACCCTTAACGATTATAGTTCCCAAGAAAGCTTCACTCATTTACTCAACATATTCATAAAGGTAATGCAATATCTGTATTTGCTCGTTAGTAAACTCAAAACAGGTAATCATTTCATTCACAACATTGCAACAACGAGAAATATGAAGTCCACCTCCACGGGGAAAACCACGTCCTCGGGAGTATCTTATATTACCCAGAAAATGATAGACTTATACAATATGCTGCGCACACAGCTGCAGCCTTAGATCTTTCCAGGAAACTCCATGCACACAGCTGGGAGCCCTTCTCTCGATCTAGTCTCTTCCTCTCCAGAGATTACAATAGTTCAGACGTCGCCTCGGACTGTATGCAACTCAAGGATTAGCTTCACTGCTAACCAGTTCTAACTCCTGTTTCCTAGCAACACGGTAGAAAACAGTCAACAAGATCGTAGCAGAGGATGATCACCTCGATCAATCCTTCTTACATCTAGCATCAATTATCTTAGCTAGCTCACTCAGAGGCTTAGCTAACTGACTCACTAATCAACCAACTCACAGACTAGCTAGCTACTGTCTAACCAACTAACATCTACCCTTCACAATTATACATATATATAGGTGGCCATGGCGGTCACACCTTTACAAAATTGTGGGCCTTTCCCAGCAGTAATCCCCAAAAACCCTAACCACGCACATGGCTAGGTGTACTGTAGGCGCCGCTTGCAGTCATGTCGCCGCTTCCTGCAGGCTCCATGAATTCCGGCGCAGCTTACGGGTATGGGTGCCTTGCCCTTCGCCTTCAATGCTTTGGTCCGTTGCTCTTCCTTGATCCGAGCAACCATAACTTCTGTACTTAGCCTTAAATGAGGGTAGCTGAGCCCTCTACTCCATTGCTTCATTGATTGTGGTAGTTGGGCTTTCCACTCGGCTACCTTCATTCTCTTCTGACGTGCGCGCGAGCTCCACGATTTCCGGTCCGTAATCTACACCGAGATTATCCATCTGGCACCGTACTGCGCACCGTCTTCTTCTGTCCCAAAATTGGCGCTTATTCAAAACTTAGCACTTTCTCTTCCATACTTGTGCTTTTTCCTCAAAATTCACAGCTTTTACCATAGCTGCGGCCTTGGCTCCAACACATATTATCTCTAACTTTATATATGTTGAGGCAATAGTCATAGATAGGAGGAAACAACTAGCATACTTTTAGATCACCAATACATTTGGATACCCCTCATACCTAGTATATATGTTCATTTATCATCAAAGAAATCATTTATAGTTCCTAGATTTTAAATATACTCAAAAGGATATATCCACTAGAGGCATTGACTAGCTACCCCAGGTCAAGACAACTGAACCTGAATCATCTTTCCTCAAGCATATGTCCCATTTAAAATATGTTTCCTTCTCTATAATCAAGAGAGAATAACTTTAAGGGATGCCTACATATATTAGGCCATACGGTATAGCTAGGAGAGGATAACAAAAAGGGGGACTAGTTCATGGGGGATGATTTCCCAATGATAAGATTGTATGCGACATAGCCAACATCTTATAGGTGACCCAAACTACTTACACCTAGGAAATATTTGTTGGAATATGTGAGATAAATGAAAGAGGTCAATTTCCTCCATTTTATGAAGACCAAGAATAAATTAAAGATGACCATTATTGTAACCATGGGAGATTATGATATCAATGACAAAAGAGGCATCAAGCATGACATTGAGGCCCTAAAGGAGATTAAAATCCCACCGGAACAACCTTTAAAGTATGGCATACACTTCCTATTATGTTTTGAGAAGGGAAGGATATAACCCAATCCTTAAGACCATGAGTCCAAGATAGAAATTGAAAAAATGAAAAGGAAATAAACTTATAGAAAAGTAGAGCCCATCCTAAAGGAAAAACGCAATCCTTCCGATTCTATAAATCGATTGTTCCAAGCCCCTCATCCAAAGAAGCTTGATTTTCCAACCTATTATATATTCTAGAGGCCCTTAAGAGATGAAGATACAAAGGAAGACATGAAGTTCAAGGCCCCTTCAGATCCAAGGAGAGAAGAATTCTAGTAGGAGAATTTTAACAAACTTAAGAGAGGGACATTGTGGAGGATGAGATTATATCTAGGGATTGAATATTCCTCATATCATAGTGTTCGTAAATATGATTAATTTTCCAAGTTGTACCATGATGTGAATCATGATGATGAATATGAATATGAAGAATATGAATGGGAAGAAATAAGGGAAACTCTGCTAATGAAAGAGATAGTAATCAAGACTAAAAAAGGCACTACTCCAATAGATGAAGAGCATACTACATCTCAAACTTAATATCTATTTCCTTAATGTAATTCCATCCCCATAATTAAATTCATGGGATTATCAATATAAGAATGATTTGGGAAATATGGGCAAGGTATTAAAGAGCCAATCAAATTGGTGTAAATACCAAAGGGACTAGGTTTGGGAGTATATGCTAGTGCTCCTATGGTAAAAAGGATAGATCTTCTCTCAACCTTGACCGTCTATCCCTCATCACGCAATAGTTTGGTCCATCAAGTTAGAGAACACCTCATGATTCTCAAGTACCTTTTAGTAGTTCACATGCACATGAATAATTTCCACATGGCTTCCAATTTGAGACCTAAATGCATCCAACTAGTGGGGGGGAATTTAATTTAGGACAACAAACAAAAGAGAGGGAATAGATTATAATGGATACCATTGATGAGGATGACTAAGTACCATAAGAATCTAAGGAAATTATTGACTTAATAGAGAATATTAAAGGTGATGATACTCTAAATGATATCCTCACATTGTTGAAGAGGGACAACAGGAAAAATAAGAAGCAGATCAAAGCTGGCAAGAACACGAGTCAAGAAATTTAAGGTGGAATCCCCTATATAGTATTCAAAAAAGAGTGGAGAGTAAGAAATGTTAGAATCAAATAGTGCAAAAAAAGGGGAGGTTACATCATCTCATGTATTACCCTCTCCTTCTCCTACAAATTTATTTAATATATTGTATCGTGCAACTTTTGAAGGAGTCCCTAACACACAAGTTGTTATCTTCTCTCAAGAAACATGGAAACAAACTTCACAAGCCAATAAAGTTCAACCCTTGGAGACATTCAATCCTGGGAGATAATAAAATAAGACAAGAGAAATAGAATGTGGAGCCAAGGGTTATTCACATCAACAAATACACATGATACCTAGGAATACGAAAGATAATTGGCCATATACAATGCTAAGACAAAGTATTTTGTGGTTACTACATTAGATCCTTTGGCTCAAAATACTTACTCAGATATGTAGCCACAAGATTGGATACCTCTCCAAATTACATTTTAGATAGATAGGGACCGTAAGGTTAACATCTCAATGGATCAAGGATCCAACAACATAGTTTATAAAAATATCTTAGAGCTACATCCTCTAGTGAAATTTACAAGAAATAGTTGGATTCCATCTCCATAAGGAATCAATTTTTGAACAATAGAGTAAAGGCCCTAGAGGAAGAAAATAATAGCCTCCAAGTTTGTTTAGACTCAAGTGGAAAGGGAAAGAAGGAATATGATAAATCTATCTCTCTCCTTAAAGAGAAGGATGAAATAATAAAGGTTATATAAAGTTATCATATGGACCCAATATTTTTAGTCACCCATCAAATGTTGGAGGAGAAGAAGAAACTAGATGAAGAAGTAAATTTTTCTTAGAGGGGAAAATGCCTCCTTGACAACTCAAAAATAGGTGAATGGAAATTTTCTGATCTAGAAGTTGTTCAAGGTAATGCATCAGACTTGTCTTTTAAGTTGGAGGAGGCCATTGAATTGATTAACTCTCTTAAATATGAAATAACTAAGACTAAAAAAGATAAAGCATTAGCCTCCTTAGCTCACCATCCATCCCCTCCCACATGATTAATTTCAAAGCTCCAAAAATATATTGGTCAATTGATGAAGGAAGTGAAGAATATAAGTCCAAAGATGAGGATGGTGCCAAGAAGGTTGTCTCGACATAATACATTGTAGAAAAAGAAGAGAAAACATCAGGAAACAAGAGCAGAAGCTGGAGGGAACTAAGAATAAATGGCATGAATAAAATAAGCAAGTAGTTGTTTTGAAGGAAGAAATAGAAACATGGAAGGTGAGGAATGAAGATGTATTGACTAAATATAGAGTGGTGAAAAAATCGAGAGAGGTCAAGAGCATAGTGTGGCAGTATGCATTCAAATATATGGCATAAATAAGAGGTCACCTCTTGTTTTATTTAGAGTTTGATGCCCTTTATAAACAAGTCTCTAAATACCTTAGAAATATAAAGAAGCATGAACATCTTAGGAACATGCTGGGAAAAGTGGTAAAGGGAGCGATCAACACCATCTACACAAAAATATTAGGATTATTAGGTATTAGAGATAGAACCTATGTATACATGGACATAGAGACATGTATGAATAAATGCAATAATTGGAGGATCACTAATCAAAAGGAATTGGAAGCATAACCGTGCATTAAATCTTTATTGATAAACATAAAAACCATGATTAACCATGGTTTCCTTGCCTTTAGAATAATGTGTTAAGGATACAACCATTTAATCCATATCATAGAATGGTACATGATTCCATCCCTTTCCTCACGACTATAACAAATAACAAGATATCCCTTCTTCCATTAAAATATACAATTAGCCACATCTATTAGGTTTCACCTAGACCATGATGTATAGGTTGACTCAATATCCAGGGAATATTTAATATACCTTGTGAAATTCTAAGTCACATCATATCTAAAGAACTGAGGATACCTCACAAAGAAAGAATGAGCATAAAATTTGAATAAGAGTGAAAACTGCAGTTAAAAAGAGCAGAAGAATAATAATGTAGTAAAACTCAGATAAGAGCAGAATAATGTCACATGTTCCAATAATCAATATAATAAACAATGATGTTACAATGGAGAGAATTTGAGTCATCCAGGAGAATTCGAACCTCGGTTGGTCTAGCATAGGGATTATCACCACTAGAGTGATCCAGAAGACTCAAAGTCAACTGAAATGAACCTAAACTCATCTAACTGGAGTCACAACCAGTTAATTGACTAAGGAGGATGAAATAGTGATTCTATCATGCATGCTAGTCAGAAAAGGGTGCATGAAGCCACAATCAGTGGTATCCGAAGCTATAACCCCCCACAAGAGTTAGATAACTCAGGTGGACTGCACTAGAAAAATCAATAGGTTCCTATAAAATAGGGAGCTGACTGAAGTGGTCCTAAAATGATGCATGTAGGGCTCAGAAGGTGGTAGATGGATCCTAGATGACATCTTCACACCATTAGGGGGAAAATGACATCATCAACAACTAGGAAAAATAAATAATTCTAGGTAGGACAAGGATGGATTATTGAAATATCCTAACCACCCCCCCCCTTAATCCATACTTTCCATACTGGGCCCTCGTTACTAAGACCAAGGGTCACCCATACAATCAAATAAATGATATAAAATAAAGAACTATCCATGAACCAAGGAAATGGGGAAAAACCTCATGGGAAAAATAGACCCGTAAAAAGGAACAACAATAGGGAACTCAAAGAACCTTCATGCTAAGTAGAGAAGGAAAACAATTTCCTTAGTGAAATCCTTTGCAAAAATATAGGCAATCTTATCCTCTGTAGGATAGCAATGCAGGTGCTAGATCTAGATCTGCTCCTCTGATGTGCCTCAACCCACTGTGTAGAAGTTGTATTTTCCAAAACAAGTATTTCAGGAACCCTTATTGATACTCGAGCGAATGGCTCATTGTGGTCCAAATCATGAACCTTTGAGTACCTTTTGTCAGACAACCGATATTTGTACTTGGTTGTATATCCCCCATGGCAAGTCTCCTCAAGAGATTGTGGATCAAACCCCACCATCATGTAGCACCTATCTGAGAGAAGTGGATCTACATGACATAGTGCAATTTTTGCATGATACTAATATCTGGTGCTTCTATGGTCAGATGGATCCCCAACTGTGTTCCTAGCAACTACAAGGACTTTGTGAGCCTATATTGGCCTTGGACATGGATTGAGAGCATCTGTTGGATCTGGATCTGAATCTAAATCTCCTTGAACTTTATTCTCAACATCAAGATCTTGATCCTAATCTTCCTTAGAAGAGGTATCACTCTGATATTCATCAAATTCCGATGGGGTAGGAAGAGAGTATGGAAAAAATGTGAGAATTCATATGCCTTGGAGGCATGGTTTTCAAACCCTTTTGCTATAATCTTCCCAGTAGAGATCTCTACAATATCAACTTTGTCAATACCAAAGACCACTTTCTTCGGTGAACCTATGTGATTCATCTGATATACAGGCAACAAATTTGTTGACAAAGAAGGCACAAATAGAACATTTTTGAACTTACCATGCTCCATATGTACTATTCCCTTCCCTTCAGCAAAGATCTGAGAGTTGTCTCCTATGTGAATAATCAGACCATCTTTGAGATCTAAAGAAGAAAATGATTCTCTGGAGACAACCATGTGGTTGGAGGCTCCTGAATCTATGAGGAGGGCTTGTGATTTTGAAAATCTAGCCTTCATTGCATGTCATCTCTCATGACCATCATACTTACTTCCAGAATCAGTCTCTCTTGAACCTTTTGGAAGGGAAATGTTATGTTTTTCAAGAAGCTTGGTCAACTGATCTATCTTCTTCTACATGCAAGATCTCTCTGGGTGGTTTCCTTTATTGCAATAGGAACACTTGGATTTATAAAATCCCTTATGTTTTTCCTTATTAGAGCTAGAAGCTCCTTTTGATGGACTTGACTTGGCATTCACCTTGGGTTTAGATGGCCTCTTATTCTTGCCCTTGTGCTTCCCCTTCCCATTCACACTTTTTGCTTCTCTAGACATAAAAGCTTGATATTTGGAGGCCTGCAAAGTGCCCATATGTATCAGCTTATCGTGTTCTTGGATGAGAGATTCAATGAAAACATATAAGGAGGGAATCTTCCAACTAGTGATTGACATTCACCCAAAATGGAAGGTAGAGACAAATATAGAGAAGTCATGACCTAGCTTTCTCAGAATGGATAGCACCAACTTCTCATCCTTCTTCTCAATGCCACACTACTTGAATTGCATAACCAAAGATTTGGATTTTGAAAATAACTGTTGAATGGTCTCAAAATTGCTCGGTTGAAGAGCAATCAATTAATTTTCCAGAATATGGCCTCTTAGCTCATCTTGTTTGCCGAAGAGGGTCTCTAAATTCAACCATAACTCTCTTGGAGTCTTCAATCATTCGATGTGGAAGAGCAGATATCTGGAAATATGAATACACATGAAACCAAATTCTTCATCCAATCCATTTAGATACTTGGTTTTATCCACAACTGATGTTGGTTCAAGATCCTTCCCCATTGTCACCCTGTACAGCGATTTGTTTCACAATACCATCTGCATATCATCCCTCCAATCAAGATAATTGAAGGGTGTCAGGATCCTGGGAGAGAGAGGAGAGTTTGAATTTTCCATTACAATTGCTAGAGAGAATACAAGGTGAAACTCCTGCTACTGCAGAAAAACTGCTGCAATTGGAGAAAACTGCTATAACTGCTGCAACCGCAGAAAACTGTTGTAACTGCTGCTGCACTCAAAAAAATTGAATAAATTGCAAATAAATATTAATAAAGATGTATACTACTACTAAGCACTGCTTTAGGACAGTGGGCACTTTTATCTGGATTCTTCACACCTGGATATACCTTATTGGATTTCTCCAATGAATTCAATGCAATGGCACCAAGATTTGTTATGGAAATCCATAGGCTTCTGGTGCACTACCGAAAGAAGTTGTTCAACCTATTATCTCTATGGATTTGATACCATGTGAAATTCTAAGTCACATAATATCTAAAGGGCCGAGGATACCTCACATCGAAAGAATAAGCAGAAAATTTGTATAAGAGTGAAAACTACAGTAAAAAAGAGCAGAAGAATAATAATGCAACAAAACACAGATAGGAGAAGAATAATTTCACATGTTCCAATAATCAGTATAATAAACAATGATGTTAAAATGGAGAGAATTCAAATCATGTAGGATAATTCGAACCTCATTTGTTCTAGCATAGGGATTATCACCACTGGAGTGCTCTGAAAGACTCAAAGTCAACTAAACTGAACCTAAACTTAGCTAACTAAAGTCACAATCAGTTAACTGAATAAGAAGGGCACAATAGCGAGTCTTCCATGCATGCCAATCAAAAAAGGGTGCATGAGGCCACAATCAGTGACATCCAGATCTCTAACCCCCCACAAGAGTTAGATAACTAAGGTGGACTGCACTGGAACACTTAGTAGGTTCCTATAAACTAGGGAACTGACTAAGTTTTCCTAAAATGCTGCATGAAGGGCTCAAAAGGTGGTATATGGATCCTGGATGGCATCTGCACACCACTAGGGGGGAAATGACATCATCAACAACTAGGAAAAATAAACAATGCTAGGTAGGACAAGGATGGAGTATTGAAATATCCTAGCATACCCCTCTCACCAAGTTGGATAAATATTTTAGTATTTTGAAAGGAGGAATAATGATTGGTGAACATGGCTACAGGATGATCAATGTAGTACATGACTACACTATCCATATAAAACAAGATTAAAAACCTCAATTGGTTACTCTGTTGGAATGAAGACACCTTGATGAACCAAGGACCTCACATCCTTCCCCTCCTAAAATAAAGGTACAAGGAGAAAAGGAAATCAATGAGCCATAAAGGATTGTCTCAATAAGATTTAATAAGAAATGATAAAATGAAGAGTAGTGGATATATTAAGGGAATTTATTTTTTTAGTTATGATTGGTGTAGTACATGAGGAGACTAGAAGAAGGTAGAGGGAAAGTGATAGTCAACCAATTTTTCCTTTCCCTCATGATAAGTCATCAATTTTCCCAACATAATATTGTACTAGGGTGTGCAACCTATAAATCAGACTTGTTCCATCATAGTTATGGGATAACTATTGCACATAAAGAGTGTCACATCCCCCTCCCATCCATCCTGCTTAAGGAAGGGAACATGACTAACAAAGACGGGCTTTTCAAAACTTAGACCCATTCATAAAATTCATACAAATAAAAACACATGTGCAGATGCATAATCAAAATTGACCAATCGGAACAAAACATTATCCACACATGTCTAGCATGTATTGATTTTCATAATCATAATAGTCTTCAGTGGAAACATTGCATAATTGAAAATACAAGGAAATACTTATCTTGAAATGATGTCTTCCCAAGCAACTGGTTATGCAACTGCAATGTTCCACCCATCCATAGGCTAGTTGTGTTCATCAATATCTCAACACAACTGCCACCCTCGAGCTAGGAATGATTTCCACAATGAATGGAAACTCTCAAGCTCAAGACAAAACAAGGGATACCCATAACAACAAGGCACCAATGTTGGGCATGTAAAAATGTTGTAACTATGGGATTTGTAAAATATGATTCCCATTCATGGCACACCCAAAAAAGAGTGGTGATAGGGGAAATCGACCCTTGGGGGACAAATTTGAGTTTCCCACAACTATATGGCCATTCAAAGGTCAAAAACACCCTCTATGGACCCCCAAATTGTGACTCCCTTCCTCCCAGATGTTATGCAACACAAAAAAAACTTCCCATATATGGAAAATGAGGGAAAATGTGAGGGAAAATGCCCATCCAACTCCGAACACGTGAGAGAGAGAAAATAATGCATGAAAAATGGCTTTGGGGGGAATTTCGTGGGTGTTTTCTTGCCCAAGAAGCCAAACATGATTTTCAAAATTGATGGATTTCCCATACACAAAATTGGGACATCCATACTCTCCATTTCCCAAACAATAACTACCTCAACCAACTCTTGGAAGAAATAAATGATTAGGCACAAAATTCAAAATGGGTAGTTGATTGTTTATGGGTTCTCTCATTGACACTTGGCTTGAAATTATTGGTTCAAGGGTTTAAATATTTCCCTCCATATTCCTTGTAAAATTCATGCCCCCATACTCTTGTTGCATTGCATATCTAGTTGTGGGTATTTTTATTAAAATAATATTTGCATGATATTTGTAATGTTCTATCGTGCCATGCTAGCACATGACCCACATGCATTGATATTTTTATTTTCCCATACATAAACGATAAATCAATGGTGGGGCCTTAGCCTTGAGATCCTCACCATGAGTTTATAACAATAATACATCATTTATAATTTTAATGCAATGTGGTCAGAATCATTGTGTTACAATCCCCTCCCCCTTGGAATAACACGATCCTCGATGTTCTCTTGATTTTTAGCAAGGTTCTATGTCCTTCTTTACAGCTGCAACTACAATACATTTCTCTCTCTTCATCAACATCCATTGTATATCTTTCCAATCTTTAGTTGCTTATACAAAGCCTTTTAGGACAACCACATGTCCATTGCATCCTTAAAATTCCTTCAAGGTCCTTGCATCTAGCAATACCTATACTCAAACAATGAGTCAATTCAAATTTCAAATTTGTTCTCATAGAATTCATCTCTTAACAAGAGTTTCAAAAATGTAGCCAAATCATATGCACATGTATATTCACATTAAATAAGCAAGAAGATGAAAAATAACCCAAATACTTATCTTCAAAAACATCTTCCTTTAGCTCCATAGGTATCTCACATTAACTTCAGACAACTATGGAACCCACAAGACCTGCCCCACCCAACACAAGGATGGTACCTCTTCTCTGCTACATAGTACCTCAAGTGTACCCACCCCTTCTAGTGCTCTTCAGGGTGTGCATCGAAAGGTAACCAACTTTCTGCATGCCTCAGATCACCTGTGCATATGTATAAAAAAATGTTATGCCAACACACTGTTTGCACCAGATCATTCAAATAACCAATACCAAGCCAGTATGCCGACTGGGTTTATCAGGCATTCCACTAACCAATTTTGTAATCCAATTCTCCGAATGGGTTTATCAAGCATACAAAAACAATGGCCAAGTCAACGTCTCTACTCGGTTTATTAGGCAATAAAACAAAAGAATACAATTACATGGCTCCCTCTCCTATGCAAACCAGTGGTTCCCTCCAAGAATTCCATAGGTAACTCACTTGACTACAGGCTAGCATGGCCCCATAATACCCACTCACATAGCACAAGGATGGTACCCCTTCTCTGCTACACAATCCCTCAGGCATACTCATCCCTCCAATGCTCTTCAATGTGAGTGTAGAAAGGTTACCAATGCCCATGAAAGCCTCCTGAGTACCCATGCTTTTACTGGGTTTAAGGATAGAGCAGAGAGACAAGCACATGTAAGGAATTTTTACAGGGTTTCTCAAACCCAAGACACTTTTGGCATTTCCTTTTTTTTTTCATCTCAAATAGCCAACATTGTCCCCAGTGGCATATTTTCACTATCTCACCTGCATTACATACAAGCATGCAGTTCACATGACATGTTATCATAATAATTTCAATCATAAATTTTCAAATTTGTTTCATACAGAGACTAGATTTTCAAAGCATGAGTTTCTTCTCATGATGTTTAGCTCTTGTAGGCCAGAACACATGGTCTTCATGCAATGTGTCCTCCTGACACAATTCACAAACAATCAACCAATCAATGACATTAATAATCAAATTCAAATATGAATTTACAATTATGTCTCCTACATAAATTAGATTTATTTAACCATGAGGCCATCCTCATATTGTTTGGATCTTGCAAGTAGTAGAACTCTGTCCATTATGGTTTTACACTTGCTCCCATAACATAGACATCCACCTACAACATTTCCTCTTGACACAATTCTAGATAAGCCAGACAATCATTAGTAATTATTAAGAAAATTTGAAATTTGAAATTTACAATATGTTCCGTACATAAATTAAGTTTCACAATAATGAGATTCTTCTCATAATTTGTTTGGATTTTGCACATGGTAGATTCTAATCTTTATTATGGACTTACCCACATTGCCATATCCAAGAAAATTCTACCTATAATCTGAAAATTTCAGTTAGTCAAACACTTTGTGAGTATCCATGCAAATAATGTTTTCATTGCAGCATTTACAAGTCACCGAAGTGAGCTCAGAATTATAACACTTGATAATTCAAACACTATTAGTTGTTCATATCTCAAAGACAATGAAATACATTTACTTTATGTGCATCATTATCACAATAAAATTGCAATATACCATCACATTATCTATGCAATTTAAATAAAACTTCCAATTCTCATGGTTACACAATCGTATCCATTTACGGAACTCTTTCCTCCCAACAGAGCATTCTTGGTAGCCCATCAAAAATGACTATGTTCTTCATGCAATCATTTGGTATTGCATCCATTGCAGCTCATGAAATGATCTCATAATTTCCAATAATTATATCATTTTAGTTATTAATGAATTGCAATCAAATATATATCATAGCCATGCATTCACGCAATGCCTCTCAACATATGTACCCACACATATGCATAAACAACCATAAGGTTTACATAATATTTTAATGTATATACACTCAATGCCTCCTTGCATTGATTCATGAATACCGTATGGAAGGTCTAGTTAATGCCTTGACACATCACTCAACCATCTCCCCAATCACTTGGTTAACTTATCTGGGTGCCTTCCTTCTCCACCCGGACAACACGTCAGGAGTTTACTCACTCCTTGGTTGTTGGCAAAGAGGTTTCATCCCAAATTAACACCAATAGGGAGTTCATGGGATACTTTTGTAGCACTATAGAATTTCCATTCTAACCACATTATGGCCTTAACCATGACTATCTCATATGGAATGCACTACCACAAAAGGACCACACGTTCCCACTTCCTTTGGCTATTAAACTCATAACCAACATACACACATGGAATGATATTCTTTCATATTAATGCATTCAAAATTCTATACAGTTAGATGGTATAAGGCTCCTTTCCATTGCTACCCCATACCTCACCACATCCGGTGGGATAGTGTTCGCATGAATGCATCCAATATCACATGCAAACTAAGTTATGATAATGAAAATATGGTTGAAGGGATTCTTACCCAATCCCCTTTTTGCACTTACACAATCAACATAAATAAACCATTACCTACATGTCTGCCATCAACATCTTTGATGTTACCTGAACGGTTGGTCTCCTATAAAGGATTACACCATCCTTACACCAACCTATTGATCATAGATTTGTTTCCCCAACCTTTCTTCATAAGGTTGTTGGTTGCATGAAACAACATCATCAACAATATTTATCCATGCTTCGATTGTCTTTAATCCTACAACCAATACAAATGCCAATAATGATTATCAACCACAATAATTATATTAAGTGAATCCTTGCACATGTAAAGACTCAATTTTTACCAACATGCAATATCATATGCATGCACAAACATATTCACATGCACTACGCAATGTCTATTAATATTCCCACTAGTGCATATTCACTTCATCTATATAATCTCTTGCATTTTCAACACTCCTATGCCATAATTTTAGGTATATAAAACTCATAAAATATAAATACAATAGAAAGATAGGAGTTAAGTAATTCTCCCTTTCCAATCCCTCATCATAGCATTAAATTTCTCTTCCACATCATAGCTGATCCAATTTCATGGCCTCTCTTCCAAACACGCTAGGGGTCATTAGCTAAAATCTTCTCACCAAGCAACAATTCAATACGTATACATGTGTATAAAATTTATGCTTGCTACTTTCCAAGCATGCAATTCGTATGATATAAACATAAATAGTTTAAGGTGAGATATTTCCCTCTTTATCAATATTTACTTTATGGATATTATTCTCCAATGTATTTAATAAATTATGGCCAAGTCCAACTTGACCTTTCTTGGAATTTGTATCACTTATCAGTGCTGCAATTGATTCAATTCCAACTCCATAAGGAGTCTTTCAAGGTCCATTACATTCCCTTGCACCTCATTCAACTATGATACTTTCTTTTCTTTCTCATGGAAATATTTTCCATAGTTCTGAACCACACATGATGGAGTGTCTTATTCTATTCATGACAAATTCCTTTAGCATGCAGATACTTACCCACAAGGCTATTTCACCTATCACCTTCACCAATTACATATTCCTCACTTTCTAGCCAAGTCCATACCTTGTTGAGCATTCTTGTCACGTTCTCATTTTGACCCTTGTAATATTTTGGGCTATAATGTAAACATTGTATGCATATTATGTATGATTCCTAGTGTTGAGCTCAAGGCCAAGGCCCCGCTAGTGAATGCTCGATCTTGAAGAGGCAAGTATTTGATGGTATGCTACCCATGTGCTAGTGAACCATGGGAATTGTAAATATGCATTTTTAATATAAATGCCCACAACTAGCTATGCAATGCAACAAGAGATGGGGGCATGATGTTTATAAGGAACTGGGAGGGAAATATTCAAACCTTTGAGCCAATCAAGTCCAGCCAAGTGTCAAGGAGAGAACCCATCCACCCTCAACTACCCATGTTGACTTTTGTACCAAATCATTCATTTCTCCCAAGAGTTGGTTGAGGTAGTTAATTCCTTGGGGAATGAAGAGGTATGGCTGTCCAAATTTGGGTATGGGAAAGCAATCCTTCATGGAAATTCGTGTTTGGCTTCTTGGGAAAGAAAATAGCCATGAATTGTTCCCCAAGCCATTATCCATCAATCAGTTCTGCTCTCTCAGGAATTTTGGAGATACCTAGGCGTTTTCCTCCATGGTTTTGTTGTGTTTTCCTTCATTCTCCTAGATGGGAAGGGCGTTTTTGTGTTGTATAATAGTGGGGAAGAAAGGGAAATTGATTTGGGGACCATAGAGGTTGTTTTGTCTCACTGATTGCTTGTATATCTGTGGGGGAAATCGTTTTCTTACCTATGGTTGATTTTCCCTCTCAAAAATCCGTTTTTGGTGTGCCTACATTTTGGGAAAACCCATGTCCATCTAGCATTTGAGTTTCCATTGCTGAAAGTGTGTATCCAAGCCCATATCTTAGTTTTGTGTGCAAGAGAATACTGGGGTTGAGATGAGTATCCATTGCTTTGGGCCATGCTGAGCTTGAGAGTCCCCTTTTCCTTGTAGATATCATGCCCAACTTGGGGGTGGTCTCTGAGTGTTGAAAGAATATAGGCTGGGGAGAAGCCTATGGTTGGGTGGAACACTGCAGCGACATAGCTAGTTGCTTGGGACAACATTACAGTGAGATAAGTATATTCTCTTATGTGTATTTACTTCTGCACTGTTTTAATTAATTGATGACTGTTATTGATATGATGAATGCATGTGAAAAAGGTGTGTGGATGATGTTTTTAATTCCACTATGCATCCTTGCTTAATTTGCATCTGTACACTTTTGATTTTAATTGTATGAATCTTATGATTGGGGTGAGAGTATGTAAAAAGACCATATATTGGTATCATGTTCCCTGCCCTGCATTGGATAGATGGGAGGGTACGTGACAATTCTCGTATGGAATACAATATCCATATCCCATAATAAATATTTCCCATGGATTTTCCCTGGAATTCAAAAGGTATGCATTAATCACAATATTACTTTGGATGCATTCTTATCCATGGCACCAATGTCCCTTCCGATCTCTTTTGTTCTTTCCTAAATAGAAATGGTTGGCGCTCCTCCGTCCTGCATGTTACCAAATACACCTCCACATTGTTGTGAGAGCACCATTGTTTTATGAGAATTACACGAATTTTATTTTCATGCATTCTCAGAACTACCCAAATTGACATTTTTTGTCAAAACAAGGTTATAAGAATTTTTCTATTATGATCTTTGAGACATCTAAATTACCAATTTAGATTCTAAATGTGCACCATTATTCCCTCCTAGATAATATTTCCAACACCTACCTCCATACTCCCTTCTAATTTCGGATATGAAATTTACACCCTTCCAAAAATGTACTTTTCCCAATTCTACACTTTTTCCACAGGTGCAATTAGCCTCGGCGACCAACTTCAGCCACTTGTAGAAGTAAATATAGAGAGAAATAGAAACACTTTTATACTGGGAACAATTATTCCATACATCAAGGATCACTCAAACATTTTCAGATCAGTGATTTGATGCATTAGTCAACCTCTATAAAATTATGGGTTTGACTACGTGTGACTTTTGCAATTTTTCAAAATCTTGAAATTTTTGGCAAAAACGGATATCTACCAATCTAAGCATTTATGGAAAAACTTCGTCTAACGAAAGTTGCTTATTTTAATAAGTGTATAAAATGTCAAGTTCAATATTTTTCTTGATTTGATATTTAGGGTCACTTTTTCCTCCTACAAGCTTTTCAAAATCCCCCAAAAGTGCTCCAGAATAGTGCATTTTGGCCTTCTTTTGCATACCGACTTCACACCTTTTGGAATTTGGTTCCAATATTCCAATTTTAACTGCGTTCCTGGTCTATGACTACACCATATAAATTTCGACCCGAATAGAGCTTCCATGTGGTCTCGGGTCACCAATCTTTGAAAGTCTCTATTTCAAAATTTATGCCAAATCGGAGCAAAATTGACTTGAGCCTCTCACTGTTGTTTTTATGAAATTATGGAATGGCATCGCAATGCTGCAAGTTTCATCCAATTCTGAGATGAATTGCTCTAGTTATGGCTGAAACAATTTTCGGGCTCTACTTTTTTTTCCCGATTTCGTGTAATTTGGCGCATAAGCTCAATGCCATTTTTGAATTCCTGGTTCCTGAAAATCCCCCTAGAAAAATGACAAATTTCCCTGTTTCGGCGGACTTTTCAATTTTCCTCCAATAGGCACATTTTTCAATTTGTCACTGACCCATTTAGGCAGACTTTTCCATTTTCCTCCGACCCATTTCGGCAAATGTTTCAATTTTCCTTTGATCGGCACACTTTTCACTGTGTCGTTGATCGGAGCAATTTTCATTTTTTCGCTAACCAGTTTTGGCGACCTTTTGAATTTGTCACCAATCAACACAATTTTGTGTTTTTCGTCAACTTGTTTCAGCGAATTCTCCAATTTCTGATTGATGGACGCAACTTTCATTTTGTCACCGACCTGTTTCGACAACTTTTCCAATTTGTCTCTGATTGTCGCAACCTTCATTTCCGTCGAAATGCCTTTTTCAACAACTTTTTCGATTTATCGCCGAAACGTATCGACAAATTTTTCATTTCCTCGCCGATAGGTTTGGGGCTCTTTTCAATTTTGCACCGACACGTACTTGGGCATAAAATCAATGACTTTACCACTTTATGACTACCTTTGCAGTCGGTTAGATGTAGCCCATGCAGGCCCATTGTTGCAACCTGTAGCTCTGATACCACCCTGTCACGTCCCCCTCCCATCCATCTGGCTTAAGGAAGGGAACATGACTAAAAAATATGGGCTTTTCAAAACTCAGACCCATTTATCAATTTCATACAAATATAAAACACATGTGCATATGCATAATCAAATTTGACACATTGGAATAAAACATTGTCCACACATATCTAACATGTATTAATTTTCATAATCGTAATAGTATTCGATGGAAACATTTCATAATAGAAAATACAAGTAAATGCTTATCTTGAAATGATGTCTTCCCGAGCAACTGGCTATGCAACTGCAACGTTGCACCCAACCATAAGCTAGTTTTGTTCATCAATCTCTCAAAACAACTGCCCCCCTGAGTTGGGAATGATTTCCACAAGAAATGGAAACACTCAAGCTCAAGCCAGAACAAGGGATACTCATAAAAACAAGGCACCAATGTTGGGAATTGAAAAATGTTTTAACTATGGGATTTACAAAACAAGATTCCCATTGGTTCTTCCCATTCACGGCACACCCAAAAATGAGTGGTGAGAGGGGAAATTGACCCTTGGGGAACAAATTCGAGTTTCCCACAAGTATATGGGAATTCAAAGGGAAAAAATGCCCTCTATTGACTCCCTTCCTCCCATTCGTTCTCCAACACAAAAACGACTTCCCAGCTATGGAAAATGTGGGAAAATTCAAGAAAAATGTGAGAGAAAATGCCCAACCAACTCCGAATTCGTGAGAGATCAAAACTAATGCATGAAGAATAACCTGGGAAGCAATTTTGTGCATGTTTTCTTTCCCAAGAATCCAAACACAATTTTCAAAATTGATGGCTTTCCCATACATGAAATTGGGACATCCATACTCTCCATTTCCCAAAACAATAACTAACTCAACCAACTTTTGGAAGAAATAAATGATTAGGTACACAAGTCAAAATGGGTAGTTGATGGTTTATGGGTTCTCTCATTGACACTTGGATTGACATTATTGTTTCAATTGTTTAAATATTTCCCTCCCTATTCCTTGTAAACATCATGCCCCCATACTCTTGTTGCATTGCATATTTAGTTGTGGGTATTTTTATTAAAATAATATTTACATGATATTTGTAATGTTCTATCGTGCCATGCTAGCACATGACCCACATGCATTGATATTTTTATTTTCCCATACATAAACGATAAATCAATGGTGGGGCCCTGGCCTTGAGCTTCTCACCATGATTTTATAACAATATTACATCATTTATAATTTTAATGCAATGGGGTCAAAATCGAGGTGTTACATAGAGAGAATTCTATAAAAGGAAGCTTTGAATACAAAGAAAAGAATTATGTGATTTCATACCATTAGGTTGCAAAAATTTTGTTTTCATTGAGTTCCACGAGATTTGCAACATTAGAGTCATCTCTTTATGTTAGTATCATTCTCCATTCTCTTTGTAAACACCATCCGAAGCCCATTTATGGGAAGGTAAATAAATAGGTCTAGGACTAAGATTCAATAGTCCCTTTCAGTGTCCTCTATTGTAACTTTAAGAACAACAATTTATTATATTGTGTAATTGATACCAAAAACAATTTGCACTACATGAAGAAACAATATAGCATGCATGTTATTATGGTTTCATTTAATTTTGGTTCCTTTCATTTTGATGAATGAATCAATGGATCTATACATATCTAACCCATTTGATTTTCTATCTTTGTTAAATGTATTTTTGAAAGAATGTATGTCTATCTCTCTTCTTCATTATACATTCAAGATCTTACAGATATCTTCTAGTGCTGAAGTTATGATTAAGGTTCCTATGAAGCACTACATCATGTCTAATAATTATCTATTTTCATTGTGATTATATCCATTCACCTCCAAAATAACATTTGCAAACCATCCCAACTAGAAGAGACCAATTCCATGCATCACAATCTTCTATTGTAAATTTGGTCAAGTGATTGTCATAGATAATAAAGGTCATCCTAGGGTGACAAAATAGGACATATTCCTTAGAAATATTAAGGGTACCCCCACTTTGGACCAAGGAATAGATCTATGGCCTAGAGTGGTTCAAGAAGGTGCATCTTGCACATCTCTCCCTATCCTTGCAACACTTTCTAGAATATCCTTCCCTCCTTTCTCCCCTTCATGGGAAGCATCCCTCATTGAAAGAGAGAGAGAGAAGGAGAGGTAGAGACACCAATTTTGATGGTGGGTGGGGATAGATACAACATATGGGACAATAGATTCAAAAGTGTATCAATTACACTAAATGTGATTAACTTCCTGTTGGTGAAATATATGTTATCTAATTCAACATTTAATTGTAACCCCGGGAAGGGAGCTTATGAGATGCAAACAGTATATGTGCAGGATTGAAGGATTGAACTAATCTAAGCTAATATGAAGCTGGTAATCTACCTAGAATTGAGTAAGGGTTCTGAATTATTAATTGCAAGCGAATTATATTTGAAAACCTAATTACATTACTTAGAATTAATTCAAAATAACATACTATTTGACAAGAAATCAATCATGCAATCTAATGACTATTCTAAAACCAAAGGCATGCAAGTATCTATTCTATCCTACGAAGGTGAAGCATGAAACAATTTTAAGGAAATTTAAGCAATATACAAATGACTTGGAAATAAATGTTAATCTAGAAGCAAGTAGAAAACTTAATAAAGATATTTAATTGAACTTGATTTGATTTGGAAGCAAGTAGAAAACTTGATAAAGATATTTATTTCTGATCTAAATCTTATGTCATAAACATATTCATTATTTATATGAATGGAAAACTAATCTGATGATTAACAAGGAAACTATCAAAACTGAAATAACTTGAAAAATAAAATTATTAACTTTTTACTTAAAAATAAACTATCTAGGAACAAGACTGATAAATTCTGAAACAATAACTAATTAGCAAATCAAATATGAAGAAATTCACTTTGGAAGAAAGTTAAAAAGAAGATTAAGGAAGATAATATGGAAGTAGAAAATAATGACAAAACTTATTTAAAAAAACTCTATGTAACAGGAAAAAAGATTTAAATTACATCTAAAACTGTTAATTAGAAACAAGAAGCATTACATTTAAAAAGCAGAATAAACTAGATTTTGAAAAAGCATAAAACAATGCAGAAAGTGTAAAGGTCCGAATGACGATCCGAATGCCAGTCCAAATGGAAGAAAATGATTTAAACTAAAGAAAAGAAGAATTTTGGATGACTTTAATTACCAGCTGACTAATGCATATGATCCTACAGTGCAAAGGAAGCAATAGATTGACTAGTTAGAGGCTAAACTAATAAGAAACCATCTATGCTAATCATTATCTAAGAGAAATAGACTATTTCTATGATATGTTGAAGCAAAATTAATGATGGAAGATAGAAGTAACCTACAGCTACAGAGGAAGAGGCTGATTAACTAATGGAATTAACCTACAGCTACAGGAGGAAGAAACTGAAATAATGTCTAACTATAGATTATGGAGGAAAACTTAAAGCAACTATAGAGTACTAAGCTTGGTCAACCATTCCTAATCCTGAAAAAGATATTGTGTTAGCCGCAGAATATGATTTACAAGAAAAGAAAGGAAATAACATCTACAGTAAACAAGAATAATTTAAACAACTGAGAAATAAACTATCTACTTGCAGAAAGAAAATACAAAATGAAATAAACCTCTGGTTGATGAGGGGCCCTTCCCAACAATCAGAGATGGAAACTAAACCATCGTAAACACTATCAACAGAACATCAACGTACTAAAACTTCCATTAATTCTGAGAAAATTACACAATACTTATGCAGATGTAACTGCTATCTCCTATCTATTCTCTATGCTATCTGATCCCCATTTTCTCCATAAGAGGCATCTATTTATAAGTTACAATGGGAGAGAAGGTCGACAGAGTCGACCTCTCTAAAAATAGAGGTCTTTTAAGACTACAAGCGGCTGCTTAAAGTGATACATGACAACGCAGAGGGCTTCCACCAGGCTTTACGGGGTTGATCCTACCCAACATGAACAGCTGCGTGTTTGTTTCCTTCAACCGTGGGCAGAATCACATGCTGGCAGACTGAGTGTAGAAGGATGAAGCTGCTGGAGCGTCGACATGAGCAAGGAGTTGTGTTGGCAGACTGAGGTGTGGGAAGACTAGACTCCTCTAGAACATCGGCGTGAACCAGCGTACTCGATACCAGGCTGAATGAGCAGAAGAATCGGAGTGTGGGATGTTGACGTGGGTGGAGAGTGTGCTGTCGAGCTTGGAGGGAATGGGGATGAATCTTCCAGAACCATAGCTCATCAACCATGACCACTGCGTGGAAAACAGAACCCACGTGCCCATTTCCATCTTTAATGGCCCGAAATATGCCAACCGCTGATTCCGTGGGTCGAACGCAAGGATGAATGATAGGTTGGACGCGGCTGAACATTAGAAACATAAGCACGCAGTCTGAATGGAAGATCGTTTGAAAAACTGCAGCCGGTAGATCAAAACTAAATACCAAGCAAGTCACAAAAATGTCAATTAAACATTAATAAATCATAATAAAGCGTGATTTGACCAAAATCCATATGATAAGTGAATATATGCATACTTGGTTTGTTTGATGGTCTGAATGGCAGAAAGAGTGATTTATTATATTAAAATAGTGAAAATAACGCCACTTAGAGTATATTTGATGATAAAAAATGGTGACAAAAATGGACGTAAACACTCCCCCAAACCGAAGATATGCCAGGTCCCACTGAGCAAAGAGAAAAAAAAATAAGGAAGGAGTTGATGCGACTAGATGGACTCAGAAAGGATGAGAGCGAGTAGAGTGATGGTGAGGATCACGCAGGGGTTAGTTTTAAAACAAGGTCCAATTGAATGTTTGAAAAATCATGAGATGAAAATTTGGCACATTTGAACGATCACGCCATTATTCAAAATTTTTGAAACGTGTCCCATAATAAAGGTGTGTACATTAATGAATTTATAAGGTTTGTGAAATATTCAACTATGCCCAATGTAAACTTTGGATAGGTTGAAAGAAAATTTTCATCATGGGATTATAACATAGTGCATTAAAAAGCATGATGATCTTTGATTAATAAAATGATGGTTCGCATGTTGATTTTTTGCATATAACTTAATGAAAAGTAAAAACCATATGATAACCAGATAATAATTCTGAAAATCGCAATAATGCATGATTAATCGATTCATTTGGTGAAGTCGAGATGAATTAAAGGAATGAGATCGTGTGCAGAGATGACATTTGATTAATCCATGATATGGTTAGTCGATTAGATTCATCAATGGAATTCACAAATTAAATATCTTAGCACACTTAATCATGATGTTATAAGCTATGGTTTCATTCAAATCATCATTCATTCGCTTCATTCGACCCTTCATACAGGCCATTTGTCTGTACAAGATGTGCTTGCTGGATCTGATTGCTGCTGATGATGCAGAGAATTTCTGAGGCTGCCAGCACACAAAAGGATGATATAAACATGTTTTTCTTTTTTTGAAATCTTTAGTCACTCTTCTTTGGTCAACATGGATTAGAAAAGTTTTTATTTTTTATTTTTTATCTGTTACTTGTATTATTCTTGAAAACACCTATCATTTTGTCAGAGATGAATAAACTTTTTGATAAGTAATAAAAAAAATAAAGATAGTTCTGAAGCTCCCCCAAACAAAAAATATGGTATGTCCTCAAGCCATCAAAGAAAAATAACTGATTGGTGTACAAATTTTCAAATTAATAGTTTAGCCAATAATTTTGAAATGCTGTTATTTTATTGAAAAAGAAATACTAACTAAAAATGGAAATGATTCATACAGAAAAATTCATAAAAAATAAATAAATAACAGTGCTTATGAAGACCATATGAATAGTAATGGTGTAATTGATGCGAAAAATGCCATAGGAAAACCACTCATCCATGACTCATTCTAAAAGATTTCTTGTCATCCTAAGAATATAGATAAAGTTCACCCTGGAGTTTGTTAGATTTCTATGGTTATGGGTCCCACTTATATGATAAACACATCCTAGGTATTGTTTTCATTAGATGACAAGGTCTAAGTCCAATTTACAGCCATTCTCTAAAGATAATATAAATAATTGGGCTAAGCATGTATTTGTGTACTCAGGTTTGTAAAATGAGTCATGCGCATAGTAATGTATTAACCATGTCTCTTTCACCCGATATTGCCCCACATCTAGCAGGCTTGTTTAGTACCCCGACGGGTTTATCTAAGTACCATGCAAGCATAGCCCCACTACCAGCGAGCTTGTTCAGTACCCCGACGGGTTTACTTGCATTTACCGAGCTTCCTTGTTTAAGATTTTACTTAGCATGGACCCGCTGCCAGCGAGCCTGTTCAGTACCCCGACGGGTTTGCTTTGTATAATAATGTTAGTGTGTGGAATCCAGTTGGCACAAGAGTGTATTAAGCATTGCTAAACACATAATTCAAATTTTTTAGAGCGAACCTTATGAGTAACGCTATTTATAATAGCCTGCATTACTGATCATATCAAAAGAGAATAACATAAAGCTGTCTTTGACCTCTCAGTCTATCTTCTTCATAAGAGATCAGTAGTGTTCCCCACAAGTATAAGTATCAGTTACCCCTGAGCTTACCTTTTTTAAAGAATGCTTAAGAGACAAGTTTTGATAATGAGTCTAACATGAACTAGTAGTCCATAGGTGTGAGATAAAACCTTTTTTGAAAAACATGTTGATTATAGTAGGTCTTAAGCAACTGTTCTAATCTAAAATCATGAATTTGCATATTTGAATCAAATACCATATGAGCATAAAAATGAAACTAATTGAAAAGAATCATAAAAGAGAAGTGGTTAGAAATTTAAAAAAAAAAAATATTTTACAAAATAATCAAAGGCAAATAAATCACACGAAATACTTCCCTTTTTAACTGATGAAGCTATATGAGCTAACCAAAATTCCTGTGTAAATATAAACCAATTGTCAGAAATGATTCTCATTTATTCCAAGAAATAGAAATATATGTAATAATATCCTATTCTACTTAAAGAGAAAGAAAACAATTATATTCAAGTATATGAATTCTTCCAATGTAACCAAGTGCGAAGCAAGATTAAAAACATACCTTTATCCACATAAGAGAAAATTATTGCAGTGATTACCTGGATGTGGAGAATCAACCGACTTACTTGCATTTGCATCAGAAGGTGTTGAATGAAGGAATGGTATTGTGATTGGTTTACCTCTTGAAACCAGATTTCAATGTAGTCGTGGTACCCACCTTCGTTCCTCAAGCCATGCAAGTCCTCTTCTTCTAAATGTTCAATTGCTTGAGTACATAAAGGATCTATTGATATATATGTGTAGCACTCTTCAATTTCAGGTCTCTCTCCATCAAATGTAGTCTCCAAGTTTCCGGTTTTTTTGGTAGGTTGACAAGGAGGGTTGGTTTGTAGCTCATGGAACTGTGGCTCTTCTATTATTTCCGGAGAGGTAGATAAATTTTTTTATTTCTGTAAAGATGTGTTCTCTTTGAGAAGACGAAATTGAGATCCCAACTGCTGCTAGGATTTGAGAGAGTTTTCTCATATTGATGGTCACCTCTGAATCCATTTTGTCGGTTGATAGATCCTACTTCATGCATGGATTAGTCCCTGGGTTCTTACAACACCCAAAATTTTGTATGTGTTTTTAAAAGACTTTATATTACTAAAACAAATTTGCGAAGTAAAACACACCACACTTGCTGAAAGAATAACACACTTGAAAAGAAGGAAGTCAAACTTTACGAAATAAATTACAGAAAATTAAATACTCAGATGTAGAAAGGAAATCACACTTGTGCGGAAATGAACAACAAGGATTTGGGGTAACCCACTAAAGTGGATGCGTCGAGCTATTACATTATGGAAAACCGTAGTGAGGTCATCTTTCCGTGTTACCATTTCCTCTCCCCCTTGCTGTGTAAAGTAAAAGCAACCTATATACCTAGACTCCAATCCATTTAACACCTCCCTGGAAACGGTGCCAAAATGTTAGTGAAATATATGCTATCTAATTCAACATTTAATTGTCAACCCGGGAAGGGAGCTTATGAGATGTAAACACTATATGTGCCAGATTGAAGGCTTGAACTAATCTAAGCTAATCTAAAGCTGGTAATCTACCTAGAATTGAGTAATGGTTATGAATTATTAATTGCAAGCGAATTATAATTGAAAACCTAATTACATTACTTAGAATTAATTCAAAATAACATACTATTTGACAAGAAATCAATCATGCAATCTAATGACTATTCTGAAACCAAAGGCATGCAAGTATTTATGCTATCCTACGAAGGTGAAGCATGAAACAATTTTAAGGAAATCTAAGCAATATACAAATGACTTGGAAATAAATGTTAATCTAGAATCAAGTAGAAAACTTAATAAAGATATTTAATTGAACTTGATTTGATTTGGAAGCAAGTAGAAAACTTGATAAAAATATTTATTTTTTATCCAAATCTTATGTCATGAACATATTCATTATTTATATGAATGGAAAACTAATCTGATGATTAACAAGGAAACTAACAAAACTGAAATAACTTGGAAAATAAAATTATTAACTTTTTACTTAAAAATAAACTATCTAGGAACAAGACTGATAAATTCTAAAATAATAACTAATTAGCAAATCAGATATGAAGAACTTAACTTTGGAAGAAGGTTAGAAAGAAGATTAAGGAAGATAATATGGAAGTAGGAAATAATGGAAAATTTAATGAAAAAAACTCTATGTAACATGAAACAATATTTAAATTACATCTAAAACAGTTAATTAGAAACAAGAAGCATTAGATTTAAAAAGCAAAAGAAACTAGACTTTGAAAAAGCATAAAATAATGCAGAAAGTGTAAAGGTCCGAATGATGATCTAAATGCCTGTCCAATTGATAGTCTGAATGTCAGTCTGAATGGAAGAAAAAAATTTAAACTAAAGAAAAGAATAATTTTGGATGACTTTAATTACCAGCTGGCTAATGCATATGATCCTACAGTGCAAAGGAAACAATAGATTGACTAGTTAGAGGCTAAACTAACAAGAAACCATCTATGCTAATAATTATCTAAGAGAAATAGACTATTTCTATGATATGTTGAATCAAAATTAATGATGGAAGATAGAAGTAACCTATAGCTACAGAGGAAGAGGCTGATTAAATAATGAAATTAACCTACAGCTACAGGAGGAAGAAAATGATGGAAGAAACTGAAATAACATCTAACTACAGATTATGGAGGAAAACTGAAAACAACTACAGAGTACTAAGCTTGGTCGACCATTCCTAATCCTAAAAAAGAGATTATGTTAGCTGCAGAATATGATTTACAAGAAAATTAAGGAAATAACATCTACATTAAACAAGAATAATTTAAACAACTGAGAAATAAACTATCTACTTGCATAAAGAAAATACAAAATGAAATAAACCTCTGGTTGATGAGAGGCCCTTCCCAACAATCAGAGATGGGAACTAAACCATTGTAAAAACTATCAGCAGAACATCAACATACTAAAATTTCCATTAATTCTGATAAAATTACACAATACTTATGCAGACATAACTGCTATCTCCTGTCTATTCTCTATGCTATTTGATCCCCGTTTTCTCCATAAGAGGAATCTATTTATAAGTTACAATGGGAGAGAAGGTCGATAGAGTCGACCTCTCTAGAAATAGAGGTCTTTTAAGACTACAAACGACTGCTTAAAGTGATACACGACAACGCAGAGGGCATCCACTAGGCTTTACAGGGTCGATCCTACCCAACACGAATAACTGCGTGTTTTTGTCCTTCAACCGTGGGCAGACGCACGTGCTGGAGGAATGAGTGTGGAAGGATGAAGCTCCTGGAGCATTGAAGTGGGAAAGGAGTTGTGTTGGCAGACTGAGCGTGGGCAGAATGGACTCCTCTAGAACATCGGCGTGAACCAGCGTGTGTGATACCAAGCTGAATGAGCAGGAGAATCGGAGCATGGGATGTTGATGTGGGTGGAGAGTGTGTTGTCGAGCTTGGAGGGCATGGGGACGAATATTCTAGAGCCATATCTCATTGACCATGACCACCACGTGGAAAGTAGAACCCACGTGCCCATTTCCATCTTTAATGGCCCGAAATATGCCAACCGCTGATTCCGCGGGTCGAATGCAAGGCTGAATGACAGGTTGGGCACAACTGAACATTATCAACATAAACATGCAATCTGAATGGAAGATCGTTTGAAAAAAAGTAGCCTGTAGATCAAAACTAAATACCAAGAAAGTCACAAAAATGTCAATTAAACATTAATAAATCATAATATGGCGAGATTTGACCAAAATCCATATGATAAGTGAGCATATGCATACTTGGTCTGTTTGATGGTCTGAATGGAGGAAAGAGTGATTTATTATATTAAAATGGTGAAAATAATGCCACTCAGAGTATATTTGATGATAAAAAAAGGTGACAAAAATGGACGTCAACACTCCCCCCCATCCACTAACCACAAAGGTGTGGCCTTAACTTGAAAAAAACTAGATTGGTGCTTCACTGACCACAAAGTTGTGGTTTCAACTTAGACAAATTATTAAACTAAAAACTCAACACAACACTAGAATAATATTGTATAAAGTAAGCAAGACTAACCAAGAAGACTTAAATAGAACAAAGAAAACTAAATTGAACTTAGAACTAACTAAACTCCTTATAATACTAGGATTGGCGGAGAGAGAGTGAATAAAGGGACTAGGGTATAGGGATTTGCGTGAGTTCCATTCACCCATCCTAATCATAGAATACCATCATGTTGAACCAAGTGGACTATAGTAGAATCTTTGATATCAAAAACTAAAAATAGTCCTAGCTAGTGCATGTGTGACTTTCATGAACATTTTAAATAGTTATTGTCAGAAGAAGAATTAGGTTTCCCTTGAAAAATAGCTTGGTTTTGAGGTTGTGGTTATGCCAAACCTTCTATATTTCTTTCTCAACCATTTAATGTAAGTTGAATACAAATTTCCATTCTTTAATTTGCATCAACTCAACCATCTATTGTGCAATTGACATTTAGTGCACTATTGTATAAGTGGAACAATCTTGAGTAGGTGCTACTTCTATCTATCTAGTGAAATAATAGGCTGTGGTGATGATATAAAGAGATTTAGAGTGTGTAGAAGATGGGTTGCTGGGTACAAGAAAATCAGTTTCTCACTTTTCAAATTGTTGAAATGAACTTACTAGATATAGGGGCAACTCATCCCTCTTAGATGGATTCCCAACCCAATAACACACATTGCAACTCTTCACATAGCCCTTATGATACTTGAACATAGTAGGCCACCAAAGTCCATCTTGTAAAACCTTATAAGTTGTTGATTTTCCTTCATAAAACCTATTCGAACTCAATGATGACATTCCAAAAGGATATATCTATGTTCATGATCCAAAACACAAGACTAAAGGATTCCATCAATGGTCAATTTATATAGTTGTCTTGAAATCAATTGAAAATTTGTAGCTTGAATGACAAGGTGGCATAACTCTTCTAGGTTATCCTCTTATCCATCATCATGTAACACTTTCCTACAACAAAGTGATTCATCCTATTGTTTTTCAAACTCCTTTAATGTATCCATCTTGCAATGTGCACTCAAATTGCTATGGGAAATTGGTGTGGAAACATGTAAGTGAACACAAGTTTTTTGTTATACATTAGGGAAGATATACTCTTGGGAATTTTGTGAGAATAGGGGAAAGAAACACAAAATTTCTCATGAATTACATTCCAATATTTAGTTTGCCTCCAATATTTCTCATTCAAGTACCAATCCCTAGGGTTCACACCCAAGGTATGTAGGAATTTATGCAAACAGTATGTTAGTTGAAGGCCTCCCCTCCCCCATTTATGTAAACAATTTTCAATGTGAATGGAAGGGTGTGTTTTACCTTGATACTAGTCCACAATTTCCATTACGTCCCAATTACTTAAAGACAAATTCTAGCATTTGAAATCAAGTGGGGAAATAAGCCTATGTATCATAACCAATTGAATTGCAACCTAGGTATTGAGATTCTCATTATGCATAGCCCACTAGTGTTCATGAGTATCCCTTAGGATTTATGACTACATAAATAGTAGGTCACCATTGTCCTTTGAACCTTTACATTCCATAGCATCCAAGAAATACTCCAAATTATTTGTCCCATCATAGATAATTTAGGGTCACACAACTTGGATCCAATCCAATGAATAGACTAAACTGAATTGCACCTTCTAGTAGATAGTTCATGGTCACAGTCCTACCAATTGTACAACAATTCTTCATCATCACTATTAATAATCTATAATCTCTCATGGATATTCCATTATAAAAGTTAATCACAATAGATGTTGCAATCTTATGTACTCTATTATTATGTAGTGGTTTACTTCATATTTCATATTTAATATTGCTATCTTAGCACACAAAATACTAAAATAAACTAAAATTGAATTGAACAACTAATAAAATAAAACACCATCCATATATTGAACACAATATGTACCCTAAGAAATCCCAATATGGGAAAAAAATAGCTATATGGTGAGGGCTATGCTCTTGCTCTTTTGTTCTTTATTATGAAATTCGAGTACAAAGAAAGTGCACTCACCATGGAGTTTACATGAACATTGTAGCCTAATTGGATGCTATAGGATATTCTACTTCCTTTGTTATGATCCAATACCCCACACCTAGATTCTATGTTAAAATATGGAACAATTAACAATACAATGAGAATGGAACCCCTTCCTTCCCTAATAGCCTACTATTTAACATGGACTGATAGTTTTCTAGGGTTAGGGTTAGGGTTTCTTCATGCTTAAATAGTGTTAAGTTATTAGACCCTCTATAATATTCTTAAAATTACACATTTGGCTATCTCCATATGTGTGAGTAACATGAGATGATGTGGCATCCACTAAATACCATGGAGATCAATAGGATATGTCAAATTGTAGGATACATTATTTCCTCATACAAAATCCAATTGGGGTGATATTCATATCATTTAAAAACTCTCGATGTGTATAACATTGTTATAAGGTTGAACTTTGTTCAAAAATTTTAACCCAAAAATAACCATATAAGGCATCATACATGATCTACAAGGTTCTAGACCCCAAATCACCAAAGTAGGTTGTGCCCCTAAAATGATCCCTGCAACCAAATAAATCCAATTTTTACACCAATAAAGTAACAAAAGAGATGGAAAATAATATAATGATTTGTTTTGGATTAATTTAAGGAATTAATACTATACTAACTAACTAATCTATATGTATTAGGGTTGATATAATCCCTTTTCCTTCTTGATGTCAAATTGTATATCTAATCCAATATTGTTCTTTGGAAAGTATCCTTAGTAGGCTCAATATACCATGGCCCTTGATAAGGATCTCAATGCTTCACTACTATAGTATCATCTACGTCAAAAGTCATAGTTTCTCTCTTCAATCAATAATAGCATTATTGTCAAAATCCTTGTCTATCCACCCCAAGGAAATATAGGAATATTTCTCATCGATAATATCAATAACCTCAAAGTATGAAACTCCCTTTATTCCTACCAATTCTACCTCCTAATAGGAAACATTTATACTAGTTCACCAATTACAACTGGATTTTAGAGTAATCCAACTTAGCCTTCCCCACCATCTCATAACATTTCATAGGCATGATATTAACATTAGACCCACATCTAACATCATATCCTTGATATTATAACCATTCATGTGGGAATCTAAATGGAATTATCTCCCCATTCCATTCTTTCTCTTTTTAATCCTACGTGAGTGCCTCTTTGGGGGATTATCAACAATGGTATCATAATATTCTTCTTCACATCCTACCAATCGATTGAGATAGGTGCACAACTTCCTTGTAAAGTGATCATCCTCAAGACTTTCAACAAATAAATGAAACCATTCCCAAATAGGTTCAACAAAGATACCTTGAACTCCTAGAAATGGGGCCTTTCCATTAACTTGTCATTATGTCAACCCTAGAATATGGATTGTATCCCTTTTTCAAAATTTTAGGATATTTTAGTGAATATATATTTTTGAACATCTCAATGGCATCCCACAAGAATATTTGTGTTGCACAACATCAAACGTAGGTGTGCTTTGGGAAATTTTTGAATATTTTGACCTAGTGTTGCATTATTGGTATCTACCCCGGTTCTAACACCTCCTCTAATCGCCACATTTATGGTGGTTTTATATATTCACCATTCAACCTAGGTTAATAATTCACTAAGTTTGTAGTCCTCTATCTTATGCAAAATTCCTATTTTTCAGTCAAGTCATGGAATTCCATAGTAGCATGGAAAATATCATTACAATAGCTACACTATCACCACTAAGGAAGTGGGTAGTGATGGGAAATGCAGATCAAATCATAAAAATTATAGCACCTAATAGGCCATGTCCTTCCACTATCTCTTCCCCCTCTATATCCTCATCCTTGAATTCTACTTCTTCCACCTTGTGGTTGCAAGTTATTTGTCACTCTGAATGAATTATTCTACATCCTTATACTAGAGCATTCAAATCCTTGTAGTTATTTTTATTGTATGCATTGATACCATGAAAATCATAATGAACATGGACTCAACTATGGAGTTTGAAACGCATCGAGAACAAAAACTCTACACAAGTATCCAATCACCCTTGAAGATAACTGCAACCTGTGAAAGCCTAAACAGAACCATAATGAACATAACTAGTGTTTGTGCTAGAAATTGTTTCCAGGCTATAAAGAAACAAGCCAACACAATCTCAAAAAACTCAATAAAATAAACAAGGTTTTAGGGTTTCTAAAATGTTTTCTTGGTTGTAAATTTGGTGACTGGAGGGAATACATTCATGAGCCAAACAGGAACTGAATCACAAGCAAAAGAGAACAAAGATGCATAATATAATTACCAGTATCCAACAGAATATGATTTTAAAGTTCATTCATAAAAGACAAGCACTACCAGCATACAAACCATAAACCAACAATGAATTTATCAATTATGTAACTAAACAAGTTAAAAATGAAGCCAAAACACATACTGAAGGGTAAAAAGGATCATATATTTCATAATTTTGTTCAGCAAATACACATGAGAGCTATAGTACTTAGCTCATAAACAAGTCACAGACCTCCTTAAGACAGCCAAAAATCGAACCCCACTTCTGTCCCTTTGTCCTTCTTTTATAATTACAAAGAAGTAGTTCTATCCTCCCTTCATTAGGTCAAAATTGAAACTCCACAGTAGTTACATTAACTAACTTTCAACTAATTGACTAAAAATAGCAAATCGGATTCCTGGCAAATATGGCGAATTTCTGGAAAATAGGTGTCAAAGAAGCCTCCATATCTCTCAATTCATGACATCTGTGTAAAACCTGAGAGTGGAATTTGTGAATGGGTCCGTTATGGACAAAAACCTCTCTTGGTTTTTAAAAATTCATCTCCAATTGATCATAATCTGCCCCGCAAGATGAACACTAAAACAGGAAAATATTAAATATTTAAAAACCCTGAAAAATAGGCTGCAAATATTAAACAGAATCTTTCAAAAATTGACATCTGTTGCAAAACTGAAAGAGGTTTTTGTAATTGGGTATCTTATGAACAAAAACCTCTTTTTTTTTAAAAAAAATGCTTCTCCATCAGCTCGTGGTATTCATTCAACTTCAGTAACCCAAAACAGGAAAAAACAGAGCAGAATTCTCAATAATTGTTTGCATTTCAATATCATTGGTTAATTCTTATTCCTGTCTTGCTGTAGATGTTTAAAATCAATCTTTGAGGTATTTGATTGTTCAATTTATCTGTACAAGTGTCTTTGGGTCTCCAATTTGCTACCAGCTGGCAGGACGAGCAAGCTCTAATTTCTCTGTAACTGTGAAAACCCATGAACTCTTCAATAATTGCAGCTTCCGGCTTTTAGGCACATGTCCTCACTCCACTTAGTCTGCAGTTTCGTGATGCTCAAGTGAAATAACTTCTTTCACATCAAACTTGGCTCATACCTCTTCCTGTCATGATACGCTCTGTTCTAGTTGATGATTACCATGATCTCTTCCTCGACACAATCACACCTGCTTTCATGATGATTACTGGAGCAACATGTATCAACACACTTTAAACATGCGATTAGTCACTTAGAAATGAAACCCATGCTAAAATTCAGCTTAAAGATGGTGATTTCGGGTGACGCGATATTCTTGTAGCGCTGCTGTGTTAATTTTTTATGGTTGCGCTACAGGAATAATTTGCATTCACTTTTGGTGCTATTTTAACCATTTCTCTTCTATTTTAAATGATGACCTATGCTCTTTGAGTATATTTGTGACATCCTTAATCAATATAATTCCTATGGATCCCTTCAAAATCTAAAGAAGAAATAATAAAAATCTAAAGGCAAAAATCAAAAGTTTCACTTGAAAACCAAAAAAAAATCCTAAACGAAGCAAATGAGAAAAATTAAGCAAATGAGCAAACTTAAAATAAAAATCACACTCAAAATATAAAATTAAAGGAAACAAGATCATGACTTAACATCTGGCTCCAACTGCGGGATGAAGTCCTCCCTATGAGGCTTCAAGAACCTGTAGACCAGTGCCTTCTCTTCTGCTACCTACTAGTCTGCAAAATTTCCATTGGGCTATGGAGTCCTTTATTCAATCCTTCACACACTGATATATAAAATGAAAATAAAATCTCTTTCTTTGAGGAACCTTCTCTTTACTGAATCAAATTGTAATCCCATTTCCAATGTAACCAGGAAAAAATTTCATCAACCCACCAAAACGTATTTCCAACTCCAAATATATATATAATCAAAAATATTGGAAAACATGAAGAGTAATGATCTAACAACTTATACTCACTTTCATCAAATGGTGTCTCTGAAAAAACAGATTTATAACCTGGTATTGACTCTAAAAAATCTGCTACTGGATCATAAAAATTTCCATAAGTTACCTCTTCCTGCTCTATGAAAAAGACAAGCTGTCCATAAGAATATTTTGTTCCATGAATATCAAGTAGGCATTGGCGAAAAAAGACATCAGGATCAGCCTGAATTTTCTCCATAATTTTTTGGATAGTATCATCAATAATGTCAACACTTTGAACCCCCTTTTCCACACTGTCTTCAAATTAATAATTATCAGGCATTGGCTTCTGTTGTTTAAGGATAATAGACTGAATGCATTCTTGAATCTGCTGATCAGATTGTGACATATCACACACCTCACAGACTTCTAGGTATTTCTCTTCAATTTCATCATCATATTTATTAAAAGTTAGAGCATCTTCATAATGATTTTGAAAAGCAGATTTATCATAACCATGAATATGAGTAACTTTTGAAAAATGTGAACAGCCTGGCCTTCATCGATTTTAGTATCAAAACCAAAAGGAATAGAATCTAATTCATCACAGAATTCTTGTCTTGGAACCCTAATCTCTTCATCATAACAAGGAGCATTCTGATAAATTTCGAATGATGATGCTAAAGGTTCATCTTTTCCTTTAACACAAAGTTGATCTTTAACACAACACTGATTTTCAAAAGTTTGTTGAACTAGAGATTGATCTTCAAAAGGATTAGCATTCAAACGGTTATTAAGGCTGTTGAAATCATTATGAAAATGTTCCAAACTATCTCTACTGATCTCATCACTTGGATAATCCTCAAACTGACCTAAAACAACAACTTGATTATCATAATGATCATGGCATTCTTTCTTGACAGTAGTATCTGAAAATGTTACCTTTTCATCTTCAACAAATTCTGAAACTTCAACTTCTTCATGACATGTTTTGAACCCTTGATTGTACTCATCATCATGATTTTTTAAATCAGAAATTGTATGATAAACATTAGCCTGCTCACAACAATATTTTAAAAAGAGTTCAGCTGAGAACGGATACTTACAATGTTTCCGAAAACATGTGTGGAATTCTTTTAGTGAGGAGATGCTAGCAGCAGGAAGAGAAAAATACCAATCTCGTGCATCTTGTTCAAGTGAATACATGAACATCTTCATGAGCACATCTTCATGCTGGATATTTAACTGAACCATACATTGATGAAATTTGATGAGGTGATCTGAAGGATTATCCTCTTTGCTTTCTCTAAACCGTGGAAGACAATCTCCCCAAACATCCATAATAGGTACTGGATTTGGAAAACCTGGAATATCAGAAAAATTGAAAGGTGCAAACCTTCGAGCCATAATAGCTTCCATGGATATCAACCTATGCATCTTGAAATAGTGGAGTCACCAATCAATTTGTCAAGACAGATTTTGTTTTCTCTCCTCAGAAAGAGAAAGGGGTGACAGTAGTTCAAATTAATTAGGGCTGCATAAAGCTGGGGATAACTGAAACTTTCTAATTCTTCCAATTCCTCTAGTAGCCACTATGTCAAACTTGGTGAAAAATAGCCTTAAAAATGTGTTGGTTTAATTTCACCTCTTAAAACCAGTAAAACTGATAAGTATCCTAGGGAAAATATGTCTTTAACTTCGTTCCCTAGCAACGGCGCCAAAGATGTTTGTGCCATAAATTGTTTCCAGGCTATAAAGAAACAAGCCAACACAATCTCAAAAAACTCAATAAAATAAACAAGGTTATAGTGTTTCTGAAATGTTTTCTTGGTTGTAAATTTGGTGACTAAAAGGAATACATTCATGAGCCAAACAGGAACTGAATCACAAGCAAAAGAGAACAAAGATGCATAATATAATTACCAGTATCCAACAGAATATGATTTTAAAGTTCATTCATAAAAAACAACCACTACCAGCATACAAACCATAAACCATCAATGAATTTATCAGTTATGTAACTAAAAAAATTTAAAATGAAGCCAAAACACAGACTGAAGGGTAAAAAGGATCATATATTTCATAATTTTGTTCAGCAAATACACATGAGAGCTATAGTACTTAGCTCATAAACAAGTCACGGACCTCCTTAAGCCAGCCAAAAATCAAACCCCTCTTCTGTCCCTTTGTCCTTCTTTTATAATTACAAAGAATTAGTTCTATCCTCCCTTCATTAGGTCGAAATGGAAACTCCACAGCAGTTACATTAACTAACTTTCAACTAATTGACTAAAAATAGCAAATCGGATTCCTGGCAAATATGGCGAATTTCTGGAAAATAGGTGTCAAAGAAGCCTCCATATCTCTCAATTCATGACACCTGTGTAAAACCTGAGAGAGGTTTTTGTGAATGGGTCTGTGATGGACAAAAATATCTCTTGGTTTTTAAAAATGCATCTCCAATTGATCATAATCTGCCCCGCAAGATGAACACTAAAACAGGAAAATATTAAATATTTAAAAACCCTGCAAAATAGGCTGCAAAGATTAAACTGAATCTTTCAAACCTTGACATATGTTGCAAAACTGAGAGAGGTTTTTGTAAATGGGTATCTTATGAACAAAAACCTCTTTTTGTTTTCAAAAATTCCTCTCCATCAGCTTTTGGTATTCATTCAACTTCAGTAACCCAAAACAGGAAAAAACAGAGCAGAATTCTCAATAATTGTTTGCATTTCAATATCATTGGTTAATTCTTAATCTTGTCTTGCTGTAGATGTTTAAAATCAATCTTTGAGGTATTTGATTTTTCAATTTATCTGTACAAGTGTCTTCGGGTCTCTAATTTGCTACCAGTTGGCAGGACGTGCAAGCTTTAATTTCTCTGTAACTGTGAAAACCCACGAACTCTTCAATAACTGAAGCTTCCGGCTTTTAGGCACATGTCCTCGCTCCACTTAGTCTGTAGTTTCGTGATGCTCAAGTGAAATAACTTCTTTCACATCAAACTCGGCTCATACTTCTTCCTGTCATGATACGCTCTGTTCTAGCTGATGATTACCACGATCGCTTCCTCGACACAGTCACACCTGCTTTCATGATGATTACTGGAGGAACACGTATCAACACCCTTTAAACATGCGATTAGTCACTTAGAAATGAAAACCATGCTAAAATTTAGCTTAAAGACGGTGATTTCGGGTGACGCAATATTCTTGTAGCGCTGTTGTGTTAATTTTTTATGGTTGCGCTACATGAATAATTTGCATTCACTTTTGGTGCTATTTTAACCATTTCTCTTCTATTTTAAATGATGACCTATGCTCTTTGAGTATATTTGTGACATCCTTAATCAATATAAGTCCTATGGATCCCTTCAAACTCTAAAGAAGAAATAATAAAAATCTAAAGGCAAAAATCAAAAGTTTCACTTGAAAACCAAAAAAAAATCCTAAACGAAGCAAATGAGAAAAATTAAGCAAATGAGCAAACTTAAAATAAAAATCACACTCAAAATATAAAATTAAAGGAAACAAGATCATGACTTAACATCTGGCTCCAGCTGTGGGATGAAGTCCTCCCTGTGAGGCTTCAAGAACTTGTAGACCAGTGCCTTCTCTTCTGCTACCTACTAGTCTGCAAAATTTCCATTGGGCTATGGAGTTCTTTATTCAATCCTTCACACACTGATATATAAAATGAAAATAAAATCTCTTTCTTTGAGGAACCTACTCTTTACTGAATCAAATTGTAATCCCATTTCCAATGTAACCAAAAAAAAATTTCAACAACCCACCAAAACTTGTTTCCAACTCCAAATATATATATAATCAAAAATATTGGAAAACATGAAGAGTAATGATCTAACAACTTATACTCACTTTCATCAAATGGTGTCTCTGAAAAAACAGATTTATAACCTGGTATTGACTCTAAAAAATATGCTACTGGATCATAAAAATTTCCATAAGTTACCTCTTCCTGCTCTATGAAAAAGACAAGCTGTCCATAAGAATATTTTGTTCCATTAATATCAAGTAGGCATTGGCGAAAAAAGACATCAGGATCAGCCTGAATTTTCTCCATAATTTTTTGGATAGTATCATCAATAATGTCAACACTTTGAACCCCCTTTTCCACACTGTCTTCAAATGAATAATTATCATGCATTGGCTTCTGTTGTTTAAGGATAATAGACTGAATGCATTCTTGAATCTATTGATCAGATTGTGACATATCACACACCTCACAGACTTCTAGGTCTTTCTCTTCAATTTCATCATCATATTTATTAAAAGTTAGAGCATCTTCATAATGATTTTGAAAAGCAGATTTATCATAACCATGAATATGAGTAACTTCTGAAAAATGTGAACAACCTGGCCTTCATCGATTTTAGTATCAAAACCAAAAGGAATAGAATCTAATTCATCACAGAATTCTTGTCTTGGAACCCTAATCTCTTCATCATAACAAGGATCATTCTGAGAAATTTCGAATGATGATGCTAAAGGTTCATCTTTTCCTTCAACACAAAGCTGATCTTTAACACAACACTGATTTTCAAAAGTTTGTTGAACTAGAGATTGATCTTCAAAAGGATTAGCATTCAAACGGTTATTAAGGCTGTTCAAATCATTATGAAAATGTTCCAAACTATCTCTACTGATCTCATCACTTGGATAATCCTCAAACTGACCTAAAACAACAACTTGATTATCATAATGATCATGGCATTCTTTCTTGATAGTAGTATCTGAAAATGTTACCTTTTCATCTTCAACAAATTCTGAAACTTCAACTTCTTCATGACATGTTTTGAACCCTTGATTGTACTCATCATCATGATTTTTTAAATCAGAAATTGTATGATAAACATCAACCTGCTCACAACAATCTTTTAAAAAGAGTTCAGCTGAGAACAGATACTTACAATGTTTCTGAAAACATGTGTGGAATTCTTTTAGTGAGGAGATGCTAGCAGTAGGAAGAGAAAAATACCAATCTCGTGCATCTTGTTCAAGTGAATACATGAACATCTTCATGAGCACATCTTCATGCTAAGTATTTAACTGAACCATACATTGATGAAATTTGATGAGGTGATCTGAAGGATTATCCTCTTTGCTTTCTCTAAACCGTGGAAGACAATCTTCCCAAACATCCATAATAGGTACTGGATTTGGAAAACCTGGAATATCAGAAAAATTGAAAGGTGCAAACCTTCGAGCCATAATAGCTTCCATGGAGATCATCCTCTATGAGGCGAATCAAAAGTTTAACTTGGAGGGTTATGTTGATTTGGATTGGGCAGGCAGTGCCATTAATCGGAAAAGCACTTTGGGTTGCTGCTTTAGTATGGGATCCGATTCGATCTCTTGGTTTAGCAGGAAGCAGTCCTCTGTGGCAATAAGTACAACTGAAGCAGAGTATGTTGTAGCTTGTTCAGCTAGTTGTGAGGCAGTAAGGTTGCGGAAGCTACTGTATGAGTTATTTGATCTCCCGTTGGATTCTATTGGTATCTTTTGTGACAACTAGAGTTGTGTGAAGTTGTTTGAGAACCCCGTGTTCCATGACAGGTCGAAGCACATCGAGATCAAATATCACTATATCAGGGATATGGTGCAGAGAGGAGCAGTGAAGCTCTTGTTTGTTGTGACAGATGAGCAGATAGCCAATGTGTTGACCAAGCCACTGGCCAGAGTGAAGTTTGAGCACTTCAGAGAGAGGCTTGGTGTACTTCAGATCGATATTCCTTCCAAGGGGAAGTGATGAGTTTAGAGACACACATGCACATGAGCCATTCTCACATGGTGGTAGGTGTGTCCTCCCATGGTGTAGATATAAGGGCTGGGGCCATTACAACATGGTTGAAGTGCATCTTCCCATGGTCGTTGATGTAAGAGTTGTTCCATTTGAGCATGGTTGAAGTGTGTCTTCCCATGGTTGCTATATAATTGTTGTGCCATTCGAGCATGGTTGAAGTGTGTCTTCCCATGGCTACGATATAAGTGTTGTTCCATTCAAGCATGGTTGAAGTGTGTCTTCCCATGGCTGCGATATAAGTGATGTGCCATTCGAGCATGGTTGAAGTGTGTCTTCCCATGGCTACGATATAAGTGTTGTGCCATTCGAGCATGGTTGAAGTGTGTCTTCCCATGGTGCGATATAAGTGTTGTGCCATTCGAGCATGGTTGAAGTGTGTCCTCCCATGGATACGATATAAGTGGTGTGCCATTCTCGCATGGTTGAAGTGTGTCTTCCCATGGCATAGATATAAGTGTTGATCCTTTCATGGATGGTTGAAGTGTGTCTTCCCATGCCGGTGAGTGTAAGTGTTGTGTGATGTGCATCTGGGTTGTGCTCCATGGACGATGAGGTGATATGAAGACGATGAGGTGACATTATGGTACACATGTTTTGCAGAGGCATATAATCAGTCCTGAGATGCTCTTGTAGGTTTTGCAGAGGCAGTGTAATTAGTCCTGAGAGATCTTGCAGGTTTTGCAGAGGCAGTGTAATCAGTCTTGAGGTGTACCTACTTGATGGCTTACTTTCTGAGATGAAATGATCAGTATGATCATGAGTATCAGGATGATACTCCGTGGCCATGGACAGGTTGTGCAGTTGCATGTAAAAGAACCTAGGAGATCCGATAGGTTGAGCTGTGTGCTCGTAATTAGTCTTGGGATTCTCTTTCAAGTTTTTACAATGACCAAATGTAATATTTCCCAGAGAGATTTGATAGGTTGAGCTGTGTGCTCGTAATCAGTCCTGGGATGCTCTTTCGAGGTTTTGTGGAGGGAAAATATAATATTTCCCTGGGAGATCCGATAGATTGAGCAGTGAGCTCATAAAAGTCCCGTGATGCTCTTTCGAGGTTTTGTTGACGCACATAATAAGTCCCTAGGATTCCACAGTATGGCCAATGATGATGAATACCTACAAGTGGTGGGCCTACATCCAACATGAAAAAGGGTTGGCTCTATAGAACTTCCTATGATGAGAAGAATGATGAGATAGCACCAGTGATCGAGATGACGAGTATAGCAGTAGTGATGATGATGCTCTGTGATCCAGTGATGATGATCCAGCTCCAGTATTGAAGACTTGTGCCTATATGTATTGATGACTTGTGTCAAGAGAATACCTTCCTAGTTAAGAGGGAGTGTTGATGTATTTGTAACTTCGGAAGATATTAACTTGTATATTGTATGTATTACATTTGTAATTTATTGTATCCCCAACGGAGATGTATTATTCCTCCGATTGGAAGTGTTGTCATGTGTACTTGCAAGTGTCGCAAGTTATATTATAAGTGTCATAACTTATACTTGATGGCTTATTAGACCACCTTGTTGGGGTCGGACCTGTATGAGTCATGTGGGTCAAAGGGTTATTAGACCACCCTATTGGGGGTTGGCCCAGTCAGCATTATGTTATGCGGTTAAGTTAAGGCCAACCTAGTTGAGTAAAGGTCAAGTGATGTAGTGTATAAATAGAGAGTGTGTCTCTCTCATTTTACACATTCTATTGTTCAATCACTCCACATTAGTGAGAGAAGAGGAGGATGCGCACAAGTGGAGGAGGATCATGCTGCTGTAGATATCTATCTCTTGGGTTTGATCATGGTGATCATTTTATTGATGCTTATTCTATCTCTGAGGAAGTTTTGGGGCTTTTCACCTTCTTGGTTTTCCCCGGTGAAATGTTTTGTGTCTCTTGTCTCTTGTCTCTTATGCTTGATATGTTGTACATGTTGTTCTTTCAGTTTTTTTTTTTTTTGTAACTAGGGGAATTGGCAACTGGAGACTGGGCTGGTACTCGTGTGACAGGGGGTCCATGGATCCAATCCCACTACCACTATACCCCCAGGTGCCCCACACACCCCACAAGCATAGGACACAGGTAAAGCCGGGTGATATTTGAACTCGTGACCTCCATTTACAACTGTGACTTCATAACAATTGAACCGCTAATGAGCCACACCCGTGTGGGCTCATGTTGTTCTTTCAGTTAAGATCCTAGATCAGAATGTATTAAATTCTGAAAAACTAACACTATGCAAATCCTCCTCAAAGAAAATAGAACTCATTATCATCATATATCCCTCCCCTTTATGACTGGTGCATCATACTTTATCTCTTCCCATATAGTCTATATTCAAACCTTAGATTTGTTGTGTGAGTGATACAATCTACTTCTAAATCTATGAGAACTCACAAGTTGCTCTATTGTCCACAAACCAAGTATTAACAAGATAACTTGCCATTGATTCTATCCCCATTACCTACTCCATTGCTTCACTAGTAGTTCCAATCCTTTATTGCATCAAAGGGATTATGGTTGGAGGGAACAAGTTGCTAATGAAAAAATCCTTGTGTTGTGTATCATCGATCCAATAAGATAGCCTACACATCATAACTTAAAATCTATGGGCATATTCCCATGTTGTTTCTCCTACCACCTATCTAATATATTTTAGCTCAACGATGCTTTTCTATGTGGATTTAGTTTGTTGAAACACAACTACAAATTATTGTTTTACTTCATTCAAGGTTGGAACCACTGCTCCTTGCATAAAATGTATGAGCTTCATATACCATTGTAAGTCCCTACTACTCAGAGTTGTTTGAAACTTTACCAACTTAGTTGTTCGGAGTCCTTATTGTGTCAGTAAATTACCATTTTCATATTGGGATGCATGATCACCCCATTTATTAAATACCATATGTGTTCCAATATTGCCACTATTATGGCCACTACTTCCTCCTAACACCCGTTAATTACTGTGTGAAAAAAATTAAAATTAATAGAATTTACTAGATGTGATTGATTTTTCAAAGGTGTCTGGGGTGTGTCTGAATCTAGGATAACTCCACTAATTATATAAAGTACCGCCTCTTCCCAAGGGATCTTCTCCTTTGAATAGTCAAAATATGTCTACAAGTTCATCTTCAAATAATGCATCATCTCCTGCTCCTATGTTCTCTAGTTCCTCAAGCCTTGGCTCAAGAAAAAAAATTTCGATGAGTCATATCTACCCATTGGTTTGGATTTAAACATACATATATAACCCTTTCCATTAGACCCATTGATGTTCTTTCATTATTGTTTACTCTAGGTGGAATCCCTTCCAACATCATACCTCTCTCTTTTGACCATTTGTTGGCTAGATCTCCCTTCTTTTTCAACATGTGTATCTCTAACAACCTTCATTTGCTACTTCCTTTCTCACTAATATCCTTGTACAATTGTTCACTCATCTTCCTTACTACACTCATTGTATTAATCTATCATTGATCCATAGTCTCTACCCTTCTCAAAACTCATTCAACCCTTGCACTATTTTATGATCCACCCATCATAGTAATTATTCTAACCCTTTTGTATCATTTTAACCCTTCTAGCCACCACTCCAATGCAGGGTGTATACTTGGACATGCAAATGGGTTCAAAGTGTATCATGCCTTCCTCCAACAATAACATTTTGATCCAAGTAGGGATCTCCCATATGAATCTCCCATGTGCTCCCATTTTGAATGCTTCATCCACATTTGAAAATGATTGATATGCTTCTATAAAAAATTCCAATATTTACCCTTCTATTGTAGTCCTCACCCGAAAAATAACTATGTAGGTTATCAAGTGATCTACCTATTAAAGTGCAACTAATTCCTAGGTGGTCCAATCTAGCACCTTGTTGCTTCTTTATGTGTATTCAAGTGCTTATTCTAGTCTCTTCAACCACTTGAATAATCTTACTATAAATTGAACCCAAAAGACTTCATGATAATCTACACTAGCACCATCATACAGTAAAACTATCTCCTAAAACCACTTAAAGATCCACTTCTTTACGCAACTCTATTTATTGTGCAAGGAAACCCTTATCAAACCAATCTTTGATCTGTGATATTAAAAATCTCTCTCATCCAACAAATTTCCCTTTCTTATAATACATCCTAGCAATGAACCATTTCTTGGCTCTTTTTGGAGATTAAGGTTTTATTAGGTGTCCAATAAAGGTTTGATGTAGTCTAGTTTGCTAGCATTTTCAATCCTCATGAGAATAAGTTCTGATTCAAAACTCTTGTTGAGACTAATAATATGAAAGGAAGTTGTAGGATGAGTAGGTGACAATTTTGATCCAGCATTCATTCATAATTCAAAAATACACTACTTTTGTGCAACTATATATAAACATTCATGTTATGTGCATATTCATAGCATGATGTAGATTTATTCTAACATGAAATTAACAAAAGCATCATACCAATCATCTACATAGAATAAAGAATACACAATTTGAAAAGAAAGGGGCTTCTATTAATCTATAGGAACATTAGAATCCAATGCATTGTCACACCTACAAAAAGGATATAGATGGTTCATGATAGCAATAGATTACAAAACCTTATTTCGCAACAACATAATAGTTTTTTGAATTAACCTTGATAATGGAACCAAAAGATCACCATCCAATATACTATCAACAATCTTTTCTCACATCCCTAATGGACTACTTATACAATGTGTACCAATCATATTTTACCCTATCAAACCCTAACTAACCTACCAAGTTTCATAAATACAACACATTACATATCATCAATAACTTAGTTGACTTAGGCCACGAAATAAGGTTTTCTTCCATTTTTTGTGAAACTACTTGTGTCTCCACATGCCACAACCAAGGTTGTCCATGTGTCACACTATCGTCATTCTTGTCATTGTATCAAAAACAAAGGGATCAACAATGTCCAAGCTTGTTGTGAACCTACAAGACACTATGGTATAAGATAGTCATATGATTATGTCTCTTTTCTTTGTTAGTATCTCCTCCACACTCTAGCTAATACTATGGACCAATCACTAGATAGTAAAAAAGTGAGTGTTTTCCCTCGTATTTCTTTGGTGGCTAGAATTAAAATTAGATTTAGGGTTTTGAAACCCTATTTGTACCTCCACGATGATTATAGAAGTCTCTAGTTGATTCCCATGCATTACTAACTCCCCATGTTAACATTATGGTGAGATAACATGGTCACCACTTGGACATGCTACTAATATTTTGGACCATTAGGGAAGTTGAGGTAAACATATTATAGAAAAAGTAAGACATTATAGGAACAAGTGTTCCCTAACACACTATGATATAGGAACATAGAGAAGCAGTTTAAGAAACAAGGACTAAGTTATGTAAGAGGAAAATAACCATCTAATAAAATAAAAAAGGAAACATAAAACAAGGGAAGTTTGATACTATAAGTGGAAGGGATCCTTGACATAGGTTCCAAGGATACTAGTAAAGAATTGAGTATTATCAAATAAATCCATTGTAATACCCCAATTTTGAACCCTTAGGAAATATTGGCTCTAATGTAAATATTGTATACACACGTTGTATGTTTCCCTAGCGTGGAGCTCAAGGCCAAGGCCCCGCTAGTTTATGCTCGGATTTTATTTAAATTAGACACGCTTGATATTTTGTTACCCACGTGCTATTAAGCCATGGGATATTGTAAATTGATGTAAATATTTAATATTGAAATAAAATACCAAAAACTGGCTATGGAGGCAACGAATGAGAAGGGGCCACGTGTATCCACTAGGGAGTGGTAAGGGGGCTATGGGACTAAACCCTAGGCTGCCATTTGTCATTATGAGAACCCATTGACTTCCCTAGGTGACATTAATGCATGTTGTAAGAAAGTGGTTGAGATTTCAGCCCATGGCTTCAATGGAGCATGGGCAGCCCTGAAATTCGTATGGGTGGGCATGGGCTCTGTTTGCTTGGGCAAGAAGTCACTCAACCTCATGGGAGGTTGCTTCATTCTCACCCCATTACATTGTGAAACTACCTAGCATCATTCTGCATCCAAAAACGAGTGCCAGCAATGAGAGAACCAGAAAATCGCGACCTTGAGAGAACCCAGTTTTTGAAAGACCAAAAACGCCCAGATTTGGCATGGGACAAGGAAATCCAATGGGGAATCCATTAGCATGAACCTTGGGGCGAATTTGGGAGCATTAGCTACCCCGAAATCAATAGGAAAGCCCAGTTTTTGCAGCTCAAAAAACGAGTGACGGATTTGAGCTACTTGGTGAGCAGGATGGTGAGAAATCAAGTTGGGAATGACTATGCAGAGGTTGGGTGTGCTTGATAAACCCAGTGAAGGCTAGGATCTCAAGGATTAACAGCTGGACCTTTCTATGCCCATCCTGAAGAGCACTGGAGGGAAGAGTTGCCTGAGGGACTGTGTAACAGAGAAGGGGATCTTCCTTATGTTGGATGTGGTAGGTAATGTGGGTGCCTGACTGTTGAACTCACTTGAGATGCCTATAGCTCTGTGGTTGAGATCACTGGCTTAGCGTTACCCTCCTCTATCTTCTTGGATGCTTGACTGAAACCATGGCTATGAGAGAACCCAACTAGTCCTCCTTAGTGGATACACATCCCAGCTCGGGGGTGATCTCTCAGCTGAAGGAATATAGGCTGGATAGAGATCTATGGTTGGGAGGAACGTTGCCTTCACGTAGCAAGTTATTGGACATCAAATTCTCAAGATAAGTGTTCTGTGGATTATAAATTATTCCATTTTGTGTTCTGCAATATGTTAAATTGCCAATGTTTAATGAAATGAATTAATATAGAATCCATGCATGGCATACGAATGAGATTGGGTTTCTGTATGTTGAATCATTCGCTGCTGTGATTGATATGATTGCAATTATTGTCTGTTTGAGTGCTTGTTAGCATGTTCATTCCGATGTGTTTATATGGAGACGAATCTGCATATAGAAGTTTTAAAATGTTAGGAATTTATGGGAAAGAATTATTGGGGCTAAGTCTGCGATAAGCCCGTGTGTTGTTAACGTTTCCCTTCCCACATTCGATGATGAAAGGGGACGTTACATCCATCAAGTCCACCATTACAAAAATGACCCAATCAAAAGAGAACAAAGCAAGGGAAGTCCAACTTGAAGAAAACATATGGGTGAAAGAAATTACATAAGATGAATAAGGAACAATTGAGCAGCTTAGACCAAGGATACAATAAGGATACAACTCGATAGGAAACCAATTTTAAAAGAGAGGAACACAATTATCAAAAACCTAAGATACAATCACCTAAAATACATTCAAATTGATTAGATAACCATATACAACAAGAGGAAAAATTAAAGGCTACAAATAATACCCGATGGAAGACAAAAGATAACATATACAAAACTAATAAATGGGGTTATGGTCATATGCAGTATAGCATACCCAAAATGACCAAGTGATAACCATGTGAAGTAACAAAAGATACAAGACAAACTTAATGCAAGCCATTGGTGAATAATGCTAGTAATTAACTTCCAAGGGAAAAAACAAAAACTGATCAAATATGAACTAGATCCAACATGAGTCAATTCAACAAAGTCATGGAAATATATTAGCAATAGAAGAATAAGGGAATAAAGGTACCATTTAGAAAGGGTAATCATTAGAAAGTTCCAAGACATCTTGCAAAAGACAACACAATACGAAAGCATCTAAAGAATGTAACATATTACATGATGGTTAGAAGAAGGAATATATAATAGAAGAGTAGCATAAGAGACCACATATATAAGAAGAAGAAGTCAAGTTCAATAACAAATATATAAAACAATCTAAATCACAAGATGAATAATTTTAGAGAGTAGTAGATGAATAATTTTAGAGAGTAGTAGATAGAAAAGATAAAATAAAAGCCAAAGAAACTAAAGTAACAACTGATAAAGTAGAAACCAATAAGTAAGATAAGCTAAATAAGCTAAGACAACCATCAATAGAGAAGAAATAATAAATATTAGATAAAACCAAAACCAAATAAGTTGAGATAGGAAATCATTAAAAAACACCAATAAAATAAAATATGCCAAAGAAAACCAAACATAAGATGATAGCACACTTCCAGAAGAAGTGATTCTAGAATTGGTAACTCTAAAAGAAGCAATCCTAGCGTAAACAATCCCAAGATAAATAGTTCCAAAAAAATGTTATGACTCAAGTGAAACATATCTGGGGCTAAATGTATATGAAATGAACCAAAGGGGGACATATATGGGGTTATATGTATATGTAATAGGGTTGCTCTGATGAAAGGCCCATACGTGCAATTAGTAAGTATGTATATATAGAGATCATGTAATCACTGTTGGGAGAAAATGTAAATGATTTAGGGTATTTGGAGGAGATTCTATTTTCAAAAAATTATTGTATACCTCATCTATATTATCTATATGGAAGTTGTGCTCTACATTTACATTTTTGTACTTTGTATATACTTTAGTTAAAAGTATATAAACTATATCTCAAAACATTGTTAGAATTTGTTACTTCTAGGATGGTTATGTTAGATCTTCAAACAATTTGCATTATTATCACAATAACCATAAACATAGGATCAATGAAAGATAGACAAGCACAGCATAACAAGAGAACACAAAGATTTACCACGGGAAAACCCAACAAAACTTCTTCAATATAGATTCGTGAGAAAGTACAATGCCAATCTTGTACAATAACGTGAGAATAAGATAAAATAGAAACTCCAAGAAAAGATGCCTACAGTGCAACTACTCTTTCTCCCAAGCGAACTTGTCCTACTGCTTCTAATCATGACTTGCTTTTGTGAGATGACTCACTAAAAGAGCTAGGCACCACTCTATTTATACTAGTTACAAATCGGCCTTTTTAGCCTAACTAGGTCGACCTAATTGGGGTAGTTTTGCCTATTGTTTGGGGCAGACTTCCCATTTTTTGGGGTAGTTTACCCACTGAATTGACTTGTCTATTTTACATGATTTGTTTTATGGTTTTTACATAATAAAATGAAATATGAATATTTCTCGAAGGAAGTACAATAATAATATATTATGAAGTTACATTCTTCAATACTCTGTCTTAACAAGGAAGGTATTCTTCTGGCACTATCATCATCATCATTGTTGTTGCAACTATGTACTCTAACCATTGAATTTTGACATCTCTCTCGAATATATACATCACTATAAGTTTTGAACCATCCAGTGGGTCCATCCCAGGAGAATACATTACGTCTCACACAACGACCACCTGAATTACCTCACCATTTATTTTGAACAAGCAAGCCATCCAATGGGTCCATCCCAGGAGCGTACATTATGTTGCACACCGTGATCACTTGCGTTACCTAACCACGTGTCCATACATCTCGTGAGTGTATCCTAGGAGACTCAATTACGTCACACATAGTGGATACCTTCTACCACGTCACATATCATCATCGGGACAACAAAACTCTGTGAGTGTAGCCTAAGAGACTCAATTACATCACATAACTAGTGAATAACCACTACCATCTCACCTCATGTGGAGAATATCCCAGGTCCGAAATGTTGAGATATTATAACTTCTAAGAATATTATATTTGTACTTTATTATTTTGGAGATGTTTTATTCCTCCGTGAAGATCTTATTGTATATCTGGAGATGTTTATTCCTCCGTCGGATTGTGGTAACTTGGGTTATTAGACTTCCTTAGTGGGGGTCAGCCTTGTATGTGTTATGTGGGTCAAAGGGTTATTAGACCACCCTAGAGGGGTCGGTCTAGTCAATTGTAGTGGGGTGTTTAACCTAGTAATTAAGTTGGGGCCGACCTAGCTTGTGTAAAATTCAGTCGCGGAACAAGTATAAGTAGAGGAGGATGTTCCTCACTTAACTCACTCATTCATTCACTTGTGAGTGGCGCACTTGTGTGAGAGAGGTATTCTATGGAGGAGGAGGAGCTCATGTCTTTGGTTTAAATATTTATATTTGCTGATCATCTATATTGAGGAAGCTTTGCTGGGTTTTCTACCCCATGAGGGTTTCCCAGGATAAATCTGTGTCTCTTGTGTTTATGTTGTGCTTGTTGTTTCTTCAGTGATACTGTATATGCTATTGTTGTGAAATGAAATGAAATGATGATATTTTCTATATTATCATATTGAATCTTAACATGGTATCAGAGCTAACCTGAAGGAAGGCAATGTATGGCACTTACGACACTTGCTTCACTTGCGATAATTTGAAGGTTAGGGTTTTATATAGAAAACACCAGTCATCGTGGAACTTTCGCTATAAATCCATTTTGGAGAAGGTTCAGGATCTGAAACCTTTATAGGTCGTAGATAACATTCCCATGTAACTTTTTTCCAAAGGAAACCTTCAGATTCATTGTACTTTGTGAGTTATGATCAGTACATGTTAGGGTTTCTACCTCTTCCAGATCTCAGTCATAATCCGTTGACCTAGGAAGAAAGGTCATAACTTGGGCTAGGAAGCTCCAAATGAAATTTCGTAAAAAGTGATAGGTAGTACGCAGACTGTACTATCTCACAAAATGTTTTCAGAGGCCAAATTTGAACCAGTGACACGTGGCACACTGTACAAGTTATCTCTCCTGTTTTATCCCATAAACAAGTCACGTTGCGACACTTGGCATAACTATCTCTCAGAAAATCCAATTGAGGCCAGACCTATCGGGATGGAAAGATGATAGGTCAGGATACCGCAAAAATGTTTTTTAGACACTGTGGATCTAAAAGTTCAGAGTTACAGAAGAAACAATCAGGTACATATTTCTGTCAAAATAGAATTATTTTTGGAGCACCTTCACTCATGGCTTCCGGAATTTAGGGTTTCTGAGAAAGTTGGAATTTTTGGAATTGGAATCCATGGCTGAATTCTACTTAGGAAAATCAAAATTTAGAGACCAAGATCGAATTTTTTGGTTGGGTAGAAGACCGGGCTTGATCAAACCCCAGTTCGGGATTTTGATCGAAATGATGAAAAATTAGGGCTTCAGCAAAAGTTGGAATTTTTTAAGTCTGTGACCACGGCTGGAAGGTCCTTAGAAAAATAAGAGTTTAGAGCCTTGGATCAAACCTTTTGATTAGGTAGAAGGATGGGCTCCATCAAACCCTAGTTCGGGATCCTGTCCAGAAGATCCAGAAGTTTCAAAGGCAATTTTGAGCGGCCAAATTTTGGAGATTTCAAAATTGAAGTATGCTAGTTTGATCAGCTCAGCAAGACACATCCTTCCATACATTCAGAAGTGTGAAAGTCAAAGTTTGAATCTTTTAGGGTTTCTCTGACAAACCCTAATCAAGCTCCAAATCCAGTTTCAGGGAGAGTTGAGGCTAAGGCCTTACATAAGAAGACTACAAGAAATCTCGACAGGTATGACTTAATGAGATACAGGTATGTCTTGAAATTTGATTCTTGATTAAGTTCATAATATGTTCATCTTCATATTATTTAGGTTAGTACAATCTTGACTAATGATAGAATTGTCTTATCACCCACTAATGATAGAATTGTCTTATCACCCTAGTAAAAGTATGAATGCATGTGAATGATAGAAGACATTCATTGATTAGGGCTATATGATTGTACTAATGCACTGTGGTGTTGTATGAGGTTGATGTTGTATACAGGTACATCATGAAAGACAAATCAAGTTCCATGACCATGACAACATGAAGACAAAGACTCCTCCATAATCTTTGATCACATAGGAGTTCTACTTACGAGGTATGTATGACTTTGTTCTATTATGCTTAACCTATGAGATATGCAGATTCTAGCACAGGATCTCTAAATCATTAAAGAGAACAAAGAAGATATTGTTTAGGTATACTAATCCAGGTATGTTTTCCTATATCAAGTTAGAATCTTACCTTGTGTTAGGATCCCTTATATAAGTATACTTGGTATGATTGGTTATGCTTATTCATAAAGTTAGAAATGTAAGTAATCAAGGGTTTATGCATATTATGTCTCTTATCTTGATTGATGATTGAACTAACCAGAAGAGTCCTATGATCAAATAAGATATGCATGAGTAAAAGAATACTTCCTTGAAACCTTGAATACTAATGTTTATTATTTATGATCATGACTATTCATATTCAAGATTATTTAGAATTATAATGTTTTGATAATATTGAGATTATACTAATGAATGTATGTTTGTGTATGAGATCATGAGGATGACACTAGTGCACACTTGAGCATGCACAGTGGTACAGAATGAATAGAAGTTCAAAAGTTATATAGAATATCAAGCGGGAGGCAACCACACAAACATAAAAGATAAATATTTGAGTTGTTATTTGAAATAGTAAATGATATTGCTTGTAATAGTTGTATGCATATTTGTATTCCTGGAATATATCATGCTGAGTGTAAACATTCATATATCATTGAACAGTATACTACTAATATGCATATGATTGGTAAGTTGGACAAACATTCCATTGTTGCTTGTCTAGAATGAAACCTCTTTGCTGACATGCTGAGAGCTGTGCACACTCTCGATAGTATGTTATGGTAGAGATTGAAGGCATCTAGATAGCCACTGTATGCATACATGATATGGAAAAGTGTTGTGCCAAAGTATTGGTCAAGATAGTAGCATAACTATGTAAATCATATATGTATGCATAATAGGTTATCATGTCAACATGATTTGATGATTATGAAGTATTACTAATCATGTACTTAATTTTGATTTGTAGGAAAGATCATGAAGAATGATGAACACCGAACAAGTGATGGATGTTCAAAAAACGATTTACAAATCAAATGCACTATAGAAGGCTCGTGGCTAGAAGATTCTCTTAAAAAAAGGAAGAGAATCATGATGAGATGTTTGCTCCAAGTGGATAGATAAGACCATTATCTTAATGATGTAGTTGAAGAAGTGCGAATCAAGGATTCAATAGAAGAAAGATATGTTCGAGTACCCAGGATCGATAGTCAATTGATGAGCTTAATAATCACCATGAGTGATGTGGATCTCAACCTTTGCTACAAGGTTGAGTATGGTTTCTATATACAGATGGCATGGATACAAGAAGAAACTCACCACAGAGTTCGAATGATCTTGAGGCTCATATCAGTATACCCATCTGTCGAGAGTTGGCACAAAAGATCATTCAATGCAGAGTGTGAATGATGTTCAGTCACAGAGGGAGAATTGATAGTTTCTTGACAAGCTTGTTCTTTACCAAAAGTAAAGTTGTTCCTAACCTTTACCTTAAGGTTTTGGATCATACTATTATTGTATGTAGATGATATCTTTCTGATAGGGAATGAGAAACAAATCATGAAAAGAAAGAAGAAGATGGCTACAGAAATGAAAATGAAAGATCTCAGATTGATGCATTACTTCCTAGGTCTGGAAGTATGGCAAGGCTAAAAAGGAATATTTCTCATCCCAGGAAAGTATGCTGTGGAAATCTTGAGAAGAATTGATATGTTGGAATGTGAATCCATAGCCACTCTCATGGGTTCCAACTTGAAGTTGTTAGCTGATGACTCCTCATAGTTAGTTGATGTGACTCTGTACAGACACATTATTGGGTCATTGATGTATCTGACGAATACCAGGATAGATATATGCCTTGCTGTGAACACCTTGAGTCAGTATCTAGTGGAAACTAGATGTGTTCACCTGATAGTTGCAAAGCATGTGATGAGGTATCTAAAGGATATGATAGACTTTGATCTCTGTTATCTTGGAAATCATGACTTCAGATGTCTACACATATGCTGATTGGGAAGAAAATGTATCAGACAGGAAGAGCACATCGAGAGGATGTTATTGTCTAGAATTAGCCATGATCTCATGGTTTAGCAGGAAGCAGTCTAGTGTGTCTCTCAACACAAGCGGAATATATGGCTGCTTGCTCTGCTAGTTGTGAAGCGGTATGGCTTCAGGATTGTTTGACTTAAGATAGACCCAACTGTGATCCTATGTGACAAATAGAGTTGTATCAAGATGGCAGAGAATCCAGTGTTCCATGATAAGTCAAAGCACATAAAGATCTGACATTTCTATATATACAAGATATGGTGCAGAAAGGAACTATAAAGTTCAAATTTGTAACAAGTTACCGATGTACTAACCAAACCTCTCCTCGAGTAAAGTTTGAGTATTTCCAAGACAAGCTTGGTGTAGTTCAGAAGGAGCCTCCTCGAAAGGGAGAGTGATGTAGACAATGATGATGAGATTACCTGCATCGACAGTAAAGTCGATGATGAGGATACTTGTATCGATGATATGCTTACATGTGTTGATAAGGATACCTATATTGATGATGCCAACAGAGAGGTTGGTGGATGTTCCTTATATAGGGTCTAAGTTGACAAAGGGATTGTATAATCCTTGAACACATGTTCTAAAAGGAGCCGTAGACTGGGTCTTCGAGAATGAAGTCCTGAATGAACAGGTAGGGGATTGTATCTTCCCCGGACTTCGGGTCCAGAATTGAGCCGTAGACTGGGTCTTCGAGAATGAAGTCCTGAATGAATAGGTAGGGGATTGTATCTTCCCCGGACTTCGGTCCCAGAATTGATCCATAGACAAGATGTCTCCGAGAATGAAGTCCTGAATGAACAGGGTGGGGATTGTGTCTTCCCCAGACTTCGGTCCCAGAATTGAGCCGTAGACTGGGTCTCCGAGAATGAATTCCTAAATGAACAGGTAGGGGATTGTATCTTCCCTGGGCTTCGGTCCCAGAATTGATCCGTAGACAAGATGTCTCCGAGAATGAAGTCCTGAATGAAAAGGGTAGGGATTGTATCTTCCCCGGACTTCGGTCCCATAATTGAGCCGTAGACTAGGTCTCCGAGAATGAAGTCCTGAATGAACAGGTAGGGGATTGTATCTTCCCCGGACTTTGGTCCCAGAATTGAGTCATAGACTGGGTCTCCGAGAATGAAGTCCTAAATGAACAAGTAGGGGATTGTATCTTCCTAGGACTTTGGTCCCAAAATTGATCCATAGACATTTGTCTCCGAGAATTGATGATAGGACTGTATCGTCCCTGGACCTCGGTTCAAAATGTACATGAGAGGACTGCATCGTCCATGAACTGGGTTCAAAATGTACAAGGACTGTATCGTCCATGAACTGGGTTCAAAATGTACAAGGACTGTATCGTCCATGAACTGGGTTCAAAATGTACAAGGACTGTATCGTCCATGAACTGGGTTCAAAATGTACGTGATGGGATTGCATCAACCCTAGACATGAGATTTGTCTTAAAGTGATAAGGATTGATCATCTTGGAACTTGATCTGGATTGTATCATCCATGGACCTATGTCCTAAAGAGAGTGGGATTGATCATCCCGTAATTGGATCGTGTGTATTGCAGAGTATGCTAAGATGATGATCCAGATGCTATAGATCGAGATGATGATCTAGATGTTGTAGATTGAGATGATGATCCAGATGTTGTAGATCGAGATGATGATCCAGATGTTGTAGATCGAGATGATGTGATGACGATGCTGATGATTGTATGATGACGATGTTGATGATCATATGATGACGATGCTGATGATTGTATGATGACGATGTTGATGATTGTATGATGACGATGATGACGATGTTGATGATCGTGTGACAACGATGCTGTTGATCGTGAGGATCCAGATGATGATATTTCTACAGCTGTTCAAGTGCTGTAGAAGATTCGGTACTAAAGATGTTGATGTTCCAGTATTGAAGATCTTGAATATATTCCAGTAACTGGTTGAGTTACTGATGATGTTGAGAAATATTCCAATGATTTATATATGTATCATGTATGATGTTGATGACTCCTTGCTCCCGCAGATGTTGTTATAATATCCTTCTCATTAAGGGGGAGTGTTGATATATTGTAACTTCTAAGAATATTATATTTGTACTTTATTATTTCGGAGATGTTTTATTCCTCCGTGAAGATCTTATTGTATATCCAGAGATTTTTATTCCTCCGTCGGATTGCGGTAACTTGGGTTCTTAGACTTCCCTAGTGGGGGTCAGCCCTGTATGTGTTATGTGGGTCAAAGGGTTATTAGACCACCCTAGAGGGGTCGGCCCAGTCAGTTGTAGTGGGGTGTTTAACCCAGTAATTAAGTTGGGGTTGACCTAGCTTGTGTAAAATTCAGTCGGGGAACACGTATAAGTAGAGGAGGATGTTCCTCACTTAACTCACTCATTCATTCACTTGTGAGTGGCGCACTTGTGTGAGAGAGGTCTGCTATGGAGGAGGAGGAGCTCATGTCTTTGGTTTACATCTTTGTATTTGCTTATCATCTATATTGAGGAAGCTTTGCTGGGTTTTCTACACCATGAGGGTTTCCCAGGATAAATCTGTGTCTCTTGTGTTTATGTTGTGCTTGTTGTTTCTTCAGTGATCCTGTATATGCTATTGTTGTGAAATGAAATGCAATGCTGATATTTTATGTCTTAGCATATTGAATCTTAACATGAAACCTATGTCCTCACACATGTGTGTTTTACAACATAGCATTGCAGTCAGGAGACTCAATTACATCACACATAGTGAGTACCGATTGCATCCTCATGGGTGTAGTCCAGGAGAGTCAATTACATCACATAACTCGTGACTACCCGCTACAACCACGTGAGTGTAGTCCAGGAGACTCAATTACATCACATAACCCTTGACTTCCTGCTACAACCTCACATATCAAGTGGAGACACGCCCGAGAGATCAATTACGTCACTACATGACTACCTACGTCTCACATGTGCTATGTAACTCATCACTTCCTCTTTATATGGACCACTCCAAGCTTGTCCCTGAAGTACTCAAACTTCACTCTCTACAGAGGCTTGGTTAACACATCGGCTATCCACTCCTCTGTTGCTACATACTGGAGCCTTACTACTCCTCTATGCACCCTGATATAGTGATACATGATCTCGATATGCCTCGACTTGTCATGAAACATTGGGTTCTCAGACAAATTCACACAACTATGGTTGTCATTGAGAATACAAGTCACCTCTAACTAGAGATCGAACAAACCCGCTTGTAACTTCCAAAGCCACACTACCTCGCATAACCGAACAAGTTGCCATGCACTCTGCTTCAACTGTACTGAGTGCCACACTTATCTAGTTCCTACTTAACCATGAGATCATACCAGATCCCAAACTGAAGAAACACCATGATGTGTTCTTTCTATCTGTGACACTATCGACCCAATCGGTATCAACATAACCCTGTAGGTTAATCTTCTAATATGACCCATATCTAAGGTCATAATCAATCATACCCATTAGGTACCTCAACACATGCTTTGTTGCAATCAAGTGAACACGTCTCGGCTCTACCGTGTACTGACTCAAAGTGTTCACTGCAAGGAATATATCCGACCTCGTGTTCGTTAAGTACACCAACCAAATCATATGCCTATATACGCATCCACTATCTCTGAAGAAGTATCACATAACAACTTCAGATTCAATTCCATTGGTGTGGTCATGGCCTTGCAATCCATCATCCCGAATCTCTTCAGGCACTCTACCACATATTTTCCTTGACTCACGAAAAGTTCATCTGGATTTTTCCAAACCACGTCATGGGTGCCTGTTTCAAACCATACAAGGCCTTCTTCAATTTTCACACATGTGTCTTCCTGTCACGTGTCTAAAATCCTAGTGGTTGCTCCACATACATGTCGTTCAGGAAGGTAGTCTTCATGTCCATCCGATGTTTCTTCCACTTCATCACTATAGCTATTGCAAGTATAGCTCTAATTCAAGTGTACCTTGCTACAGGAGAAACAACATCTCACCACAATCGACTCCCTCTTTATGAGAGAAACCATGAGCCTTGCCTTGTACTTCTATAGTATGCTCAATTTTGTAAGTTTGCTTGAAATTTCATCACTTGTTCTTTGGAACAAGCCTCATCATCATTCTCTTGTAGGTCATAGCACAAGATATTTCCTACAATTCAAATTTAGTCATATGATTAGTATCATTCTATGTAATGACAACTTCTTATGCATAATGTACACAATCATGTAACTAATGCATCTTAGCCAATGCTTTCACACAACACTCATCCATATCCCTTATACACATGATAACTATCTAGATGCCTTCCCTCTCTACTAGAACATACTATTAAGAGCGTGCACTGCTCTCAATATGTTAGAAAAGAGGTTTCGTCCTAGGATAACTCCATCAAGGGATCATGGGATGTTGTGCAACACTATAAGCCACTTACCCATAACATGCACTACATGAACTTACTACTAGTCAATCTTAGTCATATATAAGTGCATAAAAGAAAACTACATCACATATCTACATGTAATTGTTATGGGAAATATCCTTAAAAAATAATTCAAATGACAGTAAATACTTATCTTTCATGTGTTTTGTAGGCTCCCTCTTGGTTTCTACCTCCTTGCAGAAGTGACTAGAGTTTCTGGAAGCGTACTCTGCTCCATCATCTGATTCTGAAGACTTTGATCTTCTTCATCATCTAGTCTAGAACTTTCTGAAGTCTTCATTCTTGGACTCATGTACCGGATTCAAGATCTCCTTTTTCTTGGAAATGTATTCTTCACATCCTTTACATACACCATCATGTTTTGTCTGGATCTTGGGTAGACCATTTACCATTTTGCTTATGATTGGTGAAGCCTTGTAGTGTATATATATGCAATCCTTATGTGCCATAATTCATATTGTCATGAAACAATGCTTGATATGGTTGTCCTTTCAACTTGTATAAGCCACCCTCTTGCTCTCCAATTACTATTGTATCATCAAAAGTTCAAGACATATTCTTCATCACTTGAGGAATCTTCCCTTGCTTTCTTCTTAACTGGTTCATCATCTTGTGTAGCATGAGCATGGTGTCTCTTCTTATTTCCTTTATTGTTGTTTCATTTCTTATTGGAACAATTTCTTGCAAAGTGTCCCATTTCATCACAATTGTAACATTTGAAGTTTGAATAGTCTCTAGGACGTTTTTGATTCTTATGAAATCTTCTAAAATTGTGAGAATGATCTTCTTTCTTTCTCCTCCTTGCATGAGCTGCCAAGGATTGGTTATCATCTTCACCCATATTTTATTCTCTGGCTTCTTCTTGAGTACAAGTCTCCTAAAGTGTACTGAATCCGATGAGATTGATTGTTTCCTGGCATTATGAATGATGTTTTACTAATGATTAATATTTCCAACTATAAAACTTATGTGTTATGATGTGATTGATTGTTTTTCTGGCATTATGAATGATGTTTTACTAATGATTAATATATTAGGGTTACCATTACCAATTGCCTCTTAAGTAAGAGGAAAAACACCACTATTTCCATCTATAAAACTCGTGTTATGATGTGATTGATTGTTTTTCTGGATTTCCGAATGATATTTTACTAATGATGAATATATTAGGGTTACCCGTAGGCTCTTCAGTAAGAGAAAGTACTGTACTGTAGGTATGTTTTTTATTAACAAATATTATACATTTAACAATGAAACGATATATATAATGTATAGTTGAGATATATACACATTTCAATTGGATAATATATCTCTGGACGTTAGGAATGATCAACCTAGAATTCTTGAATAGCGTTTATTGGGCAGAATATACGATCCAATGAAATAGGTTGTTGGGCAGTCTGACGGGTCCTGTGGTGACGATGGACCTGTGAATGCTTACCGCCTGTAATTCCAGGCGAATCAAATTATTGGAGTAGTTTTCAAGGACGATGATGATGTCGTCGTTAAAGCATTTCAGAACGAATTAATGAGAAGGAGACTGGGGAATTAGGATACTGAGAAAGCTGCTTTACCACGAGATATATGCAGCGCCTGAAATTTGCAGCTGGTTCATGTACTGTCTCTTCTGTTATATGACACACTGTTTTTCATATGTCTGGACCATTTTTCTTAATTCAATTTATTAGTTGAACTATGTTTTTTGAATTTTTTTTTGAATTCTTTAAATCTGAATATTTACATATAGTTGTTTAGATATTATCTGGATTTTGGACTTCTTGAGTGGATTAAGGAAATTAACTTACAATAAGAATTCATTTCATTTTATGGTCTTGGTATCTTATTATACTCAAATGCATCTTCATTCAGATTATCCATACATGTAGCTGTACTAATATATATCTTACTAAATTGTCAAAACTACAACCTAAATGTGCATTACTACACAATTATAAATAACTGATCTAAAAACATATATGTAAAGTAAAATCTTGTAAAATGAATTGTACCCGGTAGGAAGACCAGCCCCATTCCACTTGAGCGAATGCAGAAAACCAGAGCATTTGACTTGTACCGTGGATTGTAGCGCTTGTAGTTTGTAATGGAGAAGGAAGTACTTGGTTGGACACATTGTAGAAGTGGGTACGAAGATCTCGACAGAGCCCAGAATCTAGATGCCAAATTTGAATGATTTTGCTCTGGACCACTTCAATCTCAAACTTTGAGGATTTGTCAGCCTAACTTTATTCGCAACTTATTGACAAAAATATAGGAACAACTAAATTCATATTCGATCTATATTTTGATTCTGTGATGAATATAAATATAGCTTTGTATTGATGAAAAGAAAAGGTATTTGAGCATAATTGTTGGAATAAACAATTCCAACCTTCAAGGTGAGCCCACCTGACTTGTCAATGAAGTAGGTAGTGAATTAAATAGGGTAGTTGAAGTTAGATTAGTTTCTAGAAGAGGCTTCCCGCCCTCTCTTTGGATTCATCCAGAAGCTGTATACTAGTGTATATGTAATATATTTTCTCATTTTTAATATATAGATTGCTGAGCGGTAGAGCTCTGTTCTCAGCTTCCTCTGAAACGATTCTGGCTCCCCCTGATACTCTAACATGGTATCAGAGCCTGACGAGTAAGGATCCTCATTCACCTGCCCCGTGAAGGATTTTGTCGCTGGGTTTTGTTGAACCGATTGGAGCCTTCCCTCATGTAGGGTAGAGCTCTTTGTCTGGTAGAAGGAGCCACCTGTATGTGTTAGCCGAAACCCGAGATCAGTAGACGTAGGTGGAGTTGCAAAGGAGTTTGCCGTCAGTTGAGAAGTCGGCTGAATAAGCTTTTGGAGCTGCTGGTTTATTTTCCTCTGTGGTAGGCGCTAAGGAAGCAGCCATCAAAGGTTAAAGGAGCCGTTGTTTATTGAAGGAAGGTGCGCAAGAAAGGAAGTACATCAAATATTGGAAGCTTTTACATACCATTAGGTGGTGAGGAACAGACAGAGAAATTGCAAGACTTAGGTGGTTCAGGTGTTGGCGTTGAAGCTCGGTTTGCGTTGGAATCGGATGAAGATGAGACCCACGAAGCTCTGCAGCAGAAACATGGAGCAATGTCTGCGATGAATGGTGTCAATGGAGTGCCTGTTTGAATCCGTTTGAGATTTAGCTTAGGCCAAAAAGAAATTAGTGACGCAGTCATAAGAAGGGATTTTAAGTACAGCAAATATTGAGGTCTGGAAAAAGAGAGAAAGAAGCTACAAGATTTCTGTTTGGATGGGCAAATATTATCAGATGGAAGGAATACTTGTTTGTAGAGCTCACTGTCCCAAATCTGATAGTAAAAGATTCCCCTGAAGTTCGTGAACTTTCCTCAGGGACGAAGGTCTATACGCGAACACAAATTTCTTATCTATATCTGTGTGAGGAGTTCACAGTAAGCAGATCCGTACCACACATTCGTAGCCTTGCTGATGGTTGGTTTTGACAGGGAAGTAAGAGGGTGTACGCACAAGGAAGAGAGTGACCCTCAATTCTGCTGGATATCAGACCGAATTCGTTGGTGAATAGTGGCCTCCTAGCACGAATTCCTACAGGAATCTAAATAAGAGAAGTGCAGCATTTGATTTTTTGAAGAGGACAATTCCGTGAATTAAAAAGAAAAACCCAGTTGAACAGTTCAGTGAGTTTGGAAGTTGAACAGTCCCGTAAGAAGGAACACTTTGTTTAGCAAAGACAGGGGGAGCTAGGACTGTAATTAAAAGGAACAACATAGTAAAGACATTCAGTCACAGCCACAGAGCAAAAATGGGCAGAAAGTCCAGGCCTAGACAAGCCAAGAAGAAAGAAAATCAGTGGAGCAGAGTGGATCTGCCATCACCTCCACAGTTTAATGGCACAAATTTTGCCATGTGGACAAGTAGAATGAGGGTATATCTACGGTATGTAGATACACATGTTGAATTAAATGATGAAGCCAAAGATGCTTTGGCATTGCATCTCATCCAACTAGCTGTGGATGACAGATTGATGCAAATGATTACAGTAGCAAAGACTTCTAAGGAAGCATGGTGCATTCTAGAGGAAGAATGCAGCGAAAGGGGGAGCAGCCATAAAGAAACAACTGTAGTTGTGGTTCAAGTTGAAGCTGAGAAGAAGCTTGAAGCCTCTGTCAGTCAAACAGAGCACAAGAAGTTTGAAATGAGTGAATCCCACATTGCAGTCAAGCATGTGGATATTGTTGAGGTTGAAGAGGAAGCTGCCATAGTAGCAGCAGAGAGTGTGGAAGCAACCCAAGAAGGTACAAGCCAGCCAAGTGAGGTTGAATGTGATGAAGAGAAGCTCATGAAGAGCAAGCCCAAGAGGGTGGAAGTTTGTGAGTTTGCAAGTATAAACAGCAATCAGCGTGCAATTGACAGCCATGAAGAGCAGAAAGCTCAAGAAAAATATGACGAGGAGATTCTCTCAGAGGAAGAATTGCTGATTTTGAAGGATGAAATCAGCTTGATTGATGAATTATTGAATGGAAAAACAGCTGAGAAAGAGATTTCAGCTGAAAACAACAATGTGTATGTTGAAAATAAAATTGAAAAAGATAACAGTATCGCTGCAAACAAGGATGAAGAGGACAGCAGCATGAAAGCTGCAAAGATGAGTGAAGAAGGTAGCCATGTAGCTGCAAAAGATGAAGAAAAGGGTGACAGTTTTTCTACAGCAGTTGAGCGAGCTGAAAATGAGGAGATGGATGAACAGGATGAAGGATGTGAAGATGAAAAGCCAGTTGAAGAGATCTTTGAGAAATGGAGTCCTGAAGAGATAAGGTACCATTATGTGCTTATGTGGCAGCAAGCCACAGATTCACAGGTTGCTGAAAATATGAAGCCTGAAGATAGCATGTGGGAACATCATATGATGAAAGCAACTCTGAATTTCATTGAAGGTGAGGAGACATGGCAGAATGCCATTGGCAAGTTCGATGACATAGATGGAAGAATGAGACCAAAAAAGCTTGAAGAAATACGGAAGAAGAAGGTGAGAAAGAAGAAGAAAACGAGAAGGATCATGGAGTACAAGGTCTGGAGCAAACGGAAGAAAAAGGCCGGTGAAGGTAAAACAAATTTTGACTTGTTTTGTGACTGTATGTAAGCCTGGCTGAGACTTAGACCAGCAGGCATAAATTTGAACTGTTGTAAGCCCACAGAGTCATTGATTATATGCTTAGCATTTTGTATGTAGATGTTTACGGTCAGAATTGCGGGGGAGTGTTGGAATAAACAATTCCGACTTTCAAGGTGAGCCCACGTGACTTGTCAATGAAGTAGGTAGTGAATTAAATAGGGTAGTTGAAGTTAGATTAGTTTCTAGAAGAGGCTTCCCGCCCTCTCTTTGGATTCATCCAGAAGCTGTATACTAGTGTATATGTAATATATTTTCTCATTTTTAATATATAGATTGCTGAGCGGTAGAGCTCTGTTCTTAGCTTCCTCTGAAACGATTCTGGCTCCCCCTGATACTCTAACAATAATAAAAAAAAAATATTTCAAAACACAAAAACCATTTTTTACCAATTTAGTATTATACCCATGTTAACCACACTAACTTGCATCTGAAGGTTCCACATGTTAAACAATTAGAAATATAGTTGACAATTACATGAATCATAAATAGAGACCGTAACATTGGTCTTAATTGTGTAATTTCCAATTATATGTCTTTTAAATTTAAAATTTAAAATAAAGTAACAGTGACTTTAATGTTTATTAAATAATAATTATTTACATCTTTTATAAATCTAAAATTAATATTATAATAATCAAATTAAATTAAATATAAAAAGAGAAAAAAAATTAAAATTATTTAAAAAAAAAAAATTATTAAATAAAAGATAATTTATCTCATGCTAATGACATGATTTTCTTACTTGGTTTGATTTGTTTACTTTGTTGAGTCATTGTTGGATACACCTATTATGCTAGCCCTACTAAGCTATGTCATATGCAATACCTATTAACTCATTCATATTTGGGACATCATTTTTCTGTTCCACAAAATCACCATCTTAAAAAAACCATGACTATTTGCAAGACTAGACATGTCATTCACTATTTGCTATTCCTACAATATTAAATAGAAAATCCATGTATAGTATGTTATGTGGGGATGAGAGCAAGTAATCCTCCCAACCACTTAAATTATATTTCAGTTGATAATTTGTATTACATTTCTTTATATAATGAAAAGAATTTTTTTTGTTACATAGAAAGATGCAATTTATAATTGTGGAAAAAAACATTATTGTGACATTCATTAAAAAATCAAAGTAGTATATGTAAAACATAACGAAATGGATAAACAAATCATTCTCATTAAAATTGAGATTATATTAAGAAACATCATATTTTCATCTCAATTCAAAAATCTCACATTTAATGATATAGTTAAAAGAAGTTTTGTAAGATTAACATTGCATTTTTTTTTACAATGATTGTATCAATAAGCTTTAATGTTTATGGAATATTTGTGTTTTAATGTATTTATGCTCATAATTATACAATTTTAATATTTTCTTTCTAAAATGTATTTTTTCTCAATTGACCCTTTAAGCTTAAAGTTATTAAAAATATAACTATGGATATATGGTAAAGTAAATAGTCAACAATTTCGAAGTATAGACGTACACAAGTTGGAAAAGTAAATGATCCCAATAAATTTGCACAACACTGATAGGGTTCAAAAGAGAGTAGATATTTTATGAAAATGCAAAAGAGAATCCACTCTATCACTTAGTATAAAGATGTAGATGGTGAATAAAATAATTGCAATAAATTTTTAGAATAACTTAAAAAAAATACACATTTTGGACTTGAATATTTTGGTAACAAGCTTTTGTAAAACTACTAGTAAAGTCCATAAAAAAATCTAACATATGCTTGTAGTTTATTACATTAATGCACAATTCATTATTTTGTTTTCACAATAATGGTTAGATGATATATATTAAAAAAAAAGCCGTGGCAGGAGCCAAACAACATCAAGCTTACATCATGGTTTTGTCTACTAGAGTTCTTGCTTCTAAAACAAAAACAGTGGTGATTTTTCCCAAATCAATCCACTTTACAGAGTTCTTTACAAAATTCAAACATGGACGGTTTCCTCTTATACTAAAATCTTTTATAAACTATCCTAGGATATATAAGCATCTATAAAACATAAAATAGTTATACCAAACATTAAAAACCCTACTAATTATGATCAAATCTAGATTTAATGTCATTATTCCTTCCATATTTGCGTTTGCTTGATGCATCGGGTTGCTTCCTACCAGTCTGGAGGAGGTTGAAGTCAAATGTATTGGGGTAGAGACATCTAGAGCTTGAAGATGAGTGTTTAGATCCTCCTTGATTCACTCCACTTTACTAGCCTATTTGTCTAGCCTCTCCTTCAGTTCTGCAACTGCCTACTAGATTTCAATAATATGCTCCTAATTATTCCTTGCAACATTGACAATTACCTCATGTAGACCCACAACATATTCTCTTAGATCATCCACTTCACGATGCAGTTGTGCCATGTCATAGGTCAAACATCGATTACATGCCATGTCTCCCTCTTCCTCAGGTTTGTCAGTAATCATAAACTCGGCTAGCTGGTTTCCTATCCCTCCATGACGCCCCTTCTCCTTCCAACCAGCAAACAACTTATCCTCTGGCACCCACCACGGCTGGTAGGAGCTTGCAGGAAGGACTGATTTCAAGTAGGACCTTCCAAACTCTTTCGTTCCTCTCCTCCCTTGAAAAATATGATGATTTTTCTTCCTCTTGAGAACTAAGTTCATGTATGCTAACATTGTTCTCTCCCTTGTGTGAGAATTAATAAGACCTATCACCTCCAATGCCCATCTTTCCATCACCCTATACCTTCTCGCCGACGATCAGATGCATGCACCTAATGCAAGCATCATGGCACATGGATGATGAGACATCTGCCTTCACTGAGTTCGAGTTCCCCTTGGGAAAGGGTGGGCCCTTTGTTGGATAAGATGTCATCTCTAACATTGTCGATCCTAAGGATGTGGAGATAGGATGTGTTATCAAAGGATGAGGATAGCAATTTCACCCTTCTTAAAAATTTCTTAGGGGTGATGAATCCCCCTCAATTATTTATTTCATAGCTTGGATTATATTCAAGGAATCCCCCAAGAATTTTACTGTTTCAATTCCTCGATCTTTAATAATTCTCAATCCCATATATAGAGCTATTGCTTCTACCATGTTTTAGTTTCCTTTCCTAATCCCCGGGAAAAAAAAATTTCTTCCTATCCTTTGGGATCATAAACGATTTCGTGTGCACCTACTACCCCTAGATTTCCTTTGGAGGCCCCGTCGAAAAATAGAATATGAGTGTTCTTCTTTTTGCACCATTCGTTGAAGGATGATCCATTTTTAATTTCTAGGTGAATTTTTTACCAGGCCTTCTAATGCTTCGAGCATAAGAATTGCTATGGTTTCCAATATAATCCCAAATCCACAAACTTTCTTGTGTTTCCAAATACTTTCTCGACCCCAGCTTGTATCCTATGGATTTTAAATATTCTAAGGATAAACCTATAGCGGTGTTGTCTATTTGATTTGTCGAGTGTATTTCCCCTATGAAAATTGCTTTGTCTCTTTCTAGCCATTTCTTCCAGCACAAAAAAATTGGGAGATATATCCATACTCTTTTCAGAAATATTTTTTTCTCTAAAGTGTCAGGGTAGTTCCTGCTCCAATTTACAAACATTTTCTTCTAGAAATTCAGAATTGTCTGTATTTCCCCTACTTCTCCAAAATATATTCTCCATGATTCCCTCATAAGTTCACAATGGATAAAGAGATGGTGGATGGTCTCTTCTGCTTTCTAGCAGAGAGGGCATCTTTATGGCCCTTCAATCTCCTTTGTCCTAAGGTTCTCTGCAGTGATAATTTTTTTATGTACTAGCATCCAACAAAATATGTTCACCTAATTAGGAAACCCAAATCCTTTCTAGATGCCTCTCCAAATTTCCTTCCTCGGGTTTGTATCCTCTTTTGTGTTAAGGAATTCGTACCCATCCTTTACATTATATGGCTTATTTTTATTTCCCCAAATCCTCCTGTCCTTAGAATTTTTGTTTATAGGAGTTGCTTCTCTCAGTGTTTTCAATAGAGATTGCCATGGCTCCTAGAGATTCTGGGGAGGGGCTCCAAAGTCTTCCATCCCTTTGATTTTTCAGTGTTTTCTTCTGAAATAGAAAGATCGAATATAGAGTTTATTCTATTAGTCGTTAACCAATTATGCACTTCTTGGTATTCTCTTTTTTGTGAGAGTATTATGAGTCCTTCCACATGTGTCAAATGAAGCTCCATTTCCACTGGACCATGCTATATGATCTATGATCAAGGGTGCTACTGATTTTAGAAGCTTCCATATAGGGGATCCTCCCACCTACCATTCCATATTATTCAGGTTTTCCACTACCCTCGAGTTCCAATGCTTTTTTATGATTGACTTCATCCACCATTCTTCTGGTCAAGAAAAGAGATGCCAAACTAATTTGGCTCCCATTGCTATATTCATCAACTTCATATCTATGATTGATAACCCTCCTTTCTATAGTTTGGTCATGGTCATGCTCCATTTTATTAGGTGTATTTTTTTGGTGTTAGTTTTGACACCCTACCATAGGAACCTGCAGATTTCTTTCGAAATCAGATTTGAAATTCCTACTGGGCTAGAAGAGAAGCAGTTTGATAGATTGGGAGAGTGTATAAGAATAATTTTATCAATTCCATTCTTACCACTAGGTTTAACCATTGGGATCCCTATTCCTTCATGCAATTCCCCCATTTCTCAATTATATGATTCCAATCCTCAGCTTTGCATTGGAATAACATGATTGGAATTCCAAGGTACCGAAAGGATCTCCATTCTAGTACTACTTAAAATTCTAGGATGTGCCTGATCGTGTTTACTAAATGAGTTGAGCAGTTCCAACCATAAATCTTGCTTTTTGCTTTATTCACCAGCTCCCCTGAGACTTTGAGATACTTGTCTAGTATATTTTTGAATTTGTGCACGATGACTGTGGAAGCCCCTCCCAAAAGAAGTGTATCGTCTGCAATGTGCATGGTTAATAGATTTGACTCCTCTAACTATCTTGATCCCTCTTAAATTTGCATTTCTTTTGGCTGCTTACATATTTCTACTTAGACACTCTACCATAATAATATACAACAAGGGAGACATCAGACACCCTTTCCTAAGGCCTCTACCGCTTTTAAAAAATTATTTAGGTCTTCCATTTACTAAGGGAGAAATCCATGGATTTCCTATGCACTCTTTAATCCATCTAATGAACTCTTAACAAATCCTAACTTCTTCAAAACCTGCATCAAGAAGGAGAGATTAACTCTGTCAAAATTATTTTCCATGTCGAGCTTTCTACCATACCTTTTTCTTTTCATGTTTTGCTAGAGTGTATCACTTCCTGGACCAAGATGATGATCTCATGAATTAATATTTTTTCCATGATTCGTCCTTGGTTTGGGGAAATGATTTTATGAAGATTTTTTTTTATTTTGTTTGCTATAATTTTGGTCAATACTTTATACGCTTCATTGGAAAGCTTGATCGTTTTGAATCTAGAAAATGATGAGGGCCTGACTTCCTTTGGAATTAGGGCTATAAAAGAGGAGTTGGTGTTTCCTCCTATTTTTTCCTTATTTCGATTTCCTTCCAACATTATGTAGAGATATTTTTTAATTATATTCCAATTGGCCCACATAAAATGAATAGTGAAACCATTTAGTCCCATAGATTTGTTAGAATCCAGACCCCAAATTGCCTCAATAAGCTCAGATTCTTCTATACTCCCGGTTAAAATGTTGTTGTCCTCTTGGGTTATAAGAGTAGGCATGTTTGCAAGAATGTCCCAAGTTATCCCTAATTCTTCCAGGTTCTCTTCAGTATACAACTCTTTGAAATGCCTGTATGCTTCTACTTTGATGTCTTCCACATCTCTTACTTGCTTCCCTCTTTGATTTGTTATTTCCTGGATCCTGTTATTTTGGGTTCTAGCTTTATCTTATTTATGAAAATAGGAAGTGTTTTTTTCTCCCTCTATTATCCACATACTTCTTGAATTTAGTATCCAGTTCTCTTCTTCAAGCCTATTATGCTTGTGCAAATCTATCATTAGTTTTCGTTCATCCATTAGATGTTTGGGTGCAAGATCTTCTTTCTCCATTATGTAATAGACCTCTTGAAGTTGCCCCTTTATTTCTACTCTCTTGATTCCAGGATGTATGTAATGATCCTTTTCCCAACTCTTCAGGTTCTTTTTCATTCTTCGAAATTTCTCTTCCTACACGTAGGAAGAAGAACCCCTTACTTGCTCTCTCCAAGTTTCTCTTATTATTTCTATGGCTTTGTCCTCTTGAATCCATAAGGGATTGAATCGAAAGGTATAGGACCATTATTCTTGTCCTCAACAAAGATTAATGTGATTGGCTTGTGGCTAGAGACTCCCACTAGTGCAAAATGAGATATACGTGACCAAAAAAATGACCAAAATTCATATATAAACGACCACTTTGGAGTTGGCGACCAATGGTAGCAAATTTCCAGTATCTTATCACGCGATAGAAAATGTGGTTGTATTTAGTTTGGTCATTTATAGATTGTCTTTTCATCATATATTTGGTCATTAATTTGTTCGTATATTTGGTCGTATACCTGTGCAGTAAGAAATATCCACGCAGAAAATACTAACATAAGGATTGCGCAGTATGATTAACCAAAAATGAAATAAATGAAAATATAGCTATATGCATAGCTATTCTTCAAGTTATTTAATTCTCATAATTTTCATTTTAACAATAACCCAAAATATTATTTTAAAATTTTTGCGCAGTAAGTTTTGTGCAGTAAGAACTGCACATTAAACATTAACCCAGCATTAACCACTAACTTAAGACCTGCATAGTAATATTCCCAAGAAATGGAACAAATGTGGAATAAAGTTATATGCATATCTAATCCTTAAGTTATACAATTTTCCTAAATTATTATAACAAAGAAAAACATCAATCCAACATATTTACTAAAATCTAGTGTGCGGTAAGAACTACACAATAAGAACTATATCATAGGAAGTGCACACTATGGTTCTCATAAATTATTTATGATAATAAGTACCAATATTTTTAATGCACTGAATGCAATGACCAATTCCTTACAAATCCAACCCATGGTATTTGCTTGTTTCAGCCTATGGTTTCCAAAACAATAATACCAATTTCATGCAAGGAATAATAAATTAGGATGAATATAAACTTAGAATTAATCATTTAAACTTCTTTGGAATAAATAAATTTAGCTTGTGGTTTTGAAATACAAAATACCATCCAATGCAAATTATACTTGTGGTTTTCAAAATGTTAAATTTTCAGAATTTACTTCAATATGATCTAGGATCTTAACTGAGAGAACAACATGTACAGCATGTCTACAGCATATCAATCATGGAGACAATAATGCAAGCACACAAGAGACACAAAGATTTACTTGGGGAAAACCATAAAGGTGAAAAACCCCAATAACTTCCTCAGAGATAGATAGAGCAATGATACAACCAACCATAAGAGATAGACACAACCTAGCAGCAGATCCTCCTCCTCCATAAGTGTGCCACTCCTCCTTGAGTGCATGAGTGAGAAGTGAGTGAGTAAATAGAGTGCCTCCCGCACTCTATTTATACTTGACTTGACTTGCCTTTTTACCTAACTCATGTAGGCTCGAACTTAACCACATAACATAATGCTGACTGGGCCGACCCCCAATAGGGTGGTCTAATAACCCTTAGACCCACATGGCCGACCCCCAATAGGGGGGTCTAATAACCCTTTGACCCACATGACTTATACAGGGCCGACCCCAACAAGGTGGTCTAATAACCCATCAAGAATAAGTTACGACATTTACAATATAAATGACGACACTTCCTTATAGAGGAATAATACCATCTCTATAGGAATACAATATACATATATGTGAAATACAATCCGAAGTTACATATACATCAACACTCCCTCTTAACTAGGAAGGTATTTCTCAGCACAGTTCTTCTAGCACAAGTCATCTTCTCTAGATCATCGTCACTGGATAATCGTCATCGAGTCATCATCATCGTCACTGCTGCTGCTATCTCAATCAATCTCTGAATCTACTCGTCATAGGAAGTTCTACAGAGCCAGTCCTTTTTCATACTGGATGTAGGCCCACCACTTGCAGGTCTTCATCATCACTGGCCATACTGTAGAATCCTCAGGACTTATTACGTGTGTCACAAAACCTTGAAAGAGCATCCCAGGCTGTTACGAGCACACGGCTCTACCTATAGGATCTCCCAGGGCACAAATTACATGTGACCTCACCACAAAACCTCGAAAGAGAATCCCAGGACTGATTACGAGCACAAGGCTCAACCTATCGGATCTCCCAGGGCACAAATTACATGTGGTCACCACAAAACCTCGAAAGAGCATCCCAGGACTGATTACGAGCACACAGCTCAACCTATCGGATCTCCTAGGGCACAAATTACATGTGGTTATGGCAAAACCTCGAAAGAGCATTTCAGGATGTTACGGGTACACAACTCCGACCTGAAATCTCCCAGGGCACAAATTACATGCCATAGGACAAAACCTCGAAAGAGCATCTGCCAGATATCCCAGGGCACAAATTACATGCCATAGGCAAAACCTCGAAAGACTATCTGCAGATCTCCTAGGGCACAAATTATATGTCCTCCCAAGCAAAACCTCGAAAGAGCATTTGCCAGATGTCCCAGGGCACCGAATTACATGCCATAGGCAAAACCTCGAAAGACCATCTGCAAATATCCCAGGGCACAAATTACATGCTTATCTGCACAACCTGTTCCATGGCCACAGAGTATCAACCTGATACTCACCATACATCCTCCTGATGTATCCAAGATCATCCTGATCATCACTGCAACATCCTGCTGCATGTCATCTGGAGCAACATCCTGAAGCTCGTCATCTATGATCATCCTGATCATCACTGCAACATCCTACTGCATGTCATCTGGAGCAACATCCTGAAGCTCGTCATCTATGATCATCCTGATCATCACCGCAACATCCTGCTACATGTCATCTGGAGCAACATCCTGAAGCTCGTCATCTATGATCATCCTGATCATCAATGCATCCATCCGATGCACACCACGTATCTACCTGATACATATCATCATCCATGATCCACCTGATCATACAATGTACCCACCTGATACAAATACATGATAAATATCACCTCACATGATCCACCTGATCATTGAATGTATCCACCTGATACATATACAGATACATGGTCCAAGCATCCAACATGATGCATATACAAAATACATACACATGATCCAACTGATCATATCCAGCATCCAACATGATGCGTACATATAAATGATCCAACTGATCATATCCAGCATCAACATGATGCGTACATACATACATAAAAATGATCCAACTGATCATATCCAACATCCAACATGATGCGTACATACATACATAAAAATGATCCAACTGATCATATCCAAGCAGAAACCAGAAGATCATCCTGATGCTCATCATCCAGTGCTTACATCCACAGCCATGTGAAGGATCCTCCTTCCAACATGCTTGGAATGGCTTCAGCAAATGTGTCCATCACTTCTTCCTCGAAGTGTCCTCGATCTGAAGAATGCCAAGCCTCTCTCTGAAGTACTCGAACTTCACCCTGGCTAGTGGCTTCGTCAGCACATCTGCAATCTGCTTGTCCGTCGCAACATACAGGAGCTTCACAGCTCCTCTCTGCACCATATCCCTGATATAGTGATATTTGATCTCTATGTGTTTCGACCTGTCATGAAACACTGGGTTCTCGAACAGCTTCACACAACTCTGGTTATCACAGAAGATACCAGTAGCCTCCAACGGAAGATCAAATAACTCAGACAGTAGCTTCCGTAGCCATACTGCCTCACAACTAGCTGAACAGGCTACAACATACTCTGCCTCAGCTGTACTCAGTGCTACATAGGACTGCTTCCTGCTAAACCAAGAGATCACACCTGATCCCATACTGAAGCAACACCCATATGTGCTCTTCCTATCTGCAGCACTGCCATCCCAATCTGAATCAACATAACCCTGTAGGTTAAACTTTTGATTCGCTTCATACTTGAGCCCATAATCCACTGTAACCTTCAGGTACCTCAGAACATGCTTTACAGCAACCAGCTGAATACTCCTCGAATCCATCAGGAACTGGCTCAATGTGTTCACAGCAAAGCAAATGTCTGGTCTCGTGTTCGTCAGGTACATCAAGGACCCAATCATCTGACGATACATAGTGATATCAATCGGCTCAGATGAAGCATCACACAGACGCTTCAGGTTCGATGCCATAGGTGTGGCCATATCCTTGTAGTCCATCATCCCAAACCTCTTCAGGATCTCTACTGCATACTTCCCTTGTCCAAGGAAGATTCCATCACTCTGCCACACCTCCATGCCAAAAACAAATAGTGCATCAATCCCAAGTTCTTCATCTCGAACTCAGTAGTAAGCTTCCGCTGCGTGTCGGCAATCAATCTATCTTCACCATACCAAGTTCTGCACATATATGATTTCCTATCATGTGTCTCAGAACCAAGTGGCTGCTCCACATACACTTCTTCTTCAACTACACCATTCAAGAAAGTTGTCTTGAATCCATCTGGTGTATCTTCTATTTTATCACTTTTATATTTCTCAATGCTGCCATCTGCAACATGCTTGATCTGATAGTTCCATTTGGAAGTCACAACAGAATTCCCTTCATCTCTTGGGATCGCATCCCAAACATCATTCTTCATGATCGATGGATCATGGCATTCCATTTCTTCATCCCAGATCCTAGGAACTTCAATATCTTCAATATCTTCAATAGATATGTTTGTTGCTGGAACAAATGTTGTAGTTCTTCTTTTGCAGGAGATGGCATACGATCTTTCCTACACAACAAGTTAAATTGCATGATTAGAAAACATCTCATAGTTTTCAGAACAAATTCTTACACATAAATAAATATGTCATACAGTCATGCAATTATCTTAGCCAATGCTTCAATACAACATTTATCCATATCCCGTAACTTTCTAGATGCCTTCCAATCTCTACCAGAACATTGTTAAGAGTGTGCACAACTCCCAACATGTCAGCAAAGAGGTTTCATTCTAGATAAGTAGCAATGGAATGTTGTACAGTGCAATAGGCCACTTACCCATGTATATTAGTAGTATACTGTTCATCAATGCAACTATTCTAATATGCACAATACATATCCTAAGTCTAGGAACATGAGCATATACATCATTGAACAATTTTATTTAAACAAACAAATATGCAAGAAATGATGATTAAAATACTTATCTTTCTTTGTTCGTTGGGTGGACTCCCTCTGAGTCTTCGCTTCCTTGCAGGAGCTGCTGGAGTCCTAATCTGAAGTAGCTTCTTCTACACCTTTCTGTTGTGAAGTGTAGAGAGATGGTCAACTCCCTCTGAATATCTGCATCCTTGCAGAAACTACTGAAGTGTGCTCCTTTGCTTTCTTGCAGGAACAACTAAAGTGTGCTCCCTCTTGATCTTTGCTTCCTGAATTACCTGTTCTTGAGCTCATATTCATCCTTGGTCCCTATGCATGCTTATTAGTATCATGATTGAGTTATCCTTGTGATCTCATATAAAATCATACATTCATTAGTATACTATTAAAACACAATAATCTCAAGCATGTATAGTCATGATCATTTCAAATAGAAATAATAAGCATTATCATTCAAGGTTTATGTAGGATTCTTATGGTTAGTCAAATCATAAGAAGCATAACATGTCTAAACCTATAATTACTCAAACCTATGACTCTTCAGGTTAGTTGAATCATCAATCAAGATAAGAGATATAATATGCATAAAACCTGTGATTATTCAAACCTATACCTTCATGATTCTTCTGGTTAGTCATATCATCAATTATGGTAAGAAATATAATATGCATACAGCCATGACTTATTCAAACCTACGACTTCATGAATAATCATTATCAAACAACACAACAATATAAGATCCTAACACAAGGTAGGATTCTATCTTGATATAGGAAAAACATACCTGGATTAGCATGCTAGCTATTTATGTCTGACATACTCACATGATGTCTTCTTGTTCTTCTTCAATGACTTGTGCTAGTAACCTGTATATCTCATAGGTTAACTATTACAAAAACCAAGTTATACATACCTCGTAAATGGATCTTCTATGAGATCCATGACAATGGATGAATCTTTGTCCTCATGTTATCATGATCATATGTTCTTGGACCAGAACATGATTTGTCTTTCTTGGTGTACCTTTCATGTTAGTAGACAACATAAACCTCATACAACACCATAATGCATTAGTACAATCATAAGTGTCAACACCCTAACCAATGAATATCTTCTATCATGCAATTATAATTTTGTTAAGGTGATACGACAAATCTAAAATCAAAATTGTACTAACCGTAATAACATGAAGACAAACATACCATAAACTTAATCATGGACAAATATCGAAACATACCTCGATGAGTCATACCTGTCGAGATCGCTTGTAATCTTCTTATGTAAGGCCTTAGCCTCATCTCCCTCTGAAACAGGAACTTCTTCACTCATGTAGATGATCAATCCATCTTCTTCTAGGATTAACCCAATCCACTTGAATTACAAGAACTGGGAGTGGACCTAGATATGGGTTTGTCAGAGAAACCACAAAAATTCAAACTTTGAATTTCAAATATCTGAAAGGATAGAAATATGCGCCTTGATAAGCTGATCAAACCGATATATTCAGAATTTGAAAACTGCAGAGTTTCACTCCTCAATTTTGCCTTTGAAACTTCCAGATTCACTGAACGTGACCCTGAACTGGGGTTTGATGAAGCCCACTCTTTTGCCCCATAAAAAGGTTTGATCCAAAGATCTAAGCTTCTATTTTTCTGAGGAGCTTCCAGCCGTGGTCACAGATTTCAAAAATTCCAACTTTCTTCAAAGCCCTAAATTCTGGAAGCCATGAATGAAGGTACTAAAAAATAATTTTGTTTTGACAGAAATATGTACCTGATTGTTTCTGGTGTAACTCCAAACTTTTTGATCCACAGGGTTTGAAAAAGTTTTTTGAGATAGCCTGACCTGTTATCTTTCCATCCTGACAGGTCTGACCTCAATTGGATTCTCTGAGAGAGAGTTATGCCAAATGTCGCAACGTGACCTGTTTTGGGATAAAACAGGAGAGCAAACTTGTACGGCATGCCACATGTCACCGTTTGAACTTCGGCCTTTGAAAAAGTTTCCTGAGATAGCGCGGCCTGTTATCTTTCCATCCTGATAGTTATGACCTCGATTGGACTCTCTGAGAGAGAGTTATGCCAAGTGTCGCAACATGACCTGTTTATGGGATAATACAGGAGAGCGAACTTGTACGGCATGCCACGTATCACTGGTTCAACGTTGGCCTGTAAAAACATTTCCTGAGATAGTGCAGTCTGTGTACTACCTGTCACATTTTACGAAATTTCATTTGGAGCTTCCTAGCCCAGGTTATGACCTTTTTCCTAAGGTCACCTGATTTTGACTCAGATCTGGAAGAGGCAGAAACCCTATATTGTACAGATCATAAATCACAAAGTACAACGAATCAGAGGTTGTCCTTTGGACACAAGGTACCTAGAGATTTAATATTCGTCCTGTAACAATTTAAGATCCACAAACTTTGCCAAAACGGATTTATAGCAAACGTGCTACGATGACTGGTTTTTGCTATATCAAGCCCTAGCATCGTAAGTGCAACAAGTGTCATACATGCCATATCATGCCTTCTTTCAGGCTAGCTCTGATACCATGTTAAATTTTCAGAATTTACTTCAATATGATCTAGGATATTAACTGAGAGAACAACATGTACAGCATGTCTACAGCATATCAATCATGGAGACAATAATGCAAGCACACAAGAGACACAAAGATTTACTTGGGGAAAACCATAAAGGTGAAAAACCCCAATAACTTCCTCAGAGATAGATAGAGCAATGATACAACCAACCATAAGAGATAGACACAACCTAGCAGCAGATCCTCCTCCTCCATAAGTGCGCCACTCCTCCTTGAGTGCATGAGTGAGAAGTGAGTGAGTAAATAAAGTGTCTCCCGCCCTCTATTTATACTTGACTTGACTTGCCTTTTTACCTAACTCATGTAGGCTCGAACTTAACCACATAACATAATGCTGATTGGGCCGACCCCCAATAGGGTGGTCTAATAACCCTTAGAACCACATGGCCGACCCCCAATAGGGTGGTCTAATAACCCTTTGACCCACATGACTTATACAGGGCCGACCCCAACAAGGTGGTCTAATAACCCATCAAGAATAAGTTACGACATTTACAATATAAATGACGACACTTCCTTATAGAGGAATAATACCATCTCTATAGGAATACAATATACATATATGTGAAATACATTCCGAAGTTACATATACATCAACACAAAAACCACAATACCATCCAACCAAAGCACAATAAGCAAGCCTTAGCATATGGTAATTGTTTACATTTTACTTATTAAGCAAAAAATGGGTCAAGCCCATCTGCGACAAAAATGTTTATACTTATTTCAATAACTATTTTAAACATTTCATTTAACTATTTTAGGAGCTATTTTCCTCCCAATTAAAGATATTAATTGTGTAGTAAGTACTATGCAAGAAGGTATTTAAAACTCTTTCAAATAATTTGAATAAACATATCATAAATATTTCCTTTTTGAACCCAGAAATGAACAATTTATACAAGAAATAAATTTCCCAGAATTTGACTTAATTAATGAATGGATATTCATGAAATTTTAGTTTTGCTTGTGTATCTTATGCATTATTATCAAGCATAATACAGAATTAAGCTTGCACTAACTCATACATAGGAATTGAACCAAGCATTATATGCACCCATTCTTCATATCTAATTTCAGAAATTTTAAACAAGAAAACATGGAAATTATTTTACCATTCATCAAATAAACACCATTAAGAAATTGAAACATCATTTCTAGGAATTAAAACTTATCTGGAAAAATATTTGAAATGGGAAACTGGCTATGTGTGAGGCATGCTCCACCCAACCGTAGGAATTTTTTCTCATTAATCTCTCAACAAAACACCACCCCCGAGTTGAGACTCATGCATTCACCAGACAGACATCTCACCAGTCCCACGGGAAAATGGCTTAAATCTAGTTTCATGCTAAACAATGCATTTCATTTCCTTGATTTCTTTCTAACTACACAACAGTGATACATGTCACTGTCATCTATGCTCAAAATTCCACCAAGTTAGCTGCCTGCACCATTTTCCATTTCAAAGACAAAATAGGCATAGTTTCCAGCAATACTAGACTCAAAATTTGGTTTCTCATACTCAGAATTCAGTAACAGATTTCTTCCATAGAACAAATTCTTCTTTCTTCTCTTCAGTCCTCTGTTCAGACATGGGTAAAGAATAGTAACAAAAATAAGCTTCTTCTGTCCCCCCCCATGGGGTGGGATCCCCCTTTCCTTACATGCATAGGTTTATGCATGCAAATCTAGAACCACGTGGGATCACTCAACCATGCTTCCTCATTTTATATAAACACATAAATCCCCCCCAAAATCCCACTTAAGTCATAATTATTATTTTAATAATACTTTTAAGTTGATAAAATGGGATTAATACTTAACCATGACTTAGTATAAACTTTAGGGATATTTTAAGGGTCTAAAAGGTACTTATGGGTCATGGCATAGTTTCCTCCTAGGCCACTTTTAACCCCCTTACCGTCTCTGGTGAATACACGAGTCCAAGCTATCTTTTTAGCGTACTACCTCAGCACTGCCAGTTGTGGATTTTAATATTAATAATTGAAAAAAAAATGTTTATCCTTGTAGGTATTCATATACAATTATAACATCTTGGCATCATCAGACTAGGGGTTTCAAACTTGGGGTGTTACATTCCCCTCCCCCTTAAATTCTACACTGTCATCTGTTATGGAGAAAACTTTCTATGGCTCGGGGCAGACCACAATAGACAGATGACTACCAGAAATCAACTCAATTCCCATTGCAATGCTATATAAATGTAAATACCAATATGTGGAATAAATAACCAACCTTCAACCAGACGTTCGATGTAGATCCCCGTTGAGCTTTCAAATCTCTACACTTGACCGAGCTTAGTCTCAACAACAAATACAAACAAGTGCATATAATATATGAAAGATATTAGCATAAACAATAGCATTGTCCATGATATAATAAGCAAATGTACCCACTATTAATTAACCATTCACAACATCAATTGGATGAGAAAATGAGTATTTCTATTAATGAAACAAGAAGTACATGATACAACCTCTTGCCGACAACTTATCTGAACTGAGAACTAGGTCCCTCCACTTGTGTTTCCACCACTTCAATCCCCCATGCAATGGAAAACTCAAACTTTGAAGGATTTTGGTAGGTGAACATAAGAGGTTCACAACAACTAGGATCAATGGAAGTAGACTCAAGCTATGGCAAAAATTCAATAGAGTTTCGATGCTCTCTCTTTCTCCTCCTTCCATGTACCATAAGAGCTCAATATATAGCCTCCCAAAGGTAGGTGAAAGGTCAAATCGAGTTGTTTCAGGATACATGGAGGGCCAAAGGTCACCCTATGCCTGCTTTTTGGAGTAAAAATATAGTTTTTACTGTAAATTACCATTTAACTCATTGTATACAGGCTGTAGTGGGACAACTTGTGCATGCGTGAGTTGCAGCAAAGAAGCTCGTGTACAGGAACAAAAATAGGGAAACCTGGGTTCCTGGAGGGAAAACAGTGGCTCTAAATCAGTCAAATGAATAATAGAGGCCAAATAGTATAAATTCTCACAGGGCGGAAAAATACGTTGTAACAGATGCCCCCTGATGTGTGAGGTCAGAGATGGTACCACGATGGCCAAAACACATTATAAATCTCAGAAGTGGAGTGATGGAAACACAAATGGAAGGAGTATCCCACTCGTCATAATACAATGATATCTCTGAATACATATCGGTACAATATATAGCAATCTGATACAATGGCCATGAATAGGAAGTATATAGTGTATACATGTCATAAGTGGTCATATCCATGACCCAATAAGATATGGTCTCCTGCTGAAGAGGAAACAACTTATGCAAACTGCAGGTACAAATTGTTGATGTATGAGAATGATCTCTCATAAGCATAATCACGATCACCAGTAGCATACTTAATGCCACTGAAGTCTGGGTTCTTCTACACAAATCATCTGCGGTGCATGCCCTATCAAGCGAATAAAGGTTCTGATGTCGAAATTGATGTGGCATCCTCTGATTACCATTGATGCATACCGTTAACAGACGCGAGATAACCCACCAATAATGAAAATGGGAATCAAGGAATGAAGTACATTCATCAAAGTGTGAATAAAGGTGTTGAGGTTGAACACTCTGACGAATCCATCGATTAGGAGGAATTGATGAATCCCCAATTGTCGATGGAAAGAGAACATACCACTAATGACTGCAAGCCTCAAGTTACTCAATGGACTCTAAGTATCAATTCCAGAATAAATGGTTTGGAGTCGACGGAATGAAACTCGCTAGAAGGAGGGCATTAATGAATCCCCCATCAACCAGCACGAGGTAACAACTACACTGAAAGATTTGGAAGAAATCAAACGAACAGAACGGACTGTATGGGATGGCTGACATGCAATATTCAAGAGATACGAGGAGTGTCCGACTCTGGTTTCAATACTTCCTTTGAACAAGAGCATGAGCATATGGATAGACTCAGGAAGCATAGACTCAATAACTAGATGACAATAATACTTTGTGATGTAGGAGGCATCAACAAAGGATCCACAATGAATGGAAGCTTAACCAGCTGGTGGAGTAAGATCTGAGAAATGAGTACAGCTCTTAAGGTCCTACTAATGTCCCGACTCATTATGAATGGAGTGGAAATGAATGCTCTATTCAAAGACGACACAATAGCTTCCAATAAGAAGTAATACAGATTTTCCTGTCCATATTTTTCAGTTATATGATTTTTTGGTCTTTTTCATAATGCGAAAGCTTGAAAAAGAATAAAATTGCTTATAGTACAATAGGTGAGGGAACGAGTGTCAAGTGCGAGCAAACTAGTTCCAAGTAGTGGAACATACCTATGATCAATGCAAGGAAGCATGTGCAAGATGTGGACACTCGGGGGGGTGTTCTCTCAAGGTAAGGGACATCAAGATGCGAATTATAAATGGAGGCTCTACTTGGGTCGGAAGGTAAAGTGCTCAGGCACATGGCTATTAGCTACGAAAAGCGGGAGCCGGCACAAGGCTCGAAGGCAAGCATGATGATGCAATGCAATCACAACTCGACATAAATGGGGAGTCCTCATGGGATATGGCAAGAATAAAATGAAGTAAAGTATGAGTCTTCATCACAATGTCATGGTGTAACTACAAAGGACTCCCAATCCTAAGGAGAAACAGTGGCATGGGCGCCAAAAGGCATAAAAAAGGTTCTAACTAGGGAACCAATGGTCGGACAAGCCCTACCACCAATTAACGATACTTCTAAAGTAGCATAGAGGTTCTGTGTCGGTTAAAAAGTGGGGTCACACCTAAGGTTTATGAATGTGGTCATAAGGTCGATGCAAAAATGCAGGCAAAATGACATCCTAATCTATATGCCAGGTGTAGACAATACCTGCCGAAGGCGCGAAACGGTTGAAAAATCCACTATTGTCGGAAAAAAGTGCTCAAAAGTCACTTCACAACATCATATTAGTCCAAAACAGCTCAAAACGACAAAAAATATAGGAAAGTGGGTTTAAAAAACTATAAATAGTAAAAAGAAATTACTTTTACCATTCCATTTTCACTTTTCACCCAAAATAGGGCTTTTGGATAGTTTTTACCTTGAATCTTTAGCTGTAGATTCTAGGAGCTACGGGCGTCAGATTCGTGAGCCGTCTGGATCAGGTTGGTGGTCTCATCCCCCTCTTCAATTTCATGGTTTTTATTTTTGTTTTTAATGGTCAAAAATTTATCTTTCGCCAAGGGTTACACCCATAACTTGCTGTATGTGGGCTACTTCTATACGGGTCGCGTGGAGGGATTTTTGTGCGCAGTCAATGCATGCGTTGACTGTGTATATGCATGACTGTGTATAGAGTAGCCTGCATACAACGCTGTCGGTTTAGTTTTTACACATATGGGCATTAAAAATGCATTGTTTTTTGCCTCCGGGATGGTCCTAGAGTGGAGAGAGAGAGAACATGATGTTGTTGATGAGCATGTATGCCAAGATTTACCCACCCAACAAGCGTTACAAGCAAGTGGCCTATACAAATTTTGGAGCATCGGGGGTTTAAGGATCCAAAACCGATTGCTCGCTCACTTGATCAACTATTGGGATGTAGAAGCACGGCATTTCAATCTAGATGGGAAACCACTTCCATTGGAGGTGGAAGATATCTACTTCATCACTGGATTGTCCTGCCGAGGGGAAACAACGAGTCTGAGGTCTCACAATGTGGGAGGTAGAATCACTATTAGTGATTACATAGACAGGTATTGCATTGCTGGCACCTAGAAGGCGGGTAGCCAGGTTCCCATAGAGGCTACAGCGAGCCTCATCATGAAGATCATAGTGCTCACCCTCATGAGGATCACAGGATCAGCTACACTTCATCAGGCTTCAAGGCCTGTGATATTCTATGCAGCTGAGCGCATGAGACCAATAGTGTACGACTAGTGCATAACATTGCTAGGCATGATGAAGATCTAGCTGATAGAGTGCAACCTTGGACGGGAAAAGAACTTTCGCTTTGGTAGTATTCTATGCATATTTTTCTTTGAGAGAGTGTCGAGCTTGAGTCCAAGGGTTGAAGTCCCTCTGCATGGTCTCCGAGACCCTGCCCTGACCCGATGGGTGGAAGTACTGACATGACAAGGTGGTGACCGACAGGATTCACCATATTCTGAGGAGTTCTTTCACTGGTGCGCACGATAGATCATCACCATCGATGACTACCCATATGAGGGGATAGACTACCGAGGAGACCGGGATATGCCGCTCCCTCCAGGGGCCGCGTTCGGGGACATAGGTATGACTACTCTTTTTAAGTTTTGTGTATTTAATTTTTTGGGATTTTTTATTATAAGTGAAAGAAAAAATCTTTTTGGTGTGGTATCATATATTAATGGGTGATTGTTTTCTCGTAGATATGGGTCTGCAAAGACCTTAGGGTTTCCTATGACACCGCCGCAGAGGCAGAGGAGGTGAGGTAGTAGGTGCAGCAACAAAGCGCACACTAGAGATGGTATGGGTCAACCTGACCTGCATGACTTCCAGAGTACCGGCCATAGAGGCAGAGAATCTCCTAGAGGTGATGCAATGACATGTTTTAGGGGTACCGGGTACCTGGGTGCGGCTACTATGGAACATAGCCAACACGGTACACTATTATATTCAGACTCATCCAGCTAAGGAGGCTAGAGCTTCCCGCAGGGCTTAGATGCCATGCGGTCTCACTATTTTGTATCGGATTGTATATTCTTGAGAGCTATGGGATCCAGTTTTGTATTATGACACCAAGTTTTGACATATTATTAATGAAAAAACTATGATTATCCGGTTCTACTATTGTGTATGTACAAATGTATGAATGAATGTTTATCTGTGTGCTTCTTTTATGGATGTGACAAATTCCAATCTAGGACATAATTAGCATATGCATCAGTTACATGATTAAAACTTCTCGGAAGATGAATGTATGTAATGAAAACAAAATGACGCTACAAGAGTCTTACCCTTAATAACCTTCTCAGTAACGTAGGATCCCTCACATGGTATTGGCTGTTCAACTAAGACACAACCAGTTACGCATCCAGGTGGACTTCTAAAGACTGGATACCATGTGAAATGGTATCGCGAAGTAACTCGATAACAACACTATACTCGGCCACATTGTTGGATGTAGGACTGAGACAAGCACCTCCTGAAGACACAATCTGATGTTTGGGCGAGTAAATAACCCACGCAGCAGAAGCAAGTCTCTGCGTATGATTGCTAGCCCCATCCGTGAATCCCAAGAACACTGAAGATTCCACTGACATCTTTCAACAAAACGGAAGCAAATCAGGAGACCTGAAAAATCAAAAGAAAGCTAAACTATGTACAGAAAGACCTATACAATAGTATACAAAAGTATCAGCTCAAGCATAATACTGCTTGAGGTAGATCCCATTTCTAGGCTCCTTCAAGGTGTTCCCATTGTAGTCTTCCAACTCGTAGGCTCCTTTCTCTAGGACACGTCTAAAAACGTAAGGACCGTGCCACATGGGATTAAACTTGCCTACCCCCAGGGGTTCCTTATCTTGATCATATAGGAGGACCAAGTCACCTTCAGCATATTACCGGGGACAGACAGACCTATCATATTGAACCTTAACGCGACGTTTGTTAGCATCAATTGCTACGGCGAAATCCTGACGTTGCTCACCAAGTTTCTCGAGGTAGATTAGACATTGCTCTACTTCTAAAGTGTCAGGTAGGAGCTCTATATCTAGTTTCAAGGAAAGGATTTCACATTCAATCAGTAAGATAGAATCCACACCATGAACTAACTGAAATGGTGAGAAACCGGTGGAAGTCTTTACTGCAGTTCGATACGCCCACAAAGCAGGATATAACATAATATGCCAATTGCTCTTGCTTTGTCGGATGGCTCATTGGAGAATGGTCTTTAAGGACTTATTTACTGCCTCGAACTGACATTTTATTGGGGATAGTAAGAACATGAGTGATCATGCTTAAACCCAAGCTTGAGTGACAAATCCGCAATCATATGGTTTTGGAAGTGACTACCATGGTCAGTTACAATCTCCTTCGGGATACCGAATCGAGCTATAATCTGATTGAATACGAAGTGGGCTGTTGTTGCACCATCGGATTTAACAGTCGGCATGGCCTCAACCCATTTGGTAAAATAATCAACGACCATGATGATATGGTGATGCCCCCCAGCCGAAGCTGGTTTGCAATCCATGAAATCTACCCCCCACTTGGTGAAGGGATCGACGGTGACGACCAAATGTAAAGGAGCAGGGTGCAAGCGCATGTTCCGAGCGAACACCTAGCAAGGGTGACATCTCTTCACAACATTTACACAATCTTTGAAGATCGTAGGCCAAAAATATCCGGCTCGCAAGATACGTTGGGCCGTCACAAGCCCGGATAAGTGACCACCACATGCTCTGCTATGGAAATCATTAAGTACTAGCTCCGCTTCTTCATGAGCTAAGCAACGGAGGATAATATATTATTTTCCTTGGTGATACAATGTTTCACCGACGATGACATAATCTTTAATGTGATGTCTCACACGCCATTGCTCATCTTGCGAATAGTGCGAAGGTAAATTCAAAGTTTGGAGATATATAATGATATCCCCATACCAAGGGTCCGTTGACGAGATAAGAAATAAATGTTCATCCACAAATGAGTCTTCATGGACTACTTCCTCATCCAGTCTCAGGAAATCTGACATAAGTTCTATGAAAACCAACGATTTCACTGACTTCGCTAAAGCAAAATCAAGATCACACTCTTGAAGAATGACAATCCATTTATTGTATTCCCCCCCAATTAGGCACCGTGAGAGCACGAACTGAAACAGATTGACGTGAGCTATGAATGTGGTTTTCCTAAGCAAAATGTAATGTCGTAATCCTTGGACTGCATGAACAGTCGCAAGGGACAATTTCTCAATGTGAGAGTATCTCAGCTCAGCAACTATGAGATTTCTACTAAGATAATAGATAACATGCTCTTGAAGCACATCATCCACTTCAACTAAGACCATACCAATCGTCTCTTGAGACGCAGCCACATAAAGCAAAACATCTCTTGGAAAGTCGGGTGGACTAAGAAGAGGGGCCGATACCAAGGATTTCTTCAAAGCATCGAAGGATTGTTGGGCTCGTTCATCCCAGATAAAATGGGTGTCCATCTTCAGTAATCGCGCGAAACCCTTAGTAAGATTGGCATAATTCATGATAAAGCGATGTAAGAAAGTGGATCTCCCTTGGAGGCTATGAATTTGAATCAAGTTATGCGAGGGATGCAACCAAAGTATTGCCTCAACCTTTTGAGGATCAACTCTAATACCCTCTTTGGAAACTATAAACCCTAGAAGGTGACCCATTTTCACGACAAAGATGCACTTGTTGGTATTCAAATGAATCTTATAGCACCAACATCTTTCGAAAATAAGGCAGAGGTGACTGGGGTGATCAAATATCTTATGAGAGTGACCAGTAAGATCATCCAGATAAGCCTCCACTATATGCTTAAGGTTATGAAAGGCATAGGTCATGGCATGTTGAAAAGTATCTCCGATGTTTTTAAGGCTGAAGGGCATTTTCCGGCATGCAATGGTAACCCAAGGACATATAAATGTGGTCTTATGTTGATCCTCGGGTTTAATTTGGATCTTATTGTAACCTGAAAAACCATCTATGAATGAAAACACTTCGCTTCCCACACATGCATCCAAGATTTGATCTATGAATAGATTAGGAAAGTTATCCATAGGACATGCTCGGTTCAGATCTCTAAAATCGGTACACACTCGGATGGTTCCCTGCTTCTTATCCACAGGAATGGGATTGGATACCCATTCGTTAAGGGGAACTGGGTAGATAAAACCATATTTGAGTAGCCTCTCTACCTCTGCCTTAATCACGACTACCTTCCTAGGATCCATAGCTCGAAGAGGTTGTCAAACAAGCTTAAAATTTGGATAAGTCTTAATTTCATGCTCGACAATACTAGGGTCTATACCTGGCATCTCCTCATAAGAGTAGGCGAAAACATCCCAAAATTCTTTGAATAGATCGATGTAACTGTGGATCTGCTCAGGGGAACAATCGAAACCGATGTAAATGTTTTCAATCTTTCCATGAGTGCGAGAGATGTTGATCAAAATGGTTGGGGAAATGTTAGCCATATTCCCCTCCGCATAAATCCCATGCAAATCCAATGGAGCCACAAGGTGACCAACCTTATCGATAAGAGTCAATCAAAACTCTTCCTGCTCAATAAGGTCAAGGTTGGGAATAAAATAAAATCTATGATGCAGATCTTCCTAAGGCTTATCATTACCATACATGGCCTCGATGATAGCTTCATCTGAAGGAAAACTACCATCAAGGAAATCATGCGAGCAAGATGAGTCGAATGCACACGTGGGAAGCATAACGAGATCTTCCTCTTCTGTCTGTGAAGAGGAGAGATCTGGTTCTGCAGTGGCTTGTTGAATCTCATGGTAAGAAAGCTTAGCTGTATATAAGGGCATGGCCATCCCGATGTGCGCAATGTTTCCATACGAATAACTCGTGGAAGATAAATTCCATGAATCATTAAAATATGATGTCTAGAATGGTACATTATGTAATGAGGAAGGGGCACTATCAAAAAACGGTTCCTATAAAGGATATTGATGCAACAAAGTCGAAAGATCCCATAAAAAAGGAATACAATCCTACACCAATATTCTTAGTTGTCGGGTGAGAATTTTTTATCTGAGGAACTTTCGTTCCTGGTGATGCAATGATATTGGAACTTGTGAAATCGAGCTGATCGACCGTCACAATATTGCCTTCATGAGGAAAACAAATAACTCTGAAAACAGAGGACACGGTCGCTTTCATAGCATAGATCCAATTCCTACCTAGTAAAAGGTTGTGGTCGATGGGTGCATCAACCACCTCGACTTCAATTGGCATGGTCTTCTCACCCAAGTGGACCTCAAGGGAGGGGATAATACCATGCGGCCTAAATGAACGACCATCAAATGCATTCAACATAGTCATAGACTTCGACAGTGGAGGGGAACCTAGATCCTTCCAACAAGCTAACGACATTATTGATGTGGAAGCACCTTCATCAACCACGATATGTTTAATGATCTTTTGCAAGCACCTAATGTGGACTTGGAAAGCCACATGATAGGGAAACCGAGGTTGAACATCAGTAGTATCGAAATTGATAATGTTAGGACTACATTGATCCTGGACTCCCAAAGCACATAAAAGGGTAGTCCTTTGTGAAGGACACGCCTGGAGAACCAAAAGAGATGACATGGCACACGAAGTCTGGCCCAAATATTCTACAATGGAGTCGTTTTGGGTGGCTCGAGCATTGGGATTGTGCATCAAGCGCTTGAGAACACCTTTCTGTATCTGCGGCATAGAGTTAGGCTTCTCGATATGCAAAGGGGTCTCAGGTCGAGGGGACTCATTCACTAATGAAGGTTGTGGATCTCCATAATCACGAGAGAGAGTAGCAACACTAACCTCCGATTTGACCATGTTCATGCATTCGTAACCGCTAGCATGGGTAGAGGACTTCAAAGTTTCATGAGTCCCACTACCGGCGATGGAAGCACCTGAAGCCATGTCTTGGTGAAGAGGAAGGGGATCCTTCGACACAGTTGGACCTGTGCAATATGCTTCACGGCTTCTTCAAGACGAGGACACAAATGTGTAAGGTGATCTTCCGTGAAAATATTACAAGGGAATTTCACTTTATGTCTAGGTTTGTGGTCCCTACCAACATTTCTGCCATCCCGAGGAGGGTTGGCACTCTCTTTCTTAGGATTGTTTCTATTGTTCCCATTATTTCCACCCCTACGATTATTTTTTCCCTTTTTCGTCCGACCAGGTTGCTCATTAACTGACGGGTTCATCGATTGTATAGAGTGAACATCCGACGACTGGGTGGAAATGAACGAGGCATGAGCCTATCCAGGGGTAGATTGGCTAAGGGAAAAATTGTGCATCTGATTTGTAACCAAATATACAAGACGAGTACTTGTGGATCCAACAATACCATCGGCATGTGGTCCAGGAATGGGCTTGGGCTCATGTTGTGACTGTGGTGCATCAGGTATAATGTCGTATAAGATGCCAGACTGAGCATAGACTAGGCCCAGCTGCTAGGATTTAAAGATAGATTGTTCCTCAGTCATAATACCAGACAATGAAACGTCCTTCGAAATGTAAGGAAGTAAAGAATTAAGGAACCATTCCAACAGAAAATCTGGAGGAATGTTGGCTTTCACTAGCCTCTTCTGCCAGTGCCATCCTGAATATGGTCAAAGATGTGTGTGGCTTTGTCCTGATGAAAGGTAGATAAAATTTTGGTGCTAGTATCATAATGAATCGACAACTGAAAGTGGTCTAGGAAAAACAAAGCTAAATCGTTGAAACCTCTATATGTGCCCCCAGGAAACTCGACATACCACTTCATCGCTGCCTCCATGAGGGTGCGTTGAAATAACCTCAAACGAATAGAATCATGGTTCAAGGAATTCGAGGAGCACCATAAGTGAAAAGTAGTGACGTGATCACCCGGATCCTCACAATTCTTCCCCTCAAACTTTGGAATGTCAGAAGGGAGCTTGGTAGGGACTAGAGGCCATGTAGGATCGTGACACACCGTACCATTCGTGAGCTTCAAAAGATTGGGTAGATTCAATCTAGCGAGAAACGGGAGCTGAGGTTGTGAAGCTTGATTATAATCTCCCAAAAGAGACTGGTTCTATGAAGGTGAGATTATCTTCATGGAAGCTGACACCTGAGGTGCTGACGAACTCTGATAGAAGTCGTGACCGTGACCATAAGGATAATAACCTCCTCCAAACGGACCCATGTTATGATACATAGGAATATGCATAGAAGGGATTCCAAGGGAAGGATTGGGATAATAATTAGGACCAGTTGAAAATCCATAAGAATGAGGTCCCATATACCTACTTGAGGAAGGGAAACTAGACGAGTGAGGGCCGTATGAAAATGGTATATTCCCACCCACCTGAATCGATGAACTAGAGACAGGGGGAGGATTCAGAATTATCAAAGTATTTTAGGGTACAGACATAGACATATGTGGGTTAAAAGATGAAATGTAAGTTGTAGATCTCATACCTATCATGAAACCTCCACTCGAAAATGGGTTAACACTAACACTAGGGGATGACGAAGGAGGTGGTCCTCCAACATACGAAGTAGATGGAAGGATATGACCACTTCCAAACTGATATGTATTAAAAGGGGTTGTAGTGCCCCCAATCCCAACACTAGAGTTAGCATGACTATTAGACATGGTGGAAGTAACAACCGGCATATAACCGGGCATACCCAAAGAAAAAGGGTTTGATGTCTTAGGGACGAATGTAGAACCATGACCTGGCATCCCCAAAGATGAACCATATAAATAAATTGATGACCATACTCCATGAAAAGGGTTTGTGCTCGTGGGCTGGGATGTTCTAGACCCATGAGGAATGTTGTGTGGTGAACCTCCTCCCCATCCATCTCTAGGAGTGGATGGAGGGGATTTTTTCTGCAGTGCCACAAGACAGAGTCATGGGGACTCCCATTGTTCCAAATGAGGAATTCATAATAGGAGCTCTCTAAATCTCCTGAGATGTAAATGAAAGACCAGCTGTAGACTTCTGACGCTTCTTAATAAAAAGACTGTGACGGATCTATAGCAAGTAAACCAGCTAACCTACGAGATCGACGAAGGGGCGGAGCTAGATCCATGATGAATTCAAAAATTTAACAAATAATCGTCTCCTAAAGGCCTACTATATTGTCACAAAGCATACACCTAAAATAAACTACAACCAAATGCACACAAACAAGATTGACTCAAGGGACCTCCCGACACTACAACTGGTATGTATCTCCTAGGAGAGGCTTGAGACTCCCAAACTATAACCAGAGGTAACAAAATGAGTTATAAAGGCCCCCAGACTTCATTGCGTGCACAGGTTCAAATCCCTATACAAACAACAACTGTGTTGTCTGACCCCTATCTGACTCAGGATACTCAGAGAATAACCGCTGCAATCACCCTATGTGATACCTACATAAAGCAACTAAGGACACCATATATAACTGATGCTCAAGCAGACAGTCGCAGGTGGGATCCGTCGTATGGGCAAGGTAACTAAGCCCGAAACTCAAGAGGGTCAAATCTCCCGAGAGTTCCCAAACATGAACAAATCTTGGAAATATCTCCCACGTTCAGCTAGTATTGGAGGGCTATCTCCGCAACCAACTTCTCGTGACCTTGTGCTTAACTCTGGTTTGAGTAGAGATTCCTGAGAACACTGATGTATACCATGGGTTTCACCACTCCCTGGTCAGACACATAATATTTGGTTCAATAGTCTTGGATTGTTAACTCACAGTGATCTATTCCAAGACTCTAAACCTATACTTGTTGGTGTATCCTATAAAAGATAAAATCATTTCTAATCAATTTTTAGATTAAGCGTTAATTTTAATGGCTGTGATTACTCAAAGGATATGGTCGTGAAACTAATGGTGTGAATAGACTCAATAAATGCACATCCAATAAACACTAGACCCTTCTATTCAATGGAAAAAATATGCCACCAAATGACAATCAAACCAACGTTTCGTAATTCAAAAATAACAATGCAATCTCTTTATACTTTCATGCTCAAGCAAGTCTTAATGAAAGCACAAGCACTCTAATGCAAAATGCAATAACATAAAGCAATTTTTTTTTGTATTTTCATAATAAATGAAATGAAAATGCAAAACAATTTTTTTTGTATTTTTTCAATATAGATGAATTAAAAAATGAAAGCAGAATCAAAACTCTTCAGAAAAATGCAGAGCATGTAAAGCAAGCAAACCAACAAATCCCCAAAAATAAGACTCAACCAAGCTAATGAGCTATAAAAACAAAAAATGGTTCAAAACCAAAAGCTCAAAAACTAAAGAGAGAGGAGTTTCTGGTCAACAAGGAGAAATGGAACAGTCATAATACAGACCTACTAAGACTCGTGAACACCCTGAAATCACCTAGAAACAACTAAAGATAAAAAAACAAGACAATCCTGGAGTTGTACGCAACTGTTCATAGAACAGTAGTGGGTATACGCGGGTTACTGTACTAACAGTAGCGCATCCACACGGGCTAAGCAAAGCTGACCCGCATATAGGGAAAGGTAGGTGTACCAAAAATGAATCAAACAGCCAAGAAAAAACAATATTTCTTATGCAGATCCTAATAGCGAGTCAATGACACAGAAGCTCGACAAAACATAAACTCAAAACAAGGAAAAATGCCAAAAATCACCAAAATGGAGTTTTTTCCCCAGTGGAGTTGCCATTTCTGTTATAGAGAAAAATTCCTATGGCTCGGGGCAGACCACTACAGAAAGATGACCACCATAAATCAACTCAATTCCCAATGCAATGCTATATAAATGTAAATACCAAGATGTGGAAAAAATAACCAACCTTCAACCAGACGTTCGATGTAGATCCTCGTTGAGCTTTCAAGTCTCTACACTTGACCCTACAGCTTAGTCTCAACAAAAAATACAAGCTAGTGCATATAATATATGAAATATTTTGTGTTATGTAGAATTTTGTCCTACGGATAAGCCAAAACTCTCTTAACTTTAAAGCAAACTTTAAACTAACTCTAAAGCAAGAAACAAGTCAAAACAAATGCTACCTTGAAATTCCTGAATTAACTTTTACAGCAAGATTAAATGTATTTAGGAATAATGGGAGATGTGACACACCTTCCAACCGATGTTTGTCCCGCTTCTAGCTCTAGATCCAAAGCTCCGATGTAGAACCTGTTAAGATCAATCAAAGAACAAACATGCAAACTTCCAAATACCTTGAATGTAAAGGTTAGATTCAAACCCAGATTAGATACATTTCATGCTAAGAACTTATACTAAAACACATGAAATGGGAAAGACAAGACAAGTTATCTTATTATAACTTGAAGAATGCTTACATAGGTTGCTTGATGTCCAAGCCAATCCTTCAGCTCCAAGTGTCTTCTCCTCTAGCTATCTCCAAAATGCTGCAAGATCATAAGTTTGGTACTTCAAGAGTCCTCCATTTTTCCCATGGAATGCCTCTCTTTTATAGTGCATGGTAGGGTTAACCAACAAGAGAGATAGGTGGATCTAGGGAGAGATAAGTGGATCAAGGTTTCTAATCACAGAAAGTGAGTTGGAATCGAATCAGGGACCCCAATCTTCCACTATCTTCGAAAATCCAAAATCCCACAAACCATGGAAAAAGGGATAATAAAATAGTATCGCGCCCTATAGTCTTAGCACAACGCGGTACTACCGCGTTCTGTGGAAACAACATAGTGCGGTAGTGTGGAGTACCACGCTTAGATAAATGAGCAAGGCGCGGTAGTGTAAGTAAATAAAGTTGAATAAAGTCTCAGCTGGGTTAGAACTTGTCAGGGTAGATTTACCTTCAAGGTTCATTCATCTTCTGGGTGGTTCAAACAGCAGGGGAAGTGTTGTCAACTCTTGTTTGTGGTGGAGATGCGACACTGTGGAATATAGAGGTATAACAGATGCCCCCTAAAGTGTGAGGTCAGAAGGGACTGATGGCCGAAAGACTTTACAAATATAATGTGCAGAGATAGCATCGAGGAGAGCGACAAGGAGCTGAAACAAAAACAAAGTGTTAGATATACCACCGAGGCGGGCATTCCCATGCTCGGAAACAAAGGAATCAAAGAATGGCTGCCGACCAATACATTGCAGATCCATGAGTACTGAGATGACATAGACTGTGGACAGACCATGGCTACTATGAACAAGCGTAGATCCATGAGACAATAATGACACAGCCACGACCAATACAATAAGTGGATCTGTGTGACAATACAAAGGAAATCTCGATCGCAACCTAGACGCGATCGAGATACGGCGATGCGCCCAGGGTCTTCTACCCGATCGCAAAAGATACGAATCTAACCATGTGATTACAAGGTGTTGAAGTCGAACATGATAGAAACCATTTGATTACTGGTCAATGATGTGGACCGTTAACAAATGCGAGGGAGATCACCAATGATGACAATGATTCCCAAGGTATCAATAGTACACCTCAACGAAATGTGAATAAATGAGTTGATGTCGAGCATCCGAGAGATCGCTTGATCAGAGGTCAATGATGTGAACCTACTGTCAAACACGAGGAAACCTGCCATTGAGGCATGCAGGTACCAAGGTACTAATGGTTGATTCCTAAGTCTAATTCCCGGATGGTGATTTGGTGTCGACAGGAATAGACTCGTCGAAGGTGGGCCATGATGTTTCCCACATCATCGACACGAAATCGGCACGAATGATAAGATGATGAAACAATAGAGTATGTACTGACACAGCGGAGGCCTGACACAATGAACGACTCGAAATAATGCAACCCTTTGAACATATAATGACATGTAACAGGACTTGGCAGCAGGGATTATTGACAAATAGAGGATGGACACCGGATGAGTAAGCTCGTGGCCAGGGAGATGACTCATGATGATGACCATAACTCAGTGAAAAATGGATACCCAATATAGACAAGAGACAGACACATGCCATGTTCAAAGGTAACGACTGACAAGCTGCCATAAATAAACTTGACTTATCCCCCCATATTTCCCCGACATGATAGACGAGTACCTCTTTGTTGTTTTGTGAGCTTGAAGAGGATAACAGATGCTCGGTGTAGCTCATCTCATGGATGAGTCCAATCTCACATGTTTTACGAACCTGAGAAAGGAGGGGTTCGTCCCAAAGTGGGTCCTTCGATGCTAACATTTTAACGAGTCCAAGGAAGGAAAACTCGGTAGTTTTTCATATTTAGAGAGCCTGAAAAACTTAAAGGAAGCTCCATAATGTACTTTTTCGTAAAATTTAGTCCCTCGATCCTGAAAGTGTAAAACAATTTCCGAGAGAACTCTCCCAGCCGATATTGACTGAGGTATACCTTTCTCGTAAATAGTCTAGACGGGCCGAAAAAGGGGTAACCTATCACCGAATAGACGACCTTTCAAATACTTTTACAAGCGTGAAAGAGTCAAGATCACTTGGCAATCTTTTCAATTTTAAGGAGTCTGAAAAGAGCTTAACTATGGACTCCTATGGTCGTTTTCGTAATTTTTTATTATTCTGGTCCGAAAAAAAGAATAAAATACAACCAGGATAATACTTTCCTCATCGTTTAACGAGCATGAGTAAAGCTGACCGTACTCGACACCATTTACTTGAGTTTGACAAGCACGACACGGGTGTAAAAGCGCTTGGAATCTTTTTCAAGTTTTAAATCTAGAGCACGAAAAAGATAAAGTGGGCTCAAAAATGAAGGTCAGATTATGAATAAACACCAGTGTGAATGTATCGCGTTTTTACCGAGGATCCTGTCAATAAATGCTCAAAAACTAGACATTAGCAATGTGAACAAGGTTTTATTTTAAGCATTTAAAATAACACTTAAAAAATATGTGAAAATGTTATATAAGGAATAGTTAAAAATAGAAATTACTATTCATTTGTGTTTTTACCCAAAGAGGAGATTTTCACCTATTTAGGAGCAATACTTCAAGGATCCATATTGGGAGTTCTGGGACACCATTTCGACAACCGTCTGCACCAGGTAAGAGTTCTTGAGCCCCTCTTTCATTTCATGTAGGAATTATTTGCTTTTACCAGGAAAAAATTGATTTTTGGGCAAGCCCTATTGGGAAAAAATCGCCCTTCACACTACCGCGTGGGGGCTCTATCGAAAAACGCGGTACTGTCTAACAATACCGCGCTGGAGCTCCAAACAGAGGCGCGGTAGTGTAGAGTGCCGCGCGGTGGAATGTCCCTCAGGCGCGGTAAAGGCGAATTTTTAGTTCAAGAAATCAAATTTTCTCCAAATTTCTACTGGAACTAAGTTGCTAAATAGTTACTAATTATTTTCCTTGACCTTTTGCAGGAGTTTGCAACTTATTTGAAGCAAAATGGTAAGCTGGAAAGAAAGAGAGCACGAAGTGGATGATTTTGCAGCCAAAAATGACTTACCAACCGTGACCGCATTGCGAGAATTTGGTTTGTTAAAGTTCTTTAAAACCAAAGGGATCCGTCAGCAACCCAAGCTTCACACTCATCTCATCCAGTTGTGGGACCCTGACACTCGAGCTTTCCGTGTGGGAGAGCATGTCCTCGAAATTCAAGTTGAGGATATTTATTTCCTCACGGGCCTCTCGAAAAGAGGGGCCTGGGTGAACTTTACCGGATACTCAGCTTCAGAATCAAGTACAGATGACTTGATTGCTCGGTATTGCCATCAGGGTTCAAGTAAGAAAAGTGGGAAGGTTGCCATAAAGGAGGTCATAGAACTTCCTGTAAAAACCGTACTATTCACTATCACGCGTGCAGCAGGAAGTGTGAGTCTGCATCAGGCATCTCGTACATAAGTGAACCTCGCAGCAGAGTGTATGGGAGGGATAGTATTTAACTGGTGTGAGGCGATGTTGTCCAATCTGAAAGAACAAGTGCACAAGTGTAGGGTTGGAAAGAAATCCCAATTCGGCTATGGGAGCATCCTGGTCACCTTCTTTCTGGCGAGGGTGCCACTGTTGCGCCCGCAGATATCTAGGCCCCCCCGTCCACCTACTGAGCCATGGATGGCTCGATGGAGTGATTATGCTGGACGTCTCGGGGGACCTCAGCGCTTAGCCTTCGGTGAGGATTTCTTTTCCTGGCTTGAGGAGCAGATAGTTATGATTGATGACTATCCCTACTCCGGGGTAGATTTTCGTGAGGACATCGACTTGGAACTGCCAGAGGACGATGATTGGGACAACTCTGGTATGACCTTCATGGATATGTATTTTTTCCTTTTTGAATATTTAATTTTTATTACTTTTCTAGAATGTGTAAAAGATGTCTAATGTATGTTCGCATGCATGTTGCAGACCGTGGACCACATAGACCAGCTGGGTACTCGCCACTACGTCATGGTGGTGTTGACCGTCAAGCTGTTCCTGACGAGGAGGAGGATGAAGACGAGGCAAGAGGCGTTCGGGACATTGAGAGGAACTTGTAGGGATTGACTCATGGTATCCCTGCTATGAGGATGGATGACGTCCCTTACCACCTCCAGCGGCATACTGTAGGTGTGCCTGGTCGTATCAGTCGACTTCTTCGCAAGGTGGTTCGAGCTATAGTATGTTACCACCAGCAGCGGGAGGAGTCCGATGAGGGACATGATAGGTCTCCTAGATCTCCATAGATGGTCTTTTGATCTTTTTGCGGCATGTACACGATATGTAGGCTTTGAGAGCCAAATTTTTGTATATGGGATTTGGTCCCAAATTTTGTCTTTGACACAAACTTTATGTATTTTGGAAAAAACACTTTTATATACAGTGATATGGACCTATTTATGATCTAAATATTTACAATGACTTGTGCATTTTATTTTTTATGATGTGTTTATGTATGGGCAAGATGCCAATCCAAAATGTAATTAGCCAATGAATCAGCTATATAATTGAATTCTCTCGGTATGTGATGATATGTAATAAAATTAAATGATCGTTACAAGAGGCGTACTCTTCGAAATAAACGAAGTAGCGTAGGATCGCGAACTGTGTAAACACGGTTTAGATGAGAAACCACGAGTTGGGAGTCTAAAAAGACTGATAAGGAGTCAATCCCGAGTGAAGCAACCTCTGTCAAGAGACCAATGACTGCATGGTACTCCGCGATATTGTTGGTTGCAGGACCTAAACAATTGGCTCCTGAAGAAATCAACTCGCCAGTGGGGGAATAGATTACCCATGCTGCAGAAGCGAGATTTCGGGTATGTCGGCTTGCACCGTCGGCGAATCCAAAGTAGGCAGACATCTGCGCATAAAGTCACGAGTCAAAGTAAGAGTGGATACATGAGGTCCATGCGCACACCAAAAAGAAATCAAAAGCAAACTAAGTACATTATGTACAACAAGTAACCCGCGTAGGGTATCCTCATGCGTAGAAACGTTTGAGGTATAGCCCGTTGCGGGGCCGTGCCAATGGCGTACCATCACAATCGATTAGTTCATAGGCTCCTTTTTCTAAGACACATTTTACAATGAAGGGTCTGTACCACATAGATTCAAGTTTACCTTTTCTGAGCTTATCATGCATCTGATCATATGTAAGTACGAGGTCACCCTCATTGAAGATCTGAGGTTGAACGGATTTGTCGTATTGAGCTTTGACGCGTTTTTTGTGAGCTTCATTAGCCAAAGCAGCGTCGCGGCGGGTTTCATCTAGCTTAGCTAGGTATAGAAACCGTTCCTCTTCGGAAGTAGTGTGTGGAAGTAGCTCTATGGCTATCTTGAGTGATGGAATTTCACATTCAATCGGCAAAATGGCTTCTAGGCCATACACCAGTTGGAATGGTGTAAACCGAGTAGCACTTTTCTCTGAGGTTCGGTATGCCCACAGTGCCAAGAACAGAGCTGAGTGCCAGTTAGATTTCTGGGTACCCACAATGTGCTGAATCATTCGTTTCAGGACTTTGTTAATGGCTTCAACTTGGCCATTAGCTTGTGGGTAATACGGGGTTGAGTTTTCATGGCGAAAACCCAGTTTGGCACTTAGTTCTTCGATCATATGGTTCCTGAAATGGGAACCGTGATCGGTCACAATAGACTGTGGGACACCGAATCTAGCTATAATGTGATTAAATATAAACTGCGCTGCTGTTTTGCCGTCTTCAGCATACATAGGCATCGCTTCAGCCCATTTTGTAAAATAGTCGACAGCTACTATGACATAGCTATGCCCCCTGGCTGAAGTGGGCTTACAGTGCATGAAATCGATGCCCCATTTGGAAAAGGGGCCGACGGCAATGACAGGATGGAGTGGAGCAGGATGCGATCATGTTTTGCTATGAAAGAATTGACATGGCGGACACTTCTTGATTGTTTCAATGCAGTCTTTGAAAATTGAGGGCCATAAGTATCCTGCTTGCAGTATTTTTTGGGCCGTAGCCATCCCAGAGAGATGACCACCACATGCTCCAGCGTGGCAGTCATTGAGAACGCGTTCCACCTCATCTAAGGTCAAACAACGTCGAAGAACGGTGTCGACACCATGCCGATAAAGAGTATCGTTAACTATGAGGTAGTATTTTGCGTGATGTCGGATGCGTCGTCGTTCGTCGCAAGTGAGGTCGGGACGAAAGCGTTGGGTTTGGAGATATAAAAGAATATCCCCGTGCCACGGATCAGATGTGCTAATGAGGAACAATGATTCATCGGGAAGAGAATCAATGGGCTCGGATTGCTCAGTAGCACGGGGCAAGTTACAAATTAACTCCACGAAGACCAAAGACTTCTTGGACTTAGCCTTGACAAACTCCAAGTCAAACTCTTGAAGGATGAAAATCCAACGAGAGTATTTGCCCCCAAGCACCTGATGTGTGAGGATATAATACATTGGGTTGAAGTCGGCTATAACAGTGGTCCGGCGGAGTAAGATGTAATGGCGGAATCTCTGGACAGAAAATACTGTTGCCAGAGCCAGTTTTTCAACATGTGAATAGCGGGTTTCGGAGTCAAGAAGACTCTTACTGAGATAGTATACCACATGTTCTAAGCCGTTTTGGTCTTCCTGGACTAGCACCATACCAATGGTGGAAATCGAGGCTGCGAGATAAAGAATGTAGTCCCCTGTGTAATCGGGAGGTTGAATCACGGGATCTCTGGTTAAAGCTGCCTTTAGATTGTCAAAGGAGCGTTGGGCTTCGTCATCCCAGATGAAGGGAACATTCTTCTTGAGAAGCCGCATGTAGCCTTTGTTATCTCGGACAGATTGCAGATAAAACGGCGTAGAAAGTTTGCATGCCCTTGCAAACATTGAAGTTTTGGAATATTGGTGGGTGAAGGCAGGGCTACGATAGCTGTTACCTTTGCGGGATCTAAACGTATCCCGTATTTGGAGACTATGAAGCCCAACAGTTTCCCGGCTTCTACACAGAAGACGCACTTATGCGGGTTCAAACGTATATTGTAGCGATGACACCTTTCGAAAATGGCGCTTAAGTGGTCTGGATGGTCTTCCCGAGTTCGAGAGTGAGCGGGAAGGTCATCAAGATAAGGTTCTACAATATGTTTGATGTCATGAAATGCGTAGGACATCGCCCGTTGGAAAGTTGTCCCGGCATTTTTCAGGCCAAAAGGTAACTTTCGATATGCAAAGATCCCCCAAGGGCAGATAAAGGCCATTTTGTGCTGGTCGGCTGGGAGGATATCGATCTGATTGTAGCCAGAGAAGCCATCCATAAATGAAAAGATGACACTCCCGGCACAGTTATCAATGATCTGGTCGATAAACGGAGTTGGGTAGTTGTCCTTTGGACAAGCCTTGTTCAAATCACGGTAATCAACACAGACCCTAATCGTTCCCTGTTTCTTGGCTACGAGAACGATGTTGGATACCCATTCTGTCAATGGGATAGGATAGATAAAACCAGCACGCAAAAGTTTTTCAACTTCTACTTTAATGGCGGCTGCCTTACGAGGATGGACGGGTCGAAGCTTTTGCCGAACAGGTCGGGCGCCAGGGAAAGTTGGGATTTCGTGGACCACGATGGAGGGGTCTATCCCTGGCATTTCTTCATAACTCCAAGCGAAAACATCGCGGAAAGTTTTGAAGTAGGCACTATAGAACTCCATTTCGAGGGGAGTACATGTTTTTCCAATGTGTATGTTTTCCACGATACCAAGCTTCACTGAAATATCGATGGGAGTGGTTGCCATAAGATTGGCCAAGTTTCCTTCTGAAAATACCTCGTCGAGGGAAGTGGGGAACTTGGTTTGAACCATCCCAAGTGAAGTGCTAGGTTTTGTTTCAGGCTCAAGTGGCTGAATAATGGGGAATGAAGATCGATGATGAAAATCTCCCCATGGTGGCTCATCACCGCACATAACCTCCATAATTGATTCGTCGGTGGGAAAAATCAAATTGAGAGGATCGAAAAGTGGTGGGTATGGATGAGTTTCAGCCGAGAGCTGTGCCACGGTGTGATCAATAGAACAGTCGACCCAATCGGTGGTTGATTGGATAGCGTTGTATGCTGCGAGGTTTCTGTTCAGAGGCATAGAGTTGTCATAGTCTTCAATCTGAGAGGGACTCGGAATCACCCATGAATCATTGGACAGGGTGATACTCGATGAAATCATGCTAATTGGTTGAACATGGGTTCCCAGCTCTGGAAAAACTCCGATGAGGGATGAATCCTTCATGAGACCAACACCAACGTCTTGGAACCGGTACCGTGGTTGATCCAATAACGGGACGGTGTTGGCGGAGTTTGGATGGGAGTCTGGAATACAGTAATCCAATTGATCAATAGTGACAATTTTCCATTCATGAGGAAATTGCACAATCCGGAAGACTGTAGATGCTATGGCGGTCATGGCATAAAACCAGTTTCGTCCAAGGAGGAGATTATAGTCCAATGGTGCATCTACGACTTCAACGTGTACGGATACTGTTTTGCCCCCCAGTTCAACACCAATTGAGGGAATGAGTCCATAAGGTTGAAAACCGTGTCCATCAAACGCCCTGAGAGTAGTAGGAGAAGTGGCGACCTCGGGTGAGCCTAAGGCTCTCCAACAGTTCAAAGACATGATCGACGTGGAAGCACCTTTGTCTAATACAGTACGATGGATGGTATTTCCATGGATTTTTGTATGTACCTGGAAGGCTAATTGATGAGAAAGCCTAGGTTTGGCGTGCTCCAAGTTAAACATGATGGAGTTTGAAGTATCCGGGTCCATTGCCCCCAGTGCTAAAAGTAGGGTTCTACGCTGCATGGGGCAGTGTTGGAGAACCTCGAGAGTCGACATGGCGCAAGGTGCTTGAGCCAAATCCTCAACAATGTTGTAGTTTTGGGCAACTCGCGCATTCGAATTGAATGTCGCCTTTCGTATGGTGCCCTTGGGTGGGCGTAGCACTGTGTCCATCAGCGGCCTCTCGATATGGAGATGACCGTTAGGGGGGGGAATAGGAATCAGATCTTCAATGGGAGATTTTCCTTTGGCTATCTCCGATTGTTTGTTTGAACTTGGAGGGTTGTCATACGTCTTTGAACGAGTGGTGATATGAACCTCTTCATTACTAGTCATCAGGATTTTGCAGTTTGTGGACGTCTCTCCGCAGGTGGGATTGGTCGGGTTGCCCCCTTGTGGGGATTCTTGGGCAACCATTTGCTGTTGCTGTTGGGGGAAAGGGTCAGTTAACACTGCCAGGAGAGAGGATCCTTTAACGAACTTGTTGACCTCGTCCTTGTAGGGACAGTCACGCGTATAATGATCATCTTGACAAATCAAGCAGGGAAACTTAGCTTTCCGACGTGGTTTCTAGTCATTCTGGGTGGGTTGTGGCTTGGGGTTCTCCTGCTGGTTTTTCTTGGGTTCACCACGATTGTTTTTCTTCTTTCCCCCGGATGGTTGTGACGTAGATTGGACTGCGTTCACTTCAGAGGAAACAGCAGGAGAAGTAGTTGTTTTTGAAACAGCCTGGGTAAAAGCAGGGGAAGCAGAAACTTGTTGTCCCGTCGAGTTGGTAGCAGGCTGGGTCTTGACTGAACCGACAATACCATCAATGGGGGGTTCAGTGGTAGGCTTCGTTGGATCAGTGTGAACGTGGGAGGCATGTGGAAGAAGTTCATGTAAAGTACCGGATTGAGTGTATACCAAATCCATGTACTGGGCTGCCGAGATGGCTTGTTATTCTGTAACCGGTTCGCGCATAGTGATATCTCTGGCTATGGGAGGCAAAAAGGATTTTGTAAACCAATCAGCAAGTAGCTGATCCAGAATAGGTGCCTTTATTATCCTACGGCGTCGTCTCCACTCATGGATGTGATCCAAAATATGTGTAGAAGTGGTTTGACGCAGTGAAGTTAACAGTTCTGTTCCAGTCTCATACCGGATGGGGAGCTGGAAATGAGTCAGAAACTGCATAGCCAAAGTGTTGAAATCACAAAAAGAGTGTTGTGGCAGCTCGATGTACCATTTTGCTACCATTCCGGTAAGCGTACGTTGGAAGAGCCGAAGTCGGATGGAATCATCCATCAAGGAGTTGGATGAACACCAAAGATGGAAGGTCATCACGTGGTTCTTGGGATCTTCCTCGGGCTTAGCATCGAACTTGGGAATGTCCGATGGTAGTTTGGCTGGAATAGGTGGCCAATGAGGTTCATGCCATATAGGATCATTGATAAGCCTCGACAAATCAGGTAAGTCAAGTGTGGCCAAAAAGGGAAGTTGACGGTTGGTCTGCGGGTATGAGTGATAACCATGTGGTGCAGAGAACCCTGGAGGGCCTTGCATAGCATAATGCTGTGTGTTATACCCATATGTGTTTCCTGCGGGATACTGCTGGAAGTTCTGCGGATAGTGAGCCATCTGGTTAACCGGTTGATTGTAGGCAATCGGTTGGTAAGTGTTCTGCTGAGTGGGTATGGTACCCTGAGGTTGTTGATACCCAGGAATGGTTGCTGTTCCTTGTTGGGGAAAAGTTCCTTGGAATTGTTGTGTTCCAAGGATGTTACCACTATACTGTGTAAGTGGAGGATTTCCCATAGCAGGGTTGGGGGGTGGCTGTGACGGTGGTGTCCATGGAAGGCTCGTTCCTGCTTGAGGAGCGAGTGGGAATTGAAGTGATGGGTTCCATGGAGTTGTAGCAGCTGAAGGGTAAGGGAAGCCAAAATTCAAGTTGGGGGAAATCTTAGATTGCCCCCCAGCTTGGTTCCAGTTTCCAAAAAGTGAGTACCCCCCACTCTGTGGGATTTGAGGATCCAAAGAAGGAAGCATGCCTGATGAGGGAGGTTGAGGATGAGGTCCGGTTGGAATACCGGAATAAGGTTTCCCGCTGCCAGGTATGCCGTACATACCGTACTGAGCAGATGCTGCTGGTTGGGATAGTTGTTGGATAGAACCAATAGGTTGTCCGCCAGCAGATGGGTTGGATGGCCCTATGAGAGGAGGCTGTTGAGTAGGAACGGAGTTCCCAACAAAAGGTTGTCCTCCAACTGGTTGGGTTGATGACCCTATGGGAGGAGGTTGTTGACCAACAATGGGGTTCCCAACAAGAAGTTTCCCCCTAGCTGGTTGGGTTGATGGCCCACCAGGGAGGGTTTGTATGTTGGAATTAGGGGGCATTGCAGTCGGTTGTCCACCTCCTGAAATAGTGTAAATGGTGGCTGAAGGTGATCCTCCGGTCGAAACGGAAGATCCAGCAGTATGACTAGGTGTTCTTCCGCCGCTAGCCAAATATGATAGTGTGGATTGGCCAACGGCACCAAAAGTATCGATTTGCGGAGGAGGTCGTCCATATCTGACAGGTGAGGACGGAGAAAAAACTGGGTTATCCCTCATAGAATGCGCACCAAACATAGGTGATGATAGCAAATGTGGGGAATTTAGCCCAGGGGTATTGGCATCGTCCGTAACGTGTTCGATGATAGGAGGACCATCGAGAACTGGGTCCGAGTTCATATCCTGAAAAAGATTTTGGGGATCCGGCGAGAACCTAGGTATAGTAAAGTCCGAAGGTCCTGAGCCGTCTGCAAAGGAGTGATGAAACTCTGTGCTAGACGAGACGTTGGGAACCCTATAGTCAAAAGGATGAGAAACGGGGGGGTATCTAGACGCTGTCGAAAGCATTTTCTCTGTGCTGCGTCTAAATTGTGCCGATGCTAACGGAGAGTTCGCTAGGCTAACCATACTAGACTGGATGGAAGCCATGATTTCATGTCCCGGTGGGAGGTTGGGTAGATCTAAAGTATGAGGTACGTTGCTAGAAGAACTTGTCTCCTGAGGATGAACACTGGGTGATGTAGTAATAACAGGTGAAAGTTCTGCCTGGGAAGTGATCAAGCCATAATCAGGTTCAAAAGGTGTGTCAGGGAGTCGAGTATCTTCAACGATTTCAACGTATCCGCCTGGGACTGAAATCAAGCCAGGTATGTCCTGGTCGGACCCTTTTGTGGTGCCAACAGATCCGTCTGTATCATCGTGAAAAGTGTCTGATGGACGGGAAGTATTGGCATCCGGTAGAAGGATGACCTCTGGTCTAGTACTTTGGGTTGTACTAGGTTTAGCTGCTGTAACTGTGTCCACTGTAACAGATAAATCTGGAATGACAGTGGGTGAGGTGACAGTGGAAGTCTCAGACATGCTAGTGGTTGCAGAAGCTGCAATAGATTCTGAGACTGTGCTGTGTGTGGCAGTTACGGGAAGAACTGAATATGTTGTACGTATCGGCGGTGGAATGTTGCCTCGACCAGCACCGCGGCTAGGAGGAGCAGGAATGCGTGATGCAGGCGGACCAGAAGTCCGTGGCGGTGGTGGTGGTGGAGGGATTAGGCCCTCTGTTCTTCGTGATCTTCGTGGTTGTTCTGACATGATGACAGGAAAATGAAAATCGGGGGTAGTGTCGTAAACAAAGAACTCAAAAACTCTAATGCAACCGAGTGTGCAGAAGAGGAGCTAGAAAAAGCAAGGCTCACAGGCCAAAAAAGTAAGCTCTAAAATCTATACTGAGACCGCTGTCTCAATAAGCGAGCTGATGCAAAAAATGGCCAGAATGCCAACAAGCAATCCCTACAAAGAAAAAATGACCCTCTACTAAGATGAGATACCAAGCAAACTCCTAACTAAGAGCTGGAGACCTCAACAGGCTGTATCATTTGCAAGGTGATGAAATCCAAGTCGAACAATACAACATGAGAGACCAATATAAGAAGGATATCCCTCTACCGAAAGGGATCCTGGGTAAAAGAGCCCTAGTAGAATAGATACTAAGCTACCTCGTTCATGACACGTCGGAAAAGGTTTTGGGCACTTCAGCCTTCCGAAGAAGACAACGATCGATGTTGCCTTAGGGATAAGTGGAGTGCGGTATTCCACATAGTCCGTCCGGTTCTCAATCTCGCGGCCGTTTAACCCCTGAAAGTTAAAAACAGTCAGGAGGCCCCTCCACAAACTAGCTGTGACCATGTCAATAAGTACTAGAGGATTTTAGTTCCCTAAAGACAATGACTATGTCTCAGATGAAAATGACAAGGGGGAATTATTTTGATGCCTATCCCCGGTGTCCTACCTAACTACCAAATTCTTTTGATTTCCTCAAGTGAGGTTAAAGTTGGTTTAATTAGGGTGATTAATTTTAGTGTTTGTCTTACTCAATCAGGTAGTGGACGTGAAACTTGATGGTGTTATGACGACTCAAACCATGCAAATGAGAATGAATCAAAAACAAGCCTTTGTCTTCGATGAAATCTAGCTAAGGGAAAGATAGAGTTTCTTTGATCAAATATGCATGAAATTTTTCACAAGCAATCAAAGTAAAAGATTTTTCTTTTCTTTTTGTAAACAAGCCAAACTGAAATGAACACTCCTTTTAATGCACTGATCCTACAATCTAGAATGCTTCAACTATGAGAATTTTTTGTGGCAAAATCAATGGTTCATTTCCTAATGCAAAATAATGCTGATAGACTTTTTCAAATTAAACAACAAAATTGCTCTCAAATGATAATATTTTAATTACTGAAAATGATAAAAATAATGTGACTATAAAAGCTACAGGATTTAGTAATAGAGAATAGTGGTGTTGAGTTGGTTGTGGTGAAAAAATCAAGCCAATGTAATCTAACTGGGGAAAATGACCAATATGTCAAAAATGCCACTAATTCAATCAACAATCAAGCTCACAAATTGGGAAATAATCAGATCACACAGACTGTAAAATAATCAGGATGTTAACAGGCAACAACAAAGACTACCTAAGGTAGAGAGAGACTCAGGAAACCAAGCAAGTATAAAAAATTTGAAAACTTGCAGACACTACCGCGGGTCAGGGTCTGACTATAGCGCGGCACTGTGACAGTACCGCTCTGGTACGAATGAAGAGAACGCGGTACTACCACGCTGGAAGTAGTTCTGAGGGCACGGTACTGTGGCAAGGGAAGGAAAAAGCGCAACTTGAGAAAAGAAGATGAAGTTTTCAGGGTTGTTGCTAACCCAGGGGACTCAGTGATCAAACAGGGAGAAAAATACAGCGAGGAGGAGTGAATAAAGGTCAAAAAAGACCAAGATTCAAACTGGTTTAAAGTGCAATAAAAACTCACAATCAAAAGATAAATGACAGTGAACTGAATCAATCAAGCAGTAATCAAAACCAGCGGAGTCGCCATTCTTGTTATGTAGAATTTTGTCCTACGGATAAGCCAAAACTCTCTTAACTTTAAAGTAGACTTTAAACTAACTCTAAAGCAAGAAACAAGTCAAAACAAATGCTACCTTGAAATTCCTGAATTAACTTTTACAGCAAGATTAAATGTATTTAGGAATAATGGGAGATGTGACACACCTTCCAACCGATGTTTGTCCCGCTTCTAGCTCTAGATCCAAAGCTCCGATGTAGAACCTGTTAAGATCAATCAAAGAACAAACATGCAAACTTCCAAATACCTTGAATGTAAAGGTTAGATTCAAACCCAGATTAGATACATTTCATGCTAAGAACTTATACTAAAACACATGAAATGGGAAAGACAAGACAAGTTATCTTATTATAACTTGAAGAATGCTTACATAGGTTGCTTGATGTCCAAGCCAATCCTTCAGCTCCAAGTGTCTTCTCCTCTAGCTATCTCCAAAATGCTGCAAGATCATAAGTTTGGTACTTCAAGAGTCCTCCCTTTTTCCCATGGAATGCCTCTCTTTTATAGTGCATGGTAGGGTTAACCAAGAAGAGAGATAGGTGGATCTAGGGAGATATAAGTGGATCAAGGTTTCTAATCACAGAAAGTGAGTTGGGATCGAATCAGGGACCCCAATATTCCACTATCTTCGAAAATCCAAAATCCCACAAAACATGGAAAAAGGGCTAATAAAAGAGTACCGCGCCCTGTAGTCTTAGCACAACGTGGTACTACCGCGTTCTGAGGAAACAACATAGCGCGGTAGTGTGGAGTACCGCGCTCAGATAAATGAGCAAGGCACGGTAGTGTAAGTAAATAAAGTTGAATAAAGTCTCAGCTGGGTCAGAACTTGTCAGGGTAGATTTACCTTCAAGGTTCATTCATCTTCTGGGTGGTTCAAACAGTAGGGGAAGTGTCGTCAACTCTTGTTTGTGGTGGAGATGCGACACTGTGGAATATAGAGGTATAACATTTTGCATAAACAATAGCATGGCCCATGATATAATAAGCAAATGTACCCACTGTTAATTAACCATCCACAACATCAATTGGATGAGAAAATGAGTATTTCTATTAATGAAACAAGAAGTACATGATATAACCTCTTGCCGGCAACTTATCTAAACCGAGAACTAGGTCCCTCCACTTGTGTTTCCACCACTTCAATCCCCCATGCAATGGAAACCTCAAACTATGAAGGAGTTCGGTAGCTGAACATAAGAGGTTCACAACAACTAGGATCAATGGATGTAGACTCAAGCTATGGAAAAATCCAATAGAGTTTCGATGCTTTCTCTTTCTCCTCCTTCCATGTACTATAAGAGCTCAATTTATAGCCTCCCAAAGGTAGGTGAAAGGTCAAATTGAGTCGTTTCAGGATACATGGAGGGCCAAAGGTCACCCTATGACCGCTTTTTGGAGTAAAAATAGAGTTTTTACTGTAAATTACCATTTAACTCGATGTACGCGGGCTGAAGTGGGACATTCTGCGCATGCACGAGTTGCAACAATGTAGCTCGTGTACAAGAACAAAAATAGGGAAAACTGGATTCATGGAGGGCAAAAAAGTGGTTATGAGTCAGTCAAATCAATAACATAGGCCAAATAGTATAAATGCTCACAGGGTGGCAAAATACGTTGTAACATCATCGGCGTTATAATGCTTATAGACATTTATACAATGTTTACATACATCAAATATTCAAAAATATGCAAGGCTATCCTAGCATTTTAGCTTTTATTAGAACCATAAAACCCATTCTTGTAACAAAATAATATTAATTATGCATGCAGATCTATGAACCAACACAAGAATCTGATAACATGTAAAATTATATAAAATCCAGAGACAAACAAGAACAACATGCATAGAAGATTTGACAAAGAAAGTGGATCTAATCAATATTAACAGAAAATATGCTATGAAAATTAAGGAGCCATACCTGGTTAGATGACCTAGCAGCTACCATTACCTTGACAGCTCCAATAGTGCAACTAAAGGTGGGGGGACGACTCTCCACCCAACCAACCCCCATCCAATGGCTGAGGACCCCGAGCCCCAACAATTAACCCTATGCCAGTGCTATCTTGCTTTCCTTTTTCTTGGCTCCTCCAGAGCTTTCCTTCCAATGCCAAAAGACGAAAGATCCCCCTCTCTTCTTCTTCTCCTCCTTTTTTCTCCCCCTATTCCCATTTTTCTTAATTTATTTTAATGCAATTTGTTTTCCCATCCTTTTTCTTTCATATTCCCCATTATATTATTTACCCCTTTTATTTACTATTTTACATTTCATTATATATATCCCCTTTTTATTATTTTACTTCTTTTATTTCATTATATTACATGAGGGTTGTTACATACTTTCCCCCTTCAGGAAACTTCATCACAAAGTTATAATCTTCAAGTAGTAAATACAATACTTATTCAATCAATCAATCAAGTAAATACTATAGTATATAGGTAGCTAGTACTATTGTGAAGTTTAGAGATTTATATGTGTGGCCACCACATAGAAGTCTCCAAACCACACTAATACAATCAACACCCTAAGTTACAACATGCTCTTAAGTAATTACCTATGAGTCTAGTATGCAACCATAGCAACAATTATGCATCATACACACATAACAATTAATATATAATTTATAAATATGTATATGCTTACTTCCTCTTTCCTTACTCACTCTCTCCCCGAGAATCATACCATCCGGAGTTGAAGGGGAGCATTATGGAGGTTGTTACAGCTTTCAAGTTGTTTCTTCAAAGATGAATAAGGTTCACCAAACTCTGACATTCTTCATATTATTATTTCTGTTGATGACAATGAGAGCTTGTGCCACTCCACTTTAACTAAGTTAAGACAACACCAATTGACTTCCAATTGAAGTTTTTCCTGTGAAATTCAATCACCATGTATTCATTAAGTAAACATATTAAAAATCATGCTATCCCTGTATGAAAGATCAACTATATCTTTCTTTGCTTAGAATGATTTCATGCATTTCATGATTAACTCAGCATATGCATATAGATGAATCCATTCATCTTCATTTCTTTTACATAAATTTAACTATTTCGGCATTCATTGTCTATTTCAAACAAACATAAACACTACAAATTTTCATCTGTGACTTGCATTTCAACAACTTTATGTTTCTAGAAAGTAATAACATAAGTAAAAAGAGAAGAGTAAGAGTTCCCCCTCTTTATCTGATCCAATCTAGAGTCCCCACATTCATGGATTTTCTGCTCCTTGGACTCTTATCTATAGAATGCAAGTGCTCAACCTACATCTGTGAAATCCATACACATGGATCACATTAGGATAAACATGAACATATGTATTAAAATTAGCCATTGATGTTTCCATTTATTCACATAATTATTTTTATGCACTTGCACTTGCATATACTTCATGCATATAGATGACTTCAATCATAAAAAATTTCCTTCACATAAGTTTATCAATTCCGGCATGCATTATTGATCAAAACAAAATAAATACAACAATTTTAGTTATAACATGCATTTCAACTCTTTATTTTTCTGGAAAGTAAAACATAAAAGAAAAGAGAAAAGAGTGAGATTTTCCCCCTCTTGGCTTTATTTCAAGCCAGAGCTCCACCATGCCCATGGATTTCTTTGCTCCTTGATTTCTTTCTCTTTTCGTTGACTTTGAGGAAAATACATTCTCAAAGCAACATTGATAGTTTGGGGTCCACGATACATCACCACACACAACACCCTCTAGTTCCTTTTGGTGTGTGCATAGAAAGACTTGCCAAACTTCCTTAATCAGGTTCAACCAGCTTGGGGTCCACATTACATTTCCACACACAACACTCCCTAGTGTTTTTTTGTGTGTGCATAGAAGGATCACCCAAACTCTAGTCACCTACAAAGAGATTATAACTCATACTAGGCTTTCACAATATTCATCTTTAGCTTTACTTCCTTACATTACTTTACTTCTCTTCTTCAATATGCAAGCACCCACTTGCATGTATACTTGATAAACAAAAATGGCTAGCCCCGCTCATCAATATCATACATTTATCAAAATGTATTATCATAAAACTAAAAACATATTATTATGTTAAGTTTACTTCTTGACATTGAAACATCGGGAATGCGTCCATTCCTTTGGGGTGTAATCAATGTTGGAAACATGACACAAAAAAACACTAGGAATGCGTCCATTCTTTTCAGGTGCATGCCATGTTGCTTGGACTTGTAGCTTAAGTATCATTTCAAAGTAAAAACATTTTCTGAATATTATCCCCTATAAGAATTCTTTTCAGTATTAAATCGAGGTTAGGGTAAAGATATCTCCCTTCTTCCCCGAGGATTGAGATTTTTTTTTTTAATTTCTTTATTTGTGCCACATTCTTCAATCAAACATGATGAGCAACCTCTTGGATGACCCTATAGAACTCTAATATTGCAATCGATTTCTCTACATTCAAAGTTTTAGTTTTGCAGTTTCATTATATGCATCACTTACAGTTAATAGCATTAGATACATATAAATAAATCATATAAGATGAATTCAATTAACAAACAGTAACAAGTTATAACCAACTAACAACTCTATCAAATAACAACATTTAACAATTTATAATCAACTAACAACTTATCTCAGTTAGCAACATATTCTTAGCTTTGACTTTTCATAAGTCAACATAATTATAGAAGTATTAACAATTCATTTACAGCTCACACAAACACGGTGAACAAGAATTCAAGCATTCATACCTACACTAAAACATGTGAGTGCATCGTTCTTATATAGAAAACATTCAACATAATTCAAACACTTACTGTTGTTTCAAAGTCTCTTGTACATTTCATATTGCATTCAATATATAATTATGCAATTACACTAATTGCCATTAAATAAAAACATTCCAATATTGTATCAACATAAACCATTCTTGCCTAGATGGACTCAGGCATAGGCCCATCCAAAAAGTTTAGCTAGTTTCCCAATACGTCCATTTACCATTGAACTTAAACAAAAACCAAGCATAAGCTTCAAATAGTCCTTGAGGAATCCAATATAATCCAAACACAAGTCACATACTTTCATCAAAGACTTAGTGTAGCTAGGGTTTTACCCCTAGCTTGTGCCAATGAGCACCTACTAAGGAGAATGGACTCCTTAGTAGCAGTTCAATAATGATTAAATGATTAAGCTAAAACAACAATTAACAAACTACTTTAAACATTGCATGAAACATAAATGAAAGATGTAAAAAATGATTTTATATAAATGTTACCTTGAGTGTCAAGGTTGATGAAGCCCTTTGCAGTGTCCAAGAGGATGCTCCAAGCTTCAGAATGCTCCTTCTCCTTATCCAATGGTGGGGATGGGCCAAAGGTGGCTCTCAAGGTGAAAATAGTTCAAAGGTGAACTAGGGTTTCGAGAGAGATTTTGGCAGAGTAAGGGTGCTTGTGATTGTGGATATGAAATAAGGGATCTCCATCACCTATTTATAGTTTTTTGGTGGTGGAGTGCTGACCCATGGTTTTGGGAAACACATGGTTTTAGGCAGCTGTATTATAGGGTTTTTTCCTCCTTTTCCTCATTATTTTATATTTTTATTCCCTTTTTAGGGGATTTTTGCTATTTTGGGAGGAAAAGGGGGGTTTTTTAGCCTTTTTTAGGCTATTTTGAGGGTTTTATGGCCTTTTGGAGGCATTTTAGGCCTTTTGGAGGCTTTTTAATGGGATTTTTGGGGTTTTAAAAGGAAATATGGTAGGAAAATGGACAAATGAGCCATATAATGTGGTAAATGAGCTAGTGAGCACTTTTTGGGTGTTAACAGATTGCCCCCTGATGTGCGAGGGGCAGGAGCTCATCGTATGGCCGATGGACATCATAAGTCATGAATGGTTTTCCTGGGGAGTGGAGAGAAGAGAAGAAACAAACTGGAGCCCAGAATAACCGATCCCGAACAACTGCAAGAACTAAAAGTACATAACCTCATAATGGATGAGGAATCATCTGATCATATGGACGAGGCGGGCATACCCATGCTCGTATCAGGATATAACAATAACAATGGGGTCCAAAAATGGGGACCTGAAATATACATGACCTCAAATACTGACTGAGGAATAATCTCAATATATTGGACGAGGCGGGCATACCCATAGCTCGTATCAAGATACATAAAAAACTGTGAGGCCCGAAAAAGAGGGACCTGAAAGATACATAGAGAACCACTGTGTACATCATGAGGGTCCAGAGGGGGACACAAATCTGGGACATACTGCTGGGCTGACCATGTCTGTGCTGAAGAGCTGATACACTGGAACAATCAACAGTGCTACTGAATGTGGTACCAAAGGAACTAATGAGCTGCTGGATGAGAGTGACAAGGGGTACACTCGCAATGGTACACTGAACTGGAACTGATCTGGGTACTCAAGGAATCATAGAACTGGATGGCTTCCGAATACAAACGCCAACGCAGCCCGGACATCCACAGGAACATACAACTGGCAGTTCCGAAATGACTCACCAATGTGCTAGAGTCGGGGGAAATCCGGGGTCTTCGACTAAAAACTGATGGGATATAATCCTACGCGATCCTCAACGATGCGATCAAGGTGCTGAAGTCGAGCATGTGAGGAACAACCACTCGGAGAGGCAATGATGACTCCTCTCAGAATGATCCGTAGGCCCTTACCACAGATGGTGATAAGTCCAAGGCGTAGGGACCTCTGGGCCTATCTTCTGGAATAGAGGAGCTGTCGTCGACAGAGGGAGACCTGCCCCTATCAAGGCAATGATGTTCCTTGACAGGAGCGCGAGGTAGAGAACCGAAATGTGGTAGTGCTGATGGCAGGACTGATAAACTGTGGGGGGAAAACTGGGCAAGTAGAGTGGAGGGACTCAAACTTCCTTTGTTCAGAGTATGATAATTGAAATGATCTGGCAGCATATGAAACTGACTAAGGGGAAAGGGATCATAGCTGTAATGGATCTGGGGGGATACTTGGCTGAGGGAGACTCAAGTTGGTGTACAATGGCAGGAGACTGCAGAATACTCTGAACAAAGGCGGCCTAATTGGTGGTGCTGCTGAGATGATAGATCAAAGTGCCAAGAGGCACGGGGGAGTACTTCTTCATGGGTTAAGGAACTAGAAGAAGTGTGTGTTAAATGGTACTGTCGTGTGGATTTTACGAGCCCAGGACAGTTCATGCTCGTGGTGGCTTTCAATTTTAAGGAGTCTGAAAGCGATAAGAAGACTCTGAAGTGATGGAATGGTACTGTCATGTGGATTTTCCGAGCCCAGGACAGTTAATGCTCGTGGTTGCTTTCAATTTTAGAGAGTCTGAAAGCAAGTAAGAAGACTCTAGGGGGTTGCTTTTTCGTAGATTTAGTCTCCAAGGCCCAAAGAAGCATAAAAGGATGCAATGAAGAACTCTTCTAGCCGGTGTGACTAGAGTATTCCTTTTTTGTAATTAGTCTACCAGGTCCGGAAAAGGGTTAAACTTATACCAGATAGACGCCTTTTCAGGTACTTTAACGAGCATGAAAGGAAGCAAGATTGCTCGGCGATCTTTTCATTCTTTTAGGAGTCAGAAAAGAGCTTAACGGAAACTCCCTAAGTGCCTTTTTCGTAAAAGGACTTGTCCGGCCCGAAAAAGGGATAAAATTATACCGAACAAAAGGAATGGCTAGGCAAGGAGGAAGTGTTCAATCAAGGTTGAGTAATGATGACCAAGAACGAGGGTAGGTAGGAACACTGATGGGCCTCCTTGCTGGGTAGATGAAATGGTGGCAAAATAACGAGACATTTGCAGTATGACAGGAGTGAATGGCTCATGTAAAAATGTGGAACAATCCGATAGCGACCGATGTGGCACGCGAACCGAGGCAGCAAGGTGTTGGGACACAATGTTGAAATTGTACCAAGTGAGAGCGAGAAATGATCTCAAGCATCATCACGAGCTCGGAAAAATGAATCCGGCGATATAAAGGATGTCAAAAACGGGGTGACGGCCAATGTGGCACGCAAACCGAAGTGACGTGGTTATTTTGGAAAAATACCCGAAAGATCGGGGGGGTGAGAGCGAGAAATGATCTCAAGCATCATCACCAGCTCGGAAAAATGAATCCGATGATATAAAACATGTGAAAAACGGAGAACGGTCGATGTGGCACGCAAACCAAGGCAACTAGTGGCGTCTGGACACAATGTTGATATTGGTCCAAGTGAGAGCGAGAAATGATCTCAAGCATCATCACAGGCACGGAAAAATGAATCCGGCAGTGCAAATGGTGCGAAAAAACGGAGGTCATAAGGACTCCGAAATGGTCAAAGGAAAGAACTATGCGTATCAAATCAAATCTACAAGTGATATGTGACCTCAAAAAATGGTTGAGATCACAAGTGTGAAAAAGTGAGCAGGGTTAATGACTTGCCCCCATGCTATGTGCATGGGGTTTGTGATTATGGATCACATATGTGTGGGTTTGAACAATGGGTTCATCGACGTGCTGAGATAGATGTGATGGGGAAGGTTCAAAATGATTGATCATGCCCCCTATCCCAGGGTCGAGGGAATCTATTATGCCCCTTGACTCAGAGGTGTCAAGGTGGTGCTCTATAATGGCGGGGTCAAGACCGGGCATCTCAGTATAGGACCAGGCAAAGACATCACGGAATTCTTGGAAGAGGTGTATGTATTCCTCAATCTCTTGGTTACTGCAAAATGCTCCTAAAGTAATGAGTTCAGGGGCACGACCTGGAGCAGCAATATCAACTTGGATGACAGGTGAGATGTTGGCCATGTTGCCCTCCTCGAAGGCATCAGGAGCAGGGATAGGGTCCTTGAACCAGTCGACCTTGGTTGGGAGGAAGTCTTTGGATTCGACCGCGTATTGGGTAGCGGTGCTAGAGGAAGACGCTTCTGGGATGAAATAGGAACGGTGGTGCATGTCATCCCAGGGATAATCCGGGACAGTAAGGGCCTCAAGAATCTCCTCATCAGTACGGAAAGTTTGCGTCGTCAAATCGGTTGACGAGGGAGTAGTGGTGGAAGAGATCATATAGATGGTATTAACCTCTCCGGAAGGTGAAGAGTCTGGGGGGTAGATCTCCTCAATGGTAGGTGGTGCCGTCTCAAGATCCAGATTGTTCATCTCATAGAGAGCTGCTCTGTAATCCGGGAGATCGGGACAATGATGTGAATAATGCCCGTAAATACCGCATATGGCGCAGGAGTGGTTGGTACGTAGGGACTTATCTTTAGGCTTAGGAGTAGGGTTTAGTTCGACAGTTGGAATGTTAGGATCGTCGTCGAGCATTTGCATGTGCTTCTGCAATGCGGGTAACTGTGGGCATTGGTGGGTCGCATGGCCCAACTCGTCACACAGCGAGCATTTGGGAGGAGCACGAAACACTGGAGGGTTCTTGACTGTCTTTGGAGGTGGTACAGCAGTGTAAGGTTGAGGACCTCTGCCCCCAGTGGATTGAGGAGGAGGAGGAGGTGTCGTGGAGGACGAAGGGGTAGAGACCCCGGGAGGTGGGTGGGTGGTAGTAGCCATGGGTTGCACCGGCTGGAGGACGACATCTGGTGTCGGCGGGCGAACGGGAGGCGAAAGGTACCATACAGGTAATCCCAAGGTTAACCCAGGGAGACTAAGGGTAGCCATGACCGGGGCGCTTACTACTCCTGCTGGAGGAACTAGGAAGGGGATCGTATGGATCGGTGTAACACCAATGTGACTAGGTACCAATGGTGGTTTAGGCAACAAGGATGGTTGATTGTTAGGTGGTAGGATGTCGTGGGACAAAGTACATAAGTCAGACATTTCGGGCGTAGATGACGGCGGAGGAATGGAGTGAAAGGTAGAGGTCATCGGCGCGTCTGAGTAGACTCCAGGCCCCGTAGAGGATACAAACGAGGTGTTGGCAGGAGAAACAGGTTGTTCAACCATGGTGAGAACATTTTCCGGTGCCGCCGGAGCACTGGGATCATAGTAGGTGAGCTGGTCAATCTTAACCACGCGTCCTTCATGAGGGAACATCATGGTGCGAAAGACAGAAGAGGCAACCGCCCGCATGGCATACATGTAGCTGCGGCCAAGTAGAAGGTTGTAATCCAATTGGGCATTGATTACCTCTATGTCAATAAGGACTGTTTTACCACCTAACTGGACTGGAACGTTGGGCAGGAGGCCTTGGGGCTGGGCCGAACGACCGTCGTAGGCACGTAACGCAGTGGTGGACTGCTGGAGAGGAGGGGATCCTAGCTTCTGCCATACAAATGTAGACATAACGCATGTGGAGGCACCCTCATCGATGATGCACCGATGGATAACAAGGTTCCTAACGGAGACAGTAACTTGGAAGGCTAAACTGGAAGGTAGGCGTGGTTCAGACTGGTCTAAATCAAACGCCATCAAATGCGAATCAGTTGGGTCAATCCCCCCAATGGCGGAGAGTAAAGTCTTGCGTTGGGAAGGGCAGTTCTTCAAGACTTCTAACGCAGACATGGCTGCGGGAGATTGGGCTAGGTCGTCTACGATGTTGTAGTTTGACGCAGCGCGCGCGTTAGGGTTATTGTTGATTCGGCGAAGTGGGAAACGAGGTGCTTTCGCAGCGCCGTCTATGGGAGGCGGAGGTATACGTAACGCCTGATCGGTGGGATGGGCGTTAGTAGTTTTATCCGTGGGAGTGGCTTCAGAGGTGGAGCCATATTGGTTCCGACGGGTCTGTAGGTTGACATCAGCAGATGACATCATCAGCAAGTGGTGGGTACCTGAGTCAAACATGGGTTGATCAGGGGCAGCGTAAGTGATCTTTTGTTGTTGGGGTTGCACGTTAGCTTGAGGGGCCAACGGCTGAGTGTTCACCACGCCTTGGGTTGGTAAGGGGTTTTGCAGCACCAAAGGGGGTTGCTGAGGTTGGGGGGGGTTGGGCGGTGCTTGGGGAGCCACATGCCCTTGGCGATGGGCCTCGTCAACCCAGAGCTGCCGAGCTCGCTCCAAATGTGGGCAAGCGTGTGTGTAGTGTCCATAGACCCCGCAAATAGAACAAGGGTGGTTCGTTCGCAAATTGGGGTTTTTAGCCTGCTTGGGCGGGCGATCAGGGTTTTGATTAGCGGGGGCCGCGTTGTTGTTGTCGGGGGGATGCGCCGGTTGCCCAGCTTGGTCTGCAGGTTGGTTGTTCCCCCGATTACGGCCCTTGCCGCGGTTCTGTTGGCCCTGGTTTCGTTGGTTGTTCTGGTTTTGCTGCGGGTTCTGTTGGGCGTAAACTTGCCCTTGGGCAGCAGGTGGATTCTGAGGTTGCGCAGGTGCTGGAACAGGCTGCAGAGGATGATATGTAGGTTGAGGCTGAGCAGGTGCAGCAACTTGAGGGGGTTGCTGATAGGTCTGCGGAGCAGGTTGTGGATGTGCCGCAGGGGCTGCCTGTGGCGGATAATAAGCTGGTTGGGCTTGTGAAGGCGCAGGAGCTGGGGCAGCCTGCTGATGGTAGTAAGGCTGAGGGGCGACTGGAGGAGCATAAGCAGGGGTCGCATACTCGAAGCACTGAGGTGGACATGAGGGTCCATGGGAATGGTGGTGTGTCATGGGAGCATACGAGTTGGTTGCTCCAGACTGGGAGGTAGCCCTCGACAGGTCGGGGCCAGGGGTAGGTCGTGCTATATAAAATGGTTGGGGATGCGAAGAAACACGGCCAATGATACCATCTGCAGCGTGGGATGCCCCCGGCGCATCATGATGGGAGGACTCGCCGCGAGGGGCGTCAGGTATAATGGTATAAAGGTAACCCGACTGGGCGTAAATGAGGTCGAACTGCTGTGCCTTAAGGATGGCCTCTTCTTCAGACTGGGGTCTTTCTGAGGCTACATCCTTAGCAATAACAGGAAGCAGGGACTTGAGGAACCAATCGAGGAAGATACGGTTGTCTAGTTTGATCTTGCATAAGCTACGGCGTCGACGCCACTCATGGATATGGTCCGTGATATGGGTAGCCGTGTTTTGTCTACAAGATAGAAGGATCTCAACGCCCGCGTCATAGCGGACAGGCAACTGGAAGAACTGCAGGAAGGTAGAGGCAAGGGAGGCAAAGGTGGCGTGGGTCCCATGTGGTTGCTCAATATACCATTTGGCTGCAGAGCCAGTAAAGGTGCGCTGTAAGAGACGGAGGCGAACAGAGTCATCCACGATGGAGTTAGAGGAACACCATAGGTGGAAAGACATGATATGGTTTTGTGGGTCCTCACCGGCCTTACCCTCGAACTTAGGGATGTCAGAGGGTAGTTTGGTAGGCATATGAGGCCACATAGGGTCGTGTCGAATAGGATCGTTGGTCAATCTGGCCAGGTCAGGTAGGTTGAGGCTAGCCATGAATGGCAAACTGGAAGAAGGCTGTGACACAGGAGTGCTGTGGACCAAGTTGGGGCCAGTGCCCCCAAGTGGAGGGACAAGATGTGAGGTGGTGCCCCCAAGTGGGGGAACTGAGGTAGTGAAGGATGGTCCAACACCACCATTGGTAGTGTGAGCCACTGATGTAGTGGGGATAGGTATTCCCGCTGTGGGAATAGGTACCGTGAGGGGAACGGTAGATGGTTGCCCCATGGAGGGCATACCCAAAATAGGTGTAGTAACTGGTGTAGTGGTGGATGTGCCACCAATGGTCCCTATGACAAATGGAGTGGAAGTCGTGCCAGCCATGGGGCTAGTAGGGGCAGTATAAATAGGGTTCTCAGACTCTTCGTCAGAATCAGAGGTAAAGTAAGGTGCGTCACTATCTGGTGACGGAGACCTACATCGCTGACGAGTGGAGTCAAGTGACAAGGTTCTAGATCTGTGATGAGTGGTATCAACGGACAATGATCGGAATCTATGACGAGTGGTGTCAAGAGAACCGTGCCGTGGGGGCTCGCCCCTGAGGCGCCGAGAATGTCTCGGGGACTCAATGGTGATAGATGGTGTCTAGTCTCTGTGGGTTGAGGTGAGTATAAAAACAGCTCAAAAATCCTAATGCAACCGAGTGTGCAGAAGGAGAGCTAAAAAGCAAGGCACTCAGGCCAACAACCAACTCAAAACACCCACTGCAGCAGCTGTGCTACAGTAGGTGGAGTAACAACAAAGATGGTCAGAATACCAACAAGCAGTAGGTTTCCTAAAAAGAAAAAATGGTGGACTCACTAGACCCAAGGGAGGTAAAGGAGCATGCAAACACCTAGCTAAAAGTATTCTGACTCAACTAAACATATCCTCTGCAAGGTGATGAAATCCAAGTCAGACAATATGAGTAGGAAAGCCAAGTGGCTATGATATCCCCCTACCGGGAGGGACACCGGGTAGTCAATCCTAGAAGAATGGCAACTAAGATACCCCATTCATGACACGTCCAGAAAGGTGAATCTGCCGTTTAGTTCGTTGACCGCAATACCCCTATACAGGGATATCCCGCGAACCGCGAAAGGTAGCCCTTCGGTTACTGAATGGAGTGCGGTATTCCACTCAGGCCTCCGGAACCAGTCTCCCGACTTCAACCCTCCTAAGGGAGAGGCCCTCTGATAAACTGGTCGTGACCGTGCCAAAAAGTACTAGGGGATTTTGGTTCCCTATTTGGACAACAACTAGGTCTCAAGTGAAATAACCAAGGGGTGTTATTGGAAGCCTATCCCCCTGATCCTACCTAACTACAATGATTCTTTTGTGTTCCCCAAGTGGGGTTAGAATGTTGGTTTAGTTAGGTACTTTTTAAGGCTCACTTGATTTTATGTGACAGAGTGTGTGCTCGTGAGGTGTTGAACCCAAAAATAGAAGTGCCACAAGGGGGGCAACTTCCAATCTATCAATAATATGGAAATTGAAAGTTTAACTTGCAAAATTTTCTGAATTTAAAAAACACTAAAATTTTTAAAAGAATTCTGTAAATGGAACAGAAATTATATTGCAGAAAGGCTGGTAAGGTAGTGAGGCTGCAGGTGGGACAGGGGGCTGTTCAGATGCAGAAAATATTGCAGCAAAAGGGGCTGGGCTCAAAACAGGAAAAGAGCAGAAATCAGACCGCGGGTCTGTGGCGAATTGGAACAGGCCGACCGCGGGTTTAAGGGAAACAGCGGCGGTCAGGTCGCGGCTATCGGGCCAACAGAGGCAGTCGGGACGCAGGAAACAGGGAAAAAGACGCAGTCGGGTCGCGGCAGAAGGGCTAACAGGCGCAGTCGGGACGCACGAAAGAGGCAGAAAGCCGCAGTCGCGACGCAGGAAAAAGGCCGACAGGCGCAGTCAGATCGCGGCAAACAGGATGATTAGCCACGGTCGGATCGCAGGTAACAGACTTGAATCCGCCGGCAGGGCGTCGGAAGCAGTCTGAGAGCCGCGGTCGGATCGCAGGTAAAGGCCGGAAAGGAACGGTCGGGACGCGACTGCAGAGGGAAAAAACGTGGTATGCGGCGGCCGAAAGAGACAGCCGAAAGGAAAAATTTAGAAAAAACGGAAACCAGAAATTCGAAAACTAGGGGAGTCGCCAAAACTGTAGCTAGGGTTTTACCCCTAGCTTGTGCCAATGAGCACCTACTAAGGAGAATGGACTCCTTAGTAGCAGTTCAATAATGATTAAATGATTAAGCTAAAACAACAATTAACAAACTACTTTAAACATTGCATGAAACATAAATGAAAGATGTAAAAAATGATTTTATATAAATGTTACCTTGAGTGTCAAGGTTGATGAAGCCCTTTGCAGTGTCCAAGAGGATGCTCCAAGCTTCAGAATGCTCCTTCTCCTTCTCCAATGGTGGGGATGGGCCAAAGGTGGCTCTCAAGGTGAAAATAGTTCAAAGGTGAACTAGGGTTTCGAGAGAGATTTTGGCAGAGTAAGGGTGCTTGTGATTGTGGATATGAAATAAGGGATCTCCATCACCTATTTATAGTTTTTTGGTGGTGGAGTGCTGACCCATGGTTTTGGGAAACACATGGTTTTAGGCAGCTGTATAGGGTTTTTTCCTCCTTTTCCTCATTATTTTATATTTTTATTCCCTTTTTAGGGGATTTTTGCTATTTTTGGAGGAAAAGGGGGGTTTTTTAGCCTTTTTAGGCTATTTTGAGGGTTTTATGGCCTTTTGGAGGCATTTTAGGCCTTTTGGAGGCTTTTTAATGGGATTTTTTGGGGTTTTAAAAGGAAATATGGTAGGAAAATGGACAAATGAGCCATATAATGTGGTAAATGAGCTAGTGAGCACTTTTTGGGTGTTAACACTTAGACACAGGCCACGCATAGGACTCAAAAAATCACCAAAGAATCAACATGATAAGAACACGTTGTCAAATAGACATACACCATTTGACATTCAACATACCATTCAGTAATCCATACATAGCAAACTAGAAAATTTAGCTAGAGATACCACTCTGAATGCATATACTAATCTGCACTCATACTCATCCAGAAGGATTATTCCAACTGAGCATATTACCATGAAAATAATTCTTTAATAAGAAATCTAATATTCAAGTAGCGCATGCATATACAACTTATGCATTTTTCAACACCTTGTTGGACCCTGTAACATCCCCCTCACCCAATCTGACCATTGGGAGGGGACGTTGGCCAAACCTGGGCTCTAAAATTTCGCCCCAAATGCATAATAGAATTTTCAACTAATCTAATGTGTGCATAAATGGAATTAAACATGCACAATGGAATTAAAGTATATCCACACACATCTAATATGAAAATACAAGCATAAACATTACAAGAATCAAATATAAAAGTTCAGATTCAAATACATGAAAGTACTTATCTTTAAGAACCGCAGATCCAAGCAACTGGCTGTGTAAGAGCGCTTTTCCACCCAACCATAGGCACCCCATCCAGCATATACTCTTTCTACTTGGAGGCCACCCCCAAGCTGGGATATGAGGCCACCAGGGCGAAGGAAACATTTACATGCTTCTATCTCTCATCCCACAACCCATTCTGCTCATTGTGGTTATCCAAATGCTCATACAGAGCTCTACAGGGGTCTCACTCAGCCCTCACAATCTTCGCTTCCACAATACCTTCCCCGCACAATACCCTTCTAGATAAGGAATCCCCTTCACTAGTCCACGGTTCTCTTGGGCGATCCATCTTGCTGGGTGCTTCCAGTGTGTGCATAGAATAATTCCAACCTGATATGGATGACATAGAACCACCTGTAGACTTTATCTGTGACTTCTCAAGAACCTACGAGGAATGAAAATCCATGGGTAAGTTTCCTATCTTTCCCAACCTCTTTGCTCACCTACAACCAACTATTTTCCCTTCCAAAAATGCAACTTCGTCTTCTAATTCGAATTTTTGGGTTTAACACACAGTCTGGTAATGGACATGAACAACAATGGAATAACTCTACGTAGTGTACCAACTTGCATGAGAGAGAATGAGAATGGAATCATTATCAAAAGAGTGTTGACTCTAAGGATATGAGGTAAGGGTGAAAAGACAACTACATGGATTCTGACCATAGAAGAAATAGGACTGCTGACAGCTGACATAACTGTCACAACCCCCATGCTTCAATAACTAAATGAAGTGACTTTTCCCACTAACCTCACATGTGCAATCAATGATTGGATTTAATAGTGAAGGGAAGGTAATTGACTTATTTAAGACACGTGGAAGATTTTGGATGAGTTCTAAGGTCGACACATCGCAGCATAGGATTTGGTTTCCCATAGGCCCCCTTCTTCTTCCCCTCCGGTGGAATCATAGCCACTTTCGTGCTCTTTTCACAACCAGTCTTGGACCATTTTATTATTTATGCACATAATATTCTAAATTGGCATAAAATCCAAGTAAACAGTCCAAATAAAATATAACATCATAAATGCCTATCCATTCACTAGTCAGGCCTTGGCCTTGAGCTCCGCACTAGGAATTCACACTAGCATATTTACATCATTACATAATCTTGGATAATAAATTCCAAGTCAAAACTAGGGGTATTACAATCCTCTCTGTCATATTCCCAAATTTTCCTATGGTCCATGGGGATGATTTTAGCCTAAGTCACCTAGGCATTAATTAAATAATTAATGGATGGATGAAGTAAGATTCCTAAGGGTGAATTTGAGAAATTAAATGGTTAAGGAGGGGCCCCCATGAAGTTACTAACCCCCAATTCAAGTGATAAGGTGATTTATTAATTAATTGAGAAATTAATTAATTGGGGAAATTTTGAGGGATTACACCTTATTAATTAATTAATTACTGGATAATTAATTAATTGCTAAGTTAAATTATTTCTGAGTCGTATTATTTTCATTTAAATAATTATTGCTAATAAATGTGCCAAGTGGTTGATGACTTGGCAAGGAAATTCGAATTGGTAAGTGAGCCAAACTTGCCTAAGTGATGAAGTCTCAGAAAAGCTAAGGAATCTAATGGAGACAAGTTGGCAAGGTGAACCAAGAAGGAAACTGTCAAAAGCAAGCAAAATTAGGAAAAGCAGAAAAGATGGAAAGTAATTGAAGTAGAGAAAAACAAGAAAAGCAGTCAGAAAAAGTTTAGCAACTTCCAAGCAAGCTCACAAAGGCGCACTTGCTAAAAACAATGAAGGAGGATAAAGAAATGAGAGTTTTTTCAATTAAGAAGTTTCTATTTTCCACAAGGAGGGTGCCCTTCCTCATCCACATGTGTGGATGGCTTGAGTAACAAGATACTTCAGCTATTTATTCATGTTTCCAACTTCATCTCAAAACTTTTGATCATTTGTGAAATTTGTGCAAGAGAGCTCTGAGCCCTCTAGTTGAGTTATGCTCCTCAACAAGTCTTTCTTGGGAGATGTGCCCCAAGGTACTATGAGTTTCCAGTGAGTGTCATGCAGGTCCAGAACATGATGCTACAGGAAATAATGTTTATATCAGTTTAGCATTGAAGTCACACAGTCAATTTGAAGAGAAGATATCTTATACAATGAAATTCTAGCTAGTTTTGGTGAAGCTTCTCTAGTAGAAGATGAATGCTCTAGTGAATGAACCCAAGGATTGATGGAGGGTTGGTATAGACATATTTTCAGCCAACAATGATGTCCAATATTATAAATCATTCACAGAACTGATCCATTCTCTTCTTCTCACTCATTCTCCCAACCACAGCTAGATTTGGAGGTGTTTTCCCTATAAGGAAGAGAAGAGCTGTGGATAGCGCCCCATTCTTTCTCAGAGATTCAGTTTGCAGCCCATACTCTATTTCAGATCTGTAGAAGACCAGAATACACTTTTAGAACAGATATTTAGCCATTACATCTCTTCCTACAATTCTTCCATGGCCCTATGAGGGGGTTTTCTAGTCTACAAGACATTGTACTGATGAGGAGCTAATTAAAGAGTACAAAATTGGTTCAGTGAGTAATAATTCAAATTTCTACTGTTAATTACATTATATCAGAGCATATTAATATTTCAGAACAGAGAATTTAATTAAATCAAGTCATTTATTAACTCAGATTGGAAGACTAGCTCATTGAGCATTGTTTATTTACTAGTTTTGCAAGAATGACTGTCAAATTTGTTCTAAATTTCATATTTAATTTCTGTAAGTTGTAGGAGTTCAATAACACATCATATTAGCTATATCACTCCCTACTTCAATAATTTGGGAGGATTTAACCTCTATTTCTAAAGATTGCAATTTGACTAGCTTTGTCATCCCGGCAAGGCCTAAAACTTCCAAACCAATCCTACTTTTCCCAAATCATTTTGAATTATGCTCATTGTGTCCATTGAACCTATTTTACTATCATAACTCAATTTTGTATCCACCCAGTCTAGTAAGCATATGCTGGTGTGCCTAGGAAGCTTTGGAGTAGACTTCAGCCTGGCTGATGTTCAAAACATAAATGGCCCTAGTGCTCTGTGCTTAGGAATCTCCCTCTGATATTATTTTTTTTTTTTGTACATTTCCCCATACAAATTCCAGAACTGAAATTTCATCCCACCATACTCATATTCAATCTCCATCCCCATCACTGACCTCCTGCTCGGTTTAAAAAAATTATTAAGAAATTTATCTAGTGAATTTTATTAAAATTTCTGAAGTTGAGTTAATATCTTGGTCGAATATTCCCAAGGATATTACACTCTCCCCCTTGGAAAAACACCGTCCTCATTGTTTGCTCATAATTGGAACAAAAATGGATATGCCTCTCTCATGGAATCCGCCAACTCCCAAGTAGCCTCATTGGGACCGAAGTGCTCCCGTTGCACCTTTACTTGTCCGATGGCTTGGTTCCAAAGCAATGCCACTTTCCTGTCTAGGATGCATAGTGGCTCGGTTTGTAACTCTCCCTCAGATTCCACCTGGATCACATCAGAATCAATCACATGGTTAGGATCATGTACATTTTTTTAATCAAAGAAACATCAAAAACATTATGAGCTCTAGTGTTAGCAGCACTACAACAAATTTGACATTTAGGGGCGGTTGTCTTCCACCTCCAAAAGTGACTTTTGGAGGCGGTTTTGGCTTTGGAGGCAGTCTTACCAAAACCGCTTTTAATAGCATTTACGCTAAAAGTTTTGACATTTAGGGGCGGTTATGGAAGAGATCAAAACCATCACTAAAAGTCACTTTTGGGGGGGTTTTAGAACCGCCTCCAAAAGTGACTTTTGGTGGCAGTTCTAACCCCCCCCCAAAAGTGACTTTTGGCAGCGGTTCTAACCCCCCCCCCAAAAGTCACTTTTGGAGGCGGTTCTAAACCCCCCCAAAAGTTACTTTTGGACTTTTGGGGGCAGTTCAAACCCCCCCCCCAAAAGTCATTTTTTTACTTGAAGGGGTAGTTGTCTTCTGCCTCCAAAAGTTACTTTTGGGGGCGGTTCTGGAAGAGATTAAAATTGCCCCTAAAGTGGCTTTTGGCGACGGTTCTGAACCCCTCCCCCCAAAAGTCACTTTTAAGGGCGGATATAAACCCCCCTCGTAGGTACCTATGGGAGCAATTTGGAACCTCCCTTAAAAGTCTTTATTACAAAAATTTGGGGGCAGTTTTAAACCCCCGTCGTAGGTACCTATGGAGGCGGTTCAAAACCCCCCCTGAGACTCTTTACAAACCTTTGGGGTGGTTTTAAACCCCCCTTGTAGTTACCTATGGAGGCGGTTCGAAACCCCCCCTAAAACTCTTTACAAACCTTTGGGGGTGGTTTTAAACCCCCCTCGTAGGTACCTACGGAGGTGGTTCAAAACTCCCCCTAAAACTATTTACAAACCTTTGGGGCGGTTTTAAACCCCCCTTGTAGTATGGAGGTGGTTCAACCCCCCCCCTAAAACATTTTACAAACCTTTGGGGGCAGTTTTAAACCCCCCTCATAGGTACCTACGGAGGCAGTTCAAACCCCCCCTAAAACTCTTTACAAACCTTTGGGGGCGTTTTTAAACCCCCCTTGTAGGTACCTACAGAGGTGGTTCAAAAACCCCCCTAAAACTCTTTACAAACCTTTGGGAGCGGTTTTAAACCCCCCTCGTAAGTACCTACGGAGGCAGTTCAAAATCCCCCTTAAAACTCTTTACAAACCTTTGGGGGCGGTTATAAACCCCCCTCGTAGGTACCTACAGAGGCGGTTCGAAACCCCCCCTAAAACGCTTTACAAACCTTTGGGGGTGATTATGAACCCACCTCGTAGTGACATATGAAGTCAGTTTAGAGCCCCCCTCGTAGCCATAATAAAATATATTTTATTTAAAATATCAATATTGCAATATCATTAGGGCACGAAGGAATCGAACCTTCAACCTCCTGCTTGTAAAGAAGGCACTCTACCATTGAGCTAGAACCCTTTACGAATTGGGGAAAGGGGCAATATTAACACCAAGATTGCATCATTTGTAATTCTAAGAAAAGACTAATAGTCCCAACATTGTTTCTGACTCGAGAGACCTAAGAAAGTAGTCTGAATGGATCTGACCTTATAAGATGGCTGAACTTGAAAGGTTTCATATGCAGCATTGATTCAATAAAGAAAATAGTAATACAAAAACGTTTTGCAAGACAAAGTTGGCATTCAAGTTCATACACATACTCATGAAGTCTACATCTAACTAGAATTTCAAGTATTCATGGATAAGAATGAGCATCGTTTCTAATGGTTGCTTGATGGATCCATGTAAGAGTAGCCTTCTCTTAAAATTTCTGTCAGTAGATCAATGGGTTCTACAATTATAACATATTTAGACCCAAGTCAATCCAGCCTGGTGATATAAATAGCATTCAACTACAGGATGGAGAAATAGAAAGATTAAAAATTGCATAGCACGGATAAATCTATAAGCTTTTCTAAGATAAACAACTCATAATAATGCATTTATAGATATAGAATACCTACAACTAATCTAATCGTGAATGAACACCACCATCACTCAAAAGGCCAATGAGATGAAGTGTGCCATTTTCAAAGGACTCCTTAATGTATTTAAACCCTTCTCCCTCATATATTTTGCTAGAGGCAAGAACATAATCCACTAATTTTGCTCTGCACCCAAAGTCAAAATCAAAGTTAATATGTTTCCCATTCTAAAAGATGTAGCACAAATAAATAGTAGAAATATCCTTTCAGTTACCATTTATACAATTATAAAGTACATCTTATACAAATATCATATGATATCACCCCAATTTGTAAGGTGGTCAGTAAATTAGCTACTACACAACCATGATTTCAACAAAATGTTAATGCTTACGAAATCTTAATGCAGGGAAAAATACCCAATGTATAGGATTCTCATAAGTCACTCTGAATGCAGAAATGATCCACATGCAAGATATTCCTCCTTCACTCTAATCCTTGACAGTTTTCATCAATAATTTTCCAAAAGTAAAAAAACCACAGTAAGCAAAAATAAAATGAGCTGCTTGTTTACCATACTAGAAAATAACAGATATCAAGCATAGTAAGTCATAGAGGATAGTAGAGTCGAATAAGGACTTTGTTCCTTCTTTGAAGGATCTGGAAAACAGAGTAAGAGTTTTATTTAATCTAGTTGAGTCATTTAGATGGATAGCTTAGCTTTAGCTTACAGAGCTTGTTAGCTCGCAGAAGCTTTTAAGTAGCTTAGTGGAGCTTAGTTAGCTCGAGGAAGGTTCGATCAAGAGGAACAAGCTCAGATTTTTGACTCTTGGAGCTTACACACATAGAGAGAGAGATAGGTCTATGTTTGTAATGATCGATCCAATATTGTATTTAGGTTCAGATAAAGGACCATTGTGAAATAAGATCGTATGCCTGTACTTTTGGCTTAATTGAGTTTATTGATTGAGTTTGGAAGCAATTTCCCATTTGAATCATATCTTATGACCACGTTGACTGAAGAAATGTCTTGAGTATTGACATTTACACAAAGTAGTCAATGGTATTGCTAACTACATTATGTAAAATTCTTTAATAGTGGCCAGGGAAGCTTCAGGAGACCTATAGGTGATACTCCCAATGCCTAAAAGGAAACCTATAGGTGATACTCCCAAATAATGTTGAAATTGTATTGATAATAAGGATCTATACCTCTTAATCCCGTCCCGACCGGTTATGAGTGTGTTCTCAGGGATATAGAAGGGTTAATGGTCAGCTTCAAAATTGGCCATATGGGGCATGAGACTAATAATGCAGTTTAGCTAGAAGGTTTTCTTCAGGGAATCCAACTCACTTGTACCCATAATTTTACTCCCCTTGTTGTGGAGGGTGATGCTCGGATTATTCTCCACATGGCTCGGATTATTCTCCACATGGCCTCTAAGGTCCACAAGGGAAAACACAGCTCAAAGGTGGCGATGTCGTGGTGGTTGGAGGGAAAGCTGGATAATTTAGCGTATCTGCTATCTTTGGGGATGGCTATTTATTTCTCCCATGTTAAGCGCAATGGGAACAAGCTGGTGGACCTGCTCGCTAACCTTGGGGCGGTGAATCACTTGTACATAAGCGCCCAAACGTGGGAAAACCTGTCGAATTCAGATATTAAAGACAGATGTAAGGATATTCTTTCCCACGATATGATGAGTTACCATGCTGATGACAAAGGCTGACGTCAGGCGGAGGATCGTACTACCACATGATCCATTCCTCTCTTGTTCTTTCTCCATTCTTTTAAAGGATGATCGATGAGTAGGCTTTTCATCCCTTTCCCGTGGAGTTTGTTGTTTTCTCACTAACTCGGAAAGGTACTTCTACCATGATTACAGGATGGAAGGATTTAAGTGAAGCACAATTTTCCATTAATGGACAGTGCGAAAGATCACCACCTTCAGTTGCAGTACGATTTGCCATTAATGGACACTGGGTGGCGAAACTCTTATTAAACCCAAGGAAGGTGGTAGACATGAACGTAGAGTTCGGAGATTTAGTTGCATGCACCTCCGTTATTTTCTGGCTGTGAAAGAGATTGAGGTCTGTAATAGGTTAGATAGTATGGGTGATCATGGTAATTGGGATAGACGCAGTGCCACTGCAGGCCGTCATCATTCTCGGGTGGGAGAGACTTCTCAGGGTGAATCCGGTGGTAATTTCTCTTGTTCCCAGCAAAAGGCCCACTGGGAATCCAGTGCCTTTGTTCGGGATGTTTCCCCGAATATCCAGAAAGAGATTTGCACTGTGGAACGACAACTTTGGAACCAACTTGATAAGGCAACCTTGGATGCGGAACGTGGTCAGACTGCAAATTGGGTCATGGATCCAGGAAACACCGCGGGTCGTTTCAGCTTGTATGAGCGCACTATTGCGCTCTATTGGGTAATGAAAAATCTTATGGGTTATGCTCTTCGGGATAGGATGGAGAATCAGTTTGTAAATGAGATGCTCAGCTATGAAAGAATCATTCTAGAGGAAACCAGGGCCATCCATCATCAGCTAGATTTTCTCCTTCAGGCTATGTAGCTTCAACCTCCTCCCACGCAGTCGACGGCTTCTGCGACTCCTCCTCCTGGGCGCTGTCCTGATTTCCCCTACATTCTGTTCTAAGCTGGAGTGGGGGATGTTTAGTGTCTGGTTGGTTGGGTGTCGGTTTATCGTCTATTATGTCTGTTTTCTAAGCTATTGGTTGCTTATGGTAAAGAAGGTCAATAGTGTGGGGATTTTGTTTTCATTTCTATTTCAGGAGGTTTTGTTGTGTAAAGGAGTGATAATGGGAGTCAAAAGGCCTGCGTGCATGTGTTTTGTTTTAGTTTTGCAGTATCTGTAGTATTCGTCTCTATAGTAGGTATGGTCAAGCGAAGTCCTCTTCGGAGGTGATTTTGTTCAGTCAGGTGACTCAGTGTGATGGCAGGGTTATGACCTTTTTGGGTTCAGTTGTAAATCTTTCTCTTTTAATATAAAGTTCTCTCTTCTTACTTACAAAAAAGAAATAAGGATCTATACCTCAAAGTTCAGCTCTGATGCCAATAACGTCAAATGATCTTGGCATCCTCTATGCTTTACACAAATATTTCACACAAATTAGTTGTTACACCATCAATCTAGTATACTTATGGTTGTAATAAATGTGTTGTAATTAAATTTGTTGTAATTAAATTTGTTGTAATCAAATACTTTCAATAGTGTTCATTACATTACCTGCCCGTTGTCAATAACTATCCCTCAATCAACTTTTTTCCTTCAACAAATGTGCAACAAAATCAATTCATAAAATAGACAAGTACAACTGTACTTAAAATGAAGAAATCAACATGTTATAATCAATGAAACAACAATAATAAGATATCTAATTGACAAATTCGTTATGGTGATAACTTACAAATATGCAGTAGAGAATGATACAAATAGTCATTATATTGATTTCCATTGCAAAGACCTGCATATATCATGACAAAATGGTATTTTCATATAAGCAATTGATAGATATGTAAAAATATGCATAACGTATATGAAATTCTAAAAAAACGAAATGAAAATACTTGAATGAGCTTCTCTTGGTTTCAAGAATATATTATTCTCTACTAAACAGGGCCAACCACATGAAGGTTGAAGCTCATATGCCCCCCCCCCCACATCACTCTCAATTCCCCACACACAATCTATCTACTGTAAAAATAAATGAAAGTTACATAACACAATAAAACAGATAAGATCCATGCATAAATAGTAGCAAAACAAAAATTATATGCATGAATGGTAAATCCAAGTAATAATCTAAGATATAAATTTTCACAGATACAAGTTAAATGAGAACTGATAAATAAATCATGCATGCTACTTACTGAACAACATCCAACCATGTGCCTTCACAATCTTATCGAACATAATCCATGCCACCATCACCTACAACTTCATCCTCTTTGCATTTCCTCCCTTCAAAATCTGCAACACTTGATAAATAAGCATGCTCCAATTCATATCTATTACAATTTCTTGATCCCTTCGGAGGGCATGTCAAAACTACACACTGGTCATTCTATCCTTACTCAAGCATCTCTTCAGATTCACAATGGTGAAACCAATTTCATCAACTTTCATTCAATTCTTCTTGTGTACATCTATCCAATCACATTTGAACAATGGATATTGCACCAAATAGTAGTCCAATAACATTATTTCTTGAATCACTCCATAATATGTTGTCATTTGATGTATAGGGTTTTTATCCTTTGCACTTGATTTCATTAATGTTTGTGTATCTATGCACACACCACTATTTTGGGTGGCCCTGACATTTTCTATGCTTTTAACATGAAATATACACCCATTGATTAAGTAGACATCATAGTTAGTTGCATATTTCCTTGGACCACGTGCCAACCATTTAAGGGTATCAGAAATATTTTATTTTCCTTCCAGCTGTAAATTTTTAAATGTCGTTAGAAAACCATGCAATTTCAAAATATATTAAAATAATCTCACCTTCATACATCATAATAGTATTGATCAATGAAGTTCAATTAAATCTAATATGAAGAACATATCATTACCTGTTTTCTTAACCAAACACTAAATTGTTGGTTGTGGAGATTTTGTAGTAAGACTTCATCTTTTTGAGCTTAGATGTTACTATTGGCAATTTTTGTCAAGTGCATCCTATTTTCAAGTAATGTCAATAAACAATTTATGGAAAAATTGTGATATATTATAATAAAAAATGATTTCATAAGTATGTGCTTATTACTTACTCTATCCAAGGTTGAATTTCATCTACGTTGTGCAAGACCCATATGTGGGCTTGTAACAAACTAGTTTTATCTAATTCAATAGAAGTTCCACTAGATAAGGCATTCCCATATTGTCCAACCTCTCCTTCTTCATCGTCCCAAGCTTCATTTCTACTAGGCATGCTTTCAATATAATCCATACCTTCAACATATCCAACACAAAATTTTATGGCTTCCTCCACAGTGTAGTTTTCAGCTATGCATCCTTCGGGCCTATTCTTATTTTTCACATAACTTTTGAAAACTTTCATGTTCCTAGAAAAAACACACAATTTGTAGAGAAATCAAAAGTATGAATAAAGAGTTTCTAACTCATCAATGCTTGGGGGATGTCTTCTGTCTTGGGAGTTGAATTTCTCTCAGTCGACTTGGGTACTTGCTTTACTGTGGTTAATGTCTATGGACCTTATGACAATCGAGCACATTTTTGGGATTCAATTATGCAGGAGCTGCTCTTGGATGGTGAATCGGTTGTGGTGGGGGGAGATTTAAACTTCACTTTAGGACAGACTGAAATTTGGGGCCCTCGAGCGCATGTGGATCCATTGGCTGGATATTTCCAACAGATGCTGGTTCGTAAAAAACTGCTGGACATAGAACCTATCAAACTGAAACCTACCTGGAGGAATAATAGGAGTGGAGAGGCTCGGGTGGCTAAGAGATTGGACCGGTTCCTGGTGGCTGAGAGACTGGTGGACAGGTTTTTTCAACTCAGACAGTGGGTTGGGAGTGGTGGGGATTCTGATCACTTCCCTATCTTTTTAGAGATTAGGAGAGGTCCCACCAATCCTCCAAGCTCTCTTAAATTTAACAAAAACTGGTTAAAAGATGATTCCTTTAAACAACTTTTTCTGGATCTTTGGAGGACTTTTGATGTGGATCATGAGCGCACTGCAGCTTTTCAATTTGCAGAGAACATCCAACGTATTAAGGGAGCTGTCAAATTATGGGCTGTTGATAAGAGAAGGAGGGAGGAATTTGCAATGAAACAGATCGAGGATGAACTACTACTGATCTATGAAGGGGATGGAGGAGGATTATTATCTCAGGAAACTATGGCTGATATGGTCAGATTGGAAGGTATTAGAAATAAACTATTGATGGAACTGGAGGAAACATGGGACTCAAGAGCAGGGCGATTTGGCTGGAATGTGGCGATGAGAATACTAAATTTTTTCATGCATATGCCAGGGGAAGGAAGTCGGTCAATACTATCTGGAGCTTGAAAGATGAAAATGGCATTGAACATTTTGATTTTGAAGAAAAGGCTAGATGCGGGGTGGGAAACTTCCAGAATTTATTTAAGGCACCTGCCCAGGCCACTATCGCTGAAGTTATCAGGGTAGCTCAATTTTTTCCGAGGTTTGCTGAGGAGGAGGACAATAGGAGACTCATGTGTGCTATTACTGAGGAGGAATTGAAGGAGGTCCTTAGTAGCTTACAGAAAGACAAGAGTCCTGGGCCAGATGGTTGGACGGTGGAATTTTTTCTGGAGCTTTATGATGTCTTGGGGTTGGATCTGCTACAGGTGGTTGAAGATACTCGGTTAAATGGGAAGATTCCGGCTTGTTTTAATTCCACTTTTTTAGCTCTCATTCCTAAAACTGACAATCCAACTACTCTTTCTGAATACAGGCCTATTTCATTGTGCAATTGTATCTACAAGATTGTTTCGAAGGTCATTGCTCGGAGATTTAAGGTTACCTTATCAGCAAATATTTCTGATGAACAATTTGGTTTTCTGGATGGACGTCAGATACATGAGGCTATTGGAGTGGCACAGGAAGGTCTCCACAGCTTGAAGACTCAACATATCAAAGGTGCTATTCTAAAAATTGACTTGTCCAAGGCCTTCGACAAGGTGAGTTGGATATATATCCGGCTTCTCCTCACACATTTGGGTTTCTGCATCAATTTTATAAGGTGGATCATGTCCTGTATTACTACTGTTTCTTTCTCTGTTTTATTGAATGGAGCGGCTACCCCCTTTTTTCATGCGGAAAGAGGCCTTAGGCAAGGCTGTCCACTGTCTCCCCTCCTATTCCTCCTGGTAGCAGAAGGTTTGAGCAGGGCTTTACTTGATGCTAAATTACAGGGAAGATTTAGTGGCATTGGCATTGGTGAGCAGCTTTTTGTTACACATTTGTTGTTTGTGGACGACGTTATCATCTTCTGTTCTGGGGATCGTAGAGATACTAGAACTCTGAAGGAGATCTTGGATCTCTTTTCTAAAGCTACGGGGATGGATATAAATATTGAGAAATCCACTATTACTACCCACCTGCTGAGACCGGATGAGGAACGGGCTCTATTAGAACTGTTTCCCTTCAAGCATGTTGGCCTGGATGAGGGACTGAAATATCTGGGATTCTCCCTTAAAGCCAATGTTTATTTAAAGAAGGATTGGCGTTGGCTCATTGGCAAGGTGGAGAAAAGAATGAAAGGCTGGAGTCATAAGTGGATGTCACGAGCTGGCAGGCTGGTGCTGGTCAAGTCCGTGTTGGAAGCCATTCCAGTCTACTGGATGTCTTTGTCATGGATACCGAAGGGTATTCTTGAATCTATCAGACGGTTATGCTTTAGATTCCTGTGGAGTGGCAAGAAGGAGGAACAGGTTACCCCGTGGGTCAACTGGAAGAGAATTGCTGCACCTAAGGGCCTGGGGGGGTGGGGATTAAAAAACATTTTTCTTTTTGCACATGCGCTGGCAGCCAAGGGAGGATGGAGACTTATCAAAACTAACAGCTTATGGACTAGGGTTATTACAGGAAAGTATTTATCTGACATGAGCCTAGATGAATGGATTAGGTGCCCACGGAAGACTCATATTGGGGGATCCATAATTTGGAAAGCTGTGGTTAAATCATTCGATCTGGTGGAGAATTATCTGGCGTGGGATGTTGGAGATGGCGCACAGGTGAGAATTGGCAGGGATCCTTGGTTTGGGAGTGCACGCTCTCATTTGCTGCTGGATTTGGTTGTAAACGCTTTGGAGAACAGGGGCATTCGTACTTTAAATCAGTTCGTTGTACAGGAACTCGAGGAACCGTGGATACAACGCTGGATTAACGCTGACCTGTTGGGTTTGGAGGCACCTGTGGCGGAGTACCTTAATTTATATATCAATGAATTGAAACGGGCACAGATACATCTGACAGATCAGGAGGACGTGCTGATATGGGAACCCGATCCAGCTGGGGACTACACACCTAAATTGGGTTACTTCGTGCTCAGAGCAGGTGAGGTTAACGGGGATTCGATCTGGTGGTGGCGATCACTGTGGAAACTTAAGTGCCCATCCAAGAACAGATTGTTTATGTGGTGTGCTCTTATGAATCGAGTACCGACCTGGGATAATCTGCAGAAGAGAAATTTCCAGGGCCCGGGGTGGTGTGTATTGTGCAAGAATGAATCGGAATCGATTACACACCTCTTTTTACATTGCCAGTTTACTACTGCTGTGTGGAATGAATGTTCTAAATTGTTGGGTTTTGAATGCAAATGGGAAGGAAACTCTGTGGACAATGCATGGGAAAACTGGTGGAGACGGTCAACTGATAAGAAACAGAGGAAATTACCATTGGTGATTATTTGGGGGATCTGGCTGGCTAGAAATGGTGTGATCTTTCAGGAAAAACCATGTCTTCCGGCTTTGATCTGTGCTAATTCAGTGGGCATTTTTCAAGCTTGCCCGGAATACGTTAGGGCTGCTAATCAGAGACGGGACATGGCTGTGGAGATTGATAAATCTTCTCCCTGGGGTTTTTTTGATGGAGCAGCTAGCAATGAGATTTGTGGTGGGGGGGCAATCTTATACATTTCTGATTCACATTTCTACACGCTCACTATGGGTCTTGGAGCGGGAACTAATAACTTTGCTGAAGTTATGAGTTTAAAATTATTACTCATTTTTGCACATGAGCGGGGTATCTCTAGGTTGGCGGTTTTTGGCGATTCGATGAATGCTATTAATTGGACCAACCAAACCCAAGCCTGCAGAGTTATTAGAATTGCATCTGTTATCAACACTATACAGCTGGTCAAACAATCATTTGATTCATTCATATGCCGGCATGTATACAGGGAAAACAACCAATTGGCGGATCAGGCCTCCAAAGATGGGCAACGTATGGTTTTTGGCACTTGGAAAATAATTGAAGACTTTAATGGACAGCGAACTGATATCTATCACAGGCCCTTTATTGAAGGAGGAGTATAACATTGTAGGTTCATAATATTAATGAAGTTTAAATGTTTTTTTTTGAGAAGATGTAAAAGCAAAATAGTCCGGTGGGACAGCGATAAATTTGTTTTAGCAGGAATTATGCTGAATTGAAAGTAGACGTTACAGTCTTACCAAGTGAACCCATTTTACATGGGCAGATTTAATTCACTATCCAGTGAATACTAAATGTAATTCGGATCTCCAAGGATGAATGAGAATTACGCTTTTTTCTTTTGGAAAAAAAAAATGAATAAAGAGTTTCTAGTAATGTATTATTATTATATGCACATAAAATGTTGGAATTTATGTGGATTTACAATTAATAAAATTTCACTGACCTTTCAAAAGGGTACATCCATCGATATGCAACTGGTCCACAATAACGTAGCTCTCACACCAAGTGTACAGTCAAATGTATCATTATATCAAAGAATGAAGGGGGAAAATATTTTTCGAGTAAGCACAAAGTTTCCACAACATCATCTTGTAAGTTATCAAGATCTGTTGGATCCACCATTTTTGCACAAATTCGCCCATAAATGAAGCAAAGCCTACAAATAGTGTTTCGAACTGCTTTTGGTAGCACATGGCACAATGCTACTGGAAGGATTTGTTGCACGAGAACATGGAAATCATGTGCTTTCATACTATGAAGCTTGAGATCTTTCATAGATACATGATTTCTAGGGTTTGAACTATATCCATCTGGAACTTTTAACGTGAACAAAACACGACAAAGAATCTCTTTCTCCTTTCTTGAAAGAGTGTGTAGTGCGGGTGGAAGAAATTATTTTTTGCCTTTTTGTTGTGGCCACAAGGAGCTCCTTATACCCAACTATTATAAGTCATCATGAGAATTTTTCCCATCCTTTGATTTATCTTTTATATCCAAAAGGGTTCCAAAAATACTTTCGCATACATTTTTTTCTATGTGCATTAAATCTAAAATGTGACACACTAGGAGTTTCTGCATCCAACCGTATAAAATATCAATGAATTATAACATCAAAGAAAAACTAAACAATATATTCATAATAAACACAATGAAATCCTTCAAGCATCGTACATTTTAGGCCTTAAGTTAATGTGTGCACATACCTCCCAATATGGTAAATTGAATAGAATTGACCTTTTCTTCCACACGTCAGTCTTCAAATTTTCACCTTTTTTTAAATTTCTCTTTCTTTTTGTACTTTTAGTCTTTCCCCGTTTATCTTCCCTTCCTTTTGTTTCTGTAAAAATATCTTACACTTGTACATTTGTAGGTGCAATGAGATGCTCAGACTTCCAATTAAATGGTCCTTTTTGTGAACGATACTTATGATTTATTGGAAGATATCTTCTATGTCCCATGTACACACACTTCCTACTACATTTGAGATAGATTGAATATGTGTTCCTTCCACATATAGGGCATGCACAAAACCCTTTAGTCGTGCAACCAACCATATTTCCATAAGCAGGAAAGTCATGGATTAACCACATCAATATAGCCTTCATATTAAATAATGACCTTGAATGAGCATCGTATGTCCTTGCCCCTTCATCCCACGTTAGTTTTAGTTCATTTACCAATTGTTCCAAATAAACATCTATGTCATTTCATGGTTGCTTGGGACCATGTATTAACAATGACAACAACAAAAAAGCTCATTTTCATGCATAACCATGGCGGAAAGTTATATGTGACTAGTACTACTGGCCATACACTGTGACTACTACTCAAGTTTCCAAAAGGATTAAATCCATCCACTGCCATTGCAAGTCGTACATTGTGAGGATCGTTGGAAAAATCAAGCCATTTAGAATCTATAGTTTTCCATGCCGCGCTATCAACTGGGTGGCGCATTATTCCATCCTTACTTGCATTCTCATGATGCCACCTCATTTTCTGTGAAATATATGTAGAGTTGTAACAAAAACATAAAGAATCATATATGCATTACACTACCTAGTAGATTAAAGAAGATGATTTTCTAGTAGGTTGGTAGTACATGAAGGTGTATGATATAATCGAATTATAAGAGTTCAAAATCATACCTGTACATTCTCTTCAACCTCGGCACTATAGGGAAATACCTCATCACTTTGGCCGGGACACCAGTATGCACCTTTTCAAAATGAGCATCAACCTTCCATCTTGATTCGCCACATGTTGGGCATTCATTTCTTTTTTCATATTTTCCCCAATATAAAATGCAATCATTGTGGCATGCATGTATCATTTCATAGTCCAACCCCAATGATTTAATCAAACGTTTTGCAGCATATGTAGATTCTGGAAGTGTATTTCCTGTTGGAATCATTTCTCTTTGCAACTTCAACAACTGGGTGAAACTTGCATCAGTCCATCCATTTCTCACTTTAAGGTTGTACAATTTCACAGTGGCTGATAGCTTAGTGAAACTAGTGCAACTTGGGTACAACGGTGCCTTTGCATCTTCAATCAACTTTCGATATTGATTGATATCATTTTTTTCTTCCATTGATTCTGCTTGGCCATTTTCACAATTCACATCCGGATTTTCATTATAATATTGATAAGCATCATTCACCATTTCAACCATATGATCATCAAACATGGTGTCCTCGTTATGATCGTCATTCTCAAGAACTTTAGTATCATTTGTAAGCAATGTTGAAAATGCATCATTACGATTATCATATTGATGTCTGACTATGTGTTCATCACCATGTGTAATTTCTCGAGGCAAATCATGCTTCTCTGTTGTGTGGAATTTCTTGGTCTTGTCAAATATACAATCCTGAGTAGGAACTCTCTCTCCATGGAAAAACCAAGTTTTATATGAACTTACTATACCATGAATCATCAAGTGGTCTTGTAATTCCTCAAATGTCAATACTGCAACATTGCAACATTTTTTACAAGGGCATCTTGTGGTGTTATTATCCTCTGAATTTTTTTTTTGCAAACTCTATGAATTCTTCAACCCCGACTTGATATTCCTTTGGCATCCTACATAGAACCAATTTGCACATCATGTAAGAAAAAACCACTACAAATTACAATGAAGACATATGTTATAAAATATCATATTGAAGAATCAAATATAAAAAGTATACCTTGTTTTCAAATCAGTCCAATCTCGTTTTTTGGCCATTTGAAAATAAAACCAACCCAATTTCTTTAATTGACTCCTCGAGAGTTGGCCTCTCAACTTCCTTCCAATATATGGTTTGGAATATTCCTATAGTACACCCATATGCTTTCCAAAATAGCCTTTACCAACACATGACAACCATATATTACACCATACAAGCTTCCACCTTATAATAACCAAATCCAAACATCAATTACATAATATTTTGGTTTTAACTTGGAGGCGAGATAAGAATTTTGGCGAAGCTACAGTCTTGATGCTGATCGGAGGATTAAGAATAAAGGAATGTTCCTACAGTGCTGATTAACGCCTATAGACGGTTTAGATCAAAAGCGGGGGAGATCAACAGTCATGAGCCTCCTTCGTGGAAAAATTTGAAGGTCTTTTAAATGTTGGCGGGGTGATAGCCTGTGGGAAGGTCAAGGAAGATCGACGACTAAAGGATTAGATAAATGGTCAGAAAATTGTTCGCGATTTAAAATTGCGCGAAAAGGGTTATGATTCAAATCCGCGAACTTTTGATAAAGCTCAGCATTTCCCAACGGTGCATATCTAGTGAGATGAAGATCGACGGCTCAAGATTAGTTCACAAATATGACTTGCATGTAAAATCAACAGACCCAAAATTTGTGAACTCGGTAAAGGGCGCATCCTGGGACAGTCAAGATCCAGAAAGAGTGGATCGATGGTTAAATTTTTTTGCAGATTAAAGGTGTTGTCGAGTTTATATGTGGCGGGGTTGGAATCCATGGGGGATGATGCAGGTAAAGGTCAAGGAGATCTATGGATTAGAGTTGATCATATGGATAGATGGTTGACGTGACTCCGTCGCTGCCATAGCTGTAAGGGTGATATGGCATGTTTATATTATAAAACACCCATCTGCATGAAGATTCGCATCCCAGTTGACTTGTGTGCATTGGAAAGCGAAAGGAGCGGGTCGTGCAGATCCGACCAGCCAACTAAAGACCCAGAAGCTCCACCCAGTTGTTAAGGTAGGCCATCCACCTCCACCCTAAACTATTTAAATGGCCGGACCCATGGTACCCCGAGGCTTTGAGCCCCTAAAGACAATTGACCTATTAGAGGATAAAGACTGTGAGGTTTACGATCCCATGCTGATAAATAGCACCATATAAACTGCCAAAGAAAGATTGGAGGTCATAAGGGACAGAGAAGTATATGTCCATAAGATTTATCAATCCTTTTTCCATTTGTTTACAACCAGCCAAACCCCTAGCTACCCTGAATTTGTAGACTGGTGTGCCGGCCATTACTCCCCAGACCGAAGAGAAATCATGGATGCCTCAAACTCTAAAATCATGTGCTATGTAGACGCCCCTACTATTAGGAAAGCTTTGGCCGTTCTAGAAGAATTATGCCAAAAATCCCAAAGTTACAGAATGGAAACTCTGATCCAACATTTCCGGCAAGCCCCAACTAACTTCAAACAGAGCTTTTATCATGCTTCCCTGCTACCAAATACCTCCTCTCAGGGTGCACCTTTTCCTGGTAAGGCCAGCCTTTTTAGAGAACAGTCAAAGTGTGTTATCTCCATGTTGGCCCAGTTCCTAGGCTTGGACAATGACCTATACATAACCGAGCCCTTGATAAGTTTGATGTTTGTTCTAAGCACTTGTCCTATTGAGCCAGCAGGCCCAAATTCGCTTACCCAATGTGCATGCCTAAAGTTTGATGAAGCCTTGGTAGACAACATCCACTCCCAGCTCATAGAATTCCCTAAGACAAGAACTTTCAGGTTCCAGTCTTACTAGTTAAAAATGTTCCTGGCAGCTAATGAAGAAAACCTGCAAGCTCCAAAGCTACAGTTGACAAAGGATATGTATTCAGTCCACAAAACCTTCATGAATGATCTTATGGCATAGATATATTTCATCTTTTTCTAGAATAGAATGCCTAGCGTACTGCCTGAGATGAAAGACCTACTGCAGCCGTCTATGGAGAAGAGGGTTGGGTATTGGTTCCTACTGAATCATGGGACTATGATTAGAGTTTATGGCTACTCCCATGCCCCCTATGTCCTACCTTCCTTCCTAACCCCCAGAGTACTCACCTTGGAATTTATAAGACAAAATTTGAAGGTGGAGTGTGAAAATTTCTTGGATGACAGGAAGTCTTGGGACATTAGATTTCCATGGACACTGTGATCCTTCATTGTCAAAAACAAAAAAGCTCTCCCAACTATTGAGCGAATGATGGGTGATATGGGATTCCCATCCAAAGCGGCCATAAACTATGATCCTCACCACATTATCTCAGAAAGAAGGAAGGAAAGTAACATGAAAGGATATGAGCATTTCGAAATGACAGAACTAGCTGAGATGGAAAACTGGTTAGAATACATTGACGAAGGCCAATTGGAAGTAGACCCACTAGAAGACTCTTCATCTTTAGCATTCCTTTTTCAAAGTAGCACATCAGCAGTGTGTTAGTTTTTCATAAATTTCAATCTGATCTAGGATCTTAACTGAGAGAATAACATGTACAGCATATCAATCATGGACACAATAATACAAGCACACAAGAGACACAAAGTTTCACCGGGGAAAACCAAGAAGGTGAAAAACCACGCAACTTCCTCAGAGATAGATAAAGCAATGATACAACCAAAGTACAACCAAATTACAAGAGATAGTCTTCTCCTAGCAGCTGATCCTCCTCCTCACATGTGCACCACTTTCCGAGTGATGGAAGAGTGAGTAATGAGATGATCAAATAGAGATCTCCTGATCTCTATTTATACTTGTCCTGTCGTGCCCAATAAACTAACAGGGCTGACTTGTCTAACTCAGTCTAATAACCCATGGTTACATTAATCCGAGCCGACCCCACACTTGGTGGTCTAATAACCCTTTTACCCACATGACTTATACATGGTCGACCCCATCAAGGTGGTCTAATAACCCATCAATTATAAGTTATGACACTTACAATATAAATGACGACACCTCCATATAGAGAAATAATAACATCTCTATAGGAATACAAACACTTCCGTATAGAGGAATAATAACATCTCTATAGGAATACAATCACTTCCGTATAGAGGAATAATAACATATCTATAGGAATACAATAGTCATGGGTGAAATACATTCCGAAGTTACATATACATCAACACTCCCTCTTAACTAGGAAGTTATTTCGCGAAACAGATCTGCTAGCACAAGTCTTCTTCTCTGGATCATCGTCATTGGATCATCGTCATCGAATCATCGTCATCATCACTACTACTATATCAATCAATCTCTGAATCTACTCGTCATAAGAAGTTCTACAAAACCAGTCCTTTTTCATACTGGATATAGGCCCACCACTTGCAGGTCTTCATCATCACTGGTCATACTGTGGATCCTCAGGACTTATTACATGCATCAACAAAACCTAGCAAGAGCATCTTAGGACTGATTACGTGCCCAACACGACTTACAAGATCTCCCAGGGAGCTATTACATGTGACCAAGCAAAACCTAGCAAGAGCATTTGTTAGATCTCCCAGGGAGCTATTATATGCCATAGGCAAAACCTAGCAAGAGCATCTGCAAATCTCCCAGGGAGAAATTATATGCAACTAGCAAAACCTAGCAAGAGCATATCAGGACTGATTACGTGCCCAACACAACCTGCAAGATCTCCCAGGGAGTTATTATATGCCACGGACAAAACCTAGCAAGAGCATTTACCAGATATCCCAGGGAGCTATTATATGTCATCGACAAAACCTAGCAAGAGCATCTCAGGACTGATTACGTGCCCAACACAACCTGCAAGATCTCCCAGGGAGTTATTATATGCCATGGACAAAACCTAGTAAGATCATTTACCAAATATCCCAGGGAGCTATTATATGTCATCGGCAAAACCTAGCAAGAGCATCTCAGGACTGATTACGTGCCCAACACAACCTGCAAGATCTCCCAAGGAGTTATTATATGCCATGGACAAAACCTAGCAAGAGTATCTGTAAATCTCCCAAGGCGCTATTATATGTCCCTCTAAGCAAAACCTAGCAAGAGCATTTGCCAGACCTCCCAGGGAGCTATTATATGCCATAAGAAAAACCTAGCAAGAGTGTCTACAAATCTCCCAGGGCGCTATTATATGCTCATATGCACAACCTGTCGATGACCACAGAGTATCAACCTGATACTCTCCATACATCATCCTGATGTACATCACATGATCATCCTGATCATCATCATAGCATCATCCTAATGCGTATCATCTGGAGCAACATCCTGAAGCTCATCATCTATGATCGTCCTGATCATACAATGTATCCACTTGATACATATACAAATACATGATCCAACTGATCATCATAAACATCCAACATGATGCATATACATATACATGATCCAACTGATCATCACAAGCATCCAACATGATTCATATACATATACATGATCCAAATAATCATCACAAGCATCTACCATGATGCATATATAGAGTAGTAACTGGAGCATCGTCCTAATTCCCATCCTCCAGCGCTTACATCCACAGCCATGGGAAGTATCCTCCTCTCACCATGCTTGGAATGGCTCCAGCAAATGTCTACATCACTTCTTCCTCGAAGTGTCATCAATATGAAGAACACCACGCCTCTCTCTGAAGTATTTAAACTTCACTCAGGCTAGTGTTTTCGTCAGCACATCCACAATCTTCTCATTCGTCACAACATACATGAGCTTCACTGCTCCTCTCTGCACCATATCCTTGATATAGTGATATTTGATCTCAATGTGCTTCAACCTGTCGTGGAACACTGGATTCTCAGACAACTTCACACAACTCTGGTTATCACAAAAGATACCAGTAGCATCCAACGAGAGATCAAATAAATCAGATAGTAGATTCCGAAGCCATACTGCCTCACAACTAGCCGAACAAGCTGGAACATATTTTGCTTCAGATATACTCAGTGCTACGCAGGATTGCTTCCTACTAAACCAAGAGATCACACCTGATCCTATACTGAAGAAGCACCCATAAGTGCTCTTCCTATCTGCGGCACTACCTGCCCAGTCTGAATCAACATAACCCTGCAGGTTAAACTTTTGATTCGCATCATACTTGAGCCCATAATCAATTGTACCCTTCAGGTACCTCAAAATATGCTTTACAGAAACCAGGTGAACACCTCTGGGATCCGTCGGGAACTAGCTCAATGTGTTCACCGCAAAGCAAATATCTGGTCTCGTGTTCGTCAAGTACATCAAGGACCCAATCATCTAACAATACATAATGACATCAACAAGCTCAGATGAAGCATCACACAGAAGCTTCAGGTTCGATGCCATAGGTGTGGCCATGGCCTTGCATTCTATCATCCTGAACCTCTTCAGGATCTCTACTCCATACTTCCCTTGTCCAAGGAAGATCCCATCTGCACTCTGCCACACCTCCATGCCTAGAAAATAGTGCATCATCCCCAAGTCCTTCATCTCAAAGTCGGCAGCAAGCTTCCTCTTGGTATTGGTAATCAAACCATCCTCACCTGTTACAAACAGGTCATCCACATACAATAGTAGTATCACAGGATTTCCTTCCTCAACCTTGTAATAAAGGTTGGAATTTGCTTTACTCTTGGTAAATCCCAAACTAGATACGAACTGTCCATCCTACCATACCAAGTCCTAGGAGCTTGCTTCAAGCCATACAAGGCTTTCTTCAACTTGCACACATATAACTCTTTGTCATGTGTCTCAAAACCAAGTGGCTGCTCCACATACACTTCCTCCTCGACTACACCATTCAAGAAAGTTGTCTTGACATCCATCTGGTGTATCTTCCATTTCATCACTGCAGCGAGAGAAAGTACTATTCTGATGGAAGTGTATCTGGCTACAGGAGAAAAAGTCTCTTCATAGTCTATTCTCTCTTTCTGGGAGAAGCCACGAGCTACAAATCTTGCTTTGTATTTCTCTATGCTACCGACTCCAGCATTCTTGATCTTATATATCCACTTGGAAGTCACAACAAACTTCCCTTCAGGTCTTGGGACCACATCCCAAGCATCATTCTTCATGATCGACAGATCATGGCATCATTACTTCATCCCGGATCCTGGGAACTTCAATATTGTCAATAGATAGCTTTGTTGCTGGAACAAATGTTGTAGTCCTTCTTTTGTAGGTGATGGTATACGATCTTTCCTACAAAGCCAGTTAAATTGCATGATTAGAAACATATCATAGTTTTCAGAATAAATTCTTACACATAGAAATATGTCATACAATCATGCAATTATTTTAGCCAATGCTTCAATACAACATTTATCCATATCCCCTAACTTTCTAGATTCCTTCCAATCTCTACCAGAACATTGTTAAGAGTGTGCACAACTCCCAACATGTCAGCAAAGAGGTTTCACTCTAGATAAGTAGCAATGGAATGTTGTACAGTGCCACAGGCCACTTACCCATTACATGCATATTCGTAGTATATTGTTCATTAATGCAATTATTCTAATATGCATAATACACACCCTAAGTCTAGGAACATAAGCATACACATCATTGAACAATATTATTTAAACAAACAAATTTGTGAGAAATGACAATTCAAATACTTATCTTTGTTTGGTTTGTAGGGTGGACTCCCTCTCAATATTTGCTTCCTTGCAGGAACTACTGGAGTGTGCTCCCTCTTGATCTTTGCTTTCTGGATTACCTATCATTGAACTTATATCCATCCTCGATCACTTATGCATACTTACTAGTATCATCATTGTGTTATCCTCGAGATCTCATACATAATCATACATTCATTAGTATAATCTTAATACTATCAAAACACAATAATCTTAAACATGTATGGTCAAGATCATTTCATACATAGATAATAAACATTAGTATTCAAGTTTTCAGGGAATACTTCTTTTACTCATGCATATTCTTTATTTGACCAAAAGACTTTTCTAGTTAGTCATATCATCAATCAATTTAAGAGACATAATATGCATAAACCCTTGATTACTTACATTTCTAACTTCATGAACAATCATTATCAACCATACAACAGTATAAGATCTTAACACAAGGTAGGATTCTAACTTGATATAGGAAAAACATACCTAGTTATCATATTTGCTAGTCATCTTCTTGTTCTCTTCAATGACTTGTGCTAGTAACCTACATATCTCATAGGTTAAGCATTGTAGAACCAAATTATACATACCTCGTAAGTAGAGCTTCTATGCGATCCATGACAATGGATGAATCTTTGTCTTCATGTCACCATGGTCATATGTTCTTGAACTAGAACATGATTTGTCTTTCTTGATGTACCTTTCATGTTAGCGGACAACATCAACCTCATACAACACCACAATGCATTAGTACAATCATAAGTTTTAAAACCCTAATCAATGAATATCTGTATTCATAATTTTATTAAGGTGATACGACAAGTCTAAAGTTAATCAAGATTGTACTAACCTTAATGAAGACAAACATACCATAAACTTAATCATGAACAGGTCTCGAAACATACCTGGATAAGTCATACCTGTCGAGATTGCTTGTAATCTTCTTATGTAAGGCCTTAGCCTTATCTCCCTCTGAAACAGGAACTTCTTCACTTATGCAGGTGACCAATCCATTCTCTTCTAGGATTAACCCAATCCACTTGATTTGCAGAAATTGGATCTGGAGTTGGATTAGGGTTTGTCAGGGAAAACCTAAAAATTCAAACTTTGAATTTCAAACTTCTGAAAGGATATAAAGATGCACCTTTCTGAGCTGATCAACCTGGTATACTCAGAATTTGAAAACTGCAAAGTTTCACCCCTCAAATTTGCTTTTCAATCTTCTGGATTCAGTGGAGAGGACCCTGAATTAGGGTTTGAGTTTCCCGGAGCTTCCCCCAACCAACTAGTTTGATCCAAAGCTCTAAACTTCGATTTTTCCAAGGAGCTTCCATCTATGGTCACAGATTTCAAAAATTCCCATTTTTTTCGAAGCCCTAATTTTCCACTTTTCCGATCAAAGTCCCGAACTAGGGTTTGATCAAGCCCGGCCTTCTGCCCAACCAAAAAATTTGATCTTGGTCTCTAAATTTTGATTTTGATGAGGATCATCCAGCCGTGGTCTCCGATACAAAAATTCCAACATTCTCCAAAACCCTAAATTCCCGGAGCCATGAATGAAGGTGCTCAAAATCCAATTCTGTTTTGACATAAATATGCACCTGATTGTTTCTTGTGTAATTCCGAAATTTCAGATCTACAGTGTCTGAAAATTTGTCCTATGCTAGCCTGACCTGTTATATTTCCAACCCCACAGGTCTAACCTCAAATGGATTCTTTGAGAGAGAGTTATTCCAAGTGTCGCAACCTGACATGTTTATGGGATAAAACAGGAGAGCGAACTTGTATAGCATGCCACGTGTCACTGGTTCAGTTTCGGCCTCTGAAAAACATACCTAAGAAAGTACAGTCCGTGCCCTACCTATCTTGTTTTACGAAATTTCATTTGGAGATTCCTATCCCAAGTTATGACCTTTTTTCCTAGGTCACCTTTTTATGACTCAGATCTGGAAGAGGCAGAAACCCTATATTGTACAGATCATAAATCACAAAGTACAACGAATTATAGGTTTTCCTTTGGACACAAGGTACATGGGGATCTTATATTCAACCTATAATATTTTTCAATCCTTAACGCTTTCCGAAATGTATTTATAGCGAAAGTGCTACGATGACTGGTTTTTTCTATATCAAGCCCTAGCTTTGCAAATGCAACAAGTGTCATAAATGCCATACCATGCCTTCTTTCAGGCTAGCTCTGATACCATGTTAGTTTTTCATAAATTTCAATCTGATATAGAATCTTAACTGAGAGAATAACATGTACAGCATATCAATCATGGACACAATAATGCAAGCACACAAGAGACACAGAGTTTCACCGAGGAAAACCAAGAAGGTGAAAAACCTCGCAACTTCCTCAGAGATAGATAGAGCAATGATACAACCAAAGTACAAGAGATATTCTTCTCCTAGCAGCTGATCCTCCTCCTCACATGTGCGCCACTTTCTGAGTGATGGAAGAGTGAGTAAGGAGATTATCAAATAGAGATCTCCCGATCTCTATTTATACTTGTCCTGTCCTTCCCAATAAACTAACAGGGCCGACTTGTCTAACTCAGTATAATAACCCATGGTTACATTAATCTGTGCCGACCCCACACTTGGTGGTCTAATAACCCTTTTACCCACATGACTCATACAAGGCCGACCCCATCAAGGTGGTCTAATAACCCATCAAGTATAAGTTACGACACTTACAATATAAATGACGACACTTCCGTATAGAGGAATAATAACATCTCTATAGGAATACAAACACTTCCGTATAGAGGAATAATAACATCTCCATAGGAATACTTTCACTTCCATATAGAGGAATAATAACATCTCTATAGGAATACAAACACTTCCGTATAGAGGAATAATAACATCTCTATAGGAATACAATCACTTCCGTATAGAGGAATAATAACATCTCTATAGGAATAAAATATTCATGGGTGAAATACATTCCGAAGTTACATATACATCAACACAGTGCTTGGTTCACCTAGTAAAACCCCAGCAATATCAGCGGCCATGTCCCTTACCTTTTCTCCACAAAAATCTATAAAGGAAGGGGGTAGTGAGCCCATGGATGTAGACAGTGATGTTGAGAGAGCCTCAAAGAGGCAAAAAGGAAAAAGGAAAAAGGTAGAGGAGCCTGAGAAGCAATTAGTACAGGTACAAGAAAATCAACCCAAGATAAAGCAAGTCAGCTCCTTTGTTCCATCCTTTGAGGTTAAGCAACATGTGTTCAACATAACACCTACTGGAGCTGCAGCATCAATCCTAAGCAAGGCTAAGTTACTGGAGGGATATGAGTAAAGCCCAAATACAATCTCAGAAGAAGATAAACTGTATGTTGATGCAAGAAAAATATCCAAGAAGGATGTATCCTTGGTGGCAAGAAGGAACCTTTCCCAAAATACCTTGAGTCTTTCCTTAGCCACTAAGAGTAAGACCACAAAACTAAAAGTAAATATGGAATACATCCCAGTACCTGATGTGATCAATATGCACAAGGAGACAAGTGAAGTCATCTATAACAAGTTGTTGAGGGATACCATAGAGCTATCAAAAGTGCAGGCCAGCAAAACCAAAGTGCAAAAGTAGTTGGGATTGCAAAAGGTGGAGAACAAGATCCTGAAGGAACAAGTGAAAAAGTTCGAGGCTTCACTATTGGCCACTGAAACTCAAGAAGATAAAAGGGCTAGCATTCAGAAGCTATTAGATGAAAAAGATCAAGAAATTCTATCACTAAAGAAGAAATTGAAGATTCCAGCTGCCCTACTGGTGAATGCACCAGAAATTGCAAAACTAGAAGAGGAAAAAGAAGAGCTACAGGGTAATTTGACTGATTGTAAAGACAGGCTAGTAGAGTTTGAAGAAAGAGAGAAAAAGTGGCAAGTAGATATGAAATTGATAATGGACAGTGAGGAAGCTTTGAAGGCTAAAGTTGAAGGGCTTGAGAAAAAGTTGAAAGACAAAGAACACGAGATAGAATCCATGGTTACACCCTCGGTGGAGGCTGGAGATTTTTCTATTGTAGGGAAAATAGCCAAGGAAAGTTTGGATGATGTAGAAGTGGCAAGATTGAAAAACTAGAATTCCAACCTCAAGACCATGAGGGATAATGCCGAAAGGGACAAAGAGGCTATAGAGAAAGACAAGAAAGATTGGGAAACCAAGTACCAAGCGATGCAGGGTGATTATTACAAGTTGAAGCAACACGTTATAGGGAAAAGTGCATTGCAGGAGGCAAAGAAGATCATCTGGGATGATGTTATTGTATAGGCAGAGGAGTTGAGGCCATATTTGGACTCCATGGTAGATAACGAAGCTATAATCAAACTGGCAAGGTCAGCTGTCACAATGGAAAATGAGAAGTTAAACAAGAAGCCTAAGGATTATGCACAAAATTCAATAGAGTTCTTAAATGATCTGTCTAAAGAGAAGGCTCAAGCAGCCAATATAAAGGACAGAGTGGCCACAATCATCAGCGCTAAGAAGGTAATACTCAAGCACTAGCAAGTGAGAACTGTCCAAGCAGGGATAGATGTCCTGGCTAACCAAGTGAAGCTGTTCAGGGAGGCATTTGATCCATTATTTAAGAAAGGTTTTCCTATGTTTTCGGAAGAAGATGGAGCCATGAGGACAAAGGAGGGATATCATGGAAAGCTATGGGAGTGCAGGTTAGAGTAGGAGTGCTTTTCATATATGGAGCAGCCTCTGGCAGGAAAGACGGTGCTGGAAAAACTGACGAAGGATTACGAGTTGGTCTCTACATTTAAAGAATATCTTACACTCCTCACAGGCTATTCATACAAAGAGAATACCGAAATGAGGGTGTGGCTTAAAGAGCTTGCCGCCTTGGATTTACCAGCAGCTGAGCAGTGGAAACTCATCGAAAAGTATGGGAAGGAAAAACTAAATCTCAGTGCATGAAGTGTCAAAGATAGTGGAAGAGGCTGAATGGAGGAGCAGTTACCAGAACATTTTGTCTTTTTGCTAGAGTATGTTGTCCTGTGGTAGCTAATTTTGTCAATGTAACTAATTTTGATGCCCTGTTTCGAGATACATCTCAGGGGTAAATTGCACTATAAATGTAACCTCTACGGAGGAGGAAGGGTTCGACTTTCATTTTTGAAGCCTCTATGCTTGGATTGTAGCTTTGTAAACTTTCTTGGAAGTGTTAATGAAAAGTGTTTTTTTGAGTTTCTGAGGTTCATCACAATGTTCATATTCAATTTGTGTTTCCTTTTTGTGTCATTTTCATATGTGTAAATTCTACTAATTCTTTCTAGAGAAAAATATGACCTGTCTTGAGCCTGCTAAGGGCTGTTGTGACATGTCTTAATCCTTCTAGGATTGTCATGATTGGTTGAAAGTTCCTTGAGGACTGTTAAGGGTCCCAAGCCTATGTATGAAGGTACCATGACCTTCTGTGGGTTACTAAGGGTGTCGTGAGGGTGTCTAAATGTGTTGGCAACCTAATTGTGTACTGCTTGACTAGGTCATGATCTGTTAGTATGGATGGTAGTCTGTGTGAGGTCTAGTACGTGGGTCGCTACCCTTTATTGGACTAGTTGTGCAACTAATGAAACCCTTGAGTTATTTCTCTCTCCCATGTGCTTCCTACCAAGCTGGGAGAAAAGCTCACGGAGGTCAGAAAGAATAGAACCTACTCCTGGTTGAGGCCTGATGAAAAAACACAATTAACCATTGAGTACAAAAATGACAGTGGTGCATGGTTCCTCTGTGCATTCACACAGTTCTCATATCCACTCAACATGATGAGACAGTGACCAATGAACAAGCTTTATCTAAAGGAAGTGACAGGGCTCGATTTTTATACAAGGGGGATATTCTTTGGATAGTAAACTGTAATGACCCACATCAGATCCTGCTGATTTTTTTGGCTTATTTTCTTATGTAATTTGGTTAAGGGATTTCGTAAAAACACTTGTCAAAAATACCACTGGGTTGTGCCAAATAGTCTTAGTTGGTTTTTGTATTCAATGTACTACTGATATGTTGATGCAGGAGCATAGGCTCAAGAGGGAGAAGTCATTCATGACTTCACAAGGTCAAGGGAACTCTTAAGAGACCTAGGGTCTCATACATTTGTAATTTGCTTTATTTTGTAAACGCTGAATAAAATGGATAAGAAATCTAGATCATTTTCCACATGTAATAGTAAGGATTGAGTTAGTTGTGAGTCATAGGGCTAGAAGAGATCAATCAGGACTGTACTCCTTTGTTATAGGATCTAGAAACAGAATCCTCTTCTATTTAAATCAGTTTGAGTTATTTTCTTAGCAGCTTAGTTAGCTTACAGATCTTGTTGGATCGCAGAAGCTTAGGTTAGCTCATAGAGCTTAGGATAGCTCATAGAGGTTTGAGGATAGCTCAAAGAAGCTTTGATTAGATCATAGAGCTTGAGAGGGAGAGAAATTCCACATAGCATGAATGGAGGAATGAGAGGTGTGTGCAAAGAAGAGTGAGCGAGAAGTGAACAAGTAGAATTCTCTGTGTGTATTTGAATTTCCGGTGAATTGAATAAAGAACAAAGGATTAGACTCTGCATGTGGCTTTGATGGATTTCATGTCTTCATATAGTTCTGTAAAAGTATGAATTCATCCCGCTTTCACTCCATATAACCCTGTCTATAAACTGTGTGGCTTTGGATTACCATAGTTTCTGAATTACAGAGAAGAAATGATCCCGTCAGTGATCAATTAAGTGAAGCTTTGTAGAGGGTTAAACCTTAACCAGTCGCTCAAATAAAACAAGATCGTAGAGTGGGGATCGATCGTGGGGAAGATCAACGGTTTATAGTGATATCTACGGGATAAGTTGCAAGCTTTGAAAAAAATTTCATGTGCGCGATATTCTTTGGAATGCTCTTAATAAATTTTGGAATCCACCGTTGATTTGGTGGGGACACTGATCGATCGATTAGAAATCCATTTCGTCGCAAAATTGATAGATCAACGATCGAGATCGAGATCGACAACGGGGAAGAAGCATTGTGCGGAAACTCTATTCCTGCATTCTGGAAAGAATTCCGCTGTGGAAGAAAGTTAGACAGTGCAGAAAGAGATTGTTTCAGATATCAAGGGTTTTGAAGTCTGTATATTGACAATAATTTTCAGATCTTGATTTTCGTAGCGCTAACAATGAATAGTAAATGAAATAGAGATTGCTTTGCATAAATAACAAGGAAAATAAACCCTAAATATCATATTCATATAAATTTGAGTTTACAATGACTGTAACAGCAGTTCTAAGCTAGACAAACAAATCTGAAATTACTTTAACTCTAACCTGTAGCTTCCTGGTCATGCACAATGATTTATGGAAGTGAGTTGGCCTTCTTTGGTGTCTGGATTTTTATTTGGTGCCTGCCATCTCCTCAAAACAACCCAATTCATCTTCTTCTCAGACTCCCTTATTATGTTGCAGCACCCTCCTTCACTATCGAGAAATGTTATGCACAGTCGTAACAAGAAGGAAGACTACAATGAGAGTACCCAACAATGCTGTAGTAGATTCCTGTAGGTGTCAATATGAATTGCAGCTCCCTTTTTGGCTATAACAACCCTTGATATTGTCCCAAATGAAGCGTGCAGATCATTGTAGATGTGGAACTATAAGGATATGCGCACAACAGAAATTAAATCATGCTCACAAACAAGACTGTGTCCTCTCCATACGATGTCACAGCCCACGCAGTCCAAACTCAGCCAACAAATCAAGAATATGGCCTTGAAAAGATGAAATCAGCCCCTTTGTTACTCTTTTTTTTTCAAAAACATAAAAACCAAAAAAGACGAAAAAAAGAATATGCATGAATCTATAGCATCTTATATCTAGATGGGCCTGAAAATTTGTTGTATGTATAACCACGACATGAGCCTATAATCCTAGGTATAATATAATAGTGTTACTTGTTAGACTCATAGGAAGACCCCCTTGGGCTAAACCTTATTATAGAATATGCTATGGGGATGGCACTAGGGAGTGCTAGTTTCTTATAATATTCTTATTTTACTTATTGCATAATCGTTTCTATCTTTTATTCTATTGCTTATCAAGGATATTTATAACTTACATCGTAGGGAGGCTCTATGGGTTAAATATAAATATGTTTCTAATGTGGAGATATCCCAACCTTTAGACTAACTAATATACATTGTTAGTATGATAGGAGATAAAGATGTTAAATTTGTCACCACCATTTTAACATATCAATATATTTTTAGGAAGAGTTGGAACTGGCTTCAATCACCTCGTGTAATGGCTTGGAAGGTATGGGAAACTTCATTTCCTTTAGAGCTCAAGAAATCTCACTTGGGAGTGAGTAAATTACTCAAAGGTGCAGTGCAATGGCCATAACATTATTAGAGATCACTTGGTTCAATAATTTCATATGCCACCTGTCGTTGACTCTGCAATGACCTAAATAGAAATTCCCATGCAGGCATCTGTAAAAACTACTACACTTCCACCACTAAAATGGTTCATTGAACAATGCAAATACATAAATGAGGTGGAGGCTATAGATTGGGATCTCATGATATGTGGTATATGTAAGGTAGGCATCATTGAAAATCGACTGGAGTGATATCTTAGCAAGTAATTGGATTTTCATTAGGAGAATAGTTTCAATGGTAGAATACTGGTCTAAAAAACCTAGGTTAATGGTTCAAATTCCTTTTATCTTTATAAGAATTTATTATGGTTGGAAGAGGTAATGATAAAAATTATTAATATTTAAAAGGATTATATAGGTTCTTGTAGGTTTTCTTGAAGTAGGACCTTAACCAATGTATTGAATTTTCAAACTTATGGAGAGAATATAGAGAAAATGTAACACCGTATATCTATTCTCAATATTCTAATATCCCTAGTTACCTAATTGATATGTCAATTAAGAAAGTAGATTTGTAAGGCATACGACCACCATAGAAATTTTAGCTTATATTATTTCCATAAGAAGAGAGATCATAATGAGTCATAATTGTTTGAATGCATATGATAGATCTCTTTGTAAGGTTGCAAGAAACAATAATGAGTCGTATCATGCCAGTAGTTACAATTAATAGCATAAAGAGGAAATATCTTGTGCAGAATCATAAGAGAATCTATGGAAATAGACTAATTTAGTACAATTATTTTATCCTTATATTATCCTTACTTATTGGCATGGGACCTTGAATGATATATAAGTAATTTGATCAAGTAACCGGTAAATCCACCTAGGTATAAATGCAATAGATACCGACTAGAAATAATACTATGTTTGGATATTGTAACCTCAACATCTAACCTCAAATGAAAATGACATGATCCCTTATGTGGTAAGCTAAAATTGATTACTAGTCATGCACTTGAATCCATTGAAATTAACAAACTCTGTCCCCATCCTTCTAGTACAAATAAACCTCACAATCAATTCCTTATAAGACATGCTTATTACATTATTTAACTTCATGTCATCCACCACAATAGGCTAATATACATGGTCGATTTCATGGTATACCCTCTCAACCTCCTTATTTGTATCAAGTCATTTTCCTTGTGAAATCCATTCATCAAAGGATTGTAAGTATGAATACTTGCTTCACAACCATTTTCCTTCATACGGCGCTCTACTAGTGCAAGAATATAAATGGCAACTTTTCCTCCTTTGCAATGTCCATAAATGAAGGTAGCATATGTTACTTCATTTGGTTTCAATCATTTTCAGTTAGGTGTTGAGGTATTAACCATGGTTGGTGTAGGAAGCTCATGCATTGGGATGTAGGGGAAAATTTTAGGCCTAAAGGTCTAACAATTATGTCTCCAACCACCAATGCTAACCTCTTGAGGGGATATTTGTCCTTATAGTCAGAATATGGGAATTGTTAAGAAGTTTATGAGCATTAGGTATGGGTCTTGGGGATCTAGACATGGTTAAGGAATGGAAACTGGGCCTTAGGATGTCCTAAAGAAATATTCTAGGTATATATAGCCAAGAATGATATGTTGAACAACCACAATAGAGCTTTCCACGGTATCTTTGGCCTATGAGTGGGGTTTTTGTGGCACAGTGAGAATTTTAAGACTAATTATAGGTTCGAACACCTTGGATATGGTTGGGGAGAAAAGAGTGGGACATAGGTCCTAAAGGAAATTCCAGGCATCTTTGGCTAAGAACAATTCCTACAATCACCACACATGACCTCCCAAGAGCATATTATTCATATAAGTGGGGATATTAGTGCCATTAGAATTTTTTGAGAACCTGGTATAGATATTGGGTTCCCTAGACATGCTTGAGGGAGAAAAATTGGGCCTTAATCCCTGAAAAAACCTTTTGAGAATCCATGGCCAAGAAGAACAACTTGAACAAACACACATGGATTCTTAAGAGTATCTTTAGTGTTTGAGAAGGGATGTCTATGTCACTAGATGGTTTTGAATAGTAGTTAGGGGTCTTGAGGCTCTATACATAATTAAGGAAGGAATCACATGCCTTATTCCTTAAAGTAATCTTTGAGGTATCCAAATCCATGAACAATATTTTAAAGAAACACAAATCACTGTTCTAGGATATCTGTAACGTCCCCGGCCCCCTCGGTGCCCTTTAGAGGTGATGTGGGAGCTCCTTAGAATACAACCTGCTAAATTTGTTTCTTCCAAACTATGCACTTTTGCACGGCTGCAATAACTTGGTCCGCAATCCTCAAGTTGGAGTCGAAAGTCGACACCCCAATGTGCCACTTCAAGAATCACACCTTTGACTTCCGCAATCCACGACGCAAGAGTCAGAAAGTTGGAATGACAAATACACAATGTCGAAGAAATACGCCTCTGACTTTCGCATTCCACAATCCGCGATGTAGGAGTAGGAAATTTGGAACACCCAATTCTCTACTTCGCCAAATCATGCCTCTGACTTCTATAATCCATGACGCGGGAGTTGGAAGTCGTAACTCCAAAGGTCTCAGCTTTGCAGAATCGTGTGGCCTCCAACTTCTGTGATCCACAATCTGCGATGTGGGACTCGAAAGTCAGAACTAATTCAACGCACCATGCTAAGAAATCACGCCTCCGACTTCCAAAATCCGCAATATGCACTGCGGGTTCAGAAAGTCAGAAGTTGACTATATACCACTATTACTGCCAACTTCTCAAGCTAATAACTTTCTCATCCTAAGTCCATTTTTTGGAAAACTTGGTATCATATATTGGAAAGCTCTCGGAGATCCCCATGCAAGTGTATGATCTTCTTCCAAACCTGAGAACTCTGAATTATCCTTCTTCCAACCAAGGTGTTTCCCCAATCCTCATCCATACCTCATTACCACTCTGTAAAGAGATCTGATCCACTCTTCCATGTCTCCTCTTTTCATCTGACCCACATAGGGAACATGAACACAAAAGGAGTTTCTATTTCTCCCCCAAAGTCATGACCGAACATTCTAAACCTCCTGGGCCTCAACAAGACTTGGCCCTATTCATCAATGAACAAATTCATACAAGGACATGGATACATATGCATACTCAAATAAACACAGCTAAATGAAGCATGAACAATTAAACATTCAGAACACATAATGAACATATAAACCGGAGAGAACAATTACCCTTTTATTTAAATATCCAAGCAACTAACTATGGAATGCAACATTCCAACCCAACCATAGGTCTCTTCCCAACTTGTATTGTTTCAACACTCAGAGACTACCCTCGAGATGGGGCTATGTATCCACTAAGGATGAACTACTCAAGTCCACTCATAGCCTTGAGCACAGTCAATCAAGGTCATACAACACACAACTGGCTCTGGAAAGCAAGTGGAGAGACAGGGTAGGAGGTTTCTAAGTTAATGAGCTCAACACACAGAGCTATAGGCATATCCAATTGACTTCATATCACAATCCAGGAACCCCCATCACCTCCACTCTCAGCCTAAGTAAGGTCCCCTTATCTGCTGCACAGTCCCTCGGGTGCCCCTTTCCTCAGCACCGACTTAGGAAGGTATAGCTTGTCCCGACTGCTAAACCAAGGATAAATGAGCCTTCACGAGCTCTACTATGAAGTATGAACCCCCTGGTCTCTCTCCCATTGTGATCCACTCTTGGATATCCTCTGCGTTGCAGCCGAAAGGCTCTATTGCACAATTGTATTTTTGGGTTTCCGAATCAGGGTTTTCCTCCCAATTCCTAAGAATCCAACACTCTCAAAATCACCGCCAAGGTTCTGGTCTAGGGATTCCCCAATGAATTTCACTTCCCACACACATTTATGAGCGATATATGCACTTCCAAACGTGGCTTAACTCGGAATCGTAATTTCCGGTTTTCTTCCCTGCTGGGTCTGCATCCTACCTCCAAACTCATGCCTTGATGGTCCACAATCGAATGGGGATGAGGGAAATGAATTCCCATGAGATGGAGTGGCTTATGGGTTGAGCAAACCGATCCCATACCCTGCCTTATGAATTTCAGGGCTACCCACACTCCATCACTCTCATGGACTGATTTTCTCACCCACTTCCTTACAATAGAATTAAATGACGACTAGGACAGTCAAAGGGGTTTTCAAGATGAGATATGGAAGCCTAGGGTCCAACCCAAAAACTCCCTCACCTCTCCCTAGTGGATACACATAGCCCCCTTATTTAGTTGCATCCATAGCCAGCCCCTTGGTATTTTTATTTGCATTATAATCATCTGCATGTTTTTACAATTTTCATGGCTTGCTAGCACATGGATGGCACAACATAAAATATCATCCCTTCAAGGCTGATAATTCACTAGCGGGGCCTTGCCCTTGAGCTTGACGCTAGGAATTGTACATCACATATGCATAATGTTACATTACAATTCAATACATATGAAGGGTCCCAGTTAGTATAGGTGGACTTGAATCTATTGAAAGAAACTCATTGTCCCCATCCTTCTAAAAATAAACCTCACAATCAATGCCTTAGAATCCATGCTTATTACATTATTTAACTTCATTTCATCGACCACGATAGGCTAATATTTCATTTCCTTTTGATGCATTTCTTTGGTTCCCTCCTTCCTTCCTTTGGTCCACCTACATGACTCCCAGTACCAAGGTCCTTCCCCTTTTCATTGAAAACCTTAGGAGAAAACTCGGGTGTTTTTTCTATCTATACCAAAAAAAACAAAATTTAATTTACCAAAAAAAACAAAAAAAGAATTTAATAATAATAAAAAAATGGGACCCCTAACATAACTTTTCAAATTTTATCTCCCGTGGATAGATTTGCTAGGAAAGGGTGCCATTTTCTTATTGCACAGGCCAGCGTTTACTTGCTTTGATTTTGGTATTCAACACCACGAAAGCTGAAGCTAAGCTATTGGGATATACTGAGGTGAACTACGTGAGGTGTAACTTAAGTTTCACTGCATTCTTGTTCTGTGTTATTGCGGGTATTTTATCAATGCTTTCGTGAAAACAACATAATAACTGAAAAAATTATGTGGTTTCTTTATTCACAGAAATCAAAATAGTGGTGGCTCTTCCTAGCTGATTCGTGGACTGTTTGACATTCATTTAGCTGGGTTGTGATTGTTTTGTGACCACTAGAGTTGGACTGCACTTTCCCACTACTGCAAGGTTGTTACCGTGTTCATCTTTGGGGCTGCCTGTGTAAACCTTGTCCTGCTTGCAGCCTCTAAGGCTGAGGGGTCTTCACTCTTGGAGACTGAGATATCTTGTTGTCTAATGTACGTGTCTAACCTAAACCTACAACATTCTAACCCTCTCTCTCTCAAGTTATGACATTTGTTCCTCTTAGCAGATAGTCCTTACAGATAGTCTTCCCTTTTACTTTTGAAACTTGTTAGATAGATTAATCATTTAAACAACTTTCAGTTAGCAATTGAGTGATGATAGACTTTATTTTTTTGGTTATGCAGGCTTTGTACAAGTGGAGACATGGAGGTAAGTGATTTTTGTGATTAAGTATATCATTATTTTTATTTAATTTAAATTGTTTTTTTAACAGAAATGAGTAGGTTTTATATTAATAAAACTGTGGCTGAGCCACCCAAGAGGTTACATCTGTGAGTTCTTTGCAAAAAACAAAATTCCCCATCACAGCAAATGGGAATACTACTTTTATTTAATTTAAATTGTTATAATGTCACGTCCCCCATTTTGACCCTTATAATATTTTGGGCTATAATGTAAATAATGTATTCATATTATGTTTGATTCCTAGCATGGAGCTCAAGGCCAAGGCCCCACTAGTGAACGCTCGATCTAGAAGAGGCAATTATTTGAAATTATGCTACCCATGTGCTAGTGAACCATGGGAATTGTAAATATGCATTTTAATATAAAAGCCCACAATTAGCTATGCAATGCAACAAGAGATGGGGGCATGATGTTACAAGGAAATTGGGAGGGAAAAATTCAAACCCTTGAGACAATCAAGTCAAGCCAAGTGTCAATGAGAAAACCCATGAACCCTCAACTACCCATGTTGACTTTTGTACCCAATCATTGATTTCTCCCAAGAGTTGGTTGAGGTAGTTAATGCCTTGGGGAATGGGACGTATGGCTATCCAAATTCGAGTATGGGCAAGCCACCCTTCCTATATTTTCATGTTTGGATTCTTGGGAAAGAAAAGGGCCATGAAATTGCTCCCCAAACCAGTATTCAACCATCAGTTTGCTCTCTCACAAGTTGGGACCTTCTTGGGAAGTTCCCTCCATGGTTTTGTTGTGTTTACCTTCATTTTCCTAGCTGGGAAGGGCGTTTTTGCTATGGCTAACAGTGGGGAAGAAGGGGAAAATGATTTGGGGTTTTATTGAGGCCGTTTGGCCCACTGAATTCTCATACATCTGTGGGAGAAATCAGTTTTCTTCCCTGGGATTGATTCCCTCTTCCCACAAATCCATTTTTGGTGTGCCTACATTTTTGGGAAAACCCATGTCCATCTAGCTTCCATGTCCCATTGTTGAAAGTGTGTTTCCAAGCCCATATCTGAGTTTTGTGTTCAAAGAATTCTGGGGTTGAGTTAGGTATCCATTGGTTTGGGCTATGTTGTGCTTAAGGGTTCCTTTTTCTTGTATATATCATGCCCAGCTCGGGGGTGGTCTCTGAGTGCTGAAATAATACAGGCTGGGCAGAGACCTATGGTTGGGAGGAATGTTGCAGCGACATAGCTAGTTGTTGGGACAACATTACACCAAGATGAGTATTTGGTATTGTGTTTACTTCTGCAAATGTGTTAATTTGTTGACTATGTTAAATTGAATAACAGTCATGTAATATGTGTGTGGATGAGTTCATTTCCGCTGTGCATATTTGTTTGATTTACATCTACACACATGGTTTTTAATTGTATGCATCTAATGAATTGGCTGAGTTTTATGAAAAGCCCCATACAATGGCATCAGGTTCCCTTCCTTGCACTGGGTCCAAGGGTGGGTACGTTACATTTGGTATCAGAGCGATGGTTGCAGCATTGGGCCTAATGGTCCAAATCAGGCAACATGCAGAGGTAAGTATGCTTCCTGTGCCGCATAGACCATTAAGAAAATTTTCCAAAAATTCAAAATTTTTAAGTGTTTTGCCTAACTGTTTCGGCGAGTTTGTCTGCAATGGCGGCAAGACTCAGCAAGTTTGTCCACAACGGCGGTGAAACTTGGTGAGTTGCTCCACAACGAACCAGTAGAGAATCAATAAGTTCACCGAAAAAAGAAGGAAAAAAATTCCGGCGGAAAGTTATGAGTTTTGGTCCGCAACGGCGGAAGGACTCGATGAGTTGGTCCGAAAAATTTCAAAATTTTTCTAAGTGTTTACAGCGGAAAGAACTCATGAGTTTTTGCCGAAACGGCGGAAGAGGAGGGCGAGTTTCTCCGCAACGTCAGAAGAGATGGGCGAGTTTCTCCGCAATGGTGGAAGAGATAGGCGAGTTGCTACGCAACGACAGAAGAGATGGGCAAGTTGCTCCGCAACAGCGAAAGAGATGGGTGAGTTCGTCCGCAATGGAGGAAAAGGTTGGTGAGTTTCTGTCGCAGTGTCGGAGGAAGTTGGTGAGTTTTCGTCGCAGTATCGGAGGAAGTTGGCAAGTTTGCACCGCAGTGTCGGAGGAAGTTGGCAAGTTTGTGCCGCAGTGTCGATGGAAGTTGGCGAGTTTGCGCTGCAATGTCGAAAAAGGTTGGTGAGTTTCCGCCGCAGTGTCGGAGGAAGTTGGCAAGTTGCGCCACAATGGCGGAAGGAAAAGTTGAGTTTTCAACCGGAAGAACTTAGTGAGTTGCTCCGCAACAGGTCAGAAGAACTGGACGAGTTGCTCTGAAACAGGGAATTTTAGTTGTTTTCCAGGGTGAATTTTTGGTACCGAAAGTTGAAAAATGGCTTTGAACTTATACGCCATATTGCGCGAAATTGAAGAATTTACAAAAAAAAAAAACCCGAGGGCGCTCTCCCCTTGACCCCCATGTCCCCTTGAGACGTCGCCAATGATGAGAAAGATTCTATGGGAGCTAAGTAAGACAATGCTGATAAAGAGGGAAGCTTCTCACCTTAACAATTTCTCAGTTATAGCATAAGAATTGCATGCTTGCAAAGTAGCAACTAAGAATGTTTTACATTTGCATTAAATTGCTATTTGGTGAGAAATGACAGCTAATGGTTGTAGCTAGGGTTTTCACCCTAGCTTGTGAAAATGGGCACCTACTAAGGAGAAGGAACTCCTTAGTAGCAGTTCAGTAAAATGACAAAAGCAAAACAGTAAACTTAAACTAGCATGTGCTTAAGACAACAAAAGATGTTAAAAATTGATTTTGTATTAAATATACCTCAAATGTGAGGTTGGTGAAGCTCTTGCAGTAGTCCAGGAGGGCTGCTTCCAAGCTCCAATGGGTTCCTTCTCCTTCTCCAAAGTGTTTTGGATATGGGCCAAAGGGGTACTCAAATGTGAAATTAGCTCAAAAGGGTGAGCTAGGGTTTCAGGAGTGATTTTGGCAGAGTGAGGATAGGGAAGATTATGGATATCAAATGGGGGGCCTCCATCACCTATTTATAGGTTTTTAGTGGTGGAGTGTTGACCCATGGTTTTGGGCACCATATGGTTTAGGTCAGCTATATAGGGTTTTTGCTTCCTTTTTTCTCTCTTTTTTCTCTTTTTCATATTTTTTATTCCCTTTTTAGAGGGTTTTTGCTATTTTTGGAGGAATTTACATTATTTTGGGGGGAAATGGGGTTTTTGGCCTTATGGAGGCTTTTTTAATGGTTTTTTGGCCTTTTGGAGGATTTTTAATGGGTTTTTAAGGTTTTGGAGGCAAATATGCTAGGAAATATGGACAAATGAGTCATGTAATGAAGGAGATGAGGTAGTGAGCACTTTTTCGGTGTTAACAGATTGCCCCCTGATGTGTGAGGGCAGGAGATCATCGTATGGCCGATAGACATGATAGGTATTTTATGGTTTTCCTGGGATGTGGAGAGGAGAAGAAACGAACTAGAGCCCAGAACAACGGTCCCGAACAAACTGCAAAAACTGATAATACATGAACTCAATAGTGAATGAGAAATAATATCAACATATGGACGAGGCGGGAATTCCCATGCTCGTATCAAGATATATAAGAATGACAATGAGGTCCAAAAAATGGGAACCTAAAAGATACATGGCCTCAAATAATGAATGAGGAAGAATCTCAATATATGGATGAGGCAGGCATTCCCATGCTCATATCTAGAAATATATAAAAAATAGCAGTGAGGCCCAAAAATGGGGGCCTAAAGGATACATGGAGAACCACTGGGTACATCATAAGGGTCCAGAGGGGACACAGAATCTGGGACATACTGTTGGGCTGACCATGTCTGAGATGAAGAACTGATACACTGGAATATCAATAGTGGTGCTAAGTGTGGTACCAAAGGAACTGATGAGCTGCTGGATCATAATGACGGGGAGTCATACCCTCAATGGTACACTGAACTGGAACTGAACTGGGTACTCAAGGAAGCATAGAATTGGATGGCTTCCGAATATAATTGCCAACGCAACCCGGACATCCACGGGAACATATAACTATGAATTCCGAAGTGACTCACCAATGTGCTAGAGTCGGGGGAAATCTGGGGTCTTCGACCAATAACTGAAGGGATATATACCCTGCGCGATTCTCAACGATGCGATCAAGGTGTTGAAGTCGAGAATGTGAGAAACAACCACTCGGAGAGGCACTGATGACTCCTCTCAAAATGGTCCATAGGCACTCACCACATATGGTGATGAGTCCAAGGCACAGGGACCTCTAGGTCTATCCTCTGGAATAGATGGGCTAGCGTCGATAGAGGGAGACCTGCAACTAGCAAGGCAATGATGTTACCCTGATAGGAGCACGAGGTGGAGAACCAAAGTGTGAGAGTATTGATGGTAGGACTGACATACTGTGGGGGTGGGGAATAACTGGGAAAGTAGAGTGGGGGGACTCAAACTTCCTTTGTTCAGAGTATGATGGTGGGGATGATCGGGCAGCATATGAAATTGACTGGTGGGAAAGGGATCATAGCTGTAATGGATCAAGATGGTGATACTCACGTTGGTGTAAGATGGCAGGAGACTGCAGAATACTCTGAACAAAGGCGACCTTATTGGGGGTGCTGCCGAGATGATCGATCATAGTGCCGAGAGGCATGGGGGGGACTTCTTTATGGTTTGCAAGGAGCTGGAAGAAGTGTGCTAAAAAAATGGTACTGTCGTGTGGATTTATACGAGCGCAGGACAGTTCATGCTCGTGATTGCTTTCAATTTTAAGGAGTCTGAAAGCGATAAGAAGACTCTGAAATAATGGAATGGTACTGTCGTGTGGATTTGTACGAGCCCAAGATGGTGTTTGCTTGTGGTTGCTTTCAATTTTAGAGAGTCTAAAAGCAATAAGAAGACTCCAGGGGGGTGCTTTTTCGTGTGTTAGTCTCCAAGGCCCGAAGAATCATAAAATGATGCAATGAAGAACTCTTCTAGCCAGTGTGACTAGAGTATTCCTTTTTCGTAATTAGTCTACTAGGTCTGGAAAAGGGTTAACTTATACCAGATAGATGCCCTTTCAGGTACTTTAACGAGCATGAAAGGAAGCAAGATTGCTCGACGATCTTTTCATTTTTTTTAGGAGTCAAAAAAGAGCTTAACAGAAACTCCTTAAGTGCCTTTTTCGTAAAGGACTTGTCCGGCCCGAAAAAGGGATAAAATTATACCAAACAAAAGGAATGGCCAGGAAAGGAGGAAGTACTCAATCAAGGAACATCGATGAGAACCAAGAACAAGGGTGGGGGGGAACACTAGTGGACCTCCTTGCGGGATGATGAATGGTGGAAAAATAATGAAATAATTGCAGTATGAATGGAGTGAATGGCTCATGTAAAAATGTGTAACAATTCGATCGCGGCCGATGTGGTGCGCAAACCGAGGCAGCAACGTGTCGAGACACAATAATGATATTGGTCCTAGTGAGAGAAAGAAATGATCTCAAGCATCATCACGAGCTCGAAAAACTGAATTCGACGAAATAAGGAACGTCAAAAATGGACAACGATCGATGTGGCACGCAAACCGAGGTGACGTGGGGCATTTTTGAAAAAACGCTCAAAAAATATGGGAGTGAGAGCGAGAAATGATCTCAAGCATCATCACAAGTGCAGAAAAAAAAATCCGGTGATATAAAATTTGTCAAATACAGATAACGACCGATGTGGCATGCCAACCGAGACAACGAGGGGCATGGGAAAAATGCCCTATGGTTTTTGGTGAGAGCGAGAAATGATCTCAAGCATCATCACGGGCTCGGAAAACTAAATCCGACAGTGCAAATGGTGCGAAAAACGGAGGTCATAAGGACTCCGGAATGGTCAAAGGAAATAACTAGGTCAAAAAATGGCTACAAATAAAGGTGAGCCCACCAAGCGAAGGATGCAGTGGTGGGGAGAAATGATGGCCCGTAGGGGGTGAAATACTATGCGTATCAAATCAAATCAAATATACAAGTGATATGTGACCTCAAAAATGGTTGAGATCACGCATGTGAAAAAGTGAGCAGGGTTAATGACCTGCCCCCATGCTATGTGCATGGGGTTTATGATTGTGGATCACATATGTGTTGGTTTGAACAATTGGGTCATGAAATACTGAGATAGATGTGATGGGGAAGGTTCAAAATGATTGATCATGCTACCTATCCCAGGGTCGAGGTAATCTATTATGCCCCCTAACTCAGAGGTGTCAATGTGGTGCTCTATGATAGCGGGGTCAAGACCAGGCATTTCGGTGTAGGACCAGGAAAAGACATCGTGGAACTCCTAAAAAAGTTCCTTGTATTCTTCGATCTCATACTTAGTGCAGGAGGCTCCTAACGTAATGATTTTAGGAGCACCAGCTGGGACAGAGATATCAATGTGGATTGTGGGTGAGATATTGGCCATGTTACCTTCCTCGAAGGTGTTGGGGGCGGGAATGGGATCTTTAAACCAGTCAAATTTGGTGGGAAGGAAATCTTTGGACTCAACCGAGAATTGGGTGGTTGTGGTGGAGGAGGAATCTTCCGGGAGGAAATAGGAACGATGGTGAATATCTTCCTAGGGGTAATCAGGTGCAGTAAGAGCCTCGAGAATCTCCTCATCATTGTGGAAACGTTGGGTTGTCAAATCGGTTGATGAGGGAGTGCTAGTAGAAGAGATAATATAAATGGTATTAATCTCTCCGGTTGGCAGGGATGCTGGGGGGTGGATCTCTTCAATGGTGGGGGGAGCCGTCTTGAGGTCCAAGTTATTCATCTCATAGAGAGCTGATCTATAATCTAGGAGATCTGGACAGTGATGTGAGTAATGGCCGTAAATACCGCATATTGCACAAGGGTGGTTGGTACACAATGATTTATCATGAGGATTAGGGGTCAGGTCGAGTTGGACAACCAGGATGTTGGGGTCATCGTCAAGCATTTGCATGTGCTCTTGTAATGTGGGTAATTGTGGACATTGATGGGTAGGATGGCCTAATTCATCACAAAACGAGCATTTGGGGGGAGCACGAAACACGAGGGGGGTTTTAACCATTTTGGGCGGGGGTAAATCCGTGTAGGGTTGTGGGCCTCTGCCCCCAGTGTGCTTGATAAGAGGGGATGGATTAGTAGATGAGGAAGGGGTAGTGACACCGGGAGGTGGTTGACTAGTAGTGGTGATGGGTTGCACTGGTTGTAGGACGACATTTGGTGTCGGGGGGGAAATGGGAGGCGTGATGTACCATACAGGTAATGGTAAAGTTAAAATGGGTAGGCTGAGGGTAGCCATAACCGGGGCACTTACTAGTCCCGAAGGGGGGAATAGGAAGGGGATTGTATGGATGGGTGTAACACCAACATGACTAGGTACCAATGGTGGTTGGAGTAGCAAGGGAGGTTGATGGCTGGGTATTGGTGGATTGTGGGAAAGGGTACATAAGTCAGATATTTCGGGCACTGGTGACGGGGGTGGAATGGATTGGAATGTTGAGGTCATCGGCGTATCTGAGTAAAATCCGGGTCCCACTGAGGAAACCAACAAGGTAAATGCACTACAAACAGGTTGTTCAACCATGGGGAGAACATTTTTGGGTGCAGCGGGGGCATTGGGATCGTAATAGGTGAGTTGATCAACCTTGACCACACATCCATCATGGGGGAACATCATGGTATGAAAAATGGATGAGGCAACCACCCGCATGGCATACATGTAACTACGGCCAAGTAAGAGGTTATAATCAAGCTGGGCATTGATGACCTCTATGTCAATAAGCACTGTTTTACCAGCCAACTGGACGGGGACATTAGCCAAGAGACCTTGGGGTTGAGACAAACGACCGTCGTAGGCTCGCAACGCAGTAGTGGACTGCTGGAGAGTAGGGGATCCCAACTTCTGCCAAACGAATGTAGACATAATGCATGTAGAGGCACCTTCATCGATGATGCACCGATGGATGACAAGATTCTGAATGGATACAGAAACTTGGAACGCTAATGTGGAAGGTAGGCGTGGTTCGAACTGGTTCAAATCGAAGGCCATCATTTGTGAATCATTTGGGTCAATAGCACCAATGGCTGAAAGCAAAGTCTTGCGCTGTGTTGGACAGTTTTTTAAGACCTCCAACGTAGACATTGTATGATGGAACTTTTCCCTACGGATAAGTCAAAATTCCCTTAACTTAAAGCAGACTTTCACAACTCTTAAGCTAAGAACAAAACACAACAAATGCTACCTTGAATCCCTAGATCTAACAAACGTCTCAAGATTAAAATGCTAGAAAGAGTAGAAGAAGTTTAACTGACCTTCTATCCAAACGCTTGTCTTTGTAGTTTCCCCAATCTCCAAGCCTTCACGAATGAACCTGTCAAAATGGAACCAAGACACAAGAATGCACTATTCTCTAGCAACCTGAAACATAAGTTAGACCCTAAATCTATGAAAGATACAAATCATATCATTAAAACAAAATTAACACAAATGATTTGGGAAAACAAGACAAGTTATTCCATTACCAACTTGAAGTCGTGTACAATAGTTGCTTGATGTCCAAGCCAACTTCCAGCTCCAAGTGCTTCCTCTAGCTATCTCTGCAGAAGTATGAAGATCATAGGTTTGATGCCCCAAAAAGTCCTCCCCTTTGGCTCATGGAAGGCTTCTCTCTTATAGCACATGGGAAGGTTAACCAACAAGAGAGAAGTGTGGATCTATGGAGGGTTTAGTGGATCAGGCTAGCTAAACAAAGAAGGAGTTAGGATCAAACCAAAGGTGGTAATCCCAACAAAATCTCCTCGAAGGTCGAAATCCCAAAATCCAAGGCAAAAAGGCTAATTTCAGACTACCGCGCCCCTATAACTGAGTATAACGCGATAGTACCGTGCCTCGGAGAAGGAGCAAAACGCTGTAGTGGTGACTACCGCGCCCCTGTAGATGTGCAGGGAGCGGCAGTGCTCACAAACAGGGCTAAATTGGGCTGGCAGATGGCAGAAAAAGGTTTTGCTTTCAGTGTTCAGTCAATGGTTTTCATTCTGGATGTTAAGATGATCTTTAAGGGAAACTGTCGTTTTAGGTCGGTAATGCAAGGATGCGACACTAAATACGAAATGTGTAATATTGAGGTATAACAGATGCCCCCTAAAGTGTGAGGTCAGAAGAGACTGATGGCCGAAAGACTTTACAAATATGGTTCGGAGATAGCATTGAGGAGAGCAACAAGGAGCTGAAATAGAAACAAAATGTCAAATATACCACTGAGGCGGGCATTCCCATGCTCGGAAACAAATGACTCAAAGCATGGCTTCCGACCAATACATTGCAGATCCATGAGTACTGAGATGATATAGACTGTGGACAAATCATGGCTACTATGAACAAGCGTAGATCCATGAGACAGTGATGACACAGCCACGACCAATACAAAAGTGGATCTGTGTGACAATACTGAAAAATCTCCATTGCAACCTGGACGTAATCAAAATACAAAAGGGTGTCCAGGGTCTTCTACCCAATCGCAAACGATACGAATCTAGCCATGTGATTACAAGGTGTTGAAGTCGAACATGGTAGAAACCATTTGATTACCGGTCAATGATGTGAACCGTTAACAAATGCGAGGGAAATCACCAATGATGACGATGATCCCCAAGGTATCTACAGTACATCTCAACGAAATGCGAATAAAGGAGTTGATGTCGAGCATCCGAGAGATCATTCAATCAGAGGTCAATGATGAAAACCTACTGTTGAATACGAGGAAACCTGCCATTGAGGCATGCAGGTACCAAGGTACTAGTGGTTGACTCCTAAGCCTAATTCCTGGATAGTGATTTGGTGTCGATAGGAATAGACTCGTCGAAGGTGGGCCATAATGATTCCCACATCATCGACACGAAATCAGAACGAGAGATAGTATGGACCGATGAAACAATAGAATATGTACTGACACAAAGGGAAGGTTTGACATGAAGTGGAGGTGGACTCAAGGTAATAACCCTTTGAACATATAACGGCATGAAATAGAGCTTGGCAGCAGGGATTACTTGAACAGACAGAACCACAGGAAGTGTGAACTCATAGCAATAATGAGGACGCATGATCATAATGATGACACTATTAGCAAGACTGACTACCCAAAACAGACAAGGTGAGGATGCATGCCATGTTCAAAGGTAATGACTCACAAGCTGCCAACAAGGTAAACTTGACTCATTTTCCCATTTTCCCCCGACATGATGGACGAGTACCTCTTTGTTTTTTAACGAGCTTGAGGATAACAGATGCTCGGTATAGCTCATCTCATAGATGATTCCAATCTCACATTTTTTTCGAACCTGAGAAAGGAGGGGTTCATCCCAAAGTGGGCCCTTCGATGTTAAATTTTAACGAATCCAAGGAAGGAAAACTCGGTTGTCATTTCATGTTTAGAGAGTCTGAAAAGAACTAAAGAAGACTCCAACGGTCCTTTTTCGTAAAGTTAGCCTTATCGCCCGAAAAAGGGTAAAACAACGCGGGAGAGGACTCTTCCAGTCATGATTGGCTGGAGTATTCCTTTTTCGTAAGTAGTGCCCCCTAGTCCGAAAAAGGGGTAAACTATCACTAGGGAGACGATCATTCAAATCCTTTTACAAGCATGAACGAATCAATTTCGCTTGGAAATCTTTTCAATTTTAGGGAGTCTGAAAAGAGCTTAACTATGGACTCCATGTACAACTTTGTCATGGTTGATGACCGAGTACGACAAAGGAAAAGTAAACTCGGCACAGTTCCTTTTCCGTAAATAGTCTAGCGAGGCCGGATAAAGTGATAAACCTATACTCGTTAGACACACCTTTTTACTCCAATTGTTTAACGAGCACGATAATGGTATCAAAAGCACTCGGAATCTTTTTCATGCTTGGATCCAGAGCACGAAAAAGGAAAAAGTAAGCTCAAACCACTTTTCATGTTTTTAACCAGAGCACGAAAAAAGAAAAGTAAGCTCAAACACCATCTTACTGTTTTTAACGAGCTCGAAGATAGGTTGGAAGAATGCTCCTGATGTCTGCTTCATTTTTTAACGAGCTTGTAACAGAAAATGAACTATGCTCGGGATAATTTTCATGGTTTAATGAGCTCGAAATCCAAAAAGGAAAGTATGCTCGAAAATGTTCCCAATGGTGAACTTCTTCCCGTCATGAAATCCAAAGGTTGGTACATGCCCCCAGTATGATTGCTAGAAGTAAGTGACTTAGCTCCAACGTGGTGTGGAGAGGCGATCAAGTTGACTTCAACGTAACTTCCAGAGGTTGAATACATGCCCCCAAGCTTCATTTCATTCGCCTAAGGTATAGGCGAGTGAAAAGAAGGTTCAGGTACTAAGTCTACGAGGAGACATGACTCAAAGGGAAAGGATATGTTTCATTTTTTAATGAGCTTGACACAGGAGTAGAACTTTGCTCAGACTACTGGTTTCATTTTTTAATGAGCTTGAAGCCAATGGTAAACTCTGCTCACGGTTAAGGCCCATTGATGGGTTCCTTCCCAACATGATGACCAGAGGTTGGTAAATGCCCCCAGCATGATTGCTAACGGCTAAACATGCTCCCCAAGCTTCATTTCGTCTGACTACTCTTCTTCCTTACCCAAAAAATCCTGGCTACTAATCTGAATGTGTTCACCAAGGGGGTAGGGAGAACCAGGACCAAGTGACCCAGGCAGATGAAATGAAGGTTCCAATCCTAACTCACGCGAGAGACTCGAACAAATGGAAGGGAGATCTATTTCATTTTTACACAAGCTTGAAATAGATAATAACAATGCTTGAAAGGGTCCTTTTTATTTTTTAATGAGCTTAAAACAGAAAGAAATTATGCTCGAAGGTAGTTTCATTTTTACGCAAGCTTGAAACCGAACGTAAACTATGCTTGGGATTGGTTTCATTTTTACACCAGCTTAAAACCAAAAGTAAACTGTGCTTGAGGGTCAGTTTCATTTTTTAACGAGCTTGAAACAAAGAATAAACTATGCTCATAGGAACCTATTTCATTTTTTAACGAGCTTGACATAGAAAGGGAACTATGCTCATAATGATGGTTGGTTTCATTTTTACACAAGCTTAAAACCAAAAGTAAACTGTGCTTGAAATGATGGTTTCATTTTTTAACGAGCTTGACACCAGAATAGAACTTTGCTCCAACGTCCCCCCCTAGGGGGAAGAAACCACTAAAACATGTGGAACATTTAGGGAAGTCTGGTGACTAGGAGTCATGCGATGAGTGGGCGTCACAAAGGAAAGCTGATCGATGGTCACAATATTCCCATGATGGGGAAAATACATCACTCGGAAGAGTGAGGACACTACAGCCTTAATTGCATGGACGTAATCGCGTCCAAGGAGTAGATTAAAATCTAAGGGACCTTGGATGACCATAACATCAATACAGACAGTTTTCCCTCCCAAAGTGACAGGTAACTGAGGAAGGGACCCTAAAGGTCCAGTAGGCCTTCTATTGAAAGCCAGTATCTGGTCAGTGACGGGCACAAGCCGAGGAGAACCTAAGGCTTGCCAAGCAGTTGAGGATAGAATACTAACAGAATCTCCTTCATCAACTATCGTACGAAAAATTTCTTTATCGGAAACTCCTACAGATATTTGAAAAGGAACACTCGAAGGAAGACGAGATTCTGTTAGACCATTCCAATCAAAGGAAATAACCTCATTACTTGGAGGGGGTCTCGTGGAAACGGACAGGGTTTCCCCTTGCCGAGGACATTCTGAACCGATAAGGAAAACATCAGCGGTTTCCAATTCACTCTCGCTTGGAAGATAAGAATGAGACGAAGATTGTGTCAAGGTGACTGCTTCAGTCTGGACTTTCTCCAATGAAAGAGCGGGATCAAGTGGGGATGATAGCGACTCGATCACTTCACTCTCGGAAGGGAGAGTGGGATCAATTGCAGATGAAACTGAATTGATCACTTGGTCAACCAGCGGGGGGTCGAGGGATAGTTTACCATGGTCTGTTGGAGGTACCAGTTGAGAACTAGTAATATCCTCCAACCACCGCGAGGCTTCATCCATGCTTGGACAAAGGAAAGTACGGTGCATACCCTTGCATATCAAACAGGGATATAGGACTTTACCCTTACGACCCTTCGCCAAGGGGTCACTGGTCAAAGGAGTGTCATCGACATGATGGTTAGAGGTTGACGATACAATTGGTTTGGGGTTTTTAGACCACACTTCTGATACGCGGGAAAGATCAGGACAATCCTTGAGAAGGTGATCACCCTTACAAAGTTTGCAAGGGAACTTGGGCTTACGGGGTGTTTTCGTAGAATGAGTGCCATTAGAGGCGACTGGTTTACGCTTGGTATCTTTTTTATCCTTCTTTTTCTTAACTTTCCTTTTCTTCTTCTTCTTATCCACCTGATTACTAACACTATTGCTTTGGTCAGGCGAGGAAGAAGGAACGGAAGAAGATTCATCTGACGAAGAAGGGGAAGGATTAGTTTGGAATTGACTCTCTCGTGGTGGAGAGTTAACATTCGAAACATTGGGCGCAATCGAAATTACCGGATTGAATAACCATACCGGTAATCCTATGGTTAATCCAGGAAGATTTAATGTGGCAATAAAGGGAGGACCAATATCTCCAACTGGAGGAAAAGTAAAGGGTACCCCTTGAAAAGGGGTCTCCGGATTAGTAGTCCCAGAAGGAGCATGGGTGCATGGAGGTGGATTCTCCATGGAACAAAACTAAGTGATGTGGACAAAGTCTTGTTAAAAAGAACTCAAAAACCCTTAGGCAACTAAGCGTGCGAAAGCGGAGCTAGGAAAAGACAAGGCTCATAGGCCAAAAGAGCAAGCTCAAAAAACTATATTGAGGCCACTGCCAAAGTAAGCGAGCTGTACAATAAAACGGCCAGAATGCCAACAAGCAGCCCTACAAAGAAAAAGACCCTCTACAAGATAGCAAGCAAAACCTCCTAACTAAGAGCTGGAGACCTCAACAAATTGTATCCTTCGCAAGGTGATGAAATCCAAGTCGAACAATACAACATGAGAGACCGATATAAGAAGGATATCCCTCTACCGAAAGGGATCCTGGGTAAAAGAGCCCTAGTAGAATAGATACTAAGCTACCTCGTTCATGACACGTCGGAAAAGGTTTTGGGCACTTCAGCCTTCCGAAGAAGACAGCGATCGATGTTGCCTTAGGGCTAAGTGGAGTGCGGTATTCCACAGAGTCCGTCCGGTTCTCAATCTCGCGGCCGTTTAACCCCTGAAAGTTAGAAACAGTCAGGAGGCCCCTCCACAAACTGGCTGTGACCGTGTCAATAAATACTAGAGGATTTTAGTTCCCTAAAGACAACGACTATGTCTCAGATGAAAATGACAAGGGGGAATTATTTTGATGCCTATCCCCGGTGTCCTACCTAACTACCAAATTCTTTTGATTTCCTCAAGTGAGGTTAAAGTTGGTTTAATTAGGGAGATTAATTTTAGTGGTTGTCTTACTCAATCGGGTTATGGAAGTGCAACTTGATGGTGTTATGACGACCCAAACCATGCAAATGAAGATGAATCGAAATGATCCTTTCTCTTCGATGAACACTAGCTAAAGTAAGGAAGAATTCTTTCCATTCCCAATATGCACAACCCAATGCACATGCAATTTTATTTCTTTTCAAAATGATAGAAAGAAGTAAAATATGTACCCAAAACTAACCCAAAGCAATAAAAAAGTTCCTTATATGAACACCAAACGTAATGACTCTAATTCATTTCCTATCTTTTTACACTTGAAAAAGACACATCCAAGCTATGGAAAGAAAGATTCTACAAATGCTTCCAATCAAATGCAAGACAAAGAGAAGAATCTAATAATATCGTCTAACTCAAATGCACATAAATATGAAACAAGCATTTCTTCTTCTCATAAATATCAAATGATTAAATTAAGGCAAGAAGAATACCTTTGTGTTTCAATTTCATGAATATGGTAAAAGAATGACAAAATCAAGCTTCTCTTTGAACTAAAGCGGAGGCAAGGAATCAATCATTGAATAGGATGTAAAGGAAATAAGATGCCAAGCAATCCAAACACGCCAAGCACACCAAACCAAAAATGATCTCAAAACCTTAATATGGGTCAAAACAACTGTAGGATGCACGATTCATGGCCCCCCCATTTCGCTTAAAAACTGCAAGCAAAACACTAGTATTGACTCAAAGGGCCAACATGGATCCAAATCTCGAAAAGACCCAAAAATAAGCAAACAAACCAAATAAACACAGCTTCCAGGAACTACCGCGGACCTGCAGGCCACCTGGGAGCGGTACTGACAGACTACCGCGCTGTAGACAGCGTTTAAAGGGCGGTACTACAAGACTACCGTGCTGTAGACAGCGCTTAAGGGGCGGTACTGACAGACTACCGCGCTCTGGATAGCGGTTAAGACGCGGTACTACCGCTCTGTAGGTAGTTACGGGGGCGCGGTACTGTGTGAACAGGGAAAGAGGCGGAAATTTGAGAAAAGATCTTGACTTTTCAAGGGTTCGCCAACCCAGAGGACTTACTGATCTGTAACAGGAGTCTAATGCAGAGAGTAGGGAAGTGAATGAAGGTGAAAGAACCCAATTCTTACAATCAATGAGTGAAATTGAAAGCAAACTTCACAATCAAAGAAAATGGATTCAAACGTTCCCAGCGGAGTCGCCATTCTTGTATGATGGAACTTTTCCCTACGGATAAGTCAAAATTCCCTTAACTTAAAGCAGACTTTCACTAACTCTTAAGCTAAGAACAAAACACAACAAATGCTACCTTGAATCCCTAGATCTAAAAAACGTCTCAAGATTAAAATGCTACAAAGAGTAGAAGAAGTTTAACTGACCTTCTATCCAAACGCTTGTCTTTGTAGTTGCCCCAATCTCCAAGCCTTCACGAATGAACCTGTCAAAATGGAACCAAGACACAAGAATGCACTATTCTCTAGCAACCTGAAACATAAGTTAGAATCTAAATCTATGAAAGATACAAATCATATCATTAAAACAAAATTAACACAAATGATTTGGGAAAACAAGACAAGTTATTCCATTACCAACTTGAAGTCGTGTACAATAGTTGCTTGATGTCCAAGCCAACTTCCAGCTCCAAGTGCTTCCTCTAGCTATCTCTGCAGAAGTATGAAGATCATAGGTTTGATGCCCCAAAAAGTCCTCCCCTTTGGCTCATGGAAGGCTTCTCTCTTATAGCGCATGGGAAGGTTAACCAACAAGAGAGAAGTGTGGATCTATGGAGGGTTTAGTGGATCAGGCCAGCTAAACAAAGAAGGAGTTAGGATCGAACCAAAGGTGGTAATCCCAACAAAATCTCCTCGAAGGTCGAAATCCCAAAATACAAGGCAAAAAGGCTAATTTCAAACTACCGCGCCCCTATAACTGAGTATAACGCGGTAGTACTGCGCCTCGGAGAAGGAGAAAAATGCGGTAGTGGTGACTACCGCGCCCCTGTAGATGTGCAGGGAGCGGCAGTGCTCACAAACAGGGCTAAATTGGGCTGGCAGATGGCAGAAAAAGGTTTTGCTTTCAGTGTTCAGTCAATGGTTTTCATTCTGGATGTTAAGATGATCTTTAAGGGAAACTGTCGTTTTAGGTCGGTAATGCAAGGATGCGACACTAAATACGAAATGTGTAATATTGAGGTATAACAGACATGGCTGCGGGGGAGTGGGCTAAGTCATCTACAATGTTGTAATTAAACGCAGCGCGAGCATTGGGGTTATTGTTGATGCGGCGAAGTGGGAAGCGAGGGGCTTTGGAGGCGCCATCTAATGGAGCCGGAGGTATGCGTAACGACTGATCAGTGGGATGAGCGTTGATGTTTTTGTCAGCGGGAGAGGCTTCAGGGGTGGAGCCATATTGGTTCCGACGGGTTTGAAGGTTTGAAGGTTGACATCGGCAGAGGACATCATTAACAAGTGAGGGGTACCTGAGTCTATCATGGGTTGATTAGGAGCAACATAAGTGATTTGTTGTTGTGGTGGCGCGTTTCCTTGAGGGGGAGCCAACAGTTGAGCATTCACCATGCCTTGGGTGGGCAAAGGGTTTTGTAACACCAAGGGTTGATTCTGGGGTGGTGGGGGGTTGGGAAGCGCTTGAGGAGCCGCATGCCCTTGGCGATGGGCATCATCAGTCCAAAGTTGCTGAGCCCGCTCCAAATGTGGGAAAGCATGTGTGTAATGGCCATAGACCCCGCAAATAGAACAAGGATGGCTTGTTCGCAAATTAGGATTTTTAGCTTGCTTGGGCGGTCGGTCAGGGTTTTTGTTGGCAGGTGCCGCATTATTATTGTTCAGGGGATTAGGGGGTTGGCCGCCTTGGTCAGGAGGGGGGTTGTTCCCGCCGTTACGTCCTTTACCGCGGTTTTGCTAGCCTTGTTGGCGTTGGTTATTTTGGTTCTGCTGTGGATTTTGTTGCGCATACACTTTCCCTTGGGTGGCAGGTGGGTTCTGGGGTTGTGCAGGTGCGGGAGCAGGCTGTGGTGGATAATAAGTGAGTGGAGGCGGTGTCAGTGCTGAACCTTGTGGGGGTTGCTGATATGTCCGTGTAATGGGTTATGGGTTTTCCGCAGGTGCTGCTTGTGGTGAATAATAAGCAAGGGGGGCTTGAGAGGATACAGGAGCTTGCGCGGCTTGTGGGTAGTAATAAGGCTGAGGTGCGACTGGTGGGATGTAAGCGGGGGATGCATGGCCCAAACACTGAGGTGGACATGATGGTCGGTGGGAATGGTGGTGATTTTCCATGGGAGCATACGAATTGGTTGCTCCAGAGTGGGATGTAGCCCGTGAAAGGTCAGGGCCATGGCTAGGACGTGCTATGGAAAAGGGTTGGTTATGTGAGGCTATAAGGCCAATGATGCCATCTGCGGCATGGGATGCCCCCGGCTCATCGTGTCGGGAAGAATCACCGCAAGGAGCGTCAGGTATGATGGAATATAGATAACCAGACTGGGCGTAAATAAGGTCAAATTGTTGGGCTTTGAGGATGGCCTCTTCTTCGGACTGGGGTCGCTCGGATGCCACATCCTTAGCAATGAGAGGAAGGAGAGATTTTAGAAACCAATCTAAGAAGGTATGATCATCTAACTTGATTTTGCAGAGGCTACGGCGTCGACGCCACTCATGAATGTGGTCAGTGATGTGGGTGGCTGTGTTCTGTCTACAAGACAGTAGGATCTCAACTCCTGCGTCATAGTGGATAGGTAACTGAAAGAACTGCAGGAAGATGGAGGCGAGGGAGGTAAAGATGGCATGGGTCCCATGGGGCTGCTCGATGTACCACTTAGCTGCAGAGCAAGTGAGGGTGCGTTGTAACAAACAGAGTCGGACGGAGTCGTCCACTATGGAGTTGGAAGAACACCATAGATGGAAGGACATAATATGGTTCTGGGGGTCTTCACCTGCCTTGCCCTCAAACTTAGGGATGTCTGATGGGAGCTTGGTGGGCATGTGAGGCCACGTAGGGTCGTGTCTGATGGGATCGTTAGTCAGTCTAGCCAGGTCAGGAAGGTTGAGACTAGCCATGAATGGAAAACTAGTAGAAGGATGTGACATACTGGTGGTTGTGACCACATTGGGGCCAATGCCCCCAAGTGGAGGGGTTGGGTTTAGGTTGGGGCATTGCCCCAGGTGGAGGAACGAAGGTGGTATGGGATGGTCCTGCACCGCCAAGGGTAGTGTGAGTCACTGGTGGAGTTGGGATGGGTATGCTAGCCACTGGAATAGGTACAGTGATCGGAATGGTGGGTGTGGGCCCCATCGAGGGCATACCCAAAGCTGGTGTGGTAGCTAGGGTACTGGTGGATGCTCCACCAGTGGTTCCTACAAAGAAAGGGTTGGAAGTCATGCCAGCCATGGGGTTGGTTGGTGCAGTATAAGTGGGGTTCTCGGACTCTGCCTCAAAATCAGAGGTAAAATAAGGGGTGTTAGTGCCGGGGGACAGAGCTCTGCGTCGTCGATGAGTGGAGTCAAGTGATGAAGCTCTACGTCTATGACGGGTGGTGTCAAGTGAATTGTGCTGCGGGGGCTAGCCCCAGAGGTGCTGAGAATGAGATGGTGTCAAGTATATGAGGGTTGTGTCGAGTAAAAAACAGCTCAAAAACCCTAATGCAGACGAGTGTGCAAAAGGAGAGCACAAAAAATATGGCACTCAGGCCAACAACCAGCTCAAAACACTCACTGTAACAGCTGTGCTACAATAAGCGGAGCGTCAACAACAATGGTTAGAATACCAACAAGTAGCAGGTTTCCTAAAAAAAATAAAATAGTGGACTCACTAGACCAAGGTAGGTAAAGAAGCATGCAAACACCTAGCTAAATAGTATTCTGACTCAACCAGACATATCCTCTGCAAGGTGATGAAATCCAAGTCAGGCAATATGGATAGTAGAGCTAAGTGGCTAAAGATATCCCCCTACCGAGAGCGACACTGGGTAGTCAAGCTTAGAAGAAAGGCAACTAAGATACCCCATTCATGACACGTTCGGTTGGGTGAATCTGCAGTTTGGTTTTATCGTCGTTGTACTCCCATACGGGTGGTACAACGAGAACTGTGAAAGGTGTAATGTCCCCAGCTTAACCCCATGGCATTAAAATCGTAAATGATGTAATATTGTTATAAAATCATGGTGAGGAGCTCAAGGGCAAGGCCCCGCCATCGATTTATCAATGCATATGGTTCACGTGCTAGCCATGCACAATGGAATTGCAAATATTATGTAAATATGCATTTTAAATAAAATACCCACAACTAGATATGCAATGCAACAAGAGATGGGGGCATGATTTTACAAGGAATTGGGAGGGAAAACATTCAAATCCTTGAGCCAATCAAGTCAAGGCAAGTGTCAATGAGATAACCCATCAAACACTCAACTACCCATGTTGACTTTTGTACCCAATCATTCATTTCTCCCAAAAGTTGGTTGAGGTAGTTAATGCCTTGGGGAATGAGAGGTATGGCTGTCCAAAATTCTAGTATGGGAAACCACCTTTCATGGAAAAACGTGTTTGGCTTCCTTGGCAAGAAAATAGCCATGAATTTGCCTCCCAAGCCATAACCCATCAAGTAGTTTTGTCTCTCTCACGTTTTTGGGCTGCCTGGGCGTTTTCTCTCCACGTTTTTATGGTTTCTCCTGATTTTTCTAGTTGGAAACAAGGCGTTTTTGGGTTGCAGAGTGGCTGGGAGTATGGGAGCTTGGTTTGGGGTTTTATTGGAGCCGTTTTGGCCATTTAGATTCCCAAAATACCATGGAAAAATCAGGTTGGTTCCCTGTGGATGATTTCCCCAATCCAAAATCCATTTTTGGTGTTCCCACGTTTTGGGAAAACCCCTGGCCATCTTGTTATTGAAATTCCCCAATCTGTTTTTGGTGTGCCCACGATTTGGGAAAGCCCAGGGCCATCTTATTGGTAAATCCCATTGCTGAAAGAGTGTATCCATGCCCAGTTAGAGTTGCTGTGTGTAAAAGAAGGTTGGGGTTGAGATGGGTTTCTATTGCTTTGGCTGTGAAATTGCTAGAATGTTCCCTTTTCCTTGTAAGATTCATGCCTAGCTCGGGGGTGGCAGTTGTGTGGAGATATCTATGAACGCAAATGGCCTATGGTTGGGTGGAACGTTGCATCAACATAGCTAGTTGTTTGGGGGTAATTGCACAAATGAAGATAAGTGTTCTTTGTGTGCATTTTACTTCTGAAATGTTTTAATTTGATGTTTATTATTGATAGGTTGAAATCATATGAAATATGTGTGTGGATAGTTTAATTTTGCTATGCATAATTGATTAGTTTTACATCTGCACACAAATGATTTATTCATATGCTTCTAATGAATGGGATGAGATTATGTGAAAGCCTCAGAGATTGGCATCATGCTCCCTCCCTTGCCTTGGATGGATGGGTGGGTACGTGACAGATGGTATCAGAGCTATTGATTGCAGCATTGGGCCTTCATGGGCTACCTATCATAGTTGCAGAGGTAAGTATGCCTCCTGCCCAGCACTAGACATCAAAAAGAAGGAAAATATTTCAGAGAATTTTCTGAGTGTCTTTTTTTAAATTTTGCGCCACGGACGCAGCGACAAAGTTAAGCATAACTCTGAGCGTGCAGCGCCAAAATTAGCATAAATGCTGTGCTGAAAGGGAAGAGAGATTCGAAAAAATTTGAAGTGTCTTTTTTTGAAATTTTTGCGCAGCGCTGGCGGCAAAGTTAATGGTAAGTTTTGCACGGCGCTGGCGGCAAAGTTAACGATAATTTTTGCGCGGCGTTGGCGGCAAAGTTAATGGGAAGACCCACGCGGCGCTGGCGGCAATTCTAACACTAAAAACTACGATGCGCGCACCATGCGCGGCGAAAATAATGATAAAAGCTGCAACACTAGGCGGCGGTTTTAGGCTTAAAAATTGCGAAGGCGGCGATTTCAAGCTTGAAAGGTTGCAACACAGCGGCGACTCGACAGAAATTTTAGGCTTAAAAATTGCACGGGCGACAATTTTAGCCTTAAATTTTGCGACGCAGTCGCAGTGACGGAAGATTGCGGGCGGCGAAGATAAGGCCAGGACTGCCACGATGGGCACAGAAGTTAAGGTTAAAATCTGCGCCAGTCGGCTACGACGCTGGCGAAACGACGACAATTTTAGCCTTAAAACCTGCGATGGTTGGCGACGATTTTAGGGTTAGATACAGTGCCAAGGGCGGCAATGTTGAGGATAAAACCTTCACTGCGACGAGGGAGTTAAGGTTAAATCCCATGACGGTCGTAGAGGGAGGAGCCAAACAAAAAAAAAACTTGATTTTTGGGTAGAAGGAGCAATCGGGCTCAGAATGGGATGAATCCTGTGTGGTTCGGAGGCCATTAACGAAGGCCATGAAAGAACCAGAGAGGGTCCTGAACCCAGTATGCTCCAATTTGACAGAAAATGGAGAATAGTGACTTTTGTAAGACATTGTCCCGAGGTTTGAGGGAAGGTCGGTTTGAGCTGAAATTGATATGGCGCGGCCATGGAGCAGGAAAAGTGTTAAGTTTGGAATCTTGGAGCCAAAATCCAAAGGATGTGGAGTCGGGCTGAACCAAAAGCCCAAAAAGCACTGTTCCGGGCCACTTTTTCACGATTTTGAAAAGCTTGTGGACAGTAAAAGTGACCCTAGATGTTGGAATCAAAAATTTTACTGAACTAGACATTTCATCTTCTCATTAAGACGGAGAGTTTCTGTTAGACGATGATTTTCCAGAAATGCATAGTTTGGGAGATAGCCATTTTTGGTCAAATTTTGAGATTTTGGGGAAAAAGTGAAAAGTTAAAAGTAGCCAAACCCCGAATTTTATAGAAATTGATTGGTGCATCGGAACAGGGACCTGAAGGTTGCTGAGTGTTCCTTGTTATATGGAATACCTTTGCCCGATAGATAATTTTTCATGATTCTTCCTAAATTTACTTCTGCAAGCAGCTGAAGTGGGCCTTCCAGAATAAAATTGCAGTCGTGTAAAAGTGCAGAAATTTGGGCAAAGTTTGCATTTTTGGAAGAATGTAAATTCCATGTCCTTGGTCAGAATGGAGCACGGGGATAAGCGTTGGAAAGATTGTCCAGAGGAGAACAGGGATGCATGACCAGAATTCGAATGAGGTCTGCATATATCATAGATATTTGGTGCAGGAAAGTGCCAGCGGCTGTTTTTGACCAAAAAAAAAAGAATTGTTGTCAATATGGGCAATTTCTAGAATTGCATGACTGGAAAGAAATCAAACCAACTATGATATGGAAGAGGGATGTCATTATACGATGAGGGATTGGAAAGGGAGAATTCCTTAACCCCTGTTTTTTATCGTATTTATAATTATGAAATTGTCATGCATATAAACTATGGCATAAGAATGTTAAAAATGCAAAGGATTACATAGATGAATATGCACTAGATGGCATATCAATAAACATTGCACAGTATATGTGAAAATGTTTTACGTGTATATGATATTGCATATTGATAAAATATTGAGGTTTTACATATGCAACAAGCCACTTAAGATAATGATTGTGGTTGTTAATAATCAGTTGTGTTCGCATTGGTTATAGGACCAAAGGCAACTGAAGCATGGCTAACGAAGTTGATGACATTGTTGCACGTGACCAACGACCTTATGAAGAAAGGATGGTGCAACAAATCCGTGATCATGATGTTGGCAAAAGGACTGAGTAGCCTTGGTAAGAGGCCAACTGATCAGGTAACATCAAGCAATGTTAATAATAGCCGTGCAGGTAATGGTTAATTGTGCTTAATTGCATGAATGTTGAAAGAAGATTTGATGAGATCCCTTCAACTATGTTTAAAAATGTGTTGAATTGTTTGTATGAGAGATTGAGTGTCTGAATGTGAATGTCAGCCTACCAAGTCTGGTGAGGTATGGGTAAGTGAAGGCAGGAAGCCTTACACCCTATAATTGCTTAGAAATCTCAATGCATTCATATGAAATTATATCATGCCATTTGTGTATGCCGGTTGTGAGTTTAACAACCAAAGCAAGTGAGGACTTATGGTCCTGTTGTAGTAGTGTATGCCATATGAGGTACGCATGGTTAGGCCATAATATGTTGGAATGCATAGTACTCATGGATTAATGCAAGGTTGTATTGAGGGGTTATGCATTGAGTGAGTGCACATTAAAAGATTAGGAAAATGTTGTGAATGTGCATGCATATGTGCAGGTGCACATGTTGAGGTGCATTATGTGAATGCATGGTTGTGATATATATATTTCAATGCAATTAGATAATAGACGACATGGTGGACTATTGTTAGTACTGAGACCATTCCATGAGCTGCTGTGAATACAGGAGAATGATTGCATGAAGAAGGTAGACATGTGATGAGCTACCAGAGTGCTCTGTTGGAAGGACAGAATTGCATGGAATGTGAAGTAATGGGTATTTACAGTTTATCTAAATTGCATGGATAATGTGATTGTGTCTTGCAATTTTATTGTGACAATGATGCATATATAGGAATGTATATATATTTCATTGCATTTCAAATGTTAACAGTTGAAGGTGTTTGAATTATTGAGTGTTATAATTCTGAGATCACTTCAGTGACTGTTGTGGCAATGAAAGTATTATATGCATAGATACTCACAACGTGTTTGGCTGATTGAAGTTTCAGTTTTCAGGTAGAAAAGTCTTACGTATGGCAATGAGGATAAGTCCATAGTAAAGACCGAGATCTACCATGTGCAGAAGCCAAAGGCTATGAGAAGGTTCTCATGGTTGTAAAGTATGCATGAAACAAATCTGAAAATTTTATGGTTTAAATTTATGAGAATAATCTCATGATTGCAAGTCCAATTTCTATAGGAAAACATATTTGTAGATTTCAGATTTGAGAATTTGCTTATAATTGCTAATCACTGTTTGGCTTATATAAATTGTGTCAGGAGAACATGTTGTAGGTGGATGTTCATGTATGGTAGCAAGGGTGAAACCATAATGGACAGAGTGATACCACTTACAAGAGCCAAACAATATGAGGATAGCCTCATTGCTAAGCAAATCGATTTATGTAGGAGACAGAATTGTAAATTCATGTCAAATTAATTATTAATGCTATTGATTGGTTATAGAACAATCATACTTGAAGCTTATTGCTAAATGTTGCTGATTGTTTGGCTATTTGATAAGTGTGCCAGGATGACACATTGCAGGAAGACCATGTGTGATGGTCTGCCGAAGCCAAACTAGATGGGAAGGATCCCATGCTTTGGAAACGGGTTTCGGGTGAAACGCCACTGTAAATGTTGATAATGTCTCATTCAAACTGCATGTGGGTGAATCATGCGAGTGAGACAGTAAAATTATAATGAGAAGGCATGTGTGGGTTATGGAACGTAAAAATATTGGGGTGGCGAACCGAAGGATTGTTGACTCGGAGAAGGGATCCCCCATTCTTCACAAATAAAGAAAAGATACATCTATGAAATCAATGAGTATTCGGTAACCCTAACTGAAGATATACATGTATGGTTATTAGATTTAATACGTAGAGCATGTTTTATTATTTCATTTTTATTCCAGACTGCTTGAGTGTGACTAGGGCCTACATGACTCACATCAAAAAGGGATGCATACCTTTCGGGTGATGGGTTATGTTAAGGTTGTCAATATTGACTACACCTTAAGGGAATGGACGCATTCCTGGTGTTTCAATACTTGATAGTGAATGCTATGAAATATGATTACAATTTTTTAGCAGCAATGCTGATGAGCCTGCTTATCCTTCTTGTGCTATCAACTTACACAGATGCAATCTGGTGTTGCACGTAAGAGGCAAAGTTAAGAAAGAGTACTCAAGAAGACTGTATGGGCAGTGGTAACCTTTCTACGCTCACACTAAAGGACACTAGAAGAGATGGATAGGCCCGAGGAGCTGTGTAGCAAAAAAGGGGTTTCATCCTTGTGTAGTGTGAGTGGGTATTATGGGGGCCATGCTAGCCTGCAGTCAAGTGAGTCACCTATGGAGTTCCTGGAGGGAACCACTGGTTGCATAAGAGAAGGACCCATGTAATCATATTATCTTGTTCTTATTTCCTGATAAACCCAGTCAGTGTGCTGGCTTGGAAATGGGTTTTGTATGCCTGATAAACCCAGTTGGTGTACTGGCTTGGCAATTGCTATTTGCATGTTGTGGAGGTATTTGTGAAGGGTGTCGTTTCCTGACAAACCCAGTCGGAGAACTAGCTTGGAAATGGTCGTTGTATGCTTGATAAACCCAGATGGCGTACTGGCTTAGCATACTGATCTTCGAAATACTTGATAAACCCAGTCGGTGTACTGGCTTAGCATACTGATTTTAGGGATGCTTGATAAACCCAGTTGGCGTACTGGCTTGGCATTGCCTATTCGGATGATGTTGTGGAAGCAGCATGTGTGTTGGCCAAGCATCCACCCCACAAGTGATACAAGGCTTGTAAAGCAGAGAGGGAAACCTGTGGAGTAGCAAGGAGAATGCACAATACAGATAAGTATTCATTTTCATTTATTTTCTTGTTTGGAATAATGAAAATTTCAGGTATAAGTCTTCTAATAGCTAATCTAATACACTATTGTTCCTTTGCTGGAAACGTTGGTCATTGCAGGAAACACGGACCCTGAAAGAACTATAAATTCTTGGTAAACCAGAGAGTAACTGGTTGTGCACTATAAATACTTGGTAAAACTAGAGAGTAACTGGTGGTGCAATATAAATTCTTGGTAAATCCAGAGAGTAATTGATGCTCGATAAATACAAAGAATAGTTGGTGGGGGTATTAACCACTTGATGTTGTGGAGAAGACGGCGCGCTAGCCAAACATTCTTTAATTAATTGATAAAACCAGTCGGAGCACTAGCCTAGCATATTAAAAAATGAGATGATTGATGAAACCCAGTCGGTGTACTAGCTGGGAATTGCCTATTCGAATGGTTGTGGAGTAGCCTGCGTGCTGGCCCAACATTCATTATTGCATACACGGGAAATCCAAGGCTTATAAAGCGAAGAAGGAGCCTGTGGAATAAAGTGAAGACATCCAATGCAGATGAGTATTTGGTTACATTGCAACTTCTTGCTTATGAAATACGTGTGTATATGATTTGTTTATGATTCTTAAACTCTTGTTTGGAGGCAAACCCTATAGAAATAAACTAAACATATGAATTGACTCAATGTTTGAGTGTAGGTAATGCTGGAAGCAAGGACTATGAAAGCATCTGGAGGATACATGTGGACATGTGACTGTCCTAAAAAGCTCAGTATGAGTAGTAATGAAAGATGGTGCTAGTGAACATATGTGGGTCCTAGCAGCCAAAGGTCCTGTAAGCAACAATGGGAAGGACTCCCATGTTGAAAATCTTTAAACAGACCTTAGACACTAAGTGTCATAGCCAAGAACGGGCAAGTCAAGCATTCACATTAAAGTGAAAGAGGCTAAGGAGCATGAAACCACAGTAATGGTGTGGCTCCAGATTGGAACAAGATTAAGAGGGTGAAACTCTTACTCTTCTCTTTCATTTTTGATTGATGCATTTCAAAAACAAAGGATTGTTGAATGCATGTTGTGGCTGGAAGTTGATTGTGTTTATTGCTTGAAATGAATTGTGAATGCTGAAATAGTTATTTCCTTGTGAAAGGATGAACATGAACGAGTTCATGTGTATGTTGGGAAAGCATCAAAAGTGTGGACGTCGCATGAGTAAAGCATGGACATTCCATGCCAATTGGGTAATTAATTGACTAACTTTAATATTGTGCTATGCTGTCCTAACAGGAATTGCCATGATGAATCCCACAAGTGAGAGATTGAAAGCCATTGTTTGCAGTTGTTACTAGCCGAGTGTTGCTAGTGAGCAAGGACAACAAGGAAGATGGAATCCCTGAAATTCCAGACTTGTAGATCAGCTGGAAGATAAATAAATGGAAGGGATTGCTATGGGGCGATGTCCACCTACAGAGCTGGAAGATCGAAGCCGGTAGGAGCAGCTTGAGGAAGCAAAAGGACTTGATCTGAAATTTCAAAGTAAAGAGATGAACGAAGGACACACCTACTACATTTTGTGATTTTTGAGACATGTGTAAAGTGGGTATTTATTCCTAAGTGTTGGAACACCGAGGATGGTGTTATTCCAAGGGGAGGGGAATGTAATGTCCCCAGCTTGACCCCATGGCATTAAAATCGTAAATGATGTAATATTGTTATAAAATCATGGTGAGGAGCTCAAGGCCAAGGCCCCGCCATCGATCTATCAATGCATATGGTTCACATGCTAGACATGCGCAATGGAATTGCAAATATTATGTAAATATGCATTTTAAATCAAATACCCACAAGTAGATATGTAATGCAACAAGAGATGGGGGCATGATTTTACAAGGAATTGGGAGGGAAAACATTCAAATCCTTGAGCCAATCAAGTCAAGCCAAGTGTCAATGAGATAACCCATCAAACACTCAACTACCCATGTTGACTTTTGTACCCAATCATTCATTTCTCCCAAAAGTTGGTTGTGGTAGTTAATGCCTTAGGGAATGAGAGGTATGGCTGTCCAAAATTCGAGTATGGGCAACCACCCTTCATGGAAAAACGTGTTTGGCTTCCTTGGAAAGAAAAGAGCCATGAATTTGCCTCCCAAGCCATAACCCATCAAGCAGTTTTGTCTCTCTCACGTTTTTGGGCTGCCTGGGCGTTTTCTCTCCACGTTTTTATGGTTTCTCCTGATTTTTCTAGCTGGAAACAAGGCATTTTTGGGTTGCAGAGTGGCTGGGAGTATGGGAGCTTGGTTTGGGTTTTCATTGGAGTCGTTTTGGCCATTTAGATGCCCAAAATACCATGGAAAAATCGGGTTGGTTCCCTGTGGACGATTTCCCCAATCCAAAATCCATTTTTGGTGTGCCCACGTTTTGGGAAAACCTCTGGCCATCTTGTTATTGAAATTCCCCAATCTGTTTTTGGTGTGCCCATGATTTGGGAAATCCCAGGGCCATCTTATTGGTAAATCCCATTGCTGAAAGAGTGTATCCATGCCCAGTTAGAGTTGCTGTGTGTAAAAGAAGGTTGGGGTTGAGATGGGTTTCTATTGCTTTGGCTGTGAATGTGCTGGAATGTTCCCTTTTCCTTGTAAGATTCATGCCTAGCTCAGGGTGGCAGTTGTGTTGAGATATCTATGAACACAACTGGCCTATGGTTGGGTGGAACGTTGCATCAACATAGCTAGTTGTTTGGGGGCAATTGCACAAATGAAGATAAGTGTTCTCTGTGTGCATTTTACTTATGAAATGTTTTAATTTGATGTTTATTATTGATAGGTTGAAATCATATGAAATATGTGTGTGGATAGTTTAATTCTGCTATGCATAATTGATTAGTTTTACATCTGCACACAAATGATTTATTCATATGCTTCTAATGAATGGGCTGAGATTATGTGAAAGCCTCAGAGATTGGCATCATGCTCCCTCCCTTGCCTTGGATGGATGGGTGGGTACGTAACAGATGGTATCAGAGCTGATGGTTGCAGCATTGGGCCTTCATGGGCTACCTATCACAGTTGCAGAGGTAAGTATGCCTCCTGCCCAGCACTAGACATCAAAAAGAAAGAAAATATTTCAGAGAATTTTCTGACTGTTTTGAAAAAATTTCTAAGTGTCTTTTTTTTAATTTTGCGCCACGGGCGCAGCGGCAAAGTTAAGCATAACTCTGCGCGCACGGCGCCAAAATTAGCATAAATTCTGCGCTGAAAGGGAAGAGAGATTCAAAAAATTTCTAAGTGTCTTTTTTTGAAATTTTTGCGCGGCGCTGGCGGAAAAGTTAATGGTAAGTTTTGCGTGGTGCTGGCGGCAAAGTTAACGATAATTTTTGGGCGGCACTGGCGGCAAAGTTAATGGTAAGACCCACACAGCGCTGGCAGAAATTCTAACACTAAAAACTGCGATGCGCGAGCCACGCACGGTGAAAATAATGATAAAAGTTGCGACACTAGGCGGCGGTTTTAGGCTTAAAAATTGCGCGGGCGGAAATTTCAAGCTTGAAAGGTTGCAACGCGGCGGCGACCTGGCAAAAATTTTAGGATTAAAAATTGCACGGGCGGTAATTTTAGCCTTAAATTTTGTGACGCAGTCGCAGCGATGGAAGATTGCGGGTGGTGAAGATAAGGCCAGGACCGCCGCGATGGGCGCATAAGTTAAGGTTAAAATCTGCGCCGGTCGGCGGCGACGCTGGCGAAACGACGACAATTTTAGCCTTAAAACCTGCGATGGTTGACGACGATTTTAGGTTTAGATACAGTGCCAAGGGCGGCAATGTTAAGGATAAAACCTATGCTGCGATGGGCGAGTTAAGGTTAAATCCCGTGACGGTCGCAGAGGGAGGAGCAAGAAAAAAAAAACTTGATTTTTGGGTAGAAGGAGCAAACGGGCTCAGAATGGGATGAATCCTGTGGGGTTCGGAGGCCATTAATGAAGGCCATGAAAGAACCAGAGAGGGTCCCGAACCCAGTATGCTCCAATTTGACAAAAAATGGAGAATAGTGACTTTTGTAAGACAGTGTCCCGAGGTTTGAGGGAAGGTCAGTTTGAGCTAAAATTGATATGGCGCAGCCATGGAGCAGGCATAGTGTTAAGTTTGGAATCTTGGAGCCGAACTCCAAAGGATGTGGAGTCGGGATGAACCAGAAGCCCAAAAAGCACTGTTCCGGGCCACTTTTTCGAGATTTTGAAAAGTTTATGGACAGTAAAAGTGACCCTAGATGTTGGAATCAAAAATTTTACTGAACTAGACATTTTATCTTCTCATTAAGACGGACAGTTTCCGTTAGACGAAGATTTTCCAGAAATGCATAGTTTGGGAGATAGCCATTTTTTGCCAAATTTTGAGATTTTGGGGAAAAGGTGAAAAGTTAAAAGTAGCCAAACCCCAAATTTTATAGAAATTGATTGGTCAACAGAACAGGGTCCTGAAGGTTGATGAGTGTTCCTTGTTATATGGAATACCTTTTCCCGATAGATAACTTTTCATGATTCTTCCTAAATTTACTTCTGCAAGCAGCTGAAGTTGGCCTTCCAGAATAAAATTGCAACCATGTAAAAGTGCAGAAATTTGGGCAAAGTTTGCATTTTTGGAAGAATGTAAATTCCATGTCCTGGGTCGGAATGGAGCACGGGGATAGGCGTTGGAAAGCTTGTCCAGAGGAGAACAAGGATGCATGACCAAAATTCGAATTAGGTCCACATATATCATATATATTTGGTGTAGGAAGCCAGCGGCTGTTTTTGACAAAAAAAAAAGAATTGTTGTCAATATGGGCAATTTCTAGAATTGCATGACTGGAAGGAAATCAAACCAACTATGATATGGAAGAGGGATTCCATTCTACGATGAGGGATTGGAAAGGAAGAATTCCTTAACCCCAGTTTGCTATCGTATTTATAATTATGAAATTGTCATGCATATAAACTATGGCATAAGAATGTTAAAAATGCAAAAGATTACATAGATGAATATGCACTAGATGGCATATCAATAAACATTGCACAGTATATGTGAAAATGTTTTACGTGTATATGATATTGCATATTGGTAAAATAGTGAGGTTTTACATATGCAACGAGCCACTTAAGATAATGATTGTGGTTGCTAATAATCAGTTGTGTTCGCATAGTTATAGGACCAAAGGCAACTGAAGCATGGCTAACGAAGTTGATGACGTTGTTGCACGTGACCAACGACCTTATGAAAAAAGCATGGTGCAACAAATCCATGATCATGATGTTGGAAAAAGGACTGAGTAGCCTTGGTAAGAGGCCAATTGATCAGGTAACATCAAGCAATGTTAATAACAGCCGTGCAGGTAATGGTTAATTGTGCTTAATTGCATGAATGTTGAAAGAAGATTTGATGAGATCCCTTCAACTATGTTTAAAAATGTGTTGAATTGTTTGTATGAGAGATTGAGTGTCTGAATGTGAATGTCAGCCTAACAAGTATGGTGAGGTATGGGTAAGTGAAGGAAGGAAGCCTTACACCCTATAATTGCTTAGAAATCTCAATGCATTCATATGAAATTATATCATGCCATTTGTGTATGCCGGTTGTGAGTTTAACAACCAAATCAAGTGAGGACTTATGGTCCTGTTGTAGTAGTGTATGCCATATGAGATAGGCATGGTTAGGCCATAATATGTTGGAATGCATTGTACTCATGGATTAATGCAAGGTTGTATTGAGGGGTTATGCATTGAGTGAGTGCACATTAAAAGATTAGGAAAATGTTGTGAATGTGCATGCATATGTGCGGGTGCACATGTTGAGGTGCATTATGTGAATGCATGGTTGTGATATATATATTTCAATGCAGTTAGATAATAGATGACATGGTGGACTATTGTTAGTACTGAGACCATTCCATGAGCTGCTGTGAATGCAGGAGAATGATTGCATGAAGAAGGTAGACATGTGATGAGCTACTAGAGTGCTCTGTTGGAAGGACAGAATTGCATGGAATGTGAAGTAATGAGTATTTACAGTTTATCTAAATTGCATGGATAATGTGACTGTGTCTTGCAATTTTATTGTGACAATGATGCATATATAGGAATATATATATATTTCATTGCATTTCAAATGTTAACAGTTGAAGGTGTTTGAATTATTGAGTGTTATAATTCTGAGATCACTTTAGTGACTGTTGTGGCAATGAAAGTATTATATGCATAGATACTCACAACGTGTTTGGCTGATTGAAGTTTTAGTTTTCAGGTAGAAAAGTCTTACGTATGGCAATGAGGATAAGTCCATAGTAAAGACCGAGATCTACCATGTGCAGAAGCCAAAGGCTATGAGAAGGTTCTCATGGTTGTAAAGTATGCATGAAACAAATCCAAAAATTTTATGGTTTAAATTTATGAGAATAATCTCATGATTGCAAGTCCAATTTCTATAGGAAAACATATTTGTAGATTTCAAATTTGAGAATTTGCTTATAATTGCTAATCATTGTTTGGCTTATATAAATTGTGTCAGGAGAACATGTTGTAGGTGGATGTTCATGTATGGTATCAAGGGTGAAACCATAATGGATAGAGTGATACCACTTACAAGAGCCAAACAATATGAGGATAGCCTCATTGCTAAGCAAATCGATTTCTATAGGAAACAGAATTGTAAATTCATGTCGAATTAATTATTAATGCTATTGATTGGTTATAGAACAATCATACTTGAAGCTTATTGCTAAATGTTGCTGACTGTTTGGCTATTTGATAAGTGTGCCAGGATGACACATTGCAGGAAGACCATGTGTGATGGTCTGCCGAAGCCAAACTAGATGGGAAGGATCCCATGCTTTGGAAATGGGTTTCGGGTGAAACGCCATCGTAAATGTTGATAATGTCTCAGTCAAACTGCATGTGGGTGAATCATGCGAGTGAGACAGTAAAATTATAATGAGAAGGCATGTGTGGGTTATGGAACGTAAAAATATTGGGGTGGCGAACCGAAGGACTGTAAGATTCATGCCCAGCTCAAGGATGGCAGTTGTGTTGAGATATCTATGAACACAACTGGCCTATGGTTGGGTGGAATGTTGCATCAACATAGCTAGTTGTTTGGGGGCAATTGCACAAATGAAGATAAGTGTTCTCTGTGTGCATTTTACTTCTGAAATGTTTTAATTTGATGTTTATTATTGATTAGTTGAAATCATATGAAAGATTTGTGTGGATAGTTTAATTCTGTTGTGCATAATTGATTAGTTTTACATCTACAAACAAATGATTTATTCATATGCTTCTAATGAATGGGCTGAGATTATGTGAAAGCCCCAGAGATTGGCATCATGCTCCCTCCCTTGCCTTGGATGGATGGGTGGGTACGTGACAAAAGGTATCCTTTGGTTACTGAATGGAGTGTGGTATTCCACTCAGGCTTTCGGAACCAATCTGTCTACTTCAACCCTCCTAGGGGAGAGGCCTTCCCGATAAATTGGCTTTAAACCATGTCAAAAAATACTAGGGGATTTTGGTTCCCTAATGGACAACAACTATGTCTCAAGTGTAAGCGACCAAGGGGTGTTATTTGGATGCCTATCCCCCCAGTCCTACCTAACTACAATATTCTTATGTGTTCCCCAAGTGGGGTTAGAATGTTGGTTTTGTTAAGCAGTATTTTAGGGCTCACTTGAATTAGGTGACAGAGTGTGTGCATGGGAGATAATGAACCCAAGTAAAAGTGCCACGGGGTGGGAAACTTTCTAACTAATAATAACAATGCAGAAATTAAACTTTGAAATGCAAAATTTTCTCTTTTTCAATTGAAATGCTTAAACTTTAAAAAATTCTGTAAATGGAACAGAAAGCAAACTACAGAAAAAAGGTTGTAGGTAAGTATGGTTGCAGATAGGACAGGTGGATATGCAGGTGCAGAAAATATTGCAGCAAAGTGCTGGGTTCAAACAGGGAAAAAGTGCAGAAAACAGATTGGGGGTCTGCGGTGAAACTCGGTGGTCGGATCGCGGGAAATAGGCAGACAGCCACGGGGGGATCGCAGGAGACAAGCTGAAAGCCACGAGAGGATCGAAGGAAAATGGCTTAAGGCCGTGGGAAGATCACAGGAAAATGGCTTAAGGCCACGGTCGGATCACAGGAAAATGGCTTAAGGCTGCGGGTGGATCGTAGGAAACAGGTTAATAGCCGCGGTCGGATAGCAAGAAACAAGCTGAGAGTCGCGGTCAGATCGCAGGAAACAGACTGAAAGCCCCGGGGAGATTACAGGAAATAGTCTGAGAGCCACGGTCGGATCATAGGTAACAGTCTAGAAGCCACAGTCAGATCGCAACTGTGGGGAAAAAAGACGCGATTTACGGCAGCAAACCCAACTGCCGAAAAAGACAGCCGAAAGGGGAAAACAGAAAAATATTGCAGAAAACTAAAAACTTCTAAAAACTATAACCAGAAATTCAAAGGAACACTAGGGGAGTCGCCAAAACTGTAGCTAGGGTTTTCACCCTAACTTGTGCGAATGGGCACCTACTAAGGAGAAGGGACTCCTTAGTAGCAGTTCAGTAAAATGACAAAAGAAAAACAGTAAACTTAAACTAGCACGTGCATAAGACAACAAAATATGTTAAAAATTGATTTTGTATTAAATATACCTCAAATGTGAGGTTGGTGAAGCTCTTGCAGTAGTCCAGGAGGGCTGCTTCCAAGCTCCAATGGGTTCCTTCTCCTTCTCCAAAGTGTTTTGGATATGGGCCAAAGGGGCACTCAAATGTGAAATTAGCTCAAAAGGGTGAGCTAGGGTTTCAGGAGTGATTTTGGCAGAGTGAGGATAGGGAAGATTGTGGATATCAAATGGGGGGCCTCCATCACCTATTTATAGGTTTTTAGTGGTGGAGTGTTGACCCATGGTTTTGGGCACCATATGGTTTAGGTCAGCTGTATAGGGTTTTTGCTTCCTTTTTTCCCTTTTTTTCCTCTTTTTCCTCTTTTTTATTCCCTTTTTAGAGGGTTTTTGCTATTTTTGGAGGAATTTACATTATTTTGGGGGGAAAATGGGGTTTTTGGCCTTTTGGAGGCTTTTTAATGGGTTTTTTAAGGTTTTTGAGGCAAATATGGTAGGAAATATGGACAAATGAGTCATGTAATGAAGGAGATGAGGTAGTGAGCATTTTTTGGGTGTTAAAACCAATCACACCAGTTGTAGGAGAAACAATAGTATGTTCTCAACCTTTTAATTTAGATATTGATTAAAATTTCATTTTACATGTTGGAAATGTTTTCTTCTATGATCTGATTTAATTGTATGTCAATGTTAGCAAAAAATTGAACAAGCACAAGTAGAAGTTGCATCTCAAGACTTTGCAGCTAGGGATGATTCCCTTGCTAAGGTACTAGGGTTTGATGCAATGGGACGATGTCGTGGCGTTGGATTAGGAGTTACGCCAACTAACTTGTTTGGCAAAAGTCCATACATGGAGGCGCTAGTTATAAGCTAAGCTACAGTGAAAGAAAAAACACAAGAAATCACATCTTTGAAAACAACAATAACTGAACTACTGAAAAGAGTAGAATATATGGAGAGAGAACATGTGGTCAACAAAGAAAGTGTTAGTGTCCAATTTTTTACTCTTGTCTCAATATACAAGCCTTCACACTAATAATATGACTTCTAATATCTGATTGCTCATTTTGTACAGTGTCCTACTGTACAAAATGCTCATGCTGGAATCACGCTTGTGGTGGAGGTTAGTTGTTTAATTATTATTTAAAATAATATTTTATTTTAATATATATATATATTACATTTTGTTGCCTTGACAAAGTAATACAGGGGACATAACAACCCCTATGAATGGACTAATACAAAAGAAATTAACTTCAATGCATACTCCAAATCCTTAGTAAGTATTGAAAATTTTTGTAATTTAGTTCAATTTTATTTTATTTTATCAATATATTAGACATCATTGGCTATTGGGTGCAGAGTCATGCATCAAAATATGATCAACATTCTGTACAGAAAAAACCAATGGTTCCATCGAAACTACAAATTGACAAAATGAAAACACCAATTCAGGTAAGATTGTAATTATTTAATCTAGGATCATCAATGTTTAAATTCTTATTTCTATGCATCTTACTTTGTCTCATTTATTTGCAGGGTCAAGATAATGCTAATGAGTTGACACCAACTTCCCAATTGGGGCTACAAGGAAAGAAATGCTTTCTCATTGCATTAAACTCAAGGGTTAAAGTTGCAAGGGCGACAATACATAAGATTGACCCAAATGCAATGGTACATTGTGTCCCTGTTGGAAAAGGCTATTATATTGTGAATCCGGAAAAAATTTTAGATCCTCTATTTGAAAATATAGCTCTACCACATCTCAGTAGCGCATTATGTAATCTAGCAGATGCTTTGTTGAGCTTCATTCCTTGGCATAAGGATGACATTGAACTATGTAACTAGTGGTTATACTGTGTGACTAGTGATTTCAGTGATGTTGTATCAACTGAGAATAGTTGATTTATTGAATATTTATACTTAGATCAAGACATAGTTTATAATTATTTTGTAGTTCGGGATTAATCTTTACATTTAATTAAAATTTTGGGCACAACTTGCCATTATATGCCAGGGGCACAATTTTTTATTTTGTAATACATCAGTATTATATAATCTTCATTGCATGTGAAATGAGATGTTGTGTTGTGAATATGTGGAATGATCAGCTCGAATCTATTCTGGGTTGTGACAGCATGCAACAACTTAGGCCTAAATGCAACGATTTCATTCAAGACTACTTATGGCTGTAAAAGTTCCATTGTAAATCGGCAGCCTGAAGATCGTAGATCTTCATGGCTGCCCGATATTTTGTGAAACGAATTCATGTCATCAGGGTATAAATGTAAAGAGGCATTCTGAGCCTAGGGTTGGAGAATTTATAATTGTATAAGCTGAAATAGAGAGCTGTGACTGTGATTCATTATTTCTAACACAAGGAGAAGAGTTTCTTATATCTTGGTGTTTTAATTTGTGTTAGGACATGACATCTCTGTTAGAAGGCCAGGGCCCGCCTTCTCACATAGATCATCGAGTTAAGTAGGTATTTTAAGGTCTTTCCTGTTGTGTGGTATGGAATTGCATTAGATGTGTTACTGTGAGCTGCAACAGTGAAATGATAATTGCATTCTTCTTTGGTAGTTCATGATTGCATCCCGAATAGATAGAACTGTGTGGTGTGACACTCGACTGTGTAGGTTAGTTTATTTGATGCATGGTGTGTTAGATAAGTTGTTACAGCCAATCTCAACTCTACTTCCTTTCAGTCATTTATTCTTTCTAGGATTTCCAATATTAATCAAATTAGAGTTCAAGCTTACTTCTAGTTTCTGGTTGATGTTTTATCTTTCTTAAATTCATTAGATTGGATAGATTATGATTGAGTTATAGTAGTTGCTAGATGAGTTATATCAGTAGAGATTGAATACTGTAGTTTGAGAATTATAGGATTTAACTTCTTGCAAAAGTAAGTCTAGTTTATTTTATTCCAGGTTACCAACTAATTCAGGAGCAAGGACTTTTCCATGTCCCTAATAATTTTTAAAACGTTGTTGCAATTCTGCATAATTTTTTTTGTATATAAATAAATCATTTTCTTTTCTTTTCTTTTATTTTATTTTTCAGTTTTGATGGGTTTTTGTCTTTTTAAGAACTTTGAACAGGTTTTTGCATGGAAGATCACTTGAATGGAAGCAGTCGCAACTCGATCCAAACGATTGTGGCATTCTGATTGATCCTCCTTTCTGTGAATAACTCCTTGGAAGAAAAGAATGTTGCAGCAATAGTTACTCAGCAAAATATGGCTTATCTTTTTTTTCCCCACAGATGCAACAATGCAAAATCCCACCCAAATTTCTACTTATGCAGCTGCAAAACCACTTCATTTGGCTTATCTCTTTTCCCACAGCTGCAACACTGCTTAAATCCCACCCAAGTCTCTTTTTCTGCTCAGTTGCAACATTGCTGGGTTGTCTATTTCCCTTATTTTTTAGCAAATGCGACTCCATCAAAATCACCTATTTTTCCCATTTCGCGCAGCTGAAACATCGCTAACTATGGCTTATTTCTCTTTACCGCAACTGGAACACCGCTAAAATTGCCCATTTTTCCTATCTTTAGCAGTGGCGGACTCCGCCAAAGTTGCCTATCCTTCCTATTTTACTGCAGCTGCAACACCGCCAAGTTGCCTATTTTTCCTATTTCGAGTAGCTGCGACACCTCCAAAAGTACCTATTTTTCCTATTTCAAGCAGCTGCAACACCTAAATTTGTCCATTTTTTCCTATTTCGAGTAGCTACGACACCTCCAAAAGTGCCTATTTTTCCTATTTCGAGTAGCTATGACACCTCCAAAAGTGCCTATTTTTCCTATTTCGAGCAGCTGCAACACCGCTAAAATTGCCCATTTTTTCCTATCTTTAGCAGCTGCAACTCCACTAAAGTTGCCTATCCTTCCTATTTTACCACAGATGCGACTCCGCTAAAGTTGCCTATCCTTCCTATTTTACCGCAGCTGCAACCGCCAAGTTGCCTATTTTTCCTATTTCGAGCAGCTACAACACCTCCAAAAGTGCTTATTTTTCCTATCTTTAGCAGTTGCGACTCCGCTAAAGTTGCCTATCCTTCCTATTTTACCGCAGCTACCACACCGCTAAAATTGCTCATTTTTACTATCTTTAACAACTGTGACTCCGCTAAAGTTGCATATCCTTCCTATTTTACTGCAGCTACAACATCGCCATGTTTCCTATTTTTCCTATTTCGAGCAGCTGCGACACCTCCAAAAGTACCTTTTTTCCTATTTCAAGCAGCTACAACACCTAAATTTGTCCATTTTTCCTATTTCGAGCAGCTGCGACACCTCCAAAAGTGCCTATTTTTCCTATTTCAAGCACCTGCAACAGCTAAAATTTTCCATTTTTCCTATTTCGAGCAGCTGCGACACCTCCAAAAGTGCCTAATTTTCCTATTTCGAGCAGCTGCAACACCTAAATTTGTCCATTTTTCCTACTTTTGGCAACTGCAACTCCGCCAATTCCTCATTGAATACTCATTATTTCTTTGCTCATCGGTATCAGCGCTCTCCAGCAATTGCCTATTTTTCATATTTCGAGCAACTACGACACCTCCAAAAGTGCCTATTTTTCCTATTCCAAGCAGCTGCAACACCTAAATTTGTCCTTTTTTCCTATTTCGAGCAACTGCGACATCTCCAAAAGTGCCAATTTTTCCTATTTCGAGTAGCTGCAACACTGCTAAAATTGCCCATTTTTCCTATCTTTAGCAGCTGTGACTCTGGTAAAGTTCCTTTCCCTCCTATTTTACCGCAGCTGTGACTCCACTAAAGTTGTCTATCCTTCCTATTTTACCACAGCTGGAACACCGCCAAGTTTCCTATTTTTCCTATTTCGAGTAGCTGCAACACCTAAATTTGTCCATTTTTCCTATTTCGAGCAGCTGCAACATCGCTAAAATTGCCCATTTTCCCTATCTTTAGCAGCTGCGACTCTGCTAAAGTTTCATATCCTTCCTATTTTATCGCAGTTGCAACACCGTCAAGTTGCCTATTTTTCCTATTTCGAGCAGCTGCGACACCTCCAAAAGTGCCTATTTTTCCTATTACAAGCAGTTGCAACACCTAAATTTGTCCATTTTTCCTATTTCGAGCAGCTATGACACCTCCAAAAGTGCCTATTTTTCCTCTTTCAAGCAGCTGCAACACCTGAATTTGTCCATTTTTCCTATTTCGAGCAACTGCTGCACCTCCAAAAGTGCCTATTTTTCTTATTTCGAGCAGCTGCAACACCTAAATTTGTCCATTTTTCCTACTTTTGGCAACTGCGACTCCGCCAATTACTCATTGAATACTCATTATTTATTTGCTCATCGGTATCAACGCTTTCCATCAATGCTCTCCATCAGTATCAGCGCTCTCCAGCAGTTATCCTTCGCCAATCTGTTGAGATGACAACTACGTCTGATTCGTCCTTCGCTTTTGGTTTTTGTCTTCCATTCAACCTGCCCCGTGCGACAACCTGTCACCACTTTTTACCAAAAATGGCCATGCTAATTCCCAAAAATACCCAAACCAAGCCTCGTTCTGCATGCAGTAGCTCAATGTCTGGGACTGTAACTCATCCCGCTGGTAGTAGAATTTACAGACATCTTCGCAATATGAGTATCCCCGGTACAACATGAGCATGTCGGCATAGCGCCTCTGCGTGCAAACAGAGAGGTTTTTACTATCTTCCAGGAAGCTGGCTGGATTGACTATTTCCAGCGTTTGAAATTTTTTCATGTAGAAACCGCACTTGAGTTTGCTAAAAATCTAACCAGCACTCATTCATAGGTTCGAGGTATCCGAATAGATGTTTTAGAAGCAATCATGGCGGAGGTAACAGGATTTCCTAGAACCGGGATGCAATGGTTTGGTTGGAAGTGCTATAATCCAACTGCAGCAGAAGAATATTTGGTAGCCAGAGAAGTTGTTCGGACACATGGCCAAGGAATAACATTGGAATCCTTGCCAAATCCTTGGAACCAGGTGGCGACCTTCATAAAGAAATACATTTCCTGTGAAGGTAGGTACAAAGTGGCTTACATATATGAATTCTTCCTCCTTACACATTTACGCCACCGTAGATTGTTAAATGTCGTTTTATCTTTTACAATCTCTGCAAACTATGGCTGAGTATGTCAAGGGTGCTCAACACCCCTTATCCTCCCTCTCAAACCATGGGTTGATTAAACTCTTAATCTTAAGGGCCCTTATGCACCAAAATTTGACATGGGAAGAATTTGTTGCTCGGCCAAGGGTACCCCAAATCACCGGCCATTACACAAGAACCTAATGTGGAAAAACCCCAAATTGAAAACCTCCTTTTTGAAAATGAGCTGCTAAAGGAGGAGGTTCTAATGCTTCGAAATGAATTGGAGAAATGGAAGGAAGTGACTGGAAAACGGGCAGAGAAGAATTTGAATATATTAGTGGAGGCTGCAGATCTGTTAGAAAAATCATCTCCTGTTTTGGGAAATGAATAACAAGGAGAAATGGTATGCCCAGAATGTGGAGACATATTTAATTCGGCAGGGCACAGAGTCATAGTGTTAGTTTTGGTAGCACAAAATCCTACACAGGCAGAGCAAGTAGGAGAAAAAGCACCAGCAGTAGAGTTGATGGAGGGGAATGAGCCAGAGATAGACATAATCCCTAATTTGGAATTAGGAGAAGATGAGGAGATGCAATCCCAGCCAACAGGAAATACTAAACTATTCTAGGACCAGTCTCATCATCCAGAAGATATCGAGGTAATTCAAGAACAACCTCAGCAATCTGAAGAAATTGGAAAACAGGATGTTGTTACACAAGAACCAGCATCCTTGACAATATTTAGTGAAGTTCCAACCCAGACAACAATTGCTGATATTGAGGTACAAGAGGAAGACATTGTTACAAAAGAACCAGTGTATTTAAAAATGTTTGCTGAAATTACAACTCAGACCGAGGTTGCTAAGATTGAATTGAAGAGAAAGGATGTTGCCACACAAGAACCAGCATTCCTAAAAGTAGTTGTTGAGACTGCAACTCAAACTGAAGTTGTTGAGATTGAATTGGAAAGGAAGGATGCTACCACACAAGAACCAGCATTCCTAAAAGTATTTGTTGAGACTGCAACTCAGGTAGAAGCTGCTAAGTTTGGTATTCAGGAAGAGAATGCCATCACACAAGAACCAGTGTTCTCGAAATTAATGATTGATTCAGCAACACAAACTGAGGCTGTTGAGGTACAGGAAGAGGATTTTGTTACACAAGAACCAACATCCTCAAAATTAACTGCTGAGATTGCAACACAAGAAGAGGCCATTGCAACACCGATGGAAGAGGAAGCTGCTACACTGCCAACCGAAAATGAGGAAGCTGGAACATCTGGTGGCAGGGTAGGAATGATGCAATTTTCTCAATAAATTTTCGCTTTAGACTCTGATGATGAGAAAGATGTGGAGGATAGAAGGATTCAACAATTGGAGAAACAGCTTTCTTTGTTACAGCTGGAGTTAGCTAAATGGGAAAAGTACATTGATCAGTGTCGAGCAGGGATGGTCCCTCTCTCTGAACATACGAAGACTATCAAAGAATTAAGGGAGAACTGGGAAGAGGAATCAACTCTTCAAAAATATCAATTGGAAGAGGTGCAAAAAGAATTGGAGGAGTTGAAGGAATTCAAATCCATGCAAAAAGAAAAATACCAAATGTATGCCCTCTCGCGGGAGTTGCTGAGTTCAAGAGCTCCATCTCCTTCCTACCCGGTATTCCTGTATGAGTAGATGACCCTATTCAAATTGAAAGCTTTACAAGAGGGTAGACCTTATCAGTTGATGATCCCTTCCCAGTTTGTAGAGACCTTTTTGTCAAGCAGTTTTCTTGAGCAGCACTTGTTGTGTGAATTGTATTTGCACAATATGGCATGTTTTGGTGATTCTCGCTCTAATCCTATTCCCTATGCAGGGGATGTTCAGTTTAGAGCCTTTGCCTCTTTTGTTAATAACCATGTGCAGTGGGAAGATTCCTTTCAGACAATCTCTTGGAATGAGGCCAGTGCCAATTTATGGATTAGGAGTGAACCCCAATCTCCTCGTGCTCTCATCATAAACCATGGAAGATGTTTCTTATCTCCTCCAAAGACTCAGCATCTGAATCAGATGCAAGAGAAAGTTATCTCTACCTGTGTTGACCTGATCTACAAACAACAATATCTTGCCTTAGAGGGTAGCAAGCACAGGTGGCAGACTTCTTCTCCAACTTTGAAGAAAAGGGATCCTTACTGCCTTAAGAATTTTAAACAAGCTCTTCCCAGTGTAGCAGGGTATGTCAATTGCTGAGAACGTGTGGGTTACACTAGCTGGACTTAAGTTCAAATTTCCACTGATATGGTGTCCAGGAGGGAAATACAGGGACAATTATACACTAACCCAGGCAGAAGAGAAGTAGTGCTAGGAATATTGGGCTGCTTTCAATGGGTTTTTGGAAGCACGAAAAGAACCTGAAATTTCCTTCAACTTTTCCTTTCAACATGAACGGGGACCAGATTCAGACTCAGATTAGTTAGTTGTTGCATGAGGACATGCAATTGGATAGCTGGGGGGAGATGTTGGGCCCCAAATTAGCCCCTTTTTTCTTACACCTATCTACACCTTTTCCCCTGTTTTGCCTCACTATTCCCTGATCTAAGCAGATATCTTCCCAAGAAGAGCATGGATTGCAACAGGTATGTTCTATTATTTTTTTATATCATTAATGCCTGATTTGTTTATGGTTTTTCACTCTATCTTTTAAGGTTGTGCTAATATTGATAGATTCAATAAAGATAGCCCAGAAGCCTTTAGAAGACCGCAGGTGTAGCAGCTTGCTAACCCTTGGAGAAGATGCATATGTGGCGCCATCTGTCCCTTCTTGAGTTTGGTTCCACAATTCGCTGCAACAATTCAATCATTGCTCCACATGGCCAGCTGTGACTGAGTCACAACAGAGCATCCGAGTACCATCCAGTCCAATCAGCTCAAATCTATTCTGGGTTGCGACAGCATGCAACAGCTCAGGCCTGAATGCAATGATTTCATTCAAGACTACTTATGGCTATAACAGTTCCATTGTAAATCGGCAGCCTGAAGATCGTAGATCTTCATGGCTGCTCGATATTTTTTGAAACGAATTCATGTCATTAGCAGGGTATTTCTTAAGGATTCTAATATTATACTTAAGTATAGTATCCTAGGCGATTATTTTGGATTGAGAAAAACATGTATATAGATAGGTAAGCAAATATTAAATCTGAAGATCGTAGATCTTCATGGTTGCCCGATATTTTGTGAAACGAATTTATGTCATTAGCAGGGTATTTTTTAAGGATTCTAATATTATACTTAAGTATAGTATCCTAGGCGATTATTTTGGATTCAGAAAAAAAACATGTATATAGATAGGTAAGCGAATATTAAATCTGAAACATACAATTTACTACTAAAATGTGTAAATTTTGGCGAATATTATGATGAAAAAACATATTTTATGTAAATATAGGCGATATTAGAGACTAAAAATGACCAAATAGCGAATTATTTTTTTAAACAAAGCCCGAAAAATAGCCAATTGGCAAAATTTTTCCCTTAAAAATTACCCTAGTCATTAGGGTATAAATGTAAAGAGGTGTTATGATCCTGGGGTTGGAGAATTTATAATTGTATAAGCTGAAACAGAGAGCTGTGACTGTGATTCATTATTTCTAACACAAGGATCAGAGTTTCTTATATCTTGGTGTTTTAATTTGTGTTGGGAAACGACATCTCTGTTAGAATGCCAGGGTTCGCCTTCTCACAGAGATCGCCGAGTTAAGTAGGTAGTTCAATTTCTTTCCTGTTGTGTGGTGTGGAATTGCATTAGATGTGTTACTGCGAGCTGCAACAATGAAATGATAATTGCATTCTTCTTTGGTAGTTTATTATTGCATCCTGAATTATTCATATCAATATCATGGACATATATCATGCTATTATGCTAATGATGCATATCAATATCAATATCATATATGTAATTTGAATTAATGTGCAAGCAGCAATACCAATGTCAAATGTGCGTTACTTGTTGAAAACTTATTAAATTAATATAAATATATTAATATAATTATTAATTATAATTTAAACTTGAAAATTATATATATATTCCGAATGGAAAATATCCATCGCCCTATATAAATAATGCAGACTTGTCAACCAACAAAATGGGTATAACTAAACAGTAATAGCAAGTAATATCAAATTGAGTAAGAACGATAATCCTCTACTTACTTATGAACTCAAGCTAACTCATCAACTGCAAGGGAATGTGTCCTTTCATGCACTCGTTCACTTATATTCCTTGGCTTTCAGTCCATAAATTGCATCACTTGTATTGTTGAAAATCTAGTGGAAAATTATAGGTTGATTACAATCACATTCAGAATTCATCCAATAAGAGTTCAATACTGGTTTTTTGGTCTGCTGATCCTTATTATGCACTCAATCAGTTTGCTTAAACTGTCATATGGTTTTTTTGGAATGTCAATGGGGTGTCTTCAAATCTGATTAGACTCTTTAACCAACTTCATATGTTTTTTCATTAATTAATCCTAATGACCAAACTTGACATCTCGTGTATGAAATATGGAATGGCATAATTACACATTTTTGAGCCTACTAATCCATGAATCAGCTCTTTCAAATTGGTGAAGAATAGTGCATTAGACAAATTAATAAAATCAAGAAGAAACCCCGAAGAAGAATTTATGGACCTACCAAAACTATGGTTTAGGGAAATTAGACCAAGCGTAGGAGAAGATAAACAATTGTCCAAGTATGGAATTATTGGTAAAATATTCCTAATAGGCCTTAGGGAAATGCCCGCCACAGCTCATAGGATGATTATAAAAATATTATGAGAGTAAACTTCAATTGATAATGATTTGGAATTCGTCCTATCCTCTTAATCAATTCACTCACTCATTACCAATAATTGCAACGTTCTGTAATCACGGCTCTATCCCAACCAATAATAACATACATATTTTTGATCAATGGATTTCTCAAAAGATTCAAATACAGAAACATACTCCGTTTTAACTCAACATTTCTACCATGAAGGCGCATTGCAAGCCATTCAAACGCATTTGGACTGACATTCAATCTTGTAGAAAAAACCATTTCAAGGACGCATTCAGTTACAGAGATCATACATAGAGGTTTCAAATTTTAAATCAGCATAAACACTCAGAAATCAACCAGTGAAAAGAAGAATGCATACATCTGCAATCTCGACTTTCATCCAACAAAAACTCACAATCATATCATAACATAATTCTCCAAGAGAGTAAATAATGAATCCTTCTTTCAAAGGAATAGGGATCTGTGTTATAATGTCAATAATATCACCCCTCCATTCTTAGTTATATGTTCATATGATAATTTCAAAGCAGGGATGTGTGTTCATACCACCGTGCATTTTTAGTTATATGTTCATATCATCATAATTCATTATGAAGAGTCATTTTCAATCTAATTTAAACTAATATTCAAATTTATCACATTACCCTAAGTAATTTTACAAAGAGTCCTATGACAAATTCAAAGGAATGGTTAAAGTATGTCTTTTTGTCAAAGGAATGGTTAAAGTATGCATTAGCAGATACATTCTTAGCACCATGCATTATCAAAAAAATATTAGCTTTTACTTGAACACTTACCTCATTAGAAATCAAGTTTTTAAAAGCAGAGACAGTACTTACAGTTACTTAAAACACAAAATATACTTATGACTGTGATATGGAAGAATAATCCTTTGGGAATACTAAACACCATTCCAAGTAGCCTTTTTTTTTTTTGGAAGTAAGGAGATTTTGGATTATATTAAAAGGAGGAATTACAAAAAGAGCAATCTGGCCGAAGCTTAGAATTTTTTATCAAAGTAGACCAACTTGGTTTTACCTATTGACACACACCCTCATGGCACATCTGAAGGCTATTACCGCAGTAATTGAGATGAACCTTCTTTCTGTCTGACCATCCTGATTCATTATAACAAAATTACTACCCGAACAGACAAAAAACCACTGAACCAAAAAACACAGAACCAAATACTTTCTTCCCATAGGCTCGCAGGCTAAAGAGCATAATGCTTCATAACCACTCATACATAAGATAAATTTTAAACCAGCTAGCCCCAGACCCCACAAATAAACCAGACCAGTAACTAACAAAATAGACACCCACCCAGACATCAACGAACTATATAAGGAGCTTCTGGAGAACTCCCTGGATGGCGAAAGCTGGAAAAAGAAGCAGCGCATGGAGGAGGTTGAAGTGCCATGGCAGACAGAAGGAAATCCAGCTTCCGGTGAATCACGCGAGACTCTTCCAAGAGAAGGTGCGCATTGTCATCTCTGAGAGGATCGCTATTGTGAATGGCATATCCAACTAAGTTTTTCATCATCCAAAACAATGCAACAGTGTGCTCGTAAAGACTAACACGCCCAGCCGTATTGCTAGGATCCATGATCTAATTCTCTAACTGCTTACACACCCCCACCAGGGTTTCCCTACTCAGACGAGCCCACCATTGTTGTTCATAGTCATTGATGTCCCTCTGGATTTCCAGGGGGATGTTAAGAGCAAAGGAATTTTCCTCCCTACACGCCCACTGATAGGCACGAGACGGACCACCACCCGGCTCCCCCGGAGAATCCCCACGCCCCTCTCTTCCTATTGCGACTGGAATTATCTCCAACCTCATGACGATAGCTAGTATCTTCTAGCTCCTTCATCCTCTCACCAGAGGATTTCTCCATAATCAACCAGATTACCAAAACTTGCATGCATGCAGAAAAACCAGCAATGACGATCATGATTGCCACCTTGAGCCTCCATGTATTCTCGCCTTCCACCGACTGTTATGATGAACCGGGTACATCTTAATAACTGAAGGAGGTACAGCGAGTGATGCTTGCTCTGATTTTCTTTCGTCATTTCCCCCATCTAAGCATGATCATTGGGCTCTGAAAAGACTGATCGAGAACTACAAAGGAGGATGAAAAGGAAATCCCTCTCCCAGCTATTAAAGGTCGATGCAGACCACTTCAAAAGGCAAGAGTTACATGTCCTGATTATCGTCAGCATGATGTCTTCTCGCATGAAAAACCATCATGTCTTGGTCCTGGATAACTCTGCAGCTATCCCAAAAAAACTGCTTCTATCAAATCATCCCACGTATAAGCGCAGGTGGCCATGTGAATATTGCTCCCATGGTTGGCCAGCATATCAGCTAATTTATTGCCGTTGCGCTTGACATGGGAGAAGGAAAGCACTAGGCCCTGCAAGAACAAGGAAGATAGAGTCTCCAGTTTTACCTTCCAATTGCAACGACGACGCCACATTGGAGCTTGATTTGCCACGGTGCATCTCAGCAGCCATGTGGAGAATGATCTTGGAATCACCTTCCACAATTAGAGGGGTCCATATTTTTTGACATGCGAATAGTATTCCTTGGTGAAGACCTTCTAGATCGGAAACATTATTAGACTCTATCCCCAAAAAACCAATTTTTGAACCCCGGCATGGGGTCCAAGTAGACTTAAGAGGATGCCCGACACAAATTGTGTGTTCAAGAAAATGCCCGCAGCACATGGGGATATTGTAGGCTGTTGTTTTGGCTACTCAACCATGGTCTCAGTTTGTCCAAAGAGATCACCCTGAAGAAGAATTTATGGACCTGCCAAAACAGTGGTTTAGGGAAATTAGACCAAGCCTAGGAGAAGATCAAAAATTGTCCAAGTATGGTAAAATCTGCCTAATTGGCCTTAGGGAAATGCCCACAACAGCTCATAGGATGATGATAAAAATATTTCGAGAGTGTGGATCTCCAAACCCCCCCCAAAAGTTCAAAAGTCCAACAAGACTTTTCGGGGGGTCTTTCCAAACCCACCCCCAAAAGAGTCCAAAAGTCCAACAAGACTTTTGGGGGGGTCTTTCCGAACCCCCCCCCCCAAAATTCCAAGAATCCAACAAGACTTTTGGGGGGGTCTTTCCAAAACCCCCCCAAAAGTCCAAAATTCCAACAAGACTTTTGGGGGTGTCTTTCCAAACCCCCCCAAAAGTCTTGTTGGACTTTTGGAATTTTGGGGGGGTTTTTTAAAAACCGCCCCCAAAAGTCAAATTCTACGGACTTTTGAGGGGGTTTTTTACGGACCACCCCCAAAAGTCAAATTCTAAGGACTTTTGAGGGGGGTTTTTAAGGACCGCCACCAAATACCTTTAAAAAATGTTTTTTTTTGGGGGGGGGGTTTAGCAAGACCGCCGCAAGCCACTTTTAGGGGGTCAAGACTTTTGGGGGGGTCTTTTCCACAACCGCCCCCAAAAGTATTGAAAATTGGACTTTCTGGGGTGTTATACCTCCATATTTCACAGTGTCGCATCTTCACCACAAAAAGAGTTGACGACACTTCCCCTACTGCTTAAAACACCCAGAAGAGAAAAATGATGTGTGATCCTTGAAGGAAAACCTACCCTGACAAGAATCAACCTAGCTGAGACTTCATTTACCCTCACTACCACGCCTTGCTCCATCTTAGGCGCGCGGTAGTCCACACTACCGCGCTATGCTCTTTTATGCCACGTGGTACTACCGCGTTATGCTCTGTTGTAAAGGCGCGGTACACCTTTTTTAGCCTTTTTTCCATGGCTTGTGGGATTTTGATTTTCGAGAGATTTTGGAGGATTGGTGTCCTTGATTCTATCCTAACTCACTTTATGTGATTAGTAGGCCTGATCCACTAAACTCTCCCAAGATCCACCCTTCTCTCTTGTTGGTTATCCCTACCATACACTATAAGAGAGAGGCATTCCATGAGCAAAGGGGGAGGACTCTTGGAGACATCAAACTTATGATCTTGAAGCTTTGTGGAGATAGCTAGAGGAGGAAGCACTTGGAGCTGGAAGTTGGCTTGGATATCAAGCAACCATTGTAAGTGACTTCAAGTTGATAATAGAACATAACTTGTCTTGTTTCCCAAATCACATGTATTGATTTTGTTTCAATGATATGATTTTTATCTATCATAGATTTAGATCCTAACTCATATTTCAAGTTGCTAGAGAATTGTATATGCTTGTATCTTGGTTTCATTCTGACAGGTTCATTCGCGAGGACTTGGAAATTGGAACAACCATAAAGACAAGCGATTAGATTGAAGGTCAGTTAGATTTCTTCTACTTCTTCTAGCACTTAAATCTTGAGATGTCTATTTAGATCTAGGAAGTCAAGGTAGCATTTGTTTAGTTTTTTCTTAGTTTAGAGTTAGTTAAAGTCTACTTTAATCTAAGAGAATTTTTACTTATCCGTAGGGAAAAATTATACCAACAAGAATGGCGACTCCACTGGTTTGAACTCCATTTGATTGATTGAGTTCACTTTCACCCATTTTGTGATTGTGATTTTTTCTTTCTCTTCAAACCAATATTGAATTTTGGTCTCTTTGACCTTTATTCACCCGTCCTCTCTACATTCTTCCTCCCTGTGTGATCAGTGAGTCCTCTGGGTCTACAGCAACCTTAAAAAATTCATCTTTCTTTTCAAAAGTTACGCTTTTCCATACTTTGCAACAGTACCACGCCCTCAACATTGACTACAGCGCGGTAGTACCGCATCTCCCACATTCTTACCAGAGCGATAGTGTAACAGTAACGCGCTCTAGTCTTACTCTGCCACGCGGTAGTGTCTGCATACTGTTCATTTTTTCTTCCCTGCTTGGTTTCCTGAGTCATTTTTCATTTTTCTCTGCCTTAGTTGGTGTTTTCTGTTGCCTGTCACCATCTTGTTCATTACACAGTCCTTGCGGTGTGTTTATTTCTTTTGTGAGCTTTATTATTTTGTGAGTTAGTGGCATTATTTGCACATTGGGTCACCCCTTCAGTTTGATTGCACTGTCTTGATCTTCTCATCACAACCAGACCATTACTACTATTCTCTTTTACTGGATCGTGTAGCTTTCATAGTCACATTGTTTCCATTATTATCATTAAAATCCATATTGAAAATTATCATTGGAAAACATTTGTGTTTTTTGATTAAAATGGTCTAGCAGTATTATTGTGCATTAGGAAGTGAACCATTGAAATTTGCCACAGAAATTCTCATTTTTTTGAAGCATCTTAGTTGTAAGATCAGTGAATTGGAAAGAAGTGTTTATTTCAGTTTGGCTCTATTTACAAAAAAAAATAAAAAATGAAAAAAAATTGTCTTGGTTTTTAATTTGCTTGTGAAAGTTTCATGCATTTATGATCGAATAACTCTCTCTCTTCCATAGCTAGTTTTCATCGAATACAAGGCTTATTTCGATTCATTCTCACTTGCATGGTTTGGGTCGTCACAACACCACCAAGTTTCACGTCCATTTACCTGATTGAGTAATACAACCACTAAAATTAATCTCCCTAACTAAACCAACATTAACCTCACTTGAGGAAATCAAAAGAATTTGGTAGTTAGGTAGGACACTGGGGATAGGCATCAAAATAATTCCCCCTTGTCATTTTCATCTGAGACATAGTTTTTGTCCTCTAGGTAACTAAAATCCTCTAGTATTTATTGACACGGTCACAACCAGTTTATGGAGGGGCCTCCTGACTGTTTTTAACTTTCAGGGGTTAAACGATCGCGAGATTGAGAACCGGACGGACTCTGTGGAATGCCGCACTCCACTTATCCCTAAGGCAACATCGATCATTGTCTTCCTTGTAATTCATAGTAATGCGAGGGTGATAAGGCAGAAGCGCCCAAAACCTTTTCCAACGTGTCATGAACGAGGTAGCTTAGTGACTTTTCTACTAGGGCTCTTTTACCTAGGATCCCTTTTGGTAGAGGGATATCCTTCTCATATTGGTCTCTCAGATTGTATTGTTCGACTTGGATTTCATCACCTTGCGAAGGATACAGCTTGTTGAGGTCTCCAGCTCTTAGTTAGGAGTTTGCTTGTTATCTCATCTTTATAGAGGGTCATTTTTCTTTTTTTTAGTGACTGCTTGTTGGCATCCTGGCCATTATTTTTATCAGATCGATTACTAAGACACCGGTCTCAGTATAGATTTTAGAGCTTGCTTTTTTGGCCTGTGAGCCTTGCTTTTTCTAGCTCCTCTTCTGCACACTCGGCTGCATTAGAGTTTTTGAATTCTTTGTTACGAAACTGCACCTGGATTTCATTTTCCTGTCATCATGTCAGAACCACCATGGAGATCACGACGAGTACAGGGCAAAATCCCTCCACCACCACCACCGCCACGGACCTCTGGTCCACCTGCATCATGCATTCCCACTCCTCCTAGCCGCGGTGCTGGTCGAGGAAACATTCCACCGCCGATACATACTACATCTTTAGTTCCGTCTGTAACCGTTACTCACAGCACAGTCTCAGAACCTCTTACAGCTTCTAAAACCACTAGCATATCTGAGATTCCCACTGTCACTTCACCCACTATTATTCCAGATATATCTGCCACAATGGACAACATTACAGCGGCTGAATCTAGTACAGCCCAAAATACTAGACCAAAGGTCATCCTCCTACCTGATGTCAACACCTACCTTCCACCAGAAACTTTTCACGATGACACAGATGGATCTGTTGGCATCATCGAAGGGTCCGACCAGGATATACATGGCTTGATTTCAGTCCTGGGTGGCTACGTTGAAATTATTGAGGATACTCGACTTCCTGACACACCTTTTGAACCTGATTACGGCTTTATCACTTCCCAGGCGGAGCTTCCACCTGTTATCACCACGCCATCCAGTGTTCATCCGCGGGAAACCAGTTCTTCCAGCAACGTACCTCGTACCATACCTCTCCCCAATCTCCCTCCAGGACATGAGATCATGGCCTCCATTCAGTCTAGTATGGTTAGTCTAGCAAATTCCCCGTCAGCATCAGCACAGTTTAAATGCGACATAGAGCAAATTCTCTCGATAGCTTCTAGATATCCCCCTGTTACCCTTCCTCCCGACTATCGGGATCCTAATCTCCCATCTAGCATAGAGTTTCATCACTCCTATGCAGACGGCTCCGGACCTTCAGACGTTACTATACCTAGGTTCCCGCCGGACCCCGAAAACCCTTTTCAGGACATGAACTCGGACCCAGTCTTCGATGGTCCTCCTATCGTTGAACATGCTATGGACGATACCCCCGATACCCCTCGGTTAAATTCCCCACATTTGTTGCCATCACCCATGTTTGGCGCACATTCTATGAGGGATAACCCATTTTTTTCTCCGTCCTCGCCTGTCAGATATGGAAGACCCCCTCCACAAATTGACACTTTTGGCACCGTGGGCCAATCGACACTATCATATTTGGCTAGCGATGGAAGAACACCAAGTCATACTGCTGGATCTTCTGTTTTGACCGGAGGTTCACCTTCGGCCACTATCTACACTATCTTAGGAGGTGGACAACCGACTGCCGTGGTCCCCAACTCCAACAAGCAAACTCCTCCTGGTGGGCCATCAACCCAACTAGCTGGAGGACAATCCTTTGTTGGGAACCCCGTTCCTAGTCAACAACCTCCTCCTATAGCGCCATCCAACCCATCTGTTGGAGGACAACCCATTGGATCCATCCAACAACCCTCCCAACCAGCAGCATCTGCTCAGTATGGTGCATACAACACACCTGGAAGTGGACAACCTTATACCGGTTTTCCAACCGGGCCTCATCCTCAACATCCCCTGTCAGGTACGCTTCCTTCTTGGGAACCTAAAATCCCACAGAGTGGGGGGTACTCACTATTTGGAAACTGGAACCCAACTGGGTGGCAATATCAGATTCCCCCCAACCTGAACTCTAGATTCCCTTATCCTTCAGCTGCTACAACTCCATGGAACCCATCCCTTCAATTTTCACATATTCCCCAAAGAGGAATGAACCTTCCATGGACACCACTATCGCAGCCACCCCCCAACCCTGCTATGGGAAACCCTCCACTTACTCAATATAGTGGTAACATTCCTGGAACACAACAACTCCAAGGAACTTTTTCCCAACCAGGAGTAGCAACCATTCCTGGGTTTCAGTAACCCCAGGGTACCATACCTACCATCCCCACTCAGCAGAACATCCACCAACCGGTTACCAACACTCAACCAGTTAACCAGATGGCTTACTACCCACAGAACTTCTAGCAGTACCCCTCGGGAAACAAATATGGGTATAACACGCAACAGTATGCTATGCAGGGCCCCCTAGGTTTCTCTGCACCATACGGTTATTACTCATACCCGCAGACTAATCGTCAACTTCCCTTTTTGGCCACGCTAGACTTACCTGATTTGTCGAGGCTCATTAACGATCCCATATGGCATGAACCTCACTAGCCACCCATTCCAGCCAAACTTCCATCGGACATTCCTAAGTTCGATGCTAAGCCCAGGGAAGACCCCAAGAATCACGTAATGACCTTCCATATTTGGTGTTCATCCAACTCCTTGATGGACGATTCCATTCGACTATGGCTCTTCCAGCGTACGCTTACCGGCACGATAGCAAAATGGTACATCGAGCTGCCACAACACTCTTTCCACGATTTCAACACCTTGACTATGCAGTTTCTGACCCATTTCCAGCTTCCCATCCGGTATGAGACTGTAACAGAACTGTTAACCTCACTGCGTCAAACCACTTCTACACACATTTCGGATCACATCCATGAGTGGCGTCAACGTCGTAGGCTAATCAAGGAACCCATTCCGGATCAGCTACTCGCTGATTGGTTCACGAAATCCTTTTTGCCTCCCATAGCCAGGGATATCGCTATGCGCGGGCCGGTCACAGAAGAACAAGCCATCTCGACAGCTCAGTACATGGATTTGGTATACACCCAATCCGGCACTTTACACGAACTTCTTCCCCATGCCGCCCGCGTTACCACTGATCCAACAAAACCTACCACTGAACCCCCCATTGATGGTATTGTCGGTTCAGTCAAGGCCCAGCCTACTACCAACTCGACGGGACAACAAGCTTCTGCTTCCCCTGCTCTACCTCAGGCTGCTTCAAAAGCTACTACTTCTCCTGCTATCTCCTCTGAAGTGAACGCAGTTCAATCTACGTCACAACCATCCGGAGGAAAGAAGAAAAACACTCGTGGTAAATCCAAGAAGAACCAGCAAGAGAACCCCAAGCCACAACCCACCCACAATGACCAGAAACCACGTCAAAAGGCTAAGTTTCCATGCCTAATTTGTCAATATGATCACTACACGTGACTGTCCCTACAAAGATGAGGTCAACAAATTCGTTAAAGGATCCTCTCGCCCGGCAGTATTAACTGACCCTTTCCCTCAACAGCAACAGCAGATGGTTGCCCAAGAAACCCCACAGGAGGGCAACTCGAGCAACCCAACTCGCGGAGAGATGTCCACAAATCATGAAATCCTGATGACGAGTAATGAGGAGATTCATATAACCACTCGTTCAAAGACATATGAGAACCCTCCAAGTTCGAACAAACAATCAGAGATAGCCAAAGGAAAATCTCCTGTTGAAGATCCGACTCCTATCCCTCCCCCTACTGACCATCTCCATATCGAGAGACTGCTTACGGACGCAATGCTACGCCCACCCAAGGGCACCATACGAAAGGTGACATTTAATCCCAAAGCGCGAGCTGCCCAAAATTACAACATTGTTGAGGATTTAGCTCAAGCACCTTGTGCCATGTCGACTCTCAAAGTTCTTCAACACTGCCCCATGCAGCGTAGAACCTTACTTTCAGCACTGGGGGCAATGAACCCAGATACTTCAAACTCCATTATGTTTAACTTGGAGCACGCAAAACCTCGGATTTCTCACCATTTATCCTTACAGGTTCATACAAAAATCCATGGAAATAGCATCCATCGCACTGTTTTAGATGAAGGTGCCTCCACGTCGATCATGTCTTTGAATTGCTGGAGAGCCTTAGGCTCACCTGAAGTCACAACCTCTCCCACTACTCTCAGGGCATTTGATGGACACAGTTTTCAACCTTATGGACTCATTCCCTCAATTGGTGTTGAACTGGGGGGCAAAATAGTATCCGTACATATTGAAGTCGTGGATGCACCATTAGATTACAATCTTCTACTTGGTCGGAACTGGTTTTACGCCATGACCGCCATAGCATCTACCGTCTTCCGGATTGTGCAATTTCCTCATGAAGGGAAAATTGTCACCATTGATCAACTTGATTACTGTATCCCAGACTCTCATCCGAACTCCGCCAACACAGTCCTATTATTGGATCAGCCTCGATACCGGTTCCAAGACATTGGTGTTGGTCTTATGAAGGATTCCTCCCTTATTGGAGTTTTTCCAGAGCTGGGGACCCATGTTCAACCAGTCAACATGATTTCATCAAATGTCACCCCTTCCAATGATTCATGGGTGATTCCAAGTCCCGCTGAGATTGAAGACTACGAAAACTCCATGCCTTTGAATAGAAACCTTGCAGCATACGAAGCAATCCAATCAGCCACCAATTGGGTCGACTGTTCTACCCATCACACCGTGGCATAGCTCATGTCTGAGACTCATTCACACCCACCACTTATCGATCCTCTCAATTTAATTTTTCCCACTGATGAATCAATTATGGAGGTTATGAGCGGTTATGAGTCACCATGGGGAGATTTTCATCATCGATCTTCATTCCCCACCATTCAGATGCTTGAGCCTGATACAAAACCTAGTACTTCACTTGGGATGGTTCAAACCAAGTTTCCCACTTCCCTCGAGGAAGTATTTTCCGAAGGAAACTTGGCTAACCTTATGGAAACCACTCCCATAGATATTTGAGTGAAGACTGGTATCGTGGAAAACATGCATATTGGCAAAACATGTACTCCCCTCGAAATGGAGTTCTACAATGCCTACTTCAAAACCTTCCGCGATGTTTTTGCTTGGAGTTATGAAGAAATGCCAGGAATAGATCCCTCGATTGTGGTCCATGAAATTCCAACCTTCCCTGGCACCCGACCTGTTCGGCAGAAACTTCGACCCGTCCATCCTCGTAAGGCAGCCGCTATTAAAGCAGAAGTTGAAAAACTTTTGCGAGCTGGTTTTATCTATCCTGTCCCATTGACAGAATGGGTATCAAACATCGTTCCCGTAGCCAAGAAACAGGGAACGATTAGAGTCTGTGTCGATTACGGCGACTTGAACAAAGCTTGTCCTAAGGACAACTACCCAACTCCGTTCATCGACCAGATCATCGATAACTATGCTGGGAGTGTCATCTTTTCATTTATGGATGGCTTTTCTGGCTATAATCAGATCGATATCCTCCCAGCCGACCAGCACAAAACAGCCTTTATCTTCCCTTGGGGGATTTTCGCATATCGAAAGTTACCTTTTGGCCTTAAAAATACCGGGGCAACTTTCCAACGGGCAATGTCATACGCATTTCACGACATCAAACATATTTTAGAACCATATCTTGATGATCTTCCCGCTCACTCTCAGACCCGGGATGACCATCCTGATCACTTGGGTGCCATTTCCGAAAGGTGTCATCGCTACAATATCCGTTTGAATCCACATAAGTGCGTCTTTTGCGTGGAAGCCGAAAATTTTTTGGGATTCATAATCTCCAAAAGCGGGATACGCTTAGATCCTGCGAAGGTAGAAGCTATCTTAGCCCTGCCTTCCCCACAAACATTCCAGAACTTCAAAGTTTGCAAGGGCATGCAAACTTTCTACGCCGTTTCATCTGTAATCTTTCCGATATAACAAAAGGCTATATGAGGCTTCTCAAGAAGAATACTCCCTTCATCTGGGACGACAAAGCCCAACGTTCCTTTGACAATCTAAAGGCAGCCTTAACTAAAGATCCTGTGATCCAACCCCCCGATTACACACGGGATTACATTCTTTATCTCGCAGCTTCGACTTCCACCATCGGTATGGTGCTAGTCCAGGAAGACCACAACGGCATAGAACATGTGGTATACTATCTTAGTAAGAGTCTTCTCGACTCCTAAACTCGTTATTCACATGTTGAAAAACTAGCTCTGGCAACAGTTTTCGCTGTCCAAAGATTTCGTCATTACATTCTACTCCGTCGGACCACTGTTATAGTCGATTTTAATCCAATGTATTATATCCTCACATGTCAAGTGCTTGGGGGCAAATATTCTCATTGGATCGTCATCCTTCAAGAGTTTGACTTGGAATTTGTCAAAGCCAAGTCCAAGAAGTCTTTGGTCTTTGCTGAGTTGATTTGTAACTTGCCCCGTGCTACTGAGCAATCCGAGCACATCGATTCTCTTCCTGATGAATCGTTGTTCCTCATTAGCACGTCTAATCCGTGGTATGGGGAAATTTTATTATATCTCCAAACCCAACGCTTCCGCCCCGACCTCACTCGCGATGAACGTTGATGCATTCGACACCACGCCAAGTACTACCTCATAGTCAACGATACTCTTTATCGACGTGGTGTCGACACCATTCTTCGACGCTGTTTGACCCTAGATGAGGCGGAACGCATTCTTAATGACTGCCACACTGGAGCATGTGGTGGTCATCTTTCTGGGATGGCTACGGCCCAGAAAATATTGTGAGCAGGATATTTCTGGCCCTCGATTTTCAAAGACTGCATTGAAACAGTCAGGAAATGTCCACCATGTCAATTCTTTCATAGTAAAACACGCTCACACCCTGCTCCACTCCATCCCGTTATTGCTGTCGGCCCCTTTTCTAAATGGGGCATAGATTTCATGCACTGTAAGCCCACTTCAGCCAAGGGGCATAGCTATGTCATAGTAGCTGTCGACTATTTCACGAAATGGGCTGAAGCGATGCCTACTTATGCTGAGGACGGCAAAATAGCAGTACAATTCATATTCAATCACATTATAGCTAGATTTGGTGTCCCACAATCCATTGTGACCGATCATGGCTCCCACTTCAGGAACCATATGATTGAGGAACTAAGTGCCACGTTAGGTTTTCTCCATGAAAACTCAACCCCATACTACCCACAAGCTAATGGCGAAGTTGAAGCCATTAACAAAGTGCTGAAACAAATGATTCATCGTATTGTAGGTACTCAGAAATCCAACTGGCACTCAGCTCTATTTTCAGCACTATGGGCATACCGAACCTCAGTAAAAAGTGCTACTGTGTTTACACCATTCCAACTGGTGTATGGCCTAGAAGCCATTTTACCGATTGAATGTGAAATTCCATCACTTAAGATAGCCATAGAGCTACTTCCCCACACCACTTCCGAAGAGGAACGGTTTCTATACCTAGCCAAGCTAGATGAAACCCGCTGCGACGCTGCCTTAGCCAACGAAGCTCATAAAAAACGCGTCAAAGCTCAATATGACAAATCCGTTCAACCTCGGATTTTCAATGAAGGTGACCTCGTACTCACATACGATCAAATGCACGATAAACTCAGAAAAGGAAAACTAGAATCTATGTGGTACGGCCCCTTTGTTGTAAAACGTGTCTTGGAGAAAGGAGCCTATGAACTCGTCGATTGTGATGGCACACCATTGGCACGGCCCCGCAATGGGCTATACCTCAAACACTTCTACGCGTAAGGTTACCCTACGCAGGTCACTTTTTGTACATAATGTACTTAGCTTGTTTTCACTCATCTTTTTGGTGTGCGCACGGACCTCATGTATCCATTCTTACTTTGACTCGTGATTTTATGCGCAGATGTCTGCCTAATTTGGATTTGCCGACGGTGCAAGCCGGCATACCCGGAATCTCGCTTCTGCAGCATGGGTAATCTATTCTCCCACTGGTGAGTTGATATCTTCAGGAGCCAATTGTTTGGGTCCTGCAACCAACAATATCGCAGAGTACCATGCAGTCATCGGACTCTTGACGGAGGTTGCTTCACTTGGAATTGACTCCCTATCAGTCTTTTTAGACTCCCAACTCGTGGTTTCTCATCTGAATCGTGTTTACACAGTTCGCGATCCTATCCTACTTCGTTTATTTCAGAGGGTACGCCTCTTGGAACGATCTTTTAATTTCATTTCATATCAACACGTACCAAGGGAATTCAATTATATAGCTGATTCATTAGCTAATTACATTTTGGATTGGCATCTTGCCCATACATAAAAACACATCACAATAAACACACAAGTCATTCTAAATAAATAGATCATAAAAATAGGTCCACATCACTGTATATAAAAATGTTTTTCCAAATACATAAAGTTCGTGTTTAAAGACAAAATTTGGGACCAAATCCCATACAAAAATTTGTCTCTCAAAGCCTACATATCGTATACATGCTGCAAAAAGATAAAAACCACCATCTAAAGAGATCTGGGAGATCTATCACGTCCCTCATCAAATTCCTCACGCTGCTGGTGATAACACACTATAGCTCGAACCACCCTGCGAAGGAGTCGGCCAATACGCCTAGGCACACCTACAGTATGCCACTGGAGATGCAAGGGGATGTCGTCCACCCTCATAGAAGGGATACCGTGGGTTAAACCGTGCAAATTCCTCTCTATTTCCTGGACCCCTCCCGCTTCATCTTCGTCTTCTTCTTCGTCTGGGACAGCTTGGTGATCAACACCACCTCAGCATAATGGTGAGTACCCTATCAGTCTCTGTGGTCCATGATCTGCGACATGCACACATACATATATTAAAGTCTTTTACACATTCTAAAAAGCAATAAAAATCATATATTCAAAAAAATAAAAATATATATATATATATATGAAGGTCATACCTGAGTTGTCCCAATCCTCATCTTCCGGCAGTGCCAAGTCTATATCCTCGCGGAAGTCCACCCCTACATAGGGGTAGTCATCGATCATCACTATCTGTTCCTCGAGCCATGAGAAGAAATCCTCACCGAAAGCCAAACACTGAGGTCCCCCAAGACATCCTGCATATTCACTCCATCGAGCCATCCATGGCTCGGTTGCTGGACGGGGGGGCATGGCTATCTATGGGTGCAACAATGGCACCCTCACCAAAAATAAGGTGACTAAGATGCTCCCATAACCAAATTGGGAATTCTCTCCAATCCTGCACTTGTTCACTTGCTCTTTGAGGTTGGTCAACACTGCCTCACACCAGTTGAATACTGTTCCCGCCATACAATCCACCGCAAGATTCATCTGTGTACGGGACGCCTGGTGGGGACCCGTACTCCCTGCTGCACGTGTGATGGTGAACAACACGATTTTTATAGGAAGTTCTATAATGTCTTTGATGACCACCTTGCCGCTTTTCTTCCCCGAACCCTGACGGCAGTAACGAGCAATCAAAGCATCTGTGCTCGCCTCCGAGGCTATGTATCCAGTAAAACTCACCCGGGCTCCTCTTTTTGAGAGGCCTGTGAGGAAATAAATGTCCTCAAGTTGAATTTCAAGGATGTGTTCTCCTACTCGGAAATCCTGAATGTCGGGGTCCCACATTTGAATAATGTGGGTGAGAAGCTTTGCCTGCTTATGAATACCCTTGGTCTTGAAGAATTTTAACAAACCACATTCCCGTAGTGCAATCACAGTCCTTTGGTCATTTTCAGCCAACAAATCATCTGCTTCATGTTCTCTTTCTTTCCAATGGACCATTTTGCTCCAAACAAGTTTCAAACACCTGCGAAAGGTCATAAGAAACATTCAGTAATTATTTAACAACTTGATCTCAGCTAAAAATTTGAGAAAAAATGATTTTTTCATCTTAAATTTTGCCTCTATCGCGCCTGGGAGAAATCTGATTGCGTGGTACTGCACAGTATCATGCCTCGGTTTAACATTATAGCGCGGTACTATTGCACAGTACCGCGCTTCCCGATAAGTACCTCGCGTGGTACTGTGAAGGGTGAAAATTGCCCAATGGGGCTTGCCCAAAAAATTACTTTTTCCTACTGAGAACAAGTTATTCGTATATGAGATGAAAGAGGGGCTTGAAAGCTCTTACCTGGCGCAGACGGCTATTGAAATGGTGCCCCGAATCTCTAGATATGAACTCTTGAAGTTTTTGCTCCTCAAATGGGTAAAATCTCCTCTTTTGGTAAATGCACAAGTGAAATGGTAACTTTCTATATTTACCCATCCTTCATATAACTTTTTTTCACTTATTATTTTATCTAGTTAAAATAAAACCCATTTCACATTACTAATATCTGGTTTCATGAGCACTTATTGACAGGATCTCCTTTAAAGACAATATATTCACACTGGTGTTCATTTATTGTTTGACCTTCATTTTGAGCCTACTTTATCTTTTTCGTGATCTGGATTAAAACTTGAAAAAGATTCCAAGCACCTTTACACCCATGTCGTGCTTGTCAAACTTAAGTAAATGGTGTCGATCTTGGTCAGCTTTACTCATGCTCGTTAAAACGATGAGGAAAGTATTATCCTGGTTGTATTTTATTCTCTTTTCGGACCAGAATAATTAAAAATTACGAAAAAGACCATTGGAGTCCATAGTTAAGCTCTTTTCAGACTCCCTAAAATTGAAAAGATTGCCAAGTGATCTTGACTCTTTCACACTTGTAAAAGTATTTGAAAGGTCGTCTATTCGGTGATAGGTTACCCCTTTTTCGGCCCGTCTAGACTACTTACGAGAAAGGTACACCTCAGTCAATTTTTGGCTGGGAGAGTTCTCTCGGGAATTGTTTCACTTTTTCGGGATCGAGGGACTAAATTTACGAAAAAAGTACACTTTGGAGCCTCCTTTAAGTTTTTCAGGCTCTCTAAATGTGAAAAACTATCGAGTTTTCCTTCCTTGGACTCGTTAAAATTTAACATCGAAGGACCCACTTTGGGACGAACCCCTCCTTTCTCAGGTTCGTAAAACATGTGATATTGGACTCATCTATGAGATGAGCTATACCGAGCATCTGTTATCCTCTTCAAGCTCAAAAAACAACAAAGAGGTACTCGTCTATCATGTCGGGGGAATATGGAGAACAAGTCAAGTTTGTTTTGGCAGCTTGTTAGTCGTTACCTTTGAACGTGGCATGCGTCTGTCTCTTGTCTATTTTGGGTATCGTCACTGAGTTATGGTCATCATCATGAGTTGTCTCTCTGGCCACGAGCCTACTTGTTCGGTGTCTATCCTCTGCTATCAATAATCCCTGCTACCAAGTCCTGTTACATGCTGTTATATGTTCAAAGGGTTGCATTGTTCAGAGTCATTCATTGTGTCAGACCTCCGCTGTGTCAGTACATACTCCATTGTTCCATCATCTGATACTATCTTTCATTCTGATTTCGTGTCGATGATGTTGGAATCATTATGGCCCACCTTCGACGAGTCTATTCCCGTCGACGCCAAATCACTATCCGGGAATTAGACTTAGGGATCAACCATTAGTACCTTGGTACCTGCATGCCTCAATGGAAGGTTTCCTTGTGTTCGACAGTAGGTTTACATCACTGACCTCTGATCGAACAATCTCTCGAATGCTCGACATCAACTCATCTATTCGCATTTCATTGAGATGTACTTCAGACACCTTGGGGATCATTGTCATCATTGGTGATTTCCCTCGCATTTGTTAACGGTTCACATCATTGACCGGTAATCAAATGGTTTCTACCATGTTCAACTTCAACACTTTGTAATCACATGGCTAGATTCGTATCATTTGCGATCGGGTAGAAGACCCTGGGCGCACCTTTGTATCTTGATTGCGTCCAGGTTGCATTGGAGTTATCCTTTGTATTTTCACACAGATCCACTTTTTGTATTGGTCGTGGCTATGTCATTACTATCTCATGGATCTACGTTTGTTCATAGTAGCCATGATTTGTCCACAGTCTATATCATCTCAGTACTCATGGATCTACAATGTATTGGTCGGCAGCCATGCTTTGAGTCATTTTTTTCCGAGCATGGGGATGCCCGCCTCGGTGGTATATCTAACATCTTGTTTCTGTTTCAGCTCCTTGTTGCTCTCCTCGATGCTATCTCTGCACGGTATTTGTAAATTCTGTCGGCCATCAGTCCCTTCTGACCTCACACTTTAGGGGGCATCTGTTATACCTCCATATTTCACAGTGTCGCATCTTCACCACAAAAAGAGTTGACGACACTTCCCCTACTCCTTAAAACACCCAGAAGAGAAAAATGATGAGTGATCCTTGAAGGAAAACCTACCCTGACAAGAATCAACCTAGATGAGACTTCATTTACCCTCACTACCGCACCTTGCTCCATCTTAGGCGTGCAGTAGTCCACACTACCGCGCTATGATCTTTTATGCAACGCAGTACTACCGCGTTATGCTCTGTTGTAAAGGTGCGGTACACCTTTTTTAGCCTTTTTGACATGGCTTGTGGGATTTTGATTTTCGAGAGATTTTGGAGGATTGGTGTCCCTGATTCGATCCTAACTCACTTTCTGTGATTAGTAGGCCTGATCCACTAAACTCTCCCAAGATCCACCCTTCTCTCTTGTTGGTTAACCTTACCATACACTATAAGAGAGAGGCATTCCATGAGCAAAGGGGGAGGACTCTTGGAGACATCAAACTTCTGATCTTGAAGCTTTGTGGAGATAGCTAGAGGAGGAAGCACTTGGAGCTGGAAGTTGGCTTGGATATCAAGCAACCATTGTAAGTGACTTCAAGTTGATAATAGAACATAACTTGTCTTGTTTCCCAAATCACATGTATTGATTTTGTTTCAATGATATGATTTGTATCTATCATAGATTTAGATCCTAACTCATATTTCAAGTTGATAGAGAATTGTATATGCTTGTATCTTGGTTTCATTCTGACAGGTTCATTCGCGAGGACTTGGAAATTGGAACAACCATAAAGACAAGCGATTAGATTGAAGGTCAGTTAGATTTCTTCTACTTCTTCTAGCACTTAAATCTTGAGATGTCTGTTTAGATCTAGGAATTCAAGGTAGCATTTGTTTAGTTTTGTCTTAGTTTAGAGTTAGTTAAAGTCTACTTTAATCTAAGAGAATTTTTACTTATCCGCAGGGAAAAATTCTACCAACATGGGGGGGGTTTTAAATAACCGCCCCCAAAAGTATTAAGAATTGGACTTTGGGGGGGGTTTACAAAACCGCCCCCAAAAATCCTGACAATTGGACTTTTTAGGGGGGTTTTTTAAAAACCGCCCCCAAAAGTCCAATTTTCAGGACTTTTGAGGGGGGTTTTGAAGAACCACCCCCAAAGACCTAAAAAACAATTTGGGGGGGGGGTTAGCAAAATCGCCGCAAGCCAAAACTGCCCCCAAAAGGGTATTTTGTTGTAATGCAGGCAATGAAATTCTATATGCAACTAGTCCTATTCTCTCAAGCACTTCAAATGGCCCACAATATCTTAGTGATAGCTTGGAAAAACTTCCAAGCTTCAAGGAACTCTTTCTTGGCCTCACTCTAAGGTAAACATGATCCCCAACATGAAACTCTCTATGCACTCGGTTCTTATCTTCCTTTAATTTTTCCTTAAGCAATTCTAGACCAAATACAATTATGTCACTGGGTTATCCCAAATAACTGGTGTTCTACACCTCCTGCCATACAAAGCTTCAAATCGACTCATGCCCAACAATGCTTATTTCCCATTATTATATGCAAACTCTACCTAGTGTAGATAATCCTCCCACTTGGATGGTTTGTCCATCACATACATGCGTAGCATGTCTTCAAGCACCTGATTTATCCTTTCTATTTTCCCATCTGTTTGTGGATGGTAGGCGGTACTAAAGTTCAACTGCGTACCCAAATCAACAAAAAGAGTTTTCCATAAATTTGAGGTGAACTTAGTATCCCCATCTGAAATTATTGCTTTAGTAAAACCATGCAACTTGAAAATTTACTTCATAATTGTTTTTGCAATTGCATCCATTTTATACGTGGATTTAACTAGTATAAAGTGTGTTGCCTCAGATAATTTATCCACCAAAACCATGATGGAATCACGCCGCCTCACTGTCATTGGAAAACCTATAATAAAATCCATGGAAATTACATCCCATTTCCATTTCTGAATTGGAAAAGGCTGCAACAAACCTGTTGGGTGTTGATGTTCAACCTTTACTCGATGACATTTCATACACTTAGAAATATACTCAGCAATGTCCTTTTTCATTCCTGGCCAAATATATTTCTTTCTCGTTGTAACAACTATTTTCTGGTATCCAGGGTGACTAGAATATGGCATTTTATGTATTTCATCCATAACAATCCTTCTCAAATCTGCCACATTAGGAATATAAATTCTGTTTTTATAAACAAGAAGTCCATCACCTTCCAAATGGTAACCTTCATACCTCTTTTCCAAATTATGTTGCTGCAATTTTTCCTTTACTTGCACATACAGGCCATGTTTAGTGATACAGTTAGTAATATGTTGCCTCAAATCTGATTGGAAGGTACTAATGGCTACTACATGCATCTCATCTACTTTTCTGCTAAGTGCATCAGCCACCTTATTTTCTTTACCTTTTATGTGTTTGATTTCAAAATCAAACTCACATAAAAATTCCACCCATCTAGCTTGCCTAACATTTATTGTGTGATGCTCAAACAAATATTTCATACCACAATGGCCTGTCCTTAGTTCAAATTTTTTGCCCATTAAATAGTTCCTCCACATTTTCAAAGCATGCACTATGGCTGCAAGATCTAAATCATGAGTAGCATAGTTCTTCTCATGCTCTTTCAACTTCCTTGACTCGTAGAATACCACATGGTTATCTTGCATAAGAACTCCTCCAAGTCCATATTTACATGCATCTATGCATACCACAAAGCCTTTTTCCATATTTTCAATCTTTAGAATTGGAGCACTTGTGAGAAGTTTTTTCAACACTTGGAAGCTTTCTTCACATCTCGATGTATACACAAACTTTATCCTATTCTTTTGCAAAGAAGCGATTGGGTGTGAAACCTTGGAGAATCCTTCAATGAACCTCTTGTAGTAACCAGCAATACCCATAAAAGATCTCACATTTGTCACATTTCTTGGAGTTGGCCAATTCATGATGGCTTCAATCTTCTTGGGATCCACCGATATTCCCTCCTCAGAGATAATGTGACCCAAATAATGAATTTTATTTTTATACAAGTCACATTTGCATAGCTTTGCATACAACTTATGATCCCTTAGCAATTGCAAAGCCATTCGTGAGTGTTCTTCGTGCTCTTCTTTATTCTTGGAATAAATAAGAATGTCATCTAGAAATACAAGAACAATCTTGTCCAAATACTTGTTGAAAACACTATTCATGAGACACATGAATGTAGTTGATGCATTGGTGAGACTAAATGGCACCACCATAAACTCATAGTTCCCATATCTTGTTCTAAAGGCTATCTTGTGAGTGTCTTCTTCCATTATTCTCACTTAATGATAGCCAGACCTCAAATCAATCTTTGAGAACACCTTTGCCCCTCTCATTTGATAAAAAAGATCATCATTTCGAGGCAAGGGGTACGTGTTCTTCACTGTAACCTTGTTAATATTCCTGTAATCAATACATAAGCTAAGCATTCCATCTTTCTTCTTCACAAAAATTACAGGTGCTCGCCATGGAGACACACTTAGCCTTATGTACTTCTTTTCCAACAACTCTTACAATTGCATTTTCATCTCTAACAATTCTGGTGTGCTCATCCTGTAAGGAGTTTTGGAAACTAGAGAAGCTCCTAGAACAAGATCAATTGTAAAATCAATGTATCTCTTTGAAGGAAGTCCTGGAACTTCATCAGGAAACACATCCTTGAATTCTTGCAAAACATAATGGTCTTCCAACTTGGAAATTTCATTTTCTATTTTCTCCAAAATATGGACTGCATACAATTGGCAACCTTTCCTACAAAATTTCTTCAACTGCATAGCTGAAATCTGCCTCACAGAAACTACCTTTGGAATGCCCTTTACAACCCTTGGGCTTCCTTCTTCATCAATGTTCTCAAAAGTCTTGTTGTAGCAATCAAGTTTAACTCTATGGACTTCCAACCAGTCCATTCCAATGAGAATATCATAGGAACCAAGTGGAAAAACATTTAGAATTGCAAAAGTGGACAGTCCACCCATTTCCAATGGACATTTCTCCACAATTTCACTAACCTTCCTATTGGTTCTAATGGCTATTTGGACTAACCATGACACACTATGCTTTGATTTCTTAAAAGCACAAATCTCAACAATTTTAGGACTGATATAATTGTGAGTAGATCTAAGGTCAATCAAAATAGAAATATATTTCTTAGCAACCTTACCTTCAACTTCAACCACAGTTCACTGATGGTATGCTTGGCGGTCCTCTAGTGCTACATAAATCCTAGGGACGGTCGTTGCCACTTGACCCACTGTTTCATCTCCTTGGATATTGTGAACTTGCTTTTCACTCCCATTCCGATGTGGACATTTCCTAAGCATGTGGTCCCCTCCACATCCCCAACATTGAAGAGGCTCTCTTGGATCTTTTGTCTTGTATGCCAACATCCTAGCTGGCATAATCACACCCTATGCAAGATTCCTTGGTTGATTTCTGAATTGAGGAGGCTTGAACCCCTTCTTCCTTTGGTCAAACTTTTCATTTTTCTTGTCCTTCCATAACTTATGGAATTCTGGTTTTCTTTTGTTTTGATCATAACAATACTTGGCCTTTCTTATGGCCTCCTCTAGAGTTCGAGGTTCATCAAACTCAATTCTATCTTTATATGACTGGGGCAGTCCACTTAGAAAACACTGAATTTTCACCTTATCATCCCTAATGTATTTGACATACCTCAGCAGCTCTAAGAATCTGTTTGCATATTCCTCCATAGTCATTTGTCCCAATTTCATCTCATGGAACTCTTTGATTTTATCATCATAGTACCTGTCAGAAAGGTACTTTTCCTTGAAGTACTTCTTGAACTGCTTCCACACAATCTTCCTTTCATTGGTCCTCTTTACTTGTCTAAGGTGTTCCCACCATATAGACGCTCTTCCATTCAAATTGAAGATAGCCACTCTTGCCTTCATATTTCCTGAATATTCTTGGACTTGGAAATAATTCCTCATCCCAAGAATCCAAGCCTCGGACTCTTAACCAGATTTAACCTCACCATCAAAGGTAGGAGGTTTGGCCTTCTTAAATTCTCCGTGAGAGTTTTTCTTGGAAGACTTCTTCCCCTTAATCTCATGATATGAAGAGATTGAACCTTCAGTGGATTCCTTAGAGTCGAATGACTCACTAGAAAAGATTTCTGGAGTGTATGTCCTATCTCTAGAGATCCTTCTTGAACTATGGGATCTCTTGTGGGAATTCCTCTTTGAGTTATCACCACTCTTTTCTTGATTTTATGAATTATGCCCATGGTTTATCTTCCTTTGAATGTTTGTCAAGCTTTGAATCATAACTGCATTCAATTGATTTTGCTCCTCTTGGGCACTAATCGTCCTTTCATTGTCTTCTTTGCAACTCTGCAATTCCATCCTTAGGATCCTCATGGTTTCTACAATGTCTGGGGGAGTTGCTCAGTTTCTTCTACCATTAGATTATGTCTCTGCATTATCAACCTGTACATTCTCTCCCATTGCATCTTCCTCAAACTCATAAGGATCCTGTTCATCCTCCATGATGATACTCTTCTTCTTGACCCAACCAAGATCAAATATTTCCCAACTACTCTAGATTGAAATGATGACCCTTAATTGTCACTGATAGGATTCTGAATCTACAAAAGTGTTTATAAACACATTTGTTAGATTTGTTATAGTCTTAGAAAATTATAACACTAATCTTCATGCAACCTGAGAACAACCCATATTGACAATCAAAGAACTTTCTCACACTCAACGGCATATGAGGGGGAACGACGGGGGTCAAGGGGGATTTTGAAAATCATTTGATTTCGCAAAATCTGGTGCATAAGATCAACTGTAATTTTCAATTTCGGGCACCTAAGAATCGGCTATGAAAAATGTCACTTTTACCCTGATTCACACCCTTAAGATGCCACCTACCTGTTGGCGTGTTCTGCAAAACATCTCTCAATGGTTTAGATTGAAGTAGAGAACAAGATCAATGGCAGACTCGCTAGAGGAAAAAGAAAGGAATATAACACATTCAAAATCGACGAAATAACCATTGAGAAGTGGTTAAATAAGGGAAAATATCAACAGTGGTTGATCGATTGGCGGAAGATCAACGACCCACATCCGTTTCGCATCACCAACATGCACACCAGAACGTAGTGGTGGGTGGTTGAGAAATCCCAAACCACCCTCCATGTGTCGGCACCATATTATTTTGCAAGTTGGGAGGGCGGTAATGGAAACCTCCTTCGGCCATTGTGAAACCACTTTCACACTTCACCCCTTACGGTTACCTGTGCACCTAGGTCTAATGTGGTTGGTCCAAGTCGTACCCTCTACCCACGCAGTTCCTCCACCTCGAAACTCCAGCCCACATGGCTCCTCCACATCACCCTGCCACCTGGCACGGGTGGGGCCCAACTAAATTTTCCCAAATTTCAAAATTTTGGGTTTATGCAAGGTTTTCATTGGTCAATAATGGGGAAAGTTTCGAAGTTGTTTTTGAACTTAATCCAAGCCGGTTAACTTCCATTTAACTATCATTCAACATAACTTAACCCTGCACAACCATTTTTTATCCTTTTTCCTGTAGATTGTGATTTTTGTCCCATACAGCTTCGGCATTGTAACCAATAGCTCTGATACCACTCTGTAACATCCCCCTCACCCAATCTGGCCATCGAGAGGGGACATTGGCCAAACCTAAGCTCTAAAATTTCACCCCAAATGCATAATATGACTTTCAACCAATGTAATGTGTGCATAAATGTAATTAAAATGCACAACAGAATTGAAGTCTATCCGCACACATCTAATATGAAAATACAAGCATAAACATTATAGGCATCAAATAAACTAGTTTAAATTCAAATACATGAGAGTACTTATCTTTAAGAAATGCAGATCCAAGCAATTGGCTGTGTAAGAGCGCTTTTCCACCCAACCATAGGCACTCCGTCCAACATATACTCTTTATGTTGGGAGGCCACCCTCAAGTTGGGATATGAGGCAACCAGGGAGAAGGAAACACCTACAAGATTCTATCTCTCATCCCACAAACCATTATTCTCTCTGTGCTTAGCTAAATGCTCATATAGAGCTCTACAGGGGTCTCACTCAACCCTCACAGCCTTGGCTTCCACAATACCTTCCCCACACAACACCCTTCTAGCTCAGGCATCCCCTTCAATGATCCACGGTTCTCTTGGGTGATCCATCTTGTTGGGTGCTTCCAGTGTGTGCATAGAAGAATTCCAACCTGATATGGTTGCTATAGAACCACCTATAGCCTTGATTTGTGACTTCTCAAGCACCTACAAGCAACATAACTCCATGGGTAAGTTTCATATCTTGCCCAGCCTCTATGCTCATCTACAACCAACTATTTTCCCTTCCAAAAATGCAACTTCGTCTTCTAATTCGAATTTTTGGGTTTAACACACAGTCTGGTAATGGACATGAACATCAATGGAGTAACTCTACGTAGTGTAGTAGCTTGCATGAGAGAGAATGAGAATGGAATCATGATCAAAAGATTGTTGACTCTAAGGATAAGAGGTAAGGGTGAAAATACAACTATGGATTCTTACCATAGAATAAATATGACTGCTGGTAGCTGACATAACTATCACAACCCCTATGCTTCAATAACTACATGAAGTGATTTTTCCCACCAACCTTACATGTGCAACCAATGATTGGATTTAATAGTCAAGGGAAGGTAATTGGCTTATTTTATACACGTGGCATATTTTGGATGAGTTCTAAGGTCGACACATGGCAACATAGGATTTGGTTTCCCATAGGTCCCCTTCCTCTTCCCCTCTGGTGGAATCATAGCCCCTTTGGTACTCTTTACACAACCAGTCTTGGACCATTTTATTATTTATGCACATAATATTCTAAATCAGCATAAAATCCAAGCAAACAGTCCAAATAAAATATAACATCATACATGCCTATCCATTCACTAGTCGGCCCTTGGCCTTGAGCTCCGCACTAGGAATTCACACGAGCATATTTACATCATTACATAATTTTGGATAATACATTCCAAGTCAAAACTAGGGGTATTACAGACCTGCTGCGCAACTCTGACACTACTCTGAAATATAGTACATGAGTAGTCCAATTCTAATTCACTATTTTACTGAATCATTTACTTCAGGCACTAAATTTCCAAATTCAATAACAAATGCAACAAATCAATCACCAAATCGGCATATTCATACACCTTGATCACAATTGATTAGGATAAATATCCATGATCATCTGGCTTAGTTTTTTTTTACTGCAACATGGTGTAATAGAAACAAGCATCAACATGCTTAGCACACTTATGCATCAATATGCTCCAAAGAATGCCAAACACACATACTGACTAGATATCCAGCATTTAAGCATTCAACTAGTCATTGAAAATAATTTAACATGTCCCCAACCTACTACCAGTTGCAGACTTGATGGAATACAGGGATACAAGAAATACAAACAATGATAGAACACTAAGGCTAGGTCAACATTCCTAAAACATACAAGCCAATCATCCTTCTTATGAATTTAAATGTAACTATCAAACATTTAAATGTGATTCCATGGGTTATGCAATCTATGCATAGCACACCGATCTAAGCTATTCAGCTTGTGAAGATAGATAAATACAAGCGACACATGCTACTCAGTATGTTAGGGGATTGGCTACAACTAGATTCACACCAAACAATGCATTTCCCTTCCCTGGGTTTCTTCTAATAGTATAATAGTGAGGTACATCACTATTTTTCCAATACCCAGGAAATTCCATTAGGTTCGGTACAGACACCATTCTCCATATAGTCGGAATTTAAATCTAGTTTTGTCAACAACATCCCACATCCAGTAGAAAACAATTAATTGGTTCAAGAAAATGGTTACAAGAACAACCATAGACAATTTACAGAAGTAGTGACCATACACAATGATCAGAGATCACAATGGGATTTAACCAAGGAATATTAAGGAAAAAATCTCTCACTATGAACAACCCAAGACAAGGGTCCACCCAAAGACTCCATGCAACAACCAAGTCCCATACAATTTAATATTTAAGCATAAATCCCTTATACAGTCATTGTCATAGAGTTAGTTAGAAACATACAACATCAAGCAATAATTTCTCACTTGAGAAAATTATCTTTCCAGTTATACATAGCTCTAGATATTCACACTCTTGAGGAGACAAACAATCTTACATTTGTAATTAAACTTCCATCATATAGTTACATGTACAATCGTGAACCATCACAAGCTATTTATATAATAAATAGATAAGCGGGGAATGTTCATAGCATTCCAACGAGGGTCAAAACTCTTGTTTAGTCTCTTCCTACAAAATCTTCTTTCATAATTTCTGTGAGTATTTTGATCACAGAAGATCGAGGAGCTATGGAGAACCTCACAAAATCGAATTAGTTTGCAAAAACTGTGGAAAAACTTGAAAAAAGAGATAAATTTACACACAATGTATGCTCAAATCTTTGATTAACTGACTGTCTAACCTGTGAAAATGTTAGTAACAGGTTTTTATTACATTCATGAGAAAATCGAGAGCATTAGGTGGCTCAAGCTGAGTGTACAAGTCATCAATGCCAAATTGGCCTCAATCCCCCCTAGGTGGGTCCAACTCAATCCCAATCACCCCAAACAGCTACGAATTCTGGTGTGGAGGTGGCTGAAGCATGCTGAGTCATTAATTAGCTCAAGGCAGGCGTGGGTGAGCAAATAGAGGAGGTTTGGGGGCCCAAGGGAGCATTAAATGCTCCAAATCTAGCCAAAAGTGGGCAAAAATCCACCCTAGCGCCCTTGGTCAACTAAATTCCCCAAAACAAGGAGAGAGGGCGCACCAGCAATAAATGAGGGCGCACTTGTGGACAAAACTGGAGGCTGGGTGAACTGGTTTGCTCAGAAGTGGGTGTGAACACTCTCAAAGTGGGTTTTTGACCAACTATAGTCACTTAATCCAAAACATGGTTTAATTAAGCACATGGATAATTAAAATTTATGGATTATGGTACTAAGTGTGGTTACTGTTCTAACACCCCCCCTTAACCATAACTTTGTACATCTCATGAAAGATAAGTGGGAGGCCTTGGCAACAAAGGCTCAAGTCACCTCAATACAAACAGAAATTTTATTTGTCCATATGAACCGAGGAAAAGAAGTAAAACCTCATGGGATAAAAACTTCCCTCAAAAATGGACATGGGGCTGAACCTGCAATTAAATTGCAGCAATCACCATCCATCACTCACTCCAAGCAAAGATCTCAAGTAAGTGAAGGTCTTCTCTGTAAAGCACTTGGTGAAAATATCAGCAGTTTGCTCGGTGGATGGGCAATACTGCAGTGAAATCACCCTGTCATGCACCAAGCCCCGAATGTAATGCATGTGGATCTCAATGTGCTTTGTTCTTTGCCTCTGTACTGGATCAGTAGATATCTTGATGGCACTTTGATTATCCACCCAAATATTGGTTGGAGAATCAATAGCAACACCAAACTCCCGAAGAATGCCTTGCAACCAAACACACTGTGTGGCTGCGTTCACTGCTGCCCTGTACTCGGCCTCTGCTGATGAAAGAGAAATTGTATGTTGTTTCTTACTTGACCAGCAAATAGGACCTTCAGCAAACATAAACACAAAACCTGAAGTGGACTTTCTATCGATGGGATCTCCCGCCCAATCGGAATCAGAAAATCCAGCTAGTTGAAGTGAAGAACCAGCTGCATAGTGTACCCCGAAGCTCTTAGTTCCTTGGACATAATGAAGGATTATTTTGGCTTCCTTCCAATGGATCTCATGTGGCTGCTGCATATACCTTGCTACAGCACTTACAGCATAAGACAAATCAGGTCTTGTATGTGTAAGGTACAGCAAACTTCCAACTAGCTGCCTATAGAGTGTGCAATCCACCACCGGAGAGTCTTCAAATTCACCTAGTTTTATGCCTGAAAGGAATGGGCACTTGGCTGCCTTACATTCAGCCATTTTGAACTTGAATAACAGGTCTGAAGCATACTTAGATTGACTCAGCAAAATACCTCTCTCAGATTGCTCAATTTCCAAACCCAAAAATTGCCTTAGCAATCCTAGGTCGCTCATGGCAAATTCACTGTGCAAAGAAGCTTTAATTGAGCCAATTTGTTTGGTGCAGATCCCTGTAATTAAGAGATCATCAACATACAGTACAATGACCTGCAAATTACCATCACAATGCTGCAAATAAACATTTGGATCAGACTTGCATCGACAGAAACCAATTGAGAGCAAAAAAGCATCCATTTTGGCATACCAAGCCCTGGGGGCTTGCTTGAGTCCATAGAGTGACTTCTTCAACCTGCATACAAGTGTGGGATCCTCTTGGAATCCTTCAGGCTGCTGCATATATATCTCTTCCTGTAGCTCACCATGCAAGAATGCACTTTTGACATCCATGTGGTGAACTTCCCAACCTTTACTAGCTGCCATGGCTAGAGCTAGTCTAATTGAGTCCATCTTTGCAACCGGTGCAAAGGTCTCTGTATAATCCACACCATGGATTTGTGAGTAGCCCTTAGCCACTAACCTAGCCTTATATTTCAGATCAGAACCATCAGCAACAGGTTTGGTTCGAAAAATCCACTTACATTGCACTAGTTTCCTCTTGGGAGGAAGAGGCACCAAATCCCATGTTTTGTTCTCTTGCAGAGATTGGAATTCTTCTTGCATTGCTGCCCTCCACCTTGGATCATGATGAGCTTCCTGATATGATGTTGGATCAGATCCAATCATCATATAACAGTGATCAGCAAGCTCACTCTCATTTGCAAAGGAAGCATTGATTGTTTGGGATCTAGTCTTCCTAGGCTCTTGGGGATTGCCTGCCAATTCACCTGCAGCTTCTATGATTTTTTCAGCCCACTTGGGCCTTGATGGTGACTCATGTACAGCAATTTCATCTTCATCTATGTCATCTTCAGAAATATCAGAAAAATCAGAGGAAGAATCATCACTAATCTCATTGAGGTGTGGAGGAGAGGAGCTTTCCCCCGGTGCAAGCTCAAAATCTGGAATTGGTTCTTCTTCGAATTGCACACTTCTCTCAATGAAAGTTTTAAGTGTGGATGTGTCAAAGAGATTATAGCCCTTTGTGTCCTCACCATAACCAACCATGATACATTCCCTGCTCTGTGGCTCCAAAGCCTTCCTCTTTTCTGATGGAATTCGAGCCCATGCTCTAGACCCAAAAATCCTGAAATTTGACACATTTGGTTTTTGGCCAAACCATGCCTCATAGGGGGTTTTTCCTTTGACTGATTTGTGAAAGGCTCTATTTTGAATATGAGCAGCACAATTGATGGCTTCAGCCCATAGCTTAGGGCTTAGATCCCTAGCTTCAATCATGCAAGTAGCCATCTCCTTGAGAGATCTATTCTTCCTCTCTGCCACACCATTTTGCTGAGGTGTGTAGGGGATTGAATGTTGCATTTGGATGCCACATTCCTCACAAAGGTGCTGAATGTTATTATTCACATATTCCTTTCCATTATCAGTCCTAAGGATCTTTATCTTATGACCACTATGGTTCTCCACTAGGGCTTTCCAAATCTTCAGTTTCTCAAACACTTCTGACTTCAATTTAAGGAAGTAAACCCAGCAGAATCGAGAGTAGTCATCTATGAATGTAAGTACATACCTTGATCCACCATATGATGGAGTGGGAAGAGGACCAATGAGGTCTGAATGTACCAATCCAAGTGGTTGAGTGGCTCTCCTTGCCATTCCCTTCTCATAGCTGCGCTCAGGATGCTTTCCAACTACACACCCAATGCATGCACCATTCGATGATCTGATTTCTGGAAGCCCTTCCACCATCTCGTCCCTGTGCAATTGCTGGAGATATTTGTAGTTCATGTGGCCAAATCTTTCATGCCATAACTTGGAGGTCTCGTTGGCATGAGAGACAAGAGCATGGTCACTAGAATTTGGAATTAAATTTGAGAATTTATACATTCTCTCATCATGATCTGCATACCCTACTGCCACAACTTGATTTGAGGAGATTTCTGAGATTTCTACCAAATCTGGAGTGAATGTCACTCTCTTGGCTTCTCCTGTATGGGTCATTTGATAGACTGATAGCAAATTTGCAGCCAATGAAGGTACATAGAGCACATCACTGAAATAGCCATGCTCCATGTCAATCCTTCCAATCCCCTTGGTTTGGAGTTCTGAATCATCTCCCATTCGAACTGTTGGGCCACCATTCGAATGCAAAGAGGAGAAGAGCTCTCTGGATGAAACCATATGTCTGGAAGCTCCTGAATCAATGATGAAGGATGAGGGATTCGAAGTACCTGCTACCAAAGCATGACACTTCTCCTTATTGTCAGGGTTTGAGGTGCTCTCTTTCTTCCTTGCGCCCTCAGGGACTGGGATGTTGTTCTTCTCCAGCAGCTGCGCCATTGAGTCAATGGTTTTCTTCATACATGAGCTCTCTGGATGCCATCCCCTATGACAATAGGTGCATTTGGTCTTTTCCTTTCCCTTCTTGTCCTTCTCCTTTGACAGATTCGAACCCCCATCTGCAGACTTGTTCTTGTCAAACTTCCTCTTCTCTTGCTGCTTCGAATTCTTGGCTTTCTGCTTTCCTTTGCTTGCATTTGAAACACCCATTGCCAATGCTTGGTCCTTTGATTTTATGGTGCCCATCTGAACTAGTTTGTCCTGCTCCTGAGTGAGACACTCCATGAAGGTAGCTAGTGATGGCATTTGCCAATTTCGAAGGGTCATTTTGGCTGAGTGAAATGTGCTAACAAATACTGAAAACTCTGGGCCTAGCTTCGAAAGGATGGACAGAATCAGTTGTTCCTCCTTCTTAACAATTCCACATTGTTGCAGTTGAAGCACCAGTGACTTGAATTTCGTGAAGAACTCCTGGATGGTTTCAAAATGCGCTGGGCTCAAGCTAATGAGCTCGTTTTCAAGCTGGTGGCCTCTCAGTTCATCAGTTTTCCCAAAGAGTGATTCTAGCTTCACCCATACTTCATTGGGAGTTGTCAAACTGTCTGTATGAAACAAGAGTTCCCTTGAAATGCTCAGGCATAGCAATCCATAAGCTTCATCAAGTCGATTGTAGTACTTTGCTTTCTCCACAGCAGAATTTGGCTCCACTTCTGTGCCCATGGTCACTCTATAGAGACCCTTAGATCTCAGCTTGATGACCATCTCAGCCTTCCAATCGAAAAAATTGAAGGGTGTGAGCAACATTTGGTTTGCTTCCATGACTGCTGCGTTGATGGTGAGAAAACTACTGAAACACCTGCAAAAAACACTCAATTTTTGTCTGGAAATCCTCTCTAGAATGCAGTTCAACGCTCAATGTTGGCCTGCAACTCACTAACTCCACGATGGCTCTGATACCATGTGAGTATTTTGATCACAGAAGATCGAGGATCTATGGAGAACCTCACAAAATCGAATTAGTTTGCAAAAACTGTGGAAAAACTTGAAAAAAGAGATAAATTTACACACAATGTATGCTCAAATCTTTGATTAACTGACTGTCTAACCTGTGAAAATGTTAGTAACAGTTTTTTATTACATTCATGAGAAAATCGAGAGCATTAGGTGGCTCAAGCTGAGTGTACAAGTCATCAATGCCAAATTGGCCTCAATCCCCCCTAGGTGGGTCCAACTCAATCCCAATCACCCCAAACAGCTACGAATTCTGGTGTGGAGGTGGTTGAAGCATGCTGAGTCATTAATTAGCTCAAGGCAGGCGTGGGTGAGCAAATAGAGGAGGTTTGGGGGCCCAAGGGAGCATTAAATGCTCCAAATCTAGCCAAAAGTGGGCAAAAATCCACCCTAGCGCCCTTGGTCAACTAAATTCCCCAAAACAAGGAGAGAGGGCGCACCAGCAATAAATGAGGGCGCACTTGTGGACAAAACTGGAGGCTGGGTGAACTGGTTTGCTCAGAAGTGGGTGTGAACACTCTCAAAGTGGGTTTTTGACCAACTATAGTCACTTAATCCAAAACATGGTTTAATTAAGCACATGGATAATTAAAATTTATGGATTATGGTACTAAGTGTGGTTACTGTTCTAACAATTTCAAAAACTCAGAAATTATATTTCTATCTAGGAACGTAATACATAAAAGATCTTAAAATTCAAGCAAAAATTATGATGAAGCTCCCAAATTATTCAAAAATATTGTCTCACCAAGATTAACCAGATGGAAATTAAGTTAATCCATCCTTTACCATGCAAGATAACCATTCAAGGTTTTCCTTTACTTTGCAACTCAATAATATGATAACTGTAACCTCAACTACTCTTTGACCTACATGAACTATTAATTAGCTCATTCGATAATACAATAGATACATACTTAGCTCTAATACCAATCTGGGTGAAAGAAAAACATATATGCATAATAGTCACATGCATAATGCTTATATGCATTTGTATGACAAGTGCATATTGAAATGCATAATAACTATAAGTAAATAGCGGAAGCTTAAACTATTTCATACGACCCATGAAATCGTATATCAAATGCATAAAAAATGCATAACAAATAAAATCATATTAACAGAAGCATAATTATATCCATGTGTAGCACATTTCACACATATAAAATTTATACCATATTTAGTACCCATAATATATCTTCTATTAATATACATTAATGAACTAAGGTTTGGAAAGCAAAACTTCCAATCCTTCTTTATAAATACTTTCCTAAAAAGTGCGCATCAAACCTTTTGTTGAAAATTGTGTAGTCAAAACTTAAGACTTACGCACAGTAAGAACTATCTACGCAGTAAATACTAACCTAATGACTATGCAGTATGATTCACCAAAAATGAAATAAATGCAAATATAGCTATATGCATAGCTATTATTCAAGTTATGTAATTCCCATAATTTTCATTTTAACAATAACCCAAAGTACTCTTTTAAACTTATTGCGTAGTAAGTTATGTGCAGTAAGAACTGTTCATTAAACATTAATTAAGCATTAAACCCCAAGTGAAGACCTACGCAATAATCTTCCCAAGAAAAATAGAACAAATGTGAAATAAAGCTATATGCATAGCCAATCCTTAAGTTATACAATTTTCCCTAATTATTATAACAAAGGAAAACATCAATCCAACATATTTACTAAAATTTACTGTGCGGTACGAACTGAATCTAAAATTAGACTTAATCATTTAAAATTCTTTGGAATAAATAAATTCAGCTTGTGGTTTTGAAATACAAAATACCATCCAATGCAAATTTTGCTTGTGGTTTTCAAAAACCACAATACCATCCAATGAAAAGAACAATAAACAAGCTTTAGCATATGGTAATTGTTTACATTTTACTTATTAAGCAAAAATGGGTCAAGCCCATCTATGACATAAATGTTTATACTTCTTTGAATAAGTATTTTAAACATTTCATTTAACTCTTTTAGGAGCTATTTTCCTCCCAATTAAAAATATTAACTGCTCAGTAAGTAGTAAGTACTGTGTGTTCATAATTGTCTTAATGACTATTTTCATCCAATTATTTGGAAAAGAAGGTATTTAAAACTCTTTGAAATAATTTGAATAAACATATCATAAATATTTCATTTCCGAACTCAGAAATGAAACATTTCTTCAAGAAATGAATTTCCCATACTTCGACTTAATTAATGAATGGGTATTCATAAAAATTTAGTTTCACTTGTGTATTTTACGCATTATTATCAAGCATATTGCATAATTAAGCTTGCACTAACTCATACACAGGAAATTCAACCAAGCATTATATGCACCCATTCTTCATATCTAATTTCAGAAATTTTAAACAGGAAACCATGGAAATTGTTTTACCATTCATCAAATAAACAACATTGAGAAATTAAAACATCATTTACAGGAATTAAAACTTACCTGGAAAAATATTTGATATGGGAAACTGGCTATGACTAAGGCGCACTCCACCCAGCCGTAGTAAATTTTGCTCATTAATCTGTCAACAAAACACCACCACCGAGCTGAGACTCATGCATTCACGAGAAAAACATCTCACCAGTCCCATAATTTCTCAGGATTAAACTCTTGGCAATCAAGAAAATGGCTTAAATCCAATTCCATGCCAAATAGTACATTTCATCTCCTTGATTTCCTTCTGACTACACATCAGTGATACACATCACTGCCATCTATGCTCATAATTCCACCAAGTTAGTTGTCTGCACCATTTTCCATTTCAGAGACAAAATGGACATAGTTTTCAGCAGTACGAGACTCAGGATTTGGTTTCTCAAACTCAGAATTTAGTAACAGATTTCTTCCATAGAAAAAATTCTTATTTCTTCTCTTTGGTCCTCTCTTCTGACATGAGTAAAAAATAGTAACAAAAATTAGCTTCTTCTATCCCCCCCCCCATGGGGTGGGCTCCCCATTTCCTTACATGCATAGGTTTATGCATGCAAATCTAGAACCATGTGGGATCCCTCAGCCACACTTCCTCATTTTATATAAACACATAAATCCCCCCAAAATCCCACTTAAGTCATAATTATTATAGTTAATAATATTTTTTAAGTCAATAAAATGGGATTAATATTTAACAATGAATTAGGATAAACTTTAGGGATATTTTAAAGGTCTAAAAGGTACCTAAGGGTCATGGCATAGTTTCCTCCTAGGTCACTTTTAACTCCCTTAATGTCTCTGGTGAATAAACGAGTCCTTTATCTCTTCAGCATACCACCTCAACACAACCAGTTGTGTATTTTAATATTAATAATTGTAAAAATACAATATGTTCAACCTTGTAGGTATTCATATACAATTATAACATTTTGGCATCATCAAACTAAGGGTTTCAAACCAGGGGTGTTACACTTTAAGAATTAGGAAGAGGACAAATATTTTATTTCCAGCTACTATAACATCAAATAAACACTCCAAATCTCATTACAACCAACTCCTCATCATTATATCACTCCTATTACTCCTCAACCCCGCCACCTCCCCATTCTAGTCCCTCAATTCATTTTCTGGTTGACTCTTCATCAAATACATGGTCAACATAAGTAATCTACTTTATAGCATTTTCAATTCCAACAACTAGAGGATATTTTTAATGAAGAAAAAGAAGAATTCCAAAACAACGAAAGAGGAAAAGAGAGTATACTTACAATATCTTATAAAGATAACATTAGAAAATAAGACAGAGTGCACAAGCCAAAATAAATGTCATAAACAAACTAATACATCGGCAAAAGAGGAATTCGTTCAACAATAAAAATGACCTATGAAAGTGTTTCTTATTTGTATGAAACACAAAAATAAGACAAAAAAATTCCACCTTCTATGGAAATTTACTCTATCGACCAATTAAATTAAATTCATTTAATGATATACTAGTAATTGCACCTTGCGATGCAATAAAAAAACGTCATATTTAAGGGGAGAGTAGGAGATGAAGAAGGCAGAAGCAAAGTAAAATATTGGAAAGATAACAGTTACTACAAAAATCTCTCTTGTTAAAAAAATTAGCTCCTCGCCAAATTTACGCCAACTCCGCTAGCTTGTTATCCTTTGCGTCAAATTCACCAAGTTTCCCATAATCCCAAACCTCCAACTTGCTGAAATCTTGTGATTTGTCCTTGTCTTTCAAAATTCAAAATCCCATTGGTAAAACTTCAACTCGGTGTTCAAAATGTTAAATTACTTCGTTGTTATACCCAAAATCCTTTTTCCCGAAGTCAGAGATTTTAAAGTTTTATTGCTTTTTATTTTTGATAGTTTTTTATTTAAAACTAAAATGTTTTTAATATGTAAAGTTTGGAAAAAAGTATTTTGGGTTCTGAACCATATTTTTATGCTCCCAAACTCCAAGTCAGAAGTTGAACTATACTCCAAGTATTCACTGAGTACAACAACAAGCATAACCAAATACCAAGTGTTGAAATGCTAGCAAATGTTAAGGGAAGTTCCAAGAGGACAAAGGCTATGCACTACGCATCAAAGGAAATGGAATTCCCCAACTAATATAAAGGAAAAATAAATTAAATCTACAATCCATGTGGGACTATTCCCACAAAGTAAAAGCAAAAGTGCCTAGTACTCAAAATCAAAGTGCCAAAGATCTTCTAAATACTCACGCCCAGGTGTAAATGTCAATTATCAAATAAATGCATCCAAGTGCAAGCATGGAGAGCACCCAGAGAAGCTATCATCATAGAGCATTTAAGTACCAAGTGTTGGGAATGAGCTTAATTGAAAAGTACAAGCACCCATGACAACACTATACAGAAATCCCACCAAAATATTCATACATTGGATTGAGACCATCGCACAACCAATTGCATATAAACATGCAACCACATTTGTTGGTCTGGTTCGCTTAATTCCCATTGATGGTTGGAAGAATTGGTGTACAGGTGGAATGTTAAAATTGAGAGTATATAATTATGTCGTTTATTATTATGCCTTTGCTGGGTGCTTTGGCATATAACAATGGAGGTCACGGGAGGTGACATAACACTTGGCAGTTACAAGATTCAGTGAAGGTAAAACTATCCCAATTTCAAGGCATTGGATCAGCAGGGAATCTAGTGAGTAGTTGGCAGTCAAAGGAGAATATCTAAGATGCCAAAATCCCAAGTGCACAAGTGTTGACAATAAGTTCATAGGTTGAGTCTCATTGCATCTATGGCCACAATATTATCATATTTGGAAATTCAAGAGGTGCAATATTTGCATATGCTTCCTCAACAAAATTCAATTTTCTCTTTGTTTTTTACAAAATCTCTCCACCCTTATTGGAAAATAAAAACATGTTCATTAATGGTGCTCTTCTCAATAGGGTTAATCTAAACATAGGCGTTATGTTTTTGACATACCACTATTAATGCTTTCAACCATCTTCCTAAAATAATGAAAAATGACCAATGCCTCATTGCACTAAGTCTAGAGGTGGAAGAAAATTCTTCTTGATCTGATTCGATATGGAGATAATGGTTTGAATGATGAATATTCATATAATTATGATGGCTATGATGAAGACCAGATTGAGGTCCAACATCCAAAACCATGATATTTTGTTGATATTGATTCCATGCACTCTGTCTCCATATGATGAAAGTAATTTGATCCTCTACTTTGGCTTTGTGATGCATATGATCATTATGTTTTCAGTTTCCTTTCAGATCATGGATCGAGTCCTACTATGGATTTGAGGAAGATACTTGCACATTATAGAGACATTGTGTCATATTTAAGACTAGTTGGATTAATATATCTTGCCTTAATTATTGAATATGCAATGGGCATAATGGAAAAGAAATATGCACGGTGTCTTTACAAGAGGAGATTCATGACCAAATTCATGGAAAATGGAGGTAGAAGTCTAGTAATAAACTTTCAAGAGCATATTGAGGAAGCACTATGTGTTGTATTCTTGAGCTATAAAGGCATGTATCTTTCCTTCAAATCAATCTTTATATAGCACAAAGAGATATGGAATAGGTGGATCTACTAGCATATTGCAACTTGTTTGTATCTTTATTTTCACTGTGCATTATGCAAATGGAAACAATTCATCACCACATCCAACATATGCTGAACTTTTGTAGCGCTCCACCTTATTACATAATCCACTTACTGCAAGAATTGAGTTTGCGAGTCGCCTTATGCGCAGATGTGAAGATTTAAATAATGTCTCTAGTATCATTTTTCTTTCCTATCATGCTAATGTTTACAGAGTGGAAGCTAGAGATTGTTATAGGTAGTGAAGTTGATGAAAATCAAGCTAATGCAAGATCCTTCTTTGGAGGCAATTTGTTGCACTTATGAACACATTATATGTAAGTAAGGCTTTGGTTGAGCAACAAATTAGAAAGGAATGATGCTTTGGAATTTGGTTATAATGCTGAGTAACCACTTCCAAACTATCTATCATCAATAATAGTTTACATGTGAAAAAAGTATATGATTTGAATATTTAAGTGGCCTTAAAGATTAGCACAACAAGGAGGATAACGCCCTTATTTTTGGCATCCAAATGGAATATTTCCAGTTCACCTATCATCGAGATCAGATCAATTCGGAGAAGTCAAAGCAATACCTTATAAATAGGATCTAGAATTGATTTTGGATCTTATCTTTTGTTATTAGATCCTATAATTTTGTAACTATTTTCCATGCTTAGTCCTTGGGAGAAGTCGATCCATTTTGTTTGGATCTGAAATCCAAGTCTCTTGATTCTTTTGTCTATAAAACATAGTTTGTAAATGAGGGCTAGGGATCTTCCTCTTAGAAGGAATCAGATAAGGTCCGAGTGATTAATGTTTAGAGAGTTAAAGTGTGTTGATGTATATGTAACTTCGGAATGTATTTCACATATATGTATATTGTATTCCTATAGAGATGGTATTATTCCTCTATAAGGAAGTGTCGTCATTTATATTGTAAGTGTCGTAACTTATACTTGATGGGTTATTAGACCACCTTGTTTGGGGTCGGCCCTGTATAAGTCATGTGGGTCAAAGGGTTATTAGACCACCCTATTGGGGGTCGGCCATGTGGGTCAAAGGGTTATTAGACCACCCTATTGGGGGTCGGCCCACTCAGCATTATGTTATGTGGTTAAGTTCGAGCCGACATGAGTTAGGTAAAAAGGCAAGTCAAGTCAAGTATAAATAGAGTGCGGGAGGCACTCTATTTACTCACTCACTTCACACACATGCTCTCAAGGAGGAGAGGTGCACTTATGGAGGAGGAGGATTGCTGCTAGGTTATGGCTATCTCTATTGGTTGGTTGTATTATTTCTCTATCTATCTCTGAGGAAGTTATTGGGGTTTTTCACCTTTATGGTTTTCCCCAAGTAAATCTTTGTGTCTCTTGTGTGTGCTTGCATTATTGTCTCCATGATTGATATGCTGTAGATATGCTGTACATGTTGTTCTCTCAGTTAAGATCCTAGATCAGATTGAAGTAAATTCAGAAAATTTAACATGGTATCAGAGCTAGCCTGAAAGAAGGCATGATATGCAATGTATGACACTTGTTGCACTTACGATGCTAGGGCTTGATATAGCAAAAACAAGTCATCGTAGCACTTTCGCTATAAATCCATTTTGGCGAAGTTTTCGGATCTGAAATTGTTACAGGCCGAAGCTAAGATCTCCAGGTATCTTGTTTCCAAAGGAAAACCTCTAATTCGTTGTACTTTGTGATTTATGATCTGTACAATATAGGGTTTCTGCCTCTTCCAGATCTGAGTCAAAATCAGGTGACCTTGGGAAAAAGGTCATATCTTAGGCTAGGAAGCTCCAAATGAAATTTCGTAAAAAGTGACAGGTAGTACACAGTCTGCACTATCTCAGAAAAATTTTTCAGAGGCTGAAGTTAAAACAGTGACACGTGGAACGCCGTACAAGTTCGCTCTCCTGTTTTATCCCAAAACAGGTCACGTTGCGACATTTGGCATATCTCTCTCTCAGAGAATCCAATTGAGGTCAGACCTGTCAGGATGGAAAGATAACAGGTCAGGATATCTCAAGAAACTTTTTTAGACCCTGTGGATCAAAAATTTCGGAGTTACACCAGAAACAATCTGGTACATATTTCTGTCAAAACAGAATTATTTTTTGGTACCTTCATTCATGGCTTCCGGAATTTAGGGCTTTGGAGAAAGTTAGAATTTTTGTAATCGGAGACCACGGCTGGATGCTACTCATCAAAATAGAAATTTAGAGACCAAGATCAGAATTTTTGGTTGGGCAGAAGGCCGGGCTTGATTAGACCCTAGTTCGGGACTTTGATCAGAAAAGTGGAAAATTAGGGCTTCTGTAAAAATTGGAATTTTTGAAATCTGTGACCACGGCTGGAAGCTCCTCAGAAAAATAGAAGCTTAGAGCTTTGGATCAAACATTTTGATGGGGCAAAAGAGTGGGCTTCATCAAACCCCAGTTCAGGGTCACGTCCAGTGAATCTAGAAGTTTCAAAGGCAAAATTGAGGAGTGAAACTTTGCAGTTTTCAAATTCTGAATATACCAACTTGATCAGCTCATCAAGGCACATATTTCTATCCTATCAGAAGTTTGAAATTCAAAGTTTGAATTTTTGGGGTTTCTCTGACAAACCCATATCCAGCTCAAGGTCCAGTTCTTTCAAATCAAGTGGATTGGGTTAATCACTTGCATAAGTGAAGAAGTTCCTGTTTCAGAGGGAGATGAGGCTAAGGCCTTACATAAGAAGATTACAAGTGATCTCGACAGGTATGACTCATCGAGGTATGTTTTGAGATTTGTTCATAATTAAGTTTATGGTATGCTTGTCTTCATATTATCACGGTTAGTACAATCTTGATTTTAGACTTGTCATATCACCTTAATAAAATTATGAATGCATGATAGAAGTCATTCATTTATTAGGAGTATGAAACTTATGTTTGTACTAACACATTGTGATGTTGTATGAGTTTTATGTTGTCTACTAACATGAAAGGTACACCAAGAAGACAAATCATGTTCTAGTTCAAGAACATATGATCATGAGGACAAAGATTCATCCATTGCCATGGATCTCATAGAAGATCCATTCTCGAGGTATGTATAACTTAGTTTTATAATGGTTAACAAATGAGACATGCAGGTTACTAGCACAAGTCACTAAAGAGAACCAGAAGACATTATGCGGGTATGTTAGACATAAATAGCTAGCATGCTAATCCAGGTATGTTTTTCCTATATCAAGCTAAAATCCTACCTTGTGTTAGGATCTTATACTGTTGTTGATAATAATTATTCATGAAGTCATAGGTTTGAATAATCATGGTTGGATGTATATTATTATAATTGATGATATGACTAACCAGAAGAATCATGAAAGTATAGGCTTGAATAATCACAGGTTTTATGCATTTTATATCTTATCTTGATTGATGATTCAACTAACCTGAAGAGTCATAGGCTTGAGTAATTACAGGTTTAGACATGTTATGTTTCTTATGATTTGACTAACCATAAGAATCCTTGAATGCTCATGCTTATTATTTCTGTTTGAAATGATCATGACTATACATGCTTGAGATTATTGTGTTTTAATAGTATACTAATGAATGTATGATTTTATATGAGATCACAAGGATAACACATTCATGATACTAATAAGCATGCATAGGGACCAAGGATGAATATGAGTTCAAGAACAGGTAATTCAGGAAGCAAAGATCAAGAGGGAGCACACTCCAGTTGCTCCTGCCAGAAAGCAAAGGAGCACACTCTAGTTGTTCCTGCAAGAAAGCAAAGGAGCACACTTCAGTAGTTTCTGCAAGGATGCAGATATTCAGAGGGAGTTGATCATCTCTCTACATTTCACAACAGAAAGGTGTAGAAGAAGCTACCTCAGATTAGGACTCCAGCAGCTCCTGCAAGGAAGCAAAGACTCAGAGGGAGTCCACCCAACGAACAAACAAAGATAAGTATTTGAATTGTCATTTCTTAAATAATACTGTTCAATAATGTATATACTGATGTTCCTAGAATTAGGTTGTGTATTATGCATATTAGAATAATTGCATTGATGAACAGTATACTACTAATATGCATGGGTAAGTAGCCTATGGCACTGTACAACATTCCATTGCTACTTATCTAGAATGAAACCTCTTTGCTGACATGTTGGGAGTTGTGCACACTCTTAACAATGTTCTGGTAGAGATTGGAAGGCATCTAGAAAGTTACAGGATATGGATAAATGTTGTATTGAAGCATTGGCTAAGATAATTGCATGACTGTATGGCATATTTCTTTATGTGTAAGAATTTGTTCTGAAAACTATAAGATGTTTTCTAATCATGCAATTTAACTTGTTGTGTAGGAAAGATCATATGCCATCTCCTACAAAAGGACTACAACATTTGTTCCAGCAAGAAAGATATCTATTGAAGATATTGAAGTTCCCAGGATCTGGGATGAAGAAATGGAATGCCATGATCCGTAGATCATGAAGAAGATGTTTGGGATGCAGTCCCAAGACCTGACAGGGAGTCATATGTATGCAGATTGAAGAAAGCCTTGTATGGCTTGAAGCAAGCTCCCAGAACTTGGTATGGTGAAGATAGATTGATTGCCGACACGCAGCGGAAGCTTACTACCGAGTTCGAGATGAAGAACTTGGGGATGATGCACTATTTGTTTTTGGCATGGAGGTGTGGCAAAGTGCAGATAGAATCTTCCTTGGACAAGGGAAGTATGCAGTAGAGATCCCAAAGAGGTTCGGGATGATGGATTGCAAGGCCATGGCCACACCTATGGCATCGAATCTGAAGCTTCTATGTGATGCTTCATCTGAGTTAGTTGATGTCTCTATGTATCGTCAGATGATTGGGTCCTTGATGTACCTGACGAACACGAGACCAGACATTTTCTTTGCTGTGAACACATTGAGCCAGTTCCTGACGGATCCGAGAAGTGTTCACCTGGTTACTGTAAAGCATGTTCTGAGGTACCTGAAGGGTACAGTGGATTATGGGCTCAGGTATGAGGCGAATCAAAAGTTTAACCTGGAAGGTTATGTTGATTCAGATTGGGCTGGCAGTGCTGCAGACAGGAAGAGCACATCTGGGTGCTGCTTCAGTATGGGATCAGGTGTGATCTCTTGGTTTAGCAGGAAGCAGTCCTGCGTAGCACTGAGTACAGCTGAGGCAGAGTATGTTGCAGCCTGTTCAGCTAGTTGTGAGGCAGTATGGCTACGGAAGCTACTATCTGAGTTATTTGATCTCCCGTTGGAGGCTACTGCTATCTTCTGTGATAACCAGAGTTGTGTGAAGCTGTCCGAGAACCCAGTGTTTCATGACAGGTCGAAACACATAGAGATCAAATATCACTATATCAGGGATATGGTGCAGAGAGGAGCTGTGAAGCTCCTGTATGTTGCGACGGACGAGCAGATTGCAGATGTGCTGATGAAGCCACTAGCCAGGGTGAAGTTCGAGTACTTCAGAGAGAGGCTTGGCGTGCTTCAGATCAAGGATACTTCGAGGAAGAAGTGATGGACACATTTGCTGAAGCCATTCCAAGCATGTTGGAAGGAGGATCCTTCACATGGCTGTGGATGTAAGCGCTGGATGATGAGCATCAGGATGATGTTCTGGTTTCTGCTTGGATATGATCAGTTGGATCATTTTATGTATGTATGTATGCATCATGTTGGATGCTTGGACCATATATCTGTATATGTATCAGGTGGATACATTGTATGATCAGGTGGATCATGTATGGTGATATGTATCATGTATTTGTATTTGTATCAGGTGGATACATTGATGATCAGGAGGATCATGTATGATGATATGTATCAGGTAGATACTTGGTATGCATCAGGTAGATGCATTGATGATCAGGAGGATCATGTATGATGATATGTATCATGTATTTGTATCAGGTGGATACATTGATGATCAGGAGGATCATGTATGATACTTGGTATGCATCAGGTAGATGCATTGATGATCAGGAGGACCATGTATGATGATATGTATCATGTATTTGTATCAGGTGGATACATTGATGATCAGGAGGATCATGTATGATACTTGGTATGCATCAGGTAGATGCATTGATGATCAGGTGGATCATGCAGCAGGATGTTGCAGTGATGATCAGGATGATCATAGATGACGAGCTTCAGGATGTTGCTCCAGATGACATGCAGCAGGACGTTGCAGTGATGATGATCAGGATGATCATGGATACATCAGGATGATGTATGGTGAGTATCAGGTTGATACTCTATGGCCGTGGATCAGGTTGTGCAGATGAGCATGTAATTCGTTGCCCTGGGAGATTTGCAGATGGTCTTTCGAGGTTTTGCCTATGGCATGTAATTCGGTGCCCTGGGACATCTGGCAAATGCTCTTTCGAGGTTTTGCTCTGGGAGGACATGTAATTCGTTGCCCTGGGAGATCTGCAGATAGTCTTTCGAGGTTTTGCCTATGGCATATAATAGCGCCCTGGGATATCTGGCAGATGCTCTTGCGAGGTTTTGTCCTATGGCATGTAATTCGTTTCCCTGGGAGATTTGATAGGTTGGGCTGTGTGCCCGTAATCAGTCCTGGGATGCTCTTGCGAGGTTTTGCCATGACCACATGTAATTCGTTGCCCTGGGAGATTTCAGGTCGGAGTTGTGTACCCGTAACATCCTGAGATGCTCTTGCGAGGTTTTGTGGTGGACCACATGTAATTTGTGCCCTGGGAGATTTCAGGTCGGAGTTGTGTACCCGTAACATCCTGAGATGCTCTTGCGAGGTTTTGTGGTGGGGTCACATGTAATAGCGCCCTGGGAGATCCTACAGGTCGGAGTTGTGTACCCGTAACATCCTGGGATGCTCTTTCGAGGTTTTGTGACGCACGTAATAAGTCCTGAGGATTCCACAGTATGGCCAGTGATGACGAAGACCTGCAGGTGGTGGGCCTACATCCAGTATGAAAAAGGACTGGCTCTGTAGAACTTCCTATGACGAGTAGATTCAGAGATTGATTGAGATAGCAGCAGCAGTGACGATGATGATGACTCGATGACGATTATCCAGTGACGATGATCCAGAGAAGATGACTTGTGCTAGAAGAACTGTGCTGAGAAATACCTTCCTAGTTAAGAGGGAGTGTTGATGTATATGTAACTTCGGAATGTATTTCACATATATGTATATTGTATTCCTATAGAGATGGTATTATTCCTCTATAAGGAAGTGTCGTCATTTATATTGTAAGTGTCGTAACTTATACTTGATGGGTTATTAGACCACCTTGTTTGGGGTCGGCCCTGTATAAGTCATGTGGGTCAAAGGGTTATTAGACCACCCTATTGGGGGTCGGCCATGTGGGTCAAAGGGTTATTAGACCACCCTATTGGGGGTCGGCCCACTCAGCATTATGTTATGTGGTTAAGTTCGAGCCGACATGAGTTAGGTAAAAAGGCAAGTCAAGTCAAGTATAAATAGAGTGCGGGAGGCACTCTATTTACTCACTCACTTCACACACATGCTCTCAAGGAGGAGAGGTGCACTTATGGAGGAGGAGGATTGCTGCTAGGTTATGGCTATCTCTATTGGTTGGTTGTATTATTTCTCTATCTATCTCTGAGGAAGTTATTGGGGTTTTTCACCTTTATGGTTTTCCCCAAGTAAATCTTTGTGTCTCTTGTGTGTGCTTGCATTATTGTCTCCATGATTGATATGCTGTAGATATGCTGTACATGTTGTTCTCTCAGTTAAGATCCTAGATCAGATTGAAGTAAATTCAGAAAATTTAACAAAGTGAAGGCTAGAAATTGTATTGTACATAATCTACATCACTTTGTGCACAAAGAGAAATAACCTTGTTAGTTTGATTGTGCCACTGTTGTATTTTCCTTTTATTTATTCTTATTTGAAAACAAAGAATTTTTTTTTCACTACATAAACTCTCATACAAATTTAGATCTAATTTGTAGTAAGCTATTATTGTTTAATTTCCTGAATTTTGTAATCTGCATTCAAATATTTTCATTCTGATACACAACACTATTTTGTATCCGGATGTAGTTTGCATGGATATAGAAGGCAACATACTATGAGCTTATACGTTCATACCTTTTTTTCTATTTCCTATTGTTCATTGAGTGTTAAGCTTTCAATGTGCATGCCTCTGACCTATCACTAGTACAAAATGAGAGATAAGTGACCAAAAAAACGACCAAAATCTTTGAGTTGGTGACCACTGGTAGCAAATAAGCGGTCATATATCACACGACCAAAAATGTGGTCATATTTAGCTTGGTCATTTATAGCTTATCTTGTGGTCATATATTTGGTCATTAATTGTCACAATTAATAACCACATTTTTGTCATGTGATAAATGACCGCTAATTTGCTACCAACGATCACCAACTCAAAAGTGGTCATTTATATGCATATTTTGGTCATTTTTTTGGTCATTTATCTCTCATGTTGTAATGGTGGTCGTTTATATGCAAATTTTGGTGATTGTTTTAGTCATTTATCTCTTTTAGTGGTTTCAGAATATAAATAGGGCACTGTGGAATCAAACCACCAACCTCCTGCCTATAAGGCAGGTGCTCTACCATTGAGCTAGCACCCTTAAATAGAACACAGGAGCTTGAAAGATGAGCATTTGCTTGCGTGTTGTGGACAACTTCTTGCACCTGTATCATGTACCATGAAAAATACCTCGCGTTAGTTTAAAAGATAATAAAATTATAATTATAATAAAAACACCACATTACTGCTTCTATACATATCAATATCTGCACCCTCCCATTATCTCACATTATTAATATCTTCACAAGTTGAATAATAGTACATAAACCCTTCATCTAAACTAAGATGATAGCAATTAGAAGCCTCGTTTCCAAGAATCAGATTGTTCATATTGATTGACTTACCTCTGAGAGGCACCGTCTGGTCTGAAAGTTATTTTTCTGAGTATAAAGGAAGGTCTTCACCCCAGGTAAGTTATCAAACTTGTTCACTAGATACTTTACTAATGTTATAAATTTGTTTAATTTACACTACTATTGCTGATTACATGTTAGTACATGTGTAGTACTAAGGACTCTCAATGCTTGTATTACAATAATTTCGCATTTATACAAGCAAATAATTAATTAATTTGCATGACTTGTGTGTGTGTATATATATATATTAGCAAAATATAACTAAAATAAAGTGTTTTCAGCCTGCATGTTTTTCAATTATTTTTTAAATATACAAACGATTATTAATTATTTATGACCCGGTAAAGCTACCAATTACGAGTATGGACTAATTTTATTTTAGTTTTGTGTACAATTAATAAGAATTGTGATTATTTATTTCTCTCAAGACACAAACAGAAGTCAAGCTAGCTTATCCAAATAATTTTCATCTCATAGTTTTCAAGCAAATGGTTTTCGTTTCCCTTTGCTACAGAAATATTCTCACCGGGAGGGCACTCATCTGCTAAAATTAAAAGAAAGTTGACTTGCACATAATCTATAATATTAGAAAATGGCAATTAAACATTACACATTATAAATTGAAATTGAAGCTAGGTGGGTTAGCTCGAGTGGTCAAGCACTGTGAATTGAGATAAGAGGTCCCAGGGACAAGGCACCTGGCAGGTTATATGTGATATGTCCATACTCTATGGACATGTTGGGACATGCATACTAAATACTATAGTCTATGTGAAGTTTTACTCTAGTTACCACCTGTCGACGGCTTGAAGTCTCCAAGGGTTTCCTATGCATGGTTACATGGTAGTGATTAAAAAATATAAAAACCTCAAATTGACTATATCCTATAATTTTCTAGATAGAATTAGTCAAGTGCTCGAGCAAGGGAGGATATTTGCAGGGAAACTGCTGGAAGTGGATTTCATTAAACGATTGATTTTTTTTTGTTATATTGTGGACAACAAGGGACACCTATACATCCTCCACTTCAACCTGTGCAAAAAATGAACTATTCATGGGTGTTTCACCATTTTGTGGAAGGCTAGGCACATATGAATACACCCACTCGGCCATAGTAAAAATCATTTGTTAGAGTATTTTTTGACTTTTTGTGAAGAATATACTGCTAATAAAAAAATTGCAGGTCCATAGGTCAAGAAAGAATGCCATTGTAGGGTTTATTCTCTGCATGTTTTGTGGTCGTTTGTTTGAAAATCATCTTCACCATCTTCTCTATTTCTCAACGAATATATATTATTTCAATAAATTAGCAAAACTTTCCATACTTATCATACCAAAATCTGGTCCCTCGTACTTTTCCAATATCTGTCGCACCTTTCATACTGTGTTTGGTAGCAAAGAATAAAAAATTCATTGTTTGTCAGTTCTTATATCCATATACTGACTTTCCCAGAGCCATCGACATTTACAACAGGCTAAAAAATCCCTACTAAACAAATGTGAGACCCTTCAATAAGCAAATATTTTGAGAGTTTTCATTGGGCGCATCCAAAAAAATATTGATAAAACATGTATGCAGGTATCAATCGGTAGAACAAATATTTAGCATTTTGGAGAATTAGAGAAACAAAAAAGGGAGGTGATTTTGTGGCTCTACAATTGCCACCACTGTAAGAGTTTATAGTGCAGATATGTAGCAGTGCCCAAGGAGGTATTGTAGTGCAAGCTTGAGCAACAATATCAGCAATGTTGTGAAGCCAAAAGGAGCATTCCTATGGAGCATCCTCAATGCCCTTCAGGGACTCTCAAAGAGAGGAGTTAGAGGTGAGGGGGGAGAAATCCTTCTTCCATTATTTGCAGTAAAACAAGAAACTCTGGGGAAGGGGTGTCTTCTTTGAATGCAGGATCTGTTATGTGATTTAAACACTTTCTTGAGCTCATGATGCAATTAAAGCATGCCAAACACTATGTGTAGATAATAAGCAGCCTAGCACTTATTGGAAAATTATTTGGCATTTTTCTAAAATAAAATAATAATAAAAAATGTGTGAAACCTGAGATAAAGTAACTGAAGGCTGCAGATAAAAGGCAAGATCTTCATTTCCCTGTGAGAGGTTTTGTATAGTTATTTCACTAGAGGAATTTTCAACAATGACCTACACTTCATGCTTGAAATTGGGTTATATTTAAGATATTGGTCCCACAACCATAATAATATTTAACTCTGCTATAAATCAAATTTCCTTTCCCTCAAATAAGATATTCAATACCATACTTAGAACAGTAGGGAATATGTTGGGATCTTCTTTCAAGATGGCAGAGACCACAGTGGACAAGAAAAATATAGCAACATATGCCAAAAAAGGTGAGGTGACTTGAATAAACAAATCTTATGTATATTGCAATGCAGAAGATGAAAAATAGTGACCACTCAATCAAATTATCTAGAAGGGACCATATATACAGACTTAACTCCACCCCGATGACCCTCATTCAGTTGAACCACAATGACATGATTCCATCAGGTCACCATCATACTCACAATAATAAGAAGAATAGAGTCAATAGACTTGCTTCTAGCAATCACAATTTATATCATGGGATAGGAAAAATTGAAGAAGTAAAACACGTATCTGAAATCAAAAATCAAATTCTTCCCTGTAAAAAAAAAATATTTTACAATATTTGTAATCTTAACTTGGGTTTTTTATTGCAAGATGTCGATAGCAAATGCCTAATCCTATACTCCTCAAAGGAAGAAAATTCATTTAGGAAATATTTTTAACGTTGAAATATTTTGATATTCTTATCCACCAATTTTTAAATCCATCAACTTTTGTCCAATAACAAAACCAAAATACCCTTTAAATTTCCTCATCACAGAAATTAGGGCAAGCATCTATGCCACCAAAGTATGAAAATGTCGACCCTGCCAACTACAAACAATATCGAGAGCAAAAGTGATTCCATATCATACAAATGTATTCAAGACCATATTAGAAAAACCGTGACAATAAAACATTCACTTTGTGAAAGTCCACCATGCTACAGACCAGTGTAAATAACCCAGGTTCAAATCCCAGTGCAAACAGAGCCCTGATCATGTGTATAACATGTTTGATTCCCCCCACACTGAAGTGGCTTTATTGCAATAAGGCAGAGCTAGGGATAATAGCTCCCCACAAATCAAATAAATCTTTTACCTTCACCACAAAAAGACATTCTCAGGAATGCAAGGAAACTCCAGCAAATGATCCCAAATGGATCTGCAGAAAAAAAAAAAACACAAATGGTTTGTAAAACTCAGTAAAGAAAAGGAGCCAACAAAAATTGAGGGTTCAAAAAAAGAAAGGATAATGCAAGTATTAAAAATTAAATGAATTAAAAGAAAGAAAAAAAAATGAATGAGAAGAAAAAATGAAATAGGAAAAAAGAAAGCTGGGGAATGGAAAATGAAAGGACAAAGATGCTTAACCTTCCCATTACCCCCATCTCTGCCTATATCTTCTTGGAGATAAAATCACTAAGGGTATTTTGGGCCAAGACTAAAGGATACAAAAAAGGAGACTAGCTATGTAAATTGTTGAATGGCTAGAGAGCCATGAGCTTACATTGTAACCCTGCAATTGTCGAAAATAAAAACTGAGCAACCATTCAAAGCCGGTTTTCCTTTATAGGTTTCCAGGGTAAATACTTTTCTCAATATGTCTTCAATTGTTGTGTGAATCCATTGATTTGTTGTGTAATTGAATATCCTTCTCTGGAGATGTTGTATTTATTTTTGTCCTGGTTATGTTAATTAGTTCCAACTACCAATTGGTGAATCGTAGTTTAATTAGTTACAACTAATCCTCCAATCTGAAAAAATTTCTGCTAGTCCGTCACTCCATTAAGAAATGTATAAATCATAAGCTATCGGCAGACTTTCCCTCAGCCCTGACTGAGTTTCTTTTGACATTGATTATTGACTGGTTCCAAACCCATTGAGCAACACCTGCTTAAAGTTGAAACGTTGTTAAAGATACAAATTAAACTCTGTTGCCACTGCTATGATCACACAATTTTGTTTAATCAACAGAAAAAATATTCATACCATCCATCAATTATCTTCAATGAGATCTGTTAATTTTTCGATAATTTCATTCCATTATCATTAGTATCTCTAAGAGAATAACATGTACAGCATATCAATTATAAACACAATCATGCAAGCACACAAGAGACACAGAGTTTCACCGGGGAAAACCAAGAAGGTGAAAAACCCCACAACTTCCTCAGAGATAGAATAAACCCCAATACAAGATCACAAGGATCAAACCCAATAATATGTCTCTAGCAGATGCTCCTCCTCCTCCACAAGTGCGCCACTTTCTCTCTTAGATATGCGAGCTTGAGAAGTGAGTGAATGAATCAAATGAGAGACGTAACCTCTCTATTTATACACTGACTTGACCTGCCAATAATCCACTGGTGCCGACTTGCTACTCAAGTCTAATAACCCAACCACATGACCTAATCAGGGCCAACCCCACACTGGTGGTCTAATAACCCATCAATACAAATGACGACAGTTACAATGTAACTTGCGACACTTGCAAATACAAATGACGACACTTCCAATCAGAGGAATAATACATCTCTGTGGGATATACAATAAAGTACAATGTAATACATAGAAGAATATCTTCCGAAGTTACAAATACATCAACACTCCCTCTTAACTAGGAAGGTATTCTGAACACAAGTCATCAATACATATTGGCGCAAGTCTTCAATTCTGGAGCTGGATCATCATCACTGGATCACGGAGCATCATCATCATCACTGTTGTTATACTCGACATCTCAATCACTAGGCTATCTCTGAATTCTGCTCGTCATAGGAAGTTCTATGTAGCCAACCCTTTTTCATGTTGGATGTAGGCCCACCACCTGTAGGTCTTCATCATCACTGGCCATACTGTGGAATCCTCAGGACTTATTATGTGTGTCAACAAAACCTTGAAAGAGTATCCCAGGTTCCTTTATGTGCCTAAGCATGACCGGCAAGATCTCCCAGGGCGCTATTACATGTTGACTGTCACAAAAACTTAAAAGAGTGTCTTGACTAGCAAGAACTCTAAAGAGCATCTGAGGCCTTTTACATGACTAGCACAACCTGTCCAGATATCCAGGACGTATTACATGTGATCCCCACCACAAAACCTTAAAAGAGTGTCTTGACTAGCAAGAACTCTAAAGAGCATCTGAGGCCTTTTACGTGACAAGCACAACCTGTCCAAATCTCCAGGACATATTATATGTGGTCATGGAAAAACCTCGAAAGATAATCCCAGGACTGATTACGAGCATACTGCTCAACCTCTCGGATCACCCAGGGCATTATTATATGCTATAGGACAAAACCTCGCAAGAGCATTTGCCAGATATCCCAGGGCGCTATTATATGCCATAGTCAAAACCTCGAACGAGTATCTGCGAACCTCCCAGGCTGCTATTATATGTCCTCCCAAGCAAAACCTCGAAAGAGAATTTTCTAGATATCCCAGGGCGCTATTATATGCCATAAGCAAAACCTCGAAAGAGTATCTGCAAACCTCCCAGGGCGCTATTATATGCTTATCTGCACAACCTGTCCACGGCCATAGAGTATCAACCTGATACTCACCATACATCATCCTGATGTACATGATCACCCTGATCATCATCACTGCATCGTCTTGATGCACGTCATCTAGAGCATCATCCTGATACTCATCACACATGATCATTTTGATCATCATCACTGCATCGTCCTGATGCATGTCATCCAGAGCATCGTCCTGATACTCATCACACATGATCATCCTAATCATTGTCACTGCATCATCTTGATGCATGTCATCCAGATCATCATCCTAATACTCATCACACATGATCATTGTCACTGCATCATCCTGATGCATGTCTTCATACATGATCCAACTAATCATACAAAGCATCCACCTGATGCATATACATATACATGATCCAACTGATCATACAAATCATCCAACTGATGCATATCCAAAGCAGTAACTTGAGCATCGTCCTGATGCTCATCACACATCACTTACATCCACAGCCATGGGAAGGATCCTCCTCTCACCATGCTTGGAATGGCTCCTGCAAATGTGTCCCATCACTTCTTCCTCGAAGTATCTTCTATCTAAAGAACACCAAGCCTCTCTCTAAAGTACTCGAACTTCATTCTGGCTAGTGGTTTCATCAACACATCTGCAACCTGCTCATCCGTCACAACATACATAAGATTCATTGTTCCTCTATGCACCACATCCCTGATATAGTGATATTTGATCTCGATTTGCTTCGACCTGTCATGGAACACCGGTTTCTCAGACAACTTCACATAAATCTAGTTGTCACAAAAGATACCAGTAGCATCCAAAGAGAGATCAAATAACTCAAACAGTATCTTCCTAAACCATACTGCCTCACAACTAGCCGAACAAGCTGCAACATACTCTACTTCGGTTGTACTCAGTGCTACGCAGGACTGATTCCTACTAAACCAAGAGGTCACACCTGATCCCATGCTGAAGCAGCACCCTGAAGTGCTCTTCTTATCTACAACATTGTCTGCCCAATCACAGAATATGCTTTACAGCAACCAGGTGAACACTTCTGGGATCCGTCAGGAACTAGCTCAATGCGTTCACCACAAAGTAAATATCTGGTTTTGTATTCGTCAGGTACATCAAGGACCCAATCATCTTACAATACATCGTGACATCAACCGGCTCAGATGAAGCATCACACAGAAGCTTCAGGTTCGATGCCATAGGTGTGGCCATGGCCTTGCAGTCCATCATCCTGAACCTCTTCAGGATCTCTACTGCATACTTCCCTTGTCCAAGGAAGATCCCATTTGCACTCTGCCACACCTCCATCCTAGAAAGTAGTGCATCATCCCCAAGTCCTTCATCTCAAACTCGGCAGCAAGCTTCCTCTTGGTGTCGGCAATCAACCCATCCTCACCTGTAACAAATAGGTCATCCACATACAATAGTAGTATCACAGGATTGCCTTCCTCAACCTTGTAGTAAAGGTTGGAATCCGCTTTACTCTTATTAAAGCCCAAACTGAATAGGAAACTGTCCATCCTACCATACCAAGTCCTAGGAGCTTACTTTAAGCCATACAAGGCTTTCTTCAACCTGCACACATATGACTCCCTGTCATGTGTCTCAAAACCAAGTGGCTGCTCCACATACACTTCCTCTTCAACTACACCATTCAAGAAATCTGTCTTGACATCCATCTGGTGTATCTTCCATTTCATCATTACAGCCAGAGCAAGTACTATTATGATGGAAGTGTATCTGGCTACAGGAGCAAAAGTGTCTTCATAGTCTATTCCCTCTTTTTGAGAGAAGCCACGAGCTACAAACCTCGCCTTGTATTTCTCTATGCTACCATCTGCAGCATGTTTGATCTTATAGATCCACTTGGAAGTCACAACAAACTTCCCTTCAGGCCTTGGGACTACATCCCAAACATCATTCTTCATGATCGACTCGTATTCATCAACCATGGTATCCTTCCATTCTTTCTTTTTCGCTGCTTCTTCATAATTGGAAGGTTCTTTGTTCATAATATCACAAAGTAAAGCAACATAACTGGTATGTGATCTAGTCCTCTTCCTTTCTTTGTGTTCTTCTTCTGGAATGCCATACCTTTCTGCATCTTGAATGAGCTCTCTAGCCCATGCAGGTTTCCTCTTGTGAGAGTTCTTTTCACGAGGTGGATCTATAGGTTCTTGTGGATCTTCAATTTCACAATCTTCTTCTGGAATTGCTTCATTCATAGTGGTGTCTTTGAATATGGTTACCTTTGGTTCTTCATTGTCTTTAATAGGTGTATTTGTTGATTTGATGTATACTGAATCTTCGTCAAATGTTACATCCCTGCTGATGTCAATCTTCTTGAACCCTGGAAAGTATATTCTATAAGTCTTCGAGCTTTCAGTGTAACCCACAAAGATTGCCTTCTTTCCTAGAGGATCTAGATTTGTCCTCTTTTCCTTTGGAATGTGTGTATATACTAGACAACCAAATATATTGAGATGGCTAACTTCTGGTTTCTTACCAGAGAAGACTTCTTCTGGTGTCTTGTTGTCAAGTACCTTGTGAGGTGTTCTGTTCTACACATATACAGTTGTCCTAGCTGCTTCTGCCCATAGATGCATAGGCAGATCTTGGTCATGAAGCATTGCCCGTGCTACTTCCATGATAGTCCTATTATTCCTTTCTACAACTCCATTTTGTTGTGGATTGTAGGGAGCAGTCAACTCCCTCTTAATTCCTGAATCACTGCATAACTTCTTGAAATCACCTGAAGTGAATTCTCCGCCATTGTCGGATCGGAAGGTCTTAATCTTCTTATCTATTTGATTTTCTATCAAGGCTTTGAATTCCTTGAACTTATCAAACACTTCATCTTTATTCTTTAAGAAATAAGCCCAAGTTTTCCTAGAGAAATCATCAATGAAATAAACATAGTATACATACCCACTTAGAGAACTGGAAGACATCAGACCGCATACATTGGAGTGAAAATTCCTTCTTTGTGTTCTTTCCTCTTGCACATCCTTTGCAAACATCTTCATGCTTTGACTGGATTTCAGGAACACCTTCTACTGCTTTTCTTGCAATTGGTAGTGCTTTATAGTGCACATGTGCAAGCCTTCTATGACAAAGTTCACTTGGCCCCATGGATTCATGTACCATAGCATGTTCAAGTTGTCCCTTCAATTTGTACAATCCTCCGTCTTGCTCTCCAATCACTAATGCATCATCTATGGTCTTACCCTTTGGCCACATGAGTACTTGGCCATCTACAAATGCAACTCTAATTCCTTTTGCATCCAAGGATGATATGGATAGGAGATTCTTCTTGAGCCCAGGTACATATAGAACATCTTTCATCTTCAAAGACTTCCTAGAGTCTAGTTTATAGGAGGATTCACCACTTCCTTTGATAGGATATTGATAGTCATCCCCAAGTTTCACTTTATGAGGTGACTCATGTTCAGATAGATCTACAAAGGATTCTTTAAACCCAGTCATGTGTTTGGAAGCCCCATTATCAATAATCCAATCATCACATCCGTGAGAGATAGTACCTGTGAGAGCAGAGATTAGAACATATTCATCTTCACTTGATGAGTCATCACTTTCTGTTCTAGCCTTCTTCTTGGGTGGTTCATCATCCTCATCAGCATGAGCATGATATCTCTTCTTGTTGCCCTTCTTCTTCTTGTTGAATTTGTTGTTGTTGTTCTTTTTGTTCTTAGGACAATTTGAGGCAAAGTGTCCCTTCTCATTGCATGTAAAACATCTTAGATCTTTCTTATCTCTATGATAATGATGGTGTGAAGATCTTTTGCTATGAGATGGCTCCCTCTTGAACTTACTCTTCTTGGTATGTGCTGTGAGAGCTTGATATTCATTTCCCATGTTTTCTTCTCGGGCCACAATCCTAGCTTCTTCTTGTGAACATTACTCCCATAGTCTACTGAAGGAGATCAGTTTCTTTCTTGCACGTATTCCTTGGATGAAGGAGTCCCATGACCTAGGTAGGCCATTCAATGTGGTCATTACAATTTCACCATTCTCCACTACTTCATCCACAGCTTCAAGTTGTTCCTTGATTTGAGAGACCTTAGAAAACTAGGATTGAATGGTCTCTCCATTCTAGAGCTTTACCCCTTTCAATTGGCTCCGCGGATTCATCTTCCGATTTATGTTCTTTCCTTCAAACAATTTGGTCAAGGAATCAAACATCTCCTTAGGTGTCTTTAGGGAAGACACATGGGGTGTGAGATGGTCCTTTGTAGAATCAGCAATGATCCTCTTAACCTTGACCAAGTCCTTCTTGTGTAAGGCCTTATCCTCATCTCTCTCTGGAACTGGAACCTCTTCTTTTATGTAGGTGTCCAAATCATTTTCTTCTGGGATTAACCCAATCCTATACTTCCATGCTCGGAAGTTATCAGCTCCATCAAGCTTATCCTCAAGCTTGGTGTGGTGAGACATCTTAAAGAGTACTTCAAATGGAAATAGAAAATATTTAGGTCTTACCACTTGATTTGCTGAAAACCTGGATCTGGAGTTGGATTAGGGTTTGTCAAAGAAACCCTAAAAATTCAAAATTTAAATTTCAAACTTCTGAAAGGATAGAAAGATGCGCCTTGCTGAGTTGGTCAAGCTGGTATACTCGGAATTTGAAATCTGCAAATTTTCACCCCTCAAAATTGCTTTTGGAACTTTCGGATTCACTAGACAGGACCCTGAATTAGGGTTTGATTTTCCCGGAGCTTCACCCAACCAAAAATTTCAATCCAAATCTCTAAACTTCGATTTTTCAGAGGTGCTTCCAGCCGTGGTCTCGGATTTCAAAAATTCCAATTTTTGCAGAAACCCTAATTTTTAGGTCAAAAACTGAAAATGCTCAGAATTGAATTTTGTCTCGACAAAAAGATGCAACCTTGCTAGGAGAGTCAATCTAGCCTCCTGCCTTTGATGATCTATGGAGAGAAACCCAAATATTAAGAATCCCTAGCTTCTGCAGCTGCACAGTGCCTTCTTCTTAGGTCAGCTCTGATACCATGTTAATTTTTCAATAATTTCATTCCATTATCATTAGGATCTCTAAGATAATAACATGTACAGCATATCTATAGTATATCAATTATAAACACAATCATGCAAGCACACAAGAGACACAAAGTTTCACCAGGGAAAACCAAGAAGGTGAAAAAACCCACAACTTCCTCAGAGATAGAATAAACCCCAATACAAGATCACAAGGATCGAACCCAATAAGATGTCTCTAGCAGATGCTCCTCCTCCTCCACAAGTGCGCCACTTTCTCTCTTAGCTATGCGAGCTTGAGAAGTGAGTGAATGAATCAAATGAGAGACACAACCTCTCTATTTATACACTGACTTGACCTGCCAATAATCCACTGCGGTCGACTTGCTACTCAAGTCTAATAACCCAACCACATGACATAATCAGGGCCGACCCCACACCGGTGATCTAATAACCCATCAATACAAATGACGACACTTACAATGTAACTTGCGACACTTGCAAATACAAATGACGACACTTCCAATCAGAGGAATAATACATCTCTGTGGGATATACAATAAAGTACAAATGTAATACATAGAAGAATATCTTCTGAAGTTACAAATACATCAACACTCCCTCTTAACTAGGAAGGTATTCTGAACACAGGTCATCAATACATATTGGTGCAAGTCTTCAATTCTGGAGCTGGATCATCATCATTGGATCAATTCTAGAGTTGGATCATCATCACTGGATCACTGGATCATGGAGCTGGAGCAAGCCTTATATGCTATAGTTTACTTGAGGTCCAGGAAATCATTTTTTATGCATACATTAATGCTCTGATTTAAACTATTCGTCTAGGATTCCTATAATAAGATGCACTCTCTTCAAACTCCTACATAAAACAAGTTAATTCATACATGTGAAATATGACGGCAAAGACACAAGAATATATGCAAAGCTAGTCAACTCTCTCATAACCAGCCAATACTTACATAAATAGAAGAGTATAATAAAATTGTCACAAAGAAGTAAGGATTATTCTGTGCACATGCAACAATAGTTCACTTTCCTGGCATAGATCAAGCTTGATTGATTTTATATTTTCATTGAGAGATTTTGTTTCTTTTACCACATGAGGGCTTCACATTGCAAAGTATTTTAGAATTATAGGTATATGACTTTTAGGTGATCCACCAAAGAAAGATGAAAATAGCTCCGCATTCAGGGTTGCACTCATAAGAATTAACTTGAGGTTTGGGCTCCGAGGAAGAATATATTTCAAAACAATCAGAAGAAAATTTGTAATCCAAATCAATAGTCACACACATGCTTTCAATGCATTTCGAGCAATATCAATTTATAACAATGTACAAATAAGTTATAGTACTGAAAACATCATTACCTTCGTTCATGCCACGCTCATGAATTTCATCCACAATTACATGGGTTACACCTTTTAATTCCCTATCCACTAGCAATCTTCTGAGAAAAATACCAGTTGTACAGAAAAGAAAGCGTGTGTTTTTCCCTCTCATGCCCTCTAAGCGAGCTTTGTAACCAACCTAACATGTTTGTTGATATAGTCAAAAAATAGTGCATGATGGAATAAATCAACCAAACTTATCAAAAGAGCTAAATACAGAAGCATTCACGAATAGTGTTTGACATTTTGACAACATAAAAGCATGGCAAAAGAGTTGTTCAAACAGCAGAAACTCACTTATTCACCCAATTGTTCCCCTCTTTCTGCAACAACCCTTTCTGCAACTGCCATAGCAGATATACGCCTAGTTTGAGTGCAAATAATATTGCACATTGCCCCACAGCCAAACACTATTTCACACTCTAATATATATTGAGGAAGTTGTGTTGTTTTCCCACAGCTAGTCTCCCTTGATACAATGATAACCTAATAAATCCACCCAGCATACTATAATTTTTTCTAGCTTCTGTGGAAACTATGTAAAAGAAGTATAGCAAGTGAATCAGATATTTGAAAATATCAGCATTCAAAAATCCAGATGAACAATAAAAGAGATAAAATCTCATCTATCAACTTCAGCAAACCAAGCACAATTAGTCTGATCAAGAAATCAAATGTTTAAAACAACAAAAAGTGTAAATCAACCAGATGTAGATTTTGTTTATCAGAAAAATAAGTTCAATTTTATATTATGATTATCATTTAAAGTCCTTTTTTCTCGAATACATGCCAATACCAATGAAATTTATCATGGGAGAAACCTCCAGTTACACAAGTAGCCTGTACACTTGCTACAACTCGCATAAGGTTGAACTCGCTAACTGGGTAAGTTTAGTGCTCCTTGCCACTCAGACAATGGAGGTGTTACAAATGTGTTTTGAATAGACCGTGAAAAATTTCTTCATAATTAATTGCACATAGTTGTATGTGTATGGAAAAAACATGGAACAAGTAGATAAGACTCACGAGGCAAAACTGACACTACATACATGTGGCATCCCCAAAGAATAAAGACCTTATTATTATTATTCTTTTAATTATTTTCGATTATTGATTTTTCAATAATATGTTGGATATAAAATCCACCAAGAAGTCCTAGAAGGACTGATGTAATAAAAAACATTGTGGTTTAATGTTTAATAAAAGAATGATGGGAAACAACCATGTTAAATGAGGCGATCATGCATGAAAGAGTAAGGGACAAGGGAGAGTTAACATCGGGGAATTCGAAACAAGTGTCAGACGTGCATTTATGGCACTAGACATGCCCTGAAAATTGGGGATTTTACTAGCTGTGAAAATTCCTTGAGGAATTGGCTGCTAATGGAAATACCTAGGCAAAAAAAAAACTATAATAAAAGAGCATATGTGGGAGGCAGGATGCTTCTTAGTATGCTAGGAAGAGGAATTCTTGCTGTGTGAGCACTCTGTGTTAGGAAATACATTTCTCGTAGAATAACAAAGATCTGAACTGGGTTTGACTGTCCTTACTATTTGCATGCATGAATCTAGCTCAAGGGTGATTGAGGGAAGATACTACAGCTGCGCCTAATCTACGGTTGGGTGGAATGTGGTTGTTCCTACTACATTCGGATCCTATTTTACCAAGTTTTTCTATAATGTCGAATTACTGCAAGTTTTCAAAAGCTCCTACATTCAAGATGCCTTACGTTTTGTTTATTAAACTGCTTTGTTTATTGAACTGTTTAGATGGATGTATGACAATTTGTTCATTAAAATGGCTAAGAGGGATGTATAATGTTTATTAGATTATTAAGATGAAATTTTGGAAAGTGATTGACTTTAATCTAATATCGATCATGATTTACTTGTATAGTTGGTTGAATGGTAGAATATGGAACATTTCGGGTTACAGAATCTTTTTACAACTATCTAGAGAATTTGCATTAAGTTAAGGGTTAAATCCTTGTTGTTTAATGGATCCTAGTGTTTTACCCTATTGTGAAAGAGGGGGTTTGCATTGGATTCACTGTTGCTACTGTGTAAACTGTAAAGCAATTTTTTTTATTAAATACTTTGAAACTGAACCTGTAGGTCAAGCAAGATCCCGATCTAGTTGATTATTTTCCAAATTCCTTATAATCAGAGTTGTAGATTGTATTGTAAATCTGAAAACAACATATCGATGGATGAAGATAATCCCCGGGTTAATACAGATATTAAAGAGTTACTTGGACCGAGTTTTAAATGATTTAAACTTCATTGAAAAACTGAAGGTCAAAATCATGGATCAAAATAGATCCTGGATTATTATTTTCTAAATAGTTTACAGGCAGTATTGTAATGAAGAAAACCCACTACTGTTAATCTTTGAGTTTGAACCATTGATCAAGTTATGAAATCTAGGGATTTCCTCTTAGTTTTTTCTTATAATTATACTTTAGAGACAGAGTTATTCTGTTCTCTTTCCTTCCGACCAGTATTACCAAATTACACCTTGTTGTAAAAATTTGCCAACCTAAAACGTTTACGCATATTCACTACGTAGCATCTGGGTTAAGGTCTCGAGGACGCCCCACCAAGACTAGGTTTTTCACATTTAAGAAATTTTAGTAGGTTAAGTAACTACAAGATGCATGGTTTGTCTAGTTACAAAATGAGTAGTGCTAACTACGAGTTACCCTCGTTTAACTGCGCAGTAAGTCTTTTAATTTGGTACATAAATTAAGATCTAATGCTTTATTTCATGAAGGTTATGTGAAACCAAATGCTACGGCTATAGGAGTTTGAATAACTATTTTTAAAATGATTTTTCTTCTCATCTAAAAGTCAGAGCATAGCTATTATCTTTACAACCCACAGATTTTGGGATGAAATAAATTGTAATATTATGAAAAGGAAATATGTTTAGCTCAAATACAGGAAACGTGGCCCCATGGGCAGTTCGAGACGAGTTTTTCATGATTTGTCTTGTGGAAATAAATTCGAAGCCTCCACCAAGGTTCTTTTAATGGAAAAATTTTACCTTGCAAATAATACACATTTATTCATACTTATCTAGAAGTAGAAAATACACATTTTAGATATTTTGTATGGTGTGATTTTCCTTAAATTACTGTAATCAGTTAATAAAAGCCTCAAAACTGCTAAAAGAGTTGAGCCGACCCCAGAACTAATCTGACCCACAATTGATGGGTAACTCATACTATGTATCGATTTTATCAGCAATAAGAAATAAAAATAACTTTACGAACACCCGGGCTCTTTTAATAATGTTTTTCCATGGCAAATGATGCCAAGTATTTTAACCTACGCTGAGTATTGTACCAGCTTACATCTCGCATAAAATAAGGGAGGTCACGGCCTTTCCCTCGCCAACCTCATTAAAGACATCCTCTTTGGGGTTCCTTCTAACCAACAAAGAGAAAAGCGTGCAGTAGATTTATTGCTTACCAAGAAGTAATGGTTTCCTGCTACGATGATGAAGGTCCCGATGGTGCCCTGTCAAAAGGTAAAAACCTAGGTTAAACCAGGAAGAAGTAGTAAAGTAAAAGAAAATTGACAATTTCTACATTCTTGACGTAATAGTATAGTAACATAAAGAGAAATTACCAGTTACGTAGGATGAATTTTGTAGGATCCTGAAAAGTGTGAAGTGGCACTGTGTTGATACACTAATTGGTGGAAGTAACGCCATTGGCATAACAAATTTTTCCCCGTAGAAACCCTCCTCTGACCAGAATGCTTTTTGGTTTTCGACTGCATCAGTTTTTTTTTTGCATACCCTCGAACCCGAGGTTCCCTATCTCCAACGTAAAACTTGGAATGGGTTCAAGCATTTTCCTTTTTAGGACCTTTAACTCAAAGAGTACCATCACATGGTTGAGTCATTGCCTACACCAAGAAGCGGCTATTCATAGAACCAAAGGTCAAGTTGGGTACAGGATTTCTGTCAGGACCATCTTACTCGTATTGAAGTCACTTGACAAAAAACTAGTGACTCATACCTTGTTCCACACGCCCTCGATATTAGGGCTTACTATAAAGTCTCAACTATAGTGTGGGCCATTTGGTTCCCTTGTTAATGTTTCGTCGGATGTCGAGCTTTAACTTTGCTAGTTTATTTATGTTAGCACCAAGTTCAAGTGGGATTATTCGAATCATGTTGGTTAGTAAGTTATACAAGTCTCTAGGTGACCAAGTCCCTTCTTGCTCTAGCTTGATTTTCCCTTGCTGGTGCTAGGAGTTTACCTACATCAAATTTTTTGACTTTAGTAGATGGTATGAAAATAGTATGTACAAGAGAAAAATCTTATGAGTGTAAGGATAGGGACCTTACCTGTAAACAACCCTGGCATGTAAACAAACTCTAGTTACAAACCTATAATTTTGCACCTGTCATGACAATTCGGGAGGGTGTTAGCCGAAGCTAAGTAAACAATAGATCTTTTTATTGCTAACCACCTGCTAGTTGAAAGAACTCCTGGTTGTTTTTGTGTTTATGTTTTATTAAAGAGGGTTCTCTTGAAAAATTCCAATGCCCAGTGATGAAGTAATTTTACGGAGTATAATTTATAATGTAAAGGATTCTAAAATAAAAAAATAAAATTCAAAGTATGGGCATTTCAAAATAAGGAAAGAAAATGATTGACCAATTATACAAAAGAGTACAAATATATGATGCTTACTAGCATGGAAAAATTAATGTTCCTTAAAGAACTTGCTTCCCATTCCACAACGACCCTGCCATTACACAAGTGGCTAGGTCCTAATTCCACAAGAGAACAAGGCATAGGATTTGAACCAGAGACATCCCATGGACAAACAACACAGCATAAACCCAAATGGAAATAGTTGGAGGTACTAGACAATAATCCAATTTCATTCTAGTTTGGATTCAACTGACAACGCTAAAAAGAAAGTATTTAAGGAACACACGAATGACTAAAAGATAAGTCTTCTCCAACATCATGTTCAACATCTCAAAATGTAATCTAAACTTTCACCAGTTTTCTGCCACTAATCGATCCCTAAACCCTCAAAACCCCCTAATTCCATCCATATCCATCAACAAAAACATTAGCACGACAACCTAAACCAAATAAATCCCCAAAATGAACATTGAATACTGAATCTCTGCAGACTTACGAGAAAACAAATGGGACACTCGTCAAGGTCGACTGTGTATTCCTCACCTCCAGGAAAACACAGTATTCAGTATTACTCTTCTAGACCAAACTCAAATGGAGTAAAATAAACCATTTGAACCCACAACACTCCATGGCCAGGACCTAATTCCACGAGAGAATAAGGCATAGGATTTGAACCAAAGACATCCCATGGACAGACAACACAGCATAAAGCCCAATGGAAACAGTCGGAGGTACTAGACAATAATCCAATTTCATTCTAGTTTGGATTCAATAGACAACGCTAAAAGAAATTATTTAAGGAACACGCGAATGAGACTAAAAGCTAAGTCTTCTCCAACATCACATTCAACATCTCAAAATGTAGGCTAAACTTTCACCAATTTTTTGCCACTAATCGAGCCCTAGACCCTCAAAACCCCCTAATTCCATCCATATCCATCAACAAAAACATTAGAACAACAACCAAAACCAATAAATAAATCCCCAAAATGAACATTGAATACTGAATCTTTGCAGACTTACGAGAAAACAAATGGGACACTCGTCAAGATCGACTATGTATTCCTCGCCTCCGGGAAAACAAGGAGCCAGTTTGGCATCAAGAATCGACTTCTTGTGATGAACATCCCTGTTCTGGTACAAACCCTAAGGCTTCGTATAGCGCTCATCCACGACATGATGGAGAGATAATGTGATGAATATTCACCAGACAACATAAAATTCAAAGTGGAACAAAAATCAGGTACAAACTTCTGAAAATCGTTTCCCCCTACTTTCACTTCAAAAATAATCACATAATGAATCTGAATAGCCAAAATACAAAGTAAAACATAGAAAAAAATAGATACAATTTACCTTTGGAGATCGCTCGGCATAATGGATCACTACGGATGATGAATAGCTACACAAAATAGAGAAAAGTAAAATCACACTGCCAGAAGTATTGAGTGCCAAAGCCATCTGAATGACAGAATATTGTCAGATAAATTTGATTGTAAACATGTGTTGCAGCACATATATGCAGTGCTTTGATTTCTCTCAAGAATTTGTGGAGATCAGATCTATTGGAGGCCCTATTTTTTCTTTTTTTTTCCTCTCAATTTCTAATTTACGGCTCATTCATTTTTCATTTTTCGTTTTTTTAGTTTCCTTCTATTGTTACGTTTGTTTGTTTATATTAATTATATAAATATATATATAATAAATAACTATACAATATATTAATATTATATATGGGTGAAAAGGAAAAAAGGTTTTTGATAAGTTATTTATTTTATATGTGAAAGGAGAAGGGGTTAGCTGAGATAATTATGGGGTATTTTTTTTATTATTATTATTATTCAAGAAGATGGGAACAAATGGATTTTTACCAAAAGGGAAAAATTATTTTTTATTCAAAATCGAGGATATTAGCTATTTCTTGTAAGGGAGGAACCTACGGGGACTTTAAAGATTTTTGAACTCAGTTGCAAAGAGAACTATGGTGAATGAATGCATATGGAGAATTAATGGAGGTTGTGAAATTGACAATTTTTAGCTAACATGACACAAAATACATGAACTTGTCGAAACTTTAACAGACTGCCGAGATGGTCAAACAATAATGGTTTTGTTGAAACAAAATATGAACACAACCAGTACAACAAGCTGAACGGAGTGACACTAACTTCAATACATGACAATTGCAAAAGGGAAAGACGACATATATCTAAGACTCGACTCAACCACATGTACTATAAGAACTCATCTATCACTCGATCAACTATATGCAAGACATGATGTATTATCTAGATATCAACTCACCACACCCAAGGCACTAATTAGTAGAGAAACCTCTAAATGAGCATCTCAATGATTCTCCTATCATCTAACATAATAGGTATCGGGATTCCCTTAGAAGACATGTATTGAAAAATAATACAAGTTGAGTAGTACTATTAATGTTACAATTTACTAAATTTTAACACTGCAGATGGATTCGGAGACGAGGGGGTCTCCGAATCCATCTGCAGTGTTAAAATTTAGTAAATTGTACAAATTCATTATCAAAATTATAATTTTCCATTGCCGGAATGACACAACTAAAAATGACCACATAAATGACCAATTGTTATGTGGTCATTTTTAGTTTAGATCTTATATCCTGACCAAATTGGTCATTTATCTTGGTCATTTTTAGTTTAGTTCTTATCCCATGACCAAATTGGCCATTTATCTTGGTCATTTTTAGTCAGTTCACTTAAAATTTCTCAATTTTGGTCATTTATCCCTTGAAAAAGCTGTGGTGACCAATTTTGTTTGTCGCCTAGTCACTTATCTCTCATTTTGTACTAGTGTATGAATTATTTCCCATATGAACGAACACTCTTATGCTAATTCCTTCCAAAATACCTTTTAAACTCGACCTACCTATCAATACAAACCATTATCATAACTGAGGTGCCCTAGATCTTGTGCCATATGAATTTGGTGTAATCTTTAGGGATAACAAGAACCACAGATGAAAGTGGTGTCCATATCACAACAAAGAATGGAAAAAAAGTGCTTGTAGCAAAGCATAACATAAATATCGAAAATTTTTGTAGCAAGTTAATGCTAATGCTAAATGTATTTATAATTGTTGATATGTATGCATATTGATAGCATGAGGAAGGTTGTTATATGATTGGGATCCAAATTTTACTAGAATTGTTTTATCCCTATAAATAATTATTCAAGACAGCAACCTTGGGCCATTTAATACTTTCAAAACATATGTTTAACAAAAGTTGAGAAAACAAAATATGAGAAAATCTTACATGCCAATGGGGCCATAGCTCCTATTGTATGAAAATTTTATATCCTATAGTTTCAAATTGCACCCTTCAAAGAAATGCACAATGTCCATCTTCAAGGTACTCCACCCAATACTAATCAATTTTCCATAGACTAAAACTGATAAAAACAATAAAGAGATTTTGTGTATCAATGGATAAGTACTTATATAATAAGCCATGCAAAGGTAATTGTGCCCATTTTTAAGTTAGGAAAGTAAGAGGGGAGTACAAATATTGATTATGATTAGGTATATAGATTTTGAACACCCCAACATTATTACTTGCAAATATAAGTTACATAAGGATGAAGCTTCATTGTGATGATACTTTTGTAAAGAGATAATAAGGGAAATAATGGATAGCATAATTTTGCTTCATTTATAGAGAAACCACAAATATTCCACTAATTTCCACTTATTGGTTGCTATATAAGGGTTGCATCAGACCTGCTAAGTGTCAATGAAAACCTCAACATACCTAGTAAAACATAATGCTTGTGGAATCTTGGAATTATCTCCACCAATCACTGTTGCATGGAACACTCCCCATCTATATACTCTTGGCATTTGTGCAGCCTCTGAAATTTACTAAAATACTAAGTTAATGTAGCACAGGATTTCCTTTCCAGATTTACATGAGTACACAAGTGGATTTAAATATATATGATTGTCGTTTTTTTGGAATTTTTGGATGGACGCATTTATATGCATATTCCAATATGAACACAAGTGTAAAGCATCATCACAAGCGTATACCTTCTCTACCACCAACGCCATCCATTTTTTTATTTTTTTGGGATCTCCTAGAAAATTCGAGGTATATTTTTTGTAGTTGGGTTCTCTTCTCATGCATAAAACCCCATCTATCCTTTTTTTGGGCCAAAAATCACAGTTGTCTTTTTTAGAACAACAATTGTATCATTTGTTTCAGGTTGTTTTTGAAGGATTACTTGGTGACAAAATTTCCTGGATCACTCTTTAACTTTTAAGAGATTCAAACTCTTCCTTGTACCTCGTTCTTGGGTCTATACAAGGGATTAGTTAACCCTAATGACCTAAAGATGTTTTTTTTCCTTAATAAATGGGGTTGTTGTTTACTCTTGGGAAAATCTTATTCAAGATCTTTCTATAAGAAAAGTATGTCATACATAGAGTCTTATCTCCAAGTATTTCATTGTTTATCTTCCAAGGTTGATGAATTTGCATGAGAAACAATTTGTGACATAAATATTCTAAACGATGTGACTAACACAATTTCCAGTCACTTGTTTGTAGACTTCTATCACACTGTACTCTATTGATGACTATACATAGTATTTTTTGCTTGTTTGTTTGTATCTTATTTTTTCATGCTATTATTTTTTCCTCATGAGACATCCTATATACAACACACTTCAATGTTTCCTGCTTCCAGATCTCCACCAAAGACCTCGTTTTCCTAGTTGTGGAACCGTGTTGGTATTGATGCTATGGTGTTTTTGGGAGATTCTATCCTCAAATGTCCTGCATTCAACATTAAGGGGGAATATTCAACCTAATGCTTTCTCCTCTTGGTATGATGTCCATGTTCAAGGAGGATGCTGTGCATAGGACCACCCTTATGTTTAGATGGGTATCAGTAGCCCCTCACTTCTTTTTAGCTATGGTCACCCATGCTTTCGAGGGGATACCCACTTACCATTGCTCACCTGTATTTGAGATGAGTATTTATAAACCCACTCTCATCTTATATTCGATTTTATGTAGGCACAACAGATCCCATGTTTTATCCAAAATATGGGAGCCGCAATTTCATACCAAAGACTAATTTAATCAATTTCGGGGTTCTCTAGCCTGTTTTCCATTTATTTTTGCTGCCTTTGATTTGGTTTAATTAAGTTAGTAAATTTTCCTCCTTAAAATTTATGCATTTTTAGTTTTTTTTTATGAATTGAGGAAATAAAGTTTTTAGTTAAAATTTTGATCCGCAACCCGCAACCCGCAATTGCGGATTGTAGGATGCAGAAAGGTTTTTTTTTTAAATAAAAAGTGGTCCACAAACCCGCAACCCGCAATTGCGGGTTGCGAGTGCTTTGGTTTGCATGTAAAGTTTTTTTCCTGCAACCCGCAACACGCAATTGCGGATTGCGGGATGTGGAAAGGTATTTTAATAAAAGCGGTTCACAAATCCGCAACCCGCAATTGCAGGATGCGAGAATGATCTGACCACACTTTGTGTTTTATGTTCCACAACCCGCAACCCGCAATTGCGGATTGCGGATTGCGGAAGGGTATACATATTTATAAATAACGAGTGCCCGCATTTAGCATCCCGCATCTCGCATCCCAACTGTTGATATACGATGATCGGATGGCCTTGATTGCATCTGGCATAATGATTTAATTTTTTTATTTTTGGTTCGTGGTTTGTCGTTTTCAAGTATTGATCTAGTTTCTGTCTTCGTTATGATTGATCAGACGTGAAATCTTTGAATCTAATGATTGCTTGATGATCAAAACTCTCGGATTTGACTGTTAATCACACGTGTTATTATGTAAACCTATTTGATCTTACGCCAAATTTCAATTGATGCATGATTGACTGATATTTCGCTCGCAGAAATGGTAATTGCAACCTGCACATCGTAGATATGCAATCATGCCAGTTAGTTATACTCAATCAATGTAAAATCCTGTGGTCTTATTTCCTATAAGGATTGCCATGAATAATCTGTTGGTTTACGATGATATATGCAACTTTTGGTTGATTTTTTAATATCTCTACTAACAATTGCATGTTGTAAGTAAAATGCAGAGAGTTTGTAGTATTCACATCAAGTATTTTGTTGAGAAAGAGCCTCGGCCAGTGGAATACTCTGAACCTATTCCTGCACCATTTGAAGCTAATGTTTCTGATGATAGCACAGATAGTGAAGAGGGAGATGGTGAGATTCAATTCACCTATGAACGACTCCTTTTAAACAAGCAGAAGAAGGGTGAGAAAGGATGCACTGATCAAGATAATACAATTGTTCGGGACTTAATCATCAATTGTCCACCTGTGTGTCCCACAATTCCCCTCAAGGATGATTCGTTAGCTTATTTTTTGGTTTTTGAAGATATGCCTGGTCCTCACGAATCCAGGGAATATTTCATATTTTGCTCGCCAGCTACCATCAATAGCTCATTGTCTATCTTGATTCTCCTCAACTTACAACAGGATGCTTTCGAAAATATGTGGGGCAATCTCTCTAAAACTGTATGATGCCTAGTTTGGGATTCGAGTTGTTCTTTTATTCCTATGTACAAGGATTTGTAGATGTTTTAGGCCAAGGGGTATCCTTTTCTTGGCCATCTTAGGATAATTTAGTTTTGATTATTCCTGCTCTGTGGGAGATTTGATCCTAAATTATTACTTTGTAATTATTATTTAAGGGGTTTTAGATCTCATAGCAAGGGATGGATGGTTAGGGGACAGAATCGCCAAAATAGACTGGAGATGCTCTATTGTCGCAGACTCTGTAATGTTTTGCAGGCCTTAATACACAGTTAGTTTTCTTCAGCTGCTTCTTTTGTTATAATTTATCAAATGTCTTTGATGGATTGTGATTTTGCTTCAACACATTCACTAATACTGATCATTATTTGCAAATCAATAACCTGCATTGATCTATAGTTTAGATTTCTCTCAACTTATGATCTCTGTAATATATTGTTTTAAATGAATGTCTTTATCTAAAACATTTTATCTATTTCTGCAAATGATTCACAGAAAGCATTAAGTTAATGTTAATTTGTCAATTAACATTCTAGATACAGGATAAGCTTGTATGCACTTAATTCTTAAGCTATTATTGGTTGAATGTCTTTAATTGATTATATCTTGAGCTATTGAGTCAAGATCCAGTTTTGCATGTATGTTAAATTGGTGAAAAGATTTAGTAATTTTCAGATGAAGTTATCTTGTGCACAAACAAATCATTCCTTTTAGAATAGGCCTAACTTAGATTAGATTTCTTTTCAAAGTTAGACTAACTCTTAGGGTCAATAAAACTCTTGTCTTTCCTCATAGGAAGACAAATCCTTTCTAGGATCAAACACTCACAAGTTCTAGTGGAGGCCTTTGTATCCATGGGTGTTAACCACACCAAACAGCTTGAGGATAGGGTAATACTCGCGTAGGATTATCTGAAGCCTTTGGCTGGGTTTTCATCCCATATTGTTTTCCTTGGACATCATTCCAGCACCTACACACCCGAGTCATCAACAAGGATATTAAACTTTAACTGGAGGGGGATGAGGGGTCTACTGGGGGGTAAACGACCATGGAACTCATAATCTAGATCACAATATTAAACCTCATAATCTAGGTATCAATCTGGATCTGGAACTACTACTTCAACAGTATCTGGATTTGGATCGATATCTATATATGGGGTTTACTTCTAAGCTCTTCTCTCTCAAGTGGACTTTTGCTAGATATCCATAAACCTACACACCTATTGGATTTGATCATGCTTAGGAATGTTCAAGCTCTTTTATACATATGGATTTTTATTTTTTCACTCTCACTTTTGCTACCACTGATATTATTTGAGGTGGTAACTCCTATCTCCTTGTAACATACCCAACCCTGGACCACCACAACAAGGTCTGGTATCGAATATCATAAAAGAGGAAGGATGAATATAATCTATGCACAACAAAATAATACTCTACAAGGTTATGCTAACATGCCAATCAAATCAAAAGTATTTAAAACAATCAACCACCTACAAGGAAGACGACCTTCCAATGCAACAATTCCCCATTCTACATGCAATGCAGTGCAATGACACATGGATACATTTAGAGCAGAACTTCTTCACATATTTACTAAATTTTATCACACCTATGAGAAGTCGACCGTCACCATATAACCAACTAAATAAATCAGATTTACGTACATTCACATAACTCCATTCACAACAGTAACCAATCAACATGTATATCTTTCTTTAAAGCAAAATTACAAACTAAGGTATATAAAATCTAATGTATAAAATTATCAACCATAAACCCCATATAAGATCTGATCCATAATAGACATACACATCCATATGGACTATCCAAATATTATATCCTTGCATGATCATAATTCATAAGCAAACTAGCTTCTGAAGCAACAAATAAATCAGTAATCTATTCTACCTCAAATAAAAAAATTATATCACTACTTTTATTAGAATTAACCACATTAAATAGCAGCCATTAACCCCCATGGAATATTTGATCCAGAACATCCATATAGGGCCATATGGAATGCCCTAAAATCAAACCTCCTAAAGATCATAATTTTCAAAAGCAACTAGCTTCTAACAACTAGATTAACACAGCCACATACCTGCTATGTGAGCTGTCAATTTATCAACATTTAGTTATCCAATCACCATGGACATGAATTACAAATTAAAATCATATAATGATAGAGATATATAAACCTCCATGGGAACATGTACAAATACATACATAAAGATGTTTGTCTAGTATAAATACTTATCTTTTTATAGGGAGCAACTAGCATCAACTGAATAACTTTCCTCCTATCCTTAGACACTGTCAAGAAAACTTCTTGAGAAGGTCACCCCTAAGTTGAGGTCTTGGATTTCACACAGAAAGTGAATCTTCCCAAATCGATCCCTAAGGATAAAAAAAAACTCAGGTTTCAACCTAATGGATACAACACAAGATTTTTGTTCTCTTGCAATACAACTTGTGATCACTAAGATCTCTTCCACGGAATTTCCCCCCTCTACTGGAAGTCAATGACCAGTATGGTCTCCTTTGCATGATGGCCCCCCTCTCTTGGAAAACCAATTGTAGCAACTAAAATACCTTGCACAGGATTGTCCCCCTCTCCTGCAAGACAAAACACAATAAATAGGTTCCCTTTCTCAGTATTTTCCCCCTCTCCTACAAGGAAAGTACAACACACTTGATATCTTTCTTAGGATTTCCCCCCTCTCATGCAATACAAATAATAACAAAACAGTCTCTTCGCAGGATATCCATTCACCTCCAAGACAAAATTGGTGCAATTAGGTGCAAAATACCATGCCAAATCCTCCTTTAGAATTCACAATATAGTCAGAGAAAACCTTTGCACTGACCAACAAAATCCACAATGATAGAATGCCCCCCTCTAGAGAAATTTGAATCCCTCGATAACAATTCGAATTTCCTCCTAGGGATGGACTCTAGACCATTGAGAAGCAACTCCAAATCACTTAGGCTTCTCAAAACCCACTGAATGACCCATTAAAATTCTCCACAAAGTAACTCGAATCCACTGAGACTGACTCTAAACCACTGAAAAAAACACTCCTAGTCATTGGCTAACTCAAATTCATCTCGTTAACTAAATATTACTGAATTTAGACACTAATTAATTGAGTACAACTCCAATTAACAAAATATTACTCCAATTAACTGAATACAACTCAAATTGACTCAAAATTACTCCAATTAACTGAATACAACTCAATTTGACTCAAAATCACTCCAATTGACTTAAAAGACACTCCAAATAGAGTGGAGTTACAAAAAATAGGTGCATGATGTAATGTCCCCTCTATCATACTAGCGTGAGAGAGAGGATCATAGTGCTCAATCCGGGCAATTAGCCCCAATACGTTTGAATTAAAAACATTGATGCAAAGAACTGTATCTGTGCATGCTATGGAAAAACGATGGTAATCAAATAAATGTTGTTGATCTCTAACACACATTCAAGATTCTGTGACAAGATCATATGGAAATGCCTAAACTTTTAAAAACACAGCAGAGGCAAATTCGTTTAATACATCCACATACATTCATAACATTCATCAAATGATAATTGCCAATTTACACAAGAGAATACTTATCTCAATAAGGCAGTCCCAAGCAACTGGCTATGCAACTGCAACGTTCCACCCAACCATAGGCCAGTGTGCTCCTCAATCTCTCAGCACCACTGCCACCCCCCGAGCTGGGCATGATCTCTACAAGGAACCAGGGAACAGCAGACTCACGCATAGCTAAGCATACACCAAGATGAGCCAAGCCAATCTACAATTGGGTTTATCAGGCTACTAGGAGATGGAAAGGAAGAGTTGCTAAGCTAGTGAGCTCCAGCACAGAGCCAGGGATAACCTTGCAAGATCTATCTAGCTTGGCACCCACAATACCTACACACCCAGCACAAGGAAGTATTCTTTTCACTGCTATGCAGTCCCTCAAGCCATACCTTCCCTATCCAGTGCTCTCAGGGTATGCATAGAAGAGTAACCAAAGCCCTCTTGATCTTTTTGAGAGGTTGTCTCCCCCACTAGGTTTATCAAGCCACTTCTATCCACTACCACTCCAACACTTCAGCTCACAGGCTCAAACCAAGAACAAGGATGCACATAACAGCAGAACCCACAAAAACGAAATGGGAAGTTGGTGAACAACCCAGGAAGCCAAATCCGTTTTTAGAAAAACGTCCTTGGACATTCAGGGGCAAAAACGACCTCCCTACAGTCCTCAAAACGTGGCCCTCCCTCTCCCAACTGTTATATACTGCAAAAACGACTCCCAGGCATGGAAAAATGCAGTATTTAGATGAAAAACGTAAATGGAAAGACCCCCGCTAACTCCCCTGCGTGAATGAATGAAGACTACCCATTCCCCCTGGCTTTGGGCACCATTTCGTGGGTGGTTTCTTGCCCCACAAGCAAAAACACGATTTTCCAAGTTGATGGCTTGCCCATGCACGAAAATGGCTTGCCCATACTCTTTCATTCCCAAGGCATTAACTACCTTAACCAATTTCTTGGAAAAATTAAATGATTGGGTACATGAGACAAAATGGGTAGTTGGTGGTTTATGGGTTTCCCCATTGACACATGGATTAATACCATTGGCTCAAGGTTTGAATAATTTCCCTCCCTTTTCCTTGTAGAGTCATGCCCCATCTCTTTTGTTGCATTGCATAGCCGGTTGTGGGTTTTTTTTCCATTAAAATTCGTATTTACATGGTGTCTTATTTACATTGTGCCCATCTCGCACAAGAACCATGGGCATCTATTTTTAATTGCCGATTCATGAAACGCTGAATCAATGGTGGGGCCTTGGCCTTGAGCTCCTCACCATGATTAAATTACAATATTTACATCATTTACGGTTTAATACAAAGGGGGTCAAAATGGGGACATTACATTCCCCTCCCCTTACATTAGCACTGTCCTCAGTGCTCATCAAAATTGAACAAAAATGGATATGCCACCCTCATGGCATCCTCCAGCTCCCATGTAGCCTCATCGGGACCGTAGTGCTTCCATTGCACCTTTACCTGTCCGATGGCTCGGTTCCGGAGCAATGTTACCTTCTTGTCTAGGATGCACAATGGATCGGTTTGGAATTCTCCCTCGGGTTCCACCTGGATCACATCCCAATTAATCACATGGTTAGGATCATGTACATATTTCTTAAGCAAAGAGACGTGAAAAACATTATGAGCTTTAGTGCTAGCAGGCAATGCAAGTCTATATGCAACTGGTCCTATTCTTTCGAGCACTTCAAATGGCCCACAATATCTAGGTGATAGCTTGGCACAGCTCCCAAGCTTCAAGGAACTCTTCCTTGATCTCACTCTAAGATATACGTGATCCCCAACATTGAATTCCCTATGCACTCTATGTTTATCTGCATAGCTTTTCTGTCTATCCTGGGCTGCTTTTAAATTTTGCCGGATCCTTGCAACCTCCTGTTCCATTTCCTTAAGCAATTCTGGCCCAAGTACAATTCTGTTCACTGGATTGTCCCAAGTCACTGGTGTCCTACACCTTCTGCCGTACAAAGCCTCATAAGGACTCATTCCCAATGATGCTTGTTGTCCATTGTTATATGCAAATTCCACCAGGTGTAGATAATCCTCCCACTTGGATGGTTTGTCCATTACATACATGCGGAGCATGTCTTCAAGCACCCGATTTACTCTTTCAGTTTGCCCATCTGTTTGAGGATGGTAGGCGGTACTAAAGCTCAACTGCGTACCCAAATCTGCAAAGAGACCTTTCCAAAAATTGGAAGTGAACTTGGTATCCCTGTCAGAAATTATTGCCTTAGGCAACCCATGTAATCTGAAAATTTCCTTCATGAAAATATTTGCAATGGCATCGGATTTATGTGTGGACTTAACCGGTATAAAATGTGCTGCCTTTGTTAACTTGTCCACCACAACCATGATGGAATCATGCTGTCTCTTAGTCATTGGCAATCCTGTAATAAAATCCATGGATATTACTTCCCATTTCCATTCTGGAATTGGCACTGGAAGCAATAAACCTGTTGGATGTTGGTGTTCACTCTTCACTTGTTGACATTCCATGCACTTAGAAATGTATTCAGCAACATCCTTCTTCATGCCTGGCCAGAAATAATATTTCCTTGCTGTAGCAATTGTTTTCTGATATCCTGGGTGACCAGAGTATGGAGCTTTATGGATCTCATCCATAACCATTCTCCTCAAACCTGCCGCATTTGGAATATAGACTCTATTCTTATAAGTAAGAAGTCCTTCTTCTTCCAAATGATAGCCCTCATACTTCTTTTCAAGGTTTTGCTGCTGCAATTTTCCCTTTATCTGCTCATACACTTCATCCTCAACCATATGGTTAACAATTTGTTGCTTCAAGTCTGGCTGGCAAGTACTAAGCGCTGCCACATACATTTCATGTACCTTCCTGCTGAGTGCATCAGCCACCTTGTTTTCTTTCCCTTTTATGTGTTTGATCTCGAAATCAAATTCACACAAAAATTCCAACCATCTAGCTTGCCTAGCATTTAAAGTTGGCTGATCAAACAAATATTTCAGTCCACAATGGTCTGTTCTTAACTCGAATTTTCTTCCCATTAAGTAATGCCTCCACATCTTTAAAGCATGTACTATGGCTGCAAGTTCTATATCATGAGTAGCATAGTTCTTCTCGTGCTCCTTCAACTTTCTTGACTCATAGCATATCACGTGGTTATCTTGCATAAGAACTCCTCCAAGTCCTTGATTGCATGCATCGGTACACACCACAAAATCTTTTTCCGGGTCTGCAATCTTCAGAATAGGTGCGCTTGTAAGAAGATTCTTCAACCGTTGAAAACTTTCCTCACATCTTGGTGACCATTCAAACTTTATCCCCTTCTTTTGCAAAGAAGTGATCGGGTTAGCAACTTTGGAAAATCCTTCGATAAACCTCCTGTAGTAACCAGCAAGGCCCATAAAAGATCTCACATCAGTCACATTCCTTGGAGTTGGCCAATTCATAATGGCTTCAATTTTCTCAGGATCTACGGATATTCCTTCGTCGGAGATAATGTGACCCAAATAATGAATTTTATCTTTATAGAAGTCACATTTGCTCAACTTTGCATACAGCTTATGCTCCCTTAGTAATTGCATTGTCATTCTCAAATGTTCTTCATGCTCTTCTTCATTCTTAGAATAGATGAGAATGTCGTCTAGGAATACTAGAACGAACTTGTCCAAATATTTGCTAAAAACATTATTCATGAGACACATGAATGTAGCTGGTGCATTTGTGAGACCGAATGGTACCACTACAAACTCATAGTGTCCATACCTCGTTCTAAAGGCTGTCTTATGGATATCTTCTTCTTTGATTCTTACCTGATGGTAACCAGACCTCAAGTCAATCTTTGAAAATACCTTTGCTCCTCTCATTTGGTCAAATAGGTCATCAATTCGGGGCAATGGGTATTTGTTCTTCACAGTGACTTTGTTCAACTGCCTGTAGTCAATACATAGCCTGAGTGTTCCATCTTTCTTTTTCACAAATAGAACAGGTGCTCCCCACGGGGACACACTTGGCCTAATATATTTCTTTTCCAGCAACTCTTGTAATTGCATTTTTAATTCTAGCAATTTCGGGGTACTCATCCTGTACGGTGTCTTAGATACTGGTGCCGCTCCTGGCACAAGTTCAATTGTAAAGTCAATGTCTCTCTTTGGAGGGAGTCCCGGAATCTCATCAGGAAAAACATCCCCGAATTCTTGCAATACCTGATAGTCCTCCAATTTCAGAGTTTCATTCTCTGTTGCCTCTAAAATGTGGGCTGCATACAATTGACATCCCTTCCTACAGAACTTCTTCAGCTGCATGGCCGAAACCTGTCTAACAGAAGTCACCTTTGGGATGCCTTTTACAACCCTCAGGTTTCCTTCCTCGTCCATGCATTCAAATGTCTTATTGTAGCAGTCAAGTTTCACCCTGTGTGCTTCTAACCAATCCATTCCAATGAGAATATCATAGGAACCAAGTGGCAAAATATTCAGATCTGCATAAGTGAATAGCCCATCCATTTCTAATGGACATTTCTCTACTATCTCACTAACTTTTCTCTTGGTTCCAGTGGCTAGTTGAACTAACCAAGATTTACTATGCTTTAATTTCTTGAAAGCACACATCTCAACAATTCTAGGAGTGACATAACTGTGAGTAGATCCAGGATCAATCAAAATAGAAACAGATTGCTTAGCAATCTTACCTTCAACTTCAACCACAGTTGACTGATGATCTGCTTGGCGGTCTTCTATTGCTGCATAGATTCTAGGGATTGTCCTCGCCACTTGACCCACAGTTCCAGCTCCTTGGATGTTGTGAACTTGATTTGCATTCCCATTCCTATGTGGACAGTTCCTAAGCATGTGGTCCCCTCCACAACCCCAACATTGAAGTGGTTCTCTTGGTTCCTTTGGATCTCTTGGCTTGTCTCCCATCGTCCTGGTTGGCTTAGTCACAACTTGTGATGGTTGCCTTTGCTGATTCCGGAATTGAGGAGGCTTGAACCCCTTCTTCCTTTGATCAAACTTCTCATTTTTCTTATCCTTCCATGCCTTATGGAACTCTGGTTTGCTCCTGTTTTGATCAAAGCAGTACTTGGCCTTTCTTATGGCCTCCTCCAGAGTTCGAGGTTCATCAAACTCAATTCTATCTTTATATGACTGGGGCAGTCCACTTAAGAAACGCTGAATTTTGACCTTATCATCTCGAATATACTTGACATACCTCAGTAGCTCCAAGAACTTGTTTGCATATTCTTCCATGGTCAATTGTCCCAATCTCAGCTCATGGAACTCTTTGATCTTATCATCATAGTACCTATCAGAGAGGTACTTCTGCTTGAAGTATTTCTTGAACTGCTTCCACACGATCTTCCTCTCATTGATCTTCTTCACTTGCCGGGTGTGTTCCCACCATATAGATGCTCTTCCATTCATGTTGAAGATGGCTACCCTTGCCTTCATATTTCCCGAGTAGTCTTGGACTTGGAAATACTTTCTCATCCCAAGAAGCCAAGCTTCAGCTTCTTGACCAGACTTTACTTCTCCATCAAATGTAGGAGGTTTTGCCTTCTTAAATTCCCCATATGAATTGTTCTTGTGGTGCTTCTTCCTCTTGTTCCTGTGGGATGAAGAACTTGAACCCTTAATGGATTCTTCAGAGTCAGATGATTCATTAGAAGAGATTTCTGGACTATATGTGCTGTCTGTAGAAATTCTTCTTGGGCTACTGGCCCTCTTGCGGGAATTCATTCTAGAGCTACTCCCACCCCTTTCTAGATTCGATATTTGATGCCCAGAGTTTATTCGCCTTTGGATGTCTGTCAAACTCTGTAGCATGGCTGCATTCAACTGATTTTGTTCTTCCTGAGCTTTAATCATCCTTTCATTATCTTCTCTACAGCTTTGCAACTCCACCCGTAGGCTTCTCATGGTGGCTGCAACATCTGGGGGGGTCTCTTGATTCCTTCTCCCATTAGATTTTGTTTCAGCATTCTCAACCTGTATGTTTTCTCCCATGGCATCTGTCTCAGGTTCATAGGGATCCTGTGCATCATTCATGATGTTCATTTTCTTGGCCCAACCAAGATCCAAAATTTTTCCACTGTATTAATTAGAGTGTTACCCTGCTGTAACTGTGGCTCTCTGAAATGTGTTCATCAACACAATTGTTAGCTGCATTACATTCTTAGAATTCACAATTACTTCATGCATGTGGGAAAAATTCCATACTTGACAATTCGTCAAATCACAACAACAAAAATATGAGGGGAAAAAGAAAAAGGGGGTCAAGGGGGTCAAGGGGTCAAATCACAACAAGGATTTTTTTTATTTTTTTTTTTTTACGAATCACGCCTCATCGGGCGCTTCGCTGAATCCTGCCGCAACGGGCAGTTCGCGAAATCTGGTCGCGACGGCGATTCACAGATTACTCCCGCAACCGCGGGGAGGTTCGCGGCATGCTCCCGCAACCGCGGGGCGGTTGGCCATAGGATTCCGCAATGAGTGGTTCCCCAGCTCGCCTCTGTTGCGGGGCGCTTCACTATAGGCTTCCGCAACTGCGGGCCGGTTGGGTGAAGCCCTCCGCAACTGCGGGGCGTTTGGCGGAACCCTTCCGCAATTGCGGGGCGGTTTGGCAACGGCTTCCGCGCGGCGCGGTTCGGCAACGGCTTCCGCAATTGCGGAGCAGTTCGCCGAACGCTTCCGCAATGGCGGGGCGATTTTCCGAACGGAGCCATTCGGCGAAGGCTTCCGCAGTTGCGGAGCCATTCGGCGAATGCTCCCGCAATTGCGGAGCCATTCGGCGAAGGCTTCCGCAGTACCGGAGCCGTTCGCGGAATGCTTCCGCTGGAATGCTTCCTCGATTTCGGGTGATTTTTTTTCGGAATGATTCGGCGAAGTCTTCCGCAGTTGCGGAACGATTCGGCGAAGTCTTCCGCAGTTGCGGAATGATTCGGCGAAGTCTTCCGCAGTTGCGGAACGATTCGGCGAAGTCTTCCGCAGTTGCGGAACGATTCGGCGAAGTCTTCCGCAGTTGCGGAACGATTCGCCGAAGTCTTCCGCAACTTCGGAACGACTCGCCGAACTCTTCCGCGTTTCGGAACGATTCGCGGAATCCTTCCGAAATTTCGGAAGAGAATTCCTTCCGCAATTTCGGAAGAGAATTCTTTCCGAAAATTTCCGATACTTAGAAAAAAATTTCACTTAAAAACATTTTTCTCCGCTGTTTCGGAGCCATTGGCTGAATTCTTCCGCAATTTCGGGAAGGTTCACGGAATCCTTCCGCAATTTCGGGAAGGTTCGCCAAACTCTTCCGCAATTGCGGGAAGGTTCGCGAAACCTTTCCGAAATTTCGGAACGACTTCCCGAAACGGCTCAAAACGCAATTTTTTTTCAAAACAGACTTAAACCAAAATTTTTTTTTTTTTTTTCAAAACTCATAAGACAACAATTTTATTGTAATTGCTTATCAGATTTGGCCCATAGAGGCCCAATGCTGCAACGCAGCTCTGATACCAAAATGTAATGTCCCCTCTATCATACTAGCGTGAGAGAGAGGATCATAGTGCTCAATCCGGGCAATTAGCCCCAATACGTTTGAATTAAAAACATTGATGCAAAGAACTGTATCTGTGCATGCTATGGAAAAACGATGGTAATCAAATAAATGTTGTTGATCTCTAACACACATTCAAGATTCTGTGACAAGATCATATGGAAATGCCTAAACTTTTAAAAACACAGCAGAGGCAAATTCGTTTAATACATCCACATACATTCATAACATTCATCAAATGATAATTGCCAATTTACACAAGAGAATACTTATCTCAATAAGGCAGTCCCAAGCAACTGGCTATGCAACTGCAACGTTCCACCCAACCATAGGCCAGTGTGCTCCTCAATCTCTCAGCACCACTGCCACCCCCGAGCTGGGCATGATCTCTACAAGGAACCAGGGAACAGCAGACTCACGCATAGCTAAGCATACACCAAGATGAGCCAAGCCAATCTACAATTGGGTTTATCAGGCTACTAGGAGATGGAAAGGAAGAGTTGCTAAGCTAGTGAGCTCCAGCACAGAGCCAGGGATAACCTTGCAAGATCTATCTAGCTTGGCACCCACAATACCTACACACCCAGCACAAGGAAGTATTCTTTTCACTGCTGTGCAGTCCCTCAAGCCATACCTTCCCTATCCAGTGCTCTCAGGGTATGCATAGAAGAGTAACCAAAGCCCTCTTGATCTTTTTGAGAGGTTGTCTCCCCCACTAGGTTTATCAAGCCACTTCTATCCACTACCACTCCAACACTTCAGCTCACAGGCTCAAACCAAGAACAAGGATGCACATAACAGCAAAACCCACAAAAACGAAATGGGAAGTTGGTGAACAACCCAGGAAGCCAAATCCGTTTTTAGAAAAACGTCCTTGGACATTCAGGGGCAAAAACGACCTCCCTACAGTCCTCAAAACGTGGCCCTCCCTCTCCCAACTGTTATATACTGCAAAAACGACTCCCAGGCATGGAAAAATGCAGTATTTAGATGAAAAACGTAAATGGAAAGACCCCCGCTAACTCCCCCTGCGTGAATGAATGAAGACTACCCATTCCCCCTGGCTTTGGGCACCATTTCGTGGGTGGTTTCTTGCCCCACAAGCAAAAACACGATTTTCCAAGTTGATGGCTTGCCCATGCATGAAAATGGCTTGCCCATACTCTTTCATTCCCAAGGCATTAACTACCTTAACCAATTTCTTGGAAAAATTAAATGATTGGGTACATGAGACAAAATGGGTAGTTGGTGGTTTATGGGTTTCCCCATTGACACATGGATTAATACCATTGGCTCAAGGTTTGAATAATTTCCCTCCCTTTTCCTTGTAGAGTCATGCCCCATCTCTTTTGTTGCATTGCATAGCCGGTTGTGGGTTTTTTTTCCATTAAAATTCGTATTTACATGGTGTCTTATTTACATTGTGCCCATCTCGCACAAGAACCATGGGCATCTATTTTTAATTTCCGATTCATGAAACGCTGAATCAATGGTGGGGCCTTGGCCTTGAGCTCCTCACCATGATTAAATTACAATATTTACATCATTTACGGTTTAATACAAAGGGGGTCAAAATGGGGACATTACACATGATTGACACAAACTGTCAATTAGGTGCATAAGACATGAGTGATGTGAGAGTGGGCCCCACCAACATCTAGTTAAGGAATATTCTCTCCAGTGAGGGTGCATAGTGCATGAAAAACATTAACTAGGAAAATAGGACCACCATGGTCCACTATAATCAAAATTACGAAACACTGAGTGCCATTAGGATGGGAAACAACTCCCAACCCCAACCCCTTCACATGTGGAAATCCAAGACCCCCCAACCATGTTTGTTGTCCATGTTGAGCCATTATTTAGTTATAGGTAATTTTAATAATAATATAGAATAATAATATAAATAAATAATAATCATATTAATGGTCCATGGTCCAGGAACCTAATTCCACAATAAAAATAAATGACAAGGTATCATTTGTTTGGGGCTTATCATCGGGGTATTAACTCCCCTCCCCCTTAAAACAATGCATCATCCTCGATGCACACTTATTCAATTTTCAAATAAAAATGTGAGGATATGATTCCCTCACAACATCTTCTAGCTCCCAAGTAGCATCATCAAGTCCATAATGGGTCCATTGGACAATGACCTTCTTGATCTCTCGGTTCCTGAGAATGTTTACCTTGCTTCCCAATATGCATACTAGTTGTACTAGAAAATCCCCTTTTGGTTCCACCTGAGTAACATCCAATCAATGGAACACATGATTAGTCCTCAGGAATATATATATATATATATATATATATATATATATATATATATATATATATATATATATATATATATATATATATATATATTAACAAGATAGATTAAATATATTGTAATCAGTTTACCACTTGCATCACATTCTAACCTATGACATAATTAGTTTCCAATATGCATTTTCCAACAAGATATAAGAAATATTACTACAATAAAACAATCACCTATATCACATTCTAATCTATCGCATGACTATCATTAGGTATATACTTATTAAGTAAGGACATATGAAAAACATTATGCACTTTGATACAGGCTGGTAGTGCAAGCTCATAAGAAACGGGTCCTATTTTGGCTAGGATCTCAAAAGGGCCACAGTATGTAGTAGCTATCTTGGAAAATTTTCCTAAGTTCAGGGAGCTCCTCCTAGGTTTGAATTTCATGAATACATTATCTCCTACTGTAAACTGCCTTTCATTCATGTTCCTATCTGCATAACTCTTTTGTCTGTCCTAAGATGCTTTCAAATTCCATTTGATTTTAACCATCTGATCTTCCATATCCTTCAACAGTCTCAATGCAATGATAATTATGTCCATTGGATTTTCCCAACTGATAGGGGTGTTACACTTTATCCCATATAATTCCTCGAAAGGAATCATCTTCAGAGAGGCATTATCCATTATTATAGATAAGCTCCACTAAGTGAAAGTAATCCTCCCACTTGGATGGCAAATCCATCACATACATTCTTAACATGTCCTCAAACACTTGATTGAATCTTTATGTATGACCATCTATCTACAGATGGTAGGATGTACTCATTTTTAGATTCGTACCAAATTCTTGAAACAAACCTTTCCAAAAGTTACCAGTAAACTTTGAATCTTTGTCCGATACTATATCTTTTGGGATTCCATGTAGTCTGGCAATATCTCTCATAAATATGTCTGCAACGTTAGCTATTGTGTGATTTTTTTTTATTGGAATAAAGTGAGCTGCTTTAGTCAACTTATCTACTACTACCTTAATGGCACCATGTTGCGCTCTTGTTTTAGGCAATTTTGTGATGAATTCCATAGTCAGCACATCCCATTTCCATTCCGGTATAGGTAGTAAAGGTTGTAACAACCTAGTTGGATGTCGATGCTCTACCTTAACTTTCTGACATTCCATGCATCTAGATATGTATTCTTTCAAATCATTCTTCATACCTGGCCAATAGTACTATTTCCTCACTGCTACTATTGTCTTTTGATAACCTGAATGCCTAGCATAAGGTACATTATACATCTCCTTTAGAACACTCTTCCTTATTTTTTTCGAGTCTGGCAGATAAACCCTGTATTTCTTCCTGATAATTCCATTCTCTTCCAAATTATACTGTTCAAACTTCTAAGGTACCGTTTGTTGTCGCAATCCCTCTATTACCTACTGGTAATGCTCAGCAGTATCATATGCCTCAATGTTCCTATCCTTCAAATCCGATGTACCCATACCGCTAGCTACTACATGCATCACATGCATCTTCCTATTGAGAGCATATGCTACCTTTTTCTCTTTTCCTTTGATATGATTGATGTCAAAATCATATTCAAACCGTAAATCCATCCATCTTCTATGTCTTGCATTCAAAGTAGGATTCTCAAACAAATACTTCAAACCATCATGATCGATCCTTAACTCAAATTTATTACCCATCAGATAATGCCTCCATATCTTAAAGGAATGCACGATGGATTCAAGCTATAGATCATGAGTGGCATAGTTATGTTCATGTTCTTTCAACTTTATGGATTCATAACTGATCACATGACCATCTTGATTCATCACTCCACCAATCCCTTGCTTGCATGCATTAGTGCATACTACAAAACTTCCATCGGGATTTGCAATCCTCAGAACTAGTGCACTGGTAAGCAACTCCTTGAGTATCTGAAAATTGTCTTCACATTTGGAAGTTCATTTGAACTTCACACCCTTCTTATGCAAAGATGTAATGGGATGAGATATATTTGAGAAACCTTCAATAAATATTCGGTAGTACCCTGCTAACCCCATGAAATATCTTACTTCTGACACATTCCATGGTGTTGACCATTCCATAATAGCTCTTATCTTCTCAGGATCCACTGAGATTCCTTCTTCTAATATGATGTGCCCCAAGTATTGAATTCTACTCTGATAAAAGGAGCAGTTACTTAGCTTGGAATACAATTGATGTTCTCAGAGTACTTGCATCAACAACCTTATATGTTCTTCATGTTCTTCTTTTTTCTTGGAATATATGAGGATGTCATCCAAAATACAACCACAAACTTATCGAAGTATTTTCTATAAATTCCATTCATCATACACATGAATGTTGTCGGTGCATTGGTAAATCCGAAGGGTACTGTTGTAAACTCCTAATTTCCATTCCCTATTTTGAATTTTGTCTTATTGATGTCTCCATCTTTGATTCTAACTTGATGATACCCTGATCTCAAATCTATCTTTGAAAATACCTTGGATCCTCTCAATTGGTCAAATAAGTCATCAATCCTTGGAAATGGATACTTTTTTCTGATTGTTTCTTTGTTCAACTGTCGGTAATATATATAGAGTCTTAGAGTCCCATCCTTCTTCTTCACAAACAACACCGGATCTCCCCAAGGTGACACACTAGGATATATGTAACCTTTCTTTAGTAACTCTTCCAACTACATCTATAAATCTTGCAATTATAGGGAACTCATTCTACAAGGATATTTAGATGAGGGTACTATGTCGGGAACCAAATCAATCGATAAAGCAACGTCTCTCTTAGGAGGCATTCCTAGCACTTGAAATACATATTCAAATTATTTTAACACTCGGTAATCCTATAATTATGGTTGTTTTCCTTCTTTTGGATAATCCACATGAGCTACATATAACTAGCATACCTTCCTAAAACACTTCTTCAACTGCAGAGTTGTGATCTATCTCAAATATATTGGTCTTGGTATACCTCTTACTGTCATCCGATTTCCCTCTTCATCTAGGAAAGTAAAGTTCTTATTGTGATAATCAGGTATGGCATGTTGTGTATCCAAATAGTCCATTCCAATAATCATATCATATGATCCCAAGGGTATGTTGTTCAATTCTGCATGGGCCATTACACCATTCATGTCCAAGGGACACTTCCTTACTGCCTATGTGACATTTCTCTTGGTACCGGTATCCAACTGCACTAGGCTTGATGTATCACGCTTTCTTTTCTTTAATAACATTTCTCAATTAGGTTAGGTGTAAGATAACTTTGGATATCCCTGAAATCAATTAAAATAGTTATAGGTACAGTGGAAATATTACCTACTACATCAATCATTATGGACTGACGCTTAGCTTGTCTTCCATCCAAAGTTGCATAAATTATTGGAATGATTCCACCCATATCACCAATTGTTGGAGCTTCTTGAATGTTGTGAATGGTTCCCTCCTTAAGTTCACAGAACCTGACATAGTGATTCCCCTTGCAGTGCCAACATTGAATCGGTGGTCTTATTTCTTTGTCTAAAGGATCTTCACCTATGGATCTGTTATGCTCTGGTTGCCTCGGTCGATTACTATTTCTGAAAGTTGGAGGATGAAATCATTTCCTCCTCTGATATTGCTTGTTTGTCTTCATATCCTTCCAGTTATTTTGATATGGAGCCTTGTTATTATCATTATCATACATCTGTCTTTCCTTCCATACAACCTCCCTGAGAGCCTTTGGCTTGTCATACTAGATCTTGTCCCTATATAAGTCTGGTAGGCCACTCAGGAACATATGAATATTCACCTTCTCATCCTTCACAAATTCTGCATACTTCATCAGCTCTAGGAACCTTTTCTAATAAGCTTCCATGGTCATTCTACCCAATTTGAGTTCGAAGAAGTCTTCCATCTTTCTTTCAAAATAGTGCTATGAGAGGCATTCCTTTTGGAAGTATTTCTTGAACTTCTTCCAGGAGATTTTATCTTCATCAATGTTCTTCAACTTGACTAGCTGATCCCACCAAATACATGCATTACCCTATAGATGGAAGATGGCTACATTTGCTTCCATGTTCAGTGAATACTGGTGCAACTAGAAGAACTTCCTAAGGCCCAATAACCAAGTTTCTGCACTTTCTCCTTGCTTTTATTCCACATCAAAGGTTGGGGGTTTGATCCTCCTCAATTCTCCTACCAATTAATCCTGAGAAAAAATTCTCTTCTTTTACCTAAACAGGGATCCCTCAAGGATGTCCTGAGAAAAAATTCTCTTCTTTTACCTAAACAGGGATCCCTCAAGGATGCTTTTCAGAGCTACTTGAAGAGTAACCCTTCTTCTTATTGGGAGATTTCCAATGATGGGGTTTCATTGAGTAAGATATGGATCTTCTAAGCTCTCTTCCTGATTCATAATATCTTTCCTATGTACTGCCTCTTAGAGCTAATCTCTGGTTTTCTTGCAACTTCTCCATAACCTTGTAGGATCTTCCTTTGGGCATGAATGATTCACTCATTATCCTTCCTACAGGTTCTAACCTCAATATTCAAAATTTTGACTGTGTTTTCTAGATCCAAAGATTCAATGTTTCTTTTGGGTGTTCCCATCATATATATCCCTCCTCGAGGGCCTAAATTAGAAGACTCCTCCTCAGGGATAGAAAATATTTGTCCTTCCCTCAAATCCATCACTGATCTTTGATCTCTTCTCTTCCGATTTAGGGTTCAATATTTTGGTTTAGAGTTCACACTACAGTTGTACAGGTACTAAGGTTGCGATGCGTTGGTTATAAAACATTGTTAGGACATCCTCAACCTATTTATAAGATATAATAAACATAAATAAATTGCATATACACAAATTCATAATTCCATAGAAGGCCCAAACAACCATAGCGTTTGTAACCTAAGCTCCGATACCACTTGTAACATACCCAACCCTGGAACACCACACCAAGGTCGGGGTACCAACTCTTATCAAAGGAGAAGTATGAATATAGTTTATGCACAACATAATAATACGCTACAAGGATAGGCTAACATGCCAATCAAATCAAAACTATTAAAACAATCAACCACCTACAAGGAAGACGACCCTTCCAATGCAACAATTCCCCATTCTAGATGCATTGCAATGTAATGACACGTGAATACATTCAGAACAGAACTTCTTCACATGTTTACTAAATGTTCTAAAACCTATGGGAATCCTCCTATCACCATATAACCAAATAAATAAATCATATTTATGTACATTCACGGAACTCCATTTACGATAGTAACCAATCAACATTTCTATCTTTCTTTAAAGCAATATTATACACTAATGTATATCAGATCGAATTCATATAATTATCATCCATAAGGACCCATAATAATATCTAATCTGTAACAGCCATACATGGCCATATGGACTGTCCAAATATCAGATACTTGCATGATCATAATCATAAGCAAACTAGCTTCTAAATCAACAAATAAATCAGCAAACTATTCTACCTCAAATAGCAGAATTATATCACTACTTTTATCAGAATTCACCACATTAAATAAGATCCATTAAACCCCATGGAATATCTGATATGGAACAACCATACAAGGCCATATGGACTTCCCTAAAGTCTGACCTCCTAATGATCACAATTTTCAAAAGAAACTAGCTTCTAACAACTAGATTAACACAACCACATACCCACTCCATGAGATGTCAATTTATCAACATTTAGTTATCCAATAACCATGGACATGAATTACAAATTAAAATAATTTAATGATAGATATATATCATCCTCCATGGGAACATGTACAACTACATACATAAATAGGCGTATCTAGTATAAATACTTATCTTTTTATAGGGCGCAACTGGCATCAACCGGACAACTTTCCTCCCAATCGTAGAAACTTTCAAGCAAACCTCTTGATCAGGTCACCCCTAAGATGAGGTCTTGGATTTCACATGGAAAGGGACTCTTCCCAATTCGATCCCTAAGGATAAAAAAAAAATCAGATCTCAACCTAATGGATACAACACATTATTTCCCTTTTCCTGCAATACAACTTGTGATCACTAAGATCTCTTCCACAGGATTTTCCCCCTCCAGGAAGTCAAGCTACAACGAGTATGGTCTCCTTCTTAGGATTTCCCTCCTCCCCTGGAAGGCCAATTGAAGTAACTAAAATATTTTTCACAATATTGTCCCCCTCTCCTGGAAGAAAAAACACAATAAATAGGGTCCCTTGCTCAGGATTGTCCCACTCTCCTACAAGGAAAGCACAACACACATGATCTCTTGCTTAGGATTGTCCCCTATCTTGCAAGTCCAAGTGCAACAAGTAATAATTTATTTCTTAGGATTTTCCTCCTCTCTTGCAAGACAAACCGCAACAAAATAGTCTCTTCACGAGATCTCCATTCACCTCCAAGAAACAAATTGTGTAATTGGGTGCACAATACGATGCCAAATCCTCCTTTGGAATTCACAATCCAGTAAGAGAAAACCTTTGCAATGATCAACAAACTCCACAATGAGAGAATTCCCCCCCCCTTTGGAGAAATTTGAATCCCTCTATACCAATTCAAATTGCCTCCTGGAGATGGAATCTAGACCACTGAGAAGCAAATCCAAATCATTGAGGCTTCTCAAAACCCACTGAATGACCCATTCAAGTTCTCCATAGAGTAACTCGAATCCACTAAGACTAACTCTGAACAATCAGAAAAACACTCCTAGTCACGGGATAACTCAAATTCATCTCATTAACTGAAGACTACTGAATTTAGACACTAATTAACCGAGGACAGCTCCAATCAACCAAACTGACTCGAAACTACTCCAGTTAACTGAATATTACTCCAATTAACTGAGTACAATTCAAATTGACTCAAAATTACTCAAATTAAATGAATTTTACTCCAATTAACTGAATACAACTCAATTTGACTCAAAATTACTCCAATTAACTGAAAAGACACTCCAATTAGAGTGGAGTTACAAAAATTAGGTGCAAGATTGACACAAATAGTCAATTAGGTACATAAGACATGAGTGATGTGAGAGTGGGCCCCACCAACATCCAGTTAAGGAATATTCTCTCTAATGAGGGCGTAATAGTGCATGCAAAACATTAACTAGAAAAATAGGACCACCATGGTCCACTAACATCAAAATTAGGAAACATTGAGTGATGTTAGGATGGGAAACAACTCCTAACCCAACCCCTTCACATGTGGAAATCCAAGACCCCCCAGCCATGTTTTTTGTCCATGTTGGGCCATTATTTAGTTATAGGTAATTATAATAATAAAATAAATAATAAGATAAATAAATAATAATCATATTAATGGTCCATGGTCCAAGCACCTAGTGCCACCATAAAAATAAATGACAAGGTTACATATGTCCTAGGCTTACCATCGGGGGTATTACACTCCTCTCTATTACAAGATGTTTTTTTTTTACACCTATTCAGATTAACAGTTCAATTCCACTCTCTAGTTGATGAGTAGTATGGAAATTATATGACTTCCCACCCTCCTTTGGATTAGTAGGTTAGAAACATTTTTTTCTAGTAGTTGAATAGATTGGTGGCTACATTGTTCACTTTTATATAGGTTGTTTCTTTCAACATTTATTTCTTGAGATAATTAGTTCAATAATAACACATTCTTAGTAGGTATGAAATATGGCAGGGGACATGTCCTTCCCACGCTCCTCCATTGGATGAGTAGGTTAGTGACAATTTTTTATAGCAGATGAGTGGTTTGGTGGTAGCATTTTTGCAGCCTATTCGGTCCACTATTGTATTTAGTTCAATCATCAAAACCCACCCTCTCTTCTTCTAGCTAAGACTGATTCTATTGAGTTGGGTATAACCACTCCATTTGTATCTCATAATTTTTTCCATGACCCCTCAATTAGCTTTTGGGGGGGGGGGGGTGAGAATATGGGTAATCTTCACTTAAGGCCATGTTCCAACCCACTAATTTGTGTATTAAGGGCTTTAATGAGCCTAAATATTGGTAAGTCACACCTGCTTTATCATTTATGACTAGGTCAACCTAGTCACCATGTTGGGGCTAGTACCCCAACCCTAAAAGGATGTGTATAAATATACAAACACTCATCTTTTGTAAAAGACATTTATTCATTATTTGGCTAAGTGATAATATCCCAAGGCTACCTTTGAAGTTTCACTCTACTTGTGGATGATTTTTCTTTGTTTTGGAGTTTGTTTTTCTTCTTGATTTAGCATTATGGTATGGATTCATCTCGATTATGGTAAGCATTAAATACTATTACAAACTTATCGTTTTTTACTTGCTTGGATTAGGGTTTTGTTGAAGAGTTCACCATAGAACTTCTATGTTTTGGGATTTCAACAAAAAAGACAAAAGAGACATATGGTGCATGAGATATAGAAGAGAAGGGACATGAAATGCATCGAACAGGTATTTTGTCATATGTGTTCATTAGATGATCATCAGACTTCCAATTGTAAATATAATGCATGGAACAAAAAGGACAAGAATGTAAAATTTATGGGTGAGACTTTGAGAGTAGCTGCAATCAATGATGCAAATATAATAATAACAATAATGGAAAAAACTAAAATAATGAATGAAACAATAATTGCACCTCTTCAAATCAACAATTACAGAGAGACAATAAAGGAAGACCAATAATGCAATGTTATAGATGTTGAAAGTGGGGACATTTTAGTGGATATTGCATAAAGGTGAGGCCCATGTTATGTCAAAATTGTGGGTGAAGAGATCACAATGAAATTTAATATCCAAAAGACAACAAAAGATACATAAACCATATTGAACTAGAGACACACATGTTAGAAACAAGAAAAAAAACAAAGGCTCAATGTCCATGTTCAACAATAGAAAAACCTAGACTAAAGGAAGTGAAAGAGATCATAAAAGAGGTACATGAAAGAATCCCGTGGAATAATTACATGCACTTAAAAAACAATGTGAGGAATATATGGATAAAGAAACTATGGTGGATAATAACAAGACCTCAATTGAGATATACAACAAGTACTACAAATGGAGGCATTGACGAAGATGAAAATGCTGATGACGTGTATACCAAATATGGTAGAGGAATTGGGAGAAGAGTTCACAAATCCAACTATGTTGATCCTGGACAAGGTTAAAAGCCATATTTTTGACAACCTTCTCATCAACATAGGCTTACAATCCCCTTTGGCCCAGTGAAAAAATGGGTGTTGTAATTTGTCTAAAGATTTTAAAAACTATAACCCAATTGATGGCTATCAATGGCTTTTCCCACAACCTAATGTTAATAATAGGTTTAAGAAGATTTGGCATCTTCATTCAAGACAAAGGACTTGGTTCTTTCTTACTTTCTCACTCCAAAATTCTATCACAAGGCCCCAAATAGTTACTTTCGTTTGGTCCCTCATGTGGGAGGCCATTTGCATGGCCACAAACTTCAACATTTGGGAATTTATCAACCTCAAAGTCCCATTTGTGGAAGGAGGGAAACTCTTAAGCATGTGTTTTGATATTGCAATTCTACTCAATTAGTTTGGGGTGGGGTAGACATGTTTGTAGCAAAATTCTTCTTGCTTAGATCTCTTGGAAAGCAACCCTCCTAAGTGATAGGATTCCCTTGGACATAGAATTTTGTGCAGCTTGGCACTATGAAGTGAATGCTTGTTTAAGGAATTTAAGCTTGATTGGAGGTTCTCATAGTATGATGGTGCACTAATTTTCTCTAGTGTGCAATTGTAGATTTCAACTCCACTCTAGAATGCATGGATTGAAATAAGCACTTGTGGGATTTTGTTGAATACTTGGGCATTGCTTCTTGCACCCAATGTTATCAGGACCAAAATAATTTTTGAACTAGTCGACCCCCAAACTAGAACCAGACTAGAATGAACAAAAAACGGGTCTATCAAAAAATACAAAAAATATTCAAATTAATATAAAAATATATATATTCACGTACATCTATGTGAATCCAAACAACTAGACACAAATATTTGTATAACAGGGGTGAATGTAACCAAAATATTAGAGTGCATCCCATATCTAAACCATAATGCATAAATAAAGTGACTCTAGTTGGCTTCTAGTGTCCAATAATAACCATAGTATCAAATTCTAACTAATAATTACTATACTCTCAAATCTAATCATATGAATGAATCATTTGAAGAATCCTCATCCTCTACATCCTCAACATGAAAATGATACCGACCATATCCCTTAACAAAATCAATTAGTGGTCAGTTTGCAATAGTTTTTCTTAGGTTCATGATAGGCTATAGCTGACTGGTATATTATCAGGAACCATAATCCATTCTGGAGGTTAGCTCACCATAGCCCCTCTATAATTCCCATGATTGATGAAGAAAAATTAAATTATTAATCTGCTAAGAGAATCAACTAGAAAGCTTATTGTCAAATGATCAATTGATTTCCTCATCACGAATCACATAAGTTTAACTAGAATGGGAGATAATCTAGGGACCTTGGCCTTCCAAAGTTGATTTGTGGGATGAATTCCACCAGGGTTTAATAACATATGTAGTTTAGCTTCCAGTGGTTCTCTTAGTCACAATAGATGATGTAGGTGTAGTTAATGCTTCAATCACCTAGGTTGTAGCTCAGTTTCCTGAGGTTTCTTTTATAGTCAAAACTCATGATAGATGATACACTAACATAGATGCAACCAAGTTTATGGTAGTTTCCCTTACATACATGATAGATGACATATATGACATAGATTTAACCAGGATGACAATTACAAAGTAAACTTCACTTAACACACCTTCCCTTAAGTGGAGACATTATTAGTCACAAGAGGCATTAGGAGCTTGGATTACTAGGTAGTTTCCTTAGGTCGTGGAGAGTAATCTTGATCTAATAAGATCCCCAACCACCTATCAAGTTCAACTTATCCATTTCCTTGAATTTATCCAGTCATGACAGATGACCTAAGGAGTTTGGCTTAATGCAGAACCATATATAACCATGATAGAGAGGCATATATGTTTATTGGGCATTAATCACCTATGTATCTTATCTTATTGACATCTCCCTTAAAATTGTGAGATGAATGTAATCATAGAAGGGAATCAACTAGGAGGCTCACCCTACCATGCTATTGTTAATTATCATGGTAGATGATATGGATACTATTGAGGTATCAGTTATAGCTACCCGATTCCAGTCTCATACCTTGGCATACTTCCCTCAACATCCTCTATGATCATAATATAATACTTTCCATAAACATTTTTCATCCAAAAGCTACTCCAGGAGAAGTGGTATGGGATCTAGGAAAAGTAATTTAAGTATCATGAACCGAAAATTTGAAATATCCATATATGGTGTGATAGGTTAGAGGCAAAGTTAGAGTTTTAGATACAACTAGAGATATTGCATCAGTTGGACTGATCATTTTACCACAATTTTCTTAAAAATCATGCTAGAGGACATGGAGAATGCCAAGGTTTAAATGAAATCATTTGGGGATACCCAACTATATGTAGTTTTGTGTACTGTACTAATAGAAATGAATATAATCGTTGTGGGATATTGATCTAGGAAGCTTCACTTGCCACGATTTCTGTAAATATTTTTCCAGATGGCATGGACAATCGGGTTACGGGGGACTTATGTACAATCCCTCAGGTTGCTCAACACACTTCACATTATACAACAAGCATAATAATGTGTGTAACAAGGGAAACATTTTCCCATAGGGATCAGTCTAGTGCATTTTCCTCTATAGCAAAGATATGAAATGAGGGAGAGTTATGGATTGAAAAAAGAAAAAGTACAATTTTTCAAATCTCCCATCTATTGCTTCTTGCAAGAAGAAAACAAATCTACCCAAATTAAATTCAGGCCTCCAAAAATACACCATCCACATGAACTTGAAAAGATCATAGGTTATCAAATTCAACAAATTCAGGTTTTCCAATATTGGATTTTCTGAATAGCACCAAAATTTGGTTAAAGTCCCATCATAAAATCAATAATTAAGTAAAATACAAAGTATGAGAACCTATATGGACAATGCCAAGGACATACTAAGATGATTTCACCTCCAGATCTGTTTTTTCCTCCTCATCCAAGTGGTCTCTCGATCAAGACTAGCGAAGGAGAATGACAAGATGAAATTGTAGCGACTTATATCAATATAAATATAATTCCAAAAAAATGTGATAAAGAGTAGAAAAGGATTACTCACATGGAAATGCTTGACCTATGTAGTATAGGTTAATGCAAATTCCACTAAGGACAAGAACCCCACCACTGATCATATTACTGAGTCCAACTTATTCATCATAGACTTTGATCTCTCAAAGCTTGTTGAGTATTGGATAAATATGACACATAACCCAAGAAACTATAGAGAAATTCATGCATACACAACAATTGATGAATTCCATGAAGCATCATCATTCTCTTGAAGTTGATCCAATTTGAGAGGAATTTGAACTCATTAATCCCATTGATCTGGTCCCACTACTAGTGGTTTGTGATCGATACCCACTAGCAGTAGAAACAAAGGATTCACCCACAGATTCGCCATCAACATATTCAGATCCACTAGTAGCAGGGAAGAGGTAAAGGCACCCACCTTTGCTTATGTTTATTGAACTGGAAAAAATGGGGTTGGAATTGCTTCAACAAGATCAACTTAGTAAAATGGGTATAGATCTCGATATGGAACTCGTTCTCTCTCTTATACCATACCATAGTGGCCCAGTTACCCAGTTCCCATCTACACACCTTCCCAACTCGACCATCCCACCCACCACCATGTAGTAGGTGAACACTTCAACAATTGGTGGCATCGAACTTTATACATGATTTCTACCATTGAACAATCTACGAGCAACTTCAATTTTGTCACAAATATCTAAGACTCCAATCCATATTTAATAACCCAACCATGGACTTGTTGGCCTTTTTTGAAGTCTCCAATGTTGGCACATGTGCTTAGAATGCTAGCAAAATGAAATCCATCTGCATGCCTTCGATTTCCATATTGCAAAGTTATTTCAGGGCCTCCTTGCAAAACCCATGATGGGAATATATTGATATTAGAGCATTCCATGAGATTATATCTCACTCAGGAATTTTATCAAATAGTTGTCGTGCATCCCTCAAATTGCCACATTTAGAAATACATGTTAATGATATTGTTATATAAAATAATACTCCACTCAAATCTAGTTTGGAAAATATGTGCATGAATTCTATTTCCTTAGACCTACGACCTATAATTCAACTTGAATATCTGCAAAATAGAGCAGTTCATACATCCTTAACCAATACCAAATTAGAAAATCAAACAACCAAAAAACATACTAATGGGTTGGGCCCTGTTAACTACTGGGTTTGGACCTATTATTGATAGGGGTGACTCTTCAACATGGAGGATTTTTGGAACCCTCAAAGATGAATGGTAAGAATTTATCAACCTACAAAGAACAAAAAATTGAATGACGAGAAAATGTAAATGCAAAAGACAAGTGAAAATGTAGATGGAGGATTGTTGGAACCCTCAAAGATGAAGGATTTTCGGAACTAGTTTGACATTGGCATCCAAATCCCCTACACTTCACGTTAGCACCAAAACCAAAATTTTCCAATTGCAGTCTGCATTGTGGTGTGGTTTTGGTAGAATGAAGATTTGTTTTTGTTTAATTTGTTTTGTTTTTAAATTTTTGTGTTTTTATTTTATTTTATTTTACATATTATAATAAATTTCCAAACCTTATATATATACATATGGAAATAACTATGCAAATATAGATATATACATTTGTTTTTTAGATGTTTTGTATATAAATAATATTAATTGTTAGGTTTTTTGGGATATATATATATATATCCCAAAAAACCTAACAATTAATATTATTTATATACAAAACATCTAAAAAACAAATGTATATATCTATATTTGCATAGTTATTTCCATAATAAATGTATATATACACCACCATCATGTTGGGTCAGTTATTGGTTTGGCAAGATGGGTCGATAAATTAGTGTGGCGACCACTTCTATACCCTCAACCAATGTTGTTGTGGTGTCCACACACGAGGGGGTCTACAATTTACTAAATATTAACACTGCAGATGGATTCAGAGACCCCTTTCTAGGGGGTATTTGAATCCATATGCAGTGTGAAAATTTAGTAAATTGTAACATTGTAGATGGATATAGAGACATGAGTGATTATGTAAATTGTGTCACTTGACGAAAATGGTCATAATTTGTAATTCATTTTCAAAATTACATTTTTTTATCATTGCCATCAAGCGACACAATTTACATGATCACTCTTGTCTCTAAACCCATCTGCGATGTTACAATTTACTAAATTTTAACTCCAGATGGATTTAGAGACCCCAAAAGGGATCTCTGAACCAATTAGTAAATTGTGGAAATTCATTGTCAAAATTGTAATTTTCCATTGTAAGAGTAACCCAACTAAAAATGACTAAATAAATTACCAATTCATATTCTTAATGTTATTTTTAGTTTAGTTACTTGTTATCTAGTCATATATTTTATCCTGTGACCAAATTGGTTGTTTTTAGTTGGCTCACTTAAAAAAATTCAAGTTTGGTCGTTTATCCCTTGAAAAAACTGCAGGGACCAATTTTTTTGGTCACTTATCTTTCATTTTGTACTAGTGTCCATAAGGAACTATACTAGAATGAATTCCCAAGTTGTCTAGCAGCATATCACCGTGAACTAGAAATGTTTCTAACTTGGCATAGATATGGTTGGGTCTAACCCTTCTATTCGTTTAGGTATACTTCCCTCGTTTAGGTTCTATATCTAATAGATCCCATTTGGATATGAGATCCTCCATGAGCTCTCTACATGTATCTCTTATAGTAGTGCCTCCTTTTTTCCTTGAGATTTGAGGAATGTGTTGAAGTCTCCCCCTACTATACTATTTGAATGCTTTCCATAATCCTTCCTCTCTATTAATTTTTTCTAGAAATTTTGTTTATCTATGTGCTATTGGGGTAGTAGACATTAAAAAGATTGAAATGCTTACCTGCATGTTTGTGCATAAAAGTGACCATCAATCAATATTGCTATGGATTGACATGTAGTAGCTCAAAGGAACTGTTGTCCCATAAATTACAATTCCTTCTTGAAGCTCCCCTAGATCCTATGTCCTTAGATTTTCTCTTTTTCCAAATTTTTGAGCTAGCTTCGAACATGCTGTCTTTTTCAAGTTTAGTCTCTTGAATATTAAGGATTGATGGTTTTTCTATTTGAATTAAATATCGCATTGCTTCCTTCTTATACTTACTTCTGAATCCTTTGCAATTCCAAGAGACTATGATCATTATTTACCTTGTGTTGGAGTGTTGTTTCCTCCTTTGTTCTCCCAGATCTTGGGTATTCCCGGAATTTTCAGAGTGATCACTTTACCACTTCCTTTTATTACACTCATGAAAGTTTGTTGTGGTCCTATGGCTACTTCCCTTGAGGATGATTCTTCCCTCTTTTCCTTTGTGGATGGCCACCCTGCCTTTTTTGTTGTTAGTTTATCTTTTGATCCCTCTTCTTATTCATGTTGTTGAGCTTTCCTTTATGTTGTTACTTCACTCACCGTGGGTCTAGTCTCCTTTCTCCTTTTGACGGTCGGACTTGCTAGCGAGTTCTCTTGGTTTTACTTGGCTTATTCTTCCCTTCTCTTTCTCTCTGGTATTTGTGTTGGTTGATCTAACTCTTCAACATATTACTATGGGGTAGTCTTCTTTGTTTCCTCCCCCTCCTAGGCAGAGTCTGATTGGAGATCTATAATAGCAGGGGTGTCTCAAATGATTTGATGATCCTCTTCATCTGCAAGTGCAAAAAATTTATTAGAATTTTGTTCCCTATTTGCTGCATTATTTTATTTATTTTCCTTGGGAGGAGGTTTGTTTTGGGATTTATAATTTCTAGGTTTTTCTTGAGAGTTTGCTACTATTATTCTTTGCCATCCCCTTCTGTTTCTTGCTGCAATTTGCAATCTTTGGAAAAATTCCCATATTCATGGCAGCTTTTGCATTTAAATGGCATTTTTTCATAGTCGAGTATCTGATTGTGGGACCAACTATCTAGATTCAAGGTTATGGCCTTCGACAATCCTTTCTCTAGATCCACTTTGAAACAAATCCGTGCATAGGAAAAGATCCCTCCTTTCGGTTTTTCTCTATCAATATATTTCCCTAGGGAATTCTAAATGGCCGCCATCATGGAACCATTCCCCCAATAATGCATAGGTAGATGGGGTAGTCGCGCCCACACCGGAACATAGGATGGGATATCATATTCTAGATTAAAATCTAGAGTCCAACTGTTGAGGTAGAGACCTCTTGATCCAAGGAAGTATGGGCCACTTATGAAGATTAGATCTCTATTCATTTTTTCTTCAAAGAGAAAGGAAAAAAAACCCTACCACAAAAATATATCGAAATGCTACCTTTGATGAGCGGATGCCAAGATTTGGGCACCCATGCATCCATGAATTTCGGGGAAGGCCACATTCTAGTGAACTGGACTATTAGTCCTTGTTCTGATAGAGAAATTGCTTTGAGTCTTGAAGCAGTCGAGGGAAGAATTACTTCAGGCCAAATTGTTTTTTTAACAAACTTGGAGGGGACCACTTTGTTGTGAGTTGATTCACTTACCACCACCGTTAATGCCTAGAATGAAAAAAAAAATAGGGAAGGAGGGGGAGGCACCACCTTCACCTCGATGAGAAGAGAATAGGGGGCTATGGATCACTCAGAACCCTAACAAAGCATCACAGTCAGAACATGCATTATGTTTTCCAAATTTTGCAAGATCTTCCTAAATTATTAATAGAATAAGATATACTTGTTTTACTTTCTTTGTATAAGGAGATGACCTCCTCTACTAAGTAATATTTCCTTCTCACTGGAACATTCATTAACATTCATTATTAAAGATAGTGAATTTCAGAGTTTTTTCTCACTTGAGTGATTGGGAATGAAAGGTTTTTAAAAAAATCCGATAAGAAATAAAATGTCAAATACCTATATATATTATTTCAAATGGAAAATATTATATGTTATTTAAAGAATATTAATAAAGTATCATACACATGATACCTATTTTTAAAAGGCTTACAACAAGTTAGGTTTTTCATAAGGAATATACTAAGCATAACAACCATTTTACCTTTTGGCAAAAACATGGTGCCAATATACACTAGCAATTAATAAAATGCGATTTTCGATAGGAAATGAACTAAGTCTACCAACCACCATTTGGACTCTTGGCAAAACATGGTGTCAATATAATAACAATTAATAAATAAATAAATGATAGTTGTCATAAAGGGGAAAATAAATGGAATGTATAAAATATCAAAATTCATAATAACAATGTGAATGTATGTGAAGAGATTGTTGCTTTGTACAGGAAAGGATGTATAGAAAAATTAGTGTGTGAAATAGTAAACAAAGTATCTTAAAATTTAAATAAATTTAAATACTTAAAAAATTAGTTGTTATTTAAAAAAATAGTTAACATGTTATAAACATTTTTTTATGATTGATTTCGAATAAACTAAATATAAAGAATGGTCAAACTAAATATAAGATTTGTATAAGATTTGTATGTGTATTTACCCATTTCAACATTTACTTTATAAAATTGATTTAAAATCATATTATTGTTTAATATGCAAATATGCATCTTTGACATTTAAAATCCAGCAAAAGTAACCTTTTCTTGACACAAACACATTTCTTCAATTTCCATCCATTTAAAGTCTAAATTTTAGTGAGAACAAGTATTTATATCAGAATGTAAGAATTCAAAACATTAAGTAAATTTATTTATGAAATACAATCATAAATATGTAATATAACAATTATTATTAATATTGTAAATATTAAAAGATGTTAAAATATAAGAAAAATATTTTTTTTAATTAGGGGAATCGACAATTAAGATGGAGCTGGTATTCGCATGATATAAGGTCTAAGGGTCCAATTTTATCTGCTACTACTATACCCCTAGATACAACTATCGCACCCACCATAATGGAGCAAGAGTTATAATATTTCAACAACCTTTGTTTTAAAGCTTACACAAACTTACTAATTAGTTTACCATAAAACTAAATTGAATAAAAGATAAAAAAAAAAATATATATATATATATATATATATATATATATAATATTAAAAATCAATAACATTACACTAATATTTAATAACACAATAATCCTAAACATAATTTACAAAAAATAAGAATTAAGAGATTGCAAGACGAATATATAATAGAAAATTAGTCCTAATTTACCAAAAAAAAAAGACTTGGGAGATTGCAAGACTTATGTTAGTAACAAATAAGAAAATGAAACATTATAAACTATGAATGAATTAAACTCTCATTAAAAAAATGAATTGTTATTCAAAACCATGCATGTTACGTTTTTCACAAAACTATTCATTTTCTTAATTCCATATAAAATATGTATGAAAATTTGATCTCATTTACCATAAGGAATTACTCAAATCTAAAGTTAAAAGAAAAACTTAAAAAACTATGAAATTGTAAGTTCTTAAATGAAATCATTAAAGTAAATAAAATTATATAAACCCATTTTCAAGTTAAACGATTAAAACTAAATCAAATATGATTTAGATAAGTAAAATAATGCTATAAATTAATTTAAAAAAAACATAATAGAGACTTTATAATTTAAACATAATTTAAAGTAAAGGTATGAACATTGCAAACCATTATTGACAACATATGAAGATGGAAATAATTGAAGCATATGGTTATTACAACAAAGAGTTTAAGTGGATACGATTGTTGTAATTTTATTTTATATAAATATATTTAATGGTTTTATTTATTTATTAAAATAAAATCAATGTTTTAATAACATGGTATTTATCAAGTGATCGAGTTTTGCGCTGATCTAGGGTAGTGCTTGCTCAAGTTGGTATCAATATCTATAAGCAATATTGATAGGGAATCTTTGGATTTTTAATGTTTACTAGCTTGTTATTTATGTTTATATGCACATAAAATAATTTTTTTTGGCGTGTGTATGACATATATTTTTGGTTTCCTATTTTTATGGAGTAATTGAGATTATTTTCTATTCTCAAGGAGTAGTTGGAATTTTATCTCTAATAACTATATTATTATTATATGTAGTTTCTATTCTTTAAGATGTTATTTTATACTTGACTAAGGTGGTTTTCATTATATAAGGCTATGTAAATCTAGGATTGCTATTGAAAAATTAGTGAGAAATTTGTTTGCACTTAGGTGATGAACTCTACTCATAACTAGGATATTCCCACATCATTTGAATATAGAGTAGGGTCGTAACACCTAAATATAGTAGGTATCTTGGCCTCTTACAAGCTCCATGTCATGACGAGGAGCTTGTCTTGGACTCAAATCATTATTGAATCTTCAATGTAGCAGTGATTTCCATAAAAATAAAATTCACTTGCAACCATGGAGAAACTAAAGCCACGAGCTAAAAGGAAACATATGATATTGTTTATAAATCAAATTTAATCATGTTCATGGAAAGATGTAGTTGGTTTGCTAGCTCACATACAAACATTTTGGTTGAAAGCAATATTGAGATAAAGATGAAGGGTTTAGCTTGAAGGGTAAAATAATGTTGCAATTAGAATGAGGTGAGTTTCTTGTAAATTTATTTCAATTCATAGCACATTCAAAGAAAAGGAATTTTTTTAATATTTATATAAAAAATGAATCTATGATTACATTGCACACTAAATGGGGGAACCCTACAAGCCTTTTTATTCTGTTTATTTTGCTTGATGTAATTTAAAGGATCAGTACGTGAGGAAACCAAAATAGGATTCCTTTTTTATGTAAGACAACTACTCATGGAAGGATTGTAACCTTGGTAGAAGAGGTTGATTTGGTAATTCAATTTTTTGTTGTTGAAGAAATCGGGTTCTAAGCATCATCGCATTTTTTTTCACCTCTACATCATTGCAGTTTTTTGTTGTTGAAGAAATCAGGTTCTAAACATCATTGCAATTTTTTGCAGTTTTTTGCAGTTTTCTTCATTTCTTCATTTTTTTAAAACCCTAAGTCAAGATTCATCATAACCAGATATAAAGCTAAGGGAATACTCACTTCACCCCTAGTAGATCCTAGCCAAGTTTGGAAGAAAAAGAAAGAAACATCCCATTTGATTGTGTGAAGATACCCATAATTTCTTGCAACACCCCCATTTTTCATTGAAATCCTTTAGCTACCCTCAAGCACTTATTGGTCACGTAACTCCACACCTCTCCAACAATTTGAATACCATTATCCCTCACTTTCAATTCTTACATAGAATTGCTAGGATTCCCATACCCATAATTTCACCCCACAAAGATTGTTTGGTTTAGAAGAAGTTCCATCCAAACCAATGATTAAACCAGATGTGGCTCAGGTGGAAGAATACAACTTGGGAGATGATGCAGACCCCAAAATCATCAAATTGTCCAAAAATTTGACAAGTAAAGAAAAGGATCAATACACAGAGCTCTTTAAACAGTTTGCAGATGTGTTTGTGTGGAAAAATGAAGACTTTAAAACTTATGATCCCGTTATTTTTCAACATCAAATTCCACTAAAGAAGGATGCTAAGTCCTTAAGGAAAAATAAATGGTGGGTAAATCATGTTCTTTACCCACTGATAGAAAAAGAGGTTAAGCCTTTTCAAGCCAAAATAATCATACCCATCTGATACTCAGAATGGGTAGAAAATTTGGTGCCAGTGAAAAAAAAAGATGCAGAAATTAGACTCTATGTAGATTTTAGAACTATAAACAAAGTTTTTTTAAGGATAATCACCCCTTACCTAAAATGGACCAGATATTACAGAAAGCGGTAAGCTCAGAAAGATGTCCATGTTAGATGGATTTTCAAGATACAATCAGTTGGGGATGGACCCTAATGATGTCCTAAACACTACTTTTACCACTTTGTGGGGTACCTTTCCCTATCAAAGAATGTATTTCGGACTAATCGATGTAGGAGCTATGTTTCACAAGGCTATGGATTTTTCTTTTGTAGATATCAAAGATCGGTTCATTGTGATTTATCTAGATGAATTGACAGTGTACTCTAAAAAGGTTAAGTTCACATCTAGCACTCAAATAAGGTTTTTGAAAAATGCAGGTAGCTTGGCATATACTTGAACCCAAACAAATCCTCTTTTGGGATGGAAGAAGGAAAACTATTATAGTCTCATCCCAGGGGGTGAACATTGATCCTGTCAGGGTAGAAGCCATTAATACTTTTCCTCTTTGTAGGCACAAGAAAGGCTTACAATCATTTTTTGGCAAGATTCAGACTCAAATGCTAAAGAAAGAAAGATTCAGACTCAAATGCTAAAGAAAGATTCAGACATCATGTGGGATGATAGAGCCAAAGAAGCCTTTTCTACAATTAAGAGGGAATTGGGAGAATCTCTACTGTTGATTATCCCATATTATAGAAATGATTTCCTGATCTTCTCATTTTCCCATGAAAATACAATAGCTACAGTCCTATTGCAGAAGAACGATGATTAGTTAGAGCAACCTATCGCATTCTTCAACAAAGGCCTAAGTGATGGTGAGCTGAAATACAATATTATGGAAAAACAAGCATATGCATTGGTCAAGGCCCTTAAAGCTTTCAAAGAGTATGTATTACAATCACAAATAATTTCCTTTATACCACACATTGATGTCGAGGAGACTCTATGCTAGCAAGTTGATGGAAGGTGGGGTAAATATATTACTAAGATTTAAGAGATTGATTTGGTAATTAAACCTATAAATTTATTGAAAGGGAAATCTCTAGCTAAGTTGATGACAGAAACAAATTTGTAGGCTATTGGAGTAAACTTGGTATGTGCAAACCAAGAAGAAGACTGGCAAAGAGAGGTGAATGATTATGTTCATGCTTTCTACTATCAATATATCTAGTGTCATGATATTGTGCAATTGCTAGCAACATCCACATGTCCCTCAAATATAGATAAGTCACAGAGAAGGTATTTTAGGCTTAAAGTAATCAAGTACTGCATTGTAGACAGAGATATGCATTGGAGGGATCATGAAGGCCTTTTTCTCAAGTATCTATTGGAAAATAAAGTTGAAACACTGGTGAAATAAATGCATCGAGGGATCTGTCATGGGAACTTTAAGTCAAGGGATACAACTAATAAAATTATTAGGTTTGGATATTAATGGCCTACTCTATTTTTGGATGTGCATAAATTTGTGAGAGCGTGTATTCTGTGTTAAACCTTTTTTGGGAAGAAAAAACTACATGCCTTACCCCTAAAGTTTGTCCAAGTTGAAGCACCTTTCGAACAATGGGGTATAGATTTCATTGGTGAAATTCATCCACCACCCAATAATTAGCAGAGATGAATTTTAACTTCCACTCATTATTTTAAGAAGTGGATGGAAGCAATACTTGCTAGGCAAGCTAATGACCTTGTAGTAATCAAATTCCTTAAAGAAAATATCATGTCTAGATTCAATTTCTCCAAGAAAATATTAACGGACAATGCCAAAGCTTTCAACTCTATTAAAAGGATTACCTTCTGCCATAAATTCAATAACCTCCTGAGTCATTCTTGTAATTATTACCCCCAAGGAAACGATCAAACTCCAACAAAAATCTCATGAAGACTATAAAAAGAACTCTTTGTTAGGACAAGAAAACATGGGATTAGCAACTGACATATGCATTGTGGGCTAACCTAATATATACAAAGAGGGAAATAGGTAGAGTTCCTTTCCAGCTAGTCTATGGATTGGATGTAGTTTTTCCCATACAGTTGGATTTTCCTACCATGAAAATGCTGGAATATTTGATATCAAATACTAACAAGGTTAAGAGGCAGGTGAACCAATTAACAAAAATACAGGAGTATAGAAGCAGTGTGTACTAAGGTTTCAAATTATATCAAGAAAGGATGAAAATATCCTTTGATAAGAAGGCTATACATAGACAGTTCATTCAGGGAGATTTGGTTATGATGTGGGACAAAAGACATGAAGATCTAGAGATGCATGGAAAATTTGACAATATGTTGCTAGGACCATTTGACGTAATTGTAATGTCCCCACCCTAAGGGGTACCATGGTCAAACCACTAACCCATTCAATTCCCATGGGTTCTAGTGGAGAAGTTGAATTAATTAATAAGGGAGTTAATTTTGGCTATAGTCATTTATGTAATTAAATAAATTATGGTGGATCACAATTTTATTATAATTAATATTTCTAATAAATTTTTATGAGTTGTAAATGGCCTAGGTGGCTCAATAGGGAACATAGGATAAGGATAAATCATGTGAGTTTTCCTCCTCGGAAAAATCTGGAAAGAAAGCATCCAAAAGCATAAACAACATCCAAAAGCAGGAAAAGTAGCAGAAAAACAAAGAGGACAGAAGTTTCCTAATTTTGGAAGATAAGGCTCAAGAAAGATTAGTAAAAGAAGGAAAGAAAGCAAAAGGCTTTAGGAAAGCTAAAGAGTCTAATTTTAGCCAATGAGGGTGCATTCATGGAGGCAAGTGGGTCCTAGGCTAGTTCAACTTACCAAAGAAGCATCCAAGCCACCTATAGTTCAAATTTCCAAGAAGCCAAGCTCTAGAAGGAAGGAGAAAAAGTTATCAAAGGTTAATCAAAAGAGGATGATCACTCCTATTCACATATTTTTTCATTTTGATTATTCATCTTGAGATATATGTGCATCTCAAATTCTTGGGTGGTGTGCTTCTTGCCAGTATTGGGTGATGTGCCCCTTTGCATTCATTGATCTCGCTGAGAGATTGAGAGATCCTTCTGTTGGAGTTTCAGGAAGAGGAAATCCAATCATTTTCATGGATATTACTGAAACCATTTAATTTTATTTTCAGTTTTGATCTGAGTTCTAGAATAGTGTGTTCAAGTTCCAGTTTAGTGAGGAAGAATACTATAGTAGCAGTATTCTAATGCAGTGAGTTTTAGCCAGTGAAGAGTAATAATTGAAGGTTTGCACCCCCTATAAGATATATAAGTTGTAAATGCACATCCATAGAGATATATGATGATGTTATCCTTCTCATGGTTCTGATCCAGTAGCAAAATATCCTCCTCTTATTCTCAGATACTCCAATTCTACTTCTATGTTGTAAAATTCCAAGTATAATGGACATTTTGTTAGTTTGGCTCCAATAGACTGTTGATTGCATACCGTAATGTATGTTTATATATTGTTTTTTTTCAATGTGAAGTATTTAGATTCATATATGAGCATTAATGCATAATTTGTGAGCATTAAACTCCATTTGAAAGTCTATGTTTTCTATGCTTGTGCAATGGTAGAAAATTTTGACTATTTTTTTTCTTTTAAAGCATTTAACTATTTCAAGTGATTCTAAAGTATTATTTGAAGGTTCATACAGTTAAATAATAGGTATTTGATTCTATCCATAGTCACAGAAAATAATTTAGGGAGATTTTGATTCCATTTGAATTTGTTTTCAAACTGTCACATTCTCTAGTCCAAGTCTAGTTATGTGCACCTAGTTTGATGTTTCATTGTCTAATCTTTGTTGCCAAGTAAATTTGAGTCCATATAAGGTTGGGTATATTTAGATAATTCTAACTAATGTCTATATAGATCTAGTGCAGCACCAGAATTAGTTGGGTTCCAAATTAATTCCTGGGGGTATTTCCTTGAAGCCTTTGGTTTAGCCAAAGGAGTCTACCGAGGTGTGATGCACCTAGAGAATGTGCCACTTCCTAATGTATGGGATCTAAACATGTTTTATTTATTTTTTGAATACTTTTAGGTGCATGATGTAGTCCATATTGATTTTATTATATCCCTATGTTTGTTTGGGAGGGAATTTAGAAAAGTCCTTAGGTGCTAGAATCCAACTCGGAAAAGAATCTAGTCCTTTTTTCTTGTCTCCAAGCTAGTGTGCCTACTCACTAACTTAGGTACATTATAGTAATTAAGGAGGTCATAGGGATTCTCCGTAATACTCTCCATATTACAAATCTGGAAGGACACCTTGAATATCCTATCAAAGGTAGGTGTTTGAAACCCTTTTTCTCAGTCTAACCAGAAGGTACTTAAACTCTGTATCATAGTTTACCTTGCTTAATATCTCTGTAATTGCTTTTCCTCCCTATTAAGTATTCCCTAAGGCATTGAATTCAATTCCATTTGCTCCATCGAGCAAGTAATATAAGTTGGAAATCGGCATGTTGTCTCCCATAGTACACTTCGTAAGTCACCAAGTTTTGAATTACAAATTGACTCCATAGCTCAATAGATAATACATTGGTATACTATCCTCATAATTTCTACCTAGGTTATTGACACATCGTGAGGAGTCATCCCACAAAAGGAGCCGATGTTGTTTCCCCTTTGAATCCTCAAAAGAAAACCAAACAATTTGAATAACATGGAAATAGTGTGCCAATGGCCACGACTGGATCATGTTGATCCACATTGAACTAGGTCGTCTACAACAATTAAAAAGGTAGGAAAGATAATAAGAGGTCTCATCTGCCAATGGCCACAATTGGATCGTGTAGGTCCACATGGATGATCTGGTACATTCGTGACAATGAAAATGGTAGGTAGAATAATAAGGGGGATCATCCATCGATTTCCAGGATTAGATCATGCAAGTCCTCACTGGCGATCTGGGCCCTTTATGGGAATGAAACTTAGACAAGGAATATGAATGTGGTCTATGCGCCAAGGGACCAGTTTAAATCTCACAAATATCCTCTAGATATCTAGGTCATTCGTGGGAGTAAAACTTTCACAAGGCATAAGAAATGGACCAGATTAAATTGTGTAACTTTCCTCTAGTGATCTGGTCCATTCACGAGAGTGAAACTAGCATAAGTCTTAAGAAAGGTGCATGTGCAACAATGGACCAAATTAAATCGTGCAACTCAAGCAATTTGAGCCATCCGTAGGGGTGGAACTACCAAATGGAATAAAAGGGGTCCCATGCACCAATGACCCAAATTAAACCATGCACGTTTCCTCAAATGATTTGGGTGATTCGCGGGGGTAGAGCTAGCTGAATTTATAAAAAGGGATTTCGTACACCAATGGCCACAATCAAATCAAGCAGGTTCCATCAAGAGATCTAGGTCATTCACAGTATTTAAAGATGCACATTTAAGTAAAGTAGGACCTGTGCACGGACAACCAAGATTTAACCGTGTATCTCATAGCACTTCATCTAAGCCATCTACGGTAGCTCAAGACATGATATGTGTAACACACCCCTTCGACGAATGCATTTAATAGTGCATATGAATTAATTTTTGAATAACGGAAGCATAAAAAAAATTTCCAAAGACCCATTAAATCTTTTAGCAAATGCATACAACTCATAATATCTAAAGCATAGTCTAATCTATGAGACATTTGTTTAATAAAATTCATACAAAATAGTTTAATGCACAAATACAAAGTTAATATAACCCAGTAAGAACTGTACAGTAAACTTTTGCTTATGGACAACACGTAAAACTACTCAATTTTACAGCATAGACAAGCTTAGTCCACTGACCGAATAAAATCCTCCACCGACTATTGTCGAGATCCGACTACAGTCGAGTTAGTATAGTTGGTGGGTTAACCAACTAAACAAATACTTGTCTAACTTCGACCTAAGCAAATAGTTGTCGATTGTCGACTATCCCGACAATTATGAAAATAGAGAGATTTTAAATCAAATATATAGTCTACTTCGAATAAAACATATAGTTGTTGGTTGTAGACTAACACGACAATTATGAAAATAAAGAGCTTATATATATATATATATATATATATATATATATATATATATATATATATATATATATATATATATAGTCTTCTTTGACTAAAACAAATAGTTGTCGGTTATTCCAAATATTTCCTTAAGACAAGGAAAATTTATTATTTTCCAAATATATGCATATTTCCATTTCACTAAGTCAAGGAAATATTAATTCAACAATTCTCTTACAAAACTAAAATAAAATTTCCAACCGTAATAATTTAGTCTATCAACCGACTAAATGCATTACCTTTTTTAACTAAATTAAATAATTTTACTGACATTAATAACTTAGTCCATTAACCGACTAATTCTTTCACCAATTATGGTCAAATTATATAATTTCAACTCAAACATATTCATATATGTCTAACTAGGACTAAAGCATAAATTTGTAATTATACCACTCCAACCGTGATTTTCAAATCAGCAATACCACTCATTACAGAGCTCCTAAAAACATGCCTTAACTCAAGGTATTGTCTATCATTTAATTAATAAATACAATTAAGACTTAAACATCTAATATCTCCAACTAAACAAATTAGCCCATGGTTTTTATTAACCCAAAACAACTTTGGTTTCAATGAAACAAATGAGTCTATGGTTTTCAATTTACCTGTTAGACAAATTGGTCAAACCCAACTCTTTAGACAAATTGGTCGAACCCGACTCAATCACCAAAACTTTATTAAATAATTATATCAAACAATTTCTATTTCTATTAGATAAATTGGTCGAACCCAACCCTTTAGACAAATTAGTCGAACCCGACTCAATCACCAAGACTTTATTAAATAATTATATCAAACAATTTCTATTTCTATTGGATAAATTGGTCGAACCCAACCCTTTAGACAAATTTGTGGAACCCGACTCAATCACCAAAACTTGATTAAATATTTATGTCAAACAATTTCTATTTCTTTTACCAATTAACTTCAACTTATATTTTCAAGTTTAGTCGGGAAATTTTACTGACCATTTCATTTATTTTTAATGAACTATTTGGTTTTCAACTAATTCCCTGAATTGCATATTCATTTTTTGGAACTTAGGAGCTACAAGGTAAAACAGTAAAACTAGCATTATCACGGACCTGGGTAATAAAATTATCTTTTTGCCATAAATCTTTAAGTTAATGGAATATAATAAAAATGAACAAAATTCAAGCTTATTTATCCATTTTTCTAAATTTTCCAAACCTTGTGCTCTTCGACATAATTTAATTAAACATTACAATTTCAAACTAGAAAATTCGCATTTTGTACAAGAAATAATTTTGGACTTCGACTGAAATATAGATCGGCTTGCATAAAATCAATAACACCAGCGCCAAGCACAAGTGGATAGCCTTAGGCTCACATCATCGAACATATAATGCAAACGTTTACATATTTAACCACTAAAAGTCGGTCTTTTCTCCTCCATGTGGGATAAGTCCCATAAAGTAAAAAGAAAAAATATATAAATCATAGTTCAAACCCCACACCAGGTGCTAGGGCGACTTTGCATGCGTCCAAAGGATGTAGCACCTGTCAAAAGGGTTCCTACAAGTCAATCAAACTCAACACATCAAAAGCGCTCACAAGTGGGTCACATGTATTCAGGGTTTCGTTCAACTAAGAAGTTGGTTGGAAAGCACATTATCCCATGATGTTTAAATCAGAGCCTGAGCCAAAATTCAAATGAAGTATACAGGCTTGTATCTATATTCTACAGGATCACTTTACAAATAGAGATTGTGTAGAGGCATCCACGTCCTCGACAGCATCCCCTTCCATGACATTCAGTCATGTCCTCCCAGATCCAAAACCTCATAAGGAAGCCGGTTGTCATCATTGTGATTGGAATGGCAGGAAAGGGCAAGACAACGCTATTGCATCGGCTTGTTGCGCACACGAAGACGTCTCGAATCAAAGGAAATGTTTTAAATCTTGATCCTGCAATTATGACTCTTCCTTCTGCTGCTAATATCGACATTTGAGACACTGTCAAGTATAAGGAAGTAATGAAAGAGTTCAATGTATGTCTCAACGGGGGAATTTTGACATCCTTGAACTTATTCGCCATGAAATTGGATGAGGTTATAGGATTGGGAGGAAAGGGAAAATGATATTGACTATGTTCTTGTAGATACTCTAGTGTAGATAGAAATATGAGGGAGGTCAAAGGAACACATTTGGAAACCAATGGTTCAGGCTAAAGCCACAGGTGTTGAAGACTCCAGCTACCAATGGAAACCAACGGTTCAAGTTAGAGCCATGAAGAGATCAACGATTTGAGATCATTTCCCTGGAGAAAGTGTTCAGAGGTTAAAAGTTGAGAAGTGGTGCATAATCAAAACCACATTGCCACATGTCAATGTGGTGTTATTTCACCAATTGAAAAGCGGTAAATGAAACCACTTTTTATAGTAGCGAAAACTGCTTTGGGAGTTATAAAAGGAAAAGGAAGATGCTCTTGTCACCAAGAACATAGTTACAGGAGAGAGTGTTTACGGAGAGAAATGGATCAGCATTCAGAATGATGGTAGTCTGGAGAAGTTACATACACTACTTCCTGGAATGAAAGGAAACTGAGATTTCCCATTGAACGCTACCATTGGATTAACCATGGATATGGGATTCCCTCGATGCAGGGACTTTGAGGAGCGTAGATTTTGACTTAGAGGAGACATGTGCCCAAAGGAGCATGGTGTAAATAAGATTGTTGTAGAAGATGTTCAGAACCTTTCTAAGTTCAATCTTCCAATTTTCACTTTCAGGTGGGCACCTGTTGGCGATGAAAACTGGGCCAGTTGGACCCTCAGATGCTATTGTTTCTAGCCAATCATTAAATAGAAACAAACTCATACAACGAAAATGTTGAAGTATGGAAGAATCAAGATGTTGCACGTACAAATGGGATGGAAAATTGCTTTTGCAGAAAATGAACCAGATATTATGATCTTGATCGAAATCTATGGAAGAAAGATCATCCATATCCATATGCTACAAGCATCACCTAGGAAAGGAGGTGGAGAAAATTTACGCGAAGATGATTCATATGATATACATAGCTGTCAAGTTTTATGATGATGGCAATGAGAGACTTGGTAGAAGCGTAGGCACAGGTTTTGTCTCCTTTAATATGCTCCCTTAGGTATGAAGTTGTATTGGAGTCAAAGATGCAACAGGAAGTAACTCAAGAGCTAATAATATGGGAGGCACATCAAATGGAATTATGAAAAATGTAAGACATTTTCGAAAAGAGGTAATGATGAGAAATATTATTATGGGCCTGAAACAGTACGGGGAGGAAAATTGTGATAATGAAACAGAATCATACAAAGATATAGGATTTAAAAGTGTCAATGCCAATATTCAACATCAAATATTTGAGGGCTCTGCCATCCCCAAAGTCCATGAAGATTCAGGTTCAAAACTTCAGCAAACAGGGTGCTGAAGATTCCTATGATTGGAAATTTTGACATGTGTACAATTTTGGCCAAAGTAAAATGTAAAAGTGAAACCCAAATATTTACTGGGTTAGTTATGGAGTTGTTAGGGTTTTGCTTCAAAGAAGTGTTATAAAAAGGCTAATTGGCCATCATTGTAAAAGGGGGTTCGACTTTTCATTTAGGAGAGACCCATTCTGGGTGTTGAGTTATTTTCAAATAATTAATAAGAAGATTGCAGATCCAAGCGGGTTTTTTATTAGGGATTCTTGTGTTACTTATTTTAAGGTCTGTACCTTTCTCTTCTTTGTGCGAATGTGTTTTTTTGTTATCCTTTTCCATATTGTTATATTTTTCATGCTTATGGTGAAAGTGTTACTTAATCCAGAATTCATGCTAAGCATGATATGTTTTAATCGCGCCTAAACATTCATGTTTTCTTCTAAAGTTGATATTGAAGTCATCCTCAAATGCTCATATTAATGGTATGTTCTCATTTTATTCAATCACCAAACAACCAGCATTTTAACTGTAAAGGAGTAATTACCCTGCCTCTGTTAAGAATTCCATTGCAACGCACTGCCATTAATCATTACTTGAATTTGACTCCATTTTCCAATGGTTTCTTTCTCCAGCTTGTCTGACCATTCCCTTTAAACAACAAAAACATATTCCATTGCAGAGTCTGACCTCTGTGTGTTCACATTGCTGAAATCTTTTGAGTATTTTCAGTCTTTACAAATTTAAGAGAGATTCCTCTCTGGTTGAATAGGTCAGAATACAACCTAAAGTAGTTTTGTGGTTACCTTGGGATTCCTCTTTGCAGCCGAGGGGATTTTTTGAGCGTTAACAATTTGGCAACGTTGCCGAGGAACGAAAGTTGTATTTTCCCTCGGTAGAACGACAAAGTTCCAAATCTGATTACTGATGATGGACAACAGTCAGACATCAAGAAGGTTTTGTATCATTCACCTGGCGACTCCACTCATGGTTCAATCCAATTTGCAGGCTCCACTAGAGAACGAGCTCAGTTGACAGAAACATGGAAGAATTAAGATCCAGGTATCAAAGTGTCAATTTCTTCAAAGAGATCTTGTTCTTTTGCATTGACTGCTTTTTATCTTTATGTGTACATATCAAGAAGTTTATGTTTTGTCGAAAATTCTCAGGCCATGAGAAAACTAACCTTGTATATCCTTCATTAGATCTTGTAGACATACCTTCTTCATCTGTTCTTAAAGATAATTTGAGTCTTTCTTCTTAATCACATGAGATCCATGATCAATCTTGCAAACCCCAAGCGATTAGGGCTGATGACATTCCTCATGTACATACTTCGTTACCTCCTAGATCTCAACAGAGATATAGTCCTTTAAAGTTTCCCCTTCTTCTTCATGAATATCCTCCAAAATACCATAAATACCTCCCCATTTTTTATGGAGAAGATGGCAGTTTTACAACTGAAAAACATTTCCAGTATTTTTAGCATTTTGTAGACCTTTTCGAAATTGAACATGATGATGTTCTGATTAGAAATTTTTCCCAGTCTTTACGTGGAGAGGTCAAGCAGTGGTTTAGGCATTTGTCACCTGAGTCTACTAGCTCATGGAGTGAGTTAAGTCATGTTTTTTTGAGATTTTGGGGTTGTTAATTTTTTAGCATTAATTCAACATACTCTAGGATCTTTACTGAGAGAATATCATGTACAGCATATCAATCATATCAAGCATGTAGAAATCATATCAACCAATCACATAAGACAATGTACACACAGAGTTTCACTGTGGAAAACCATAAAGGTGAAAAACCCCACAACTTCCTCAGAGATAGAGAGAGCAATGATACAACCAAAGTACAAGAGATAGTCTTCTCCTAGCAACTGATCGTCCTCCTCACATGTGCGCCACTTTCCGAGTGATAGAAGAGTGAGTAATGAGATGAATGAAATAGAGATCTCACGATCTCTATTTATAATTGTCTTGTGCTGCCTAATAAACCTATGGGGCCGACTTGTCTAACTTAGCCTAATAACCCCAGGTTACATTATTCTGGGCCGACCCCTCTTCTAGGTGGTCTAATAACCCATCAACAAGTTACACCACTTGCGACACTTGTCAATACAAATGACAACACTTCCGTATAGAGGAATAATACATCTCTATAGGAGTACAATAAATATAGATGAAATACATTCCGAAGTTACATATACATCAACAGTCCATTTTAACTAGGAAGGTATTTCTCGACATAGATCTGCAGGCACAAGTCTTCATCTCTAGATCATCATCAGCAAATCATCATCATCGTCACTGTTGCTGCTATCTCAATCAATCTCTGATCTACTCATCATAGGAAGTTATACAGAGCCAATCCTTTTTCATACTGGATGTAGGCCCACCACCTGTAGGTCTTCATCATCACTGGCCATACTGTGGAATACTCAGGACTGATTACGTGCCTCAACAAAACCTCGAAAGAGCATCCCAGGACTGATTACGAGCACACTACTCAACCTATCGGATCTCCTAGGATCTTTTATATGTTGACCTTCACAAAACCTATTCAGAGCATCCCAGGATGTTACGAGCAAACCACTCTACCTATCTGGATCTCGATAGAGCATCCCAGGTTGTTACAAACACACCGCTCTACCTGTCCAGATTTTAAAGGATCTTTTCTATGTGAACTTTCGCAAAACCTACTCAGATCATCCCAGGATGTTACGAGCAAACCGCTCTACCTATCTGGATCTCGATAGAGCATCCCAGGATGTTACGAGCACACCGCCCTACCTATCTGTATTTTAAAGGATATTTTCTATGCTACCTGCACAACCTGTCCACGACCACAAAGTATCAACCTGATACTCACCATACATCATCACATGATCAACCTAATCATCATCATAGCATCAACCTGATGTGTATCATCTGGAGCAACATCCCGAAGCTCGTCATCTAAGATCATCCTGATCATACAATGCATCCATCTGATGCATATAAAGTATCTACCCGATACATATCATCATACATGATCAAATTGATCATACAAGTATCCACCTGATACATGTACAAATACATGATCTACCTGATCATACAAGTATCCACCTCATACATATACATATACAAATACATGATCCAACTGATCATTTCCCGCATCCAACATGATGCATATACATATACATGATCCAACTGATCATAACAAGCATCCAACATGATGCATATACAAATACATGATCAAACTGATCAAAGCATCCAACTGATGCATATATAGAGCAGTAACTAAAGCATCGTCTCGATGCTCATCATCCAACGCTTACATCCACAGTCATGGGAAGGATCCTCCTCTCACCATGCTTGGAATGGCTCCAGAAGATGTGAACATCACTTCTTCCTCGAAGTGTCGTCGATCTGAAGAACACCAAGCCTCTCTCTGAAGTACTCGAACTTCACTTTGGCTAGTGGTTTTGTCAGCACATCTGCTACCTGCTCATCCATCGCAATATACAGGAGCTTCACTGCTCCTCTCTGCACCATATCCCTGATATAGTGATATTTGATCTCAATGTGATTCGACCTGTCGTGGAACACCGGGTTCTCAGGCAGCTTCACACAACTCTGGTTGTCACAAAGATACCAGTAGCCTCCAACGGGAGATCAAATAACTCAGACAGTAGCTTCTGGACCCATACTACCTCACAACTAGCTGAACAAGCTGCAACATACTCTGCTTCGGCTATACTTAGTGCTACGCGGGACTGCTTCCTGCTAAACCAAGAGATCACATCTGATCCCATACTGAAGCAGCCCCCAAAAGTGTTCTTCCTATCTGCAGCACTGCCTTCCCAATCTGAATCAACATAACCCTGCAGGTTAAACTTTTGATTTGCATCATACTTGAGCCCATAGTCAATTGTACCCTTCAGGTACCTCAGAATATGCTTTACAGCAACCAGGTGAACACCTCTGGGATCCATCAAGAACTGGCTCAATGTGTTCACCGCAAAGCAAATATATGGTCTTGTGTTCGTCGGGTACATCAAGGATCCAATCATCTGACGATACATCGTGACATCAACCAGATCAAATGAAGCATCACACAGAAGCTTCAGGTTTGATGCCATAGGTGTGGCCATGGCCTTGCAATTCATCATCCCGAACCTCTTCAGGATCTCTATTGCATACTTCCCTTGTCCAAGGAAGATTCCATTTGCACTCTGCCACACCTCCATGCCTAGAAAATAGTGCATCATCCCCAAGTCCTTCATCTCGAACTTGGCAGCAAGCTTCCTCTTGGTATCAGCAACCAAACTATCTTCTCCTGTAACAAACAGGTCATCCACATACAGAAGTAGTATCACTGGATTGCCTTCCTCAACCTTGTAGTAAAGGTTGGAATCTGCTTTACTCTTGGTAAAGCCCAAACTAGATAGAAAGTTGTCCATCCTACCATACCAAGTCCTAGGAGCTTGCTTCAAGCCATACAAGGCTTTCTTCAATCGACACATGTATGACTTCCTGTCATGTGTCTCAAAACCAAGTGGCTGCTCCACATACACTTCCTCTTCGACTACACCATTCAAGAAAGCTGTCTTGACATCCATCTGGTGTATCTTCCATTTCATCACCGTAGCCAGGGCAAGTACTGATCTGATGGAAGTGTACCTGGCTACAAGAGAAAAAGTATCTTCATAGTCTATTCCCCATTTCTGGGAGAAGCCACGAGCTACAAATCTCGCTTTGTATTTCTCTATGCTGCCATCTGCAGCATGCTTGATCTTGTAGATCCACTTGGAAGTCACAAATGACTTGCCTTCAGGTCTTGGGACTACATCCCAAACATCATTCTTCATGATAGACTGATACTCCTCGATCATGGCATCCTTCCATTCTTTCTTTTCCGCTGCTTCTTCATAACTGGAAGGTTCTTTGTTCATAATGTCACAGAGTAAGGAAACATAACTCGTGTGAGATCTAGTTCTCTTCCTTGCTCTGTGTTCTTCTTCTGGAATTCCATACCTTTCTGCATCTTGAATGAGCTCTCTAGCCCATGCAAATTTCCTCTTGTGAGAATCCTTCTCACGGGGTGGATCTACAGGTTCTTGTGGATCTTCAATTTCTCGATCTATTTATGGAATTGCTTCAGTCATGGTGGTATCTTGAAATCTGGTTTCCTTTGGTTCTTCATGATCTTCAACAGGTGCCTTTCTTGACTTGATGAAAGTTGAATATTCATCAAATGTCACATCCCCGCTGACATCAATCTTCTTGAACCCTGGAAAGTATATTCTATAAGCCTTCGAGCTTTCACTGTACCCCACAAAGATACCCTTCTTTCCTGAAGGATCTATCTTTGTCCTCTTTTCCTTTGGAACATGTGTATATACTGGACAACCAAATATTCTGAGATGGCTGACTTCAAGATTCTTACCAGAGAAGACCTCTTCTGGTGTCTTGTTTTCCAATATCTTGTGAGGTGTTCTGTTATGCACATATACAGCTATCCTAGCTACTTCTTCCCATAGATGCATAGGCAGATCTTGGTCGTGCAGCATTGCATGTGTTGCTTCCATGATTGTTCTATTCTTTCTTTCTGCAACTCCATTATGTTGTGGATTGTAGGGAGCAGTCAACTCCCTCTTAATCCCTGAATCACTACATAGTTTCTTTAATTCACCTGAAGTGAATTCTCTGCCATTGTCAGATCTGAATGTCTTGAGCTTCTTGTCAATTTGATTCTCCGTCAAGATTTGGAATTCCTTGAACTTATCAAATACTTCATCTTTGTTCTTTAAGAAGTAGACCCAAGTCTTCCTAGAGAAATCATCAATGAAAGAGACATAGTATACATACCCACTCAGAGAACTGGATGACATCGGAGTGGATAATTTCCAAGATTCCTTTTTCTTTGCTTTCACTGCTTGGAAATTCCTTCTTAATGTTCTTTCCTTTTTCACATCCTTTGCAAACACCTTCATGCTTTGACTTGATTTCAGGAAGACCTTCTACAGCTTTACTTGCAATTGGTAGTGCTCTGTAGTGCACATGTGTAAGCCTTCGATGCCAAATTTCACTTGGCTCCATGGATTCATGTACCATAGCATGTTCAGGTTGTCCCTTCAATTTGTACAATCCTCCCTCTTGCTCTCCAATCACCACTGCATCATCAATAGTTTTACCCTTTGGCCACATTAGGACTTGGCCATCTACAAATTCAACCCTCATGCCTTTTGCATCCAATGTAGAGATGGAGAGTAGGTTCTTCTTGAGCCCAGGTACAAATAACACATCTTTCATCTTCAAGGACTTTCCAGATTCTAGGTTGTAGGAGGCTTCCCCACTTCCTTTGATAGGATATTGATAATCATCCTCAAGTTTCACCTTATGGGGTGATTCATGTTCAGATAGATTTACAAAAGATTCTTTAAGCCCAGTCATGTGTTTAGAATCCCCACTGTAAATTAGCCAATCATTACAACCATGAGAAATAGTACCTGTGAGGGCTGAGATTAGAACATATTCATCTTCACTAGATGAGTCATCACTTTCTGCTCTAGATTTCTTCGTGGGAGGTTCATCATCCTCGGCAGCATGAACATGATATCTTCTTTTGTTGTTCTTCTTCTTCTTGTTGAAGTTGTTGTCTTTCTTCTTCTTGGGACAATTTGAAGCAAAGTGTCCTATTTCATTACATTCGTAACATCGAACATGAGATAGATCTTTCTTCTTGTGATGAGGGTGAGAATGTTTCTTGTTATGAGATCTCTCCCTCTTAAACTTGCTTCCCTTGGTGTGAGCTGTGAGAGCTTGATCTTCATTCCCCATCTTTTCTTCTCAGGCCACAAGCCTTGCTTCTTCTTGTGAGCATTCCTCCCACAGTCTACTGAAAGAGACCAACTTCTTTCTTGCACAGATTCCTTGGATAAAGGAATCCCATGACCTAGGTAGGCCATTTAGTGTGGTCATGACAACTTCACCATTATCCACTACTTCATCCACATCTTCGAGTTGTTCCTTGATCTGAGAGACCTTAGAAAAATAAGATTGAATGGTCTCTCCATTCTGAAGCTTTACCCCTTCCAATTGATTCCGCAGAGTCATCTTCCGATTTATGTTCTTCCCCTCAAATAGCTTGGATAGGGAATCAAACATCTCTTTGGGTGTCTTCAGAGATGACACATGGGGGATGAGATGGTCCTTGATAGAATCAGCAATGATTCTCTTTGCCTTGACCAAGTTCTTTTTGTGAAGGGCTTTAGCCTCTTCTCCCTCTGGGACAGGGACCTCAAAGCTTATGTAAGAATCCAACTCATTTTCTTCCAGGATTAACCCAATCCTATACTTCCATGATCGGAAGTTATCAGTCCCTTCAAGCTTATCTTCAAGCTTGGTGTGGTGAGACATCTTAAAGAGTAATTCAAATGGAAATAGAAAATATTTGGGTCTTACCACTTGATTTGTTGAAAACTGGATCTAGTCCCGAATTAGGGTTTGTTAGTGAAACCCTAAAAATTCAAAATGTGAATTTCAAAATTCTGAAAGGATAGAAAGATGCGCCTTGATGATTTAATCATCCTGGTATACTCAGAAATTGGAAACTGCAAAGTTTCACCCTTCAGAAATGCTTTTCAATCTCCCGGATTCACTTGGGAGGACCCTGAATTAGGGTTTGAGTTTCCCAGGGCTTCACCCAACCAAAAATCTTGATCCAAAGCTCTAAACTTTGAGTTTTCCAAGGAGCTTCCAGCTAGGTCTTCAAATTTAAGAAATCTCTATTTTTGAGGAAACCCTCATGTTTAGGGCCAAAACTAAAGGTGCTCAGAATTGAATTCTGATTGGACAGAAAGATTCTCCTTGATGAGTAGAGTCAATCTACCTTGCTTCTTTTCCAAAATCTGTGGAGAGAAACCCAATAAACAAGAAACCCTAATTTCTGCCACTGCACAATGTCTTCTTCTTAGGTTAGCTCTGATACCATGTTAATTTTTTAGCATTAATTCAACATACTCTAGGATCTTTACTGAGAGAATAACATGTACAGCATATCAATCATATCAAGCATGTAGCAAGCATATCAACCAATCACATAAGACAATGGACACACAGAGTTTCACTGGGGACAACCATAAAGGTGAAAAACCCCACAACTTCCTCAAAGACAGAGAGAGCAATGATACAACCAAAGTACAAGAGATAGTCTTCTCCTAGCAGATGATCCTCCTCCTCACTTGTGCGCCACTTTCCGAGTGATAGAAGAGTGAGTAATGAGATGAATGAAATAGAGATCTCCCAATCTCTATTTATACTTGTCATGTGCTGCCTAATAAACCTATGGGGCCAACTTGTCTAACTCAGCCTAATAACCCCAAGTTACATTATTCCGGGCTGACCCCTCTACTAGGTGGTCTAATAACCCATCAGCATGTTACACCACTTGTGACACTTGTCAATACAAATGAAAACACTTCCGTATAGATGAATAATACATCTCTATAGGAGTACAATAAATATAGATGAAATACATTCTGAAGTTACATATACGTCAACAGGGGTAGAAGAAAATATTGGGATCAATACCTTTCAGAGTTTTATGCCATGAAGAGAATGCAAGATGAAACTATTTCAAGTTTCAATAGGATATTTGCAAGTCTCTATTATAAGATGCCTGAAGAGATTCAGCCACCTGAAGCTCTTGCCAAGTTGCAGTATGCCCAAGCTTTCCATCTAGATATCTCTTATCTTCTCTTGGAGATAAGGTCTTGCACCTTACAGCAAATGTTTAATGATGCCCAGGATGTTGAAGACAATATTCAAGTTTGTGGGAAGTTTGAAAAGTTGTTTGAAAAAGAACAGTTGGACCTTAAAGAATGTGACAGTGAACATGAGCAAAAGGTAGCAGACCTAAAATTCGATCAAAGAGTTGAAAATATGATGCATTTTCTTGAAATTTTCAATGCTCATGATTTTACACATAACTATATTCCACTAGTTAAACAAGAAGAGACTGATCCAATTCTAGATTCATCTTATGAGAAGCACAAAATTGATTATTTCATGTATTCACCTTTAGATTGTCATCAAAGCAAATCTACAAGTCATTTTATTCAAGAAAAAGTCGATTTCCCGAGTATTTTTCCGATTGATGACATTTTTAAATCATTGGGTGGACCTAGAGATGATGAGTACAATGGTGATTATGAGATTGTTTCCCCATAACCGTTAGTTGCATCCCCTTCATTGAGAGACAATATTTTTCAGCAACCACAAGAAAGCATTTAGCATGCATGTCATGATTATGCAGTTGAAAATAGAGATACTAATAAGCTAATGTCAGATTCAGTTGTGTATTCTTTGCCAATAGAGTTTTCATCACAACACTATAGTGCAGATTTTCAGCCTCCATGTGACAGCTATCTGTTGGGTTTTTATGCAAGAGAGGATGTGGTTGAGAAGTAGATTCATGACAACAGTTTTGTGCAGTGTTATGGAGACAACATCTTTTCCTACCAAGATCCATTTGCAGCATGCTTGGAAACAATGAGTGGCTTTAAAATTACAAAAAAAAAAAAAAATCGTTTCCAAGTTCTTCTTTGAAAAATTGAGCAGGTCAGTTATTTTTCTTTTGAAGAAGTATGTGCAAGGAATGCAACAAGCGGAAAAAACACTGGTTGCATTGGATTTTTTATTTTACATAATCAAAGATTATGGATCAACTTAAATTAGATAGGTAGGTTGAATAAGCTCGACATGGCGAGCATTTCTTTCGGAAAATTTCAGTTTGGGTTCAGTTTTCAGTTTCAAGTTTTGACTCAAATTTGTAGCGTGTGGTTCAGCCTAAGTTTTCATTTTGCAATCAGTTTCAGATGAAGGGTTACAGGTTACAGTTTTCGTGTTAGGATCATCCCATGGATCAGGCACTTGGTCTACAAGGTTCTTTGCTACCTCGCAGGTAGGATAGCAACCCCAGTTGGAGCTAGTTGTTATCACATGATAAAATTTTAAAGTTTGGCCAAGTTTGTTTTTTGGCAAATATCCGAATACTGAACATTGGCCAAGAGCACAAGAACCAAGTACCTGCACACAATTTCAAAGCGAGTTAAAGGTTCTTTTGCATTTTGGGAAAAACATTTAAAAGAAGGGCTCTTTATGGCAAAAAGATTTATGTCTTAAAGTTTTTTATTTTATTTAGCCTAAACTTTGGCTTTCTAAAATAATTTTTGGTTTTTAGCCAAAATTGGCTCTTAGCCTTATGCAAAGGTTTTTGAATATTTCATTTTAAATTTTATCAAAAACTTTGCCCAAAGTCTTAGCTCCAGCTCCTGGCGACCTGTAGCCACAACACACAAGTCGAGCAACAACTTACAACCAAGCACTCAAGAACTAGTGCCAAGCACAAGTGGATAGCCTTAGGCTCACATCATAGAACATATAATGCAAACGTTTACATATATAAACACTAAAAGTTAGTCTTTTCTCCTCCATGTGGGATAAGTCCCATAAAGTTAAAATATATATATATAAATCACATTTGGAACCCCACGCCAGGTGCCAGGGTGACTGCGCAGGCATCCAAAGGATGTAGCATCTATCAAAAGGGTTCCTACGAGTCAATCAAACTCAACGCATCAAAAGTGCTCATAAGTGGCTCACATGTATTCAGGGTTTCGTTCGACTAAGAAGTTGGCTTCCAAGCACATTATCCCATGATGTTTAAATCAAAGCCTGAGCCAAAATTCAAATGAAGTATACAGGCTTGTATCTATATTCTACAGGATCACTTTGCAAATAGAGATGGTGCAGAGGCATCCAAGTCCTCAACAACATCCCCTTACACAACAGTCAGTCATGTCCTCCCAGAGCCAAAACCTCAGAAGGAAACCGGTTTTCATCATTGTGATTGGAATGTCGGGAAAGGGAAAGACAACGTTGTTGCATCGACTTGTTGTGCACACGAAGACGTCTGGAATCAGAGGATATGTTTTAAATCTTGACCCTCCAGTTATGACCCTTCCTTCTGCTGCTAATATCGACATTCGAGACAATGTCAAGTATAAGGAAGTAATGAAAGAGTTCAATCTATGTCGCAACGGGGGAATTTTGACATCCTTGAACCTATTCGCCATGAAATTTGATTAGGTTATAGGATTGGTAGAGGAAAGGGCAGATGATATTGACTGTGTTCTTGTAGATACTTTAGTGCAGATAGAAATATGAGGGAGGTCCAAGGCATACAGTTGGAAACCAATGGTTCAGGCTAAAGCCACAGGTGTCGAAGACTCCAGCTACCAATGGAAACCAATGGTTCAAGTTAAATCCATGAAGAGATCAACGATTTGAGATCATTTCGCTGGAGAAAGTGTTCGGAGGTTGAAACCCAAATATTTATTGGGTTAGTTATGGGGTTGTTAGGGTTTTGCTTCAAAGAAGTGCTATAAAAAGTCTAATTCTCCATCATTGCAAAAGGGGGTTTGACTTTTCAGTTTTGGAGAGACCCATTGTGGGTGCTGAGTTATTTTCAAAGAATTAATAAGAAGATTGCAGAGCCAAGCAGGTTTTTTTTCAATGATTCTTGTGTTACTTATTTTACGGTCTCTGCCTTTCTCTTCTTTGTGCGAATGTGTTTTCCTGTTATCCTTTTCCATATTGTTATATTTTTCATGCTTATGGTGAAAGTGTTACTTAATCTAGAAATCATGCTAAACATGCTCTGTTTTAATCGTGCCTATGCATTCATGTTTTCTTCTAAATTTGATATTGAATTCATCCTCAGATGCTCATATTAATGGACTGTTCTCATCTTCCTCCTTATCACCAGACAACCATCATTTTGACTGTAAAGGAGTAATTACCCTGCCTCTGTTAAGAATTCCATTGTAACGCACTGCCATTAATCATTACTTGAATTTGACTCCATTGTCCAATGGTTTATTTCTCCAGCTTGTCTGACCAATCCCTTTAAACAACAAAAACATATTCCATTCGAGAGTCTAACCTCTGTGTGTTCTCATCGCTGAAATCTTTTGAGTATTTTCAATCTTTACAAATTTAAGAGACAACCCTCTCTGGTTGTATAGCGCAAAATACAACCTAAAGTAGGTTTTTGGTTACCTTGGGATTCCTCTTTGCAGTCGAGGGGATTTTATGAGCGTTAACAATTTGGCACCGTTGCTGGGGAGCAGAAGTTGTATTTTCCCTGGGCATAACGACAAACTTTCATATATGATTACTTATGGTGGACAGTATATAGACATCAAGAAGGTTGTGTATCATTCACTTGGAGACTCGACTCATGGTTTAATCCAATTTGCAAGCTCCACTGGAGAACAAGCTTAGTTGACAGAAATGTGGAAGAATTAAGATCCAAATATCAAAGTGTCAATTTCTTCAAAGAGATCTTGTTCTTTTGCATTGACCGCTTTTTATCTTTATGTGTACATATTGAGAAGTTTCTTTTTTATTCGAAATGTCGACAACAAAGATGCCGACCGTGGATTATCCGAAAACCCATTCTAACACTGCAAACCACGGAAACCTAAAATCCTTAAGTTTATGTTTTGTCGGAATTTCTCAGGCCATGAGAAAACTACCCTTGTATATCCTTCATTACGTCCACTAGACATACCTTCTTCTTATGTTCTTAAATATAATTTGAGTCTTTCTTCTAAATCACATGAGATCCATGATGAGTCTTGCAAACCCCGAGTGATTAGGGTTGATGGCATTCCTCCTGTACATACTCCTTTAACTCCTAGATCTCAGCAGAGATATAGTCCTTTAAAGATGCCCCTTGTTCTTCACGAATATCCTCCAAAATACCATAAATACCTCCCTATTTTTTATGGAGAAGATGGAAGTCTTACAGCTGAAAAACATTTCCAATCTTTTGAGCATTTTGTAGACCTTTTCGAAATTGAACATGATGATGTTCTCATGAGAAATTTTGCCCAGTCTTTATGAGGAGAGGTCAAGCAATGGTTTAGGCATTTGTTTCCTATGTCTATTAGCTCATGGAGTGAGTTAAGTCATGCTTTTCTGAGATTTTGTGGCAGAAGAAAATCTTGGGATCAATCCCTTTCAGAGTTATATGCCATGAAGAGAATGCAAGATGAAACTGTTTCAAGTTTCAATGGGATATTTTCTAGTCTCTATTATAATATGCCTGGAGAGATTCAGCCACCTGAAGGTCTTTCCAAGTTGCAGTATGCCCAAGATTTCCATCCAGATCTCTCTTATCTTCTCTTGGAGAGAAGGTCTTGCACCTTACAACAAATGTTTAATGATACCTAGGAGGTTGAAGACAATAATCAAGTTTGTGGGAATTTTGAAAAGCAGTTTCAAAGAGAGTAGTTGGACCTTGAAGAATGTGATAGTGAACATGAGCAAAATGTAGCAGACCTGAAATTTGAACAGAGAGTTGAAAATATGATGCATTTTCTTGAAATTTTCAATGCTCATGATTTTACACAGAACTGTATTCCACTAGTTAAACAAGAAGAGACTGGTCCAATTCTAGATTCTTATGAAAAGCACGAAATTGATTATTTCATGTATTCACCTTTAGATTGTCATCAAAGCGAATCTGCAAGTCATTTTATTCAAGAACAAGTCGATTTCCCAAGTATTTTTCTAATTGATGAAATTTTTGAATCATTGGGTGGACCTAGATATGATGAGTACAATGGTGATTATGAGATTGTTTCCCCAGAACAGTTAGCTGCATGCACTTCATTGAGAGACAATAGTTTTCAGAAATCACAAGAAATCATTCAGCATGCACGTTATGATTATGCAGTTGAAAACAAAGATACTAATAAGCTAATGTCAGATTCAGTTGTGTATTCTTTGCCAATAGAGTTTTCATCACAGCACTATAGTGCAGACTTTCAGTTTCCATGTGACAGTTATCTGTTGGGTTTTTATGCAAGAGAGGATGTGGTTGAGAAACATATTCATGATGACAGTTTTGTGCAGTGTTATGGAGATAGCATCTTTTCCTACCAAGATCCATTTGCAACATGCTTGGAAACAGTGAGTGGGATTAAAATTTCAAATTTTGTTAAATTCGTTTCCAAGTTCTTCTTTGAAAAATTAAGCAGATCGGTTATTTTTCTTTTGAAGAAGTATGTGCAAGGAATGCAACAAGTGGACAAAATGCTTGTGTTATAGGTCAAACCTGCACCTCTCTATCCGTGATCACCTTGAGTTGTTGATCACATAAAAGGACAACTTGGATGGAGGAGCATGTTGACCCTAGATGAGACTTTGACTCACTCCACTTCCTGACAATACTGGAAAAACCCTAAAAATTTCATTCTGAGATATGAGTGCTACTCTACTTCAATATACTAGCGCCTATACCCTACTCCAGTGTGAAATAGTAGCGCTCAAAGCCTTATGAGCGCTACTCCTCTTCAGCATAGTAGCGCTCAACATTTAAAAAGTTATGAGCGCTAGTTTACAAGCACTAAAGTAGCGCCCTAAACGCTACTTCACTGAACAATAGTAGCGTACACCTCAAAAGATGATTAAAAAATAATTAATTTCACGAACAGGATTAGTTGTAGGTAGTTTCCCAACTTCCCCAACTTCCTCCATAACCATCTCTCGACCTGAACTGCTTCTCTGCTCCTATAAATATAGGGAAGAATAAAGATAGGGGTTAGAGACATGAATATTATTAAGAGACTTTAAGGAGAAACTTGTATTGGAGGGGTTTATGCTGGAAGATATCCAAGCCAGAGAAGAGCAAGAGCCAAGAATCAAGTTGCAAAAGCATGTCACAAAGTCAGGTATATTTGTAACATCAATTTGCATTTGACAATAAAAGGTTGAAGCGTCTTTCTTGTCCCAAATTAAGTGTTCATTGAAGTCATATACTAGTTTGGATCTGTTTTGGTTAATATTGAATGTTTAAATTGCTTTGTCTCTTTCAATCATTATATATTATCCAAGATACGCTGAGAAAGGTACTTGTATTGCAGGTTTAGTGAACGGGAGGTGGACTTGAGGATCGAGCGCAAGATCAAATAAGAGCTAGGATCGAACGTCATTCGAAAGGTATGTTCTCAAGGCCTATAACCTATTTATTTTCATGAACATTTATGTAATGCAGTTAATACGCTTACCTGTCATCCCATTCCAGTTGATAGTATCAGTTTCCTTACTATAGGGTGCTTTTCCCTGCCAACAGACTGGCGACCATACTGGGGATAGTTGTGTTTTTTCTCTACGAAACCTTTTCTTGTTTGTCTTCCCAAAACCATTTTAACTCCTTTTATGTGCTGAGAAACCCTGTAGGTACCCCCTGCCTATTTTTCTATGCTTCATTCAGTCTTTTTGCATCTTTTCAAAGTCAATTTTTAAGCTTTTAAGACCTAAGCGCTACTTTGTTGTACATACAGTAGCGCCCATATGCTACTGTGCTATACATACAGTAGTTCCCATCTCTGCAGGAGCGCGAGTTTCCCTACTGCACAGTAGGGTATATTTCCTGTAGCCTTCTGTTAATGGTCTGCTTGAGTTTTAGCCTTTTTGGTGGTCTTGTGACTTTGTTGTTAGATCTCCTTGATTGGTATTTGAGGTTTTAAACTTTTCTTTAAGTCATAGAACCTTTCTCTGAGTCTTTTTACCATCTTTAGATTGCTTGCTTACCTGTGGAATGTTTGGATTGTTTATAACTTTTTTGGAAGACTAGGTTGTGTCTTGTGGTGAACACTTCCGTTTATTTTTGCCCTGACTGTAAGTTGTTGGTTTACAAAACTGCATACTTTTGCATTCGCTGTTTGTAGCAACATTTGTTTGCTCTTTACCTATCTTATCCTTTGTTTTAGGGTTTGGTTTGTTTTGGAGCCTTTAGGGTGTCTTCTAAACTTGTTGATTTCCAACCTTCTTTGACTTGTTGTTTTTTCTGGTTTCAAGTGTGTTTAAAGTGCTTTAGGCTGATTCATTTCTCAGTCCTTACGTTAGTAGGGTAGGTGGTAGCTTGCTTGCCTACTTTTTGCTTGGAATAGTGGTCTTGCTAGGGTTGGATGCTTTAGGTCAGTCCTCTTGTATCTATCTCCTTTGTTTTCTCCCCACTTTGTTTCCGAGTATAGAGGCTTTTTCTTTTGCAAAAAACCTATAGGTCAAGTATTTTTTAAGCTAGTGCCTTGACAACTATAAGCTTAGGAACCATTTTTAGCCATACTTACACATTGCACACAAGTCTTATTTGCTTTCCATGTTTATAGTTCTTTTTAGTTTATGATAACAGAAAAAGCAAAAAATTTGGTAGTTTAAGTTTAATAAGGCTTATGTTTGGTACAAGATAGCATAGGTTATTTTGTTTACAATTTCAAAAAGAAAACAAAAAAGGAATTTAAGTAGATTTGCTCAGTTTTTCAGTTTGGAAAAGAAGTTTAAATGAAAAAATAAAAATAAAAAAAGAGTTTTGTTGTAACCATGCCACACAAACGCACTACCTTTTGAGTAATAACAGGCCTAAAAAAAATTTAATAAAATGAAATAGAAACAATTTTTCTTTTTTAGGGATACACTACACCAACTAGTCTTGGTTAGGATCTTGAGTTTAAATCACCTTAAACCACTCAAGATCACACATTACGCAAAAATCGTAGTTCGACTATCATAGGTAAATCCATTTCACTCAAAGCTTGCATGGGATCTATGCAGTAGGTCTTGTGAGATCAAATTGTTGGGAATACTCCTCCTACTTTCTGTTTTGAGCACATACCAGGATTGGATCGCGTATGGGGACTCTTTAGAGTTTCGGGCTCAGTTACCCTGCCCACACCTTCTGATTCGACCAGCGATTGTTCCCCCAGGAGTTTTCGATGTTGTGGTAACCTTAGTATCTGACCTTAGGTTCATACACAGGTGACAGTGGAGGGTATATCTGCTGTACCTAGAACAGACGTGGGATCAAATCCCTTGCAGGTCTTTGGGAGGGCGGTTGGGTGATTCCAGCGCTTGCACCCTTAGTCATTGTATTGTGGACCCCGGGTAACTGTTCTTCTTCCTTTGTTGATCTGTTCTGGGCCCTCATCATCCCAGACTCTTCTTTGGAAGGCATCTCTTTTGCCTAGTTTGCATACTTAGGACTTTTTTAGTTGGCGTGTTGTTTGCCCCCTAGTCGTAGTGGCCACTAGGTTCTAGTTTGTTATTTTATATATATAATCACGGAGAATCAAGAACTTCGTAGATCGAGAAGGCTTCAAAACCTTCCGCCAGTTAGAACAGAACCTTTACCGATAACTAGACGGCAGCGGGTAAACCCCAGTGTTTCTTAAGAAACCATTCCTGAAACAGAATTTCCTGAGGAAATTTTTACAACGAAAAATCCTGAAATAGGAATTCCTGAGGAATTACCACTTGAAGTTGAGTTTCCTGAAGAACAACAAACAACAATAGAAAACCCTGAAATAGAGGTTCCTGAGGAACCACAACCAAGTACTCCAGATCAGCGACACTTTAGTTCAGTTGAGATTGAATATCTTACTTCTGTGGAGTATAGCACTCCCTTCAATCCTCCTCTGACCAATCCTAGAAATCCGCTTCTGTTACCTGTTGGTTTCCAGCAGCCCGATTACAGTGCATATAATTTCTTGCCTGGACATTTGATGTATACTCTAGGAGGTGAACAGGGAGTTCCACAAACTCCCACCGTAGGTATGATCACTAACACTGTAAATCCTCCTTTTATTGCTACGTCGAGTCCGGCACAGACAACCTCTGTGTCCACTCTGTCTTTCAATTTTAATACTGGTAAGTTAGGTATGCCAAGTTCAACAACTATGGCATCTACCTCTACACCTAATGTTGGACCTAGCAGCACAGCCAATTTAGTGCCACCTGCTGTGTTTCAACCGTTATATCAGATACCCAGTACTTGGATTTCCACACCCGTTGTAGGGCCAAGTGCTTCTGCAACTGTGCATGTCATGAATACCATGACCGCACCGTCTACGTCAACTACCACTGGTTTCAACACCTTTGCAGGTCCCAACATGAATCAATGTAATATGCCTGCAGGTAATGTCCCTTTTTCTTTATGTTCAGGGGGAGGGGGTAATATTTTTAACCAGCAATATGGCGGGGCTAACACCCAGCCACAGTGGACGAACCAACAGAGCACTAACCCACTTTCATATGGGTGGGGAAATTTCAATAATACTTTCGCGCAACAACAGATGGCAGGGGGAAACCCTTACCAACAAGTAGCTGGGGGAAACCCCTATCAACAGATGGTAGGTGGAAACCCCTATCAGCAGATGGTCGGGGGAAAACCTTACCAACAGATGGTTGGGGGAAACCCCTACCAGCAGACGGCTGGGGGCAACCCCTACCAGCAGTTCACGGGTCAAACTATGGGTAGTTCCCCTTTTTCGACCCCAGCTTATCAAGTACTGTCTTACCGGCCTCGTTTACCATTTCTGGAAACTTTAAAATTGCCAGATATTTCCAAACTGACCAACGATCCAGTGTATCATAATGCTACATGACCACTAGTTCCTACCAAGTTACCTTCGGACATTCCAAAGTTTGAAGGAAAAATGGGTGAAGACCCTGGTGACCATGTCACTACTTTCCATTTATGGTGTTCCTCGAACTCATTAAATGAAGATTCCATTAGATTGAGACTGTTCCAAAGGACTTTAATCGGTGCTGTAGATAAATGGTACATTGAGTTACCTGCAGCTACATTCTCTAATTTTGGGGATCTCGCAACAGTCTTTTCGAATCACTTCCAGCTTCCTGTTCGGTATGATGCCGGAACAGACCTTTTGTCTACATTTAGGAAAAATAAAGCCACTCATTTATCTGACCACATTCAGAAATGGCGAAGACAGAAGAGGCTCATTAAGGCCAACATACCTCCAGAATTCCTTCTTGAGTGGTATTTGAAATCACTCCTTCCTTACATTTCTAAGGAAGTAGCTATGTCTGGAGTGTCTAACGAGGAAGAAGCCATCCTATGGACCCATCAGTTAGATCTCATTTATGCACAATCCGGGTTATTGTATGAGATCTTACCTGATGCACCGTGATCGAATACCGATCTGAGTAGACCTAAACCTGGACCACATGCTAATGGCATTGTGGGTTCAGTTGACTCTGCAGCTTTCGAAGCATTGACCAAACAGGTTCATGCCTTATCAGTCAAACAATTGACTGCAGAAGTTTCTTCTGTCACAACCTCTCCTTCTATTTTTGAGCCTTTCAACCAGGTTCAAAACAATCAAAAGGGCCCTCGGCATCCCAATAACAAAAAGAAGGGCAAGAAAGGAGAGGGCAACCAACAGAAGCCCAAAAAAGAGAATGTCGAAGAGGGTAACAAAGATAAAAAGAAGGTTAAGTTCCCTTGTAAACTTTGCAAGCAGGACCACCTTACTCACCAATGTCCTCTACTAGAAGAAGCCCATAAGCTATTAAGAGAAAAGAAGCCTGCCATACTGAAAGATCCATTCCCTAAGGGGCAGAGCTCAGCTTCTGGCACCTCCAACACTGGGGGCACTACACATGCTACGGTTGATCAAAATTTTATTAACATGGTTAATTCGAATGCTCTCTTACAAACGAGAGCTAGGAACTATACCCCGGACGCACAGAAAAAGGATAAAGAGATTCCAGAATCCTCCACTCCACTCCACATACCTGTGGACCCAATGCCCAAGATCCCGAAAGGTGTCTTGAAACAGGCATCGCACAATCAAAACACTCGGGCCGCCTCCAACTACAATGTGGTTGAAGATTTAGCCCATACCCCTTGTGCCATGTCTACCTTAGAAGTCTTACAAAGTTGTCCTTTACAACGGAATGCACTTCTGGCAACTATTGGAAGTATGGAATCCTCTAACATGTCTTCGCGATTTGATATGACTGATATCAAATACCGGTTTCCCTACCACGTTGCTCTTCAGATTGAATTCATCCATGGCCTAATGGCCATCAAACGAGCTGTCGTAGATGAGGGCGCTTCGACCTGCGTAATGTCAATTTCCTGTTGGAAATCTTTGGGTTCCCCCGAGTTATCCCCTTCTAACACACTGCTTACTGCATTTGATGGCAGGACTTTCTGTCCACATGGGTTTTTGCCATCATTTGATGTCACATTGGTTAGTAAGACAGTTGCTGTAGAAGTAGAAGTTCTGGACGCTCCGCTTGATTACAACATGTCATTAGGCAGGAGCTAGACATATGCCATGCGAGCCATTGCATCGATTGTTTTTCGAGTTATTATGTTCCCATTTGAAGGTAAGGTCGTTACAGTCGATCAGCTTTCTTTCACTCAGAGAAACAACTAGACTTCTTCAGAGACCACAGTTCCCTTAGTTGATCAAACCACCTCGGTTAATGAGAGTTTAGGAGCAGGGTTGTACGGGTCATTAATAGGCACTTTCAACATCCCCGCCCCTGTTCTTTTTATGCATTCTGATGTGGGTACTGCTACCGAAACATTCACAGTTGGATTAAGAATTGATCCTTGGATCCTTCCCACTACGTCAGAACCTTTTGTGCCTCCATCCATCGTAGAAGTGGCCTATATGGAAACACAACATACTGCAATGGAACACATCATGACTCCGCCAGTCTCTGCTGAGTCAGATATGGACTATGCTCCGGCATGGTCACTGAATTCCACTCACTCATTCGATTGTTTAGATACGGTTTTTCCGTCTGATGAAGCCATCTTAGAAGTCATGATGGGCCTGGACCAACCATGGGAACATATGCATCACATGTCCTACATGCGTCCAGATCTAGATAGGATTGAGAGAGGGGAATTCCCTGTGAGACCTGGTGGATTGGTTGATTTGTCATCTTTTCCTTCTACTTCGAGAGCTGTTTATGCTGAGGGAAATATGGCAAATATATCGAGAACAATTCCGATCAACATTTCCACCAAACCCGGGGTCGTGGAAAACATTTTTATTGGTGCAGACTGTTCTCCAGAAGAGATCGCTCTGTATACAAAACTTTTCAAAGAATTCCATGACATTTTTGCCTGGTCATATGAGGAGATGCCAAGTATAGACCCAGCCATCATGGAGCATGTCATCACGACATACCCTAACACAAAACCTGTGAGACAAAAGATCTTCCCTGTGAACCCTAGAAAAGCTGCCGCCATTAAGGCGAAGGTTGAAAAGTTGCTTAAAGCTGGTTTCATCTATATGATTGACATGACGGAATGGGTTTCAAACCCCGTTCCGGTTGATAAAAAGCAAGGTACCATTAGAGTCTGTACTGAATTCCGGGACTTGAACAAAGCTTGTCCGAAAGATAACTATCCTACACCGTTTATCGATCAAATTATAGATGCTTGTGCGGGACATGAGATGTTCTCTTTCATGGACGGTTTTTTGAGATACAATCAAATAGAAATCAAACCCGAAGACCAGCATAAAACAGCTTTCATTTTCCCTTGGGGGACCTTCGCTTATCGAAAGATGCCATTTGGCTTGAAGAATGTTGGAGCTACCTTCCAGCATGTGATGAATTTCGCTTTTCATGATATCAAACACATAGTAGAACCTTACTTGGATGATCTCCCTGTGCGATCTCGAAAGAGACGGGATCATTCAGCTCATCTTAGACAAGTGTTTGAAAGATGCAGACAATATAAGATTCGTTTGAATCCTAATAAGTGTGTGTTTTGTGTCGAATCGGGATGTCTACTGGGATTCATTGTCTCCAGTCGTGGCATAATGGTCGACCCGCTGAAAGTAGAGGTGATTGTAAATCTGCCTCCTCCTCGCACCTTGCGACAACTCCAAAGTTTGCAAGGCATGTCTAATTTCTTACGACGATTCATCATAAACTATGCTAAAATTACTAAAGGTTTTATGAGGCTACTCAAAAAATACTCCTACTTTGTGTGGGATGAGGTTGCTCAAGCATCCTTTGAAGCCTTAAAAAAGGCACTCCTTTCAGCACCCTTGTTGAGCCCACCAGACTACTCAAAAGATTTTATTTTATATCTGGCAGCGTCTCTTAATACAATTGGTATATTTTTAGTTCAGGAAGACGATACGCTCCAAGATCATGTTGGCTACTATCTTTCTCGCGCATTGATAGCCCCTGAGGTTAAATATTCGCATGTTGAGAAGTTAGCACTTGTCGCGGTCTATGCGGTACAGAGACTTCGTCACTATATACTTTTACAAACTACTACTGTGATAGCAGAAGTCAATCCTTTCCAGTACGTTATCACCATACGAATCATCGGTGGGAAATACAATAAATGGATTGTAATCCTACAAGAGTTTGATTTGGTCTTCCAATCAGCCATGTCGAAGAAATCACTAGTGTTCACTGAGTTAATCTCAGAATTTCCAAGTGACCTAGAATGCATTGAGGAAGAATCATCATTCCCAGACGAACATATCTTCCTCATTGCTTCCTCTGACCCATGGTACAGAGATATCTTAGTATATCTCCAGACTTTGAGGTGTCCTACTACTTTTTCTCAAGAAGAGCGACGCAAGCTCAAAATCCATGCGAAGAATTACCTTATCATCTCAGATACTTTATATCGACGTGGGGTAGATTCCATTTTACGACGTTGCTTAACTGGAGAAGAAGCCGAAGCAGTATTAAATGATGACCACAGTGGAGCTTGTGGGGGACATCTTTCCGGGTTGGCAACAGCTCAAAAGATACTGTGTGCCGAATATTTTTGGCCCACGATCTTTAAAGCTTGTGTGGAAGCAGTGAAACACTGTCGTCCATGTCATTTTTTCACTAAAAAAATGAGGGCACACCCAGCTCCTCTTCATCCCGTGATTACAGCAGGTCCCTTCACAAAATGGGGGGTTGATTACATGACGTGCAATCCAATTTCGGCTGGAGGACATCATTACATCATCGTGGTCATTGACTACTTTACTAAGTGGGTGGAGGCAATGCCTACTACTAAGGTAGATAGAGAAACTGCCGCTTATTTCGTGTTTAATCAGATTATTGCACGGTTTGGCATACCTAAATAGATAGTGACTGATCATGGCAGTCATTTCCAAAATAGCATGATGACCGAGTTGCATACAATGCTTGGTTTTCGACAAGAACATTCGTCTTCATACTATCCATAGGCGAATGGACAAGTCGAAGCAGTGAACAAAACTTTAAAAGTTATACTGCAGAGAACTGTTAATGCCAGTCGAAATAACTGGCACATCATGCTGTACCCAACTCTTTGGGCTTACCGAGCCAACGTTAAGACTGCTACCGGATTCTCTCCCTTCCAACTTGTGCATGGGATAGAAGCAGTTGTACCGATTGAATGCGAGATTCCTTCACTAAAACTTGCAGTTCAGTTATTACCAGATACTTCAATACTAGAAGAACGTTTGTTACACTTAGAACATCTAGATGAACAGCGCCGCGACGCGCTCACAACAAACGAGGTCCACAAAAAAAGAGTCAAAGGATAGTATGACAAATCCGTCAAAGCTAGGGTTTTCATTGAAGGAGACTTGGTCCTACTTTGGGATCAAGACAAAGAACCCTTAGGACCTGGCAAATTCAAATCTAGGTGGCTCGGACCTTTTATAATTTCCAAAGTATTGAAGAAAGGTGCCTATGAATTGATAGATTACGAAGGTAATAAGTTGGTTGAGCCTAGAAATGGGCTCTACTTGAAAAATTATTACGCTTAGGCTGACGTACTTTTTCTTGTAACATAGCTGTATATTTTTGTAAAGCTAGTTCTTCGTTATGCTTGTTAGTTAATCTTATGTGTGATTTTCGTTTCGTGTACCAGATGTCAACCAAACATTTCTTAGGATTTGCTGATGGCGCCAATCGCCACACCTGTCAGTTGGCTGTAGCAGCTTGGGTCATTTACTCACCCGCTGGCCAACTTGTCTCTTCGGGGGGGGTTTGTTTGGGTCCTACCACGAATAATGTGGCTGAATACAGTGCAGTTATAGAACTTCTACGAGATGCTCTCAGTCATGGCATTTCACATTTGGAGGTAAGACTTGAATCACAATTAATTGTATTTCAGTTAACAGGTGTCTACCAGATTAGAGATCCTGGATTGCTACGTCAGTTTCTACGAGTTAGACTATTGGAAAGACAGTTTAATTCTATTATATATGAACACATTCGAAGAATTTTAAACACATTAGCTGATTAATTAGCAAATTATGTGTTAGACTGGCATTTGTATCATACACTTTCATAAACAACATTGCGCATATAAAATTCAAACACATAAATATGTAAATAAACGATACTGTATATAGCCGATACTGTATCAAAAAATATATGAGTTTTGGATCACAAGTCTGTCAATTCATGTCATAAAAGTACAAAACTGGGCATAGTAGCCTCAAAAATATATACATATAATGTATCCCTTTCCTATGGAGAAGCAGGTACCTCATCATCATCTACTACATTGCGATAGCATATGACTAACCTAGCTACCTTCCGCAGCACCCTAAGCCATGCTTGGGGCACCCCAACTACATCTTCCTACATATCAATAGGTATCTGATCCATACGGCATGCAGGAACTTCGTGAGTCAACCGAATCACTTTTCTCTCTATGGTCCCCAACATGGCATCTGCTACAGTAATATCAGCTGGCCTCACAAAGATGGTAGGATGTCCCTCGGGACGGACAGGCCCAAGATCTGCATATGACACTTGATTAGCACTTAAAAATTCATTTATAAAAATCAAATACTTGAAAAAGTTTGAAAAAATTAAATAATTCTCAAAAATTAAACATACCAAAATCTCCCCAGGCTCCACCTGGAGGAAGCACCAGTTCTAGATCATGACGGAAATCCAATCCAGCATATGGAAATTGCTCGAAAGTGGGCACTTGCCTCTCCCACCACCCCCGGAAATCATCAGTATGATAACAGTAGTGACTTTCCCCACCACCCTGGCCGAGAAATATGTCACCCCAATGGCCTAGTCTGGGCTCACGGGGGTTAACCTGAGGTAGAGGCATCCCCAAACTGATAGCAGGCATCCTCTCAAAGAAGAAAGTACACAAAATTCTACCGTACCCAAAATTCTTCATTGTGCCGGATTTACAACCTGTCAATTGAGATTTCATGCTCGCCAGTAAACTAGTACACCAATCATATACATGACCGTGTAAGCATTGTACACCAACATGCATAGAGTGCCTGGAAGCTAGGTGTAGTGAGGCACTACCTACCACTCGATTGATCATACTCACTATCACCTTCAAGGGGAGGCCTTCAATGGTTGAAATCAAGACTTGGCTTCCTGATTTCTCAGCTCCAGCCACACAATATGAATTCACGTACTCTTGCACAGATCTTACGCCCACACGAGAAGACCCTTTCATATTGATTACATCTCCTCTCCGTGAGAGACCAGTAATGAAATATATGTCATCAACTGTAAGCTCCAAAGTTTTCCCACGGATGACAAAAGTATTGGTACCCACATCCCAATACTGAATAAGTCTTTGAAATAGTTTGTTTAGGGCCCTCATGTTTACGGTTCGGTAAAACTTCAATAAACCGCATCTTCGGAGAGCGTGGAGAGTGGCCAGATCTTGCATGGCCAACCTATCCATGTCCTCATGTTCTCTCTCCCTCCATTGAAGAACCATCCTGCACAAAAAATGACAATCTTTTTAGCCTCGGCACTTGTTTTTAGGTTTTCAAGATTGAGCGCTACTGTGTATACTACACAGTCACGTATGGGCACTACTCTGTTGGAGCACAGTAGCCCTCATCTCATTTACACGCTACTGCTATTGTTACACAGTAGCTCCCGCGCAGTAAGGGTTGTGAGCATTGCATTGCAAGCAATTTTTGGCTCAAAAAATGAAAACTAAACCATGAAAATGCAAGTAGGGAGGATTCGAACTCACTTGGTGGAAGAAGAACGGTGTTTGGATGCTTGGTTTGATCGCCACGGAGATTTGAAAATGCCAAAGGTTGCCCCAAATCTTTTCCCTACAAATACAAATTGGAAATTGATTTTTAAAATGAAATTATATATATGAATTGGAGTTTAATTTTTACCCACCATTGTTTAGTTTTCTATAGTTTCAAAAATTTTCAAAATCGCCTAATTAATCAATTGAAACATACATATGGTGTAATACTAATCCAGCTCGCATTTTTCCTTAAATTTTTGTAGGATCAATCTTCTAAGTTCAAAAACTCTCGATGTTAGACCTTATTAACTAGTTGATAGTTCAAATTCATATATCATTCGAGATTTTTTGCCACATTAACTAATATTTTGTTGAAGACCTAGTTTTGGCAGAGTATGAAGCTATGATCCTAGAAGCTGACCTTTAAGTCATTTTAAGCTCTTGTTTGGACTATTTAAACCTAAACAAGATTGTCGAGCAAGCTTATCCTCTTCGAGCTCGTTAAAGTAATCGAAGGCTCATCCACTCAGGTATAGTATTACCCATTTTCTGGGCCTAGGTGGATTAACTACGGAAAAAGTATACTCTAGGTATACTTCTGTATGCGCTAGAAGAGTTCTTCTTCCATTGTTTTATACTTTTTCGGGGGAGGAGACTAACTGCACGAAAAAGGACCTTTTGGAGCCTTTCTTTAGGGTTTTCAGGCTCTCTAAACATGAAAATACCAAGCGATCATTCACCTACTCCGGCTCGATGTGAAATCCACGAGAAGGTGAATAGAGGACTGTTTAAGTTTTTCAACTCTATAAACAAGAGAACACCACCGAGCACAAACCAATCCGGCTCGATATAAAATCCGTGGATAGGTGAAAAGAGGATTGTTTAAGTTTTTCAGACTCTATAAATAAGAAAACACCGGCGAGCATTAATCTGCTTGGGCTCGATATTAAAATCCACGAGCAGATATATGGAGTTATTGTTTAAGTTTTTCAGACTCCTTAAAATTGAAAACACCGGCGAGCAAGAACAGATCTCGGCTCGATATTAAAATCTAGAGATCAGTAATATAGAGTAATCTTCTATCTCTTCTTCGAACTCTGTAAACAATGAAGAAGGTCCTGAGTCTTCCTCCCATGGGCTCGTTAAACTTTTTACATGGTTGGATCTATTGAGTTTTCATTCTTTCTTGGACTCATTAAAACAACAAGAAAGGTATTATTTTATCTAAAAAGAATAAGGGATGGGAAAGATGTGTCATATCTTCAATGTCAAAGGCAGTTTAGCCAGTTCTATCCTTGAACACAGCACCTACTTGAGTCTATCTTGTCGGTTGGGTTTAGTTTTTGACCTCAGGGTGAACCTGTCCTCCAAGCTGTTTACTCCCCCGGTTGGTTATTCTTCCAACCATATGGAGGGACTTATAATGTATCTTACATTTCAGGCTTATCATTTAACCCATTATGTCGGAAACTGCCTGAGTCACTTTTTGTCATGCTCACTATTCAAGGATATACCATGTGTCGGCCATTCTGCAGTTTACCTTGACCTCATGTGTCAGCCATCCTAGTGTCAGTCTTGTTACATATTATTCCATATCAGCTCATACCAGTTGAGTGTTCCTTGAGTTGGATGATAGAGGATGCCTTAAGGCCTCCCTTCCAACGAACTTCTTCCCATCGACATCAACTCATTTTACTCTGGGAATGAAGTTTAGAGTTTCGGTTAGTACCTTGGATATTGCAGTCACCAGTGGCAATTTTCCTTGTTGTTGAATGATGAGAATACATCAATGTCTCTTCTTCGACAGGATCCTCAAGTGTTCGACTCCAAGTCAATCTATTCACACTTGGCGGATCGTACTTGGTACCTTGGACTCCATCATCATTATCGGTGGAAGTCCTCGCGTTTGTTAACAGTATACATCAATGACTGGTAATCAAATGATACCCCCCATGTTCGACTGTCATCTCATCTATTCACATGGTTAGGGTTTGTACCTAGAGTTGTTTTGGATGAATACCTTGGGATTTTGGATGACATTACCTCATTTTGTTATCACCCAAGTTGCGCAAGACTGAGCCTCACTTATATTCGGCTCTCCATGAGACATAGATCCAGTTTGTTGTTATGGCTATGATCTCTCAGTTTGACATGGATCCACGCTTGTATTCCAAGAGGCCATGCTATATATACATCTCCTTGTTATGTATCGGAGTTCATGTTGTATCACACTGCACATCTATCTGATGTCAAAGATGTAATTGCTTGTTGACCTTGATCTTTGTTTCAGGTGTTCTTGTGACTTGTTTCTGCGGTTCTTTGCTCCTCCTCTGGATTTGGATTATAATGTATTTCGGCCATCGTTTCCCTCTAACCTCACACATTAGGGGCATCTGTTATAGGTCAAACCTGCACCTCTCCGTCCATGATCACCTTGAGTTGTTGATCACACAAAAAGACAACTTGGATGGAGGAGCATGTTGACCCTAGATGAGACTTTGACTCACTCCACTTCCTAACAATACTGGAAAAACCCTAAAAATGTCATTCTGAGATATGAGCGCTACTCTACATCAATAGACTAGCGCCTATACCCTACTCCAGTGTGAAATAGTAGCGCTCAAATCCTTATGAGCGCTACTCCTCTTCAGCATAGTAGCGCTCAACATTTAAAAAGTTATGAGCGCTAGTTTACAAGCACTAAAGTAGCGCTCTAAACGCTACTTCACTGAACAATAGTAGCGTACATCTCAAAAGATGATTAAAAAATAATTAATTTCACGAATAGTATTAGTTGTAGGTAGTTTCCCAACTTCCTCCATAACCATCTCTCGACCTGAACTGCTTCTCTGCTCCTATAAATACAGGGAAGAATAAAGAGAGGGGTTAGAGACATGAATATTATTAAGAAACTTTAAGGAGAAACTTGTATTAGAGGAGTTTATGATGGAAGATATCCAAGCCGGAGAAGAGCAAGAGCCCAGAATCAAGTTGCAGGAGCATGTCACAAAGTCAGGTATATTTGTAACATCAATTTGCATTTGACAATAAAAGGTTGAAGCATCTTTCTTGTCCCAAATTAAGTCTTCATTGAAGTTATATACTAGTTTGGATCTGTTTTGGTTAATATTGAATGTTTAAATTGCTTTGTCTCTTTCAATCATTATATATTATCCAAGATACACTGAGAAAGGTATTTGTATTGCAGGTTTAGTGAACGGGAGGTGGACTTGAGGATTGAGCGCAAGATCAAATAAGAGCTAGGATCGAACGTCATTTGAAAGGTATGTTCTCAAGGCATATAACCTATTTCTTTGCATGAACATTTCTGTAATGCAGTTAATACGCTTACCTGTCATCCCATTCCAGTTGATAGTATCAGTTTCCTTACTATAGGGTGCTTTTCCCCGCCAATAGCTTGTATGGTTGCATTGGATTTTTTATTTTACATAATCAAATATTATGTATCAACTTAAAGTAGATAGGTAGGTTGAATAAGCTCGACATGGCGAGCATTTCTTTTAGAAAATTTCAGTTTGGGTTCAGTTTTCAATTTCAAGTTTTGGTTTAGCCTAAGTTTTAAGTTTGCATTCAATTTCAAATGAAGGGTTACAGGTTGTCGTTTTCGTGTTAAGATCATCCCATGGATCATGCACTTGATCTACATGGTTCTTTGCTACCTCGCAGGGAGGATAGCATCCCCAGTTGGAGCTAGTTGTTATCACATGATAAACTTTTAAAGTTTGGCCAAGTTTTTTTGGCAAATCTCCAAATGCTCAACACTGGCCGAGAGTGCATGAACCAAGTACCTACACACGATTTCAAAGCGAGTTAAAGGTTCTTTTGCATTTTGGGAAAAAAAATTAAAAGAAGGGCTCTTTATGGCAAAAAGCTTTATGTCCTAAAGTTTTTTATTTTATTTAGCCTAAACTTTGGCTTTATAAAATAATTTTTGGGTTTTTAGCCAAAATTGGCTCTCAGCCTTACGCAAAGGTTTTTGAATATTTCATTTTAATTTTTATCAAAAAATTATCCCGAAGGCTTAGCTCCAGCTCCTCGTGACCTGCAGCCACAACACACAAGTCAAGCAACAACTTACAACCCAGCGCTCAAGCACCAGCACCAAGCACAAGTGGATAGCCTTAGGCTCACATCATCGAACATATAGTGAAAACGTTTACATATTTAAACACTAAAAGTCAGTCTTTTCTCCTCAATGGGGGATAAGTCCCATAAAGTAAAAAGAAAAAATATAAATCGCAGTTCAAACCCCACGCCAGGTGCCAGGGAGACTGCGCAGGCGTCCAAAGGATGTAGCAGCTGTCGAAAGGGTTCTTATGATTCAATCAAACTCAATGCATCAAAAGCGCTCACAAGTATCTCACATGTATTCAAGGTTTCGTTCAAGTAAGAGGTTGGTTGCCAAGCACATTATCCCATGATGTTTAAATCAGATCCTGAGCCAAAATTCAAATTAAGTATACAGGCTTGTATCTATATTCTTCAAGATCACTTTGCAAATAGAGATGGTGCAGAGGCATCCACGTCCTCGACAGGATCCCCTTCCATGACAGTCAGTCATGTCCTCCCAGAGCCAAAACCTCAGAAGGAAGCCGGTTGTCATCATTTTGATTGGAATGGCAGGAAAGGGAAAGACAACGTTGTTGCATCAGCTTGTTGCGCACACGAAGATGTATGGAATCAGAGGATATGCTTTAAATATTGACCCTGCAGCTATGACTCTTCTTTCTGCTGCTAATATCGACATTCGAGACACTTTCAAGTATAAGGAAGTAATGAAAGAGTTCAATCTATGTCTCAACAGGGGAATTTTGACATCCTTGAACTTATTCGCCATGAAATTTGATGAGGTTATAGGATTGGTGGAGGAAAGGGAAGATGATATTGACTATGTTCTTGTAGATACTACAGTGCAAATAGAAATATGAGGGAGGTCGAAGGCACACAGTTGGAAACCAATGGTCCAGGCTAAAGCCACAGGTGTCGAAGACTCCAGCTACCAATGGAAACCAACGGTTCAAGTTAAAGCCATGAAGAGCTCAACAATTTGAGATCATTTCACTAGAGAAAGTGTTCGGATATTAAAAGTTGATAAGTGGTGCGGAATCAAAACTGCGCTACCACATGTCAGTGTGGTGTTATTTCTCCAATTGAAAAGCAGTAAATGAAACCACTTTTTATAGTAGCGAAAACTGCTTTGGGAGTTATAAAAGGAAAAGGAAGATGCTCTTGTCACCAAGAACATAGTTACAAGAGAGAGTGTTTACGGAGAGAAATGGATCAGTGTTCAAAATGAAGACAATGGTAGTCTAGAGCAGTTACATCCACTACTTCCTGGAATGCAAGGAAAATGAGATTACCCATTGAACCCTACCATTGGATTAACCATGGACATGGGATGCCCTCGGTGCAGGGACATTGAGGAGTGTAGATTTTTTCTTAGAGGAGACATGTGCCCAAAGGAGCATGGTGTAAATAAGATTGTTGTAGAAGATGTTCAGAGCCTTTCTCAATTCAATATTCCAGTTTTCACTTTCAGGTTGGCACTTGTTGGCGATGAAAACAGGGCCAGTTGGACCCTCAGTTGCTATTGTTTCTAGCCAACCATTAAATAGAAACAAACTCATATAACGAAAATGTTGAAGTATGGAACGAATGAGGATGTTGCGCGTACAAATGGGATGGCAAATTGCTTCTGCAAAAAAATGAACCAGATTTTTATGATCTTGATCGACCTCTATGGAAGAAAGATCATCCAGATGCATATGCTACAAGCATCACCTAGGAAAGGAGGTGGAGAAAATTTATGGGAAAATTATTCATCTGATATACATAGCTGTCAAGGTTTCTCATGATGGCAGTGAGAGACTTGGTAGAAGCATAGGAACAGGTTTTGTCTCCCATAATATTCTCCCTTCTGTATGAAGTCGTATTGGAGTTGAAGATGCAGCAGGAAGTAACTCAAGAGCTAATAAGATGGGAGGCACATCAAATGGACTTGTGAAAAATGGAAGACATTCTTTAAAAGAGGTAATGATGAGCAATATTCTTATGGTCCTGAAATAGTGCGGGAAGGAAAATTGTGATAATGAAACAGAATCATACAAAGATACAGGATTTAAAAGTGCCAATGCCAATATGCAACATCAAATATTTGAGGGCTCTGCCATCCCAGGGTCCATGAAGATTCAGGTTCAAAACTTCAGCAAGCAGTCTCCATCCAGCAAATAGTGCGATGAACATTCCTATGATTGGAAATTTTGACATGTGTACAATTTTGGCTAAAGTAAAATGTAAAAGTGAAACCCAAATATTTACTAGGTTAGCTATGGGGTTGTTAGGGTTTTGCTTCAAAGAAGTGCTATAAAAAGGCTAATTCTCCATCATTGTAAAAGGGGGTTTGACTTTTTAGTGTAGGAGAGACCCATTGTGGGTGCTGAGTTATTTTCAAAGAATTAATAAAAAGATTGCAGATCCAAGCGAGTTTTTTATCAGTGTTGGGCATGGCTCAAGTTGGCATACTTGTGAAGAAGGACAGTTTTGGGAACTGCGCAGTTTGGGCTGCGAAGTCAGATGGCAAAGTTTTGCGGAGTGCACAGTTAAGATCGTATAGTCAGTTTTGTGTAGTTATTCTAGTGCGCAGTGCCAGCACAATAGCTATTTTTGGGTAAAGAGTATAAGGGAAGGTCAAGCGTGGAAATGACCTATTTTGGGAAACTGACTCCAGGACTCCCGACATTTGAGTAAGGAGCGGAGTGGAGATAACGAAAAGCGACTTGTTAAGGAAAGTGGCAGAAAATAGTTAGATGTTGAGCCACGAGTTCGACAGCAAAGGGTGGGTCAAAGGGGCGGAAAGTGACAGGCCACGATGTGGTTGTAACCATCTTGGTGATGACCGCGACTGTCAAAAGAACGGGTGAGCCACGAGTGGCTCAGCAAGGCAACCTGAAGCAAGCAGAGAAGGCTGTCAACGGCGACAAGCAGGGTGGCAGGTAACCGCACCAGTTTTGGATAACCTTAGGGTTTTGGCCCACTTGACTGTAAAGACGTGACCTACAGGAATGATCAATAAAAGGGCACATTTTGTAAGGGAAAGGGTTAATATTAGTTCAACAGTCGTCATTGTAAAACCTTCTAAGTGTTAAGAAGTGAAGGCTATTGTAAAAGGCTCTGCAGTTACGTGCGCAGAGACCTATTGAGAGAGAGGAGAGTCTGCATCTGAGTGTGCAGACTGGAACTATTGTACCCTTCCCAAAGATAGTATAACAACAGTTCTTGTGGACGTAGCTCCCATCCTGGGGGTGAACCATGTTAAATTCTATGTTATGTGATTGATTATGTGCTTGTATCTGTGTATTTACTTATGTGAATGGTTCATATCTGGTTTATGAGTTGATGTGTTCTTGCTTTTATATGTATTTGACATAAGGATGATGATGGGAATAATATGTTAAATGTCAACACATGGGATTCAATCGGGTAAACACTTAGTCCGCGAAGTCGGTATAGTGCAACTCCCTGAGCACAGCACCGGAAGTGTGCAGTTACATCATTGTTTGTTATAGTGTATATGTTCGTTGGGATCGCAGTCTATTATGCTTGTTGAACGCATCTTTTTACACTAAGTAAGATCTATTGAAACTGCCTAAATTTTGAGGGGAAGCGCAGTCCTCTGTGGCGATGTCCTATCGTCGAGAACCATCCTGCATCGCACAGTCCTTGGATGCGCGATAACATAATTGTTAGCCGCGAATAAGTTGAACTTCGCGCAATCCGAAGTCCGCAGCGCAAGTCCTGTAGTGAGATGCTCACCAGCTCTATTTAAGCGCTCATCACCTCGTTGTGGAAACCTGATTCCGCAACCCCCCCATTACTTCGCCTCGGGTGAGACCTCAGTCTGTTCACAGATTATTGCCGAAAGGGTCGGTGAAAAGAAGTTTTTGTTGGTTCCTCGAACCGCACAGAACCTGGGTCTTTATAGATAACCTCAAGAATAGTTATACATCCAACAATCAAGGATTCTTGTGTTACTTATTTTACGTTCTTTACCTTTCTCTTATTTGTGCGAATGTGTTTTCATGTTATCCTTTTCCATATTGTTATCTTTTTCATGCTTATGGTGAAAGTGTTACTTAATCCAGAATTCAAACTAAACATGCTATGTTTTAATTGCGCCTAAGAATTCATGTTTTCTTCTAAAGTTGATATTGAACTCATCCTCAGATGCTCATATTAATGGATTGTTCTCATCTTCTTCCTTAGCACCAGATAACCAGCATTTTGACTGTAAAGGAGTAATTACCCTGCCTCTGTTAAGAATTCCATTGCAACACACTACCATTAATCATTACTTGAATTTGACTCCATTGTCCAATGGTTTCTTTCTCCAGCTTGTCTGACCAATCCCTTTAAACAACAAAAGCATATTCCATTGCAGAGTCTGACCTCTGTGTGTTCTCATCGCTCAAATATTTTGAGTATTTTCAGTCTTTACAAATTTAAGAGAGAGCCCTCTCTGGTTGTATAGGTCAGAATACAACATAAAGTAGGTTTGTGGTTACCTTGGGATTCCTCTTTGTAGCCGAGGGAATTTTCTGAGTGTTAACAATTTGGCGTTGTTGCTGGGGAATGAAAGTTGTATTTTCCCTCGGCAGAACAACAAAGTTTCAGATCTGATTACTGATGGTGGATAGCAGTCAGACATCTAGAAGGTTGTGTGTCATTCACCTGGCGACTCCACTCATGGTTCAATCCAATTTGCAGGCTCCAGTGGAGAATGAGCTCAGTTGACAAAAACATGGAAGAATTAAGATCCAGGTATCAAAGTGTCAATTTCTTCAAAGAGATCTTGTTCTTTTGTATTGACTGTTTTTTATCTTTATGTGTACATATCGAGAAGTTTCTGTTTTGTCGAAAATTCTCAAGCCATGAGAAAACTAACTGTTATCACTCAAGTTGAACCTAGACTACTGGGGTTCAATCTTAGGGAAATCTTAACAGTAAATACAAGATATTTAGGATATGATTCTATGGAACTTGGTGGTAGATAAACAATCATTACAGAAGTCAAGCATATGTAAATATTAAACAGCAGAGAATGGATATTAATAAGACATAGCTACGAGCATAACTGTGTGAAAGAAGTGAATCAGGTTCTGTATCCAAGCATTAAATATTATTGCATATTAATCAAGAGAATCATGGCATGGATTGATAAGACCACACATAGACAAAATAATGATAACATGTAACATGGTTATTAAAACAGAACAGGCTCATATGATCACAATCATTTCAAAATAGCTATCTCATATTAATATAAAGCAAAACATATACATGCCTGCAATTCCAGCTTAGAGTCTGACTTCCATAATATGTTCCAACCCCTATCATATTTCATCACTGTTTATTATATACAAAATTATTCAAAGTTTGAAACAGTTTGAAGATCCTATTTTCATGGATCGACCTTCACAAAAATAGTAAAGTATTTAAACTTAAACTTTTAAATTAGACAAGTGTAATCAAAATAAAAACAACTCTTATCTACTACTAGCTTTTGAATTCTATCATCTATGAACCAACTATCTTAGACATTTGACAGATTAAAGACTTTTGGAAGCTTCTGCTAGGACAGTCATATCACTCAAAACCTGGGATCTCTTTTGCAACCTAGAGTATTCAGCATCTTTGTTCTGCTCACAATTTTGCAATTCCTTATTTTGGATCTTCATTTGATCATACTGTTTCTGAATGATCCTTTTCTCCTTTAAGATGTCTTTGGATATGAGAACAAGCTTTTGATAATCAGCCTCCTTTTCCTCTAAATCTTCTCGTAATCTTTTGTTGGCAGACATCATATTTTCATTTATGTTTTGAAGATATATATTCTGCTCCTTCTAAGATTATAAAGACTTCTTAATTTGATTTAACTCTAGCATTACTTCAGTTTCTTCTATATCCATAAAAGCTTCACCCACATGCAAAGATTTCGAAACTGATCCATTTTCATTCTCATAATAAGTTTGTTTATTTATGCAAAATATTTCAGGTATATACTCTATATTCCCTTGAAGATCTATGAAATTCTCCTTTTCTGAGAAGTGCCCTTCCTTTGGTACCTGTATGTTTTCTTCACTAAAAGAATCCTTCACAATAACAAGTTCACTACCCCTTACAAAGCTGTGCACCAGCTTCATTTCTACTTCTAGTTTGCTTCTTAACCTGGTCCTTGGCTTTAAACTCAAGTCCTTTGCGTTTAGGGTTTAAGCCTGTTTCTCTTCCTCTGAGCCTGGATTTTTTATTACCATGCTAAGCATGTCAGGGTTCTTTAAATTCTTTGTCTTTTGCTTAACCAATGTTTCTCCTGTAACTAACACCTCTGGAAACAAATCATTTGCAACATTAAATTCCTCTGCAATATCTTTACCTTCGTCTGCAACCTTCTTGGTTTGTTCTGCAAGCTTCTTAGTCTTCTCTCTTGCGTCCTCTATTTTCTTACATGAACCATCTGACTTCTTTCCTTTCCCCCTTTTCTTTAGCAAGCTTTCACTTCTTTGCTTCAAACCCTGTTTCAAGGAGAAAACTATCCCAATTTTGCCCATTTTTATTCAAGTGAGAAATTACCAGCAACTTAATCAAACCCTGATGAAAAATGGAACGGGCAGGTTGTTCTGGATGGGTCTAAACCCGTGCAATCATCCTTTGCAAACCTTTGAACAAGTAAAATGGTAAATTGAGCTTCAGAATTCCATTAAGGTGCATTAGCAGTCGTAAATGACACCTAAGAACTCTATCATAATGACCCTCGCAAGTTATATAATTTTGCACCATCTCTAATGGAATCTGCCAATCTGACTTAAGCTTGTTTATATGAATACCATTTTTCCAATTTAATTTCTCAAACCTTGGTAAAAGAAACTCACCATAATCACCTTTAAACTCTTGTTGTTCAAACCATTTTTCTCCCTGTGCCGGAACACCGATGGCCTCTGCAATAGATTCTTCATTGACCATAACCTGTAAGCTTTTAAAATCCACAACTCCATCTCCGTAATTTTTTATAAAATCTTTGGTCACCTGAACATTGTGGCCCTGCAATCTTTGACAGAAGGGGAACCATCCAGCATCTTTCATTAGCTGCGCAGATCTTGGAAATTGGGTGATCCATTGTATATTGTCTGGCTCAAGTCTGCAAATCAAACCTTTGGGCCTCTTCTTCACCATGTTGTGTAAGCTTTCATCCATATTTACCCTAAATATTTCGAAGATTCCATACAATGCAGGCTAAAACAGGGTCCAAATACCAAATGACAAAATAGTACAGGGTTAGATTAAAAGCTTAACAATCGATGTCCATCATGTGTGATGATATCAATGCCTATGGGTACGACTTTGAAATGAGCATTTGATGCTTAGAGACTGCCACGATTCCAATGGTCCATGACTGTACTGTATAGGCTTTAATGAATAAGCATGGTTCATTAAAATCATAGTACAAGGTCTTGCCACCCGTATCTATCAATGAGTGTGCACATTTTATCACTGGTAGCGTTACTACCCTTAACATTTTAATATATGCTGTCAGGATACAACTCATTAATCAAATGAATAATATCAATGTTCTAAGCATGATATATTATTTGAAATAGTATTTAATCAAGAAATAAGACCCCTTTTGAAAATCAATATGAATAATGAGCCTTGTTTTATTTTAATAAGTGAAACATTTAAATCACAAACAAACTAGGGTAAAAATAAAAAGAAAGCAAACAAGGATTCTAAAGGAAAACTAAGTTGGAAAAATAAAATTTACTATACAAGGTTGGACATTCTAAAGTAAATCTAGAAAACAACTCTAGAGATAACACTACCCTTGTATATCCTTCATTAGATCTTGTAGACATACCTTCTTCTGCTGCTCTTAAAGATAATTTGAGTCTTTCTTTTGAATCACATGAGATCCATGATCAGTATTGCAAACCCCGAGCGATTAGGGTAGATGACATTCCTCCTGTACATACTCCTTTACCTCCTAGATCTCGGCAGAGATATAGTCCTTTAAAGCTGCCCCTTGTTCTTCACAAATATCCTCCAAAATACCATAAATACCTCCCTATTTTTTATGGAGAAGCTGGCAGTCTTACAGCTGAAAAACATTTCCAGTCTTTTGAGCATTTTGTAGACCTTTTCGAAATTGAACATGATGATGTTCTCATGAGAACTTTTTCCCAATATTTACGAGGAGAGGTCAAGTAGTGGTTTAGGCATTTGTTTCCTGAGTCTATTAGCTCATGGAGTGAGTTAATTCATGCTTTTCTGATATTTTGTGGTAGAAGAGAATCTTGGGATCAATCCCTTTCAGAGTTTTATGCCATGAAGAGAATGCAAGATGAAACTGTTTCAAGTTTCAATAGGAGATTTGCTAGTCTCTATTATAAGATGCCTGAAGAGATTCAACCACCTGAAGGTCTTGCCAAGTTGTAGTATGCCCAAGCTTTCCATCTAGATCTCTCTTATCTTCTCTTGGAGAGAAGGTCTTGCACCTTACAGCAAATGTTTAATGATGCCCAGGAGGTTGAAGACAATATTCAAGTTTGTGGGAAGTTTGAAAAGCAATTTCAAAGAGAGCAATTGGACCTTGACGAACGTGACAGTGAACATGAGCAAAAGGTAGAAGACCTGAAATTCGAACAGAGAGTTGAAAATATGATGCATTTTCTTGAAATTTTCAATGCTCATGATTTTACACAGAACTGTATTCCACTAGTTAAACAAAAAGAGACTTATCCAATTCTAGATTCATCTTATGAGAAGCATGAAATTGATTAATTCATGTATTCACCTTTAGATTGCCATCAAAGCGAATCTGCAAGTCATTTTATTCAAGAACAAGTCGATTTCCCAAGTATTTTTCTAATTGATGACATTTTTTAATCATTGGGTGGACCTAGATATGATGAGTACAATGGTGATTATGAGATTGTTTCCCCAGAACAGTTAGTTGCATGCCCTTCATTGAGAAACAATATTTTTCAGCAATCACATGAAAGCATTCGGCATGCATGCCTTGATTATGCAGTTGAAAACAGAGATACTAATAAGCTAATTTCAGATTCAGCTGTGTATTCTTTGCCAATATATTTTTCATCATAGCACTATAGTGCATATTTTCAGCCTCCATGTGACAGCTAGCTATTGGGTTTTTATGCAAGAGAGGATGTGGTTGAGAAGCAGATTCATGATGACAGTTTTGTGCAGTGTTATGGAGACAGCATCTTTTCCTACCAAGATCTATTTGCATCATGATTGGAAACAGTGAGTGGGTTTAAAATTTCAAATTTTTTTAAATTCGTTTCCAAGTTCTTCTTTGAAAAATTAAGCAAATCAGTTATTTTTCTTTTGAAGAAGTATGTGCAAGGAATGCAACAAGTGGACAAAACGCTTTTGTGGTTGCATTGGCTTTTTTTATTTTACATAATCAAAGATTATGGATCAACTTAAAGTAGATAGGTAGGTTGAATAAGCTCGACATGGCGAGCATTTCTTTGGGAAAATTTCAGTTTGGGTTCAGTTTTCAGTTTCAAGTTTTGACTCAAATTTGTAGCGTGTGGTTCAGCCTAAGTTTTAAGTTTGCATTCAGTTTCAGATGAAGGGTTACAGGTTGCATTTTTCGTGTTAGGATCAGCCGATGGATCAGGAACTTGATCTACGGGGTTCTTTGCTACCTCGCAGGGAAAATAGCATCCCCAGTTGGAGCCAGTTGTTATCACATGATAAAATTTTAAAGTTTGGCCAAGTTTGTTTTATGGAAAATCTCCAAATGCTCAACACTAGCCTAGAGCACATGAACCAAGTACCTACACACAATTTCAAAGCGATTTAAAGGTTATTTTGCATTTTGGGAAAAAAAATTAAAAGAAGGGCTCTTTATATGTCTTAAAGTTTTTTCTTTTATTTAGCCTAAACTTTGGCTTTATAAAATCATTTTTGCTTTTTTAGCCAAAATTGGCTCTCAACCTTATGCAAAGGTTTTTGAATATTTCATTATAAATTTTATCAAAAAAGTAGCCCGAAGTCTTAGCTCCAGCTCCTCGCGACCTGCAGCCACAACACATAAGTCAAGCAACAACTGACAACCCAGCGCTCAAGCACCAGCGGCAAGCACAAGTGGATAGCCTTAGGCTCACATCATCGAACATATAATGCAAATGTTTACATATTTAAACACTAAAATTCAATCTTTTCTCCTCCATGTGGGATAAGTCCCATAAAGTAAAAAGAAAAAATATATAAATCGCAGTTCGAAACCCACAGCAGGTTCCAGGGAGACTGCGTAGGCGTCCAAAGGATGTAGCAGCTTTCGAAAGGGTTCCTACCAGTCAATCAAACTCAATGCATCAAAAGTGCTCACAAGTGGCTCACATGTATTCAAGGTTTTGTTCGACTAAGAAGTTGGTTGCCAAGCACATTATCCCATGTTGTTTAAATCAAAGCCTGAGCCAAAATTCAAATGAAGTATACAGGCTTGTATCTATATTCTACAGTATCACTTTACAAATTGAGATGGTGCAAAGGAATCCACATCCTCGACAGCATCCCCTTCCACGACAGTCAGTCATGTCCTCCCAAATCCAAAACCTCAGAAGGAAGCCAGTTGTCACCATTGTGATTGGAATGGCGGGAAAGGGCAAGACAACGCTGTTGCATCGGTTTGTTGCGCACAAAAAGATGTCTGGAATCAGAGGATATGTTTTCAATCTTGACCCTGCAATTATGAATCTGCCTTCTGCTGCTAATATCGACATTCGAGACACTTTCAAGTATAAGGAAGTAATGAAAGAGTTCAATCTATGTCTCAATGGGGGAATTTGACATCCTTGAACTTATTCGCCATGAAATTTGATGAGGTTATAGGATTGGTGGAGGAAAGGGTAGATGATATTGACTATGTTCTTGTAGATACTCCATTGCAAATAGAAATATGAGGGAGGTCGAAGGCACACAGTTGGAAACCAATGGTTCAAGATAAAGCCACAGGTGTCGAAGACTCCAGCCACCAATGGAAACCAACAGTTCAAGTTAAAGCCATGAAGAGATCAACGATTTGAGATCATTTCGCTGGAGAAAGTGTTCGGAGGTTAAAAGTTGGTAAGTGGTGTGGAATCAAAACCACACTACCACATGTCAATGTGGTGTTATTTCACCAATTGAACAGCGGTAAATGAAACACTTTTTATAGTAGTGAAAACTGCTTTAGGAGTTATAAAGGCAAAGGAAGATGCTCTTTTCACCAAGAACATAGTTGCAGGAGAGAGTTTTTACGGAGAGAAATGGATCAGCGTTCAGAATGAAGAGAATGGTAGTCTAGAGCAGTTACATCCACTACTTCCTGGAATGCAAGGAAAATGAGATTCCCCATTGAACCCTACCAATGTATTAACCATGGACATGGGATGCCCTCGGTGCAGGGACTTTGAGGAGCGTATATTTTGTCTTAGAGGAGACATGTGCCCAAAGGAGCATGGTGTAAATAAGATTGTTGTAGAAGATGTTCATAGCCTTTCTCAGTTCAATCTTCCATTTTTCACTTTCAGGTGGGCACTTGTTGGTGATGAAAAATGGGCCAATTGGACCCTCAACTGCTATTGTTTCTATCCAACCATTAAATAGAAACAAACTCATACAACAAAAATGTTGAAGTATGGAACGAATAAGGATGTTGCGCGTACAAATGGGATGGAAAATTGCTTGTGCAAAAAATGAACTAGATTTGTATGATCTTGATCGACCTCTATGGAAGAAAGATCATCTAGATGCATATGCTACAAGCATAACCTAGGAAAGGAGGTGGAGAAAATTTATGGGAAGATGATTCATCTGATATACATAGCTGTCAAGTTTTCTCATGATGGCAGTGAGAGACTTGGTAGAGGCTTAGGCACAGGTTTCGTCTCCCATAATATGCTCCCTTCTGTATGAAGTCGTATTGGAGTCGAAGATGTAGCATGAAGTAACTCAAGAGCTAATAAGATAGGAGGCACATCAAATGGACTTGTGAAAAATGGAAGACATTCTCAAAAAGAGGTAATAATGAGCAATATTCTTATGGGCCTGAAACTGTACGGGAAGGAAAATTGTGATAATGAAACAGAATCATACAAAGATATAGGATTTAAAAGTGCCAATTCCAATATGCAATATCTTAGATTTGAGGTCTCTGTCATCCCCAGAGTCCATGAAGATTCAGGTTCAAAACTTCAGCAAACAGTCTCCATCAAACAAACAAGGCGCCGAAGATTCCTATGATTGGAAATTTTGACATGTGTACAATTTTGGCTAAAGTAAAATGTAAAAGTGAAACCCAAATATTTATTGGGTTAGTTATGGGGTTGTTAGGGTTTTTCTTCAAAGAAGTGCTATAAGAAGGCTAATTCACCATCATTGTAAAAGGGGGTTCGACTTTCAGTTTAGGAGAGACCCATTGTGGGTGCTAAGTTATTTTAAAAGAATTAATAAGAAGATTGCAGAGCCAAGCGGGTTTTTTATCAGGGATTCTTGTGTTACTTATTTTACGGTCTGTACCTTTCTCTTCTTTGTGCAAATGTTTTTTCCTATTATCCTTTTCCATATTGTTATATTTTTCATGCTTATGGTGAAAGTGTTACTTAATCTAGAATTCATGCTAAACATGCTATGTTTTAATTGCGCCTAAGCATTCATGTTTTCTTGTAAATTAAATATTGAATTCATCCTCAAATGCTCATATTAATGGAATGTTCTCATCTTCTTCCTTATCACCAGACAACCAGCATTTTGACTGTAAAGGAGTAATTACCCTGCCTCCATTAAGAATTCCATTGCAAGGCACTGCCATTAATCATTACTTGAATTTGACTCCATTGTCCAATGGTTTCTTTCTCTAGCTTGTCTGACCAATCCCTTTAAACAACAAAAACATATTCCATTGTACAGTCTGACCTCTGTGTGTTCTCATCACTGAAATATTTTGAGTATTTTCAGTCTTTACAAATTTAAGAGAGAGCCTTCTCTGGTTGTATAGGTCAAAATACAACCTAAAGTAGGTTTGTGGTTACCTTGGGATTCCTCTTTACAGCTAAGGGGTTTTTTTTAGCGTTAACAACTCTTATAACTACGCATTCATCATACTTAAGATAACTTCGTAACATTCATACATGCGTGTTCCACCTACTTGATATATAATTCTCATTCGCATTCATATGAAAACAAAGATATGAGCATAAACAAAAATGAACAAAAAATATAACATGGATTCACACACATAACATAGATATTTACGTGGTTCACCCTCCCAGATGGGAGCTACGTCCACGGGAACTGTTCTTATATTACTTGAAAGGGGTGACAGTTCTAGTCTGTGCACTCAGCTATAGACTCATGTCTACAATATATATCTGCGCACAAAGCTGCAGATTCTTTTTCTCTCTTAGATCTCTCTCAATCTAGATCTAACTCTCTCAAAATCTAACATAAGTCTAACAATATCTAACCCTTCCTTATACAAAATTTCCCTTTATATAGATTGTGCCCGAAGGTCACATCTTTACAATAACTATGGGCCAACCCCCATAGTACCCTTTGTTGAGATATTGTAACTTCAAAGAATATTATATTTGTACTTTATTATTCCGGAGATGTTTCATTCCTCCGTGAAGATCTTGTTGTATATCCGGAGATGTTTATTCCTCCATCGGAACGTGGTAACTTGGGTTATTAGACTTCCCTAGTGGGGGTCGGCCCTATGTGTGTTATGTGGGTCAAAGGGTTATTAGACCACCCTAGAGGGGTCGGCCCAGTCAGTTTTAATGGGGTATTTAACCCATTGGTTAAATACGAGCCTACATGTTTTGTGTAAAAGACAAGTCGGAGTAGTGTATAAATAGAGGAGGTGTATTCCTCATTTTACACACACTCACTCACTTGTGAGTAGTGCACTTGTGGAGGAGAGGTCTGCTATGGTGTAGGAGGAGATCATGTCTTTGGTTTGCATCTTTGTATATTGCTGGTCATCTATATTGAGGAAGCTTTGCTGGGTTTTCTACCCCATGAGGGTTTCCCAGGATAAATCTGTGTCTCTTGTGTTTAAGTTGTGCTTGTTGTTTCTTCAGTGATCCTGTATATGCTATTATTGTTAAATGGAATGTAATGCTGCTATTTTCTGTCTTAGCATATTAAATATTAACACCCTTAAACCCAAAATTTCATGGTTCTCTTGTTGACCATGCTTTGTCTTTACTTCGTTGGAGCTCTATTGTCATTTTGCATCGCTTCTCTGGATCTAACGCTTCTCTAGTAACCGCACCGCGTGGCTCTGACACTACAGTGGTGCATCCTTTGCACCATTCTGCTTATTTACTCTTCGTTTTTGTAGATGACATTCTTCTACTTCATTCATAATTTGTCCAACTACCTTAATAATCCTTAGTACTTCGTCTTTACTAAGGGGACAGGTCCGTTCCTGCCACTTCCCCTCACTCCATACTCTGCTCTCGATAATTGTGGAGTTGCTTCTCCCAAAACTGGTTGATGTTAGGCCTCGCCTAACTTGTAATTTCACCATCAAAACTTCCTCCACTTGGAATGCTCCCAACAGGCCCCCAACACTTACTTATGGCTCGCCCCTGAGCCACTTTCATTGAGTTGATTTGAATGCGCATCCCCTGGGATGTTCGACTTCGCATCAAATTTTTGAAAAGTTGTGCTCAACCTCGCAACTATTTCCTTGGTGTCTTGCTCAAACTCCTTAATCATTTCGAACATCATCCCTCAGGCTGGTTCTTGGAGTTGCTCCTTCACTGTATTCTCCATTCTCCAGAGTTCATGCTGTAACGTACCCTCTCTTGAACCCAATTCAAGAAAGGGGACATGATGCCAAATTCTGGGCTTTCACATAACCTCAGCCCATTCATTAGATTCATACACATAAATTCATAAGTGTGCGGATGCAAATTAAGCAATATGCACAGCGGAATTGAAGCTCATCCACACACATATCATATCATATGCATACAACATATCAAAAAAATCATCAATTTAAACATTTCAAAAGTAAATACATAGACAGAAAAACACTTATCTTCATTGTGCAATTGTCACAGACAACTAGCTATGTCGCTGCAACATTACACCCAACCATAGGCCAGTTGTGTTCACCAATCTCTCAACACAACTGCCACCCCTAAGCTGGGCATGATTCTTACAAGGAAAAGGGGACATTCAAGCTCACACACAGCCAATTAATCATTTCATTTGAGCCAAGCCAGTCCACAGCTGGGTTTATCAGGCTACATTTGAACCCTGGATGCTTGCACTCAAGATCAAGCCAAACCAATGGATCCCCATAACCCATACCCAACATACTCTATCTACACACAGCAAGCACAATCATTGGGCATGGATACACATCTTTAACAATGGGATTTACAAATAGGATGGCCATGGGATTTTCCCAAATTGTTTCCAACCAAAAACGAATTGTGGGATGGGGGAAAACATTCACAGGGAGGAAAACGAATTCTCTCCCAACCAACTAAGCATTCAACAGCCAAAACGGTCTCTATGGAACCCAAATTTGATTCCCCTTCCTCCCCACTAGTATACAACACAAAAATTCCCTTCTCCCAGCTGAGAATGAAGGAAAACATAGGAATTCGATGGGGAAAATGCCCATCCAGCTCCCAACTCGTGAGAGAGCCAAACTGGTTGATGGATAATAGCTTGGGGAGCAATTCATGGCTCTTTTCTTGCCCAAGAAGCAAAACCCGATTTTCCATGCAGGGTGACTTGCCCTTACTCGAATTTGGACAACCATACTTCCCATTCCCCAAGGCATTAACTACCTCAACCAACTCTTGGGAGAATGAATGATTGGGTACAAAAGTCAAAATGAGTAGTTGAGGGTTTGATGGGTTATCTCATTGACATTTGGCTTGACCTGATTAGCTCCAAGGGTTTGACTATTTCCCTCCCAATTCCTTGTAAAATCATGCCCCCATCTCTTATTGCATTGCATAGCTAGTTGTGGATATTTTATTAAAATGCATATTTACATGATGTTTGAAATTCCAATGTCCCTGGCTAGCACGCAAACCATATGTATCAATAAATCGATGGCGGGGCCTTGGCCTTGAGCTCCTCACCATGATTTTATAACAATATTACATCATTTACATTTTAATGTAATGGGGTCAAAATGGTGATATTACACGTGCAACTTCTCCTCAATCTCTTTAGAAAGTGCGAGACCTTCTTCCTACATTGGCCGCAACTTCAATGAAGTTTTAGCTTCTTTCACCCTTAACGCTTTCAGCTCCTTCTAAATTTATTTCGTCTTTGCAAACTTATGGATCCTTTTCCTTGTTAGTTTTTCATAATTTACTTCAATCTGATCTAGGATCTTAAATGAGAGAACAACATGTACAACATATCTATAGCATATCAATCATGGACACAATAATGCAAGCACACAAGAGATGCAAAATTTCATTGGGGAAAACCAAGAAGGTGAAAAACCCTGCAACTTCCTCAGAGATAGATAGAGTAATGATACAACCCAAGAACAAGAGATAGTCATCCTAGCAACAGCTTCTCCTCCTCCACTAGTGCACCACTCTCTAATGAGTGTGTGAGTGAGAAAGTGAATGATCAAATAGAGTGCCTCCCGCACTCTATTTATACATGACTTGACTTGCCTAATAACCTTTACTAAGTCAGCCTCAACTTAACCACATAGCATAATGCTGACAGGGCCGACTCCCAATAGGGTGGTCTAATAACCCTTTAACACACATGACTTATACAGGGCCAACCCCATCAAGGTGGTCTAATAACCCATCAAGTATAAGTTATGACACTTACAATATAAATGAAGACACTTCTGTATAGAGGAATAATAACATCTCTATAGGAATACAATATACATATATGTGAAATACATTCCGAAGTTACAATTACATCAACACTCCCTCTTAACTAGGAAGGTATTTCTCGACATAGGTCTTCTAGCACAAGTCTTCTTCTCTGGATCATCGTCACTGGATCATCGACATCGAATCATCGTCACCACTGCTGCTATATCAATCAATCTCTGATCTACTCGTCATAGGAAGTTCTATAGAGCCAGCCCTTTTTCATGTTGGATGTAGGCCCGCCACCTGCAAGTATTCATCATCTACAGAGCCAGCCCTTTTTCATGTTGGATATATCACAGAGCCAGCCCTTTTTCATGCTGGAAGTGACCTAGAACAAATCTAGGATTTCCACCACAGAGTCAGTCCTTTTTCATACTGTATGGGACCTAGAACAAATCTAGTATTTCCGCCACAAAGCCAGTCCTTTTTCAAACTGGATGGGACCTAGAACAAATCTAGGATTTCCACCATAGAGCCAGTCCTTTTTCATACTAGATGGGACCTAGAACAAATCTAGGATTTTTGCCACAGAGCCAGTCCTTTTTCATATTGGATGGGACCTAGAACAAATCTAGGATTTCCACCACAGAGCCAATCCTTTTTCATACTGGATGGGACCTAGAACAAATTTAGGATTTTCCACCACACAACCTCGAAAGAGCATCCTAGGACTTATTACGGGCACACATCCCAACCTATCGGATCTCCCAAGGCTACATTACATGTGGTCATGGCAAAACCTAGAAAGAGCATCCTAGGACTTATTACGAGCACACAACCCAACCTATCAGATCTCCCAGGACTACATTACATGCCATAGGAAAAAACCTCGAAAGAGCATCCTAGGACTTATTACGGGCACACAGCCCAACCTATCGGATCTCCCATGGAAATATTACATGTCCTCCCAGAGCAATGCCTCGAAAGAGCATCCCAGGACTGATTACGGGCACACAGCCCAACCTATCGGATCTCCCAGGTCAACTTACATGCTCATCTGGACAACCTGTCCATGGCCACGGAGTATCAACCTGACACTCACCATACATCATCCTGATGTACATGATCATCATGGTCATCATCATAGCATCATCCTGATGCATATCATCTAGAGCAACATCCTGAAGCTCATCATCCATGATCATCCTAATCATATAATGCATCCACCTGATGCATACATAGTATCTACCTGATACATATCATCATACATGATCTACCTGATCATATAATGTATCCACCTGATACATACATAGTATATACCTAATACATATCATCATACATGATCTACCTGGTCATAGAATGTATCCACCTGATACATAATCAAATACATGATCCACCTAATCACATAATGTATCCACCTGATACATATCAACATACATGATCTACCTGATCATACAGAGCATCCAACATGATGCACACATAAATACATGATCCAACTGATCATTAACGAGCATCCAACATGATGCATATAGAGAGCAGTAACTGGAGCATCGTCTTGATGCTCATCATCCAGCACTTATATCCATAGCCATGGGAAGGATCCTCCTCTCATCATGCTTGGAATGGCTCCTACAAATGTGTCCCATCACTTCTTCCTTGAAGTATCTTCAATCTGAAGAACACCAAGCCTCTCTCTGAAGTACTCAAACTTCACTCTGTCTAGTGGTTTCGTCAACACATCTACAACCTGCTCATCCGTCGCAACATACAAGAGCTTCATTTCTCCTCTCTGCACCATATCCCTGATATAGTGATATTTGATCTCAATGTGCTTCGACCTGTCATGGAATACCGGGTTATCAAACAGCTTCACACAACTCTGGTTGTCACAAAAGATACTAGTAGAATCCAACGGTAGATCAAATAACTCAAACAGTAGCTTCCTAAGCCATACTGCCTCACAACTAGCCGAACAAGCTGCAACATACTCTGCTTCAGCTGTACTCAGTGTTACGCAGGATTGCTTCCTGATAAACCAAGAGATCACACCTGATCCCATACTGAAGCAGCACCCAGAAGTGCTCTTCCTATCTGTAGCACTTCCTGCCCAATCTAAATCAACATAACCCTCCAGGTTAAACTTTTTATTCACAGCATACTTGATCCCATAATCAATTGTACCCTTCAGGTACCTCAGAATATGCTTTACAGCAACCAGGTGAACACCTCTAGGATCCGTCAGGAACTGGCTCAATGTGTTCACCGCAAAGCAAATATCTGGTCCAGTGTTCTACAGGTACATCAAGGACCCAATCATCTGATGATACACAATGACATCAACCGAATCAGATGAAGCATCACACAGAAGCTTCAGGTTCGATGCCATAGGTGTGGCCATGGCCTTGTAGTCCATCATCCCGAACCTCTTCAGGATCTCTACTGCATACTTCCCTTGTCCAAGGAAGATTCCATTTGCACTCTGCCACACCTCCATGCCTAGGAAATAGTGCAACATCTCCAAGTTCTTCATCTCGAACTCGGCAGCAAGCCTCCTCTTGGTATCGACAATCAACCCATCCTCACCTGTTACAAACAGATCATCCACATATAAAAGTAGTATCACTGGATTGCCTTCCTCAACCTTGTAGTAAAGGTTGGAATCCGCTTTACTCTTGGTAAAGCCCAAACTGGATAGAAATCTGTCTATCCTACCATACCAAGTCCTAGGGGCTTGCTTCAAGCCATACAAGGCTTTCTTCAACCTGCACATATATGACTCCCTGTCATGTGTCTCAAAACCAAGTGGCTACTCCACATAGACTTCATCCTCGACTACACCATTCAAGAAAGTTGTCTTGACATCCATCTGGTGTATCTTCCATTTCATCACTGCAGCCAGGGCAAGTATTGATCTGATGGAAGTGTACCTGGCTACAAGAGAAAAAGTCTCTTCATAGTCTATTCTCTCTTTCTGGGAGAAGCCATGAGCTACAAATCTCGCTTTGTATTTCTCTATGCTACCAACTGCAGCATGCTTGATCTTATAGATTCACTTGGAAGTCACAACAGACTTCCCTTCAAGTCTTGGGACCACATCCCAAACATCATTCTTCATGATCAACTAGTACTCTTCGATCATTACTTCATCCCGGATCCTGGGAACTTCACATTCTTCAATATCTTCAATAGATAGCTTTGTTGCTGGAACAAATGTTGTAGTCCTTCTTTTGTAGGTGATGGCATACGATCTTTCCTACAAAACAAGTTAAATTGCATGATTAGAAACATCTCATAGTTTTCAGAACAAATTCTTACACATAAAGAAATATGTCATACAGTCATGCAATTATCTTAGCCAATGCTTCAATACAACATTTATCCATATCCTGTAACTTTCTAGATGCCTTCCAATCTCTACCAGAACATTTGTTAAGAGTGTGCACAACTCCCAACATGTCAGCAAAGAGGTTTCATTCTAGATAAGTAGCAATGGAATGTTGTATAGTGCCATAGGCCACTTACCCATCACATGCATATTAGTAGTATATTGTTCATTAATGCAATTATTCTAATATGCATAATACACACCCTAAGTCTAGGAACATAAGCATATACATCATGAACAATATCATTTAAACAAACAAATATGCAAGAAATGACAATTCAAATACTTATCTTTGTTTGGTTGTAGGGTGGACTCCCTCTCAATCTTTGTTTCCTTGCAGGAACTACTGGAGTGTGCTCCCTCTTGATATTTGCTTCCTGGATTACCTGTCCTTGAACTTATATCCATCCTCGATCACTAAGCATGCTTACTAGTATCATCATTGTGTTATCCTCGAGATCTCATACATAATCATACATTCATTAGTATAATCTTAATACTATCAAAACACAATAATCTTAAGCATGTATAGTCATGATCATTTCAAACACAGATAATAAGCATTAGTATTCAAGATTTATATAGGACTTTTCTGGTTAGTCATATCATTAATCAAGGTAAGGAACATAATATGCCTAAACCCATGATTACTAACTTCAATGAATAATCATTATCAATCATGCCATGTATACTTATATAAGAGATCCTAACACAAGTTAGGATTCTAACTTGATATAGGAAAGACATACCTAGATTAGCATGCTAGCTAGTTATGTCTAACATACTCGCATAATGTCTTCTTGTTCTCTTCAATGACTTGTGCTAGTAACCTGCATATCTTATAGGTTAACCATTATAGAACCAAGTTATACATACCTCGTAAGTAGATCTTCTATGTGATCAATGACAATGTATGAATCTTTGTCTTCATGTCACCATGGTCATATGTTCTTGAACTAGAACATTATTTGTCTTTCTTGATGTACCTTTCATGTTAGCGGACAACATCAACCTCATACAACACCACAATGCATTAGTACAATCATTAGTGTCAAAACCCTAATCAATGAATATCTTCTATCATGCATTCATATTTTTATTAAGGTGATACAACAATTCTAAAGTTAATCAAGATTGTACTAATCTTAATGAAGACAAACATATCATAAACTTAATCATGAATAGATTTCAAAAGATACCCATAAGTCATACCTGTCGAGTTTGTTTGTAATCTTCTTATGTAAGGCCTTGGCCTCATCTCCCTCTGAAACTGGAACTTCTTCATTTATGCAGGTGACCAATCCATTCTCTTCTAGGATTAACCCAATCTACTTGATTTGTAGAAACTAGATCTGGAGCTGGATTAGGGTTTGTCAGGAAACCCTAAAAATTCAAACTTTGAATTTCAAACTTCTGAAAGGATAGAAAGATGCGCCTTGATGATCTAATCAACCTGGTATACTCATAATTTGAAAATTGCAAAGTTTCACCCCTCAAATTTGCTTTTCAATCTTCTGGATTCACTGGGAGGACCCTGAATTAGGGTTTGAGTTTCCTGGAGCTTCACCCAACCAAATAGTTTGATCCAAAGCTCTAAACTTTTATTTTTCCAAGGAGCTTCCAGCTATGGTCACAGATTTCAAAAATTCCCATTTTTGCAGAAGCCCTAATTTTTCACCTTCCCAATCAAAGTCCCGAACTAGGGTTTGATCAAGCCCGGCCTTCTGCCCAACCAAAAAATTCGATCTTGGTCTCTAAATTTCAATTTTGATGAGGAGCATCCATCCGTGGTCTCCGATACAAAAATTCCAACATTCTTTGAAACCCTAAATTCCCGGAGCCATGAATGAAGGTGCTCAAAATCCAATTCTATTTTGACAGAAATATGCACCTGATTGTTTATGGTGTAACTCCAAAATTTCAGATCTACAGGGTCTTTAAATTCTCCCTGTTGTATCCTGCCCTGTTACCTTTCCAACCCCATAGGTATGACGTGTCACTAGTTCAATTTCGGACTCTGAAAATCATATCTGTGAAAGTACAGTCCATTCCCTACCTGCCACGTTTTGACTAAATTTCATTTGGAGCTTCCTATCCCAAGTTGTGACCTTTTTTCCTAGGTCACCTGTTTATGACTGAGATCTGGAAGAGGCAGAAACCCTAGATTGTACGGACCGTGAAATAAAAAATACATCGAAATAGATGTTGTGCTTCGAAAACAAGGTACATGGGGATCATATCTTCGACCTGTAATATTTTCAGATCTTGAAACTTCTCCAAAATGAATTTATAGTGAAAGTTCTACGATGACTGGTTTTTTCTATATCAAGTCCTAGCTTCCTAAGTGCAACAAGTGGCATAAATGCCATACCATGCCTTCTTTCAGGCTAGCTCTGATACCATGTTAGTTTTTCAGAATTTACTTCAATCTGATCTAGGATATTAACTGAGAGAACAACATGTGCAGCATATCTATAGCATATCAATCATGGACACAATAATGCAAGCACACAAGAGACACAGAATTTCACCAAGGAAAACCAAGAAGGTGAAAAACCCCGCAACTTCCTCAGAGATAGATAGAGCAATGATACAACCCAAGTACAAGAGATAGTCCTCCTAGCAGTAGCTTCTCCTCCTCCACTAGTGCGCCACTCTCCAATGAGTGTGTGAGTGAGAAAGTGAATGATCAAATAGAGTGGCTCCCGCACTCTATTTATACATGACTTGACTTGCCTAATAACCTTTACTAGGTCAGCATCAACTTAACCACATATCATAATGCTGACAGGGCCGACCCCCAATAGGGTGGTCTAATAACCCTTTAACCCACAGGACTTATACAGGGCCGACCCAATCAAGGTGGTCTAATAACCCATCAAGTATAAGTTACGACACTTACAATATAAATGACAACACTTTCGTATAGAGGAATAATAACATCTCTATAGGAATACAATATACATATATGTGAAATACATTCCGAAGTTACAATTACATCAACATGCCTTGGCGGAAAATCCTTCATAGCTATGTTCACAGAGTCAAGATCTTTCTGCCTTTGTTGAACTTCATCCTGAATTTTCTGTAATTCAAGGTCTTCCTAGAGCATAGCCCATACCTTGTTGACTTCTTCAAGTAGGTCCTAAAATATCACCACCTCTATGGAGATGTCTTCTGTTGAAGCCTTCAATTCTTCGGCTCTTTCTTCTTTAATATCCTATGGAGTTTCAAGCTGTTTCCGAGATTCTAAGTCAACAAAATTCTCTTTATAGCCAATCTCCGTATCTTCCATCTTAGGTTTGAGATTTTCCACAACACTACCAATATTCAAAATGGTGGCTTCTACTTCAGGATCTTCTGCGCAGTGTGGGATCTTCGTGCAGACTTCGGCAACAACATTCTTCAACTTCTTATGCTTCTCTTGCGCATATGCTAACTCATTGTTTTTTACTACGCATTCATCCTTCGGCTCTTTGTATCTTTCTTCTAGCTTCAGATGTTGGTTATAAGAGACCATGTCTCTATCTCCGATCTCTTCCACAACCTGCAAGTGCAGATTATGTAATCCTTCGATGGGAAACATCCCAACGTTGATGTCCAGATGTGCGAGCTGCTTCGCACCTTCAATGAGCTCACCAGTCAGTAATATGACATCCATCGGTTCTATTTTGACTAACTGAGGTCTCAGCGTCAAGGCCAGCACCTTTCTTTTCCCTTGGCTTGACTCACCTATCCTATCTTCAGAATATGATTCCCTTGCCAAGTCTCGTTGGACTTGTTCAACTCTTGCTACCAGACTCTTTAGTTCGACAAGGCTCTCCATCATGCCCGCTTGGACTACTTCTTGCTTGTTGTCCTTAAATGAAAGTGTCTCTTCGATGTGCTCATTCACTCGGGCTACGATGCAGTCATAATCTTCATTGTGCAACTATGAATCGAGCGGTGCCTTGTTTGCTTTTTGTTTCTTTCTTTGTGTTCCTTTCTGCACGGCTGTGTCGGGTTCCTTCCTTTTCGCGTTTGCTGGTATACCAACATCTTGTTGTTGTTCTTCTCCTTGATCTGGCTCTGGATTTTGCGCGTTTGTTATCTCATCATCTTGGTTTTGTGTATCTTCATTTGTGCTTTCCTCTGATGTGGTGATCAGTGTGGCTGGCACATCAACCTTCCACTCTGGTGGTCAGTCGTCTATGACAGATCAATTTGTTTTCCATCCAAGTGATATAAGCCTTCAAACCACTGAGGATTATTGAGTTGTTCTCTCGACTGAATGTAGATGAAGTGAAGTCCAGCATTGAAAGTCATCTTACAAATATAGAGAGTGGTTACTTCTTTAGTGATACAGGGAGTCCTCTGGATGACTTCGCATAACTTCTCATAATACGTGAACAATTGTATGTTGTTTATCCTATGTCTGTCTGGTTCAATTTTTCCCACGTGTTCGCAAACCTCGGTCCTCGGCAGTCTCCAATGAATACCAGGACATTCTGTTGATAGCTAGGCTCTTTCCATCCCACGAAGGCGATTAACACTAGCAACCAATTGTAGTGGAACTGATGTCCACCATCTTGTGTATCTAGGATGTAATCTAGGAATTTTTTCAGCAAGTAGCTCGCCCAATTGTATTGGAGTCCATCCTTGGCCTTCGCAGCTAAGGATATCACATCGGTCGGTACCTCGTTTGGTCTGCATTTCCTTAGGATTTTTCCTGCAAGGAGTTGGACTATGAACCGCGTAGCTTCATCCTTTATTCCAGCTATAGTATATCCGTGGTTTCCCTTGAGAAAACCAAATTCACTCATCATTCTCTTGGCAAGCTCTTTGTCCTTGTTCTTGCCTACAAACTCAACTGCGGGATCAGCACCTCTATTGCTCAAGTGAGTGATTCAGTAGATGAGATCTATGTTAATGTTTATCTTGCAGTCTAACCACAGGTATCCCTCAGACATACATACACTGTCCCACTACTCTTGCTCTTGTCTAGTAAAAAACTTGGAAATTACAGGCAATAAATATTAAAATTCACGGTAAAACTAGTAAGTATGCGGTCTTTACTATTTATATGCGCAGCAACACTAAGGTGTGCCCAAAAATGGATAAATTAGCATTCAATGTCATGTTCGTTGGCCAAATATTGCTTATATATTGGTCCTTTTCCTTCATTTAATGTGTCTTCAATGGATGGATATGCCTTAAAAGCGGAAACATCTGATTCCCGAAAGTACTGTATAACGGCTACTTTCTGACCAAAAACTGTAACGGCTAGTTTTCTTTTACTTCGCTAGCGGTTAGGCGAATCGTGAGGTTCACTGCGCATTTCCCTTCTTTCAACTTGAACTTCACAGTGCAACTCCCTTCTTTAACTTTTCAACTTAGCTTGTTATGTGTGTTTCGCAGCACATCTTCCCATATTTGTGAAAACTTCGCATTTTACCAAAACTATGTGCAGACTCTACCCTTTATTTTTAGTGTCCAATTTCAACTGTACTTGACACTTAAAAAATTATTTCATTGATTAACTGATACCTGGAATAATAGGGCCATCCCTGTAAGGCTTTAGTCTATTCCCATTAACAAGTCCTTACAAATTTTCTCCAAGTAATGTGACTAACTAAACTACGCCACCATTAGTGACATGCTTAACAATGTATGGTCCTAACCAATGCATTTTGAATTTTCCAAGAAATTTCATAAATTTTCTATCATAGAGGAGTACAAGGTCTCCTACCTGGAAGAATTTATTCTTGATGTGTTTATCGTGCCATACCTTTTCTCTGTCTTTCTGCACTTATTGGTGAAAACCTGCAATGAAGCGCTCTTTCTCCAATCCAACTAAGTGTAGTCATATTTCATCCATTGTCTGATCATCAGCCATATCTGTAAATGCTGCAATTCTCAAGCTTGGTACTATGTATTCCATGGGCATGACAACTTCCTATCCATAAGCTAATCTGAAAGGTGTATGACCATACCATTTGTGCTTTCACGGGTAGTCATATTTAACTGCAGGAACCCCATGTGAAAGTGTAAAACTTCTCGACGTTTCGGGCTGGGTAGTTCAGCCCATCTTCAGGAGATACTCTTTAGTTTCCCAACTTAATCTTTCAATCAGTTTCTTTATTTATAATGTATCTTAGCCTAATATTTGAAATATGTAGGCCCTTAGAAACATTATTAAGATGCCGTTGTTTTATTTTTTAATTGGTTAATGATAGGAGCCCACGTCCTGCTGAGTTTCCATCCGTCATCTCAATTGATATTGAGAGGGTGCTTCTCAATTTCAATTGCTTCTCTTACTCGTCTTCTTGTGTAATGGCCAATGTTGGCGATGACTTTGGCGTCGTCCATGAGAATGTGGTGTTTGGAGGTTATGGAGTGTTCTGCTAATGCGGAATTCTTTATTCGTCCATGAATGATGTCCGCACTATGTTCTTTCAATCTTGTTAGTACCGAGCGACCAGTTTCTCCAATGTACACTTTACCGCAGCCACATGGGATCAAGTACACACCTTTATTCTTCTTAGGGTTCGCTTGATCTTTTGCATGGTCTAAGATTCCACACAATGTGTTCAAAGGAGAGAAGGCGACCCTTATTCGTTTCTTCCTCAGTATGTTGGCTATTTTGTCAGTTGTCCCTTGGATGTAAGGAAGCTTTATTGATTTTATAATCTCGTTTTGATTCTTTGCCTGCCTTTCTTCTTGGGACTTCTTCATGGTTTTGCTGATTAGATTTTCACTGTAGCCATTATTTTTGAAGACCTTGAGAAGGTGTTCTAGTTCAGTATCCAAGTGTGCCGAATCAGAAATTCTCTTGGCTCTGATAGTCAGAGTGTTAATGACGCCAATTTTTTGTGCCGGGTGATGATGAGAGTCAGATCTAATGTACTTATCTGTGTGCGTCTTTTTTCGATATACCTGGTGTGCTAAAGATCCGTCTTCTTTTCTAGATAGAAGGATGTCTAAAAAAGGAATACTATTGTCTTCCTCGATTTCCATTGTGAATTTGATGTCTTCAGATTGGCTGTTCATGTGTGTTAAGAAATCCCCGAGCTTATCTTTCCCATGGGGCCAAATGAAGTTGGTGTCATCCACGTAACGTCGCCATTGTTGCGGTTTTTCTGGAGCGGAGTTGATGGCCTTTTCTTCGAAGTGCTCCATGAAGATGTTCGCCACAACGGGGGAGAGAGGTGATCCCATTGCTACCCCATTGATTTGCTCATATATGTCCGCATGATAACTAAAGTAGGTGGATCTTAAACACACATCAACCAGATTCGCAGTCTCATTGTCCGTGAGTCTTCTTATCACGGCTATAGCCTCTTTTACTGGAACTTTCGTGTAGAGTGATACAACGTCGAAGCTGACCAAAATGTCTGAATCTCTTAATATAGTGGATCTTATGGTGTGAACAAAATGAGAGGAGTCCTTGATAAAGGATTGAGTCTTACCTGCCAGTGGTTTGAGTTTTTCAGCGAGAAGCTTTGCCAATCCATATGAAGGCAAGCCGATTGTGTTTACGATCGGCCTGAGAGGACAACCAACTTTGTGAACCTTCGGTAGCCCGTATATTCGTGGAACCACGGGGTTTTTTGGTGTGATCTTCTTTTTAACGCTGTCATCCAAAGAAGAGTTCTGGATAGCCCTGGTGATCTCCCGTATGATTTTATTGCTGGGATCCTTATCGACTTTCCTGTAGCTCCCACTCGTGGTCAGATGTTCTATCATTTTTCTGTGATAATCATCTGTGTTCATCACAACCATTGCATTCCCCTTATCATCTTTCAAGATCGTAATCTCTTTGTTCAGCTTCAGTTTCTTTAGCACATAATTTTCCTCCCTGCTCAGATTACTTTTAGGTGGTTTGGCACGTCTGATAGATAGTGCACAGTCCTGCCTGATTTCTTCTGCCTCAGCCTCGGGGAGAGAGACAATGGCGTCCTCTATTCGGTAGATGATATCCTCAACTTCTGACCAGTCAACTTCTTACAAGTTGTTCTATATGCCCATAATATTGCTGATATTCTAAGATCCCAATCATCCCTGTTTGTGTTGCATACCTTGGTCAATGCATTCTCCAATACTTTGTTAAAGGCTTCGATAGTTCCATTAGCTTGTGGATGTTATGGTTTTCTCTTTTGATGGTAGATCTGAAATTATTCTGTCAAAGATGCAATAGTTCTATTCAGGAAATGGGTTCCCTGATCTCTCATTAGAATTTTTGGATAGCCAAACCTTGTCAAAATTTTCTCAAAAATGAACTGTGCGGCGGTAACTGTTCTACAGTCCTTCACTAGTTTTGCCTCTGCCCATTTGGTTAGATAATCTGTAGCTGATGATATATCTTGAACCAGTTCGCTTTCCTTATGGGTTAATAGGTCCCACGAATTCGATAGCCCATGTATCGAAGGCTTGAAATGTTAATTGTGGCATCAATGGCATCTCATCCCTACAAGATGGATTCCCTGTTCTTTGGCATACGTCGCACTTCCGGCAATGTTCTTTTGAGTCTTTGTGTATCATAGGCCACCATAGTCCTGATCTCAAAATTTTAAGCGTGGTATCTCTTCCTGTGTAGTATCCTTCGGATACACCTGAATGTGTTACGATCAGTATCATAGGTCTTTCATGTTCTAGTATGCATCTTCGCAATACTTCATCTGGTCCCAATTTGTATAATTGTCTTGCAATTAGAGTAAAGTCAGTTGCTCTTACCACTAATTGTTTCTTCTGCTGCATAGTAAATTCTGTAGGTGTTAATCATGTAGTCATAAATTCTACAATATCTTTGAAATAGTCGTCTGCTATATGGATAGCAACCAACTGCGCATCTTTAGATTATCCTGCAAATTACTAGGTTCTTTTCCTGACTCGATGCGTGAAAGAGGGTCAGGTCCTGTGTTCAATCTTCCTAGTTTTACAATGATTTCAAAATCATATTCCTGAAACAGTAACAACCATCAGCATATTCTTCCCCCAAACACTGGTTTATTCACCAAGTACTTCAAAGCTTAATGGTCAGTAAACACACAAAAATATGAACCTAGAATATAGTGTCTAAACTTCTTCAATTTGTACACCATAGTTAAGCCTTCCCTTTATGTCGTGGTATAATTATTTTCTATTGAAGATAGCTTTCTGCTTGAAAATACGATGGGGTGATCGATGCCTCCCTCACCTGGTTGCTCTAATACAATGCCTAGTGCTATAGATGAAGCATCTACATGTACATGAAATGGTTTATTCCAGTCAGGAAAGACTAGAATAGGCATCGTAACCATTTTCTCTTTCAATGTGTCCAATCATTTTTGAAAATATTCAGTCCAACTGTACTTCACTTCTTTCTTCAACAGTTTCTCCATAGGCGGAGTGATCTACGTGTATCTTTTAATGAACTTTCTATAGTATCCTATGTGCCCCAATGTAGTGTGTAGTTGTTTCATTGAGTTAGGCGTTGGGATATTTACGATGATTTCTATCTTCGATGGATAAACCATAAATCCTTTCTTACATACTATGTGTCCCAATAAAATACCATAAGGCACACAGAAGATGCACTTCTTCAGGTTCAAGGAAATTTGATACTGTCTACACTTTGCTAACATCATTCTCAAGTTTTCATGATGGTTCTTCAAAAGACCGAATATTTTCCAGTCATCAAAGTAAACTTCTAAGAGTTTATGAATATCATCCTTAAATGCAGCTACAACAACCCTTGAAAAGATAGTAGGTGCATTCTTCAATCCAAAAGGCATCACAGTGTACTGATATGATCCCCATTCAGTAGAAAATGTGGTCTTATGTCTGTCTTCTGTAGCAATTCTGATCTAATGATATCCAGAAAATCCATTAGTGAAAGAGTATGCCTCATGTCCACCTACGTTATCTAGCACTTCATCTGTGATTGGAGTAGGTAATGGGTATGTAGAGACGCATCATTCAATTTCCTGAGGTCCACACAGATTCAGATTTCACCTTTAGCTTTCTTGTCTTGAATTACCATGGGACTTATCCATTCTGATTCTTCTACTGGTTCATTGATTCCTGCGTCAAGCATTTTATCAATTTCTGCCTTCACTCTTTATTTATATATGGGATTGAATATGTAAGGTCTTTGCTTAATAGGCTTCGCATCAAGCTTGAGATGTATTTTCATAATTCCCAAGTCACCTAAAATGCCTTTCATTTCAAAAAACTTGGTAGGAAACAAATCTTGATATTCACACAGTAGGTCTGCAATTTGTCCTATTGTTTCTTCATCCCAGTAATCCCCAATAGAAGCAAAATTTGGTTCATCACTGGTACCAATATTGATCATTATGGTCTTCACTGGATTACTCAAGGCTAGAATTTCTAAATCAGGTCCTTCTACATCGTGTTTTCCTTCAAACTCAAGTATATTCACATCACGAGTATCTTCATCTTCATCTTCATCTAGCGCGAAGTTGTAACATTCAAGGGCATGTTCTAACTGTATTTCCCAATCTGGTCGTTTATATACAAGCAACAGGACATCATTAAATATCTTATTTTTAATAATCTATAAAGCCTCATTGACACCCAGACAATCATTTTCAAAGCTAAAAGTGGATTGAAAGTTGTTTATCATTATGTGCCAATATGTTGTGCCTCTGCGAAGTTCTGCTTTTGAATACAAGTTCTTTGGTATTTGATCCAATGTGTGCACAAACATATGAACCCATTATGTCTTAGGTATATGCATCCATGCTTTCAAGCAAAAATCTATATGATCTCTAGGTTCATTTTGTCCATTGTATTTTTCTTGTACAATCTCAATTTGATCTGCAAATCTGATTTCCATCATGTGCTTACATTCTCCCCATGTGTTCAGGTTGTCTTTATGCACATCCCACCATCTAGTAGGTGTAGCTCTCAATGCTATATCCAAAGTTGCTAACTTATGTTCATCTAAAACTGATACTAGATATTCATGAAGAAGTGCATGGAGATTTCCTAAACCATCATAAGTAGGAATTGGACTTACCTCTGTTCCAATCTAGCATAGTGACTTTGTTATCTTCACACATCGTCTTGTTGATACTTCATGCATTTGGCTCTGCTAGTTCTACATTCTTGCGTCTGATTCTGATACACAAGAACTGACGCATCTCCAGCTCAATGTTCCATCATCTGTAGGATTAATATAATCTACTTGATTTACTGTCATCTTGTAGATATTATCAAGTTCTTGAGATTTGCATTATTCTCGGATTGGTTCAACATACCTAGGTCCTTGTGAAGGATCTAGGGGTGTGATGACTCTGATATCCGGTCCTTCAAATATCATTTTTTTTCTTCAGATTGATGATTGTGAGGATATCAATTTCTCGGTCAATCCCCAATAATGCAGGATAAGGAATGTTGTCATCTATGATCTCAATAACCTCGAAGTCTTATTTACTTCGCACTCCATCAATGTCAACAAGAACACTTGATAATCTCCCAAAATGTATAACCTTTTGATGATTAGCTAACCTCAACTGTATAGGCGACCAAGATAACTTTGGCTTCCCCATTTTTTCCCATGTTTGTTTTGTCAGGACATTCACCTCTGAGCCTAGGTCGAGAATGACCTGGTCCATTTCAAAATCTCTGATCTGCGCATTTAACCTCATTTCTCTTCCTGTCCTTCTATGGTTCTTAATATGATGAACTGCTATGTGTGCATCATTTACTGTATTACGATGTTTGTATTGTCCCAATAGGTTCTATAATTCTCCTAAGGCGCTTTCATGCCTTAGCATATTTATGCAACTCTGTAGAAACTGTGTAATAGGACTTATCTATTCTAGAGAAGTTCACGATCCATCATACGAGATCGGCATGTCTAGTACCGATGTCTGATCAATTCGCAATTGGGCCCTTGTGTTCGAAGGTTCTGAGCCTTGAAATATTTTTCTTGCTTCCATGAATACCTTTTCTCCAGGTCAAGGTTAAATGCGGGCATTTTACGTGGTGTTTCTCCTTGGACTCTATAGACATCATGTTTTCTTTCTATCATGAGGTCATATGCTCTGCAGTTGGTATCATCATGGCCAACTGACTTACAAAATGTGCAGTATAGGTTCTTTTGCAGTATTTCATGAACCATGTTAAAGCTCTGTCTCTGAATGTAGTAACCAGCTGAGCTTGTTTTATAGCATCATCTTGTACTTTCTTAACATTCCATACAGCTTCACAGAGAAACCAATGTTGCTCTAGATCTTCTAGACTGGTTCCTTTAAAAATAGGTAGCTTAATTTCATCTGCCATTCTTCTTCTAGGAGGTGTAGTGTTCTGAAACGATGAAGGTATACCACTACTTGGATGATTCTGAGTACCTGCTCCTGCAGTGTTACTACTACTAGTGTTCTACAAACTAGTATAATTTCTTTCTTCAACTATGGATTCCTGTGGAGTGATACGCTGATAGCCAATGCGTCTAGGTTCTATTTAACTATCAGACTCAACTTGATATGAGTTTCTATCACTTCCTAACTCAGTTTCTAGGAATGTGTGAGGTTTGGCTTCACGAGACCTCTTTCTAGTGCTAATTTTATATCTTTTTCCACTACGCAAAATGCCAATATCTTTGTCTGTGTCACTATCTGTGTTACTAAAAATTACAGACTCAAACCCTAGGAATCTGATTGCATTCTTAAGACTCATTTTTCAGCTAATAGCATTTTAATGTATAAAGTGAGATTTTTCAGGTACTTACCTCTAAATCCTTGAAAGAAATATCCTTCTGCTGCACTGTAAGACTTCAAAGTGTCCACAACGAACTCTGTAACATAGCCTTCCATTAAGATATCCAACCGAAAGTCTACTTCTCTTGAAATGTGGTTGTCAATCCCTTTAAGCCTATGAATCAACTCTGGAGTCCAAACTGTAGGTTCTCCACCCTGGAAATAGTTTTTGCGTTCTGTTATCCTCGATATCCACTCATGTAAATCAATAGAAAAAAGATGCGAATAAAATTTGATGCAGGTCAATGAATGTATACCTCTGCAACCATTGTTCTGTGTTGAGATACGGATGTATGTTTTCTTTCTGTGCAAACTCAAGTTCTGTTTGGCTTACCTAGTTCTGTATTTCTGCCTTCTCTGGATACCACATCAATATCACATAACAAGTCTCAAGGCAATAGAACCATTTGTTTCACTTTCTTCTCTTCTAGGATGACACATCAACATCACAATGGAACCATTCGTTAGTTTGATTCTTCTTCACATCCACATAACACATTCGCCAGTTCTAGCGTGACAACATAACCATTTGTTGGTTAATTTCTCTTTCTCTCTGGGCTGAATCAGGTTCGGCGAAGTTCTTATATTATACCCAAAAAAATCCCCTTCACTGGCCCTTTCGGAATCATCCTGCGAACAGGATGAAGTCTCACCTGAAGCGAAGATGGGTGGTTATAGAATTAGGTTTCTACAACCTAGTGATGCGCGATTGTGTTATGTGAGCTTGTTGTGCACTCCTTACTCAACATCCACTTAACATAATATTACCTATATGTATATGTGCACTTCGCAGTTATCAACAACCTATAGACTTCGTTGAATCATTGTTACCTTTACTCTTATAACTACGCATTCATCATACTTAACATCACTTTGCAACATTCATACATGCATGTTCTGCCTACTTGACATATCATTCTCATTCACATTCATATGAAAACAAATATATAAGCATAAACATACATGAACACAAAATATAACATGGATTCACACACATAACACAGATATTTACGTGGCTCACCCCCCAAGATGGGAGATACGTCCACGGGAACTGTTCTTATATTACTCGGAAGGGGTAACAGTTCTAGTTTGCGCACTTAGCTGCGGACTCTTCTCTACAATAGATATTTGCGCACACAGATGCAGATGCCAGAGTATTTTCCTCTCTTAGATCTCTCTCAGTCTAGATCTAACTCTCTCAAAATCTAACATAAGTCTAATAATATCTAACCATTCCTTATACAAAATTGCCCTTTATATAGATTGTGCCCGAAGGTCACATCTTTACAATAACTATGGGCCAACCCCCATAGTACCCTTAAACCCAAAATGGCATGGTTCTCATGTTGACCACACTTTTTCTTTACTTCGTTGGAGCTCTGTTTCCCTTTTGCATCGCTTCTCTTGCTCTGGCGCTTCTCTGATAGTCCCATTTTTGGACGCGTGGCTCTGACACTACAGTGGTGCGTCCTTTGCACCATTCTGCTTATTTACTCTTTGATTCTGTAGCTGACAGTCTGTCACTTCATTCATAACTTATCCAACTACCTTGATTGTCCTTAGTACTTTGTCTTTACTAAGGGGACAAGTCCTTTCCTGCCACTTTTCCTTACTCCATACCCTGCTCCTGGGAATTGCGGAGTTGCTTCTCCCAAAACTGGTTGATGTTAGGCCTCTCCTAACTTGTACTTTCTCCATCAAAACTTCCTCCACTTGGGCTGCGTCCAACACCAACTAAGATACCGGATTCCTAGAGGTATCAGAGATTCAGCGTAAAAACAAATATTCCACCTAAGATACTCTTGGAACCTACTCATTCTCCCTAATTTAGGTTAGAGTACAAGATCTAAGACTAGTAAAAATACCTACCAAGAGTTGATTGCCAATTATGGAAAGGATTTTCCCATAGCGCCAACACAGGAAAGCCTACATCATCGCATAATGACCACTAGGATGGCATTAATGCTTATCAAAAGAAGAATTAAGTGGATTCCCTCCAACAAAATTTGGAAAAAAAAAAACTAAAGAACACTTGTATTGAGAATCATTTGAATGATATTGCAAAAAGAGAACTCTTGTGAAAAATAATCGCTAAATGCGTAGACATTGAAATTTGAGCTACAGATAACCAAAAATAGTCCAGAAGATCAATCCACTACACCATTGGAAAACAAAAGTAAGTAAAATAATTTATGGCTTGGTATTTTCTATCTAAGTTATTCCTATGTCTATCGTGTCGAAAAGAATTTGTAGATTTGTTGTTCCTTTTTCCATCCTCTTTTGGATTGTTCATTGAGTTTATCCTCTTTCTGTAATCCCAACATCTTAAAATTCCAAAGAAGAAAACCACTTGTGCAAGCTCATCTTACTAAGCCCTGTTGACTCAATCCCACCTTTCTTATGTATCCTCACATAAAGCTTCACATTTTGTTGATCAATGGGCCAAGGTATCTCCTCGCCACTTAACAAAAACTTTATCCCGTCAACTAATAGAAGTCGTCCTTCGGAAATTTCTCTCCCTAAGGTCCAATTGAAAACTTTGGCCATCTGTATTGGCCCAACACCTAGTTCCTGAGGTTTTCCCTTTCCCTACGTTTATCGAGTCGTGCGTTAATAACTATAACTCTGCTACTTTGGTTGTTACCACCAATAATGGCCAAACCATTCTCTTCCACATTTCAGCACTTTCCATCGTTGAGCTGATGGATACCCTCTCAACTAGGGAGTTTATATCCCTTAAATTTCAGGATGCTCACTTTAGGGAGATTAAATCATTTCAAAAGGCCAAGAAGTTCAGTTGACTTAAATATAACGAGGGTAAAGATCAAATTCCTTCGACCCCGCGGAAATGGGCGAACTTTACACCCTGGAACAAAGAAACTATCTCTACCTTCACTTTAATGCTGGGAAGGGTGTCCGATCAGGACATTGATGAAAAAATTGTAGATATGGTTGATGCATATAACTATAGTGGCACACCCAAATACAATTATGCAAAGGCCATAATAGAAGGGATCAATACCTAGTTGGCAAAGTTCAATGAAACTGGGATCTTTAGATACTACTCTTACCTTGTTTATATTCTCATTTTTTAACAATCCTAGTATTTTGAATATCTATATGTCCATTAAAACACGGGAGATGTCACAAACACAATTTATGACTTCATTCCTTGGATTAATAAAGGAGAAGAAAAAGAGGTCTCTCAGTTTCATTTTGTGTCTCAATTCATGTACAAAGCATTTTCCTTGATCACTAGGAAAGAACCTGATTGGATGCCTTAGGAAACCAAGCCCTATTTGCAGCTAGGAGAGGAAGTTAAGAGGGTTGATTGGTATTTAGCAAAAAATCATACAGTCATCAGATTATACGACACTAAATACTCTCCACACAAGCTACCCAGACTATTCAATCCCAATACTTATGTTCTTTAATATGTAAATCAAATGCTAGAGTTGGACTACCTTCATTTTATTAAATCAAAAAATAAAGGGAGGACCGAATTCCTTATATTCATGGGAGGCTACACTGTAAAACACAAGAAGGGCCTTAAATAAGTCATTGAAATATTCAACTAGTTAAAATTGTAGTTGGATATACCATGGATATATGATCCCATTTTTTGATTGGAAAAGAAAAGGGAGGAATCTTCCCAATCCACATGACCATGAATCAAATCTAGAACTTTAGAATTTAGCAAACAAAGACACATTAGAAGAAGTAAATGTTAAATTTTCAGAATTTACTTCAATCTGATCTAGGATCTTAACTAAGAGAACAACATGTACAGCATATCTACAGCATATCAATCATGGAGACAATAATGCAAGCACACAAGAGACACAAAGATTTACTTGGGGAAAACCATAAAGGTGAAAAACCCCAATAACTTCCTCAGAGATAGATAGAGCAATGATACAACCAAACATAAGAGATAGACACAACCTAGCAGCAGATCCTCCTCCTCCATAAGTGCGCCACTCCTCCTTGAGTGCATGAGTGAGAAGTGAGTGAGTAAATAGAGTGCCTCCCGCACTCTATTTATACTTGACTTGACTTGCCTTTTTACCTAACTCATGTAGGCTCGAACTTAACCACATAACATAATGTTGACTGGGCCGACCCCCAATAGGGTGGTCTAATAACCCTTAGACCCATATGGCCAACCCCCAATAGGGTGGTCTAATAACCCTTTGACCCACATGACTTATACAGGGCCGACCCCAACAAGGTGGTCTAATAACCCATCAAGTATAAGTTACGACACTTACAATATAAATGACGACACTTTCGTATAGAGGAATAATAACATCTCTATAGGAATACAATATACATATATGTGAAATATATTCCGAAGTTACATATACATCAACACTCCCTCTTAACTAGGAAGGTATTTCTCAGCACAGTTCTTCTAGCACAAGTCATCTTCTCTGGATCATCGTCACTGGATAATCGTCATCGAGTCATCATCATCGTCACTGCTGCTGCTATCTCAATCAATCTCTAAATCTACTCGTCATAGGAAGTTCTACAGAGCCAGTCCTTTTTCATACTGGATGTAGGCCCACCACCTGCAGGTCTTCATCATCACTGGCCATACTGTGAAATCCTCAGGACTTATTACGTGCATCACAAAACCTCGAAAGAGCATCCCAGGATGTTACGGGTACACAACTCCGACCTGTAGGATCTCCCAGGGCACTATTACATGTGACCCCACCACAAAACCTCGAAAGAGCAACCCAGGATGTTACGGGTACACAACTCCAACCTGAAGGATCTCCCAGGGCACAAATTACATGTGGTCACCACAAAACCTAGCAAGAGCATCTCAGGATGTTACGGGTACACAACTCCGACCTGAAATCTCCCAGGGCACAAATTACATGTGGTCATGGCAAAACCTCGAAAGAGCATCTCAGGATGTTACGGGTACACAACTCCGACCTGAAATCTCCCAGGGCACAAATTACATGCCATAGGACAAAACCTCGAAAGAGCATCTGCCAGATATCCCAGGGCACAAATTACATGCCATAGGCAAAACCTCGAAAGACTATCTGCAGATCTCCCAGGGCACAAATTATATGTCCTCCCAAGCAAAACCTCGAAAGAGCATTTTCCAGATGTCCCATGGCACCGAATTACATGCCATAGGCAAAACCTCGAAAGACCATCTGCAAATCTCCCAGGGCACAAATTACATGCTTATCTGCACAACCTGTTCCACGGCCACAGAGTATCAACCTGATACTCAACATACATCATCCTGATGTACTAATGATCATCCTGATCATCATCACTGCAACGTCCTGCTGCATGTCATCTGGAGCAACATCCTGAAGCTCATCATCCATGATCATCACTGCAACATCCTGCTGCATGATCCACCTGATCATCAATGCATCTACCTGATGCATACCAAGTATCTACCTGATACATATCATCATACATGATCCTCCTGATCATACAATGTATCCACCTGATACAAATACATGATACATATCACCATACATGATCCACCTGATCATACAATGTATCCATCTGATACATATACAGATACATGGTCCAAGCATCCAACATGATGCATATACAAAATACATACACATGATCCAACTGATCATTTCCAGCATCCAACATGATGCGTACATACATAAATGATCCAACTGATCATATCCAGCATCCAACATGATGCGTACATACATAAATGATCCAACTGATCATATCCAAGCAGAAACCAGAACATCATCCTGATGCCCATTATCCAGCGCTTACATCCACAGCCATGTGAAGGATCCTCCTTCCAACATGCTTGGAATGGCTTCAGCAAATGTGTCCATCACTTCTTCCTCGAAGTGTCCTCGATCTGGAGAACGCCAAGCCTCTCTCTGAAGTACTCGAACTTCACCCTGGCTAGTGGCTTCATCAGCACATCTGCAATCTGCTCGTCCGTCGCACCATATAGGAGCTTCACAGCTCCTCTCTGCACCATATCCCTGATATAGTGATATTTGATCTCTATCTGTTTTGACCTGTCATGAAACACTGGGTTCTCGGACAGCTTCACACAACTCTGGTTATCATAGAAGATACCAGTAGCCTCCAACGGGATATCAAATAACTCAGACAGTAGCTTCCGTAGCCATACTGCCTCACAACCAGCTAAACAGGCTGCAACATACTCTGCCTCAGCTGTACTCAGTGCTACGCAGGACTGCTTCCTGCTAAACCAAGAGATCACACCTGATCCCATATTGAAGCAACATCCAGATGTACTCTTCCTATCTGCAGCACTGCCAGTCCAATCTGAATCAACATAACCCTGCAGGTTAAACTTTTGATTCGCCTCATACCTGAGCCCATAATCCACTGTACCCTTCAGGTACCTCAGAACATGCTTTACAACAACTAGGTGAACACTCCTCGGATCCGTCAGGAACTAGCTCAAGTTGTTCACAGCAAAGCAAATGTCTGGTCTCGTGTTCGTCAGGTACATCAAGGACCCAATCATCTGACGATACAAAGAGACATCAACCATCTTATATGAAGCATCACATAAAAGCTTCAGATTTGATGCCATAGGTGTGGCCATGGCCTTGTAGTCCATCATCCTGAACCTCTTCAGGATCTCTACTGCATACTTCCCTTGTCCAAGGAATATTCCATCACTCTGCCACACCTCCATGCCAAAAACAAATAGTGCATCAACCCCAAGTTCCTCAACTCGAACTCGGCAGCAAGCTTCCGCTGCGTGTCGGCAATCAATCTATCCTCACCTGATACAAATAGGTCATCCAGATAGTAGTATCGCTAGATTGCCTTCCTCAAACTTGTAGAAAAGGTTGGAATCCGCTTTATTCTTGGTAAAGCCCAAGCTGGATAGAAAGCTGTCTATCCTACCATCCCAAGTTCTGCACACATATATGACTACACCATGCTGTCTTGAAATCCATCTGGTGCATCTTCTATTTCATCACTATCATATTTCTCTATGCTGCCATCTGCAACATACTTGATCTGATAGTTCCATTTGGAAGTCATAACAAACTTCCCTTCACGTCTTGGGACTACATCCCAAACATCATTCTTCATGATCGACGGATCATGGCATTCCATTTCTTCATCCCAGATCCTGGGAACTTCAATATCTTCAATATTTTCAATATATATCTTTGTTGCTGGAACAAATGTTGTAGTCCTTTTGTAGGTGAAGATATACGGTCTTTCCTACAAAACAGGTTAAATTGCATGATTAGAAACATCTCATAATTTTCAGAACAAATTCTTACACATAAAGAAATATGTCATACAGTCATGCAATCATATTAGCCAATGCTTCAATACAACATTTATCCATATCCCGTAACTTTCTAGATGCCTTCCAATCTCTACCAGAACATTGTTAAGAGTGTGCACAACTCCCAACATGTCAGCAAAGAGGTTTCATTCTAGATAAGTAGCAATGGAATGTTGTAAAGTGCCATAGGCTACTTACCCATGCATATTAGTAGTATACTGTTCATCAATGCAATTATTCTAATGTGCATAATACACAACCTAATTCTAGGAACATCAGTATATACATCATTGAACAGTTTTATTTAAACAAACAAATATGCAAGAAATTAAAATACTTATCTTTGTTTGTTCGTTGGGTGGACTCCCTCTGAGTCTTTGCTTCCTTACAGGAGCTGCTGGAGTCCTAACCTGAAGTAGCTTCTTCTACACCTTTCTATTGTGGAAAGATGGTCAACTCCCTCTGAATATATGCATCCTTGCAGAAACTACTGAAGTGTGTTCCTTTGCTTTCTTGCAGGAACAACTGGAGTGTGCTCCCTCTTGATCTTTGCTTCCTGAATTACCTGTTCTTGAGCTCATATTCATCCTTGGTCCCTATGCATGCTTATTAGTATCATGATTGTGTTATCCTTGTGAACTCATATAAAATCATACATTCATTAGTATACTATTAAAACACAATAATCTCAAGCATGTATACTCATGATCATTTCAAACAGAAATAATAAGCATTAGCATTCAAGGTTTATGTAGGATTCTTATGGTTAGTCAAATCATAAGAAACATAACATGTCTAAACCTATAATTACTCAAACCTATGACTCTTCAGGTTAGTTGAATCATCAATCAAGATAAGAGATATAATATGCATACAACCATGACTTATTCAAACCTACGACTTCATGAATAATCATTATCAAACAACACAACAGTATAAGATCCTAACACAAGGTAGGATTCTATCTTGATATAGGAAAAACATACCTAGATTAGCATGCTAGCTATTTATGTCTAACATACTCACATGATGTCTTCTTGTTCTTCTTCAATGACTTGTGCTAGTAACCTGTATATCTCATAGGTTAACTATTACAAAAACCAAGTTATACATACCTCGTAAATGGATCTTCTATGAGATCCATGACAATGGATGAATCTTTGTCCTCATGTTATCATGATCATATGTTCTTGGACCAGAACATGATTTGTCTTTCTTGGTGTACCTTTCATGTTAGTAGACAACATAAACCTCATACAACACCATAATGCATTAGTACAATCCTAAGTGTCAATACCCTAACCAATGAATATCTTCTATCATGCATTCATAATTTTGTTAAGGTGATACAACAAATCTAAAATCAAAATTGTACTAACCGTAATAACATGAAGACAAACATACCATAAACTTAATCATGGACAAATATCAAAACATACCTCGATGATTCATACCTGTCGAGATCGCTTGTAATCTTCTTATGTAAGGCCTTAGCCTCATCTTCCTCTGAAACAGGAACTTCTTCACTCATGCAGATGATCAATCCATCTTCTTCTAGGATTAACCCAATCCACTTGATTTGCAAGAACTGGACCTGGAGCTGGATATGGGTTTGTCAGAGAAACCCCAAAAATTCAAACTTTGAATTTCAAACTTCCGAAAGGATAGAAATATGCGCCTTGATGAGCTGATCAAGCTAGTATATTTAGAATTTGAAAACTGCAAAGTTTCACTCCTCAATTTTTCCTTTGAAACTTTCGGATTCACTGGACGTGACCCTGAACTGGGGTTTGATGAAGCCCACTCTTCTGCCCAATCAAAAGGTTTGATCCAAATCTCTAAGCTTCTATTTTTCTGAGGAGCTTCCATCCATGGTCACAGATTTCAAAAATTCCCATTTTTACAGAAGCCCTAATTTTCCACTTTCCTGATCAAAGTCCCGAACTAGGGTCTGATCAAGCCCGGCCTTCTACCCAACCAAAAATTCTGATCTTGGTCTCTAAATTTTTATTTTGATGAGTAGTATTCAGCCGTGGTCTCCAATTACAAAAATTCCAACTTTCTCCAAAGCCCTAAATTCCGGAAGCCATGAATGAAGGTACCAAAAAATAATTCTGTTTTGATAGAAATATGTACCTGATTGTTTCTGGTGTAACTCCGAAATTTTTGATCCCCAGGGTCTGAAAACGTTTCCTGAGATAGCCTGACCTGTTAGCTTTCCATCCTGATAGGTCTGACCTCAATTGGATTTTCTGAGAGAGATTTATGCCAAATGTCGCAACGTGACCTGTTTTGGGATAATACAGGAGAGTGAACTTGTACAGCGTGACACGTGTCACTGGTTAAACTTCGGCCTCTGAAAAGGTTTTTTGAGATAGTACAGTCTGTGTACTACCTGTCACTTTTCATGAAATTTAATTTGGATCTTCCTAGCCCAAGTTATGACCTTTTTCCCAAGGTCACCTGATTTTGACTCAGATCTGGAAGAGGCAGAAACCCTATATTGTACAGATCATAAATCACAAAGTACAACGAATTAGATGTTGTCCTTTGGACACAAGGTACCTGGAGATTTAATATTCGTCCTGTAACAATTTCAGATCCGAAAAATTCGCCAAAACGTATTTATAGCGAAAGTGCTACGATGACTGGTTTTTGCTATATCAAGCCCTAGCATCGTAAGTGCAACAAGTGTCATACATGCCATATCATGCCTTCTTTCAGGCTAGCTCTGATACCATGTTAAATTTTCATAATTTACTTCAATATGATCTAGGATCTTAACTGAGAGAACAACATGTACAGCATATCTACAGCATATCAATCATGGAGACAATAATGCAAGCACACAAGAGACACAAAGATTTACTTGGGGAAAACCATAAAGGTGAAAAACCCCAATAACTTCCTCAAAGATAGATAGAGCAATGATACAACCAAACATAAGAGATAGACACAACCTAGCAGCAGATCCTCCTCCTCCATAAGTGCGCCACTCCTCCTTGAGTGCATGAGTGAGAAGTGAGTGAGTAAATAGAGTGCCTCCCGCACTCTATTTATACTTGACTTGACTTGCCTTTTTACCTAACTCATGTAGGCTCGAACTTAACCACATAACATAATGATGACTGGGCCGACCCCCAATAGGGTGGTCTAATAACCCTTAGACCCATATGGCCAACCCCCAATAGGGTGGTCTAATAACCCTTTGACCCACATGACTTATACAGGGCCGACCCCAACAAGGTGGTCTAATAACCCATCAAGTATAAGTTACGACACTTACAATATAAATGACGACACTTCCGTATAGAGGAATAATAACATCTCTATAGGAATACAATATACATATATGTGAAATACATTCCGAAGTTACATATACATCAACAGTAAAAAGGGTAATTCAAGGAGAAACAGAACCCACATATGTAATGGCTCAGGCATTTATATACCCTACTCGAGAGCCTACAAATGATCCACCTTATTATACCTTCTACATGCCAAAAGGGGTGCAAGTTACCGAAGAAGACATGAAGTTCCTGGCCCCTCTAAAGAAAATATATGATGAATTTATCTAGCATAATGACAACACATACCAATGCAAAATACGAGACTAGTGGAGAATGAGGAAATATATAAAGAAAGGGAATGCCCCATACATGATTATTCCCGAAGATGATCAGTTTAAGAAATTGTATGAAGAATTCCATGGATCTGCCCATGATGAAGCCCGTTCCTCAAGAATTAATGGGACAATTTGTTCCTATGTCAGAGATCGAGCAGGATAGTATAAGAGAATAGCATTCATTCCCTGAGAAACAAAATCCCTTCACCCCCTAGGGAGGTAGAATTGTATCAAAAAGTTGTATCCATCATGCTATTTATGGGATTTAATCCATAACTAGGATTGGGGAAAGATGGACAAGGACACAAGGAATTCATTCAACTTGAAAGGAGACAAAAAAGTTGGGCTTAGGGGCTGTGATAAATCCATCAATGTCTTCTAAAGTACCTCAAAATGAGCCCAACAACACAGAATGTCAATGTCATGAGGTACCTCTAAGGTGGAAACAAGAGAAACCTTGTGAGGAACACAAGGGAGATACTTTTGAAGCATCTGAAGCATACGAAATGCATCATGATGAAGAGGCCCAAAGTGACCCCATGAATACAGAAGCCAACAAGCCAAATAGCAAACAATTAAATCCAACTGTTATTACCAACCAATCCTCGAGCAGAGAAGAGGATCAAAATGCAGAAAAGACACTAGAGAAACCTAGAATAGTTGCGTCTATGGCCATGGAAGGAGCATGCTAGGAAGAGAAAGGAAAGAATAAGGATGCAGGATCAAAATTCGTTGTTGAACCTTCAGGGACTGTAAAAAGCAAAGTTGATGGAAGTATCTAGGAAGAGCCCGAAGGAAAGAGAACTAAAATAGATGAATTTGCACTAGAGTTGGAAGATGAAGGAAATGAAGAAGACTCGACATGGATGACCAGGTTTCATCATAATTTTGATCAATAATAGGATCCCCATGAAGGAGGTGAAGCCTCTCCCAATCCTTATTTTAATTTTGAGTCTAATAAAATCCTCTCTCTTGTATTTATAGGAGGCACTATGGGTGCTTACTTGACCTTTCCAAGTTCTAAAATGACACAACAATCAATTGCATGTGAAGGAACTCACTCAGTGAAGATCACAAATCCTCTAACCGTTTTGGAGTAGGAGCAACAAAGGAAGGCAAGACTCCTAGAATTCCTTCTAGTATTAGAGTCTTTGGAATCACAAGCACGGTCTAGGGAAATACCCAAGTTTGACCCCATGACCTACAAATTTATCATAATTACCATGGAGCCCTTGGAAAAGAAAGAATACAAGGACTTACAACCCAACGAATGGAAGACTCTACAAGTGACATTGGATACAGTTAATCTGTCACCTAAATATTACATTTCAATGGCTCAAGGGTCAAATAGTATAGTATGCAACAAGTATATTCAAGCCACATCTGAGTTGGTAGGATACAAGAAGCAGGAAGAGGCTTTCAAGACCAAAAATCAATTCTTGAGTGCTAAGGTGAAAATCCTAGAAGAAGAAAAGCATAGACTACAAGATTCAATTATCAAACTGGGACATGGGACGCAGAGCTCTATTGAGGTCTTGTCTTTATTGGCTGACAGGGACCAAAAAATTAAAGAATTGGAATATTTCAAGACAACTCAAGCTTTCCCATCCACCCAGCAGATGGTGGTAGAATATCAACAATTCACTGATGAGTTACAATTTTTAAAGAGGGAGGATGCATCTTGGATTGCTAAAAGAGATGTGAATGAAGAAATAATCAAAGAGTTGGAATAGGCTAAGATAGATGCAAGTAATCTGAGACTCAAACTATATGAAACCATTGTCCAAATTGATTCCTTCAAAGTAAAGTTGGATGAGGAAAAAAGAAGAACAGAGCTACAACCTCCCACCAATCATCTCATCAGGAAAAGTGAATAAATATTAAACCTACGACAGAGCTTGAAATAGAAATCAAAGTAACACTTTGAATGGAAGACTAAGGCCATTAACAATTTGATGAAAATAACTAAGTTGCAAGATCTTATAGAAAAGAGGAATGAGAGCCTTAATAATCAAGGGGAGAACCAAACTAGGGCATAGCAAAATAATCATGAACATAATAAATCCATATCCCAGCTTAAGGACCAAGTAGATGATTGGAAAGCAAGGCATAAAGAGGCATTAGTTGAATCCAAAATGGTTAAGAAGTTGTCCTCATCCAAACAGTTCATTTGGACATAGGTGAAAAATGATCTTCCTAATATTAGAGCACATCTTCAATACTTCTTGGGATTTTACTTGGTCTTTACGAATGCAAATAAATATATAGAAAAGAGTCAAGAAGCCACTTGGGACAGGTATCAAATGACCAACATAGCAACAACAATGGTAAACACATTGTCCACTAAGCAATTAAAGTCATTCCAAATCTATGACAAGATAGGACATCACATGGATATTAACAACTACATGAATAAGTTCACCTCTCTGGGGATACTCAAAGAAAGGATAAAAGGATCCACAACTTTGCTTAATCATTTCTTTAAAACAATGAATACAATGGTGGCAAATGGATTGTCAAGCCCTTGGAATGATGGTTATCATCTTTACATAGGGAAATCCTACAATCAAATCATTCAAAAAGCAATGCCTAGTCTCATTATAGTTGTTGAAAAACCAACTCCACCAACGAAAACTAATATTTTAAATGAATTGCAACTCGCAATCGAGATTGTTTCCTTGATAAAGAATTGGATTAAAACTTTGGGATAAGTAAACTATACTCCCAAATCTGAATTAGACACATATTTTAGAATTTTGAAGGGTGGGAAAATCTTGACTCCACAAGGTTGGCATAATATGTAGGTTTTACGAAATTATGTGCTAAAAGAAAAACAAAAAAAATCAACACAAAAAACAAGGGAGTCTTAGCAGTTAATACATCAAACATGGGAATCTTCTCAGCATGCTATGAAATATATGAGAGGAAAATTAAAAATAAAATAAAACGAGAAGAGGCTTGGCAATCCTAACCTCATCATAAATATTTGTTGTATTTCCTTAAAGATATACAATGCCATCTTAGCAAAAGGCCTAGACAGAAATAAGACAGCTTGTCCTAGCATTTCTCAAAGGGTCACAATCAACATGTGGGTACAAAGGATATTTAAGCACATCAAAAAGACAAATAAAAGAGATTCATTAATTTCTCATGAGTCAAAAGAAGCCGAAAAAAGTGTTTCAGGATCTGCAACATTGGCCCTTTCCTTCTTCATTTCCTCTTTCTTTCTTGTAATGGATTAGAGAAATTATGTTATGTAGAAAAGGACAATAGAATCAAGGAAGCGACTAATTAGTCCCCATTGATGCATGTATTGTTGTATTGAATAAAATAAAGATGTTATGGATTTGAAGCCAGGACCGAGGTTGTCAGCCACTGGTGTTTAAAGAAAATGATTTTGTATTGTGCTTTGAATGTTCTTCCTAAATAGAAAAAATGTATTTATCATGTTACATGATTCTAGGATATGTACTTGTTATTCCCATATGATTTTTTGTAGTCTTTGAATGCATCTTAACGAAAGGATTTCAATGCTTTACTATTGAATGTATTTGTTGATGCTATATCTTCTTTCAAGGAAATGGATTATGATTAAGGTGCCCTAGTCGCTCTTTATTTGATTTTTGTTGCTTTGTCGATATATTTGTGTCACCCCTCTAAAATTAACACTCAAAATCATTTTCAGCAACTAAGATCTAACTCATGCACCACAATTATTAGTTGCAAATGCATACAAGGTTTTAAAGTATACTTTTAGGCACCTAGTGTGACAGATTATGGTTTAATTCCATCATTTTTAGGGTTCCCTCCTTTGGGATAAGAACTGACTCAATGAACTAAAGTGGTGCAGGAATGGTGCTACCTGCACATCCCCCCTTGGCATTATATCTTCAATAAAACCTATGTTATATTTTGTCCAAATCTGTATATGGTCTAATTGAGTAAAGAATTATTAACTCAATGAAGGTACAACCTGAGGGACAATAGGGTGATCTAGAACCATTATCAGGGAACGATATATTAGTATTTAATATTCACGACCAATACCCTTTCTAAGTCAGAGAGGAAAGGGTTACAAGAAAGAATTAAAGTGACTAGAGTACCTATGAAGACTAGGTCAGAGAATCAAGATGATAGAGGATATCCAAAAAGGAGAAAAGGGAAAAAACAGAGACATTCCCAAGCCAAGATGCACTTGTCCTAGAATAAGTTACCAAACTTAACAAAAATATGGCTAATGACCTCACTAAAGTCAAACAAGGTCAAGTTGTGAGTTCTTTTGTTAGGCCTTCTCCTCGAGCTCAGAACCCCCTGATCCATTCCCAAATACAATATATAAAGGTTCCCTCGATTTCTCCACAATGAGAAATAAGGCATGAGAACCTTAATCCTCAGCAATATCCCAAGGCCCCTCCTAACACAATCCCCCCTGTAGATCAAGGATACGAAGAGTATTATGAACATGGACAAGGGGAGTTACAAGATTCCTCCTTGGGCCTTAATATGCTCTTGTAGATAGATTAGGTCGAATATGATAGAGGCATTTTAGGGTTAGAGGCTATGTGCATGCTCAGAGATGAAAAATATATTCAGGAGGAAGAGGTCTTGCTACAGGAAGAAGGTATTCCAAATTTTTCCCCTTCTCAGTTGCAGATGGTTACAAATAATATTACGGTTGAGGTAAGAAGGACATGTGATTTAATGTTGTGACCCAAAACTACAAGCAAGATGAACCCTACAAGTTGTATAATGAAAATTTGAGGGAAAGTAATAAGGCCATGTAGAAACCAAGGACAGATATGACTCTGAAGGTGACAGATGTCAAGCAACCTATCATTCCAATCAAGCTAGATGTCAAAATCAAGGAGACTAATAAATTTCAACCCATGACAGTTCAAACAGCAATAAAGAAACCACCATTTTCTAAAGTATCGAAGACATGTCTTACTCTAACTCATACCTTTGATATTAAACTTGAATTCATTAAACTCAAAACACCAATGCCTCTGTCTAAAGTCCTAAATTTTCCAACTCATAAAAAAGAAATTTCATGTTATCTAGGCTTCATAGAAACCAATACCCCCATAGAACTCAAAGATCCTTCTCTTCTAGACAATCCCACCACATCTTCCTCTAATGTAATGGAATTAGGTGATGAAACTCCCTTGCAAGGTTACCTAATTAACATACAAGATGATTTCCCCAAAATAGTTCTCGGAAATAGGTTGTATCACTCCTCCTTTCTACATCACTTTGGAGTTGCAAAATTTTCATATGTACCATTGTCTATATGATTCAGGTGCCTTCCATTCTTTAATGTCATTAGTTGTCATGGAAAAGCTAGTTGTAGATATCACCAGGCCTTATAAAGACTTATTTTCCTTTGATTCCAAGAGATTCCAATGCTTGGGGATGATCAAAGATATAGTGGTAGGAATGGTACAGAGTCCTAAAAAATATGTCATGAAGGATGTTGTTATAGTTGATGCCCCACCTTCATATGGTATGTTGTTATCCAGACACTACGGAACCTTTATGTGGGAGAGTATACAATTTGAGTTGTCATGTGCTATCATCCTAGTATTTGAGGGGGAGACTCACAGATTATACAGGGAACCCAAAATTACTTATGTCGTGACTGACTCAAAGAACCCCACTAATTTTCTTTCCTATACTTCTGATGAACTTGGAACCTTTCTTCTCATTCATCAAACTCCTTCTAAAGTTCAAATAGAAATGCTTATTGCTGCCAAAGAGACACCTTTGTATTCCTAAAGGTTATGGAGCTTGTTTTTCGATGGGGCATGCAATAAGGTTGGAAATGGAGCTGCTGTTATGCTAAAATATCCATCTATCAAATAATTCCCCAATGCTTTCAAACTCAGTTTTGAATGTACCAACAATGTAGCAAAATCCAAGGCAGTGATACTAAGCCTGAAAACAACGAGGAAAATGGATGTTAAATAGTTGAAAATATTTTGAGGATTCAGACTTGATAGTCAACCAAGTGAGAGGGAAATTCCAGTCGAAGCACCCCAGAATAGGACAATATAAACATGCAAAATTGGATCTATTTGACAATTTCTTTGAATCCATCAATATTTCAGCTATACCAAGAGAGATAGATCACTGGGAAGATAGATTGGGTAAATTAGTGTATACTTTGTTCTTCCTAATATAAGCCATTTATCTTACGCTTTAAAATAATGTATAGAGTTTTTATTCTTGATAACATCAAACAATGGAAGTATTTGAGGATGATGTGCAAATTAAAAATTTCTTGAATCTGGTTGAGGAATACACAAATACACACACACACACACACATATATAGAAGAAGAGCAAGGTGATGGGGATGTTGATTTAGAAGTAGGTGAACAAAGAAGTCTACCGGAAATTATAGGGGGGCAGAAGATCATACACCTCAATACTAATTACATACCAAAAGGACTGGTCCCCCTTGAAATATTGTTTGCTTTAAATGAATTTCTATCCAAACCAACAATTAAACCAAACGCCGCCAAGGAAACGAATACAACTTTGGAGATGATAGAGATCCCAAAATCATCAAATTGTCCAACAAAATTTTGACAAGTAAAGAAAAGGATCAATACACAAAGCTCCTTAAACAATTTGCAGATGTGTTTGCTTGGAATATGAAGACCTTAGAACTTATGATCCTGATATTTTTCAACAACAAATTCCACTAAAAGAGGATGCGAAGCCCTTTAGGAAAAATCAACATCGAGTAAATCCTATACTTCACCCACAATTTCAAAAAGAGGTTAAGAATATTTTTCAAGCGAGAATCAATATACCATCCTGATACTCATAATGGGTCACAAATATGGTGCGAGTGAGAAAAAAGAACGAAGAAATTAGACTCTATATAGATTAAACAGAGCTTCTTTCAAGGATAATTATCGCTTACCTAAAATGGACCATATGTTGCAAAAAATTGTAGGCTCATAGAAGATGTCTAGGTTAGATGGATTTTTGGGACACAATCAGGTGAGGATGGACCCTGATGATTTCCTAAAGACTACTTTTACCACCTTGTGGGGTACCTTTTCCTATAAAAGAATGCCTTTCATACTGATCATTGTAGGAGCTATATTTTAGAGCCCTATGGATTTTGCTTTTGTAGATATCAATGATATATTCATTATGATTTATCTAGATGACTTGATAGTGTACTCTAAGAAAGTTGAAGATCACATCCAACACTTAAAGAAGTTTTTTGAAAGATGCAGGTAGTTTGGCATATGCTTGAACCACAAAAAGTCATTTTTCAGGATGGAAGAAAGAAAACTGTTAAGTCATATAGTGTCAGCCTGGGGGGTGAAAATTGATCTTGGCAGGGAAAAGGCCATTAACACTATTCCTCTTCATAGGCACAAGAAAGGCTTACAGTCATTTTTTGGCAAGATAAATTTTCTAAGAAGATTCATTCCAAATTTTGTTGAAGTAACCAAGGGTATGACACAAATGATAAAGAAAGATTCATACATCAGGTGGGATGATGGAACCAAAGAATCCTTTGTTGCGATTAAGAGGGAAATCGGAGAAGCTCCAGTGTTGATTATCCCAGATTATAGAAAGGATTTCATGATCTTCTCATTTTCCTCTAAGCATATGATAGTTGTAGTCCTATTGCAGAAGAACAAAGATCAGTTAGAGTAGCCTATTGAATTATCCAACAAATGCTAGAGGGATGGTGAGCTGAAATACAATATTATGGAAAAACAAGCTTATACATTGGTCAAGTCCCTTCAAGCTTTCAAAGAGTATGTATTATAGTTACAATTTTTTTTTATACCACACATTGATGTTAAGGATATTTTATGCCAACCTCATTAATTTGATTGAAGATGGGTTAAATGGATTACTAAGCTTCAAGAATTTGATTCAGTAATGAAACCTACAAAGTTAGTGAAAGGGTGAGGTTTCACTAAGTTGATGAAAGAAACAAATTTTCATGCTCTTGGAGTAAACATCGTATGTGCAGACCAAGAAGATGATTGTGAAAGGGAGTTGAATGATTATGTTCATGATTGCTACCATAAATCTAACTGGTATCATGATATTGTGCACCTACTGGTGATAGACACTTGTCCCTCAAATATAGATAAGCCATAGAGAGGTATTTAAGGCTCAGAGCGGTCAGGTACTACATTGTAGATAGAGATTTACATTGGAGGGACCATGAAGGTATTTCGACTAAGTGTCTATTGGAAAATGAAGTTGAAATATTGTAGAAAGAAATGCACCAAGGGTTCTATGGGGGAAACTTTGTTGTAAGGGCCAATGCTCTTAAAATTCTCAGGTTTGGATATTATTGGCCTACTATATTTTCTAACGTGCATAAATTTGTGAGATCTTGTATTCCCTATCAAACCTTTTCTAGGAAGCAAAAACTACCAACCTTACTCCTAAACAATGTCCAAGTTGAAGCACCTTTTGAACAAATGGGTATAGATTTTGTTGGTGAAATTCTTCCTCCATCCAGTAATCAACATAGATGGATTTTAATTGTCACTGATTATTTTACCAAATGGATGGAAGTAATACGTACTAGGCAAGCCAATGACCTTGTAGTACTCAAATTCCTAGAAGAAAATATCCTATCTAGATTCGGTTCCCCCAAGAAATTAATAACAGACAATGCCAATGACTTTAGCTCTATCATAATTATTACCTTCTGGCATAAATTCAATATCCTCCTAGGTCATTCTTCCAATTATTACCCCCAAGGAAATGGTTAGGTTGAATATTCCAACAAAAATCTCATGAAGATTATAAAAAAGAACTCTTTCTGAGAATAAGAAAACATGGGATTTCTAACTAACATATGCATTGTGGGATGACTGAGCTCCTTCCCAATTGGTCTATGGATTGGAGGTAGTTTTTTCCATATAGTTGGAGATTCCTACCATGAAAATGATTCAATATTTGATAGCATAGTCTAACACGGTTAAGAGGTGAGTGAACCAATTGACAAAAGTACAAGAGCATAGAATCAATATGTACCAAGGTTCCAAAGCATATCAAGAAAGGATGAAAATATCCTTTGATAAGAAGGCCAGACACAACAGACACAGAGATTTCATTCAGGGAGATCCAATTCTAATGTGTGACAAAAGTCACAAAGATTTTGGGAAGCATAAAAAATTCGACAATCTATGGATGGGACCATTTGTAATTAAGGAGGCCATAGGACTGCTCCTAATACTCCCCATCTTACAAATATGGAAGGACACCTATTGCAATATCCTGTCAATGGCAGGTATTTGAAACCCTTTTTCTCAATCTATCAAAAGGTACTTAAACTTTGTATCATAGTTTACCTTGCTTAATATCTATGTAATTTCTTATCTTCTCCATTGAGTCTTCCCTAATGCATTGCAGTTAATTCCATCTCCTCCGTCGAGCAAATAACATTAGTTCGCAACCAGAATTTTGTCTCCCAGAGGACACTTTGTAAGACCTTGAGTTTTGAATTGCAAATTAATTCCATATCCCAATAGATAAGAAACTAGTCTACTATCCTCGGAAATTCTACCTGGGTTCTTGACATCTCACAAGGAGAAGTCATCTTGCAGAAGGAACCAATGTTGTTCCCTATTTGAATCCTAAAAATAAAACCAAATAATTCGAGTAAGAGGGAAATCATGCACCAATGGCCACGATTAGATCTTGCAGGTCCACATGGATGATTTTGGTTTCCCGCGACAATAAAATGTTGATGTATATGTAACTTTGGAATGTATTTCACCCATGTATTTCATATATGTATTTTGTACTCCTATAGAGATGCCATTATTCCTCTATACGGAAGAGTTTGTATTCCCATAGATATGTTATTATTCCTTTATACGGAAGTGTCGTCATTTATATTGTAAGTGTCGTAACTTATACTTGATCGGTTATTAGACCACCTTGTTGGGGTCGGCCCTGTATAAGTCATGTGGGTCAAAGGGTTATTAGACCACCCTATTGGGGGTAGGCCATGTGGGTCAAAGGGTTATTAGACCACCAAGTGTGGGGTCGGCCCAGATTAAGTTAACCATGGGTTAAGCAAGACATGTAGGCCCCATTAGTTTATTGGGCAGGACAGAACAAGTATAAACAGAGATCGGGAGATCTCTATTTGATGATTCATTCACACACTTCTCTCATTCGGAAAGTGGTGCACTTGTGAGGAGGAGGCTCTGCTGCTAGGAGAAGACTATCTCTTGTATTCTGGTTGTATCATTGCTCTATCTATCTCTGAGGAAGTTATTGGGGTTTTTCACCTTTATGGTTTTCCCCAAGTAAACTCTGTGTCTCGTGTGTGCTTGCATTATTGTGTCCATGATTGATATGCTGTAGATTTGCTGTACATGTTGTTCTCTCAGTTAAGATCCTAGATCAGATTGAAGTAAATTCTGAAAATTTAACATAAAAATGGTAGGATGGATAATAAGAGGGCTCATCTTCCAATGGCCATGATTGGATCGTGCAGGTCCACATGGATGATATGGACCGTCTATGGAAATTAAAATGGTAGGAACGATAATAAGGGGTCTCATCTGCCAATGGCTAGGATTAGATTGTGCAAGTCCTCACTGTCGATATGGCCCTTTGCAGGAGTGATACTTGCACGAGGCATAAGAAGGGGGGCCATGTGCCAATGGACCAGATAAAATCATGTGACTCTCCTCTAGCAATATAGGTTGTTTGCAGGAGTGAAACTTGCACAAGGCATAAGAAGGGGGGTCGTGTATCAATGGACCAGATTAAATTGTTCAACTCTCCTATGGCGATCAGGGCCATTCGTGGGAGTGAAACTTGCACAAGGAATAAGAAGGGGGCCTGTGCACCAATGTACTAGATTAAATCGTTCAACTCTCCTTAAGCGATTGAAGCCATTCGCGGGGGTGGAACTAGTTGAGGATAAAAAGGGGGATCGTGCGCCAATAGCCCACATTAAATCATGCACTTTTACTCAGATGATATAGGCCATATGCAAGGGTGGAACTAACTAAAGGTATAAAAAGGGATTCCATGCGCCAACAACCACAATCAAATCAAGCAGGTTCCATCAAGAAATATGGGTCATTTATGGAATTTAAAGATGCACGTTTAAGTAAACTAGGACCTACATGTGTATGATCGATATTGAAGTGAGTTTCTCATAGCACTTCATTTGAGTGATCCGCACCTAATTGAGACTTGGGATGAGGTTAGTAGGAGATAGTGCGTGGATGGCCACGATTGAGCTAGGCATTTTGTGACAATTGGTATGGACCATTCACGCAAGGGGGTCTCCTGCACCACTAAGTAAGTACCAATTTCCCCGGGGTATCACATATTCACCGTAAAAAACAAGGATTCTACCTAAGATACTCTTGAAACCCACTAATTCTCCCTGATTCAGGTTAGAGTACAAGAGTCGAGGCAGGAAAAAATACCCTCCAAGAGTTTATTGAAAAGGATTTTGCTATATTTCCAACACAGGAAAGTTGATGGTGTCTCATAAATGGCCACCATGATAGCATTAGTGCTCATCAAAAGGATAATTAAGTGGCTTAACTCACATGGAATTCGAAAAAAACCCTACAGAACGCTTGTATTGAGAATCATTTCAATGATATTGTAAAAAGAGAGGTCCTGAGAAAGATAATCATTGGTTGTGCAGATCGTAAAAATCGAGTTAGAGATAACAAGAATCTGTCCAAAAGATTGATGCATTGCACCATTGGAAAAGACAAGTAAAATCATTCATGCTCGATATTTTCTATCTAAGTTATTCCTGTGTATGTCGTGTCAAAAAGAATTTGCAGATCTTTTATTCATGTGTCCATCCTCTTCTGGATTTTTCATTCAGTTTATCCTCTTTCTGTTATCCCAAATTCTCAAAATTCCTAAGAATAAAACCACCTCCGCAAGCTCATATTCCCATAAATTTATCATAACTACCATTGATCCCTTGGCACATAAAGCATATAAGGACTTACAACCCATCAAATGGAAGACTCTACAAGTGACATTGGATACATCTAATCTGCCACTTGAAGATGACGCTTCAATGGATAAGGGGTCAAATAGTATATTATACAACAAGTATATTCAAGTCTCATTTGAGTTGGTAGGACACAAGAAGCAAGCATACGCTTTTAAGACAAAAAATCAATTCATGAGTGCTAAGTGAAAATACTAGTGTTGATGTATTTGTAACTTCGGAATATATTCACTTGTATATTGTATGTATTACATTTGTACTTTATTGTATCCCGAATGGAGATCTATTATTCCTCTGATTGAAAGTGTTGTCATTTGTATTTGCAAGTGTCGCAAGTATTATTGTAAGTGTCACAACTTATATTTGATTGGTTATTAGACCACCTTGGTGGGGTCAGCCCTATATGAGTTGTGTGGGTCAAAGGGTTATTAGACCACCCTAATGGGGTCGGCCTAGTGTCAAGTGGTAGTGGGTTATTAGACTCTCCTAAGGGAGGTCGGCCTAGAGTCAGTTGTGATGGGGTGTTTAAGTCCCCTAGTGGGGTCGGCCCAATTAACATTATGTTAAGTGGTTAAGTTGGGGTCGACCTAGTTAGAGTTAAAATTCAAGTGAAGTAAAGTATAAATAGAGAGTGTGACTCTCTCATTTATTCATTGACACACTCACTCATTTCGCATTAGTGAGAGAGAGGAGGAGTGCGCACAAGTGGAGGAGGAGCAGCTTCTAGGAGAATATCTCTTATTGTGGGGTTTGATCTTTGTGATCTTTGTATTGATGCTCATTCTATCTCTGAGAAAGTTGCGGGGTTTTTCACCTTCTTGGTTTTCCCAGTGAAATGTTTTGTGTCTCTTGTCTCTTGTGTTTGATATGATGTACATGTTGTTCTCTCAGTTAAGATCCTAGATCAGATTGAATTAAATGTTGAAAAACTAACATGGTATCAGAGCTAGCCTGAAGGAAGGCATGGTATGCCATTTATGACACTTGTTGCACTTGCGACAAATTGGAAGCTAGGGCTTGGTATAGTAAAAACCAGCCATCGTGGCACTTTCGATATAACTCAGTTTTGGCGAAGGTTCAGGATCTGAAAATTTTACAGGTAGAATATGAAATGTCCATGTACCTTGTGTCCAAAGGACAGCCTCAGGTTCGTTTTACTTTGTGAGATATGATCCGTACAAGTTAGGTTTTCTGCCTCTTCCAGAATGCAGTCCTAAACAGGGGACCTAGGGAAAAAGGTCATATCTCAAGCTAGGAAGCTCCAAATGGAATTCCATAAAATGTAACAGTTAGGGAACAAACTGTAGTTTCACAGGTGCGGGTTTCAGGGGTCGAAGTTGAAACACTGACACGTATCAAGCCATACAAGTTCGCTATACTATTTCTTCCTATAAATAGGTCACGTTGCGAAACTTGGCATATCTCTCTCTCAGAGAATCCATTCGAGCTCAGATCTATGGGGTTGGAAAGATGACAGTTCATTCTACCATAGGCCAAAGTTTTAGACCTTGAGGATCCTAAATTTTAGATATACATCAGAAACAATATGGCATATATTTATGTCCAAACAAAATTGGATTTTGAGCACTTTCATTTTTGGTTTGTCACTGCTGCGGGAAATTAGGGTTTCGGAGAAAGTTGGAATTTCTTGAATATAAGACCACGGCTAGATGCTCCTCAGAAAAATCAAAATTTAGAGACCAAGATCGAAGTTTTTGGTTGGGTAGAACCCCGGCTCTATCAAACCCTAGTTCAGGATTTTTACCAGAAAACTAGAATTTGACAGAAGCTGCAGATCCGAAATTTTCAAAGTCAATTTTGAGGGGTCAAATTTTGAAGATTTCAAAATTGAATTATGCTAGCTTGATCAGCTCAGCAAGGTGCATCTTTTCATCCAATCAGAAGCTTGAAATTCAAAGTTTGTATTTTTAGGGTTTCTCTATCAAACCCTAGCCAGCTCCAGATCCAACTTCATGAAATCAAAGTGGATTGGGTTAATCCTAGAAGAGAATGATTTGGACACCTACATAAGTGAAGAGATTCCAGTTCCAGAGGGAGATGAGGCTAAGGCCTTACATAAGAATACTACAAGCAATCCCGATAGGTATGACTTGAGGAGATACATGTATGTTTTGAAATATGTTCATGATTAAGTTTATGATATGTTTGTCTATATATTATTGAGGTTAGTACAATATTGATTAATTTTAGACTTGTCTTATCACCCTAGTAAAAGTATGAATGCATGTGAATGATAGAATACATTCATTGATTAGCGGTATGACACTTATGGTTGTACTAATACACTGTGGTGTTTTATGAGGATGATGTTGTCCACTAACATGAAAGGTACATCAAGAAAGACAAATGAAGTTCTAGATCAAGAACATATGACCATGGTGACATGAAAACAAAGACTCATCCATAGTCATTGATCACATAGAATCTCTACTTACGAGGTATGTATAATTTGGTTCTACAATCCTTAACTTATGAGATATGCAAGTTACTAGCACAAGGTATCTAAAGCATTGAAAAGAACAAAGAAGACATTGTTTGGGTATGTTAGACATAACTAGCAAACATGATAATCCAGGTATGTTTTTCCAGGTATGTTAGAATCCTACCTTGTGTCAGGATCTTATATAAGTATATTTTTTGTATGATTGATAATGATTATTCACGAAGTTATAGGTTTGAGTAATCATGGGTTTATGCATATTATGCTTCTTACTTTGATTGATGATATGAAAAACTAGAAAAGTCCTATGGTCAAATAAGAATATGCATGAGTAAAATAAGTACTCCCTGAAACCTTGAATACTAACACTTGTGACAAATTACCTGTGTATGAAATGATCATGACCATACATATTTAGAATCATAATGTTTTGATAGTATTGATATTATACTAATGTATGTATGAGATCTTGAGGATAACACAATGATGATACTAGTGCACACTTAAGCATGCATAGTGGTCCAGGATAGATATAAGTTCAAGGACAGATAATCAAGGAAGCAAAGATCAAGAGGGAGCACATTCCAGTAGTTCCTGCAAGGAAGCAAAGATCAAGAGGGAGCACACTCCAGGAAGCAAAGATCAAGAGGGAGCACACTCCAGTTGTTCCTGCAAGGAAGCAAAGATAAAGAGGGAGCACACTCCAGTAGTTCCTACAAGGAAGCAAAGATTGAGAGGGAGTCCACCCAACACCCAAACAAAGATAAGTATTTGAATGGTAATTTATTGTATATCTGATTGTTTAAATAATATTGTTCAATGATGTATATACTTATGTTCCTAGACTTAGGTTGTGTATTATGCATATTAGAATAATTGCATTAATGAACAGTATACTACTAATATGCATGTGATGGGTAAGTGGCCTATGGTACTGTACAACATTCCATTGCTACTTATCTAGAATGAAACCTCTTTGCTAACATGTTGGGAATTGTGCACACTCTTAACAATGTTCTAGTAGAGATGGAAGGCATCTAGAAAGTTACGAGATATGGATAAATGTTGTATTGAAGCATTGGCTAAGATAATTGCATGACTGTATGACATACATTCTTATGTGTAAAAAAAAAAAATTGAAAAACTATGAGAAGTTTCTATTCATGCAATTAAATTTGACTTGTAGGAAAGATCATGTACAATCACCTACAAAAGAAGGACTACAACATTTGTTCCAGCAACGAAGTTCAAGAAAACGATATATTGAAGATATTGAAGAATCTTAAGTTTCCCAGGATCAGGGATGTGTTGGTAGTATGACTGTCGTTACACCAAAACCCGCAGGTGATTGGTAAACTCATCACCACCAGATTTCAAGGATCCACGAGAGGCAATTAGTCCCTTGTCACGATACACTGGGGGGCGTTGACTACTTGCAATTTTGTGCAACAATATCCCCCTCAGTGCGAGCCGAGTGTGTATCGAACTCGTGACCTCTAGCTCTAATACCAATTGTTGGTAGTACGACTATCGTTACACCAAAACCCGTAGGTGATTGGTAAACTCATCACCGCTAGATTTCAAGGATCCACGAGAGGCGATTAGTCCCTTGTCACGATACACCAAGGAGCGCTGACTACTTGCAATTTCGTGCAACAGGATGTAGTAATAGAAGGATGCCATGATCGAGGAGTACCAGTCGATCATGAAGAATGATGTCTAGGATGTGGTCCCGAGACCAATAGGGAAGTCTGTTGTGACTTCCAAGTGGATCTACAAGATCAAGCATGCTGCAGATGGAAACATAGAGAAATACAAGGCAAGATTTGTAGCTCGTGGCTTCTCCCAGAAAGAGGGATAGATTATGAAGAGACTTTTGCTCCTGTAGCCAGATACACTTCCATCAGAACAATACTTGCTCTGGCTGCAGTGATGAAATGGAAGATACACCAGATGGATGTCAAGACAGCTTTCTTGAATGATGTAGCCGAAGAGGAAGTGTATGTGGAGCAGCCACTCGGTTTTAAGACACATGACAGGGATTCATATGTCTGGAGATTGAAGAAATCCTTGTATGGCTTGAAGCAAGCACCTAGGACATGGTACAGCAGGATAGATAGCTTCTTGTCCAGTTTGGGCTTTACCAAGAGTAAAGTGGATTCCAAACTTTACAACAAGGTTGAGGAAGGAAATCCAATGATACTCCTATTGTATGTGGATGACCTGTTTGTGACAGGTGATGATATATTTATTTCTGACACGAAGAGGAATCTTGCTGCCGAGTTCGAGATGAAGGACTTGGGAATGATGCATTACTTTCTAGGTATGGAGGTGTGGCAGAGTGCAGATGGAATCTTCCTTGGACAAGGGAAGTATGGAGTAGATGTCCTGAAGTGGTTCGGGATGATGGACTGCAAGGCCATGGCCACACCTATGGCATCGAACCTAAAGTTATTGAGTGATGCTTCAGCGGAGTCGGTTGATGTCACGGTGTATCGTCAGATGATTGGGTCCTTGATGTACCTGACGAACACGAGACCAAATATTTGCTTTGTAGTGAACACCTTGAGCCAGTTTCTAACAGATCCTAGACATGTTCACCTGATTGTTGTAAAGCATATTCTGAGGTACCTGAAGGGTACAATTGATTATGGGATCAAGTATGATGCAAATCAAAAGTTTAACCTGGATGGTTATGTTGATTCAGATTGGGCAGGCAGTGCTGCAGATAGGAAGAGCACTTCAGGGTGTTGCTTCAGTATGGGATCAGGTGTGATATCTTGGTTTAGTAGGAAGCAATCCTGCGTAGCATTGAGTACAGCCAAATAAGAGTATGTCGCAGCTTGTTTGGCTAGTTGTGAGGCAGTATGGCTAAGGAAGCTACTATCTGATTTATTTGATCTCCAGTTGGATGTTACCTGTATCTATTGTGACAACCAGAGTTATGTGAAGTTGTCAGAGAACCTGGTGTTCCATGACAGGTTGAAGCACATCGAAATCAAATATCACTATATCAGGGATATGGTGCAGAGAGTAGCAGTGAAGCTCCAGTATGTTGCGACAGATGAGCGGATTGCAGATGTGTTGACCAAACCACTAGCCAGAGTAAAGTTTGAGTACTTCAGAGAGAGGCTTGGTATTATTCAAATAGAAGATACTTCGAGGAAGAAGTGATGGGACACATTTGCACAAGCCATTCCAAGCATGGTGGTAGGAGCATCCTTCCCATGGCTGTGGATGTAAGAGTTGTGTGATGAGCATCACGACGATGCTCCGGTTACTGCTATGTATGATGATCAGGATGATCATGTATGATGAGCATTAGGATGATGCTCCAGATGATATGCATCAGGATGATGTTGTGATGATGATTAGGATGATCATGTGTAATGAGCATCAGGACGATGCTCCAGATGATATGCATCAAGGTGATGCTATGATGATGATCAGGATGGTCATGAGCATCAGGACGATTCTCCGGATGATATACATCAGGATGATGTACTGCATGATGATGATCAGTATGATCATGAGTATCAGGATGATACTCTGTGGCCGTGGATAGATTGTGTAGGTAGCATAGAAAAGATCCTAGGAGATCTGATAGTTTGAGCTCGGATACTCTTTCGAGGTTTTGCTACAGGTTGGTCGTGGACAGATTGTGCAGGTAGCACAGAAAAGATCCTGGGAGATCCGATAGTTTGAGCTCGGATACTCTTTTGAGGTTTTGCTACAGGTAGCATAGAAAAGATCCTGGGAGATCCGATAGTCTGAGCTCGGATGCTCTTTCGAGGTTTTTCTACATGAGGCATGTAATCAGTCCTGGAGATCCAATAGGTTGAGTTGTGTGGTCGTAAAATTCATGGGATGCTCTTTAGAGATATTGCAGGTTGCAAGACACTCTTTTAAGGTTTTGCCTGGCCACATGTAAAAGATCCTGTTAGATCCGATAGTTTGATCTCGGATGCTCTTTCAAGGTTTTGTGGTGGTCACATGTAAAAGATCCTGGGAGATCTGATGGGTTGATTTGTGTGCTCATAAAATTCCTAGGATGCTCTTTCAAGGTTTTGTTGATGCACATTCCACAGGATGGCCAGAGATGTTGAAGACCTACAGGAGGCTAGGCCTACAACCAGCATGAAAAAGGGTTGGCTCTGTAGAACTTCCTATGACGAGAAGAATTGAGAGATAGCACCAGTGATCGAGATGAAGAGTACAGCAGCAGTGGAGATGATGCTCCAGTGATCTAGTGACGATGATCCAACTCCAGTATTGAAGACTTGTGTCTATATGTATTGATGACATGTGTCAAGATAATACCTTCCTAGTTAAGAGAGAGTGTTGATGTATTTGTAACTTCGGAAGATATTCACTTGTATATTGTATGTATTACATTTGTACTTTATTGTATCCCCAACGGAGATGTATTATTCCTCTGATTGGAAGTGTCGTCATTTGTATTTGCAAGTGTCGCAAGTATTATTGTAAGTGTCGCAGCTTATATTTGATGGGTTATTAGACCACCTTGGTGGGGTCGGCCCTGTATGAGTTGTGTGGGTCAAAGGGTTATTAGACCACCCTAGTGGGGTCGGCCCAATGTCAAGTGGTAGTGGGTTATTAGACTCTCCTAAGGGAGGTCGGCCCAGAGTTAGTTGTGATGGGGTATTTAAGTCCCCTAGAGGGGTTGGCATAGTTAACATTATGTTAAGTGGTTAAGTTGGGGCCGACCTAGTTAGATTTAAAAGTCAAGTGAAGTAAAGTATAAATAGAGAGTGTGACTCTCTCATTTATTCATTCACGCACTCACTCACTTCGCATTAGTGAGAGATAGGAGGAGTGCATACAAGTGGAGGAGGAGCAACTGCTAGGAGAATATCTCTTGTTGTGGGGTTTGATCTTTGTGATCTTTGTATTGATGCTCATTCTATCTCTGAGGAAGTTGCGGGGTTTTTCACCCTCTTGGTTTTCCCCAGTGAAATGCTTTGTGTCTCTTGTCTCTTGTGTTTGATATGTTGTACATGTTGTTCTCTCAATTAAGATCCTAGATCAGATTGAATTAAATGTTGAAAAACTAACACCTGGAAGATGAAAACCATAGACTGAAAGATCAATTGTCAAACTGGAACATGGTACGTAGAGTGATATTGAGGTCTTGTATTTATTTTATAACTGTAAAATTAGTCACAGCAGATCTAATGAACAAGTAAATCAATCACAACAGATGAACATAGAAAATATGGTGCAAAACTGTGCAAAACATGCAGCAGTGCTCTCTATCCCAGAAAGGGTGAATGAATTACAATAGAATACAATACAAACTGTTAATGAGCAATTCGAATTGACTAAGTAGGCCATTCGAATCACTGAATAGAGTAGCTTGACTCTATCTAGGAGTCCTCATCAATCATCGGTGGTGCTCATCAATCACAATAACCAGTCATCCAGGTGTCAAACTGAGTCTAACTGAGTGTAATAAATGTAACTGAAGTGTGTAGCACTGATATAGGATCTGGAGGCTCAGTGGGGGCGCATGGGAGGCTAACTGAAGTCAGAACAAGTCACCTAATCAAACTGGAGGTCAAACGGAAGTGATACAGTCAGTCGGGAGTGAAACTAGCCTCAAATCAGGGAGAATCGGAGCTAACTGAATGTAACTGAAGTGGAACTGCAGTGGTAGGTGAACAAGTGCGCCCTTCTCTGGCAGTAGGTGAGAAGTGGGCGCCTTTCAGCTTAGGAGGGCTAAAACTCTGTGGTAGGTGGCTCCCGGGTGCTAGAAGAAGGTGGATAAGGTGCTGGAGGCATCAAACTGGTGACTGGGATGCATGCCTGTGCATGCAGAATCCTGAAATAGATCATATCCTGAAATAGGAATCCTGAAATAGATAATATCCTGAAATAGATCATGCAAGATCCTGAAATAGATGATGTATCCCGAAATAGATGATGTGGATATCCGAACAATAACAAGGATCAAAATATTAAAGAATTTGAATATTCCATGACAACTCAAGCCTTCCTAGCCACCCAACAGATGGTGGTTGAATATCAACAACTCCCTAAGGAGTTAGAATTTTTAAAGAGGGAGAATGCATCTCTGATTGCTGAAAGAGATGTGAATGAAGAAAGAATCAAAGAGTTGGAACAAGCTGAGATATATGCAAGGGATATGAAACTTAGAACTAGATGAAACCACTATCCAAATTGATTCCTTCAAAGTAAATCTGGATGAGGAAAAAAGAAGAATGGAGCTACCACCTCCCACCAGTAAGCACATCGGGCAAAGTGAAGGAATATTAAACTTGATACAAAGCTTGGAACAGAAAGAAAAGGAACGCTTTGAATGGAATACCAAGTCCACTAACAACTTGATGAAACTCACTAAGTTGCAATATCTTATAGAAAAGAGGAATGAGAGCCTTAAGACACAATGGGGGAACCTAAGCAGCAAAGATCAAAAGAATCATGAACTTAATAAGACCATATCCCATCTTAAGGAACAAGTAGATGACTATAAAGCAGGGCATCAACAGGAATTAGTTGAAGCCAAAATGGTTAAGAAGTTGTCCTCAATCAAATGGTCAAGGATCTATTTGACAGTTTCTTTGAAGCCATCAATATTTCAACTATACCAAGAGAAATGGATCACTAGGAAGATGGATTGGTTAAATCGGCAATAGACTTTGTTCCTCCCAATATAATCCATTTATCTTACCCTTTTAAAATAATGTATAGAGCTGGTATTCTTGGTAACATAAACAAATGGAAAGTATTCGAGGATGATGAGCAAATTAAAAATTTCTTCAATATGGTTGTGGAATACACAAAAATGCATATAGATTCAGAAGAAGAAAAAGGTGATAGGAATGTTGATTTAGAAGCACATGATTAGAGAAGTCTACCATAAATGACAGGGGACATAAGATCATACAACTCGAGACTAATTACATACTGAAAGGACTGGTCCCCCTTGAAAAATTATTCGGTTCATGTGAAGTCACAACCAAACCAATGATTAAACCAAACACAACCAAGGTGGAAGAATACAACTTGGGAGATAATGCAGATCCCAAAATCATGAAATTGTCCAAAAGTTTGACAAGTAAAGAAAATGATCAACACATAGATCTTGTTAAACAATTTTCATAAGTGTTTGCTTGGAAGACCTTGAAACTTATGATCCTAATGTTTTTCAACATCCAAATCCACTAAAAGAGGATGCTAATCCCTTTAGGAAAAAGCAACACCAAGTAAATCCTATACCTCACCCACTGATTGAAAAAAGAGGTTAAGAAGATTTTTCAAGCCAAAATAATCATACGATTCCGATACTTAGAATGGGTAGCAAATCTGGTGTGAGTGAAAAAAAAGAATGAAGAAATTAGAGTCTATGTAGATTAAAAAGAGCTTCTTTGAAGGATAATTACCCCTTACCTAAAATGGACTAGATGTTGTAGAAAGTGGTAGGATCAGAGAAGAAGTCCATGTTAGATGGCCTTTAAGGACACAATCAAATGAGGATGGACCCTAATGGTGTCCTAAAGACTACTTTTACCACCTTGTGCGGTACCTTTTCCTATAAAATAATGCCTTTCGTACTGATCATCGTAGGAGCTACATTTCAGAGGGCTATGGATTTTGCTTTTGCACATATCAATGATCGGTTCATTGTGACTTATCTAGATGACTAGACAGTGTACTCTAAGAAAGTTGAAGATCACATCCAGCACTTAAAGAAGGTTTTTGAAAGATGCAGGAAGTCCATTAAAGGTTTCAGAGAGTATGTATTACAGTCACATATAATTTCCTTTATACCATATGTTGATGTCAATGAGATTATATGCCAACCTCAAGCTTATTGAAGGTAGGGTAAATGGATTACTAAGATTCAAGAGTTTTATTTGGTAATGAAACCTACAAAGTTAGTGAAAGGGAAAGGTCTGGCTAAGTTGATGAAAGAAACAAATTTGCAGGCTATTGGAGTAAAATTGGTATGTGCAGACCAAGAAGAAGATAGGGAAAGGGAGGTGAATGATTATGTTCATGATTGTGACTATCAATCTAACATGTATCGTGTTATTGTGAAACTATCGGCGACATGCACTTCTCCCTCAAGGCTAGATAAGTCACAGATGAGGTGTTTGAGGCTCAAAGCAATCATGTACTACACTCTAGACAGAGATTTGCATTGGAGGGATCATGAAGGTATTTTACTCAAGTGTTTATTTGAAAATGAAGTTGAAACATTGGCGAAAGAAATGCACCAAGGGATTTGTGGGGGGCACTTTGCTGCAAGGGCCATAGCTCATAAAATTCTCAAGCTTGGGTATTATTGGCCTACATTATTTTCTGATGTGCATAAATTTGTGAGAGCCTATATTCCCTGTCAAACCTTTTATGTGAAGCAAAAACTGCCAAACTTACCCCTAAAGCATGTCCAAGTTGAAGCACCTTTCAAACAATGGGGTATAGATTTCGTTGGTGAAATTCATCCTCCATCTAGTAATCAACGCGGATGGATTTTAACTACGACTGATTATTTTACCAAATGGATGGAAGCAATACCTACTAGGGAAACCAATGACCTTGTAGTAATCAAATTCCATGACGAAAATATCCTATATAGATTTGGTTTCCCCAAGAAATTAATAATCGACAATGCCAAAGCCTTCAACTCTTTCAGAATGATTACCTTCTACCATAAATTCAATTACCTCCTAAGTCATTCCTCCAATTATTACCCCCAAGGAAATGGTCAAGCTAAATCTTCCAACAAAAATAAGATTATAAAAATAACTCTTTCTGAGAACAACAAAACAATGGGATTCCCAGTTGACATAGACATTATGGGTTGACCAAATATACACAAAGAGGGAAATAGGTAGAGCTCCTATCCAACTTGTCTATGGATTGGAGGTAGTTTTTCCCATATAGTTGGAGTTGTGTGCCATGAAAATGCTGCAAGATTTCAAACAAGGTTAAGATGTGAGTGATCCAATTGATATAAGTACAAAAGTAGAGAAGCAGTGTGTAACAAGATTTCAAAGCATATCAAGAAAGGATGAAAATATCCTTTGATAAGAAGGCCATAAACAAAGAGTTCATTCAAGGAGATCTGGTTCTGATGTGGGACAAAAGACATGAAGATCTGGGGAAGCATGGAATATTTGACAATCTGTGGTTGGGACCATTTGTAATTAAGGATGCCATAGGATTGCTCCCTAATACTTTCCATCTTACAAATATGGAAGGATACCTACTGGAATATATTGTCAATGGCAGGTATTTGAAACCTTTTTTCTTAGTATAACTAGGAGGTACGTAAAATTTGTATCATAGTTTAACTTGCTTAATATATCTGTAATTTCTTGTCTTCTCTATCGAGTCTTCCCTAAGGCATTATAGTCAATGCCATTTGCTCTGTCGAGAAAACAGCATAAGTCCGCAATCAAAATTTTGTATCCCTGAGGACACTTTGTAAGTCCTCAAGTTTTGAATTGCATATTGACTCTGTAGTCCAATAGATAAGACACTGGTATGTTATCCTAAAAAATTCTACCTAGGTTCGTGACACCTCTTCAGGAGAATTCATACCATAGAAGGAACTAATGTTGTTTCCCCTTTGAATCCTCAAAAGAAACCCAAATAATTCGAGTAACAAGGAAATCATGAACCAATGACCACAATTAGATCGTGCAAGTCCACATGGATGATCTGGGCCATCCACAACAATTAAAATGGTAGGAAATATAATAAGGGGGATCATTCGCTAATGACAACAATTTGATCGTGCAAGTCCACATGGATGATGTGGGTCATCTGTGGTAATTAAAATGGCAGGTAGGATAATAAGGGGGCTCATATGGCAATGGAAAGGATTAGATCATGTAGGTCCTCACTGGTGATTTAGGGCCTTCGTGGAAGTGAAACTTGCACAAGGCATAAGAAGGGGCATGTGCGCCAATGGACCATATTAAATCGTGCAAATCTCCTTTGGAAATCTGGGCCGTTCACGGGAGTTAAAATTCCACAAGGCATCAGAAGTGGGGCAGTGTGCCAATGGACCAGATTAAATCGTGCAACTTTCCTCCAGAGATCAAGGTCATTCGTAGGAGTGAAAATTGCATAAGGCATAAGAAGGGGTCAATGTTCCAATGGACTATATTAAATGGTGCAACTCTCCTCAAGTGATATGAGCTATCCACAGGGGTGGAATTGGAAAAGGGGATAAAAAGGGGGCCCGTGCGCCAATGGCTCATATTAAATCATGCACTTTTCCTCAAATGATCTGGACCATCTGTATAGGTGGAACTAGCCGAAGGTATTAAAAGGGATTGTGTGTGCCAACGGCCACGATCAAATCGAGCAGGTTCCATCAGGAGATTTGGTCCATTAGTGTAATTTAAGAATGCACGTTTAAGTAAAGTAGGACTTGTGTGTGGACAACCAATATTTAAGCAAGTTTCTCATAGCACTTCATCCAAGCGATTCACACCTGCTCAAGACTCGATATGAGGTTAGTAGGAAACAGTGCACAGATGACCACGATTGAGTTGGGCCTCTTGTGACAAATGATCTGGACCATTCGCACAAAAAATGATCTTTTCTAAATGATTTAAAAAATGTTTTGCTTCTTCTTTCAAGCAAGGACAATATAAAATACCTCTATCATAATTTTTCTACAACCCTCTGTCGGTTGTGGAGCCAGATCTTCTAGTCTCATAAATGATATTGTATCAGCCGTGTTTGTACCCCAATTCTATATGATATGTAGGTGGACTGTACACTCACCCCAGCGGGGGGGTGTGGGGGGGCATTTCCCCCCCACAGGGTTCTAGGGGGGACCATCCCCCCTGGCTGGGGGGTTCGGGGGCCAGCGGTCCCTCGGCAGGGGTTCGGGGGCAACGCCCCCGAAGAAAATTTTTGGGGCTGTTTTCTCCAGCTGTTTTGCGGGCCCATGGTTTTGGGTATCCCGTGGTATTTTCCTATTGTGTTTCCCTTATAAAAGAAAGACATTGTAATACGGCTAGGGTGGTTGATGTATTAGGTTTTATGCATTGTAAAGATCTCTGAGATCAGGAGAGAGACTGTGAAAACAGTGAAGAGGAAGTGCAGCGGTTGTGCTGCAGGTTGTATCCCTTCACCTTACTGGATGGTAATAATAATAAGGACTGGCAAATTCAGTGTGGACGTAGCCCAAGTTGGGTGAACCACGATATATATGTGTCTCTCTTGTAATGTGTATGTGTGATTATATTTGCATTTCTGTTTATTGTTATTGCTCTGCGATCCTGTTTTTCTAACACCCTCTCAACTTCCATTAACAAGATATCGATTGAAGTGTCATGTAGAAAGGGAAACAAAATGACCAACCCTTGGTATGACAAAGAATGTAAAATTGCAAGAAGAGAAATTAAAGAAGTTGTTGATGAGTCCCTAAAAGTTGACATGATAAATAGATACAAATCCCTCATTAAAAGAAAAAAAAAGGTATAAATAATAGGAAGGAAAATCTTTTACACCTTTTTAAGGTGGATCCTAATAAATTTTGGATCCAAATCTAACTCACAAAACTAAAGAAGATAATATGATCATTTTGAAATATTGGAATTCCTATATTAAGAAGTTTTATGAATCCCCTGATGTCATGAACAACATTCAACCCCTCTTTATGGAGGACGGATTATTTTCTTTAGAAGACACAAATTTTGGGATTAAGAGCCTCTTGAATGGGAAAGCTAAGGACATTGAAGGTTACTAGGAAAATTGGAGGGCCTGTCCTCATCGAGTCAAGTAAACAAGCTCTTCAATCTAGTTGTCAAACAAGGCTTCCCTAAACCTTAAAATCAAATCCTTATTATTCCCATTTTTAAAAGCGGGGATAAAAATGTTGAATTTTAATTTAGCAGTATAATTTTCATCTCTTTCAAGTTTAATTTCATAATTCATTTCATCCCACAATAATAGCATCATTCATTTGCAGTGGAAAATAAAACAAGGATCATTGAAAGATAACCATGCTCAAGAGATACAAATATTTATCCTAGGAAACCCAAAACAGGATAAAACCAAGCAAACTTTTCTCAGAAGTAATTAATCCAATACATGAAAAATACCAATCATGAAGATTAATCCCTAGCACAAGAGAGTTCCCTTCTTCACTTGAAACCCTAGTGAACCTTTGAGAGAGATAGCAAACTTGTAGAGATAATAAGATAACCCCAAAATTACTTCTAGTGATCTTCACTTGTCTTCCTTGAGAACTGCACACCAACAGAGAGAGATGAGCTTGTTGAATGTGACAAATGTAGTGTGAGAACACTTCTATTTATATTCTTTAGTTGACTAGAAAATTCTTCAAGGGGATGACTTGTCTTTTCTCCACTGGGGTCGACTTGCTAATTTAATATTCATCTTTTATTTATCTTTATATTCCATGGTCAATTTACCCCTTTTACTGGGGTATTTTTCCTCTTTATTTCCTTCCACTTTCTATGGGACTTCTTCAGTGGATTGTCTTGAATCCTTGGTTATTTCTTCATCATAGAAAATTTCTCCTTGTTGATATCTCCTCACATGCAGTTCAAATTCTTCCATAGAGATCTAATGTTGATTTGACCACACTCTAAGAAGTCCCAGACTCTTCTTAGAGCCAATGTCAAATTCAACGTTAGATTAGACTTTGTCTAATATACAAGGAGATAACATCCCCTTGTAACATAAACAAGTCATCCCACTCTATAAGAATAGATCACTCCCACTGTGGAGCACTCCCACATAGATTATGAAATGTGACCTCTAGCCTTCTAACACTCCAGTCAATCCACATGGCTGGACAAAGGCCAACCATCCAAGACTCAAGAAACATAGGCAATAGGGCTACAAGGGGGTCATCCTCTACCTGGGTTCCGAACCCATATGGGAGAATGATCTACAAAATGTTTGCCCAATGCTAGAACCATGGAGAACATCAACACTCCCTCTCACCAAGGGAGACATTCTGCATAACACCAAGACGCATACTTGGTGAGAATGTCCTTCAGTACTCATCTGCACTTGTATGGTACATGTACTGCATCTATATTGGATCTATATTGCAACCGCAAATGTACTATGTATGTACTGCAACTGCATCTGTACTATAGTTTTTGTACTGCAACTACATCTGTACTAGGATGTTTGTACTACAACTACACATGTACTATTACCTTGAATGTCTGCCAGTCATATATTGAATCATCACTATGTCTGGGCCACTCATCTCATATGAATGTATTCCTGCTCATTTGTAAGGTCATCACGGTGTCTAGGCCATTCATCTCTCATATGAATGTTTGTCTCTCATTTGTAAGATCATCATGATGTTTGGGCCATTCATCTCTCATATGAATGTCTACTTGCTCGTCATCATGATGTTACACATCCATCAACACTCCCTCTCACTCAGAGATGCATTATCCATCACATCAAGCTTGTCCCTAAAGTATACAAACTTTGCCTTGGACAGAGGCTTGGTGAGAATGTCCACTATCTGCTTGTCTGTGGATATGTACTAGAGCTTCACTGCACCATGTCTGGGATGAAGTGGTATTTGATATCCATATCAAATAGCCTTATGATATTGACTGCAATTTTCTCTGCTTCCGCTATACTGAGTTCCATAGAAGCATTCTTCCCACTAATTCAAGATATCATAACTGGTCCAAACTGAAGCAATGCCTCAAGATGCTTTCTATGTCCAATGCACTCCTCTTAGTCAGAATCTGTATATCTTTTGCAACTTCACTTCATAACTTGAGACATCTCTTAGAACATATCCAACTATACCATGTAGGTACCTTAGCAAATGCTTTGATTCCATCCAATGTACATGCCTCGGTTCAATCATAAATTGGTTCAGGGTGTTCACTACAAATCAAGCATCTAGTATGGTGTTAACTAAATACACTAATGACCTAGTCAACTATCCTCCAAATCTGAATTTGAAGCATAATCAATCAACTTCTCCAAATATACACATCAATGGATCCACTGGATTTGAATCTAAAGCAGAATCACTTAGATTCTCCAAATATTTCATCATAGGTGTGGAACAAATCATCAATGTACAACACCAAGATCATTGGATCACCATCAACAACCTTGCAGTAAAGGATGGAATCTGCATCACTCTTGGTGAAGCCCAAGCTCATCAAGTATCTGTCAATCCTAGCATACCAAGCTCTGGGGGTATGCTTGAGTTTGTACAATATCTTCTTTATCAACAAGTTGTGTTGTGGATACTCCCTCTATGTGGAAGCATATTGCTCCCTCTGTACCTGAGTGTCAAGATCCCTCTGTATTTGGACACTTTTCTCTCTCTATATCTGAGTATCATGCACTCATTGCATCTGGATAATATGATTTTGGGCCAATCTTCCCACACCATATAGCTCAAGATCATGGAAGATTTTTTTCCCCTATGTATCCATTTGTGTCACCTCTGATCAAGTGGGTCTACTGGATACCATCTAGGACTTTCTCAAGGTCTACAAAAATGGCTAGTTCCATAGCTTATATAATGTGTCATCTCGGATGCTAATATGGATTGCATGCTAGATCTTATATATCTACTTGGAGGTCACCATTGACTTCCCCTTGGGTCTCAACACTATCTTCCACACACCATCCTTCATGATAGATTGATACTCTTCCATCATGTTGGCTTGCTGCCTCATCATTGTTATAACCAAATTTGGCACTTCTACGTCTGTGATGACACTTGCATGTTGTGCTTCCATGACGACACTTCTAGAACGACACTTCATGAAGTTTTTGTGGGTCACACAAAAGGACATTGTGGGTTGAAGAGCCATATTTGGGATCTCAATAGGATGGCCTTAACTCATTCATGTTTCATTCAACAATTAGGAAACTTATGAACACATTTGGAGACCAAAACACCTCCTGAAAGGCCCTAAAAATGGCATTTTTACCTCATTTTTTCACCCACGCACAAGTTGCACATGGCTCACCTACGTGTTGTGCAAACCTTGCTCCATATCTCACCAGTGTGTGCCTTAGTAAAATCCAAGAAATATAAAAATCTCAAAAAATGGGTGGTTTTGGAACGGTCTCCTTGGTTTTAATTGCTCGCTCCTCGATCCTATCTTCTTCTTTCACTATAAAAGAGAGAGAGAGAGAGAGAGAGAGGGGCCATGAATGGGACTCTTAGCCCATGTAATGCTATGTTGGATAAATTTTGACTGCCATCCCCATCATGTGTTCCTTAGTTGCTCCTAAACCCTTGTACATTTGATCAGAGGTTGGGATCCTTGGAGGAGAGAAGCAGGAGGTCCAGAATTGAAGGTTTCATGAAGTGCCTTGATTGGAGGAAGGCAAAATTATGTACTTGATTCACTCTTTAATGAAAGAATAGAGGTTCTTCCCTTTCCAAACAATTGTCCATGTGTTTATCTCATATTTGGTTGCATATTGATGTTGATTAGATCAGTGGTTTATGTTCTTTTGAATGTCAAATATTTGTTTGTTGTCAAATTTCTTTGAGGAAGGTCTTTGTATGGTTTTGCAGGTGATTAGACTGGAGATCAAGAGGAAATATCTTACACCCCTAAATATTAATTAAGGATTAGAATTCCTAATCCTTCATCAACTACTAATGAGATATTAATAAAGTGTTATTAATTTTATGACAAAAAAGGGGAAATATTAATAAAGTTAATTAACGATTAATCAAGGTTAAGTTAAAGGGGTGGCAGGTGTGGGAGGGGTCGTTTACGATCCTGGAGGAAATAAGTTATTCCAGTATGCTTGGGGATTAGGAAGGAAAACTAACAACCAAGCTGAATGGGATGCCTTGCTTCAGGGGGTTTAAATAATGACGTCCTCACAAAAAGACTCCTACTCTGTCTTTGGAGACTCCAAGATAGTCTTATAGAAAATGATTAACATTCAAAAAGGGCATGATAAGAATCTGAATAGGATCCAAAAATGAATTGTTTCAACCTTCCAAGATATCTCCAGGATACAATTATATGGCAGATTATATGGCAAACCAAGGATCTAGGTTAAAACAAGGTTATATAGCCTTGAATCAAGACCCCGTTCATAAAATGGTCTCCTTGCTTCTAAGTATTCACCCCGCCCTCTCCTCCTCTTGGGCGACCATGCAGCGGCCCCCTTTCACGCACTTGACAGGTGGTTTCCACGAGATTAGGGTCTTTAAAATCCATAATCGGGTAGTCCCTTCCTTCATTAATGGTGGTAGCTACGTTTTGAAGATGGAAGCATGTGAGATTAAATTGTTTCCTCGAGGCTCCCGTTCGCATGAGGTGCAGCCAGTGGGAAGGACATGGTTTTATATGGAGTCACCCAGCAATGCAGTCACCGCATTCGAATTTTATTTGCCTCCCAGCTTTGGCTACTGTCTTCCTCTCTGGATTCTCTTTGTCAACCTCGAAAGAGAAATTATGGACAGTTTGATAGCGGAACTCCGGGAGATAAAGGTTGTGCATCAGGACACTAGGAAGAATGCTCGTAATTCTTTTGAAGTTGTCAAAGTTGCACTGGAAGAATGCAGACAAATTAGTTTGGACATCACCCGCATGGATTCCCGCCTAGAAGACGTGGAAACTGACGCTCGTGTCCATGTTGGTGAGTTAGAAGAGCTGCAGAAAGAGGTTAGGACAATAAAAGATTATCAACAGGTCAATTTCAAAGGCCTCAAGCAATTCATGTTCGCTATGAAATGACAGTTGTTCGATTCTCTACAAAAAGGGAATGAAAAGATAAAGTTTCATCTGGATCAAATGGAGGGTGTGCTTAATGACCTAAAGGAGTAAATCGGGAAGCGGAACGAGCCATTAGATCCTGAATCCCCACGTGAAGGCAGCTCCTTAATGGAAGACGACTCTCTTATGCAAGATGAAACTACACCTGCCCAGAATCAGGAATGAAGCTGCGTAGTCCTCCTGTCTTTTTGCTGAATGTTTTTTTGCATCAAACTCTGTAATCAGTATGTTAGGATTTACACTGTTAAAGGTATAAGAATTAAGGGACAAATAGAAGATAAAGTTTCATTTTTTTTTTTAACCATGGGAACAGCAACCTACCAAGGGTATATCTAACAGCCCGCGAGCCAGATATACCAGAAACTTGTGACTCAGCAGGGGCCGAGACATCCCGAGACCCTTTATCCCAAGGGAGAGCCTCTATCCCAAGGGTCGTCTACCCTTCGAGCCTTGTCACAATGGGCCAATGAGCAACCCTACCCCCTGTCGGTTTTGAACATGTGACCTCCTCGGAGATAACACATGTTCTTAACCATTAGGCCCACTCAGGTGCTCTAAGTTTCAATTTTTGAACAACTTAAGATATCAACCCTGGAGGACTTAATGCCCACGATATGGTCTACCCTTCATGGAAGGGATTTTTGTAAATTATTCTCTCTTTAAATATATCTCCTTTTTCGCGTTCCTGTTAAAAAAAAAAGCTTCAGTTAATTAAACTTAATTAAATAAAGTTGGATGCATGAAGGCCATCTGGCCCTCATGCATAATTCTGTTTAATAAAATTAAGTTTGAAATTAAATGCATAAATAGGGGAATCGGGGGATGCGTTTGGGGTATTTTTTCTGGTTTTTTATGCTCTTTGTTTTGAGGAGGTTGGGTGAGGGAAATGGTTCTACGAGATAGGTGGAGGTGGAGGTTTGGAGGTTGAGGGTAGATTAGGATTCTGATTCTGTTGTCCAGCTGGTTTGGTATTGCTGAGTGAGGGCTCGGGGGCTCTCAATCTATGACTGAGGGGTTGGTTGGGAAGAGAGCAGTCCCCAACATGTGGTTTTCAGTTGTTGCCACCTTGGTCCCGAAGGCGTCTACGATATCTCTATAAGTCTAATTCGATCTCAAGTATGTATTCATCCTCATATTATTGTGTGTGCTAAAATTTGATTTATATTTTGGGTTATTGATTAGGGGTAAGTTCAATTGTGTTATTCTGATAAATATTTCAGAAAAGAAAGCTCTAGTAGTTATTTTTATTGTCTTTAATCAAACTTACGTCGTTTAAGATAGAGTTCATAAACTAATTAAAGTGTCTATTAGTTTAACCTTAATTAGAATTTTTACTTTAATTAGGGATTAAGACTATATTAAGAAATTGGGCTTTACATTTGGTATGAGAAGACCTTAAGGGGCATGTTCACACCTAGAACTACCATTAATTTACACTATACATAATCTGCAAAACGTGGATAGAAATCTAAATAGAAAATTGGAGTAGATACCACACTAATTTACACTATACATAATCTGCAAAACGTGGATAGAAATCTAAATAGAAAATTGGAGTAGATACCACACTAAGCTTCTTGCCAAACTCTCTGCAAACCACCTTATCGATCGAATGAGCCAGCGGCTTGTAGTAAGCCACAAAAAAATAAATCACCGGGCCGTAAGCCCAATCTCTAAATCGCATGTCGGCTCTAAATAACGTAGCCATGGATGTTGGCCACCATCGGCGCTCATTGAGAATAATCAAAACCTACTTTTTTACATATGCATTACACACAATTTCAAAAATTCTCAGCATGAAATTATGGAGAAACGACTTCGGTAAAGACACTCAAATTGTTATTTATCTGAAATTGGTTGTGAGTCTATCTATGTTCATGAAAATGAGAATCAAAGGTCACAGGAAATACTTCAACACAATGCTTTTGGCAATTTATGTTTAAGAATTGAAAGCCACTGAAGATGTAACTATTTCGAAGCTAGGACAAAGCAGTAAGTCTTGTAACTATCATGAGGGTGCCATAACAGTTAATATATATATATCGCAGAAACTAATTACTTATTTCTAAAATAAGTAGCTAATAACAACAGGCGAAATAGTGATTGTTAAAGAAATGGGCACATTGTCTTCCACTGAAGAGAGCCTCATGCATTCCCCTCCTCTTTAAACCATATGACACTATATTGAAACAATTCCAACCTTCCCCTTTTGCAACCTGCAAAACAATAGTGGGCAGTTGCTTACCAGCTCGTGGGCACTTCTGTGCTCAGAGCATCTGAATCCAAAGCACCGAGTCCCATAGCAAAGCCACCCCACTCGAGCCTGCGGGTAATCTTGCACTACCAAATCCTCATATCAAGCCGAAGTTAAAGTGCTCAATTTGTATTACAATAATAGGCCTGTGGCTGATTTGTCAGATTTGAAAAATAACTGGACACTATGGAAATGTGCAAAGAGTTGCCGTCTTGCATTCAATTAGACTGAAGTAAAAGTTGAATTTCCAATACCTATAACTTCTCTTGCATTCAATTAGACCGAAGTAAAAGTCGAATTTCCAATACCTATAACTTCTTGAAGTTTTAAGATTGAGCTGGACTCATTCTATGAGAACCATCAAGTCTCATCACTTGAATCTCTACAATGATTGCTATCAACATAACTATTTAAGAAAGGTTATTTAATAAATATTGTTTATTTAACGTGTGTATATATATATATATATATTTAGAACCAAAACACAGTTAGTTTAATTTTCATAAAACCTCCATTCTTCTTTAAAGCAGTTGAAATACCTTCGGTGGGGTGTTGGCATTATATTACATATTAAACCTGATTACCTGTGCAAGTTAAAAATGGCAGCAAGCCCTGGATCAAATAACAAAGCTGAGTTGATAGCATGTTGGGTCTCCTGTGGTATGTAAATAGGACTCTAAAGTAATAATTGACTGGGCAAATGACTTACATGATTTGGCAGCTCTACATTTATCCTCATGGAAAAACGGATTTTTGGAATTAAGGCAATCTTTTTCTTGCCTATCTTTCAATCACATTTACAGGGAATTTAATGGGAAGGCAGAAAAGTTATCCAAAGGAGCAGTGGGTGAATTCTATGGCTGCATATGGTTCGAGGAGCTTGTTGATGATATATGCATTGACAAGGGTTCTATCTCTATTTTCTAGAAGTTATTATTTATGCATTTTGATTAGACAATTTTTCTTCTTTTTTATGTAAATGTTGATATACAGAGTTATAGATTGTACTGGTAGAACTCTTGTAAACAATACATTTTTGTTTGGACAGTTTTCTTAGTTTGTTGGTTGGAAAATAGCTATTTTGTATGCCTATTAGGCTGCAAGAACTTTGAAGGATGTAACTTTGATTCATTATGAATAATAAGTTACTTTTTTTCTACTTGAAAAAAAATCATACGTGTCTTAAATTTCACTTCTCTAAGTGGAAACAAGGCTATTTGAATTTTACCCTTATGTATGCTTTATCTCCTCTGGCGTAGCATATAGAAAATCTCTTACTCTCTAAACTTGCTTCACTATCCACCATGTTGAGTGAAGTGGAAACAGGGCTATTTAGATTTTACCCTTATTTATGCTTTATCTCCTCTGGCCTAACATATAGAAAATCTCTTACTCTCTAAACTTGCTTCACTATGCACCATGTTCCTCCCAGGTTTCTCCTATTATTTCTTAGTGATGGAACCAATATGTCTTATGAATGTACCCTCAATCAACTATTCTAGTGAATCCTAATCAATATAATGCTGGGAAAACGAGAAAGAGTAAGAGTTCTTGAATTAATGTGACTCGATCCGATTATATAATTGGTAGCTCAAATGTTCATGTGAAATAAATTATGAGGAAAATATTGTGGAAGTAGTAATGATGGCCGGTACATGCGAAAGAGACCAGCCATCTTATTCCTTCATATCACATACAATTTAGACGTGATATTCAAGAAATAAAATAAAAGTATACCAAAAAAGAGTTTTCTTCTTAATTAAGAGGGTTATTGTTTTAGAAAACCTAAATATTTTAAAGAGCAAATCAAATATTATATATTTAATTAATATAGAGAATACAATTTTATAAAATTTAAATCTAGATAATGTATTAAAGAGATTTTTGTAAAATAAAATAAATTATTTATTGTTCAAAATAACTTAATCATGTTTTCATTTATATTTTAGATTTTATAAATAAAATATCTTGAGAAGTATATAAGATACTTTTTTCTTTGGGGTTGGGGAGGTGTGAACTTAATAATGACAAAATTGAAGGACAATACACACATAAAATGGTAAAACTCTAACTCTTTATTCATTCAAAGAGTACCAATATATAGTACTCTCAAATATGCCACCTCAGTGAGAGATATTCTCTAGATCCTAACACCTTGCATGGTGATTAGGCTAGGAAATCTTCTCCAAATCATTTAGAGACTTATCTAGGATAAATGACTATTATCCCAAATAATTAATACAATAATGTGACATTTAACTTATGTGATTGCTAATGTAAGTCATAAGGCTAACAATCCCCCTCTCAATCTCAAGTTTATGTATCTATATCAACTAAGCAATAAACACTAATGCTGAAGTTGATATGATGAATCTTTCAAAAGCCTTCATCTGTGCTTCAATGAAAAATTTGCTTGTAAAACCATCAATCTGAATGTTTCATCCAAAATGAACTGAAATCCTGGAGTGAACAGCTACCATGTCTGAACAATCCCTGTTTGCTTGAAAATTTCATCATTTGCCAAGTGATTTAGCTAGAAGAGGCTGGCGTCTTCTACTAATTGGTGAAGATCACCATGCTACAATCAATGAAGTGCTCTCTGAAATGAGTCATCAACATTGTTATGCATCGATTAACATGCATCATGTATTTGAGTCTACCATCCATAGACTGTTGTTTTCATTAGTCTGCCATCTACAGACTATTTTGAGTTTGCCATCTGCAAAACTATAGTTCTTTATCCGCAATTTTGTATTTTGCCACCTGCAAACTATTGTTTCCTTTTGGAGTTTGCCACCTGCAAACTATTGTTTCCTTTTGACCATTGGAGTCTTCCATCTACAAACTATTTTTGTTTCCCATTTTGATAGTTGGAGTCTGCCATCTACAGACTTTTGTTTTGTTGTTCAAACTTGAAGTCTGACAACCATCATCAATATTCCCCCCTTTGTCAGCTGAAAGGTGAGAAGCTATGGGTTTTCATGTGGTTTACCCTTAACCATTTCATCATTGTACCATATCTACCCCCCCTTTAAAAAGAAAGAGACTTTTGTAAATGTACCCCCCCCTTAAGATGCAAGAGAGTACTATTTAGATTTCAACTCAAAGTGGGCATGTGGAAACATCCACATGTTATCTCATCCCGTGAGGGCCATGCTCAAAATCTATGCCATAAGGGGACCACTAGAGTTATATTCTATCAGGTACAAAAAAGACTATGTGCTACAAGATGAGTCTTTACTCGAGATTGTACTCTTTGGTAAGACTAATATAATTTCTTGGTTGTTGATGTCCATTGCCAAGGATTGATCCACCCATAGTGAATCTTTAATCTTGTAGGCTTGTTTCTCTTGGAACATTTTTCTGATGAATGATTCTTCTTGCCACAATGCTGACAAGGATGAAGATCAAAACAATTTGTCTCCAAATGACCAACTCGATGACAATGTTGGCATTCAGGAATTTCTTCAATGTGATTTTCACCAACTTTTTTATTAGCTTCTTCATGGACTTTTTTATTGGATTCTTCATTTATGAATCCTACACTCACAAACTGAATTGGTTTGGAGTAGTCTGGTATATGAAAGTCACATCTTTTTCATATCCAAGTCCTTTTCTTTGCTTGTTGTATCTAATTTCTTCCCAAGTTCTGATGATGGGCTTGGAAAGATTATTTCGAAGCTGTTGCTTTGACATCATTTGAGGTTGATTTTCTGCATTTTGTTGAATCTTTGAAATGTTTTATGAACATTGAACTCAAAAGAAAACGCATGAACTGTAGCTTCATGAATACCTTCATCTTCATCTTTATTTTTCTCTGATGTTGACTCACTGAATTGATTCTTCACTGAATGTTGATTATAATCATCATCTTCATCATCAAATAGAGGGTTGTGATGAAGAATAACTTGTTCAGATTGCTTTACTGACTCGTCATTTTTGAGATTGCATATTTCATCATTGAGTAGTTGTGATTGTGCTTGAAGAAGTTGAACTTTTGCTTGCGACACTTGCAAACAAGTTACCACTGATTGAAGAATTGATTTGTTGAGTATCATTGTATTGTCTTCAGCAGTGATTATTAGAGTATTCAATAACTCTAACAATTCTCCACTTCGCTCCATTTGTAAATAGTTGATCTTCATGCTCACTTGATCTCACTCGCTTGGATTGATTTGTTTTCACTCTCGCTTGTACTTGACACTTTCACACTTGCATATATGTCACAGTCTCTTGAGATTTTATGGAAATTTTAGGGTGTCGGGTTCAACCGAAAATGCACCTCAAAATATGATTTTTACAATGAGTTTTCTTGCAACAATCTTTAAAGATTTGAAGAGTGTCAGTTTCAACCGAAAATGCACTCAATTACAAATTCAACTTAACTTGATTTCAAAAAAGACAAGTAAACTTACAAAAAAGGACTATTTGTAAGTTACATTTGATTGTGACTCTAAAGTTGAACTTGATCTTCAAATTTGAATTTGTTGTTGATGTTTTGACTCCTTGAAGATTTGTTGGCTTGCATCAATATTCTTTGCTTGGTTAAGTGCCTTGATTGCCTTGATTTGTTGATGAATGCTGATGTGATCTACAACTTGAATGTTTGAGTGTTGATTGCTTGGTTGCTTGTGCTTGCATGCAATTTGATTGCTTGTATTTGGATTACAAAAAATCATCATCAAGCATGTAAAAAATTAGTGTCATATATGACACAATCATCATCATACACTTACTCAAAGTGTATCATAGACATCCACAAGTGTTGTTGATCCCCCTATTCCAATTTCGGGACAGATCAAAAACACATCCAACACCAAAAATTATCTTTTATTAAAAGCTTACGCTTGACACTCCAGAGTTCAAACGTTTTCTTCACACCTCCTTTTACAAGCTCAAAAACTCCTCCTTTGAAAAAATAAGTTCTCACCTTGCCTTACAAGCTTTCAACAATATTCTCTCAATACTAGTTGAGCAAAAAATTAGCTTTCAATTGTTTTTATTAGAACCACTATCCAATAACCCCTTTTCTAAGTAAATGATTTCACTTACAAAAGTGAGCCCCCTTTTTCTTATTACAATAGCTTTATGAAAATCTTTCTTTCAAATACAACTATTCAAGCCTTGAAGGCTTCTCAATAATTCAAGTATATGCCTTTTGAATGAAGGAGGCTTCAAGGTAGCAATAAGACTTCTATAATTTCAGTAGTAGCCTTCATTCACTGTCGTGGATTCTCTCAAACTGTGCTCATCGTTTCTGCGATACATTGGAGGCTCGCACTATCTTCAAACTCGGGCTGAGTGCCAAATGGTTGTCACTGCAAAATTGGATCAAATATTGGAAACGCAGACTGATTAGATCGCGGTAGATCGCTGGTTTGGATGGAGAGGATGGCTATTGGCAGGATGCTGAGAAGATGCCTCCAGATCGCCATAGGAGATGCCTGATCTCTTTATGTAGATCGAGATCGCAGCATGAAGAACTGAACGCTCACAGGCACTTGCTCGTAGGATGAAATTCTCGGCAATCCGCTCAAACACACAAATTGTAAACCAGTGCGAAAAAGACGAGTATTACAGTATTGTAACGCTGAAACCCTGATATTTTTGGTGGAAAGTCCTTGAAACCCTGATATATAAATCATTGAATTGGCAGATCGGAGATCGCTTGTTCAGATTGGGAGATCGATGTTGAACGCTGCTAAATCGCAATTCACGATTTCAGATCTAAGATGGCAGACCACGCAGGCATAGTAGCAATCACATCACAGAATTGTCCAAATGAAATTAATGATTCACAAAATATTGGAGTATTCTTACAATCTTATATAGTTTTATATTTATATATTTATAAAGGATGGTCCATTGTTCAATAGATCCTTCATATTATATTTTGTTGATGGACATGTCTAAAAGCATAGGTCTAAATAACATTAAAGGAACAAAGCTGGTTAAAAATGAATAACTTACATAATTACAATCAGTAAAGTGTAAATTCACTTGTAAATGACATATGTACCATATTATAAACACTAAGTCATATGTATAAAAAAAAACAGCCCCAAGGATTAATTGAGGTCGGACGCTCCGTAAGAGTAGTTCCCACATTTATTGTTATTACATAGGGCATTCACCGAGGTTGGGGAAGGGGTAAGACTCCTTTTTCATTTTGTGTGCATAGTTAGTTATGTACAAGAATGATGATTTAGGATCCAAATATACTTTGTAATATATATATATATATTAGGTTTGAGATAAAAACAAAGAAGAGTTAAGGTAAGTGCACATGAACAAATAGGAAACATCAAAAACAAGAACTACTTTAAGGAAAGGAAATTTATGACCATAACTTACCTCTCTATGAGGGTAAATAGAGTAAAATTATCACAAAAGAAACAAAACATAGCACATGAACAAGTATTGTAGCCTTTATTGTGAAATAAACATTTGATGTCAACATATATGTTGAGTGAGATATGGACCATAAAGATGGAGGATATCTTGTAATAGTGTTTGGGTCATCCACATTAATGTTGTTATTGATATCATTTAATGAAGACTAATATGCTTTCAAAACTTAAAACAAAGATATATGACCTATTTATAACCTAAGAAGAATTTCCTAACCCAAGTGACTCTTAGAAAAGACAGGATTATTGTGTAGTAATTATCCATTAATTAATATTAAATTAATTTTTAAGTAGCTACTTATCATTGATTAGTACCATTATTGTTATGGTTCTAGAGACCTATAAAAATAGAAATAAAAGGGACAATAAATGTTAATATATGTTTCAGTAATGTTAGATGATTGATTTGTAGTTTTAAATAGCTTTAAATCTTAATAAATAGTATAGTTATTACTAGGGAACAATTATCTCTCTAGATAATAGAGATTATTTTGGGGGATCTAGGTGACATGTCTATTAACATCATCCCAACACAAAACTTTAAAATTGTACATTCAAATTACTTACAATATTACTATGCACAAACTATAAATTGTTATAATCAAAGTTACTTAAAGCACAAATTCATGTAGTGAGCGTGGGTATAACACTTCTTGAAAATATTAGTATGGATTTGTGAAATGTTTTAGGAAGGTAACTATTAATGAATTAATAGAATTTTATATTAATAATTCAATTTAATTTTAGAGTTTAGTGATACTATTAATTGTTCTACCTTTTTCCTTTGAATAATTAATTTAGGAAATATATCTTATGAGCATAAAAGGATCTGAGAAATCTTCTAAGAAGGGGGTGGTTATTTTACATAGATTTGCACTTATTATAACTTATATCTGAATTAGAATGGTATCAATTGATTCATTGTGATAGATTGCACATAGTTATGAGAGGACGTTTTCAACATTACATATAGTGAATGATGATATGGTTTGTGAATATCCTGTTGTTGTATTGGCATCGGGAATGAAATTGTGTAATAAACATTGATTCATGATGGGTATTATTGACATGTCAAAATTTCATTCTTTAAATGCTTAAAGTGTTACATCTTATTATTTGATGAGAATGTGTGAGAAGGAATTATATTATATTGAGTTACAAGAGGAGTACTAATCACCGTCTTGGTGGTGAGTAAAACAATGTTCCTTGATATTCTTCTAAATATAATGTGATGCAGTAACTGTTTTGGCTTTGTTGATACGATCTGACCATGAAGTAATGTGATATGGCATGTGAACTTATTTCGTGATGATTAATGACTGACTGTATGATTGTGAGTGGGAATATTACAGGGATTCCACTCTAGGGCATTTGAGGTCAACTCATTTAGAAACCATGATCTCGTGGGAGCCCATAACCACAAGAGACTATGGACTGGGGACAAACTCACTCAGTAATACCTTTCCAGCTATGATTTTGATGCCTGGTCAACCAAAATCTTGTGCGGTCGATGAGGTCTAATATCGTAAGTCCATGGCTTGAGGTACATCGATCGTAGAGGGAAGTATATGGAGAAGGACTTTCGATTCCTGGGTTTGGTTGCCTTGGAGGGATATTGTTGGTTGTGGAGCCTAATATCCCTTATTCAGAGGTCATGTTTCAGTCGTGTCTGGATCCCAGCCCATGACGGGGGGTTTGGGGGGGATTTCCCCCCCAATATAGTCGCGATGGGGGGTTTGGGGGGGATTCCCCCCCTTGTAAAGTGTTGTAATTTCATATTCATGACTTGGTTAATAATGGGTGATTTACGGGCCCGTGGTATTGGGTGTTCCATAGTATTTTCCCATGGTAATCCCTCTTTAAAAGGAAGGCATTGTAATACGACTCTGTATTGTAGCATTGTAAAGATCTCTATGATTGTGTAAGAGAAATTGTGAGAGAGTGAAGAGGAAATTGCAACAGATGTGTTACGGGTTGTATCCCTTCATTTTCCTAGATGGTATAATAATAAGGACGAGCAATTTCTATGTGGACGTAGCCCATCTTGGGTGAACCACGCTATATTGGTGTCTCTCTTGTATTGTGTTTATGTGGTTTATATTTGCATCTTGTTTATTGTTATTGCTCTACGATCATGTTTTCCTAACAATTGGTATCAGAGCCAAAGGTCTATTTGGTAGATAAACTCGCGGGAAAGAAAGGTTCATGGTTCGAGTGGGAGCAATGGCGGAAGAAGGAAAGTTTAAGATCAAGAAATTTAACGGGAAAAACTACCAGTTATGGAAGATGCAAATGGAGGACTATCTGTATCAGAAGGATCTATTCCTACCATTGGGAGGAAAAGAAAAACAGTCGGCAACTATGAAGGACAAAGAATGGGAGGTTCTTGACAAAAAGGCACTGGGTACAATACGGATGTGCCTGGATTCGTCGTTGGCTTTCAATATCTCAAAAGAAAATATAACGAAGGGTCTTATGAGTGCATGGGTAAAGTGTATGAAAAACCTTCGGCCTCCAACAAGGTATTTCTAATGAAGCACTTATTTAATATGAAGATGTTAGAAGGTGGATATGTTGCTGATCATTTAAATTAAATTAATACGATTACAAATTAGCTAAGTTCTGTAAAAGTGAACTTTGATGGTGAGGTTAGGGCTCTTCTAATCTTGTGCTCATTTCCAGAAAGTTGGAATGGCTTAGTCATGGTTGTAAGTAACTATGCCTTTAATTCAAACACTTTGAAATTTAATGATGTTGTTGGTGTTATTCTTAGCGAGGAAATGCGAAGGAAAAGCACAGGTGAGACATCGGGTAATGCGTTGACCATGGAGAGCAGGGGAAGACAAAGGGAGAGAGGAAAGAGCCCAAATAATTGTAAAAAGTTCAGGAAGGGAAGATTCAAGTCTAGAATGGGAAAGATAGAGTGCTAGAACTGTGGAAAGAAAGGACATCTGAAGAAAGACTGTAGATCTCTAAAGAAGAAAGGAGATGGACAGTAAGAGACTACTCAGGAAGCAAATGTATCAGGTGATGTGTTACAAGATGCTTTGATTATTGCATTAGATAATACTAGTGATTATTGGGTAGTAGATTCAGGGGATTCATGTCATACTCCACCCCATAAGAAATTTATTCATGATTATGTTCAAGGTGATTTTGGACATATTTTATTGGGTGATGATGAACCATGTAAAATTGTTGGAATGGGTAAGGTACAAATAAAGTTAAATAATGGAGGTGAATGGTTGTTGAAAGATGTAAGGCATATTCCTACTATGAAAATAAATCTTATCTCAACGGGGCAGTTGGGTTATTGTGGTTGTTTATCTACGTTTAGAGAAACGTGGTGGAAGATCACTAAAGGATCGATAGTGATCGAAAAAAGAGACATGATAGGTACGTTGTATTTATGTCCTCATAATACTGATTTTTTTATCTCTTTAGCTTCCACCGGAATAGATACAACATTGTGGCATGATAGGCTTATCCACATCAGTGAGAAGGGGATGCAGATTCTCCACTCAAGGAAGTTGTTGCCAGATCCGAAGCAGGTAAGTTTGGAATTCTGTGAGAACTGTGTTTTTGGAAAACAAAAAAGAGTCAGATTTCTTAGGTTTGGGAAACAGAAGAAGAGTGAAAAGTTAGAGCTTGTGCATACATATGTATGGGGACTAGATCATGTACAATCTCCTGGGGGCTCTCGTTATTATGTTACTTTTATTGATAATGCAACTAGAAAAACTTGGGTTTACTGCATTAGACAGAAATCTGATGCATTTGCTACTTTTAAGAAATGGAAAGCTTTGGTTGAGAATGAGACATGAAAAAGGTTGAAGTGTTTCAAATATGATAATGGAGGTGAATATTATGGTAAGGAGTTTGATAGTTACTATTCATACCAAGGGATTCATAGAGAGAAGACAGTCCCAGGAACACCACAAGAAAATGGTGTGTCATAAATTATGAATAGGATTATCATAGAGCATGGAAGGTGTATGATATTGCATATAGGGTTGGCCTTATAGTTTTGGGCAGATGTTGTAGATATTGTTGTTTACTTAATAAACAGGGGGCCTTCAAGCGCTTTGGATGGTGGTATTCCAAAGGAGACAAAGGTAAACTACTCATTTCTGAGAACTTTTAGTCGTGAAGCATTTGTCCATATTGATAAATAAAATAGAACAAAGCTTGAGGCTAAATACAAGAAGTGTACCTTTATTGGATACGGGGTTGATGATTTTGGTTATTGCTTATGGGATTATGAAAATAACAAAATCATTATGAGTAGAGATGTGGTATTCAATGAAAAGGTCATGTATAAATATTAGTTACAAGGAAAGAAATAGGAAAAGGAAAACACAGAGTAGACGGTGCTTGATGAAATCAAAGAAAATGAAGTTCCAAAGGTGCCTGAAAATCAAGAATAGCAGTAGGTACCTCAAACTCCTGGAAGTGTTAGAAGATCTAGTAGGTCAAGTAGACCCCCTGAATGATACTCTCCTTCAATGTATTATTTATTGATGACTAACTCTAGTGAACCAAAATTTTATGTAGAATCAAGGCAGGTGGAAACTAGAAAGAAGTGGGAACAAGGCATGAATGAGGATATGGACTCATTGGTAAGAAACAAGACTTGGGATTTGGTTCAATTACCTGAAGCTAAAAGAGCATTGCAGAATAAATGGGTTTACAAGTTGAAGGAAGAAGATGGAGGAAAGAAGCAGTGCAAGGGAAGACTTGTTGTAAAGGGGTTTGCATAGAAGAAAAGTATAGATTTTGATGAAATATTTTCTCCTGTTGTTAAAATGACTTCAATTAAAACTATTTTAAGTCTAGTGGCGGTATAAGATTTGCATCTTGAACAGTTAGATGTAAAAACAACCTTTCTCCATGTGGATTTGGAGGAAGATATTTATATGCAACAACCATAGGGGTATGAGGTCAAAGGGAAGGAGAATTTAGTATGCAGGTTGAAGAAGATCTTGTATGGACTGAAGCAAGTTCCAAGGCATTGGTATTTGAAATTTGACAAGTTTATGACAGAACAAGGTTATAATAGATGTCATTTTGACCACTGTGTTTATTTCAAGAGGCTAGATAATGGAAGATATACTATCTTGTTATTTTATGTGGATGGCATGCTTGTTGCAGGGTCTAACATGCAGGATATAAATTTGCTCAAAAGGAAGTTAGCTAATTCATTTGTGATGAAGGATTTGGGTGCTGCAAGCAAATCATTGGTATGAGAATAACAAGATATGGGAAAAATCGCAAATTGACATTGTCTTAGGGTGAGTACATAGAAAAAGTGTTGGATAGGTTTAAAATGCAAAATGCAAAACTAGTTAGTACACCTTTGGCTAACCATTTCAAATAAGGATATGTGTCCCAAGACACGGAAAGAGATAGATTACATGTCTAGGGTTCCCTATTCATTAGCAGTTGGTAGCTTGATGTATGCCATGGTGTGCATAAGACCAGATATTGCACATGCAGTGGGAATTGTGAGCAGGTATATGAATAATCCATGTAAAGAACATTGGAAGGCAATACAGTGGATTCTCAAGTATTTGAGAGGTGCTACCACTCATGCATTATGCTTTGGAGGTTCAGACATTGTTCTATAGGGATATGTTGATGCATATATGGCAAGTGATAAAGATAACAGGAGGACCACCACAGGGTATGTTTTTACTGTAGGTGGAACAACAATAAGTTGGATTTTGAAACTGCAAAAGGTTGTTGCACTTTCAACAATAGAAGCAGAGTATGTTGCTGCTACATAGGCTAGTAAAGAGATGATTTGGTTACAGAGGTTCATGGACGAATTGGGTAAGAAGTAGGGGAATAGCAGGTTTTACAGTGACAACCAAAATGCCATTCATCTTACAAAGAACTTATCCTTCCATTCTAAGACTAAACATATACAACTCAAGTTCCATTTCATAAGGTATGTTCTGGAAGATGAACTGTTGAAGCTAGAAAAGATACAAACTAGCTAGAATCCTGCAAACATGTTGAAAAAGGTAGTAACTAGAGAAAAACTGAGTTCCTGCTCGATTTCAGTTGGCCTTCAAGCATGAAGGTGAAGATGATAAATTAGCCAGGTCCAAGGTTCAAAGCATAGTCCAGCAAGTGCAGCAGCAACGGAGTTGTTGTGATCAGTCTCCAAGTGGGAGATTGTTGGTTGTGGATCCTGATCTTCCTTATTCAGAGGTCATGTTTCAGTCGTGTCTATATCCTAGCCCATGATGGGGTGTTTGGGGGGATCCCCCCCCCATATAGTCGCTACGGGGAGTTTGGGGGGCTTTCCCCTGTTACACCTAAAATATTACCATCATGAGACTTAGTGTAATCATCCCTAAAGTTTCCTTGACTAAGTTATTAACCTAGAAGAGATACACACCCATTCATACTAGGTTTTGAGAGGTCGTCACAGGTTGTCCTCAAGCAACCTGTGACGTCGTAGGTTGGCCTCTTGCATCCTGCAACAATGTCAGTTAATGGAAAAAAAGAGCTTCTCCGAGCCCATTCTCGAAGCTAGATGACATGGATCCCTATCCCTGACCTTTTGCGAGAGCTGGCACTCGGTTCCTAACCTCTTGGAAGGATCCCCTATCTCTCTCCTACCATATCTCAACCTACCCTATCCACTTAGTCCTATATAAGTGAAGCTCACTCCCATTCCAAAATGAGGAAGTCTATAGTGTCTGCATGCTGGTGAAATTACCTTAGGAGAGATCTCAACTCATTTATTGGGAGACTCACACTTCCTTGGGAGGCTTTGGCATTGGTTCGATCGGATGAGGATTGCTACATCAAGTCTATGGTTGTCATCTTTCTATCCTATGTACTTCCCTTTCAATACAGTAATATAAGTGCTTTCCACCAAAATATCATTGTGTTAATGATATCTTGTGTAGTTCGCCTACTTGACTGCTTACTTAGATCTATTATTGTATAGATGTGTTTTACTTGTTTTGTTGTCTTGTTGTCTTGATAGATTTTGCAGCTCGGATCTGAAGATCGTCAAGCTTGGAGCGGCATTCAAGGAGAAAAGGATTAGCAATCTATAAGGTAAACGTATCTAGTTCCTTGATCCTTAATTAGATCTAGGAGATTGATTTATATTCTGTCCTATTTGATCTAGACTCGCGTTGAGCTAGGGAGATCATGCCTCGAGTCCGCTTGGTAGATTGTTCATCAAACAAATATGGCGACCATACTGGGGAAGACATTGTTTGTAGTTGTCAATTTGAATACCATTTTCAGTTCATTGCTTTTGCAAACCATCCATAATCTTATTTTCCTTCTAAGCCTTGTTTCACCATCAAATCTTCACTTTGAAGAGTCTATAGCCCTCCTATGAGTTTGTACTCACCATTTTTAAACCATTTCATTGCTCATTGTTTAGAGAATTGGTTCATTTTTGAACTTGGATCTCGCCTCTCACACCTGGTCCGTGGACTCAGAGCGACACTGTGTCATTTTTTATCTCTATTATCTGTTTGTTGGCTTATCGTCGCAACCCTTTCATTGGTATACTGCGACATTGTCGCACTTCCCGCATTGGTAAACTGCGACGTCGCTCTGTGTACAAACACAGAATGTGCCAATCTGTTGAAATTGGCATACAAGCATCCCTTCTCCATTTTTTATTTGAGTTTTGGTTTGGTGTATAGACTCCCTCTGTGCTGAAAGATCCCGTCAGAGACCCCATTTTTTATTTGTGTGTTGAAGTCTTTGGTTTCATTTGGAGTTGTTTTGGGTTTCGTCTTGGACAAGTCTGAGATTTTGTATTGGTGGACACTTTTGTCTCCCCCACCTGCATCCACTCATCCTTGCATTCCCTCCTCTCCTTGTCGGATCTGGTCATTGTATTGGATCGGTTTCCAGACCTCATTTGCATACATCTTTTGGTTTTGCTTGCATCCGATTGATTTTGGGTCTTTTGGGTTTTGGATCCATGTTTGGCCCCTTGAGTCAAAACTAGTGTTTTGCTTACATTTTTAAGTGAAATGGATTCTATTTTTGAAAAAAAATTCCCCCTCATGGCCGGGGGGGGCATGAATCGTGTATCCTACAGTCGTTTTGACCCATATTAAGGTTTTAAGTTAAAGTTTTGGTTTCGTGTGATTGGCTTGTTTTGAAAAGTCTTGCAAAGTGTGGGATATCCATGCCTTTTTTAGCCTCTTTTTCTTGGGTTATGCATCTTGTTTCCCTTACATGTTGAGTTATTCAATCATTTTTTGGAAAGATTGTTTCCTTGTCTCCACTTTAGTTCAAATAGAAGCTTGATTTTGTCCTTCTTTTGCTATATTCACAAATTTGGAAAACGTAAATATTCTTCTTACTTTATTTTGATCATTTGATATTCTTGGTCTTACCATCATAAGAAGAAGAAAGGCTTGTTTCAGATTTGTGTGCATTTGAGTCAGATAAGATTATGTTGATGCCCCGAAGATTGCAGCATCAAGCAGAAAGGGATTCTCCCCGATAAACTATCCCAATTAGATTGTCCACCGTTTGGTATGGGGAGTCCGTCCGGTTAGCGGTTCCGGCTACCGTTAGATTTAAATATTGGTTTTCTTCTACACCAGTTATGGCCCGATCCACCGTTCTTTTTTATTTTATTGTTAAGATGATATGCAAGTGCCCAAGCTAATTTAATCTAAATGCAGAACTTGAAACAAATCTGTATCTAAAACTGAAATAAATCTAATCTATCCCTGCAAGGAGCAAATTGTAAATATGAGTAATGTACTAAAGGAAACCTCTAAAGATTACATGGATAGCCATTTTAATTCATAAAGAAGCATCTTTAGTAGAAGGTTAAAAAATATAAAGATAGCTTTAATTCACATTAATACATTCAATTGCTCATGTTAGGAGAAACATCATTACACAGAGAATAGTAAGATCATTCTTTCCACAAAAATAAATTCAGAACAGCAAAGAAAGATCTCACAACAGTGTTTGAATGTCACAAGAATAATCCAGCTTGCATCCAATCCACATTTCAAGGCAAAAAAGTCCTCTCCAAGCTCTTATTAGGCAAAATCGCTTTCTTGGAGCAAGTTACAAAATAGTTCGTACAAGCTAAGAAAATTATTTTCCCTGCAAAAAGTCCTTTTCTCTTCTGCTTAACTTCTATTTATAACTTTACAAAAAGCTCCATGAGTTGATAGGTGTACCCTAATTCTAGAAGCTTCTAATTGGGATTTTGGTGTGTAATTATCTATTTCCCATATTCGTGGGACACCTTTCATATAAGACAAAATGATAGCCAGCTGTCCTTTTAAAGCATTTATACAAAAGGTAGAAATTCAGCTTCTCCTTTTATTTAAAACAAAGTAAAATTGGTCTATCTATTCCGCTGGGGCCTCTGCCTACTGACTTGAAGACTCGCCTCCACCAACCGGCTCGCTTGTAATTATTGGGCCATCTATACCTTGAATGTATGTGGTCCATTGGATGATATCCTTTACGATAAGCTTGCTACGGGAAGATACTGTTGCCTGGGATGCTATTTCATGCTTGCGTAGGTCCGATTTGATCAGCGCTTTTCCCTCTGTGGCTTCTTCAGCCATCGCTTCTAGGAAGTGAATATGTACTGCAGGCTGGCAAATGAACTGTTGAAATTCGTCCTCAGTCAATACTTCTATCTTCTTGATATAAGCCAAGACTTCGTCCAGCTCATTCTGCAGCTCGAACAATCGATCTTCTTCCTTTGGTAAATCATAAATGGAGGCAGGAAGAATCAGATGACATTTGCTATGTGATTCCATGAGTGTGGAGTAGAACAAACAACACTTGCGGATCATCTTCCTGATTTGCAGACTTAGCTTGGTGCCGCAATCCTTGGCGAATCCCTATATCCACGTCCAATTCATCTCTTGTAGCGGCGCGTAAGTGTGAAGGGAGTTGAGATTTTCCCTTTTTCCACTCAGATTGTCGTTTCATCTCTTCCACATGATTTGCAAACTTTTCTCGAGTTTTTAGGGCTTTGGTTTCAATTGTTGTCATATTCTTAATCATATCTTTTACGCTCCAAATCTCTTCTGAGATCAGTACTAGCAGCTGATGGATTTTAATCCGCATATCACATGCTTGTTTGTGAAATGTGGACAAATTTTGTTGGTCCTCCGCTGCCTCTTTGAGTTGTTTTCCCAATTGTTCCTTTTCTTGAATCAGCCCTTCATAATCATGTTGGTGGAGATGAATTTGTTGAGCCCTGCTTGCTTCAAGTTCCTCCAATTCTGTTATTCGGGCTTTCAAATTCTTCAGTTCATCTTCAAAGATACCCAACTGCATTTCTAAGGAGTTCTTCTCATTCTCAAGTTGGAGAACTCCTGAATTTAGCACCAGATGCTCTCCTAACAACTCATTGTATTTCTCTTTTAAAGCATTGTTCCCTGTAATGCTTTATCTCACCTTTCAAAAAATCAATATTGGCTTTAGTTGCCTTAGCTGATGCTACAGTGCATTGGGCATGGAACGAGGGGTAGGCATCAGTTCCTTGGACCAATGTTTTCTCTGTTATCCATATTTCATATTCGTCCTCCTCGGTTTCCATATTCTTTGTTCTGCCTTCCATTTTCTTTACCCTCCTATCAATGATGGCCCTTTTCCGCTCATTGAAATATATAGTATCCAGGTCTGCTACTTTTCGCTGCTTCCTGGGGTTATATGGGGTCAGCGCTAAGCTCCCTGAATAAGCACCTTCTTCCTGAGTTCCCCCTGGAGTGTATATCAATGGTGGGTCCACCTCCATATCTGTCGGAGTAGATGGCTCTGGCTCAGGAGACTTCTCTGTCTGCTCTTTCTCCTTCTCTCCTGCTAACTCTTCTTGTTGTTTCTATAACCCAGCTGCTTCTTCATTCAGGGTCCTTTCTTCTTCCTCATGCTGCTTCTTGGAAGCTTTCTCTAGGGATACCCGATATTCTTCTTCTTTCTGGATCCTGATAGCCTCTTCCTGTTGTTTCAACTGAGAGGCTTGATCCTGTTGATTCCTTGCAATCTCCTTTTGCTGAAGCTTGGCAGTTAGCTCACCTTGAATTCTTGCTTCTTCTTGGTCCTGCTGCTGCTTGAGAGCTTTCTCTTGGAGCACTCTGTCCTGCTCCTGCTTGAGGGTTTGCTCTTGGAGCACTTTGTCCTGCTCTAATTCTGATGGATCCCCTGATTGTGAGATCGATGCCTCCCACTCTTTTTGGATCAAACCGACGGGTTTGGGGATCGGCTCTTTCACAACTTTCTTCTTGTAACGCTTCCCTAGATCAGTTAGGTTGCGGGTGCTCCTGAAGAATTCCTCGTCTAGGTCCTTAGCATGAGCATATTCAAAGGAGATCTTGAGGTCAAAACAATGCTGGCTTACCGCACCGTTGGGGTCATGCCTTCTGAAAGGGACCGAGCCAAAATGGAAAATTTCTAAGCCTTGAGCATAATTTTCCCCGTCTCTTGCTCTCGGGAGGCTGTAAGCTTCGATGGTAAATGGCATGGGAGGATATATGCCCTTCCTCTGATCTGTTAAGAACTTACTTATTGTGCCGGTGCCGAAGAGTTGTCTCACGGCCTCCTTGTGAATTACAAAATCTGTAACATACCAACGGAACATTCATGAGTTCCTCCACTCATCCTGATGTATGTGCCTTCTGAATTGTGATAATAGTCCCTGAATTGTTCAATGATAGGCATTCTGACATGCAATTTGGTTCTTGTACGAAAATAAGTTGGTACAATGGCATGATAAACCTCTCGCAAACCATCTTGTAGTGGTTTGCATATCTACTTGCCCATGTACACTGATAAGCCATGAAGAGAGTTGTTTCATTTGGCTTCCATGAGCAACCCAAGTCTGGGAATGTATGCTTGCTTAACAGGCAGTCAATCAGGTATGAAGACATGAAGAAATCTGCCTTCTTTTGGGTTAGTCCTCCCTGGGCTGCTGTCAGCTGCGAGGCCAAACTATCTGAAATTATTTCATCCCAGTTGAAGATGGTGCCCTTCATGGTTATGTGAAACATTACCGACACCCATTCTATCTTAAACATACTGCCATTAGGCATGCCGAAGAGTCGACTCAACATCAGGACGATGAGTCTGTAAGGGGTCTTCAGGAGGTTGCTTTCATATTCATTGTTCTGCCTCCTCCTAATCTGCCTGTCGTTTATCATCATCTTACGGACATATTCTAGTGGGTCCATTGGATGTTTTGCTATCCAATCATCGTCTAAAAAAGCCCTGGGTGAAGGCAATCTATAGGTAGCAAAGACATGCTCAGGAGCGAAAGATGTCAGGTTCAACCCATTTTTATCATTCATGAGCCTTGTGTTGGTCTGGATGTGGGGAATTAGCCATCCGACAACTTCGGAACAACGGAACAATTCTGGCCGAGTTGTTGCCTTATGCAAACAAGACCTTCGGATGTTGGCATATACCAGAGCATCTTCTATGGGGGCTGTTGTACTGGCTTGAGCCACGATGAATCTGTACATATCACCCCATTGAAATTCAGGGGCGGAGCTCCCAGGGGAAACACCAGTGGTAGCTTGTGTGTTAGCAAACATCGTCTCGAGAGAAGTATCTAATAGGATTTCAACCTCTGAGTCTGAGGTTATTTTCTGCACTGCCTTCTTCTTTGCTGACTTCGTATGTATGGTAATCCTGTGGTGAACAAGGCAATGTCAATAAAGACTTTAGTTAGACCACTTCTTCAAGCATTAGCAACACTCTATGGCAGAGCCAAAATATAACATTTTCACAATATAGAGGCTGCCTTAAAAATCATAATTATCTTCATTTCAAGATTAAGCTTAATTCAACAATGCCATTCCATGCTAAAAGTAAAGACAAGACATCAGGACAACGAGCAAGATCATCTTTGAATCTGCGCCATTTATTTTCAATGTGCAGGGATCCCCTAAATTGTCGTACAAACTTGCGTGAGTCTGATGAAGATTTCTGCACTAGCGCCTAAATAGAGCTTTGCGCCATGCATGGGATTTTGCACACACTAAGATCAGTTATCTAATGTGCGTTGGGGTACAAGTGGGATTTTATGAGCTAATACCTAGATGTTTCATGCGCGCCGGCGCCTAAGATTATTTGTGCGCCAACCAAAAATGTATTTTCTGCGCTAATGCCCAAAATATTTCGTGCGCTAGCGCCCCAATTTTATCCATGTGCCAAAGCTAAAAACATTCGTGCACTAGTCCAAATAACTTTGCATGCGCTTTCCTAACCTTATTTCTGCACTAGCGCTTAACATTATGCATGCGATATTTACAATACATCAATGTTTAAACATTTTACGCAATGGCAGCTGATAGAGCTAAAGCCTATAGTGTAGTGTAAGCAATGTTGGCTGAATGAGCATATAATAATGTCACTAGTTGATGCAGTTGACCCAGATAGTAGAGATTGCGTAAAAGATGGAGAAACCCCGCAGTTGTTGGCTTTTATGAGTCAGACTTCCAGGCTAGGTTATCAGGGTTCTAAGTGGGCACGATGGGTTGATTTAATATATCCTAAGTCAATTTTGACTGAGCAGAGTACCTCAGTGCTCACAGGATGAAACTTTAGCTGCAAGGAATGGGGAGGATTGGGTTTTACGCGCATTAGATGCTTGGCAGGGAGTTTCGTTTTGCATGGGATGCCGCGGCTTCTACGGGTTTGAGTGAGAAAACTCTGCGACCACTAAGATGTTGTCAGGACAACCCAGGGATATCAAGGTGGGCGAATAAACTTACTCAGGACGCCAAAGACATGACGGCAGGACAGAGCTCATGCTCGCATGCAGGGATAAAACTTTCCGGGTTTCGGTTCGCGCAGGGTGACTTCGGATTCTCATTTCGAGACCAGCAGTTCTGTGCTCTCTAAACTTCTTGCAAAGAACTTCCTATGGTGTAAAAAACAAGCTCACGAAAAAGAAGGGGCATAGAGCCTACCTGTCAGACTGGCAAGGTCCGTCGAGGGTGAACGTTCCAAGGCAGGAGATGAATCCGCAGGCGCCCGACGAATAGAAAACCTCACTCTTGATGAAAATGGGAAACTCTGGTTGCTCAACGAATATAAAATGTGTTGAAAAAACCCATTGCATTTGTTTAAATAAGGGTGGCATTTATGTCAAGTACAACGATAGGCTGGAGGATTTAATTTCACGGGGCTCGAGGTTCTCTGCCATTAAAACGGCACATGGCTCTATTAAAGACCCCACCAAACTCGCCGGTGCACAAGGGTTGAGGATATTTTCGCGCCAAGCGTCGAGTAGTGATTTAAATTCTGCGCTAAGGCGGCGATCATATCTTATGCGATTTGCATTAAGTGTAGGTTTGAACATTAAATCTCGCGCTCACGCGGCGATCCTGCCATTACGGATGCGCTCCTAAAACTGAGCCAGATTTTGGGCTATCGAAAGAGACCAAGCGCAACATTGGAAGCGGGGATGATAAATATAGCTCCTGCACCAATGGCGCCGATTCTATCATCAAGGCTTGCGTTGGGAGGAACGCGCCAACTCTTAATTCTCCCAAGAAGATGAAGCGCAGCTCCAAGGCAGGAAATATTAGTATAGTTCTTGTGCCTTCGGCGACCGAGGAATGGTTATCATCCGCGTTAAAAATATGCACGCCGAATGAAAGACTTGAAACTTTGTCCAAAAGGGCGGTTGAGTTAGAGCCAAGGTATGCGTTAGATGGAGGACTCAACATTAGAGTTTTACACCGAGCGGGGAATTTATCTTTTGGAGACGTGCCAAAGTGGTGGAGGATGTAAGAATAAAAATTGCGCTACAGTGGGTGAATTAAAACTGAAAAAATGTGCTGAAGAGAAAAGACTGATTTTGCCTCAGAAAAATCAATGAGAGAACTCCTTTGGAAACAGGTGATGAAAATCTGTCAAGTTAGAGAAAGAAATAAACTCGAGAGACAGAGGAAAAACTTGTTACAAAAGCATTGAAAGGAGGGGCCCCAAATATCTTCAAAATTTGGGGGGGGGGGTGTTGTGTCAACAACAATTGGCAAATCGCTGGCAAACACAGATCTCTCAAAAATTATCTCGTTCACCGAAAGGATTCTTTTATAAGCTGTTCACCTCATGTGCAGCATTCGACTTGAGCATTCAAATCTCGGCAAAAGAAGTAGTTGCTTTATCCGTTGGTCATCGAGACAGGGGAGCTTTGATAAAGACATCCTTAAAACTTTCCAAGGGCCACAATATGAGGTTCATTTTAGAATATTCATCCTTCAGACGACCACTGTCATCGGACTCCACAGGATTGTAACAACATCTCGTAGACACTATTGCTCTTGTTCCTCATTCCCATGCTGCATGCATCCTTTTGGATGTTTACGCATTTGATAGCTTTTTGCTATTTGAGCCTTCTAGAAATATTTTCCTTCGAATTATGATCTTTGATTTTGGTTCTTCAATCCATAGTGTCATTTTGTGTGAGCGAGAGATTCCATTGATTTGTCAAGCTTCATGGACGGAGAAGAACCTAGCTTGAGCTATGTCTTTTGGACAGCTTTCTTTATTTGAACATTTTGCATTTATCTCAGCCATGCTTTGATTGAGGCGAGAATTTTTGGAAAACAGACCCTTGATTATTAGCCTTTTGGCTTTTTATTTACAGCATGGAGTCACTTCAATACCCTATGCCTTCGAGACGTGCTTCCTTTCCGTGGGTCCAACCATAGCGATCCTCTTGAGATGCTTTTAAGTGTGAGGGTGGATGGAGCCCGAAGATAGTGATAAAGATAGTCATAGATCTCTGCTATTTCAACAAGGGTTAGTGTAACCAACAGAACATGCTCTCTTCATTCTGGAGAACGATCAGCAAAAGCATAAATGCATGGATAAATTTTCTTTTGAGGATGCCTTCCCGGTTCCACAAGTTGTGAGATTTCTTAAGAGATCTACCTTCACGAGAGGCCCAATTGCAGGCGTTTCAGGCAAACAAATTTGTACAAAAACTCAAATGCTGAGAGAAAAAGACAATCTAGCTGAAACAAAGAAAACAAGAGACTAAAGTAAGACAAAGGAAAAGCTTTATTTATGTACAGAAAGTCTCAGTGAGACAATGCAAAGTTTTGTTTCAAGGCGAGTCCATTGAGAGGAAGGGTTACTTCCTCTCCCTGGAGGTCTATTAGTTTGTAAGTGGATGGGCCGAGCTTTGCATAAATTTGGTAAGGGCCTATCCATAAGTGTTGAAATTTCGTGTGCATCCCCTTGCCTTCATGATTATGGTCCCATTTTAGAACTAAATCTCCTACTTCAAAACTTCTTTTACCAGACTTCCTTTTATCGAACCATCTTTTGACTATGTCTTGATGTTGATGAAATCGGTCTTTGGCTTTATGCCGGGCTTCTTCAAGTTGAAGCAAAGTATTGATCTTGGATTGTAAGACTTGACTACCAGACCGTCGATAGGCTTGGGACAACTGTAAGGATGGAAGCAAGATATTGGGAGGGAGGCTGGCTTCCTTGCCATAAACGAGGGTGTAAGGGGAAACCCCTAATGCATTCTTTGGAGTCACCCTATCTGCCCATAAGGCATTTGGGAGAGCTATATGCCAACTTCATTGATTCTCTATCACAGTCTTCTTGAGAATTTGGATGAGTTTTTTGTTCGAAGATTCAGCTAATCCATTTCCTTGAGGGTAATAATTGGCTGAATAATGCAATTTAATTCCCCATTCATAAACAAATTCATTTATTTTGAAAGACGAGAAATAAGTGGCATTATCAAATACTAGGGAAATTGGAACCCCAAACCTGGTTATGATGTTCTCTTTCAAGAAACAAATGACTGCATCTTCATTGATCTTGCGCAATGGGATAGCCTCCGTCCATATGGTGAAGTAGTCGGTGGATGTGAGGATGTATCGATGTTGAAGAGAAGAATTTGGCTTTATATCTCCAATGACATCTATACCCCATTGTTCGAAAGGTTCTAAGATAATAATCGGCTGCAAAGGTCCTGCTACCTTAGGTAATTTCCCAGCACTTATTTGGCATATATCACAGTTCCGTGCATATGCATGGGCATCTCAAAATAAAGTGGGCCAATAATATCCAGCTCTGAGTATTTTGTGAGATGTTGTCTCTCCTGAATAATGTCCACCAGTGGGACCATCATGTAATTCTTTGACAACTTTATTTTCATCTTCCTTTTCTAGACATCTAAGAAAAATTCCATCGTAATTTTTTCTGAAAAAAGTATCCCATCAATGATTTGATAAGTTGTTGATTTCAAATGGAGTGCCCTTCTTTGCTTAGAACTCCAGTGTTCTGGTAGATATCCTTGCTGCAAATAATGCACTAGATCTCTATACCATGATTCAAGAGCTGTGAAAATGGGACATACCTCAACTGAATTCAGCTCAACTTCATTCTTCCAATGCTGCTCTTCATCAATCGGATACTCTGTAAGCAATTTACATAGGCCTTGTCCCTTAATGATGGTGGCTGGTTTAAATTCTAAATCATATTCTTGAATAGTCATGACCCAGTTTCCCCTTCTTTCTCCCAATTCCTTTTGAACGAAAAGGGATCTAACAGCTGGGTGAGGAACTATAACTTTAGTTCTGTTCTTAAGAATATATGGTCTGAACTGTTTGACCGCTTTGAAAACAGCATACACATGTTTGTCGACAACAGGATAATTAAGTTCAGCACCCTGCAGACTAGTGCTCATAAACGAGATTGGGTACTCATCTCCTAAGTCTACCTTTTGCGTGAGCACAGCCGTGAGAGATTCATCTGAAGCAAAAGTATACAAAATAAAATCTTTGTCAAAGTCTGGGCTTCTTAAGGAAGGAGCCTTAGCAATGGCTTCCTTAATGTCTCTGAATACATCCTTTTCCAGGTCTGTCCACTTGAACTGTATGCTTTGCTTGACCATTTGCTACAAAGGTTTAACAATTTGTGTGAAATACGGAACAAATCTTCGGACAAAATTGATAGTGCCCATAAATGACTGCATGGATTTCTTGTTATGAGGCATTGGAATTTTATTGATAGCTTGTACTCTCTCTTGATCTATTGATACTCCTCTTTTGGAAATGATATGGCCCAGCAGTTTACCTTCGGGAACAACGAACACACTCTTCTTGGGATTTAAAGAGATACCATATTTCCGGCAACGATCAAAAATATGCTTCAAATGAACAACATGGTCTTCTCTTTTCTGCGAAAAAACTGTCACATCATCTAAATAGACCACAACACAGTGACCTCCCAATCCTCGGAAGATGATGTCCATTGCTCGCTGGAACGTAGCTCCTGCGTTTATTAGGCCAAATGGAATTCTTCGGTATGCAAACATTCCCCACTTAGTGCAGAAAGTGGTCTTAAGATGGTCTTCCTCAGCTACCAATACTTGATTGTAACCAGAGAAGCCATCAAGAAGGGAAAAGAGTTCTGATCCTGATACCATCTGGAGAATTTGTTCCATTGAAGGGACGGGATAGTTGTCTTTATCTGAAGCTCTATTCAAATTTCTGAAGTCAACACATAACCTTATCTCTCCTAACTTCTTTCTCACGGGAACTAGGTTAGCGACCCACTCAAAATGTCGGACCTTAAAAATTATTTTAGCATCCAGTAACTTCTTCAGTTCCTTTTGAATCAAAGGTTCAAGAGTAGGGTGCATCCTTCTTAATTGTTGTTGAAATGGCTTGACACCTGCCTTCATCGGTATGACATGTTGAATAATGCGGGTGTCATATGTTTTCAAATCTTCATAAGTCCATGCAAAAACATCCTTATATTGTCGAAACAGCTTGATGAACTTATCTCTTTCTCCTGGTGAACAACATTTGCCAAGGTTAACAAATTTTGGTTCAGCTTCAGTGCCCAGATTAACTAATTCATGTTGCATTGATGAGCTATTGGTCTTGGTATTTGCTGGCCTTTTGAACTTGCTCTGCAGATCAAACAGCATTTCAAGCGACCTCACCCCTTTGGGGATGAAATTGCCTTTAGCTGTATCTTTCTTTTGTAAATCAGAATTGTGCTCTTCTTCATCTATCACAGCTTCTTGGAATATGTCTTCGTTTGTTAGAAAACAAATAATATGTTCGTCATCATCGAAAACTCTGAAGTTTGTGATATTGTCAGGGACATAAGGCCTGAAAATCAATTCAATTGAGCACTTGTTATTATTTGGCACCAATCTGGAAGCGGATGTTGCTAATAAATCAGCTGCAGAATTTTGCAGTCTAGGAATAGACTTTATATTGAAAGCATCAAAATGCATAATTAAATCCCATACCTCAGCCTGATAACTCTTCAAATGAGGTGAAAGACAGTGAATGGTATCTCTTACCTGTCTCACAACTATTTCTGAGTCGCCAAACACCTTCAGGTACTTAACATTTAAACCGATGGCTTTCTTCAATCCGTGGACTAAAGCTTCATATTCAGCAGTATTGTTAGTACAATCAAATTCTAACCTACAGGACAAAAAATACTTATTTCTTTCTGGATCCATCAGAACACAACCGGCTCCGGATCCTTCCAAAGTTTTAGAACCATCAAAGTATAATGTCCAAAAAAGATCGTTTGATTCAGCTAAGTTAGTATCTTTATGATCTAAGTCAGTGACTAAACTAACTATATTACAGTCAATATCATCAGTCCGAGAAAAATGAAGGAGATCGGACTGTTCATCTGATTCATGGCTAATAGTTTCAGACTGATAATCACCCGGATCAATTTCTAAGAAATAATTTCCCAAAACTGAGCATGAAAAGACTACAACTTCATTCTTTCCTTCTAGTTGAGTTACATTTTGTTTCATGTGTGGTTCTCTCAAAACCTTGATCTGATTTTGTCTATTTTGATATGGCAACCACAAATGGGACCAATCAGTTGCAAAGTAACCGTTCAACTTTGTGGACCAGTCCCTACTTAGGATCAAACCATAGGCTTCGGGAATGTCAACTACCATTATGTCAATGAACTGACAAACTCCAGAATCTGCTAACAACCTAATGAGGACATCTTTCATTTCCCCGATAACTTTGACAACAATCCTATCTAACTGAATAATCTCGGTGAGAGATGGAATTGGTTGACCGTTAATCCTTTTATAGATAGACAGTGGCATGACATTTGAAGATGCTCCAGAATCTACCGGACAATTGTGCACATTGTGATTGAAGATTTCAAAAGTTAAAAGAAACGGCAACGTCTGAGATTTGGATTTTCCGTCAATACTGGCTTCATTAATTTCAGGGTCTTCTAGAGTATCTGTTAATGGAGTGTTGGGTTGGGATTGAAGAGCATGCAACAACTTGTCTCGTTGCTGGGGTAAACTGCACATATCGAATATTGAAACATTTTCCTTTACTTTCTTTATATCTTCAATGATGTCATATCCTATATCACATTCTTTTACAATTCTAGATTGATGATCTATCTTATTCAGTGTGACCTTTGGTTGTTGAACTGTTGTGTCAATATTAGGCTTCTTGGCCGTTGTTGGGTTAGCTTTAGGTTGTGGTGGAATGATTGTAATGTGTCTTTTAGGTGTCTCTTTTGAAACTTTAGGTTTGGGAATAGTCGAGCTTGGAACTGGATCTGCAATGGGACCTTTACTGCGAGTGTTAATGTTTACAACGGAGACTAGGCTTTCCACGGGATCATCTTGTACCAATTCAGTTAAATGTACCCAATCCCATAGCACCACGGTAGTGTCTGGAGATGGTTCCTCTATCTCAAGGCTTGGTTCCTCTGGAGGATCGTCTTGATCTGGAATCTGTGAATCCAGCATTTGATTCATGACTAAACTCATAGAGTTAATCCATTGTGGGAAGCTCTTTTCTGAGTGTGGCTCTTGATGAAAGGTACAAAAGTGTTCCATCTCTATTTCATTCAGATTTAAAACAAGAGAAGTATTCATAGGTGGATGAGATTGATTGTTGTCTTCTCTCTTCTTGTAGAATGGTTTGAAAGGATTCCTAGACGTGCTAGTTGCTTTATCTTTCTCAAGATCTACAATTTTATTTGACAATTTCTGCATCATCTTAACTACGCTTTCCATATCCGCCGATGACTCTTCTTTATTCCTGGTGAGCAGCAAGGTTTTTTTACTAGTTGTTGGTTTTGTCTCTTCATCTAAGGCATGTTTGGCCATGTTGTCTGCTTCTTCTTCCACCTTCCTAGCTTCTTCGAAATTTTCTATCAGGGTGGTTTTCTTAGATATTTTGACAAACATTGCTATAGGCCCTTCAAGTGCTGTTGTATAATATTCAACTAGAGATTCTTCTGCCGGTTTATTTGCTTCGCTGAAATTATTCAAGAGTGTAGTGAACCTTTGGTTGAAGTCTTGAACCTTTTCTTTCTTTTCCATTCTCATGGGCAATAATTCTTTCATGAGTGTAGCTACAGTCTTTTGATTTCCATACTTCTTTAAGAAACATGTTTCAAATTCTTCCCAGCTGGAAATTGAGCTAGCTTGTAAGCTAAAATACCAGGAAGAAACTTTCGGTTCAAATGTGTATGGGAAATGCCTACAAACTACATCTTCATGCTGTACATTTAAAAGATTCAAGGCTAAATAAAAACTCTTGAGATGATCTTTAGCAGAAATGGCTTTTCCTGGGTCGAATTTGGGCAAGACTTTCTCTGGATTTTTAGGCAGATTATGGAATGGCCCCTCTAGATTTAATGCTCCCCTCGCTCTCCAAGCAGGTACAGCCATGGTTCTATGTGGAGAATCAGGTGGAGAATCGTGTGGTGAATTAAGTGGAGTGTTCTTTGGAGTAACAAGTTCTCCAAAAATTTTTGGATCTGAAATTTTTTTTGGGTTTTCAAGATCGATTTCTTTCAGGGGTTCCACAATATCTTCCAAAGTTAAATTTACAAGCTCTTCAAAATTATGCACAAGAATCGAATCACGGGTGTACTATGTTTCTTTTCTGGGAGTACTTTTCCTAGGGAGGAAAGTTACTGCATTTAAACCTCCTAGTTGCCTAACATAAGATCGTGTATGTCTTCTTAATTCTTCTATTTCTGTAAAAGGCACAGTATACAACACTTCTTGATGTTCAGAATCAGAGATGGAGTTTTCTTGATTTGTTACTTCAAGATTTGGGCTGTCTGAAATTCCTGTTTTAAGCGGGTTTTTAGTAACATTATTGACAATGGGAGATTTTCCTTTATCAGCCATGCACTTTAGGCCCTCCTTCTAGCGCCACAATTTTGTTGATGCCCCAAAGATTGCAGCATCAAGCAGAAAGGGATTTTCCCCGGTAAACTATCCCAATTAGATTGTCCACCGTTTGGTATGGGGAATCCTTCCGGTTAGCGGTTCCGACTACCGTTAGATTTAAAGATTTGTTTTCTTCTACACCGGTTATGGCCCAATCCACCGTTCTTTTTTATTTTATTGTTAAGATGATATGCAAGTGCCCAAGCTAATTTAATCTAAATGCAGAACTTGAAACAAATCTATATCTAAAACTGAAATAAATCTAATCTATCCCTGCAAGGAGCAAATTGTAAATATGAGCAATGTACTAAAGGAAACCTCTAAAGATTACATGGATAGCCATTTTAATTCATAAAGAAGCATCTTCAGCAAAAGGTTAAAAAATATAAAGATAGCTTTAATTCACATTAATACATTCAATTGCTCATGTTAGGAGAAACATCATTACACAGAGAATAGTAAGATCATTCTTTCCACATAAATAAATTCAAAACAGCAAAGAAAGATCTCACAGCAGTGTTTGAATGTCACAAGAATAATCCAGCATGCATCCAATCCACATTTCAAAGCAAAAACGTCCTCTCCAGGCTCTTATTAGGCAAAATCGCTTTCTTAGAGCAAGTTACAAAATAGTTTGTACAAGCTAAGAAAATTCCATTCCCTGCAAAAAGTCCTTTTCTCTTCTCTTAACTTCTATTTATAACATTACAAAAAGCTCCATGAGCTGACAGGTGTACCCTAATTCTAGAAGCTTCTAATTGGGATTTTGGTGTGTAATTATCTATTTCCCAGATTCGTGGCACACCTTTAATATAAGACAAAATGATAGCCAGCTGTCCTTTTAAAGCATTTATACAAAAGGTAGAAATTCATCTTCTCCTTTTATTTAAAACAAAGTAAAAATGGTCTCTCTATTCCGCTGGGGCCTCTGCCTGCTAACTTGAAGACTTGCCTCCACCAACCGGCTCGCTTGTAATTACCAGGCCATCTATACCTTGAATGTATGTGGTCCATTGGATGATATCCTTTATGATAAGCTTGCTACGGGAAGATACTGTTGCCTGGGACGCTATTTCATGCTTGCGTAGGTCCAATTTGATCAGCACTTTCCCCTCTGTGGCTTCTTTAGGCAGCGCTTCTAGGAACTGAATATGTACTACAGGCTGGAAAATGAACTGTTGAAATTCGTCCTGATTCAATACTTCTATCTTCTTGATATAAGCCAAGACTTCGTCCAGCTCATTCTGCAGCTTGAACAATCGATCTTCTTCCTTTGGGAAATCATAAATGGAGGCAGGAAGAATCAGATGACATTTGCTATGTGATTCCCTGAGTGTGGAGTAGAACGAACAACACTTGCGGATCATCTTCCTGATTTGCAGACTTAGCTTGGTGCCGCAATCCTTGGCGAATTCAAGGATCACTATATCCACGTCCAATTCATCTCCTGTAGCGGCGCGTAAGTGTGAAGGGAGTTGAGATTTTTCCTTTTTCCACTCAGATTGTCGTTTCAGCTCTTCCACATGATTTGCAAACTTTTCTCAAGTTTTTAGGGCTTTGGTTTCAATTTTTTTAATCTTCTTAATCATATCTTTCACGCTCCAAATCTCTTCTGACATCAGTACTAGCAACTGATGGATTTTAATCCGCATATCACATGCTTGTTTGCGAAATGTGGACAAATTTTGCTGGTCCTCCGCTGCCGCTTTGAGTTGTTTTCCCAATTGTTCCTTTTCTTGAATCATCCCTTCATACTCATGTTGGTGGAGATGAATTTGCTGAGCCCTGCTTGCTTCGAGTTCCTCCAATTATGTTATTCGGGCTTTCAGATTCTTCAGTTCATCTTCAGAGATAGCCAATTGCATTTCTAAGGAGTTCTTCTCATTCTCAAGCTGGAGAACTCCTGAATTTAGCACCAGATGCTCTCCTAACAACTCATTGTATTTCTCTTTTAATTTTTTTGCTTCCAATACCTCCCTCTTTCTATCATCTCTGATCTTAAAGCATTGTTCCCTGTAATGCTTTATCTCACCTTTCAAAAAATAAATATTGGTTTTAGTTGCCTTAGCTGATGCTATAGTGCATTGGGCTTGGAACGTGGGGTCGGCATCAGTTCCTTGGACGAATGTTTTCTCTGTTATCCATAATTCATATTCGTCCTCCTCGGTTTCCATATTCTTTCTTCTGCCTTCCATTTTCTTTACCCTCCTATCAATGATGGCCCTTTTCCGCTCATTGAAATATACAGTATCCAAGTCTGCTACTTTTCGCTGCTTCCTGGGGTTATATGGGGTCAGCGCTAAGCTCCCTGAATAGGCACCTTCTTCCTGAGTTCCCCCTGGAGTCTATATCAATCGTGGGTCCACCTCCATATCTGTCGGAGTAGATGGCTCTGGCTCAGGAGAATTCTCTGTCTGCTCTTTCTCCTTCTCTCCTGCTAACTCTTCTTGTTGTTTCTGTAACCCAGTTGCTTCTTCATTCAGGGGCCTTTCTTCTTCCTCATGCTGCTTCTAGGAAGCTTGCTCTTGGGATACCCTATCTTCTTCTTCTTTCTGGATCCTGGTAGCCTCTTCCTGCTGTTTCAACTGAGAAGCTTGCTCCTGTTGCTTCCTTGCAATCTCCTTTTGCTGAAGCTTGGAAGTTAGCTCACCTTGAATTCTTGCTTCTTCTTGGTCCTACTGTTGCTTGAGAGCTTGCTCTTGGAGCACTCTGTCCTGCTCCTGCTTGAGGGTTTGCTCTTAGAGCACTTTCTCCTGCTCTAATTCTGATGGATCCCCTGATTGTGAGGCCGATGCCTCCCGCTCTTTTTGGATCAAACCGATGGGTTTGGGGCTTGGATCTTTCACAACTTTCTTCTTGTAACGCTTCCTACCTCAGTTTGGCTATGGGAGCTCCTGAAGAATTCCTCGTCTAGGTCCTTAGCATGAGCATATTCAAAGGAGATCTTGAGGTCAAGACAATGCTGGCTTACCGCACTGTTGGGGTCATGCCTTCTGAAAGGGACCGAGCCAAAATGGAAAACTTCTAAGCCTTGAGCGTAATTTTCCCCATCTCTTACTCTCGGGAGGCTGTAAGCTCTAATGGTAAATGGAATGGGAGGATACATGCCCTTCCTCCGGTCTGTTAAGAACTTACTTATTGCGCCGGTGCCGAAGAGTTGTCTCACGTCCTCCTTGTGAATTACAAAATCTATAACATACCGAGGGAACATAAATGGCTCATGAGTTCCTCCACTCATCCTGATGTATGTGCCTTTATGAACTGTGATAATAGTCCCCGAATTGTTCAATGATAGGAATTGCATTCTCCGACATACAATTTGGTTCTTGTACGAAAATAAGTTGGTACAATGGCATGATAAACCTCTCGTAAACCATCTTGTAGTGGTTTGCGTATCTACTTGCCCATGTACACTGATAAGCCATGAAGAGAGCTGTTTCATTTGGCTTCCATGAGAAACCCAAGTCCGAGAACGTATGCTTGCTTAACAAGCAGTCAATCAGGTATGAAGACATGAATAAATCTACCTTCTTTTGGGTTAGTCCTCCTTGGGCTGCTGTCAGCTGCGAGGCCAAACTATCTGAAATTATTTCAGCCCAGTTGAAGATGGTGCCCTTCATGGCTATGTGAAACATTACCGGCACCCATCAGATCTTAAACATACTGCCATTAGGCATGCCGAAGATCCAACTCAACATCAGGACGATGAGTCTGTAAGGGGTCTTCAGGAGGTTGCTTTCATATTCATTGTTCTGCCTCCTCCTAATCTGCCTTTCGTTTATCGTCATATTACGGGCAGATTCTAGTGGGTCCATTGGATGTTTTGCTATCCAATCATCGTCTAAACAAGCCCTGGGTGAAGGCAATCTATAGGCAGCAGAGACATGCTCAGGAGCGAAAGATTCCAGGTTCAACCCATTTTTATCATCATGAGCCTTGTGTCGGTCTGGATGTGGGGAATTAGCCATCCGACAACTTCAGAACAAGGGAACAATTCTAGCCGAGTTGTTGCCTTATGCAAACAAGACCTTCGAATGTTGGCATATACCAGAGCATCTTCTATGGAGGCTATTGTACTGTCTTGAGCCACGATGAATCTGTACAGATCACCCCATTGAAATTCAGGGGCGGAGCTCCCAGAGGAAACACTAGTGGTAGCTTGTGTGTCAGCAAATATCGTCTCGAGAGAAGTATCTAATAGGATTTCAACCTCTGAGTCTGAGGTTATTTTATGCGTTGCCTTCTTCTTTGTTGACTTCGTATGCATGGTAATCCTGTGGTGAACAAGGCAATGTCAATAAAGACTTTAGTTAGACCACTTCTTCAAGCATTAGCAACACTCTATGGCGTAGCCAAAATATAACATTTTCACAATATAGAGGTTGCCTTAAAAATCATAATTATCTTCATTTCAGGATTAAGCTTAATTCAACAATGCCATTCCATGCTAAAAGTAAAGACAAGACATCAAGACAACGAGCAAGATCATCTTTGAATCTGCGCCATTCATTTTCAACATGTAGGTATCCCCTGAATTGTCACACAAACTTGCGCGAGTCTGATGAAGATTTCTGCACTAGTGCCTAAATAGAACTTTGTGTCGTGCTTGGGATTTTGCGTGCACTAAGATCAGTTATCTAATGTGCGCTGGGGTACAAGTGGGATTTTATGCGCTAATACCTAGATGTTTCATGCGCGCCGGGGCCTAAGATTATTTGTGCGCCAAGGAAAAATGTATTTTCTACGCTAATGCCCAAAATATTTCGTGCGCTAGCACCCCAATTTTATCCATGCGCCAAAGCTAAAAACATTTGTGCGCTAGGCCAAACAACTTTGCATGCGCTCTCCTAACCTTATTTCTGCGCTAGCGCTTAACATTATGCATGCGATATTTACAATGCGTCAGTGTTTAAACATTTTACGCGACGACAACTGATAGAGCTAAAGCCTATAGTTTAGTGTAAACAATGTTGGTTGAACGAGCATATAATAATGTCGCTAGTTGATGCAGTTGACCCAGATAGTAGAGATTGCGTAAAAGATGGAGAAACCCCGCAGCTGTTGGCTTCTATGAGTCAGACTTTCGGGCTAGGTTATCAGGGTTCTAAGTGGGCATGATGGGTTGATTTAATATATTCTAAGTCAATTTCGGCTGAGCAGAGTACCTCAGTGCTCACAGGATGAAACTTTAGCTGCAAGGAATGGGGAGGATTGGGTTTTACGTGCATTAGATGCTTGGCAGGGAGTTTCATTTTGCATGGGATGCCACGGCTTCTACGGGTTTGAGTGAGAAAACTCTGCGGCTGCTAAGATGCTGCCGGGACAACCCAGGGATATCAAGGTGGGCGAATAAACTTACTCAGGATGCTAAAGACACGACGGCAAGACAGATCTCATGCTCGCATGCGGGGATAAAACTTTCCAGGTTTCAGTTCGCACAGGGTGACTTCGGATTCTCATTTCGAGACCAGCAGTTCTGTGCTCTCTAAACTTCTTGCAAAGAACTTCCTATGGTGTAAAAAACAAGCTCACGAAAAAGAAGGGGCATAGAGCCTACCTATCAAACTGGCAGGGTCCGTCGAGGGTGAACATTTCGAGGCAGGAGATGAATCCCTAGGCGCCCAACGAATAGAAAACCTCGCTCTTGATGAAAATGGGAAACTCTGGTTGCTCGACGAATATAAAATGTGTTGAAAAACCCCATTGCATTTGTTTAAATAAGGGTGGCATTTATGTCATGTATGATGATAGGCTGGCGGATTTAATTTCACAGGGCTCGAGGTTCTCTGCCTCTAAAATGGCACATGGCTCTATTAAAGACCCCACCAAACTCGTCGGTGCACAAGGGTCGAGGAGATTTTCGCGCCAAGTGTCGAGCAGTGATTTAAATTCTGAGCTAAGGTGGCGATCATATCTTATGCGATTTGTGCTAAGCGCAGTTTTGAACATTAAATCTCGCGCTCACGCGGCGATCCTGCCATTATGGATGCGTTCCTAAAACTGCGCCAGAGTTTGGGCTATCGAAAGAGACCAAGCGCAACATTGGAAGCGGGGATTATAAGTATAGCTCCTGCACCAATGGCGCCGATTCTAGCATCAAGGCTTGCACTGGGAGGAACGCGCCAACTCTTAATTCTCCCAAGAAGATGAAGCGCAGCTCCAAGGCAGGAAAGATTAGTATAGTTCTTGTGCTTTTCGCGGCCGAGGAATGGTTATCATCTGTGTTAAAAATATGCACGCCGAATGAAAGACTTGAAACTTTGTCCAAAAGGGCGGCTGAGTTAGAGCCAAGGTATGCGTTAGACGGAGGACTCGAGATTAGAGTTTTACATCGAGCAGGGAATTTATCTTTTGGAGACGCGCCAAAGCAACAGAGGATGTAAGAATAAAACTTGCGCTACAGCGGGTGAATTAAAACTGAAAAAATGTGCTGAAGAGAAAAGACTGATTTTGCCTCAGAAAAATAAATGAGAGAACTCCTTTGGAAACAGGTGATGAAAATCTGTCAAGTTAGAGAAAGAAATAAACTTGAGAGACAGAGGAAAAACTTGCTACAAAAGCATTGAAAGGAGGGGACCCAAATATCTTCAAAATTTGGGGGGGGTTGTTGTGTCAACAATAGATTGTTAAGTGCTTATCTTTGTCTTGCATTTGAATATTTCTTTCCATAGCTTAGATGTGTCTTTTTCAAGTGTAAAAAGATAGGAAATGGTTTGGAATTATTGTATGTGGTGTTCATAAAAAGATCTCTTTTATTGCTTTGGGTTAGTTTTGGGTGCATCTTTTACTTCTTTCCATCATTTTGAAAGAACTAAAATTTCATTTGCATTGGGTTGTGCATTTGGGAAGAAAACATATCTCTCTGTCCTTCTTAAGTAGGACTTCATTGAAAGGAAGACTTGCATTTTCATATAGATCAGATTTGCATCTTGTTTAAATTCCAAGTCTTCACATCATGCATCCACTTAACTGCATAAGATCAAATTAACGCTAGCTTAGGTTAAAAACTTTTAGCAACTTGTGTGTTAAGTTAGAGACGTGTTCTGGCGTCATTAAGCGTGGCGGCTGTCGTTATTTTCCAGCACTGTATCCCGGGGGTATTGTAGTCTTCCACGTACTTATCGGTATATCGAATCTCTTTCACGTACCCACCAAGTACTACGTGTACTTGGCGTATATCGAAAGGTGTTTCACGTACTCGATATTATATCGAAAGGTCTCTTGCCAAATAGTTTTGCATTAGATAGCACCACTACGGATTTGAGCTCCCACGTACCTTGAGTATATTGGGAGACACCATTAGGAATCCTAAAACCATCTGAGTTATCCATTTGGTTGTCTTAACATTGCAATACACTGAGAACAGCAGTCGGGGAGATTACTACGCATGTACTATCCAGGTAGTCGGGTTCTCAGGCAAGTGTATCGTCCCAATCCTCATTGTTGCGTTTTACTATTGGACCCTGCAGTATATAGCGATTTGTGATGTTTTGACAATCCTGTGAGGTTCCTAACTCTTTATCCACTCCTTTCACAAGTTTGCCTGTTTCTTTTAGTTTTGAGTAGCATTTCTTGTGCATGGTAATTAGAAGGACTTAGTGAGTTGAGATATGGAAACCCCTTATGGGACCACCAATCAAGAGGCCCCTTTCAAGGGGTACCTTTTGCCTTTCCTCCAGTTGGAGATATTGGCCCTCCCTTTATTGCCACTTTAAACCTTCCTGGATTAACCATAGGATTACCAGTATGGTTATTCAACCCAGTGATTCCAACTGTACCCACTGTATCAAATGTTAACTCTCCACCACGAGAGGGTCCATCTCAAAATTATCCTTCCCCTTCTTCCTCGGATGCATCTTTTTCCATTTCTTCTTCCTCGCCTGATCAAAGCAGTAGTGTTAGTAATGAGGTGGATAAGAAGAAGAAGAAAAGGAAGGTTAAGAAGAAGAAGGATAAGAAAGAGACCAAGCATCTACCATCTTCCTATCATGGCACTCATTCTATGTGAACACCTCATAATCCCAAGTTCCCTTGCAAGCTTTGTAAGGGTGATCACCTTCTCAAGGATTGTCTCGGTCTTTTCCGTGTGTCAGAACTGTGGTCTAAAAACCCCAAACCACTTGTATCATCAACCTCTGACCATCATGTTGATGACACTCGCTCAAACAGTGACCCATTGGTGAAGGGTCAGAAGGGTAAATTCTTGTATCCCTGTTTGATATGCAAGGGTATGCACCATACTTTCCTTTGTCCAAGCATGGATGAAGCTTCACGATGGTTGGAATATATTACTAGTTCTCAACAGGTGCTTCCAACAAGTGATAGTAAGTTGTCCCTCGACCCCCGGCTGGTTGACCAAGTGATCAATTCAGTTTCATCTGTAATTGATCCCACTCTTCCTTCTGAGAGTGAAGTGATAGAGTTGCTGTCATCTCCACTCGATCCCGCTCTTCTATCAGATAGCGTTTGGACTACAACTGTCACCTTGACACAGTATTCATCTCATCCTACTCTCCCCTCAATGAGAGTGGATTGATAACCACTGATGTTTTTCTAGTCTGTCCCGATCATGGTGGGAAAGAGTCCATTTCCATGAGACCCCCTCCAAGCATTGAGGTTATTTCATTTGAATGGAATATTCTAGCAGAATCTCGTCTCCCTTCAGATGTTTCTTTCCAGATATATGTAGGTGTTTCCGATAAAGAAATCTTTTGCACTATAGTTGACGAGGGAGCTTCTGTCAGTATTTTATCCTCAACTGCTTGGCAAGCTATAGGTTCTCCTCAACTGCTTGGCAAGCTATAGGTTCTCCTCAACTTGTGCCGGTTACCGGCCAGATTTTGGATTTTAATAAAAGGCCTACTGGACCTTTAGGGATTCTCCCACAGTTACATGTCATGTTGAGAGGTAAAACTATTTATGTTGATGTCATGGTTGTCCAAGGTCCTTTAGGTTTCAATCTACTCCTTGGACATGATTATGTCTATGCTATGAAAGCTGTCGTTTCCACACTCTTTCGAGTGATGTATTTTCCCTATGATGGGAGGATTGTGACCATTGATCAACTTTCCTTCGTGATACCCAATCATCGCATGACTGCCAGTCATCAGACTTCCTTGAACGTTCCACAAGTATTAGTGGTTTCTTCCCCTTAAGCATGAGGGGCACATCTCCAGCCTATGGACATCATGCTGGGGGGCACATTACCAACCTCTGGATAGGTGCCAGTAGTGTAAGCAAATTTTACCTTTGGCTTCAAGCTCGTTAAAAAATGAAACTGGTAGTTTGAGCAGAGTTTATCTTTGGCTTCAAGCTCGTTAAAAAATGAAATAGGTTCCCGTGAGCATAGTTCCCTTTCTATGTCAAGCTCATTAAAAAATGAAATAGGTTCCCGTGAGCATAGTTTTATTCTCTTTCAAGCTCGTTAAAAAATTAAATAGACCCTCCCAAGCATAGTTTACCTTTGGTTTCAAGCTTGTGTAAAAATGAAACCATTCTCCAAGCATAGTTCCCTTTCTGTGTCAAGCTCGGTAAGAAATGAAAAAGTACCCCATGAGTAGAGTTCTTTTCCTGTGTCAAGCTCGTTAAAAAATGAAACAACTCCTTTCCCTTTGAGTCGAGTCTTCTCGTAGACTTAGTACATGAACCTTCTTTTCATCCACCTGGGTAGCTTAGGAGAACATAATGAAGCTTGGGGGGCATGTCTTCAACCTCTGGAAGTTATGTCAAAGTCAACCCGATCGCCTCTCCACATCATGTTGGAGCTAAGTCACTTACTTCTAGCAATCATGTTGGGGGCATGTACCAACCTTTGGATATCATGATGGGAAGAGTCCACCAATGGGAACATTTTTCAAGCATACTTTCCTTTTTGGTTTTCGAGCTCATTAAACCATGAAAATAATCCCGAGATTTTTCTGTATCAAGCTCGCTAAAAAACGAAATAGTACCTCTAGAAATCATACTAGAAGTAAGCCGTCAGTTTCTTGTGCTGGGGGCAAACTTTCCAACCTCTAGCCATCATGTTGGGAAGAAACCTACCAATGGGCATTATCCCGAGCATAGTTCATTTTCTGTTACAAGCTCATTAAAAAATGAAGCAGACATCATGAGCATTCTTCCAACCTATCTTCGAGCTCATTAAAAATAGTAAGATGGCATTTGAGCTTACTTTTCACTTTTTTTGTGCTCTGGTTACAACATGAAAAGTGTTTTGAGCTTACTTTTCACTTTTTTCGTGCTCTGGTTAAAACATGAAAAGTGGTTTGAGCTTACTTTTCACTTTTTTCGTGCTCTGGTTAAAACATGAAAAGTGGTCTGAGATTACTTTTTACTTTTTCGTGCTCTGGTTCAAATATGAAAAAGATTCTGAGTGCTTTTGATACCATTATCATGCTTGTTAAAACTTTGAGTAAAAAGGTGTGTCTAAAGAGTATAGGTTTATCACTTTATCCGGCCTCACTAGACTATTTATGGAAAAGGAACTGTGTCGAGTCTACTTTTTCCTTTGTCGTACTCGGTTATCAACCATGACAAAGTTGTTCATGGAGTCCTCTTTTAACTCTTTTCAGACTCCCTAAATAGGAAAAGATCACCAAGTGAACTTGATTCATTCACGCTTGTAAAAGGATCTGAATGATTGTCTCCCTAGTGATAGTTTACCCCTTTTTTGGACCAGGGGCACTACTTACGAAAAAGGAATACTCCAGCTAATCATGACTGGAAGAGTCCTCTCCCGCGTTGTTTTACCCTTTTTCGGGCGAAGAGGCTAACTTTACGAAAAAGGACCATTGGAGTCTTCTTTAGTTCTTTTCAGACTCTCTAAACATGAAATGACGATCGATTTTACCTTCTATGGACTCGTTAAAATTTAACATTGAAGGGCCCACTATGGGACGAACCCCTCCTCTCCCAGGTTTGGAAAATATTTGGGATTGGACTCATCTATGAGATGAGCTATACTGAGCATCTGGTTACCCTCATCAAGCTCGTAAAAAACACATGAGGCACTCATCATTCATGATGGGGAAAAAGGAAATCTTTGATGTTACACCCTTTATCTGTGGCGGTACCTAGTCGTTCTTGAGCATGGCACTCATTTGCATTTGCATACTACGCTTGGATCATCCGTTTGTCCTCAAGTTTCGCCCACCTCCTGAGTCTTGTCACTCCTTTGATTCATTCAAATAACGCTTCCATCAGTTGCATTAGGTTTTGGTGTCATACTCGTCATGTAAATACTGCCAAGTCATGCCATACCCATGTTCAAGAATATTCTCACCATTCATTATCTGCAGTTAGTACGCCTACTACCATGTCGGTCTATTCTGAGTCAGTCTTGCATGTTACTGTACCATCCGATCCACTCTACACATCTTTGTCGCGTTTTGTGTCGATGATGGGGGATTCATCATGGCCCTCCTTCGATGGATTCATCCTTGTCGACCTCAACACATCATCCGAGGATTGAATCTAGAAACCAACCAAGTACCTTGGCCCTGCATGCCTCAATGGCAAGTTACCTCGCTTTCAACATGAGTTTACATCATTAACTCTTGATTGAAAGATTTCATCTTGCATTCGACTTCAACTCATTTATTCACGCTTGGTGATATGTACTATGATACCTTGGGAATCATTGACATCAATGGTGATTTCCCTCGCGCTTGTTAACGATATAAATCAATGACCGGTAATCAAGTAGTTTCTACCATGTTCGACGTCAAGACATTTGTAATCACATGGATAGATTCGTATCATTTGTTAGTTTTTCAGAATTTACTTCAATCTGATCTAGGATCTTAACTGAGAGAACAACATGTACAACATATCTACAGTATATCAATCATGGACATAATAATGCAAGCACACAAGAGACAATAGACACAAAGAGTTTCACTGGGGAAAACCATAAAGGTGAAAAACCCCACAACTTCCTCAGAGATAGATAGAGAAATGATACAACCCAAGCATAAGAGATAGTCTTCTCCTAGCAGCAGCTTCTCCTCCTTCACAAGTGCGCCACTCTCCAATGAGAGTATGAGTGAGAAAGTGAATGATCAAATAGAGTGCCTCCCGCACTCTATTTATACTTGACTTGACTTGCCTAATAACCTTTACTAGGTCGGCCTTAACTTAACCACATAACATAATGCTGACAGGGCCGACCCCCAATAGGATGGTCTAATAACCCTTTAACCCACATGACTTATATAGGGTCGACCTTAACAAGGTGGTCTAGTAACCCATCAAGTATAAGTTACGACACTTACAATATAAATGACGACACTTCCGTATAGAGGAATAATAACATCTCTATAGGAATACAAACACTTCTGTATAGAGGAATAATAACATCTCTATAGGATTACAATATACATAGGTGAAATACATTTCGAAGTTACATATACATCAACACTCCCTTTTAACTAGGAAGGTATTTCTCGACACAGATCTGCTAGCACAAGTCTTCTTCTCTGGATCATCGTCACTGGATCATCGTCATCGAATCATCATCACTGCTGCTATCTCAATCAATCTCCAATCTACTCGTCATAGAAATTTCTACAAAGTCAGTCCTTTTTCATACTGGATGTAGGCCCGCTACCTGTAGGTCTTCATCATCTACAAGAGCAACTCAGGACTGATCATATGCCTCTGCAAAACCTATGTACCATACTGTCACATCATCATCTTCAAATCATCGTCATCGTCCACGGAGCACAACCCAGATGCACACACACAGCACTTACACTCACCGGCATGGAAGGACTTTCCTCTAACCATCCGGGAAAGGCTCAACACTTACACTCACCAGCATGGAAGGAATTTCCTCTGACCATCTGGGAAAGGCTCACAACACTTACATCAACAACCATGGAAGGAATTTCCTCTGACCATGTCGAAATGGCTACAGCAATTACATCACGACCATGGAAGGACTTTCTTCTGACCATGTTGGAAAAGCTCGACAATTACATCACGACCATGGAATGACTTTCCTCTGACCATGTCAGAAAATCCACACCCAACACTTACATCTCACCATGGAAGGAATTTCCTCTAACCATGCGAGAATGGCCCAGCCCTTACATCTCACCATAGAAGGACTTTCCTCTAACTATGTGAGAATGGCTCTGCCCAGCCCTTACATTTCACCATGGAAGGACTTTCCTCTAACCATGTGAAAATGGCCCAGCCCTTACATCTCACCATGGAAGGACTTTCCTCTAAACATGTGAGAATGGCCCTGTGTGCATCTGTGTCTCCGGACTCATCACTTCCCCTTAGAAGGTATCTCGATCTGAAGTACACCAAGTCTCCCTCTGAAGTATTCAAACTTCACTCTGGCCAGCGGCTTGGTCAACACATCGGCTATCTACTCGTCCGTCGCAACATACAGGAGCTTCACTACTCCTCTCTGCACCATATCCTTGATATAGTGATACTTGATCTCAATGTGCTTCGACTTGTCATGCAACACTGGGTTCTCCGACAACTTCACACAACTCTAGTTGTCACAATATATACAAGTAGCACTCAGCTGGAGATCAAACAAATCAGACAGTAGCTTCCTAAACCATACTGCCTCACAACTAGCCAAACAAGTTGTGACATACTCTGCTTCTACTGTACTCAGTGCCACACAGGACTACTTCCCGCTAAACCAAGAGATCATACCGGATCTCATACTAAAGAAGCACCCCGAAGTGCTCTTCTGATCAATGGAACTGCCTGCCCAATCCGAATCAACAGAACCCTCCAGGTTAAACTTTTGATTCACCTCATACTTGATCCCATAATCAATTGTACCCTTCAAGTACCTCAGAATATGCGTTGCAGCTATCAGGTGAACATGTCTCGGATCTGTCAAGTACTGCCTTAAGGTGTTCACCGCAAAGCAGATGTTTGGTCTCGTATTCGTCAGGTACATCAAGGACCCAATCATCTGACGATACATCGTAGCATCAAACTTCTCAGAAGAAGCATCACACAGAAGCTTCAGGTTTGATGCCATAGGTGTGGCCATAGCCTTGTAGTCCATCATCCTGAACCTCTTTAGGATCTCTACTGTATACTTCCCTTGTCGAAGGAAGATTCCATCTGCACTCTGCCACACCTCCATACCAAGAAAGTAGTGCATCATACCCAAGTCCTTCATCTCGAACTCGACAGCAAGCTTCCTCTTCATGTCGGCAATCAATCTATCCTCACCTGTTACAAACATACAATAGTAGTATCATTGGATTGCCTTCCTCAACCTTGTAGTAAAGGTTGGAATCTGCTTTACTCTTGGTAAACCCCAAACTGGATAGGAATCCATCTATCCTGCCATACCAGGTCCTAGGTGCCTGTTTCAAACCATACAGGGCTTTCTTCAACCTGTACACATATGACTCCCTATCATATGTCTCAAAACCAAGTGGCTGCTCCACATACACTTCCTCTTCGACCACACCATTCAAGAAAGTTGTCTTGACATCCATCTGGTGTATCTTCCATTTCATCACTGTAGCCAGAGCAAGTACTGATCTGATGGAAGTGTTCCTGGCTACAGGTGAAAAAGTCTCTTCATAGTCAATCCCTCTTTCTAAGAGAAGCCATGAGCTACAAACCTCGCTTTGTATTTCTCTATGATGCCATCTATATCATGCTTGATCTTATAGATCCACTTGGAAGTCACCACATACTTCCCATCTGGTTTTGGGACCACATCCCAAACATCATTCTTCATGATCGACTGGTATTCCTCGATCATGGCATTAATCTTCCCGAATCCTGGGAACTTCAATATCTTCAATATATTCAATAGATAACTTTGTTTCTAAACAAATGTTGTAGTCCTTCTTTTGTAGGTGATGGTATACGATCTTTCCTACAAAACAAGTTAAATTGCATGATTAGAAAACATCTCATAGTTTTCAGAACAAATTCTTACACATAAATAAATATGTCATACAGTCATGCAATTATCTTAGCCAATGCTTCAATACAACATTTATTCATATCCTATAACTTTCTAGATGCCTTCCAATCTCTACGAGAACATTGTTAAGAGTGTGCACAACTCCCAACATGTCAGCAAAGAGGTTTCATTCTAGATAAGTAGCAATGGAATGTTGTATAGTGCCATAGGCCACTTACCCATCACATGCATATTAGTAGTATACCGTTCATTAATGCAATTATTCTAATATGCATAATACACACCCTAAGTCTAGGAACATAAGTATATACATCACTGAACAATATTATTTAAACAATCAAATATACAAGAAATGACAATTCAAATACTTATCTTTGTTTGTTTGTTGGGTGGACTCCCTCTCAATATTTGCTTCCTTGTAGGAACTACTAGAGTGTGCTCCCTCTTGATCTTTGCTTCCTCGATTACCTGTCCTTGAACTTATATCCATCCTTGATCACTTATGCATACTTACTAGTATCATCATTGTGTTATCCTCGAGGTCTCATACATACATTCATTAGTATAATCTCAATACTATCAAAACACAATAATCTTAAACATGTATAGTCATGATTATTTCAAACACAGATAATAAACATTAGTATTCAAGGTTTCAGGGAATACTTATTTTACTCATGCATATTCTTATTTGACCAAAGGACTTTTCTGGTTAATCATATCATCAATCAAGGTAAGAGACATAATATGCATAAACCCTTGATTACTTACATTTCTAACTTCATGAATAATCATTATCAACCATACAACAGTATAAGATCATAACACAAGGTAGGATTCTAACTTGATATAGGAAAAACATACCTGGTTATCATATTTGCTAGTTATGTCTAGCAATGTCTTCCTCTTCTCTTCAATGACTTGTGCTAGTAACCTGCATATATCATAGGTTAAGCATTGTAGAACCAAATTATACATACCTCGTAAGTAGAGCTTCTATGTGATCCATGACAATGGATGAATCTTTGTCTTCATTTCACCATGGTCATATGTTCTTGAACTAGAACATGATTTGTCTTTCTTGATGTATCTTTCATGTTAGCAGACAACATCAACCTCATACAACACCACAATGCATTAGTACAATCATAAGTGTCAAAACCCTAATCAATGAATATCTGCATTCATAATTTTATTAAGGTGATACAACAAGTCAAGATTGTACTAACCTTAATGAAGACAAACATACCATAAACTTAATCATGAACAGATCTCGAAACATACCTAGATAAGTCATACCTGTCGAGATTGCTTGTAATCTTCTTATGTAAGGCCTTAGCCTCAACTCCCTCTGAAACAGGAACTTCTTCACTTATGCAGGTGACTAATCCATTCTCTTCTAGGATTAACCCAATCCACTTTGATTTGCAGAAACTGGATCTGGAGCTGGATTAGGGTTTGTAAGAGAAACCCTAAAAATTCAAACTTTGAATTTCAAACTTTTGAAAGGATAGAAAGATGCGCCTTTCTGAGCTAGTAAAGCTGGTATATTCAGAATTTGAAAACTGCAAAGTTTCACCCCTCAAAATTGCCTTTTAGATTTTTGGATTCACTAGGGAGGACCCTGAATTAGGGTTTGAGTTTCCCGGAGCTTCACCCAACCAAATAGTTTGATCCAAAGCTCTAAACTTCTATTTTTCCAAGGAGCTTCCAGCTATGGTCATATATTTCAAAAATTTCCATTTTTGCAGAAGCCCTAATTTTTCACTTTTCCGATCAAAGTCCCGAACTAGGGTTTGATCAAGCCCGGCCTTCTACCCAACCAAAAAATTTGATCTTGGTCTCTAAATTTCAATTTTGATGAGGATCATTCATTCATGGTCTCCGATACAAAAATTCCAACATTCTCCGAAACCCTAAATTCCCAGAGCCATGAATGAAGGTGCTCAAAATCCAATTTTGTTTTGACAGAAATATGCACCTGATTGTTTCTGGTGTAACTCCAAAATTATGAATCCACAGGTTTGAAACTGCTACCTATTGTATCCTGACCTGTCATCTTTCCAACCCCACATGTCTGACCTTAATTGGATTCTCTGACAGAGAGTTATGCCAAATGTCGCAACGTGACCTATTTATGGGATAAAACAGGAGAGCAAACTTGTACGGAGTGCCACGTGTCACTAGTTTACTTTCGGCCTGTGAAAGTACAGTCTGTACCCTACCTGTCACTTTTTATGAAATTTCATTTGGAGCTTCCTAGCCCAAGTTGTGACCTTTTTTCCTAGGTCACCTGTTTATGACTAAGATCTGGAAGAGGCAGAAACCCTAGATTGTACAAATCATAAAACAAAAAATACAATGAATTAGAAGTTGTGCTTCGGACACAAGGTACATTGGGATCTTATCTTCGACCTGTAAAAGTTTCAGATCCTGAAACTTTTCCAAAATGGATTTATAGCGAAAGTACTACAATGAATGGTTTTTTTCTATATCAAGCCCAAGCTTCGCAAGTGCAACAAGTGTCATAAATGCCATACCATGCCTTCTTTCAGGCTAGTTGTGATACCATGTTAGTTTTTCAGAATTTACTTCAATCGGATCTAGGATCTTAACTGATAGAAAAACATGTACAACATATCTACAGTATATCAATCATGGACATGATAATGCAAGCACACAAGAGACAATAGACACACAGAGTTTCACTAGGGAAAACCATAAAGGTGAAAAACCCCACCACTTCCTCAAAGATAGATAGAGCAATGATACAACCCAAGCATAAGATATGGTCTTCTCCTACCAGCAGCTTCTCCTCCTTCACAAGTGCGCCACTCTCCAATGAGAGTATGAGTGAAAAATTGAATGATCAAATAGAGTGCCTCCCGCACTCTATTTATACTTGACTTGACTTGCCTAATAACCTTTACTAGATCGGCCTTAACTCAACCACATAACATAATGTTGACAGGGCCGACCCCCAATAGGGTGGTCTAATAACCCTTTAACCCACATGACTTATACAGGGTCGACCCCAACAAGGTGGTCTAATAACCCATCAAGTATAAGTTACAACACTTACAATATAAATGACGACACTTCTGTATAGAGGAATAATAACATCTTTATAGGAATACAAACACTTCCGTATAAAGGAATAATAACATCTCTATAGGAGTACAATATACATAGGTGAAATACATTCCGAAGTTACATATACATCAACATCATTGCGGGTTCAGCTTGAAGACCCTGGGGAGTCACGTTTTACCCAGGTTGAGATGGAGTTTGTTTTGAGTCATATCACACAGATCCACATTTGTTTTGGTCGTGGTTGTGTTATCATCTCATCATGGATCTACACTTGTGTCTAGTAGCCATGATTGTGTTTAGTCGATCATTACTATCATGGATCTGCAATGTATTGGTCGGCAGCCATGTTGTACATCATATGAGACTGTGTACTCAGAGTTAGTTGTACTACAGCAGTGTCCTTCGTCCGACAAGCCATTTCCATTCCTTCTATCAAACCATTTCACCTGTCCAATTTCAAAAAAACTTCATGCTTTGGGGGGCATTCTATTACACCTAAAATATCACCATCATGAGACTCAGTGTAATCATCCCTAAAGTTTCCTTGACTAAGTTATTAACCTGGAAGAGATACACACCCATTCATACTAGGTTTTGAGAGGTCGTCGTAGGTTGTCCTCAAGCGACTTGCGACGTCGCAGGTTGGCCTCTTGCAACCTGCAACGATGTCAGTTAATAAACAAAAATAGCTTCTTCGAGCCCATTCTCGAAGCTAGATGACATGGATCCCTATCCCTGACCTTTTGGGAGAGCTAGCACTCGGTTCCTAACCTCTTGGAAGGATCCCCTATCTCTCTCCTACCATATCTCAACCTACCCTATCCACTTAGTCCTATATAAGTGAAGCTCACTCCCATTCCAAAAGGAGGAAGTCTATAGTGTCTACATGCTGGTGAAATTACCTTAGGAGAGATCTCTACTCATCTATTGGGAGACTCACACTTCCTTGGGAGGCTTTGGCATTGGTTCGATCGGATGAGGATTGTTACGTCAAGTCTATGGTTGTAATCTTTCTATCCTATGTACTTCCCTTTCAATACAGTAATATAAGTGCTTTCCACCAAAATCTCATTGTGTTAATGATATCTTGTGTAGTTCGCCTACTTGACCGCTTACTTAGATCTATTATTGTATAGATGCGTTTTACGTTTTTTGTTGTCTTGTTGTCTTGACAGATTTTGCAGCTTGGATCTGAAGATCGTCAAGCTTGGAGCGGCATTCAAAGAGAAAAGGATTAGCGATCTATAAGGTAAATGTATCTAGTTCCTTGATCCTTAATTAGATCTAGGAGAGTGATTTATATTCTGTCCTATTTGTTCTAGACTCGCGTTGAGCTAGGGAGATCATGCCTCGAGTCCGCTCTTGGTAGATTGTCTGTCAAACACCCCCCTTGTAAAATGTTGTAATTTCATAGTCATGACTTGGTCAATAATGGGTGATTTACGGGCACATGGTTTTTGGGTGTTCCATAGTATTTTCCCATGGTAATCCCTCTTTAAAAGGAAGGCATTGTAATACATATATGTATTGTAGCGTTGTAAAGATCTCTATGATTGTGTAAGAGAGACTTTGAGAGAGTGAAGAGGAACTTGTAGGGGATGTGTTGCAGGTTGTATCCCTTCATTTTGTTGGATGGTATAATAATAAGGACTGGCAATTTCTGTGTGGGCGTAGCCCATCTTGGGTAAACCATGTTATATTGGTGTCTCTCTTGTATTGTGTTTATGTGATTTATATTTGCATCTTGTCTATTGTTATTGCTCAGCAATCCTGTTTTTATAAAAGGATATGGAGGGGTTCAGGGCCAACCTTTCAAGATGCTTGGTTGACCAAAATTGGGTGCGGTCGATGAGTTGACTAGATGTGAGCAAAATCTAGTGCGGCCAATGAGGTCAAAATAGATACCGGAATTCGACCCAAATTCGGTGCGGTCGATGAGGTCCATAGATCGGTTTAGGAATTATGCTAATCGTGAAGCTTTCGATGCGTGTTGTACTGTCCACGGATAGGTTACAGTAGAGGGCTCGTTCCATGGTGAATGGGACCACCTGGAGTGTTGGTGTGGAGGGTTATGGAAGTTTCTCGGGTGGTATGATTCTCAGGGAGAGGGTGAGTAAGGAATGAGGGAGATTTAGGGGAGATGTGCTATGTATTTCTATCTCACCGAGTTGGTTTTTATTTATTATTTATTTATTCTTACTATGAAGTGTATGATGAAATTAATGCATAACTTGTATGAATGGTTGCATATTAGACCCTAGGTAATTGAAAAAGAGCATATTGTAATTATGGTGTTGATTGTATTAGTGAAGGAGGAAAATTCTTGCGTGATGGCCACACACAAGAGTTTTTCATCTTCACAATAGTATTAAATATATATACTATATTAATTAAACAAGTATTGTGTTGTGTATGATGTTATTATGTATTGTGAACCTATCAATGTGAGGAATATAACTTCGGGGCAAAGTTCCTTGAAGGGGGGGAGTATGTAACACCCCTAAATACTAATTAAGGATTAGAATTCCTAATCCTTCATTAGCTACTAATGAGATATTAATAAAGTGCTATTAATTCTATCACAAAAAGAGGAAATATTAATAAAGCTAATTAACGATTAATCAAGGTTAAGTTAATTAAACTTAGTTAAATAAAATTGGATGCATGAAGGCCATATGGCCCTCATGCATAATTCTATTCAATAAAATTAAGTTTGAAATTAAATGCATAAATAGGGGAATCAGGGGCTGAGTTTGAAGTATTTTTTTCCTAGTTTTTTTATGGTCTTTGTTTTGAGGAGGTTGGGTGAGGGTAATGGTTCTACGAACTAGGTGGAGGTGGAGGTTTGGAGGTTGGCGGTAGAGTATGATTCCGATTCTACTGTCCGGATGGCTTGGTATTGCTAAGTGAGGGCTCGGGAGCTCTCAGTCTATGACTAAGGGGTTGGTTGGGAGGAGAGCAATCCCCAACATGTGATTTCCAATAGCTGCCACCTTGGTCTTGAAGGCATCTACGATAGCTCTGTAAGTCTAAATTATATCCCAGGTATGTATTCATCCTAATCTTATTGTGTGTGTTGAAATTTGATTTATATTTTGGGTTATTGATTAGGGGTAAGTTTAATTGTGTTATTTTGGTAAATATTTCAGAAAAGAAAGTTCTTGTAGTTATTTTTATTGTCTTTAATCAAACTTACGTAGTTTAAGATATAGTTCATAAACTAATTAAATTGTCTATTAATTTACCCTTAATTAGAATTTGTACTGTAATTAGGGATTAGGACTATATTAGGAAATTGGGATTTACAAAAGCTCAAGGAGAAGGCTAGGATCAACCTTCAGTAGTAAGGTGCATGCATTCTTAACTCAAAACTCTTGTTTATTTTGATCATTGCAGAACTCTAAACATCTTCTCTTTCCAACCCCGGTATGTTGGTGGCCTCACCCTAGCCATAGGAATTTATCCCTAACAACATAATTGGCAATTCCGCTCGGGAGAATCCTATCTGCTTTGGGGTATCCAAGGTTATTTTTCCATTTAGATTGAAGTTCTGAGTCTAATTTCAAGTTAGGGATAGTCTCTGGACATTAATAGACCCTTCCATTGTCAATTTGAGAGTTGGATTTGATTTTTTAGACTCTTCCAGTACCTACGAGCAGGTGACAGCACTTTCAGGTGCGTGTTTACCTTATACACACTGGTAATGGTCTCCTCATTTGCGTGTTACACCCTACTATGCCTATTGCTCACCATCGTGTCCCTCCTGGAGGTGACTTTTCACTTTCAGGTATGTTTGGGAGGTTTCAGGTGGATTTTTTGGAGTGTTTGCTTATCCTTGGTCTATGTAGGACCCCTTGGAAGTGTGTGCTTTGTCTTTTCATGGCTCTTGATTTGAGTTTAGGGATATTTTTTAGTTAATTTGGGCTTGTTTGGAAAATTTTGGAGCCTCTAGACCCAAGTTGGAGATCTTCGAACCAATTTGGTGTTTTTTGACCCAATTTGGATCTGTCTGAACCTATTTGCTCATGTTTGATTGGATTTGGAACCTATTGAGGGTACTTAAGTCAATTTGTATTTATTTGAGTGAAAAATCCTATTTTGGTAGGGTTCTTGTGCTTTCTTGTGCTTTTAGTCTTTCCTTTGTAGTGAAAGATCAAGTGTTATTTCTATTGTTTAGGACCTTGATTGAATTTGTTGTATGCGGACCTGGTTGTACCAAACCATATTTATTAGTAGGTATCTTGCTTTGGTTGGGTCTAAAATTCTTCACATGTGTACTTTTCTCAACGTGGCATGCTTACATGAATGAGAAGTCTCGTGTTTATGGTTGCTTTTACTATTTGATAAGGAGATCATAAAGCTTTTGCATTTGATTTAGTTGTGTGGTTATTTGAATTTTATTTTTTATTTCTCATCTTGAAAAAGGATAAAAAAATTGGCTTAGCATTGAGTTGGCATCAATTGAGTACTTTGCAAAGTCTCTTAAATGATTTGGAATTGCTTAATATTGAAAATAAAAATAAAAATTTATTTTGCATAATTAGTTGTTTTGGTAGTTGCATGCTCACATTGTAGGCTTGATTTTGCATTTAGGTTATAAATTTTAGTCTGTTTTTGCATTTGAAAATACCAAAAAAGTTGCATTGGATATGGAAAACTTTCATATGCATTTGAATAATGTCTTTAGAACTTGTAATGGAAAAAAGTTAAGAGTGAAAAGTGCATGTTTGTGGTAGTTAAAGTACTTCATATTTATGTTAAAGAATATGTTTCTTTAGTTGCACTTGTTTTACTTCTCTTGAAAAGTTTTGAAAGTACATTTTAAAGCAAGCAATCAGTAACTTGAGATAGGATCTTAGGTTTTATTCTAGTTTAGAAACACACCAAATAGCTAAGTTAGGATTGTAGAGGTAGGCAGTTGTGTGTTAACTCCTCCACGATCACTAAAACTGTTCAAAAGTTAGGTGTCTTTCATAACAGAGAAAAATCCAACACTGTAAGGGTGTGTCTGGGAAGCTCCTCTACCACAAGAGTCAAGCATGAGGTCGTGTGAGGTTGAGTTGCAGAGAAATACCTCCAATACTCAATCAAGCATCAACTAGGGATTTTTCCTGTACATGGACTCTCGACAATACAGAGTGCTATTGTAGAGTTTCGGGCTCAGTTACCCTGCCCATATGCACGATCTTGACCTGTGATTGTTCCCTCGGACGTTGTCTGTGGTTTGGTAGCCATAGTATCATGCCTTTAGGGTGATACACAGGTGTTAGCAGAGGATTTTCTGCGACCACCTTAAGTGGACCTTGTGATTGGAGCATTAGTACCCCTGGAGGGTGTTTTACAGATTTATCTGGCAAAACATTTGCACCAAGAAGGGAAACACGCCCAATCTTGGTAACTGCTCTCATATCTTCACTTATTAGACTTGGGCCCTCATCATCCCGGGATGATCTTTGGGAGATCATATTGTTAGTTTTTCATCATCTAATTCAATATGATCTAGGATCTTAACTGATAGAACAACATGTACAACATATCAAACACAAGAGACAAGAGACACAAAGCGTTTCACCGGGGAAAACCAAGAAGGTGAAAAACCCTGTAACTTCCTCAAAGATAGAATGAGCACCAATACAAAGATCACAAAGATCAAACCCCAAAACAAGAGATAATCGCCTAGCAGCTGATCCTCCTCCACTTGTGCGCACTCCTCTTCTCTCTCACTAATGCGAAGTGAGTGAATGAGTGAAAAAAAATAAAATGAGAGAGACACACTCTCTATTTATACAATGACTTGACTTACCTTTTACTCTAATTGGGCCGACCTCCCTTAGGAGAGTTTAATAACCCATTACCACTTGTCACTGGGCCGATCCCACTAGGGTGGTCTAATAACCCTTTGACCCACACTGGGTCGACCCCTCTAAGGTGATCTAATAACCCATCAAATATAAGTTACGACACTTACAATGTAACTTGCGACACTTGCAAATACAAATGACGACACTTCCAACCAGAGAAATAATACATCTCCGTTGGGGATACAATAAAGTACAAATGTAATACATACAATATACAAGTGAATATATTTTGAAATTACAAATACATCAACACTCCCTCTTAACGAGGAAGGTATTCTCTTGACACGGGTCATCAATACATATCGGCACAAGTCTTCAATTATGGAGTTGGATCATCGTCACTGGATCACCGAGCATCATCATCATTGTTGTTGTACTCGTCATCTCGATCACTGGTGCTATCTCTCAATTCTTCTCGTCATAGGAAGTTCTATAGAACCAGCCCTTTTTCATGATGGTTGTAGGCCTAGCCACCTGTAGGTCTTCATCATATCTGGCCATCCTGTGGAATCCTTAGGGCTGATTACGTGCATCAACAAAACCTCGAAAGAGCATCCCAGGACTTTTACGAGCTTACTGCTCAACCTATCAGATCTCCCAGGATCTTTTACATGTGACCTTCACAAAACCTTAAAAGAGTGTCTTGCGACCTGCAAGATCTCTAAAGAGCATCCCAGGATCTTTTATGTGCCTAGCACAACCTGTCCGGATCTCCAAGAATGATTACATGTGAACTCACAAAACCTTAAAAGAGTGTCTTGCAACCTGCAAGATCTCTAAAGAGCATCCCAGGATCGTTTACGTGCCTAGCACAACCTGTCCGGATCTCCAGGACTGATTACATGCGATTCTTGCAAAACCTTAAAAGAGTGTCTTGCAACCTGCAAGATCTCTAAAGAGCATCCCAGGATCTTTTACGTGCCTAGCACAACCTGCCCGGACCTCCAGGACTGATTACAAGCACCTGCACAACCTGTCCACGGCCACAGAGTATCATCCTGATACTCATGATCAACCTGATCATTCTCGCACTGAGCATCATCCTGGTGCTCATGATCATACCGATCATCATCATACAGTGCATCATCCTAATGCAAATGATCATCTTGATCATCATCATAGCACAGCATCATCCTGATGCATATCATCATCACATGATCAACCTGATCATATACATAGCATCATCGTGATGCATATCATCATCACATGATCAACCTGATCATATACATAGCATCATCCAAAGCATTGTCCTGATGCTCATCACACAGCACTTACATCCACATCCATGGGAAGGATCCTCCTACCACCATGCTTGGAATGGCTCCTGCAAATGTGTCCCATCACTTCCTCCTCGAAGTATCTTCTATCTAAAGAACACCAAGCTTCTCTATAAAGTACTCGAACTTCACTTTGGCTAGTGGTTTGGTCAACACATCTGCTATTTGCCCGTCCGTCACAACATACTGGAGCTTCACTGATCATCTCTACACCATATCCCTGATATAGTGATATTTGATCTCGATATGCTTTGACTTGTCATGGAACACCGGGTTCTCTGACAACTTCACACAACTTTGGTTGTCACAATAGATACAAGTAGCATCCAACTGGAGATCAAATAAATCAGACAGTAGCTTCCTTAGCCATACTGCCTCACAACTAGCAGAACAAGTTGCGACATATTGTGCTTTGGCTGTACTCAATTCTACGTAGGATTGCTTCCTGCTAAACCAAGAGATCACACCTGATCCCATACTGAAGCAGCACCTCAAAATGCTCTTCCTATCTGCAGCACTGCCTGCCCAATCTGAATCAACATAACCCTCCAGGTTAAAATTTTGATTCACATCATACTTGAGCCCATAATCAATTGTACCCTTCAGGTACCTCAGAATATGCTTTACAGCAATCAGGTGAACATGTCTAGGATCTGTCAGGAACTTGCTCAAAGTGTCCACCGCAAAGCAGATATCTGGTCTCGTGTTCGTCGGGTACATCAAGGACCCAATCATCTGACGATACATCATGGCATCAACCAACTCTGATGAAGCATCACTCAATAGCTTCAGGTTCGATGCCATAGGTGTGGCCATGGCCTTGCAGTCCATCATCCCAAACCGCTTCAGGATCTCTACTGCATACTTCCCCATTCCTAGGAAGATTCCATCTGCACTCTGCCACACCTCCATACCTACAAAGTAATGCATCATATCCAAGTCCTTCATCTCGAACTCGGCAACAAGCTTCCTCTTCGTGTCGGCAATCAACCTATCCTCACCTGTCACAAACAGGTCATCTACATACAGTAGGATTATCACTGGATTGCCTTCTTCAACCTTGTAGTAAAGGTTGGTGTTATCTCCCCAAATAAACGTAGACTAGTCAAGTCATTTAGGTGATAGGAAGTCTTTTATCTTTCTGTTTTTGGTCCACACATGTCTGAGTTCTAGTCCGGTAGGTCTGAGAAGGTAACGAAGTCTAAAAATGATATTTCTACGTCGATCTCCTTTCGAAGACAGAGTTTTAGGTTTCGGTAGCTTAGGCAGGCCTGGTTTTGGCTCATTACCTACCGAAAGCTGGGTTTTCGGCTGTTTATGGTGTAAAAAGACAGAACATTCCAACCACCAAAAATGGAAAAGTTACAGCATAAAGTGGAGATACGATTTTCGGTGGCTTGGGAAAACATGACAGTGTTCATTAGCCACCGACAGGTCAAACATTTTCCGCAGCTCGAGGGGCAAAGCCGAAATCTTCCCTAGCTGCCGAAAGGAAAAAGTTACGTCTGCATTCATCAAGCCATTTCGGGGGTTTAGGCGAACACAATGGTGTTCATTAGCCACCGAAAGCCAGTCATACTTCCCGCAGCTTGTCGTCAACTGGGTTGGGTTGACTTTGGCCGCCGAAAATAGAAGACATTAGCGAAAATCATTTTTTGGTGGCAGAGCAGGTTTGAATACAAATTATCAGCTGCCGAAAGGGAAGTCACATCAATTGACGGACATGTCAAATCGAGGGTTTGGGGTCATGATGCAGGGAACCCAACATAGTTAAGCCGCTGAAAGAGTCATTTCAGCCAAATTTTGACGCAACACGAGAGCAGTCCGGACGCCACTGCCATGTTTTTGACCAGATGGACCTCTTTCACATCCACTTAACCGCTTTTCTAAAATTCCGTTCCACTACCGCAATCATACCTCAGCCACCATCATTTCACCCTCATGATTACCCACTTTTGTATACCCTCGGAGTTAGCTCCCGAAAGGCCACACCACCTTTCCATTTTTGCCCCCACCGTGTTGATTGAGCCCATTTTTCCTTGTTCCCTGTCGCTCTCTCAGTTCGGGTTTGAGCAGCAAGCGCCACCAAGCAGGTCATCGATGCCGAAAGGGGGAGGAGCAGTTTTGAGAAAGGAATTAAGTGACACCTGCTACCTGGAGGCACACCCCGAGGTAGGTCAGTTTTTCAAAAATGTTGGGTGCTATAACTTCTGTAAAAAACTTCGAGGCTCTCACCAATAGGTAGCTGAGGCTTTCGCCCTATCATATGACTGAGAAAAAAGTAGTAATCAGTAAGGAAGAGTTCCATGTGGACGAGGCCCTCATTGCCCAGGTAACAGAATTGCCCACAACCGGGGATAGCTAGTTTAAGACCACGATTAAGAAGGATTTTGAGTTTAAATCGTATCTGAAACCGGAGCACTTCTCCTTTCAACTTGGTTTATGGCATTGATGCCATTTTTCCAGTTCAGTTAATCTTGCCAGTGACCAAATTCATTCAGGAGGAATAGGATGAACCGAATGCTATGGTAAGAAGGATGGTGGATTTGGTCGAACTTCAGCAAACCAGAGAGTAGCTGGGGGAAAAGTCATAAGCTCATCGAGAAAGGATAAAAGGTATTTTTGACAAGAAGGCCAAGACCGGCGTTTTTCAGGTGGGGGATTGGGTTTTGAAGTGGGATGCCCCCAGGCAAGACAAAGGTAAGCATGGCAAGTTCGACTCTCTCTGGACAGGCCCTTATGTGATAACTCAAGCAAATCAGAACAATAATTTCAACCTGCAGAGTCTGGAGGGGCAAGAGATGTTTGGTGGCCCAGTCAATGGGCGTTTCCTGAAACTTTATTTCGTCTAAAGGCTTCACAGCCTAGTCATTGTAAATACCATTTTGTTTGCAGTTTGTTTTTGTGTTTGTTTGCAAATAACTCCATGCCCAATGGAACGCTAGGGGTTAGGTTTAGGGTATTGTGTGTTCTCTTTTAGGAAAGGCGTTTGGTCTAGGTTCTTGGAGCCTCACTGGGAGGCCTCCATCCCCAAGTAGGAGCTAGATGTTATCTCCCCAAATAAACGTAGACTAGTCAAGTCATCTAGGTGATAGGAAGTCTTTTATCTTTCTGTTTTTGGTCCACACGTGTCTGAGTTCTAGTCCGATAGGTCTGAGAAGATAACGAAGTCTAAAAATGATATTTCTACGTCGATCTCCTTCCGAAGACAGAGTTTCAAGTTTCAGTAGCTTAGGCGGGCCTGGTTTCGGCTCATTAGCTACCGAAAACGGAAAAGTTACAGCGTAAAGTGGAGAGACAGTTTTCGGTGGCTTAGGCGAACATGACAATGTTCATTAGCCACCAATAGGTCAAACATTTTCCGTAGCTCGAGGGGTAAAGCCGAAATCTTCCCTAGCTGCCGAAAGGAAAAAGTTACGCCCGCATTCATGAAGCCGTTTTGGGGGTTTAGGCGAACACAACGGTGTTCATTAGCCACCGAAAGACAGGCATACTTGCTGCAGCTTGCCGTCAACTGGGCTGGGTTGGCTTCGGCCGCCGCAAACAGAAGACATTAGCGAAAATCATTTTTCGGCGGCATAGCAGGTTTGAATACAAATTATCGGCTGCCGAAAGGGAAGTCACGTCAATTGACGGACATGTCAAATCGAGGGTTTGGGGTCATGATGCAGGGAACCCATCATAGTTAAGTCACCGAAAGGGTCATTTCAACCAAATTTTGATGCACCCCGAGAGCAGTCCGGACACCACTGCCATGTTTCTGACCAGACGGACCTCTTTCACATCCACTTAACCGCTTTTCTAAAATTTTGTTCCACTGCCGCAATCATACCTCAGCCACCATCATTTCACCCTCATGATTACCCACTTTTGCATACCCTTAGAGTTAGCTCCCGAAAGGCCACACCACCTTTCCATTTTTGCCCCCACCGTGTCGATGGAGCCCATTTTTCCCTGTTCCCTGTCGCTCTCTCAGTCCGGGTTTGAGCAGCAAGCGCCACCAAGCAGGACATCGATGTCGAAAGGGGGAGGAGCAGTTTTGAGAAAGGAATTAAGTGACACCTGCTACCTGGAGGCACACCCCGAGGTAGGTCAGTTTTTCAAAAATGTTGGGTGCTATAACTTCTGTAAAAAAATTCAGGGCTCTCACCAACAGGTAACTGAGGCTTTCGCCCTATCATATGACAGAGAAAAAGCAGTAATCAGCAAGGAAGAGTTCCATGTGGACGAGGCCCTCATTGCCTAGGTAACAGAATTGCCCACAACTGGGGAGAGTTGGTTTAAGACCACGATTAAGAAGTATTTTGAGTTTAAATCGTATATGAAACCAGAGCACAGGAGTCAGGTCTGGAAGAAGGACATCCCTATGTCATACCTGGAGGACAATTGGCAGCTGTTATTGAAATCCATCCTAACCTATATAACCTGTGAGGACAGGTATAACCGGGTGTTAATCTATCATTTCAGATTGTTGGATCATTTCACGGGAAAAAACCCTCTAAATCTCTCGTTTTACCTCCACAAGAGCCTCACCAAGTAAAGGCTCAACCCTCCAAAATTGCAGGGAGGTTGTTCCACCATGGTCTGATCAAATTGTTGGTCCTGAGTTATTGCAAAGAAAGGGCATGAAATGGACTTTCTTTCTCTTCTGGAGCGGGCTCAAAACCGAACTGCAGCCAGAAGGTGAGAAGAAATCTTCGAACCCCAAGAGTGGAAAACAGAGAAGGAGGGCTCTTCCCCCAAATTTAGTTAATCCCCTTTCCTCGGCTCCACCGGTGAAGAAAACCAAAAGGAAGCTGACATCTGATGATAGGGCTGAGGATGAAGGGATGGTATAAGAAGAAATTCCTTCGAGAAGTGCAAATCCTTTGAACCTCCCTTACACTGATTCTGAAGAGGAAGGGGAGTTGCAGAAAGTGGAAGAAGATTTTTATGAGGAGAAAACAGGACAGGTGCCCCAGGCAGAAGCCCCATCCCTGATGGAGCAGGAGAGTGACTTTGTAAAGTTGTCCCCATCTACTTTTATGGAAGAGTGGGGCTTGGACTGTGTAAATTTACCCTCCCCTACACCCGTGGAGGAGAAGAGTCAGGAAGTGGCAGACAGGCCAACCCAAAAGGCGAAGATTTTAGCTTCACAGAGAATCAACTGGCTCCTTCAGCAAGCTTATGAACGCGAGTTCCTCCAGAAGGTTATTAAAGAGAAGAACGAGAGGTTGACAGAGAGGTACAACGAGCTTTACAAATCCTTTCATGGATTGACTAAGAAACATGGCAAGATGAGGGGCAGGAACATAAGGCTCGTCATGGAAAAAATCCAATTGAGGAGAAGGGTCGAAGTTTTAGAAGGCAAGGAAGGAGCCCAAACTCCCTAGCCCATGGCACATTCAAACCTAGAGACCTTAGCTGCTGCCGCGATCGACTTGGCAAACCCTCCGACCTTGGCCCAGGAGGAAGAAACATCCAGGTAACATGAGGATGTAAACATAGTTTTGACATTTCTTTTTGCAGTTAAATCTTACATGGTTTTTGGCGGCTTGGGCGAACACCGAAACTGTTCATTAGCTATCGAAACATGTTTTGGTAGCTTATGGTGTGCAAGCAATGTCCTCCCAGATACTGAAAAGGGGATAAGGTTTTCCCACACCCTAAAAGAAATTCGGTGGTTTAGGCGAAGCGTTATCATGACTCATTAACCACCGAACGTTAGCCTTTCGGTTGCTTATCACCTTCAAACTCAGTTTTGTTAGCTGCCGAAAATGAAAACAAACGTACGAATATATCAGCAGGAAGCAAAACTTTTTGGGGGTTCCTAGCACCTTGAAGGTGTTTTCCAGAAGGCTGACAGGCGTTCAAGTGTACCACAATCACCTCTGTGCGCAGACTGGGAGCGCTGGCAGATTCCACAGCAGGATATTCTCACCTATTTTTGGAAAACACCCCTACAGGTTTCTGCAGAATGGAATTTTTACACCTGCCCCAGCTCCAAGATGCTCGTCTCAAACTGCCAGGCATGGTGTCACTTACACGGAGCAGTTACTTTGGTCATGATGCATTACTGCATCTATCATTGGCTGTTTCAGTTGTTATTTTTAGTATATTCGATCCATCTGTTGGGGATCTAAAATACTGTGTAATGGCTATAAAGTCGAAGACTGAAGTAGAATACAGGTTGGATTTTGGGAGATTTTCAGACATTTTGTAAACTCAGACATTTTATGCAATAGCAGTGAAACCAGTTTCTTTCGCTATTAATTGTTCAGTTTTTCCACCTTCTTTATTTTCTGCACTTGTGTTTGAATGTTACATTCACGCTGTTATGTTTGCTTACATTTGATGATTGTCATCTTATCATTGTACTAACAAGCTTAACTTTGCAAGTGTTCTATGACTATTATAATTTGCCATTCATATATAAGGTTTTGTGTATGATTCTGCTAATATGATAGTTATTTCTCCATGCAATCACTTATTTTACAACCTCTGAACACTAGTGGTTGAGATCCTCGTCTATCTGAGTGCATTAAACATGTTTTGAGTGAAAAAGAGTGTTTGAATCGTCCAACTTGATCCACCCCCTTTTTATTATTCATATTTTGGTCAAGTTACCAGGCTCTTTCGACTGCAACCTAGAAAGACTCCTGGAGTGGTAACAATTGGAATCCGCTTTACTCTTAGTAAATCCCAAACTTGACAGGAAGTTGTCTATCCTGCCATACCAAGTCCTGGGTGCTTGTTTCAAACCGTACAAGGCTTTCTTCAATTTGCACACATATGACTCCCTGTCATGTGTCTCAAATCTGAGTGGATGCTCCACATACACTTCCTCTTCGACTACACCATTCAAGAAAGTTGTCTTGACATCCATCTGGTGTATCTTCCACTTCATCACTGCAGCCAGAGCAAGTACTATTATGTTGGAAGTGTATCTGGCTACAAGTGCAAAATTTTCTTCATAATCTATCCCTTCTTTTTGGGAGAAGCCACGAGCCACAAACCTTGCCTTGTATTTCTCTATGCTACCATCTGCAACATGCTTGATCTTGTAAATCCACTTGGAAGTCACAATAGGCTTCCCTTCTGGTCTCAGGACCACATCCCAGACATCATGATCGATTGGTACTCCTCGATCATGGCATCCTTCCATTACTGCATCCCGGATCCTGGGAATTTCAGATTCTTCAATATCTTCAATAGATAGTTTTCTTGAACTTCGTTGTTGGAACAAATGTTGTTGTCCTTCTTTTGTAGGTGATTGTACGCAATCTTTCCTACACGTCAAATTCAATTGCAAGATTAGAAACTTCTCATGGTTTTCATAACAAAATCTTACACATAAGAATATATGTCATACAGTCATGCAATTATCTTAGCCAATGCTTCAATACAACATTTATCCATATCCCGTAACTTTCTAGATGCCTTCCATCTCTACCAGAACATTGTTAAGAGTGTGCACAACTCCCAACATGTTAGAAAAGAGGTTTCATTCTAGATAAGTAGCAATGGAATGTTGTACAGTACCATAGGCCACTTACCCATTACTATATTAGTAGTATCTTGTTCATTAATGCAACTTTTCTAAAATGCATAATGTACATCCTAAATCTAGGAACATAAGTATGTACATGAATGAACAACATCATTTAAGTAATAAGAAATGAAAATTCAAATACTTATCTTTGTTTGGTTGTTGGGTGGACTCCCTCTCAATCTTTGCTTCCTTGCAGGAACTACTGGAGTGTGCTCCCTCTTGATCTTTGCTTCCTTGATTATCTGTCCTTGAACTTATATCTATCCTGGACTACTATGCATGCTTAAGTGTGCACTAGTGTCATCATTGTGTCATCCTCAAGATCTCATACATAATCATACATGCATTAGTATAATCTCAATACTATCAAAACATTATGATTCTAAATAATCTTAAACATGTATGGTCATGGTCATTTCATACACTGGCAATTTATCACAATCATTGGTATTTCAAGGTTTTAGGGAGTATTTCTTTTACTCATGCATATTCTTATTTGACCATAGGACTCTTCTAGTTTGTCATATCATTAATCAAACCAAGAAGCATAATATGCATAAACCCATGATTGCCCAAACTTATAACTTCATGAATTATCAATCATACCAAGTATACTTATATAAGATCCTAACACAAGGTAGGATTCTAACTTGATATAGGAAAAAAATACCTGGATTATCATGCTTGTTAGTTATGTCTAACATACCCACATAATGTCTTCTTGTTCTCTTCAATGACTTGTGCAAGTAACCTGCATATCTCATAAGTTGACCATTGTAGAACCAAATTATACATACCTCTTAAGTAGAGCTTCTATGTGATCCATGACTATGGATGAGTCTTTGTCTTTATGTCACCATGGTCATATGTTCTTGAACTAGTACTTTATTTGTCTTTCTTGATGTACCTTTTATGTTAGCGGACAACATCATCCTCGTACAACACCACAGTGCATTAATACAATCATAAGTGTCATAACCCTAATCGATAAATGTCTTCTATCATTCACATGCATTCATACTTTTACTAGGGTGATAAGACAAGTCTATAATTAATCAAGATTGTTACTAACCTCAATAATATGAAGACAAACATATTATAAACTTAATCATGAACAGATTTCAAAACATACCTGTATCTCCTCAAGTCATACCTGTCGGGCGTGCTTGTAGTCTTCTTATGTAAGGCCTTAGCCTCATCTCCCTCTGGAGCTGGAACTTCTTCACTTATGTAGGTGTCAAGTCATTCTCTTCTAGGATTAACCCAATCCACTTTGATTTGTTGAAGCTGGATCTGGAGCTAGATTAGGGTTTGTCAGAGAAACCCTAAAAATTCAAAATTTGAATTCCAAACTTTTGATTGAATGAAAAAATGCGCCTTGTTGAGCTGATCAAGATGGTATACTTCAATTTTGAAATATCCAAAATTTGACCCCTCAAAATTGACTTTGAAAGTTTCGGATCTACAGCTTCTGTCAAATTCTGGTTTTCTGGTTTTCTGGTCAAAATCCCGAACTAGGTTTTGATAGAGCCTGGGGTTCTACCCAACCAAAAACTTCAATCTTGGTCTCTAAATTTCGATTTTGATGAGGAGCATCCAGCCGTGGTCTCATATTCCAAAAATTCCAACTTTTGCAGAAACCCTAATTTCCTGCGGCAGTGACAAGCCAAGAATGAAAGTGCTCAGAATCCAATTCTGTTTTGACATAAATATATGCCATATTGTTTCTAATGCAACTCTGAAATTTTGGATCCTCAGGTTCTGAAACTTCATCCTGTGATAGAATGCCCTGTCATCTTTCCAACCCCATAGATCTGACCTCAAATGGATTCTCCATTAGAGATATATGCCAAGTGTCGCAACATGACCTGTTTATGGGAAGAAACAACATAACGAACTTGTACAGAGTGCCACATGTCACTATTTCAACTTCGGTCTCTGAAAAGTGGACCTGTGAAACTACAGTCTGTTCCCTAACTGAAACTTTTTACGGAATTCCATTTGGAGCTTCCTAGCCCGAGATATGACCTCTGTTCCTAGGTCACCTGTTTAAGGATTCAATCTGGAAGAGGCAGAAACCCTAACTTGTACAGATCATATCTCAGAAAGTATAACGAATCTGAGGCTAAGCTTCAGACACAAGGTACATGAGCATTTCATCTTCGGCCTGTAAAAGTTTCAAATCCTGAACATTCACAAAAACTGATTTATAGCAAAAGTTCCACGATGACTAGTTTTTACTATATCAAGCCCTAGCTTCCAATTTGTCGCAAGTGCAACAAATGTCATAAATGCCATACAATGCCTTCCTTCAGGCTAGCTCTGATACCATGTTAGTTTTTCATCATCTAATTCAATATGATCTAGGATCTTAACTGATAGAACAACATGTACAACATATCAAACATAAGAGACAAGAGACACAAATCATTTCACTGGGGAAAACCAAGAAGGTGAAAAACCCCGCAACTTCCTTAGAGATAGAATGAGCACCAATACAAAGATCACAAAGATCAAACCCCAAAACAAGAGATAGTCTCCTAGCAGCTGATCCTCCTCCACTTGTGCGCACTCCTCCTCTCTCTCACTAATGCGAAGTGAGTGAGTGAGTGAAAAAAAAATGAGAGAGACACACTCTCTATTTATACAATGACTTGACTTACCTTTTACTCTAATTGGGCCGACCTCCCTTAGGAGAGTCTAATAACCCATTACCACTTGTCATTGGGCTGACCCCACTAGGATGATCTAATAACCCTTTGACCCACACTGGGTCGACCCCTCTAAGGTGGTCTAATAACCCATCAAATATAAGTTACGACACTTACAATGTAACTTGCGACACTTCCAAATACAAATGACGACACTTCCAACCAGAGGAATAATACATCTTTGTTGGGGATACAATAAAGTACAAATGTAATACATACAATATACAAGTGAATATCTTCCGAAGTTACAAATACATCAACACATATCTCGCTCTTCATTAGATTGTGCTTGCAGCCAAGTACTCTTTCAGTGTGATAGTTGTTTGCTTGTTTGACATCTTTCAGGAACTTTTTAGTGTGTGTTGTTTGATTTTTATTTTTTGTAGACTTTTTCTTAGTGTCTTTTGCGAACCACTGTGGCCGATCAACCTCTGCGCAGATCTAGAAGGATTCAAGGAAAATCTCCTAAACGAAGAGAAGTCCCTGCACCGATGCGAATACTAGATGATTATGATCCACCCCCTCGGGGGGGAGAAGAGGAAAACCAGGAACGTCAAACAAAACAACCAGTAGAAGAAAATAGTTCTAGGTTAGTTTATTCTGAGAGTTCTTCTGACGAAGGACACTTTAGAGATACAAAGGAACAATTACATAAATCTTCTAGAGTTCAGTGTCCTCAGCTTGAAGAGAACTTAGGTCCCATCGAAATTGAGGACCTCTCAAATCCATCTGGACTTTTGAACCCACTAAAAAGTCCTATTTTTTCCCAAATAGTTGGTATCAACGTTCATAATCCATTGGCTAGGCAGTTTAATATGGAAAACAGAGAACAAGTTTTTACTCTGGGGGACATATCTACTTCAGTTAATACTTTCCCTGTAGGAGGAGTTACTTTTAATAGGACATCCACAATAGGATCAGGATGGTTTCCCCCATCCTTGATGATACTTACTGGTGTGTCAACTCAACTGATTTTGAACCCTTTCTCCTTTGGATTCCCTTTTTCTAGTTGTCAACCTATGACTCCTACCATTCCTCCTAGTTCAACTTTGACCATTGCTTCAGGTAGTGGCCCATCTGTGCCTTTCCATAATATCCCTCCCTTTAGTGGAAATTTTTTTATGTCAAACCCACCCTTCACTAGAGTTGTTTCTACTTCCACCCTACCCCAGTTAAGCTTAGCTTTCCAATTTGTTGGAGGAATGAGTTCAGGTAACCCCTTTGGACTAAATTTCAAGTGATAGTCAAGTGATCACTTTCGATTTTGAAAATTGGAAGCCTCGTCTACCCCACCATGTTGCTTTTCAGATCCAAGTTGTATCTAGAAACACTAAGATTCATCATATAGTTGTAGATAAGGGTTCCTCTGCATGTGTCATGTCATTATCATGTTGGAAGGATTTAAGATCACCTAATGTGATTGCTCCTATCACCATGTTGAAAAAATTCGACGACCATATTTTCCAACCTCATGGAATTGTCCTGGATTTTCCTATAGAGCTAGGGGGGGAAGTAGTCAAAGTGGATGTGGAAGTGGTTGATTCCCCACTTGACTATAATGTATTACTAGGGATAAATTGGACTCAGGCTATGCTGGCAGTGGTCTCTTTGATCTTTCACATCATCAAGTTTCCACATGAAGGAAAGATTGTAACAATCGACCAACTAGCCTTAAAGAGTAACAAGTTTAATCAGGATCATGGATCCAATATTCATTGTTGGCTCACTTATACTTCGACCAGGGTCCAACACTTAACACTCACCAACAAACTCCACAATCCACAGACACCGGCCCGAAAGTGAATTAATCCCTTTCGACAACGCCTACAGAATAGATGAAGTCTCACCCGAAGTATCTATGGGGACTGCAGGAACCAGACTTCATGCATCACAAAAGGGGAATAGTCGACGAGCATTCTATCATCATTATACTTTACTAGAGAACATCGACAGATCAGAGCTTTGATAGGTTCATAACATCGACGAAATTCACAACTTAACCAGATTAATATGTTGCATTCAGTGTTCATACAACTAAACCCATCATACATTCATTTGATTATTCAACAGAGGAAAGAAACACATATCACATCACATCACAATACACACCAACACACATGAGGACACCATATTTTACGTGGAAAACCCATCTAGGAAAAACTACAGAAACGCTCATCTTTTATTATGAGTCGTAGCCAAATAAGCACTTCAGGAAAAATTTACAGATTTCTTCATGTATTACAGTGGATCTGCGCACACAGCTTGTATATCAGCGACTGGGCTTCCCCAAAATATCTCCGACAGACATAGCAGATATCCTCATTATAGAGCACAAAAACTCGACTATCTCTACTACCCGAACATCACCACAAAACTTTTTTCTTATTACATATTTATAGGCACACTAAGTTTGCCTCACTCCCACTATCCCACTAACTTCCTAACCAACTCATTATTACAATGTGGATCAATCCTAACTAATTGACTCAACTCCGACCATTGAATCGATCAATATGACCGTTTTCCTATTTTATTGGTCACTTCGTCAGAGTTTACCACTTTGTTGAACCGCTTCCACTTCGTCTTTGTCCACAACAAAACTGTTTTGTAAAAAATGGTACCTCACAAAAAGCTAGGCCCAACATTCATTTAGTTTCCCATTCCGTGAGGAATTGTGAAAATATTGGTGTGGGGATGTATCCTTCATTAATGGGAACTTTTAATCTTCCTCCACCTGATCTGCATATTGATGCATCACCGGTACACACAATTTCAACAGTTGCTACACCTTCCACAAACGATATGTCTCAATGTAAGTCTTCATATTTTAACAACCCTTGGAAGGCAAAATTTACAGATTTCTTTATGTATTACAGTGGATCTGCGCACACAACCTGTAGATCAGCGACTCAGCTTCCCCAAAATATCTCCGATAGACATAGTAGATATCTTCATTACAGAGCACAAAAACTCAACTATCTCTACTACCCGAACATCACCACAAAACTTCCTTCTTATTACATATTTATAGGCGCACTAAGCTTGCCTCGCTCCCACTATCCCACTAACTTCCTAACCGAATCATTATTACAATGTGGATCAATCCTAACTAACTAACTCAACTTCGACCATTGATTCGATCAATATGACCTTTTCCTATTTCTCGGTCGCTTCGTCGGAGTTTACCACTTTGTTGAATCACTTCCACTTCATCTTTGTCCACACCAAAACTGTTTTGTAAAAAATGGTACCTCACAAAAAGCTAGGCCTAACATTCATTTAGTTGCCTATTCCGCGAGGAATTGTGAAAATATTGGTGCGGGGATGTTTCCTTCATTAATGGGAACTTTTAATCTTCCTCCACCTGATCTGCATATTGATGCATCACCGGTAAACACAATTTCAACAGTTGCTACACCTTCCATAGAAGATATGTCTCAATTTAGGTCTTCATATTTTAACAACCCTTGGAAGTGTTCAGTCTCTAAAGTTGACTGTAGTCATATCAACCAACCATTATATCCATTGGGTACAATTTTTACTGAGAAGAAACCTTTGAGTTTGTCTTTACCTTCTTGGGACTCGGTCCCGAAAGTTGACCGAGTGATCCATCCAATAGGGTCATCAGAGCTTACTCTCCACCCTGTTGATCCAACTGAATGTTTGGACATGTGGGATGATATACTTCCCTCTGACGAAGTTTTCCTAGAATCTATAATACAGTCCGCCATTCCTTTGGATGATGATCTAGTTGCACTTCAGTCCAGCCTTGGCTTGCCCTTGGAGTTTGATTTTAATGATTATTCCTCAAACACCACTACTATTGATTCTATAGAATCCTCCAAAGAACTGCAAATCGGTATTCCTGTTGAGTTTGATTCTGCTTCTAGAATTTTCAACTCCTATGATGATGGATTTGTTTCTGCAGATTCCATCACTTCTTTCAACTTTGATCTTCCTATCAAGTTTGATCTGGTTGATTGTAGGTCTTCAGGCTCAGGTACTATAGAGTCTCCTTTGGTTAACTCTACCTTAATCATGACTATTGTTGAAGACAATGAATTTGAACATAATTCTACCAAAGTGACCTGTATCAGATCTTTTCTTACATATTTTTTGGATATGATCTAGGTACTATTGTTTCTTGGAGATAGGATTCTTAGTTGGACTCATGGTTGCTTACTTATCATTTTCGACATATTGTTCGATCATGCCAGGTATATTCGAAACCTTGCATATAGGTTTAGGCCTCCCCGCTGTAACGATGCATTTGAACCTTTTTCCATTCGAATTAGCCATAGGGTTGAACCTATTTATTGGTGCGTTAGCCATCTCTATATGCATTGTGCACCAATCCAACACCAGATCCTAACAACATGGGCCACCCTAGTCAGCACCCCCATGCCATTTTGGTGCCCATGCTGAGTTTTTATCATAGGCTCGGGATCCCTTCTAATTTTACCATGACTTTGAGAAGAAGCCCCATATCTTTCTTTCTCATATATTTCTTGCCATTCCTTATAAGGCTCCCATTTTTCTATTTAAGTTGCATATGCATTTGCCTCGATATTGCTTACGCTTATCAACCTGATGTCGGCTTCCATGCTTTCAGCTTGTTATATAAGCTTCCTTCTCTTATCTCATTTATGTTAAGCCATGTATCATTCGTCTTTTGCAACTTGACACCCCTTACCCGTAGGAGACATACCATGAGTGTCCTTGCCTTGCTTATCTTCCTTGCACTATGCATAGGTCTGTTCCATGCACTTGGAACTAGTTCTGCATATCTCTGACACTCATTTCCTCCCATTGCAAGCATTCTTCTATGCTTCCTTCGAGCTCGTTGAAAACAGTAAGGAGGCCACGAGTTTACTTTGTTTGGACTCGTTAAGCTTTCACATAAAATATTTTTATGGAGTTCTCTTTAAGCTCTTTTCAGACTCCTTAAATAGGAAAAGATCGCCAAGTCAGCTTGTCTCTTTCATACTCGTTAAAGTACTTGAAAGGTCGTCTATATGGTATAAGTTTAACGCTTTTCCGAACCATGTAGACAATATACGAAAAAGGAATACTCATTCATGGCTAGAAGAGTTCTCTCTCACATTGTTTTATCCTTTTTCGAGCGAGGAGACTAACTTTACAAAAAACAAAATCTGGGAGTCTTCTTTAGGATTTTCAAACTCTCTAAACATGAAAATACACAGGAGCATCTACCAAATCGGGCTTGATATAAAATCCACAAGATGGTGTATATAGTTATTGTTTAAGTCTTTCAGATTCTTTAAAATTGAAAACACCGACGAGCATGAACAGATCCGGACTCGATATTAAAATCCACTGATCAATATTTTATCGAGTAATCTTCTATCCTGTCTTCAAACTCATAAAACAAATAAGAAAAGTGTTGATTTTCCCTTCCATGGACTCATAAAATTACACATGGATGGACCCTTATCGAGCATGCTTTATTTATTTTTCAAGCTCGTTAAAAAATGAAGAAGGTACTTAAAAAGAGAAAAAGGAAGGGAAGGATCTCAAACTGTCTTTCAATATCATGGCAGCAAGTCTACTATGTCCTTGAACAAAACACCTATTTTCGATTCTATCAAATAAGTTGGATTCTAGTTTTGGCCTCAGGATAAACCTGATCTCAGAGTTGTTACTCCTCCGGTTGGTTACTCGTCCAATCATATGGAAAATCTATTAATGTCTCCTACATTGCAGGTTTGTATCATTGGTCCCTCTGTGTTCAAATCTGCCTAAGTCACTACTGTGTCGTGCTCCTTGTTCAAGGATAAAACCTGTGTCGACCATTCTGCAGTTTCCTTGAACTCATGTGTCAGACATTCCTTGGTGTCAATATATTTCATCATGTACTCAGTCTTGCTCCAAATCAGATCAGTCCTTGATTGTTCCTCGTGTTGGATGATGGAGGATTCCTTAATGCCTCCCTTCCAATGGAATTCTTCCCATCGAATTCAACCCATCTTTCCCTGGGAATGAATTTTAGAGTTTTGATAGTACCTTGGGGATTGCAGTCATCAGTGGAAATTTCCCTCGCCATTGGATAGTGGGAATACATCAATGTATCATATTCAATGGATTCTTCAGGTGTTCGACTTCAAGAACATCTATTCACACCTGATAGAATGTAATAGGTACCTTGGGGCCCATTTTCATCATCGGTGGGTTCCCTGGAGTTTGTTAACATTTACATCAATGACCGGTAATCAAACGGTGTCCTCTATGTTCGACATCAACTCATTTATTCACATGGTTAGGAATCATACCTTGAGGCGGTTTGGATTAAAGGCCTTGGGCCAATACTAAGCATCATCGTATTTTTTTATTGCCCAAGTCGTGCAAGACTGAGCCACGTGCATTTTGGCTCTTGATGAGACATAGATCCATTTTATTTAGTATGGATGTGATCTCTAGTTTTGACATAGATCCACTTTTGTATTCCTGTGGCTATGTTCATGCTTATATTGTTCTCATGGATCCACGCTTGTATTTTTGTGGCCATGATATATGATTTAGTTATACATATGTATCAGGTCATTATTGTATCATCCTAGCGATCATGTTCCATCATTTGAACATGGACAGTTATCCCAGAGATAAGATTGTGTGACATTTTCCTCTCTTTCAGGTACTTCATTTGAGCCTATGATTCTTGGTTTCTTCAGTTTCATCGATTCCATAGCTCAACCACTCATTGTTTATAATGTATTTCATTCATCATGTTCCCCTCTAAACTCATACATTAGGGGGCATCTGTTATAACCAAATTTGGCACTTATCCATCCGCGAGGACACTTTTCTGCATCCTGCAAAGTATCACGAAGCTATATTGGCCTCTTCATGATCACTGCATCATCTATTTGTAGATCCAATGGTTCTCTTGGATCTACTATCTCATCCTAATAGAAGGATGATCACTATACTGGAGGGACACTCATCCTTCAGAGCCTCCTACTCCTCACTATCAAACTTCATATGAAACCTTCTAGATCTCCTGAAGGCTACAGTCTCCATCCTCTTCTTCCTTGGCACATGGGTGTATGTTGGACAACCTAGGATCCACTCCTGTGAATGCTACATCAAGAGTCTTGTCCTCAATTATCTAGTGAGGACACTTGATTTGAGCATAATTGTCGTACTGGATGCATCATCTATAAGAACATGGGTAGACTTTCACGGTCTTCATAATGAACTTGTCAATACCCGATAAACATGTCCACAAGTGTTAACGAATATTAATTTAAACAGTTATGTTATTTATCAATAACAATTCAATTTGAATAAATAACACTTATTGCACAAAACATCAGATACTTATATTTGCTTGTTTTTTTACTCCCTCTTGGTTTCTACCTCCTTGTATAAATCATAGGAGTTTTTGGAAGGGTACTCTACTTCATCGTCTGATCTACAGACCTTGATCTTCTTCTTGTCAAGTTTCGAACTTTAACTTGCCAAAGTCTTTATGGAGGGAACCATACGTAGTATAAGAAGACATCCAAGGATGCCACTATCTCGGTCCACATGTGTCTAAATGTAACAGATCTAAGATCCCCTTGGATCTACTATCGTGGTTCAAAGAAAATCCCTTGGCATTATTTCCAAGTGTATAATCCATGCAGATATCTTCATGTGCTATCTGAAGCTTTTGGAATACTTAGAAATACTCTTTGCAATCTTAATCAAATATGTCTTCTTTTCTCCTGAGGTGGAAGCTCTTCAAAATTAGTTGCATGTTGCCTTTCTTTCCTTTTCTTTTGAAGACATTGATAAGCAAAGTGACCAAAATTTTGACACGGGAAAGCATAGTGTCCATATTCATGAAAACAGAAGCATTCAACCTTTGAAAGATCCTTCTTTTGTTCTTGGGTTGTCATGTCCCTAGAAACACCTATGTCCGCTGATGAGATATCACTAATATATGAAATAGTACCATTAAGAGTAGAGACAAAATAATATTGGAGTTCATCTCCAACATCATCCAACATGTCTTCTACTTTGGACACCATCTTGACAAAAAATGGAAAAAAAATAAAAAAATTATAATTCAGAAACCCTTGCATGAGCTAGGTCGAAATTGAAGTTTGGAAAAACTAAAATTTGCCTCCATAAATAGATGCTCCCTCCTAGGGCGAACTCCAAAACACTATTTTTCAGTCTGATATGTGGCTAGAAGAGCTCAAAAATGAAATCCCTAATTCCTTGGTTCCAACAAAAATTAGGTCAAAATTTGATTTTCATAAAATGAGTTTTGCTTCCACGGATAAGTGTGCCCTCCTAGGGAGAGTTCCACAATGCTCTTTTCAAGTCCAAACTATGGAGGGAAGTGTCCAAACTTGGAAGCCCTAGTTTCTAGACTAGGGCATAAACAGTCTTTGGCAGTGACTTCTATTTAGGATTGCTCTGATACCATTTTGGATTTTAACTTAGACGTATAATTTTAAGCTCTTTTAACTTTACTTTCATAATTCATTTCATCCCACAACTATAGAATCATTAATTTGCAGTGGAAAATAAAACAAGGATCATTGAAAGATAACCATGAACAAGAGACACACAGATTTATCTTGGGAAACCCAAAAAGAGAGAAACCCAACAAACTTTTCTTGGAAGAAATTAATCCAATACAAGAACAATACCAGTCATGAAGATTAATCCCTAACACAAGAGAGTGCCCTTCTTCACATGAAACCCTGGCAAACCTTTGAGAGAGATAAAAAACTTGTAGAGATAATAAGATAACCCCAAAATTACTTCTAGTGATCTTCAGTTGTCTTCCTTGAGAAGTGCGCACCAATTGAGAGAGACGAGCTTGTTGAATGTGACAAATGAAGTGTGAGAACACTTATATTTATATTCTTCAGTTGAATAGAAAATTCCTTAATGGGGACAACTTGTCTTTTCTCCATTGGGGCCAACTTGCTAGTTTAATATTCATATTTTATTTATCTTTATCTTCTCAGGTCAATTTGCCCCTTTTACTGTGGTAGTTGTGCTCTTTCTTGCCTTCCACTTTCTCTGGGACTTCTTCAATGAATTGTCTTGACTCCTTAGTTATTTCTTCATCGTAGAAAAGTTATCCTCATTGATATCTCCTCACATGTAGATCAAATTCTTCCATAGAGCTCTAATGTTGATTTGACCACACTCTAGGAAGTCCCAAACACTTCTTAGAGCCAATGTCAAATTCAACATTATATTAGACTTTATCTAATATACAAGGAGATGAGATCCCCTTTTAACATAAACAAGTCATCTCACTCTATAAGAATATATCACTCCTGCTATAGAGCACTCCCACATACAGTATGCAATGTGACCTCTATCCTTCTAACACTCCAGTCAATCCACATGGCTGGTCAAGGGCTAAGCATCAGAGCCTTAAGACACATAGTTAATAGGGCTACGACGGGGCCATCCTCTACCTGGGTTGGGAACCCATATGGGAGAATGATTTGGAAAATGTTTGCCCGATGCTGGAACCATGGAGAACATCAACAAAAAATAACCCCTCTAATTATAGGACCATTATGATTAGCCGTCTTTTAGCTAAGTTATATGGTATTATTTTGGAAAGTGAGATCGACATATGGCTATAAAGTTAAGGTAAAGGGGATAAAGGCAAGCCAGTTTTAGAAGACATCATTCCACCATAGATCACCTCATTATTCTATGAATCATGGCGAAGGATTGCTTTAATATTAAATCGAATCTTCTTTGATGCTTTATGGACTTTAGAAAAACTTTTGATATAGTGCCTCGAAATAACTTATGGAAAAGATTAGAAGATCTAAATGTTTCTCTCAAGTTGAGAGTCGCTGCAATAAGGTTGTATGACAATGTCATTGCCAAGTTTAAGAACATTGAGGATTGGTCAGAAGATATTAATTATAATATAGGAGTTAAGCAAGGTTGTCCACTCTTCCCTACCCCTTTTGGCATATACATTGATAAGTTAGAAGGTTGTTTAGTAGAGGCAAGATGCACTGGAATGACGTTAGTGATAATATTCATCATCCTTCTTCTTTGTGCTGATGATAATGTTCTCATGGCAAGGTGTCCCTGTGATCTTGATAAGCAATTAAGTATTCTCAAGTATTTATGCTCTAGTATGGGTATGATTGTTAACACCAACAAAACAAAAGTAATGATAATAAAATTATCCAATAAGGTCACTTACGCTAATTTTTTGTATGACAATAGCAACTTGGAGGAAGTGACTTCATACAAATATCATGGGATTGATATCCATCACAAGCTCAACTGGAACTATGAAATTGAGAAAATTATTAATGGAGGGTGGAAATCTTATTTTGGTCTTGAAAACAATTGTAAATCAACAAACCTTGTGATGTGGGATAAAAATAAACTCCTATTTGAGACTCTCATCACCCCCATTCTCCTATATGGGTGTGAAGTTTGGGGTTGCAACATCTCTCGAGAATCTTGGAGAAAGGTTGAACAAATTCAAAAGTGTTTTATAACTTATAATATTAAAATTAAAAGTAATACACCCTATGATATTAGCTTGAGCCTCGGAGAGCTACGTACACTGCCCAAACAACCAGTAGCTACAGTCTAAAAAACAAAAAACAGCGATACACGTAAATTAGCCCTCTGCCTAGCCCGGATAACCAGGATTGGCTGGTGTTCTCCTCATTGAAGTGGGTCTTTTCCCCATTGAGAGCATAGCTATGACTACGTACCCAACATACAAGAAAAATATCAATAACATGGGAGACCATGGACTTCCTTAAATTGCTTTAAAATCTAGTCAAAACCACTTGAGGCTCAAGCGGGGTTCGCATAAAGATGCCAGCTGGTTAAAGGAATAACTGGTTCGAGCAGGACATGACTAGTTGGTTCAAGAGATCATGGTCCATTTTGAACTTGCTTGCGCAAGCAAAGATTTGCTTCAAGGAAAGGTTAGAGTCTACCAGAGCAAAGGGAAGGGAACCATCTTGGTAGAACATGAAGATATAGATCACTCACTCCAACAAGTTACAACTCTGTAGATGATGGAACACATGGCAAACATGCAAAAATGAGCTACAGGAATCCACATGCAGCCAACTACACCAAAGCCTTAATGAAGTTAGAATGAGACTAACATAAACGATAGTGTCATTAAACATTTTATGTTTATAAACTAATGCTATATGGTAAATATCATTAATGTAAATGAAAACACTGTAATGTTGTTACGATATCTCAATGCTCTTTTAACCATAAGTTAAATCACAAAAAATAAAATGGCCTCGATATGAGGCCAAATAAGGCCTCAAAGTTTTATGACAATTGAGTGTAGATCGGGTGGTTGGGAGGAAGGTTGTTATCCTCCCCACTCGGGTTCAAATCTCGCTTTGTGACACTTGCTCCTTGGGAGCCAACTTTGACTATGTAATGATTGTAACCATACCATGATTCTCCGGAATAGCAGATGCTGACATTCTCCAGATAGATGTAGCCCTCTAACAAACAGTGAACCATCATTGAAAAAAAGGCCTCAAAGTAAACATCTCACAAACAAAACTTAGGATAAATGTTAAAAACTTGTTTTGGTATGCGTGCAAATTAATAGAAATGACAGCAAGTCGACTCTTAGTTTTTGCACCGAGAGGAACGAGGTGCCCTACAACCCAGTATGGGGGAGATGTTGTAATGTTCCTACCTAACAAAATAATTAAAAAATAATTAAAAAAATTCACGTCGGCTCATAAAATAATAAATTATGGAAAGTATTTAAAAAAATCCATGTTGGCGCATAAAATAAAGAATTATGAAAAGTAATTAAAAAAATCGATGTTAGTATATATATGTGTGGGGGGGGGGATAATTTGATAAATTAGTTTAAATGATTTAATGATTTAAGTTTTATTTTTTATTTTATTTTTGGCTTTGTTTGTTTTGTAAAATCCATGTGTGGTTTGGGGTTGTAGTTTCTTTGGAGAATTGTAGAGAAGGATAAAACACATCCAAATGAGTTTCATAACTTATAATTTCAAAATTAAAGGCAATACACCCTATCTTGTTGTCCTCAAGCAAGTCTCTCCCTCATTGGGAGCATGGCTATAACTATATAATTGTAACCTAATGCACAAGAACAAGATAAACAACATGGGGAGACAAGACACTTCCTAAGATTGCTTCAAACTCTAGTCAAAACCACATGCTACTTAAGTGAATTGAGGTTGGCATAAAGATGCCAAGTATTGGCTAAATCATTGGGGAGTTTAGGAAGAGATCAATTTGCAAAATAGTGATAATATTAAAAATATTATTACATTTATATTTAAGGAGAAGTTGTGGCGTGATAAAGAATTAGAGGATAAGAGAAAATTAAGACATTATAAGGAGGTGATCAACCATATAAATTCAAAAGTGCATTTTTGTTTTGATTAATGTAAAGAAGGAAATCAACATTGCTAAAATAAGAGCAAAATCTCATGAGTTTCATAGTGAAAAAATGCATGGGACAATTCCTAAAATGGGACCCAAGACAAAATAATTTGTAATATTTGTGACATCGAGTGAATTGAAAATAAAAATCAAATACAATAATGATCTTCCCATCCTATTAACTCAACATAACATGGTGATTTATGGAAAAAAATTAATAAAATTAAGTGATTCCTTACCTTAGACTCTAAGGTTGGATGAATCAAATTGATTTCAATAAATATTAATAACCACCACCACCATTAGTGTAATCAATATAAATATACTTTACAATATTAAGCAAAGGACGATGAATTTTATGCGGGGTGGGAATATTGAGAGGACTAAGATTCACTTGCCCAGTTGGGAAATAACTTCTCTCCCTAAGAGATTGGGAGGTTGGGGAATTAAGAACCTACTCTGGTTTAGCTTGGTGCTCAGTTTAAAGAGTTTGTGGAGAGGACTCTTTGGCTCAGGTATGTGGAGCGAGGTTCTAAAAGCCAAATATCTAAGAAACACGATTGTGGTGGAGTGGTTTCGTTCCCCTTTAAATTCTTTTCCTAATGCATCTAACTTTTGGAAACGTTTTGTTACGTCTTACTCGTGGTTGGGCTCTTGGCTATCTTGGAAAATTGGGAATGGTGAGCATGTTTTGTTGGGTGTAGATCCCTTTTTGGGTACTGATGATTTAACTTCTCATTCAATATATATTGTCACATGGATTTAGATGTTTGGCTCACGTAAAAAGAACAGTTTTTGTGACAAACACTTCCTCCTACTGGTTATTAGCTGTGGGTTTGGGATTAACAGGGGAAAAAGCTATGGAATGGAATTAGGCTTTGTCGCAGGTTTAAATCATGTGGGAATCAGGTTGTCAGATCCTGGGGATGAATTAGTTTGGTTTGAAAATGGTTCAACTAGACAAGCAAGTGCTAAATTTGCTTATGATCTTATTTCTCCTTCCTCTATTGAAATTGAGGATAAATGGCGGTATAAACAAATCTGGAAATGGAATATGCCCTTAAAGTTGAAATGTTTCCATTGGCTTTGTCTTGAAAATAAGTTAATGACTTGGGATAATCTTTTGAAAAGGGGTAGAGTGGGTCCAAATCTCTATTGACTGTGCAAAAAGAATCATGAAATGTTTGATCATCTTTTTGTTTGTTGTGGATTCTCAAAGGAAGTTTTTTGGAATATGTGTGAAAGTCTTCAATTGCATGAGGTGTGGGGTTCCACTTCTTTTGAAGTGAGCTTGAAATCATGGGTCAACAATGTGCAACGTGCTAAAGAGGTGCCTATTTTTGTCAGTTGGGGATTGTGGAGATACATGAATGCTGCTATATTTGAGAATGAAATTTCTAATGCTTCTGTAGTCAGCTAAACAATTGTTGGTGTGTTTCTGGAATATCCGAAAAGAGGGAAAGAACAAACTGCCTATGTTAATTCCTGATCCATTTTGGTCTGAGGAGAGACCCGTGGGGTTCTTTGATGGTGCCTCTCAATTGGGAAATTGTGGGGGAGGGATGTATCTCAAAATTAATAACATTCATTTTTTTCACTTAAGGATGGGATGCGATAAAGGAACAAACTCCATAGCTGAATTGTTGGCATTGTGGAGTCTACTTTTATTTGCTTTCAATAGAGGCATTTTGACATTACAGGTTCAGGGAGATTCCAAATTTATAATTGACCGGGCCATTGGAAGGGCTCACTTTTAGGCGGCCTCCCTGGTCAATGGTGCTCTAGAGTTAGACAACTACAAGCCAGATTCTTTGATATTTCCTTTGATCATGTTTATCGACAATTGAACTTTGTGGTAGATGATCTTTCAAAAAGAGCTTTGGGACTTCCTAAAGGAGTTTTTCAATTTGAAGAGTTTACAAACAATATGTTATTGTCTAGTGGTTTCTTTTTTACATACCAAACTAGATACTTTATTTGTAAAAGCATAATTTTGTGGGAGTATATACCGACGATGTATTGGGTTTAGAAGGTTTTGAGTTAATTTTGATAAACTATATATGTAGTTTAAGGGTAGTCTAACTTGACTTGTGGATAGTTTTATCTAGTTTCCATTTTTGGACTTGATTGATACAAGATAGATATTTTCCAATCTTATGATTTAAAAAATAATCATGTAACAATCAATATTTCCTTTCATTCATATATAAATATGAATAATAATAATAATGTTTCCTTTCATTCATATATATTATTAATAATAATAGTAATAAACAAGAAGCTGTTTTTTTTTTTCTTTCTTAAACAAAAGGTGGAGATTTTGAAAAAATAGATCTATTCATGAATCTTGCCCTATGCCCTGTAAACCATTAAATTTTAAAATTTTAACCATTCAGGACGATAAAAATCAAGGCTACTTTCATAATCACGATTCGTAGTTTGAATGAGGGTGTCTTGCACACCTCAATGCCCGCCCACATCGTTTTCCATGGCTTCCAGGGCTCACAAATGGCTCTCCAAAGACAGTATATTTAAGGGGAAAGATATATTGTCAGGGCGTTCCTATCTTAGCGGGTTCTGGGTTAAACCGTTTCCCTCAAGCCGTGTTCGTACAAGCCCTTGTATACGATGTGGATGGGTGTACTTCCAAATGGGTTAAAACATATTAATATAAAAAGTTATGGCTGAAAGGGAAATACTGGTAGGATCTTCATCAGCCGATGCAGGAATAATCTGTGTGTGGGATATATCCACAGGCTCAGAGCTCACGCATTTCCATGGCTGTCCTTCTCCCAGAAATGCCCTCACTTCCATTGGCAGATCCTCCTTTGCAGCATCCCAGAGACACAAACCATCTCCATACTCCGCTTCTTCAGCTGGACCCATCTGTTTGTGGAGATTGGGGGACCCTCCAATCCAGTCCCCAATATTTCCTTGTGAGCAAATTGGTCCCCTGTCTTGCACTAATGACGGAGCTTATCTTATGGGCGGTGGAGCTTCAGGCCAAATCTACGTATGGGAGCTGGCCACTCGACAACTGGTCCGTTCATGGCATGCCCAGAAAAAAACTGTAAGTTGCCTGATTCTATCTGATGATGAGTCATTGTTGATTTCAGGTGGTGATGATGGGTTTGTCAATGTTTGGCCCCTTATCAGAATTCTGGATATTGCAGAGGGCTTAACTAGGGAAACGCAAGTATTAAGTTTGTATAGTTGGGCTGCCCATGCCTTGTCTGTGACTGGTCTTGCATCTGGCATTGGAGGGTGCAATGCAATTCTTGTTTCTTGTTCATTAGATTGTACTGTCAAGATGTGGAGCTTAGGTTTGGGAACTCACTTGAGAACCCTTAATATGCCCACTGTTATCAATTCTGTCGTTGTTGATCCATCTGAACATGCGTTGTATGCTGGGGGAACTGATGGGAGGATATATATTGCTGTCCTGAAATTATATTCCCGGAGAAGTAATGGAATTGTTAATGTAGATGGGATAGTCGGATCACTGTTCGATCATAGTGGGCCAATTACAGCTCTGAGTTTCAGTGGGGATGGATTCTCTTTGATTTCGGCATCTGAAGATTGCACTATTCGCCTATGGGATATTCGTAATAACTGCCTTCTTAGGATTTTTGAACATAAGAGAGGTCCTGTAAGCAGTATTCTAGTCTTTCCATTCCTGGAACAACAGTTATGTTCTTCCAATGATGGTTTAATGTGTAAGCAGTTGCTTATTCCAAAGATAGGAAAAACTGCAATTTCTGTAGACTCAATATGCTGTAGCATGGGAATTATTGGGCGACGGATAAAAGAGATGGAAGTGATGAAAGGAAATTTAGTTGTAGTGAATGAGGATAGGCGGCGCGCGTTAGATATGCTTGATAAAATGATACACGTTTACCGTAAGCTCTTGGAACTTTGCATGTCTGAGGCAATAACAGAGAGTGAGAAGAACAAGAAAGAGGAAAGACAGGGTAAGGGTGATAAAATGGTATCGGCAGATAAAAGTATAGAGGAGGGTCAGCCTATGGTACAATAATTTTGGTATTGGTATTATCTCCATGGTGTGGTCCAAGCGATGGTGATTTCTTTCACTGGATTTCACGAGGAACTCATGCAGTTAAGTGCGAAAAACCTCAATCCAATTTTCTTTATGTGCTTGATTGAAACTCTGCTATTTTTGTGCAAAACAATTGTAACATTTTATTAAGCTTACTACAGTGTTACAATAAATTTTAGTCTGTCTTCCATATGGAAATGAAAAGGTTTGAATATCTCTGAACTTCTATTGTATCTTACTGACGTGCATTTTGATCAAGGATGTAAAAAATATTGGAATCTAATGCTTTGTTGAAAAAAAGGGCCATTGATTTTAGATACATTGTCTGTAAGATATGATGGGAAAAGAAAATCACTTGAGAATTTTTCATGTTCGGAAGAAGGTGGGCCTCCACGAGTCGTCATTTTACCTTCCAATTTAATAAATTAATTGGAGCTTGACTAAAAGCAAAACCATGTAAGTTGCATTCTCTTGTTCGCTTCTGTGGAGTACTACTGGAAGACCCTATTATTTAGTATAGTAACATAGTTAGATGGTGAAGTCTAGTAAAAATTTGTTGGTTAAAAAATTAATTTCCGTATCTATGCATTGATACAGAATAGAATAAAATCATGTACAGGGAAGCCGTAACTTTTGCAATAAAGAAGATGAACAAATTCCTAGATCCTAGATTGTTACTTTCTTTTAATCTACTCATTGAAATGTGACATCAGTCTGTCCTTAATGCAATTTTTTATTTTTTATTTTTTTGAACTTAGCTTCCTCTTATCATGATGAGGTTAACGCACCCAGATTTAGCATTACGGGGGATCCACTAGCACCATTCAATTCGGTTGCTTCTACTAAAGTCTCCCTGGACTTGCACCTGGCTCCGACCGTTATTTTATGTGTTGGTGTGCAGCCACAGTTGTGAGCACAAGCTCAAGCATGTCACCTGGTAGGACTTGAACCCTGGTGGGGGCTATATTAGCTACCTGCTTTCACTGACCTGGCAAGCCATCATTGATGATCAATGCAAATTTTCAAAACAGTATTTTTATAATTTTCTCTTCCTGAGAGATCTAAGCGTCCTAAACCTAGTCATTTTCCTGATGGTTTTTTTAACAAGCCACATGACATGGATTTTGGGTTGGCTACAGGATTATGGGATCTTAGGCTTCAGCTATTCGAACAGCATAACAACTTTTTTCGTTCAAAAAGCAGCTATGAATGCAATTAATTTAGGCATGTAAACAGTAACTGGAGTAGATATCAATAATTTGAAGGGAGTTTTTCATGTCTTGAGAACAACAGTGGAAGGAAATTCTGTGTTTAATCTAGCGTAGCTACAGAAATCAATGATGATTCAATGTTCAACTTTTAATTCTTCCTTTTCTCATGTCACACCATGCTTCTGTATGCGTCTATCTATCTATCTATCCATCTAGATAGATAGATGATTGTTGTTACACATATTTCTTGTGCATCTGAAGATAAATGACTTCATGTAGTAACATGTAAAGCTAATTAACTTGCTGCAGCTTTCATTTCTATTTCATACTATTGCAACTGCAGGCGATGTATGTTATCCCTGTCAAACTCTATCTGACCCATACTCCTTGCTTAAATATACGGAATAAAATTCTTTACCAAGTTTGTTCACTCCTACTCTACCCAGGATAATGCGGTTTCTCCCAAATTAAAGCCTACACATAGAAATGTTGTGCTCCGTATCTGGAAGCAGTGACATCAAGTAACATCACCAGTTTCCTTAAATGTGAATTTCAATAGAAAGAGTTCATGTCAAAAAGTATGAGAAATCTCTGGCCTTTGGTTGTGTTCATGGAGGAGAACAATCCCAGCCCTTGCAAAATTTACCATTTAAATCAACCATGGTAGTTATTGGCTTCTGTTCATCATTACTTATGTGAATGCCAGCCATTGACTGTTGTATTTTCTGTCAAGATATTTCATTGTTCAACTAGTTCAGGATAATCACTTTTGTGGTGTCTTATTGTATTACACCCAAAACAGTTAATATTTTTTATATATTTAGTTGATTCTTTCTTTGATAGTAAGGAAGGCTCAAATTTCGCATTAGTGTTTTATTAATCTGCATCTATGGAGGGAGATATTCTACTCTACAGCTTGAAATAATGGCTGCTTTCCCTGCCATCACATAATTTCTTACCATGGTTCGTCATTCAGTTGCTTGATTAAGGGCCACTTCCATCCTAGCATGTCTCCTCACAATGAGCATTATGCACTTGATGTTATTATGCTTGTGAATTGTTATGCCATCTCATTGTCTGAGATTCCCAAGTTTGTTCATGCATTATGTCTCTATCCTAATAATAGATTGATAAGATAAGATAATTTTATGAATGTCCAACAAATGACCACAAAAGTAGGTCAATGGGGCTGTGTGGTATCATTATGTCAATACAAATGGGAGTGCGAAGGCAGCTCCTATAAAAGCAAGCGGTAAGACTCTAACCTAAAAACCAAAACCAAAGGAGCTAACTCCAAAGATGGAGAGCCAATCCCAAAGGGGAGATGTACAAAGAGAGTCGATATAGAATAAAAATGTGCAGGAGGACTGGATTTGGGATCCGTGGTACAAATATGGAAAATATGTCATGGTGCACTAAAAGCACTGGAAGCGTCTCTCCTAACATTCGAAGCCGAATGAAGGAATCTCAGAATAGTACTATGTTTGAAAGAAGGGCTGGAAGAGGACCTATAAGGGGTAGTGTGCTGCCGCATGGAATGAGGAACCTGTTGTTTTGACCTGAATGTGGTCGTCCGATTGCTAGGATGGGGTTGAGAGTGCTCGCATCACTGGTGTTGGGCAGAAGTGGAGGTGGTCCTTTGTGTCCTAACTGATCCGCGGTCAGAAGTAGTGCCATCCTTTGTCGGTCTCTTGTTGCCCCTAGAGGAAGGGAGCACCAAAAAGAAGGAAGTGGTCTGCTGAGTGGAGGCTGGACCTGACTACTAATGTCATTGGAGGATGAGGGAGTGAAGCCGTAGGGCCTCTTGTACGTATAAGGCCGGACATCTTTGGTTGGGTTATTAGAAGAAACTAGCCAAAGTCTGAAGCTTTGTGGGAAGAGGGTCCCTGAAAAGACAATAGAACCATCAACAAATCTCATAGTAGACAAGACACCGAAAAATGAAGTGCTCCTTGGTCTCGACCTCTTGAAGATGACATACTTGGCAAATCCTTCTGATCAATCAATCTGGTGATCTGTCTCCACCTTGAGACGATGACAACCCACTCTGAACTGGCCCAAAGGAATACAAAGAGCATGTGCCCAATGGCGGAGTGTGTAAGGGGGCTGACAATGACTCTGTCACTCAGATCCGTGAAATGTGCAACATTAAAGGCCATCTTTGGACGTAACCCGCCTTGAGGGTTGATCTAAGTGACTTGCATGAACTGTCTATAAATGTCGTCTCAGGTGATTTTGTTCAACTCTGGCTTGGTAGGTAAGAGGCGGCTAGGTGCATCCCAGGAATACCAAAATGGAGGAAGCCAATCCATTGTAATGCCAACAGATGCCAAAAGATCCGTAAGCCCCGCATACGAAGATCTAGTGCAGCCTGAAGGGCTAGCCAAGGCAATGGACTGTGATGAGAGATAGGCCAAATACGGGTACTGATCTCATCCTAACGTTGAGTCAACAAAGCTCCGAAGACAATGTAAGAGGGAGACAAGGCGGAACACTGTCTCAAGCTGAAAGGGGCGGGCACTGAACTTTGCGAGTATGATGGGTTGAGGAACTGTCTGCTTGCATTTGATGATGCGATGGAGGAGGAGGGTTTGCACTCTCTCCACCGAGCCCAATCAACGTCTAGTAGACAAGGCCCCCAAATATTTGAACCATAGAGGACTGTGGGTCGAATAGAGTGTCCATGAGGGGCTCTTCTTATTAAGAATGCCAAATTCCTTTGGTGTAAAGAGGGTAAAAATTGTAGATCAACTATGTGAAAATTTTCCATTTGAATGGTAAGAATGCTTCTTTTACTTTCATGAATCTAGTGGTTTTTGTGCTTTGTCTCTCAAGGGAATGTTTCCAAAGCATGTTCTATCTCATGATTGATTCAAAACAATTCTCAGTGATAAGTCATGATCATGTTAGGATATATTGGTTTTGGGGGGAAAACATACTGTCATATTTTCTCCAACTAATCTTCTTTTGAAATCTAGGCTGTTTTGGCCAGTCCCTGGTGTTAGAGATTACATTGTGTTGTGTTACAATTTCAGCCAAGAAGGTCTAGATAAGTAAAGGTTGAGAATTTTACCACTCTTTTTGTTCTTCTTCCTATCTTGTTGGTGATTCCCAATTCTTGTCAGGCAACATTTCATACGCCTTTCTTTGTTCTTAGTTATGCTATAGGATTTTCATGAATACATTGCACAAGGGCAATGGGAATCTGCACTTTACTTATGCAGTACAGACACCAGACACCTCTCCTTGACCATGTATGTACCATTCAAATTCCTGTTGTCACACACAAACACATATATCCAAACACATTTTCATATGTTTCTTGGTACTTTGAAATTTAGGTCAAAATGCAAATATAATTTCTTGTTATATAGGGACAAGTACAACCATTCCATTCATGCAAGATGCACAAAAAATGTGAAACTATAGTCTCTTACAAGAGTTTATGAAGTTTCATAAATTATAGAAACTCATAAATACTTCAAAAATAGCAGCAAATGGAGATCTCTTATTTTTGTGATTGCTGAATAGTGAATACAATTGGTTGCAAACATTTTGTGCGAAGCCCTAACTTGAGGAAGATACTAGTTGTTCTGCATGTTGCACCCCTTGGCAGCTTGGTAGTCTCAAGACCCATATTTGTGGGGCATCCTGTTGTACTCCAACCAAGTGTTATTCAAGGCATCATGTAGCTACGACATCACCTCACTTGCCATGTTGGATTTTCCAGCTTGTCTGGCTGTAATAGCTCAATCATGACCCTCAGTGAAATAATGTGTCTGTGAATACAAGTATGTATGTATGCTCATTGTCATCAGAATAATGGAGGCCCATTGGTTAAGGCCTCATTGGCTTACAAACATGTGGACAAGTGATGTGTTATGCAATCAAATATTTTGGAGGTCCAAGTGCATAGGACCCAATATTCGAATAATTAATAGTAATTCGTAATAATTAAAAAGAAAATGAGTATACCTCTTAAAAAGGGGGAAAAGGAAAGGAAAGGAAAGGAGATCATAATCATTGTTCTCCCAAATTCGGGATTGGGAAAAACTCAATGAGGTAGAAGAGCCAAGAGTTTGACTGCGATCGGGAAACTCAGCAAATACAAAAACATGAAGAAATACACATATTTTGATGAAAATATAACATTTTTCGTTGATATTCAATGAAAACATGTCCATACAATGCACAATGTCAATAGATGTCCAAAACTTTAATGTATGAATATATATCTCTTATATGATATGAGTCCAAAAATGATCAAAATCAGGAGTCATAAACATGTGTTGTGAAGTTGAAGATTACAATGAACAAATATATGGTCATTTAAGCGCTTTTGTGCTAATCAATTGTGCTTTTCTCTAACATGCTTCAATTGTGCTTGCAATTGGAAGCACTAGAGGTCTGACTTATGATTTGAATGGCAATTTTTTAAAGTTTCATGTATCACTGCCAAAATTTCACAACCAAAGACCTAGCAATAGCAAGCAGCAAGGGTTCAAGAGTCAAGAGTCAAGACTCAAGACAATAAAAAGATAATAAAATTTAATAAAACAAAGAAAATAGAGAAATTTCAATGAATTGATCAAGGGTGCTTTGGCAACATATTCTTTAGCGAATAACATAAGAATTTTGTTAGGGCCCTATAATGCTTTTATTGACTTCTATTGACACAGATTTGAGTTGTTTCATCAAGAAAGCATTTCTCAATGAACATTAAAAGGTTTTTATGACCTCCCCATCCTCGTGAAATTTGTCCATATCATAAAAATATGTTGGGTTTAAGATGTTAAATTTTGGTTAGGGTTAGGGTTTGATGAAAAAAAAATCAAATCTTATATACTTTAATGCAAAATTCAATGTAACAATTTATACTAGGGCAGAATAGTACAACATTAACTTGAACAAGATTTTTCAAAACATAATTTTCATCTCTTTCAACTTTTCAACTTTAACACTACCAATGGGTCCTTGTGTTAAAGTAATCTTCAGTAACATGTAACCAGTAGTATAAGACTAACAGTAACAAGTCTAATTAAGAACAAGTTAGAGTACTTATTTGGAGTGTGGAACCCTTCCTGTTTTATACTCAGAAAATTTTACTTTCAGAAAAGGACTGTGCCTCTCAGAGGCCAGTCAATCATTAGGGACCAGCTGACCCTGCTAGAGGGTAAGTACAAACCAGAGAGAGAGAGATGAGAGGGTTGGGGTACAGTCAAACAGGGACAGCCAATGACAGTCAAAACACAGCATAAAAGATCTGAATCCCAAGCAACAAATAAGGCCTCAAGCAAGTAGCACAATAAATCTGATCACAGTCAAACCTTAGCTCAAGGGGCAGACCCAAGTTAGGCCTCAGCACATAGATCACATATAGGTCTGGTCAACAAACAAGTTTCAGTAGTTAAGGACTCAGTATAAGCAGTCTAAACAACCTGTGGCCTCCATCATCGAATTGTCAGCAAGCAAAACCAGATCAAAGAGGGTCACGCCCTCCACAAGTGTGCGCACAACAGGGTTGGATTAGACCCTAAGGCCTCACATCCTTCACAAGTGTGCCACCATCAAACTGAAACAGACCCTAAGGTCTCACAACCTGCACTAATGAGCAGATATATGCTAGATCAGACCTCTTAATCAACAAATTGGACCATAGGTGTTGATGTATTTGTAACTTCGGAATGTATTTCACTTGTATATTTCATATTGTATTCATATGACATTGTACTTCAGATATATGCTAGATCAGACCTCTTAATCAACAAATTGGACCATAGGCGTTGATGTATTTGTAACTTCGGAATGTATTTCACTTGTATATTTCATATTGTATTCATATGACATTGTACTTCCGACGGAGAGGTTTCATTCCTCCGATCGGGAAGGTCATCATTATATATGATAGGGTTATTAGACTCCCCTAGTGGGGTCGACCCAGAGTTAAGTTACAGTGGGTTATTAGACTCTCCTAGGAGAGGTCGGCCCAGTAGGGTAAAAGGCAAGTGGAAGACAAGTATAAATAGAGAGGAGCACCTCTCTATTAATTCATTCACTCACTCATTCTCTCAAGTGAGTAGTGCGCACAAGTGGAGGAGGAGAAGCTGCTAGGAGACTATCTCTTGTTATTGGGGTTTTGTATCATTGCTCATTCTATCTCTAAGGAAGTTGCGGGGTTTTCTCCTTTATGGTTTCCCCGGTGAAATGCTTTGTGTCTATTGTCTCTTGTGATTGATTGATATGCTGTACATATTGTTCTCTCAGATAAGATCCTAGATCATATTGAATTAATGATGAAAAACTAACATGGTTTCAGAGTTTACCTGAGAAGAAGACATTGTGCAGCTGAAGCTAGGGCTTCTTAATGTTTGGGTTTCTCTCCACAGATCTTTAGCAAAAGGAGGATAGGCTAAAGAAGGGCTTTGCATAGTAAAACCTAGTCATCGTGGCACTTTCGCTATAAATCCATTTTTGCGAAGGTTCAGGATCTGAAATTTTGACAGGCCGAAGATAACATGTCCCTATACCTTGTGTCCGAATTTCAGCATCTGATTCGTTGTACTTTGTGATTTATGATCCGTACAAGTTAGGGTTTCTGCCTCTTCCAGAATACAATCCTAAATAGGTGACCTGGGGAAAAAGGTCACATCTCGGGCTAGGAAGCTCCAAATGAAATTCTGTAAAAAGTGGCAGTTAGGGCACGGACTGTAGTTTCACAGGTCCGATTTTCAGAGGCTGAAGTTGAAACAGTGACACGTGGCACTCCATACAAGTTTGCTATACTGTTTCATTCCATAAATAGGTCATGTTGCGACACTTAGCATATCTCTTTCATGGAGAATCCATTGAAGCTTCAGATCTGTGGGGTTGGAAAGATGACAGGTCAGTCTAACACAGGCCGAAGTTTCAGACCCCGAGGATCTGAAATTTCAGAGATGCACCAGAAACAATATGGCATACCTTTCTGTCAAAACATAATTGGATTCTGAGCATTTTCATTTTTGGCTCGTCACTGCTGCGGGAAATTAGGGCTTTTGATAGAAGTGGAATTTTGGAGTGCTCTCAGCATAGGATTGATTTCCTCACCAAAATCGAAATTTAGAGACCAAGATCAAACTTTTTGGTTGGGAAGAACCCCGGGATCTATCAAACCCTAGTTCGGATTTTGAACCAGAAAACCAGAAAACCAGAATTTGACAGAAGTTGCAGATCCGAATTTCGTAGGTCATTTTTGAGGGGTCAATTTTTGGAGTTTTCAAAATCTGAGCACACCAGCTTGCTCGCCTCAGTCAAATGCATCTCCCTGTCCAGAAAGAATTTTGAAATTCCAAATTTGGATTTTTAGGGTTTCTCTGCCAAACCCTAGCCAGCTCCAGATCCAGTTTCAGCAAATCAAGTGTATAGGATTAGGTTAATCCTAGAAGAGAATGAATTGGACACCTACATAAGTGAAGAAGTTCCAGTTCCAGAGGGAGATGAGGCTAAGGCCTTACATAAGAAGTCTACAAGCAATCTCGACAGGTATGACTTGAGGAGATACAGGTATGTTTTGAAATCTGTTCATGATTAAGTTTATGATATGTTTGTCTTCATATTATTGAGGTTAGTACAATCTTGATTAATTTTAGACTTGTCTTATTACCTTAGTAAAAAGTATGAATGCATGTGAATGATAGAAGACATTCATTGATTAAGGTTATGACACTTATGATTGTACCAATGCACTGTGGTGTTGTATGAGGATGATGTTGTCCACTAACATGAAAGGTACATCAAGAAAGACAAATCAAGTTCTAGATTAAGAACATATGACCATGGTGACATGAAGACAAAGACTCATCCATAATCATTGATCACATAGAATCTCTACTTACGAGGTATGTATAATTTGGATCTACAATACTTAACTTATGAGCTATGCAAGTTACTAGTGTTATCACATCTATGTTAGCTGGAGCTACCATACTGCAGACTGTGCGGTCGAGGACCACACAGTACTTTTTTTTCCAGATCAGAGATCAACCGCCTTCTGACGAGGCATTTTTGTTCAGATTGCCCCTAGTAGATATATCAGAGGGGACAGACAGTTGTACAGTGTTGCAGACATCGTCACTTACCATCTACCACAGGGTCACCTCTTCCTTGCCAGGCTTTGACATAAGCCCATTTGAGACAGTTGCCTAGTCTTGTTTTGATTGAGAGTATCACAGTATATTGCTGGTTTACTATGTTGCCCGGATTCAGCAGAGATCCAGCTCAGAGATAGCTTCAGTAGCAACACGTATATGGTGTAGCAGGTATTGCATTTGATGATTATTGCTCATGATGTAGATTAGACTTCTTTATACTTGTTAGTACACTAACTTTGCATGAGATGATATATTTGGTGATCTAGCTATTGTATGATGTGATTGGACCCTTGATGATGTCAGTCCACCCCTCCTGCTAGACTTATGTATATGCACGCTAAATCATGTCCCCTTCACTTGACATAGACTTGGTCACTTAGTCCCTTTTGGTAGCTGACTTTAGCTCCACTATCACTTTCTCCACCCATCCGACTCATCCATGATACTTGTTCCCGACTTGGATTCTGATTTGTGATCCCGAGGACCCCTTCCCCACTGATCTCTGAGTTTGCCATGACTCCCTGTTTATTGTGCCTCGGCTCTTTAGTGTGTGAGATACACTTTTAGACCTGGGATTTGCTCCTGTCGGTTGCCCCCGATGTTGCAATGCAGTTAGGATTGTGTAGCCTCACCGGGTGTTCCCCATTGGTCATCAAAGCATGTATTGCTCACCCCCATTACCTATGCAGTATGAGCACCATGTTTATATCATTTGAGATATGTATGTAGCCCAAGTGGGCCTTGATGTAAATGAAGAAATGAAGAAATGTAAATCAAGCCAAAAAAGGGCCATTATGTTGTAAATGTAAAATATAGCCAAAAAGGGCTAAGTATGAAACTCATGTAAAATCCATGCAATGTGTTTATAAACACACATGGATACTGGTCAGCCGTACATGTCAGCATTTGTAGTGGTTATTCCTCACCTAGTCCTGCGGGGCAAGGAGGTGAGAGGGAGCAAGGGACAAGCTCAAGATTGCCCCCTAGAGTCTCAAGTTACGGTTTGCCGGACACCTAGTTTGGCGGCTCTAGAAAAGAACCTCACGGAGTCTTCGGATACGGATGTGAATTGTGAGATACTTGTTAGATGGCTAGTGGTGGTTTCCCTGCACTATACCCATTTGTGAGGCACCGCCCTTCCCCGTGTTCTGTCATGGCATACTTATCTCAGTGGACCCCGCTTTCCCGAGTTGTCCAAAGGGTCACATGATCTTCATCCTTGTCTTCCTGTGTCCTTTGCCTTGTTGTCCGCATCACCTAAAGTCAGCAGAGTGGTCAATTCTATAAGATGTGCATAGCATTTTAGTCTTTTGGAGGTGGTGGGCCCACCTCACCGGGGCCTTGTATTATCTCGGGATTTAATGTATTTTTGATCACCATGTTATCATTGCATTGCTTAGTAATGTACTAACTTGTATAATTGAGCCTTATCACTCCATGTTTGCACACAGGTATGCAGCTAGCACTATTGTTGACCAGATTTGACTTAGTCAAATTGAGTTGACTAGGCCAAAAATGTGCCCGAAAAAATGTTGCAACTGGAATTTCGATTTCGGTTAATTATTATCTACAGGGATCCCATATGAGCATGCAGGTGTCAAAATTGCAAAAGACCGAAGCATTTGAGAAATTTTTAATTATTATTGGTCAATTTCGACCTATTTTAACTAAAAATTATGGATTTTGGGCAAATAATGCCTAAATGATGGATCGGGGTCATTCGAATGGTCATTCCTACTACTTTTGGGGTCCATGATCGCATTGCAGCAGACGGTTCAGCAATCCGGGCACTAAAAGTGGGTCAAAAGCCCAAATTTCATCTTCAGCCATATAAACCAGCAAAAATTACATGGAAAATCAAATTTTGACTAAGGCAACTATAGGCAAATGGCAAAATCAATGGTTGGAAAAGGTAAAGGTAATTTCTAAGGTAAAATGGTAAGGTTTGACATTGTATTTGGGCATGGTGGGGCCCTCTCCATGACAGCTCATTGTTGAAGGTCGAATTGGCCCATTGAGGGCGTTTTTCTCCACCTAGGGGAATTTGATTTTGATGTATGTTGGGTGTGGGCCCTTGTTGTATTAGTTAGGGGGATAAAACATCCCATAGACACCCCCCAACCGCATTATATGTAATATAGGGGCCCCACAAGGGGACCCCCTCTCCACTAGGGCGCTCTCCTTGGGTAATTCGCACCCCCACTTAGCATCTCTCTCCACCATTTGATTTGATGGTTGGGGAGTGATCTCCACCCTCCATTTTGGGGGGAAACTTGTTTTGAGAATGACCTTTCTCTATAAGAGAAGGCATTCACTCTATTGTACTTCTTCTTGGCATTTTCGACTTGCACTTGATAGAGAGAGACATTCCATTTGCAGCTTGATACTTGGTGTTGTGGAGTAAATTTTGTGGTGATTGATAACTAGTGTTGGATGCATTGTGGAGATAGTTTGTTGTGTCTTTCCATACTTGTTTGTTGGTTCATATTTGCAGCATTGGTGGCCATTTGAAGAAGGGCGCCGTACTTAGAGCGGGAGCACCATTCCAGCGATTTTCTCCAAAGTTATCCACAAGGGAGTTGTTATTTGCTTTCTGCTATTCAATTCCTTTATCTTTCAGCCATTTATTTGCTGTTATACTTGATTATTTGCTGCAGTTACTGATTATTATCTTGATTGTGGCAGGTACCCAGGTCGCCATTGGTGTCCAGTCGCTTCTCATGCTCAAGGGAACTCGCAGGTTGCTTCACACTTGATCTTCCAGGCTAGTCTTCACTCAAAGTTCTCCATTTCACCATTTCACCAGGTACTCTTCATCTCCTTGTCTCTCCCTCATCATTTTCACTGTCTTGCTAAGTTGGAAAACATATAATAAACCCTAAAATACAAAAAATTAACTTCCCACTGTCAGAACTCATTTTTATTGCAAACCCGCTTTTTATTTGAGCCTAATAGCCTATATCTTAAGTTTCATCAATTTCTGACTCCATTAACCCATACTTTAGGCACTGGTCTACCTAGCAAAAACGCCCCACCTAGGGCGTTTTTCTCTCTTGCCGGTTTGGGTCACCTTGGGGTTCTGGGTATTCTTGATTCCTGTTTAGATCGTCATTTTACCTTAGGGATTCAAGTTTCATTAGCTAGAAGTGATTAAAAACCGTAATTTTATGCTGCCCTAGGTCCATTTGACTCACTATCCAACCATTTCCCTGGGCAGTTCATTTCAGCACTTCACTTCTATTTCGTTAGAGCTCCCTTAATCATTTCAGCCATACAATCACTATTACAACCCTGTTATCCAATTATTTCTGATTGCTGGTCACTTATCACATCACTATCATCTCACTGCTTGTGTCCATTAATAGGCTGAAATCAAACTAAGGAGCTCGTCTACACTCATCCCTTGTTGTTTTATCTCTCATTCTTTTGGGTCTAGGTGTGTTTTTTTTGTTTCTCGACCATAACTGGTTGAGCGGGGTCTCCCCCTTGACTTGGCCAAGTGCCTCGTCTAAAGTGACAGTAGCCGTGTCCGGTGTGACTTCCGTTCATTCGAGCGGAGGACTTGGCTATTGCCGTTACACCTTCCTAGTTGTCTCCTCTACCGTCCCTATTGGGATACCTACCACAAACAGCTAGAGATTGTGTGATAACAACTAGCACAAGGTCTCTAAATCATTGAAGAGCACAAAGAAGACATTGTTTGGGTATGTTAAACATAACTAGCAAACATGATAATCCAGGTATGTTTTCCTATATCGAGTTAGAATCCTACCTTGTGTTAGGATCTTATATAAGTATACTTTGTATGATTGATAATGATTATTCATGAAGTTATAAGTTTGAGTAATCATGGGTTTATGCATATTATGCTTCTTAGTTTGATTAATGATATGACAAACTAGAAGAGTCCTATGGTCAAATAAGAATATGCATAAGTAAAAGAAGTACTCCCTGAAACCTTGAATACTAACGCTTGTGATAAATTACCTCTGTATGAAATGATCATGACCATACATGTTTAAGATTATTTAGAATCATAATGTTTTGATAATTTTGAGATTATACTAATGAATGTTTGATTATGTATGAGATCTTGAGGATGACACAATGATGACACTAGTGCACACTTAAGCATGCATAGTGGTCCAGGATGGATATAAGTTCAAGGACAGATAATCCAGGAAGCAAAGATCAAGAGGGAGCACACTCCAGTAGTTCCTGCAAGGAAGCAAAGATTGAGAGGGAGTCCACCCAACAATTAAACAAAGATAAGTATTTGAATTATCATTTATTGTATATATGATTACTTAAATTGTTGTTCAGTCATGTACATACTTATGTTCCTAGATTCAGGATGTATATTATGCATTTTAGAAAAGTTGCATTAATGAACAAGATAATACTAATATAGTAATAGGTAAGTGGCCTATGGTACTGTACAACACTCCATTGCTACTTATCTAGATTGAAACCTCTTTGCTGACATGTTGGGAGTAGTGCACACTCTTAACAATGTTCTAGTAGAGATGGAAGGCATCTAGAAAGTTACAAGATATGGATAAATGTTGTATTGGAGTATTGGCTAAGATAATTGCATGACTATATAACATATGTCCGTATGTGTAAGATTTTATTCTGAAAACTATGAGAAGTTTCTAATCATGCAATTGAATTTGACTTGTAGGAAATATCGTGTACAATCACCTACAAAAGAAGGACAACGACATTTGTTCTAGCAACGAAGTTCAAGAAAACTACCTATTGAAGATATTGAAGAATTTGAAGTTCCTAGGATCCGGGATGCAGTAATGGAAGGATGCCATGATCGAGGAGTACCAGTCGATCATGAAGAATGATGTCTGGGATGTGGTCCCGAGACCAGTCGGGAAGTCTGTTGTGACTTCCAAATGTATCTGCAAGATCAAGCATGCTGCAATTGGTAGCATAGAGAAATACAAGGCAAGGTTTGTGGCTCGTGGCATCTCCCAGAAAGAAGGGATAGATTATGAAGAAACTTTTGCACCTGTAGCCTGATACACTTCTATTAGAACAGTACTTGCTCTGGCTGCAGTAATGAAGTGGAAGATACACTAGATAGATGTCAAGACAACTTTCTTGAATGGTGTAGTCGAAGAGGAAGTGTATGTGGAGCAGCCACTCGGATTTGAGACACATGACAGGGAGTCACATGTGTGCAAATTAAAGAAAGCCATGTACAGTTTGAAACAAGCACCCATGACATGGTATGGCAGGATTGACAACTTCCTGACTAGTTTGGGATTTACCAAGAGTAAAGTGAATCCAACCTTTACTACAAGGTTAAGGAAGGCAATCCAGTGATACTCCTACTGTATGTAGATGACTTGTTTGTGACAGGTGAGATTGGGTTGATTGTTGATACGAAGAGGAAGTTTGCCGCTGAGTTCGAGATGAAGGACTTGGGCATGATGCATTACTTTCTAGGCATGGAGGTGTGGCAGAGTGCGGATGGAATCTTCCTTGAGCAAGGGAAGTATGCAGTAGAGATCCTAAAGCGGTTCAGGATGATGGACTGCAAGGCCATGGCCACACCTATGGCATCAAACTTGAAGCAATTGAGTGATGCTTCATCAGAGTCAGTTGATGCCATGATGTATCGTTAGATGATTGGGTCCTTGATGTACCCGACGAACACAAGACCAGATATTTGCTTTGCGGTGAACACATTGAGCCAATTCCTGACGGATCCTAGACATGTTCACTTGATTGCTGTAAAGCATATTCTGAGGTACCTGAAGGGTACGGTTGATTATGGGCTCAAGTATGATGCGAATCAAAAGGTTAACCTGGAGGGTTATGTTGATTCAGATTGGGCAGGCAGTGCTGCAGATAGGAAGAGCACTTCGGGGTGCTGCTTCAGTATGGGATCAGGGGTGATCTCTTGGTTTAGCATGAAGCAGTCCTGCGTAGCACTGAGTACAGCTGAAGCAGAGTATGTTGCAGCTTGTTCGACCAATTGTGAGGCAGTATGGCTAAGGAAGCTACTGTCTGATTTATTTGATCTCCAGTTGGATGCTACTTGTATCTTCTGTGACAACCAGAGTTGTGTGAAGTTGTCTGAGAACCCGGTGTTCCATGACAAGTCGAAGCACATCGAGATCAAGTATCACTATATCAGGGATATGGTGCAGAAAGGAGCAGTGAGGCTCCTGTATGTTGTGATGGACGAGCAGATAACAGATGTGTTGACCAAGCCACTAGCCAGGGTGAAGTTCGAGTACTTCAGAGAGAGGCTTGGTGTTCTTTAGATTGAAGATACTTCCAGGAGAAAGTGATGGGACACAGATGCAGGAGCCCTTCCAAGCATGGTGGTAGGAGGGTCCTTCCCATGGCTGTGGATGTAAGTGCTGTGTGATGAGCATCAGGATGATGCTCCGGATGATGTTCTATATGATGATGATCAATATGATCATGAGCATCAGCATGATGCTCCGTGCGAGGATGATCAGTATGATCATGAGTATCGGGATGATACTCTGTGGCCGTGGATATCTTGCAGGTTGTGCAGTAGCATGTAATCAATCCTGGGAGATCCTATAGGTTGAGTAGGAAGCTCGTAATCAGTCTTGGGATGCTCTTTCGAGGTTTTGCTTGTTCGCATGTAATCAGTCCTGGGAGATCCTATAGGTTGAGCAGGAAGCTCGTAATCAGTCCCGGGATGCTCTTTCAAGGTTTTGCTTGTTTGCATGTAATCAGTCCTGGGAGATCCTATAGGTTGAGCAGGAAGCTCGTAATCAGTCCTGGGATGCTCTTTCGAGGTTTTGCTTGTTCGCATGTAATCAGTCCTGGGAGATCCTATAGGTTGAGCAGGAAGCTCGTAATCAGTCCTGGGATGCTCTTTCGAGGTTTTGTTTGTTGGCATATAATAGCTCTCTGGGAGATCCTATAGGTTGAGCAGTAAGCTTGTAATCAGTCCTGGGATGCTCTTTCGAGGTTTTGCCTGGTCGCATGTAATCAGCCCTGGGAGATCTTATAGGTTGAGCAGTAAGCTTGTAATCAGTCCTGAGATGCCCTTTTTAGGTTTTGCAGATGCACATAATCAGCCCTGAAGATTCCACCGGACGAGGCACTCGCAGAGATGATGAAGACCTACATGGAGGCTAGGCCTACATCCAACATGAAAAAGGGTTGGCTCTATAGAACTTCCTATGATGAGTAGATTGGAGATTGATGATTGAGATAGCAGCAGTGACGATGAAGACTTGTGCTTAAGAACTGTGTCGAGAAATACCTTCCTAGTTAAGAGGGAGTGTTGATGTATTTGTAACTTCAGAATGTATTTCACTTGTATATTTCATATTGTATTCATATGACATTGTACTTCCGACGGAGAGGTTTCATTCCTCCGATCGGGAAGGTCATCATTATATATGATAGGGTTATTAGACTCCCCTAGTGGGGTCGGCCCAGAGTTAAGTTACAGTGGGTTATTAGACTCTCCTAGGAGAGGTCGGCCCAGTAGGGTAAAAGGCAAGTGGAAGACAAGTATAAATAGAGAGGAGCACCTCTCTATTTATTCATTCACTCACTCATTCTCTCAAGTGAGTAGTGCGCACAAGTGGAGGAGGAGAAGCTGCTAGGAGACTATCTCTTGTTATTGGGGTTTTGTATCATTGCTCATTCTATCTCTGAGGAAGTTGCGGGGTTCTCTTTTATGGTTTCCCCGGTGAAATGCTTTGTGTCTATTGTCTCTTGTGATTGATTGATATGCTGTACATGTTCTCTCAGATAAGATCCTAGATCATATTGAATTAATGATGAAAAATTAACAATAGGCAGACCAATAACAACAGATTAGAGCTTGTAGCAGACAAGTGTATGTCCAACAAGGCATGCGACCTTCATAAAGTCTGAACAACAGACTCACAACCTCATACAATGTCACGACCCACTTAAAACAGACTTACGGGTAGTAGAACAAGACTCCAAAGGCTCACGGTTAGGTCAATAGGAATAGATCAGACTTTAATCATAGGAACAGATCAGACTTCAATCAGATAGGTCGAACCCCAATAGGTCCTTAAACAAGCAGATCGAACTTCAATCAACCTTCAACAAATTAGATCTGCCCTCAACCAGACTTTAACCAAACAGATCTGGGCTTCAACGTTTAGCATATGTCACGACTTTCCATAAGCAGAGCAACATAGGCACTTTACATCAACCCAGAACAGTCAGATCTGGAACATGAGATAATCTTTATCAGGTGGGCAGCCTCACCAAACAACAGAACAAACTTCAAAACTTGACATCAAGCAGACAGAGTTGAGATAAGGATGTTGGATGATATTAAATGAGGAACTAAGATCTCAATTTATAGGATCTTATATCTTCTAGAATGATCATTAAATTAATCTTTTAATTAAGTTAGGGTTCCATAGATTTAGGAGGGTACCACTTAGTAAGAGTTAGGACATAAAAAATAAAAGTCACAAATTATAAAATATAAAATATAAAATATAAATAAAGTGACTTGAGTGGGTACCAACACATTATGGTCAAAACAATAAAGTCACTTATAATGTGACTTTAGGTGGGTATTGTTATCACATCCATCGTAGCTGGGCTACCATGATTGCAGATCACTTTCCAGTATATTTTTGAGCCAGTCCTACACATTTTTGATGAGATCAGCTGATGATGACCAGCATTATGATGATCACTCCTATACATTCAGTGGATTCAGAGCTTGTACATTTACAGTCATGCCAGGATTGAGCCCCATGACACCAGGTCGGTTATTGAGATAGCCATTCCTCCATCATCCAGAGCAGATTGATGACAGTGCCCATATTTATTTAGATGCAGTGCTTCAGTGTAATTTAGGTAGTTCAGATCAGGGACTCAGGTATATGATCCAGCAGGTATATTTTGGTACATATGAGTTGTTGATGTGCTCTTCCTCTTATCTAGGTAGTTTATGACTGAGTATATTGTGATGGTTGCTAGCTCTATCTTATTTGATGCTTGTTGTGTAGAATAGAAGTGGTTGGTTACTATTAGTAGGAGGTTCTTGTATATACTCGTTGGTCATACCCTTACTCCATGAAGTACTGACTTGTCCATTCCCTTATTTTAGGGCCTTTGCTATCCATGGCACCATCAGTCATTTTCTCCGTCCATCCGTTATTTTCCAGTTTTGGTTTTATCCCGAATTACACCTTAGCTAGTGATCTTTAGGACTTCCCCCACCTTGACCTCTATGTTGGATAGATTCCTAGTTTGCATTGTGTCTCGGCTCTGGAGTATATGGTCTTAGTCACAGTGGTTGTTCTCCTCTAGTCCTTGAAACCAAGTATTCCTACAAACAATGTTGCTAAACACTAGAGCATCAGATCCTAAATGGTATATCTAAAGGAATGCTAAGTCAACAAAAACAATGTTGCTAAACACTACTGCTTATATCTATATTAACTAGTCAGTGGCCAAAGGACGAGCACTCATCCTTGTTTGATGTAAGGTCGTTTGTCTCCACAGGGCAACAGGGTGGTCACTCCATCGCACCTATGGACGGTGGCGAGCAATGGAGGTCATACCGAGTCATATCTGAAGCCCATAAGGCTTTCAGGGCACCTGCTTTTGGAGGCTGGTTAGTGAAAATCTTTAAAGTGAAATAAATGCTAAATTTTAATTGTGAAAGCTGACAAATAAATAAATTGCTAAAAGGTTGCTTGTCTAGAGTCTATTGGAAGCATTCTCATCACTCTACCCATTTGTGAGACACCACCACCCCTTGTGTTATCTTCTATCCAGCATATGTCTATGTGGTCTCCCTGGTTCCTTCATCCGAGAGATTGCAGTGTTGATGTTGTTAAGTCCTTCCCCTAGCCTAGCCTTTGTTTCTCCACCCTCACCCATGGTTAGCAAATTATTCAAGTCAATAAACGAGTATACACTTGAAAATCTTGTTTATAGTAGTTAATTACTTCGATTTGGACTTATATTATTTACATGTGTATGCTAGTAAAACACGATTCTATGCTTTAGTCTAGCTATTGATATAATTGAAGGAGCATATCATAACCTTTTGTACTTGCAGCAACAGTCATTTGTGATCTGGATCATTATTTTGGTCATTCTTGACCTGGTCAACCTAGTTTGACCAAGTTAACCACAGGGTTCGGAATGAGTTTGGGCAGACAGTGATCGAGATGGTTTATTCATGGCCGATATGTGTCCATTTGATGGTTCCATGCTTCAGACAACCTTTTCAGATGATGGTTTGATGGATTTTTATGATTATTATTATTTACGGACCATTATTTTTATTATTCCGGGCATGGATGAGCTTACAGAGGCATCTTTTGATGGTCACATGACGTATGAGTACTCATTCCTAGTTGATTTGAGCATTTTGAGCTCATTCATACACTCAATTATTAGTTCTGGGCATTTACAAGCGATGATATGGTAAGATTACCACTTTTTCTAGTTTTCCATGCAAAAATGGCCTGTCTAGCACTTTCATTGAGCTAGCACGTTTTCCTAGGGCGCTACAGAGGGAGATGGGGGTCCAGCCAGTCGTTGTTACCATATTATCCCATCCCCAGACATTTTGGTACAATTAGATTTGTGTCCGGGACACTTGGCAGTGAGTTACAAACATTTTTGTACTTTCAGAGGTGGTTTTCCGGTAGAGGAATGGCTCATTGAGGAAATCGATTTGGCTTAGTGGGGCAAGGAAATGGTATGAGATGGGTCTTGGATATTTTGATGATGATGTCCACACCTTCTAGCACTTGTTTTGTCATTAGTGGGGTCTGTTGTCCGCCAGATTGCACACCAGCAGCGGAAATCTTTCGAAAGCTGTCTCTTCACTACAAGTGAGAGAGGTGTGGCCTTGGGGGCAAGCAATGAGGCAGGTACTGTCACCTAAATCCCAGCTCCTCCGTTTAGGCTAACTCCTAACGAAGCCAAGGGGGGTAGTCCCTACAAAGAGTTGTCTATGGCTCAATGTTTTTAGTGTTAAAAATGTATGGTGATGCGGATTGGTGTTGTTTAGGAGTTTTTAGTGTTGAAAGACACACGACTTACTTTTAAATAAAACACAAGATAAGATGCAATCCACGTTGCGAAACAGTATATAAAGACTTGAGATAATTAAGAAGCATCCACAGATAAAAATTAAATGATAAAAGGACCAGTGCCTTACTCAATGGGTAATGGAGTCAAAATAATTGAAATTGTAGTGTTGGGGGATGCTGAAAAATAAGTCCTGATAGTAACTGTTCGTGAGATCGTTGTGCAAATTATCTTGGTAAATTTCAAAGTTTTAATAGTCTTGATTATTAGGATAAAACCAAGGATATCAAAAGAGTGTCCGGAAAGACATTCTAAGCAGCTCCTTTAAGAGACATGTCGGAACCTGTCTGGAATCACAGCGAGGTGTGCAATGCTAACCAGCCACCGTGTCGCAGATTGGGCACTCCGGCGCCTCCCCTGAGAACTGATTAAAATACTTTTTGAACAACGCCGGTTCGTTGGTTATGGGGGTGAAAGTTTTAATTAATTATCACTTATGAGATTATCAAATCCTTCACCTTTCTGAGTACTAGTCCAACCGTTTCCGGTTGGCAGAGCATACGGGTGTAGGACAAATGACCAAGATAAATTAATTAAAGGGGAAGTGTGGATTGAAAAAGTTTTATTATTAGAGCACTTGTTCAACTCTCCGACAGAGAGCGCTCTTGACTTGATCTTATGACCACAGTTCAAGAGACTTCCTAATTTAAAAATGCCTAATACAGGGGGAACGTGCAAGTCTATATGCTCTCCGATAGAGAGTGCTCTTGACTTGGATTTGGCCAAGTTCAAGAGACTTTGTTCGTTTTATTGCAAGAAAGTGAAATAGTTGTGGAAACAATTATGAAGCTTTGCGGAATTAAATCATGTGATATCTCAAAGAAATATAAAGACAACTAACATGCTACTTGCAAAATGAAATGAAATAAACGAAAGATCTAGTGTTCTACCAAGCAATTCTACCCTCAAGGTGGGATCAACCTCCGAACAAGGCTAATCGCTAGAAACCGTCAGTCCTGGAAACCTTCCAGCTAGCTGGATGTCCACAAGAAGCTGATGGGGGAACGAGAAGCTACCACAAAACTATGTGGCCTTTGGGATACAATCCCAAAGTTAGCTTACTCTGGTCAAAACTTGGAAGAGAAATTAATCTAAGTATGAAAATGAAAACTAATCTATGAACTTGAAAAAAGATGAGATCTAAACTAGGCATGCACAACACTCTTCCCCAAATGGGGAAGAAACCCAAAAAAGTGGAGGCCTCCTCCACTTGAACTTTTTATTAAATGATTACAAATGCCTTCGGTTTGAAACCCTTGAAGGACTTTTGAGAGGTAGATAATACTTGGAAAAAATAAAGAAGAAACAAGTCTTTGCTTGCTTTTACAAAGGATAAGTACGTCAAGTTTTGATCATTCTCATGGTTTCTTCACTTTGTTTCTTTTGCTTAGATCTTACTTCTTCAAAGCTCTTTCAAGTTTCCTCCTTTCAAAGCATCTACACAAGTCTTAGAAATTCTCAACCAAGACACCCATTAATCATTAGAACAAGACAAAATCTTGAAGCTATTTAAACTAGAGTCTACAAAAGACTTCAAAAATTAGTTTATGAGGTTTTTTATTTAAAAAATGCATAAAAGAAAAAACGGACCAGCAAACAACATATGCTTAAAAAATGATGAGAAAGAGATCTAAAATGTAAAATTTTTGAAATATTTTTGTATGGAAAAATCTATCTTTTGAATGGAAACAAAAATCTAACAAGTATGACCTATACTAATGCCAAACAATGAGATTTAATTATCAAAAGAAAGACTAAACTTTAACAACTACTACACTTAAGCAATTCGTTTTTTGTGTCTTATGTGTTTTTAGGGCTTTTTGGGAAGGTGGACGAGAGGAGTCTTGGAGAAAAAATGAATGGAGGGATGATTGGACAAAGATGAGGATGGAAAAAACGAATGGGTGAAGAGTAGGGTAAAACGAATGGAGTAAGGAAGGGCAAAACGAATGGATGAGGAAATAAGGAATGAGTGGGAAGATGGAAAGATCAAGTGGAACACTTGATGGCTTAAGAACACTATCCAAGAAACCCTTCCAGCTAGCTGGATGATACGTCTGCAATAGTGTTGAAGAGAGCACAAGGGAACAAATCCCAAGTTATTCCCCAAGGTTGAAGGAGCTCCAACCTTATGGCAAATCCTAAGCTAGGCTTAACAAAAGAAATAAAAAGAGAAGGGGATAAGAGATAAATGGGTGGAAAAAGGTAAGGGGAATGGACTAGAAGAGGGAAGTTTTAGAACCAAGTAACCAATTGAAAATATGCTTTTGAAGATGGATTTCAAACTCAACACTTCTTTACCAAAATGCTAATGCTTAAGATCGACTTTGGGAGATCCTGAAATGCACACAAATGTTAGGAAAAAGGTCTTTGAAGAGATGAGAGATGCACCCAAGCTCAAACCTCTCTTCAACCTATGAGATCTGCACAAGAAATTACTCACAAACACACCTTGATCAAATATTGTATGTAAAGCAAAATGAGATTAGAAGAGTATAAATATTTCCAACTACAGTCTACTCCTTCCAAATCACATAGAACCCCAACATCAATGGACAAGTTGAACCCAAATGCCCACCCTATGGGCTTAAGAAAGCCTTCTAAGCTAAATAATTGATCAAAGTAATGAAATATGAGCAATAAACAAATACAATATCACCTTAGAATAGATGAAGCATTTCCATAACAAGCATCAACACCATGTGGACCTCCAAAGTCGCTTTTATTTCCAAATAGCAATAGCTAGAACACGATTACAAATTGGCAGAGTAAGTTTGCCCAAAAGATCCATGAGATAATAACTTAAATGGGCCTCTCTTTATAGTAAAAGCACATACCAAAACCCTAGGTTGAGTTTGGCTTGAGTGAGAACCAAAAACAAATAGACATGAAGTTAAATTCCAATCAACACCAAGCTTGGAGAGCTAACTCGAATTTGTGGGTAGGTGACAAGTGGATAGGTGGCAAACTCGCCTTTGGTGGTTGCATGGGAAGTATCACCCATCAAATGGGCAAGTTACAACTAGGATCCACGTGAGGATAATGAGGAATGACGTGAGCTTGATGAGGGAGGCGAGTGGGTTGGTGGGTGACAAGTGGAGATGTGGTAGGTACTAACTCGAATCTTGTAAAGGAGCCAAGCTATGGTAATTTGATGAGTCATGAGGGCGCCTACCGTAGACTTAAATGCACATTGACCAACCCATTTAACAGTTGACAACTCACTAAATCGACTTTTGAAGGAAGAGGGGCGAATTAGCTTAAGTGGATAATCTTCTGGTGACTGGATAACTGACTGAGGCCACTTGGAGTTGATTGGAATCTTCATAAATGTCTATTGCCATGTCATTTAGCCTTTTATTTTATTCATTTCTGATTATTTTGGAGAGATTTGGATTTCTCCAAAATATTCAAATTTATTAATTTAATTAATAATTTCTCTGAAAATGACTTTTTAGAGAAAATATTAATTATGAGGCTGAATTGACGTCCGAAAGTTGGGTTTAGCTGGTCCATGGGTCATGTGTGATTTTTGGCTTATGAAACGAGCCATCAATCACTAAATTCGGACCTCGGATGACTGACATATTACAGACTCAAATTTCTCTATTTAAACTATAGAGAAATTTAATTAAAATTTAAAAATAATTAAAAAATTAAAAACCCCAAATCCAACGCGTCCGATAAAATTTTTTCGAAATTTTTTCTGGGGGTCCTAGAGACTTAGGACATGACCAAAACCTATTCTAATAGTGTCTAGTAGGTTTATACATATTAGTTGGACTCTAATAACCCCCCACGGCTCAGATTTTCAAAATCGGGCATTCCAGCTTTGGAGGAAGCGGGAGAAAACCTCATCGATTATATATCGCCTTAAGCAAAGTATAATTGACAAAGGAAAAAACTCCCTGGAATACCTTAGTTGCTTAATCAAGTCATGGGGAACCGAGCCACTCAGACCCTACTAGCACACTTTGTTACAAACCCCCATGGGGCCATGGTCATGTCGACTCAAAAACAAAACTGGCTAGCCAAAACTGGCTAGACCCAAATATCTGAAACCCAGATACTCTGGAAGTGAACACTGATGTGTTCCAACACTGGCGGCTCAATGAGGTTTCAACTATTGTACAGATCAGTTGATAACATCTGGCTCCAACTGCGGGACGAACACTTGCTTGATCTAGGAATCAAAGAAGGTGTTCGAGAATCCCAGAATATCAATTTCCTGCATGGAAAGAGAAGTGTCTTAGTTCCACATGTACATGATAAATAATGCCAAAATGAAATATCAAATATGAAAATATTTTTTCTTTTTCTTTTCAAATTTAAAGTACAAAAACAGGAATCTTTTCTTTTTTCAAATATATATATGAACTACAGTACAAAAAATACACTATGATACAAAAATGATACATAAAAGTACAAAGATAAGAGTTTAGGGAAGCCCTGAGATGACCCCTTGGTCATCTTGTATGTTGTTTCGGTAAAAAAGCTTCAAATGTTGCCCATTCATGGGGAGAGGTAGTATTTCTCCCTCCATAGTGTTGAGGCAGAATGAATTGTCTCCAACTTGGCAGCATATAATAAAAGGGCCTTTCCAAAGGCTGTCGAATTTCCCATGCTTCCCGGGTTTCTCCCTCCTTTTGTCCCATAAGAGAACAATATCCCCTACTTGGAAAGACCTTGGCTTGGCTGATCTATCAAACGTGGCCTTCATACCCTCCTTGTGTCTTAACATTTTGTCCAAGGAATTCCTTCCGCTTTCATCAAGCTCGATGATTTGGTTAGCCCTATCTTCCAACTCTAACTTTTCAGAGTTATAGTCAGTTAGCATTCTGAAGATTGGGATTTGCATGCTAAGAGGTAATGTTGCTGTGATGCCATAAACAAGCTCAAAGGGGGACTTTCCAGTGGAGTTCTTCTTTGTGATTCTGTCCGCCCAAAGGGCATATTTAATCTTGCTATCCCAGGATCTCTTGTTATCACCAACAGTTTTCTTGAGGATAGTCATTAGATTTTTGTTTGAGGATTCAGCAAGGCCATTACCTTGTGGATAATAATAAGAAGAATGAGATAAAACAATGCCATATTTGAAACAGAAGTCATTCATTTCTGTTGAACTGAAATCTTTGGTGTTGTCAGTAGTTATCTTCAAAGGGGTGCCAAATCGAGTGATGATTTTGTCTTCAATGAAATCCATGACAACCTTTTCAGTAGCTGTCTTGGCGGGAATAGCCTCCACCCATTTGGTGAAATAATCGGTTGCCGTTAAGATCCAACAAAATCCATTGCTAGAGTTGTCTTTGAATTTACCAATAAAGTCAAGACCCCACTGCTGGAAGGGGGCAATGACAACAATTGGGTTGAGGGGTAAAGCGGCCAATTTAGGCTTTCTTGTGAACAGTTAACATTCTTGGCAATACTTGACATGTTTGTATACATCAGCAAATATGGTTGGCCAATAATATCCAGCTCTAAGGATTTTGTGAGCAGTTGTATTCGCTGCATAGTGGCCTCCACAAAATCCCGAGTGGAGGTCAGTCAAGATCTTTTTAGAATCTTGCTCATGGACACATCTAAGGATTACCCCATCAGGGTTTCTCCAACCCAAGCCTTCTTGAGTAAGGCAATATCTGGCAGCTTTTAATCTTAGTGCCCTTCGCTTGTGTCCCTTAAGGTGATCTGGGCAAGTCATATGTAGGAGGAAATATATGATATTAGAATACCAATGGTTATCTAATTCTTGCAAGGTAGGTGTCATACGTGGACCAGCTGGTTGGTCCGTACAGTTTATGTCAATGGCTTCCTCATTTTTCTGAGTCAACATTTTGGCTAGGCCTTGTCCCTTGATAAGTTTAGTAAGCTTTATTTCCAAGTCATATTCTTGGATTTTGGATACCCATGTGCCTCTTGTTCCTAAGCAATCCTGTTGGGATAGGATGTCTTTTACTGCAGCATGGGGAACATAACCTATAACTTTATTATAGCCAATATACGTTCTGAAATGTTTCAAAGATTTAACCAAGGCATAAGCTTGCTTTTCCATTATGGTGTGTTTTAGTTCTGAATTTTGCAAGGCCCTGCTCATAAATGCAATCGGTTGCTCGAACCCTTCGAAGTTCTTTTGGAGCAAAACACCAGCAATAGTATCCTCAGAAGCAAAAGAGAAAATCATGAAATCTTTAGTGTAATCTGGACTAACCAATACGGGTGATCTAGTAATAGCATCTTTAATGGTGGTGAAAGCTTCTTTCCCCTCATTAGTCCACACAAACTTAGCATCCTTCTTAAGTAACCGTTGCATGGGTTTCATTAACTCAGCTAGGTTTGGGATAAATCTTCTGATGAAGTTTATATGTCCGTTAAAAGATTGAAGGCCTTTCACATTTTTGGGGAGAGGTATCTTCTTGATTGCTTCAACTCTTTCAGGGTCGATCTTGACCCCGTCCCTGTTTATAATATGCCCCAGGAGTTTCCCCTCTTCGATGCCTAATACTGACTTAGCCGGATTTAGAGAAATGCCATATTCTCTGCATCGTTCAAAAACCTTTCTCAGATGATCAACATGGCTGGATCTTTCTTTTGAAAAAACAGTTAGGTCATCTTGGTATATCTCGATGATTTTTCCTATCAACTCCTTGAAAGCATAATCCATGGCCCTCTGGAAAGTAGCTCCTGCATTTGTAAGGCCAAAGGGAATTCTCAGATATTCAAAGGTTCCCCAAGGAGTCGTGAAAGCAATTTTATGTTTATCCTCTTCTTTGATGACAACCTGGTTGTATCCCGAAAATCCATCAAGCATGGACATCATTTTGGATCCAGTGACCCGTTGGAGGAGGTCTCCATGTTGGGAAGCAGATAATTATCTTTTTGGCATTCCATGTTAAGGTTTTTGAAATCGATGCATATTCTGATGCTTCCATTTTTCTTTCTGACTACAACTAAGTTGGAGCACCATGATGTGTGTCGGGTGGGTGCTATAATACCTGCTGCTAGCATCTTCTCTAGCTCACGCTTGATAATAGGGGCCAACTTAGGATTTATTTGCCTGAGTTTTTGGCGGAAAGGTTTGGCATTTTGCATTTTTGGTTTGAGGGGAATGGTGTGCAGGAACACATCTTCCCTGTAGGCTTTTAACTCACCATAAGTAAAGGCAAATATATCTCTATACTCTTTGACTAGGCTTATTAATGCATTTCTTTCCTTTTCGGATGTTCCTTTTCCAATTTTTATGATTTTCGGATCTGTTTCCGTTCCAATGTTGATCTCAATGTAATCTCCCGGCTTCATCTGGTCGATGTTGTTTTTCTTCCCATCATGTCTGTCAAAGATGTTTTCTAACTTAGTGTAGCCACGTGAAATTGGGTTCATAGGTTGGCTTTCTTCTTTATACTGCTTGCCTTCTTCCTGTTCATTTGTGTTGAAATTGGCAAACTCATCTAAGTTATTTATGAATCTCAGAATCTGTTCATCATCTTTGAAAACCTGCCAATGGTTCATATTGTCTGGGACTGATGGCCTGTAATTTATTTCAAGGTTACAATTTCCGTTCAACATTTCTTCTGAAGGCTGGAGGGTAGATGCCGCAACTGCCAACCTATCTACTATACTGTTTTCTTCCCTATGGACTGCTTTTATGTTTAATGCATCAAAGTATTCCATGGTGTCCCATACTGCATTCCTATACCTCTTAAGTCTTTTACAATGGCATGCAAAATTACCCTTGATCTGTTGCACAACTAAGTCAGAATCTCCTTTGATACTAAGCATTTTGATTTTCATGTCTTTAGCGATTTCTATTCCTAGTAAAAGTGCTTCATATTCTGCAAACATTGTTTGTGGCTTCAAATTCAAGTCTAAATGCAAAGTTGAAGACTTTATCCTCAGGTGATATTAAGACTATACCGGCACCTTTGCCAGCTTTAGAAAAAGCACCGTCAAATTCCATTTTCCACAATCCATCAACTTTTTTATCTTTCATTTCCTTATGAACAGGATCTAAGAAGGTGGAATTTATCTGGTGGGTTCCCATTTCATCTGTATTGTAGATGTATTCATTTGATGGTTTCTGGGGATTTTCAACATGGTACCTCCTTTCTTTTTCTGAATGTAGTTTGACATGAGTATCTTCGGAAGCCGGAACAGTTGCATAGGATAAGTCTAATTGTAGTGATCCACCCAAGGAAGCACCCCACTTTCTAGAAAGGAGCATCCCCCATTTATCAGGCACATCTAAGACAAGGATGTCCATGGTGACATGAATGTCTGGGTACTTGGCTAGTCTGACGGTCTGATTTTGAATCATCCCCTCAACTTCGACAGGTCTAGAATCCATGGCACATACATTTCCATAAGGTCTAGTGGTTTTTAGATTAAGTTGTTGCATGACTTTTTTGGTCATCAAGCTGGCACCAGATCCCGAATCCAACATACAGTTATGTAGAAGAAGGTCACCTATCATCAATGATATGTAGAAAGGCGGGTGAGCTTCTTTTCTTGTTTCCCTGGTATGTAAGACTATAGGGGGATCTCCAAAATCATTCATACAACTTGTTGAAGGTTGCTCTTTATTTTCTGAGAAAGTTTCCTTTTTAGGGATAGGGTACTTTGCAGGTGGAAGAGGCTTTTCAGATGCAATGGGTTTAGGAGAAGCAGGGGGCTTTTCAGAAACTATAGGCTTACTAATATGAGGAGTATTATCTGTATGAGGCTCTAACAGTTTCAAAAGTTTCTCCCTCTGACCAGGGAGTTTGCATAGCTCAAGTACCGGGACTGGAACCTTAGTGTTGGCCAACCAACTACTTAAATCAAAATTTAAATCAACAGGCTCCTTTTCAATATTAATTCTTTGAGTAATGTGAGGAACTGTTACCTTAGGAGTGTTTTGAGTAGAAGGTCCCTCCTTTGGTTTCTTTTGATATGTGTTTCCTTTGAATCTCTGGCTGTTGTTGATACTAGGTGGCATTTCACCGTAAAGTTGAGTCATATAATCAATCTGCTGATAACCCTGGTTGGCTTGAGTCACATCGAGGTTTTCATAGTTATTTCCCAGTTGGCCAACCAACTACTTAAATCAAAATTTAAATCAACAGGCTCCTTTTCAATATTAATTCTTTGAGTAATGTGAGGAACTGTTACCTTAGGAGTGTTTTGAGTAGAAGGTCCCTCCTTTGGTTTCTTTTGATATGTGTTTCCTTTGAATCTCTGGCTGTTGTTGATACTAGGTGGCATTTCACCGTAAAGTTGAGTCATATAATCAATCTGCTGATAGCCCTGGTTGGCTTGAGTCACATCAAGGTTTTCATAGTTATTTCCCACATGGTTGATAAAAACAGGCTCGTCTCATGAAGTACTAGGGCCACATCCTGATGTGTTCCAACACTGGCGGCTCAATGAGGTTTCAACTATTGTACAGATCAGTTGATAACAGGGTCCACATTTCCCAGTATTCATCATTTTGGGTATTTTATTGTGTATTTGAGGGGCCACAATTTGGTCATATGGTCACATTATGATGTTATATTGTCATATTATTGGTTATTGTGCCATGGGGCCATGCTAGTGAAGGATATTGTTACCTCCTAACCCCACCATGTGCTTGTGTCATGTGTCTTAGTCATTTATCATGTGGTGCGTCCCCCTTGGACGTTTTAGTTAGTGTGCCCCCTCAATTTTTTGAGTTGATCCATGTATTGTATATCCGACTCATCTTATTGGTTGATTATTATTGTTATAACTTTTGATCTCTACCACTCATTTAAAAAGTGGTTAAGGTTTTGGTCTCTATCATTCCTATTTAAGGAAGAGATCCCCCTCATTGTAAAAGGACTTTTGCTCTTGGAATTTTCATAATAAAGAGAGATTTTGCAGAGACTCTTGGATTTTTTTTGTGGATTGTTCTTGGATGGCGATTGTAAAGTTTATTTTTCCTAGCATTTGAGATATTTCTGTGGATCCAAAATATTTTCGTGGAAACAGTGTTTACTGCAGGAGGGCGACTTCACCTAGGACGATTTTGCAGGGGTTCCTCAACTCGTTCCACTTGAAGTGGCTTTGTATCAGGGGGTTTTCAATTGTATCTTTGATCATTGTTATGCTTCTTGATCTATCTCTTGTTGTTACTGTCTTTTTCTTCTATGCATCAAATCTTACTTGTCTAGTTTGCATGTGCAGGAGAGAGGGGCGCATTGGCTTCCTTGGGAAAATCGATTTCACTTGGACACACTGTCAAATCACCTCAAATTGATCAGGTAGAGGTAAATCATCACCTTCAAGGCATCTACAAGATTTTTCGGGTAAGATCTACACTTGATCTCTTTGTTTGAAGTTGTAAACCATTGGCCATTTAAATTTACTGCTCAAACCCTAACTATAAAAACTTCTAAAAACTTCTATAGGTTTTGTTATTTGGTTTTTCAACGAACAATTTTTGGGTTTTCATCCTTAGACCTAGCTCCAAGTGGGTCCTCAAGGGCGTCTTGCTCTATGGACTCCTTCTGCCCAATCTCCTAGGCACTGATCTCTCCATGCTTGCGCCCCCCCTTGTTTGCTTGCCTTTTGAATGATCAAAACCTTATTTTCTGAGCTTGTAACCTTTGATACTGTCAGATCTGTGGTCAAGTTGTGCTAGGAAACCTTAATTTTGTCAGGTTTACTCCTTGGGACCATTTTCCTCATTTTAAGAACACGTTTCCCAAGGTAGTTGATTTTGATCATTTACCCTAGCACCCATATTCTAGATTCGCCCTTAATATTGAGTCACCGTAATTGAACTAATTGACTTTCATATCTCATCTTCCCTAAGCCTCTACAATAGCTCCATTCCTTAAATCTAGTGTTCTTCACCCTTCACCCTACATACGTTGTTTGATTTGCTTGATTTGGTGTTTGGGTTAGATCTCTCTCAGTGGGTGTAGATCAAGGTCTCCCCCTTTGCTATCTAAGGCTTGGATAGTAAGAAGCGAAGAGTGCCTCGATTGGCGTGACAACCAATCCATCTTGGGAATTGAGGCTCTCTTAGGTGTCACCGGTTAGTTTCCCTCCTCTACCATCTTGGATACGATCCCTTTAGTTGGCAACTACACTTTTTGTGATAACAGGTGCTAGGGTCATATAATTAATTAGGTGGGGATACAAGGACCAACACATGGTACAACATAAGATAAGTGTGGGTACATGACCCATAACCCCTAGGACCAAGGGTATACCACAAAGTGGACAAACAACCACAATACCCATGAGACCAAAACATCAAGGTGGTACAAAAATAACTCAAGGTGGGTAGATGACCCTACTAACCACAAGTAAAAAACAAGGTACCACAAAACCAGTAATCAACAAGTTGTAAAGACCAAGGATAACAACCAAGTTAGGGTACAACCAATCATCTCTCTCTCAAATGTACAAGTGTTCCATATACAACCTGAAAGTTCATCATCATTGTATAAGGAAGGGTCCACACTGGATGATTTGATCATGTGGTCCTCAAAGGACCCAGAGATTTGAACCTCCAACCTCGACTACTTCGGTCTTGGACCAACAAGTTGCTTCTATTCTAACTTTGCCATATTTACACAGTGACAAAACAACAAAGCAATTTTCTCTGGTGTGAAGCAGTCCATTGTAATAAGGCGTATAGTACATTTTTTTGGGGCCCTGATCGCTCTCCAGAGATTCAATTTTACAAGCTGCTGTGAGAAACTTCATAATCCAGAAATCGATTCATTGATTCTAATGCTGAGAACTAGTTTGTGTTGAAGCACCCAGGTTTTGAGAGAGATGCATCACACAGCCCAGATGGATTACATGATAGTTCGTTGGACATATTGCATGGGTTTATCGCTGAGTTAGTTACGCGCCCTCTATGGTTGATGGACGTTTTCTTTGTGGACATTGGTCTACCCTTGTTTTGGTGGATTTCCTTTGAATCCTTTTGTTGACTCGTCTAGAACACGATTTGTGGAGGGTGCATGTCTCATTTGTGGGCCAATCACCTTGCATTTCATCCACCTTTTGAGCTCGATTCCTGACACATCATAGTGTTGAGTTGGAAGCCGGACCCCTGCCTAGGATCGTGTTGTTTGTTTTATGTGCCATTCATGAAGCATATGTCGTGGAGCCTCATAATGCAAACTTTCCAAGTGTGCGGACCCTTAGATCGTGGGCCATGTGATTATGGTCTTTGATCCTAATATTAAAGAGCAGACCAATTTTAAAAAAGAGTGTATTTGGTTTATTTGGTTGGGGCATCACCTTTTGGAGTGCCCTTTCTGGTTTAGAGGAGAGTGCTTATTATATGTGGGTTGGCTAAAAAGTAATCATTATATTATTATTATTCTCTAAGGTGAGAAAAAGTGGGTCTAACCAGTTTGGGGAAGTTTATTAAGGAATGTTTGGACCTTATTATCTTGGAGATTATGTGCTTGTGGCTTTGGAGCATTATTTGAATATTTGTTAGTCAAAAGTTGGGTTTTACCCCATCCTAGGCTAGATCTTAGGGATTTAATAATATTTTATTGTAAGAGTGAAGTTGAACTACAACCTATGTAAGGGTTGGCTCTCTCACTCATTTGGCATCGTTGGATTTTGAGACCTCTCTCTCTTTTGGAGCCTAATTGACATATCTTTTCATGGACCATTTTGAAGTTTAAATATATTTTTTCTCTTGGGTTATCTTGATGGTTGATAATTGAAGTAACATGTATCTTTTTGTCATTGTAAGATTTATTGTCCTAGTTCATTGAAAGAGTAAGATTGCTCCAATGGAATGATTTTATCATTTTGTGGTTTAGTTTTGTTGCTGGTTTGTGGTTTGACTACTTTGCAGGGGCTGAAAATTGGGTGGCATAAGCTGGGGTACAAGCTAGGACACATGAGTTGAAGGTGTGTGTAGTAGTGATCACTCTTCCTTGATAAAGATTTGCATGAAGCTTCATTAGTTTGGGATATGAATGCTCTTGTGCTGTGTAGGGATTCCAGTCAAATATATACAAACAGGACCCTTGGGGAATTATCTTGAGACTTCATTTTGCCTTGGGGATTGGCACTGATCTTCATGGTCCTCCCATCACATATACTACAAAGAAAAACCTCAAGTTTTTGCTAAGGCTAACTTTTCAAATCACCTTGTGCCCTCATTGCCGTAGCCTAGCAATCCTATATAGGGAAGCCCCTCTCGAGTTGGAGAAGAGCCAATTAGAAGTGCAGAGAGGTGGTTATTAAGGTGACAGTGGGTAACACCTCTATGTTGTAGTTGGGCTAGTCATGTTCTTTGGGGCTACTTGTACCTGCTAGTTCATGCTGTAACACTATGCATAGGTGGCCAAGAACAAACTCATGGAGGCACATGATAGTAGTGATAAAGGCCCTATTACAACAAAACTTGTTGGTGAATTGAATTAATATTCTTAATTGACTGCCTAAACTGAATTGTTTGTATTGACATCATTTGCACTCTTTATTTCTGTTGTGATCACTCACAGTTCTGAAATGTAAGTGCTGGTTATAGTAGTCATTGCATGCTCCATATTGATTCCATATTTGAATGCTAATTCTTGATTTGGATGCTAGCATTGTCACTATAGACTCGTAGTGCTACTTGACAATATACACATTAGAACTATTGGAGTTTCATATCAAAGGTTGAATTAAATGACATATTTCAGCCTGAGAATACACCTGCTATAAACTTATAATTTATCTCATTCCGCTGATAACACATATTTGCAGGTACCTAATTGATGAAACTAAATTAGTATCTCATTGCTGCTTTAGTCTCTTCATTGGAAACACACCTAATATGCACTGGATCAATGGTGGATACTTGTTTTACATTTCATTACTTAGTTTATATGTATAATTACAATTTGGTTATTGAATTATCATGCACAAGCTTATATCTAATGAATGAAGGATATTGAAACTACACTTAAGGCATGCTTGGTTGTTGGTTAGTGATTACTGGCAATATAGTCTTTTGATCCAATAATGATCATTTGATATACATTTCATAGGTTCATTGACTAAAGTTGAATGCATTGACTCCATCAGGCACTGGTCTAATTAACACTTGCATAGAAAATATAGTTTTTGGTTGTCTCAGTGTTTCTAAAGGATTCCATAAGGACACTTCTCCTTGGAGGTTTCGAATTCTGAAGAAGTTAGAACGGTGACCGAGGTGACATTGGGTCACTATTCTTATTCATGCTTACTATGGAATTAGCCTTGCTAATTTGCCCGGTAACAGGCCCTCTGAGATACCACTATATCTAAGCCTTTGGAACAAGGCCTCCCTTGAGACCAAGTCAAATGCCTTTCGAAAGTCAACAAAGTAGTAGCAAGCTTTCAAAGAGTGATGCCCCACCTCCTCAATGATGGCCTGGAAGGTGAGAGCTTGATCAATGGTTTGTTGCGCTAGTTGGAAACTTGCATGTCCTCTAGCCCAAAGGTGCCTCCTCTCAAGTTCCCATAAATAAAGCAAAGGAATTGCAGTAGTGTCATGCTTTGAGAACACGTGGCCTACCATGATAATCTGTTAGTTGTTTGGATCAACAAAGAATCCCGATTTGTGAATTGGATGGAAAGTGTGGTGTCACCATGCCTGTGGAAACCCTTTCACCAATAGTGCTGCAAATGAAGAGGGCTTTCAGGTTGAGTTTTTCAAATTTGGTATGTATGCCCTTGTGGATTGAAAAAAGTTTTTCAATCTTGGGTTTCGGGGTTGATCAGTTCAATCATCGGTTTAGTTTTGAAAACATTCTCTAGGCGTTGAAGTCACCCAAGAGGATGACATCGCCCAAAGCTAAGTATTGAATGTTGTCGGCATACACATCTTGGTAAGGATCACCTTCTGAATCCCCATGGATTGCAAACTTTGAGGAAGATGACGTCGAAGACTGTGATGAAGATGTCTATGGGGAGGAGGGTTGGGCCACTAATTTGGACCCACATAAATTTGGAAAATTCATTGGAAGAAACCATGGAGACTTTGCCTCAGTGAGATTTTGGAACCAGGCAAGCAACATTTCTTGAACCTTAAATGATGCTTGAGCTTTGGGCCCCTTGTCTATAGGATGAAAACCAATGGTAACTTGGGATGTTCGATAGGGTCCTAATGGGACTCATGCAACTTGTGGTGAAGAAAATAAGAATGGATAATTTGAGTGCAGCATACAACATGCCTGGGGAAAACCAAAAAGCTCCATTGTAGTTCCAACATTCCATTTCAAATCTTAAGGAGCAGGTCCCTCATAGGGTTGGCATTTAGGAGGCTCAATATAGGTCCACTTGGGGAGGGGGTAGTCTTGAATAATTTCCTTCAGGTCTTTGATTATGACCCATTTACTGGCCTTTCATGCTGCTCTAACCTATTCTCTAGACAGTTTAAGCTCTACGATCTAAGATTGTGTGAGATCTACATCAAGGGAAATATTGTTGGGGAGGGAGAAAACTCTCTACTTAACTTAAAGGCCCCATAGTCGATCTCCTAATAGTATGGAAATAGAGGAAAAGAGTGTAATCAAAGCCAATCCATTTAGTCTCTTGGTTGATATTTGGAAGGTCCAATATGGCTTGGAGAAAGGAAACACTTGCCTACTTAGAGTTGAAAGAAGTCGTAGGTGATGGTGGATGTCCCCTCACCTTTAGTTTCAACTCGTGGCCCTACTTGGTGTGCTCCTCTTCAAGCTTGTCCTTGACAACTTCCTCAATCTCCGTAGGAGGGGGCCCTATTCCCTACCTTGAACAACCTAAAACCAGGACTAGAGAGTTTGTTGTTGAGTCTTGGTTTCTTGTTTGAACAAAATTTGTTGAGAATGGATCTCCTCTTGTTTGTTTTAAGATCCAAGATTTCAATGAGCAGTTATTTAAGGATTAGGTTTTTGGATTCCTCTTTCGAAAATTTGTTTGTGAGATCCTAAACCTCTTCCTATAGCTTTAGATTCAACAATGTTGTTTGCTCCATCCTCATCAATAGATCTGAAACATATGTTGCCGAGACAAGCAAACTTGTTGGGGAGTTGTTCGAAGAAATTGTGCTTGTGTTGCAGTTGCCCTCCATTTGTGTAATGTCAGGTGCCTCCATCCTATCTGATTTTGGTAGAGGATGATGGCGAGGGAGATGAGAGCATGAAAGGATATGTGATGGGTTGTGGGTATGGAGAGGGAGTTGGGTGGGGGTGGACGAAGTCTTGGGGCACTCCATTGCAAGTAGAGAAAGGAGGATTAGGGTTATGGGTAGAATTAATGGTAGGGATGGGAGAGGCGAAACATAGGGGAGGGGAGTCAAGGATAGAGGGGACAATAGGGCCATGACCTAAAGAGAGGAGGGTTGCATAGGGTTCACTGGGGCAAGAATTGATCAAGGAGAAGAAGGGAGGTTGGGGGAGTTAGGGGAGGAGGGTAGTGGCACTGAGGGCCATAGGGCGATATCATCAAGGGAATGCAGGGATCAACAAGGGTGTGGGGAACATGGAGGAAGTAAATAGAGAAAAAGAAAGGAAATCAAATGAAGAGGGTCGATGTTGTTCAAGGAGGAAGATGAAGAGTTGAGAGAAGCAAGACAACTAGCTAGTGAAGGAAGGAATAGGGTCGATATCGTTTGAGTCAGGTTGGTGAGTCCAGAGGTAGTCTTTAGAGATAGAGAGTTTGAGTTATAGAGTCATAGGAGAGCCAAAGTAGAGCGTTGCGGTACCGATTGTTGCTCTTCAAGCTATCGACTTTTGGAGTTATGTTTGCATTGTGCAGTGAGGAATTGACAAATGCAAGCAACGTTGCAAAACGTGTAGTTGTTGCTAGACCGTTGAATCCTCTTTTGTTTGTATTGAATAGAGTTGAGTACATGGGGTGACAAACATCCATGTGGTCTTCAACTCCTCTGTAGATGCTTTAGATGATGGGCCAGCAGACCAATTGCCTTGTTTGTTGTGTTAGCAACTTAGCACAAGGAGCAATGGACTCAGGCAGATTGTTGGATGTAACTCTATGACCATTGACCCGGTGTTGATGATACTGGGTGGTTGGTTGTAGTTCTTGAATACAAGACAAATGGATACAAATTTCTTGTTTGCTAAGAGGTGGACACAAGCTTTAATGAAGCCAAATTATATCAAATAACAGGAAGAAGATTGATAACGAGAGCTCTCTACTTGATTGACTGCAAGAAGGGAATATAAGATGTCACCCATGTTCTGAGCACACATATCTTGCAAGGCTATGGCAAAGTGGCATTTGGATACACTTGCAGGTTGCTAGAAATAACAAAAACTGAATATCTTGATATAATTCAAAGTTAACAAGCTTGTCAAAAAGGTCTCTGCTGGAGACATTTGGTAAACAGAGTGAAGCTTGTGCTGCTGCTAGGGATGAGCAAATTGGGCACTATTACAAGAAGTTTAAGCCTTTGCTTGTCAAAGCTGAGACAATTTTAGAAAATGTCCAAAACATTCAATTGGTGGATTGAATTGCATCTACAAGCAAGGGAATCAACAAAGTCTGCCAAAGTTGATTAAAAGTGTTTTTGGTGAAGCTAGAAAAGAAAACGTTGAGCTCAGACATCCAATGCAAGAGGTTTGTTCAAAATTAGAAGTAGCTATGCTGGAGAAAAAACAATGGAAATGGCAAATTGCTTATTTGTTGCAGGGAATCTGTGTGCTTCTAGTTCACGGTGATCTACCTGACAAACTCATAATAACCTTTGGAGATCACCAAAGAGAGAAGCAAAAGGCAACCGATGCGAATGGCCATGTCAATACAACTAGTCTGGAATCTTGGATAGAATCTTATGTTCATCCTATGGCATTTTTGGATCCTCTTGCTGAGTCTTTGAGTAGGAAGACAACCACCAATATACGGGGAGATTTTAAATTCATGTTTTGAATATATATTAGTAAGTTTGTTACTTGAAATAAGATGAATACAACTATTAATGCTTTTTATCCATGTGTATGCCTCGAAGGTTTGTTGATGACTCTATTGTGTTAGAGAAGAAGTGTGCAGATAATAGAAATATGGTTGGAGATGTAATGGACAATCCTATATATGCATATTGTACGTGCGTCTATGCACTCATGGGCACTACAGTGTTTATATCTGTTGATAAGGAGTATACATGTGGCATTCTTAGGAGTGGTGGCTCTAGACATCTTTATCAACAATGCGATCAGCATTATACCTTTATTGTCTCTATCCATATATGTTGACACTCATATTCTTATGCAATAAGAGTTATTGCACTTAATATAAGTTACTGCAGATATTCCTATATGTATGGCCATATGGAGACTACTGTATATGCAATCGGTAGCATTCTCCTATATCTACCAACCATGGGCATATATATATATGACAACCGTGTATGCAGTGGGAATCTATATATGTGACACATCATGATGGCTTTATATGTGACAATTGAGTATTCATATATATGCTTATATATATTCCTGCTGATGATATCATATATCAGTTCTCATATGAAAGCTTATTGCTGGTTACGAGCAACAATCAATAAGGCTTCAATTTGGCAACTGTGATATTGTCACATATGCAATCAATGACATTCTTATATAGTATGGATTTTCTTGGAATTCCTATGCAGCAATATATATCAGTTATACTATAGCTATCGTTATAATATGCATTACTTGGCTGTTGGTATCTATATATAGCTTATATGGCCAAAACTCAGTTGGTTCGACAATCACCCTTGCATGTGGAACATTGTATTTGGAGTATATATATATTTCTATATCAGATCCATACTGTGGAATTCTTCATTATTATCAGTAACTCATATAGGATGTTGAGGAAGACCTTGAGGAATCAGATGCATAATTAGCAAATGGATGCATATGATTCCACATGAAGATTCTTACCCTTGTTGACTCAGATAGATTCAACCCTTGTTGATAGATTCTATTTGTGATTGAGATGTACTAATAATATCTCATTGTTGTTTGATTGGTGTACAAGTGAGATGCTAGTCTATCTATAGAGATAAATGTTGGTTTGCCTCTGTGCTTGAGAGCAGAGGAAATGTATTTACTGGGCTGAGGCTGAAACCTCATATTGGTTCTTGATCATCTTGAGTTAGTGATTTCCTTGAGTTCACCAGTGGGATGCCCTCACAGAGGGAATCGGAAGGCAATGAGAGGTCAATGACTTGAATTTTTTTGCTAGAATATCAACATGGAAAATGATGGATTACTCGCAGGAGCATATGTGCAGAAGGGTAATGCTTGAGCCTAAGTCAGGTAGTGGTTGTTAAGAAAGAGGTAACACGGATGAATCTATGCCATTGAGATTCATGTAGATGCTGGCTCAGATCATCTGGCACTATGTCTTGTAGGTGTTCAGAGAGGATAAACTACTGTACAGAGCCTGTGGCATACAATTTGTGTAAATATATGATTATTCAAATAAGTATGACATTAATGTTCTAAGTTGAATTTCATATGCTGGATCTTTATGCTTTAGTTTCCATATGTCGAGATTCAACATAGTAATGAATTGTAATTTATGTTTGTTACAGTTAACCTACATTACTCTTGACGTTTGGAATAGGTGCATGTTTAATCTTTGGAATCAGAAGCTGTTAGGAGCAGTGTTGCACATAACAATGATATATCGAAATTATCGAATATATTGTTGTCTTGCCCCCTTCCTATATATCAGTATTAAAAACTTGTGACATTTCCAATATATTCAACGTATCACAACATTTCTGATATATTTCCGACATTTCCGATATATTCAACTGGACGTATGATCAACGCCCTATCTTCCGATAAGCCGTACACAGCCTTGGAAAAGCTAATCAATGAAAAGTTTCTAGGACTTACCTAACTTTAAAAGCCACATAGGACTTCATGGGCCTTCATATCCTAGAAGTTTATAAAGAGTCGATTCAAGAAAATTGATAGGGAGTGATTAATAGAGGAAATATAAACTTAATCTAAAGATTGGAGATCCTAACCAATTCACAATGAATTACTTCATTGGATGTTTCACACAAGATTATAGACAAAGCCTCAACTTTGCATGTGAATTTCCTTCTTCCTAGAATAATTTCCCCCAAGCATATTGGCTTCATTGCAGTTGGAGCTTCCACTCCTAGCTCACCTCGAGTACCTCCACGACCACCTACTGCTTCCAGAGGAAGAGTGGTGCCCTTTACCCGTAAAAGGGGTAGAGGGAATTGACAATTCAGATTCCTATGCTCTATCATTTTCACTGTATTATGTACTATTTAGTATCTAGATGCCTCATGATGATTCCTCTTATGAGATACATTTATTTTGAGCATTTGATGTGATTTTGTATCATCCTATCAGGAACATGTTTTAGAATTTTCAGTTTAGTAACGATATGTGATCACTCGACATCTTATGCATCTTATTTATTAGTTGTATCATCATAGTTAAGTAACAACGTGTCTATTTGATGTTGTTGTTGCTTTAGAATTTTAAAAAATTGAAAAAAATGAGTATTTTTGTATTTTTTTCCCGTCTTGTGTAATGTTCCCTTTTTTACTATAGTAGAATTTACTGAGGATTGATGCCATATACACCTTCAGAGGATCTTTAGCATGGTTATTAGATCACTAGTAGATAAACAGGGGCCACCAGAGCTGAAGGCCACCTGCATGCATGACATCTGAGTATTATTTCATGATGCATGCACCTAATTGAGTCTCTAGACACCTACATGCAAGTCAACTGTGAATTAGAAGGTAAAGTGACCTAATTAGGTCAAAAGTTAGGTTTGACAGGTGAAAGCTATAAAAGAAAGGTAAAGCTAATGGAGAAGACATGTTATATGATTATTGATTTGAGGATTCGAATTGGAGAGCTCAGCGAGCTAAAGTTGGGGTTGAGTGCATGCTCAGCTAACTGGTGTATTTCGGCAGCGAAATCTATCTGCCCTAGTTCACCATCAAGTTGGATCATTCAGATTCAATATTGCTTCATCATCAGGTTCTATTCTTCAGTTACTTTAGGATTTGAGTTATTTGGTGGATTGAGGGATTCGCCCTCCTTGCATGAGCGCATTGCTCCAGGACTCTTCTATTCGCATCACCTACTACAGGGGTCCAAACTTCTGCATGCTGGCTCCATTCTTCTCGGAGCATCCCTATTACCCTTCCCCTGGAAGAAGGGCTTCTTACTTGGACATCTGAGAGAGTTATCAACAATTCCCTTTCCTAGAGGACGTCTTTATCTGCATGGGCGACTTTCCTCAGGAGGATACATTCGTTGTAGGCTATTGAGCCATCAGTTCTTCTTCATGCTGATTCCATCTTATTCAGAAGGGCACTATAACCCTAGCACACCTTGTCTGGACCATCTTCGGCGGAGTATTATTTACTGAGGAGCATTTATAGCTTTGAGGAGGGAGCACTTATTCATAGGAGGACGTCTTTCCTTAGCCTTTTATTCTTCCGGCACAATTTCCGCATGCGGGGATCATGGTGGTCTACATCAGCCGATCTATCTATTGGTATGTACATGCATTAATTCCTTCTACTTTATAGCATTTCAATTTATTTGGGTTATAGATCTGCATGCAGAGATCAATGCACATCTTCATATTCATTGAGGCATAAGCTTGCTAGCCATCTACAGTACAACATAAAAAGGAAAAATATCAGTTTGGGATAGTACAGTGGTATCAGAGCATGTTCCTCACCAGTTGTGGGATCATGCAGTTGTTAACAGATAGATGAATATAGAGATTCAAATTGAGAAGGGTAAAGGCAAAGAAACAATGGCAGGAAATGATAGAATAGCTTTCAGTAGCCTCATATCCGCTCTGAAGGAACTAACTACTGGACAAAAAGAAATGATGAGTGCCTTTAGGCAAATGACAGAGAAAACTGGGCCCACCCCATACAGTCCTATGTCTCCCAACAGTGATAGGGTATCCATAAGCAACAATGGGGAACACGTATATACCAATCTGCAGAGACACCCACTTATCCACAATAGGTCCCCCTGACCTACCCTACCACAGTTCTTAGATAGCCCAATCAGCCATGACCTTCACGGAATTCTGCCGCTTTAAAAGTAAGAACAGGCCAAGAACTTACAACAAGCCTTTCCACCAGACAGATGAGCATGACATATCGGTTTATGGTAAACTTGAAATGGAGTTGACAATACATGAGGAGGATAGTACATATGATACAGTTATTAGATCATCCATCGTTGAGGATTCATCATTCCCCATTAGTAGCAGTACTTGTGAGGATCAGGGGGTGTTGGCACATAGCTATGACATGGATACGATATGGAGTGATTTGATCGTACAGGACGGGGTAGAGGAGCTCACCCATGAGCCTATGGTTACTAGAGATTCCTTGAACAACACTCAGATAGCTCTTCAGGAATCAGATATGCATGTAGATGAGTTGGAGTGGACACACTCTTCATCATCTATTGCAAGAGTTGAGACATCCATGATAGACGAGATCCATGAGGAGAGACATGACTAGGGGATGGTTGATTCTATACATACAAGGCAGTATGGAGGTTACGAGTCATTTACTGTGGAGGAGCCATTAATGGTTCCGGTTGTAGTTATAGATGTGTTGACTGGAGACACACTCCAGTATAGCACAGGTGTGTGGGATCCAGGCTCAGGTGACACTAGTAGAGTGAGTGCACAAGAGGATACCACAGCACACACAGGATACAGGGCAGCTGTAAAACATGAGGAGCACAGAGTTGCAGATGACTGAGAAGAGATTTGACACAGAGAGTTGGGATCAGGCAAGGGATCATGAGCCATCTCTGTTAGAGAGAGATTTAGCCATGACACTGACACCAGGAGAGCATCTTGTGATGATTCGGCATGAGGAGCACTCAAAGCGGCAGTTGACTGAGTAGAGATCTGACACAGAGAGTTGGGATCAGGCAGGGGATCATGAGCCATCTCTGTTAGAGAAAGGTTTAGCCATGACAGAGATAGTTGAGCACATTCTCGGTGGATCAGCCAATAGGGAAGATTATACATACATAGGTTGTATGGGCAGATGTCTGGGAGATATAGAGATACACTAGATCACAGACTTCATTAATAGCAGTGGAGTACTGGCTACAGTAGCACATATAGGGTACTCGATGGATCAGGAGAGTACAGGAGGATACATCAGTCTAAAGGAGTACATAGGGGCACACGGTGAGATCCCATGGAGTTTTGGGGTGTTACCTCCTGGGAGACCACCTGACAGAGAGCACGAGCATGCCCTTACACCGAGAGTCGCCAGGATTGATGAGGGGAAAGACACGCTTCATCGGGTAGGAGAACCCTTGATAGCCTATCTTGGTCAAGGATATCATCCGATGAGGATTAGAGAGCATGATGCTCACCGGCCTACTTTTAGACCTAGTTTTGAGATTGTGGTCATGGTCGTGGGGTTGACCAACACACTAGTTACTTCCCAACCGCATCTGCAGGAGCAAAGCTATTTATTGCTATTACACAACCAGACTTGGGAGTTTCACCTGAGACAGTTAGATGAGGTGAATAGCATCTTGGCCACAAGAGTGATCCTTCGATTAGACCATGGGATTGGTACACTTAGTACACAGGGGAGATTAGATTGGTTCACAGGATTTGTAGTTGAGAGAGCGGGGGATGACATCATCTCTTATAGAGGTTGCCCATTTACTGACCCTGAGACTTCACTTAGGGAGAGGATCATGAGGGCTATCCGAGATTTGTAGTTGGTAGAATATTAATGGTATCTGCATGAGTACGAGGCATTGCAGCGGACGAAGCTGTCCTCTAGAGAGAGGCTTAGACTCCATAGATTGTTGGAGGACATAGACAGTGAGTGGGTTAATAGATGTATAGATTCAGTTTTGCAGGAGCTGATTACATTAGCAGGAGCAGAGTCAGTTATTAGCACTTGGTATCTACCAGAGGATTATAGGGAGACCTTGATGACTATCAACATGATGTGGCAGCAGTTCGTTGGAGTTGGGTTTGGCGGACCCCTTAGTTGGTGGTGGGATCCAGGTATTCATCCACACGATCGATTGTTTCATATGGTAGAGGTGATCGACAGAGTTGTGAGGATGATCAGTCCACTATATTTATGGGATGACAGAGCAGGAGAGATTGAGACTTCTTTATGGCAGGGCCGACTTTCTTTCCTGGTATTCAGGATTGAGATTGGCAGTGGGGCCACTACGGAGGAGATGGCCAGTTTTCGTTTTCAGGTATTTATTAGTAGGCTGCTTAGGGTTGGATGCATGACAGAGCAGTCCTATGAGGAGTTTGTGCAGCTTATGATTGCTTAGTTCTTCAGGGGCAGTCAGATGTATTCTGGTGTTAGTACTAGGCAGACCAGCTCTCGGGGTAGAGAGTGCTTCACATCACATAGGCTAGTGGGGGACTCAGATGACTTCACCTTTTTCAGGCAGACTCGAGGTAGTTGTGCAAGGAGATACGAGATGGATCTTATGTCAGGTCAACAGGGTGCGTCAGAACTTGCGTTGTGCAGCCTTCGACAGATCATGAGCATCCATGGGGAAGCCTATTGTTAGATTGCATCACAGGTATACCGAGGATGCAACGGGCTGAGTATATATGTGCAGAGACTCTGTTATCAGAATTCTTGCAAATTCCAGTGATTTCCTCAGAGTATGGGACAATACGAGTGATAGAGCTGTCTATTGAGGAGATGCTTAGAGTTCATGAGCAGCCCCGAGTCGTTACCAGTGACCGGAGTAGATTTCCTTTGTCGATATTCGAGGTCAAGTATGACGGCAGAATGGCAGACTTCACCTGGTTTCCTATACACTACACCGTTCATAGTGAGGTGTATTTCTACTTGGAGTTACAGGAGAGGTGGATGCTGATAGAGCAGGACAAGCAGTTGATGATGATCAGAACGGCTCAACGACTACGTGATGGTCTTCTTTTGGGTAGTGGGGAACCCCGAGATTGCAGTAGTGGACGGTACAATAGTTAGCATGAGGATGAGGGTCGACTCTCACTTTCAGGAGGTTTCATATCATGGTACCTCGTAGGACAATACCTTGAGTAGAAGGTACTACAGATGTCCTAGGATGATTTGGGACGCTGGGATTCAGTTGGTTCAGTTCAATTGATTATGGAACTGTGTTGGTATTGCTCGAGGACAAGCAATCTTGGCAAGGGAGGATTGTAATGTTCCCTTTTTTACTATAGTAGAATTTATTGAGGATTGATGCCATATACACCTTTAGAGGATCTTTAGCATGGTTATTAGATCACCAGTAGATAAACAGGGGCCACCAGAGCTGAAGGCCACCTGCATGCATGACATCTGAGCATTATTTCATGATGCATGCACCTAATTGAGTCTCCAGACACCTGCATGCAAGTCAACTGCGAATTAGAAGGTAAAGTGACCTAATTAGGTCAAAAGTTAGGTTTGACATGTGAAAGCTATAAAAGAAAGGTAAAGCTAATGGAGAAGACATGTTATATGATTATTGATTTGAGGATTTGAATTGGAGAGCTCAGCGAGCTAAGTTGGGGTTGAGTACATGCTCAGCTAACTGGTGTATTTCGGTAGCGAAATCTATCTGTCCTAGTTCATCATCAAGTTGGATCATTTAGATTCAACATTGCTTCATCGTTAGGTTCTATTCTTCAGTTACTTCGGGATTCGAGTTATTTGGTGGATTGAGGGATTCGCCCTCCTTGCATGAGCGCATTGCTCAAGGACTCTTCTATTCGCATCACCTACTACAGGGGTCCAAACTTCTGCATGCTGGCTCCATTCTTCTCGGAGCATCCCTATTACCCTTCCCCTGCTAGAAGGGCTTCTTACTTGGACATCTGAGGGAGTTATCAACAATTCCCTTTCCTAGAGGATGTCTTTATCTGCATGGGCGACTTTCCTCAGGAGGATACATTTGTTGTAGGCTATTGAGCCCTCAGTTCTTCTGCATGTTGCTTTCATCTTATTCAAAAGGGCACTATAACCCTAGCACACCTTGTCTGGACCATCTTCGACGGAGTATTATTTACTGAGGATCATTTATAGCGTTGAGGAGGGCGCACTTATTCATAGGAGGACGTCTTACCTTAGCCTCCTATTCTTCCGGCACAATTTCTGCATGCGGGGATCATCTTGGTCTACATCAGCTGATCTATCTACTGGTATGTACATGTATTAATTCCTCCGACTTTATAGCATTTTAGTTTATTTGGGTTACAGATCTGCATGCAGATGCATGCATGCAGAGATCGGTGCACATCTTCATATTCTATTGAGGCATAAGCCTGCTAGACATCTACAGTACAACATAAAAAGGAAAAATATTAGTTTGGGATATTACATCTTGCGACATTTTTCGAGATTTCCCGATATTTTCTGCAGATACCACCGAGAAGTTATATTTCGGACCCTCACTAATACTTTCCCCGAGATGATATATGCAACATTGGTTAGGAGCAACTGCAGTGTTGTTTAAGATCCAAATGCGAAGAGATCAAGAGTTGATACAATGTTCCAACCTACTGCAACAAGGAGGAAGTCAACATCGAGGCTGGTGCTAATCTAAGGGGATAGGGAATGTAATACCTATTAGCACGCAAATCCGCACTTGTAAAATAGTCCAAATGGACTTCAAATCTATTTGAAGGGCATGTAACTTGTAGGAAATTTATCCCTTGTGTCATTGATAAATTCCTCTTTGTTTGGGATGGTGAATGCCAACCACAAGGGGGGTTCCTAATTTGTTATCTGCCGCAAATACACTTGCAAAATCTGTGTTAAGACATGGATCAAAAACAACAAAACATGGTTGTTATAAGTACGAAAAATCAGATCTGCAAGTAAAAATGGTTATAACAGCAAACAAACTCGCTCTTTGGATTGTTGTCCTTTCTCGAAATCCACAATAAAGGGATTAAAACAACAGTTAAAGATGCCTTTGGCGAACAAGTTATTGTTGCCAAAGAGTAGTAATAGGAAGTTTTGTTTTAAAAGGGAGGAATTTTCGGCATTACAACATCATATGAATGACAATAAATGAAGGAAAGATGCTGCAAATGAAGGATAAATTCAAAGTATAGCCATAAAAAACCTACTAAAATCATTGTGTAAATACAATCATGGATGAATACTGGAAAACTGAGCATAATCCAGCTTTACTTTGCATCAAAGTCAAGAGGTTGATCCACTATAGAGATGAATACGAGCTGGTCCAAGAACGTCCCTACAAAAAAATCAAAGAGCATAGAAGAAGAGAATGAGGCGAATTGCTGCTATTGCTTGTAAGAAAATCCAACCTTTTTCCTTTCCTAAAACCTCATTACATAGCTTGGCCTAGAGGCCCTCATGCGCCTCCCACTAACAGAATTGACATGCGATGAGGGAGAGCCTCTCCGAAAGAAATTGAAGAGAGAATGTGCCCCCCCTTTTGCTGGAGTTTATTTGCCGCATGAGGAAATGCACCCCTTTATGCTAGAGTTCATCTGTGTCATGCATGAGTTAAATGCCCAGTTGAATTGAACTCAACCTTGTGCGTTTCACCCTTGACCTCGTGTTCTTCACCCCGTTGCATAGCTGAGTTAAGTGGAGTGATTCTCATGCATGCACCCTATTCAAGTTTAGTTCACTCTAGTCTCATGCATGCTCTCTAATTTCACCTCTTGTCACAATGGGAGACTACCACATGTCACACATGCATTGATGCCACATGCCGTGCATGCATTGATACCACATTTCATGCATGCATTGATACCACATTTCATGCATGCATGGCTCAAAACTAAAAAATAGGAGATAGTTTGCATGTCCATGCATGTGCCAAGCAAAAACATGCATATGCCATGCAATTCTATGCAACTCAAACCCTAACTACTAAAATAGAAGCATCTTGCATGTCATCTAAAAACGCTCGTTGGAATCCCGAGCTTGCAAGAATGCCGAAAATATAATCATCTCTCATGTGCAGACCTTCAAATTTCATCTCCTAAAAAATAGGAAAACTGCTAAAAATAGACATCTCCTCCAATACCAATGAAAACCCTGTGAAATGTCACTAACTCTGAAACTTGATCATATCATTGAATCAACCTGCATTTGGACCTTGTGGGGACCAACCTTTGACCTAAGAAAGTTGTCTCTCTAGAACAGATTTGAATCAATGTTGCAAATATCGTGTCGGTGAATATATTGCTGAGGGTTTGGAAAGAAACTTATCGGGAACATCGGGGAAAATATCGGGAATTATCGGAAAATATCGGCAAAAATTAACTTAGTCTTGAAGAATTATGAAAATATCGGACAAATCGGCAACACGAAAAACTTGGGAGAAATCGGAGATATTTGCAACACTGATTTGAATACCAGATAGATGGGCAAATCTAGGGGTTAATAATGGCGACTCAAGGGGACGGGATCCCCTTGAGGGATACCGAGAACCTCAGGATCTCTATACTCTGTTACTTTGAAAAAATATAATCCCCATATCTCTGTCCTGTAGATCAATGATGCCCGTCCTATGGGCTATGGAGTCAAACATGTGGTCCTCTGATGATCGTAAAAGAAAGGAACAAAACCACATACATGCCCATCTGCAACCGGAACTTGCAACCACCCTAATGTACGATTCCCTTAGATGGAAAATGAGTTGAAGTCATGCAAGGGAAAGCCACCTAGTCAAATGCCAATGATGTAAGCACTTGCCAAGCATGAAGACACACACCAATAAGGCTAATGGGTTCCAAGTTACGAGCACAACTTTTTAGTGTAAAAGATGTTATAGAGTCGAACACTGAAAAAGCTCACTCAATCAAGACCCAATGATGATCAGACCTATTGGGTGCGAGATGGTCGTCAATGAGGCTAACGACCATCAAGGCACTCTAGCTCATGAATCCAATGTTATCGAAACCGAATCGGAACAGGTAAAACCGGTCGGTTCGACTGGTTCATAGGCCCAACCTGTCTAGTTAGGTGCCTGAACTAGAAAACTTGCAAAATTGATTTGGACTGGTTGTGAACCGGCTGTGAATCGGTCGGTTCTGTATAGAACCGACCAAAATCGGCTGTGAACCGGTCGGTTTTTGACCGGTTCTGTACGGAACCAGCCAGTTTGTACTTTGTTTATTTTTTGGACTCTAGGGGCCATTTAGAGCCTCTTTATTAATGTATTTTGGTTTAGAACTTCAGAGATGTATTACACTTGGTGCTATTTTGGTTATTTGCACTCGTACTTGCTATATATATGAGAAACTTTGCATATTTGTGTATTAATGGTTTGGATTCATATGTATGCACATGAATATATATGTTTTTTTACAAAATATGAATAGTTTATGTATTTTTTGGTCGACCGATTTTTTTTTGGTTCTGGTCCGGTTTCCGATTCGATCACCGGTTTGGTTTTGATAACATTGCTTGAATCACTTCCCAAATGATGTGTTGGAGGAGATGGGGAATGAGGAGCGAACTTAGGAAACATGACTCAAATGAAGAGATTGAAGAGACAACAATAAGATAACTCAAGACTCCTATTGTTGTTGTTGTAAATGTAACTTCTGAAGATATTCTTTTGTATATTAGTATTATATTATTATTGTACTTTTATTGTACCTCCGTCGGAGATGTTTTTCCTCCGTTCGGGTATGTCATTATTGTATTTGGTCATGTAAGAATATCGAGGTAAAACCTCCAAGTAAGTTGGGGCTATCGTCCCCAAAAGGTTAAATGTAAAATGTATTTTTGAGTCTCCCTAGGAGAGGTCGGCCCAGTCAGTTAAGGAAGTTGGCCCCATTGGGGAATTAGGGCAGTCACACATAAAGTATAAATAGGGAGGAACCCTTCCTCATTTGGACATCACACTCACTCAAGCAAGTTCACACCAAGGAGGAGAAAAGACAAGTTCGTTGGAGAAGAAGGAAGCTGCATAAGTCATCTTATTTTTGGGTTTGCTATCTTGGTTTGGTATTGTACTAAGTGACGAATCTATTATTGAAGAGGTTGCGGGGTTTTCTCCTTTATGGTTTCCCCGAAAAAATTTCTTATGTTCTTGTGTATTGTTGTGCTTGTCTATCTTTTAGATTAAAGATCTAACATAATTGAATTAAAGTGCAAACATTAACATGGTATCAGAGCCACTCTAAAAGAAGGCACTGTGCAACAACGAAAAGCTAGGGTTTCCAAATCCAAGGACTTCTCTCCACATATCATCAAGAAAAGAGGGTTAGGTTAACTCGCCTCAAGGAGGCGCATCTTTTGGTGGAAGCAAAATTCTGTTTAGAGAATTTTCATTTTTGACCCAGTCATTGGTGCTGAGAGAAACTAGGGCATCAAATTTTTGGAGCTTCCATCCACCGTTCCGGGAAAAGGAGTACATTGGACAACTCGCCATGAGGAGGCACATCTTTCTATCCAAGCAGAAGTGCAAAACTCCAAGTTTGAAAAATTAGGGTTTCTCTATCAAACCCTAGGTCAGCCAACTCCAGAACCAGGTTGGACATCTCAAATTTGTAAGATCTAATTCCTTGCTATTTCCATTTGAGGTTCTCATATCAACATGACAAATCACACCAAGCTTGGGGATAAGCTTGAAGGCGCTGATAACTTCCAGGCATGGAAGTAAAGAATTTCTCCTGTCCTAGTAGAGAATGACTTGGACAAATATGTCAATGAGGAGGTTCCAGAACCATAGGGAGAAGAGGAAAATGCAATCCACAAGAAGAACATGATCAAGGCCAAAAGGATTATTGCAGACTCCATCAAAGATCACCTTATGCCTCATGTATCATCTTTGAAGGCTCCGAAGAAGATGTTCGAGGCTTTTACCAAGCTATATGAAGGAAAGAACATCGATCAGAAGATGACTTTGAGGAACCAACTCAAGAATGTGAAGATTCAACACTCAGAAACTATTCAATCTTACTTCATAAGAGTTTCTCAGATCAAGGAACAACTTGAAGCAATTGAAGACAATGTTGAAGGAGATATTGTGATGACTACCTTGAATGGTCTCTCAAGATCATGGGACTCATTTATTCAAGGAATATGCACATGAAAGAAGCTAATAACATTCAACAGATTATGGGAAGAATGCACCCAAGAAGAAGCTCGATTAGTAGCAAGAGAAGAAAAGATGGGAGCTAATGATGACCAAGCCCTAACTGCTCATACTAAGAAGAATCAAAACAAGAGGGAGGACCTCCATCACAGGAAGTCTAAAAGATCCCATAGGAATCATGGACCTAGAAGAGACCTCTCCAGTATTAGGTGCTTCACATGTGATGAGAAAGAACATTATTCAAGAAATTGTCCCAGAAACCAAGGATCCTCCAGGAGAATAAATAAGAAGAGGCATCATGCTCACACTGTTGAAGATGATGAGTCAGTAAGGAAGAAAACCAGAGAAGAAAGGGATGATTCTTCAAGTGATGAAGAATATGTTTTAATCTCAGCCCTTACAGGTATCATCACTCATGGGAGCAATGATTGGCTTGTGGATAGTGGAGCATCCAAGCATATGACGGGGTACAAAGAATGTTTTGTCAACTTATCAGAACATGAGTCACCCCACAAGGTGAAACTTGGAGACGACTATCAATATCCCATCAAAGAAAGTGGAGAAGCCTCCTACAAACTAGATTCAGGCAAATCAATAAAGATGAAGGATGTTCTCTATGTACTAGGTTTGAAGAAAAATCTTCTCTCCATTTCAGCCTTAGATGCTAAAGGAATTCGTCTTGCATTTGTTGATGGCCAAGAGGAAAGACAATTAATGATGCAACAATAATTGGAGAGCAAGAGGGAGGCCTGTACAAGTTGAAAGGACAACCAAAACAAGCTTTGGTTCATGACTCCATGGAACCAAGCGAATTATGGCATAGAAGGCTTGCACATGTACACTATAGAGCACTACCAATTGCAAGCAAAGCAATATCAAGTCTACCAGAAATTCAAACAAAGTATGAAGGCATTTGCAAGGGAAGAATGTGAAGAAGTCATTTCCCAGCAGTGAAAGCAAGGCAAAAGGAATCTTGGAGATAATTCACTTAGATGTGTGTGGCCCCATGTCTTCCAGCTCCTTAAGCGGGTATGTATACTATGTTTCTTACATAGATGATTTTTCTCGTAAGACATGGATTTACTTCTTGAAAGGCAAAGATGAAGTGTTTAGCAAATTCAAGGAATTCAAAGGCTTGGTCGAAAATCATATTGAAAAGAAGATCAAGACTTTACGGTCAGACAATGGCGGAGAATTCACCTCAGAAGAATTCAAGGACCTTTACAGAGAATCAGGGATTAAGAGGAATTTGAGCACTCCTTACAATCCTCAACAAAATGGCGTAGCAGAACGTAAGAATAGAACAATAATGGAAGTAGCGAAGGCAATGCTCCATGATCAAGATCTCCCAATGCACCTTTGGGCAGAAGCAACAAGAACAGTCGTGTATTGAACAACAAGACTCCAAAAGAAGCCTTCTCAGGAGAGAAACCAGAAGTAGGCCATCTCAGAATATTTGGTTGCCCAGTGTACATACACATCCCGAAAGAAAAGAGAACAAAACTAGATCCTTCAGGGAAGAATGGCATATTCGTGGGATACAGTGACGCATCAAAAGCTTACCGAATATATTTCCCAGGATTCAAGAAGATTGAAATCAACAGAGGCGTAACTTTTGATGAAGACTCGGCCTACAACAAATCAAGACAATTACCCACCGAAGAAACTAAAGAACCTGAAGTTCCCAAAACCAGAGACACAGTTATGGAAGAGACAATCCAAGAAGATCACGAAGACCATGACATAACAGAACCACAGGAACCTAAAGATCCACCTCGTGAGAAGAACTCCCACAAGAGAAGACCAACATGGGCACGTGAAGCAATACAAGATGCAGAGAAGTATGGTGCTCCGGATGGGACACTCAGAGAAAGCAAGAGACCCAGACCATACTCCAGCTATGTGGCCCTACTATGCGGCATCATTGATAAAGAACCTTCCAACTATGAGGAAGCAACGGAAAAGAAGGAATGGAAGGATGCCATGATCGAAGAGTACCAGTTGATTATGAAGAATGATGTCTGGGAGATAGTGTCGAGACCAGAAGGGAAGTCTGTTGTGACTTCAAAATGGATCTGCAAGATCAAGCATGCTGTAGATGGTAGCATTGAAAAACACAAGGCAAGATTTGTGGCATGTGGTTTCTCCTAGAAAGAAAGCATAGACTACGAGGAGACATTTGCACCTGTAGCAAGATACACTTCCATCAAATCTATACTTGCTTTAGCCGCAGTAATGAAATGGAAGGTACACCAAATGGACGTCAAGACAACATTCTTGAATGGTGTAGTCGAAGAGGAAGTGTATGTGGAGTAACCATTGGGATTCAAGACACGTGACATATAGACTCATGTGTGCAAGCTAAAGAAAGCCTTGTATGGTTTGAAGCAGGCACCCAGGACATGGTACGGTAGGATGGACAGTTTTCTGATGAGCTTAGGCTTTATCAAGAGTAAAGCAGATTCCAACCTCTACTTCAAGGTTGAGGGAGGAAGACTAGTGATATTACTGCTATATGTAGATGAAGGACCTGGGAATGATGCACTACTTCTTAGGTATGGAGGTGTGGCAGAGTTCAGATGGGATTTTCCTTGGTTAAGGAAAGTATGCAGTGGACATTCTGAAGAGGTTCGGAATGATGGACTGCAAGGCAATGGCCACACCAATGGCATCGAACTTGAAGCTACTATGTGATGCTTCTTCAGAGACAGTTGATGCCACGATGTACAAGCAGATGATTGGTTCGTTAATGTACTTGACGAACACGAGACCAAACATATGCTTTGCTGTGAACACCCTGAGTCGGTTTCTGACAGATCTGAGACAGGGTCACCCGATTGCTGCAAAGCATATATTGAGGTACCTAAAGGGTGCAATCGAGTATGGGCACAAATATGTGACGAATCAGAAGATTAACATGCATGGTTATGTTGATTTAGATTGGGTAGGTGGTGCCGTAGACAGGAAGAGCACTTCGGGATGTTGCTTCAGTTTGGGATCCGGTATGATCTCTTGGTTTAGCAGGAAGCAGTCAAGTGTGGCACTAAGTACAGCCGAAGCAGAATAGATTGCAGCCTGTTCTTCTAGTTGTGAGGCAGTATGGCTTCAGAAGCTATTGCCAGATCTATTTGATCTCGAGTTAGAGGCGACTTGTATCTTTTGTGACAACCAGAGTTGTGTCAAATTGTCCGAGAACCTGGTGTTCCATGACAAGTCGAAGCATATTGAGATCAAGTACCACTATATCTAGGATATGGTGCAGAGAGGAGCAGTGAAGCTACATTATGTGGCGACAGATGAGCATATAGCCGATGTGTTGACCAAGCCGTTAGCAAGAGTGAAGTTTGAGTACTTCAGAGAGAAGCTTGGTGTTATCCAGATCGATGTTCCTCGAAAGAGGAAGTGATGTGACATGTCCGAAAGACGCAGGTGCACCAGGGCTGTATCTTACATGGTGGAAGACGCAGGTAGTCCGCAAAGACGTAATGGTCCTGGGTTGGATCCACATGTTTACAGACGTTGTTAGTCCACGGGTCATAAAGCATCTGGGATGCGCCTGGGCTGTATCTTACATGGTGGAAGACGCAGGTGGTCCAAAAGGACGTAATGCATCTGGGATGCTCCTGGGATGTATCCACATGTTTGAAGATGCAAGTTGATTGAGAGATGCCTAATACATCTGGGCTGTATCTACGGGGTGGAAGACGCAGATGTTCCTGGGCTGTATCCACTGGGTGGAAGATGCAGGTTGATTGAGAGAGAGACGTAATACATATGGGTTGTATCCACTGGGTGGAAGACGCAAATGTTCCTGGGTTGTATCCACTGGGTGGAAGACGCAAGTTGTCTGGTGGACATGGTATATGCACCTGGGATGCTCTCCGCATGAGATGATAAGATGATAGTAGGAGATGCAGGTGATTGCTGTGGAAATGTAATATGTGGTCCTGGGCTGTACCTACTTGATGGCCTGCTCGTATAGATGATGAAATCCTAGATGAGAGCTGGGCCTACATCCAACATGAAAAAGGGTTGGCTCTGTAGAACTTCTCATGATGGGTAGATTCAAGAGATGTCACTAGTCAATTGAGAATTGCTGCAGCAACGATGATGATGATCTAGTGATGATGATGATCCAACGATGATGATGATCTAGCAATGATGATGTTGTCCAGAGATTGTGTCCAGTTGGGATGATGACTGTGTCGAGAGATTACCTTCCTAGTTAAGAGGGAGTGTTGTTGTAAATGTAACTGCGGAAGATATTCTTTTGTATATTATTATTATATTATTATTGTACTTTTAATGTACCTCCATCGGAGATGTTTTTCCTCAGTTCGGGGATGTCATAATTGTATTTGGTCATGTAAGAATATCGAGGTAAAACCTCCATTGTAAGACGGGGCAATAGTCCCCAAAAGTTTAAATGTAAAATGTATTTTGGAGTCTCCCTAGGAGAGGTCGGCCTAGTCAGTTAAGGAAGTCGACCCCATTGGGGAATTAGGTCTGCCACACATAAAGTATAAATAGGGAGGAACCCTCCCTCATTTAGACATCACACTCACTCAAGCAAGTTCGCGCCAAGGAGGAGAAAAGACAAGTTCGCTGGAGAAGAAGAAGGAAGCTGTAGAAGTCATCTTATTTTTGGGTTTGCTATCTTGGTTTGGTATTGTACTAAGTGACGAATCTATTATTGAAGAAGTTGCGGGGTTTTCTCCTTTATGGTTTCCTCGAAGAAATTTCTTGTGTTCTTGTGTATTGTTGTGCATGTCTATCTTTCAGATTAAAGATCTAACATAATTGAATTAAAGTGCAAACACTAACAATTGTTTCTTCAAACTCAACCCATCCTAATAGACTTGTTATTTCATAAAGCAAGGGAAACCATCCTCATCAGACTTGACCTAGGAAAAAGTACAGAGCATCGTGGCACATGCATGGGCATGCAAACTATCTCCTATTTTTTAGATGTGAGCCATGCATGCATGACATGTGGTATTAGTGCATGCGCGACATGTGGCATCGATGCATGCGTGACATGTGGCGATCTCGTGTTGTGACAAGTGGACAAATTAGAGAGCATGCAGGAGACTGGAGTGAACTAAACTTGAACAAGGTGCATGCATGAGAATTGCTCCACTTAACTTAGCCATGCAATAGTGTGAAGTACACGAGGTCATGGGTGAAGTACACAAGGTCAGGGGTGAAGCACATGAGGTCGAGTTTAGTTCAATTGGGTACTTAACTTGCACATGAGATAGATGGACTCTAGCATAAGTTGGGTGCATTTCCTCATGCAACGGATCAACTCCAACATAAGGGGTGCACATTCTCTCTTCTTTAGTTTCTTCCGGAGAGGCGCTTCCTCATCGCATGTCAGATTACTCAATGGGAGGCGCATGAGGGCCTCTAGGCCAAGCTATTTAATGAGGTTTTAGGAAAGGAAGAAGGTTGGATTTTCTTATTAGCAGCAACAACGATTCACCTCATTTTCTTGTCTTCTTCTATACTCTTTGATTTTGGTGCATGTTCTTGGACCAACTTTTATTTGTCTATATGGTGGGCCATCCTCTTGATTTAATGCAAAGTGAGGCTAGTTTATGCTTGGTTTTCTAGCTCCTTCGTGTTATTGATCCATGATTGTATTTGCACAGTGATTTTAGTAGCTTTTTAGGCTTGTACTTGAATTTATCCTTCATTTGCAACGTCTTTCTTTCATTCATATGTTGTAATGCCAAAATTTCCTCCATTTTAAAGAAAAAATTCCTATTACTACTCTTTGGAAACATTAACTTACTTGCCAATGGCATCTTTAATCGTTGTTTTAAGCCCTTTATTGCGGATTCGAGAAAGGATAGTGGTCTAAAGAGAGTTTTTTTGTTGTTGTAACCAATTTTACTTGCAAATCAAATTTTTAGTATTTATAACAATCGTGTTTCGCTGCTTTTCCCTCTGGGACAGGGTCTCTATGGTAACAGTAGATGATTTCGTCAGATTCATGTGGGTTTGATTCAACAGATCTTCCCCTCTCCTCGGAGATCTATACATAGCAGTTTGTTATTTCCCCCCTGCCTCGTCTTAACTCACTATTCATGGTGAGTCCGACGGTGGCCCTTTCTTGGATTTGTATCTTGGCATAACCCAATATTCAACTATGGGGGAGATCATCCTTTTGGGTGATTTCAATGCCGCTCCAGAGCCCTTTGACGTGTTCTGTGTTTAGGAGATTGATCCAACTTCAGTGGGACTTCATCAATCACCTGATGATGCTTTAGGACCTCTTACAGGATATGGCAGACACTTCCCTTGGCTTGGAAATTCTCATGAGCTTTTGATCCTTAACGACCTTCCCTGCTTCCCGTCTTCCTGCTTCTTTTCTTTCCAACCTCACAGTCGGGGTGCGAGCTTAGTGGATTACGTCCTTTCCATCTAGGACCTACTCCCCTTTATTCATCACCTCTCAGTCACTCCCATCCCCTTAGCTGACAATGCTTTCCTCTCCTTCTCCCTTTAGATTCACTCCCCTCAAACCTTGCCCCCCCCCCCCCCTTCAGGCCCACCCTAGACCACTATCCTCTTTGCCGAGGGTGACCTCAACACCTTCACTTCCACTCTTTACCAGATGCTCCCTTCCAAACCTCACTTTGCATCCCTTACATCCGCCTCTAACAAGTAAACTTGTCTTTCATTCATTATTTGGGAAGCCGCCCTTAAAACTTATCCCCATTCAACTCGTCGTGCATCCCATTCCCCAAAATCAGGGTCCCACCCCATAAACCAGTGGTATGATGAACATTGCAAACACCTCCACACCCAACTTCAACATGCCTTCAGCCATGATCTCCCCTCATACCTCAACATTAAGGCCTCCTATCGTCGACTCCTCCGCCACAAGAAATGCCTCTTTATCTCTCGTTAGAGACAAGAATGGAGAACCTCCCTTATCCAATCCCCCCAAAAAATTTGGTGTACCCTCTTCCCCCGCCACTCTCCTCTTTTGTTTGATCTTGATCCAAATTCCTTGTTTTCCTATACCTCCTCCCTCTATGATATCCTAGGACAACCCTCATCCAAGTTACCTCACCCCCCCCTTCATGCCTCCTATTCACCCCACATGACATTTGTGAGGCGTTATGGGTCATGAGCTCCAACAAGGCCACAAATGAGGAGGGTTTTCAGGCCAAGCTCTTCAAACATGGCCTCCATGCATTGGAGTGCAACCTTGCCAATCTATTTAACTATGTGGTTCGTATAGGCTTCCCAGAGCATTGGTCACACCATATTATTCACCTGATCCACCAATCGAGTCCTAGTGTAGATCTCGATAACTACAGAACTATCATGGTTGACCACACTTTTTCCAAGCTCCATGCTTCAGTTCTCCATGTGTAGCTTTCTAGGGAACTTGAGAGGAGACACATCAAAGCTAGAGGACAAGCGGGTTTTAGAGTGGCATACAAGACAGTTGATCACATTCTCACGCTTTGAGCTATCATCGAGGACACACACCATCACTCTTCAAAAGTATATTGTTGTTTTGTAGACTTTCGGAAAGCATTTGATTTCGTCCCCAGAGTGGCATTGTTCCAGAGACTTAGAGACATTGGCATTTCTGAGATCCTTTTAAATACCATTTTGAGACTATACGAGTCAGTACTTGGTCGCCTTCGTGTCGCCCACGGCATGTCATAATTTATTAGGAGCACCATTGGGGTTAAATAAAAAGGGATGTCCCTTATTACCCACTTTATTTGGGATATACATTGACGAGCTAGTGTCTTTCCTATATGATAGAGTTTCACATCTTGCTTGATATTTATTTAGGAGCTACCCCAGTTCCAGTTCTTCTTTCAGACATATTACTATCTCGAGATTTCTTCATTTGACTTCGGAGGCTAGGGGAGACGCCTCTAGTGCTTCTAGTGCGCCATGACATATTCTCCATTTTTTATCACAATTCCCGGACCCACTTTCTTTGTACATCTTTCTTTGGTATTGAGTCTCTTTGTATTTATCTCTTCTAGTTTGGCTCTCCATCTTTGGAGCTAGCTCTTTTTTGACTTTAGGATAGAGTTTCACATCTTTCAGCCCCTCTACACACTCCTCCATTGGACACATTTTCTTCGTATTCCTTTGGGCCAATTCAGAGTGGGCTCTCATCTTCTCAGGGTCGAGATAGATCACCAAATCAATCGATCAGACAGGATCTTCCAGGCTTGCCATCTTCAAGAGGTTGAGACCGAGGAGCATCTTTCAATGTCCCATCTATTATGAGATTCACAGGCTATTCTATTGTCTTTTCAAGGACATTCTTCTCGCGGAGTCCCAGTCTTTTGCTAGTTTCTTCAAGTATCCGGATCATAGATGTTTGGCCTTATACTTGCAGGAGCCCTTTTGGCTCCAATCCCTCCTCCTCTAGTGAAATTTGTAGTCAAGACCACCCTCCTCTTAGCAGATTACTTCCTTCTTTTTGATGCTCCCCTCCTCTAGGGGCACCAAAAGATCGATAGAGGGCGGTACTGATTTTGACCGCATATCAGTTAGGACATGACATACCACCTCTACATCCATCTGACCCCAGCAACATGGCCAGCCTCAACCCTACCCCCACACTAGGCCGACTATGTCCAGATCACAGCAGCAAGCTCCCCATCCTCGACAGTGACGCACTACCCATTAGCTCTTTTTCTAGTTCTAGTTCTTTTAGATAGATTACTATCTCGAGATTTCTTCATTTGATTTCAGATGCTAGGAGAGACACCCCCAGTGCTTCCAGTGCGCCATGACATATTCTCCATTTTTGTATCACAGTTCCTAGACCCACTCTCTTTGTACATCTTTCTTTGGTATCGACTCTCTTTGTACTAATTTCTTCTGGGTTGGCTCTCCATCTTTGGAGCTATCTCTTTTTTTGGCTTTAGGATAGAGTTTTACATATTGCTTTATATTTATTTAGGAGCCACCTTAGCGCTCCCACTTTGTATTGACATCCTGTTACCTAACAGTCCCATTGACCTACTTCTGTGGTCATTTGCTGGACATTAATAATATGATCTTATCTTATCTTATCTTATCTTATCCATGTTTTAACGCAAAATTTATAGGTGTATTTGCAGCACATAACAAGTTAGGGACCCCTTAGTGGTTGGCATTCACCAGCCCAAACGGAGAGGAATTTATCGGTGGCACGAAGGATAAATTTCTTACAAGTTGCAAGCTTTTCAAACAGATTTCAAGTCCATTTGGAACTATTTTACAAGTGTGGATTTGCGTGCTAACAATACCCCAACTGTGACCCCTACTAAATAAGTATTCATGAATAGAACAAGTATGTATGTGTGCTTAATGTCTACTGAAAAATGGAGGTCATTAGTTAAGGCTCCACTAGCTTACAATTATGTAGAAAAGTGATGTGTTGTGTAATATAATATTTTGGTGGCCTAACTGCAAATGTCCCATTATTCCAATAATTCATAGTGATTCTTACTAATTAAAGAGAAAAATAAGTCTGCCTCTTAAAACGGGGAAAGGAAAGGGGATCATTACTATTGTTCTCCCAAGAGCGTGCTCTGGGAAGGGAATCAATGAAAGTTGAAATGCATTGCCAAGGCTATCAACTAACTGGGGAATGACAATTGGGATGATTAGCTGTGTATTGTTTAGCAACAAAGAGGATGTACTGTGGTTCCAATGAAGTCATTAGAGCTGATTGTAGTGGGTTCTCTTCTCTATGAGGGTTTTCCACTAAACCTTGGTTTCCAACCGTTCTTTGCGTGAATTTTTTATGGATTATTGTTATGGTTATGTTAATGCCTTGATCCTCAAAGGAGTAGGATCTGGGTACATGAAACTGGTGTGTGGGAACCAATATGTGTGAATAGCCTTGGTGCAAGGTGGACAAATGTGGCACTTTTCTTAACATTATTCTGCCGTACCTTTAGCCATTTTCTCTCCCTTTTCATTTGGCATTAAAAGCTTCTCTATAGTGCCCTTTACTCTGCTGAAACTCTCCGGTGTTCTGGTCCAAGGTTTGTTTCTGTATATTGTAGGAAATAGAAGTGAGAAGTTTACCTTTTTGAAAGTATGTCTCTAGGCTTTCATGCACTGAAAACAATGAAAGAAAGTATTTTTCAAGTTCCTGCATTTAGGAAGGAGACCAAAGCTTTAGTTTATATATTGGAGTATATACGTGTTTTCCAACTGTATGCAAGTTTTGCAGCAGTCTCAACTTGTTTTTTGTTCTTGGTTGGTTCACTAGTGAAGCTAATCCAAATCGATGACTCCATTGTGCAAGTGAACACGGGCAGATGTCCTGGTCTGGAGAACACTATAGTATATGTAAGTATGGTTTCTCCTACTCGTCTTGCAGCAATTTGATGATCCATATACAACACAGTCTCTTTATATTCAACCTGTAATTAAAATCCATTGACTAATGTGTGCACCTCCTTCTCTTCTTTAAAAAGTATGGCTTCTCCTACTTGTCTTGCAGTATATATAAGTATGGCTTCTCCTACTCGTCTTGCAGCAATTTGATGATCCATATACAACACAGTCTCTTTATATTCAGCCTGTAATTAAAATCCATTGACTAATGTGTGCACCTCCTTCTCTTCTTTAAAAGAAAAGGTATGCTCCCAAAGGACACCATAATCACCAATAAAGGGCCATTTTTGTTAGAATTAATGCTCAGTTTGTTCATAAAACAAGAGAAGCCAAAGTCATGTCAAGACAAACTCAAATAAGGACGAAAATAACTGAATATAAACTTTGGAAGTTAAAAGGCATATTGTAACTAAATTTTAGTATTGATTTGTATCTGAAATTATGGTCACCCGCCAATGACATATTCAGTTAAAAGTTGAATGTCCAGCCATATTGTTACAATATTCAGTTAAATTGACATCAGGTTGAATGTCCAGCCATATTGTTAAAATTGATGCTAATTTTGTTCATAAATGAAGGCATAGTCATGTCAAGACAAAAATACGTGAAAACAAACTTTGGAAGATTAAATGACATTGTAACTTAAGTTGAGTATTGATTTGTAAGTGAAATTTAGTGTAACTGAAATTAAGACTCACGTGATGGAAAACAAAGTCACGGGTTGTCTAACAAATAGTGCAGAGGTTAAGAGTGAAGTGTGTGAGAGTTTGTATTCTGTTGTTGGAGGGACAATAAAATAGACAATTCCCTAATCCAATAAGATGTTACTAATGGGAAGTGTTACAGCTTGAAATAGCACGTGTGATTAAAGCCCCAAAGATCAGGCTAGCCCAGTTGCAACCTAGAGGTGTTTACCCACTGTGACCTTGATTAAGCCCCAAAGATCAGGCTAGCCCAGTCGCAACCTAGAGGTGTTTACCCACTGTGACCTTGATAACTACCTCTCTACACTTATGGTTGGCTCTTCTCCAACTTGAGGGGGGCTTCCCTAGGATAGGATTGCTAGGTTATGGCAATGAGGGAACAAAGGTGATTTGAAGAGAAAGCCGTAGCAATGCTTGGGGTATTCTGTTGTAGTATTGGTGATGAGAGGACCATGGAGACCAGTGCCAATCCCCAAGGGAAAAATGGAGTCAAGAAGAAACAAGACCAATGGAATATGGAGAAGTTCATGAATGGTTAGGGAGAATTGGTTCCCTTGTGGTGCCAACCAACAAACCTTAACATGTTACAACACAAAGGCGGTAATTACTAGGGGTCCCTTTTCGGTGCCAACTCAAAAGAGTGGTATCATGGTGTGCCTCATACAAAAAAAAATTCCAAGTTCCTTATTCCTTATAGACGACTTAGAACAAATGAAACATTCATGCATAAAACAACAAAACAATGGAGGAAAACTTCTCTCACAATCCTTTCAATATGACAACATTGCCCTTATATGGCCCTAATGACATGTTCTAGCTATTCTATTCATCATTTAGCAACATTAGAATACGAGAACCAAGGACCACTTACAAATGGAGAAGAAAACCCTCGAACTTCAAATTACCACATAAAAGATATAACAATGAGGCTCCAATAATGAGAGAGATCTCACAACCCAACCATGAAAATGAAATGAGGAAGAGGCTCTCTTATATAGATGAGTAGCCTAACTCCTTTACAATAAAATATTGATTTATTCCTAAGATCTAGCATAGGGTGGGGTAAAATAATGCAAAAACCCCACCGATTGCTAACAAACTCCTAACAAATCATAAAATAAAGTGGTTAAAGCCACAAGTACAATACATGAGATACAAAGGCCCCAAAATGAAGGGGCTCCTCCACCAAACAATGGAACAAGTGCTAGGATGATGCCACATGGCTTCCAAAGGTCCCTTCAAGAAGATTCTTCAACAACTTATTGTCCACAAGCAACCAAATGATGTCTTCATTAACCTTCAAAGGCTTGTTCAAAGATAACTTGTTCTTCAAGCAAGGCCCAAAGGGTAATGAAGCCACCAATGATGTCTGTTGGTAGTACAGCTGCCGTTACACCAAAACCCGCAGGTGATTGGTAAACTCACCACTGCCAGATTTCAAGGATCCACGAGAGGTGATTAGTCCCTTGTCACGATACACCGGGGAGCGCTGACTACTTGCAATTTTGTGCAACATTCTCTCCCTCAGCGCGAGCCAAGTGTGTATCGAACTTGTGACCTCTAGCTCTGATACCAATTGTTGGTAGTACAACTGCCATTACACCAAAACCCGCAGGTGATTGGTAAACTCACCACCGCTAGATTTCAAGGATCCATGAGAGGCAATGAGTCCCTTGTCACGATACACCAGGGAGCACTGACTACTTGCAATTTCGTGCAACAATGTCCACTTGGCAAGAGCTCTAATTCACAAAAGCCAACAAGGATAGGGGCACTCCACCAATTTTTTCCCACAATGCAAATAGTTTGACCAAGGAACCAATCACATATGTTCACTTGTTAACTACATCAAGCTCACACTTCCAAGATAGCGCTCCAAGGAGAAAAATCCAAAACCATGAAGAGAATTCTAGATCTTTGGACCTAACCCCCTAAGACCCATCCAAATATCCAACGATTTCCAAAAGATGATGCAAGACAACTCAATGAATACCCTTCGAAGTGAACAAGGGCTTACAACAAGCCGCCTCTCCAAATGATATAAGCCTTCTTTGACCAGCCCTCAATGAAACCTTTGATCTGATTAAGTGATTTGACAAAATTATCAAAGCTAAGTGGGCAGATTTATGGTTGGTATAAATCTGCTGTAATAAGTTATTTTCAAATTTGTTAGATGTAAGTGAAATATATATTGCAATAATTTGTATTTCAGATTCAGCTCTAATGCTGAAAGTTCATAGTAATAGATCCAGGTAGCCTCAAGGTTGCGATGGAATTTCTGAATTTGCATTGAATGCCATTTTTTTGGAAATTCCAACGAATATGATGTGCATTGCCATTTCCCTAGACTGGATTCCCAACACAAACCACATAGGATTTTAAGAGGAAGCGGCATTGGGATACTACAGAGAAGTGTAATTGAAGCTTGATGTAATAAGCTCTTATAGATCCAGGTAGCCTCAAGGTTGCGATGGAATTTCTGAATTTGCATTGACTGCCATTTTTTTGGAAATTCCAATGAATATGATGTGCATTGCCATTTCCCTAGATTGGATTCCCAACACAAACCACATAGGATTTTAAGAGGAAGCGACATTGGGATACTACAGAGAAGTGTAATTGAAGTTTGATGTAATAAGCTCTTATTTGGACAATTATACAATCATGCCCATCTTCAAAGTTCAATCTAAATCTTCCACATTTGGACTGGTTCCATCAAAGTTGGTAATTGGTCATCATTTGCCCCATTCAAGTCTAACCTGAGTGAAACTTATTGCTGTTGAAACTGTAGTTCTTGAGGACACTAGTGGTAATTGCTATTTCTACATTGAAAGGATTTGGTATTTCATGACCTAGAGATATGGATGGTCGAACATATGCATCATATGTAGCATGGTTTGATTGTTGCAATGTTCAACATTTAATTCGGGCTAATGGATGGAAAGGCTTCTTTAAAGAGAGCATGCTAGATAAATTAAGAATATGAAATGCCCTAAGTGGAAAAGTTGATGCAACATGGCTATTTTCAGGTTGGGAGAGTATTATGCGTGGTTGTAGAGGTTGCATGATGCCCCCCGCAAAGTCCCTGAGAGATTTAGCTTCAGTGTCATGTAATTCCTTTTTCACCAATGGAGCTAGCTTTGGATTTATCTTTCGTAATTTCTGTCGATGAGGTTTCGCATTTTCTTCCAGAGGTATATAGCATGGTGAATTATGTTCTTGTCGTATGTCTTGAGCTCATCATACGACCAAACAAACACATCTCTGAAGTCTCGGACTAGATCAATCACTTCTTTTCTTTGCTGAGAGTTTAGTTCTTTGCCCACCTTTATTGGCCAAGGGTCTTCTTGTGAACCGATGTTTACTTCTTCGTACTCGGGATCCAAAGATATTTCCACTTTTTGTTTGCACTGATCATCCTTGTCAAATATTCTTTCTAGAGAGACCTTCTCTATCGGGATAGGATTGTAATCCGACTATTCTGTAGATCCCTCCTCTCTCCAATCGATATGGTTGTTTGAGTATACTTCCACATTGGCCATGAACCTGCGAATCCGTTTGTCGTCATCAAACACTTCCCAATCATCGAAGTTGTCAAGCACAGAAGGACGGAATACCATTTGAACTTCCCCCGTATCTTGTACTGCATTGGTTGGGTGAAAAGTAGATGCGAAAATTGCAAGCGCATCAGTTGTCTGATTCTGAAGTCTCAGAATGGCCTCCAATGATAAGGCATGGAATTCTTCAGTAGCCAACCTAACTGCATCCCTGTATCTTTTCAATTGCGTCTTTTTACAAGAGAATATTCCTTTGACTTTGCATATAATTAGGTCAGAATCATTCGAACACACATAACAATTTTATACCATAATCTTTAGCCATGCTAAGACCCAACAATAGGGATTCATATTCAACAGTATTGTTAGTACCGTCAAATTCTAATCGAAATGAAAAACAATGCTCTTCACACCTGAGAGATATCAATACGACACCTGTACCCATACCTGCTTAGCATTTTGCTCTGTCGAAGTGTAGAGTCTAGAACTTATCAGTGTCTGTCTGAGGAGCAACTTCAGTAGTAAGTATTGCGTATGACCCGATGTCATTTTGACAAATGTACTCATTTCCTGGCTCTTCGGGATCCTCCACGTGGTGCTTCCGCATAGTCTCCTTTTGTACAGTAATATAACCGCCTTCGGGGGTGGGCACCGTGGCATACGATAAATCCAACTGTAAACTTCGTCCCAAATCTGAGCCAAATTTCCTGGATAGCAGCATACCCGACTCTGGTAGGATGTATTGCTAATCTAATTGGGACATCTACCACCACCGCACAGACCTTCACTTCTCGAGAATCCATAGCACAAATGTTCCTGTATGGTCTTGATATTTTCAAACCTAACATTTTCATCACAGTTAATGACATAACGTTAGTGGAAGCACTCGAATCAAACATACAATTATGTAAATCTAAATCACCAATGCTTAAGGAGATAAAGAAGGGCTTATTTCCAGGGTTCTTATTCTCAGTTGGTAGCATATTCGATAATATGATCAGAGTATCCTCTTCTTTAGTCTGGTTGACTGCAGGTTGTTTATCCTGGACTTGATTTTGAAGGTGGAAGTGTTCTGCAATTTGCTCTCTAATTGATGGAATCTTTTCCAGCCCGGAGATTGGCACGGGTATCCTCATAGAATTAAGAGCCCCTGTAACATCAATCCTCAAATGCTCATCAGTAACTAAATCAATAAGAGGCCTACCTGCACTTACCTGTGGTGGGGAAGGAGCCTTTGCCCTTTCTGCATTTGCTAGAGGAAACCTTCTTCTTTGATAAGTGTCGCCTACAGTCCGGTTTTCATACCATTTTCTAATCTGTTCCCGAGGAGGCATTTCTCTGAGAAGCTTATTTACTTTGTCTGTATCAATAGAACCTTTTCTGATTTCCTTCTAGATAAATTAAATTGCTTTCTTTCAAATAGATTACATACCTCAGAGTCATCTTCTTCGAAATGAATGTTGTTCTTGATGTACTCCATGTAGTGGGCGCAAGTCTTTTCTTCATGGAAGCTACGGCACGCCTTGTAATAATATGGAAAATCACTTACCTCGTTGGTGGGATCCAAGGATGAACGAGTCCTTTGCTGTTGTGAAGGGGCTTTATTGAATTTCTTTGGCGGAAATCTGGGCTGACCAGGCTGTTGATTTCTTTCCAGCTGCACAGTTCGGTTTTGCATGGTAGTAGTTTGTTGAGTCATGTCAACTCTTAATTGTCTCATCTCTTCAATCAATATGTTCATCGGATCGGGGCCTTCACTAGAAGAAGAGGCCTTGTTCTTTTGTTCTGGTTTGGCTCTTGAGTGGCCAGAAGTGTCAGGCCTTCCAGCTGCCTTCCAACTGTCATCTAGAATCCTTACCTTTCGCTTAGTAGCTGCAAGATCCCCTGGTCTATCCAGATTGAGATGAAACATGAAGTCGCCTGAAAATGCCTTTAAGTAGTATGATAAGATCATTGGGTCTTGAGGCTTCCAATCTGCAGGGAACTCTTTGACAATCTTGTCAAACATGCGATCAAACTCGTCAATAGTCTCATTTTCACTTCTTTTAATAGTCATCAAAGCATTATTAAACAACATCAGATCTTTCTTTTCTTGTCATCTATCAAAGAACTTAGTCTTTAAATCAGTATAATTAGCAATACTTTGAGTGGGCAATGATTTAAACCATTCTGCAGCTTCATCAATTAAACAAGAAGCAAAAGCCTTGAACTTAACATCCAGATGAGTAGTGTCAGTGAGCATAACACAACGTTCAATAGCATCCCAATGTTGGGCAATAGTAATAGCACTCGATCCAGAAAACACACGGAATTCTCTAATGTCTTTGAATTTTAATGCTTGGTTAGGATACCCAGGAATACTCGTGAAATCAAAAGCAGCGAATGCCTTGTTAACTTGAATGCAATGAGCAATAAAAAGCGTATGTATATCAAGTAAAGAATCAAGTGTTTGTTGACTACTTACCAATCTCTCATGCACAAGATCCTTTCTTTTCAACAATATATGATTGAGATAGGTGAGAAGCGTACCTTTAAAATTAGCCATTGCCGAATATCTCTTTGAATTTTGTCTAGGTGGAGTCGCTAGGAGAGACATGCAAATTTAAACTATAAGCAAATCCCACCGAGATATGGAACAAGTGGCATACCTAAGTTCTTGATGGAGTCACCAGATAAACCTTCTAGGTTAGTTTGTGAAGACAAATATATGTTTTAAGTATGATGACGTACCTTAAGGCTTACCGAGTGTTGTTTTTCCAAGGGTGTAATTGACTCTGGATAAACCACTTCAATCTTTAAAACTGTCCTCGGCAACGGCGCCAAAAATGTTATTGTTCAAACTAGCAGGGTAGGCTTGCAAGTGAAAGGCAATCACATAAGAGACTTGGACTACTGTCACTTTTGTCCAATCTCCTAACTTCTTCAGGAGCCAATGTTGTCCCAAGGGGAGAGCCCTTTAATGTACTTGCCAAGTAGATTCCAAATTCCTTCCGAACACCTTAAAGCATAGATAAGTGCCTCTAATGGAGTCAAACATAGAGTAATAGAGAGAGTTAGGATGGTGCTTGTATAGTAGTTTTGGCAGTTTTGCAGGTCTGTTTAGGGTTAAAAAGACAGACTGAGGATTTCATGCCTGGAATTTTAGGGCCGAAAGTTTAGGGCCGTGAGAATTTATGGCCAAAATTTTGGGGTCACAAGAATTTAGGGCCTCGAAAATTTAGGGTCGAAATTTTGGGGCCACAATAATTTAGGGTTGCGATAATTTAGGGCCGAGATTTTAGGGCCACAAGAATTTAAGGCCGAAATTTTGGGGTCACGAGAATTTAGGGGCGAGATTTTGGGGTCACAAGAATTTAGAGCCGCAAGAATTTAGGGGCGAGATTTTAGGGCCAAAATTTTAGGGAGGCCCAAAAATTTAAAAAAAAAAATATTTTTATTTTTCTGATTTTGATATAAAATTGTAACCCTAATTATAACTCTAATTCTACTATGAAAATGCAAAATCTAACCCTAAATAATAATTACAAATGTACAAACTAGGGTTTGATGTAGAGAAAGATAAACCAACTTAGGGTTTTAATGGATGTTACCCCAAACTCTAACTTTAGAGGAATGTGACAAGCCTTCCTCTTGGAGGTAATTCTCCTTGCTACTAGGTTAGAGCTTCTTGAAACAACCTCTAGGGTTGGTTTCAAGACCTTAAACTAGGGCAAAGTTGGAGCTCCAAGGCCAAACTTTGTAGAAACCTCCTCTTAGGAGCGTTTTTACTATGCAATAAGGATAGAATAGCAAGCAAAAGTCCTATTCAAAGAGAATGTAACCCTAAGGCTACCATTCAATCATTTAAGATGCAAAATTTACCTACCATTCATTAAGCAAACCTTAAAAATGTAAAAGACTTATTTGAACATGAGTTATTCCAACCATTCTAGCATCCACAAAGCATTAGCAAGACAAAGAAAGCATCCAACTTCATCCAAGAGCAAGAAGAATCATCCCTCCAAGAGATGCACATCACTTCATAAGGCCCTTCTAGGATAAAATAGTAGCATGATGAATTTTATCCCACAAGTTGTTTTTAAAAATGATGTGAGGAGATTGTATTTATATGATCTCACACTCATTTTTTAAAAAATAACAGAGCCTACATGCTTTAAAATATCAGCTTAAAATTATAACATAAAATAATCAAATATGTGGGTAACTTGGGGCATTTTCCCTGGAGTTTACCCAAAAATGACTAAAATAACTAAAATAACTAAAAATGAACAAATCACTCTGAATTGAAGACTGGAGTGGCAAGGGGGGGGAGCGTCATGCCCCATCTAACCCCAACAGTGGCGAAAATCCCTCAATGCCCCCCCCTCCCCATATCAAGCAATGTAGGCCTAGTACAAGGATGACATCATCATGAATAAGAGCCCAAGGAGAGAGGGCGTTGCAGTGCAGAAGGACCAGGAGGGTGTGGATGATGACTTGGAAGAGAGACATAAGCCTCAGTGCTGAGAGAAATGCCATCGGAATGATAAAATAGGTGGGGGTTCATGTGACCCAGTGACCCACCCCTGGGAGACTTGGACACTAACCTCAAGGATACAAGCCCTTTCATGAGGCACTCAGCAATGCCACTAAGCCATAGTACTCCCAGGAGATGAACTAAAAGGGCCTGGCCATAACCTCCACTCAGAAAATGCTAGAAAACACCCTTCCTGGTCAAAAACAAATGACCCTCTCTCCCTAGGGCACAACTGAAGGTGCGCTGGTAGTGGTACCACGTAACACTGGATCCAACTGCGGGACAAGTGGTCCTCCCGAGGGTGCTCGAGAATCCATGAATCATCTGGGTACCTGTAGACCTACACACACATCAAATAGCCAGGGACATCAAAATACCATGAGGCAAACACTTCTGTCCTACCTTGCTCATCATAAAAATATGAAAATAAACTAAATAACAATCGAGTAACCTATATAGACATGAAGAACCACAAATGCAATGCATGGGTAACAGTGTATCCCTAACTCAAATGAAACTAAACCTACCTATTCTAAACATAAGAATCAGGAAGGGTTAAGTGAAATCATACCACCAATGTAACCATTTGAGTAAGCAATTCATACCTGATCCTTTACCTTTGTCTTTAGATAAAATCCTTTTTAAGATCTCATTGATCACAAAGCAAATACGTACCAAGGTCTCCGTCAGGATAGGAGATGAAGGCTGGGTGACTACGGGAACCTGGAAGCTTTGATATTGTTTCCATGGAGAAGGATTGCTTCGACAAGCTTCATTTATCCACGCTTTTACCGGACTTATGCATGGGCCATCTCCGTCATTTATCTGCTTTGAGAAAAAATGTTGCCTCAAACTGGTCGACTAATTTTGAACTTGGGAGGTCATTATTAGAGGTGGACCTTGCAAATCTTTGTATGCTAACTGCAACCTATCCCTACACCTGCTTAAACATTTCTTTGGATACACAAGCATATTGTTCTTCTTTATAATAACCATGTTAGTACTCCAAATAATCTTTAAAATTTTGAAATTGTCAACCACATAATCTATGCCTTCACATTTCAAGCAAAAAGATAAACAATAGAAATCCTGGCAATGTGAGAAGAATGTCATACCTGTCTACATACTTGTATTAGTTTTATTGAAATACATCGTTGAAATCTTATCGATACTGGACAAATAGGGTTGAACACTTCTTGTAAAATGTTGTTGGTTAGGGCACACCATGGACTGGAAGACAATGGAAAAACTCTGCATATGGCCATCGAAAATAGGCACCACATCTTGCACTACTGCATCATCGATCAAAGCAAAGGGGTTGATCCATTCTTTATTGATGGAAAAATAAGTTTTTTCTCCCACACATGTGCTCGGGAGAGGGTCTACCATGATGCTACAAGGTCTTGAAGAATCGTACATTGGTGGACCAAGGAATTTCCAATAATCGTAGTCTTTTGTAAACCTGTAATTTTCTTCCAAGAGAGACAAAATATCATAAGAAACCGTAACTTGAGGATATGGAGAATTAACCATTTCTGTATACTCTCCACTTTTTCCAATTCGCCTTTCCTTCCTCTCCTACCCTAGACCTTCAGTCTCCCCTTCATCTCCCTCGCTCTACCTCCTTTCCTCTTCGCTGATTTCTTTTCATCTCTTCACACCACTTTCACTTCTTTTCCTCTTCTTCTTCCTTCTCAACCCTTTCCATCTCCTTTCTCCATTCGCTCCAACCCTTCTCCCCTTATCCACCATCCTCCTTCTTCTACTTTTCCTTACAATCCCTCGGCCCCCCTCAAACAGAGCCTCGGTCCTCCTTCTAGCACCCTTGGCCTAACCTCCAGAGCCTCCCCTTGCACTCGACCTTCTCTTTGTAGCTTTTCTTAAGGCCATCACCGCACCTATATCAGACCTGGGTGTTCACTGTAGCAGGCCTCCATACTCCTATCAAAGATCATTTAACCCTGACTTTTACTTTTTATCCACCTGTACATGCAACCACTACAAGTGCTATACCTTTGTATCAAAATTGGAGGCTGGTAAACATTGATAATAAAGGTCTATTTATGCTGAACTAATGGTCCGAAAGGTACTGGTACAGTTTGTTATAGTGTTGAATAAATGGTAGAATACACCTTGTATGAGTTTCATGTGATACTTGATTCATACTTGGCATTGAAAGAAGATATTTTGTTGTTGATATACTCCTTTATGCAGACCTGAAACAAGAAGGATAACCTTATGCACCACATTCTAAAAACGTGTTTAACAGTGAGTAATATAAAATATCATTGTTTCTTGCCTCATAAGGTTTATCTTGGTGCAGTTGTTTTAATTACTTTTAATGTGGATATAATTCTGATATGGTTATGATTATGTGCATGATGAGTTGACTTGGTTGACATTGAATGCAAATATATCTGATATACATCTTCACTTTAGTAACTTAACTGCTGCGTGCTCCTTATTTATGCCATCATTTCTGAGGTACTGCTAAGAGTGTACTTACAAGTTGGTGAATGAAATTGGAAAGATAGCAAAGGGTCTTACTCCAACTTTTATATTGCAGCTAATACTGTGAGGTTTATTATATCAGCACTTATCAGTTTATTGTATGCAATTGTTGATGCAACTATATTGATTAGGATATGGTCATATTACATGCCTGAATGTTTTCTTTAATATTTGGAGTTGTATTGGGAAGGCACATGTTTCCATACTTGTTGAATGATCTGTTCATATGCTAGCATACAACGAATTGCTTATACCAACATTTTGGATATCTACGCCTCGTCTAGCATCGATATAACACTCTTCATAAAAATAGTATGTCTTCTCTATTGGTTTAATATCATCATCTAAGGCACTGGTCATTCATATTCCAGTCATAGAAGACATAGTTATTCCTGTGCTAAGCTGATCTGCAGGCCACATAAGGGCTCTTCCCCTTTGAGGTCCCGACTCTCCGAAGAAGTTAGGGAATTGACTGAGGTGACAATGGTCACTTTCCCTCATATTTGTCATCAAAGGCTAGACCTGCTAGTTCAACTGGTAACAGAGAGCATGCTAGATAAATTAGGAATATGAAATGCCCTAAGTGGAAAAGTTGATGCAACATGGCTATTTTCAGGTTGGGAGAGTGTATAAGCAAAATTCAAAAGTATTAGACTTAAGGAGTTTAAGCTTGTAGATTATGGGATTCCATATGGCTATTCTCCAGTTGTGTTCAGACACCTAGACACCCTCAAAGATTATGGTTAAACTATTTCCGAGGGAAACTGCATGAGCAGAAGAGTATCTGAGCAGTTGGAAAAATTGTGTTGCAACATTATATGTCATTTGGCTCCATCGTTTCTTGTAAAAAATTTTACGTAAGGGTCTTGATGCTTCATACCACTGAGCTTGCGGCTTCCATGGTTGCTCTTTTCCTCAAAATTTTCAGTCCATTATTATTTTTCTTTCAGAAAAAATAAGTGGGATTTTGTTTTTCTTCAAAAGCTCATTTCAATTTAACAATTGGGTGTGTTAATAATAGCCTTAATATTATAGTTTTTCTGTTGGTTTTTGGTTTTCAGTTTTTAGTATACTTTGGGTCTCTGACGGTTAGAACTGTAGTTGGAACTTATCCCCAATTCTGAATATCAATATGACCTGCACTATATAATCAAGACAACCAAAGACTGTGGAAGAAGGTCAAGTAAGTATCAATGTGTGGAGTACCATGCTTTGCCCAATTACTTGTCTGATGATGAATACGTTTTGAGGTATCATAGATCAGAATGGCCTCTCAAGAAGGTTCGACTCAACATTCTTTTAATACCTAACGATACTCAATGTGTGGACACACTTAATGGGATACTTCATTTTATTTGCCTTACAATATACATGGTAACATAGCTATTGGAAGTTGTAGGTCTCAATAGCTATGTTACCAGACTTGCAAGTCAAACTTGGATACTTGCGAGTTTGACTTTACTTGTGGACCAAATGAGTCAAACTGATTCGAGGATGAGTCATGCTCATGTTGACCAAGTTTGACTTGCAATTACCAGCTTTTGGATGCGGAAAATATGGTGACTAAGATCACAATAAAGGATGTAAAAAAATCAAGATAAGATAAGATAATTTTATTAATTCCAAGCAATGACCACAAAAGTAGGTCAATGGGACCACTGAGTACAACAGTGCTGATACAAAAAGGAAGTGCAAGAGACACTCCTATAAAAGCAAAGAGAAACATATCTAATTTCTAAGAACTAAGATCTAAGCTCTAAGAACAAAGTTGAAAGAGAGCCACCTAAAGAGGGGGTGCCAAATATACACACAATCATGTTCATTTTGTTGAGAGCCAAAAACCTCTAAAGAAACAGAAGATCATGAATTATTGGAGATATCATTTGAGATCAAGGAGCGAGATTGAGAGATATGTCCCTTCTCCATGTCAACAATCTTAGTAAGTGCATATTTCCTAGCATCCAACGCCATAGAGAAGAAACTATGAATAGAGATTTGGCTAGATGAATCGGAAGAATTGGGTTGTGAAATGTGATGTTGCTTGGAAGAGGCAACATGTTGTTAGGGTTTGGAGGAACTTGACTGTCTATTGTTGTGTTGTGAACTTTCCTAGTCTTTGAGATGATGTCTTTGTAAGGGTCTTGAAGAGCTAGGATGACTCATTGGTAAAGGGCATACAACCTCTTTGAGGCCTTATGGATGTGGACTAGAGATGATGTTTCTTTGTTCCTTCCACTTAGTGCCCTTGTTAGATGTGAGCATCGAGAAGAAAGATGTGATCATCCTAAGGGTGTTCGGTCAGGGTTTTCCTATAGCACTTGAGATCTAAGCCAAGGGCCTCCCTGATGAACAAGGCTAGATATATTTGGTCCAAATACTAAAAGAAAGTGGAAGGGAGTTTTGTGAATCTATGAATGGATAGTAGAATTTCCCTATGATCGCATAATAAATGGTATGGAAGACAATGAAGTGCTCCTTGGTCTTGATTTCTTATATATGACACAATTGGCAGGTCTTGTTCGATTGCGATATATGATGCTTGACTTCCACTCGAAGCCAATCCGAGCCAAGTTGAAAATGGCCAAGGGGAATCCTGAGAGCACACATCCAATGATGAAGTGTGTATTGAGGTTCTTCCTTAGCTCCATGAAGTGCTTTGAAAAGAATGCCATCTTGGGGCCGAACTCGCTTGGTGGGGTGATCCAAGTGGTTTGGATGTACTACCTTTTTTTCTCAACGAAATGCACATCATAAGAAACCCTCTAGGCGCTTTCCTTCTTTTGGGGGTAAAGCATTTGGTTTAATTTTTGGCAACCTAACCTACTAGGAACATTGAGTGAGGCCCACAATATTCACATAGGCAACCGACCCAAGGACTTGACTCTATGACCTTATATGCAATTCACAACACTTAACCACTCGATCTAACCCACCAGACTCTTGGATGTACTACCTCCAAAAGTCCTCCTTGGTAATTTGGTTTATTCCCTACTTGATTGGCAAGAGATAGCCAAAGACTCCTAGAGATTACCTAAACAACTGGAGGTAGTTCACTAAAAGACCAACTAATTTTGGTAGACATGTGACCTTCAAAAATAAGTATTGAACTTTCGTAGGGGGTCTGGACAAGGCAATGGTCTTTGGTGAACACTATGCTAGGTAAGGATAATGATCCCTACCATTGGACGAGTAAGTGAAGCTTTGAACACAATGTTAGGCCAAAACTGGTTTTGTGTTGGAAGGGGTTGGTCACAAACTTTGCTTGATTGATAGATTTGGGGATTGTCTTCTTGCTTCTAAAAATAGGCCAAAGCATGAGGAATTGAACTCTCTCCCTACTTAGACTCAAGTAGACCAAACCCCAATTGTATAACATTGTGGGCTTGATAATGGTGTATGAGGTACATCTTGGACGATGAGTCCTAGAAATGGTTCTAAAAAAATTCTCTCGTAAAGAGTTAGAGATTCATTGATCCGTAATCAAGGGAATGATAGCCCACTTGCTTCACCAACACGGATCATTCACGAAAAATACTCTCATGTATTTTCTCTCTGATAGCTTAAGAACAACCAAATAAATATATAAACACTCTAGCACTTGCTTGCACCTACTGAAAATAATCTATGCTAGACAAAGAAGCATAGGCATGCTCAATGGAGAAGATCTTGTCGATCTTGTTCTCTATTCTAGATTGAGTAAAAACCTATATATTCAAGTTTTCTTCAGGAACAAATTTCTTGATATGCCAAGCCACAAAAGGAAAACAACCAAGGAGAAGTTTGCAAGGGCGTATGGTCTCTAGGAAAGCTAATACAAACTATTTACATCCATCTCTAGCAAGGAATTCGCTCAACCCAACAATGAAAGGAAACATACCCAGCTATGTTAAAAACACCTAGAGATTGATAAAAACGCCCTAGGCAGTGATAAATTTGCCTAAATACTGATTAATTCTCCCACCCAATTGTAAAATCGCTCAACAATGTCTAAAAACGCCCAATCAAATGTAAACGCCCCAACAATGTCTGAGAATGCCCAACAATGACTGAAAACACCCCAGGCAATAGGGAAAACGCCCAACAATGTTTGGAAATGCCCCATGCAACAATAAATTTACCCAGGCAAGAAAAATTCTCCCAGGCAGTTATAAAAGACAGTCCGACACGTCAAAATTCACCCAACAATTTATGGAAACGCCCAACAATATTTGTATTAAGATCAGGAATAAGAAATTCGAAAAAGACACTTCAACCACGCTCGATCATGCTCAATTTCGCCCCAACATTTTTAAAAAACGTTTTATGAGTTTTTTTAAATCTCCGAACTATAAAAAAACGATTACAAGATTGCAAAATGCCCAAGAGAAATTACCAATTTAGAAACCTCCTCTTAATATTGCAACAACTTTGTAACATGAGTCATTGATCTTTGAGATTGGATGGACATTCAATGGAGGGATTTTAATGGATGTTGGTATCTTGCATATACCAAAAAAACTCCATTATACAACAAAAATAATTCTCAGGCCCAATTCCTCTCTTATATATTCTCATTAACCTACGACATCCATTAACAATGCAATGAACGCTGCATAAATGAAATCAACCATTTAACACAAGCAAATCAAACGCACATATAGAGGAAACATGGCATTTGACACATTATTTACCCTGGAAACCCAAATGGGAAAACCAGCTTTGAAAGGGGCTCCGTCATTTCATTTTGGCAACCTCTATACAATGCATACTCAAAATTCTCCTTCTAACTCTCCCTCACCAAGACCAAAATCCCTTGGAGACTGAAAATGTAGTGAGATATACGAGAGTTGGGCAATGGGAAGGCCAACAGCCATGGCTGTTCGTTTCCCATTCCAACTCTCTCATGGTCTTATTCTTTTATTAATTTGTTCTTTTATTTTTCTCACATTTTTTTTTTTTCCATTTCCATTTAATTTCTTTTACATTTGCCTTTGTGTTTATTTCACAAGGCTTTCTATATTACAATTAATACATTGTCGAATTACATTTTAAATACTAAGCCTTCAACCATTCATTGGTTCGGATCAATTTCGAATCACACCTCGCCATTGAGAGGCTTTTTGGTCTCTAAAATCTCAAGGGAACCAAACTGGATCAATGTGCACTCATTTGAATTCTCTGGAAAGTGGGCTCTAACTCTGGCTCTCAGCTATATCCTTAACTTTGGCTCTGGCTCTGGCATCGTGGATTTGGATATTGGCTCTTGTCCTATCTATGGCTTAGCTCATGGTTCTGGCTCACTTGTTCCTGTTGCAAAAGTCTACTCATTGATTCTCACCTCTATGCAATCCTCTAATTTGAACTCTAAACTCAACATACATTCCCATCTCCCTCTCAGGCTTGGAGACAATCCATGTCGATAGTTCAATGAAGCCAAGTCGAATGTTGGTCTTTGTTTGTTCTTGTAGTGCAAAGTTTTGCTCATTGACTCCACTCTAAGCAATCTCTAGACCCAAAATCTTTAATCAGAATTCATCCCATCCTTAGCATGCAAGTCTCTTGCATTATCTTGCTTTGAGAATGGTCCATCTTGGAAGTCTATGAAGCCAAGTTGAATTCTAGTATTCTCTTGGTCACTGTTGAATGTATGCAACACTTCTTCGACAATGAGATCCTAGTGAGCATATGCCATCACGAAGTGATCTGTGGGATGCCCTCTTCAGCTAGGATTAATTGCTCCTTGGCATGGAACAGTTCTATGCTATCCATTCATGCTTCAACTAGTGTTCGATGAGTAAAACATTAGCCCAGTCTTGAGATCGCTTTCTTCTCTTTCCTAATTCCATTGAATTGTTGCTTGCTTCATTGGTGAGGCTGACCTCTTATGCCACTACAATTTTCTGGACACTTTCTGCTCCTTGGGATGCTAAGGCAATGGGCTCTTCAATGCTAGAATCATTTATTGCTTGCCATGGTAGCAATTATCTGTTGTTAAGATGGATTACTTCTCATCATGGAAGCAACTCTTTGTTGTTGGTAGGTGCTAATCAACACTGTCTCTTTAACAATGTCAAATGAATGACCAAGTTCTTGGTGTGCAGAAATATGACCTTCTTCATGTGCCAAAACCTACACATGCATCGCTGCAAGTGACCATTATCAGTAGACTACGGTAGTGGTCTCACCCAACATTCTCCACAACATCATAGTTGTTGCTCCATGCACTCTCAAAATGTAATCAACTATTCACTGAACCACATAACATACTCAACCATGGCTGCTTTGTTTGTTGTCATGGAGTTAAAAGGAACCCCAAAGTCATTTACCTCCATGCACTAATCTTTGGCCCATCTTCCAAAGTGGATTCTTCTTGTGCAAGATCGAAAATAACCATTGGAATGTGGCTGCCCTTGGCATCAATTTGTTGTCCATTTTGCTAGTTTCATTTTCCTCCTGAGTGGTTATCTCTCCTTGGATACTTTCTACTCCTTGGGCTATAGATGTAGGCAACTCTTCATCACTTCTCATATTCACTCTCCATTCTCTTCTCTTTGTTGCACAATGGGTGGGGTGAAGCTCTAGATGAATCCTCCGACACTTTGCTTCCCAATGTCTACTCATCTTGCAATGGTGGAAAAACTTCTTGAACTTAATTGGATTTCTTTGCCCTTGAGTTTGTTAATGGTTTAGATAAGTCTTCTTGTCATCCTTCCTCTAAAAAGAATATGGCTCCCCGCACATGGATTGCTTCTCCCAGCAAGAAGACACATAATGGCCTTTCTTTCCACAAAATGAGCATGCTTTTGAATACCAACAATTAGCAGCTCCATAGCCTTTATTCTTGCAGTAGTGACAAATCAGGGATGTCTTTTTTGATGCATACCTTTTGGTCTTCTTACTTTTTCTATGGTTGATTGGTTTGCCACTTATTCTACATGCTGGTGGAGGATGAGTCTTCAAGATCTTCTCGTCATTTTCCTTCTTCAATATGTCACAAGAACATTGAGGAGGTAGTGGGTCGATACCTTCATTTGCTGCTCTTTCTTTTGAGGAGCTAGCCAACTCTATCATGTCTTGTGCCTTCACAAAAATGGTCTTATTGGACATATAATTTTCTATTTTTCCATTGAAGCCTATGCCTTCATGCTTGGCCCACGGTGTAGCTGCAATGGGGCTTGAGATGCATTGTCTTCTCTTGCCAAGTCCTTGTCCATCATAGCCCATCTTCCTTAAGAGTTTAGAACCAAGGCCTCTAGTATGATTTTCAAAGTCACTAAGCTGCTCTTGAGAATTTTTTATGGAAGGTGAACTTACCTCAGTGGTCTCAGTGATGGTGCTAGCTTTGACAGTGGTAATGGAATGTGGCTTTGCTTCATGGTGCCCTTTGGAAACTGCTTGTAGTTTTGTCAAGGATTCCTCCTCCTCTACCAAAACCTGTCGTAGTTGTTCCATCATCTGATTAAGCCTATCTTCTTTCTAGCTATCCAACTAAATGACCTTCTCACCAAGTTGTACAAGCTACACTCTATGCTTGTCCCAATCTGTCATGGCTGTAGTGAGGGTGTCTTGGTGCTCTTCAAACTTCTTCTTTAGCAATGGCAACAGTTTGGAAGAGGTCTAAAGTTTCTTCTCCATCTTTGTCATCCTCTTGTTGAACATTTGAACTTGTTCCTTCAAGCGCTCATTTTCTTCTCGAAGCTAGGTATTGGTATCCTTCAAGTCCTCCAAACTCTCTTTGTTTGCTTTATCCATGCCAAGGTCTGCAATGTTCTCTTCAAAGTTTTGGTGTGTGGAAAGTTCTTCTTCCAGTTCCTTTGCTTTTTCTCTCCAATACTTGCTTTCTTCTTGGATTTGCCTATTGAATTCTTGGAGCTCTTGTAGCTTCTCTCTCTTCAAGGATTTTCCCATGGTGAAGTTTTCTTTCTTCTCCAAATACTGGCAATCATTTCACGGAAAAGGATACAACCGCTTTGATGCCTTATGATTCATAATCGAGGGACTGATATCCCACTCGCTTCACCAACATGGATCCTTCACAAAAAAACTCTCAAGTTTGTTCTCTCTGATAGATTAAGAACAACCAAATAAATATATAAACACTCTAGCACTTGCTTTCACTTATTGAAAATAATCTATGCTAGAGAAAGAAGCATAGGCATGCTCAATGGAAAAGATCTTGTCGATCTCGTTCTCTATCCTAGATTGCGTAAAAACCTATATATTCAACTTTTCTTTGGGAACAAATTTCTTGATATGCCAAGCCACGAAAGGAAAACAACCAAGGAGAAGTTTGTAACGGCGTATGGTCTCCAGAAAAGCAAAAACAAATTGTTTACATCCATCTCTAGCAAGGAATTCGCCCAACAATGAAAGGAAACATATCCATCTATGTTAAAAACACCTAGAGTGATAAAAGCGCCCCAGGCAGTGATAAATTTTCCTAAATACCGATTAATTCTCTCGGCCAATTATAAAATCGGTCAATAATCTCTAAAAACGCCCAACAAAATGAAAAATGCCCCAACAATGTTTGAGAATGCCCAACAATGACTGAAAACGCCTCAGGTAATAGGGAAAACGCCCAACAACATTTGGAAATGCCCCGGGCAACAATAAATTCACCCAGGCAGGCATAAAAATGCCCCAGGCAAGACAAATTCGCCCAGGCAGCTATAAAAGATGGTCCGACACTTCAAAATTCGCCCAACAATTTATGAAAATGCCCAACAACATTTGTATTCATATTAGGAACAAGAAATTCGAACAAGACACTTCAACTACGCTCGACCATGCTCAATTTCGCCCTAGCATTTTTAAAAAACGTTTTATGAGTTTTTCAAATCGCCCAACAATAAAAAAACGGTGACAAGATTTCAAAATGCCCAAGAGCAATTACCAATTTAGAAACCTCCTCATAATATTGCAACAACTCTGTAACATGAGCCGTTGATCTCTAAGTTGGATGGACATTTGTTGTATTCAAGCAGACAGTAAAAGCACACACAAAGATAATCAAGACAAAGGATTGGATCGAATGCATTCAACCATTTATTATTCATCTTGAGTTGCTATTTTATACATCAATGAAGAGGTTGGAGCGGTTATAGCCGCTCCAACTTGTCATGCGTTATGGATTAACTAATATATTCATTTAATACATTATAATATGATAATGATGACATAAGGGAAAGTCTATCGCCCCCCTCAACATCTCCCCCACCAACAAAGCCTTTCTTCGTCCCGAAGAAAACAAAGAAAGATGTACCAGCATCCTAGATTTTTGCTCCTGCTGAAGGTCCTCACTGTGCATGAACCATGCATACCGATCTGTATAGGTACTCAGCCGCAACAGCCGTCAACTTGATAGGAAAACACACATGTACAAGGCTCTACTGTGACTGGTTACTCTTCATCCTCCATCTTCAATCTGGTAGTAGTCCATCGAAGTCTCGCCCTCTCACAACGGTGGTCGACTATCCTCTTCCGCAACGAGGTATTTTGGTTTAAAGCCTCACCCTGGCTCATCTGGTCGACATCTCCATCGACCTAGGAATCTCCATCTGGCCGACATCTCCATCGACTCAGGCATGCGGGGCCTTTTGGCTCTTCGACTTTCTATGTCATTTCTCTATCTTCTGGCTTTTCGAGGTCACAATCCAAGAACATCTTTGCAATACAGCACCAGGGGGTTCAAACAATTCAAATGTTTTGATGTCATCATCTAGCGTTAAGCTCTTCTTCGGTGTGTTGTAAGATGGCTTCTGCTTGAATGTGATCTTCGTCGACAACTTTTGTCGTGAGGATGTAAAATGCCTACAAGATGTTATGCTGCCTGCTCTTGTGCATAATCTTGGTCGAGACCGACTACTTGTATTTCGACTGACTTGACTCGACTAGGTAAGTCGGCTAGAAATTGACTAAATTACATAGATTGGAGGGGATCCCTTGCCTCACAACTGACTCACGTTTAACCCCCTCATGACTCAATAGTTTAAGTAAAGTCACTTACAAATATTTGTGACTTAGTCTGCTCAATAAAAACTCAATTAGCATAACTTTAATGGAGGGATTTTAATGGTTGTTGGTACCTTACATAAACCAAAAAACTCCATTATACAACAAACAATAATTCTCAGGGCCAATTCCTCTCTTATATATTCTCATTAACCTATGGCATCCATTAACAATGCAATGAACGCTTTATAGATGAAATCAACCATTTAACACGAGCAAATCAAGGCACATATAGAGGAAACATGGCATTTGACACATTCTTTACCCTAGAAACCCAAATGGGAAAACCAGCTTTGAATGGGGCTCAATCATTTCATTTCGGTAATCTTTGTACAATGCATACTCGGAATTCTCCTTTCGACTCTCCCTTGCCAATACCAAAATCCCCTGGAGAGTGAAAATATAGTAAGATATAGGAGAGCTAGGTAATGGGAAGGCCAACAGCCCTAGCCCTTCGTTTCCCATTACCACTTTCTCATTATCTTATTCTTTTATTAATTTGTTCTTTTATTTTTCTCACATTTGTTTTTTATTTTTTTTCCATTTTCATATAATTTCTTTTACATTTTCCTTTGTGTTTATTTCACAAGGCTTGCTATATTGCAACTAATACATTGCCGAATTACATTTTAAATATTGAGCTTCCAACCATTCATTGGTTCAGATCAATTTCAGATCATCCATAACCCTTGTTAATATGGGCTAGTGTGCTTTCCTCAAGCCAAATTGGGGACCTTAGAATTGAACCCGCCAAATGAGTGTATATTGTGGTGATCTTGAACTCCTCTCCCCGAAAATAGAAATGGGAGTTTGAGAGGATGCTCTTCAACCTATTAAATATCATAACCTTGCTTTTACCTAGGTTGATTGTCAAATATCAAAGATCACAAAAGCTAAATAAGGCATCAATCTGTCTGTTTAAACCCTTTAGGGTGAAGACCAAGATAAGAGAGGATAATCATATTAATGTCCAACCTAAGTCACATGCCATTGGGACAAACATGACACGAATACGGATATTCAACATGGGACATGACCTTAGAAATAGGACATCTGGGACACGTGGGGTCCCTTGTCCCAGAAAGCAAGGGGGCCTCATACACCAAATTGCTGTCTAGCTTGGCCGCGACCTTAAACTCAAGAAATTTGATCTCTCTTGGTTGATAGATCCAGGTTTAAGTTTTAAGTTTTTATTTTATAAACAAACATTGAGATATTTTTTTAAATACTTTCCATAATTTTTTAATTTATGAGCCGACATGAATTTTTTTAATTATTGTGCTAAGTAGGAATGTTACAACATCCAGGGTTGGTAGGTGCGAGGGGGGGGGGGGGTTATATTTGACCCCATGGGGAAGAAGTAGAGAAACTATTCTTGGAGCATTGGGAAAAAAAACCAATAACAACGCTGAATGGCTCGCCCTAATCAAAGGGATGGAACTTTCCAGAGAAAGGAGAATCGAGGAAATCGCAGCGATTGGTGACTCATTAATCGTCATAAGAGAATCTAGAACATTGGCAAGAGATCAGAAGAAGCCCACTACAAAAATGCAACATCTGTTACTATGTCTAGCTAAAGAATTCAAGAAAATCAAGTTTTTTCATGTCCTGAGAGCCCAAAATCAACAAGCGAATAGCTTGGCAAACAAAGGAGTTAGCTTGAGCTATGGAACTCTGGATTGTGATAATGTGTCGAGGGATGAGAGTTGGATCCACTAATTTTTTGGGTTTAAGAATGGTTGAATCCTTTTTCTTTACGAGATCCCTTCGGCCTCAAAATGCAGCAATCAGAAACATTACCCCCAAAAGCAATCCCATGCAAGTTCAAAAATCCCATACAAGTCCTTAAAATCTCCTACTGATTCACTGTCCCCTCAACATTTATTGGCCTCGATTCACACCATGTTGTTGCCAGATGGGTCGCATGCGTGAAGTTGAGGTGAGGCTTTGGCAGCACGGCTCCCTCAAATTTGAAAACAGGAATGAATTTCCCACTTGTATCTTCGTAGACAGAAGCTGGACCACGGGTAAGGAAAGCCTTGAGTTAAAAATGGAACATATTATTGCAGCTCCCGGTTCGTGTTGTTCTCTCTACCATAATCCGTTTAGGAGTTTCAAACGGGCTCGCAGCTGGGTCCATCCAGTCTTCGAGGGCATTCAGTGCTCTGTTCATGAATGTGAGCAATCCTTTGAGCACACGGGTCATACCGCTCCCAGGGATAAGGAAGAATAGCTGGAGGTTTTGCTGGAGGATGGGCATCACGACTCTGGAAAGAGTAGGGGGCTTCAATGCGGATACTAGAGACCTTCAAATCCGTGTCATTGAGCTGGAACAGCAAGTCAGACTGGTTCGGAATGAAAACTTGGAAATGAAACGAGCTTTAACCAGGTTGTATACTCTTGCACAAGCCACTCACTCTGAAGTGAAGACGCATAACAGGAAGCTCGAGGAGAGGGTTAATGCCCTAAGCGCTGCAATGCATTCAGATCCTCGCCTGAATACTCATATGGAAGCCATGAATAGTACCAATAGGAATATTGGCAAGAAGTTGGAAAAGTTTGGGAACGAGATGGTCAGTTCTGGTATGCACTTTGGCAACAACTCTGCAAAGGAACGGAGCGTGGAGAACCATGAAGATTTCAGTCTCTAAGCTGGTTGGTCTAGGTCTACACTTTTTTTTATGATAGATATGTTGTTTGTTGGTTTTTTGAGAACAAGTTTATGCTGGAATGATGGCAAATGGCATAGTTGCAGAATGACTATGAACAAGACGCAGTTGCTCCTTCCTCGGGGTAAAAGAATAGTCTTTAGTAATGTTTTGTTTTTGTGTTCTCCTACTTGGACAGTATGTAAGAAGCTATAGCTTCCATAGATTAGGAAAATTTCAGAACAACTATAAATTAGAGAATGATGAACAAAGGGTGATGGACACTGTACTTCTTTGGGAACTATCATCCTTCTCTTGCTATATGTAACCTCTGTTTTTTTTAATGAAAAGCTCTTTAACCGTTCTTGTAAAAAAAAAAGAACGTTACAACATCTCCCCCATACTGGGCTATAGAGCACCTCCCTCCTCTCGGGGCAATAAAGTTAGATTCTTTTAACAAATAAAAAAAATAAGTGTTAATATTCATGATTGTAAATTCACATTATGTAATTGAATTATAAAATCAATAAAGTAAATGATGACAACTTTATTATTTTACAAGAAATGAATTACCCATATATATATAGAGAGAGAGAGAGAGAGATATTGGTGAAGTCAATTGGGAGGAGCTTGAGTGGTTGTGGGATGGATTATTATCCTTTCCATCCAAGTTATATTCCCATAAGTAACATGTGGAGCTCATAATTAGCATAGATCCATCTTAAAAACGGATTTATTAAGCATTGAGAGGGATCCAATTTCTTGATGTGTAAATTTTTATACATTAAGAAAATGTTTACACCTTAATAAATTGGATCCCTATCCGGGTTTAAATGGATCTATGTTAAAACCTCCCCATACTGGGTTGTAAGTACATCACTACTCTCCATGCAATAAGAACATTGTTGTAATGGTTTTGTCCATGTTAACTTGGTTTTGTGTCCAAGCTTACACTGAGTACCATCCTTGAAATGAAAGGAAGTACTTGACAATTTGCCCCTAGCTTTTTTCTTAGAATATCTCTATGTATGTGTATGAGAGAAAATGAATTTTCCAACTAAAAATATATAAAAACATTATTTAAAAAAAAAAACCTAAACATCGAATACAAAAAACAATTGTATTAAATGAAATGAAACTGGGAGTATAAGCTCTCTTGATTGCTTCAAAGATTAAAAACATGTAAATAATGAAATGTAAATAAACTCCATAACTCTCTTACATTACACGAAGAAAACATAGAAGAAAAGAAAACGCGCGTGTTAGTTGATCATTTGCTCTCTAACGAATTTAAGTAATGATAATTTATTTAAATATTTGATGCGTTTCTTTGGACACTTCTGCTTTTTATTTAAATATTTGATGCGTTTTTTTTGAGACTTCTGCCATATATAAACCTTTCTCTACCTTCTCGCACATACATTCTTCTATTGCTCGAGACACCTTGATCATTTCTAGTTTTAACGTTTCTACTCCACCTTGGGATAACAATTTATGTTTATTGTTCAATTGACTAATGGATTTAATTCCATTGTTTTTCCTTTATAATTGTCATAATGCCTTTGAGTTGGAGTTGCCATGCCGTGCTAGTCTATTTTCATTCCAATATGTTGGGGTCACCCTGCTCAGTGAGCATTCTAATTGTCTTTATTTTCTCTATGTCCCTGAGCCCATTGTCATTACTCCATTGCTTAACTCACTTTAACTAAAACACTCCAAATAAATTGAATGATTTAAATTTCACCAAATGTAATATATCAAGTTTAGCTATTATGAATAGAATATAAAATTATGATTTATAATAATTTGATCGAAATAAAATGAGATTGTAAATGAGATTAAATTCAATATGAATAAGTTATGGATTTATCATTCAACCTAAAATAAATTACTCAATCTTAATAAAACAAGGCTATGAATCATTCAAAACATAACAAAGGCCTTATCATTTTAAATATATTTGAGTTTGACTAGAGGTTATGAATATAATTAAATATTAATTACTCTTACTCACTCTATTTGAAATCAATCATTCCAAATAGAACTGTTTTCTCAAATTCTAGATAAAATTATATTGTGTTATTCAAAATAGAGTTATTTTCTCCAATATGTCCATGTCACCATACTTAGTGAGTGTTTTAATTGTGTCATTTTTTTCCATGTCCTTAATCCCATTGTCATTACTCTAGTGGTTAACTCACCTTGACTAAAACATTCCAAAGAGATTGAGTTATTTTAAATTGAACCAAAAGGAAAGATATCAAATTTAGATATTATGAATAGAATGTGAAAGTAATTTGTTCCAAATAAAATGTGAGATTGTAAATTAGATTAAATTCAATATGAATAAAACGTGGTTTTATATGATTCAACCTAAAATAAATTAGTCAATCCAAATAGAACAAAGCTATGAATCATTCAAAACACAACAAAGACCTTATCATTTTGAATATATTTGAGTTTGACTAGAGGTTATTAATACAACTAAATATTATTCATTCTTACTCATTGTATTTGAAATCAGTCATCCCAAATAGAGCTATTTTCTCTTATTCTAAATAAAATTACATGGGTAAAAACACTTCCTCACTTCCCTTCAGTATTCAAAACATCAATGGGTGTTGTATTCATTTGAACTCTAGATCATTTTATGCATGTTATTCATATGTTCTCATGCTAGTAGCACAAGTGGATTGTACTTTTATTCAACTCAAATGAAAAATACATTTTTTCTTGGAAAAAAAAATATTCATATGTTTCATCGATCTTTACCTTGTTCACAAACATGCACAAATTTATATTGGCACTAGCCTCATTAGCCCAAAATTGGAAATGATGAACATGATTAGTTTCAAACTTATCATTTGCACACTTCAGTGATCCTTATTGAACATTGATTTAGCATGCTTGGGGTGTGTTGATGTTGCAAAAACCTCGTTGGATGAGCTCTAAAGATATTCCTCCAATTTAAATGTTTCGTGCACTACTACCATCATCCTTTGATTATTGTAGAGGTTATTGGTATTGAGGACCAAACAATTTCTCAAATGCTTTCTTTGTTTGGAACCTTGACAGGTCAAATATTGAAGGATGAAAAAAGCAAAATATCGAAGCCTAAGTGAAATTCTTACAAAACTCCAATGTCAATTAGTAAATGATTAAGATACAAAAGTCATACACTGGACTCCAATAGAATGTGAAATCCTAAAGTTTGAATGTGGTCAACCTTTGACGGGTTCCCGTGTAGTTGTTTATAGTGAAGTTAGTAATATGATAATCATGCAAGCCCTTCATTTCACCACCTGCCTTATCTATACTTGTTGAATATCTTCAAAAACTATTGAACCATCGAAACATCAAAATCTTAAGTTACTTTCTCATAGTTGATAAAGAAAATATTTTAGATACAATGTAAGTTAAACCTTTGATTTTTTTAGCTAGATAATAGTGAAATATATCTCAAAAATCTATTTTTATAAAAATGAGAATCTATGTGATTTTGGAAATGTGGTTATTTCTTCCCTGAAAAATAAATTATATTTGTTTTTATTTTTTAAAACATAAATAGCCAAGATTACTACATAGACGCCATTTCACCAAATCAAAAAATAAAACATGATAAAAATAAATGTATAAATTTATTGGCAAATGGAATTAAATTTTATAATTCAATTTACAAAATAAAAATCTGAAAATATAATTACTAATTAAACTAAAATCTATTTACAAGATAAATTTTGGTCTTGACCTAATAATGGCTGGGTTTCCTTGAGTAACATTGGGTTTCCTTGTTTTCCTTAAGTAACTGTGGGTTTCCTTGTTTTCCTTGAGTAACAATGGGTTTCCTTGTTTTCATCCAGTAACAGTGGGTTTCCTTGTTTTCCTTGAGTAATAGCGGCATGGTTTCCTTGAGTAACCGTGATGAGTCAACTCACAATTGTGGATAGTAGCTAATGGTGGTTGTCCTGCTCACTACCAATGTGACAATTGAGTTATGATAGGTTTTACCATCTTCAAATAAGATAAATTTAAAAATCTAACAAAGAATCAAATATTGCTTAAAGACAAATATATTAAAAAAAAACTTATTGTGCTTTAAATCTCAACATTTAGTTATTAAAATTTCTTAAATTTGTGTTATTGAGATATTTAAGCCATCAAAATTAATATTGAGGAATCCTCCGTATCAAAGTTATTTAAATCATTTAAATTGTTGTTGCATATTGTATAAGTTGTTTAAATTAATATCATTTACAATTATACAAGTTCTATAAGAGTTTTGGGATAAATAACTAATATAATTCTCTCATTTTAAAATTCATCCATGATGTAAATAAATACATCTATTTTCAATTATAAAATTAAATTTATCTAATGTAAATTTAAAAATAATTGATAAAATTAAATTCATCAAATGTAAATTAAAATATATTTGTTTTCATTAAATGTGTAATTAAATGTATTTCTTTCCAAAAATCATCTCAATGTCATAATTGTACATGTTAGGTGCCCCAATGGGGCAGATGGGTAGATGTAGACACAAAGACAAAAAATATAGGCATTAAGCACACCAATGCTCATTAATTAAGTGCATATTTATACAATGAGAATGTCCCTTGGGTTCAACTTCTCAAGTGGACTCTTGGACTCCCAAAGACTCTTGGTCTTCTTTTCATAATAATATTCCTCACACCAAGGATTATGCTCCAACAAATCCTTCCTTAATTTGAAAGGGTGTATGTGAGTCCAAGAAAAGAGAGATGAATAACTAGAAGTTGATAGCTACCACTTGCTAAACATTTCCATCTTGACAATCTGAATTGCCAAGCAAGTTATCAGAAGCTCACATCTCTTGCTAAATACAAGTGCTCTCTGAAGAGGTGGTTTTGGCTAACCACCAACCAAAGGGTCTCGCAGAAACTAATGTCTTCTACTATGTGGGTGGTTTAATGCTGACCACAAACTCTTGAACTTGGCACGGAGGCTCAGAGGTTCTGTCTGGAACTTGGCATGAAGGGTCAGAGGTTCTTTGGAATGTGGTGGTTTGAGGACCACCATCTGATGTCTAGCAGACGCTGAAGTCTTCTGCTAAATGTGTGGTTTTAGGTTGACCACAAACTATGGAGCTCAGTCGAACATGGCAGTTCAGGTTCGCTTGTTCTGGCTCACTTGTTCTCGCTCGCTTGTTTCTAACGGTCTTCATCCCCCCTGTCAGGGACAATGTGAGGAGTGGAGAGTCTCATGATGTCAAAACTAGACACAAAACATATGTACTTTAGAGCATGGTTCTCTTTTGTCTTCATGCTACATCTCTGAATTTGGTCTCCCAAACTAGATGTGGCTCAAGCTTGCTTGATTTTGTTGACTTGAAGAAAGTCATGAATGTTTGTTGTCAGAAAGACAAGGCTTCGAAAATTGAAGCTTGACATCATGTCCCCCCTGTTAGATACAAGATAAGAAGCAGTACAATATTTTGTTGCAAGTTTCTCTCTTGTAGGTTTCTTCAGCTTCACACACCTATTTGAAGAATGGTTACGCTTCCCGCAATGCTGACAAAGATGAAAATCATAACACTAATATTTGATATGGCCAACTTGGTCACAATGTTGCATATGGAACTTTGAATAGGTTGTACATATTCTGACATGATTTCATTGTTTTGGTCATGTGTTGGCAGCTGATAGGAATCATCTTCAAAAAGAGGGCTATTTTGAACAAACACTAGTTCAAAATGTTGATTCTTGTGGTGTACATCTTCCTCTTTGGCTTTTGAATCCTATAGTTGATTGATGATAGTTTGGAGAGTTTCTTTTCTGATTGTGATTGAGTCGTCTACAACTTTAAGTATTAGAGTGTTCAACAACTCTAATATTTCTTCATATTGAGACATTGTGAAGACTTTGTGAGGCCTCCTTGTGCATGAAGGACCAAGTACAAATGACTAAATCAAATCAAGGGATTCTTGCAACTCTTCCCTTTACAATCAAGACTCAAAATATTCAAACTCAAAAAGGTGAAGGGTGTCGGTCTCATTCGAGAATGCACCCAAATACAATGCAAGTCAACTTTTCTTCACTTTGATACTCACAAAAAGACATGCAAGTACCAAATAATGCATTAAAACTTACAAACAAACAAGACTTGCAAGTTACACTTCTAAATGTGGAATTGGGGAATCTGCTATACCTAAGTTTATAAATGATGATTTGCTACTACAACTTCTTCTTTTGGAGCAGTTGTAACAACAACTGCAAACTTGCTTGAATCCAAACCACTTTCAAATCTTCTCCAACTGCAATTTTTCTTCACAATGCCATTCATAGGTTCATAACGAAGTGAGGAAATGTTATAGCATGCTATGTTGATGATATGCATGTGAGTGCGTCATTGCACTATCGGTTTGTGAAGAATCGCGACCTGCATAGGCCACCACTATTAGGTGCCCCAATAGGGCAAGTAGGCATAAACACAAGAAGACAATAGAGATAGGCGTCAAAGCACTTTGTAGTTGTGTGTTATTCAACTTAGAGAAATAAGGATGCAACGCACAAAATTGATGGCTCCTACAACTTGTCCAATAAGAAGAGATAGAGTAGGTCGCACCAGTTGACAGTTACGAAAACACATCTCCATGCACAATAAAGATAGAGAGCTCCATGATTACAATAGTTCGCAACAGCTCAATCTGAGATGAGAGAGTCTTTGCAGCAACTCAACGCAAATGAGGTTGGATCCTAATCCTCTCCACATGCTCAACTTATAAAAATTAGGGTTTCCACTAGCTCCACAAATCGCTAGGGTTTGTGCTCCGCCTCAACGTTCGCAGCATTAGACTCATAAAATATTGGTTCAAAGGCTGAAACGAAGACGTACCAGGCGGCTCTTCAACAATCGTTCCACGCACGAGTCTGCACAGCTGATATGAAAACACAATATATCCATGAATAACACCAATTCCAACTCGCAGGAATCATTAACACCAATTTCATAATGGTCTGCAATGGTCTTCAAGTCTTCACGCAGCAACGGCCTGGTCTTCGAGCTCGGTCTTCACTTAATTCTTTAATCGACGGCATGGCATGGTGTGACCGATAGTGCGATAAAGCACCCGCATGCATATCATCAACCAAGCATGCTATAACATTTCCTCACTTCGTTTTGAACATATGCATCACCATTGGAGAAAAAAAAATGGCAATAGATTGGGATGCTAGAGCTTCAAGGAACTCACATGGACATGTTAAGCAGAAGTATGGAATTTTTCCTGGCAATTAGGGTTTTGCAGAAAACAAAGCGACTACCTCCTTCCCGATCCCCAACCTCGGTTTTATCGGCAGCAGCACACGCATAATTATGAAAGAAATGGATGGTTTTTCAAGCCATTCCAAGAGTGAGGTGAGGTGAATCAATCTATTTTTGAGCCACCTCCATAGGTCTGGAGAGGAAAAGTGCGCAGAGAATTGTAGGGAGTGTGTCATATCACACGTATGAAGGAGTTCGGGCTTCAAGACCTCGAAATATCTATGATGAGGAGTCGAGGGTAATTGAATGATTAGAATGATGGATTGTAGAGTGAATATGGCAGAATGCAGGTCTGCAAATTGGCACAGGCCTCAAAGCCTACAATAACTCTGATACCATTGTTAGGTGCCCCAGTGAGGCAGATAGGTAAGTGCACACACAAAGACAAAAGATATAGGCGTTAAGCATACTAATTCTCATTAATTGAATGGATATCAATATTTCAACCAAGTGGCCATACGAATATATATTTGCTCGACGAAGGATTTCGAAAGCTTAACCGATAGAGAGGCGATTGTGTTTTCTCCAAGCTGTCGACGAGCTCGACCCCTACGCGAGCCTCCTGCTAGAGCCCGTCCAGGGCCTCCCCAACACTGGAAAGAATCAACCTGAGTAGACATCGGTGCCTCCATGCATGAGCTTGGGCCTCTCCAACGCTGCAATCCTACGGCTAGGGCTCAGCCCCCGAGCCTCCCCAATGGCCTCGGGAGCAGAGGGCCCTCCCCTCCCTTTTGATCTGCCTGAATTCCTGAAGCTCATAGAAGCCTAAGAAAAGAAGACCGCCACCGCTTCTCAACAGAAGTTCATGAGAAAACTTGACGAGATACCCACCGTTGCATTGCCAGTAGAGAAACCTTGCATGACAACTCTCAACTTGTCGGAACGAGGATTGATTGGTCAGTTCACAGGTCTATGGCCCTCTCTAAAAACCACTGAAATATGGGTGCAGAAACCCTGATCTCGGAAGATGTAAAATCTTATTTTCTGGGAAATGGATTCTTTGCATTTATCTTCGAAAGCAAACAAGATCGAGAGTTAATATTCAGGAATGGGCCACACTTCATGGGACCACAAGGGCTTTACATGAACAAATGGAACCCTGATTTTGACCCATCCCAAGATATCTCATCTGTTGTCCCGGTCTAGGTGAGACTTCTACATCTACCTCTCCATTGCTGGAACTCAAAATCACTAGAATCCATCGGAAATACCCTCGCAAAATACATTGATAAAGCAAATCGGAAAGACTAATATTTATGTGCCAGAATTTGGGTGGAAGTAGATCTGGAACATGGCCTCCCAGAAGCAATAAACCTCACTATGGCAGATTGGTCTCACATACAGGAGTTAGATTACAAACAAATCCCCTTTAAATGTAGGTTTTTCCACTAATATGGGCATTTCGCTTGATCATGCAAGAAGAAGCCTGCAAATCCGGAAGCAAGAGGGAAAAAAGAACAATGGAGAGCCATTCAAAAAACACCAAATCGGGATAAAAAATCCAATGAAAAGGTCAAAACACAAGGAAAGCATACCATTGGCATCAAAATCCTATGGCTACTAACAACATGAATAGATTCAAAGCCCTAGAAATTCCAGAAACGCAGGAAACCCTTGAAGCCCCAGAAGAAGGAGAAATCCCAGAGCAACAAGAATCTCAGGAAGCACCCCAAATCCAAGAAGATCTGAAAGACCTCCAGCCCCAGAATACCCCAAGCCCCAAAATATATAACTTGAACAAAGACACTCTCTCCTATGCAGAAATTACAAAAGCCAAACATACGATCTCCCCTGCATCTTTAGAAGAACTTACCGACAGATCATCCAAAAAGCTAGGACGAAAAACAAGCAAAGACCTCAGGGAAGAAGAAGCGGAGCGTGAGAAAACCCAAAGATCTCAAGCTACAATAGATATGGCCTGCAGCAGGAATACCATAGCCATAATACCAGGGAAGAAAATGGGAGATTTAGCAGGGGGAGGGCCCTCCTCTACCTACAATATTAAATGATGAAGCTGGTCTCTTGGAGCTGTAGAGGCTTGGGCATCCCTAACAAACTTGAAGTAGTCAAAGATATCCAACAAATTGACATGCCAGATATCCTCCTTCTCCAAGAGACCAAACTCGATGAAAAGGTTGTCCTAGCTATTAGAAAGGAAAAATGGAAGAAAAATACAGGATTAGCCATCAACGCTAGAGGGGCCTCCGACGGCCTTGCAACCTTATGGTCTTGTTGTTGCAGCAACATCCCCCCAAAATTTTGGTACATATTGGCGCCCCTCCTTAAAATTTTTAAAGGCTGCCTTAAGAGGCCATTTCCAGCTTTTAACTTTGTCTTCAACAGAAAATCTTGTTGTGAACCTCTCCAAGTCTTCCTTCCTCTAAAAGTAAAATTCATGAAGTCTTCCTGGAAATCGCGGAATGATTTTATAAAGCCCCGCAGTTGCAGAAGTATTCGAGGTTCCCTCCCGAAACGGCGGAAGCCTTTTGTTTAAACCTTTTGAAGAAGGAACTTAGAAACTTTCTGAAAAAGTCGCGGAACTTAAGAAGGAAGCTCTGCGGAATCATTCAGCTTTTGCTCCCGAAACAGCGGGAGTTAACCGCATAAACCTTCCGAAAAAAGACTTAGAAACTTTCGTCTGAAAGCCGCGGAAGCCATTGGACAATTCTTTTCGAAACGGTGGAGCTATTCGTCAAAACCTTCCGCAGCTGCGGAGGGATTCGGGTTTTCCTCCCGAAACGGCGGAAGCCATTTAGCATAAGCTTTCCGAAAAGGACTTAGATTTTTTGAAAGTTTGCGGAACGCGCCAAGGAAACTCCGCGGAACCATTCAGCTTTGTCTCCCGAAATTGCGGAGTCTTTCGGGCTATCCTCCCGTGACGACTTTAGCCAATCACATAAGCCGCTCGGAAAAGTCTTCGAAATTATTATGGGAAAGTTGCGGAAGCACTCGAGTTTTCCTCCCGAAACAACGGGCGCCATTCGCCAAGTCTCCCCGAAACTTTGAAAAGAACTTAGAATTTTTCTTTGAAATTTGCGGAATCCTTTGGACTTTTGCACCCGAAACTTGCAGAATCTATTCGTCAAAACCTTCCGCAACTGCGGAAACCTTCGCGTTTTCATCCCGAAGCCTCACCGAGAGAACTTTGCGCAACCGTTCGGGTTTTCCTTCCGCGATTGTGGAAGCCTTTTGCGGGATCCTTCACCATATCTTTCCGAAGCCGCGCGAGGACTTAGAAAACTTTTTGAAAGTTGCCTACCGAGAGAATTCGCTCATTCCTCCCGAAACAGCGGAAGCTTCCGCGTTATCCTTCCGAAAGATTTGAGCTTTGCGGAATGTTTGGATTTCCCTTCCGCGTCGCGGGAGCCATTCGCCATTGTCCCCCGAAACGATGGAAGCTTTCGCCATGTCTTCCCGCAATGGCGGAGGGAATTCACAAGTCGGTCCCGCGGGTGGCGGCCACACACGCAAACCGAGACGGCTTGATATGACACCGAAGTACCAGTATTAAAGCCGCATTTTAATGCGCCACCCACCGTATTAAGACCTCGCGCGTGCCCCGTCCATTTAAATAAACGGTGGGGGGCTCGAGCCAAACACGATGTTATTTTTCGATAGGCAAATCTGTTGGACGCCGCGCAACCGCTCCAGCTCAACTCGCTCGTCCACGTACTCGTCCACCTCATTCGACTATCTTCGTCATTGCCAGGTAGGATTCTAACCGTTAAATTTTGTCTTCCACGCGTCAGATTACCTTTGGGTATTCTTCTTTTTCAAAGACGATAGGAATTGGTTGGATTTTGACGGGCAAAATGCCCGTCATGGGCTATTTTGCCCGTCAAATGGTCTAAATTGCATATTTCCGTCATAAAAAAAACAGAGGAATTGTAAAATGCTTGCATAGTGGGTAAAGACCGTCAATTTGGACGGATATATTTTTTCCAAATTTCTCCCCAGGCCGCGTACTTCATTATTTTAAAACCACCGAAGCCCCATGACTTTTCGTGTCCCCAACCGAAAGCGAAAGCTATAGCCACCCGGGCTTTTTCATAAACCTTAGTCCCGGCCAGCCGCTACCCCGTTTAAATCCTAAGCATGGCCATAGAACTTCACGTCAAAATGCGATAAATAAACCCCGGCGGCCGGCCGAGCCCCTCGCCTGTTCATCAGCGCGGAGAGCCATCTCTGGCTTAGTTTTTATCAACCCCAGCTAACCGGCCATCTACCTTTTAACTAGAATGAAGGGCACCTTCTCCCCTGGCAGTTGGGCCGAGAGCAAGTTGCTTCCGCAACACACCTATCCTTTCGGGAGCATTCCGAACCTTGCCCCTTTAAAGAATTGGGACGATTTAATCTAGATTTCTCATTTGGAATAGTGTATTTGCTCCCAGCATACAGTTTCACAATTTATTCATATATCTCATTGGCATGGTTAAATGGGTAATGCTTTTGTTAAAATCTCATAGTATGTTGCACATTGTGATAATGACTGGTGTTTGGTTGCTATCAGGGATAAGTCAAAATGCCAAAAGGTGGTAGGAAGAAGGCTAAGATGACAGAAAAACAGCTTACACCACTTAAAACCGAGACCACACTCCAGGATACTAGGTGCACCACCGGTGTCCCTCCTGAAATCCGATGGGGTGATATCTACAGAATGATCCGAGACCAGGATATCCCGGACATGTTGCTAGAAGAGGGGCAGATTTATCTAAATATCAAAGCCTCAGGCATAACTAGAGCTACTACCCGCCCTGAACTGTTCCCATGTTCTGAAGTAATCGGGTGGATACTCCAACATGCCGATGCGGAAGGGAGAGTAATTCATGACAGCAGGAAGACAGCCATTGCCTCATTTCACCCAGCATACTTGGATGTGGCCTACAAATTTCCCCGCGCCCAGCAATCTCTGACTGATGAATGGCTGGGCCAGATGAACAACGTTGAGATGGCCAAAAAGCTATTGGTCGCAGGCAAGCATTCGAGAAAGAAAGGAAATGACGAATATGACGTCCAGAATCTGAGACCTCCTTTCAGATTGATCGCCTTGATGTTGTGCAGAATCTTCGGCATGCCAGATGGCACCGTGTACAAGATTCAGTGGGTCCCTATCATCCACTTCGTGGCATTTAAAGGAACTGTGTTTGACTGGGCCACTCTCCTGTCAGATAGTTTAGCCTCAATGATAGTTGCTGCAAGAGAAGGACTAGCCTTGAAGAAGGCAGAATTTTTCATGTCCTCATATCTGATTGATTGTGTTTTGGCCATGGTGGATTTCCCCAAATTGGGCTGCACATGGGATAAGGCCACCACCCCGGTCTATACCGCCCTGCACATGGGATAAGGCCACCACCCCGGTCTATACCGCCTTCAGGATGTTGTGGGCTCAGAATTACAAACCCAACTATAAGCTCATCTGTGAGGGGTTCATCATGCCCCTATATGAGCAGCTATTCAAGGAAGAGCCCAACTGCCTGTCAGAGAATGCCATGGAAGTCCTTGAAAATTATGGAGATTTTTATTTCTCAGAGCAAGACACCTATATCAGAATGTTTGGAGGAACTAAAGCTCCATATATTTTGCCAAGATATGCTACAGATTATGTGGTCCTTAAGGAAGCAGTAAGACAAATCTTCCTGGATGGAATTGGAGCAATGCTCCACAATCAGCATAAGGCTTCCTTTCCCCCTCTATCTTTCTGCATAGGGGCTTACAAGTTCTCGGGGGTTGCCTCAGCCGAAGAGTTTGTTCAGGAGCTGAAAGCCTTCCACTTCGGTGAGGTAATCTTCCACAGGAATGACAGGAAGAGAAAAGTTGTTGAGCATTGTAAGGAGATTTATGCTCATTTCGAGTATTCTCATTATCCTGATGCCGAGGAGGAGGTATTCCGGGGCATCAGCAACATGGCTGAGCTGCGGATCTGTCGCCAAGGCACGGGAACAAGTTCTAGCTCAGTCAAGGCCCAGAAAACCAGCCAGCAGAAGGAGAAAGAATCTGATGATGCTCGAGCTCAGGAAGAGCTCAGATTAAGAGAGGAAGCAAGGTTACTCCAAGAGGCTGAGGAAGCCAGGTTGCAGCAGGAAGCTGAAGTGGCAAGAATGCAGCAAGAAGCCGAAAGTGAGAGGCTGCAGAAAGAAGCCGAGGAAGCCCAACAACAGAAGGAGGCTGAAGATGAAACGCAGCAGAAAGGAAATGAAGGTCAGCCACAAGTTAAAGGAGGGGAAGGAGGACAGGAAGCTGAACGGAAAGCGGAAGAAGAGCTGAAAGCAGGAGAAGATGCCCAAGCAAGTGGGTCCGGTGTCCAAGACATGGAAATAGATGCACCTCAAGCAGGTGGTTCTGGTACCCAAAATTTGGGAACAGATCCAGCTCAGGGGGTCCGGACTCCACCAGCTGAAGAAGAAATGGACATTATGGACCTCCCAATTGTCTCGTACACTCCATCAGGAAAACATACGGTGTCCAGGTGGAATGAATTTGTTTATGATAAGAAAAGGAAGGCAATGGTCCTTAAATCGGAAGAGAGGATCAAAAGACTCTTCCAGGAGGATATCATTACTCACCGGGAGATCACTGTAATGCAAAATACAGATAAGGATCCCTTAGCTATGGCATCCGCAGTTGTAGAAACAGCAAAAGCATCACTGGACAATGTAGGTGTTATAGTTAGAAAAAATGAATTGACAAAGAGGAGAGCTCGTACGCTACAACAGAATGTGGCTAATGAGCAAGCCTACAGGGATCTTGTGGTAAACAAGTATAATTGCCTGTATGCCGAGCATAAAGAGCTATCAGGCAAATATAGCCAGCTGGAGGAGGAAAATGACCAACTAACACTCCAGATGATGATTGTGGAAGCAGAGAAGAATGAAGCGGAAGATAAAGCATCCCAGCTAGAAGCAGACAAGCGGGCATTAGCTGAGCAATTAGAGCAAGCTGAGAGCAGTACGATGGACATGTCTCCCTTCCATGAGCTGTCCTGCAGCATCCTGAAGCAGATGCATGAGACTCAGGGGCTAATCACTAATGAAGTTTGCAAGCTCAAGGCCATGGTGGTCAGGTTAAAAGAAATTAATGCGGAGGCCCATAGGCTCAAAGCTAAGCATACCCGTGTCAAGGCAAATATCTTGAGCCAGATAGAATGGCGAGAAGGAAAGGGGGATTTCCCCACACATCGCCCATTTAAGTCTGTGGAAGGTTTTAATGAAGACATAGCCCTTCTGGAATTCTGCAGAAGCTGTGGCAGTAAGCTAATGGCCAGTGTGCAAGGGACAAGGGATAGGATCAACGGTCTGTATCAAAGAATCCAGGGAGTGCATGACAGGTGCAAATTGAATTTCCCGCAATCCCTCGATGACTTCCCGAGTGAAGAACAACGCTTGGCTGAACTAAAAGAAGAACTGGGCATCCAGACCGAATATGTAAAGAAAATTGATGTCCTAGCAATTGACGACCTCCAACATTATATTGGAATGTCGTCAGTCCACAGCCATTTGCTTAAAGAAGTACATCAAGTTGCAGTGGCGGAAGTTCAAGGCGTTGGAGCAGAGCTTAGAAAAAATGTGACTTCTCATAAAATCTTGCTCCCTGCTTCCGCAAACGTAGTCATAAGGGACACTGGCATTTGGTATAGCTACATAGCAGAAGAGGAGAAGATGGCAGAAGTAGCAGCTGTGACAACAAATCCAGACTCTCCTCTCCCAGCAGTACTAGAAACTCCAGCTGGATCGATTTCTTCTTCCCCAGCAGTAACAGCAGAGATAGTGGGCTCGATTCCTCCTTCCCAAGCAGCAGCAGCACCAGTAGCCAATTTGAGCGACCCTCTTCTAGCAGAAGCTCACGCACAGGAGTGAAATCGCTGATTTTAGAATATTATTTCTGATATGTTGTATTTTTTAAAACTCTCAAATGTGTAAAGCGTGAGCTATGGGACAGCTGTCCATTTTGTTTTTGTTAAATATTTTGTAAAAGAAGTAGTCACATTTTGGTCTATTATAGAAGAAATTCCTGTAGGTGACAAGTGGAAGAGGCCAGGTGGCAACCCAAAGGGCAATTTTGTAACTATAAATAGAAGTTAGGAAGGATTAGACAAGACTTTTGGCAGGGATTTTAATTTTCAGATTTGTACGAGCTATCTTGTGTATGTTCTATGAAAGTAAAATCTTCTAATGAAAACCTGGAGAGGACGTTTTGCATGGTAATAAAGAACGGATGTGGATTGGATTATTTTGGTGGCTTCCATACTTTAATGTGAGATCTTTCTTGTTATCTGAATTATTTCTTTACAACAAATGATTTTACTCCTGTCTGTGCCAAAAGAATTCTCTGTTTCATGAGCAATAAATATGTTCTATATTGAATCAGAAGCTACCTTCTGATATCTCTCTTCTCAGCTGTAGTATTCTCTTTCAGATTTAATGGCTAGCTGTTCTTTCTTTAAGATAACTGTTACAGCTCATTGCCCAATGCGTTAATTTGGCTCCTTGCAGGGACAATTAGATTTATTTCCTGTGTCTTTTAGACTTAGATCTGTTCTTTCAGTTTTACATCTAGATTAAATAATTTTGCTTCTCTCTTTGATGAGTAATGAAAATGTGTTGTTAAATCAGAAGCTACCTTCTGATATCTTTATCTTTGTTGTAGCTTTCTCTTTCAGATTTGATGGGTATCTGTTCTTTCTTTAAGATATTTCCTACAGCTAGTTGCTCATGATTTTTATTCGCTCCTTGCAAGGATAGTTAGATTCATTTCAGTCTTTAAACTTAGATCTTTTTTGTCAGTCTTGCATCTAGATTAAATATAGATTAGGCACTTGCATCTCATTAAAAAACATAAAATCTAAAGAAAGGTGGATCGGGCCATAACCGGTATAATTGGAATTAAACTCCAAACCCACGGTTGCCGGAACCGCTAACCGGACGGATTCCCTATACCAAACGGTAGATAATCTAATTGGGATCATCTATCGGGGAGAATCCCTTTCTGATTGATGCTACGATATCCGAGGCATCAATAGTTTTTGGCGCTAGAAGGAGGGCCTGAAAGTGCATGGCTGATAGAGGAAAATCTCCCACTGCCATAGATGACACTGAAAACCCGCTTAAAGAAAGCATTTCAAACAGCCCAGATCTTGAATTATCAAATCAAGAACGCCTCATTTCTCATCCTGAGCCTCAAGAAGCTTTATACACTGTCCCTTTTACAGAAATAGAGGATTTGAGAAGGCATACAAGATCCTACGTTAGGCAACTAGGTGGTTTAAACGCTGTGAATTTTCTCCCTAAGAAAACTACCCCTCGAAAAGAGCCACAATATACCCGGGATTCGATTCTTGTTCAAAGTTTTGAAGAACTTGTGAATTTGACTTTGGAAGAAATTTCAAACACTCTTAACAAGGCAGATCTTGAAAACTCAGAAAAAATTTCAGACCAAGAAAACCTTGAAGAACTAATTACTCCAAAGAGTACTCCCCAGAATTCACCATACAATTCTCCGCCAGGTTCTGTACATCCAAACATGGTTGTACCTGCTTGGAGAGCAAGGGGAGCGCTAAACCTAGCTGGACCATTCCATAATCTTCCAAAAAACCCAGAAAAGGTCTTGCCTAAGTTCGATCCAGGGAAGGCCATTTCGGCGGAAGACCATCTTAAGAGTTTCTACTTAGCTCTGAACCTTTTGAACGTACAACATGAAGACGTAGTCTACAGGTTGTTTCCATATACATTCGAGCCAAAAGTATCATCCTGGTACTTTAGCCTACAACCCAGCTCGATCTCTAGTTGGGATGAATTTGAAAACTGTTTTCTAAAGAAATACGGAAACCAAAAGACTGTGGCAACACTTATGAAAGAACTCTTATCCATGAGAATGGAAAAGAAAGAAAAGGTGCAAGATTTCAATCAAAGATTCACAACGCTGTTAAATAATTTCAGTGAAGCTAATAAACCAGCAGAGGAATCTCTGATTGAATACTATACAACAGCTCTTGAAGGACCAATAGCAATGTTCGTAAAAAGATCCAAGAAAACTACCTTGATAGAGAACTTTGAGGAAGCTAGAAAGGTAGAAGAAGAAGCTGATAGCATTGCTAAACATGCCTTAGATGTAGAACCAAAACCAGCAGCTAGCAAAAAACCTTTGCTGCTCACTAGAGGTAAAGAAGGTCCATCTACGGACATGGAAAATGTAGTCAAGATGATGTAGAAATTATCTAATAAAATTGTAGATCTTGAGAAAGACAAGGCTGCTAGCACATCTAGGAAACCTTTCAAGCCATTTTATAAAAGAAGGGAAAACGGTGATCAAACTCATCCACCAATGAATACTTCTCCGGTCTTAAACTTGAATGAAATCGGGATGGAAAATTTCTGCACTTTTCATCAAGAACCGCATTCAGAAAAGAGCTGCCCACAATGGATTAATTCCATGAGCTTAGTCATGAACCAAATGCTAGATTCACAGATCCCAGACCAAGATGATTCTCCAGAGGAATCGAACCCCGAGTTAGAGGAACCAACCCCGGACACTACTATGGTGCTATGGGATTGGGTACCTATGACTGAATTAGCAGAAGAGGATCCCATAGAAAGCTCTCCCTCTACCGTAAACGTTGCTACTCGCAGCAAAGGCCCAATTGCCGATCCTGTGCCAAGTCCAGCTCCTCATAAGCCTAAAGTTTCAAGAGAACCGCCTAGGAGGCATATAACAATTATCCCACCGCAGCCCAAAGTTAGCCAAACAGTGACCAAACAGTCAAACGCTGACGCCATAGTTCAGCCACCTAAAGTCACAACGAGCAAAATAGATCAGCTAGCTCGAATTGGGAACGAATCTGACATATGATACCATATTATTGAAGATATCAAGAAAGTCAAAGCGAATGTGTCAATATTTGACATGTGTAGCTTGCCTCATCAACGAGACAAACTGCTGCATGTTCTACAACCCCAGACCAGCACTTCATTAACGGACTCTCAAGACAATCCCGAAATTAATGAGGCTAGCATCGGTGGGAAATCTAAATCTCAAACATTGCCATTCCTATTGACCTTTGAAATTTTCAACCATAATGTTCACAACTGTTTGGTAGATTCTGGAGCATCCTCAAACGTTATGCCACTGTCAATTTGTAAAAGGATTAACGGGCAGCCTGTGCCATCTCCAGCCCAAATTATCCAATTAGATAGGACTGTTGTCAAAGTAATTGGGGAGATGAAAGACGTTCTCATTAGACTGTCAGCTGACCCTAGAGTCTGTCAATTCATTGACATAATGGTGGTCGATATTCCTGAAGCCTATGGGCTGATTTTAAGTAGGGATTGGTCTACCAAGCTGAGTGGCTACTTTGCTACTGATTGGTCTCATCTATGGTTGCCTTATCAGAACAGGCAGAATTAGATTAAAGTCCTGAGAGAACCTCATATGAAGCAAAACGTAACACAATTAGAAGAAAAAAATGAGGTCGTAGCTTTCTCATCCTCGGTTCTGGGGAATTACTTCTTAGAAATGGATCCGGGTAATTATCAGTCTGAAGCCATTAGCCATGAATCAGATAAACAGTCCGATCTCCTTCATTTCTCTCGAACTGATGATGTTGATTGTAACATAGTCAATTTAGTTATTGACGTAGATCACAGAGATACTAACTTAGTTGAATCTAAAGATATTTTTTGGACATTATACTTTGATGGTTCTAAAACTTTGTAAGGATCCGAAGCCGGTTGTGTTCTAATGGATCCAAAAAGAAACAAGTATTTTTTGTCTTGTAGACTAGAATTCAGTTGTACTAACAACACCGTTGAATATGAAGCTTTGGTACATGGATTAAAGAAGGCCATTGGCTTAAATGTTAAGTACCTGAAGGTCTTTGGTGACTCCGAGATAGTTGTAAGACAGGTAAGGGACACCATTCATTGTCTCTCACCTCATTTGAAGGGTTATCAGGCTGAGGTATGGGATTTAATTATGCATTTTGACGCTTTCAATATAAAATCAATTCCTAGATTGCAAAATTCTGCAGCTGATTTGTTAGCAACCTCTGCTTCTAGATTGGTGCCGTCAAATAATAAATGCTCAATTGAATTGATTTTCAGGCCTTCCGTTCCCTATAACATCACAAACTTCAGAGTCTTCGATGATGATGAACAAATTATCAGCTTTCTAACGAACGAAGATAGCTTCCAAGGAGCTGCAATAGATGAAGAAGAACATGATGCTGATTTGATGAAGAAAGATGAGGAGAAAGAAAATTTCATCCCCAAAGGGGTAAGGTCCCTTGAAATGCTGTTCGATCTTCAAAATAAGTTCAAAAGGCCAGCTAATACCAAAACTAATAGCTCATCAATGCAACATGAGTTAGTTAATTTGGGTACCGAGGCAGAACCAAAATTTGTCAACCTTGGCAAATGTTGTTCACCAGGAGAAAGAGACAGGTTCATCAAATTGTTTAAACAATACAAGGATGTTTTTGCATGGACTTATGAAGATCTGAAAATGTATGACATCCGCATTATCCAGCATGTTATACCAATGAAAGCGGGTGTCAAGCCATTTCAGCAGCAGTTAAGAAGGATGCATCCTACTCTAGAACCGCTGATTCAAAACGAATTAAAGAAGCTCCTGGACGCTAAGATAATCTTCAAAGTTCGGCATTCCGAGTGGGTTGCAAACTTGGTTCCCGTAAGAAAGAAGTTGGGAGAGATAAGGCTATGTGTAGATTTCAGAAATTTAAACAAAGCTTCGGATAAAGACAACTACCCCGTCCCTTCAATGGAACAAATCCTTCAAATGGTGCCAGGATCCGAATTGTTTTCTCTCCTCGATGGTTTCTCTGGCTACAATCAAGTATTAGTAGCCGAAGAAGACCGTCTTAAGACCACTTTCCGAACTAAGTGGGGAACTTTCACCTACAGAAGAATGCCATTTGGTCTGATAAATGCAGGAGCTACATTCCAAAGGGCGATGGATATCTCCTTCCGAGGATTGGGTGGGCAATGTGTTGTTGTTTACTTAGATGATGTGACAGTCTTTTCAAAGAAAAAGGAAGATCATGTTGTTCATCTGAGGCATATCTTTGATCGTTGTCGGAAATACGGTATTTCATTGAATCCCAAGAAGAGCGTATTTGTTGTTCCCGAAGGTAAGCTCTTGGGCCATATCATTTCTAAAGGGGGAGGGTCAATAGATCAAGAAAGAGTCCAAGCTATTAATAAGATTCCAATGCCTTACAACAAGAAAACTATGCAGTCCTTCATGGGCACTATCAATTTTGTCCGCAGATTTGTCCCAGATTTCGCACAAATTGTTAAACCGTTGCAACAAATGGTTAAACAAAGCATCCAGTTCAAGTGGACAGACTTGGAAAAGGATGCATTTAGAGATATCAAGGCAGTTGTAGCTAAGGCTCCTTCCTTAAGAAGCCCAGATTTTGATAAGGATTTCATCTTGTATACTTTTGCTTCGGATGACTCCCTCGCAGTTGTACTCACGCAAAAGGTGGAGCAGGGAGATGAGTACCCAATTTCATTTATGAGCACTGGTCTGCAAGGGGCTGAGCTGAATTATCCCGTGGTCGACAAGCATGCATATGCGGTCTTCAAAGAAGTCAAGCAGTTTAGGCCATATATTCTGAAGAACAAAATGAAAGTTATAGTTCCTCACCCGGCTGTTAGGTCCCTTTTTGTTCAAAAGGAACTAGGAGAAAGGAGGGGGAACTGGGTCACAGCTCTTCAAGAATATGACTTGGAATTTAAACCAGCCACGATTATCAAAGGACAAGGCCTGTGCAAATTATTTGCGGGAAACTCGAATGGTGAAGAAAAACATTGGAAGAATGAAGCTGAGTTAAATTCGGTTGAAGTGTGTCATATCTTCACAACTCCCCAGTCATGGTATAGGGATCTGGTGCACTATTTACAGCAGGGATATCTACCTGAGCACTGGAACTCTAAGCAAAGACGGGCACTCTGCTTGAAATCAGCACCTTATCAAATCATTGATGGGATACTTTTCAGGAAGAATTATGATTGAGTTTTCCTTAGATGTTTGGAAAAGGAAGATGCAAACAAATTTGTCAAAGAATTGCATGATGGCCCCGCAGGTGGACATTACTCAGGAGAGACAACAACACACAAGATACTGAGAGTTGGTTATTATTGGCCCACTCTGTTTTGAGATGCCCAAACGTATGCACGGAACTGTGATGTATGTCAAAGAAGTGCCGGGAAATTACCTAAGGCAGTCGGTCCCTTGCAGCCAGTTATTATCTCTGAGCCTTTTGAGCAGTGGGGTATAGATGTTATCGAAGAGATAAATCCAAATTCTTCATTGCAACATCGATACATCCTTATGGCTACCGACTACTTCACTAGGTGGACGGAGGCTATCCCTTTGCGCAAAATCAATGAAGACGCGGTCATCAACTTCTTGAAAGAGAACATCATAACCAGGTTTGGGGTTCCAATTTTCCTCGTTTTTGATAATGCCACTTATTTTTCGTCTTGCAAGATAAATGAATTTGTTTATGAATGGGGAATTAAGTTGCATTATTATCCAATTACTATCCTCAGGGGAATGGATTAGCTGAATCCTCAAACAAGAATCTGATTCGAATTCTTAAGAAGACTGTGATAGAAAACCAGAGAAGTTGGCATGTAGCTCTCCCAAACGACTTATGGGCAGATAGGGTGACCCCAAAGAACGCTTTAGGTGTTTCCCCTTTCACTCTTGTCTATGGCAAGGAAGCCATCCTTCCTCCAAACATCTTACTCCCATCCTTACAGTTATCCCAAGCCTCTCGGGGTTCTGGTAGCCAAGCCTTACAATCCAAGATCAATACCCTGCTTCAACTTGAAGAAGCCCGACAGAAAGCTAAAGACCGATTTCATCAACATCAAGACATAGTTAAAAGATGGTTCGATAAGAGGAAATCCGGCAAGAGAAGCTTTGAAGTTGGGGACTTAGTCCTGAAATGGGACCATAATCACGAAGGCAAAGGAATGCATACGAAATTTCAACATCTATGGGTAGGCCCGTACCAAATTTTGGAAAAATTAGGCTCATCCACTTACAAATTGACAAATCTCGAGGGAGAAGAAGTAACCCTTCCTCTCAATGGCCTCGCTCTGAAACAATACTTTGCGTAGTCTCGTTGAGACTTCCTGTACATAAATAAATTTTTCTTTTATTGTTGCCTTAGCCTTTAGTTGCTTTATTTTTTCGGCCATTTTGTTTCTTTCATTGTCATTTGAACCTTTGCAACAAGTTTTGTTTTCTGAAAACCCTTTTGGTTGAGTTCCCCGTTGAGGATAAGTCTCTCAAAGAAATCTCGCGACCCATGAGTCCGGAACTATGCTCAAATAAATCATGTCTGTTGTGCTCTCGCTGAAATGTTCAGAAGGAAGGAAGCCTACTCTGTTGGTCACACTAATCCTGTTTAAATAGTAGAGACCTATGACCATCTTCACTACTATCGTTGGGCTCCACCCACTCTCACACTTTAAAGGCATCTCAAGAAGGTTATTAAAGTTGGATCCATGGAAAGTAGCACACCTCGAGGGCATAGGGTATTGAAGTGACCCCATGCTGCAAATCTAACAGCCAAAATGGCTTATCCTCAAGAGTCTGTTTTCCAGAGATTCTCGCCTCAATTAAAGCATGGTTGAGACAAAAGCAAAAGACATGTAAAATCAAGAAGGTTGTCCAAAAGGCTCAGCCCAAAATGGGCTCCTCTCCGTCCGTGAGGCTTGATCAAATCAATAAAATTTCTAACTCACACAAAAGGACATTATGGATTGAGGAGCCTAAATCAAAGATCATGTCCAAAGAAAATATCTTCGGAAGGCTCAAACAGCTAAGCTGTCCAAAGTACAAACATCCACAAGGATGCAAGCAGCATGGGAATGAGGAACAAGAGCAATAATGTCCATGAGAAAGTGTTGCAAATCCTGTGGAGTCCGGCAGTAGTAACCATCTGAAAGATGACCCTCCTAAAACGAATCTCATATGTCGACCCTTTGAGAGTGGTGAAGATGTCTCGGTCAAAGCTTCCCTTTCCCCAATGGCTAGCAGGTAAAGTGCCTTCTTCCCCTCACATGAATTTAAATGCTCAGCTGAGTTTTGCCCCTAAGATGGATGTCTTTGATGAGGTTTCGGACCATGAAGAGGAATTTTTTCAGAGATCTGTGTTCGCCAGCTACTCGCCATTGTTGTTGCAGCAACATCCCCCCAAAATTTTGGTACATATTGGGGCCCCTCCTTAAAAATTTTAAAGGCTGCCTTAAGAGGCCATTCCCAGCTTTTAACTTTGTCTTCAACAGAAAATCTTGCAGTGAACCTCTCCAAGTCTTCCTTCCTCTAAAAGTAAAATTCATGAAGTCTTCCTGGAAATCGCGGAATGATTTTATAAATCCCCGCATTTGCGGAAGTATTCGAGGTTCCCTCCCGAAACGGCGGAAGCCTTTTGTTTAAACCTTTCGAAGAAGGAACTTAGAAACTTTCTGAAAAAGTCGCGGAACTTAAGAAGGAAGCTCTGCGGAATCATTCAGCTTTTGCTCCCGAAACAGCAGGAGTTAACCGCATAAACCTTCCGAAAAAAGACTTAGAAACTTTCGTCTGAAAGCCGCGGAAGCCATTGGACAATTCTTTCCGAAACGACGGAGCTATTCGTCAAAACCTTCCGCAGCTGCGGAGGGATTCGGGTTTTCCTCCCGAAACGGTGGAAGCCATTTAGCATAAGCTTTCCGAAAAGGACTTAGATTTTTTGAAAGTTTGCGGAACGCGCCAAGGAAACTCCGCGGAACCATTCAGCTTTGTCTCCCGAAATTGCGGAGTCTTTCGGGCTATCCTCCCGCGACGGCGGAAGCCAATCACATAAGCCGCTCGGAAAAGTCTTCGAAATTATTATGGGAAAGTTGCGGAAGCACTCGAGTTTTCCTCGCGAAACGACGGGCGCCATTCGCCAAGTCTCCCCGAAACTTTGAAAAGAACTTAGAATTTTTCTTTGAAATTTGTGGAATCCTTTGGACTTTTCCACCCAAAACTTGCGGAAGCTGTCCGTCAAAACCTTCCACAACTGCGGAAACCTTCGCGTTTTCATCCCGAAGCCTCACCGAGAGAACTTTGCGCAACCATTCGTGTTTTCCTTCCGCGATTGCGGAAGCCTTTTGCGGGATCCTTCACCATATCTTTTCAAAGCCGCGCGAGGACTTAGAAAACTTTTTGAAAGTTGCCCACCGAGAGAATTTGCTCATTCCTCCTGAAACAGCGGAAGCTTCCGCGTTATCCTTCCGAAAGATTTGAGCTTTGCGAAACGTTTGGATTTCCCTTCCGCGTCGCGGGAGCCATTCGCCATTGTCCCCCGAAACGACGGAAGCTTTCGCCATGTCTTCCTGCAATGGCGAAGGGAATTCACAAGTCGGTCTCGTGGGTGGCGGTCACGCACACAAACCGAGACAGCTTGATATGACGCCAAAATACCAGTATTAAAGCCGCATTTTAATGCACCACCCACCGTATTAAGACCTGGCACGTGCCCCGTCCATTTAAATAAACGGTGGGGCGCTCGAGCCAAACACATTGTTATTTTTCGATTGGCAAATCTGTTGGATGCCGCGCAACCGCTCCAGCTCAACTCGCTCGTCCACATACTCGTCCACCTCATTCGGTTATCTTCATCATTGCCAGGTAGGATTCTAACCGTTAAATGTTGTCTTCCATGCGTCAGATTACCTTTGGGTTTTCTTCTTTTTCAAAGACGATAGGAATTGGTTGGATTTTGACGGGCAAAATGCCCGTCATGGGCTATTTTGCCTGTCAAACGGTCTAAATTGCTTATTTCCGTAAAAAAACAGAGGAATTGTAAAACGTTTGCATAGTGGGTAAAGACCGTCAATTTGGACGGATAGATTTTTTCCAAATTTCTCCCCGGGCCGCGTACTTCGTTATTTTAAAACCACCGAAGCCCCATGACTTTTCATGTCCCCAGCCAAAAGCGAAAGCTATAGCCACCCGGGCTTTTTCATAAACCTTAGTCCCGGCCAGCCGCTACCCCGTTTAAATCCTAAGCATGGCCATAGAACTTCACGTCAAAATGCGATAAATAAACCCTGGCGGCCGGCCGAGCCCCTCGCCTGTTCATCAGCGCGGAGAGCCATCTCTGGCTTAGTTTTTATCAACCCCAGCTAACCGGCCATCTACCTTTTAACTAGAATGAAGGGCACCTTCTCCCCTGGCAGCTGGGCCGAGAGAAAGTTGCTTCCGAAACACACCTATCCTTTCGGGAGCATTCTGAACCTTGCCCCTTTAAAGTATTGGGACGATTTAATCTAGATTTCTCATTTGGAATAGTGTATTTTCTCCCAGCATACAGTTTCACAATTTATTCATATATCTCATTGGCATGGTTAAATGGGTAATGCTTTTGTTAAAATCTCACAGTATGTTGCACATTGTGATAATGACTGATGTTTGGTTGCTATCAGGGATAAGTCAAAATGCCAAAAGGTGGTAGGAAGAAGGCTAAGATGACAGAAAAACAGCCTACACCACTTAAAACTGAGACCACACTCCAGGATACTAGGTGCACCACCGGTGTTCCTCCTGAAATCCGATGGGGTGATATCTACAGAATGATCCGAGACCAGGATATCCCGGACATGTTGCTAGAAGAGGGGCAGATTTATCTAAATATCAAAGCCTCAGGCATAACTAGAGCTGCTACCCGCCCTGAAATGTTCCCATGTTCTGAAGTAATCGGGTGGATCCTCCAACATGTCGATGCGGAAGGGAGAGTAATTCATGACAGCAGGAAGACAGCCATTGCCTCGTTTCACCCAACATACCTGGTCGTGGCCTACAAATTTCCCCGCGCCCAGCAATCTCTGACTGATGAATGGCTGGGCCAGATGAACAACGTTGAGATGGCCAAAAATCTATTGGTCGCAGGCAAGCATTTTAGAAAGAAAGGAAATGACGAATATGATGTCCAGAATCTGAGACCTCCTTTCAGATTGATCGCCTTGATGTTGTGCAGAATCTTCGGCATGCCAGATGGCACCATGTACAAGATTCAGTGGGTCCCTATCATCCACTTCGTGGCATTTAAAGGAACTGTGTTTGACTGGGCCACTCTCCTGTCAGATAGTTTAGCCTCAATGATAGTTGCTGCAAGAGAAGGACTAGCCTTGAAGAAGACAGAATTTTTCATGTCCTCATATCTGATTGATTGTGTTTTGGCCAAGGTGGATTTTCCCAAATTGTGCTGAACATGGGATAAGGCCACCACCCCGGTCTATACCGCCTTCAAGATGTTGTGGGCTCAGAATTACAAACCCAGCTATAAGCTCATCTGTGAGGGGTTCATCATGCCCCTATATGAGCAGCTATTCAAGGAAGAGCCCAACTGCATGTCAGCGAATGCCATGGAAGTCCTTGAAAATTATGGAGATTTTTATTTCTCGGAGCAAGGCACCTATCTCAGAATGTTTGGAGGAACTAAAGCTCCATATATTTTTCCAAGATATGCTACAGATTATGTGGTCCTTAAGGAAGCAGTAAGACAAATCTTCCTGGATGGAATTGGAGCAATGCTCCAAAAACAGCATAAGGCTTTCTTTCCCCCTCTACCTTTCTGCATAGGGGCTTACAAGTTCTCGGGGGTTTCCTCAGCCGAAGAGTTTGTTCAGGAGCTGAAAGCCTTCCACTTCGGTGAGGTAATCTTCCACAGGAATGACAGGAAGGGAAAAGTTGATGAGCACTGTAAGGAGATTTATGCTCATTTCGAGTATTCTCATTATCCTGATGCCGAGGAGGAGGTATTTCGGGGCATCAACAACATGGCTGAGCTGTGGATCTGTCGCCAAGGCACGGGAACAAATTCTATCTCAGCCAAGGCCCAGAAAACCAGCCAGCAGAAGGAGAAAGAAGCTGATGATGCCCGAGCTCAGGAAGAGCTCAGATTAAGAGAGGAAGCAAGGTTACTCCAAGAGGTTGAGGAATCCAGGTTGCAGCAGGAAGCTGAAGTGGAAAGAATGCAGCAAGAAGCCGAAAGTGAGAGGCTGCAGAAAGAAGCCGAGGAAGCCCAACAGCAGAAGGAGGCTGAAGATGAAATGCAGCAGAAAGGAAATGAAGGTCAGCCACAAGTTAAAGGAGGGGAAGGAGGACAGGAAGCTGAACGGAAAGCGGAAGAAGAGCTGAAAGCAGGAGAAGATGCCCAAGCAAGTGGGTCCGGTGTCCAAGACATGGAAATAGATGCACCTCAAGCAGGTGGTTCTGGTACCCAAAATGTGGGAACAGATCCAGCTCAGGGGGTTCGGACTCCACCAGCTGAAGAAGAAATGGACATTATGGACCTCCCAATTGTCCCGTACACTCCATCAGGAAAACATACGGTGTCCAGGTGGAATGAATTTGTTTATGATAATAAAAGGAAGGCAATGGTCCTTAAATCGGAAGAGAGGATCAAAAGACTCTTCCAGGAGGATATTATTACTCACTGGGAGATCACTGTAATGCAGAATACAGATAAGGATCCCTTAGCTATGGCATTCGCAGTTGTAGAAACAGCAAAAGCATCACTGGACAATGTAGGTGTTATAGTCAGAGAAAATGAATTGACAAAGAGGAGAGCTCGTACGCTACAACAGACTATGGCTAATGAGAAAGCCTACAGGATCTTGTGGTAAACAAGTATAATTTCCTGTATGCCGAGCATAAAGAGCTATCAGGAAAATATAGCCAGCTGGAGGAGGAAAAGGACCAACTAACACTCCAGATGATGATTGTGGAAGCAGAGAAGAATGAAGCGGAAGATAAAGCATCCCAGCTAGAAGCAGACAAGCGGGCATTAGCTGAGAAATTAGAGCAAGCTGAGAGCAGAACGATGGACATGTCTCCCTTCCATGAGCTGTCCTGCAGCATCCTGAAGCAAATGCATGAGACTCAGGGGCTAATCAGTAATGAAGTTTGCAAGCTCAAGGCCATGGTGGTCAAGTTAAAAGAAATTAATGCGGAGGCCCATAGGCTCAAAGCTAAGCATACCCGTGTCAAGGCAAATATCTTGAGCCAGATAGAATGGCGAGAAGGAAAGGGGGATTTCCCCACACATCTCCCATTTAAGTCTGTGGAAGGTTTTAATGAAGACATAGCCCTTCTGGAATTCTGCAGAAGCTGTGGCAGTAAGCTAATGGCCAGTGTGCAAGGGACAAGGGATAGGATCAACGGTCTGTATCAAAGAATCCAGGGAGTGCATGACAGATGCAAATTGAATTTCCCGCAATCCCTCGATGACTTCCCGAGTGAAGAACAACGCTTGGCTGAACTAAAAGAAGAACTGGGCATCCAGACCGAATATGTAAAGAAAATTGATGTCCTAGCAATTGACGACCTCCAACATTATATTGGAATGTCATCAGTCCACAGCCATTTGCTTAAAGAAGTACATCAAGCTGCAGTGGCGGAAGTTCAAGGCATTGGAGCAGAGCTTAGAAAAAATGTGACTTCTCAGAAAATCCTACTCCCTGCTTCCGCAAACGTAGTCATAAGGGACACTGGCATTTGGTATAGCTACATAGCAGAAGAGGAGAAGAAAGCAGAAGTAGCTGCTGTGACAGCAAATCCAGACTCTCCTCTCCCAGCAGTACCAGAAACTCCAGCTGGCTTGATTTCTTCTTCCCCAGCAGTAACAACAGAGATAGTGGGCTCGATTCCTCCTTCCCAAGCAGCAGCAGCACCAGTAGTCAATTTGAGCGACCCTCTTCCAGCAGAAGCTCACGCACAGGAGTGAAATCGCTGATTTCAGAATATTATTTCTGATATGTTGTATTTTTTAAAACTCTCAAATGTGTAAAGCGTGAGCTATGGGACAGCTGTCCATTCTCTTTTTGTTAAATATTTTGTAAAAGAAGTAGTCACATTTTGGTCTATTATAGAAGAAATTCCTGTAGGTGACAAGTGGAAGAGGCCAGGTGGCAGCCCAAGGGGCAATTTTGTAACTATAAATAGAAGTTAGGAAGGATTAGACAAGACTTTTGGCAGGGATTTTAATTTTCAGACTTGTACGAGCTATCTTGTGTATGTTCTATGAAAGTAAAATCTTCTAATGAAAGCCTGGAGAGGACGTTTTGCATGGGAATAAAGAACGGATGTGGATTGGATTATTCTGGTGGCTTCCGTACTTTAATGTGAGATCTTTCTTGTTATCTGAATTATTTCTTTACAACAAATGATTTTACTCCTGTCTGTGCCAAACGAATTCTCTGTTTCATGAGCAATAAATCTGTTCTATATTAAATCAGAAGCTACCTTCTGATATCCCTCTTCTCTGCTGTAGTATTCTCTTTCAGATTTAATGGCTAGCTGTTCTTTCTTTAAGATAACTATTACAGCTCATTGCCCATGCGTTAATTTGGCTCCTTGCAGGGACAATTAGATTTATTTCCTGTGTCTTTTAGACTTAGATCTGTTCTTTCAGTTTTACATCTAGATTAAATAATTTTGCTTCTCTCTTTGATGAGTAATGAAAATGTGTTGTTAAATCAGAAGCTACCTTCTGATATCTTTATCTTTGTTGTAGCTTTCTCTTTCATATTTGATGGCTATCTGTTCTTTCTTTAAGATATTTCCTACAGCTAGTTGCTCATGCTTTTTATTCGCTCCTTGCAAGGATAGTTAGATTCATTTCAGTCTTTAAACTTAGATCTGTTTTCTCAGTCTTTAATCTAGATTAAATATAGATTAGGCACTTGCATCTCATTAAAAAACATAAAATCTAAAGAAAGGTGGATCGGGCCATAACCGGTATAATCGGAATTAAACTCCAAACCCACGGTTGCCGGAACCGCTAACCGGACGGATTCCCTATACCAAACGGTAGATAATCTAATTGGGATCATCTATCGGGGAGAATCCCTTTCTAATTGATGCTACAATATCCGAGGCATCAACAGGTCTTCAAACAAATTCCAATTACATAGCTCCTTCGCCATGAAACATTGGATTTACACAGAGCTCATGCACATCCAAAGCAACAGACAAATCGCCCTCTTCAATTTGTATGGTCCTAACCTATACTCTGAAAAAAAAGATTGCTGGAAACTCCTAGAAGACTTCCTAGATGCATATGCTCCTCAAAACATCATTATGGCTGGCGACATGAACATCACCCTCTCCACAACCGAAAAAAAAAGGAGGACTTATTGGAAAGGATATCTTCAAAGATCAGGTAGAATCCCTTATCCGGAGATGGAACCTGCTTGACATCAAACCCAGGAAAGGAAAATATACTTGGTCCAACAAGCGATTAGGAAAAGGAAACATAATGGCCCGGTTAGACAGATTTATCTTCCAAAGTAGTCTTGTGACCGATGGGAAGACGATCATCTCAAATGTTATGGTAAACTTGGCCTCGGACCACAAGCCAATCCAACTCCATTTTCAGGAAAATGAAGATCTCGGTCCAATTCCATTCAGGTTCATCCACCAATTGCTAGATCACACAAGCTTCTGGGACACACTAGACAAATCCTGGAGAACCCCCATCTCAGGATCCCCAAGATTTGTATGGGAACATAAACTTATCATAACCAAAAGAGCACTAAAGGAATGGGCCAAATCTAACTGTCCTCTACCTTCTAATCCCAAAAAGAAAGCTGTAGAGGATTTATAACAACTCCAAAATTCAATGGATGATCACGCAATTGAAAATATCATGGTACATGAAGAGGTCACGCATCAGATCAAGGCCTACCAAGCCTTCTGTAAAGAGGAAGAATACTGGAGATTGAAATATCGTAGCACTTGGCTCAAAACCGGCGATAGGAACACCTCTTACTTCCACAAACAATTCAATGTCAGGAACTCTATCAACTACATCTCAAAAATTAAATTGGAAGATGGCTCGACTATCAAGAGACAAGCAAATATTAAAAGCGCAGTGCATAACCACTTCTCAAATCTACACACAGAAGTTGGCAACGCTGGGGAAGAAGGAGAGTTAATTCTCCTTGAGCACATCCCAAAGAGCATCACGCTTGAAGATAATGTAGATCTTCACAAGCCCTTCTCTGAGCAGCAAGTTATCAACACCATCCAGTCCTTTGAATTTGACAAAGCACCTAGACCAGACGGCTACTCAATACACTTTTGTAAAGCATGTTGGCAGTATATTAAAAAATATTATATGAGAATGGTCAGGAATTTCCATTCTAAAGCTAAAATCGGAGGCTGCACCAACTCCACCTTCCTGGCTCTTATCCCAAAAGAGACCAACCCCAAATCCTTTGGCAAATTTAGACCAATTTCATTGTGCAACTCATCATACAAGATTATTTCCAAGATGTTGGCGAACAGAATAAAGCCTTTGCTCAACAAAATCATCTCATACAATCAAGGAGGCTTCTTAGAAGGGCGACAAATCCTCGACAACATCTTTCTCGTACATGAAGCTATCCATTCCAACAAAATTCGTAAAGAAAAAGGTATGTTGATCAAGCTCGATATGGCCAATGCATTCGACCGTGTCAAGCACTCATTCCTTTTTAAAGTCATGAAAAGCTTCGGATTTGGGGAAACCTTCATAAGCTGGATCTCAGCATGCATAAGAGGACCCTGGATTGCCCCCTTAGTAGATGGTCGCCCCACTGACTTCTTCCAAGCCACGCGTGGAATCCAACAAGGATGTCCCTAGCCTTCCTTCTTGTACATTATATTGGCATACTCCCTTAGCTGAAAGCTGAACTCAGACCTGATCACAGGCTCTGTACCGGGTCTCAACTTAACCTCTGACTCCATGCCTCTCAACCACACACTCTTTGCTGACGACTCCCTCTTATTGGGTGGAGGATCTTCCATCATTGCTCAAAAAATTAAACAAAATCTAACTTGGTACTACAATGTCTCATGAGGCAAAATCAACCTCCACAAGAGTGCAGCCTATAGTTGGAATCTGAACAATGTCTCTGTAGCCAATATCGGCAGAACACTTGGCATCAAAGTCCACAAAAAATGGGACAAATTTATTTATCTGGGCCTCCCAATTTCACAAGGACATTCAAATTCAGGAATTTGGGATGAAACGATAAATAAAATCAAAACCAAGATAAGAAGATGGGTAGGTCAGTGGCTCAACAAAGCTGGAAAGACGATCCTAGTGAAAGCCATCTTATCTGCACTACCTATTTACCAATTCTCCATCCTACTGGTGCCCAAAGGAGTGTCAGACTAGATTATTAAATTTCTAAGAGATCTCCTTTGGTTTGGAGGAAAAAACAATGAAAACAAACTCCACTTAGTGAATTGGGGTATCATAAAGAAACCAAAGCTCTAGGGTGTTTTCCAAATCCGCGACCCCGTCTAGGAGAATGTGGCAATGGGTGGTAAACTACACTGGAAAATTCTGCACAATAGACACCATCACGTCAGTCAATTGTTAAGAAAGAAATATCTACTAGGAAGCAATCTGAGATGTCTCGATCGCAAGCCTACCTCCAAAGGATCCTCAATCTGGTCCTTGTGCAGAATAGCTTGGGAATTCTTCTCTCAAGAACTATACTGGGTTCCTGGAGAGGAAAGAAAAATAAACATCTTTACAGAGAAAATAATGTGCAACAGACTGCTACATAATATTCAAGAGCTCTGGGATATAGCACAATGGTTTGCTCAACAAGGAATCAAAATACTCAACGATTTCAACTCCTAGGACATCCTCGACACTTGGAAGAGCTGGAAAAACGTAGCAATCCCCGCCAATATTGAACCCGCCAAAATCCTCCTCATCGACAATTTGAATGGTTCCTACTCATATTCAGGGAAAAGATGAACGTGGATGGGGTCCAAAAGGAAATTACGCAACAGTCCTAGGTTTCAATGCTCTCCAAACCCAAGACGTTGCAAGAAAAAGCTTATGGAGCTAGTATGGAATCCATTTGGACTTCCCAAGATAAATTTCTTCATTTGAACTATTTTCCACCGAAAGGTGCTCACCAGAGACAACCTCATCAAAAGAGGAATCCTCGGGCCACATTGGTGCCCTCTATGCCGCAGGAATGCTGAAACTTTAGATCATCTATTCCTGGATTGCCATTTCACAAATTAGGTTTGGAATCACATGTTCCAAGAACTCAATATAACCATGCCAATATTCAATACCACCACCTGCCTTTTCAAGGAATGTAAATCCACCTATCCCTTTCCCCTCTCCAAAAATATCTTTGGCTCCAAATCTAGATAACCATCCCCAAATTCACTTGTTGGAAAATTTGGATCGCCGGGAACAAAGTCATTTTCCATGAAACTCATTACACCCCCTACAAATCGTTGGACAAGCCAAAGCCCTACTGATAGAGTGCCTGAACTCCTCCAATATCAGGACATATATAAATCTCAGCACAAACGAAATGAATTGGATTGGAGTCACCCCCCCAAGCTCCAACAAAAAAGTAAATCCCTAATCTTGATATTGACCACCATGGCAACTAAGACTCTCCAATTCTGATTTTCAATAATGGAGGAACAAACCGTCTATGGAGAGTTTAGATTTTGACGGCGCATCCAAAAGAAATCCTAGAGCAACAGGAGCAGGGGGAGTCCTGTGGTCTATCGAAGGACTGTCGAGAATAAGATACAGATGGGGATTGGGAATCCGCTCAAACAACATAGAAGAAGCCTTAGCTCTGCTAAAAGGCTTTCAGATTGTCAAAGAACAAAAGATCGAAATACTACAGGTGTTTGGGGATTCTCTTGTAATCATGAAAGCTCTCAACTCGAAGACAGACTTCAACAATTTGACATTAGAAAGAATTGTCCAACGAATTTAGCAAATTGCAAACACATTCATCCAATTCAGAGCATTCCACATCATTAGAAATCTAAATCATGAAGCGAATTTGGAAGCAAAGGTTGGTCCCAGTATTAACTCCGGAAAAATTGAATTCCCCAACAATGAAATTGGCTATCATCACATCCCTTGAGCGTATGAAATATATGATTTCCCCAACTCAAAATACGCAGGTCATGATTCAAGGAATTGTTTTATACAATCTTCGCAGCAAAGGTTCAGGTATCTATGCAGGCTACTCGGATTGTTGCATAGGATGGGAGGCTTTCTATCGAAGAGAATAAGAAGGCATGGCTTGAGAAGAGGTTTCAGCATCTCCGATTTCGCAAGTCGAGAATTACTTGGATGCTCAGCATTAAGAAGGTCACTGCGATCTTTGCCACATGAAACTCTAAACTTTGAATGTACTCATTGAATTTTTACTTATCGATTGCTTGTTAATAAGATACCAAGCGAATCTGCAAACTGCAATAATTTAGATTTTAAAAGCGTTCAAGGAAAGATCAGTTCCATTTCTGAAAACAAATTTACAATCTCTCATCCAAATGCAAAGAGAGAAACTGTTGCCAGTCGAATAAATCATTGGAAGAATAACATTTTGGATTTTGATAGCGAAGTCAATTAAAAAAAATAAAAAAATCTTAGTCCTTACAGCAAAATGATGCTAGAAATTCTGATTATTGTATTTAGGTTTGGCTTCAGCCATGGCTTATCCATTTTTTATTTTTTTAATAATATTTATCTGTTTTAGTTATAAAAAAAATCTCATTAATTGAATACACATTTATACAATGAGAATGCCCCTTGGGTTCAAATTTCCAAGTGGACTCTTGAACTCCCAAAGATTTCTAGTCTTCTTTTCATAATAATATTCCTCACACCAGGGATCAGGCTCCAACAATAAATACATTTGTTTTGATTTAGTGTGTAATTAAATATGTAAATATATTTGTTTTGATCTGGAGTGTAATTAAATATAACTCTTTTGAAATTCACACTAATAATTAAAAAGCCTCATTTCAAATTCATCTATCATGAAATTTGAAATGTAAGTTTAAATATATTTGTTTTTGATAAACATGTAATTAAATGCATATTTTTTCAAAACTCATCCACTAATAATTAAAATTCATTTCAAAGCCATCCACTAATAATTAAAATTCATTTCAAATCCATCCACATTAGTAATGAAAAGCCTTATTTCAAAATAATCAATCATAGAATCTTCTTGCTTCTTGTAAAGGTTTTCATCTTCTTCTTGTTAAGGCTTTCCATTCTTTATTATAAAAAATAATTAAAGTATTTTCTAACTTTAACATATTCATATTTTTCTCGGATGTGGTGATACAAGACCTGGACCCTCCACCTCGACCATCGCAGACCTGGAGATGTCACCACCTCGCCCTGTTGCACATGGTGACGTCCTTCACATGCATGAGCTTGATCATGAGACGATCTCCGCCACACACCTGTCCACCAGCAACGACGATAATCACACCGCCCTAGGCGTCGACGCTTATTTAAGGCTGGAGGACGAGGGTGATATTAACGATCCCCTCTCGCGCGTATAGAATGTCACTCTCCCTCAGCTGGCGTGACCTGCAATTAATTCTGCCACCTTCAACGAGGATGACAGATTGTATCATTTATGGTCTCGGCTCTTTAAAACATTCAGTCGGCATGTATTCTGCTCCCACCGTCAAGCTCGAGTTCTGGTTATTCTCCATTGCTAATTCTGCTGAGTTTGGGACTCTCTGTGTGGTGTCCCCTGCTGTTCTCAGAGCCATGACTATTCACAACAGAGGTGTATCACGTCGTGGCAGTGGCCGAAAAAGCTCCAGTCAAAGGCCCAAGGTTTCCATGGACTAGAATGTAATGGACGGTTACGCAGAATGCATCTCTGCAAGGACTCGTAGCCTTGTTGACGGGTGGGAGGCTCGCTGTATTGTCCCTTGTTAGGAATTTTATTAAAATGGCAATGTTTCACTTTTTTTTCCTAGCTAGACCTTTGACTAGTTTTGATCTCTAGGTCCCAAATTTGCCCCAAATGATCCCAAATCTTCTGAGAAGGTATATGAATGATATTAGAACATAAATATGTGTTTCAAGGATGCATTTGTACCTTTAAAATACTTCTGCAAATCCTCTTTCAATTATGATCAATGTAGGTAACTTTACTAGTGATTTTCCTTTGACTAGTATTGGTCTCTAGGTCTCAAATTGACTCCAAATGCCTTCAAATCTTCAAGGAAGGTGTATGAATGATATTATAACTTGAATATGATGTTTATGGATGACATATGTCCACCAAAAGACCTCTGCAAACTCTCTTAAGATTCTGAACCAATTATGCAATTTTACTAGTAATTTGGGGTTCAAATCCCCCTGGGGTAAGTACTGAAAATGGCTTCCCAAATGCCTCCAAACCCACTCAAATTTATGAACAGAGGTATGTAATGTGTTAATTATTTTATTATAGTATCATATGCACCATTAATGGATTATTACAACTGTTCTCACCCTCTCCCATTCAACTGCAAAAATTTCCAATTCGATCCTTGGGGAAATGGCACTATTTCACCTCCCAATACAACTAAACTGAGTAAAAATGCTTCAAATGCTCAAGTACAGTACATGAAACTTGTATAAGACATCCATGGTAGTATATTGATCACAAATATATCATAGAATCATCCATTCATTCGAAATCATCATCAATACATTGGCTCACAACAAAGTAGTGGGGAAATGGCATTGTTCTTCCATTGAAAATGAGATTTATACATTTTTACTTGGAATTTTGACCTGAAACTTTTTGGAGATGAAGAATAGAGTATTTACTTCATATTAAAAAACAAATGGGGCATTAAAAGCTTCCCCAAAGAGTACAATAGCTCACCAAAAACGCCCTCCCTCAAGGATCAAGAATATTCCATCAAATCTGGAAATGGTTGAAGGAGTGAGTTGCAATAGAAGAAACCATGAACTTCCCTGTAGCTTACACCTGCAAATAAAGACTCCATTAAAGCTCCAAATGAAAGGTCTGAATGGCCTTTCCAATTACCAACTTGGATGGGAATCTTTCACCCTCGAAATTGGCTAAGGCAAGAAACTAGTCATCCACTAGCTCTCCCTCTTCACAAATGCAATTGCAAATTCTACAAATGATCAAAATCCATTCTCATACTTCATTTCTACATTTTATAACCAACATTATCCTTCTAAGGGTCGAAATTCTCTCAATAGATTCAATAGATTTCCATTTAGGAAATATTCCACATTTGCCACTTGTCTCCTAGTTCCAACCTTGCATCTTCTCCCAAATTTGATTTTGAGTCTCTTTGGCTTCTCCAACTCCCAAATTCGCCTTCATTGAGCCTATTTTTGGGGATGACATGTCATAGTGGTCAGATGTTAGAGGTCAGGTCTGCAATTTGTCATAGTTGTCATAGATGTTCCATCATTGATGTCATAGGGGCTAGGGAATCTAGCCCAAGTGTCCACAAACTTCCACTTTGACTCTTTATCTTCCATGGAGGTTACCAATCCTTCCCAATTCGACCTAAGATGCTCAATGACATGTGTTATAACTTACCAACTCACCCAAGAGTGTTCGCATTCCCATTAATTCGAATTTGCAAAAGAGAGATACCATGTATTATGAAAAATCAAACTAGTGTGGGTCCCACATCTTCCATATGTCTCCAAAACCATTTGTCACCTAGGATTTCTCTTGAATTTATTTATTCACTCTATTTATTAAATACTTGAACCCTTCTAATGTCTAAACATCATTTATTATCCCCCTTATTCCAAATCCCAAAGCTTCCACCCCAAACCTAGGAAATTAGTAATTTTCCTCCTTGGCAATTATTTGACCCTTAACATCAATTTTACAAACTCTAATGAATATGGCTAATGTGATTAGGCCATTGTGACCCAATTCCAAATTTGGGACATGACAAATCCTCCCTTCCCAATATTGCTTGTCCTCAAGCAATTTCAAACATGGGTGTTGAAGAACCTACTTTTTGTATAATTCTTTGAAGTTGCCATTGAATTGCCCAACCTTGAGTCTTTGAGTTTCCATGAATATTTTAGAGAGGAAACACCATGCTTGCTGCTGTATTACTCTGATAAAAATCACTTTATTAAGTGGGAAATCCATCTCCCATACTGCTTGTTTCCCAAAAAAAATTGAAACCAATGAGATAAAAATTATTCCAAGGTCCCATTGCTTGTATTGCACCCCAACAATGAAGAGTGCTCTCCAATCCATACCATCAGATAAGATGATTCCTGGATCCCATTTTCTTGTATGCATTCTTCCAAGCATCATGAGTACAAAATATATATCATCAAATTACATAACTACATAATGAAAATGTACATCAAGGAGGTGCTTCATCAAATAATCATGAAAGTGCTTATACCTCCAAACAAGTAGACCACCATTTTCCAAGTGCATACAAGCTTCAAGTGACCAATCAAATCTGCTCCAATGACATAGGTGAGGATCCCATGTCCTATAATGCTGCTCCAAAAGGATGTGATATGCATCAAAATATTCAACCATGTATTCTTTCATCCAAGAAGTGAATGAAGAATCTCCACTAAAATCTGAACCAAATAATGAGCAGAAAAAACAAGGAGACTTCAAATGACTCAAAGAAGTCTCACCCATACATCCATGAATCTGAGAATAATAAAGATGTAACAAAGTATGTGGCTGCCAACAAAAATGTTCTCCCATCATAAATCTATTCACCCAAGTGTTGGATGAAGTTCCTCTAACATCAAATGAACCCAGTGTTGAGCAAGAAAAACCATGAGTCTTCAAGTTACTCAAATCCATATCATAGGTGCATCCATGTAGATGTGAATCATCATAAAGTGACAAATGATGCTGCTGCAAATGTGAATAAGAATGTGCTCCAACCATGTCATCATAAAAGTTAAATCTAGGAGTTCCATACTCCTCATGTGGCACCATCAAAAAGAACCCTTTCACCCATACTTCATTGAGACTAATGTTGCAAAACATGGAATTGTAGGATGTAGGAGAATGAACTAACTCACCCAAATGATAAAAAAGTGCAGAAGTTTCATCATGGGAAGAATCCATGGGGGTAGTATCATGCAGCTCCTTCAAAAGTATGAATTCTTTGTCATAGTTTGGTTCCAATGTAGAGGAATCATGCTCTTCTTTAAAAATTGCATAACCTTCATCAAGAGACAATTCAAGTTCCTCTTCCACCACATCAAGTGTTTGGATCTCTTCAAGTTCATCTTCAAACACATCAAGAACATTCAAATTTCCACATTTCTCATGATCCACCATGTCATGAGAATCCTCCAAACAATCTACCATTTGACAATCTGAAACATAGGAGGAAAAACAAGTATCTTGCAACTTTTCAAGAAGTTGCTCATTTTGAATTGTGAGCTTATGATTATCCTCATTATTCTTCAAGTATGCATCATGTAACAATTCATTAAGTTCAAACAAATGGTTTCTATCAAAAAGCAAAGACATGAAATTACCTTTGATGTGGCACATTGCTCTTTGAATCTTCTCCATGTCTTCAAGGAAGGATGTTTCCTCCAATGAAGTAGCTCTCCAACAAGAATTTGACACCAATGCTTGAGTGTCATGGAGAATGCTGAGGGACTCTTGGATCTTCTTTTCATTCATCTTTAAGGAACCTTCCAGAAAATGAGGCTCTTGCAAATGAACCTCCTCATCTTCTTCATTTTTTCTTGGACCAACTTCATGAAGCTCAAGTGGTGATGGGGAAGTTGATCTTGGTTCTTCTTCAAATGCTACAAGGTTTTCATTATCATGCTTAATGAAACTTGTACTTGTAGAAACACTTTCAAAAGTGATCTCTATGTCACCAACATAGAGGTGTGAGCACCCATCAATAGGTACTCCTTCATAGTTTAAGCATCCATCAGTGGATGTTATTTGGTTCATGTCTAAGCTAGAAGGTGTCTCGAAATGATCTTCCATATTTTCAATAGAATCTTCTTCATGCTCTTGTGATGTCTCTTCCATTTGCTCCTTAAAGCAAGCTGATGCATTTTGCCCCTTGTTTTCCTTAGGATCAGTATATTTGGAATCTATTCTTGAATAAATCTCAAAAGCTCTCCTCAAGGAGGACATCATTTCATGCACACATATATGATACTTGCTCCAAGGGTTTTTACAAGAAGGGCATAAGCCTTTCTTCACTAACTCCACATCTTCATTTTTGGGCCTATTTTCAAAAACATGTTCAACATAGTACTCAAAAGACATGGCATTTTGTGTATTTTTTCTCGAATCAAGATATTCTTGATATTTTTTATATTGTTGGGGCAAGGTTTTATATTTTTCTCTCCATCTTTGGAACTCGCTCATAGAATTATCCTTGGTTGGTGTGACACACTCATATTCATCAGATCTAAATTCATAAGAATAATCTTCATTTCTCCTAAAATTGTAAGAAGTGTTGCATGATGGCACCTCTTCCTCGTACCATTCACATTCTGCTTCATATTGCTCATAAGCATTTGCATATTCCTCATAAGAATTGTACTCATAGGATTCATCATAATAGTAAGACATGGCTGCCAATTATTCTTGAAAGTATGTACCTAATCCACAGGTGCAAGGACCATGCTCTGATACCACTGGAATGTTCCTTGTTAGGAATTTTATTAAAATGGCAATGTTTCACTTTTTTTTCCTAGCTAGACCTTTGACTAGTTTTGATCTCTAGGTCCCAAATTTGCCCCAAATGATCCCAAATCTTTTGAGAAGGTATATGAATGATATTAGAACATAAATATGTGTTTCAGGGATGCCTTTGGACCTTTAAAATACTTCTGCAAATCCTCTTTCAATTCTGATCAATGTAGGTAACTTTACTAGTGATTTTCGTTTAACTAGTATTGGTCTCTAGGTCTCAAATTGACTCCAAATGCCTTCAAATCTTCAAGGAAGGTGTATGAATGATATTAGAACTTGAATATGATGTTTATGGATGACATATGTCCACCAAAAGACCTCTGCAAACTCTCTTAAGATTCTGAACCAATTATGCAATTTTACTAGTAATTTGGGGTTCAAATCCCCCTGGGGTAAGTACTGAAAATGACTTCCCAAATGCCTCCAAACCCACTCAAATTTATGAACAGATGTATGTAATGTGTTAATTATTTTATTATAGTCTCATATGCACCATTAATGGATTATTACAACTGTTCTCACCCTCTCCCATTCAACTGCAAAAATCCTCAATTCGACCCTTGGAGAAATGACACTATTTCACCTCCCAATACAACTAAACTGAGTAAAAATGCTTCAAATGCTCAAGTACAGTACATGAAACTTGTAGAATACATCCATGGAAGTATATTGATCACAAATATATTATAGAATCATCCATTCATTTGAAATCATCATCAATACATTGGCTCACAACAAGGTAGTGGGGAAATGGCATTGTTCTTCCATTAAAAATGAGATTTATACATTTCTACTTGGAATTTCGACCTAAAACTTTTTGGAGATGAATAACATAATATTTACTTCATATTACAAAATAAATGGGGCATTAAAATCTTCCCCAAAGAGTACAATAGCTCACCAAAAACGTCCTCCCTCAAGGATCAAGAATATGCCATCAAAACTAGAAATGGTTGAAGGAGTGAGCTGCAACAGATGAAACCATGAGCTGCCCTGTAGCTTACACCTGCAAATAAAGACTCCATTAAAACTCCAAATGAAAGGTCTGAATGGCCTTTCCGATTACCAACTTGGATGGGAATCTTTCACCTTTGAAATCGGCTAAGGCAAGAAACTAGTCATCCACTAGCTCTCCCTCTTCACAAATGCAATTGCAAATTCTACAAATGATCAAAATCCATTATCATACTTCATTTCTATATTTTATAACCAACATTAGCCTTCTAAGGGTCGAAATCCTCTCAATAGATTCAATAGATTTCCATTTAGGAAATATTCCACATTTGCCACTTGTCTCCTAGTTCCAACCTTCCATCTTCTCCCAAATTTGATTTTGAGTCTCTTTGGCTTCTCCAACTCCCAAATTCGCCTTCCTTGAGCCTATTTTTTGGGCTGACATGTCATAGTGGTCAGATGTCAGAGGTCAGGTTTGCAATTTGTCATAGTTTTCATAGATGCTCCATCATTGGTGTCATAGGGGCTAGGGAATCTAGCCCAAGTGTCCACAAACTTCCACTTTGACTCTTTATCTTCCATGGAGGTTACCAATCCTTCCCAATTCGACCTAAGATGCTCAATGACATGTGTTATAACTTACCAACTCACCCAAGAGTGTTCACATTCCCATTAATTCGAATTTGCAAAAGAGAGATACCATGTATTATGAAAAATCAAGCTAGTGTGGGTTCCACATCCTCCATATGTCTCCAAAACCATTGTCACCTAGGATTTCTCTTGAATTTCTTTATTCACTCTATTTATTAAATACTTGAACCCTTCTAATGTCTAAACATCATTTATTATCCCCCTTATTCCAAATCCCAAAGCTTCCACCCCAAACCTAGGAAACTAGTAATTTTCCTCCTTAGCAATTATTTGACCCTTAACATCAATTTTACAAACTCTAATGAATATGGCTAATGTGATTAGGACATTGTGACCCAATTCCAAATTTGGGACATGACACTCGCAGGGTGGCAGCCCTCCTTGCCTCTGGCAGCGATGGCGGTGCTATTAATCACTACTGGTTGCTCAAGAACATGATGAGCACCCTAATTGAAGAGATGGAAGCAAGCTGGCAAGCCAGCTCCAGCGTTATTAGAAATATCAATGCCAGTTTGAAAGAGGTCACGGACCACTCTAACACTCTGGATGCCAACATGACTTGGGATAGTTTCTCCCTTGGCAGCAACTTTGAACCAGCCTTGTAGGAAAATGATGATGACGTTGCTGCTCCTGAAGCCCCGTCCACTGGCTCTGCAAAGAAAAATTCCAAGGTTAGGAAAGACAAAGGCTCGACTCCTGCAACCCTTGCTCGTGACGCCACTCCAAATGGTATGTGCACTCCAGGTTCTCCTCCAACTCTGCCCCTCCCCCTCGGGACTTTTGAGGACTTCTATGCTGCCTGTCCCATCCTCGAAGAAGAACCAGAAGAGCCACCTGCAAATAGCTACTTGGGCTGCAAATAGCTACTCTGGATGCCATCTCTATGATTATCAGCGTTTTTGTTTTTATTTCCCGTATGGTCTAGTTTGTAGCACTGTCAGACATTATGGATATTTAATTTTGAAGAAATTCCCAATCTTTTCATGGGCAGACAATACCCAGAGGGTCGACATTTTGTATTATGTCAGTCATTTCAGTTTTTCTAAGCAATTGGGATGGTGGCTTCATTACCTAAGGCCTCCCCAATCTGCAACAAACTCTTCGCCTCTCGATGTATATTTTGTTTATGTTAATTAAATTTTTGTTTGCAATTTACAAAAAAAAAAACATATTCATATTTTCATTTTAAATAAATCTTTTTAAGTAACTATTCTAGAATGTAACAACCAGAAGAAAAAAAAAAAGGAATGAAGACTAGTATACAGAGTACTCTCTCGAATGTCATTGAAAAAATTCCCTCTTTTGAAAACCCGAAACTCTCTGATGTTACATTTGTCGGGAAAGTACTTTCTAGTTTCCCCCCTAATGTTTCCTATATCGAGGCCCTTAAAGCAAACATACCTCGGGGTTGTGCTCCTTAATGATCTTTTACACCCTTAACATTAGAAGGTTTGGAAGTGTTCCCAAACGAACTGCCCTCAAACGGTTGGTTCAAGTAATCAAGTCGGATGTTATCCTCCTTCAGGAAACCATGATCCCCTCTCCAAGCTTGTGAGATTTTTTTTAAATTATTCCCTTCCTAGAACTGTTGTGGTAGTGATTCTAATGGTTTATCTGGGGGTCTTTTAACTACTTGGAACCCCCTCAAAGCACATTTTTCTTCCTTTTTGGTGGATGCGGGCATTTTGTTGGAAGGGAAACTCAAGGATCTGGACAGGACCATTCGAATCTTGAATGCATATGGTCCTTATAATCACAAAAAAGACTTATGGGAGAAACTATTTCAAAATGGTTGTCTAAATGACCCCTCCCTTATACTTGTAGGTGACTTGAACCTTACTCTTTCATCATTGGAAGTGTGGGGCTCTGGGAGTAAGGAAGATCCTTTAGCGTGATTCTTCAGTGACTCTTTTGAAGAAGAAAATCTAATTGATGTTACTCCAGCGGTTATGGTCCCAACTTGGAGTAATGGCAGAACAGACAAAAGTGGTTGTGTGAAAAGACTTGACCGTTTTCGTATTGCAAAAGATATCAGTAGATTTTTTGGAAAATACAAAAGTTGGTCGATCTTAGCTAGGCTTTCTGATCATAAACCGGTAATTCTTGAGATCGACTTGGATTGTCCAAAGGTCAGTTACCCCTTTAATTTTAACCATAATTGGCTTAATGATAATGATTTTTGTACATTGGTCAATTCAAAGTGGAAGGAATACTCTCAAAAAGTATTTAATTTTGCCACTCATTCATTGTTATATAAACTCAATCATTGAAATTTGATGTGATAAAATGGGTTAAGGAGACGAAAAAAGGTAAACATGTTGATATGTGTCAAATTTAGTTGCATTTGAATAACCTAGATGAAAATGTGGAAGGTATTTTCACCGAGGACAGAAAAGCTTTGAGGGTTTCTTTAGAAACCAAAAAACAGAACCTCTTGCTTCAAGAGGAAGAAGTGTGGCGTTTGAAAAGTCGGGCGATATGGATTCATAGTTCTTCATATTAGCTGATAAAAAATGCTAATATGAGAAGGAACATTAATTCTATTTGGGAACTTAATGACCTAGGGGGAAGGCCTTTAAAGGATCATAAATATTTAGAATCAAAGGCGGTGGATTTCTTTAGTGATGTTTATAGACAAGACAGTTAATTAAGTAATTGAAAAGTATCCATAGATCTTTTCATAGGAAGATGGAGATGCTATATGTGCAGAAGCCACTTTGGAGGAGATAAGATCAGTACTTAAACACTTTGACAAGGAAAAGAGCTCTGGGACCAATGGCTGGACAGTCGAGTTCTTCATACACTTTTTGGATTTAATTGAGGAGGAGTTACTTAGCTCTGTGGAAGAGACTAGGAGGAAGGGAATTCTTCCAGAAAAGTTAAACTCTACTTTTATCACACTTATTCCTAAAAAAGATAATCCCTCCAATTTTAATGATTATAGACCTATTTATCTATGTAATTTGGTTTACAAGGTAATCACAAAGGTGATTTCAAACAAAATTAAGCCTTTTTTAGATGTCGGTCTCTCAAATGAGCAATTTGGCTTTCTCACAAATAGGCAGATTCTTGATGCCATTGGAGTCGCACAAGAGTGCATTCATTCAATTAAACAGAAGAAGATGAAAGCTTTTATACTGAAAATGGACCTGATGAAGGCCTATGACAAAGTGGATTGGACTTTCCTTTGTTTTTTCCTATTACAGTCAGGTTTACCTGTTGAAGCATCAAACTGGAATATGGGATGCATTTCAAGCACAAATTATGTTGTCTTGGTCAATGGACATCCTTCGACTTTTTTCAAGGGTGATAGAGGGTTGCGTCAAGGTTGTCCTCTATCCCCTTTACTCTTTCTTATGGTGATTGAGGGTTTAAGCCTTCTGATAAATTCAGCAAAAAAAGAGAAGCTTTTTCAGGGTATTTGGTTTGCACCATCCCTTCATATTTCTCACCTACTGTTTGTGGATGTTGTCCTCATATTTGGCAAAGGATCTATACAAGATTGGCAATACTTGTCAGATATTATGAAACTTTTTTGTTTGGCATCTGGTATGAAAGTCAGCGAAATCTACCTTATACTTCAGCGCATAATTGGAACATGACGGCTTTGCATCAACAGATCGAGTCTATTTTCCCTTTTCAGTGGAAAAATATGCAAAACGGTATTAAGTACCTGGGCTTTGTACTTAAACCTAACAATTACAAATCTGAACACTGGATGTGGCTTATCAGGCGAATTGAGAAAAGAATTAATATTTGGGCTTATCGTTTCTTATCCTTATGTGGAAGATTTGTCTTGATTAACTCTATTCTACAGAGTATTCTAGTATATTGGATGTCTTTGGTTATGGTTCTGAGGACTATGTTGGAAGGTATAAGGAAGAGAATGTTTCAGTTCTTGTGGGCAGGAAGCTTAACTCACTCCAAATTTCATTTAACTGCATGGCATAATATAGCGCTCCCTAGGCGTTATGGTGGTTGGGGGTTGAAACACATATTCTGGTTTGAAGACGCCTTGGGTGCAAAAACATGAGAGCTCTTTTCAGCAATAGTCTGTGGAGTGAAGTGATTAAAAAAAAATATTTAAAATCCACTCTTCCCATTATCTGGATTAGAAATACTCCTGCTATCAATTCGAATACATCTGTTATTTGGAAGGGTCTATATAAGAAACTGCCTATTCTGAAGAAAAGACTGAGCTGGAATATTGGTCGCGGCATTTGGGCTTACATTGGAATAGACCCTATCATAGGATTGAAGGAAGACTACATGCTTTCTCCTCAACTGATCGCTTCATTACACTCTAGAAATATTGATGTATTAGCTCAGGTGTATAACAAAGATGCAAAGTTCTGTTCCTCTTCTGTCTGGATGAATTTTGAAGAACTGGGTCTCATGTGTAGCGTGGCTGGTGAATGGCAAAGGTATGTTACAAACTTAAAAGTTGTAGGTATTCGCTTGACGAATAAGCCTGACAATCTCGTTTGGGATTGGGAAATCAAACGATAACATTTCAGCTAAAGATGCTTATGATTTTGTAGTTTCTGAAAATATTGACAATATGCCATACTGGTGGTCCTTAAAGATATGGAGATGGAAAATTCCTCCTAAGATCTGTTGTTTGATCTAGCTAAGCATAGAGAACAAAATCCTTACTTGGGATAACTTATTGAGATGTGGTTTCGTTGGCCCAGGTGTATGTTGTCTTTGTATGCAAAATTATGAATCTGTGTCACATCTTTTTGTGACTTGTTTATTTATAAACTATGTATGGAGAAATTGCTGTGAGATTTTAAATTTCAAGGATATCTGGAATAGGGAAAATTTACAGGAAAGTATGAGGTGTCGGTTTCTCAACATGCCCAGATTTCTTGAGCTACCTTTATTTGTCATTTGGGAAGTTTGGAAAAATAGGAATCGTTATATTTTTTAAAAGAGGCGGCTCAACTACTCTCAGGTGGCATGCAGAGCTATAGCATTGTTTAAAGAATTCAACTCTAAGAAGACAAAGGTAAATCACAGATCTCTCATTCCCCCATGTTTTGATACTTCATGCATTGTCGGCTATTTTGATGGTGCACAGAAAGATGGACTTTGCGATGCATGCATGGTTTTAAACATTCAGTTGGGACACTCCATCAAACTCAAGATGAGTGTTGGATCTGGTTCAAACACACAAGCAGAGCTGCTTGCTTTATGGGGATTGCTTTGGATTGCCAGGAAAAAATGAGTTCAAAACCTTCAGGTTGTTCGGGATTCTTTGGTGGTTATCAATTGGATACATGGTAAAGCAAATTTAAATGTGCTTCATCTTAACCATTGGATGAGCAGAATTTTGGAGATAAAGGAAGTCTTCGCTCATATCACTCTCTCACATATATAGGGAGTTTAACAAAGAAGCTGGTCTCTTATCAAAGGATGCCATGGGACATATGGATGAAATTCTTCACTTCGAGGAATTTATGGATGGAATTCCTATGGATGTTGGAATTTACAAACTATTTTATGTTTTTATGTTTTTTTGTTTAAGTATCTTGTAAGAGATGGTTCAGTCTTTTGTCAAACTGCCTCTAAATTATTTTGGGGGGTCATTTTCAGTCCGTGGTAGCTGACAGCTTGCTCCTTATCAACCATTATAAGGAGTTTATTTTGATACTTTGAATACTAGGGGTATTGTTAGAACAGGCAATATGGACATAAGTTTCAATATGGACATAAGTTTCGTTAGTCTTTTTATGTATGTTGATCTGATGTAACTTTGATTCAATCTGAACATCAAGTTATCTTTTTTTTGGCTTGAAAAAAAAGAAGTAACTATTCTAAATCAATATACTAGACTATTTAGACTATTTGTTTTTATATATCTTCAAAATAACAAATGATTCTTTGAATATATTAGTCATATTGTTTTTATATAACTTTAAAATAACAAAATAATTTTTTTGTTGCCTGTATCATTCTTGGAACATAAAACATGAGCATCTTCTTTATGCTTTCAAAATAACAAAATAAAACTCTTTGCATATATTATTCTTATAGCATGACCATCAGCTTTGTTTTAATCAATTATTTTAAATCGACATAATTGATTTTTTTTTTAACAAGAACGGGTAAGGATCATTTGTATTAGAAAAAAAAAGATGAATATTACATAGAAGAGATGTAGGATTGCTCCCAGATGGAGTCAATGTCTGTAGCACCTTGTTCATCTTTTACAAAATTGAAATTGTTTTTAAAAAGCCCTATTTTGTGGAGACTATAGCTCCTTACATATTGCCCAAGGATTAAGAGATAGAAACAAAACATACTGATCTTGAGGTTTGCAGAGTTTAGCTGAGATAGAGCCTATTACATACTTGTGACAAAATTTATCAAAAAGAAATTCTAGTCTTGAAACTGATATGTAAACAAAAAGCAACATTTTCAGCTTTATGAAAACCATCGAACTGAGAGTTTGGTGCAGAGTGTGCGTAGAAAAACCAGAGAACAAAAGGGAAGTCTCAATAACGTTCCTGATGATGAGCAGGTGGACCTGGTACACTTTCAACAGAGTGGTCCTATTGCTTGCCGGTGTCCGATTCTTTGCTATCCTAGATAGCTAGAATGCAACAGCTTACATCTTTTCTAAGCCTATCCATTTTCCCTTCAACATCCGCCATGTTCCTATTGTTGTCGTATGTTTTAGCATCAATATTTGAAATGTTGATTACCGCATAGTCAAGAATCTCTGGAATGGTGGTGATTCTTCCACTCATTAGATTGTTCCCGTTTCTGACTTCTGTATGAGTGGCTTGGGACAGGGAGTAAAGCCTTGCTATAGCTCTCTTCAACTCCGCATTTGCAGCCCTGAGAATGCGAATCTGTTCCTCCATGTTTTCCCTCAAGTAACTATCCTTAGAAACGGATGGAGAAGGGGAGTGAGAATGGAGGACCTTCCTGGAGTTTTCCAGCGTTAGAGCACTGAAATTTTGAAGATGGGAATGGAAGGTTTGAGCAACGGCCAACAGTTTTTGGAAGAGGGTGCATTGAAATGGGAGGTGGCCAAACTAAAAAACAACACCCACAGATGATGCTAGAAATGGGGCATGAGGCAAGTTGCCCACTACACAGAGATCCCAAACCCGAACCCTTGCAAGCCAAAGGAGAGTAGTGAGGAAGAAGCAAACAGGTCGAAGAGGGCGCAAGAATGAGAGGGTTTGAACCAAAGGCCCGGTTTAAAAAATACGTGCCAATCCAACACCAAGGTCGAGCAGAGTGAGCCGGATGCCACCAAGCTATAAATGCTTGATCAAAACGGATTTGAAGTGGCAAGAGGAGAGTGCCACGCTTCATATGAAATAAATGAGCCAAATGATGGAGGGTTAGGAGATAAGACAGATGTCTAGGGTGGGAGTCCATGCTAAAGTTCTTGGGGGAGTTATGGTATCCAATGTTTTTCAATTGCGCTTTCATTGATAGCAATATGACCATAGTCTATTTGGACTCCTTTATTCGCCATGAGGTCTGCTGAGTCTAGGGTGGGAGTCCATGCTAAAGTTCTTGGGGGAGTTATGGTATCCAATGTTTTTCAATTGCGCTTTCATTGATAGCAATATGACCATAGTCTATTTGGACTCCTTTATTCGCCATGAGGTCTGCTGAGTGATTGTTTGTCCGAAGTATATTTAGGAGTTTGATAGCATTAAAGTCGATAATGAGGTTTTTGAAGATGTGGAATTTAGAGATAGGGGTTTTGAAATTCATGATTAATTTTCTAACCTCTAATGACTAGAAGGGAGTCGCCAAAGACCGCTAGTTCTTTTAGTCCCAAACTACTTGCTAGCTCAAGCCCCTTGATTAGATCAAACCATTCTACATTGTTGTTCGAAGCTTTTCTGAGCCCCCAAGTAAAATCTATCTGTCTATTCCCCCAGGATAAAAAATGACCCCTCCCACACCAGCCAACCAAAGAAATCAACATAATTGATTACCTAAAACAAGAAAAATGAAATTTCTTGCATATATTTTATAATATGACCACTAAATCAATATACTTGACTACCTAGATATATGCCCTAATTTCCACATATATCATTTTTAAAGCATGAGCATTGGTTAAAAGCATTAGCATTATTTTATGTATAGTTATTGTTAAAGCATTATACTATGTCCCAATAATAGCTTTGTAGAATACATTCATCTTATTTTACAACTGAATTATTTCTTTTAATTATAACTTAAGAAACACTAAACTGATTTTTTTCTATCGACATCTTATTTTGCAAATGATTTTTTTTAATTTTAAGTTAAGAAACACCCAAAATCCAGTTTTTACCAAATATAATATAAAACTCCCTAAACATGTCACTTTATCCACACCTTATTTTGCAACTTAATTTTTTTTTTATCCACGTCTTATTTTGCAACTGATTTTATTTTTTTATTTATTTAATTAATAAATTATAAATTAAGAAACACCCAATATCCATTTTTTATGGAGTACAATATGAAACTCCCGAAACATGTCACTTTAACTACTCTCAAGCAACCATGAATACATTGAAAATTAACCTAGACTATTTGTAGTAAATTCCCACTAGCTTACAACTAATAAACCACAGACCCAAAGCCCAGTGCACAGCTGATTTAGGTTTTAATGTTTTAATCGTACTAGGACCCTTTGCCATCTGAAATGGTTTGATCATTATTAGTTTTGACAAGAACTCATTCCTTATTAGTTTTGACAAGAAATCATAAAAAGTCCTATGCATGCAGTTGTAAGATGGAGGAATTATCCTCCCTATCTAGGTTTATTTCTTAAGTGTATTGCTGTTGTTGACTTGGCCTTCTAATCTAAAGAATCTAGGGTTTACCTAAGTACCATTCTCCCTACATGCTATCAATCAGAACCAAGAACCAAAAACCAATGGCTAATATACAAACTTTAAGAACAAAAAACCAAACGACTTTAAGACCAAAAAAAAATACAAACGACTGGTTTGTTATGCGGCAATATTTATTTATTTGGAATTTTAGCATGGTTGTTATGCAGCAATATTTATTTATTTGGAATTTTAGCCTGGTTGGTATACAGCAATATTTATTTATTTGGATTTTTGAAGTGTAGTCTGAGTAGTCGACTGAAAAGGGGCAAACAACAACGACATTCAGAGATTCTATGCAAGAGCCTCACCCAAATCGGACGGATTGAACGTGTAAAAGCTCAAATTGTAAGACAAAGAAACTTGCTCATTAATATTTCAATTTAAAATTTTGAATAGAAGATCCAAATGAGAACAGCATGCATTCAAAGGTAAAATTTTGAATATAAAATCCAAATGAGAACAGAATGCATTCAAAGGTAAACTAAAGCAAATAAAATCCTGCAAGTATACTGGATCTGAGAGAGCCCCGCTCCTGGCTCCTGTCTTCGCTGAGCTAGAGAAAAGGTCTTATGCATAGCTCAGGTAAGGCTAAGCACATTGAAGGTAAGATCACTTACCTGACTCAGAAGCAAAATAAGTTACCCAGACAAATAAAATCTTATTTTTATTCAAATCGAGATGCTAAAAGCCATATTGAACATCTATACAAATTCAGAGCATAGCAATCATTCCATGGTAAGCAAAAAGATCAAAAGAGGACCCTCACCTTCGCTCTCCAATGACTTTAGCATGAAAAGGAGAGTGGTCTTATAAGAGAGTGCAAATCAGCTAACTCTTGCGAGCTCATTTAACATAAATAATAAAAGTGGAATAGGAAAAAATTACAGCAAGCTGGAAATCAGCAAAAAGCGCATTCAGAAGCCAATCTAAAACAACACAACTTTGAAGAGATATGTAAGAATACTTTTACTAAGAAACCATGCCATATAATTTGAGGTATAAAACTGTTGCTTTAATTCAGAGCACCGAAGGTTATAAATTAGATGATCTTGGCTTAAAAGACTCCACATAATGAAAATTCAAAATTGATAATGATTGCTGTTGCAGGAATCTTATTTGTTTGTATAGAAGACAATTTACTACCGGCTGCACCAAGTTCCAACACACTTAACATAAAATAAAGGGAACCTTTTACATAAAAATACGAGCCATAAAGGCTTGAGCAGAGCTGAATATCTGTAATATTAAATGTTGCACATTAACAGAATCTCAATACCACTAAAAGCACTCATATAAGGTCTGCATAAACTCCAATAATAACTGTGATATCTGGACTGTGAGACAGCACCAGATGGAGAAATTGCAATTAATGCATATCAAACATTGATAATCCAATGTGACCAGCTGCTCAGAGAGTCAGATCCTGAATTCCAACAGCTGGACCAAAATATGGATGCACCATTAGCAAACCCGAAATGGGCATAAGCTCATTAAATTGCATATCATATCTATGTAATAAAATAACTACTGAGAACGAATTCATCAGAAAATCCTCTTTTGATAAACACTACATTGACTGAAACCTTGCATAAGAACCTACGCTTTTGTGATCTGGTGAAGAAAGAAAGGAATCAATGCACTAAACCGTCCCAGCTTTGTTCACTGAATTTTTCTTATATGATGAACATATTAGTCCCTAAGTTAAGCAAAACTCCACGACATCTGCCTCAAGAATTTAACTAGACATCCCAGGGAATTTAGATAACAAGTAATACTGACCGTATGCTTCCAAAGCTCAAAAGTGAAGCAACAAGACAACCCAATACCAACTCTGAGCTGCAGTCAGCATCCTTGAGACAATGACAAACTGATTGCTAGTCTGAATCTTCATAAACACCTCCATCATCGGACAACTCATCAAAAGTCCTCATATCTAGCTGGTATCGAAGGATGCCACCAATACCACCAAAGCCCCTACAAAATTGAGAACCCTCCTGGGATTTGTTGGTTACAAACTCAAGACTGCAACCGTAGCGCTTATACTCATTTGCAAACCACTCCAATAAGGACGCTTTCTCCTGAACTTCCAACTCAGCAGGTGTAGCTGAATCCCTGAAATTACTCTGATCAGCCTCCTGATCTTTACTTAAGTGCTTTACAAGTATTTCCCCACTCACTGAATTCTTCAAGACATATCTGTTAATATCCAAATTCTCCCATACTATCAAGGTTTCAACAGCACCCATCTCCAGTGCCTTGAGAGTGTCTTCAACCCCAAAAACATATTTTCCTGTATCCTGGCTTATCTCCTCAAAGTATTTTCCTATTAGGCGTTTCTCTTGTATAAATTTTACATTTGACAGTATCTCTGATGATAGTTCAATAGCTTGATTGAAACCATTCTCTCCCCCATAGGACACATCCACCACATTTAGAATCTTAGCTTGTAGCCTGGGATCAAACATGTCAGACTGGCTCAATTCTGTTTTAAAATCTGCAGATCCAGCCAAAATCAAACCTGAAACATTGGGCTGGCTAGTAGCAGGATTAATATAAAATTGAGTTGCTAGCTCCGCTGTCTTCCTTACATAATTATGACGTTTTTCCATTCGAAGACGTGCAAAACGCAAGGCTGACTGTCCTCCTCTTCCATGCTTTTTTGGAAGATCAACAGTGAATTTGTGAAGCACTTCACGCGTGTTACCACTCAGGGTACCAAACAGTGTACCATTACCATCCATGACTATAAATCCAAACTTATCATCAGATTCTAAGAGTTCATTAAGTGCCTCTGTATGGAACTTGTTATCACAAAGATACAGAGATGCATTAATGGGCTTGAAAGGCTCAAAATCAATTGTAACTTTCTTCTCTTTCCCATCATCAGTGACAATGGTTCCAGTATAAAGCACCAAACCATTTGGAGGAACCTTATTGTAGAGTTTCAGCCTTTGCTGTGCAGATGTGATGGCACCTAGGACTGATTGTCGGTTCACTCTACTCTTGATGTTAGATGCTGTGCCAAATTCATCACCAAGCATTTTTGTGACACGAGAGATTTGATCCCTGGGAGGCATGATTAAAGATATCATACTTGTACCATTGCCTCTAGCAGATTCCAGGGCTTTTATCAATTTCTTGATCTTCCATATCTCGATATTTTTATCAGTCTCCTGTCCATCTGCCATATTTGCCCAAACTAAATAATCTGAGAATGGGGATGAGCAAACCCTTTCAGACTTGTCTGATTAGATTGCTTTCAAATATCCAACCAGGCTGTAACCACTTGTTCTGATTGCAAAATCAGCAGGGCGAATCCTAGAGCTTAGCAGCAGAAAGTATGTCCTGACACGTGAACAGAAATGGTGGATCAATATTTACACTGGAGATTGTAGTCTCAATGCCAGTAAGCACACAAAATATTTAATGAAAAACCCATACTCAATCATTAATAAGGCCAATAATAAGCCGAGTTAAGCACCACCAACAAATAGGAGTCTACCATAGATAAGCTACAAGTGAATCTAAACAGCAACGGCATTGCACAAGAGAGAAAAACATAACCTCAAAGAAAAGAATGACGACAATTATAAAAGCCATTGATCAATTGACTCGACAGAAAAGGTCAAGCCGGATCTGGCAGCAGCAAGTTGGAGCACTTGCCACAATGATGACCCAGGTTCAAAATCCAGCATGTGTGATCCTTGTGTCAAAGTGGTCGACTGAGTTTTTCCAAGGTGTGGATCATGTTAATGCTGCAAAATGGTTTACATGTTTATGTGGCAAAGCTGTTAAAAGTCTTCCACTAACTAAAACAGTCTTTGCGGGATGAGGCCAGATGCAAGTACTAAGTGATTTTGGCAGAATAGTTACCTCTCAGTCATGGCTTCGTAGCCAAAGGTCTTCTGGTTGTAAGTTGATATCGTAAATAGTTTGTAACATTTCCAGTCAAAACGGGTTTTCCTCGACAAGCAAAAAAACAAAAGTCGCAACAGATAAAAGGGCAGCACTGTAAAAATTCGGCTTCCAATTATGATTGATGCTTATCCTTCTCCCTTCCTCTGATGGTAACACGGTTGGCAGCCTTGTCTGCTTTGTAAAGTGTGACTATAACAGTTTATCCTTCTATGGAAGGGCTGCTATGTAATACATGCTTACTAATTACAAGTTGTTGTTGTATAAAGTAGCAAAGACCTGACCTACTGAATGAATTTCAAAAGCTCCCGACGGTTCTTCAAGGACTCACAAAGTAGTGTGAATGGTGGCAGGACTCATACAGGATGATTCCCCGAAAAACAAAAGCAATCCACAAGTTACACCCAAAGCCACTAGAACAAACCCACTTTGTCTCAGACCCAAATCGAAAAATGATGAGAACAAAGACCCACTGCAGGGAAGCCTAAGATAGAACATATCAAGCATTCAATACCTGCAATTTTTAATAAAACATAGAATAGTGGAGCGGCTAAATAACGAAGCAAGGCCATAATAATGAGATAGAGGCAGGATGCAAGCAACTGTGCGAATCAAATCTCGATCTATGCAATATATTGAAAAATACAACAGAAGTAAAACCAAAACCATTGATCGAAACCCAACAGCTCCAGAACACCGGCTAAGAGCACATAAAATCAATGAAATGGAAGCATGGCAGAAAGAGATCCAGGTAAAATCCTCCAAAACTCATGAGAATCTCATTCGAATTCCCATTTCAATTTCAATAGAGAGGTTGAAGAGAGGGCGGACACTTACCGGAGGAAATGATGCGCTATGGTGCTCTATATCTGTATGCCAGTCGCTCAAGCTCCTACCAACAGCCCTCGCTCGCGGAAGAGAAAAGAAGTCGCTTATGTATGCTTAAACAAATGATATAGATCGAAACCCCGGATTTCGAATCCATTGAAATTTTTCACTAACAATTTTGAAGTCCGCCGCACATTGAAAACCTAAAAGAAGAATCTAAAAAAGAAATTACAAACCGTGGGAGATAAATTACAGCCAAGTGGACCCATTGGTTTCTGGAGTGCGTAGGGAACCCCAATGAGCAGTAACAGGATATATTCTCAACTCACTTTCTGCATTGTATTGCATCTGTTAAAAACAAATAACGATGAACAGTTGATCTTTTTTTACTAACGTCACCGATACTTCTTTGGCTACTATGGAACATAAACTAGGGGAAATGAAACGTCTAGTATTGTCGAGAGAAAGTTGTGTGTATGTAGATAATGTAAGTTTATGTGTTGAAAGCTAATATAATGAATCTATGGAAATTACAGTAGAGAGAAAGTTGTGTGTATGTAGATAATGTAAGTTTATGTGTTGAAAGCTAATATAATGAATCTATGGAAATTACAGTACAATACTAATAAGCAATAAATAAGAACACATGCAATAAATATAAACCAATGTAATTGCTGGCAAGTAAACTGAAATGTCCATTAATTTGTCATAAGATTGAAGTATACATATGTAATATAATTTGAGTTTTTAGCACCATGAGCATGCCTATTTTCATTTGGTACGGTGAGTGTAGGGATTGAGGGAGGATTGAGAGATGCAATTTTAAGTGTGAAAGGGACAGAGAATGAAGGTGCGCCTCTCTTATTTTGCAAAGTGTGACATATGAAGTGTCTTTAATCTTTGCATAGCGGTTGAAGGAGAAAGACGGTGAATTTCACATTCCTTTAAAAGGTGAAAGTTTAAAATAATAATACAAAATTTATATTATTTTGTACTAATTGTTATCACTCAATATGTTCCTATTTTAGAGAATAGTTTTTCAAGGCATCCAAATTCCATAGGAAGTGTATAACCTCCTCATTCTAGATTTCATGACAAAGTGCAAAAAGGTGTAACCTTTTTCTATTGTATGTTGTTTCTATGTAAAGATCACTATAACTAGAACTTTGAAATATGATAATTATCAACGAGAGTACTATTAGATCTAGAGATATTACATAAACCCTTTAACCATTGGGCATATTTATCTTTAGCAATGAGACATATTGCTTAAGATTTTTGGTAACCATAATTTTATAGCAAGTGAGATTATGGGTAATTACAACACGTTTACCAATTATCGTAAAACATAGATAGATGGATGTTATAACCATAATGGTCATATTATCTACTAATGACCATTAATATATTTACTAATTAACTGGCATTAATTATAAATATATAGGGAATATAAGTAATGTCATTTCATTAAATAGAAGTATAATATATGGAAATATAAGTATAACTACAAAACCTTGTAGTTGTAATTAATCGATTAATACAATTACTATTTACATACCGATCAATTTCATAGTATATTTATGGGTAATATGTAATTGAGTGAGATACGTGAATTGATATAAAGCATATCCATAAGCCTGTTTAATGGCTTATGGTTTCCTGGAATAGCCATTATATATGTAATATATAGATGTCGTTTAACAAATGAATACCCGCTTAGAAATCCGACAGACTTCTAATTGCAATCATTTCCATGACTTCACACATCTCTATCTATATAGACGAGTATACCATAATCTTCAGTTTAACTTAGACGGCCTATGAGGAGCCGCTCCTATCATCAAGTGTTTGGCGTTTAGCGTTTAATACAGAGGCAAGATGGTTTCGATAGCTCACGATGGTTGGTGGTGGTGGCATCAAGTGTTTAGCGTTTAACGTTTAAAGCATTATGAAGTGGAGGGGATGGCTAGTAAGAAGAGAATTCATTATAGTACATGTTACATGGTTAATTAATACCTCATATCCCATGGAGTAAATCGTGCAAACCCAAATGTCAAAAAGGAACATCTTGCAAGCACATACATTGAAGCTTACTAATATGAGGTATGGTTGTATTAAATCCCTATGTGTGTTGCAAGTATAAAAGGGTTGCTTGGTCTCATACATATAAGATGGTGTGATTAAACCTTGAATTGGTGTTCCACTTTTTAAAGGGGAGCACTGACTCTATTGGACATCCTGTAGCCCTTGGTTTGTTTACAAAGTTTATGTTCAATGCAAACAAGCATTTTCTCTCTCTTAAATGTTCTCACTTATATAGGAGCATCCCAAGTATCTCTAACAATGAATGCATGGTAAAGACATAAATAAGAGAAAGCTTTAAGGAATTCACATCACACTATTTAGGTGATAGAGGTGAGAAGTGTGTGAGAGTTTGACATGAATGATACAAAATTTGACTTAAGTAACAAGGGAAGTTGCAGGGTAGCAAATCCTTTCCTTTGTGTAAGTGAAAGTGAAATTGAGCAAGTTGTTTGCTCAATTTTCGCGCCTTTCCCCCACCCCCCTTGACTACATAGGTATCAGAGTTTGTCACGTCCCCTCCCGTCATCCCGACCCACAGAGGGAACATGAACACAACATGGGGGTGTGTCCAATTCTTCCCCAAAGCCATATGACAAAATTTACAATTAAAAATAAATGCATAATTAAATTATACAACGGAATTAAAACATAATAACACACATGCAGAAGGGAATGCATCAACCTACTTCTCCCAGGCATAATGATGAAACAATCATACGAGAAGTAATCCCCTTCTCATGCTATGCACAGGCTTCATGCCAGCTAACTTAAGATAATTATTTCATTCAATTACATGAATAATTAAACATTCAGAATAGAACACCGAATAAACATAATTTAACCACAGAGAACACTTATCTTTATGTTGAAGTTGTCCAAACAACTGGCTATGTGATAGCAATGTTCCACCCAACCATAGGTCCATGTCCAGCCTATATTCTTTCAGCTAAGAGATCACCCCCGAGCTGGGTTGTGTATCCACTAAGGAGGAACTAAACAGGCTCACTCATAGCCACGATTTCACACAAATCGTCATGCTAAGCCAACACACAATTGGGTTTATCAAGCATGCAAGAGACACAGGAGAATGATGTTAATCCAATGAGCTCAACCACGGAGCTACAAGCATTTCAAACTAAACTCAAACAGTCATGGCACCCACAATACCTACCACACCCAACACAAGGAACGTCCCCTTCTCTGTTGCATAGTCCCCCAGGCGCCCCTTCCCTCCAGTGCTATTCAGGGTGGGCATAGAAAGGTCCAAGCTACTAAATCCTTCAAATTCTAGCCTTCATTGGGTTTATCAAGCAGTTCCAACCTCTGTTCTTTCTTCTTCTCTGTTATTCACACTTGTATTTTCTCAATTCTGTCACCAAATAACTATGTCCCGTAATTGGATTTTTGGGCTATAAAATCGGGGTTTTCCTATGGATTTCTGGACATCTAACACTCTCAAATTCACCCCAAGTTTTAGGTCTATGGATCCCCCATTGGATTTCACTGTCCACACGAATTTCTGGGCGTTTTTGGCACTTCAAAACGTGGCTTTTCTCAAAGTTGCGATTTTTGGTTTTTTTCTCGCTGTTGGCACTATGTAATGGATGAAAATTGATGCTTAGATGATCAACAATGGAATGGGAATGAAGAAGAACGAATTCCCATGAGGTAGATTGAATTGTGGGTTAAGAAAACAGAGCCCATACCTGCCATACGAATTTTTGGGTTGCCCATGCTCCATTGAAGCCATGGACTGATTTCTTCAACTACTTCCTTACAACATAATTAAATGTCAGCAAGTAAAGTCAAATGGATTCTCAAGATGGCATTTGGCAACATATGGTTCGACCCCACAATCCCCCTCGCCACTCCCTAGTGGATACACATGGCCCCCTTTAATTAGTTGCTCCCATAGCCAGTTTTTGGTATTTTATTGCAATATTAATATTTACATCATTTTATAATGTTCCATGGCTTAATAGCACATGGATAACATAATACCAAATACTTCCCTCTTTAACTAAAACCTGAGCATCCACTAGCGGGGCCTTGGCCTTGAGCACCACGCTAGGAAAACATACATCGCATGTATACAATATTTACATTAAAAGCCAATATATCCCAAGGGTCAAAATGGGGGTATTACAGAGTTATGCACCATTCTTTTGATAAACTTGCGGCTTGGCCTGCGCCTCAACCACAGTCCCAACCACAACTGACATTAGTGCCTAACCTAGTGGGAGCTACACCTATACATACAATCTTGTTCTTGTTTTAACCATCGGGATTTGTCAACATGGTTGTGATGGAAACCCTTAACCTTCCAGAATTGATGTTAGGCATTCTTGTTTGGTACCTACCTCCACCAAACCCACCCTCGACCCCACAAGTTGTTTTTCAACCTTTTCAACCGATTGGTACTGCCAATCTCCCACCTCCTAGCATACCCAAAACCACATCATCAACTCCCCCACCTCCTCCTAAGCAGGTCGAGGTAAATACTAGAAAGGTGCCAACGAAGACAACTCCGAATAAAGTTGTGAACCCACCTCCTAAGGCCTCAGCTAGAGCACCTCCATCTTATGCCCTCTGCAACATTACGAGTCACACTACCCAAAATTGTCTCGAGTTACCTATTTTACACTCTCACCTCTAGACATTATATGATGATCCCAATGAGAACGTTGCAGTGGTCTAATTGCCTGGCACTTCCCCAATGCGCAACAAGTTGTTGCGGATAAACCATTCCTACGTGACATGTGTCCTTTATGGTTGTTATCACCCAAGATTTTCCTAGGTTGTGGCAAGAAATACCATGGGGTAACTGTTGCAAACCAATCTTTAGTGGATGGAAACTAGCCTTTCCAACCACAGAGAGGGATCTCTCTTTTGTGCTTCTAGGAACGAGATATAGCTTGAATGGGCTGGGATATTTGTAAAAGTGGTGGCTAGACCTTCAAAACAATGAATTAAAAGGGGTTTTTTTTGGTTGGTTGGAGTTAAGAACAAGAGGACAGTTGGGCATGGAGTCAACTTCGGTGGGTTTACTGTCACCAATGACAGATTCATACCACAATAACAAAGGCAAGAGGCAAGGTAGATGGGGTTCTTTCACGTCAAAATGATCAGCAGATGAAGGCAGAAAAAGGAGACAAGTTCCATTACAAGGTCAGAGCATTTATAAATGAATTTTAACCTACAATTTCAAGAGGAAAAGGGTGGAATACCTAGTCATATGCATTTAGAGCATGTGGGCATGAATTCCATACCATGTAATCTTTATCTTTAGGTACTGCAGAAGTAAACAATCAATGGAAATACAAAGCAAGAACACATACATAGGAAATAACAGACATCAGACATCATAGGAATCTCAAGCTCCAGAATTGAGTCTGCTCATTTGATTAAGAGGTCGAATTCAATACAGGTGCAAAGCAGTAATCTCTCTGAAACAAAAGCATCCAACCTTTTGGTTCTCTTCGGAACCTACCTTTATAGGCTTACAAAATACTAAAATATCCTAATTGATTTAGAACAAACTTGGACTATTAATGATGAGGCCGCTCAAGCCAGGCCGCTCTAATCAACATCCTCTGATTCTGTCATGCGCGGAGGAAGGGAATCACTTGTGCTGGCAGTGCACCATTAGGCTGTTAGAAAAACAGGATCGCAGAGCAATAACAATAAACAGAAATGCAAATATAATCACACATACACATTACAAGAGAGACACAGATATATTGTGGTTCACCCAACTTGGGCTATGTCCACACTGAATTTGCCAGTCCTTATTATTATTACCGTCCAGCAATGTGAAGGGATACAACCTGCAGCACAACCGCTGCACTTCCTCTTCTCTGTTTCATAGTCTCTCTCCTAATCTCAAAGATCTTTACAATGCATAAAACCTAATAATCATCATCCCTAGCCGTATTACAATATCTTTATTTTATAGGGGAAATACAATGGGAAAATACCACGGGATACCCAAAACCATGGGCCCGCAAAACAGCTGGTGAAAACAGCCCCAAAATTTTTCTTCGGGGGCGTTGCCCCCGGACCCCCCTGGAACCCCGTGGGGGGGTGATGCCCCCCCACACCCCCCCGCTAGGGTGACTGTACAGTCCACCTACATATCATATAAAACTGGGGTACAAACACGGTTGATACAATATCATCTATGAGACTAGAAGATCTGGCTCCACAACCAACAATCTTCCACTTGGAGACTGATCACAGCAGCTCCACCGTTGCTGGACTTGGACTTGGCAAATTTCTCCTCTTCACCTTCATGTTAGAAGGCCAACTGAAACCGAGCACGAACTCAGTTTCTCTTTGGTCACTACCTTCGTGAACATGTCTGCAGGATTCTGGCTAGTATGTATCTTTTCCAGCTTCAACAGTTCATCTTCCAGAACATAGTGTATGAAATGGTACTTGAGCTGTATATGTTTAGTCCTGGAATGGAATGCTGAGTTTTTTGCAAGGTGAATGGCACTCTGGATGTCACTATACAATCTGTTATCCTTCTGCTTCTTACCCACTTCCTCCATAAACCTCTGCAACCAAATCATCTCTTTACTAGCCTCTGTAATGGTAACATACTCTGCTTCTGTTGTTGAAAGTGCAACAACCTTCTGTAGTTTCGAAATCCATCTTACTGTTGTTCCACCTATAGTAAACACATACCCTGTGGTGCTCTTCCTGCTATCCTTGTCACCTGCCATATCTGCATCAACATATCCCTGTAGAACAATGTCTGAACCTCCAAAACATAATGCCTCAGTGGTAGTACCTCTCAAATACCTGAGAATCCACTGTATTGCCTTCCAATGTTCTTTACCTGGATTGTTCATATATCTGCTCACAACTCCCAGTGCATGTGCAATATCTGGTCTTGTGCACACCATGGCATACATCAAGTTGCCAACTGCTGATTGATAGGGAATCTTGGACATGTAATATGTCTCTTCTTGTGTCTTGGGACACATTTCCTTACTTAGATTGAAATGGCTAGCCAAAGGTGTACTTATAGGTTTTGCATTCTGCATTCTGAACCTCTCCAACACCTTTTGTATGTACTCACTTTGAGACAATGTCAATTTGCAATTTTTCTTGTCTCTCATTATTCTCATACCAAGGATTTGCTTTGCAGCACCCAAATCCTTCATCGCAAATGAATTAGCTAGCTTCCTTTTGAGTACATTTATATCCTGCATGTCAGACCCTGCAACAAGCCTGTCAACCACATACAATAACAAGATAATATATCTTCCATTGTCTAGCTTCTTGAAATAAACACAGTGGTCAAAATGACATCTACTATAACCTTGTTCTGTCATAAACGTGTCAAACTTTAGATACCACTGCCTTGGAGCTTGCTTCAAGCCATACAAGCTCTTTTTCAACCTACATACCAGATCCTCCTTACCTTTGACCTCATACCCTTGTGGCTGCTGCATATATATTTCTTCCTCCAAATCCCCATGGAGCAAGGTTGTTTTTACATCTAACTGTTCAAGATGCAAATCTTCTACCGCCACTAGACTTAAGATAGTCCTAATTGAAGTCATCTTAACAACAGGAGAAAATATTTCATCAAAATCTATACCTTTCTTCTATGCAAACCCCTTTACAACAAGTCTGGCCTTGTACCGCTTCTTACCTCCTTCTTCTTCCTTCAACCTGTAAATCCATTTGTTTTGCAATGCTCTTTTACCAGCAGGCAACTGAACCAAATTCCAAGTCTAGTTTCCTACCAATGAGTCCGTCTCCTCATTCATGCCTTGCTCCCACTTCTTTCTAGTTTCCGCCTGCATTGCTTCTTCATAACATTCTGGTTCACCAGAATCAGTCATCAATAAATAATACATTTAAGGAGAGTATCGTTCAGGGAGTCTACTTAACCTGGTAGATCTTCTTACAGTTGCAGGAGTTTCAGGTACTTGCTGTTGCTCTTGATTTTCTAGAACCTTCGGAACTTCATTTTCTTTAATTTCATCAAGCACTATGTACTCTGTGTTTTCCTTTTCTTGTTTCTTTCCCTACAATTGATCTTTATACATGACCTTTTCATTGAATATCACATCTCTACTCCTGATGATTTTGTTATTTTCATAATCCCATAAATGATAACCAAATTCATCAACCCCATATCCAATAAAGGTACATTTCTTGGATTTAGCTTCAAGCTTTGTTCTATTTTCTTTATCAATATGGACAAATGCTTCACAACCAAACGTTCTCATAAATGAGTAGTTTACCTTTTTATCTGTCCATGCTTCCTCTGGAATACCACCATCCAAAGCACTTGAAAGTCCTCTGTTTATTAAATAAACAACAGTATTTACAGCATCCGCCCAAAACTGTAAGGGCAACCCTGCATGCAGTCTCATACACCTTGCATGCTCCATGATTGTTCTGTTCATCCTTTCTGACACACCATTTTCCTGTGGTGTTCCTGGGACTGTCTTCTCTCTACGAATCCCATGGTATGAACAGTAACTATCAAACTCCTTACCATAGTACTCACCTCCATTATCAGATCTGAGACACTTCAATCTTTTTCTTGTCTCATTATCAACCAAAGCTTTCCACTTCTTAAAAGTAGCAAACACATCAGATTTCTGTCTAATGCAATAAACCCAAGTTTTTCTAGTTGCATCATCAATAAATGTAACATAATAATGAGAGCCACCAAAATATTGTACCTGAGCCGGTCCCCATACATCTGTATGCACAAGCTCTAATTTTTCATTCTTCTTCTGTTTCCCAACCCTGAGAAATCTGACTCTCTTCTGTTTTCCATAAACACAGTTTTCACATAATTCCAAACTTACCTGCCTCAAATCCGGCAGTAACTTCCTTGAGTGGAGAATCTGCATCCCCTTCTCACTCATGTGGCCAAGCCTATGATGCCACAATGTTGTATCTGTTCCTGTGGAAGCTAAAGAGATAGAATGGTCAGTATTTTGAGGACATAAATACAACGTACCTACTCTGTCTCCTTTTGCTATCACCATTGATCCTTTAGTGATCTTCCACCACTTTTCTCTGAACGTAGATAGACAGCCGCCATCTCCCAACTGCCCTGTTGATATCATATTTTTTTTCATAGCAGGAATATGCCTAACTTCTTTCAACAACCAATCAGTTCCATTCTTAACTTTTATCCATACCTTACCCATTCGAACAATTTTACATGGCTCATCATCACCCAATAAAACATGTCCAAAGTCGCCAGGAACATACTCATGAAAGTATTTCCTATGGGGTGTAGCATGACATGAAGCTCTTGAATCTACTACCCAATAATCACTAGTATTATCTAATGCAAGAATCAAAGCATCTTGTAACACATCACCTGCTACATTTGCTTCCTGGGTAGTTTCCTTCTGTGCATCTCCTTTCTTCTTTAGAGATTTGCAGTCTTTCTTCAGATGTCCTTTCTTTCCACAGTTCCAACACTCTATCTTTCCCAGTCTGGACTTGGATCTGCCCGTTTTAGACTTTCCACGATTACCTTGGCTCTTTCCTCTATCCTTTTGTCTTCCCCTGCTCTCCATGGTCAACGCATTACCTGATGTCTCACTTGTGCTTTTTCTTCGCATTTCCTCGCTAAGAATAACACCAATAACATCATCAAATTTCAAGGTGTTTGAACCAGAGACAGAGTTACTTACAGCCATGACCAAGCTATTCCAGCTTTCTGGCAATGAACACAAGATTAGAAGAGCCCTAACCTCATCATCAAAGTTCACACTTACAGAACTTAGCTAATTTGTAACCGTATTAAACTCATTTAAATGATCAGTAACAGATCCACCTTCGGACATCTTCATATTAAATAAACGCTTCATTAGAAATACCTTGTTGGAGACCGAGGGTTTTTCATACAGCTTACCCAATGTGCTCATCAAACCCTCTGTTGTCGTTTCTTTTGAGATATTGAAAGCCACCGACGAAGCCAGGCTCAACCATATTGTTCCCAGAGTCTTTCTATCAAGAACCTCCCATTCTTCGTCCTTCATAGTCGTCGTCTACTTTGTTTTTCCTCCCAACGGTAGGAATAGATCCTTCTGGTACAGATAGTCCTCCATTTGCATCTTCCATAACCCAAAGTTTTGGCCGTTAAACTTCTCGACCTTAAACTTTCCTTCTTCTGCCATTGCACCCACTCGAACCAGAAACCCTAGCTTCCTGCGGGTTTAACTGCCAAATAGACCTTTGGCGCTGATACCAATTGTTAGAAAAACAGGATCGCAGAGCAATAACAATAAACAGAAATGCAAATATAATCACACATACACATTACAAGAGAGACACAGATATATCGTGGTTCACCCAACTTGGGCTACGTCCACACTGAATTTGCCAGTCCTTATTATTATTACCGTCCAGCAATGTGAAGGGATACAACCTGCAGCACAACCGCTGCACTTCCTCTTCTCTGTTTCACAGTCTCTCTCATGATCTCAGAGATCTTTACAATGCATAAAACCTAATAATCATCATCGCACAAAACAGCCCCAAAAATTTTCTTTGGGGGCATTGCCCCCGAACCCCCATTTCTCGGGGGCGCTGCCCCTGGAACCCCGTGGGGGGGCGATGCCCCCCCGCTGGGGTGACTGTACAGTCCACCTACATATCATATAAAACTGGGGTACAAACACGGCTGATACAATATCATCTATGAGACTAGAAGATCTGGCTCCACAACCAACATAGGCCACGGAAGCCACCTACTCGGAGTGATGGTGGGGGATTTCATGCACTGGAAGTGCTCTATTGGGCCGCGGAAGTCGCCTGCTTGTCATTCGAATCAGACTGCTTTGGATTGATTAGGATAGGAAATGGAAACAGGCCCCCTTTGCTACTCTGAAACGCGTCATTTTTCTATGAAAATATTCATTCCCGGCGATCATGATTTGCTCTACAAAATTTTTCTCGATCTACAATTTCCTTTCCGCAATCGCCCTTCCGCAACGACCTTTCCGCAATGGCCTTTCCACAATGGACCCCCGCAAAGACCTTTCCATAATGACCTTCCGCAACGGCCTTTCCGCAATGGCATTTCTACAATGGCCTTCCACAACAACCTTTCCGCAATGACCTTCCGTAATAGCCTATCCGCAATAGCCTTTCCGCAATTTGCAATCTCCCATGTGGAATGCGGGATTTGGAACTCCAGCTTTGTGCTTTCTGGAAAATTACCTTTCCGCAATCCGTAATCTGCAATGCGGAATGCAGAAACTTACTTGTTCACCCTTTGGAAAATTGTCGCTCCGCAATCCGCAATGCGGAATGCGGAAACTTATCTTTGCGCTCTTTGGAAAATTGTCTTTCTGCAATGCGGATGCGGAACTCAAAAACCGGCTTGCGGAACGCATTTTCAACCGCAGATCTGATCTCGTCATTCAATCTTGGCTGTCGATTCTCCTTTTGTTGTGAAAGATGCCCATATTGCTAGTTTTTCTTGTGGAAGAGCTATATTTCATTGTTTTTCTTATGGAAGAGCCATATTTCCTTGTTTTTTCCCATTTTCTTGCTGCGGCTCAACCATTTAGCTTGGAATTGCTCGACACTTAGCCATTTTCGGTATTTCTGGTTCTTTCTTTGGCCCAAAATATTGATCGGTGAGACTTGGGGCTGCCCCCTCCTCTTCGGTGGGAATGTTACTAGATGGGAGTTAACAACGGCTCCAACCGAGGATACTATCCTCCCTGCGAGGTAGCAAGAACATGTAGACTAGTGACATGATCCCTTCGATCATTCAAAAACCTCCATCTGTAACCTGTTCCCAACTCTGAAAACCTTGCAGCCATACAGGAACCTGAACTGCAAACCGAAAATGAAGCCATCACACACTGTTGAAAACTAAAACTGACTTCAAAACATTCCTGACATATATACAAATTGAATTTTAAAAAACTGAAGACATTTACTGCTGAAAAACATGCTCAGACTGCTGAGCTTATTCTTCATATCTACCTACCCTAACTTGGTGGAAGACATCCAGAATCAAGTGATGCTAAAGTGCCAATGTAACCAGTCCAACAACTGGATACTTGACTAAAGCATTAATTCAAGGCCTCCAATCGAAAAAAGAAATCCAAACAATGACAACTCAAACTGAGCATTTGAATCACTCTTAAAACTCCTCCTTTTTGAAGAACCCATTTCATTGATTGATTCTGAGCCAATCGTTAAGAACTCTTTCTATGATGTCTCTACCAAGGATGCAAAAGGATCTTGAAAAGAAAGAGTGAACGCCACTTGCTGACCAATAAAGAGGGAGGGACAATCTGCATCTAAGGCCTTTTCTGGTTCAAAAGCATGAGGAAATATGCCAGGCTTTTCTTCCATAGCAGTTGATTCTTGACTGGCTAGAAAACATGATTTAGACAAACCCTGCTCTTCAAAATCACCTGAGGATAGCTTCTTCTCTTCATTATTTTCCTGCATTTCTTCATTATAATCATCATAAATTGGGCCACAGTCTAGGGTTTCAAAACAAGGGATTTCAAATTCTTTATTCTCATGTGTTCCTTTGAATATCTTAGAGAAATGAAAGTTTAAAGGCAACAATGAACAACTATCCTCATTCCTTTCTTCATCCTCCAGAGAAGGCATCTGACATTGAACTTAAGGATCTTGTGACCATTGTTGCCGGCATATCTCACTATCCACTTTTGGAAACCCCGTGTAATTTTCCATAGGCTCATATTCTTGTTTTTTATTAGTAGCCCTAGAAATCTCTCTCAACAACTCAAATGAAGAGAAGCAAAAGGGTAAAGTGTCTTTTTCAACAGGTTTGTTGTTTTCCTTGTTCGCATTATTGTGATTATGGACTACAGGTTGATTCCCTTTAATAGATGACCGAAAACTTGCAGGACCTACAGTTGGTTGTTCAAGTAAATTGTCCATATAATCACCCCCATCTTCATCATATATGGGTGGATCAAAATCTTCTTGAAATCCATCAACAGTGAAATATGTACAAAGATCTTGTTGGTTATAATCTTCAGTAAACAGATCATTATACCCTTCTTCTCCCTCTATTAAGTCCTCAACAAAAGGTGGTCTGATTGGATGATTTTCACCCTTCCTAGGACCTCTTGGTCTTCCCTGTGGGGCAGGAGGCCTCCTGTAATTATCATTTCAAGCTTGAGGCTCTAGGTTTCCTCTGGAAGGAGGCCCATTGTCAAGGGAGATCCTATCCACCATCCTTTCCATAGTCTTCATCATCTGCTCAAATTTTGTATCAATGGATTGGGATGTGGAAGGTTGGGTAGCTTCATTAGATCTCCCTCTCTCAGTTTCATTTATGTGCTTCATTTTACCCGAGGCCATAAAATTAGCTTCTACTTCCTCAACATCTTTCAATATATCAAGTAGAGTGGCAGATCTCCTTTCTCTCAATATGAGAGCAAAGTCATTGTTAAAACAATTAGCATAATGAAGCTTGGCTTCCCCTACAGGAGGCTTGATGTCTACCGGGATAGAATTATATATCCTCATGAATCTAGTTGAAAACTCTCGAATAGTCTCAACATTGGTTTCTTTGTGTTTTCATATTGAGTGAGGATTTGGAGAAGATTTGGTTTGTCCTGCCATCTGGCCAAGAAAGCCTGTTCAAATGTCTCATAGGTAGCAATTCCTCCATTCGGAAGGGTTTTGAACCACTTCCTCACCTCTCCTGCAAGACTTTGGGCAAATAACCTCATCTTGATATTATCTTCATCCACCTCTTCTAGGTCTATAAAATCATTGAACTGGTCCACATGCTATTGTGCAAAACCTTTTCCTTCCCCATCAAATCTCACGAGGCGCTGGGCATAGCCCACAGGTAGGTCATTGAGATTGGTTGGGAGGGATAAAGGGGCATATCTGGCAGCTATAGCTCTTAGGTTTTTCTTGGAAGTAGAGGGATTTTTTGAAGCAGCAGGAGTAACCAAGATTTGGGTACTTTTGCTAGCAGCTTTACTGAAGGGAAATAGGCCACTATTTGCTTCTTGGGCTTGTAAATTTTCCCACAAAGCACTCATACAATGGGTTTGGAACTTTCTTTGGTCAAACAAGGCTTCTCTTAAATCTGCTTCAAATCTAGACCTAAATGGGGAAGGCTTAATCATTAAAACTGAAGAGACAGTCTCTATGGCATGTGCCTCCTTTTTAGGTAAAGAAAAGGATCTGGTTAATGGAGAAATACCTTGTACAGAGAGTGAAACATCAACTTTGGTATTATGGGGCTCACAAGACTGATCATGGTCAGAACTACGTATGCAAGATGAAGAGATATCTATAGTCTGTAATGAAGGTTATACAAAAGGGGATGGATAGTCTTGGTTGGAATGCAGCAAACCATGAAAGATTCTCTTAATAAACTCAGGACTAGACAGGAAATAACTGGTAAAGAAGAATAAAATATCTAGGAGAAACCTCACACTTGAGTACCTGATTTTTCCACAATTCTTTTCCAGATCCATCTACAGTAAGTTCGCTCTCCAGTTTGAAAGTTGGAGTTGCCAGGGAAAATAATACAACCTTAGAACTTCAGACTCTCTGTTTGCTCTCATAGGTTCGATTTGATACTGTGAAAACTAGAGATTCTCCCCAACGGAGCCGCCAAAATGTTATCACCCAAGATTTTCCTAGGTTGTGGCAGGAAAGACTGTGGGGTAACTGTTGCAAACCAATCTTTAGTGGATGGAAACTAGCCTTTCCAACCACAGAGAGGGATCTCTCTTTTGTGCTTCCAGCACGGGATATAGCTTGAATGGGATGGAATATTGGTAAAAGTGGTGGCCAGACCTTCAAAACCAAGAATTAAAAGGGGTTTTTGGCTGGTTGGAGTTAAGAACAGGAGGACAATTGGGCATGGATTCAACTTCAGTGGGTTTACTGTCACCAATGAAAGATTCATACCACAATAATAGAGGCAAAAGGCAAGGTAGATAGGGTTCTTTCACGTCAAAATGATCAGTAGGTGAAGGCAAAAAAAGGAGACAAGTTACACTACAAGGTCAGAGCATTTATAAATGAAGTCTAACCTGCAACTTCAAGAGGAAAAGGGTGGAATACCTAGTCATATGCATCTGGAGCATGTAGGCATGAATTCTAGACCATGTAATCTTGATCTTTAGGTACTGCAGAAGTAAACAATCAATGGAAATACAAAGCAAGAACACATACATAGGAAATAACATACATCATGACACACATCACAGGAATCTCATGCTCCAGAATCTGGTATGCTCATTTGATTAAGAGGTCGAGTTCAATACAGGCGCAGCGCAGTAATTTGTCTGAAACAAAATCATCCAACCTTTTAGTTCTCTTTGGAACCTGCCTTTATAGGCTTACAAAATACCAAAATATCCTAACTGATTTAGAACAAACTCGGTCTGGTAATGATGAGGATGCTCGAGCTAGGCCTAAATCAACAGCCTCTGATTCTCTCATGCATGGAGGAAGGGACTCGCTTGTGCTGGCAGTGCACCATTGGGCCACGGAAGCCACCTGCTCGAAGTGATGGTGGGGGATTTCATGTGCTAGAAGTGCATTATTAGGCCGTGGAAGTCGTTTGCTTGTCCTTCGAATCGGGCTACTTTGGATTGATTAGGATAGGAAACGGAAACATGCCCCCTTTGCTGCTCGGAAACGTGTCGTTTTTCTATGAAAATCTTCATTCCAGGCGATCACGATTTGCTCTGCAAAATTTTTCTCGATTTGCAATTGCCTTTCCACAATTGCCCTTCCGCAACAACCTTTTCGCAATGGCCTTTCCGCAATGGCCCTCCGCAACGACCTTTCCGCAATGACCTTCTGCAACGGCCTATCTGCAATGGCCTTTCCACAATGGCCTACCGCAAGGACCTTTCGCAACAGCCTTTCCTCAATAGCCTTTTCGCAATCTGCAATCTGCCACGTGGAATGCGGGATTTGGAACTTTAGCTTCGTGCTTTCTGGAAAATTACCTTTTTGCAATCCGCAATGCGAAATGCAGAAACTTACTTTTTTGCCCTTTGGAAAATTGTCACTCCGCAATCCGCAATTTGCAATGCGGAATGCGGAAACTTATCTTTGCACTCTTTGGAAATTGCCTTTCCTCAATCCCTAATCCATAATGCGGATGCGAAACTCGGAAACCGGCTTGTGAAACGCATTTTCAACCGCAGATTTGATCCCGTCGTTCAATCCTGGCTGTTGAATCTCCTTTTGTTGCAAAAGAAGCCCATATTGCTAGTGTTTCTTGCAGAAGAGCCATATTTCCTTGTTTTTCTTGCGGAAGAGCCATATTTCCTTGTTTTTCTTGCGGAAGAGCCACATTTCCTTGTTTTTCCCCATTTTCTTGCTGGGGCTCGGCCATTTAGCTTGGAATTGCTCGACACTCAACCATTTTCAAGCTTTCTGGTTCTTTCTTTGGCGCAAAATATTGATCGGTGAGGCTTGGGGCTACCCCCTCCTCTTCGGCGGGAACGTTATCAGATGGGAGTTAACAATGGCCATTACTCCCACCACTGTCAAAATCTCCCTAAATATTGATCTGCGTTGGCTGACTTGTGCAGACTCTCTTTGGAGTCTCAAGTCACCATCATCGAAGAAGTCCACCCCTTGGCATCTTTTTCAAATGGGACAAACACTATTTGTTTTATCTCATCACATTATCAACCTTCCATGTCATTGGCCAATGTTGGTCCCTCTGATCTTTCTGTTCTATGCTTTCGAAGGGATGAAGAGATACCTGAAGCCTTAACTGAACCTGACTGACCTTGATATGAAATGCACTATCACACATATTTTATCCTTGATGAATCTACTACACCTTTGTGAAATTAATTCTCTATTGAGTCAAAAGATTTCATCCCTCATGGAATCATTGATTGGTTCAAACATCTAATCCCAACCCCCAATTCCTTTGAAGAAGGAAACATGGCCAATATCTCACCCACCATTCAGGTGGATATTTCCATTAAACTAGGCATTACTAAGAATATCACATTAGGTGCCTCTTGTACCCCAGAAGAGGTCGCTGCCTACAAGGCACTCTTTCAAGAGTTTCATGTCATTTTCGCTTGTTCAGACACCAAGATGCCCAGTCTCAACCCCGCAATTGTTAAGCATCATATTGAGACATGGATCGATGTTGTGCCCATCCGTCAAAATTAGAGATCAATCCACCCATACAAAGCACTGGTTGTAAAGGATGAGATTGAAAAGTTGTGCAAAGTGGGTTTTATCTACCCGATCACATATACCACTTGGGTTTCCAACCCTGTCCCCGTGAACAAAAAACATGACACTATACGTGTGTGCACTGATTTTCGCGATCTGAATCTGGCATGTCCAAAAGACAACTTTTTGACCCCATTCATTGACCAAATCATTGATGCATGTGCGGGCCACAAAATCATTGCTTCATGGATGGATTTTTAGGTATAATCAGATTCAGATCTGTAAAGAGGGTCAGTACAAGAGCACCTTTACCACCCCTTGGGGCACCTTCATTTACCGAGTTATGCCATTTAGTCTCAAGAACACTGGAGCCAATTTTCAATGGGCCATGGCTTTCTGCTTTCATGACTTGGTCCACATTATCCTTGTCTACTTGCATGACCTCACGACTTGATCCAAGAAGCCTTCTCAACACCTAGCAGACCTTCAACAAGTCTTCCTCTGATGCTGCAAATATAGAATTTGCTTGAACCCCCTCAAGTGCGTGTTATATGTTCCTGCCAACCGATTACTAGGTTTCATCGTTTCCGATAAAGGGATCATTGTCAATCCCTTGAAATTTCAAGCTTCCACCCCTACGCACTTTGTGCCAACTGTAGAGTCTTTAAGGCAAGGCCAATTTTTTGCGTCGGTTTATCCCAAACTATGCTATGAAAGTTCATGGATTCTTGCACTTGCTTCGAACCAACATCCCCTTTGTTTGGGACAAATAGGCAGAAGCTACTTTTGATGCATCGAAACAAGCTCTCTCCTCCACTCCCTTCATATCCCCACCATATTTCATGAAGGATTTCATCCTTTGTGTATCGGAATCTGAACATGCTGTCATTGGAGTGCTAGTCTAAGAAGTTGATGCTCATCAAGAGCATGTGATCTATTATGTGTGTCGGATTTTATCTGGCCCACCCTTACGATATCCTCATGAGGAGAAAATGGCCTTAGCTATCATTTTTCCAGTTTAGAAGATGCATCACTACATTCTTATGAGTTGCACCATAGTCGTGGCAGAATCAAACCCCATGATATATTTGTTAAGCCGCTATCTTATCCAAGGTCGTGTTGATAAATGGATCATTATCCTTCAAGAGTATGATCTTGAGTTTGTCACCCCCAAAAGTACCAAGGCATTGGATTTGGCACATCTTATGACAAAATTACCATCTTTGTCGATGTCACCTCTGCTCACTATCACCTTGATGAACATTTGTTTATTATTTCCTTGTACGATACATGGTACAGAGAAATCCTTGTTTAGCTACGCACCCATAACTTTGGTCCTCATCTTAGTTGTGTTGATTGACGTCACATTCGCCATCAAGCATCTTGATATCTCCCCATCGACGATGTCCTCTATCAACATGACATTGATACCATTTTGCATAGATGCCTCACTCATGATGAGATGTTGAGTAGGTCCTTAATGACTCTCATAATAGAGCTTGTGGTGACCACCTATCTGGTATGGTTACTGCCCAAAAGGTCATCTACGTTGGTTTTTTTTTGGCTGACTCTTTTTACTAATTGCATTATGGTAGTTAAGAACTGTTGCAGTTACCAAATCTTTGCCCCGAAGGCGAGAACACCTCCTGTGTTGCTCCACCCTATTGTTACCATTGGTCCTTTCTGCAATTGGGATATTGATTTCATGGAGTGTAACCCTACTTCGTCCAGCAGCCATAAATACATCATTATGGCTGTTGATTAATTTACCAAATGGGTCGAAACCATGCCCACGTTTAATTTCCAAGATGAGACCGCAACATGATTTTTCTTCAGCCATGCTATCACTCATGTACATGTCTCGGAGAAACCATAGTAGTCATGATTGTCATCGACGCTTCGAATTCAAAACAAGATTCATCATCAAGACTGTTTTTCTTCAGCCATGTTATCACTCATTTCAGCATCCCTTGCCAGCTCATATCAGATCATGGTAAACATTTTGAGGAGTTCGTTTGGAAAGAGCTCTCTATCCTTTTGAAACTTGAGCATCAATAATCCTTCTCATACTATCCAAAGGGCAATGGCCAAGTTGAGACTATAAAAAAAATCCTTAAAACCATGCTCCAACGGATAGTGGATAAGCACAAGTCCAATTGGCACCATATGTTTTTTCCAGCCTTATGGGCCTTATGAGCATCTACCAAAACTGCAACTAGTTTTACCCCATTCCATTTGATCTACGGTGTGGAATCAATCCTCCCAATTGAATGTCATATCCCATCCCTACACATTGTCATCGATATTTTACCAGATACATATCCCTTAGAGAAATGCTTGCTCATGTTTGAACATGTAGATGAACATCGCCATGATTCCATCTAGATGATTGAAGCTTCCAAGCATCGGTCTAAATCCCATTACGATGCACATGTTTTCCTGCGTACCTTCAAGGAAGGGGACCTCATCCTCATCTATGATCAAGCCCATGACAAGCTTGGGAAAGGGAAGTTTGAATCCATGTGGCAGGGCCCAAGTGTAGTTAAACACTGTCTTGGCATGGGGCATACCTCCTGACTCTGATTCTAAAGGTCACCTCTTGAACAACACCTGCAACAGGTTGCATCTCAAGAGATTTTATGCTTAATTTGACCGAAACCATGTGTTCGGTGTAACCTAGTTTTCACCTTTTTGTTTTACACCTTTTTTATGAATGATCCTCATGGTTTGTTCCAATGGTTGTTACCAGATGGCCCCTATTCCCTTCGTCCACGTTGGCTTCGCCGACGATAGAAGTAAATGATCCCCGAATCTCACCTCGGCTTCATGGGTCATATACTCCTCCTCATCTGAGTTGATCCATCTCGATGGAATATGTATCGGCATGGCCACCAATAACTAGGATGAGTATGATGCCATGATCATTATCTTGATCGTCGCTCTCCATTTGGGCATACGTCACCTCAGTGTCTTCCTAGTCTCCCAATTTATTGTCTCCTAGTTGAATAACTGCTATCAAGCATGCGACCCTTGCCTCTTTAGAAATTTCTTGTGCACTAAATAATTGGTTAGACATTTTCAGTTCATTTCATTCATACATATCCCAAGGTGTTCCAATAGTGTTGTAGACCAAATGGCTAATGACGTTATAGAGTGGCATCTCAATCATCGCATTTAGGAAATAAACCATCAACATGCATTATCATATCATTTTGCATTCACATGTACATAACATAGCATAAAAATCATCATGGCGTACATGTCTCATAGACATAAAAACCATAAAGGGTGCATCCACGTGCATATGTATATAATTTCATACCATAATATCCAAAACAGTATAGTCGTATCTATATAGAGGATCCCCAATAGCTTCCTCGAAAACCATAAACAAGTACATCGATAAAAAATCCCCATGCTCATGGCATTAGGGTCCAGCTCCACATGCTTCTGTATAGTCATCATAGTCATCTAACCCCTCCTCCTCAGTATCCTCATCAGTTCTGTCATCATCATGTAGGGGCACATCCCCCTGTGCCATCGCTCTCATAGAATTGACAACCACGACGATCCACCACATGATGGGCCTCCACTTAGAAGGCTCCTAGTAGTAGATGGCGATCAAGTCATTGTCTAGGTACTACCAACCATTTCCAGCAACTCCCTCTAGTAGCCGATCAATCCCTATTCGATGTGAGTCCAACATAGCCTCGACACACTGTTAGCATCGTTTCCTGCGGGCTGGGGGATCTATACCCTCAACCCTCCCTCTGTGCCTATAGTATTCTGATGGAGGTACCGATACAATATCTATACATGCATGCTACGAGTCATCAATGTCGACATCATATCGACAACATCTAGCTACCATCTATGCTAGTAATGTAAACATGATTGTACATAAAAAATAATTGCATGCATACCATTTGGGCCCCAAGCCTGGCCAGGAGGTCGTGGTAATTACTTCAGGGTCACCCTTGAAGTATATACCGGCATATGGGTAGTCCTCAATCATCAGTGGTAGCTGATGCCACTATGTAAACAAATCTCGGGTGAAAAACTTGCTCTCCAAGCCCCCTCCCTCCATGATCATCATCTCACACCAACGCCTCATGTTGGGCTTCATTGTCCCACCATCGCGCACTGGTATGTGCGGCGACAGTGTAGGCACTTGCTAAAAAAAGAATGAGCATAGGAATGATGGGAAGCAAAAGTCACCTCCTAGTTGACTCACTTGGTTCATCTCTCATCGAAATGCAGTCAAGTACATCTTATCTCACCCAAAGTAGGTACCCGAAAGTACCCTCTCCACCAACATCATTTGTCCACTTTAGATCTTGTGCGATCCACTAGATCCCAGTACCTGTACCACAACAATTATGATCACCCAAGTCTTTAGGCTTTCGATGTCACATAGCAGTATGTAGGATTTGTGAACCCGCATTGTTGGATAACAGTGAAACTGAAGCATGCCCTGCATCGAAACATCACGTGGATTCTTCAGTTGCATATCCTTGAGCACCCCCATTGTAATGTCCCCATCTCTGGTAAAAGTTTTAATTATTCAATTTTTGTCTATCTTACGTGACGACACTAGCTAAAACCTAAACTAGTTCCCGCAATGCAACCTAGAGTGAAAAAAGGGTGTGGTGAACCACAAGGGGGAGAATCTTAAAGTCGTAAAAGTCGCAGTAGCCTTTGGCTTTATTTAGTTTTCTAACGTGAATTAAGTTAAGTTTATATATCTGTGTGTGTGTGTGTGTGAGAGAGAGAGAGATAATATAAATTTATGGAAATACATATATTTTTATGCTTTCGTATACTATGTGGAAAGGTATATATTTTATTCATGTGTATGTTTTTATATATATGTAGAAATGCATATATTTTATCGATATATGTATATGTATATGATGTATATATATATATATATATATATATATATGTAAACATATACATATACATATACATATACATATGTGTACATGTACATGTACATACATGTACATATACATACATATACATATACATATATGTATGTTTTCAATGTAATTGCATTTGCAATTATAGATATAGAGGAAATGGAATGTGTGTTTTGATGAGACAAAATACATACAGTTTAGCTACATGCTTATGATTTTAAATAATTATGTGGACATGCATATATTTTATGCTTGTATATATATATATATATATATATATTTTTTTGGGAATCGGCAACTGGAGATTGGGCTGGTACTTGCATGACATGGGGTCCAGGGATCCAATCTTGCTACCACTATACCCCTAGGTGCCCCACACACCCCGCAAGCATGGGACATGGGTAAAGCTGGGTGTGATTTGAACTCGTGACCTCCAATTTACAACATGTGACTTCATATCAAGTGAACCGCCAATGAGCCACACCCGTGCGGGCTATGCTTGTATATAATTAATAGAAATGCACATATTTCATTTTTTTCATGCTTCTATAGGAATGCATATTTGATGGATAGAGGTATGTTTTTATAGGAAAAAAATGTACTTGTTTAGGGGGGCTTTTTCTTAACCTAGTTTTGGTTGCAAACGAGTTTGAGCCCTGTATTGGAGCATTAGTTTTTGATTAAAAATGTTTGCAGAGAAAGCCAAAATACGTTCCTATTCTTTGTATTGGATGCAAATGAGTTTGAGCTTTGGATTGGAGCATTAGTTTTGATTAAAAACGTTTGTTGAGAAAGCCAAAATCCATTCTTGTACTTGGTATTGGATGCAAACGGTTTTGCACTCTGTATTTGGGCATTGGTCTGGTTAAAAACATTTTTGGGATTCAGTATGATGTTGTGTGTTGAGAAACACGTTTGGAACTCTGCTTATTTTCCTGGTATTGATAAAAACGAATTTGCAGCTCTGTATTTTTGAATGGGTTTGTTAAAAAACGGTTTTGCACTCTGTATTGGGGCATTGGTCTGGTTAAAAACGTTTTTGGGATTCAGTATGATGTTGTGTGTTGAGAAAAATGTTTAGAGCTCTGCTTATTTTCTTGGTATTGATAAAAATGAATTTACAGCTCTATATTTTTCAATGGGTTTGTTAAAAAATGGTTTTGCACTCTGTATTTGGGCATTGGTCTGGTTAAAAACATTTTTGGGATTATGTATGACGTTGTGTGTTGAGAAAAACATTTGGAGCTCTGCTTATTTTCCTGGTATTCATAAAAACGAATTTGCAGCTCTGTATTTTTCAATGGGTTTGTTAAAAAACGGTTTTGCACTCTATATTTGGGCATTGGTTTGGTTAAAAATGTTTTTGGGATTTAGTATGATGCTGTGTGTTGAGAAAAACGTTTGGAGCTCTGCTTGTTTTCCTGGTATTGATAAAAACAAATTTGCACCTCTATATTTTTCAATGGGTTTGTTAAAAAATGGTTTTGATCTCTGTATCTCTTCATTTAGATTGATGAAAACGTTTTTGGGCATTTCTATAATGTTCATTGAGTAAAAAACGCATTGGAAGCTTTGTATTTCTTCATGGGTTTAATTGACCACATTTTTGGGCATCTCTGTAATGTTCATTGAGTCAAAAACGCATTGGAAGCTTTGTATTTCTTCCTGGGTTTGATTGACCACGTTTTTGGGCATCTCTGGAATGCTCATTGAGTAAAAAACGCATTGGAATCTCTGTATTGGCTCATGGGTTTGATTCAACATGTTTTTGGCATCTCTGTGTGTTGAATGCTTCTATCGTGGGAGAGTTGGAATGCTGAAAACGTTTTGGGAATGGATCCCCGTGGTTAGTTGTTAACTCTGTGCTTGTGCGTTGAGCATTCAACTTGTTAATTGTGTATTTATATTTTTTATACATATATGTGCTGAGAAGTGTTGAGCTCCAGCAATTTCTAACCTTATGATAAATATTTATATATATTTAAATGCTGAGATAGCATGGATGCTTGGTATGCGTGAGTGCTGACGCTCTGTGTGTTTAACTTTGCATGAAAGCTTGAGAGGGTGTGATGCTCTGTATTCATTTCGTTGTTTCCAGCATGGATGCTTTGTATTTTTTATTGTCTACGTATGCTCATGTTGGAGATTTTCGCGCATTTGTTCCTTATATATATGGATGGGGAAGCATGAGCTTCACCCATATAAACCTTGTGTTTAATTTATATACGCCATTGAGGGGCAAGCATAAAGCTGGGCCGTGTTATCTTTGCTGGGTTTTTCTACTTTATGTGTAGATGTTGCATCTCTATTTTCTCTTTGTGTGTTTCATTTATAAATACAACTATAGAATTCGTGGATGCATTGGAATCGTATTTCATCATAATTGTTGAGTTTGGTGGAGATGTCGTATGCTTGGTTATGTTACATATATTGAACCGCATTTACAAATAAATGTTGTATGCTTGGATTGTATTTACTTTGCATGCTGCATTTTAAATGCTTGGTGATGGTACTTATGTCTATGGGTTGCATGTCGAATGCATAGATTGTATGCCGAATGCTTTGGAAATGTTACATTTACATATTCATGATATTTGTGTTATATTATGTCTATTGGTTGCAAGTCGAATGCATAGATTGCAAGTCAAATGCTTTGGAAATGTTACATTTACATATTCATGATATTTGTGTTATATTATGTCTATTGGTTGCAAGTCGAATGCATAGATTGCATGTCGAAAGTTTTGGAAATATTACATTTACATATTCATGATATTTGTGTTATATTATGTCTATTGGTTGCAAGTTGAATGCACAGATTGTGTTATATTATGTCTATTGGTTGCAAGTCAAATGCACAGATTGCATGTCAAATGCTTTGGAAATGTTACATTTACATATTCATGATAATTGTATTACCTTATGTCTATTGGTTGCATGTCGAATGCTTTGGAAAGGTTGCATATACATATTCGTGACATTTGCATTACATTATGCTTTTGTTGCAAGTCGAATGCATTGTATGCATTGGTTAAAGTTACATATATGCTTATGCTGCTAGTTGAGTTGCAAATCCTATTCGATGTCAAATGCATTGAATGTATGTGCATTGACTAAATTTACATATATATGATTAATGTTGGTATCACATTACATCTTTTGGTTGCATGTCGAATGCATTTCTTATGTTTCATATACATATTTGTGATGCTTGACATCTTCTGGTTGCATGTCGAATGCATTATTTTCATGTCGAATGCTCCTCTTATGTTACATATGAATTTCAAATCTTGCTTGATGTCAAATGCATTGAATTGTGTGCATTGATTAAGTTTACATACATATTTATGATGCTTGTATCACATGATATCTTTTGGTTGCATGTCGAATGATTTGAGTGCATGTAGAAATGCTTGGATGGCTTGTCGAATGCATTGGTTATATTACCTATGGGATGACTGCCGTGAACAGAAATCGGTAAACACTTGCATATGCCATGGGGCATAGAAGGTCAAGTCTGGATTACATATTTGGACCCGCAAAGAACAACACCACAACTATGCAAGAGGTTAGGACACGCGAAGTGTCTAGGTAGGAGCACTACCTTTTGATTTGCAAGAGCATTGTAGTAACCTCTAGGGCTGTGTGTGGTTAGTTCTAGGGAGACAAGACTTAAAAAATCTCTATCCTATTTGTGGATCACCATGCCCAGCTTAGGGGTGGTCTTCGGATGGACTGAGTAGAAGCCGTCGAAGAGCGTACGGTTGGGTGGAGCGTTGCATTGCCCAAACAGTTTCCCCTAAATAAATATTTATAAATGTAATCAGTTAAATGTATCGCATGAGTAATGGAAAGACATCTAGAGTTTTTAGAGTATATTTTATAGTACTAATAAATGTTGTAAGTATGATGAATACAGGAAGAAGAAGACGGGAAGAACAACTCTTTTTCAGTTCTACCGAATTGGTAAGAAAAGTATGCTTGTAAAGTCATCATACTCGTTGATATATATATTGACTCAATTAATTGTATCTTTAGTGGTATTCTATTAATGTAAGTGAAGAGTATGGTCTACTATGTTTACTTCTTCATGTACTTATGTAAAGTTGATTGGTAGATGGCCAAAGGAAAGAGACTACAATTAGTTGAAAAAGAGAATTCATCATGATACTGACCCTATGGAAGAATAGTATCATACACATGCTTGAGGTTTCACCATCTTCATGTCTTTAATGTTGAGAACATGTATTAGGAATTATGTTTAAATGTGTGAGCCTATGATTGTGGATGCATATAAAAGAATGGATAAGCTTCTTGTGCACTTGAATAAATGTGTAAAATCTTATGTGGACTAAGAATAAGACATTATCTTAGATCAGTTTGCATCGATAGTGATCTATGTAAGAGTATGTGTGAACAAGAACATGTTTGTATACATTTTGTGAGTGATGTGAAGGAGAACGGTCAACATAACCTAGCCAAACCTTCTTAAAGTTATGATTACACCTTTCGACATAATCTATGGTTGACATAGTATTTAATGGGTGTAAGAGAAAAACTTGACATGTCCTCATATTGGTTTATAGGTGTATATCTTTGTCTTCATTGACTTATGGTGAGATTAATAGTACACTTACATCTAATGGTTAGTTGAATTCTTGTCAAGAAAAACTATGACATCACGATGTTGAATATTATTTGGTTTGCATGCTTTTGTGTTCAAAAAGGGTTTCCATTTCTGCAGTACAGATGTGTTGAAAAGTTTTCTAAAGGTCGAATAAGTATGTAACTTATTGAATAAGGACCTTTGCATAAATTGGAATGTAGCACATGAGTGTCTGTTCGTGTATCATTGCACTTAATGTTATAATTACCAAGTATGATTGAGTATCGAACTGATTTATTACTGTACAAGCATTTGCACCATGCTATATCATTTGTTACCAATATAATATTGCACAGGCATTACATGTCATTATATGGAAAGATAGGTGCATATCTTTGTCTATATTTGTGTGAGATGTATGGTACATATGCATGCTCTGATGTTAGATGACTCTTGTTAAGAGAACTTTGTTAAGGATAACATCGAAGTTATGGAACTAACTTATTGTGTAGAAGGAGTGCTCTTCTATGTTGTACCAAGGTCGAAGCTTGGTGTGGTAATTCTTACCCAAGTTTGTACAAGAAGTTGAAAGTGAATTTCTACTTGAAACCTACATTATAATATTATAAAGAGAAACTTGTTATTGCATGCCTCTATGCTTGGAAGGGGTTTTCAATATTGCAGTAAAGCTATGTACCTATTTGTCTAGATGTTATTCACTTATGGTAGGTGAATGGATGATAGTACAACTATCAAAAGTATGTTAATTAGAAACAAAAAAAAATCTACCCCATTTCCTCTAGAACGTGACAAGGATTTTGGGTTGTTACACCCATCCTCGAGAGTCCCATTATGAAATACACATCCTCAATGGTGAGCTCTAATCACTGAACCTGCAGCATGAACACCTCTAGATTGCGATCCCATGACTCTACTATCTTGTTCAATAGTATATCTCCGTTGTGCATCAAGGGGTTCTCCACAAACTTTAGTAATCCATATATTTCCAAGCTATATTTTACAGCTTGGTCAGCTTCAATATCCCCACGAATATCGCTCATGTCTCACTCTCACTAGTTAACTCGTGGCATCTTGCATGTCCACAACATCCATATCCGTTGCTGACTAAAAAATTTCCTTCTTGGCCTTGGGTTGCTCCCTTTTTTAGGAGAAAAGCGACCTGGGTCGCACTTGTTCATCCCAATAATGCGGCCAAGGTTTCCCTTTTCCCTCAAATAGGTGTGACCTAGGTCGCACTTATCTTTTGGAAATATGTGACCCAAGTGTTGATGTAACGTCCCCTTCCATCATCAAATGTAGGGAAGGAAACATTAACAACACACCGGGCTTTTGGCAGACTTAGCCCCAATATTTTTCTCATAAAATTCATAACAATTAAAATCTTCTGTGTGCAGATTCGAACTTCAATAAAACACAGCGGAATTAAACATAACAACACACATAAGTACAAACATAAGATGATTCCATATGCAGGGATTCAATCCCATTCTTATGCTATGCACAGACTTCATTTCAATTTCAACCTCATGAATAAATAACATTCAGATTTAACATATTGCAGAACATAGATTGTATATAATTTAATCCACAAAGAATACTTATCTTGCAACGCAAATGTCCAACGACTGGCTACGTGAGAGCAACGTTCCACCCAACCATAGATCTCTGTCCAGCTTGTATTCTTTTAGTTGAGAGATCACCCCTGAGCTGGGCTGCATATCCACTAAGGAGGAACTAGATGGCTCAGTCGCAGTTAGGGTTTCACTCAAACAACCATGCTAAGCCAACACACAGTTGGGTTTTTCAAGCATGCAATAGGGGATGGAGGAGGATGCTAGTCCACTGAGCTCAATCCCAGAGCCACATACACTTCAAGCTAGACTCAGCAATCCCATCCTCCATTCATACATCCACTCTTGGATTTTTCACAACTCTGTCACAAATAACCCCAAATCCGTCATTGATTTTCTGGGCTGTTAAAACTGGGTTTTCCCCTGGATTTTGGGGTAGCTATTGCTCCCAAATTCACCCCAAGGTTCATACCAATGGATCCCCCATTGGATTTCACTGTCCAATACCCATTCTGGGCGTTTTTGGCTTCCCAAAACGTGGGTTCATTCCAAGTCGCGATTTTTGGTTTTCTCCCTCATGGGAGCTCGTTTTTGGATGGATAATGATGCTAGGTTCCTTCGCCATCAAATGGGGATGAGAATGAAGCAACTTTTCCAGAGGTAGAGTGACTTGTGGCACAAGTAAACAGAGCCCATACCTACCCATACGAATTTCTGGGATGCCCATGCTCCATCAAAGCCATTGACTTAATTCTTCAACCACTTTCTTACAACAAGAATAAATGTCATCTAGAAAAGTCAAATGGGTTCTTATAATGACATATGGAAACCTATGGTTCACTCCCTTAGCCCCCTCACCACTCTCTAGTGGATACACGTGGCCCCTTCTCATTCGTTGCCTCCGTAGCCAGTTTTGGTATTTTATATTGTATGATGTTTATTTACATCCTTTTTACAATTTCCATGGCTTAAGAGCACATGGGCATCAAAATATCAATGCTTGCCTTTTAAATCAAAATTCAGGCTTTCATTAGTGGGGCCTTGGCCTTGAGCTCCTCGCTAGGAAAACATACATCACATGTACACATTAGTTACATTAAATGCTAATACATCCTAAGAGTCAGAATGGGGTATTACAATCCCCTCCCCCTTAGAATAACACCGTCCTCGGTGTTCCAAGACTTAGGCATACATATACAATTTACATATGTCCAAAACTTCAAAAAATTTGCAGATCTGCCCTCTGTTCTTTACTTTGAACTTTCAGGACCAAGTCCTTTGATTTTCACGAGCTGCTCCTGCTGATTCAGATCTTCCAGCTCATCCATAAGTCTGAAAACTTTATGGCTGCTACCCTCTTGAGGTTCTCTTGTTGGGCAGTTGCGGAGGCAATGATCCCCTCCACATTTCCAACACTTCACTGGTTGCTTCATCTTTACCTGCTCAATTTCCTTTGAGTCTTCCCACTTGGAACGTTTCTTAATCGGACGATTGGATGAATGCTTCTTCATTGATCCACCTTTCTTTCCCTTGCTGATTGCCCTCATAATGCTTTTTACCTCTTTCTGCAGACGAATAGAGTCCTACAAGACCTTGTGGTTCATCTCGTTCTGCTGCTTTTGCATCTTGAGCATCTCTCCAAGATTTTCTTGGGTCTTGGCAATTGTTTGAAGAAGACTTCCAGCCAATTCTAATAGCCCTTGGTCTGCTGCCATGGTCAATGGAAACAACTGACCACACTTTGCTCACTAGCAACACTTGCCTGCACCGGATGCAACCAATTGATTCAATTTCCACCTGTGAAATTCATCATTACAATTCTCGTTAGGCCAAGCATAACCCAAACATTTAAAAATCAGTCAATGGTTTTTTCCCCCAGTTGACATGGATAGTCCATGCTTTATTCATGAGACTTCCACACTTTTTATGCTTGCCCAACATACACATGAATTCCTTCATGTTCATCCATTCACAGGAAATTCATTAATTAGCATTCACAATTCATTTTAATCAAATAAACACACTTTTACTTTCAATCATGCATGCATTCAACAATTTTCTAATTTTATAAATGCATCAATAAAAAGGAAAGAGAGAGAGCAGTAAGAGTTTCTCCTCTTAGTTTTGTTCCATTCTGGAACCCACACCACCACTGTGGTTTTCATGCTCCTGTCCTCTTTCACTTCATGTGAATGCTCGACCTGCCCTTCTTGGCTATGACACGTAGTGTCTATGGTCTATTCCAGATCTCTCAACCATGGAGTTCCTCCACTTGGTTGGTCTAACTCTTGGCTGCTAGGACTCACATAGTTCCACTAGCCCCATCTTTCATTACTGCTCATGCTGAGCCCTTTTAGGGTGGTTACATGTCCACACGCATCCTTGAGATGCTTTCATAGTCATTGCTTCTAGCAATACCTACACTCAACATTGCACTAGATGTCTTCACTTTATTCCATAGGGTCCTTCTTTGCTTTACCAGCCTTGGAATTGCCTATGGATTTGGGTGTTTGACCAGCGCGCAGGCTGCCCCTCAACATCAAATAGTCTTGTATGTTTGTCCAGCATGCAGGCTGCTCCACAACATCAAATAACCTTGTATGTTTGGCCAGCACGTAGGCTGTTTCAAATCACCAATAATCTTGCATGTTTGGCCAGCACACAGGCTGCTCCAAATCATCAATAATCTCGCATGTTTGGCCAGCATGCAGGCTGCTCCAAATCATCAATAATGTTGCATGTTTGGCCAGCATGCAGGATGCTCCAAATCATCAATAATTCTTGCCCAACCAGCCACTCTCTGGATTTACCAAGTAATTTATAGTTCCTTCAGGGTCCTTGCTTCCTGTATGACCAAGGTTTCCAACAAAGAAACAATAGTGCATCAGCTTAACTGTTACAAGACTTATACTTGTAATCTTCATTATTCCAAACAAGAAATAAATGAAATTGAATACTTATCTGTATTGTGCATTTATTCTCTGGTCCACATGGTCCTGCTTTTACTTTATAAGCCTTGGGATCCTCCTGCGGACTAGGATGTTTGGCTAGCATGCAGGCTGCTCCAAATCATCAAATAATTAATGCCCTACTAGTACACTTTCACGCCGACTGGGTTTACCAAGCATTTGGTGGTGCCCAACCAGTCCCATACCTGGTTGGCCCTCTCCATTGCCGAGCCAGCACATACGTCTGGGTCATCGGCCAATGGAAGGTAACTGCGCCACTGACCATTACAGGTCAAGGCTCCACTACTCTGCCTTAGGCTTGCATCAGCCTTTCACATGTATCACAATCCCTCAATGCGCATAACAATTCTTCACCCACACAAGGGTGGCACTTCTTCTCTCGTGTAAGTCGGCGGTTCCATTTAGGAATTCTTTAGGTGACTTTCTTAACTGCAGGCTATCATGGCCCCATGATACCCACTCACCCTACACAAGGGTTACCACTGCTCATACAGTCCTCTTGAGTATTCTTTTCTTCACTTTTCCCTTTAATGTGCAACACTGAATTTCATATGTATAATCTGTCAACACAAAATGGATAGCAAGCTCATTAGTATTGCTGTTCTAGAATGGTAAACATATGTCATAACATTCACTATCCAACCTTGAAACACAAGGAATGCATCCATTCCCTTAAGCCGTAGTCAATATTGGCATCCCTAACATAACTCAACACCAGAAAGGCGTGCACTCCTTACTGATGTGAACTATGAAGGTCCTAATCATACTTCAAGTAGTCCGCCATAATGGAAATAAAATCAAAACATGCTCTGCATATTAACTCTAATAATTAGACATGCATGTATGTATATATATATATATATATCATTCAGGGTTTATGGAACACTTATCCATTTTGCAGATGTTATTTCTCTTCTTTAATGAGGAATGGAGGCTCCTTCTCTGAGTTGACAGTCCCTCGGTTTTTCATCCCAATTCCTTTTGATGTTACATAACCTTCATATGTCTTACTGGCATAATCTTCACCATCCCACTCATATTGTTTACCAATCATGTAGTGCAGATGAGACATTAATAATGTCTTATGGCATTTCACCTGAAACCCTTTTTCAAATCATGGAATCCCTTTCCATGAAGTTTGGCTTCTGTAGGCCCACTCTCATGGTCTTACTGCAATGTGTCTTCCTGGCACACTTATTGAACAGCCAAACAGTTAGCAACATTTAACAATACAATTAAAATCCGATTATTCCATAACCAATCCATGGCATTAATAATTAAATTCAGTATGAATCTGCAACTCTGTCTACTACAGAAATTGGTTTTCTTATCCATGAGGCTATCCTCATATTGTTTGGCTCCTGTAAGTGACACCACTCTGCCCATTATGGTCTTATGCCCGTTGCCATACATGAGCATCCACTTACAGCATGTCCTCCTGACACATTTTCATATAAGCCAAACAGTCATTAGCAATTATTAGTAAAATTTCAAATCCAAAACATTTACAAATCTGATATTTACAACTGTTCTTATTAACAGAACTTAGAGCTCTCAACCATGAGATTCCTTCTCATAAGCTCTAGATCAAATTTTCAAATCCGTTTCTCACAGAAATTTGATTTGCAATTGTGATATTATTCTCATGAGAGTGTTTTCAGATTTGTTTCATGCATACTTTACAACCATGAGAACCTTCTCATAACCTTTGGCTTCTGCATGTAGTAGATCCCGGTCTCTACTATGGACTTATCCTCATTGCCATATGCAAGACTTTTCTACCTGAAAACTGAAACTTCAATCAGCCAAACACGTTGTGAGTATCTACGCACATAATCATTCATTGCCATAACAGTCACTGAAGTGATCTCAGAATTATAATACTCAATAACTCAAACACCTCCAGTTGTTAACATTTGAAATGCAATGAAATATATACACTTCTATATATGCATCATTATCACAATAGAATTTCAAGACATAGTCACATTATCCATGCAACTTAAATAAATCGTAAATACTCATTATTTCACAGTCATATCATTCATACAACTCGGTCCTTCCACAGAGCATTCTAGCAGCCCATTGATCATGATTGGGCTCTTCATGCACTTACTATTCTGCATTCAAAACAACCCATAAAACGATCCTAGAATTATCATCAATTCATCATTTCATTCATTATTTATTTTGCAATAACATATGTATCATCCCTATGCATTCATACAATGCATCACAAGATTTATAAAATCTCTTAATGCACATTTACTCAATGCTACCTTGCATTGTTTCATGAGTACTATGCATTCAATCATATTATGATCGAAACATGACTATCTCATATAACTCGCATTATCATAATCAGGACCACCAGTCCTCACTTGCTTTGGTTATTAAGTACATAACCAACATACACATGGCATGATATAAATTCATATGAATGCATTGAGATTTCTAAACAGTCATAGGGTGTAAGGATCATTTCCTTCACTTACCCACACCTCACCAAGCTCAATATCACATGCAAACTAACTCAACATATCTCAAACATAGTTGAAGAGATCTTACCAAATCCTCTTTCAACATTCATGCAATTTGGCACCAATAATCATTACCTGCATGGTTACCATTAACATCACCTGATGTTACCTGATCAACTGGCCTCTTACCAAGGCTGCTTAGTCCTTTTTCCAACTTTATGATCATAGATTTGTTGCACCATCCTTTCTGCATAAGGTTGTTGGCTTCATGCAACAACATCCTCAGCATATTTAGCCATGCTCTTTGTTATCTTCGGTCCTACAACCAATACCAACATCAATAGTGATTATCAATCACAATATTCTCCATTAGTGGTTCATTGCATATGCAGACTTCATTATTCTACCAATATGCAATATCCCATTTATGCACAAGCATTTCCATATGCACTATGCAATGTTTGTTAAGATGCCATCTAGTGCATATACATCTATGTAATCCCTTACATTTTTAACATTTTTATGCCATATGACAATTTCATAATTATAAGTATGGTAACAAACAGGGGTTTAAGGAATTCTTCCCTTTTCGATCCCTCATTGTAACATGGAATTCCTCTTCCATATCATGCAATTGTAGAAATTGCCCATATTGACAACAAAATTTGTTTGTCAAAACAGCCGCTGGCACTCTTCTGCACTAAATATCTGTGATATATGTAGACCTCATTCAAACTCTGGTCATGCATCATTGTTTCCTGCTGGACAAGCTTTCCAATGCCTATCTTCATGCTCCATTCTGACATCGGGTGCGGGAACTGCATCTCTTCAAAAATGACAACTTTCACTCCAATTCTATGCATTTTACACAGTTGCATTTTGGTCCAGAATGCCAAATTTAGCCACCTGTGGAAGAAAATCTATGAGGAATCACAAAAACTTTTATATCAGGAAAAGTTAGTCCATATAACAAGGAACACTTAGCAATTCACGGATTTCAATTCCGAGGCACCATTTTTTCTTAAATGAATTTCTGGGTTTGACTACTTCTCACTTTTCACATTTTTCCAAAATTCCAAATTTTGGGCCAAAAATGGCTATCTCTCAAACGGTGCATTTCTGGAAAATCTTCGTCTAACAGAAACTGTCCATCTTAATGAGAATATGAAATGTCTAGTTCAGTAAAATTTTTGATTCCCACATCTAGGGTCACTTTTACTGTCCACAAGCTTTTCAAAATCCCGAAAAAGTGATCCTGAATAGTGCTTTTTGGCCTTCTTGCTCACCCTGACTTCACATCCCTTGGAGTTTGGCTCCAAGATTCTCAACTTAACATCGTGCCTGCTTCATGGCCGCGCCTGATCAATTTCAGCTCAAACTGACCTTCTGTCAAGTCTCGGGACTCCGTTCTTCAAAAGTCACTATTATCCATTTTCTGTCACATCAGAGTGTAATGGACTCGGGGTCTTCACTGGTTCTTTCATGGCCTTTGTCAATGGGCTCCGAGCCCCACAGGAATCATTCCATTCTGAGCCCGGATGCTCCTTCTAACCAAAAATCAAGTTTTGGTCACTTTACTCTTTTTTTTTTTTGGCTGCCTGCCGCCGTTGCGGGACGGTTCGCTGAATGCTCTGCAATTGCGGAGCCATTTGGCGAATGCTCCCGCAATTGCGGAACGGTTCGTTGAACGCTCCCTCAATTGCGGAGCCATTCGGCGAATGCTCTCACAGTTGCGGAGCGATTCAGCGAATGCTCTCGTAGTTGCGGAGCCATTCGCGGAATGCTTCCGTTGCGGAGCGATTCGGCGAATGCTCCCGCAGTTGTGGAGCCATTCGGCGAATGCTCCTGCAGTTGCGGAATGCTTCCGCAGTTTCGGAAGACACCGGGAAATTCTTTCCACAGTTTCGGGGAGGTTCGCGGAAGCCTTCCGCAATTGCGGAATGATTAGCCGAAGCCTTCCGCAATTGCGGAACGATTCACCGAAGTCTTCCGCAGTTTCGGAAGAGAATTCATTCCGCAAATTTCGGAAGAGAATTCCTTCCGCAAATTTCGAAAGAGAATTCCTTCCGCAATTTTGGGGCGGTTCGCGGAACTCTTCCACAAATTTCGGAACGATTTCCCGAACTCTTCCGCGTTGCGGAACAATTCGCGGAATCTTTTCGCAGTTTCGGGACAACTTCCCGAATTCTTCCTGAAACAGACTTAAACAAAATTTTCGAAAACACTTAGGAAAAATTTGAAATCATATTTGCAACAAAAACAATATTTCAAGAAAAGAAATTGCACCTCTTCATGTTAAGCATGAAACATCAAAACAACAAAAACAGTATAAGATGGCAGAAATTGCCCCTCCTTTCTCTCCTCCATGGAGGCAAACAGACAAATACAAAACTGAATGCTACAGCATTGGGGACAAATTAGAGCAAGCATTCAACCTGAAAATGAATTTTCTCCCTCCTTCCTCTATTTCATAGAATGCAATCAATGCAAGCAGCTTGCAAAAATCCCCAAACAGTCATGGAAATGATTTCCCATTCCAACAAATAGAAGCCATGCGATCTTGAGGTTTCTTTAATGCATTTTAGTTCCAAATACAAAATGCATGTACACACAATGATTTATATCTCTGTGAAGGGCCCAACAGCCGTAGTGTTGAACCTAGAGCTCTGATACCAAACTGTAACGTCCCCTTCCATCATCAAATGCAGGGAAGGAAACATTAACAACACACCGGGCTTTTGGCAGACTTAGCCCCAATATTTTTCTCATAAAATTCATAACAATTAAAATCTTCTGTGTGCAGATTCGAACTTCAATAAAACACAATGGAATTAAACATAACAACACACATAAGCACAAACATAAGATGATTCCATATGCAGGGATTCAATTCCATTCTTATGCTATGCACAGACTTCATTTCAATTTCAACCTCATGAATAAATAACATTCAGATTTAGCACATTGCAGAACACAGATTATATATAATTTAATCCACAAAGAATACTTATCTTGCAACGCGAATGTCTAACGAATGGCTACGTGAGAGCAACGTTCCACCCAACAATAGATCTCTGTCCAGCCTGTATTCTTTCAGCTGAGAGATCACCCCTGAGCTGGGCTGCGTATCTACTAAGGAGGAACTAGATGGCTCAGTCCCAGTCAGGGTTTCACTCAAACAGCCATGCTAAGCCAACACACAGTTGGATTTTTCAAGCATGCAATAGGGGATGGAGGAGGATGCTATTCCACTGAGCTCAATCCCAGAGCCACATACACTTCAAGCTGGACTCAGCAATCCCATCCTCTGTTCATACATCCACTCTTGGATTTTTCACAACTCTGTCACAAATAACCCCAAATCCGTCACTGATTTTCTGGGTTGTTAAAACTGGGTTTTCCCCTGGATTTTGGGGTAGCTATTGCTCCCAAATTCGCCTCAGGGTTCATACCAATGGATCCCCCATTGGATTTCACTGTCCAATACCCATTCTGGGCATTTTTGGCTTCCCAAAACGTGGGTTCATTCCAAGTCGCGATTTCTGGTTTTCTCCCTCATGGGAGCTCATTTTTGGATGGATAATGATGCTAGGTTCCTTCACCATCGAATGGGGATGAGAATGAAGCAACTTTTCCAGAGGTAGAGTGACTTGTGGCACAAGTAAACAGAGCCCATGCCTACCCATACGAATTTCTGGGCTGCCCATGCTCCATCAAAGCCATTGACTTAATTCTTCAACCACTTTCTTACAATAGGAATAAATGTCATCTAGAAAAGTCAAATGGGTTCTCATAATGACATATGGCAACCTATGGTTCACTCCCTTAGCCCCCTCACCACTCCCTAGTGGATACACGTGGCCCCTTCTCATTCGTTGCCTCTGTAGCCAGTTTTGGTATTTTATATTGCATGATGTTTATTTACATCCTTTTTACAATTTCCATGGCTTAAGAGCACATGGGCATCAAAATATCAATGCTTTCCTTTTAAATCAAAATTCAGGCTTTCACTGGCGGGGCCTTGGCCTTGAGCTCCTCGCTAGGAAAACATACATCACATGTACACATTAGTTACATTAAATGCTAATACATCCTAGGAGTCAGAATGGGGTATTACAGTTGACGCCTGGATAAATCCTTGTATCGACAGTAGGGATTCTCCTTAATGAAAAGTCCCAAATAGACTATTTTCTATTTAGAATGGGGAATCCGTCCGATTTATGGTCCGACTATCGTAAGATATGCTTTGAGTTAAGTTTACCAATTACAACCCGATCCACCGTTTAGGTTTTGTTACAAGGAAATGCAAATGCAAATATCCTAATTATAACTATGCGTAATCCTATCTATTTAGGTTTGATTGGTAGATAGAGGCCTCACAAGGTGATGCACAGGTTCTTACCTCTCGTCTTTCCACCTTTGTCTTACCAATCAGCTAAAACTATACTACCAAAATACATAACTTTAATCTATCTAGTCTAGCCTATCCTTGCAAGGAGCAAAATTAAAGTTAGAGTAATGACTGTAATTGTTTATTATCAACTCAACAACTAACTATTGAAATAAATATATTCACAACCATAGTTTAACACTCACATAAAGATATCTTTGGTATAACATTGACTCATTCATTACTCATCATCACACAAAAAATTACATTTGATAATCATGAATAGTAAAATAATTCACATACCATTAGAGCAATCCAATAGAACAAGAAAAATATTACATCATATATATGAATAAAATGAAGAAATAATTTTGCATATTCATTCATGTAATCCCATGCAACAGTCTGTGTATGCCTTCACCCAACAAAATAGTATTTTCTCATTGGAAAAAAAATAGTTTTCTTACAAAATGGTACTAATTCACTATTACACCAGCCGAAAGCCCCTTTCTATTCTATTCCCTCCTATTTATATTTACAAAATTTGTCCTGATGTGACTTATCACTTCATATTCCCCAACCCCTTGTTTCCCTCAATTTGTCCTCTTGTGGTTGCAATCAAAATTAGCTAAAATAAAATAAAATAACAATATTACATCACTCAGACTGTATGTTCTCTTGATGTAGTTATTCCAAAGATCACTTTCATAAGATATTATGTTTAGCTGTTGGGGCCCTAATAATTTCAAAGCTACTTCATGGACATATAATTCTTTAACCATATCAATCAGCTCCTTTGCTGCAGCTTTGTGACCTTCTCCTAAAAAACAGGCATTCATAGTAGCTTGTCCAATATGTTGTTGAAGGTATTCTGTAGTGAGTGAGTCCAACTTCTTTATATAAGCAATGTCTTCATTCAAGATCTTTCTAACTCTGCTAGACGCTGCTCCTTTGGTGTTAGCTTGTCAATGGCATTAGGAGGTGGAAGATGACATTTTTCAAATGCTTTGCAGATGGTCTGATAAACATTTTCACACATTGTGACCAATTGTCATACTTCATTTTGTATCCTTTTCTCTGCTTTTCGACAACTTTCCAAGAGAGCTATGTGCAATTTTAGCTCAACAATGGTTCTTTTTGGCAGATGCGCAGGAATTTCCTTGGCTTTCCCCTTCTAGTCAATTAACATTTTCATTTTATCATAAATTCCTACTAATTTATGCTTTACAATTGAAGCTTCTTCAGAGATCTGTTTCAATCTAGTTATCATTTCTTTTAGCTCATAAGTTTGCTCAACGAGCAATTCTTGAGAGTAAAATGATTATCTCTACAGTTCAAAAGCATGCTCATAAAATGGTGTTAGGTATTGTGTTTGTCCTTGAGCAGATTTAGTTTTCTCCATCAAGGATTACTTCTCCCTCGTTAAGTCAGCTATCTGATCTCACAAAGCTCCATTTTCTATCATCAGAGTCTCTATCTGATGGTCTAGTTAAGCTTCCTATTCCTGTAATGCGTTTATTTGATCCTGAAAATCAGTGTTTTTGAAACCCTTCCATTATTACTACCTGCACATTCAGAGAGTCCTTTTCATATTCGAGACTCTGAATAGTCTGCAAGATTTTTTCCTTTTCTAACTCGAGAGCATCCCATTGCCTTCTCATCTCTATTCCTTCACTGCGAGCTTGTACCAAGTTTTCCTTTAGTTTGATAATGTTGCCCTTGATCCTTTCTAAATATTTAGTCAACTTGTCAATATTATATGCATTTGCTTGAGTAGTAGCAACATTGATTGAAGTTGTAAATTTCGGGTCTTTATGTGTAGCTTCCACAACTGTATATTCCTATACCGTCACGATGTTTGGTTGTGTAGCAGTCTTCAATCTTTCTTTGTTCTTTTTATAATCGTCTTTCTCTTTGGGTCAAAAAATATCATCTCAATTTTTGTGACTAAGTGATGCTTTGATGGCATAAATTATGTGAGTCTAAGATCAACCAACGGGAGATGACCCCTCGTAAGAGGAATTTCAGTATCAGGATTAGTGCAATTATCTATCTCCATATCTTCTTGTCCACTTTCTTCCTGTACTTTCTCGTCTTCCACAACTTTCTTGACTTTTTCTTCTTGTTCTATTTTCTTTTGTAGTTCTTCTACTTCCAATCGCTTTTCTTCTTATTTTGCTGCCATTTTGTTTGCTTTCTCTTGTTCTTCTTTTCTCTTTGTCTCTGCATCTTCTTCTTCCCTTTTTCTTATTTCTTCCTTCTGCCTAGCTAGATTCTCTTCTTGTAACTTCTTTGCCAGCTCCTCCTCTCGCAACTTCTTTACATTTTCTGCTGCTAAAGCTTCTTCATTAGATTTCTTCTTTGTTTCCTTTTCTAAGTCTTATTTTGTCTTGTTAGAGCTTTCTTCTGTATTCTTACCGAACATCTTGTTCAAATATGCAATATTCTTTTCCCTCATATATACTTTTTCACCTTTAAAAAATGATCATTGTATTCAAAATTTATCCTGCACGATGAACAATTTTTTGCTACTTTTTGTTGTCTATCATTTCTAATAAATATATTTTCTCCAAAATGATAAGCCTCTAGTTCTTTCACAGATCCCTCAGCTCGTTTGACCTTGTTGAATTTATAAGCTCCAATCACAAACGGGAGTGGGGGATATGAAGCCTTTTTATTATAATGCAAAAATGTCCTATACCATTTATAAACACAGGCCTCACTGCCTCCTTCAAAACGATGTAGTTTGTAACATATCTGGGCATCAATGAAGGACTCTTCGTGCCTCCATACATGTAGAGATAAGTTCCTTCTGGAGTGAAGTAATAATCTCTATATTCATTGATAAATTATAATGTTGCATCTAACATACAATTTGGTTTTTCATTGAAAATCAATTGATATAAAGGCATGAGAAATTCTTCGCATATCAACTTGTAGAAGCTTGCATGTTTATGAGCCCACATGATCTGGTAGGCCACATAAATTGGCATTCCGTTTGGAACCCAATGACATCCTAGATTTGGGAAAGAATTTATGATGAGAATGCAATAAACTAAATACGATGCCATATAGAATTCAACCTTGTTTTGCTTCAACCCTTCCCGAGCTTCTGATGTAGACTGAGCCATATTTTCCGAAAATATATCTACCCAATTGAATATGCTTCCATGTGTTGTGACGTGGTACATCATCATAATCCATCTGATTTCATAAATGTTCGCATTTTATTTTCCATATATTTGAGTTAGAAGCATCACGATGACCCTGAATGGAGTCTTCAGATTCTTGGTTTTGTATTTTGCACTAGATCTTTGCCTCAGCTGCTTTCCCGAGAGTAACATTTTCTTTGTGCATTCTGAATCGTCTAACTTTATACTCTTGACCCATTCATCTATTAGGAATACTTTGGGTGCAGGAAATTTGTACGCTGTGATTATGTGTGTGGGATGAAAATAAGCAAACCCGTTTCCATTAGCTCCTGAAACGATTCTAAATTTTACGTCTATATGTGGCAGAATCCAACCGATTACATCTTAACATGGGAACAAATCTGGTCGTGTGGCAACTTTGTATAGGCCGAAATTCTTGATATTCTGGTATATCATGGTCTCTTCTATTGTTGTGGCTGGTATATTCTAATCCCTTATAAGGTAATAGAGTTCTTCCCACTTATATTCAGGAACTATTCTTGTGGGAGTTTTTGTATCCTCGAACTGAGTTTCCATAGTAGCTTCCGAGATCATTTATACATTTGAATTTGATTCCACTACCTTGGCACTGCACTTAGAGGTTATTTTAGTCATCTCTAGATCCTGTGACATGAGAGCAACATCAAAGAGTGGTATTGTCTCCATTTACAGTACAACTAGATAGATTAAGTCTGAAAAGAATGATAACATGAGGAATCCAAGAAAACACTAAATATGATATTTATTCATGGAACATCTTCATTTTTCAATTGGTCTCATCAAATGAAACTAACATATAATCCATAAATTTCCATGCTATCAACCCATTCATAACATTGTTTTAAAAATTATTCATGAAGTAAATGCAAACTTGAATAATCTCCTATCATGAAAACATTTTGAAAACAATGCATCAGGTCAAGCATTTTATCAAGTAAATGACCATGTTGAAGATAAAACAGAAGGACAACTGGTCAAACAAACACTTTCTTTAGTGTCTTTTACGGTTAGGCGCCAAAGTTCAATCGTTCTCTCAACATAGGTTCATTGAGCTTAGGGATTCAATCCCTCTTTGAGGGCTCGTAGCTGTAAAATATATGTTGGTCAGGGTTCAAAATGGGGAATCCTTGTTTGAATTCTTGTTAAGAAAAACTCTTAGGCTAGGGTTTCCATATGTTTTCCCCAAATCAAAATATACCCAACTGATCTCTTAGGGTCAAAATGTGAGCAAGAAGAAGAGTAAGGATACATTAGGGTTCATGGTCGAACTAAGCTAAAAGCTTCGTATAAAATAACTCGAGATAAACTACACTCCCACATTTAGATTAACAAATAGTGGATCAATGAGTTCTGTGATTAACACAACATCTACTATGGTCTTAACAGGGCATCGAGCACCATTCAATCTTCATAAAACTTATTAGGGTTCGTGGTCGCTTCACTAACTGTATCTAAACCTGATATTCTAGCATCCAAAATGTGTGAAGAGACAACTATGGGATAGGGCTGAAGGGTTCCTTTTATTGTGATGTATTTTAAAACAAAATACGGTTTGAAAGCATGGAAGCTAGGGCATAATAATGCAACCAAGTGTGACGAATTTACCAGAAAAAACAAAAACCTACCTGGAAGCGTGACGATTGTGTTTCTAAGCTATTGGTTGAGTTGGCAGATTCCTCCATCTAGGTGGCAGAAGCAAACTAACAATGTTCAGGATGTCAGGGAAAAACTCGTAATGAGGTTTCCTTCCTTTATATTGTCTTCCAAATCCTAAAACCTCACGATTAGGTCAATGAGTAGCACAGGGTTGAAAACCCTTTTCAAATTGCCAAGTGAAAAAAAACCTTTTGCATTTTGAAAGAGAAGTTCACTTTTATAACTCAAAACAAATAATCGGTAGTCAAAATCCTTTGTATCGGCGTTCATTGCGATATATTTTGGAGAAGAAGTTTTTTTTACGCCGATGCATTCGGTAGTCAAACCAATACTGATTCCAAAACATCCGGTGAAATAACTAAAATTATGCCGATGCGAAAGAAAATCGGAGGTAAAATTTCTTACTGCCTCGACCGATTCAGAGCATAAAAGAGATAAAGCTTTGAAATACGTCGGGTAAAAACCAAATTTAGATGCGACCGTTTTGGCACGAAACCAGAAACAACTCCGACATTTGTTGAGTCCAGATCCAAAATAGCAGTGAAACACCAAAATTTTTGTAGAAAAACTAAGTGTTGTGACCATCTTTGGGGCAATGACTCATAAGTTGGTAAAATAAAACTTCAACTTAGAACTTTAAGTGTGAACAGAAACATAGAAAAACTTCTAACAATATTCAAGATAAGCCTTAAAAAATCCAAATATTTCGGCGTAAAAAAAGGAAATGGACCCAACCGTTTAAGCCTAGAATCATATTTGGGTTCGATCGTTTCGACGTTAAATCAAATTTGGTTCTAACCATTTCGCTGAAATTTTGACAAGTCGCCGAAACAGTGAAAAATCAATTTTTTTTGAAGTGTAAAATATTCTATGAAAGTTAAGTTATAAGAAAATATTTGGTGAAGAAGACCACAAAATAAAGCTAAGATTTAGGATCAAAATAGAAGGAGGGGTCCTAAATTTGCAAAATTTGGGGAAGGGGTTGCAACTGCAACAATTGGCGACTGGTTGGGGAATCTTAGATTTCTGAAAACTAACAAAGAATACTCTTAGGAATAGATTATTTAGTTAGGGAAAGAATTTATTTCTACTTATTAGTGCCTTCTAATTGTAAGAATCATAGATTATTCATCTTCCTTGTACTTCAAACAGTTCTATTTCAAATTGAAATAAGTATCACATGGACCACATATTACTGTTAGTATTGGGGAGCAAGGAAGCTTAGTCAGTATTTCATAGGCACACTCCTGAGGCCAAAGTATGAAGTTCATTTACCTACCGTGTTGTTTGGAAGCAACTAGGTAAGACACCACAGGTTAGTAACAAAATCAGGAAGATGTAATCGTTTGTTCCTCATTCCTATACCATATGCATTTCTTTTATGCATTATCATTCTTTGATGCTTGAGTCGCTCTAATATACCATTCCCTTTGTCTTCATAGGTATATCCTAGGCTCTTCCATCCATAATGTCCTTTTGTGTGTGCAATGAGTATTTTGTTGGGCTTATCATACCCACGGATGGAGAAGAGCCTTATTTGAGTATATTTAGAAGTAACCTCTCAATTTAATTTGTGCGGTCATGTCTTCACTTAATTCTTCAAATATCCAGTTTTGAATTTGATGGATATTTATATTAGGGAACTGCCGACTATGTTTGTGCCTTTTTTTATTTAATATTTTGGTATATGATCATTTTGATTGCTATACAAATTCAAGATGTGCTTCCTTTCCATGGGTCGGCCATAGTATACTACTTGAGACAGAGCTATTGATGTGTTTTTGTGAGTAGAGCCCCGAGATAGTAACTTAGGAATATTTATCCTAGTGATAAATTTAGCACATTTCGAAGTTTCTGCTGAAAAGTATTAACACCTTGTTTGATTGGAATCACATGCTGTATGCTATTTGTGTCATAAGTCTTCAAATCGTCATAATTCATGGCAAATACATCTTTATATTGTTGGAATAGTTTGATGAACTTATGCCTTTCACCAGGTGACATATTTTGGTTCTTGTTCCGTTCCTAGATTCACCAATTCATATTGCATGGAAGAACTATTTGTCTTGACATTGGATGGATTTCAGAACTTATGCTACAGATTGAATAGTTTTTCTAACGTGCGTACTCCTTTTGGCATAAAATTTTCATTGCTCTGATTTTCATTCCCATCTTCCATATTTGATCGATGTTGAGCTTCATTAATAATATATACTTTGAATATGTTTTCATCAGTCAAGAAGTCAATAATTTGTTCATCATCATCGAATACTCTCCAATTAGTAACATTATTCGGGACAGATGGTCTGAAAAGCAATTCAAAGAACATTTATTGTTATGGGGAAATAAATGAGAAGCAGAAGTAGCTAATAAATCAACAGCAAAATTATGTAATCTAGGAATAGAATCTATATTAAAAGCATCAAAGTTTGAAATCAAACTCCATACCTCAGCTTGATACCCTTTCAAGTGTGGAGATAAGCAATGAATAATGTTTCTTACTTGCCTGGCAATTATCTCAGAATCACCAAAAACTTTTAAATTTTTAAATTCAAATCAATATCCTTTTTAAGTCCTTGAATCAAGGCCTCATATTAAATTGTGTTATTGGTGCATTGAAATTCTAATCTACATGAGATAAATAATATTCCTCCTTGAGGATCTATAAGAACACAACCAACTCCTTCTCCCTCCTGTGCCTTGGATCCATCAAAATATAAATTCCAAAATTTAACTTCTACTCTATCAGAACTAATATTTACATCTAGGTTAGTGACTAATTCTACTATATTACATTCATTTTCATCAGTCCGTGAAAATTGAAGGAGAATGGATTGTGTGTCTAAACCATGGAAAATAGTTTCAGTTTGGTAACATCCAGGTTCCATTTCCAATAAATAATTTCCCAACACAGAGTATGAAAATTTAACTAGTTCATTCTTTCCTTCCAACTCAGTCACATTGAATTTCATGTGTGGTTCTCTTGGTACCTTAATCTGGTTCTGCTTGTTCTGATAAGGTAGCCACAAATGAGACCAATCAGTTGAAAAATAACCATTTAATTTACTTGACCAATCTCTACTTAATATCAATCCATAAGCCTCTGGTATATCAACCACAAGTATGTCAATGAATTGACAGACCCTTGAATCAGTAGCCAATCTAATTAAAACATTCTTCATTTCTCCTATTACTTTGATGCACGATCTATCAAGTTGAATGATCCTAAAAGGAGATGAAATTGGATTACCATTAATATTTTTACAAATTGACAGTGGCATGATGTTAGATGAAGCTCCCGAATCCACCAAGCAATTGTGCACATTGTAATTAAAGATCTCAAAAGTGATAAAAAAAAGGTGGGGTCTGAGATTTAGATTTTCCACTGATACTAGCTTTGTTGATCTCAGGATCTGATTCAATAATGACTTGTTGCTTATTCTTATTGGCAGAGTTACTCATTGTTGCGTTTATATCAAAATCTTCTAACAATCTCTTTCTCTACTGTGTCAAATTACACATTTCAAATAAAGATACATTAGCTTTAGTTTTCTTAATATCTTCAAGGATATCATACCCCATATTATGATTTCCCCCAATATTTCCACCTATATTGTTTGATGAAGGGGTTGTTTCTTTATGAGTTAGAGAAGATGATCCTGTTAGAACTTTCGATGGATTGTTAGGTCTTTTCGCTGTCAATTTTGGTGGTGCTTGGGTTACAACATTAGTTTTACTCTGATTTTTGATAGCATCATTACTTGTTTTTCCCTTTGGGAGTGATATGTTGTGATCATCAACTGACCCTTTAATCCTAGTTGCATAATCAATTGATGATATTTGGATTTTGTCTATTTTGTCTTCATCTTCCAAATCAAGATTTGGTTCCCAATCCCATAAAATGAGTGTAGTTTCTTCATTATCATCTCTTGTTTCATTTGATTGAACTTTATTATTATCTTCTTGATCTAGGAGTTGTTTATCCAACAATTGATTCATTACCAAAGTCATGGATTTTATACATTGTGGACAAGTCTTCTCAGAATGATGTTCTTGATGAAATGTAGAGAAATGATCCATACCAACTTCATTTAAGTTAAGAAAAAAATGTTTCATTTGTTGGAGGTTTTGGACTTTCTTCTCTTTTCTTGTAAAAAGTTTAAAGGGTTTTCTTCTTGATGAGCTAGTTCCCTTTTCTTTCTCCAAGTCCACTACCTTATTGGATAATTTTTGAACCAATTTTACTACACTTTCTAAATCGATTATTGATTCTTCAGTAGGTTTAGTCAATAACAAGGGTTTCCTGGAAGTCATAGGCTTGTATTATGTTTCCACATCATGTTTCATAATACTATTCATGTCCGTTTCAACCTTTTTAGCTTCTTCAAAATTATCTTTTAAAGTATTTTTGCATGAACGTTTGACAAACATAGCTAGAGATGGATGTACTGCAGTAGAATAATATCCAATTAAGGATTCTTCAACAGGTTTTGTAGTGATATGAAAATCTTTCAGGATCTTTTTAACCATCATAGTTGCATGTGAAATTTGCATGTTAATTCTCATAAAAATGGATTTTAAAGATGAATTTTAAACGCTTTAAATCAAACACATAAGCAAAGAAACAAATATGCAAACCAGAAATTGTAGACAATAGATAATAACGGAGTTCACCCTTCTTGGGATACGTCTCCAGGCCACTTCCAATGAGAAGGCCGATCTTATTAAGTCTTCAAAGTTTACATATGTGAGTTTCTGGAAACACCTATGAGTTCTATCAGTCAAAATCATAAATAGACTGCACCATTGCATTCCTCTCGAAATTCTGAGTAAATGAGTATAAAGTCGACTATGTTTGCTCGATGCCTCCTTTGGCACGCAAATCGAGACAACCTCTGCATGTAGTTGTATGAACTGTACATACTCCCACATCGAGAACCGTGCCCATTAATGATTGTACCTTGACCTCAGGATATTTTCACTGTGGTGTGTCGGGATCTGTATCAAAAATGCGCTCTGAACATACATTTCTGTGGCTCCAAGACATGGTTTTATAGTGGTTTTGGGTGCGGATTAGAGGGCCATGCGCCCATTTTGGAGCCCTGATCTCCACCTTAACTTCATAAGGAAAACATAAGGAGAATACGCCATATCCTAACCAACGTATGGGATATGGACCAGTGGTTATGCAGTGAATTATGGGTGCAAAGGTCCCAGGGTCAAACCTGAAGGTCCCTCCCCCTCCAACGTGATTTTGTTTGTTTGTTTGAACGGTGGTTCGATGGCGTTGTTTGTTTGAACTGTGACTTGGTTTTTGTGTTGGACGTGTTGGAAATGGATCCGTCGGTTTGGTTTCGACTTGGCATATGACTTGGATTTCCACGTATAACACGTCCTCAGTGTTGGCTAAGGGGTCGAGGGCCTAGCCCTCGATCCTGCCCCTTTTTCAAATGAAATTGTTCTTCAACTTTATATACAAGGTGTGTCCCATAGTTGTGAAGAACTAATGGTTAGATCCCTGTCTAGGAGGGCTTGGTGGAGGCACTGGTGGTCTTGGAGGTCATGGGTTCGATTCCCATGGTCTCCAATAATTTTGGTAAACCGTACTATTATATGGCCAATAAGAATGCCACATGGAAGACCCTGATTGGTCCAAACCACTTGTCATGTCATCAACCTGCCCACATGGAACCCTCTGGGTCTACCATGTGTCTCATATGATGACTTGTCCATGCCACATGGTACCTTGTGGGTGTGCCACGTGGCCCTTTTTTTCCCCCTTTTTACATCAATTTATACCCTTTTTGCCGAATTTTGAAACTCAATATATTTTGCGTCCAGAGGCTGTTGCACACGAAACGAACGTTTCCTGAAAGCTCCTGACGATCTCTATGCGTCTGTAAGATTATTTAAATCTTTTGAAGACTTTAATTTTGATCAAACTCTGAGATCCTCCTGGATCAAACCTTCCCATTGGGAAGCTTTTGGGCCACCAAAAGCATGAGATCATTTGGAAAACAAGTGAGGATACAAATCCCTCACTCTTCAGGTATCTAAACAATGTACTTTGCTTGGATTCATTCCTTTGACTCCCACACAAAGAAATTCCATGTCACCCCTTCGTGAAGATTTGACCTTCTTTCCAAGTATAGCATCTTCCTAAAGCTCATTGAGATATTTAGAAGAAAACTCATCTACAAAAGGTACTTGAACTTGTTCATATTGGTCCACAATCATAGGAGGCTCATTTTAACATCCCAAAAATTGCAAAAAATTTAAATGTGTAAATGTAATAAATGTGTAATTATTCTTTTAATCATCATACTGAAATATAATATCATAAGGATCATGAACGTCTATTGTTTTGGTGACAAATGCAGAAAGTGTTTCTATGTCCCAAGGATGATGTTGGGTGTTTTCTTGCTTCAAGATTATGTATTAGACTTCTCATGAGTACTTATGATTACTTTGAAAAGATGTCGATGCTTTATAGGTTCCCTTTGCTACTGTTATTATTTATATGTGCTATTAGTGTTCCTTTGTTTGTTGATGATGAAGGGGTCCTATGGACACCCCGAAGCTTACTTAGCTAATTGGTTAAAGCATTGAAACTTCTATTTGCATATTACAGGTAATAGAAATGTTATCTCAACGTACATCAAAGTCCTATTTTGCTTCAAAAAGCCTTCAATGTTTAAAGAAGGAAATATACTATAGTTTAAATAGTTCCAGTGAGATCTATCCTAGCTAATCTTACAGTTCTTCCTCGAGTAGTTTATGTATTTTCATCATAATCAATTCTAAGAAATAGATAACTACTTTTTAATTCTTTTGCATTGTACTAAATGATCGTGTAGTTTAATGGAACTTTGGTTTTGTAGTATTAACTTCTTAGAATAAAACATGCATGAATTTATACAAACTCTATGCTTAGATGCTAACATTATAATCCTAGGTCTAACCTCAATTCCTATGCACTAAATACCTAACCTATGTATTGATGTTAATACAATACCCTTGTCAATAGCCTAAAGTTGGGACTATACCCTATAAGTGCTTACTCTAGAAATATAAATAGATCAAAGTAACAAAAGCTTGTAATAAGGTTTTGGTAAAGTACCTTATGGTCTTTTATTGCTATCCAAAGGTTGGCAATAATTACTAATACGAATATAATGTTGCTATGCCATGATATAATAGTTATATCATATATTAAGACCTTAGCTAGGGACAAGATTTCAATGTCAAAACAATGTAATAAGTTGGGTGCTAAACTATGTTTCGAATTTGGTTTTAAACCTAACCATACCATAATATAATTGCAGCTTCTAGCAATTCAAACCGTGGCTTACATAACACTTGCTCACATGTATACAGTCCTTGGTATACGAGATAATAAAGTTCATTAACGTAAATCGGAGTGGAAAGTCCAATGGCAACCGACGTGGCCAGTCTTCACATGGTTTCTTCGTTGGGAAAGTTGCTAGCCCTAAATACTCGGGCTTACCTCGACGAGAGCATAACCACTACATTCATTTGATAAGGGAGGGGTTTGGAGAGGCCGACATGCTGCGAAAATGTAGGGTTTACAGTGTTGTTTTAGGAGGACCCTTAACAGGGTTCGATACCCTGACCTTCAACTTGTAGGTTCTTCCACAGTGAACTCTTAGAGTGTTTTTCTCGTTCACTGAGTTTGCTAGGTAATTTGGTTCTGGTTGTTGTCAGCGTGGTCATGTTATGTTTTAAATACGCAGATTCTCTTGCAAGGTAACATACAAGGCTCGAAACCTATTACTTTATTAGTTCCTTAAGTTTACTGTTGTTGCTATTTATTTTCTTGAAAATTCTAAGATACTCCTTTAACCATACTTTACTTTTCGTGATAGGTGCTCTTCGACTCTGGGTTTCCATGCTTGAGTTTGAGTGTTGGAAACTGTGTTGGAATTGGTAAGCTTTGGTGGTTTCCTTGATGGCTCCGGCTTGGTGACTGTTGGTCCCTCTTAGGTTCTTAGCCGAGACTTCATTTTAAATGTAAGGCTGTGGAAGGTGACCACCGTTGTGATGTTTGTGAGCCGACTGGCAGCGTGGGGAGGATGAAACCCTCAACCCACTCCAACGTTAATACTGTTGTGTCTTTCTATGTAGATATTTTGTAAATGATTGTAAAACAGTCGAGAGGGTTTAACCCTCAGCTATTCTAGTTTAACACATATTTTGGTTCTTTTATCTTGATGATGTTTACATGTGTTGAAAATTGAGAGCGATGCTCCAGAGTATGTGATAATTTAATGTTTTTGCCTATGAAATCAATGCTATGTGTTAATCAATGTTGGTTGTAATTGGTTAATGGCCGAGAACCAAAGCTCAATGTTTTGTTTTGAAACTTTGAAAAACTAATGTTTACTTCATTTGGATGTAAGGGTTTGTTTAACTCTTCGAAACTTGGTTCGACATGTGACGATATTGATGAATGTTTTGTGTTATTGATGGCCAAGAGCCAAAGGTTAAAGTTTTGTTTGAAACCTTGAAACCCTATCCTGTTTGGTTTAAAAGGTAACTTTGAAAGTTTTGAGAGGTCGAATGTGAAAACTGAGACCTAGTCTCGTGTATCTAATTGGTTTTGTTGTAGATAATGGTTTCAATAGGAAAGTAATACTATTGTTTGATGTTGGTGCCGAAATGTTACTTTGTCTTTGGTTAGGCCTGGTACAGGTTATTCAAAATCGTGACTAAAAACTATCTTACTATTAAGTGAGGGTATTGTACCTTATTTGTGACCTTAACACGACGAGTAGGTGTTAAAAATGTTAAGGGTTTGACCGTCAAATGGCTATGAACTGTTGATGTATATGTAACTTCGGAATGTATTTCATATGTGTATTTTATATATATTTATTGTACCCTTATAAGAGATGTGTCATTCCTCTATAAGGAAGTGTCGTCATGTGGATTGACAAGTGTCGCAAGTGTGTGTACTTGCCGATGGGTTATTAGACCACCATGTGGGGTCGGCCCTGAATTATATATATTATAATGTGTATGTACCTAGCTAGACAAGTCGGCCCCATAAGGTCACTGGGCAAAAAGGTTAGTATAAATAGAGATAGGAGATCTCTATTTTACTCATTCGGAAAAGTAACTCACTCTCACTCAGAAAGTGGCGCACTAGTGAGGAGGAGGATAATCTGCTACTAGGAGACTATCTCAGTGTATTTTGGTTGTACTTTGGTTGAGCCATTGCTCTCTCTATCTCTGAGGAAGTTGTGGGGTTTTTCACCTTAGGGTTTTCCCCACGGAAACTCTGTGTCTCTTGTCTCTCATGCTTTTGATTCTTGTGATGCTTGTCATGCTTATTGTGATTGTCATGCATTGATATACTGTATATGTTATTCTCTCAGTAAAGATCCTAGAGTATTGTGAATTAATGCTCAAAATTTAACATGAACTTGTCACGAAGCTTAAGGTTATTTGGTTCTCTTTTAAGGGCTTCGAACCCTCATCTGTTAGGTTTGCAAAAGTCTTCTATGAACTCTGTCTTGGATAGATGATTTGATTTGTTAAATGTTGAAATGATTACTAAATGTTGAAGTAAGAAGCTACGTTGGAACCTTATGGTTTTTAATCTACAATAGAAGTGTTTTGAATCTATAACTGCAGTTTGATAATTAAATAAAAAATAAAAGATATGAATACTGAGGATGAGATAATACTATATAGCAATGTTGTTGTTTGCAATTGATAAGTATATATTTAAGATAGACGTACTTGGTAGCAATTCTGTGTAATTAGTAATGTTTATTTTGCAGCTGTTAATTTCATGAATGTTGATGAAGGAAATAAAGTGAAATTTTAACACTATATTGTTTCGAAAAGAATGATAAGAGAATGCATAGCATATGTCTTCCGAAAAGAAATAAATGATCTAAAGTGAAAACCCTAGGTTTTGTACAGAGATGAAATGTTTACTTCTATTACTATGTAAAAGAAAATATTATAATGCCTGTAATATGAAATGCTGTTATATTTCCCGAGTCTAGACATATATAATTTATATTACAGATTATAACTGATAAGGAATATTAAGAAAATACAACAGTGTTAGTCTATTCATTCATTTGACATTATGCCTATCATTCATCTATCTTAATTTTCCTTCTCTGTACTAGAGTAAGATACATATACATGTATGGGGAAAAATACAGAGAAGATATTTATTCAATCATCTCATTTACTTAATCATCATTATACAGAATCATAACTAGGTCAGAATTCAAAACAATTATTTTTATACGATGATAACTGTAAATACTAAATTCACAATTGCAGAAAATCATTTAACTACTTAGAGGACTGAAATAACAATTAGAACCTGTAACTGTAGATAGGGCAGACAAACAGCCAAGGAGGCCTGTTCCTCCCAACCTTCTCTAGAAGAAGCAGCCAATCTACTTGCCTCCTTTGGACCCCCGATCCTGTTTACTGAACCACCAGGTAGAAGAACTCTGTGTAGAAGCAAGGCACTCAATTTTGTATAACCAACAATCAATAGAGACTTGCCAAAAACCCCAATCTCTGCACTACACAGTAGAAACTCTGCACTCAACAGTAAACAAGGCAGACTTACACCATGATAAAAAACATAGCATTTCCACTCATCGAATCTCTTGTGTTCATACAGTAGAACCACAAGGTAAGTTTCATCGTCAGGAAAAGTGATGAACCTCAGTCCACAATTCGATGGCTCTTAAAAAGATTGCCTAGGTCTTCACATAGTTTCTTCATTGGGAAAGCTGCTAGGCCTAACTACTCAGGATTACCTTGACGAGAGCATAACCAATGCATTCATTTGACAAGGGAGGGGTTTGGAGAGGTTGACAGGCTGCGAAAATGTAGGGTTTACAGTGTTGTTTTAGGAGGACCCTTAACAGGGTTCGATACCCCGACCTTCAACTTGTAGGTTCTTCCACAGTGAACTCTCAGAGTGTTTTTCTCATTCCCTGAGTTTGCTAGGTAATTTCGTTCTTGTTCTTGTCAGCGTGGTCATGTTAAGTTTTAAATACGTGGATTCTTTTGCAAGGTAAGATACCAGGCTTGAAACCTATTACTTTATTAGTTCCTCGAGTTTACTGTTGTTGCTATTTATTTTCTTGAACATTATAAGATACTCCTTTAACCAAACCTTACTTTTCATGACAGGTGCTCTTCGGCTCTGGGTTTCCATGCTCGAGTTTGAGTGTTGGAAACTGCGTTGGAACTGGTAAGCTTCGGTGGTTTCCTTGATGGCTTCGGCTTGGTGACTGTTGGTCCCTCTTAGGTTCTTAGCTGAGACTTCATTTTAAATGTAAGGCTGTGGAAGGTGACCACCGTTGTGATGTTTGTGAGCCGACTGACAGCGTGGGGAGGATGAAACCCTCAACCCACTTCGACGTTAAGCGTGTAGTGTCTTTCTGTGTAGATATTTTGTAAATGATTGTAAAACAGTTGATCCGTATCGTGTCTAGGAAGCACGAGGGGGACAACATTTTGACTGAATGAGTCGGCTCTGTTATGGCGGAAGCTTAATAAACAAAATGAGCAAAAGCAGAATTACGCAATACAGATGACACAATACACACAGACAATATGCAGAAATGCGAACTGTTCTAGATTGATCAAGATAAGCTGTATATTACAGTAGTTTACATGCTTCTAAAGAAATCTGAGACGCTTGGGTGCCTGCCCATTACATTCAGTTACAAGAAGAAGTTAGAGCGGTTCAACTGTTCAATCGTTACAGTTGACTGGAAGACAGAGAGATAGTTTGTCGAGGTCCGACAGTCGTTGGTCGCATGTCGTTGCTGCATGTCGATGTCGCAAACTGTGAGGTCACTGATCATGTTGAAGGTGATGAAGTTGTCGAAGTCATGTCGTGTCGAAACTTGTCAAAGTTGTATCAACAGTGAAGACTAGTCGAGGATGTCGAAGTTAGTATCCAACAACAAATGCCAACTGCGATGTGGATCAGACCTCCTTCCTTAAGAAACAATGGACCCCATTGTTTGCTCGCGAAGGTGACGAAACTTGTTGATTACTTCAGTAGCAGAGTACCACTTTCCTTGAGATGGGATCTGGACAGCCTTGGAAACCTGAAACAAGGGAATTGTGTTCGTGCTTGTAAGGCGTACCCATTGTCCCACAATGGTGTCACAAGGAAGAGGATCCTGAACATCTGGATGGATGTCTTCGGGTTCTGCTATTGAGAAGTCATTCTGTTCCAACAAGGGTGCATGGTATGGTCGAAGTAGATCCACATTAAAGACTGGATGCAGACCCAGGCAAGCAGGAATGTCGAGCTGGAAAGCGTTCTCACCAATCTGTTGAAGAATATTGTATGGACCATATCACAAAGGTTTTAACTTCTTGAAAGGACCTGTGAAGCGCTCCTTCTTAAGATGTAGCCAGACCCTATCCCCAATGCGAAATGTATGAGGAATGTGATGCTTGTCGTGTCAGGCCTTAGCTTTCTCATTTGCTCTATGCAACATATCCTGTGCTTGTTGCTGAATGTCACAAATCTAATCTTGAAACTTGACTGCTTTATCAACTTCTCGCTGACTATGATCTATGTCGGAGTTTGGCTGTGTCGAGGAGCTGATCAAGTCGATAGGCGTTGAGGGTTGAAATCCGTAACAGACTTCAAAGGACTCTTTCCTGTAGAGCTTTGTTGAGCACGATTGTAACTATGTTGAATGTATGGAAGACTTTTATCCCATGTTCGTCGATGCTGGTGATTGTACATGCGAAGCAGTTGTACTACCAAGCGATTCACAACTTCCGTTTGTCCATCAGTCTGAGGATGGAAAGCTGTCAAAAATGAGAGTCGCGTGTCTAGCTGTTGCCAGAGGGTCTTCCAAAATATGCTGACAAATCTGGCATCTCGGTCAGAAATGATGGTCGTGGTTAAACAAAAGTGTTTCCAAACATGTGTAAAGAAGAGTTGAGCAGTCTGCTACGCTGTCGTGGTCTTCTTACATGGTATGAGAATGGCCATCTTTGAAAATTGGTCGACTACTACTAATATCGGATCATACTGATGTTTGGTAGTAGGATAACCCGTCAAGTAGTCCATAGAAATAGATTCCCATGGTCAGCTAGGAACTGACAGAGGTGTGTACAATCCCTATCGTCGATTAGGAGGTTTAGCAATGGCACAAACCACGCATGATCAAATGTACTTGTTGACGTCATATTTAAGTGTAGGCCAGAAGAAATACTTCTGCAGAATAGGAAGTGTCTTTGCTACTCCAAAGTGTCTTTCAGTCCTACTGTAGTGCGCATTCCAAATGAGCTGCTGTCTTTGCTCATCGATCGGTACACAAAGCTGTCCAAGCTTGTATAGCAAGGTATCTTTTTGGAAGTATTCAGAGTCTGAGTTTGATGACTTGTTAGTCCATAACGGTCGGTAGAATGCTGAGAAGTCGCTTTCGTCCTCGTACAACTGTTGCCAAGTGGTCGTGTCGTAACCCTGCATACTCATCACTGTCAAGAGGAGAGTAATGGGTGGTCGACTGAGGCAATATGCAGCGGCATTAGCCTTTCCTTTTCGATACTTAATCACCAACTGAAATTGTTGTAGGTAATTAATCCACTTGAGTTTTCAGTTTTTCTGCAACTTTGATTGTGTCGGAGTGAACTGTAGAGGCTTGTGATCAGTAAGAATCATCGTTTCCTTGCCAAGGATGTAATGCCTCCATTGCTTGAGAGCTTGCACAATGGCATACAGTTATTTTTGGTATGTCAATTATCTTCTAACCTTGTCATTAAAAGTCTCAGAATGAAAAGCGACTGGGTGACTAGACTGAGTGATCACTACGCCCAAGGCATAGTTCGATGCGTCCGTCTCAATCTCAAAGGGTTGATGCAAATTAGGTAACACAAGTACTGGTGCAGTGCAGAGCTTGTGTTTGAGCTGTTCAAAAGCTGCTTGATGTGTTTCTGTCCATTGGAAGACAGTTTTCCCATTCCCTTCATCAACTGATTCAAGGGCCAGGCTATGTGACTGAAGCCGAGTATGAATCGTCGATAGAAATTCTCCAAACCAAGAAAAATTCTTAGTTCTTGAATGCTTCTAGGAATGGGCCAATCTTTGAGGATATGTACTTTGTCTGGATCGACGTGAATGCCTGCAGAGTCAATTACATACCCCAAATATTTGATGCTGGTCATCGCAAAAGAGAACTTGTCCATGTTCAAATAGAGCCGATGTTGCTGGAGAGTGTCGAGGACCTGTCGAAGATGTCCGATATGTTCTTCCCATGATCGACTGAAAATCAATATGTCATCGAGATAGACAATAACCCATTTTTCGATGAAAGGTCGGAGAAGGTTATCCATATGCCGCATGAAGGTCGCAGGTGCGTTGGTTAAGCCGAAAGGCATGACTAACCATTCGAACAATCCTTCCTTGGTCTTGAAAGCAGTTTTCCACACATCTAAGGGCTCGATTGGAATCTGATGGTATCCCAACTTGAGGTCGATCTTAGTAAAGAATTTCGCACCTTTCAGAAAGTTGAATAAGCTTGTCTATCCACGACAGAGGGTACCGATTCTTCACCGATATTTTGTTGAGAGCTCTGTAGTCGATGCACATGCGCCAAGTCCCATCTTTCTTCGGAACTAAGACGACTGTACTTCCACAAGGAGAGGAGTTGGGTCGGATATGACCTTTGTCAATTAACTCTTGGATTTGTCTGCGAATCTCTTCATTTTCGAGAATGGATCTTTTGTAAACAGATGCATTAGGAAAAGAAGAACCAGGAACAAGTTCAATGGAGTGTTTTACCTGGTAATGCCAAGGTACTCCATTTGGGGCTTGAAAGAGGTTCTGGTACTCATCAAGAATATGATTGACTTGCTGCGTTTGTCGAAAGCTGCATTGGTCGGTGACTTGACTCGTTGCTGCAGTCTTCTTAGAATGTTGCAGCTTAATCATGATTAATGCAAATTTCTGAGCATGATTGATGAGCTTCTTCGTCTGTTTGGCAGATATCAGTGCAAACATCGGTGTAGGTTGATGCTTTGGTATGATGAACCATCGATTTTGGATTCTGACAATCACCTTCTGAGGCTGTGACTGATAACTTCCATGTCTATCCCAGAGGTAAGGTTTCCCAAACAGGGCATCGACTACGGATAGTGGTGCCACACCAGAGAGTACTTCATCTTCAAAAGTCTTTATGAAGTAGGTGAGTTTGCATTATCGAGGGATCCGTAGTTCTTGTCCATCCTTCATCCAACCTATGTTGTAAGACTGAGGATGCGAGGTGGTAACAAGACCTAATTTCTTCACCAGTTCTTCATAAATGAAATTCTTTTGGCTCTCGTTGTCCACGATCAGATGCAATGGGTTGCTCTGGACCCATATCCGTGTATGGAACAGGTGCTCTCATTCCTCCTCGTCGACAATATTCGAGGCTGCTTGAGTTGTCGAGGTCAAAAGAGTCATCGTGTCTAGATCAAATTCTTCCACTGTCTTGTCGAACGTGTTGAAGGTCGACACTTTTGTCAAAAATGTCTTCCGATCTTTGCATTCAGACGTATCATGCCAAGATGAGTTGTGGTAATTGCACCATTTTTTGGTCGGTGGTTGTTTGCTATGTTCCCTTTTGTGAAAAGGATTCTTACTGTTGTCAGGCTTTGGTGGTGTCGGCTGAGAAGATCTCGACTTGTCGTAATCGGTTGGTGTCTTCTTATCGGGTGGTCGTCCTGATGTCGGCTTTGTCACGAAACGTGCTTTTCATTTCTACTTGGTTTCCAATTTGTTGGCGTAGTGGAAACCATCTGCAAGCGTATTGACAGTCACAAATTCCATCTCTTGCTAGATGTACTGAGACAATTCGTTGGTGTATTTCATAACAAGCAATTTCTCTTCTTCATGGAAGCCAAGTCTTTCCATGAGTCGGTAGAACTCGTCGGTGTAACTCTGTACTGATTGGTCTTTCCATTGCCTTAGCTGCTGCCACTTCTTATACTACTGCTCGAGGTATTTAGGCGGGTAAAATTGCTTCCGGATGTGTTCGGCGAATTTATCCCATGTGTCGATGGGGTCTCCATTTTTCTCCATCTTTGTCGAGAGGTTATCCCACCAGCAGTGCATAGAGGTTGACATCTTTAAGGACGCAATGGTGACTTTTTCAGCTTCGGAGAGTTGATTTACAGTGTAATAGGATTCCAATTGTTGCACCCAATTGTCGACGGATTCCGCGTCAATCTTTCCTTCAAGATTCGGTATGTCGAGATTCATTTGCACTTTGAAGGGGCTGATTTTATTGGAGTGAGTTCTCGTCGAGGATCCTCCGGATGTCGAAGTGAATCGCAAGAGAATCTCATTGAATTGGGCAAACATTTCAGTTCGTTGTCGAGCCAGAGCTTGCTCAATAAGCTATGCTGTATCGTCGGATGCATGTCTATCGTCTGTTTCTTCTGCCATGTCTGGAGATCGTGTCTGCTTGGATTGCTGAGATTGCGAGCGAGTTTGAACTGGCATAAGTCAGGTAACTTCAAGAGGAGTGTATATGCAGAACTTAAGCAAGAAAACTGAGTACGCTCTGATACCAATGATCCGTATCGTGTCCAGGAAGCACAAGGGGGACAACAGTTTGACTGAATGAGTCGGCTCTATTATGGTGGAAGTTTAATAAACAGAATGAGCAAAAGCAGGATTACGCAATACAGATGACACAATACACACAGACAATATGCAGGAATGCGAACTGTTCTAGATTGATCAAGATAAGTTGTATATTACAATAGTTTACATGCTTATAAAGAAATCTGAGACGCTTGGGTGCCTGCCTGTTACGTTCAGTTACAAGAAGAAGTTACAGCGGTTCAACTGTTCAACTGTTACAGTCGACTGGAAGACAGAGAGATAGTTTGTCGAGGTTCGACAGTCGCTGGTCACATGTCGTTGCTGCATTTAAATGTCGCGAACTGTGAGGTCGCTGATCATGTCGAAGGTGATGAAGTTGTCGAAGTCATGTCGCATTGAAACTTGTCGAAGTTGTATCAACAACGAAGACTAGTCGAGGATGTCGAAGTTAGTATCCAACAACAAATGCCAACTGTGATGTGGATCAAGAGTCGAGAGGGTTTAACCCTCAGCTATTCTGGTTTAAAAAAGATTTTGGTTGTTTTATCTTGATGATGTTTACGTGTGTTGAAATCTAAGAGCGATGCTCCAGAGTATGTGATAATTTAATGTTTTTGCCTATGAAATCAATGCTCTGTGTTAATAAATGTTGGTTGTAATTGGTTAATGGCCGAGAGCCAAAGCTCAATGTTTTGTTTTGAAACTTCGAAAAACTAATGCTTACTTCATTTGGATGTAAGGGTCTATTTACAACTTCGAACCCTTGGTTTGGCATGTGACGATATTGATGAATGTTTTATGTTATTGATGGCCAAAAGCCAAAGGTTAAAGTTCTGTTTGAAACCTCGAAACCCTATCCTGTTTGGTTTAGAAGGTAACTTTGAAAGTTTTGAGAGGTCGAATGTGAAAACTGAGACCTAGTCTCGTGTATCTAATTGGTTTTGTTGTAGATAATGGTTTCAATAGTAAAGTAATACTACTGTTTGATGTTGGTGCTGAAATGTTACTTTGTCTTTGGTTAGGCCTGGTACAGGTTATTCGAAATTATGACTAAAACTATCTTACTGTTAAGTGAGAGTATTGTACCTTATTTGTGACCTTAACACGACGAGTAGGTGTTCAAAATGTTAAGGGTTTGACCGTCAAATGGCTATGAACTTGTCACGAAGCTTAAGGTTATTTGGTTCTCTTTTAAGGGATTCGAACCCTCGTCTGTTAGGTCTGCAAAAGTCTTCTATGAACTCTGTCTTGAATAGATTATTTGATTTGTTAAATGTTGAAATGATTACTAAATGTTGAAGTAAGAAGCTATGGTTGGAACCCTAGGGTTTTTAATCTACAATAGAAGTGTTTTGAATTTATAACTACAGTTTGATAATTAAATAAAAAATAAAATATACGAATACTAAGGATAAGATAGTACTATACAACAATGCTGTTGTTTGCAATTGATAAGTATCTATTTAAAGATATACGTACTTGGTAGCAATTCTGTGTAATTAGTAATGTTTAGTTTGCAGTTGTTAATTTCATGAATGTTGATGAAGGAAATAAAGTGAAATTTTAACACTATACTGTTTTGAAAGGATGATAAGAGAACGCATAGCATATGTCTTCCGAAAAGAAATAAATGATCTAAAGTGAAAACCATAGGTTTTGTACAGAGATTAAATGTTTACTTCTATTACTATGTAAAAGAAAATATTATAATGCCTGTAATATGAAATACTATTATATTTCCTGAGTCTAGACATATATAATTTATATTACAGATTATAACTGATAAGGAATATTAAGAAAACACAACAGTGTTAGTCTATTCATTCATTTGGCATTCTACCTATCATTCATCTATCTTAATTTTCCTTCTCTGTACTAGAGTACGATACAGAAACTAGTATGGAGAAAAATACAAAGAAGATATTTATTCAATCATCTCATTTACTTAATCATCATTATACAGAATCATAACTAGGTCAAAATTCATAACTAGGTCATTATACTTAATCATCCTTCTTGAATTTGATTTTCCAAATATGTCTTAAACGTGCTGATTGCTGCCACAAAACTTAATTTGGAATTTCTTCTCAAGGCATCAACAACTTTGTTTTCTTTACCTTTAATGTGTTGGATCTTGAAATCATACTCGCTAAGGAAAGGTAACCACCTAGCTTGCCTTGCGTTAAGTTTTGTTTGATCCAACAAGTATTTTAAACCCTTATTATATGTTATTAGTATAAACTTTCTTCCAATCAAGTGATGGTGCCACATTTCCAGTGCATGTATCACAGTTTCCAGCTTTAGATCGTAAGTTGCGTAATTCTGTTTGTGGATTTTTAACTTTCTAGACTGAAAAGCAATAACATGACCTTCTTGAGTTAAGACCCCTCCAAGTCCGTCGTTACATGCATCAGTGCATACAACGAAGTCCTTATTGGGATCAACAATTTTTGATATAGGTGTTGTTGTTAATAACTCTTTTAAATTTTTAAAAATTTCTTCGCAATTTTGATCCCAGACGAATTTCTTCCCTTTCTTATGCAAGGAAGTTATGGGATTCGCAATTCTAGAGAATCCGTCAGTAAACTTTCTGTACTAACCTGTAATTCCCATAAATGACCATACATCAGTTACATCTTTAGGGACAGGCCACTCATCAATTGTTCTTATCTTATCTGGGTCGACAGAAATTCCGTCTTTAGAGATTATGTGACCTAAGTATTGTATTTTATCTTTATAAAAGTCACATTTACTGAATTTAGCATAAAGTTGATATTCTCTTAACACTTGCAGAATTATTCTTAAATGTTCGTCATGTTCTTCTTTAGTTTTTGAGTAGATTAGAATATCATCAATGAACACGATTACAAACTTATCTAAATACTTATGAAAAAAATTATTCATTAAACACATGAATACTGCTGATACGTCAGTTATCCCAAAAGGCATAACTACGAACTCGTAGTGCCAATAACGAGTTCTGAAAGAAGTTTTGAAAATGTCTTCATCCTTTATTCTAACTTGATGATATACAAACCTTAAATCAATTTTAGTGAATATCTCTGCTCTGCGTACATGATCAAATAGATTGTCAATGCGGGGCAAGGGATATCGATTTTTAATTGTTATTTTATTCAGTTGATGGTAATCTATGCATAGCCACATGGTACTGTCCTTGTTTTAACAAAGATAACTGGTGCTCCCCAAGGAGACACACTAGGCCTTATGTAGTTTTTATCTATTAATTCCTTCAGCTGAGATTTTAGTGCATTTAACTCTAGAATATTCATTATGTAGGGAGCCTTTGAGTTTGGTACCGCTCCCGGTACTAACTCAATGGTGAAATCAAGTTCCCTTTTTGGAGGTAGTCTTGGAATTTCTTCCGGAAATACATCAGAAAAGTCCCTAAGGATGGGTATATCCTCCAGTTTTAAATTATCTTCTTTAGATGAACATTCGTCTTTAATAACATTCACAACAAACACTTTACATCCCTTTCTTGCAGCTCTCTTTACTTGTAAAGCAAAAATTTGTCTTACAGATGTTTTCCTAGGAATTCCTTTTACTGTTTCTCTATTACCTTCATTATTCAAACAAGTAAAAGATTTCTCATAACAATTAAGTACTACTCTATGCTGTTCAAGCCAGTCCATGCCAATCAACAAGTCATATGACCCTAAGGGTAAAACATTCAAATTAACTTGCGTTTTTAGCTAAATCACAAGTGCATCACAACTTTTGACAAATTCTGTAACCTTTCTTTTAGTGCCTGTTTCTAGATGAACTAACCAAGAATTATCAAATTTTTCTACTTTTAACTTGCAACTTTTCACTAAATAAGGTGAAATGTAACTCAAACTTGCACCTAGATCTATTAGAATGGAAATAGATTTGTTTTGTATCATACCTTCGATTTCGATCATAAATGTTTGATGGTCTGCTTGACGATTTTCCAGCACTTCATTTATCTTGGGCAATTCTCTTGCTACATCACCAACTGTAGGCTCTGCTTGTATGGTGTGAATTTTGTTGACTGTCTTTCTATTGTGTGGGCATTGAGCTCTGGTATGGGGTCCACCGCAGTCATAACACTTCAAAGGTGCTTTCTGTTAAGCATATCTAGCGTTGTTATTATTATTGCTGTTATTATTATTAGGCACATTCCTAGCAACAGTAAAATTATGTGGTGCATTACCCCTGTAATTATTATTACTTGGAAAATTTTTGTTATTAAATTTTTTCTTAAAATTTCCAGAATTCTGATTAAAACTTTTTTTTTTTATGCTCAAAATTATTAGACTTATTACTTCTCCAACTCGATACACCTTCTCTTCTCTTGTTCCGTTCAAAATAGAAATTAGCCTTCCTCATGGCTTCTTCAAGAGTTGATGGGTTATCGTACTCAATTCTGTCCTTTATGTGGAAGGGTAAACAACTTAGAAACCTTTGTATCTTAGGTTTTTCTTCAACTAGGTAAGGTACATACCTTAACAAGCTGAGAAACTTGCTGCATAACTCCTTCATGGTCATTGAACCCATCTTTAAATCATAAAATTCTTTTGATTTATCTTCGTAGTACTGTTCGGATAAAAACTTTTTCTTAAACATGTTCTTAAATGTTCTCCATTTTATGTCTTTATCCTTAAGATTTTTAATTCTTTTAACATCTTGCCACCAAATATCTGCCCTTCCGGTCAGATTGTATATGTCCATCTTAGCGTTTAATTGAGATGAGTAGTTATAAATCTGAAAGTACTTCTTCATTCTGGATAGCCGTGCTTCAACTACCTCTCCCTTTTCATTTTCACCATTAAAAGTTGGTGGCTTTATATTTTTAAATTCTCCAGTAATTTGTTCATGATGCTTATGCTTCCTCTTCTTAGAACAAAAATCACTATCACTGCTATTCTGATCAGAATTACAATTACTTCGATCAGATTCAGATGAAGAGTAACTATTACTTTTACCATTCTTTGCTTTCTTGCTTTTATGTTTGTGAGACATTGTACCAGAATCAGAATTTACTTCTAATTTCCTTCCTCTTTCCTCATTTTGGTAGTTTGCCATTAAAATCTGGTTTAACTCTTCTTGCACCTTCAAAATTCGTTAATTCTCTTCTTTAACAGTCCTTATTTTAGATTTTAAATCTTTTATAGTACGTATTGGTTTAGAAGATTGATTATTTAACTCTACATAAATTCGTTCATTACCATTATTATGTGTGTTCTTATTATGCTCATTATGAGGAGATTTGTCCTCCGCTAATTCCTCCGGTATATCCATACCTACAAATTAAATATCAAGCTGTCCTGTACATAAACAAAATTAAATAAAGGTTAGTAACTAACTTTTCTGTTTTCATTTTCTGTTTTGCACGTGTGAGCCTATTCAGGCCTAGAGTTTGAACTCACGCTCTGATACCACATGTAACATCCCAAAAATCACAAAAAATTTAAATTTTTTCAACGTAGCATGAATTACTATACTAGCTGTGCGGAAATGTAATAAATGCGTAATTATTCTTTTAATCATCATATTGAAATACAATATCATAAGGATCATGAACGTTTATTGTTTTGGTGACAAATGCGGAAAGTGTTTCTATGTCCCAAGGATGATATTGGGTGTTTTCTTGCTTCAAGCTTATGTATTAGACTTCTCATGAGTACTTATGATTACTTTGAAAAGATGTCGATGCTTTATAGGTTCCCTTTGCTACTGTTATTATTTATATCTGCTAAGAGTGTTCCTTTGTTTGTTGATGATGAAGGGGTCCTATGGACACCTTGAAGCTTACTTAGCTAATTGGCTAAAGCATTGAAACTTCTGTTTGCAGCTTACATGTAATAGAAATGTTATCTCAACGTACATCAAAGTCCTATTTTGCTTCAAAATGCCTTCAATGTTTAAAGAAGGAAATATACTATAGTTTAAATAGTTCCGGTGAGATCTATCCTAGCTAATCTTACAGTTCTTCCTCCAATAGTTTATGTATTTTCATCATAATCAATTCCCATAAATAGATAACTATTTTCTAATTCTTTTGCATTGTACTAAATGATCGTGTAGTTTAATGGAACTTTGGTTTTGTAGTATTAACTTCTTAGTATAAAACATGCATGAATTTATACAAACTCTATGCTTAGATGCTAACATTATAATCCTAGGTCTAACCTCAACTCCTATGCACTAAATACCTAACCTATGTATTGATGTTAATACAATACCCTTGTCAATAGCCTAAAGTTGGGACTATACCCTATAAGTGCTTACTATAGAAATATAAATAGATCAAAGTAACAAAAGCTTGTAATAAGGTTTCGGTAAAGTACCTTATGGTCTTTTATTGCTATCCAAAGGTTGGAAATAATTACTAATATGAATATAATATTGCTATGCCATGATATAATAGTTATATCATATATTAAGACCTTAGCTAGGGACAAAATTTCGATGTCAAAACAATGTGATAACTTGGGTGCTAAACTATGTTTCGACTTTGCTTTTAAACCTAACCATACCATAATATAATTGCAGCTTCTAGCAATTCGAACTGTGGCTTACATAACACTTGCTGACAGGTATATAGTCCTTGGTAGATGGGATAATAAAGTGCATTAACGTAAATCGGAGTGGAAAGTCCAATGGAAACCTACGTGACTAGTCTTCACGTGGTTTCTTCGTTGGGAAAGTTGCTAGCCCTAACTACTCGGGCTTACCTCAACGAGAACATAACCACTGCATTCATTTGACAAAGGAGGGTTTTGGAGAGGCCGACAGGCTATGAAAATGTAGGGTTTACAATGTTGTTTTAGGAGGACCCTTAATAGGGTTCGATTCCCCGACCTTCAACTTGTAGGTTCTTCGACAGTGAACTCTCAGAGTGTTTTTCTCGTTCGTTGAGTTTGCTAGGTAATTTGGTTCTGTTTCTTGTCAGTGTGGTCATGTTAAGTTTTAAATACGCGGATTCTTTTGCAAGATAAGATACCAGGCTTGAAACCTATTACTTTATTAGTTCCTTAAGTTTACTGTTGCTGCTATTTATTTTCTTGAACATTCTAAGATACTCCTTTAACCATACTTTACTTTTCGTGACAGGTGCTCTTCAGCTCTGGGTTTCCATGCTCGAGTTTGAGAGTTGGAATTTGCATTGGAACTGGTAAGATTCGGTGGTTTCCTTGATGGCTTCGGCTTGGTGACTATTGGTCCCTCTTAGGTTCTTAGCCGAGACTTTGTTTTAAATGTAAGGATGTGGAAGGTTACCACCGTTGTGATGTTTGTGAGCTGACTGGCAGTGTGGGGAGGATGAAACCCTCAACCCACTTCAATGTTAAGCCTGTAGTGTCTTTCTATGTAGATATTTTGTAAATGATTGTAAAACAGTCGAGAGGGTTTAACCCTCGGCTATTCTGGTTTAACAAAGATTTTGGTTCTTTTATCTTGATGATGTTTACGTGTGTTGAAAACTGAGGGCGATGCTCTAGAGTATGTGATAATTTAATGTTTTTGCATATGAAATCAATGCTCCGTGTTAATCAATGTTGGTTGTAATTGGTTAATGGCCGAGAGCCAAAGCTCAATGTTTTGTTTTGAAACTTCGAAAAACTAATGTTTACTTCATTTGGATGTGAGAGTCTGTTTACAACTTCGAACCCTTGGTTCGGCATGTGACGATATTGATGAATGTTTTGTGTTATTGATGGCCAAAAGCCAAAGGTTAAAGTTCTGTTTGAAAACTCGAAACCCTATCCTATTTGGTTTAGAAGGTAAATTTGAAAGTTTTAAGAGGTCGAATGTGAAAACTGATACCTGGTCTCGTGTATCTAATTGGTTTTGTTATAGATAATGGTTTCAATAGGAAAGTAATACTACTGTTTGTTGTTGGTGCCAAAATGTTACTTTGTCTTTTGTTAGGCCTGGTACAGGTTATTCGAAATCGTGACTAAAACTATCTTATTGTTAAGTGAGGGTATTGTACCTTATTTGTGACCTTAACACGATGAGCAGGTGTTAAAAATGTTAAGGGTTTGACCATCAAATGGCTATGAACTTGTTGTTAGAAAAACAGGATCACAGAGCAATAACAATAAACAGAAATGCAAATATAATCACACACACATTACAAGAGAGACACAGATATATCGTGGTTCACCCCGACTTGGGCTATGTCCACACTGAATTTGCTAGTCCTTATTATCATTACCATCCAACAAGGTGAAGGGATACAACTTGCAGCACAACCGCTGTACTTCCTCTTCACTGTGTCACAGTCTCTCTCCTGATCTTAGAAATATTTACAATGCATAAAACCTAATACATCATTCCTAGCCGTATTACAATGACTTTCTTTTATAAGGGAAATACAATGGGAAAATACCACGGGATACCCAAAACCATGGGCCCGAAAACAGTTGGCGAAAACAACCCCAAAATTTTTTCTTGGGGGTGTTTCCCCTGAACCCCCTTCTCGGGGGCTCTGCCCCCGTAACTTGAGGGCGTTGCCCCCAAACTCCCTTTTTCGGGGGCTCACTGTCCCCGCGCCCCCCAGCTGGGGGGGGGTCGACCCCCCCCAGACCCCCTGAGCGTCGAGACAGGATCATAACCAAACTTGGGGTACAGACACGGCTGAATCATCATCTATGAGAGTGGAAGATCTAGCTCCACAACCAACACTTGTCACGAAGCTTAAGGTTATTTGGTTCTCTTTTAAGGGCTTCGAACCCTCGTCTGTTAGGTGTGCAAAAGTCTTCTATGAACTCTGTCTTGGATAGATTATTTGATTTGTTAAATGTTGAAGTAAGAATCTATGGTTGGAACCTTATGGTTTTTAATCTACAATAGAAGTGTTTTGAATCTATAACTGCAGTTTGATAATTAAATAAAAAATAAAAGATATGAATACTGAGGATGAGATAGTACTATATAGCAATGCTGTTGTTTGCAATTGATAAGTATATATTTAAGATATACGTACTTGGTAGCAATTCTGTGTAATTAGTAATGTTTATTTTGCAGCTGTTAATTTCATGAATGTTGATGAAGGAAATAAAGTGAAATTTTAACACTATATTGTTTCGAAAAGAATGATAAGAGAATGCATAGCATATGTCTTCCGAAAAGAAATAAATGATCTAAAGTGAAAACCCTAGGTTTTGTACAGAGATGAAATGTTTACTTCTATTACTATGTAAAAGAAAATATTATAATGCCTGTAATATGAAATGCTGTTATATTTCCTGAGTCTAGACATATATAATTTATATTACAGATTATAATTGATAAGGAATATTAAGAAAATACAACAGTGTTAGTCTATTCATTCATTTGACATTATGCCTATCATTCATCTATCTTAATTTTCATTCTCTGTACTAGAGTAAGATACAGATACATGTATGGGGAAAAATACAGAGAAGATATTTATTCAATCATCTCATTTAATTAATCATCATTATACAGAATCATAACTAGGTCAGAATTCAAAACAATTATTTTTATACGATGATAACTGTAAATACTAAATCGACAATTGCAGAAAATCATTTAACTACTTAGAGGACTGAAATAACAAGTAGAACCTGTAACTGTAGATAGGGTAGACAAACAGCCAAGGAGGCCTGTTCCTCCCAACCTTCTCCAGAAGAATCAACCAATCTACTTGCCTCCTTTGGACCCCTGAGCCTGTTTACTGAACCACCAGGTAGAAGAACTCTGTGTAGAAGCAAGGCACTCAATTTTGTATAACCAACAATCAATAGAGACTTCCCAAAAATCCCAGTCTCTGCACTCAGCAGTAAATAAGGTAGACTTACACCATGATAAAAAACATGGCATTTCCCCTCATCGAATCTCTTGTGTGCATACGGCAGAACCACAAGGTAAGTTTCCTCGTCAGGAAAAGTGATGAACCTCAGTACACAATTCGATGGCTCTTAAAACGATTGCCTAGGTCTTTAGTGGTCAGTTTTCAATAAATGATCCTCAAGCTCCAGTCCCATCTTTCAGGGCACTATGACCACAATTCAATGGAGTTGTCCCTTACCAACAGCTAGTTACTTGCCTCATGATGCTGCCACTTGTCCATTGCCTTCTACCCCATATTCCATTCCACCTAGTGGGTCAATAAACACTCTTTCAACAGCTCTCCTTGGGTGAGTGTCTCCTATTTTATTTATTTAAATAATAATATTGTGCAATTACAGTCATCCTTGGACACTTGTCCAAATATAAAACTTTACAATAAAAGTTAAGATAATGTCTTCTTCAAACATAAAATGTTTTCAGTAAAGGGGTATGTTACACTCATACAGTTTCAAGTTTTCCACATTAACAACAGAATACATTTGCATATAAGGAGGCAAATCTAACCAAAAAGCATTATTACCAACTTGATCCAAAATTTTAAAAGGTCCATACCCGATTGGTTTTAACTTTCTACCTTCACCTTGGAGTCAATATTTACTGATATAAAGCCATACTCGATCACTAATTTGGAAATGATGATCCACCCGATGTTTGTCATGTCTTTCTTTATACTTGTCCTGACTTGATTCCAATTGCTCTTGTACTATTTGATGTATTAATTGGATCTGCTGAATAAACTTCAAAGCTTTATCCGCATCAACTTGACCATATCCCATTGGATATTTCCCATAAATAAAGTCTAAGGGATACTTTGGAAAATAACCAAAACATGTGTCAAAAGGAGACTTTTGTGTTGAAGAGTGCATAACGCTGTTGTAGGAATGTTGAGCATAATGCAACTATTCATCCCATAGCTTGGGATGCTTGCCACAATATCCTCGAAGAAGATTTACTACTGCCCGATTGACCAATTTAGTTTTTCCCTCAGTTTGTGGATGAAATGTTGTGCTCTTCTTTAGCTTTATGTCCATAAGTTCCCTAAAGATGACCAAAATTTCTCAAGGAAGCGGGAATCTCGATTAGATATAATAGAAGTAGGTAGTCCAAAATGCACCCATACATGTTGGAATAACAAATGAGCAGTCTTCTCAGCTGTGGTCTACTTTTTACAAGGCATTAGAATGCACATTTTACTGAATCTATCCACAACAACATATAAGTAATCATGTCCCTTTCTAGACATTGGTAACCCTCCTACAAAATCCATTGAAACACTTTCCCATGGATGGGAAGGAAGAGTAAGTGGAGTGCACAAGCCTAACTTTCTGTTACTTCTCTTACTTGTTGCACACATAACACATCCTTTTATAAACTTGGACACAATATCATTCATTTGAGGCCAATAGCAAAACTTTTGTAATTGTGCTACAGTGTTTCCTACACCAAAGTGCCCTAAAATGAGAGAAGTGTGAGCTTCTCTTATCACATGTACTCTTTCACTTTGTGGAATACAGATCTTTCCAATATGATACAACAACTTGTCATGAATATGATAATTCAATTCTTCATTTTGAGAGCCACGTTTTAGTGATTCATATACTTCTTTGTAGTCTTCATCCTTAGTGTATTGTTCAACATAACTTGAATGTACAAAAGGAATTTTTTGAATAAAAATAGAAGCATTTGTTGGAGGTCTTGATAACATATCTGCAACTTTGTTCTGAATACCTTTCTTATACTTAATGATCAAATGAAATTGTTGTAGAAAACCCATCCACCTGAAATGTCTTGATTGTTGTAGCTTAGTTTGAGATTGAAGATATTGTAGTGGTTGATGATCAGTGCGAATAATTGTTTCCTTACCCATTAGGTAATGTTTCCACTTCTTCACACTTTGTACTTATGCATACAATTCTTTATCATAGGTTGGATAGTTAATTATTGCTTTATAAAAGGTTTCAGAATGATAGCATATTGGTTCCTTAAGTTGCATTAAGACTACCCCCATGGCATAACCACTAGCATCAGTCTCTATCTCAAATGGTTGTTGTAGATCCGACAGTGCAAGTATTGGAGTTGTACTGATCTTTTCTTTCAGAGTGTCGAAGGCCTTCTATACTTTTCCTTCCCATTGAAAGACTCTGTTCATACCTATCAAAGCATGTAATGGAGAAGCTATGAAGGAGAACTTAGCAATAAACTTCCTCCAGTATTGGGATGCTCCCAAAAATCTTCTTACCTCGGTTACATTATTTGGCTTGGGCCAATTCACAATGACCCCAACTTTAGAGGGATAAATTCTAAGTTCCCCACCCCCTATAATGTAACCTAGATACACTAACGATGTCTTCCCAAACTCACATCTAGACATCTTTAAGTACAATTTTTCCCTTACAAGTACATCCAAAACTTGTTTGAAATGCTTGACATGTTCGTCCCAAGTACGACTGAAAATCAAAATATTATCTAAGTAGACTATGAGAAAATCATCAATGAAGGGCCTAAAAACATCATTCATCACCCTCATAAATGTTGCGTGTGCATTACAAAGCCTAAAGGGCATTACCATCCATTCATATAATCTCTGTTTAGTTTTGAAAGCAGTCTTCCAAATATTATTGTCATGAATTCTAATTTGATGATAGCCACTTCTTCAGTCTAACTTAGTGAAATAGGTTGCATTCTTAAGTTGATCCAAAATACTGTTAATCTCATAAGAGGATACCTGTTCTTAATTGTGATTATGTTTAGTGCCATGTAATCAATACACATACACCATGTACCATCCTTCTTCCTGTCTCTAGACACTGTTCTTTGCTTGGATCCATTCCTTTGAGTCCCATACAAATAAATTCCATGTCAACCCTTCGTGAAGATATGACCTTCTTTCCAAGTATAACATCTTCCTAAAGCTCATTGAGATATTCAGGAGAAAAATCATCTACAAAAGGTACTTGAACATATTCATCATGGTCCACAATCATAGGAGGCTCATACAGTTTCAAGTTTTCCACATTAACAATAGAATACATTTTCATATAAGGAGGAAAATCTAACCGAAATGCATTATTAACAACTTGATCCAAAATTGTAAAAGGTCCATACTGGATTGGTTTTAACTTTCTAACTTCACCTTGGAGTTAGTATTTACTGATATGAAGCCATACTCGATCACGAATTTGAAAATGATGATCCATCGGATGTTTGTCATGTCTTTCTTTATACTTGTCCTGACTTGATTCCAACTGTTCTTGTACTGCTTGATGTATTAACTGGATATGTTGAATAAACTTCAAAGCTTTATCCACATCAACTTGACCATATCCCACTGGATCTTTCCCATAAATAAATTCTAAGGGAGACTTTGGAAAATAACGAATACATTGCTCAAAAGGAGACTTTTGTGTTGAAGAGTGCATAGCTATGTTGTAGGAATGTTGAACATAATGCAACTGTTCATCCCACAGCTTGGGATGCCTATCACAATATCCTCGAAGAAGATGTACTACTGTCCGATTGACCACTTCAGTTTGTCCTTCAGTTTGTGGATGAAATGTTGTGCTCTTATTTAGCTTTATGTCCATAAGTTCCCATAAAGATGACCAAAATTTCCCAAGGAAGCGGGAATCTCTATCAGATATAATATAAGTAGGTACTCCAAAATAGACCTATACATGCTGGAAGAACAAATGAGCAGTCATCTCAGCTGTGATATGCTTTTTACAAGGCATTAGAATGCACCTTTTACTGAATCTATCCACAAAAACATATAAGTAATAATGTCCCTTTCTAGACATTGGTAACCTGTAATGTCCCTTTCTAGACATTGGTGACCTGTAATGTCTCTTTTTATTTTCTTTTATTAAAATGCCCAATTTTTCACTTTTTCCCTAATTTTGACCTTTGACTAGTTTTGATGCCTAGGCCTCTAGTTTGCCCCAAATGCTCCCAAATATTTTGAGAAGTTATATGAATGATAATAGAACTTGATTATGATGTTCAGGGATGATATATGGCCACCAAAATACCTCTGCAAACTGCCTTAAGATTCTGGACAAAGTATGTAATTTTACTAGCAAATGGAGGTTCAAATCCCCCCAAGGTAATGACTGAAATTGGCTTTCCAAATGCCTCCAAAACCACTCGAATTTATGAGAAAAGGTAGGGGATGTCTCAGGGATGTTATTAAGGTCTCATATGCACCATTAATCAGTTATTAAGTCTGTTCTAACCTTCCCACAAACGACTGCAAAAATCACTAATTCGACCCTTGGGGAAATGACACTAAATCTTCTCCAAATGTAAATAAACTGAGTAAAATGACTTCAAATGCTTTAGTGCTGAACATGAAACTTGTAACACTTATCAATGTCAGTCCATTCCTCATAAATGTATCAGATAAACATTCTTTTATTTGAAATATTCAACATTACAATGACATACATCAATAGAGTGGGGAAATGGTCATTGTTTGCTCATTAATAATCATTTTTACATACAACCACTTGGTATTTATACCTAGGAATTTATGAATATGAAGAACAGAGTATATTAAGCTTATTAAAATCAGAAATACATCATGAGAATCTCTCCCAAGGAGTACAGGATCTCACCCAAAGCGCAATCCCTCAAGGAGCATGAATATGCCTTCAAAACTAGAAATGGTTGAGGGGATGTGATGCATTATATGAAACCACAAGCTGACATGTATCCTATATATGCAAATAAAAACTCCATTAAATCTCCATGAAAGACCTGAATGGCCTCTCCAAAATCCAACTTGGATGGGAACCTTTCACCCTCGAAATTGGCTAAGGCAAGAAACTAGTCATCCACTAGCTCTCTCTCTTAACAAATGGAATTTTTATCAAATGATAAAAAGCCCTTATTTTGGTTTAGCCTTGTATTTTATAAAAATCCTTGGCCTTCTAAGGTTCCCAATCCATCCACAGACTCAATCCAATTCGAATTAGGGTAAGGGCTCAATATTTTCCATGTGTCCTACCTTTCCTAGCCTTCCACCTTCCACCAATTCGAGTAAGAGTCTCTTTGGCTTCTCAAACTCCCATGAGCGCCCTCTTGGAGCCTATTTTTGGGGATGACATGTCATAATGGTAAGATTTCAGAGTTCATATCTGAAATTTGTCATAGATGTCATAGATGCTCCATCATTGTTGTCATAGGGGCTAGGGAATCTAGCCCAAGTGTCCACAAGCTTCTAATTTGACCCTTCCTCTTCCATGGAGGTTACCATTCCATACCAATTAGACCTAAGATTCTCAATTACATGTGTATGAACTTAAAAAATCACCCAATAATTATGTCCTTCTCATGGATTCGAAATGGCAAGAGAGATATGCCATGTGGCAGTAGAAATTAAGCTAGAGTGGGTCCCACATCCTCCATATGTCTTCAAAACCATTTGCCACCTAGAATTTCTCTTGAATTTATTTATTCAATCTCTTTATTAAATATTTTAAATATTATAATGTATAAACATTATTCATGTTCTCCCTTATTACAATTCCAAATGTACCCATTCAACCTAGGAAACTGGTAGAATTGATGGGATTGTCCCGCTATGCAATTATTTGAATGGGGACATTACAGTCCTCCCCACCCAAGATTGCTTGTCCTCAAGCAATTTCAGATTTGGATTCTTCAAAATATTCTCCTCTTCCCATGTGGAATATTCATTTGGTAAGTCCTTCCATTGTACTAAATATTATTTGATAATTCTACTCCTCAACCTCCTTTCCCGTGTCTTCAAAATCTTTTCCGGAACAAGTGTGAGCTGACCTTCATCATCCAAAGGAGGAAGTATTTCTGAAGTGATAATTTGATAACCAAGAGCCTTCTTGAGACAAGAAACATGAAATACATTATGGATTTTACTCCCTTCCGGAAGTTCTAATTCATACGCTACTTCTCCAACCTTCCGCACTACCTTGTATGGCCCATAGTACCTTGGTTTTAGCTTTACTGCTCCATTCTTTTTGAGAGATGTTTGTTTATATGGATGAAACCTCAAATATACTAAATCATTAACCTGAAAGGTCCTTTCTTCTCTATGTCTATCAGCATATTGTTTTTGCTGATTTTGAGCAACCTGCAAATTGTCTTTCAAAAGCTTTAAAATTTCTTGGCTCTCTTCCACCCAATATTTAGCCTTTGGGGCTCTACTATCACCAAATATAATTTCAACAAATGTAAGTGCATCATAACCATATAATGCTTTGAAAGGAGACATCCCTATTGACATATGATAAGTGGTGTTGTAGCAAAACTCACCAAAGTGTAGCCATTTTTCCCATGCTTTTTGCTTCTCTCCCACATAGTTTCTTAGGTACCCTTCCAACCATTTATTCACACTCTCTGTTTGTCCATCAGTTTGTGGATGATAGCTGGTACTTGGGGTCAATTGAGTGCCCACCAATTTAAAAAGTTCTTTTCAAAAAGCACCCATGAATCTACTATCTCTATCACTAACAATGCTCTTGGGGAGGCCATGCAATCTAAAGATTTCTTTGAAAAAAATATCAGCCACTTGTGCAGCACTAAAAGATGATGTAACAACAAAGAAATGAGCAAATTTTTTCAATCTATCCACTACCACATATATGCAATCCTTACCCAAAGATTTGGGCAAACCGATGATGAAGTCCATTGAGATACTGCCCCATTTTTGCTCTGGAATAGGAAATGGTTGCAATAGGCCAACTGGGCATGTAAGTTCTGATTTTTTTTGCTAACATACTTTACATTCATTCACATATTTCTGAATATCTTCCTTCATCCCCTTCCAAAAAAATCTTTGCCTCAATTGCCTATAAGTTTTGAAGATCCCCGGATGGCCAGCTAGTGGGGAATCACGTGATTCTTGCAAAATTTTGTACTTGAGTTTTGAATCTTGAACCAAATAAATTCTTCCCTTATAATATATCAGCCCATTCAAAATCCTATAGTTATCATCCCATTTGATTCCATCCAACACATCACAAGCAAATTTGTCTTTGGCATATTCAACTAGTAGCATGTTTTTCCAATCCGTGGCAATGTCCATGAGAGAAAAATAAGGTCTTATAGATAAAGCATCTGCTACTATATTATTCTTTCCTTTGACATATTCAATATCAAAATCATAAGCTTGAATCTTGCTTACCCACTTTTGTTGCCTTTCATTTAGATCTTTTTGGGTGAGAAAGTGTCTTAGACTATTGTGGTCAGTTTTCACCACAAACTTGCTGCCCACCAAGTATTGTCTAAATTTGGCCAATGCATGCATAATGGCCAGCATTTCTTTGTCATAGATGGAGTAAATTTTTTCACAAGGCTGCAACTTTATGCTCTCAAAGGCTATGGGGTGTTGTCCTTGCTTTAGGACAGCCCCTATTCCTCCACTTGAAGCATCACATTCCACAACAAAAGGCTTAGTAAAATCATGAATTGTAATTATGGGACAACTACTCATTACCTCTTTCATCTTTTGGAAGTCCTTTTCAGCCTCTTGATCCCACTTGAAAGCATCCTTCTTAGTCAAATCAGTGAGTGGAGAAGTCAACTTGGAGAACCCTTTCACAAATTTTCTATAATAGGTGCATATCCCAATGAAGCCTCTTAGTTCTATAACATTTTTTGGTGATGGCCATTTTAAGATAGCCCTGATTTTTTTCATGTGTACCTTCACTCCTTGCCCAATAATGTGCTCAAGATATAGTAGTTCTTTCACCCCAAATTCACATTTTGATAACTTAGCAAATAAGGACTCTTCTTGCAAATTTTTTAACACAATCTCTAATTGTTGCAAATGCTCTTCCCATGTTTTACTGTAAATGATAATGTCATCAAAGAAAACCAAAACAAAACTTCTTAGTTGCTTGCAAAAGATCCTATTCATGCATGCTTGAAATGTGGCTGGAGCATTAGTTAACCCAAAAGGAATGACAAGAAATTCAAAGTGGCCATAATGACATCGAAAAGCGGTCTTTTGCACATCTTCATCTTTCATTCGAATTTGATGATATCCTGATCTAAGGTCAATTTTTGAGAAGTATTTAGCCCCATGTAGCTCATCCATGAGCTCATCAATCCTAGGAATATGATACCTATTCTTGATAGTCTTTTTGTTCAAGGCTCTAAAGTCTATGCACATTCTCAATGTTCCATTTTTTTCTTCACTAGCACTACTGAAGAAGCATAAGGGCTAGCGCTTGGTCTAATGAGTCCCAACTCTAGGAGTTCTTGGATGGATTTTTCAATCTCATCTCTAAAATTTTTAGTGTTTCTATAAGGTGGTATATGAATGGGTGAAGTACCCTCCAAAAAAATGTTGTGCTCAACCCCCCCATCTGGTGGTCTACCATGTGGAAGATCTCTAAATTTTTTTCATATTTTTGCAGGAGTCTCTCTATCTCCTTTGGGTGTTCAACAACCTTTATATTTGGCTTGGGAGATGTAATATGGCATTTATCAGCCCATTCTATGTCCCCATTCCTCAATATATATCTCATACTATTGCAAGTCACTACTTGATTTGGATAAGTGTGCTTCCCTCTCACAACCCTTAGTACTCCTTTTGAATCTTGGAATTTCATTTCAGGAATTTGATAATTTACTATATGCTCTCCTATTGAATACAAACATTGCACTCCCAAAATGAAATTAGTATCAGCAACATCAACCACATAAAAACTATCAACAAAAGTATAGTTACCTACGGTGACTTACAACTTTGGAACCCATGTTTTGCACTGCATTGTGTTGTGACCGGGAATGACAACTGCGAAGCCATCGAATGGTTCAATATGTATATTTCCTTTCTACACCATCTCTGCATCAATGAAGTTATGGGTGGATCCTCCATCTACCAAAATTGAAGCTTTTTGTCCTAGTACCACACCCTTGCATCAGATAGTATGATAGCAAGGTATTGCTGAAAGTACTGCCATTCTTGCTTTGTTTGGTGAAGGATAATTTTGTTCTTGTCTTTCCTCTTCTACTGATGTCTCATATGCCTCCTCTTGATATGAAATATATCCATATTCATCCATGCCCCCATCATATCCATCATTATCAGAAAATACTTCTATGTATTGAGCCTTTCCTTTAGTACATTTGTGCCCCGGTGTCCATGGTTGAAAGCATGTGAGGCACAATTTCTTTTTTCGAAGTTCATCCCTATTTAGTCCTTATTTATTATTATTTTCAAATGAATCTCTTTGCCAAGGTTTCTTATCATATGCATCCCTTTTCCAAGGTTTCTTTTCAAATTTGAAGTTGGGCTTGGGAGGAAATCTCGTTCTAGGAAGCACATTTTGGAGATCCCCAGTCAAGCTCATTGCATCTTTTAATGTAGTTGGCTTGTGGGATTTGACCAAACCTTTTAAGGGTTCATCCAAACCTTTAGTGAACAGCAATACCAACCTTCCCATAGATACATCAGCCACCTTGACTGATAATTTTTGAAAGTCCAACATATACTCAGTAAGGTTCCCAGTTTGCTTCAATTGAGCTAGTTCCTTGAAAAGCAATTATGGATATTTTTGTTCAAATCTCTCCAGCACCCTGTCAACAAAATATCCATATGTTTTAACCTGATCATGACCCAAAGTTTTCAGGCCATGAAACCACCATTCATTGGCATCTCTTTTAACTACTGTTTTCTCCTATTATCCCTTTGATTCCAAGTTGGCTAACCATCAATTCGAATCCTTTCATCATCTGTTTACTCATGTCTTTCATACCCATGGAAAGTTCAAAAAAATATGGTTTTAAGGCTGCAACAAATTCCTCCTTATGTATTAAGTTTTCATCCTCCTCTCTACCCATGGTTTTAACAAAAGAATCTTCTTCTCCTATTGTTTCTTCCTCAACAACAACACCTTCAACTTCTGGTTCTAAGGGTGGTGGTCTATTGATTTGAATTCATGTTAATACAATCAGGTTCCAAGAAAATGCTTCGATACCACTTGTAATGTCCCTTTTTTTAAATTTTATTAAAATGCCCAATTTTTCACTTTTTCCCCAATTTTGACCTTTGACTAGTTTTGATGCCTAGGTCTCCAATTTGCCCCAAATGATCCCAAATATTATGAGAAGGTATATTACTGATAATAGGACTTGATTATGATGTTCAAGGATGATATATGGCCACCAAAATACCTCTGCAAACTCCCTTAAGATTATGGACAAAGTATGTAATTTTACTAGCAAATGGAGGTTCAAATTCCCCCAGGGTAATGACTGAAATTGGCTTTCCAAATGCCTCCAAAACCACTCGAATTTATGAATAGAGGTTGGGGATGTATCAAGGATGTTATTAAAGTATCATATGCACCATTAATCAGTTATTAAGTCTGTTCTAACCTTCCCACAAACAGCCTCAAAAATCACTAATTCGACCCTTGGGGAAATGGCACCAAATCTTCTCCAAATGTAAATAAACTGAGTAAAATGAATTCAAATTCTTAAGTGATGAAAATAAAACTTGTAACACTCATCAATGGAATTCCATTCATCATAAATGTATCATAGAAACATTATTTTATTCGAAATCTTCAGCATTACAATGGCATACATCAATAGAGTGGGGAAATGGTCATTGCTTGCTCATTAATAATTATTTTTACATACAACCACTTGGTATTTCTACCTGATAATTTTGAAGATGAATAAAATAGTATATTAATATTATTACAATCATAAATACATCATTAAAATATCTCCCAAGGAGTACAAGAGCTCACCCAAAGTGCAATCCCTCAAGGAGCATGAATATGCCTTCAAAACTAGAAATGGTTGAGGGGATGTGATGCATTAGATGAAACCAAGAGATTCCCTGTATCTGATACCTGAAAATACAAAATCCATTAAATCTCCATTAAATACCTTAATGGACTCTCCAAACTCCAACTCGGATGGGAATCTTTCACCCTCGAAATTGGCTAAGGCAAGAAACTAGTCATCCACTAGCTCTCTCTTCACAAATGAAAATTTTCTCAAATGATCAAAAGACCTTCTCTTGGTTTATCCCTGTATTTTATAAACATCCTTATCCTTCTAAGGTTCCCAATCCATCCATAGACTCAATCCAATTCGAATTAGGGTAAGGGCTCAAGATTTGCCATGTGTCCTACCTTTCCTAGCCTTCCACCTTCCACCAATTCGAGTGGGAGTCTCTTTGGCTTCTCCAACTCCCATGAGCGCCCTCTTGGAGCCTATTTTTGGGGATGACATGTCATAATGGTAATATTTCAGAGGTCATATCTGAAATTTTTCATAGATGTCATAGATGCTCCATCATTGTTGTCATAGGGGCCAGGGAATCTAGCCCAAGTGTCCATAAGCTTCCAATTTGACCTTTCCTCTTCCATGGAGGTTACCATTCCATCCCAATTTGAACTAATATTCTCACTGCCATGTGTATGAACTTACCAACTCACCCAATAATTCTGGCCTTCTCATGGATTCGAAATGGCAAGAGAGATATGCCATGTGGCAGTGAGAAATAAAGCTAGAGTGGGTCCCACATCCTCCATATGTCTTCAAAACCATTTGCCACCTAGAATTTCTCTAAAATTTATTTATTCAATCTCTTTATTAAATATTTGAACTATTATAATGTATAAACATTATTCATGTGCTCCCTTATTACAATTCCAAATGTACCCATTCAACCTAGGGAACTGGTAGAATTGATGGGATTGTCCTGCTATGCAATTATTTGAATGGGGACATTACATAACCCTCCTACAAAATCCTCTGAAACACTTTCCCATGGATGGGAAGGAAGAGTAAGTGGAGTGTACAAGACTAAATTTATGTTACTTGGCTTACTTGTTGCACACAGAACACATCCTTTTATATACTTGGACACAATATCATTCAGTTAAGGCCATAGCGAAAATTTTATAATTGTGCTACAATTTTTCCTACACCAAAGTGCCCTAATATGAGAGAAGCACGAGCTTCTCTTATCACATGCACTCTTTCACTTTGTGGAATATAGATCTTTCCAATATGATACAACAACTTGTCATGAATATGATAATTCAATTATTCATTTTGAGAGCCATGTTTTAGTGATTCATATACTTCTTTGTAGTCTTCATCCTTAGTGTATTGTTCAACATAACTTGAATGTACAAAAGGACTTTGTTGAATAACAATAGAATCATTTGTTGGAGGTCTTGATAACATATATGCAACTTTGTTCTGAATACCTTTCTTATACTTAATGATCAAATGAAATTGTCTTATAAAACCCATCCACCTGAAAGGTCGTGATTGTTGTAGATTAGTTTGAGATTGAAGATATTGTAGTGGTTGATGATCAATGCAAATAATTGTTTCCTTACCCATTAGGTAATGTTTCCAATTCTTCACACTTTGTACTAATGCATACAATTCTTTATCATAGGTTGGATAGTTAATTATTGCTTTTGAAAAGGTTTCAGAATGATAGCATATTGGTTTCTTAAGTTGCATTAAGACTGCCCCCATGGTATAACCACTAGCATTAGTCTCTATCTCAAATGGCTGTTGTAGATCGGGCAGTGCAAGTACTGGATTTGTACTGATCTTTTCTTTCAGAGTGTCGAAGGCCTTCTATACTTTTCCTTCCCATTGAAAGATTCTGTTCATACTTGTCAAAGCATGTAATGGAGAAGCTATGAAGGAGAACTTAGCAATAAACTTCCTCCAGTATTGAGATGCTCCCAAAAAGCTTCTTACCTCGGTTACTTTATTTGGCTTGGTCTAATTCACAATGACCTCAACTTTAGAGGGATCAATTCTCAGCTCACCACCTCCTACAATGTAACCTACATACACTAAAGATGTCTTCCCAAACTCACATTTGGACATCTTTAAGTACAATTTTTCCCTTCCAAGTACATCCAAAACTTGTTTGAAATGCTTGACATGTTCTTGTTAACACCCAAAAAGTGCTCACTACCTCATCTACCCCATTACACGACTCATTTGTCATTATTTCCTACCATATTTTCTTCCAGAACCACAAAATCCCTTTAAAAAGCCTCCAAAAGGCCACAAAACCATTTAAAAAGCCTTCAAAAGGCTAAAAAACCCCTTTTCCCCCCCAAAATAATCCAAAATTCCTCCAAAATAGCAAAAACCCTCTAAAAAGGGAATAAAAAATATAAAAAAAGAGGAAAAAGAGGAAAAAAGGAGGAAAAAACCCTATATAGCTGACCTAAACCATATGGTTCCCAAAACCATGGGCCAACACTCCACCAGTAAAAACCTATAAATAGGTGATGGAGACCCCTCATTTCATATCCACAGTCAAATACACCCTTAGTCTACCAAAATCACTCTCGAAACCCTAGCTCACCCTTGAGCTACTTTCATCCTTGAGTGCCCCTTTTGGCCCATTTCCAACCTTTTGGAGAAAGAGAAGGAGCAAAGCTGGAGTTTGGAGCAACCCTCTTGGACCATTGCAAGAACTTCACCAACCTCTACACTTGAGGTAAAATTTTAATACAAAAAAGAAAGATCTTCACCATATTTCATGTTTTTGTTATGTTTATTAATGCTCATGCTGGCTTAGAATTTGTATTGTTTTATTACTTTCATTTACTGTTTATTGAACTACTACCAAGGAGTCCATTCTCCTTAGTAGGGTCTCATTTGCACAAGCTAGGGTGAAAACCCTAGCTACAGTTTTGGCGACTCCCCTTGGTTTGAATTTCTAGTTATAGTTTTAAATATTTCCCATTTTCTGCAATATTTTCCTGTTTTTTCCTTTTGGCTGTCCCTTTCGGCTGCTGTAAACCGCGTCTTTCAGGCATTTACCTACGATTCGACCGCGGCTCTCAGATTGTTTCCGGTGACCTATCGACCATTTTCAGTCTGTTACCTGCGATCCGACCGAAGCTGTTAGCTTGTTCGAGGCGATCCGACTGCCGCTGTTAACCCTTTTCACACGTCCCGACTGCAGCTTTCAGCCATTTTCCTGCAACCCGCCTGTGCCTATCGGCCTTTTTCCTACGTCCCGACTGCGGCTTTCAATGATTTTCCTGCAGCTCACCTGCGCCTCTCGACCTTTTTCCCTCGTCTCGACTGCGGCTTTCAGCCATTTTCCTACAACTCGCTTGCGGCTTTCGACCTGTTTCCCGTGGTCCGACTGCATCTTTCAGCCAAAATCCCGCAACCTGTCCGCGACTGTCCATCTGTTTCCCTCAGTCCGACTGCCCAGACTCGCCACAGACCCGCGGTCTGTTTTCAGCATTTTTTTTTTCCTGTTTGAACCCAGCACTTTGATGCACTATTTTCTGCACCTGCACAACCATTTGTCCTACCTGCAACCATACTTCCATACAGCCTTTTCTGCAGTTTTATTTCTATTCCATTTACAGAATCGTTTTTTAGAAAAATTTCAGCATTTTAATTGAAAAAGAGAAAATTTTGCATTTCAAAGTTTACATTCTGTCTTGTTATTTTTAGTTAGAAAGTTTCCCCCCTTGTGGCACTTTTACTTGGGTTCATCATCTCACACGCACACACTCTGTCACCTAATTCAAGTGAGCCTTAAAAAACTACTTAACACAACCAACATTCTAACCCCACTTGGGGAACACATAAGACTTTTTGTAGTTAGGTAGGATCGGGGGGATAGGCTTCCAAATAACACCCCTCGGTTGCTTACACTTGAGACATAGCTGTTGTCCATTAGGGAACCAAAATCCCCTAGTATTTTTTGGCACGGTCACAACCAGTTTATCAGAGGGCCTCTCCCCTAGGAGGGTTGAAGTCGCCAGACTGGTTCCGGAGGCCTGAGTAGAATACTGCAATCCATTCAGTAACCGAAGACTACCTTTCGCAGTTCTCGGGGTATCCCTGTATGGGGATACTGTGGTGATAGAACCAAATGGTAGATTCACCTTTTCTGGACGTGTCATGAATGGGGTATCTTAGTTGCCTTTCTTCTAGGATTGACTACCCGGTGTCCCTCCCGGTAGGGGGATATCTTTAGCCACTTGGCTCTCCTATCTATATTGTCTGACTTGGATTTCATCACCTTGCAGAGGATATGTCTAGTTGAGTCAGAATACTATTTAGTTAGGTGTTTGCATGCTCCCTTGCTGTTAGGGTTAACCTTGACTCGGGAATGAGTCAAAGGTGGTTAGGTCTAGCACATGGTTTGTTGTAGCCCATGGTATTGCCCCATGGTATTGCATGTAAGGAAGCCTTTATAAGGCTTGAGGAGGCTCCATTGTAAAGTGGCCTGGAGGTGAGCGGTGGCTATCTCACTTGGCCCGGCTTGGCCTGTTTAGGTCAAGGGTAATGAAGATCTTCATTGGGTGCTGGATTTCCTTGCATGGGGTTTCCAGGGTAAATTATGTGTCTCTATTGTGTGATTTCTTGTTTCTGTTTATTTCTCTTGAAGGGTAAAATATGTATGCTCATATAAACCTAACAAGTGGTATCAGAGCCTGGTTGTGCTCGTTGAAAATGCTCTGAGTGTAGGTGTGCATATATAGATTGATTGATTTGGGTAGAGATCAACGATGGAAGAAATTGTTTCCTCTTGTGGACCCGAGGAGACCACTTCCCAATAATCGCTGCCAAGGAGAAGCCATTGCTTGCGACCATTGATGCCTATTATTGTAGCCATCAAAGCATTGTGTGCATGTTCCATGAGGTATTTTACCTCTACGATTGAGGTCGCCCCATTGTACAATGTGGAATATTGCATAATGTGGAAGACAATCATGTTGAAGCAGTCATTGACAACATGGAAGTGCAATCCATGGTTTGGCATGGTTGTGCTAGTGGAGTTGTGCTCGGTGAAGGATGTGCAGGAGCAGATATGTGTTCAGATCTGGAGTTTGATTCCCATCAATAGACTCGCCGTGTCATGATCTGGTGGTGTATAAATATTTGCATGTGATTCTGCAACCAAATCATTGGGAAAGAGATCCCATGTGGTTCTTTTGATGGATGTGCAAAGGATCGCTGCAATCGTTGCAGAGTCCGGGGGCAGTGAGAAGCTAAGGAAGAGAACTCCCTCCTCTTGGCCGCAAAAAGAAACCCCAGCAGCGTGAAGGAGCACTAGAGATCCCACGTGAAAGAGTCATGAGAAGGTTGTGGTTTCAAAGAACTGCAGTATGGAGCCCAAGACTGGAGATCTGGAAGACATATCCCATGGAGAAGGATGTGTGTAGAGGCGAAATAGTGGTCATGGACAGATTAAAATTTCCAAAGCGTGGAGATCGGATCTGGGCATAGATCTCATTGTCACAAAGTAGTGACCGCCCACATTGAGCAGAAGGTCGCAGATCGGATCCATAAATTTGTGCAGAGCCACAGATTTGAACGAGTGAGGGCGTGGTTTCTATTTCGCGCTAGGACAAGACCTGTTCAGACATGGCAGGAGATGCATCCAAGAAAAGAAGGTGGCGATTGCTGTGATCTATGGTGCCTAGGCATGAAACCCTAGCTTTCCTGCATTGTTGTGAAGAGTAGTCAAAGCCGCAAAGGAGAAAATGTGTTTTTTTAGATCTACTGAGGGTCACAGAGATCATGGAAAGCTTGGAAGTTTGGGTGGCTGCATGCGTTTTGGTGGAGGTCGCCAGACTTTACGATAAAGAAGAGTCTCCACACTTAGAAGGAAGCTTTGTACATAAATTGTAGCACGCAGGTTGATTCATGGAAGATCTATTGTAGATTAAGCCAGATTTGTAGATCCGTTAGTGCTACGAATGTGTTGTTGTAGTCTTCAACGATTTGCATCCAGAGCATGAAGGAGCTGCTAGTCTATGGGGGGTGTGTAGATCCGTGGAAAGAGGACGCATGGAGGCTACCAGGAGAGTGGTTCTCAATCTACTATGAAGAAGAGCTCATGCCAATCTCAGAGATCAGCGTAATGAAGGAAGAAGGCCACCTTGGAGACTGGATCTGGGTGTAGAGGGCACACTGCAGAGCTAGCGTGCCCAGATATGTATTCTATGGATGTGATGCTACAAGTTCGAGGTGTGGAATAAGCGAAGCCAATATTGCAATTGAGCAATGAAGATGAAAGAACGAGATCGCCTAAAATGTGTGTGGACAATGGCAATGCAGGTACAAAAGGAGCATGGCAGAAAATGAGCAAGAAAGTGAGCATGGAAAAGCGAGAGAATGAAGCAATCGATGGTGATGGTGTAGTCACCATGAAGACACATGAAAAAAAAATTGAAAATGGAGTAGTTTGCATGTAAAAGGGCTTATGGCTGTAAGACCTGGTAAGGCATGCATACCCCTGGTAACTCACCGGTAAAGTTGAGAGAAAGACCTAGGTGATAGGGGGTGTATGTGAGATTCCTCGGTTAAAAATTTGAGGGGGGTTGGTGTTTACTCCAAGTCAAGTTTAAAGGGGGGATTGTTAGGGTTAACCTTGACTCAGGAATGAGTCAAAGGTGGTTAGGTCTAGCACATGGTTTGTTGTATCCCATGGTATTGCCCCATGGTATTGCATGTAAGGAAGCCTTTATAAGGCTTGAGGAGGCTCCATTGTAAAGTGGCCTAGAGGTGAGCGGTGGCTAGCTCACTTGGCCCGACTTGGCCGATTTAGGTCAAGGGTAATGAAGATCTTCATTGGGTGCTGGTTTTCCTCGCATGGGGTTTCCAGGGTAAATTATGTGTCTCTATTGTGTGATTGCTTGTTTCTGTTTATTTCTCTTGAAGGGTAAAATATGTATGCTCATATAAACCTAACACTTACCTCCTTTTGGTCTAGTGAGTTCACTATTTTTATTTTTTAGGAAACTTGCTGCTTGTTGGTATTCTGACCATTTTTGTTGATACTCCACTTATTGTAGCACAATTGTTACAGTAAGTGTTTTGAGTTGGTTGTTGGCCTGAGTGCCATATTTTTTGAGCTCTCCTTTTGTACACTCGGTTGCATTAGGGTTTTTGAGATGTTTTTCACTCAACACAACCCCCAGATATTCGACACCATCTGTCACCATTGAGTCCCCGAGACATTCTCGGCGCCTCCAGGGCGAGCCCCCACAGCACGGTTCACTTGACACCACCCATCACAGACATAGATCTTCATCACTTGATACCACTCATCATAGATCTCGAGCTTTGTCACTTGACTCCACTCGTCAACGGCATAGAACTCCATCACCCGAGCTAGACGCCCCTTATTTTACCTCTAATTCTGAGGCAGAGTCTGAGAACCCCATTTACACTGCACCAACCAGCCCCATGGCTGGCGTGACTTCCAACCCTTTCTTTGTAGGGACCGTTGGTCGAGCATCCACCACCACACCAACTACCACACCTGCTTTGGGTATGCCCTCGATGGGGCCCACATCTACCATTCTGATCACTGTACCCATTCTAGTAGCTAACATACCTATCACCACTCCATCAGTGACTCACACTACCCTTGGCGGTGCAAGACCGTCCCATACCATGTTTGCCCCTCCACTTGGGGGCAACATCCCAAACCCAGCGCTTCCACTTGGGGGCAACATCTCGAATCCAGCCCCTCCACTTGGGGTCATTGGCCCCAACTTGGTCACACCCACTAGTATGTCACATCATTCTACTAGTTTGCTATTCATGGCTAGTCTCAACCTTCCTGACCTAGATAGACTGACTAACGATCCCATTAGACACGACCCTGCGTGGCCTCACATGCCCACCAAGCTCCCCTCCGACATCCCTAAGTTTGAGGGCAAGGCAGGTGAGGACCCCCATAACCATATTATGTCCTTCCATATATGGTGTTCCTCCAACTCCATAGTGGACGACTCTGTCCGCCTCCGTCTATTACAATGCACCCTCACTGGCTCTGCAGCTAAGTGGTACATCGAGCAACCCCATGGGACCCATGCCACCTTTACTTCCCTTGCCTTGACCTTCCTGCAGTTCTTTCAGTTACCTGTCTGCTATGACGCGAGAGTTGAGATCCTACTGTCTTGCAGACAGAACACGGCTACCCACATCACTGATCACATTAATGAGTGGCGTCGACGCCGTAGCCTCTACAAAATCAAGTTAGACGACAGTATCTTCTTAGATTGGTTTCTAAAATCCCTCCTTCCTGTCATTTCCAAGGATGTGGCATCTGAACGACCCAGTCTGAAGAAGAGGCCATCCTTAAAGCCCAACAATTTGACCTCATTTACGCCCAGTCGGGTTATCTCTATACCATCATACCTGACTCCCCTCATGGTGATTCCTCCCAACACAATGGGCCGGGGGCATCCTATGCCGCAAATGGAATTATTAGCCGTATTGCCTCACATCCCCAACCCTTTTCCATAGCACGGCCTAGCCATGGCCCCGACCTTTCACGGGCTACATCATAGTTCGGAGCAACCAATTCGTATGCTCCCATGGCTCATCACCACCATTCCCATGGACCCTCATGTCCACCTCAGTGCTTTGGTCATGCATCCTTGCTTATGCCCCCCCGGTCGCACCTCATCCCTATTACCACCCGTAGGCTGCATCAGCTCCTGTTTCCTCTCAAGCCCAACATGCTTATTACCCACCACAGGTAGCCCCTGCGGAAAACCCACAACCCGCTCCGCAGACGTATCAACAAACCCCACAAGGTTCAGCACCTGCGCAGCCTCCCCCTACTTATTATCCACCGCAGCCTGCTCCCGCACCTGCACAACCGCAGAACCCAATCTGCTGCCCAAGGGCAAGTATACGCCCAATAGAATCCGCAGTAGAACCAAAACAACCAGCGCCAACAGGGCCAGCAAAATCGTGGTAAAGGTCATAATGGTGGGAAAACCCCCCCTCCAGACCAAGGTGGTCAACCTCCCAATCCCCCAAACAACAATAACGCGGCACCTGCCAACTAGAACCCTGATCGGCCGCCCAAGCAAGCCAAAAATCCCAATTTGCGAACAAACCATCCTTGTTCTATTTGCGGGGTCTATGGAAACTACACACATGCTTGCCCACATTTGGAGTGAGCTCAACAACTTTGGATTGATGATGCCCATCGCCAAGGGCATGTGACTCCTTAGGCGCCACCCAACACCCCACCCCCTCAGCAGCAACCGTTGGTGCTGCAAAACCCCTTACCCACACAAGGCGTAGTCAACACTCAGGCGTTGGCTCCCCCTCAAGGCAACGCGCCCCCACAACAACAGATCACTTATGCCGCTCCTGATCAACCCATGTTCAACTCAGGTACTCACCACTTGTTGATGATGTCATCCGCTGATGTCAACCTCCAAACCCGTCGGAACCAATATGGCTCCACCCTCGAAGCCCCTCCCACCGAAAAAACTACTAACGCTCATCCCACTGATCAGACGTTGCGTATACCTCTGGCTCCACTCGATGGCGCCTCTAAATCACCTCGCTTTCCACTTCGTCGTATCAACAATAACCCCGATGCTCGCGCTGCGTCAAATTACAACATTGTAGATGAATTAGCCCAGTCTCCCGCAGCCATGTCTGCGTTAGAAGTCTTAAAAAACTGTCCTTCACAGTGCAAGAGTTTACTCTCCGCCATTGGTGCTATTGACCCAATGATTCACAACTGATGGCATTCGATTTGGACCAGTCCGAACCACGCCTGCCTTCCACTTTAGCATTCCAAGTTTCTGTTTCCGTTCGGAATCTTATCATCCATCGGTGCATTATCAATGAAGGTGCCTCTACATGCGTTATGTCCACATTCGTTTGGAAGAAGTTGGGATCCCCTACTCTCCAGTAGTCCACCACTACGTTGTGAGCCTACGATGGCCGTTCGACTCAACCCCAAGGTCTCTTAGCTAATGTCCCCGTCCAGTTGGCTGGTAAAACCGTGCTCATTGACATAGAGGTCATCAATTCCCAACTTGATTATAACCTCTTACTTGGCCGCAGCTACATGTATGCCATGCGGGCGGTTGCCTCATCCATTTTTCGTACCATGATGTTCCCCCACGAGGGATGAGTGGTCAAGGTTGACCAACTCACCTATTATGATCGAAATGCCCCCTGCACCCGAGAATGTTCTCCCCATGGTTAAACAACCTGTTGGTGGTGCTACTACCTCGTTTGTTTCCTCTGTGGGACTTGGAGTTTACTCAGATACGCCGATGACCTCCACATTCCAATCCATTCCTCCCCCGTCACCCGCGACTGAAGTATCTGACCTATGTACCCTTTCCCACAATACACAAACACCAACAATCAACTGCCCTTGTTACCCAAACCACCCTTGGTACCTAGTCACATTGGTGTTACACCCACCCACACAATCCCCTTCCTATTCCCTCCCTCGGGAGTAGTAAGCGCCCCAGTTATGGCTACTCTCAGCCTCCCTGGGTTAACCTTAGGATTACCCGTGTGGTATATTTCGCCTCCCATTCCCCCGCCGACACCAAATGTCATCCTTCAACCGGTGCAACCCATTGTCACTACTAGTCAACCACCTCCCGGTGTCACTACCCCTTCGTCATCTACGAATCCCACTCCTCTTATCAAGCCCACTGGGGGAAGAGGCCCACAACCATACACTGCTGTACCCCCTCCTAAGGCAGTTAAACCCCCCCCCCCCCCCCGTGTTTCGTGCTCCCCCCAAATGCTCGTTGTGTGATGAGTTAGGCCATCCGACTCATCAATGTCCATAATTACCTGCATTATAGGAACACATGCAAATGCTTGAGGACGACCCCAACATCCCGGTTGTCGAACTCGATCCAACCCCTAAGCCTCATGATAAATCACTGTGTACCAACCACCCTTGTGTAATATGCGGTGTTTACGACCATTACTCACATCACTGTCCTGATCTCCCAGATTACAAAGTAGCTCTCTACGAGATGAATAATTTGGACCTTGAGACGGCACCCCCCACAATTGAGGAGATCCACCCACCGGTCTCATCCCCATCCGACGAGATTAACACCATTTATATGATCTCTTCGACTACCACTCCCTCGTCAACCGATTTGACCACTCAATGTTTCCGCAATGATGAGGAGATTCTAGAGGCTCTCACTGCCCCGAATGATCCCTAGGACGACATGCACCATCGTTCCTATTTCCTCCCAGAAGAATCCTCCTCTACCACAACTACCCAATTCGCGACTGAGTCCAAAGATTTCCTTCCCACCAAAGTCGACTGGTTTAAGGATCCTATTCCTGCTCCTGATGCCTTTGAGGAAGGTAACATGGCCAATATCTTACCCGTCATCCACATCGATATCTCTGACCCACCTGGTGCTCTTGAAATCATTACCTTAGGAGCCTCTTGCAATGAGCATGAGATTGGAGAATACAAAAAACTTTTCCAAGAATTCCGTGATGTCTTTGCCTGGTCCTATACTGAAATGCCTGGTCTTGACCCCGCCATTATAGAACATCACATGGACACATGGCCTGATGTTCCCCCTGTTCGTCAGAAACAACGCCCCATTCATCCTTCCAAGATCCCCGCTGTTAAAGCAGAGGTTGAGAAACTTCGCAAAGCAGGATTCCTTTATCCTATTGCATATACCACTTGGGTTTCAAATCCCATTCCTGTTAACAAAAAACAAGGCACCATCAGAGTATGCACTGAATTCCACAATTTAAACTGAGCTTGTCCCAAGGACAACTTCCCCACACCATTTATTGACCAGCTCATTGATGCGTGTGCGGGGCATGAAGTCCTATCTTTCATGGACAATTTTTCCGGATACAACCAGATTCAGATCCGTAAGGAGGATCAGTACAAGACTGCCTTTACCACCCCTTGGGGCACCTTTGCCTATCGCGTCATGCCTTTCAGCCTCAAAAATGTTGGTTCCACCTTCCAGCGGGCCATGACCTACTGTTTTCACGACTTGGTCCATATCCTGCTAGTCTATCTTGATGACCTTACAGCTCGTTCCCGGAAACGATCAGATCACCTTAACGACCTCTGGTAAGTTTTTCTGCGTTGTCGCAAATATCAAATCCGCTTGAACCCACACAAGTGTGTATTTTGCGTTCCAGCAGGCCGGTTGTTGGGTTTCATTGTTTCCCAGAAAGGAATTACTGTCAATCCCCTGAAAGTCCAAGCCATATTAGACCTTCCCTCTCCTCGCACACTCCGGTAGCTCCAAAGTCTACAGGGACGATCCAATTTCCTTCGTCGCTTCATTCCTGATTATGCCACCACCGTTCATGGTTTCCTACGCCTGCTTCGCACCCACATACCCTTTGTTTGGGATGAGCAAGCATAAGCTACATTCGCCGCCCTCAAGAAAGCTCTCACCCAAGCCCCTTTAATCTCCCCTCCGGATTTCTCTAAGGACTTCATCCTTTACGTCTCGACATCTGAACATGCCGTGTCTGGAGTCTTGGTTCAAGAAGATGCCGCTCACCAGGAGCATGTCATTTATTATGTCAGCCAGACCTTGTCTGGACCACCCCTACGTTACCCATATGAGGAGAGACTAGCCCTAGCTGTGGTCTTTTCTGTCAAAAAATTGCGACACTATATTTTACTTAGTCATACCACAGTTGTCGCCGACTCCAACCCCATGGTCTGTCTATTAAACTGGTGGCTCCTGCAAGGTCGTTTTGCTAAATGGGTCATTATCCTCTAGGAATATGACCTCACTTTCCGAACCTCTAAGAGCACTAAAGCCCTCGCGCTTTCCCAGCTCATCACCGATCTCCCTCCTTTCTGCCGTCCCCACAAATCTCCGATGAGTTACCCAACAATTACTTGTTCATCATCTCGTCTGATGACCCATGGTACGGTGATATTTTGTTATACTTGCGCACGCAGAAGTTCAGACCCAACATCAATCGCGATGGATGTCATTGTATCCATCACCAGTCCTCTCAATATATCCTCTTAGGCGATGTCTTTTACCGGCGAGGGGTTGACACCATTCTCCGTCGTTGCCTTACACACGAGGAAGCTGAACACGTCCTCAATGACTGTCATAGCGGTGTCTACGGCGGCCATTTCTCTGGGATGGCCACCGCCCAAAAGGTCATCCGTGCCAGATACTTCTAGCCCACACTCTTTATTGACTACATCACAGCAGTCAAAAATTGCCATAATTGCCAACTTTTTGCCCCAAGGCCCGGACACCACCTGCTCTGTTACACCCAGTCGTCACCAGTGGTCCCTTTTGTAAGTGGGCTATCGAATTCATGGAGTGTAAACCCCCATCTTCCAACGGCCATAAATACATCATTGTCGCCATCGATTACTTCACCAAATGGGCCAAAGTCGTGCCCACCTTCAATTGTACCGCTGACACTGCTGCCCGTTTCTTTTTCAACCACGTTATCACTCGATTCGGGGTACCCAAATAGTTGGTCTCAGACCATGGTTCACACTTCGAAGATTCCATTTGGCACGAGTTATCCACCCTACTAAAATTCCAATATCAGTATTCCTCTGCTTACTACCCCCAAGGGAACGACCAAGTAGAGGCCATTAACAAAATCTTAAAAACCATCCTCCAACGCACTATTGACCAGCATAAGTCCAATTGGCACCACATGTTGTTCCCTGCCTTATGGGATTACCGTACATCCACCAAAACCGCCACTGGTTTTACCCCGTTTCATTTAGTTCACAGTGTCGAGTCTGTCCTCCCCATAGAGTGTCAGATACCTACCTTACACATCGCCGTTGAGCTTCTCCCAGACACCTCCCCACTTGAGCAACGTCTGCTATCACTAGAACAAGCTGATGAAGACCGTCGTGCCACTCTCCAGACCATTAAAGCTGCCAAGAATCGCTCCAAAGCTGGTTACGACAAACATGTACACCCTCGAACTTTCCATGAAGGGGACCTCGTCCTCGCCTATGACCAAGCCCACGAGAAAAATGGTAAAGGAAAGTTTGAATCCATGTGGCAAGGCCCTTACATCATGTAGACTTGCCTCGGCAATGGGGCATACATCTTAACTGACTCAGACGGTCACCCTTTGCGCAACCCTCGTAATGGGTTTTATCTTAAACGCTTTTATCCCTAACTAGCCCGCGGCCCCATTGGTCCGTATTGTACAGTTTGATCTCTTTTTTTTTTCACCTTTTTTACCACAATCTTACATTCATCATTTTTGCATGACCACAGATGGACCATCTTCCACCTCATTAAATTGGCTTTGCCGATGGAGCAAGCCGTTGGTCTCCCAACCTGGCTTCTGCAGCATGGGTCTTATATTCCCCTTCACATGAACTGATTCACCTTGACTGAATATGTATAGGCGCTGCTACCAATAACCAGGCGGAGTATGATGCTTTGACCGGTCTCCTGACTGCTGCCCTCCAGATGGGCATATGTCACCTTCATGTGTTCCTTGACTTGTCTCCCAGCTCAACAACTGCTATCAGGTGCGTGATCCCTGCCTCTTTAGAAAATTCCTGCGCACAAAACAACTCAGCCGACAATTTGAATCCATAACATTCACCCATGTCCCCCGGTCTCAAAATAGTGTCACAGATCAAATGGATAATAATATCCTAGATTGGCACATCAATCACACCATGTAAAAACCTCCATTATGCATCATCATCCCATACCACCTCATAAAAATATATAAAAACCCAAAAAGATTGCAAGGAGCATCCACGTGCCTATCATCACATAAACATTTGCATCCATGTGCAATCAAAAATAAAAACACATTTATATACAGGGGCATCCACATGCCTAATCCTACATACAGCATGTTGCATCACATACAATACACAAGGGGCATCCATGTGCCCATCATTCTCTACTACTTGCATCCACGTGCAGTACCAACATATAACAAACCATAAGCGCATACACGTGCGTACAATCAATCATCATAACACAAAGTTGCATCCATGCGCATCTATATATATATATATCAAAAAATACATGTCCATATGCTACACATGTTCTGAGTACCCCCGTACTCAGCTATACAAAAAATATCTATACATCCCTACGCCTCATGGAATACATGTTGTAGCTACAAAATCGGGGGGAGTCCCCTATACTCCCTAATGAGAGTCATACCCTGCATCATTGCCTGCATCAGCTGCCTCTGAGTCCTCCCCTCGCTCCTCCTCCGGCAGCTCCTCATCCCCTGCGAGCCCCTGTGCACGACCCCTATCCGCCAAGATAGCCACCCAGATTGCGATCGACCGGAACTCCCGTGGCGCCCTCAGACAATCCTGGATCACCTCGGGATCCACGTCCCGCCACCCGTCATCGGTCACTCCCACCAGCAACCGATCCAGAAGTTTCCGTACAGACTCCAATGTCCCCTCCGCGTCCCGTCGACGCACCTCCCCTCGGCCTGGTAGGGCTGGTACCACCACATGCCCCCTACGAGCGATATGTCCTGGTGGTGGTCTCAGGCCAACATCTGTCGATCACACATCAGTCAGCAACAGTATATAAAAAAACCTATCATACACAAATCTTGACATCCATAACATGCAATAAAATAAATACGTACCATCTGGTCCCCATGCCTGTCCTGGCACCCGTGGTGGCTCTGGATCCCCGGTGTAGTCCATATCTCTATATGGAAAGTCATCCAGTGTCAGCAGCTTCTGTAGCCACTGCAGGTATAGCTCCTGCGTGAAGTATCTACGAACCTCCCCGCCACCCCAACGGCACATCATCTCCCCCCACCGCACCATGTGCGGCTCCCTCAGTCCTCCTGCCCTGACCGGTACCCGCGGCCACAGTGTAGGTACCCACTCCATGAAGAAAGCACATAGAAAGGATCCATAACAGAATCCTTTTCCAGATTCCTTCATCGATGTCAGCTGTCGATACACACAAGTGAGGAACATCTGGCCCCATGCACAGTAGACACCATCCAATACACACTCCACTAACTGCATCTGGCCCCCGGACACCTTCTCAGGTGACTGGGACCCCAACACACGAACCACGCATGCCGCAATAGCCTGTACTGTCGGCTCCTGCAGGTCCACCACCCGGAGTGCATTCCTCTGCACCCTAGCCTCTGGAACATAGTACCGCTCCAGGATATCCTCCATATCTACATCCGCGGATACTCGCGGCTGCGTATCCGCCACCCTACCCAGATAGGGCAACCCCGTCAGGAAGTAAACATTTGCTAGGGTGAGGTCCACCCTCTCACCCTGCACCCTAAACGCCTGAATGTCCGGCTCCCAGAAACTCACTAGCCGGTTCAGCAGCAGCACTGCTGAACGCATCATAGGTACCTGTGCAAACTTTAGCAGTCTGCACAATCCCAACATCGATCGCACATGACGATCCTCCTGGATGACAACCACTATCTCATCTGGGACCTCTCTCTCTCTCCAAAGCACCAGCGACATCCTGTTAATCATGCAAGGCAAACTCATTAGACTCATGTCAAAATAAAATAACCTTGCCCCCCCCCGGGGGACCCTAACAGCTCGATCCCAATCGCAGCTTTAGGGCCCCTTGCCGCGGTTTCCGACCGCGGCTATCAGGGATATAGTCGTGGTCCAAAACCGAGCTTGTAGGATCCGAACTCGCGGTACCAAACTGCGTGTTCAGCCTCGGAACGGGCGGTACCAGACCGCATTTTCCGATCCCAACCTCGCGGTCTCCAGCCGCGTGATCCACCCTGGAACCCGTGGTACCCGACTATGGTTCCATCCCACAAACCCGCGGTCCACCCCACGTGGACCGTATAAATACTCCCCTAGGACCCACTACCCCCCCCGAACCCAAAGAAAATGCAGGTATGAGTTTGACGGAATACCTATAACTCCCGGATCTGCAATCGACCGGTCGGATCATCCAGAAACACCAACTCTGCTCTGGTCAACTCTGATCACTAGTCAAAGTCAACAAGTACAAATGACACTTGTCATGTTGGACCCACTCACTATTTATAGTCCGTTGACTTTTTCTTGTTTTGGCCATTCTGAACTCATACGGAGTCCATTTTTCGAACCGTTTCCACCACTGGAATCAGCACGACGAGACCATCATGATGGTCTACTTGTTCTATTATTTTTCCCGCATCATTTTTTGTGCATTTTTTAGACGCCACTAGTCGCCTCGATTTGCGTGCCACTTCGGCTGCTCTCCATTTTTGATATCTTTTATATCATTGGATTCATTTTTCTGAGCCCGTGATGATGCTTGAGATCATTTCTCACTCTCACCCCCAAATTTTTTGGGTATTTTTTCCAAAACGCCCCCTGTCGCCTCAGTTTGCGTGCCACATCGGTCGTTATCCGTTTTTGACACTTTTTATATCGTCGAATTCATTTTTCTGAGCTCGTGATGATGCTTGAGATCATTTTTCGCTCTCACCTGGTACAGTTTCAACATTGTGTCCCGACACCTTGCTGCCTCGGTTTGTGCACCACATTGGTCACCATCGGATTGTTCCACATCTTTACATGAGCTATCCACTCCTGTCATACTGCAATTATTTCATTATTTTTCCACCATTCATTATCCTGCAAGGAGGCCCACCAGTGTTCCCCCCTACCCTTGTTCTTGGTCATCATCAATGTTCCTTGATTGAGCACTTCCTCCTTGCCTAGCCATTCCTTTTGTTTGGTATAATTTTATCCCTTTTTCGGGATGGACAAGTCCTTTACGAAAAAGGCACTTAGCGAGTTTCTGTTAAGCTCTTTTTTGACTCCTAAAATAATGAAAAGATCACCGAGCAATCTTTCTTCCTTTCATGCTCGTTAAAGTACCTGAAAGGGCGTCTATCTGGTATAAGTTTAACCCTTTTCCGGACCTGGTAGACTAATTATGAAAAAGGAATACTCTAGTCACACCGGCTAGAAGAGTTCTTCATTGCATACTTTTATGCTTCTTCGGGCCTTGGAGACTAACACACGAAAAAGAAACCCCGTGGAGTCTTCTTATCGCTTTCAGACTCTCTAAAATTGAAAGCAACCATGAGCATGAACTGTCCTGGGCTCGTACAAATCCACACGATAGTACCATTCCCTTATTTCAGAGTCTTCTTATCGCTTTCAGACTCCTTAAAATTGAAAGCAATCACGAGCATGAACTGTCTTGGGCTCGTACAAATCCACACGACAGTACCATTTTACACACACTTCTTTTAGTTCCTTAACCCATGAAGAAGTCCCCCCGTGCCTCTTGGCACTATGATTGATCATCTCGGTAGCACCCCCAATCAGGTCTCCTTTGTTCAGAGTATTCTGCAGTCTCCTGCCATTTTACACCAGCTTGAGTATCACTCATCCCAGTCACTATCCTTGATCCCCAGTATGATTGAAAATCAAAATATCATCTAAGTAGACTATGACAAAGTCATCAATGAAGGGCCTAAAAACATCATTCATCACCCTCATAAATGTCACGGGTGCATTACAAAGTCCAAAAGGCATTACCATCCATTCATATAATCCCTGTTTAGTTTTGAAAGCAATCTTCCAAATATCATTGTCATGAATTCTAATTTGATGATAGCCACTTCTTAAGTCTAAATTAGTGAAATAAGTTGCATTCTTAAGTTGATCCAAAATATCGTTAATCTCGTAAGAGGACACCTGTTCTTAATTGTGATTCTGTTTAGTGCCATGTTCCATCCTTCTTTGGCACCAAAACAATTGGTGAACCACATGGAGAGGAGCTCGGTCGAATGTCCCCTCTTTCAAGCAATTCCTGAACCTGCTTCTTTATCTCTGCATTTTCAATTACTGAAGACCTGTACATGCCAATGTTAGGAAGTGGTGCATCCTGCTGTAAGAGAATCTCATGTTGGATTTCTCTTTAGGGAGGTAATCCTTTAAGTTCTTGAAACAAGACATCATAATCAGTTACAACTTTATTCAAGTCTTTTTTAAGTCTTGGATCACATCCTTTAAAAGATTCACTTTGACCAACATCCTTTGCTTTAACAATCATAAGAACAAAATTCTTACTAGTATTTACTAGCCTCTTCAGTTGACTTGTAGAAACTATTGAAAGATTATTTTTTATGTGATGTGCATGAACAACATATTCAATACCATCTTTAGTGAGATGATACATGTTATCTTCCCTGTAAAATATATCCTTCCTATCATAAAGATAAGGAATTCCCATAACAATACCACATGTTAGCACTCGGATTTTCCTTGGGCTGTATCAAAGAAACCCGAGGTAACCTATTTCAAACCAATCTTTAGACTGAAAGTTGGCCTCCTTCAGCCAGAGAGGGCTCTCTCAGCAAATCTGCCACCCAATGTCACCACAACGGCAGTTTGACAATAAACTCAATGGCCAAATTGTAAAAGAATAATAAAAGCTTCAGGATTTTTTATGAGGTGGTTAGATCAACAGGAAAATGATACCCTTGGGCAATGGAGTCAAGAAACAGAACAATAATAGATCAGCAGCCAACAAATGTTTCATACAAAGGCAAGATAGCTGTTTGATTACAGTCAATAAGGTTTTGCAGGTGACAAGGAAAGAAATAATGACAGTCCACTAACAACGGGCATCGATTTTCAGATGAATCCGCTGTTAACTTTGGAGAAATAAATGGGTACCCAGATGCGGATAAATCGAGGCATATGACATGAATCTCAATTTATTTTCAGTACGTTCACCTAAATACAGAAGGAAAGACATAATGGCAAGAATGACAAAGAGAATTGACATGCACGTGTAAAGAAAAGAAAAACACAGACTGCAATTTCAAAACGACACATGAATCTTCGATGAAAATATGCTCAACTTCTAAGATCTTTATTAATTTCTGTAAAATACTTCAAACACCCGAAATGGGTCCTTCCTTTCTGAAAATTCGAACCCTTTACATGTTTTTTACATATCAATATATAGAAAGACGGCCTATACCTAATCTTGAATTCAAAACCTAACTGAAACTCTAAAAATAGAAACAGTTACAACTTATTTTTTTATTTCAGGAAGTAAATTTGCTGAAAAATAGGCTCCAAAGACCTGGCTGTATATCTCAAATGGAGATACCTGTGTACATTTTGAGAGAGGTTTTTGTAACTGGGCATGTGCTGAAGAAAAACCTCTTTCATTTTCTGAAAATTCATCTTCATTTGGAACAACCATCTCTTTGAAATTGATGACTAAAACAGTAACCTGAAATTCTGGAAAATTGCCCCGTGAAGATGACTTCGATTCTCTTAAACCATAACACCTGTGTAAAAACTGAGAGAGGTTTTTGAAGATTGGCCCGTGCTGAAGAAAAACCTCTTTCAGTTTCTGAAAATTCTTCTCGGTTTGGCGGAAACAGCTTCTAGAAAATGGTGACTAAAACAGGCATTTTCTCAAAAACGTCTTATACTTATCCCATTTGATTTTCTCTACGGGATATATCCCACATTGGTTGAGCAAGAAATAATTGTGGTGCTTATATACCCCACCGCGCACAACTCTTAATAACACATAACACGTGCTATTGGGCGCTTTACCTTAGAGGATGGCGGTTCCGCGTGGGCGGAAGGTGGTTTATAATACCACCGTCACGTTGACGCGGATGAATAATAATGTGCCACGTGCTCCCGTGGTATTTCATCCGCGACCGCTTTATAATTTTGAATTTCGAGCTATTGAGGGATGCGGAAAGGCTATGTGGGACCCCTTGGTTCGGCTCTTGGTCACTTGACAAGCCCTTGGTGTTGTTGGGCGCTTAATATTCTTTTTGCTCCTTTTTTAATTAAATCTTTTGGCATATTCACCAAAGTCACCTTTATAAAGTCTTGAATTTAGTCTAGATTATAAAATTAAAACCTCATTCTCACAAAGTTTCAATTTTGGCCAAAAGTTAATCAAATGCTCTTCCTCATACTTAGGCAAATTATTGAAAATTAAAGGCCTTTTCTTCATAAAGGCCAACAATCCCGTGTGCATGTTTCTGGCCGCGGATGAAACGTTGGCCGTTGATTTTATTTAGTTATGTATCAGCCTTCCGATCATTGTAAAATATGATGCCACGTACCATGGCCCTACCAAGCTTTCCCTGTTTGCCACGTGTTGGGTCCCATCTTGCCACGTAAGGTATCTTTCCACATTTCCATAATGGGTGGTTCCGCGCGGTGCTATAGTGGTTTCTGATACCACTTTATCCATGCGCGGATGAATGAATATCGAACACGTGCCTTGGTGGTATTATGTCCGCTACCACCTTCCACCGTTTGTTGACGATTACATTGGCGACGCGGGGTTGATATTAACCGTTGATCTTGATCTATAATATCTCCGCCGACGGAACTTGACTGGGGCTTAACCCTTACATATATTAGCTGGCGGACTTTATAAATATGGGTTTTTCTTTTATACTTTTATATAAAAGCCTTCAATTCAACCTTTTTTGTGATGATTTCTTCTCTTAGGACCTTTTAGCAAAAATTTTAGGTTTCCTCAGACCTGGTGTCAACAACTGGCTCCAACTGGGGATGCTATCCTCCCTGTGAGGTAGCAAAGAACACCGTAGACCATGTGCCTGACCATTGGGCGGCTCCCAATCCTGAAAACTGCAACCTGTAACCTGTAACCACTCCTCCATCCAAAACTGTAACTGAAAACCGATAACTGCTGAACACTGAAACATACATGCTGGAACTAAAATGAAAACAACGCTGTACATACTGAAAAAATGTTTGCCAGGCAAACTTATTCCTCCTACCTACCCTACTCTGCTGAATTGTGATTGCTGAATCAAATGACACAAAAGTGCCAATGAAGCCAATCTAATAACTGACCATCTGCTCGACTATGGCTTGCATTCCTTTTGAGTGAGTAAGAAAGACAGAAAACAAACCATTCCAAACATTCTCTGATAATGAGTTCATGTCCCACAAATGTTAGAAAATTCATTTTCCCCTCAGACCGTAGTAAATTAGCATAAGGATCTTCAAAAGTTTGAAATATTATCTCGTCTTGAGATTCAACAAGAACGGAAATATCTCTTTCCAGTTGACCTGCAAGACTACTCAGTTGTGGATTGATGAGAGTGCATAGGGGGGCATGATATTCTAATACCTGCGTTTCAACTGCATCCTCCTCAAGCATGAGCGGCTCTGTTTCCCTTTTTGGTATGCCATCTATCCCATCTTTATACTTATCCACATCGTTATCCAAAACATCTTCAAACAACAAACATCCTTCAAGATCATTAATCATGTCAACCCTATCTTTTTGATGGAAATAAATAGCGTCTAACAGTTGATCCCTTGGCGGAGAATCATCATCATAAATAGGTTCCTTCAAAGGATCGGCATGACTGTCAATGTTTAAATTTACATGCTTGAAAATGGAAGAGGTCTCACTTACATACCCTGGATTGTGTGAACAATGCAGATCCGACATTACTGGAGTTGTAATATGACTTTTCAGGAGTTGATCTATTTCATCTTCAGATAGAGGAGAAATTTTGGAAATACTATGGAGGCGTCCACCTTTCTTGTTTAAGGAAAAATCAGCAGCATCACCTGAGGCCTGTTCTGTCTTTTGTATTCCAAGAGAAGTATTGATTTGTCGTTTTTTAAGTGAATCAAATAAGACAGAATCCTCTACACCCACAGCTTCTGAAATAGTGTCACATGGAGAGAAGCTTATCTGACCTTCTTCTGAATTAGAGGACCACTGACAAGACTGAAGAAAATTCTTATCCGACTCGGGAGAAAAGATACAAAAGCCATCACCAATTTCATTCGAAAATTTAGAATTTAAAACTTGCCCTTCTTCATCAAAAACAACAAAACCATCATTAAATTCTTCAATGACATCAAGTGCAACAGACTCTTCTTGATACAAAATTTCTGAATGCGAAATAGAGACCTGATTTTCTGTTTGGTACTTATCTTCCCTATGGAAAACCTCTGCTTCTTGAGAATGATGACAGACTTGTTCTTCTTCTTCTTTAATTCCATTTTCAAAAAAGTTTATGGAGTTCTCCATCATAGATTTCTGTTTTTGATTAGAAGCCTTAATTTTTTGTTTTATCAATTCGAACGAAGCATAACAGAGGGGTAGACAGTCACTTTCAGCATGTTGATTTTCAGATGTTTGATCATGGATAGTGATCAAATTTTCTTCACTAACTGCTCTGGGACTTATAAAGTTTTCAGCCGGTGCCATACCCAAGCAATCTTCTTCATACTCATCAAATTTAGGTGGACTGAAATTTTCTTTAAAACCCTCACTAACAGAATTTTTAGCAGGCTGATTGTAATTGACATAAAACAAGTCAGAGTTACCTTTTTCTGTCACATCACCCAGCTGATGATCTCTTTGTTTGTCATGGGAAAAACTGGAATGCCAAGCCATTTCTCCTTGTCCATACTTCTCTTCGAACCCACATTCTTCTTCAATCCTCTCATCATTTTCTTTGCTCGATAATTTCCTGGACATTCTAAGATTATCTTCAACTTCTAAAGCATCAACGAACATATGTTGTAAACTAGAGGGATTTCTTTCCAAGAGAAGAAAAGAGAAATCAGAATGAAAAATAGATACATAATGTAACTTGGCAGCATTCTCTAGGGGCTGAATTTCTTTCGGCATATCATAATAGGCGCTGGAAAACCTCCTGTTGAAACTGGATAAGGATTCCTCTTCCTGCACCCTCATAGAGTAAAATTCTGAAAGGACTAGGTCCCATGACCTCCTCTTACCCCAAAACTTCAAGAAGACATCAGAAAACCCCTGCCATGTGTCTATAGACTCTGGCTGTAAATGGCGAAACCATTTCTTCACATCTCCCTGGAAAGTTTGGGCAAAAATCCTCATACAAACATCATCCTGATCCACTTCAAACAGATCCAGAAAATTTTCAAAGCCTTGAAGATGTTTTTCAGCAGTAAGGCCTTCGATTTCTCCATCAAATTTAGGAAGGTATTTATGGTATTTAAGAGGATAATCGTGGAGAACATGGGGTAGGTGAAGTGGCTTATATCGGTTTTGGATATTGGGAGAAACTGAACTACGTAAAGAGGATGTATTATCAGCTTTAATATTATGAGGTTCATAAGGCTGATCCTTACTGTCATGCGGTTCAAGTAAAAGATCTTGATCAAAATCATATGTACAGGATGATGACACATTTTCAGTTTCTAAGGAAGGGTATACAGGAGTAAACCTATGGTCTTTTTTCGAATATAGTAAACAATGAGAAATTCTTCTGCCAAGCTTAGGAAAAGACAGGAAAAGATTTACAAGAAAGGATAAGATGTCTTGCAGAAAACTGAAACTTGAGTACCTTGTCTTTTCATCATGCCCTTCCATGTCTTCAAAATGAGCTCATTTCCCAGTGGAGTCTGTCGGTTCTCTTTAAAAACTTGATTCTGGATCATGCCGCCAATGGAGTCACTGAAATTTGGATTCTTGAAGATGGAGTCGCCAGGTGAAAGATGTACAACCTTACTGATGTTTGACCATTGTTCACCATCAACAGTCAAAACTGAAAACTTTGTCGTTCATACCCAGGGAAAATGAAACCCTCGTTCCCCGGCAGCGGCGCCAAAATGTATGTTAGCACTCGGATTTTCCTTGGGCTGTATCAAAGAAACCCGAGGTAACCTATTTCAAACCAATCTTTAGACTGAAAGTTGGCCTCCTTCAGCCAGAGAGGGCTCTCTCAGCAAATCTGCCACCCAATGTCACCACAACGGCAGTTTGACAATAAACTCAATGGCCAAATTGTAAAAGAATAATAAAAGCTTCAGGATTTTTTATGAGGTGGTTAGATCAACAGGAAAATGATACCCTTGGGCAATGGAGTCAAGAAACAGAACAATAATAGATCAGCAGCCAACAAATGTTTCATACAAAGGCAAGATAGCTGTTTGATTACAGTCAATAAGGTTTTGCAGGTGACAAGGAAAGAAATAATGACAGTCCACTAACAACGGGCATCGATTTTCAGATGAATCCGCTGTTAACTTTGGAGAAATAAATGGGTACTCAGATGCGGATAAATCGAGGCATATGACATGAATCTCAATTTATTTTCAGTACGTTCACCTAAATACAGAAGGAAAGACATAATGGCAAGAATGACAAAGAGAATTGACATGCACGTGTAAAGAAAAGAAAAACACAGACTGCAATTTCAAAACGACACATGAATCTTCGATGAAAATATGCTCAACTTCTAAGATCTTTATTAATTTCTGTAAAATACTTCAAACACCCGAAATGGGTCCTTCCTTTCTGAAAATTCGAACCCTTTACATGTTTTTTACATATCAATATATAGAAAGACGGCCTATACCTAATCTTGAATTCAAAACCTAACTGAAACTCTAAAAATAGAAACAGTTACAACTTATTTTTTTATTTCAGGAAGTAAATTTGCTAAAAAATAGGCTCCAAAGACCTGGCTGTATATCTCAAATGGAGATACCTGTGTACATTTTGAGAGAGGTTTTTGTAACTGGGCATGTGCTGAAGAAAAACCTCTTTCAGTTTCTGAAAATTCATCTTCATTTGGAACAACCAGCTCTTTGAAATTGATGACTAAAACAGTAACCTGAAATTCTGGAAAATTGCCCCGTGAAGATGACTTCGATTCTCTTAAACCATAACACCTGTGTAAAAACTGAGAGAGGTTTTTGAAGATTTTTTTCAAACCAATCTTTAGACTGAAAGTTGGCCTCCTTCAGCCAGAGAGGGCTCTCTCAGCAAATCTGCCACCAATGTCACCACAACGGCAGTTTGACAATAAACTCAATGGCCAAATTGTAAAAGAATAATAAAAGCTTCAGGATTTTTTATGAGGTGGTTAGATCAACAGGAAAATGATACCCTTGGGCAATGGAGTCAAGAAACAGAACAATAATAGATCAGCAGCCAACAAATGTTTCATACAAAGGCAAGATAGCTGTTTGATTACAGTCAATAAGGTTTTGCAGGTGACAAGGAAAGAAATAATGACAGTCCACTAACAACGGGCATCGATTTTCAGATGAATCCGCTGTTAACTTTGGAGAAATAAATGGGTACTCAGATGCGGATAAATCGAGGCATATGACATGAATCTCAATTTATTTTCAGTACGTTCACCTAAATACAGAAGGAAAGACATAATGGCAAGAATGACAAAGAGAATTGACATGCACGTGTAAAGAAAAGAAAAACACAGACTGCAATTTCAAAACGACACATGAATCTTCGATGAAAATATGCTCAACTTCTAAGATCTTTATTAATTTCTGTAAAATACTTCAAACACCCGAAATGGGTCCTTCCTTTCTGAAAATTCGAACCCTTTACATGTTTTTTACATATCAATATATAGAAAGACGGCCTATACCTAATCTTGAATTCAAAACCTAACTGAAACTCTAAAAATAGAAACAGTTACAACTTATTTTTTTATTTCAGGAAGTAAATTTGCTGAAAAATAGGCTCCAAAGACCTGGCTGTATATCTCAAATGGAGATACCTGTGTACATTTTGAGAGAGGTTTTTGTAACTGGGCATGTGCTAAAGAAAAACCTCTTTCAGTTTCTGAAAATTCATCTTCATTTGGAACAACCAGCTCTTTGAAATTGATGACTAAAACAGTAACCTGAAATTCTAGAAAATTGCCCCGTGAAGATGACTTCGATTCTCTTAAACCATAACACCTGTGTAAAAACTGAGAGAGATTTTTGAAGATTGGCCCGTGCTGAAGAAAAACCTCTTTCAGTTTCTGAAAATTCTTCTTGGTTTGGCGGAAACAGCTTCTAGAAAATGGTGACTAAAACAGGCATTTTCTCAAAAACGTCTTATACTTATCCCATTTGATTTTCTCTACGGGATATATCCCACATTGGTTGAGCAAGAAATAATTGTGGTGCTTATATACCCCACCGCGCACAACTCTTAATAACACATAACACGTGCTATTGGGCGCTTTACCTTCGAGGATGGCGGTTCCGCGTGGGCGGAAGGTGGTTTATAATACCACCGTCACGTTGACGCGGATGAATAATAATGTGCCACGTGCTCCCGTGGTATTTCATCCGCGACCGCTTTATAATTTTGAATTTCGAGCTATTGAGGGATGCGGAAAGGCTATGTGGGACCCCTTAGTTCGGCTCTTGGTCACTTGACAAGCCCTTGGTGTTGTTGGGCGCTTAATATTCTTTTTGCTCCTTTTTTAATTAAATCTTTTGGCATATTCACCAAAGTCACCTTTATAAAGTCTTGAATTTAGTCTAGATTATAAAATTAAAACCTCATTCTCATAAAGTTTCAATTTTGGCCAAAAGTTAATCAAATGCTCTTCCTCATACTTAGGCAAATTATTGAAAATTAAAGGCCTTTTCTTCATAAAGGCCAACAATCCCGTGTGCATGTTTCTGGCCGCGGATGAAACGTTGGCCGTTGATTTTATTTAGTTATGTATCAGCCTTCCGATCATTGTAAAATATGATGCCACGTACCATGGCCCTACCAAGCTTTCCCTGTTTGCCACGTGTTGGGTCCCATCTTGCCACGTAAGGTATCTTTCCACATTTCCATAATGGGTGGTTCCGCGCGGTGCTATAGTGGTTTCTGATACCACTTTATCCATGCGCGGATGAATGAATATCGAACACGTGCCTTGGTGGTATTATGTCCGCTACCACCTTCCACCGTTTGTTGACGATTACATTGGCGACGCGGGGTTGATATTAACCGTTGATCTTGATCTATAATATCTCCGCCGACGGAACTTGACTGGGGCTTAACCCTTACATATATTAGCTGGCGGACTTTATAAATATGGGTTTTTCTTTTATACTTTTATATAAAAGCCTTCAATTCAACCTTTTTTGTGATGATTTCTTCTCTTAGGACCTTTTAGCAAAAATTTTAGGTTTCCTCAGACCTGGTGTCAACACCACATATATGCAATGGAACCATATCCAGATCTACTTCATTAATGAATCCAAAAGTCATAGCAAACCTATGTCTACATTGTTTTGTCACTTGTAGTTGTGGATTATCACATACCCATCCAAGTGGATATGGATTTGGGTGTAACCTAGTTTCCAATTTTTTTTTTAACTGTCTCTTCTGAAATGAGATTGGCTTGTGATCCACGATAAAAAATAGTATCTATTTTTGTATGCTTAGAGATTACTCTTATATGAAATAACTCACTTCTCTTTCTTTCATCAAATTCATGCTTCGAATTAGAAGTAGAAGGATTTTTACCTTGAATGCCCATAGCAACAATCTTAGTCTCATCCCCTAAGTCAAATCCCAAATCACGTTGGATGGTTGTAGCAGTGGTCTTCTTATCCTCCTTATTCTGAAACTTCTCAGGCTTGAGATCCAGATGAAGCCTCCAACATTTGGATGCATCATGACCCTTTTTCTGGAAATGTGAGCATGTAGGTTTATCTCCTTCTCTCTTCACTGTAGTTGTATGCTTACCTTTAAATTTGTTTCCATCAGTTTTATAAGGTTTCTTTGAAATTTTTTTATTTGTATTCTTCCCCTTTGACTCCATATGAGTCGCTTGAATGCATACCTCATAAATTTTAGTTGGATTAAACATAAGTATCATATGACGTAAATAACTATGTAATCCACCTATGAACTTGAGAAGAATTTCTTGAGTGTAGATAGGTATAACAAGTATTAAAGCTCTCTTTTGAAATTCTTGTGTGTACTCTTGCACACTTTGTCCCTTACCTTGCCTCAAATTCTGCCAATCCATCATTGCTTGTTGTATGTAGCCCAATGGATAGAATTTATTCTTTAATGTTGAAGTGAACTCATGCCAAGAGGATATGATATTTCCTTTTGAGGCCAAATCCTTTTGAGTTCTACTCTCCCATATATGAGAGCGGTCCCTCCAAGTCGGAGAGAAGCCAACTGAATTTTCAAGCTATCTTCAGTGAACTTTTGAATCCTACAATAAACCTCTATTTGACGGATCCAATTATCCAACTTCTCAGCATTAAGTTCTCCATTATAAATAGGTGAATCAAACTTAATATCAAGCTTTAATTAAGGCACATTGAAATTAAATTTTTGTTTTTAGGTGAGGAATTTAAAGATCCATCAAGAAAAGATGGTGAATATGGAGGAGTTTTTGGAGGTTCCTATTAGATTTTCAACATTTAATTCAATATGATCTAGGATCTTAACTGAGAGAACAACATGTACAACATATCAAACACAAGAGACAAGAGGCATAAAGCATTTCGCCGAGAAAAACCCCGCAACTTCCTCAAAGTTAGAATAAGCACCAATACAAAGATCACCAAGATGAATCCCCAAAAGATAAATGTCTGCAACAACTACTCCTCCTCCACTTGTGTGCACTCCTCCTCTCTCTCACTAATGTGAAGTGAGTGAATGAGTGAATGTATCAAATGAGAGAGTCATACTCTCTATTTATACTTTCACTTTCACTTGACCTTTACTCAAATAGGTCGGCCCCAACTTAGGAGAGTCTAATAACCCACTACCACTTGACACTGGGCCGACCCCACTAGGGTGGTATAATAACCCTTTAACCCACATGAATCATACAGGGCTGACCCCACCAAGGTGGTCTAATAACCCATCAAATACAAATGACGACACTTACAATGTAACTTGTGACACTTGCAAATACAAATGACGACACTTCCAATAAGAGGAATAATGCATCTTTGTTGGGGGTACAATAAAGTACAAATGTAATACATACAATATACAAGTGAATATATTCCGAAGTTACAAATACATCGACACTACCTCTTAACTAGGAAGGTATTCTCTTGACACAGGTCATCAATACATGTCGGTAGAAGTCTTCAATTCTGGAGCTGGAACATCGCCATTGGATCATGGAGCATCATCGTCACTGCTGATGTACTCATCATCTCGACCACTGTGCTATCTCTCAATTCTTCTCGGGTGAAAAAATGAAGTTGGGAAACAATTTTGGCTTGTTTTTGACAAACAAAACTGCTAAATTTTATGTTTTTCAACTTCGACCTCTTCAAACCCATATCTCCCTTAGGAATTTCAACTTTAGGTAAACAAAAAGGTTTTAGAGAATTGAATTAGATTTCTACTTGTATTTTTTTAAAATTTTTTTATGGACATATCGTGGGACAAATTTGTTGTCAACATACGACATATACTTGAAAATTTTAGGTATGGATAATGAGTGACCTGTGTTGACGGCGGTTTGTTGATAGATGGTTATTCATTTTAGGGAAAAAAATTGTAGGCTCATAATCTACACACACTACACTAGATTCTGGAATATATTTTGAGTTTTTTAAGACTTGGGAACTATTTATTATTATTTATCGAAACAACGTATGTTCAGAAAATGGTGCATTATCGACACATGTTTTTGTCTTCGCATTTTCTTTCAAATGTGACTCTTATCAAACAAACTAAAACCAACCCATTTAAGAGGACACTTCAAGGAACATTCTTGTATTTTTTATAAATTTTTTGGCTTTGTCATTGTGATGATATTGAATTTTCATTGTGACTGATTTTTCAGTCAATTAATTTTTTAATGATAAATGCTAGTAAAAAATAGTAATCCTAAATGAAATCGAAAAAAAATTATATTACTATAAAGTAGATTGAATGATGAATCTACTGGTATAAAATCTGACATGTAATTCTCATGTTTTGCAGTGGTCCGACCTTGTTAAAGTGACACATTTCTGAATTCTATAGAAATGGTGCTAGAATTGTTGACCAAAAACTCTCGGCCCAGAAAATATCTCGGGCAAGAGATTTAAAATTTCTTGAGCTAGAATTTTTCCCGATCCAAAATTAACCCAGAGTTAATGAACACTCTCGGCTGAAAGGTACTTTTAACTCTCGTCCTAGAGTTTATAACACTTCTTGCCCCAGAGTTTTGTTACATAATCCCCCGAGAATCTTCTAGGGGCCGGCACATTAAATATTTAATGACTGTGATATTCCCGTAATATTCGGACGGGATGCCCGTGTTTCTCGACCGAGAGGTGTATATAATCTCTCGACTGAGATGGTTTTCCAAATTATATAGTTTCTCGGCCGAGAGCTTCTATTTGCAACCAAGCTTCTGTTTTCACCCGAGTTTCGGTTTTTAGCCGAGGGTTTTTTCAGCCGAACGTTTCACATTTTTATATAGCAGGTAAGATACTTTGTATTATTGTTTGGATAGGTTAGCGTTGGTCTAAATACTATTTATTATTTATGGGTTATTGATGACTGTTTATGAGGTGTTAGACACTTGTTGTCTCACTCATAATTTAAGCCTAGTTATACCTTGTCCTATTATGTGTTCATTACCTCTGTTTTCAGGGCATGGATATATTGTTGTGGATTTCTACTCGAAGGTAGGGGTGTATGGATGCTAGTGGCTTTTATTGACCTTGTACAATTGGCCATGAGGACATTTACCATTTGGAAATTAACAATTACACCCTTTAAAGATGTTTTGTTTTAGCCTTAATTCTTAACAAAGAATTTGGTCGGTTTATTAAAGTGGACACAAAGATAGTGTTAAGTATTTTTGGAGTTTAAATTCATTATAAGGGATTAGAAATTGGTATTTGGACGTGATGGTGGAATCTTATTCAACCACCCAACCTCAAAATTTTAAGATAGATGCAAACTCCCATACATGATTAGCACTTACCACATGCAAAATTGGTGTGTAAGTACCTTGTCGTTTTCCACTTTGGAAACTACAGATCAAAATGAGAGCATAAAAAGTAACCATAAAGGGTAAATGCATTGAAAATAAATGTTATTTTCTTTGTTAAAACAAAATTAGTAAAATCATAAATGATGTAATAAACATTACAATTTTTTAGCATTAGAGGATGGGGTCACGACCCAAGGATGGGTATATTTAAGCACTTTGCAACTTGGAATTTCAGAGTTATCCAATGGACTGAGGACTTTGATTTCATTATATAGACAAAGTGGAATTGTATATAATATTTAAACACATGTGTGTTGTGGTCAAGTAGAATGAGAAAAGACAAAATGAAAATAATAATGGAATTGAAAATTAGTCTTGTTTTGTTTTGAGTGTTTTTTCAGCTGAGAGTTACTTGTAAGTCGAGAGTTTGCATGAGATTTACTATTTTCAGGCGAGATCATGCAAAGTTCATGCGAAGTTCATAGGATTTATTATAATGTTGTTGAAATGATATTAGTCATTATAGAAGTTGTGGAAATAAATTATGAACCGTCATAAATGTAGTTAGAATATTGTGTGTCGTTGTAAGTATTGTGGAAAATTTTGGAAGAGCTAGGCAATACGAATGTATTGATCCTATAAAGGGAAATACCATTGTTACTATTGAATTCTCATATATTTTCATGCATTGGATTTTAGGGTTTTAATTCCTTCAACATGGGAAACTTAAAGAAACGTCGAAAAAAATATGATCGCACCAGAGCTGATGAAGAGGCAAGGAAAGAGAGGTCTCGTGTTTCTATGAGAAATTTAAGAGAAAAAAGAGCAAGGGAAAGAAACGTGGAGGCACATGGTGGTGACGAAGAAATTGAAAGTGTGAATGCACATGGCAGTGATGAAGAAATGCAAAATGTGAATGCACATGGCGGTGATGAAGGAATGCAAATAGTCAAGGATCACGTTGATGAAAGAAATGAGGAACATGGAGGTGACGAGGAAATGACAAATGTGGAACAAACTATTGGTAAGTAAATAATTTTTTATATGTTTATCATTTACTTTATAATACTTTAGTATATATATATATATCTATATATCTATATCTATATATATATCTGATTTGAAAGTGAATAAAATCTTATAAATTTATATTTATTTTTATGCAGGGTTGACATCCAACATACAACATCCTACCACAGTTAGCAATTTACAGAGATTAACTGGAAGCTACAAATTTACAAAGATTAACTGGAAGCTGCAAATTTACAGAGATTATCTGGAAGCTACAACAATATCGTCATTGATGATATTTTTTTGGAGAATTCGGATTCAAGTAAAATTGAAGAAATGGGACCGCAAATACCTTCAAAATATTTTTTTGCAAGTGATGACAGAAATACCTCGGTCCTTGCATCACTTGCAAAAAAATGATCTCACAATTTCATGGTTGCTCGTAAAGCAATTCTAACAGGGGTTGTGGCAAAAAAAAACTACAACCAGTCGTTTGTTGTCTAGGACTACAAGAACGTTAAAAACATCAAGAAAAAGTTTATGGAAGCATAAAAGGCTTCGAGTTCAGTTAGATGAGGATGATGAAGTTGCATGTTGGGGTGTTATCTATAGGCAACCTTATCAAGATAGACTTCCAGATAATGTGAGGGACATGGTGAAAGAGTTTTGGGATGTAAACTCGCGTGTCTTACCAAATGAAAAGGATGTTGTGCGACATCATATATCGAAAGGAAACTACGAAAATCATGCCAAACACATAACAATGATCACTCAAGTGGAAATGTTCAAAATTTTTATGGAGAGTAATGTTGATGTGAATATTTCCCTTAACACATTTGTGAAGCTTAAACCATGGTATGTCAGGCCCATCGTTGTTCACGACACATGTTGTTGTCGATACCATGTAGAATTCGAATTATATTATGAGTCATTTCTAACTTTTGGCATGCAGTGTTGGCCAAATAACCCCCCTCCTTCGAGTGTTCATGAATTTGTTTCTAAAATATTATGTGCGCGAGAGAATCATCAAGTATTCTATAAGAAACAATGCGTCGGTGGTAAAAAATGTGAGGAATGTTTTGATTTGGCCCTTTTTAATGCTAACTACCCCATTGATGCAAACGATCCTCAATTGTCAAATCGCATTGTCAAATGCAAGAGATATGTTTATGTTGACTATACTGCAGTTACAAATTCAACGACAACATCAAGAAAGCTTAATTTGGTTGAAAGTGATATCTCTTTGACAAATTTTATGAATTTGTTCAGGGATCAAATATATAAATATATCAAGCACTCTCACTCAGCACAATGGCAGGACTTACAGTTCAAGCAATCACGAGATGTTTTTCCAAAAGGGACAATATTATTCATTGTTGATTTTGCAGAAAATTACACTTTCACTCCACAAAAGGAGATACAGAGTGAGTATTATCATTCAGATCAAGTATCTATACTTGTGCATATTACGTATAGACATGCAGAGCTTGATGTCGATGGTTTTGATAGCAATGAAAATAATCGTGAAGTGATTAAGGAGTATCATTTCTACATCAGTGATGATCGTACACATGATACATGTTTTTTCCAACATTGTTTTGGTATGATTTTTCAATAATTAAAAAGGAGAAGGGTCACTTTTAAAGAACATTGGGTGTGGTCAGATGGTTGTGCTGGTCAGTTTAAATAAGCATGATCATTCTTATGGTTGTCTTGTCTTCATAGAAACATGGATGTTCGCCACACATGGAGCTTTTTTGAAACGAGACATGGAAAATGAGAACATGATGGTGCTGGGGCCTGTGTGAAATGTGCACTTAGGAGATATCAAATGAATCACTTTGCTTCTCGCCTTGCAAATTCAAACGATGTTAATTGGTGCAAACAAAATTTGAGCCATGAATTCAATGAAAGGATGGGTAATGTGAGAAGGTTTTTTTGGAATATTGCAATGGACGATGTTGACAGATCAATGCCACATAATTTAACTGCAATCCCGAAAACAAGGGGCTTACACTCCATTAGGAGTAAGAAAATGGAAAATATACACGCAATCGAGAAACGGAAGTACTCTTGCTTTTGTATTGCATGTATTGATGATGTAGAGTCTTTGGATGAGTGTCAAAACCCAACTAACAAATTTGTGAAACCATGGAGACACCAAGAATTGACACCATTGCCCCCATTTGGAAATATCAGCGATGTAGAGCACGGCAATGAAGCGGTTGTGACTGACAAAGATTATGATCATGTTTCTGATTTGGTTAGAGAAGGCGATGTATTTGTAGTCATTGCACCCACAGATAATCCAGAAAATGTGCATTATTATTTATTGAGATGCACTAGGTCGAAAAGCACGTTGATGCAAGAATTTAAAGACCCGTCAAATTATATGTATGTAGTGGGTTCAATGGTTTTAATGGGACATTTCTTTGCAGAAGTAAGGAAATGTAAAGACCATATTCTTTTTCAAGACTACGAGTAAGATGTTATATGTGCTCAATACAGTCATTTGGTCATAGCAGCCCGATTGCAATTGAAGGCAATGAAGAGTAGGAAAAATTCCAAGCATCGTCAATGGAAATTGTTGATAGAAGATCATAATGCCATTCTTGAAAATATGCCACTGGAACATTTCATATGATTCAAGAACACATCAAGATTGACGAATTTTTTCTTTGATTCTAGGGTGGGTGGGTGGGTGGGGCCAAATGAGCTTCCACCTTCACGTGGTTGGCCTCGTCAGTAGAGAATATATATAATTCTCGAAACTAAGAGAAGCTCTTTTTAACAACATATCCAATGATAACTCAAGGCTCATATTGAACGGGAAACTTCACCATTATATGTCAATGATCTCCAATCAACAGGAACATATGTCAATTTCAAGTTGAATTGTCCTTGATGCTAGTTACTTTAATAGCATCTACTCCAATATCTCTCATCCACACTTAAATAAAGAAATAATTACTTGTCGAAAAATACATCACACTACATCGTTGATGTGATGAGTAAAATAAAAACGCTCTACATGCACTCCTACATATAGAAATTAAATAAAAACTATGTTCATGGTCAATTCATAAACCCTTCCGTAGAAACATGCTTCTCACACTCATCCATAAGTATATCATCACCACTAATCCCTACATCCTCCCTTACACATTTGCCACCCTTATCCTTAAGTAATTCTTCTAAGCTAAATCATTTTCAACAATGACCTTTGCGAACCAAATCCATAATTTCCTACTCAAAAGGTTTTGTCTCCATTGTAGGAGCGCCAAACCCAATCAAGAGCGAAAGTTTATCCTTTTATACTTGCACATCAAATCTTAAAATCATATTGACAAAAACTAAACTAATAACTTTAAATATTATAAACTTTTTCTTACTTAAAAATAATAATTAAAAATAAAAATATATCCAAAAATATTGTAATTCCAAAGAAGATTACCATACATCTCATCTCAAATAATTTGTAAATGACTATATCAATATGTTATTTTGTCTAACATAAGATTTTGTCCCTTAAGGATAGTTATATATTTTGTTTTTGGTCTAAATTGACATAAGTGTATGTCCGTTAAGGATAGTTAGGTGGTTGTCTCATTTGAGACAAAATATTATTTTCACTATTATATTATTTTATGTCTAGTATCTTAATTACCGTTATGTTATTGTCTCACTTGGAGACACTATCATTTTCACTTAAGTGCATTGGGCGAGGATATTGATCGATACAATATAGTATTCCCTTCATTACATTGATAGATATTCAAGATATTGTTAGATATTAAAGATATTGATTAATATTTTTGGAGCAACTTTTCAATTATCTTGATATATAAACTTGGTCTCTTGAGGAAAATGGGGCTACTTATTGTCTTTCATGTTGTTATATTAATTGACACCCATCTTGGTTTGTTTGTGGAAATGGTGTGATAATGTCACATTGATTGAATTATGTTATCTCCATTAAGGTTTACCAATGTTATATTATTCACCTTTAAATTATTCAATGTTTACCAATGTTACAATGTTATTTCCAATGTTACATTATTCAGCTTTAGTCATTTCAATGTCATCTATGTGGGAAACTGGTACATAAGTTATATAAAATACATTATAAGTCAAAAGCTATTGCAAATGTACTTGATTTTTAAACAATTACAACTTGCATGAAGTAGTGTAATGATTTTGTATAAACTTTTGACATTAGTGCCTATTTTATTGAAAAGAGTGAGATTTATCCCACTTAGAGGATTGGAATTAATTCCATGTCTAGCAAAACTCTTCAACCTTGGTCATTATAGCTGTGAATGGAAAAAATGTACATCAAAGTAATGGAAACTCATGAAATTACAAACTAGATCCAGATTTATGAAAGAAATCTGTCTCAAACTCCAAAAAGTTATCAGAGTTGCGGAAGAAATGTTGTGGCTAAAATCAATAAGTCTCTGTATTAAAATGAGAGATAAAATATGTCCTTTTTCCACCGACATGTAAAGGATATAACCCACAAAAATAATTTAAAGGAAATCAAACTTGGCAATGGAACGTCTCAGGAGTTTAATGAAATCAAAGAGGAAACCAAGGAAAACTTTGAGAAACTCTATACTAAAGGATATAAGATTGTTCAAGTGACAATGAGTGTCATGCTAGAGCACATTATGAATCTCCTAACAACTAGATTAAATGAGATGTTAAATCTAGAAATAGAATAAAATGAAATAATAGCCACAATCTAGGGTCTAGCACCAAACAAGGCTCTAAGTCCTGGCGACTTCTCTACTCACTTCTCTATTTGATATTTTACAAATATTTGATCTCATTGCAAACTTAGAAGCCTTAGGTTATGGTGATGTCTTCACTAGTATTGTGGAGACTCTTTTCGTTTTGTGGAGACTCTTTTTGCAGAAGCCTTTTACTTGCTTGTCCCTCAACAAATGCAAGTCATTGGAAGTTGGCTTGTTCATTTCATCAGACAAGGTTGTCCATTCACTCTAGGCATATATGTTTTTACATTGAAGCTTTGGGTTACTTGATTTGTCATAAGAGCACGGGGCTTGTGAAAGCATCCCATTGCCTAAACCTAGTGTTGGTCAGGTGGTTAATGACCATTTTGCCAATAATTTTTTATGATTATTTTTTGGCCATTCTCGAGGACCAAGTCTCTTGGGACAACACAATGGAATACCTGGATACATTCTGTTATGCTTTCTGCTCAAACATTCAGTGGCACAAAGCCCTGTTACAAGTAAAAGTTGATGTGCAATTTCGGATTTTCCTACTGTTCAATGCTGGGCCTAGATTTGACCATGGTGGGGTTTCAAGTTCTGGGTACTCCCTTTGTATTTCAGGCTTACACCAAAGAATTGTGGGTAGTGGTGGTGCAAAGGGTGGAAAATAAAATTGATAAATAGATTTCAAAAGCTGTCCATAGCAGCTAAGTTTAAGACCTACAACAAAACTTTGGCAACAACTCATGTCCACTACTACTCTTGTTGGGTACTCTCTAAGCTATCTTAGCAGCCTCTGGAGAAGGGTTGTATGAACTTCCTTTGGACTAGCAATTCGGGATTGAATTAACACTTAGGGAAAGTGAAAATATCCCCTTTCATCCGGGGTTAGTGCATGCTAACCTAAAAGGAGAATGTCTAATGATCCAAAGTAAAACATATTCAACCATACCCTGCAAAAGACTTCAAATATGTGAAATTGTTGAAATCTAAGAAATTATTAAGTTATTCATGTTTATGCATTTAAACACTTGAGAACAACGAGTAAACTTTAGATTTACATGTTAAATTTCAAATTAGAGTTTTCTCTTTGTAAATCTGTTATAATCAACTTCATATAGGTGACAAAAAGTTGCAGACCTGCAAGTAAGACACTCAAAATCTCTGAAATAAAAGGTTATTTTGATGTATTTTTCAGACTGGTGCCTCAAGTCCACATTGAGTGTGGTAAGAAACAAATAAAGAGAGTTGATTGGCTTGGAAATATACCCAAGGCCAATCAACTCAGAATACTATCAAACCACTTGCAAAATTCAATGAACACCTGTGAAATTGGTTTCCAAGAAAGTGATCATTCTTGTTACCAATGCTGTTGACGTGGACAATGTCTAGTACATCAGATAGAACCATGAGTACCAAGAGGACATAAAATCACTGCACAAGACCTCTCTCCCACTGGAGTGAGTGATAGATACAATCATGTGATTGACAATAGGAGGCACCAACACAAGCCTCCAATGAACTCTATAATAGGAGGCACCGACACAAAGGGTTCAATGAACTCTACAATCATACATGTACCCTTGGGGACCCAAATATAGAAATGTCCAAAAATAGTAGGAAACTTACCCAAACATAAAACAACTCTGAAGCAGAGATCTTTCACTCTATCCTAACATGCATGTAACTGCCAAAAATAGACGCAATTAAATAGAAATGTCTAAAACTAGAAAACCCTCTAGGACCAGAAAAGCAACCTCATCCATCTAAAATAGAACTCATACACCAACATGCAGACCACCCCTAAAAATGGAAACTTTAAAAAATATAAAAGCAGTGCCTCCAAAGATAAACTAATAATCCCCACTGATCTGCATGCATTGAAGTTCTAAAAGTAGAAAGTTACCCAAAAGATAGATATCATCCTGAAGAGGACAAAATATAGTGCATTCCAATGAAATTGTATGTGCATGCATGCATATACAGAAATAATATATGCATGCACATACAAAATAAAAATAGTATTGAAGTCTCATGCAAAGTCTCCTCAGTATGATATCACTGCTCTCTGGAGATGTTGTGAAAATAGAACTTGACTTGATCTCTAACTTTGGAACCAAAAGATATACTTATGAATGTGCTGATCACTAATAGTGAATTTGCATGGGCAAATTCACCTGTAACAAGACCATTGCTTTGTGATGGCTTTCCCTGTTCTGAAAAATGCATGTGTAATGTAGAGCAACCACTACTCCCATGCGACAAAAGTTCAATTAAAAACTAAGCTAATTTGCAATATTCCACCAAGTTTTGCGGATGCAGGAACATATGTGGGGACACATCTCATACACATGGAGAGACCTGACCCCAAATTTTCGGTGTTGTCACAAGGGATGTCAGTGCCCCCGACATAGATGACCCTGCCCCAAATATTAAATATATAAAAATTAATAGTTATTTTAACTTGCATAATAAATAGCAAACTTATAAAATAAATGCAGCGAAATCCATGATCAAATTACCAATTACATGGTGTGCCCCTCTAAGTTATGAATATCACAATTCGAAACCAACAAATGTGCATTGGGAAATTCACTTTCAAATTCATAACTAAATGTAATCGCACCCATAGAAAAACAAAGACGGTGCCAACTGCAGTGAATAAACTTTTACCTTTGCCACTGAATCTTACTAATAGAATTAAATTGCACTAAGAAATTTAATTTGGAAAATAACATTGCATTGCAAGAAAAGGCAAATTCAAATCTTAACAATCTAATAGGTGTGCAAGCTTAGGCACAATATTTCCATGAGATAAAAAGTAAACAGGTAGAAAGAGGAAGTAGTGCCCGAATTATACCTGTACATGTCATGGACCTTGTTACCTCCCAAACCTGCACCTAAAGTGGTAGAAGCCCTAAAACGCAAAGTACAACTCAAGGGGAACTCTGGAAAGCTGCCCACTGTCAACACAACAACGCTTCCCCTCACTTTATGCTGGATCTCCTCAAGCACAAGGATAGAGATGTTTTAATAATGGTGAAGACAAAAATAGGTGTTACATATGCCATAATCAGTCTTAACTTGTTGTTACATAATGCAGAAAAGTTCTTGGAGGGCCCTAAAGGTGGTACTCTCAATGACTGCTATGAGGGTGTCCTATAATGAAGCATTAGCCAAGCCATAACTCTTAACAAGATGATAACAGTAAGCTGCTACATTCAGAAATAAAACATCAAAGGTAAAATAACAACAGTTTCTTCTTGGCCTCTTAAGCATTTTGTTTAGAACTGAATTCTCACATACATCAACAACAGTTGGGAACAAAAACATTAGCTTCACATAAAATAAGAGAGAACCCTTGCACTCCTCATTATGTCTTCAAAAACGGTAAACAACAAAGCTCCAAGAGGAGAGACTGCGCACAAATAAAACCCTAACAAATGGTGGAGAGAGCTACACTTTAAATAGAGTTGAGTTCCATTTCCTTTTACAATAGAATAGTAATTGCCTTCTATATCCAGTAATCTCTCCAAGAACAAGTGTGCTGCATCCCTGCCGAATAATATCTGTTGTAAGCCTTACTGATGCATACTTGGTAGTGAAAGGAGAGGCCATTGATGCATCCCCAAGCCTCACAGTGGGAGGAGTTCTACCATCTCCCTCCTCTCCCATCTCATCCATAATATTTTTCAATTTTAGCCTTTGTCTCTCAGCAGGAGTAAGTTAACGATTGCTAGTTGAACCATGAGATGCTTGAGATCCGACAGGAAATGCCAAATTTCAAACTGGCTGATTAATGGATGTATTGCCTACTTTTCCTCCATCAGTTGCATTGGCGTTTCCAGAATCAGGTGCTCCACTCTTCAATCTTCAATCCGGATTTATTATTTTACCCCCAGAATTTGATGATTGTGCCAACATAGAGTTTTGGGATGATTGGGTAGGTGGGATTGCATTTAAAAGGGAAACACCAACATGAGCCTGCAATTGTTCAAAATTTTGAATGAGTCATCGGTGAAAAAAAAATCAGCTCTATTTTGCATGCCAAAGTTATTGATGCAAAAGAAAAAGGTCACCATTCCCTACTTGTTTGAGAGCACCGACATCATTTGTACCATCACCACACATCAATTTCATTCTTCCCATTGTCTTCAGAGTTGTCAATATGAGTTCTTTTTGCTAAGGGGAAACTCTTGCAAAAACCTACAATAGATTCATCAAGGTCAGTTGCAATGGATAACATTACACATTATCAAGGTAAAATTTATCCATGAAATATTCATCATGCTAGAGAGTATACATGTTCATACCTTTACATATGGGATCATCGAATGTATAGCATTTGTACATTGCAACATCGTGAAACAGTCACCACCTACACAGAGGTCATGAAAAACTAACAATTCCTCCACATTATCTTCACTGGAGATGAATTCAACAATTTCTATTAGGTTAGAGTATGATACAGATAAAACAAATTTCAAAATGGATAACAGGAACTATGTAGTATACCACAAGACTATTATTTATATTAATAATTATTAACCTAAATAATAGTAATTAAATACATTACATGACGAAATATTATTACTTGGGTTATAAATGTAAATAATAGTGATTAGGTATACTACAAAATATTTATTACCTATAAGGAATTTTCATCATCTCATCAGGTGAGAGCCACTCAAACCCTTCACTATTCGTAATTGGAGTCAAGATTCAAGGAGGCTGTGAAACAATGTGAACTTGACCTGCAACATTGCAAGCTGTCAAAGCCTGATCACCTGTAATCATCACCTGCATAAAATGGAAATCCATGTCAATACATGTCTGTAATGGTTCAAACAAAAGTCCATAGATGGCTTATTACACTGATATCAAAGTATCACGTACCAAATCATGTGATGTCTCTTTAAGTTGCCTAAGGACATCGACAGAGTCAACTCGAATATCGCTGGCATTCTCACATTCCACTTTTGGTCTATAAACAAGGGCTATATGATTTATCCAAGTGTATCAAAAAACTATCCTCGGATATATGACCTGTAGTTGATGGGAAAAATATCGTCCTTTGAAATTGACAGAAAAATACCATGATCATCACTTGCTGAAAAAGATCCAGCCATCATCATATAGGTGAGAAAAGTACAAAATGACTAGGCATTGCCAGATACATATGAATACATTTGAATTATAATTATAATTATAAGCTTCATAACTTGAAAATTTTAGGTTTTAAATATATACACAAAATGGCTCCTAGTGAACAACCAGTTCACCGAAGGTCAATTACCAAAGTTATTGCACAAAATAATGAACTCATTCTTCATTATGTACAGCAAAGGAAAGCGCAAGTGCCTTCTTTCAAATTTGTACTCAAGTATGGAAATATTACAATCTAGGGAGTTCAATGGTTCCTCACAGCAGTTTGAGATAACATACACATAGTCACCTGAACAACATACAATGCTCTAACTCATCATCCAACATGAAAGAATTCTAGAACACTGAGACATGAAGTGTACCTGGAGTCATCATCCAATAGGAAAGAATTGCTCAAAGCATTGTTAGAGTCTTCTATCATCAAGACTCTCATATTGGCAATAACCTGGAGGAGGAAATTGGCAACCAGAGACTTAAAACACATCTTTGCATGAGAGCCAAGGACAACCTAAACAAGTGTATATTCAAGAAAACAACCCTTTATGTATGAAAACTTCTGACTTACATCTGGAGACACACTATGGGTGCCATATTTATCATCCCAATACATGGTGTTGATCCGGTACAGTTGCTGTATACTCAAAACCTGAAAACAACCAAAATAAGAATACCAATATTAGTTAATGAAGACACCTAAAGGAAACAACCCCTACATTTTGGAGTATATTATTAATAACATATATCACTCATTGGTCATAGATCATGTGTAATTTCATCCAGGAATTTCTTTGGCTTTTGTTGTATGACCTGCTCCACAGAAAAGACTGCAAAAGAACATGTTAACATTGTATGCAACTACTGGAGTTGAATTTCAATTTACAATAATTTCAAATACATTAAAATTTGATGTAAAAAGAACTAGGATTAATATTTTTGTGGTGGGGACTCTACTTACAAGAAATCCTACTGCTTGTCTGATATGCTTGAGTTCATCCCAAGCTGTACCTACATTCTGCATTAATTCTGTTTTAGGTTAGAAAAACATAACCAGAAAAAATGAAACATAATTAACTAGCATGGCAGAGTACAAGCATGAAAAACAAGAGGAAATGATAGCTGATCAACCTCATCTGTTGCTGTAGTAGGATGATATTGACACATGGAAAAGTAGATCAAAACTGACATTGATAATCATCCAGGGTGAAAAATAGCATAACAGCTGCCACAAGATCATAACACGGCCGCAAAACTTGAAATAGGACAGATGACCAGGATTCACTCGAGATGCTGCAAGAGGAAGGAATAATATGATCAGATATTCGAGTAACCACACAGTTTAAAACCATACATGACAAAAAAAAAGTGGTATTCCAATACCTGCCATAACCAAATAATTTGATCACCAGAAGCTTAGTCACAAGGAAACTATGTTCAAGTAAACTATGTTCAAGTAAACAAAAATGATCGTTCAAGTAACAAAAAATGATCATTCAAGTAACCAAAAATGATCGTCATGCCATTGGTCATTTCTTACTATCACAAAAAATGGTGACAATTGATTTACAACTAGAGCAGATCGATCTCAACCTTCGGACCGGAACACCAATGGCTCCTGGTTTTTTGTGGGCTGCAAAGTCAAAATGAAAAGTTAATATCTAACAAACTATAATCCTGTAGGATAATCCTGTACACACACTCTAAGGAGGGTTCCATGGATAAACTAAGCTCCTTCATTTTTGATAAACTGAATAGAAAAATTGTGCAGAGAACTTATAAGAAATTGAAGTTGTCCACAGAAACAGAAATGGAGTTATCAATGGAGAATTCTATTTCTTCTTGAGCTTAACAATATGTTGTATGGTTGTAGCTTTTAAACATAAATGACATTGGGTTTGGCAAGCTATGATTGCATGTGGAGGATTAACAATTTCTGAATTTTTTTGTGGGGATATGATGACATTCCAGAGGGAGACTCAGATGCCACCAAGGTAATCAAAAGTATCAACTAAATTGGCCTATTTTAATGTGCCTTTACTTTTCAGATGTTTTGTTATGGAGAAATTTGAATTTGTCTGTGCTGATAAAATTTTGGAGAACATAGTAGGAAGGCATTTCTAGATTCTACTATATCTAGAATCAAGAAATTTGAATCATTTTGAAACATATGATTGAAACGAGTTGATAAATATTCTCTGTGTTTTTTAATGTTTTCAATAATATACACAACCTCTTCAAAAGCCAGGGAGTTGTGAATTTTTTCTTAGGTCTGAATATTCCATTGTTAGATTCAGAACCCTGAAATATGTTTGGAATATAAATATAATCAACTGCATGAACATTTGTTAACAAGGGAACAAATGATAATTGCATTAAGATTATTGATTGACCACATAGTTGAGAATTACAACAATCATGTATGGTAAACCGTAGAATAGATTTTAACAGTTCTCTTGATTCAAATCTATGATTCAATTTCAGAGTAAAATTTTAATTTCTAAGGTTGTTTTTGGTTGCTAAGAAGCCATAAGATCTGAGGTGTCTCTTAGGACTTTCACCTAACCTTGAGTGTAAATAAATAAGGGTTTGATCACCTTGATATATGTCCAAGGAATTGAAACCTTCTTTAATTCTTTAAAATATAATTTCATTGGTCCTTATCTGGGTGACAATGCAATAATACACTTGAAGACTTGGAAGTGGAAATTCCAGATTATCCACCATGCCTCATGAATGCATAACTTCCATTGGTATTCTTGTGAGTTGTTTCATAAACTAGGACTAAATTCATCACGTTTCTAATGGACACTTTAAAATAGAATCCAGTAGGAAGTTGACACCACTCACATGAGTTACTGCACATGTGTAGTGTAAAATAGAGGCACTTAGGTAGTGGACACCACCCACATGAGTTGCTGCAATGAGAAATATAGTTTGATGGGTACCCCAATTAGACTCAACTTAAAACATAGAAAAATTGCTTCAAGTGTGTCTATGGGTAGTAGCAAGAGACCAAGTTGTATGGACAATGGAATACACCATTACATGATTGAAGGTAGATTTCATTGTGATGATCCCATATTGATTCATCTAAACTGTACATCTTGACTGCAGAAGATGTCATTTCTAATGTTTGTATATTATGCAAGTCCTTTATTGAGAAGGGAGGCATTACACTAGAGAAAAACTTGAACTGGCACTACCAATCCTGAAGAGCTAAGATGTTGTGTACCTAATAAGTTTATCCCCCTGAGATTTTATTGGTATACTTATAGACTTGATGTATTGACTTGCTGATGCAATGTTATTTGTACAAAGTGGAGGTGGCAACCTTCACAAATAAGTTTCTTCTTAGTCTCAATCAGCCTAATGAAGTGACCCTTATACATATAATTTCCATTTTCCTGTCTAAATTTATGTTCATCTAAAAATGTGGAATAACGTATTATCATCATTTAAGTCATTTCACTATGTTATCACTCCAGGAAACTCTTCTAGGTTGAGATCAAAGATGCCTGGTAACTTAACTAATTCTCTCAATGATTAACTCAATGATGGGTATGGGGTTGGATCAAGATGAATATCTACTAACTGGACCATTTATTGAAGACTATCTAGTGATATTCAAACAGTATAAGGCTCTCAAGAGATGAAATCAGACAAGTTGTTTATCAGATAGAACAGAAGCTAATCATCTAACCAGATCACACATATATAAAACAACAAGTATGATAGGTCCAGAAACTAGGATAACCACTTATGATTCTTTGCTTATCAATCAAATAGTGAGATGACAGTCGTCTAAGGATCATATAAGCATAAGACAGAGAATAGCATTCACTCATAAGCATAAACAGATAGGAAAGAAGAGATCTGATCACATCAATGAAAGAAGCTTATAGGCCTGGATATATTTAAGAATAAGTCTCTATTGCAGTAGCAGCATAGCGAATCCAAAATCAAAGCTTTGTTCTACCTCAGTTATGGGATTTATATCCTTTTACAAAATGTTCAAACCTTTGGAAAGTGGGTCGAATCCTCCAGATGGAAAATAAAAAACCGTTTTTCAACAAACCAGAAAAAATCATTTTTTAATTAGCCAAACTGCTGAAAAATGGGGCTCCGAGATGGATTCGATTCTCCCAATTTGTGACACCTATAGGAAAACTGAGAGAGGTTTTTGTTCTCTGACTTGTGAGGAAGAAACAAATCCGAGCGTTTTTCAGAATGACTCTCCAGTCGCTCAGAATCATCATTTGAAAATGATGACTCTGCACAGAAAAACGCCATTAATTCGGAGAAACTGCTGAACAATGGGGCTCAGAGATGGGTTCAGCTCTCCAAGTCTGTGATACCTGTGTATAAATGAGAGATTTTATTGTGAATTGATCCATTTTGAGAAAAAACCTCCCTCAGATCATTGAAATTCATTTTTATTTTCCTGGGATCTTCATTTCGGAAACATGTGTCAAACATGCAAATTCTGAGCTCTGAAAATTGGGGCTCAGAGATGGATTTGATTCTCTCAACCTGAAACACCTGTAGGAAAACGGAGAGAGGTTATTTTGCTCTGACATGTCAGGAACACAAACCTCTGAGAGTTTTGCAAAATAAGTCTCCAGTCACTCAGAATCGTCATTTGAAGATGATGACTTTTCACAGAAAAACGCCCATTTTCTGTAGCTATCCTTCTCTCAAAATTGGCAGGGAATATTTCTTTGTTCACCCTACAGGTACCCTCCGATCTGGAAATGAAAGTGATCATGAGCTGTAACGCTCACCAGTCTCTGGAAAACACTTTCAAAATGCTCGAGTCATCGGGAACTAGCTTTGATGCTCAACGGTCGATTTCTGCATTTTGGTGCTTTCGGTAGCTATCAAAATTGGGCTCGAATGTGGTAAGCTGCAAAAAACCCTTGATTTGGTGACTAATGAATCAACCTTAACATTTTTCCTAAGTCACCGAATCGCCCTAGGTGCTGGAAACCTGGCTCTACGTTCGGTAGCTAGGAGAGCTCTGATAATTTCGTTTAAGCTGCCGAAAGCAAAGCTTTCGGTAGCTTAGGAACCGTTTTACATAAGAGCTTAGCTACTGAAACCCGTCTTTTGAAAATTTTGAAGTGAAAACCGAATCTAATGATTTTCAAACTTCATTACATGCATAAAGCTATCAACAATGAGCCTTAAGAAATTTAGAAATGAAGTTTCAAATGACATCCTATCATCTAAAAATGATCAACTTGACAAATTTATTTGGGGAGATAACACACTCAATATCTCTTTCCCTCTCTCTCTCTTTCACACATGCATATCACATTGAAACAAATCATGTCTACTAGGGAAACCATTCCTTCATTGAATTCTTCGTCTGATTCTAGTCCTAGTATCCAGGTGAAGGAAGAAATCATTTTTTGATTCCAAGAGGATAATTTCTTCCAAATACAAGGACAGGGGGGATATCTTCCCTACCTCGATTGTATTTGAGTCTAGCAAACATATTATCTATGTAAGGTATATTCATCCTCATGTACCCGACTGCTTGAGCATTAATGGATATCACTTCAGCGATTGAGAAAATTCCTATCATTTGGGTGATAGATAGACTTCAGATATAGAACAAAGTAATCAACATGCATGCCCAGGTTTGGCCATTTTCTGAGTTTATGGATGCAAATCCCTCATCCTTATCAAAATATGCACTAGAGTCCCTTTCTCTTATATTTATAGATTCATCATCATTAACAAGATCTATAGATGGATCCATTAACTTCAAAACACTTTTAGGATTGAACACCAGAAGATTCAGTAGGCTGCTTTGGTAATTTCGTGTGTCTATGAGGTCAATATTCATAGGATGGGTGCAACTTTTGATCATACTCTCTTCTTCTGATACACCATTATTTCCTTATAGATACAACTAACTTATTGATTACTTTGCAAGTTTCTATGAGATCTGACCTAAAAAAATTGAATTTCATATATTCCAAGCAAGGATATCCTCAAAGTACTAGAGTTTTCTTGTATTTTTTAGCAGGGCTAACCTGTGACTTTGTAAGTACTAGAGTTTTCTTGTATCCACAGAACAACCCTAAAGCCTCATTTTGGGCAAGGTATATGATATCAATCTTAAATTTAGTGTTGTTGGCAGTTAAGTAATGTGTACACCATTCAAATAACACGTCTCTGCATGGATGAAAATGAAAATGCCTACAGCCATATACCAGCCATCAAACAAGTAGTTACATTAATTTTGGGCTGTTCTAAGCTTGTTTTGGATAGTTTTATGGATCGTAACAATAATAAACCTCTTAATTCTGATTTATGTGCACATTGGGAGCTATTTTGGCTAGTCGTCTAGGCATGAAAAAACCCTAATCTCAGAATCTGGGCACGAACAACAATTTTTAACAGTAAAAAATGCACAGAATACCCAGAATACCATGAATATAAATTGAGTATTATGTATATAACACTGAATACCCCTAAAACCAGGAGGTGAAACTTTTAAGCTAAAGCTAAGACTAATGATTAGAAGACATGATACAGGAATATCCATACCTGTGTCCCCTTTGGAAATTGTGAAACTAGAATTTTCTCAACATGCGTATTCGTGCCACTAGCCTCTGTTTCTTCCCGGTCAATAAAATCCGTATCATCAAAGTTGTCATCATTCATGAATTTGGTATACTGCAAAAATTCCATATAATTTATAGACATTAGATTTGGAGAATAAAAAAATTAGATTTCATATAATAAATTGAAAAATATTATTGCATACTTACGTACCATGCCTCTGTTTTGATTTTGTCCAGCGATGACTCGCTTATAATTATCTCTATAGTACGTTGCATACTGTTGAAGCTCTAATCGAGTCATGCTACTCAAGCGATCATCAGAATAATCATCAAATGGGATTTCATCCATACTAGTTGAAGATGACAAAGTATTTATGCCGATTTCCACCCCTGCCAATGCAGCCCCAACACGCTCTTTTATCTCTTCCCTCACCCCTCTTTCTATTTGGGATGTCATTTCCAACTCCTTTGGAAAAGCAATGACTCTAGGATGTGGCTGTCCTAACCGAGGCATCAGACGCCTATACTAAACATATTGACGTGCATCAGGTCGTTCATATGTACGACCTTTTCCAGCACCATAGAAACTGGATCCCGTATCTGTATAGCCGGGGTCCATGTGAAACCGGAACTCTGCAATCAAAATCTTAACAAAATACTGAGGAAGCTCGTCATTATTAGGGAACTTCCCATATGTACACAGGAACCTGGAATAAATATGGGGTGCAATCAGTGGATCATTGAATCTTGCGATCTTTAGATGTTTTTTGTCTTCAAGCCGCAAGTCAAAACATGAAAAGACCATTTCTTTTGTGACAACTTTTTTTATTTATTCAAACTTGTGGCGACCCATCACTGACAACTGCCTCCTACGCATCATGTCATGAAAAATATGGGTTGATGGTCCAACCCCAAGATATGTCTCGATCAAACTGGTCATATTGTGCAAAACAATCTGGAGACATTTTTGAGAACCAAAAGAGATATCTGAAGTGTCAACTTCTTCCTGCAATCTCGATGAATGCTCCTTCATCTTTTCCATAGTCAACATAGCAATGTTGTCTTCCCAAGGAGTCTCCTTGGGAACATCTCTAGGATGACTGTAAAGAGGATCATATCTTTCATTGCGAGCATAATGATGCACCCGATGACCCCTCCTTGTCTGGGGAGGTGGATTAGGATCAGCAGAAGCAAACCCTGTAAGAAGTAAAATGCATGTGCAAGTATTAAAAACTATATATATAATTTGTCAATCAAACTATAAACATTTAAATAAAATGTGTTCATTATAAATACCTGAAGGAACCTCTACATTATCATGAACATGGTGAGAAATAGAAATAAAGTCTTCTGAACCATCATTATTGTTAGAATGTCCAGAAGCCCCTGTAGGAAACCAAATATTGGCAATCACATGTAAGTTTACACGAAAAATCATGTAATTTTTCACAAATAAAACAGTCATGTCAAACAAAAATTCTAGTCAAAATGTATGTAAACAATCTCTACCTGGCAATGGCATATCTGAAGAATAAGACACTAAGGGTGTCATCTGTGGTTGTCCAACGGCCCTTGTAGACCCACCCTCAGACATACGTCTATTATTTTGAGAGCCACCACATGTGCACAACAAGATCTTAGAAAGATCTGTGTAAAAGAAGTTTTATGTTTATATAGACTTGAGCGTGAATTGAATGACAATTGAATTTACCTAACAATGACCTCAGGGAGTGAAGCTGCATACTAGCCAAGATTGCTTCACCCTGAAGCTATGAACTTGTGCCTGATAAGAATTTTCCACAGATTAATAAACATGTCAAACAAGAATTCTAGTCAAAATGTATGTAAACAATCTCTACCTGACGATGGCGTATAAGACACTAAGCATGTCCTCTGAGTTTGTCCACTGACACCTGTAGACCTCTCATACAGACATCTGTCATTGTGAGAGAAACCACCTGTGCACAGCAAGATCTTAGAAAGATGTGTAAAGAAATATTTATGTTTATATAGACTTGAGCATAAATTGAATAACAATTGAATTTACCTGACGATGACCTCACGGAGTGTTGTTGCATAGAAGTCAAGTTTGCTTCACCCTGAAGCTGTGAACCTGTGCCTGATAAGAATTTTCCACATATTAAAAAACATTTCAAACAATAATTCTAGTAAAAATGTATGTAAACAATCTCTACCTGGCGATGGCGTATAAGACACTAAGTGTGTCCTTTGAGTTTGTCCACCAACACCTGTAGACCCCTCAGATAGACGTCCTTCATTGTGAGAGACACCACCTGTGCACAACAAGATCTTAGAAATATGTGTAAAAAAATATTTATGTTTATATAGACTTGAGCATAAATTGAATAACAATTGAATTTACCTGACGATGACCTCACGAAGTGTTGTTGCATAGAAGTCAAGTTTGCTTCACCCTGAAGCTGTGAACCTGTGCCTGATAAGAATTTTCCACATATTAAAAAACATGTCAAACAAGAATTCTAGTCAAAATGTATGTAACCAATCTCTACCTGGCGATGGCGTATAAGACACTAAGCGTGTCCTATGAGTTTTTCCACTGGTACCTGTAGACCCCTCAGACAGACGTCTGTCATTGTGAGAGACACCACCTGTGCACAACAAGATTTTAGAAAGATGTGTAAAGAAATTTTATGTTTATATAGACTTGAGCATAAATTGAATAACAATTGAATTTACTTGACGATGACCTCACGGAGTGTTGTTGCATAGAAGTCAAGTTTGCTTCACCCTGAAGCCGTGAAGCTGTGCATGATAAGAATTTTCCACAGATTAATAAACATGTCAAAACGTGTCAAACAAGATAAATATATTTCAGGATAACAATCGAATATACCTGACTGCATCACATGTCTTCATCTAGCACTGATGGTAGATGTATTTGGACGATCCATGTGTCCTTGTTAAGACAAAATGAGAAATCAACCAGGTTAATCATAAACTTAGAGATGTAGGCACATGAAATGCAAGATTAGAACCTATTCTAGCCTAAATTAATGCTAGCAATCACACTTCAAAATGTAATAAAACAAAATCAAACAACGAGGTAAACTAACACCACAGGATTAGCTTAGAATTGGACCACAAGATCATATCTCCCCTGTTAGATCTTGATCTTTGATGTCTTATTCTGGTAGAGGTTGACTAAGCTACTAAAGCAAACTACAAAATGCAAGAAAAGGAAATTTGGAAATGACTTTCAAACAACTAATCTCTTAGAAATCTTCTATAATCAAAAGTTTTATATTGCATATATATAATACGATGTTCTAATGCCAATGGACTCGAGAGGATAAAATGTCTAAACCTATAAGAAATAGATTCTAATACTAGAAATGAAGCGATCAAGACTAAGTATTCTTATGCAAAGAAAAAGGTAGAGATACTAAAAATCAATTGTCATTGGAAACTAGAACTAGATAATTTTGGTGAGCATAAACAATCTAAGCCCCTATCCTGATGTTGTTACTGTGCATGTTTCTTTTTTGTCCTGTGGGATAAGCGTAGAACTCCCTATCAAGTTGTTTTCTTTTTTATGTTAATATGTATTATGGTTCATCGTCTATTTGGTCTTTTTGAAGGACAGTTGTATTATGACCTGAAGTCTAAAGAGATTACTAATTTTATTTTTAGAAAGATTTTTAAGATCTTTCATCATCAACATTGTTGTTGAGTTGGTAACAAAAGTGATGTGCTTTACAATTAAGCTAACTGGTGATTTTCCTTAATGGGTGTGCACATGTACTTGATACTTAGAAAAATAGTGCACCTATTATATTTTTTACTATTTTCAAATAATAATTATAAAAACTAGAATGGATCCATACTAATACCAAAGACATTAAACATCAAGATCAGGGATCTATGCTAGTATATAAAATTCCTTTTGGAGTTAAGACAGTTTAGGGCATTGTCCTACTCATATGGGACCAACGATATTGAGTTTTTTTAATGTAGTCATTCTATGTCATGGATTTGTAGTTGATTAACTGTCATTTAAGAGAATTCCTATGACAACCTGCATCTCTTAAATTTTGAAGAAATATTAGCTACATCATCATTTGATTTCAAAAGTATTAAGCGTGGTTTAGTTGTGACATTAATGATTAATATTCTAAGAGAAAAAGTGAAGTATTGACATTAGCACAAGCACGAGAGTTCATGTAGATAGCATTCCTAATATAAATTTTGTTGGTGTCTTGCAATATCTGAGAACAGTCAGATATTTAATTCACCACAGTTCTTGCAAGTTGCAATTATCATGGAAAATCCATGGAGATATTGTTACAATGAACCCATGAAAATAGAAGACAAAAATGTTGGCATACGAAGGCTTGAAAGAGACAGCACCCTCTTGAAGGAAACCATTCAAACCTTAAAATTGGTCAACTTTGAGACAATGAAAGGAATCTATAGCTGGAATAATCAAATGGGTGGCACTTAGCAAGTGGCCTCCCATCTTGACAGAATCAACTCAGAAAACATGATGGAGATCATGGGATTATCATGGATGAATCTATTATTCCTTGTGTTGGATCAGACCACTGGCCAATGCACTTCAAGTTAAACTTGAGGGAAGTGCCAAAGAATCAGCATTATATCTTGACTTCAATAACAACTTAGCCCCATGGTGGAAAGAGGTGGAAATAGCAAACAAAAAGGAGTTCGTTGATGTATAGATTTCAACAGATACTAGAAAATCTAAAGCAAGATGAAATAATGGAATCAAGAAGTATTTGGGAATATATTTGTAACAAAAAAGAATCAAAGGTAAGTATGGGACAGTTGTAGCAATGGATGATTTTTGAATGACTATTAGCATCCCTTATCAAAGAGTAAAATTACCTACAACTATAGTTGGGTACAAAGAAAGGAAGCAAGAGACACTATGGAGGAAAAAACATGAATTAACCTCATCGAATTAGACATTAGATGTTGATTTGATCATAGTTTATCTCTGGTTTTTGTATGGTAAGTTTGTACAGGATTTAATTGGAATTTTATTAGAGTAGGGTAGCCTCCTTTGAACCCTTTTTTCTAGTTCTCTTTGGTAGGTTGTATGCCAACTCCCTATTTATATTGGTGCTTATTTTCTCTAGTCTGATGAGAAAGGGACTGGTGGTTTTCTTATCATTTTGATAGGATGAGAAGGTGAGGGGTAGCATAGTAATCTACTGCAGAAAATGTATGAGAAGTGATCTTAAACTTTTTAATACAAGTATAGAATCTTTTTTCTATTGAAAAAAAAAGGATCAAAGGAAACTTTTATTAGAAGAGAGACTTAGACATAGAGGCAAAGCATGCCCCTAGATGCATTGCATTGATTATTTAAAGGATGTAGAAGATGATTATCGTACTCTCCTAGACCATGAATTTAGAAAGTATGGGACCTTTGGGAAATCAATGCGAAATAAAAATGTACATTTCATCTGTAGTAAGAGGGTTATTATTTTCTTATAGACAATTACTACAGTTCATTTTGGATGAGGGGAGATGTTAAAGACTAAGATTTCTCCAATATCTTCCTCATCTTCATAGTAGTTATCCTCTTCATTAAAATATTTCATCGAAATCTATTATCTTGGAACAATTTTGGTTGAAAAAATTGAAAATGATTGTAAAAGTAGTTAATGTCAAACTTGAAAAGTAGAAAAAAAATCTAAATAACCCCGAAGCAGCCCCCAGGTCTGTAGATCAAGTGGTGATAGAGTGGATTGTTAAGGCACTCCTTGTGACGTCACGTCTTCAAACCTTGGCTAGCATGTGCCCCATGTTGGGGGGTTGTGAGGGTGCACCTAGGGGTATAGTGGTAGCAGGATGAAATCGATCTCATGTCACACGAGTACAAGCCTTGCCCCATTGGTCAATTCCCCCTATTAAAAATGAACCAATCCTGAAGTAATGGTAGAAATTGTTAATATCAAAACATGGAAAGTCCTTCAAAAACAACAATTGAATTTAATAAACAAAGAGTTATCAAACATCCATGGAAACAACTAGACAAAGGATGGATGACATTTGATTCATGGAACATCAAAGAATAAGTAGACATGAAATTTCAAGTATGCATATATAGATAATAGAAAAGGAAGAATGGAATAATTTAAAGCATTCATTTAACATGAAAAATGAGGATTAGGTGCCTTAATACTTGAAGGTGATTTCAAAATCCTTATAGATATGCTAAAAGGAAAGAAGAATATTGCAATGATTGCAATATTAAAAGCAACACTTGTTCCATTTAATAAAAGTGGATTCTTTTATGAATAAAGATTAACAACAAATTTGTTAGAAAACCAAGCTATCTAATCCAAGAAAGGAGGAATTGTGCATGTCAAAAGAGAACTCATAAGCGAAAGATATGGTGGGAGGAAGGCACTCTAGGACATCATAGATGTCAGGAATTACCCATTCAAAGAAAATGTAGGTGGAGATGGCATGACCATCTCCACTTCCAGTTTATACAATTCAAATTTCTAGTTCAAACGAGTGACTAGGCATTAAACCAAGACATAATACGATCTAACACATGTGCAAGAGTCATCTAAGCAAGGAGTAGGGGAAGATAACTAGGAGATGGTGTCTTCAAAGTTTCAATGAGTTTCAAATCCAATGGGAAGAAAGGATATTAAGCCAAATGGCACTTTCATGGAATCAAGACTAATCTATGAGGATCACCTCAATATCTAATTCTTACTTCTCTATTTTTCTTTCTATTTTGTTCTCATTTGTGTATGCTTTCTTTTTCAATCTAGCTTTAGCCTAAGCAGTTAGAATCAAAATTGGCCTTGACAAACTCAAATGGGGATACAATATCAATGGTACATTCAATATAATGGTAGCTTATCTATTAGTAGCAGGGAACAACATTGAACAATAGCAGAAAATAGGGGATTAGATTTGGAAATGGAGGTTGTGGCCAAATATATCCACCTTCCTCTAACTAGTGGAAAGGAGGAAAATCCTAACATGGGATCAAATAATAATCACAGGATTTGAAGGCCCATCATGGTGTTACCTTTGTAGGATAAAAGAGGAATCCATGGAACATCTATTGAACCAATGAATTTTTGTGTCAAATATATTTGATATAAGTGAAACCCTCTTTTGGAAAACCAGCAGACACAGGGATAGTATAAGAATGACTAGTGAATTCTAGAAAATAGAGGCATTTAAAAACCCCATCCTTAATCGGGCATAGAAGCTCATACTATAATTTCTTCTAAGGGAAACCTTGAAAGGGTGCAATAGAAAAATATTTAAGGATAGGTAAATGAACAATAATCACATCTATATTAAAACCAAGCATGACAATGCAGAGACCCTACGATAAACCAATGGAGTGAACATTATTGGAAGTGTCAACAAAATGAGATCAGCAACATGCAATTCTAGGGATTTAGAACTAAAGACACTAACACCAGTTCCACATGCAACAATAGCCTCATGTATAGACAAATGGAACCCTCCCTTAACAAGCTTAAAAAATATAAATTTTGACAAAGTGTGAAAGGGAAATCTTGGACCAGAAGGACCAGAAGGAATTTGGCCTTTAACCCTAACCCTAAGGGCGAATTGATCGAAATTAGATTAGTTCCAAGGAACGGTAGCCAAATTTGAAATTGAATTTTGTTTGGTTTTAGAGAGATGCCCGTGGAAAAAGAGAAACCTAGCCGTGTTCGGTCATCTGATGGTATGGTCGTCTGGTCGACTGGATCGAACTGGCAGTGGAGGTCCTCTTCTCATGGCTATTCACTTCGTTTCCGTGGGTGGTCTTCCCTTCTCTTTGGTGTTCAGCAAACAGTGTTGAACAGAGTTGCAGTGGGTGGTCTTCCTTCCCTTCGCTGTTTCAACACAGTGTGGGTTTGAGCAAAAACAGACAACAATAGCGTTGAAAATGACAATGCGCGTGGCGGGGAAATATTTTTGCATTTATATAGTTAAACATTTCTCGACCGAGACGTTAAAAGGAATCTAAACTCTCGACCGAGAAACCTATCCGAGAGTTCAATATAAAAAAATGGTTATACTCTCAAACGAGAAACTAAAAACTCTTGAGCGAACAATTTTCTAACTATGGAAAAACTCATGGATGAGAGAAATCTAACCGTGGTTAATGTCTCGCCCGAGAAGTAGTAAAACTCTCACCCGAGAAAATATGTTGACCTTTTTCTCAGGCAAGAAACTGGAAATTATAACAAAAAAAAAGTGGATTGTCACGGAATTGTTTCTCACCTTCGCGTTTTCACCCTCTTGTCATAGGAAGTTCTACAGAGCCATCCCTTTTTCATGTTGGTTGTAGGCCTAGCCTCCTATAGGTCTTCAACATCTTTGGCCATCCTATGGAATGTGCGTCAACAAAACCTCGAAAGAGCATCCCAAGAATTTTACAAGCACATAGCTCAACCCATCGGATCTCCCATGATCTTTTACATGTGGTCAGGCAAAACCTTACAAGAGTGTCTTGCAACCTACAAGGTCTCTAAAGAGCATCCCAGGACTTTTACGAGCACACAACTCAACCTATCAGAACTCTTGGACTGATTACATGGCTCCTGCAGCAAAACCACGAAAGAGCATCCGAGCTCAAACTATCGGATCTCCCAGGATATTTTCTATACTACCTGTAGCAAAACCTCTAAAGAGTATCCGATCTCAGACTATTGGATCTCCTAGGATATTTTCTATGCTACCTGCACAATCTGTCCACGACCAACCTATAGAAAAACCTTGAAAGAGTATCTGAGCTTAGACTATCGGATCTCCCAAGATATTTTCTATGCTACCTGTAGCAAAAACGCGAAAGAGTATCCGAGCTCAGACTATTGGATCTCCCAGGATCTTTTCTATGCTACCTGCACAATTTGTCCACGACCAACCTGGAGAAAAACCTCGAAAGAGTATTCGAGCTCAGATTACCGGATCTCCCAGGATATTTTCTATGCTACCTGCACAATCTGTCCATGGTCGTGGAGTATCATCTTGATACTCATGATCACACTAATCATCATCATAGCATCGTCCTGATGCCTATCATCTAGAGCATCATCCTGATGCTCATCACACATGATCATCTTGATCATCATACATAGCAGTAAACAGAGCATCGTATTTATGCTCATCACACAGCACTTACATCCATAGTCATGGGAAGGCTCCTCCTACCACCATGCTTGGAATGGCTCTTGCAAATGTATCCCATCACTTCTTCCTCCAAGTATTTTCTATCTGAAGAACACCAAGCCTCTCTCTGAAGTACTCGAACTTCACTCTGGCTAGTGGTTTGGTCAACACATTTGCAATATGCTCATCTGTCTCAACATACTAGAGCTTCACTGCTACTGTCTGCACCATATCCCTGATATAGTGATATTTGATCTCGATGTGCTTTGACTTGTCATGGAACACCGGGTTCTATGACAACTTCACACAACTCTAGATGTCACAATAGATACAAGTAGCATCCAACTGGAGATCAAATAAATCAGACAGTAGCTTCCTTAGCCATACTTCCTCATAACTGGCTGAATAAGCTGCGACATACTCTGCTTCGGTTGTACTCAATGCTACGCAGGACTGCTTTCTGCTAAACCAAGAGATCACACCTGATCCCATACTAAAGCAGCACCCCAAAGTGCTCTTCCTATTTGTAGCACTGCCTTCCCAATCTGAATCAACATAACCCTCCAGGTTAAACTTTTGATTTGCATTATACTTGAGCCCATAATCAACCGTACCCTTCAGGTACCTCAGAATATGCTTTACAACAATCAGGTGAACATGTCTAGGATCCGTCAGAAATTGGATCAAGGTGTTCATCGCAAAGCAAGTATCTGGTCTTGTGTTCGTTAGGTACATCAAGGACCCAATCATCTGACGATACATAGTGGCATCAACCGACTCTAATGAAGCATCACTCAATAGCTTCAGGTTTGATTCCCTAGGTGTGGCCATGGCCTTGGAGTCCATCATCCCGAACCGATTCAGGATCTCTACTGCATACTTCCCTTGTCCAAGGAAGATTCCATCTGCACTCTGCCACACCTCCATACCTAGAAGGTAATGCATCATACCCAAGTACTTCATCTCGAACTCGGCAGCAAGATTCCTCTTCGTATCGACAATCAACCTATCCTCACCTGTCACAAACAAGTCATCCATATACAGTAGGAGTATCATTGGATTGCCTTCCTCAACCTTGTAGTAAAGGTTGGAATCCGCTTTACTCTTGGTAAATCCCAAACTGGACAGGAAGCTGTCTATCCTGCCATACCATGTCCCGGGTGCTTTCTTCAAGCCATACAAGGATTTCTTCAATTTGCACACATGTGACTCCCTGTCATGTGTCTCAAATTCGAGTGTCTTCTCCACTTCCTCTTCGACCACACCATTCAAGAAAGCTGTCTTGACATCCATCTGGTGTATCTTCCACTTCATCACTTGCCTTGTATTTCTCTATGCTACTATCTACATCATGCTTGATCTTGTAGATCTACTTGGAAGTCACAATAGAATTCCCTTCTGGTCTTGGGATCATATCCCAAACGTCATTCTTCATGATCGATTGGTATTCCTCGATCATGGCATCCTTCCATTACTGCATCCCTGATCCTGGGAACTTCAATATCTTCAATAGGTAGTTTTCTTGAGCTTCGTCGCCGGAACAAATGTCGTTGTCCTTCTTTTGTAGGTGATTGTACACGATCTTTCCTACAAGTCAAATTCAATTGCATGATTAGAAACTTCTCATAGTTTTTCAAAAACAAATTCTTACACATAAGAATGTATGTCATACAGTCATGCAATTATCTTAGCCAATGCTTAAATACAACATTTATCCATATCCCGTAACTTTCTAGATGCCTTCCATCTCTACCAGAACATTGTTAAGAGTGTGCACAACTCCCAACATGTCAGCAAAGAGGTTTCATTATAGATAAGTAGCAATGGAATGTTGTACAGTACCATAGGCCACTTACCCATCACATGCATATTAGTAGTATCTTGTTCATCAATGCAACTTCTCTAAAAATGCATAATATACATCCTAAATCTAGGAACATAAATATGAACAACATCGTTTAAGTCAATTCAAATACTTATCTTTGTTTGCTTGTTGGGTGGACTCCCTCTCAATCTTTGCTTCCTTGTAGGAACTACTGGAGTGAGTTCCCTCTTGTTATTTGCTTCCTGGATTATCTGTCTTTGAACTTATATCCATCCTGGACCACTATGCATGCTTAAGTGTGCACTAGTGTCATCCTCAAGATATCATACATAATCATACATGCATTAGTATAATCTCAATACTATCAAAACATTATGATTCTAAATAATCTTAAACATCTATGGTCATAGTCATTTCATACACAGGTAATTTGTCACAAGTGTTAGTATTCAAGGTTTTAGGGATTCTTTTACTTATGCATATTATTATTTGACCATAGGACTCTTCTAGTTTGTCATATCATCAATCAAAGTAAGAAGCATAATATGCATAAACCCATGATTAATCAAACTTATAACTTCATGAATTATCAATCACACAAAAGTATAGTTATCTAAGATCCTAACACAAAGTAGGATTCTAACTCGATATAGGAAAACATACCTAGATTATCATGCTTGTTTGACATATTACCCAAACAATGTCTTCTTTGTTCTCTTATAGACCTTGAGCTAACAACTTGCATATCTCATAAGTTAATAATTGCAGAACCAAGTTATACATACCTTGTAAGTAGAGCTTCTATGTGACGCATGACTATGGATGAGTCTTTGTCTTCATGTCACCATGGTCATATGTTCTTGATCTAGAACTTGATTTGTCTTTCTTGATGTACCCTTCATGTTAGTGGACAATATCATCCTCATACAACACCACAGTGTATTAGTACAATCATAAGTGTCATACCCCTAATCAATGAATGTCTTCTATCATTCACATGCATTCATACTTTTACTAGGGTGATAAGACAAGTCTAAAATTAATCAATATTGTACTAACCTAAATAATATGAAGACAAACATATCATAAACTTAATCATGAACATATTTCAAAACATACCTGTATCTCCTCAAGTCATACCCGTCGGGATTGCTTGTAGTCTTCTTATGTAAGGCCTTAGCCTCATTCTCCCTATAGAACTGGAATCTCTTTATTTATGTAGGTGTCCAAATCATTCTCTTCTAGGATTAACCCAATCCACTTTGATTTGATGAAGTTGGATCTGGAGCTGGATTAGGGTTTGTCAGAGAAACCCTAAAAATTCAAACTTTGAATTTCAAACTTCTGATTGGATGAAAAGATGCGCCTTGCTAAGCTGATCAAGATGGTACACTTAAATTTTGAAATCTCTAAAATTTGACCCCTCAAAATTGACTTTGAAAGTTTCAGATTTGCAGCTTCTGTCAAATTATGGTTTTCTGGTCAAAATCTCGAACTAGGGTTTGATAGAGCACGGGGTTCTACCCAACCAAAAACTTCGATATTGGTCTCTAAATTTTGATTTTGATGAGGAGTATCCGTCCATGGTGTCATATTTCAAAAATTACAACTTTCTTCGAAACCCTAATTTCCCGCAGTAGTGATAAACCAAAAATGAAAGTGCTCAGAGTCCAATTCTGTTTGGACATAAATATATGCCATATTGGTTCTGATGTATCTCTGAAATTTCAGATCCTTAGGGTCTGAAACTTCGGCTTGTGGTAGACTGAACTGTCTTCTTTCCAACCCCATAGATCAGATCTCAAATGGATTCTTTGAGAGATATATATGCCAAGTGTCGCAACGTGACCTGTTTATGGGATGAAACAGTATAGCAAACTTGTACAGAGTTCCATGTGTCACTGTTTCAACTTCGGAATCTGAAACCTAGACCTATGAAACTACAGTCCATTCCCTAACTGTCACTTTTTACAGAATTCCATTTGGAGCTTCCTAGCCCGAGATATGACCTTTTTTCCTAGGTCACCTGTTTAGGACTGCATTCTGGAAGAGGCATAAACCCTAACTTGTACGGATCATATCTCAAAAAGTACAATGAATCTAAGGCTTTCCTTTGGAAAAAAGGTACATGGACATTTCATATTTGACCTGTAAATGTTTCAGATCCGGAACCTTCTCCAAAACAGAGTTATAGTGAAAGTGCCACGATGACTGGTTTTTACTATACCAAGCCCTAACTTTCAATTTGTCGCAAGTGCAACAAGTGTCATAAACGACATACCATGCCTTCCTTCAGCCTAGCTCTAATTCCATGTTAGTTTTTCAACATTTAATTCAATCTGATCTGGGATCTTAACTGATATAAAAACATGTACAACATATCAAACACAAGAGACAAGAGACACAAAGCATTTCACCGGGGAAAACCAAGAAGGTGAAAAACCCTGCAACTTTCTCAGAGATAGAATGAGCATCAATACAAAGATCACAAATATCAAACCCCACCCACAACAAGATATATTCTCCTAGTAGCTCCTCCTCCTCCACTTGTGTGCACTCCTCCTCTCTCTCACTAATGCGAAGTGAGTGAGTGTGTGAATGTATCAAATGAGAGAGTCACACTCTCTATTTATACTTTTACTTTCACTTGAGATTTACTCAACTAGGTCGGCCCCAACTTACGAGAGTCTAATAATCCACTACCTCTTGACACTAGGTCGACCCCACTAGAGTGGTCTAATAACCCTTTAAACCACATGACTCATACAAGGCCGACCCCACCAAGGTGGTCTAAGAACCCATCAAATACAAATGACGACACTTACAATGTAACTTGCGACACTTCCAATCAGAGGAATAATGCATCTCCGTTGGGGGTACAATAAAGTACAAATGTAATACATACAATATAGAAGTGAATATCTTCTGAAGTTACAAACACATCAACAGTTCCTCACCACCTCCTTCTTCTTTACCTTTTGCATGAGAAGAACCACCTTGTTCTCCCTTCTTCCGATCTTGATAAAGCAATTCCACCATACTTTGAATCTTCATGAAAGCTTTAAGGAAGTCTCCTTCAGATGGGATTGAAGAATTCCCATCTTTTCCTTTTTTTGAAGCCATTCTTCCTCTTCTTGAACCAATCTCTGGATCAAATTCTTCAATCTCTCCTTCACCTCTCTAAAGCCTTTCTCTTGTTAACATAAACAAACTCACAATGCAATGGTTAAGCTGCTCTGATACCAAACTTGATCCGAAAATATTTCAGGATCTTTGTAACCATAAAGTTGCATGTGAAATTTGCATGTTAATTCTCATAAAAATGGATTTTAAAGATGAATTTTAAATGCTTTAAATCAAACACATAAGCAAAGAAACATATATCCAAACCATAAATTGTAGACAACAGATGATAACAGAGTTCACCCTTATTGGGCTACGTCTTCGAGCCACTTCCAATGAGAAGGCCAATCTTATTAAGTATTCAAAGCTTACATATGTGAGTTTTTGTAAACACCTCTAAGTTTTGTTAGTCAAACTCAGAAACAAACTGCTTCACTGTATTCCTCTCGATATTCTGAGTCAAATGAGTATAAAGTCGACTATGTTTGTTTGAGCCCTCTTCTGGCACACAAATCGAGGCAACCTCTACCTGCAGCTGTACGGACTATACAGAATCCCACCTCAGTAAGCGTTCCCATTAATGAGTTTACCTTGATCTTGAGATCTTTGCATTGTGTTGCCTTGGGATCTGTGTCAAAAATGTACTCTTTACATACATTTCCGTGGCTCCAAGACATGGTTTTATAGTGGTTTTGGGCGCGGATTAAAGGGCCAAACGTCCATTTTGGAGCCCCGATTTCATAAGGAGAATCTGCCATATCCTACCCAATGTATGGGATGTGTCCTAGTGTTTAGGCAGTGGATTATGGGTGCATAGGTCTGGGGGTCGAACCCATGGGTCTCTCCCCTTCCAACATGATTTTGTTTGTTTATTTGAACAGTGGTTCGGTGGCATTGTTTGTTTGAACAGTGGTTTGGTGGCATTGTTTGTTTGAATTGTGAATTGTTTTTTTTGTTGGTCGCGTTGGCAATGGATCCATTGGTTTGGTTGCGACTTGGCATATGACTTGGCTTTCCACGTATGACATGACTTCGATGTTGGCCAAGGGGTCGAGGGCCTAGCCCTCGATCCTGCCCCTTTTTCAAATGAAATTGTTCTTCAACTTTATATACAAGGTGTGTCCCACAGTTGTTAAGAACAAATTGTTGGATCCCTAGCTAGGCAGGCTTGGTTGAGGCACTGGTGGCCTTGTATGTCATGGGTTCGATTCCCATGGTCTCCAATAATTTTGGTAAACTGTACTATCATATGGCCAATAGGGCTACCACCTGACAGACCTTGATTGGTCCAAACCACTTGCGATGTCATCAACCTATCCACGTGGAACCTTGTGTGGCTTCCATGTGTCTCCTATGATGACTTGTCCATGCCATGTGGCACCCTGTGGGTGTGCCACGTGGCCCCTTTTTTGCTGAATTTTGAAACTCAATATCTTTTGCGTTCGGAGGCCGTTTCACATGAAACGAACGTTCCTGAAAATATTCTAACGAGCTCTATGTGTATGTAATATTATTTACATATTTTGAAGACTTTCATTTTTATCTAACTCTGAGATCCTCCTGGATCATGCAGCAACACTAAATTTGTTCAAAACCATGGTAAATATTTGATTGAAATCTTGCACTTTTTCCATTTTATCCATCTTAAGAGATAATAGCTCCTTCATAAGGGAAGCTAAAGTTTGTTGTTCACTAAAGTTACTTAAGAATACATTTTCAAAACTATCCCAATCAGCTATAGAGCTAGTTTGTAAAATAAAAAACCAAGATCAAGCTTTATGTTCGAACGTATAAGGAAATAAATGACACACAACATCTTCATGTTCCAAATCCAATAAATTCAATGCCAGATACAAACTCTTTAAATGATCATCTGCAGGAATTCCTTTTTCAGGATCAAACTTAGGCAGCACCAGCCCAGGATGTTTAGGGAGATCATGTAAAGGAGCAGGTAAATTCAATGGTCCTCTAGCTCTCCAAGGCCGGTGGTTGGTTAACATAATGAGCCATATTTCCATTACGAGGAGGTGAATGTGGGGTTGATTGTATGTGTGGAGAAGAGACTGAATCCAGAGAAGATGGTCTTAATTGATTGATATGATTTGGTATTTCTTGTAAAGATAAATCAACCAATTCTTCCAATGATTCAACAGGAACTGGGTCCTTATTTTGTATAGCTCTTCTTCTAGGAGCAATTCTTATGGTAATAACGGAACTATGGGTAATCCTCCAAGATTCCTAATGAAAGACCTAGTATATCTCCTAAAAATATCTACTTCTTGATGGGAAACATCATATGAATGTTCAATGTGCTCAGTTTCAGAGTTAGGATTTTCCTGATAGTTAGTTTCTTGTTCAATTTCAGGAATGGAATCTTCAGGTTGAGATGTTTCAAATGGAGACCCAGATAAATCGCCTTCAGAGAAAGGAATTTTTCTACCAGCCATACACTGGATGCCCTCCTTTTAGCTCCAAATCTATTGACACCTGGAAAAATACTTTTGTCGATAGTAGGCATTCTCCCCAATGAAAAGTCCCAATTATACTATTCACTATTTAGAATGGGGAATTTGTTCGGTTTATGGTCTGACTACTGTAAGATATTGTTGGATTTAAGTTTACCAGTTACGACCCGATCCACCATTTATGTTTTGTTATGAGGCAATGCAAATGAAAATATCCTAATTCTAACTGTGCATGATCCTATCTATCTCGGTTTGGTTGGTAGACAGAGGCCTCACAAAGGTGATGCACAGGTTCTTACCTCTCATTTTACCACCTCTGTCTTACCAATCAACTAAAAATATACTACCAAAATACATAACTTTAATCTATCTAGTCTAGCCTATCCTTGCAAGGAGAAAAATTAAAGTTAGAGTAATGACTGTAATTGTTTATTATCACCTCAACAATTAACTATTGAAAGAAATATATTCACAACCACAATTTAACATTTACTCATCATCACACAGAAAATTTCATTTCATAATCATGAAATGTAAAATAATTCACATACCATTAGAGGAATCCAATAGACATGAAAAATATTACATCATATAGATGAACAAAATGAAGAAATAATTCTGCATATTCATTCATGTAATCCCATGAAACAGTATGTGTATGCCTTCACCTAGTAAAATAACATTTTCTCATTAGCAGAACAATAGTTTTCTTACAAAATTGTACTAATTCACTATTACACCATCCAAAATCCCCTTTCTATTCTATTCTCTCCTATTTATCTTTACAAATTTTTTCCTGATGTGACTTATCACTTCATATTCCCCAACCCCTAGTTTCCCTCAATTTGTCCCGTTGTGGTTGCAATCAAAATTAGCTAAAATAAAATAAAATTACAATATTACATCACTCATATTGTATGTTCTCTTGACTTTGGATGTAGTTATTCCAAATATCACTTTCATAAGATATTGTGTTTAGCTATTGGGGCTCTAATAATTTCAAATCTATTTCATGGACATATAATTCCTTAACCATATCAATTAACCCCTTTTTTGTGTAAGTTTAAACCTTAACAGTGAAGTACAAACTTATACGATTCTTAAGCATTCACAGAAAATACACAATGGCACACACATTACACAGAGATTTTCACCTGGAAACCCTTAACTGGGAAAAAAACCAGCAAAACTTAGAGCCGCATAGCTCCTTTTCATTATATGTTTATTTAACCATGTACAATACAATAAATGGTATTCCGCAGCATCTAAAACCCTAATTCATTTACCCAAAATTAGGTTACAACCCTAATCCCTTTTACCGGGATTAGATAGAGTACAATGGGTCGAAAATCGCGAAAAAGCAAAAAGCAACCCAAAAAATTTTGCGCTCCGCGCGGACTCCGGGGGCCTAACGGCCCCCTCCGTACACGCAGCGACCATGTGAAGAGATATAACATACCCAACATGTTGCAGCTTTGTGACCTTATTTTAAAAAATAGGAATTCATAGTAGCTTTTCCTATATGTTGTTGAAAGTCTTCTATAGGGACTGAGTCCAACTTATTTATATAAGCAATGTATTCATTCAAGATATTTTTTAACTTTGTTAGAAGCTGCTCCTTTGGTGTTAGCTCATCAATGGAAATAGGAGGTGGAATAAGATATTTTTCAATTGCTTTGCAGATGGCCTGATAAACATTTTCACACTTTTTGACTGACTACCGTACTTCATTTTGTATATTTGTTTTTTTGCTTTTCGACAACTTTCCAAGAGCGCTATGTTGAATTTTACCTCAGCAGTGGTTCTTTTTGGCAGATGCACAGGAATTTCCTTGGCTTTTCCCTTCCAGGGAATTAACTTTTTCATTTTATCGTAAATTCCTGATAATTTCTACTTTACAGTTGAAGCTTCTTTAGAGATCTATTTCAATCTAGTTACCATTTCTTTTAGCTCATAAGTTTGCTTAGTGAGCAATTCTTGAGAGTAAAATGATTGTCTATGCAGTTCAGAAGCATGCTCATAAAATGGTGTTAGGTCTTGTGTTTTTGCTTGAGAAAATTTAAGTTTCTCCATCACGGATTCCTTCTCTCTCTTTAATTCAACTATCTGATCTCGCAAAGCTCCCTTTTCTATCGCCAGAGTCTCTATTTGATGGTCTAGTTGAGCTTCCTTACCCGTAATGCGTTTATTTGATCCTGAAAATCAGTCTTTTCCCCTTCCGTTATTACTACCTGTACATTTAGAGAGTCCTTTTCATCTTCAAGACTCTGAACAGTCTGTAAGATTTTTTCCTTTTCTAACTCCAAAGCATCGCACTACCTTCTCATCTTTATTCCTTCACTGCGATATTGTACCAAGTTGTACTTTAGTTTGATAATATTGGCCTTGCTCCTTTCTAAATCTTTAGTCAACTTGTCAATATGGTATGCATTTTATATGTTCTTTTTATAATGGTCTTTCTCTTTGGGTCAAAAAATATCATCTCGAGTTTTGTGACTGAGAGATGCTTTGACGACGTAAACGACATGAGCCGAAGCTCATCCAACGGGAGATGACCCATCGTAAGAGGAACTTCAATATCAGGATTAGTGGAATTATCTATCTCCATATCTTGCTGGCCACTTTCTTCATGTACTTTCTCATCTTCCACAACTTTCTTGACTTTCTCTTCTTCTTCTATTTTCTTATGTAGTTCTTCTGCTTCCAATTGTTTTTCTTCTTGTTCTGCTTCCATTTTGTTTGCTTTCTCTTTTTCTTCTTTTCTCTTTGCCTTTGCAGCTTCTTCTTCCCTTTTTCTTATTTCTTCCTTTTGCCTAGCTAGATTCTCTTCTTGTAACTTTTTTTCCATCTCCTCCTCTTGCAACTTCTTTACATTTTTTGCTGCTAAAGCTTATTCATTACCTTTCTTATCTATTTCCTTTTCTAAGTATTATTTTGTCTTTTTGGAGCTTGATTTTGTCCTCTTACCGAACCTCTTGTTCAAACTGCAATATTCTTTAACCTTCTATATACTTATTCATCTTTCAAAAAATGATCAGTGTATTCCAAATTTATCCTGCATGATGAACAATGTTTTGCTACTTTTTGCTGGCTATCATTTCTAACAAAGATATTTTCTCCAAAATGATAAGCCTCTAGTTATTTCACAAATCCCTCGACTCCTTTGACCTTGTTGAATTTATAATCTCCAATCGCAAACGGGAGTGGGGGATATGAAGCCTTTTTATTATCATGCAAAAAATTTCCTGTACCATTTATAAACACCTGCCTCACTACCTCCTTCAAAACGATGTAGTCTATAACATATCTGGGAATCAATGAAGGACTCTTCGTGCCTCCATACATGTAGAGATAAGTTCCTTCTAGATTGAAGTAATAATCTCTGTATTCACTGATAAATTCTAATGTTGAATCTGACATACAATTCGGTTCTTCGTTGAAAATAAATTGATATAAAGGCATCCAAAATTATTCATAGATCAACTTGTAGAAGCTCGCATGTTTATGATCCCACATGATCTAGTAGGACACATAAATTGACATCTCGTTTGGAACCCAATGGCATCCTAGCTTTGGGAAAGGATTTTTGATGAGAATGCAATCAACTAAATACGATGCCATATAGAATTCAACCTTGTTTTGTTTCAACCCTTCCTGAGCTTCTGATATAGCCTGAGCCATATTTTTCGAAATGATATATGCCCAGTTGAATATGGTGTCGTGTGTTGTGATGTGGTACATCAGCGGAATCCAACTGATTTCGTAAATGTTCGCATTTCATTTTCCATATATCCTACATAGAAGCATTGCGACGAACCTGAATGGAGTCTCCAGATTCTTGGTTTCGTACTTTCCACCAGACCATTGCCTCAACTGCTTTCCCGGGAGTAACATTTTCTTTGTGCATTCCAAATGGTCTAACTTTATACTCATGACCCATTCATCTGTCATGAATACTTTGGGAGTGGGAAATTTGTATGTTGTGCTTATATGTGTGGGATGAAAAGAAGAAAACCCGTTTCCATTAGCTCCTGATTCTAAATTTTACATTGATATGTGGCATAATCCAACCGATTACTTCTGAACATGGGAACAACTCTGGTCGTGTGCCAACTTTGTAGAGGACATCTTTCTTGATATCATGATCTCTTCTATTATTGCATCTGGTATATTCTGATCCATGATAAGGTAATAGAGTTCTCCCCACTTATATTCGGGAACTATTCTTGTGGCATCTTTTGTATCCTCGAACCGAGTTTCCATAGTAGTTTATGAGATCATTTATACATCTGAATTTGATTCCACCACCTTGGAACTACGCTTAGAGGTTCTTTTAGTCATCTCTAGATCCCGTGACATGAGAGCAACATCAAAGAGTGGTATTGTCTCCATTTACAGTACAACTAGATAGATTAAGTATGAAAAGAATGATAACATGAGGACTCCAAGAAAGCACTAAAAATGATATTTATTCATATAACATCTTCATTTTTCAAATGGACTCATCAAATGAAACTAACATATAAGCCACAAATTTCCATGCTATCAACCCATTCATAACATCGTTTTTAAAACATTTCATGAAGTAAATGCAAATTTGAATAATCTCCTATCATGCAAACATTTTGAAAACAATGAATCAGATCAAGCATTTTATCAGGAAAATGACCACGTTGAAGATTAAACAAAAGGATAATTGGTTGAGCAATGCTTTCTTTAGTGTCTTTTATGGTTAGGTGCCAAAGTTCAATCGTTCTCTCAACATAGGTTCATCGATCTTAGGGATTCAATCCCTCTTTGAGTGCTTGTAGCTGTAAAAGATATATTGGTCAGTGTTCAAAATGGGGAATTGTTGTTTGAATTCTTGTTAAGAAAAACTCTTAGGCTAGGGTTTCCATATGTTTTCCCCAAATCAAAATATACCCAGCTGAGCTCTTAGGGTCAAAATGTGAGAAATAATAAGAGCAAGGATACATTAGGGTTCATGGTGAACTAAGCATAAAGATTCATATAAAAGAGCTCGAGATAAACTACACTCCCGAATTTAGATTAATAAATAAAAAATCAACGAGTTCTGTGATTAATACAACATCTATGGTCTTGACAGGGCATCGATTCACTTACTACATCTAAACCTAATATTATACCATCTAGAATGTGTGAAGATGCAACTATGGGGAAGGGCTGAAGGGTTCCTTTTACTGTGACGTCTTTAAAAAAAAAATACGATCTGAAAGCATGGAAGCTAGGGTAGAATAACGGTTTCTACCTAAACCACTTATGCCAAATCAAATGCAACCAATTGTTTACCAGAAAAAAACAAAAAACATACCTGGAAGCGTGACGAGTGTGTTTATGAGCTATTGATTGAGTTGGTAGATTCCTCTGTCAAGGTGGCACAAACAACAGACGACGTTAAGGAAGTCAGAGATAAACTTGTAACAATGTTTCCTTCCTTTATATTGGCTTCCAAACCCTAAAACCTCATGATTAGGTCAATGAGTAGCACAGGGTTGAAAACCCTTTTCAAACTACCAAGTGAAAAAAACCTTTTTCGTTTTGAAAGAGAAGTTCACTTTTATAACTCAAAATAAATAGTCAGCGGTCAAAATCCTATGTATCGGCATTCATTGCAATACATTTAAGAGAAGAAGTTTTTTTTACGCTGATGCATTCTGTAGTCAACCCAGTATAGACTCTGAAACATCTAGTGACATAACTAAAATTATGCCGATGCGAAAGAAAATCAGAGGAAAATTTTCTTACTGCGTCAACCGTTTCGAATAAAAAAGAGACAAAGCTCCGAAATACGTTGGGTAAAAACCAAATTTAGATGCAACTGTTTCGGCGTGAAACTAGAAACAAATCCGACATGTGTCAGGTCTAGAACCAAAATAACAATGAAATGCCAAACTTTTGCAGAAAAACTAAGTGTTGTGACCATCTTCGGGGCAATAACTCATAAGTTGGTAAAATAAAACTTCAACTCAAAACTTTAATTATGAAAAAAACAAAGAAAAACTTCTAATGATCTTTGAGTGAAGCCTTTAAAAATCCAACTATTTCGCCGTAGAAAAAGGAAATGGACTCGACCTTTTCGGCGTAGAATCATATTCAGGTCCGAACGTTTCAGCGTTAAATCAAATTTGGTTCCGACCATTTTGGTGAAATTTTGACAAGTCGCCGAAATAGTAAAAAAAAAAGTGTAAAATATTCTATGAAAGTTGAGCTATAAGAAAATCTTTGGTGAAAAAGACCACATAAAAAAGATAAGAATTGGTCTCAAAATAGAAGGAGGGGTCCTAAATTTGCAAAATTTGGGGAAGGGGTTGTAGCTGCAACACTAGGTTGCACCTATCTCCTCGAGAAGAGTGACCTGGGTCACACCTACTCCCCTGAAAGGTGCGACTTGACCCTAAAACCCTTGCGAGATTCATTGAGGTCCCAGGAAAGCTCAAAACCAGAAAATAAATGGACAAAAAGACCAAGAAGCATGAGAGTAGTTACCTAGAAGTTGAAAAACTCAAATTTTTCGGTCTAATCAGAAGAAATAAACAATCCTTTCCTGGGTCCCTCCACACAATTTCAACATTCAACAATGAAAATGAGGTGTGGTGAGTGAGATCCCCCCTATTTCATAGACCTTTTGGGTCCATTCATTCTTTCGATCATTTTGTAGTCATATGAAATCCATTTCTTGCGCCGTTCGCATCATTAGAATCAACATTCTATGCTCTTTGTGATTATGGGGACCATTTCTCATGATTGCCAAACATTTCTCATGCTATTTTAAGGCTCTCCTCGATTTGCATGCCATCTCCTAAGTCACCTCGTATATGTATTTGTATGCTATATTAAAGTTCCAAATGCATATTTACACCCGGGTATCCAAGTTTTGAGTATTGATACAAGTTATGGAGGTGTTGCTACTCTCTAGTGACATACTTCCTTGCAGATATAACCTCTTAACTGGCATATAGATCATCTTATCCCATATAATATCTCATGTATTGATATTATATTTTCCTCATTTACGCTTGTAGGATCCCCCTCTATCCGAGTAAGTGGCCCAACTAAGTCACCATTGGATTTTCCCTTGCTCAGCAATAGAGCCTCCCTTACATGGGTGACCGTTTAGTACCCTTTGCATTTGACTCCCATTCCATTCATATCCACATAGGATCAGGAGTCCCTGTAGTTTGACTAGAATTGAAGTTGCATGAATTTTTTCACATTGTCACTTGTTGGCCTTTCCCTATAGGTGGACTCCCATTATGGAGTTTTCTTAAATTTTTTCTTTGAGTCAAAGAATGAAAAATTTTCTAAGAAAACTTGTTTTCTTCCATGCTTTCTAAAGGATTTGAAAGAACATATGTTCAATATGCGTTTTACCCCCCTTTTCAAACTGAATGGACTAATTATGAAAAAGGTATACTCTAGTCACTTTTGACTAGAAGAGTTCTCCTCTGTATACTTTTATTATTTTGTGGGATTTAGAGACTAACTTTACAAAAAAAGAACATTTATGGATTTTTCTTTATGTTTTTTTTTTCAGAATCCTTGGATAATCCTTCAATGAACCTCCTGTAATAACCAACAATACCCATGAAATATATCACATCTATCACATTCTTTGGATTTGGACAATTCATAATGGCTTAAATATTTTTGAGATCCACTGATATTCCTTTCTCTTAAATAATGTGACCCAAATAATGAATTTGTTTTTTTTATATAAATCACATTTTCATAGATTTGCATATAGTTGATGCACACTTAGCACTTACAAAGCCATTCTCAAATTCTCTTCATGTTCCTCTTTGTTCTTGGAATAAATAAGAGCGTCATCTAGAAAAACATGAACAAACTTGTGCAAATACTTGGTGAAAACATTATTCATGAGACACATGAATGTAGCCGGTTCATTAGTTAGACCAAATGGAACCACCACAAACTCATAGTTTCCATAGCTTGTTCCAAAGGATTCCTTGTGGATGTCTTCTTCCTTGATTCTAACTTGATGGTAACCACACTTCAAGTAAATCTTTGAAAATACATTGACCCTCTCATTTAATCAAAGAGACCATCAATTTGAGGTAATGAGTACTTGTTATTTACTGTAAATTTGTTAAGATGCCTGTAATCAATGCATTACCCAAGTGTTCCATATTTCTTCTCAACAAATGGCACAGGTGCTACCCATGGAGAAACACTTGACCTACATATTTATTTCCCAACAACTCCTACAATTGCATTTTCATCTCCAACAGTTCTAGTGTACTCATTCTGTAAGGTTTCTTAGAAACTAGTGTGTCACAATATCAATTCTAAAATCAATGTGCCATTTTGGAGGCAATCCTAGCACTTCATAAGGAAACATATCCCTGAATTCTTGCAAGACTTGATAGTGTCCTCCAACTTGGGAACTTGATTTTCTATTATACCTTGTGCATGGGCTACATACAATTCAGATCCTTTTCTAAAGAAAATTTTCAACTACAAGGCTGAAATTTTTCTAATAGAAACAACCTTTGGAATGCCCTTTACTATCCTTGGGTTTCATTTTTCATCAATGCATTCAAAGCTCTTGTTGTAGCAATCAAGTTTCACTTTATTCACTTCCAACTAGTCCATTCCAATCAAAACATCATAATAACCAAGTGGCCAAACATTCATATTTTTCCATGTGAAGGGACCAACCATTTCCAATGGAAATTTATCCACCATCTCACTAGCTTTCCTCTTGATTCTAGTGGCTAGTTGAATCTACCATGGTTTACTATGCTTTGTTTGATTAAAAACACAATTATCAACAACTTTAGGAGTGATATAACTATTATTAGATCCAAGTTCAATAAATATAGAAACATATTGCTTAATAATCTTATTCAACTCAATTATAATTGATTGATGGTATTCTTGGAAGTCCAGTCGACCCACAGTTTCAACATCTGGGATGTTGTGAACACTCTTGGCACTCCCACTCTGATGTGGATAGTTCAAATCAAATGTTCCTCTCCACATATCCAACTTTGAAGTGGCTCTCTTATCGTGTCTCCCATCATCCTTGCTATCTTAGTCACACTCTGTGTTGGTTTCCTTTGCTGATTTCTTAAATGAGAAGGCTTGAATCCCCTCCTTCTTTGGTCAAACTTCTCCTTCTTCTTGTCCTTCCATTCCTTATGTAATTATGGCCTTATTTTTCTTTGATCATAGTAGTACTTAGCCATCCTTATGGCTTCATATAGAGTTTTATGTTCATCAAACTCAATTATGTCCTTGTATGATTAAGGAAATCCACTTACAAAACGATGAATTTTGACCTTATCATCTCTGATATACTTTACATACCTCACTAGCTCCAAGAAATTATTGGCATATTCCTCCATGGATTTGTCCCAATTTCAATTCATGGAACTCTTTGATTTTTTCATCATAGTACTTATCAGAAAGGTACTTTTGCTTGAATTGCTTCCACACCATTTTCCTTTCATTGATATTCTTGACTTGCCTGAGGTGATCCCACCATATAAATGCTCTTCCATCCAAATTAAATATGGCCACCCTTGCCTTCATGTTCTTGAAGTAGTATTGGAATTGGAAATACTTCCTCATCCCAAGAATTCAAGCCTCTGCTCCTTAACCTGAGTTGGATTCACCATCAAAAGTAGGAGGTTTGGAATTCCGAAATTCCCCATGTGAGTTGTCCTTAACAGGCTTCTTCCTTTTATTTCTATGAGATGGAGATCTTGAGTCTTCAACAAAGTATTTAGAGGGAGATGACTCACTAGAAGAGAAATATGGAGTGCATGTCCTCTCCCTAGATACGCTTTTTGAGCTATGGGACCTCTTGTGAGATTGCCTCCTTGAGCTACTTGTACTCTTTGACTAATTTCCTAAGTGTTATCCTGGGTGAATCTTCAATTGAATCTCTATTAATATTTGGAGTATGGATGCATTCAGTTGGTTTTTATCTTCTTGATATATAAGTAACCTCTCATTATTTGCTCTGCAACTTTGTAATTCCCCTCTTAGACTCCTCATGGTTTCTGCAATGTCTGGGGGAGTAACTTGATTTATTCTATCATTAGGTTTTGTCTCTACATTCTCAACCTATATACTGTCTCCTATGACATGTGTTTCAAATGCATAAGGATCCTATGCATCATCCATTATTATGGTTTTCTTGGCCCAACCAAGACCAAATATTTCCAATTCACACTATATTGAATATCAACCCTTAATTGTCCATAATATGATATTGTATATGAAAAAGTGTTCATGTAAACACACTTGTTAGCTTTCATTACATCTTTAGAAATTCACAAAATTACTTTTCATGCATTCTAGGAACTACCCAAGTTAACAATTGTTTTTTGTCAAATCAAGGTTACATGCACTTTAAATTCTATTCAAATCTCAGAAACATGTGAATCCCCCATTCAAAATATGACTATGCACCATTTTTACTCTATGGATAAGCTTACCTATTTATATATTCATGCTTTATTTTGATCTCAGAGCCAAAAGTTACAGACTTCCAAAATTATTACTTTTGCCCAATTCTACACTTTTTTGTAGGTGCAATTAGCTTCAGAGACCAACTCCAACCACCTATAGAAGAAAATTTAGAGAGAACTAGATTTTTATCTATTAAACACTAATAAGAAACATAACAAGGATCACTTAGAAACTTTTATATTTTTGATATGATGGCCTAGTGACTTCCTATAAATTTATGGAATAGACTACTTTTCACTTTTGCATATTTTCCAAGAGTTAGAATTTTTAGCAAAACTGGCTATCTCCCAAACTAAGCATTTCTAAAAAAAAACATCCTCTAACCAAATTTGTCTATTTTGAGTAGGTATAATGTCAAGTTCATAAAATTTTTTGGTCTTGATATCTAGGGTCACTTTTACCTGCTCCAAGTTTTCCGAAATCCCCAAAATGTGCTCTCGAATAGTGGATTTTGGCCTTCTTTCGCACCTCAGATTCACACCTTCTAGAATTTGGCCACATGCTAGCAAATTTATCTATGTTTCTAGTCCACAATTGCACCATAAAATTTTTGGCCCAAGCAAGGCCCCCATTGGGTCTTTGGACATTGATCTTTAAAACTCATTTTCAATTTTTTTTTCAAATTGGAGCAGAATGGGCCCATGCCCCTCAATGGTAGTTATGTAGCCTTATTCATTGGCATTTAAATGCATCATATCTAATCGAATTATAACCTAAAATTCTCTTGATATGACCAAAAATAATTTTCTATCTCCATACTTGTTTTTTTTTAAATTTTTTTGATGACCTGCATTGGATCTCTTATATCGGACTGGTTCTATATTGCCCATTGTGGTGCAACTCGATGGACGATAACCCATAGTTTATGGACGATATACCATGGAAATTTTCACATTGGGAAAATCCTCATTAGACATATCATATCACCTATTCTTTAAATCTCTAGTGTCCTACCTTTGATTGTCGATATCCAATATCGTACTCCTGAAATGGTATCGGCTTCGGCCCATCAATCCTTTCCATAATACTCTATTGAGATCCCACTTCCCAATACAAGGCCCATGATACAACATCTTCGATATGTTATCGTACTTGGGTCCATTAATCCCGCCTACATACTCTATTGCAACATTCTCCAATGAGGCATCTCTAATAGTACCAGCCCAATACACCATCAAACCCACTCTATGGGGTCTTCTATTGACACCTATTTTGTGGACCTTAAATGCCACACTTTTGATAAAAAATCAGGCTTGGTTCGTTGGAACTCCCTACATACTTTATTCCAACAATCTCCAACGAGGCATCTCCAATAGCACCAACTCGATACACCATTATAATTTCCTATGATCATTCTTAGCTGGCTTCCCCAACGACTAGCCTCCAATGGACTATCAGAAAATCCTCCTAGTAATGTATCATTGATGGGTATCTTCCCATCAAATAGTTTTGATTGCATCTAATATCTCATCGGACGACTATGATCAGTTTTGACATTAAACTAGTGGATGAAATCCTGCATCCCAAACATATGTTATTTGAGAGACTTCTCAGAACTTAGACATCAAGCTACTTGCACATATACCTTACCTGTAGTTCACAATTGCAGACTCTTGATGAACCTTGTTTCTGTTTTGTCCAATTGTGCATTCATCTAACATGGGTAATGGACATCATACCCCTATCCACATGGCATGATGGGGTCCATCTCAAATTTCCAAAATTTTCACAATTCATTAAGTAGGTAAAATCTTAATTTCGAGTTTTCACTAAGGTCTCTGCAATTTTTGAATTTTTTTCCTGAATCTATTCAAATAATCTACCATTCTTGATGGTATACCACATATTTAACTCATGAGCTCCATTAAACACCATTGGTCAATCAAATCTACAGTTTTTATAAAATCATTTGTCAACACTTCTTGTTCAACTCTAATTTTTCTTCCTATGACTGTGGGTTTCACCCCATACAACCCCAGTGCTACAACCAATTGTTCTTATACCACTATGTCATGTCTCCATCCATCGATCTAACCAACATAATGGAATATTTATGAATTCCAAGATTCTAAATTTCGCTCCATGGCCATATTACAAATTCATAAACAATAAAAGGTGTGTGCAAATGTATAATTGTAAAACATAGCATAAATAAATTTCTATCCATACACACATCATGCATATACAAGCACATCTATCACAAGCATAAAATAAAATCATTGGACATTCAAATACAAAGAGAATACTTATCTTTAAACAAAGAAGATCCAAGCAATTGGTTATGTAAGAGAAATTTTCCACTCAACTGTAGGAACTTTATCCAACATATACTCTTTTTGTTGAGAGGCCACCCACAAACTGGGCTATGAGGCCACTAGGGTGAAGGAAACACATACAATATTCTCTCTTTCAATCCAAAACCCATTCTTCTCTCAATGCTTAGCCAACTACTCATCTAGATATCTACAAAAATGTCACTCAACCATCATAGCCATGTCACTCATTCCAACTGCACCACACAACATTAGGAAGGATTTTCCCTTCAGTGATCCATAATTCCCTTAGAAAATCCAACCCTTACAGTGCTTAGAAACATGTGCATTAAGAGTCCAATTTATTGTATGATGTTAGAGAATCTTCGATAGCATTAATTTATGGCTTCTCAAGCATTCAGGAGTAGCAAAACTCAATGGGTAAAGGTTCTTATCTTTCCCAACCTCTATGCTCACCTACATCCATCTCTTCTCCCTCAAATTTGCAATTTTATTCACAAATTCAAATTTCTTGTTATGCAGAGTCTGGTAATTGATGATTGAAATGTAATGAATATCAAAAGCAATAATTTTTTGTAGCGTAAAAATCATTGTCCCAAAATACGCATAATAAAAAAGTGGATAGTATACTCCAAAAGATGAGAGAATGGTGGAAAAAAAAACTGACATAACTTCTAAGCATAGAAGAGAGGAATCTTACAGTAGTCATAGAAGTATATTCATCCCATGCTTCCATAACTACATGAGAATACTTTCCTCACCAACCTCACACATGCATTCAATGATTGGATTTAATATCAAAAGGAAATAATTGACTCATTTAAGGGAAATGGAAGCATGGGATGAGTTCTTAGTTTGACACTTGGCAATATAGGATTTAATCTCCCATAGTCCCCCCTTTCCTCTTCCCCTCTAGTGGAAGCATATCCCCTCTAGTGTTCTTTACACAACCATCTTAGACCATTTTATTATTTTCCAATGTCACATCCCCTTCAATCAATCCGATTTAAGGTAGGGAACATGAACTAATTTGGGCTTCCATATTTAGCCCCATCATCATTTTATGAATTCATAACAAATGAAACATGTGTGTAGATGCATAATACAAATAAACACAACGGAAATAAACTCTACTACGCACATTTAGCATGCAATTACCATCATAATTATAACAAACATTAATTAAAGACAATGCATAGTTAAATACAAGAGGATACTTATCTTGAAATGAAGTTGTCCCGAGCAACTGGCTATGCAAGTGCAATGTTCCACCCAACCATAGGCCAGCTGCGCTCATCAATATTTAAACATAGTCACCACACCTAAGCTGGGCATAATTTCCACAAGGAAAAGGGAACAACAAACTCACACATAGCCAAGCATACATCACATCTCATCCAAGCCAGTCCACAGCTAGGTTTTTCAGGCTGTCAAGGAAATATAAAGGAAGGAATTGCTAAGCTAGTGAGCTCAACCCTATATCCATCGGTACCTCTACAATATTTAGATATCTTGGCACCCATAATACCTACACACCTAGCACAAGTAAGTTATCCCCTTCACTTCTCCACAGTCCCTCGGGCCATACCTTCTCTTCAGGGTGTGCATAGAAAAGTAGCCAAAGCCCTATCATCTTCGGTGAGGTTACACCCTTCACTAGGTTTATCAAGCCAATTCCAAATCCTTGTCTACTCATGGTTGCTTACACATAAGTTCAATCCAAACAAGGGATGCACATAACCCAAACCATAGAAATCTCCCACACACAACAAAGCACAATTGTTGGGAATAGAAAAACGTTTTAGCCGTGGGATTCACAAAACACAATTTCCACGAGTTTTCCAAATCGTGGGCACACCAAAACAAATTTTTAAGAGGGGAAACAAAAAATGGAAGCTACATTTCAAATTCCTGAAATGTACACAAGAAATTGAATAGCAAAAATGAATCTCATAGAACCCCAATTCAATTTCCCTTCTTCCCCACCATTTTGCAACACCAAAAATGACTTTCCCAGCTAGAAAATGGAGGAAAACATAATAAATTCGTGGAGGAAAATTCCCAACAAGCAAGCACTACGTGGGAGATCAAAACTCATGGATGAATGAATGAAATGGAAGAAATTTCGTGGGTCTTTTTCTTTCCCAAGAAGAAAAACACATTTTTCGAGAATGGTAGCTTTCCCATACACGAAATTGGACAACCATACTCTCCATTTCCCAAAATAATAACTACTTCAACCACCTCTTGGAAGAATTAAATGATTGGGTGCCAAAGTCGAGATGGGTAGTTAATGGTTCATGAGTTCTCTCATTGACACTTGGGTTGACATTATTGGCTTCATGGGTTTGAATATTCCCCCCCTATCATTGTAAAAATCATGCCCTCATACTCTTGTTGCCTTGCATAGATAGTTGTGGGTATTTTGATTAAAATACATTTACATCATATTTACGATTTCCATTGTGCTACTCTAGCACGCGAATGATAAATTGATGGCTGGGCCTTGGACTTGAGATCCTCACCATGATTTTATAACGATATTACATCATTTACATGTTTAATGCAATGGGGTCAAAATTGATGTATTACATTCCCCTCCCCCTTAAATTAGCAATGTCTTCATTTCTCTTCAAAATTTAACAAAAATGGATATGCCACTCTCATGGCATCCTCCAACTCCCATGTAGCCTCACCGGGACCGTAGTGCTTCCATTGCACCTTCACATGTCCGATGGCTCAGTTATGGGGCAATGTTATCTTCTTGTCTAGGATGTTCAATGGCTCGGTTTGGAACTCTCCCTTGGGTTCCACTTGGATCACATCCCAATTAATCACATGGGTAGGATCATGTACATATTTCTTAAGCAAAGAAACATTAAAAACATTATGATCTCTAGTGTTAGCAGGAAATGCAAGTCTATATGCAAGTGGCCCTATTCTTTCAAGCACTTCATATGGCCCACAATATCTCGGTGATAACTTGGCACAACTCCTAAGCTTCAAGGAACTCTTCCTTGGCATCACTCTAAGGTAAACATGATCCCCAACACTGAACTCCCTATGCACCTTTTGCTTATATTCATAGCTTTTCTGTCTATATTGGGATGCTTTTAAATTATGCCTGATATTTTCAACCTCTTATTCCATTTCCTTAAGAAATTCTGGCCCAAGTACAATTATGTTCACTAGATTATCCCAAGTCACTGGTGTCCTCCACTTCTGGCCATACAAAGCCTCAAATGGACTCATGCCTAATGATGCTTGCTACCCATTATTATATGCAAACTATACCAAGTGTATATAATCATCCCACTTGGATGGTTTTTCCATTACATACATGTGAAGCATGTCTTCAAGCACTTGATTTACTCGTTCCATTTTCCCATCTATTTGAGGATGGTATGTTGTGCTAAAGTTCAAATGTGTACCCAAATCTTCAAAAAGACCTTTCCAAAAATTTGAAGTGAACTTGGTATCCCTGTCAGAAATTATTTCCTTAGGCAATCCATGTAATTTGAAAATTTCCTTCATAAAAGTCTTTACAATGGCATCGGTTTTATATGTAGAATTAACTAGTATAAAATGTGCTTCCTTTGTTAACTCGTCCACCACCACTATGATGGAATCATGCTGCTTTATCGTCATCAGAAAAACTGTAATAAAATCCATGGAAATGATCTCCCATTTCCATTTTGGAATTGGAAATGGATGAAATAAACTTCTTGTGTGTTGGTGTTCAACCTTCACCTGTTGACATTTCATGCACTTAGAAATGTATTCAGCGATGTACTTCTTCATCCCTGGCCAGAAATATTGTTTTCTGGCTGTAGCAATTGTTTTATGATATCTTGGGTGACTGGAATATGAAGCTTTATGGATTTCATCCATAACAATCCTCAAGTTTGCCACATTTGGAATATAAATTCTATTCTTGTAAGTAAGAAGTCTGTCACCTTCCAAATGATACCCTTCATACCTCTTTTCAGATTTTTGTTGTTGCAATTTGTCCTTTATCTGCACATACATTTCATCTTCAAAATACAATTAACAATCTGTTGCCTCAAATTTGATTGGTAGGTACTAAGGACTGCCACATGCATTTCATGTACTTTTCTGCTGAGTGCATCAACCACCTTATTTTTTTCCCCCTTTATGTGTTTGATCTCAAAATAAAATTCACACAAAAATTCCATCCATCTAGCTTGCCTAGCATTTAATGTTGGTTGCTCAAACAAATATTTCAGACCACAATGGTTTGTCCTTAGCTCAAATTTTTTTCCCATCAAGTAGCGCCTCCACATATTTAAAGCATGCACTATGAATACAAGTTCTAAATCATGGGTGGCATAGTTCTTCTCATGCTCCTTAAACTTTATTAACTCATAGGATACCACATGGTTGTCTTGCATAAGAAATCCTCCAAGTCCTTGATTGCATGCATCGGTACACACCACAAAATATTTTTCTGGGTCTACAATTTTCAAAATTGGTGCACTCATGAGAAGATTCTTCAACCACTAGAAGCTTCCTCACATCTTGGATTCCACTCAAATTTCATTCCCTTCTTCTGCAAGGAAGTAATTGGATTAGCATCCTTGGAAAATCCTTCAATGAAACTCTTGTATGTTAGTTTTTTAGAATTTAATACATTCTGATCTAGGATCTTAACTGAAAGAACAACATGTACAACATTTCAAGCATAAGAGACAAGAGACAAGAGACAAGAGACAAGAGACAAGAGACACAACACATTTCACCGGGGAAAACCAAGAAGGTGAAAAACCTCACAACTTCCTCAGAGATAGAATAAGCATCAATAAAATGATCACCATGATCAAACCCAAGAGATAGATATCTACAGCAGCATGCTCCTCCTCCACTTGTGCGCATCCTCTTCTTCTCTCACTAATGCGAAGTGAGTGAACAATAGAATTTGTAAAATGAGAGAGACACACTCTCTATTTATACACTACATCACTTGACCTTTACACAACTAGGTCGGCCCTAAATTAACCACATAACATAATGCTGACTGGGCTGACCCCCAATAGGGTGGTCTAATAACCCTTTGACCCACATGACTCATACAAGGCCGACCCTAACAAGGTGGTCTAATAACCCATCAAGTATAAGTTACGACACTTACAATATAACTTGCGACACTTGCAAGTACACATGACAACACTTCCAATCGGAGGAATAATACATCTCCGTTGGGGATACAATAAAGTACAAATGTAATACATACAATATACAAGTGAATATCTTTCGAAGTTACAAATACATCAACACTCCCTCTTAACTAGGAAGATATTCTCTTGATAGAAGTCATCAATACATATAGGCACAAGTCTTCAATACTGGAGCTGGATCATCATCATTGGATCATAGAGCATCATCGTCACTGCTGTTGTACTCGTCATCTCGATCACTGGTGCTATCTCATAATTCTTCTCGTCATAGGAAGTTCTACAGAGCCATCCATTTTTCATGTTGGATGTGGGCCCACCACCTGCAGGTCTTCATCATCACTGGCCATATTGTGGAATCCTCAGGACTTATTATGTGTGTCAACAAAACCTCGAAAGAGCATCCCAGGACTTTTACGAGCTCACTGCTCAACCTATCAGATCTCCCAGGGAAATATTATATGTGACCTCCACAAAACCTCGAAAGAGCATCCTAGGAGTGATTACGAGCACACAACTCAACCTATCGGATCTGCTAGGGCAATATTACATGTGGTCATCGAAAAACCTCGAAAGAGCATCCTAGGATTGATTACGAGCACACAACTCAACCTATCAGATCTCCCAGGATATTTTACATGAAACTACACAACTTGTCCATGGCCACAAAGTATCATCCTGATACTCATGATCATACTGATCATGTCATCTCAGCGAGTAATCCATCAAGTAGGTACACCTCAGGACTGATTACACTGCCTCTGCAAAACCTGCAAGAGCATCTTAGGACTAATTATATGCCTCTGCAAAACCTGTGTACCATACTGTCACCTCATCATCTTCAGATCACCTCATCGTCCACGAAGCACAACCCAGATGCACATCACACATCACTTACACTCACTGGCATGGGAAGACACACTTCAACCATCCGTGAAAGGCTCAACACTTATATCTACGCCATGGGAAGACACACTTCAACCATGCAAGAATGGCACAACACTTATATCGCAGCCATGTGAAGACACACTTCAACCATGCTTAAATGGCACAATATTTATAGCGCAGCTATGGGAAGACACACTTCAACCATGCTCGAATGGAACAACTCTTACATCTATGACCATGAGAAGACACACTTCAACCATGTCGGAATGGCCCCAACCCTTATATCTACACCATGGGAGGACACACCTACCACCATGTGAGAATGGATCATGTGCATCTGTGTCTCCGGACTCATCACTTCACCTTGGAAGGAATATCGATCTGAAGTACACCAAGCCTCTCTCTGAAGTACTCAAACTTCACTCTGGCCAGCAGCTTGGTCAACACATCGACTATATGCTCGTCCGTCGCAACATATGGGAGGTTCACTGCTCCTCTCTGCACCATATCCCTGATATAGTGATATTTGATCTTGATGTGCTTCGACTTGTCATGGAACACAGGGTTCTCAGACAGCTTCATATAACTCTAGTTGTCATAAAAGATACCAGTAGCATCCAACAGGAGATCAAATAACTCAGACAGTAGCTTCCTCAACCATACTGCCTCACAATTGGCCAAACAAGCTGCGACATACTCTGCTTCAGTTGTACTCAGTGCCACACAGGACTGCTTCCTGCTAAACCAAGAGATCATACTGAAGCAGCAGCTCGAAACGATCTTCCGATCAATGGCACTGCCTGCCCAATCCGAATCAACATAACCCTCCAGGTTAAACTTTTGATTCGCATCATACTTGAGCCCATAATCAACCGTACCCTTCAGGTACTTCAGAATATGCTTTACAACAACCAGGTGAACACCTCCGGGATACGTCAGGAACTGCCTCAATGTGTTCACTGCAAAGCAAATATTTGGTCTCATGTTCGTCAGGTACATCAAGGACCCAATCATCTGATACACAGTAACATCAATCGGATCAGATGAAGCATCACACAAAAGCTTCAGGTTCAATGCCATAGGTGTGGCCATGGCCTTGTAGTCCATCATCTCGAACCTCTTCAGGATCTATACAACATACTTTTATTGTCCAAGGAAGATTCTATCTGCACTCTTCCACACCTCCATGCCTAGAAATTAGTGCATCATCCCCAAGTCCTCCATCTCGAACTCGGCAGCAAGTTTCCTCTTCGTGTCGACAATCAATCTATCATAACCTGTAACAAACAGGTCATACACATACAATATTAGTATCACTGGATTTCCTTCCTCAACCTTGTAGTACTAAAGGTTGGAATATGCTTTACTCTTGGTAAAGCCCAAACTGGATAGAATGCTGTCTATCCTACACCATACCAAGTCCTAGGATCTTGCTTCAAGCCATACAAGGCTTTCTTCAATCTGCACACATATGACTCTCTGTCATGTGTCTCAAAACCAAGTGGCTGCTCCACATACACTTCCTCCTCGACTACACCATTCAAGAAAGTTGTCTTGACATCTATCTGGTGTATCTTCCATTTCATCACTGTAGCCAGAGCAAGTATTGATCTGAAGGAAGTGTATCTGGCTACAAGAGCAAAAGTCTCTTCATAGTCTATTCCCTTTTCCTAGGAGAATCCACGAGCTACAAATCTCGTTTTGTATTTCTCTATGCTGCCATCTGCAGCATGCTTGATCTTTGGAAGTCACAACAGACTTCCCATCTGGTCATGGGACCACATCCCAAAAATATTTCTTCATGATCGACGGATCATGGTATTCTTCCATTACTTCATCCCGGATCCTGGGAACTTTAATATCTTCAATAGATAGCTTTGTTGTTGGAACAAATGTTGTAGTCCTTCTTTTGTAGGTGATGGTATACGATCTTTCCTACAAAGCAAGTTAAATTGCATGACTAGAAACATCTCATAGTTTTTAGAACAAATTCTTACACATAAAGAAATATGTCATACAGTTATGCAATACAACATTTATCCATATCTCGTAACTTTCTAGATGCCTTCCAATCTCTACCAGAACATTGTTAAGAGTGTGCACAACTCCCAACATGTCAGCAAAGAGGTTTCATTCTAGATAAGTAGCAATGGAATGTTGTACAGTGCCATAGGCTACTTACCCATCACATGCATATTAGTAGCATAGTGTTCATTAATACAATTATTCTAATATGCATAATACACACCCTAAACAAGTATGCAAGAAATGACCATTCAAATACTTATCTTTGTTTGGTTGTAGGGTGGACTCCCTCTCAATATTTGCTTCCTTGTAGGAACTACTGGATTGTGCTCCCTCTTGATCTTTGCTTCTTGGATTACCTATCTTTGAACTTATATCCATCCTCGATCACTATGCATACTTACTAGTATCATCATTGTGTTATCCTCGAGGTCTCATACATACATTCATTAGTATAATATCAATACTATCAAAAACATTATGATTCTAAGTAATCTTAAACATGTATGGTCAAGATCATTTCATACACATATAATTTATCACAATTCTTTTACTCATGCATATTCCTATTTGACCATAGGACTTTTCTGGTTAGTCATATCATCAATCAAAGTAAGAAGCATAATATGTCTAAACCCATGATTACTCAAACATATAACTTCATGAATAATCATTATCAATCATACCAAGTATACTTATATAAGAGATCCTATCACAAGGTAGGATTCTAACTTGATATCGGAAAAACATACCTAGATTAATATGTTAGCTGGTTATGTCTAACATACCCACATGATGTCTTCTTGTTCTCTTAAATGACTTGTGCTAGTGACTTGCATATCTCATAAGTTAACCATTGTGGAACCAATTTATACATACCTTGTAAGTAGATCTTCATGAGTCTTTGTATTCATGTCACCATGGTCATATGTTCGTGATCTAGAACTTGATTTGTCTTTCTTGATGTACCTTACATGTTAGCGGACAACATCAACCTCATACAACATCATGGTGCATTAGTACAATCATAAATGTCATAACCCTATACATGCATTCATACTTTTACTAGGGTGATAAGACAAGTCTAAAATTAATCAATATTGTACTAATCTCAATAATATGAAGACAAACATATCATAACCTTAATCATGAACATATTTCAAAACAAACTTGTATCTCCTCAAGTCATACCTATCGAGATTGCTTGTAGACTTCTTATGTAAGGCCTTAGCCTCATCTCCCTCTGGAACTGGAACTTCTTCACTTATGCAGGTGTCCAATTCATTCTCTTCCAGGATTAACCCAATCCACTTTGATTTGCTGAAACTGGATCTGGAGCTGGATTAGGGTTTGTGAGAGAAACCCTGAAAATTCAAACTTTGAATTTCAAACTTCTGAAAGGATAGAAAGATGCGCCTTGATGAGCTGATCAAGCTTGTATACTCAAAATTTGAAAACTGCAAAGTTTCACCCATCAAAATTGCCTTTTAGATTTCTGGATTCAATCGGAGGACCCTGAATTAGGGTTTGATTTTCCTGGAGCTTCACCCAACCAAAAGGTTTGACCCAAAGCTCTAAATTTCAATTTTCTTGAGGAGCTTCTAGCCATGGTCACAGAATTCAAAAATTCCAATTTTTGTAGAAGCCCTAATTTTCCACTTTTTCGATCAAAGTCCCAAACTAGGGTTTGATCAAGCTCAACCTTCTTCCCAACCAAAAAAATTGATCTTGGTATCTAAATTTCAATTTTGATGAGGAGCATCTAGCTCTGGTCTCTGATACAAAAATTCCAACATTCTCCGAAACCCTAAATTCCCGGAGCCATGAATGAAGGTGCTCAAAATCCAATTCTGTTTTGACAAAAATATGTACCTGATTGTTTATGGTGTAACTCCGAAATTTCAAATCTACAAGGTTTGAAAATTCATCCTGTGGTAGACTGAACTGTTATCTTTCCAACCCCATAGGTCTGACCGTAAATAGATTCTCTGAGAGATATTTATTCCAAGTGTTGCAACGTGACCTATTTATGGGATAAAACGGGAGAGCGAACTTGTACGGAGTGCCACGTGTCATTGGTTCAATTTCGGCCTTTGAAAATCGGACTTGTGAAAGTACAGTCTGTGCCCTACCTGCTACTCTTTACTAAATTTAATTTGGATCTTCCTATCCCAAGTTGTTACCTTTTTTCCTAGGTCACCTGTTTATGACCGAGTTCTGGAAGAGGCCGAAACCCTAGATTCTACATACCATAAAATAAAAAGTACATCGAATTAGATGATGTGCTTCTGAAACAAGGTACATTGGAATCTTATATTTGACTTGTAAAACTTTCAGATTCAGAAACTTTGCCAAAATGGATTATAGCGAAAGTGCTACAATGGCTGGTTTTTGCTATATCAAACCCTAGCTTCGCAAGTGCATCAAGTGTCATAAATGGCATACCATGCCTTCTTTCAGGATAGCTCTGACACCATGTTATTTTTTCAAAATTTAATACTTTCTAATCTAGTATCTTAATTGAAAGAATAACATGTACAACATATCAAGCATAAGAGACAAGAGACACAAAACATTTCACCGGGGAAAACCAAGAAGGTGAAAAACCCCGCAACTTCCTCAGAGATAGAATAAGCATCAATACAATGATCACCATGATCAAACCCAAGAGATAGATATCTACAGCAGGATGCTCCTTTTCCACTTGTGTGCATCCTCCTCTTCTCTCACTAATGCGAAGTGAGTGAACAATAGAATGTGTAAAATGAGAGAGACAGACTCTCTATTTATACACTACATCACTTAATCTTTACTCAACTAGGTCGGCCCTAACTTAACCACATAACATAATGCTGACTGGGCCGACCCCCAATAGGGTGGTCTAATAACCCTTTGACCCACATGAATCATACAGGGCCGACCCCAACAAGGTGGTCTAATAACCCATTAAGTATAAGTTGCGACACTTACAATATAACTTGCAACACTTGCAAGTACACATAACGACACTTCCAATCGAAGGAATAATACATCTCCGTTGGGGATACAATAAAGTACAAATGTAATACATACAACATACAAGTGAATATCTTCCGATGTTACAAATACATCAACACTGTAGTAACCAACAAGTCCCATAAAGGATCTCACATCTATCACGTTCCTTGGAGTTGGACAATTCATAATGGCTTCAAGATTCTCTGGGTCCACCGATATTCCTTCCTCTGAAAAAATGTGACCCAAATAATGAATTTGATCTTTATAAAAGTCACATTTTCTCAGCTTTGCATACAACTTATGCTCTCTTAGAAAATACAAGGCCATTCTTAAATGTTTTGCATGCTCTTCTTCATTCTTAGAGTAGATAAGAATGTCATCTAGAAAAACAAAACAAACTTGTCCAAATACTTGCTAAAAACACTATTCATGAGACACATGAATGTAGACGGTGCATTCATGCGACCAAATGGTACCACCAAAAACTCATAGTGCCTATACCTTGTTCTAAAGGTTATCTTATGAATATCTTCCTCTTTTATTCTTACATAATGGTAACCAGAGCTCAAGTCAATATTTGTAAATACATTTTCCCCTCTCATTTCATAAAAAAAGTCATCAATTTAGGTAATGGTATTTGTTATTCACAGTGATTTTTTTCAACTGCTTGTAGTCAATACATAACCTAGGTGTTTCAACTTTCTTTTTCACAAATAACATAGGTGCTCCCCATGGGGACACACTTGGCCTGATATATTTATTTTCCAACAACTCTTGTAATTTCATTTTTAGTTCTAGCAATTCCAGTGTACTCATCCTGTAGGGTGTCTTGGACACTAGTGTAGCTCCTGGAACAAGGTCAATTGTGAAATCAATGTCTCTCTTTGGAGGGAGTCTTGGAATATCATCAGGAAAAACAAAACATGATAGTCCTCCAACTTGGAAATTTCATTTTCTGTTACCTCCAAAGCATAGGTGGCATACAATCAACAACCCTTCATACAAAATTTCTTCATCTGAATGGCTGAAATTTGCCTAACAAAAATCACTTTTGGAATGCCTTTTATGACCCTTGGGTTTCCTTCTTCATCCATGCATTCAAAATTCTTGTTGTAGCAGTCAATTTTAACTCTGTGTGCTTCTAACCAGTCCATTCCAATGAGAATATCATAGGAACCAAGTGGAAAAATATTCAAATTTGCACAAGTGAATAGCCCATCCATCTCTAATGGACATTTCTCTACCATTTCACTAACTTTTCTCTTGGTTCCAATGGCTAGTTGAACTAAACATGATTTACTATGCTTTAATTTCTTAAAAGCACAAATTTCAACAATTATAGGAGTGATATAACTGTGCGTAGATCCAGGGTCAATCAAAATAGAAATGGATTGCTTAACAATCTTACCTTCAACTTCAACCACAGTTGATTGATGGTCTGCCTGGTGGTCATCTAGTGTTGCATAGATTCTAGGGATGTTCCTTTCCACTTGACCCATAGTTTCAGCTCTTTGGATGTTGTAAACTTGCTTTACACTCCCATTCTGATGTGGACAGTTCCTAAGCATATGGTCCTCTCCAAATACTTGACATTGAAGTGGCTCTCTTGTGTCCTTTGGATCTATTGGCTTGTCTCCAATCATTCTAGTTAGCTTAGTCACACCTTGTAGTGACCTCATTTTTTGATTTATGAGATGAGGAGGTTTGAAACCCTTCCTCCCTTTGTCAAACTTCCCATTTTTCTTATCCTTCCATGCCTTATGGGAATCAGGTTTGCTTTTGTTTCGACCATAACAATACTTGGTCTTTCTCATGGCCTCCTCTAGAGTTCGGGTTCATCAAACTCAATTATGTCTTTATATGACTGAGGTAGTCCACTTAGAAAAAACTAAATTTCCACCTTATCATCTCTGATATACTTGACGTATCTCAGTAGCTCCAAGAATTTGTTTGCATATTCTTCCATGGTGATTTGCCCCAATTTCAGTTCATGGATGTCTTTGATTTTATCATCGTAGTACCTATCAGAGAGGTACTTATGCTTGAATTACTTCTTGAACTTCTTCCACACAACCTTCCTTTCATTGATTTTCTTCACTTTCCTAAGGTGATCCCACCATATAGATGCTCTTCCATTTGGATTGAATATGGCCACCCTTTCCTCCATATTTCTAGAGTAGTCTTGGACTTGGAAATACTTCTTCATCCCAAGAAGCCAAGCTTCATCTTCTTGACCAGATTTTACCTCACCATCAAATGTAGGAGGTTTGGCCTTCTTAAATTCCACATGCGAATTGTTCTTGTAGTGACTCTTCCTCTTATTCCTGTGATATGAAGAGCTTAAACCTTCAATGGATTCTTCAGAGTCAAATGATCCACTAGAATATATTTTTGGAGTATATGTCTTGTCTCTATAAACTCTTCTTGAGCTATTGGACCTCTTGCGGGAATTTCTCTTTGAACTACTCTCACTCTTTTCTAGATTTGTTGAGTGATTCCAAGATTTAATCCTCCTTTGAATGTCTGTCAAACTTTGCAGCATAGATGCATTCAGTTGATTATGTTCTTCTTGATCTTTAATTAGCCTCTCATTGTATTCTATACAACTCTATAGTTCCACCCTTAGGATCCTCATGGTGGCTACAATATCTGGGGGAGTCTCTTGGTTTATTATCCCATTGAATCCTGTCTCTATATTCTCAACCTGTATTTTCTCTCCCATGGAATATATTCTACTATCATAGGGATCCTGTGCATCATCCATGATGATGATTTTCTTGGCCCAACCAAGGACCAAAAATTCTCCAATTGCACTATACTTAATGCTATCCTTTAAAAGTCACTGATATGATTTTTAATCTAAAAAACATGTTCATATAAACACATTTGTTAGATTTATCACATTCTTTGAAAATTATAAAAAAATTATTTTCATACATTTTGGGAACAACCCATATTTTCAAACTTGGTCAAATCACATAATCTTTTAAATCGCCCCTTTAAATTCTACAACCCGCTAAATTTTACACTTCTTCAACAATCGCGGTTGAACCCAAGATTTAACTTTGTAGATAAAAGAAAGAAAAAAATGGGGTTCAAGGGGGTTTTCTCCCTTGCATCCTCCCTCTGTTGCTGTAGGGTAGGTCAAAGGAAACGCCCCCATTTTTTTAAAATCTTTCAATTTCGCGCAATCTGGTGCATAAGATCAATTGCATTTTTTTATTTATGGCACCTGAAATTTGTCGTGAAAATTCACCTACAAAACTGCGAAATTTATCTGTTTCGACGAGCTTCTCCAAGTTTTCCGATACATCGGCCTATTTTCCCCAAGTCTTGTGAGACTCATCGGCATATTTCTCCAAACTTCACCGAAATGCATCGACAGTTTTTCAAAAAAATTCCGAAACACTTCATTAACAATCTTCTCAATACTCACCAAACAATTCATCAATGAACTTTTTCCAAATTCGCCGAAATGCATCGACGGATTTCTCAAAACTTTGTTGAAATGCGTTAGCAGTTTTTAAAAAGCTTGCCAAAACACTTCATCAACGAACTTCTCAAAACTCACCGAACACTTCATCGGCAAAATTTTCCCAACTTCGTTGAAACGCATTGGTGGATTTCTCAAAACTTGATCGAAACACTCCGACGAATTTTTCAAAACTTCGCCGAAACACTTCATAGAAAAGCTTTCCAAAAATCACCGAAACACTTGTCGGCGAAATTTTCAAAATGCGCCAAAACACTTGTCGATGAATTTTTCTAAAGCATGTGAAAATACATTGACATATTTTCTCCTACTTCACCGAAACACGTCGATGAATTTTCTCCTACTTCACTGAAACAGATCGATGGATTTTCTCCAATTTCACTGAAATGTTTTCGGCGAACTTCGCTAGTTTCACTCAAACACTTTTCAGAGATATTCTCCAAAACTTGTCGAAATGCTCCATCGAAAAACTCTTTTCAGTTTCGCTAAAACGTGTCGACGAAGTTTCTCCAACTTCATTGAAACACGTTGACGAACTTTCCCAAAACTTGCTGAAATGTGTCAGCGAAATTTCTCCAACTTTGTTGAAATTGTACGTCGGCGCAACGTGGTCTAAGTTTTCCCGAAACGCTTCAGCGTAACTCATCAAAACTCGCCAACAAATTCTTAGGGAAAATAATAATTTTTGTAGTGATCAGGGAACACACTTAACATTGGAAGTCACGCGATTTAGCCGATTCAGGCCTGATGTTGCAACTTCTCACTCTGATACCACACTGTCAGGTCCTCTTCCATCAATCCAATTTAAGGGAGGGAATGTGAACTAAATTCAGGATTCCAAATTTACCCCTATCATCATTTTATGAATTAATAACAAATGAAACATGTGTGCATATGCATAATCCAAATAAGCACAATGGAAATAAACTCTACTACACACATACAACATGCAATTACCTGCATAATTATAACATACATCAATTAAATACATCGCATAGTTAAATACAAGAAAATACTTATCTTGAAATGAATATGTACCGAGCAACTGGCTATGCAAGTGTAATGTTCCACCCAACCATAGGCCAGTTGTTCTCATAAGTCTCTCAACACAGTTGCCACCCCCAAGCTGGGAATGATTTCCACACCAAAAAGGGAACAAAAACTCACACATATCCAAGTATATAGCACATCTCAGCCAAGCCAGTCCACAACTGGGTTTGTAAGGCTATCAAGGCAGTAGAAAGGAAGGAATTGCTAAGCTAGTGAGATCAACCCTAGATCTATCAGTACCTCTACAGTATTAAGCTAACTTGGAACCCACAATACCTACACACCCAAAACAAGGAATGTATCCCCTTCACTACTCCTCAATCCCTTAGGACATACCTTCCATTCTAGTACTCTTCAAGGTGTGCATAGAAAAGTAGCAAAAGCCCTATCATCTTCGGTGAGGTTACACCCTTCACTAGGTTTATCAAGCCAATTCCAAATCCTTGTCTACTCCAGGTTGCTTACACACAAGTTCCAGCCAAATAAGGGATGCACATAACCCAAACCATAGAAATATACCACACACACAATAAGGCACAATAGTTGGGCATATCAAAATGTTTCAGCTATGGGATTCACAAAACACGATTTCCACGAGTGTTCCAAATCGTGGGCACACCAAAACAAATTTTTGAGAGGGGAAACACCATCTAGTATCTACAATTCGAATTCCCAACTAGTAGACAAGAAATTGAATATAAAAAATGGATCTCATAGAACCCCAATTCGATTTCCCTTCTTCCCCACCATTCTGCTACACTAAAAGCGACTTTCCTAGCTAGAAAATGGAGGAAAACACAATAAATTCGTGGAGGAAAATGCCCAACAATCAAGCACTGCATGAGAGAGCAAAAATCATGGATGAATGAATGGAATGGAAGAAATTTCGTGGGTATTTTTCTTTCCTGGGAAGAAAACACGTTTTTCCAAAATGGTGGCTTTCCCATACACAAAAATTGGACAGACATACTCTCCATTTCCCAAAACAATAACTACTTCAACCACCTCTTGGAAGAATTAAATGATTGGGTACAAAATTCAACATGGGTAGTTAATGGTTCATGGTTTCTCTCATTGACACTTGGATTTACATTATAGGCTTCATGGGTTTGAATATTCCCCCCCCATCCTTGTCAAAATCATACCCCCATACTCTTGTTCCCTTGCATAGCTAGTTGTGGGTATTTTTATTAAAATACATTTACATCATATTTACGATTTACATCTTGCTAGGCTAGCACACGATCTACATGCATCGATTTTTAGTTGTTGATACAAGAATAATAAATCGATGACGGGGACTTGGCTATGAGCTCCTCGCTATGATTTTATAATAATATTACATCATTTACATGTTTAATGCAATGGGGTCAAAATCAAGGTATTACATCCAACATAATATTTACATAGCATTCAAATTGGCATGATGAGCCAACCACATGGTCCATAAATAAATATTTACATTATACATGCCTATCCATTCACTAATTGGGCCTTGGCCTTGAGCTCCGCACTAGAAATTCATACTAGCATATTTATATCATTTACATGATTTGAATTAATATATTCCAAATCAAAACTAGGGGTATTACATTTAGTCATTATACTTAACTTGTAAGCCTCGATTTCCTAAGAGGATTTAAATGGAAACAATGGAAATTCTTCTTGTTTGTCTTGTGCACAATTTGGATTGCTAATCTGGGGTCAAGTCACTTAAAAATAATATTGTGAATAAAATATCTCCTTAGGTGACCATTCACTTGTCGTTTTACCAAAATATTTCTTATTCTTTTGTTTCCTCCCCTATGTTGACATTTCATGTGTAAGCAATATGAGTGAAGCAAAATGAGAAACACCAATTTTTTTTAGAAATATTGGGTCCTCTCATCACTCTACTTAACTCAGAAACCCCAAGTTTCCGTATTGAGTGTAAGACAAACAATCCAAGCAAAGGAAATATCATGTTCCATTGTTGTGTCATGCTACTCAACTCAACCATAGTCTTTGAACTTAAGGCCAAATAATTGTAATTCAAATGATTTTGGCCTTATGCACATTACTAAACACCTACATTTGTTAATTGGGTATTTTCTAGGGGAAGAAGAGATGAGAAGGCCTTAATAAGAGTGGAATAGCAATGCTACTAGTGATAGAAATATATCTAAACACAATGCTACAATAATGCAATTATTCCACCCATGACATTCTTATTTTACTCAACAAGAGAATAATAATGAAATCCTATTTAAAATTGGTTTGACTATAGTGGTATGTGATTCTTAAATATAAATTAGGGAACTTACAAGGCTGTTGTGGGAGAGGAAGAGGGGGATGAGGGATGAGATAAAGAGAAAAATGAAAAGGGGAAGGAGGGAGAGAGAGAAAAAAATAGAAGAGAGAGAAGAAAATGAGGAAGAGGGAGAGGATGTGGGAATAAAAATAATAGTGGAAGAGGGAGAGGGAGTGGAAGGAGAGGAAGAGGGATATAAAGATATGAATATAGAAATATGGAGGACAAGAGAGGAGAGGAAGAGGAAGGAGTAAGAATGAGGGGTGTATATGAAGGATAAGAGGGAGAGAAGGAAAGGGAGAGGAGAGGAGGAGGAGAAAAATAAGGAGAAAATGGAGGAAAATTCAAATAATATATCGAAATCCCATATTCCATATGCAAAACCCAAATCTCATTATGTTTTAAGTATGAAAAAAAGGTGGGGGGGATGAAAAAACTTACATTTGAATCCAAGATATTTAGTGATGTGGCACAAATGTCCCTTACCTAATCCTATTTATAAGTTTCCCCATAAATCTATTTCAACTAAAACAAGGCGGACTGCTTAGCAGCAAGTCCCTGCCTTTAGGTAAAGGCATTGTTTTGCATTGTGTAGGGAAAAACATAGATTAAGTTGTTTGTGAATCTAGATTATGATAATTCTTTGATTTAAGTATTGTTTTGCATTGTGTAGGAAAAAACATAGATCGAGTTGTTTGTGAATCTTTCTTTAAAGATACTATGATTTATTTACAGGTTTATAGTTTTTGTATCTCAGGGTTGTGCCAAACCAAAGGGAGTTTTTATAGTAGTACAGAACTGTCCATTACACTGTTATATTCAACACATACTTATAAGTTGTCATTACCATAAAGAGGAGCATTTTTTGTGATCAATAACACTAGTATGATTATATCTGATTGGGTTGATCAATATCCAGAAACTTAGAGATCAGTTCATTGGAATAGGTTTTTAACCATTAAGCTTGTGTGGGTTGTATATGTTTGAGAGAAACCGAAAAAACCAATGGAAGGTGCATATAAGCCAACACAATGGTATAGAGTTAAGATATCGCAAGGGGCTTGAATCTACTGCGCTTACTTAAAGATGCGTTTACTTAAATATGTGTGGTTACTTAATATGTGTTTACTAGTCGCTTTTTTCACATCATTGTAGTTAACTTGTTAGTATTGATTACATGCTTATCGTACATACTAGTGATAGAGCTAAGAGGTGCTTGTCCCTATTATGAAAAAGTGCCCCCACAGGTGTCGCCACAGATGGACCTAGGCCAGGGCCTTGAGCCCTGTGCTTGTGTGCACTGGCTCCCTTACATGTGGTCACAGTTCATATCGTTTCATTTTGGCAATTGTTATTGTATTAGACTCTTCCTTGACTTGTTTTGCTCAACATGATAAATAATTGAGAAGATCCATCTCTCTAGGTAAGTGATTGATACCTTGGAGCATTAATAACCAATTCCTTTTTCGTTTTTTAATCATCTCTCCACATATTGCGTTAAACCCTTTTTGTGCAATAATTATATTAAAAAATACGACTTCATTTAGTTTTTATAAATTGTCATGCTTACTTCAGTATAAGCATAAGTATTTTGTTTAACTAAATATACTATGATCTTTGTCTTAAATAATTCTTTTTGGACATTGATGAAATTTTGCTTGTGAACTTAGAATTTGATTGATTCATTGCTACTATAGCAGGTCATGAAGGGCCAAGAGTTATTCCACACGGCCAAACCTTGGTAATAAATCGCCATACCACAATCGAATCAATGGAGAAAAGTGAAAACATCAAACATTGCAGTGCTTTACCTCATACCAAAACCATAGTCGGTAAGACCCAGCTTCTCCCAACTCCATTCAATGGTCAAACGGAAACACACTTGGCAGGTCAAGGGGATAGTAGGTGTCAAAAACATTGAATGCCATATCTGATGTGGTGGAGGGCTAAGTAATATCGTAAATAAACCATAGTAAAAGCCCGACAATTGCACCATTAAACATATCAAAGAAATGTTCTATAGAAACCTGACTACATGGTCACCAGTGTAATCATTTACCCATTAAACATTTAATGCATGGTTCAGGGTGTGAATGAGCCCGAGTCCATATATAAGCAAAGGAAATAATGAATAAGTTTTAAGTCAACAAAGGGAAGAGAAAACCCACACACCAATGTATTTGAATTGGGACCAAAGTGCAAAATAGCAAACTATAATAAGAATAAAAAGCATAACGACCACACAATCTAATATAGCTGAGATGTGACTACGTGAACCCACCTCAACCGGGCGAAAAAGGAACTCACCAGCTCTGAACCTAGAACGTTGATCCCACTTAAAAGTTTTCAAAATTTTCATTATAAACAAGTTTATAATACAATTCTATCACGGGAGGAGTGGAATGACTGCAAAGCAAGCGATTAGGGACATAAAAACGGGGAAAAAATGTGCCACATGCCTCATTTCTTCCATGCGCTTAGTTACATGCCTCTAGAAAGATGAATTGGCTGCATGCCAGCCGCCCATTTCTATACAGTGTATTGTTACCCACAGGAACATGACCCCATCTGTATGCCATGGAGGATTGGCCATTACCATGCCGAATTTCCCCAGAAAGTCCATGTCTGTCTCTGGATACAATTGCATCAGAATGCTTTGTGAAGGAGCGAGGCCACGCTCATATGGATATCACAGCACCAATGTTGGTACTATATTACTTTTGACCTGTATATCCTCTACATAATGTGCTGTCGGACAACATTTTTTCTAGTCTCACCAATATCATCACAACCATTGAAATCAGGTGGCATTATTGAATATCATATAGCATTTATAAAGGTATGTTTTCTCATAATTGAAGAATTGTTTGAAAGGCTCTACGTGTTGCATGGCCTCATAGCAAGTAGTTGAAATAGTCTCTATACTGATAGTGAAAATAAGTGGCACCCAATAGCATAGTTTAAATAGTTATAGGATCAAACATAGTCACGACATGGCTATGTATCTGCATGTTTTGGCATGCTACAACTACCACAATGATCATCTCCATCCACATAACGATGATAACCAAATACATTATAAGGGAAGTTCCAATTCTGGTCCTTCCTTAATATGTAGTTTCCTTGATAAGCATTTATTGTTTGCTCCCTTAAGCTTGATGCAACTCTATGGAAAGGAGACTATCGGGAGAATAAAAAATTTGTTTTATCCTGTAAGGAGATACTGTAGGGAGGAGTTGTATAACTAGTAGTCTGATCGCCCTGCTGTAATTTACCAGTCTCTAAATTGTTAAAACCATATATATTTTTTTATCTAGATTGATTTAGACATGTTTTTAACTTTCAAAGTATTGTTTATGGTTAGGGTGAGGACTGCACCATGCAAGGCCGAGACGCTTAATGTTTGAATGATATGGAGCATGAAGGGTCTAAGCTGGTAGAATGAGAGGCCACATGAGACCCTGAGAGATGACTGCTCCGAATAAAATGGACAAGTTCACCAAGTGTGGACAAATCATACCAGCTCCTACATATGTCATGCTGAAGTCGAAGTAAAATCTGCCATACACTTATATTTATGTTAAGTTTTCATCTCCTACCTCTGGAAACAAAGAGCAGAAAAATAAAAACTATACAAACTTTTGAGAATTGAAGATACAACATATGTGATGCTGAAAAAAGAAGACAAAAACAACATCTTCCATTGCTTATTAAATTGACCACCAAAACAAAATAAACATTTCAATGTAGATATACATTAAAAGAAACAGATAAACCAAATACATACTTTTGATCCCGATCTTTTAATCCAAAAGTGGGAAACTGCACAAATCTACAATCATCATCACCAGTTGTGAAAAACCACTGGAAAAAACCCCAGAGAAAACTAACTATAAAGTATTTTCCAAGAGCTCTGACTTGTTTCCTACAATGTTTAATGGCAATGTAATCTTAATAACAACGCACTGTAAAATAAGAAAATTATTGATATAAACTCATCAATTCCATACATATGTAAAGTTTCTCTAGTTAAATATTATGTCTTATACATTAGAATTACCTGGCTAGCTTGTCTCCCTGAGGAGTATGGAATCCATTAATGAGAACCACTATTGCTGTACCACTTGGATAGGTGAGCTTGTAGTCTATCACCATTATCTGAAAAGTAGACAAGAAAAATTCACATTCTATGAAAATAACCCAACAAAAAAATAATCGCATATATCAAAACTACACTCATGCTCGCAACTCCAAATTCCTTACCTTGCGAAGAGGCACCATAGCTAGCAATCCTAGAAAAATCATAGTGAAAAGAAAACCAATAATCCAACTAATACTTGTATATTTGATCATGTTTGTAGTATTCCCAGCTGTATCTATGTCTGTATGTTCATAGATATTTCTGCTCATACCCAACAAGTACAAGCCAAACCCCCTTGCCATTATACCCAATTCAGTAGACCTAGATCGCATAATAATTCATAATAAAATTTTTTAGACTGATTCATTCATACCGGTGAATTCAATTCCATAACAAGCCACTACATAGGTTTGAATCACGATATTCTCTTGTCTGGTGAACGGATTCTTCAATAGCCCGACTTTCTCCAGTACGTCTGAGAATCAAGCGGCCTCTGGCTAATCAAAATGAGCACCAGGCCCCCGTCTGTTAAAAAAACCATATAATCACCCAACGTAGTTCTTCTGCGATGTCCTGCTGTAATATAAGATGGAGGTACTAGGTGGATGGTAGCAGTGCTTAAATCCTCAGCACGTTGTACACAACATGCAACTTAAACCCTCAGTACGTGGCAAGTGCAATACATGCAAGCACAAGAGATAGGTAAAGTCGTGGAAAGTGGAGCACAAGCAAGCACAGGAGGCCAACCCACCTTGAAAAGAGGCCAAATAAGGCTCTCAAATAGCTTATTGGCCAAAACAAAAATATTCTTAAGAAGCTTAGGCTAAACAGCCTAAGAAACCGTGCAAACTATTAGATTTTTCGGTGAACCGATTTCTATAGTCCTTGCTGCTTGGCAGGCCAACAGGGACTAATAAGTTATATCTGACACCATCATGTGAAAATTAAATGAGGGGGGGGCATGTTTTAATTTATATTAGAAATGCATAGAAATAATGATGCTAATAATAAATTTAGACAGATTTTTAATTTTTATTTGAGCGTTGCATTCATACGGTGTTGCTATTTTCATTGACAATGTCAACACAAATATAAACCATACATCATCCAATATCATACCCACATCATTATCACCTTGTACTAGCAAAATGTTTTACAACATCGAGACAAGTAAAGCACCATGTCAACTTCATATATTATGCCACTAATTCATCTCCATGTCAGTTCAAAGTCGTATATTATGATGCTAAGACACATGGTGCATTGCCTCAATGTTGTGGAATGCCATTCCAAGATTCCATCATCAATATAATGTCATGATAACATTCAATTTTCCACCAATAATGACACTGAAAAATTAATAAATGTTATTATATTTATTTCAAATTACTTATTATATTAATAATAAAATTAGTAAGTATAATTAATATTTAAAATTAATAATAATAATTATTATTAATTAAAAATAATCATTATTTTTATAATTACTATTATCATTATAATTCGGGGGTGGTAAGTGTAGGGGAAGTCATCATCAACTATGAGGGAAACCAATAAGTAAAACATGAGATGGGGTTGGGATTACCATGAACAATGAAGTTGAGAAACAAATAAGTAAAACCTGAGACGGGGGTTGGGATTACCATGAACAATGAAGTTGAGGCATTGGCCATATACACTTGTCTATATCTCCTTAAATATCAAAGTGTTTGTGTGCCAATAGTCATGGGATATTCTATGGTCACTTTAAGAGAAATTATAAACACATATATCCCCAAGTAGAGCATAAACCTAGCCAAGGTGTGACGAATCCATCAAGAAGCTCATGGTTTCAATAAGGTATACGTATATCATGACTTGAGGAAACAAAATGTTTATATGGATGAGCAAGCTAAGTGTTAGAAAAATGGGATTCTAGAGCAATAACATTAAACAAGATGGAAATATAAATCACATAAAACACATTACAAGAGAGACACCAATATAATGTGGTTCACCAAAGATGGTCTACGTCCACACAGAAATTGTCGGTCCTTATTATTATACCATCCAACAAATTGAAGTGATACCACCTGCAACACATCCACTACAACTTCCTCTTCACTCTCTCACAGTCTCTCTCACACAATCAAATATCTTTACAATGCTACAATACAAAACTGTATTACAATGCCTTTCTTTTAAAGAGGGATTACCATGGGAAAATACTATGGGAACCCAATACCATGGGTCTGTAAATCAACCATTATTGACCAAATCATGACTATGAAATTACAACATTTTACAAGGCATTTTTTTCAGAAATTTTCTCTACGGGGGCGCTTCCCCCGAACTGCCTCTGGGGGGGGGGGCTCCCAAACTAGTCACTGGACCCCCCATGGCGACTATGTTTTTTGGGGAAAGCCCCCCCAAACCCCCCCGTCATGGGATGGGATCCAGACATGGATGAAACACGACCTATGAATAAGGAAGATCAAGCTCCACAACCAACAATCTCCCACTTGGAGACTGATCACAACAAATCCACCACTGCTGCACTTGTTGGACTATGCTATGAACCTTAGAGTTGGAAAATTTTTCATCTTCACTTTCATGCTTGAAGGACAACTAAAACTGAGCAGGAACTTAGTTTCTCTTTGGTTACTACCTTTGTCAACATGTCTGTAGGATTCTGGCTAGTGTGTAGCTTTTCCAGCTTCAACAGTTCATCTTCCAGAATAGACCGTATGAAATGGTACTTGAGTTGTATATGTTTAATCTTAGAATGGAAGGCTGATTTATTTGCAAGATGAATGGAACTCTGGTTGTCACTGTACAACCTTCTATTCTCCTACTTCTTACCCAATTCCTCCATGAACCTCTATAACCAAATCATCTCTTTACTAGCCTCTGTAGCAACAACATACTTTGCTTCCATGGTTGAAAGTGCAACAACCTTTTGTAGTTTCAAAATCCAACTTATTGTTGTTCCACCTACAGTAAAGACATACCCTGTGGTGCTCCTCCTTCTATCTTTACCACCTGCCATATCTGCATCAAAATATCCCTATAGAAGTGTCTGAACCTTCAAAACAAAATGCATGAGTGGTAGTACCTCTCAAATACCTGAGAATCCATTGTACTTCCTTCCAATGTTCTTTACCTAGATTGTTCATATACCTGCTCACAACTCCCACTGCGTCTGTAATATCTGGCCTTGTGCACACCGTGGCATACATCAAGCTTCCAATTGTTGATGAAAAAGGAACCCTATACATGTAATCTATGTCTTACTGTGTCTTGGGACACATCTCCTTACTTACTTTGAAATGGCTAGCAAGAGGTGTACTAACTGGTTTTTCATTCTGCATTCTAAACCTATCAAACAACTTTTGTATGTACTCACCCTAAGACAATGTCAATTTGCGATTTTTCATGTCTCTTGTTATTCTCATACCAAGGATTTGCTTTGCAGCACCCAAATCCTTCATCGCAAATGAATTAGCTAATTTCCTTTTGAGCACATTTGTATCCTGCATGTTAGAACCTGCAACAAGCATGTCATCCACATACAATAACAAGATAATATATCTTCCATTATCTAGCCTCCTGAAATAAATATAGTGGCCAAAATGGCATCTACTATAACCTTTTTCTGTCATAAACTTGTCAAATTTCAAATACCACTACCTTGGAGCTTGCTTCAAGCCATACAAGCTCTTCTTCAACCTGCATACCAAATTCTCCTTCCCTTTGACCTCATACTCCTGTTGTTGTTGCATATAAACTTCTTCCTCTAAATCCCCATGGATAAAGGTTGTTTTTACATCTAACTGTTCAAGATGCAAATATGTTACCACCACTAGACTTAAAATAGTTCTAATTGAAGTCATTTTAAACATATGAGAAAATAATTCATCAAAATCTATACCTTTTTTTTTTGTGCGAACCCCTTTACAACAAGTCTGGCCTTGTACCTCTTTTTTCCTCCATCTTCTTCCTTCAACCTGTAAACACATTTATTCTGCAATTCTCTTTTACCTGCAGGAAATTGAACCAAATCCCAAGTCCATTTTCTTACCAATGAGACCCTCTCCTCATTCATGCCTTTCTCTCACTTCATTCTAGTTTCCACCCGCATTACTTTTCATAACATCCTGGTTCACCATAATCAATCATCAATAAATAATACAATGAATGAGAGAATCATTCAGAGGGTCTACTTAACCTGGTATATCTTCTAACACTTGCAGGAGTTTGAGGTACCTGTTGCTGTTCTTGATTTTCTGGCACCTTTGGAACTTCATTTTCTTTGATTTCATCAAGCACTATGTACTTTGTGTTTTCCTTTCCTATTTCTTTCCCCGTAACTGATCTTTATACATGAAATTTTCATTGAATACCACATCTCTAATCCTAGTGATTTTGTTATTTTCATAATCCCATAAGCGATAACCAAAATAATCAACCCCGTATCCAATAAAGGTACATTTCTTGGATTTAGCCTGAAGCTTTGTTTTATTTTATTTATCAATATGGACAAATGCTTCACAACCAAAAGTTCTTAGAAAATAGTAGTTTATCTTTTTACCCATCCATGCCTCCTCTGGAATACCCACATCCAAAGCACTTGAATTCCCTTTTTTTATTAAGTAAACAGTAGTATCTACAACATCTTCCCAAAACTGTAAGGGAAAACCTGCATGCAATCTCATACACCTTGCATGCTCCATGATTGTTTTGTTCATCCTTTCTTACACACCATTTTCTTGTGGTGTTCCTGAGGCTATATTCTCTCTACAAATCCCATGGTATGAACAATAACTATCAAACTCCTTGCCACAATATTCACCTCCATTATCAGATCTGAGACACTTCAACCTTTTTCATGTCTCATTCTCAACCAAATCTTTCCATTTATTAAAAGTAGCAAACACATTAGATTTATGTCTAATGCAATAAACCCAATTTTTTCTAGTTGCATCATCAATAAAAGTAACATAATAACGAGAACCACCAAGAGATTGTACTTGAGTTGGTCCCCATACGTTTGTATGTACAAGCTCTAACTTTTCACTCTTCTTCTGTTTATCAACCCTGAGAAATATGACTCTCTTTTGTTTTCCATAAACACAATTCTCATAGAATTCCAAACTTACCTACTTCACATTTGGCGACAACTTCCATGAGTGGAAAATGTGCATCCCCTTCTCACTCACGTGGCCAAGCCTATGATGCCACAATGTTGTATATGTTCCCATGGAAGCTAAAGAGATGAAACAATAAGTATTATGGGGACATAAATACAATGTACCTATCCTGTCTCATTTTGCTATCACTATTGATCCTTTACTGATATTCCACCATGTTTCTCCAAATGTACATAAAAAACCACCATATCCCAACTGCCCTTTTGAGATCATATTTCTTTTCATAGTAGGAATATGCCTTACATCTTTTAGCATCCATTCACCATTATTTAACTTTATTCGTACCTTACCCATTCCAACAATTTTACATGGCTCATCATCACCCAATAAAACATGTCCAAAATCGCCTGGAACATAATCATGAAAGAATTTCCTATGGGGTGTAGCATGACATGAATCCCCTAAATATACTACCCAGTAATAACTAGTATTATCTAATGAAAGAATCAAAGCGTCTTGTAACACATCACTTGCTACATTTGTTTCCTGAGTAGTCTCTTGCTATCCATCTCCTTTCGTCTTTAGATATCTGCAGTCTTTCTTCAGATGTCCTTTCTTTCCATAGTTCCAACACTCTATCTTTCCCAATATGGACTTGGATCTTCCCTTCTTGGAATTGCTACGATTTCCTGAGCTCTTTCCTCTCTCCCTTTGTCTTCCCCTTCTCTCCATGGTCAATGCATTACCTGATGTCTCACCTCTGATTTTCCTTCGCATTTCCTCGCTAAGAATAACACGAAAAACATCATCAAATTTCAAAGTGTTTGAACCAGAGACAAAGTTACTTACAACCAAGACCAATCCATTCCATCTTTCTGGCAATGAGAACAAGACTAGAAGAGCCTTGACCTCATCATCAATGTTCACTTTTACAGAACTTAGATGATTTGTAATCATATTAAATTCATTTAAATGATTAGAAACAAATCCACCTTCTGTCATATTCATATTAAATAAACGCTTCATTTGCCTTGTTGGAGGCCGAGGGTTTTTCATACAGCTTACCCAATCCACTCATCAGAACCTCTATTGTCTTTTTCTTTTGAAATATTGAAAGCCACCGACGAATCTAGGCACAGCCGTATTGTTCCCAGTGCCTTTTTGTCAAGAACCTCCCATTCTTCGTCCTTCATAGTCGTCGAGTGTTTTTCTTTTCCTCTAAATGGTAGGAATATATCCTTCTGATACATATAGTCCTCCATTTTCATCTTCCATAACTGGTAGTTTTGGACGTTAAATTTCTCTATCTTAAACTTTCATTCTTCCTCCATTTCTCCCACTCAAACCATGAACTCTTCTTTCCTGCAAGTTCATCTTCCAAATAAACCTTTGGATCTGATACCAATTGTTAGAAAAACAGGATCACAGAGAAATAAAAATAAAAAATATGAAAATATAAATCACATAAAACACATTACAAGAGACACCAATATAACATGGTTGACCCAAGATGGGATACGTTCACACATAAATTGCTAGTCCTTATTATTATATGATAATTATTGGTCGTGGAGCCTAATCTTCCTTATTAAGAGGTCATGTTTCAGCTGTGTATGGATCCCAACCCATGATGAGGGGTTTGGGGGGGATTTCCCCCAAAAAATATTCGCCATGGGGGGTCCAGAGGGGCAACTAGTTTGGGAGCCTCCCTGGCAGGGGTTCGGGGGCAGCGCCCCTTTAGTGAAAATTTTGGAAAAAAATACCTTGTAAAATGTTGTAATTTCATAGTCATGACTTGGTGAATAATGGGTGATTTACAAGACCATGGTATTGGGTGTCTCATAGTATTTTCCCAAGGAAACCCCTCTTTAAAAGGAAGGTATTGTAATACGATTGTGTATTGTAGCATTGTAAAGATCTCTGATTGTGTGAGAGAGAATGTGAGAGAGTGAAGAGAAAGTTGCAGTGTATGTGTTGCAGGTTGTATCCCTTCAATTTGTTGGATGGTATAATAATAAGGACTGAAAATTTCTATGTGGACGTAGCCCATCTTGGGTGAACCACGTTATATTGGTGTCTCTCTTGTAATTTGTTTTATGTGATTTATATTTGCATCTTGTTTATTGTTATTGATCTACGATCCTATTTTTGTAACACTAAGTTGGGTTTACTACTTAGTTTGTGTTGCTGTAAAAAAATCAAGGGGATTCACTTCCAACTTCACTCAAAATTTTAGTATGGATTTGATGGACCTTTTAATATCTAGATACTTAGCAGGAAATTCATGAATGAAATGACCAATAGTTATGAAGTGACAACATATTACTATTGTACTTGTTTTCTCCCTTATGGAAATTGTAATAAGGTGCACAATGTTGTAGTATGGTGAGAAATGTGGGTTTATATCAAGGGGCAAATGTATTTCCTTGTAGATATTAGGGTTGTAGCTCTTCCTTGTTTTGGTTGTGGATGATTCAGCCGCACAATTTTTTTTTTTATTCCATGAGGAATATTATCCCTCTTTCTATGAGTCATGTTTTTGTTTCCTTCGGTTTGGGTCCGCAACATCTCTATTGGGGTTTAAAATGGTGCATTTCCATTGCAAAGTTGGGTAATACATCCTCTATATGTTCAAAAAGTTCAAAAAATGGATTGAAGTGGTGTGATTGTTGTTATAGAAAAAATATGTCGATTGAGACAAATCCTTCTATCCAAAAATTGAGCTAGTTACTCGCCTCTTTTGTGTGTTGTTTATTTATGCATTGGTGCTTGTTACATTTTATTTTCATTAGTATTGTAAATTTAGTTTAATTAGTTTCTCATTCCTATAACACTTAATTTCTTGTAGCATAGCCTTATTTCTTGAAGAATTGTAATTTGAATTTTATAACTTAATGCCTGAATCAGGTTTAATACTAGGAGTACATGATTGACATCAACTTAAGCAGTGACTTGCAGAGTCTTTATTGTTAATTTTTGCGCAAATATGATGATATTTGAACTTAAAAAATTTAAGTACGAAATACTTGATACTTGAATCAATGAACCATTCAATCACATGAAACATTCAACCATAACACAAGATGTACCCTGGGGAAAACCCTCAAAACTACGAGGAAGAAAAACCCCAGCAAATATTTAGAGTATAATTATGATAGATAGCAGAGAATGACTTTTACAAAATAGTAGATTGCTTTCAACACCCCAGGTTCTAGACAAGAGAGAATACTGAGGAATAGAGAATAAAGATCAACTGTATCAACTTGCCATGTGCCTAACACATTAATAACAAGCAAGAATAATATCCTGCACAAAGAGAAGCGCCTTGCCTTTAAGGGAAAAGATAATTCGCTTCACATTGAATTCATCAATCCCGTATAACATATTTATACATGCTTCACATGTATTAGCTTCTATTTTTATCTTATGACTTCATTATGAACTCACCCTCCATCTGGATGTATCAATATTGCATGAAGAAGAACGACCCACTTTTCATGCAGTGCATTAACTCACTGAAATGAGTCGTAGGAGGAACTCACCCTTTAACTAAAATCTTTCCCACTTAGTTAGGGGGATAACTTAAGTGTCATCATGCAAGTGTCACAACTCAAGTGTCGTATTTTAGTTTAACATAAGTGTTGTCATGCAATAACACTTAGTTAACTAGATCTTCTTTGTTATCACTTAGTTAACTCTCTTTAACACAAGTGTCATCTTTTAGTTTAACTAAAGTGTAATCAATGCAAAACACTTTAGTTAACTAGTGCTTCTTTTTTAACACTTAGTTAACTATTATTATTTGAAATCATGCCGATTGATTTACTTGTAGTGACCATTGTGATTTTTTTATTTAACTGAGGCATACATTGTGGCTTTAATTGAAGCTTAACAATTCGAGTTCACTTAGTCATCTCATGATCAATTCAAATTCTCTTTTTCTCTATGCATTTATCTTTATCTCTTATCTTTATTGCATGGTCAATATGTGTTAACTTTAATTATCTATCATATCAGATTATACTCAAAATATTTTTTTAGATGTGATCATATTATATTACTCTTGGGCCAAATGATCATATGCTAATATAATTAACTCTAGAGGTGGCTAGTCTCTAAAGGAGACTTACTAGCAATTGGAGACCATGGTTAGTAATACATCACAAAACATTAATGCTTTAATATGAAAAACATCTACCTCTATAACTAGAGGTCCACACCATGGGTACCTACTATAACTAGAGGTCCACATGAGAATCTGACTTGACACACAAGTCCTGAGCCTTGTCCAACAAGAATTTACAACATCATCACTTTGATACATCAAAGAATTCACCTCAACACATGAGGAATAACCTTTTACAACTGAAGGATTAGTCCTTCTTGAGTCCAACTCAAGAATCTACTCCAAGTTCCCGAGTCCAACTCATTCTCCCTACCTCAACACATGAGGCCCAATCCCAGATACACAAGATTGGCTTGGAGAATGACTCGTGATGTTGTACATTTAACACTCCCTCTCAATGAGGGTGGCATTCTATGCCATACCAAGCTTGTCTTGGAAGTACCTAAACTTTGTCACTGAAAGAGACTTTTCTAACAAATTTGCAATTTTGTCATGTAGTGATGTACTTAAGTTTCATTGTACCTTTCTTGAGCATGTCTATGATGAAGTGATACTTCATTTCAATGTTCTTCGACTTATCATGAAACATAGGGTTTTTGAAAATCTTGACACATCTTTGATTGTCACACTGAATGACTATAGACTAAAGATTCTCACTGAACAACCCAACAAGTAGCTTCCTAAGCCACATTACTTTTCGGCAGGAAGTACTAGTATCAATATACTTTGATTCTATAGTACTCTGGGCTATAGAGCCCTGCTTCCTATAGGACGAAGAGATCATAGCAGAACCCAAGCTAAAACAATATCCAGATGTACTCTTTCAGTCCATAATGACACCACCCCAATAAGAGTCAGTATAACCAAGAGGCATATCTCAGTCCATAAGCAATCGTACCTTGAAGGTACCTAAGAACATGCTTAGCAGAAACCCAATGTCTGTGTCTTGGATCAGACATAAATTGACTCAGAATACTCACATCATAACATATATCTGGTCTCGAGTGTATCAAGTACATCAATGAATTAATAAGTTGTCTAAAAAAAATGGGGTCCACTATATCTAATCTAGAATATGACTCATGTGGTTTCCTCAAATTGGAAACCATCAAAGTACTCATGTATTTGCAATCCATCATGCCAAAGTTGCGCAATATATCAATAGTGTACTTCCCTTGAAAAATAAATATCTCATCTTTCCTTTGCCAAATATCAAGGTTAGGAAAGTAGTGCATAAGACCTAATTCTTTCATCCCGAACTCAGAAGTGAGCTCCCTCTTGCACCACGCAATCAGTTGTTCCTCTCCAGTAAGGAACAAATCATCAACATAAAGAACCAATATCAACGGTTGGTTCTTCACTACTTTGAAGTACAAATTTAGATCATCTTCACTCTTAGGGAATCACAATCTCTGAATATAGTTGTCAATTCTCGAATACCAATCTCTGGGAGCTTGCTTAAGCCCATAGAAGGCTTTCTTCAATTTGCACACATGGGACTCCTTCCCATGAACCACAAAACCATCATACCAATGAATATAAACCTCTTCCTCAACGTCACCATTGAGGAAGGCTATATTCACATCCATCTGGTGAAGCTTCTATCCTAGAATAGATGCAAGTGATATCATAGCTCGAATAGAGGTGTACTTGGCCACAGGAGCGAATGTCTCCTCATAGTCCATGCCTTCTTTATGAGAGAAACCTCAGGCAACAAATATGGCTTTATACTTTTCAATACTTCCATCAAAAACATGCTTGATCTTGTAAAGCCATCTAGAAGTAACTATGGAATTCCCTTCAGGTTTAGGAACAACTTCCCAAACATCATTCTTCATAATAAACTTGTATTCCTCTACCATTGCATCTTTCCATACTTGTTTCTTTGTAGCTTCTTCATAGGTGGAAGGATTTGAATCACTGATGTGACTCATCTATGAAACATACCCTGAGTATTTTTCAATTTGCTTTCGCTCTCTGGAACACCCTAATGGTGCTCCATGCCTCTCTTCATCTTGTAGTATATCTCGGCACCGTGCAGACCTCCTCTTGGCAGAAGGTTCAGTAACCAATTCTACTGGTTCATCAGGAGCTAGCGAATCTAAGAACTCTGCTGGATTATCCCTCTAAACATATGAATGGGGAGACTTAATATCTGGTTCCTCCATCATAGGAGTCACATGCTCCTTTGTGTCTGTATAATATCGAATCTCTTTCAATCGCTTTAATGCTGCCTCTTCACGGAAGGTCACATATTGGATGACCTCAATGTGTCTTTCACTTGGAACATATATTCTATAGGATTTGGATGCTTCTCTATAACCAAAAAAGGTTCCCTTCTTTCTTGATGTATCCATATTTGTCCTCTTTTCTTTCGACACATTAATGTATATAGGACTCCCAAAGATCCTCAAGTGTGAAATATCTGGTTTTTCACTAGTGAACACTTCTTCAGGTGTCTTCTCATATAGAATGGCATGTGGACTTCTATTCTAGATATATACTATTGTATTGGTGGCCTATACCCATAATGAGGTAGATAGGTCTTTATCAGGCATCATGGCTTTTTTAGCCTCACATATGGTTCTATTATTCCTTTTAGCAACCCCATTTTGATGAGGGTTGTAGGTTACAATTAACTATCTACAAATTCTTGCATCACTACAGAACTCATTAAATGCATGTGAATCAAATTCACCTCCATTGTCAGATTTCAAAGCATGGATGTGCTTTCCTGCCTGATTCTCAATTAGGGATTTGAATTCCTAAAAGTTGCTAAAGGTTTTTCTCTTAGCCTTTAGAAAATAAATCCATGATTTTCTAGAAGAGTCATCTATAAACAATACATAATATAAATAGCCACTCAGGGAAGGGGATGACATGGGACCACATACATCATAATGTATTAAATCTGAAATTCCTTTATATCTAGTAGTACTTCTAGAGTAAATATTTCTAACATTCTTCCCAAGTGCCAAACCCCTACATACACTACCATGCTCAAAATCAAATGCAGGCATACCTTTCACCATTTGATGTAATCCTAGTAGTGCTTTGTAGTGGAGGTGACCAAACCTCATATGCCATAGCTCACATGGACTGATACTGTTGTGAACCATAGCTTGAATGTACTTCTTGGGTACCTTGTAGAGACCTCCTCTTAACTCCAACCACTGCTACATATTTCAAGTCTTTGTTCTTCAGCCATAATCATGCTTGATTATCCATGAAGATAACTCAGAAGTCCTTATCTTCAAGAACTTAAATTGATAGGAAGTTCTTCTTCAATCCAGGAACATAAATAATTTCCTCCACATGTAAAATGTCTCTTGAACTCAGCTGGAAGGAGGTGGATCCAACTCCTTGGATCAAATAAGTTGTGTTGTCTCCCAACTCTTCATTGCATGCAAACTTTTTCTCCTTGATATTGGTGATGGCTCTCTTAAAACCAGCCATATGTTTTGATGCATCATTGTCAACCAACCATGTGTCCTCACTTGTGATAATGGATCCGAAAAGTGTTGAGACTAGGTAATACTCCCTCCTTGTCTCCTTTTCTTCGAGTGCATTCTTCTTAGTAGTTTCATATTCCATAGAGATAGAAGCATGAAAATTTCATTTTCCATTTTTCTTTGCTTTGCACCCCATTGCATAATGGCCCTTCTTATCATAGTTGTAGCATCTAACCTTCGACTTGTCAAAATCTATATTGTATACCTTCTTCTTCGAATGGGAAAACTTCTCGTGAGAGAAGTTCTTCTTGCCTTTCTTCATCCTTGCCATGAGGGAAAGGTTTTATTCTTTGATGCACACTAACTTGCTCTGGATTCACCCCTCCTATTGGAGGCATTCATGCCACAAAAGTTTGAAGTTAGGTTGTACCTCTTGACCATTTACCGCAGCCAAGAATGTCTCCCATGAGGATGGGAGACCATCAATATCGGTTTGGAGAAGATCATCTTCATCCACCACTACTCCAATACTAGCAAGCCGATCTCTTAACCGAGATCTTGGAGAATAAGGAGGCCACTGTCTCATCCTTCTCCATATTTAGGTTTCAAAGATTATTCTTCAATTCCCTCTATTGAACTGGGACCTTCTTCTCATATAGGTTTGTCAATGTATCAAAACACTCCTTTGCGGTTCTTCAATAGAGTGGTCACAGACATAAAATTGTCCTTGACCAAATCATAGATGATCCATTTGGATTTAGATTGGTTCTTCTTGAAGTTGATGCACCCTGCATTAGATGTAGGCTCCTCCACCATAGTGGATATGTAGCCATCCAAGTCATGTTCCTCTAAGATGTTCAACACCCTCACCTTCCAAGTGTTGAAATTTAAAATGCCCTCAAGATGGTCTTCTAGTTGAACAAAGATCGATGCCATGGATCTCAAGTATTGTGCTCAAATCCTCAAGAGATATGTAGGCTCAAGTTTGTGTTGGGCCCATGAAATACCCTCTTTTTGACACTTTATACACCTTGTTCCTATTTCCTTTGAGCTTGCTTTTGACTCCTTTTTGGAAATAATAATTCCATAATCCAATTTTTGACTTAAGGTAGAGCCTTTGGATATAATGTTGTTTTAAGTCATGAATTAAGAATTTAATTTGGTCTTATGCTTGCATTTTTCCTACTAATAGAATAAAAAAAGAATCTTGTGTGAGCAGGGCAGAAGTAGGATGATCAAGGATCAAAGATGACACGCTGTTACTCTCCCATGGGTTCAGGAATTCAGGTTGCTACTCATATTTCAGGATTTGGTTGTCCCTATTTGATCTCAAGTGTGATCCTTTATAGCGCCAGCTGTACAATCAATATCTATTTGATATGTTGGAGTAACAACTCCCGAACATACATGGATAATTGTATTGTATTGTATATTTTTTAAACAAAGAGTTGTAACAATATCTATGACGAGTAATGGGATAATATGTAAAGATTAAATGAACAACCTTGAGAATATCCGATTCTCAAGGTGTCCAAATTAGGTGGTTGTTACTCAAGGAAGTGTATACAAATATGTATTTTGTAGCCTACAGGGTTAGGCAGAATTTAGAAAGAAAGCTAAGGCTTAGAGGGAAAAAGAGTGTCGATCTGTAACACTGTTGTAACTCATTCCTTCTAATAAAAGAGTGCTTTTTTGATCCCTTGAGTCTGTAAGTGTGTGTTTCATCCCTGGTTAGAGGAGAAAGGCTGCCCTTCGCCGACTAGGAGCTTCTATTATGGTTTGATGTTTCCTAGTTTGATTTACAGTGTGTTGTTGATAAATTAATGGTGTGTTTATTTACTATTGTTACTTAATTTGAATGTGTTTTGTTTCTTACTTTCAGAAAAGAATCAATTGTGATTGTTGTTACTCGAGTGGGTTCATAAATGTTCACTGCATATTTAGTCCTTGGCGCCAATAGATTTGTTAGATGTGTTAATTTAAAGAATTTCCAATTTGATTCATTTGTTATTACTCTGTTACTTAGTTGATTGCAGATAGATCATAAAGTTATAATTATTTAACACGTCATAGTTTTATTCTGGATTGAAAGATTCATGTAGGATTCTTGAATATAATAGTGTGGATGAGTTTGAGATTGTTAGAGTACATTCTTCTTCAACATAATTCCTTCTTGGATTGGTTAGATTGGTGTGTTGTTATTCATTTTCCTAGATCAAAGGCTTGTGTTTGATCTTTAGAACTTTAGGATTATTTCTTAATTATAGTTGCTGCTACTTCATATTATTATATGCATTTCAATTAAGATTTCTCATAGCACTAGAGGAATTGTGCCTGCATATATTTTACAATAGTCTTGAAATTCATATGCTCCCGGATTGATAATTAATGTAACTACTAGTTGGGTTTTAATTAAAAGGCCTTATTTGGAACCAACATTTTGGCGTCGTTGTCAGAAAGGCTACAAAGGTGCAAGTTTAATTATGTTTTTTTTCTTTCTTTGTGTAGATGCATCTTCTTCATATATCCTAAGGAACGAGAATTAAATATGGGAGGTAAGAACCTACGCATCTACCACTAATTCCTTGCGAGGGGATCATCCATGGTAGACTATTGTCTCACTTGAACCAAATTTTTTCGTTGTTTTTTTAATATATGAGTGAAGTAGCTTGTAGAATTCATGAATAGAGGAAAGAATCCTAGAGGTAGAGGAATACCACCCCACACTAATAAACCTACAGGAAAGGGGGACTGGAAGGACCAGGGACGAAAGACATTCATTCAAGAAATTATTGAGAAGGCACAATCAAAGACAACACCCCTCCATACTACCAAAGTGGCATTTGAGGCAGGATCAGGTCATCATCGTACTCTACAAGGCAGGTCTGCTGTAACTGTAGAAGGGGAATTGCATAATATTTTAGAAGGAGGAAGTGAGTTGAAAACACAAAGCTTACAAAACAAGCCTAACTCACCTCCTATAGCAGAAGGACCTAAAACTGTTGAGAGGTTTGGGAAATAAGAGAAACTTCTTGTGAGCATCAGAACGTGGCTTTTCCAGATTCAAGAAGTGTTTTTAAGCCAACCCCAGCCAAAATAGAAGAAGTACCACCAATTGTTCGAGTACCTTCTGACTTTGGGATCCATGAGGGGTATTGGTTGTTGTGGGAGGAACCTAGTCCTAGAAAGATGGCTGCTACTACATACACACTCCAATTCCCTGTTGTTAATACTCATGAGGCATCTCCTATGAAGCCTATTTCATTATCTTCTCTTCCAATTTTTAATGGGATGACCATTGAATACCCTAACGCCTTTCTGTTTGAATTCGATGTGTTATGCAGGAGTTATGATTATACTATGGATTTACAGAAACTTAAGTTGTTTCCTGCTACTTTGAAAGGAGTAGCTTTAAGATGGTTTATGGGCCTTGTTGGTGTATCCATAACCACTTGGGAAGAAATGAAGAGTGTTTTCTTACAAAAATACCAGGAGCACTGCAGGTCTTGTGACCTAAAGGAATATATTTTTAGGATGGTGCAGAAAGAGGATGAAAACTTGGAGGATTATGTGGAGCGTTTTCAGTACAATTTACAAATGCCTCCACACTCCATGCTGGATGATGACATCCTAAAAACAATCCTGCTCAGAGGGATACGAGATGAATGGTTGGACATGCTGAATGTGATGGGGAAAGGATACATTTCTAAATAAAATTATGAGACCATATATGACTGGTGCATAAGATGTTTCAAAGGATCTTCTAGGAATATAGATGGAATTCGAGATCTTCCTGCTAGGGTGGCTAAATTTGTCAATTCCAGAGTGACTCATACAAAAATTGGAACCCTACTAGAAGAATTTAGAACATATATGATTGGGACACTGTCTTCTCAGCTTGATGTATTTCAAAGAAAATAGAGACATTTTGAGGAAGGCAAGGTGTTGATTGTCTTCTTCCCATGGTGTAGGAAAAAACACCCAGCGAAGGAATTCCCATTGGAGGTTGTGGAGTTGTGTGCAGTATGTGATAAATAATATCAAACGAAATCATGCCCCTTGCTGCTAGGATTGAAAGTTGTATATCAGGGTACCGAAGAAGAGGTCGAGTCTGCATACTTTGTTGGACAAAAGAAACCTTGGCTAAATCGAACTCTAGGTATGAATCAATCCCCATTCTTTTCAATAAGTATAGAATCATTATATACCACATAATTCACAAGGTCAATACATACCACATCACTCACAATTTAATCCTCAACCCTAGTAAATCCCACAAACCACTCATTTTCCATCGCCTTGGGCATCATGGCCACAACAATCGGTTTAGAATTCATCTTGGTCTCAAAATTGGTGAAATCCTCCTTTTCATATGCAACAATGTCCTGGGTTACAACCTCAATCACATCAACAAGTACTAGTAGCAATTCCCACTCAATCCCAGTTGCAACTCCCAACAAATGTGCCTATGAACGCTCAGGTAAATAATCCTACCATTCGTCCCCAACTACCTTTCCAAGTGAACACCAACCCAAATAATAAGGAAATTCAACAAGTTGAAACTCCCATATTTCTAGCCTATATGATTTTCCCTTTTGGGTGCAATGATGTTCACTTAAGATCTGGCCGAATAATTCAACCACAAAACTCACTAATAATTACAGAGGAAGAATCTTCGTTCCCAAACAAAGAGCATAAACAAAGAGAGGATATGGACGCTTATCCAACCATGATTCCAGAAGTAACAATAGTTGTTACTGGCCCAACTCAACCTCAGACTGTTACTCCCCCATATCCAAAGAGATTGACAGTAACAAAGGTACCATAACAACCAAAGTTTAATCTCTTGGGAGAACTTCAAAATATCCACACTAAAATACCATTGTTACATTCCATCCGTGATGTGCCAATTTATGCTAAAATGGTTAGAGAATTGTGCCTTAGGAAACCGGGTAGGAACCGAAGGATCCCCCTACCATTCACGTTTTAGGGAATTTATCTGACCTGATTCAAGGAAATATTACACCTGCTAAATACAGGGATCCTAGGAATCCAACTGTTATTGTTCAAATTCAAAAGAAACTTTTTCCCAACACTTTGGTAAACCTAGGCACAACCATTAACATCATGAAAAAAGAGACATGGGAGGCTTTGGACCTTGCAGAATTAAGACCAACCCCTACTGTTTTGGAATTAGCATATAGATCAACCATTACACCAGAAGGGATAATAGAGTATGCAAGTATCTTGCTAGACTCTTGGGAATACTCGGTTGATTTCCTTGTCCTGTAGACTAAGTCTCGATTGGAGGGCCATCCCTTGATTTTGGGAAGGACATGGTTAGAAACAATTGATGCCTATATTGGCTACATATCAAGGAATATGACTATTTACCATGGGAAACTTAAGAAAAAATTGATTCTCTATCCTCCAGCGAGACCCAGTGCAACTTATGAGAATGATGTTTGGGATGATTTTGAGTTTGAAAATGAGAGTGTCCGGCCTGTCCTCACCATCAATAAAGCTCCAACTTTTAAGAATGAAATGGAGGATGATGTTATTTATAGTTTTATCAGTAAGCCACCCTTTGTATCGCACCCTGCATACCAAATACTAGAGCATGCAATAGACAATAACACATAAGAAATTCCTATACATGAATTTGAAAAGGAAGAAGGAATCCCAACCACAATATTCCATGGCAGCATCCCAGTTGAAATTGATCCTGCAAAAACTTTGAATATAAATCCCAATTTGACCCCATTGTAGAAAGACCAATTATTACAAGTATTAAAATCTGAACAAATAGCTTTTGCATGGGATTACATGAATATGAAGGGTATCCACCCTGATCTCTGTACTCATTATATTTACATCAAGAAAGATTGCATTCCCAATATAAAACCTTAGAGAAGGATGAATCATGTACTACGAGATATTATTAAAGAGGAACTCCAAAAACTGTTGGATGTCAATTTTATTTATCCTATATCTGATACTGAATGGGTGTCTCCTCTTGTTTTTGTCCCAAATAAAAATGGGAAGTGGAATATTTGTGTTGATTACATAGAACTTAATAAATACACTCATAAAGACTGTCAACACCCAAAAAATGTTCACCTAGCTCATCTCCCTAGTCACATAACCCATTCCCCCCCTTTACTACATTTTTTGCCTCCAAAAACCCCAAAATCCCTAAATTGGTAACCAAATGGGCATAAAATCATTATTTCCCTCATCAATTAATGAAAATCCTCCAAAAAAGGTTAAAATCCCATAAAAAAGGGTCAAAATCCCCAAAAAAGAAAAAGAAAAAGGGGAAAAAGTCAAAATAAAATAAAAAAGAGGGAAAACTCAAAATACCACTAGCCAATACTATTGGTTTCCCAATATCATGGGTCAATACTCCATTACCAAAAATTTCTATAAAAAGGTGATGGAGGACCCCCATTCAACATCCATGATCAACTCTTCCTACCCTTATGTTGCCAAAATTCCTGTTAAACTTTAGCCTATCACCTTGAGCTTTTGTTCCCCACTCAATTGAGTCTTGGCCACCTCTTGAGGATTTGGAGAAGAGAAAGGAACTTTGGATACCCGACGTACTACTCTTCGTATAGCTTCTAGGGCCCACATCTACTCACCTACTGAGGTAACTCTTATTGTAAACCCTTGTTTGCAACATAATACAAAATATACTTCATGGGTTCTGATCTATTTGTTATTTTTACCGTAGTAATTAGTTAGATTTATTTTCATTGTTATTTACACTCACACATTATTATCTATATTTGAAACTGATACTAAGGGTTCCATAATCGTTATTAGGTGATCTTTAGCATGAGCTGGTGTGAAAACACTAGCTACAAAGACCATTCCCCATTACCCTTTATTGATCAAGTACTCGACACTCTTTAGGGAAATAAATTCTTTTATTTTCTCGATGGTTTCAATGGTTACATACATATTCAAATAATCCCTGAAGATCAAGATAAAACCACTTTCACATGTACTTGGGGTACATTTTCATATCGTTTCCTCCCTTTTGGATTATGTAATGCACCTGCCACTTTTAAAAGGGTTGTTTTGGGAATATTTTCTGATTTGGTCAATGATAGTGTCAAAATTTATATGGATTATTTATCCCATATGAAACTACGTTTGAAGAAGCTGTATATAATCTGGAAAAGGTACTTAAGCACCACAAACAAGTAAATCTTTCATTATGTACAGAAAAAAAAAAAAACCACATGTTAATAACAAAGGGGATCATTTTGGGATATTTTCTTTCAGCCGCAGGTATCCAATTTGATCCAACAAAGGTGAAGGTAATACTTGATATGCCTCCTCCTAAAACACAGAAAAAAGATACGCATATTTTTAGGTAAAATTGGTTATTATCGCCGATTTATGGAGAATGATTCGAGGATTTCCTCTCCTCTGTTTGTTTTGCTGATGAAAGATGCAAACTTTTCTTGGACTAATAAATTTGATGTAGCTTTTGGGAAATTGAAAAACTTGTTATCCACAACACCCATATTGTGAGGACCAGACTGTATATTACCTTTTCGCATTGCCTCAGATGCATCTGACACAGTTGTGGGAGCGGTTTTGGTCCAAGAGGAAGATAAGAAGCCATACACCATCTATTACTCCAACAAAAAATAACTCCTAAAGAGAATAACTACACAGTAACAGAAAATGAGTTTTTGGCGGTGGTTTTCTCAGTAAACAAATTTCGGCATTAAATCACCGGCTACCCAACATTTATTCACACAGACCACTCAACAATTAGGTATCTCTCTAATAAACCCATTACTAATGCACACATTACCAGATGGTTGTTACTCCTCCAAGAATTTGATATTACGATTGTTGACAAACCTGGTAAGGAAAATGTAGCAGCATATTTTTTGTCTTGGTTTGTTATATTCAGGGATAGCTCGCTTATAGAATACGATTTTCCTAATGAATATCTATTTGTTGTTTCTGTTGTTACTCCTTGGCACGCAGATGTTGTTAAATTTCTTGTTGTAGGAAATCTTCCTAACCATCTCTCTTCAAAAGAAGAAAAAGATTATCCAACACAGTGCATGATATTCTTGGGTGGAAGGGTGTCTCTTTTACATAGGAGTTGATCAGATCATTCGATGGTGTGTCAGAGAGGATGAAATACCTGATATCTTGAAATCCTATCACAATGAACCCTGTGGGGGGTATTTCGCTGATAGGAGAACATGGTATAAAGTTCTGCATGTGGGTTACTATTGGCGCACAATATTCAGAGATGCAAAGCAATGTGTACAAAAGTGTGATAGTTTTCAAAGAATGGGTCAACCAATTCAAGTAGATGAAATGTCGTTGTAAGCTCTAATAGTCATAGAATCCTTTGAAAAATGGGTTCTAGATTTTGTAGGCCCAATAAATCCCCTTCCAATCATAAATCATACATTTTGATCTGTACAGACTATGTCACCAAATGGGTGGAGGAAAAGGCTCTCTCGAAGGCTACATAACAATCTATCATGGATTTCTTATTTGAAGAAATTTTTGTTCATTATGGAATTCCTAGAGAGGTTGTCACTCATGGAGGGAAACAATTTACAATAGACAAAATCAAAGAGATTTTGTCAAAATATAAGATCCAACATCGTGTTACTCCACCTTACCATCCACAAGCCAATGGACAAGCGGAAAGCACAAACAAGGTCCTGGAGAGTATCCTTACAAAAACCGTGGCCAACCATTTCAGATATTGGATTGAAAGGTAACCAGAATCTCTATGGGAATATAGAACTACTTGGCAAAATACTATAAGATTTTCTCCAATTGAATTGGTATATGGTAAGTGTCCAATTTTCCCGATTGAATTTGAAATCAAAACATTAAGAACTGCTGTGGAAGTTGGATTATAATTGACATAAACTAAGAATCATAGGTTGCATCAGCTTAATGAGTTGGATGAGTTACAAGTAACAACACTGCAACACACATATAATGTTCAGCAGTAGTGTACTAAATGGCATGATAAGCTCATCAAGAAAAAAATATTTCATCCTAGAGACTAGGACCTTCGATATGATTCTAGATTCAAGGAATTCAAGGGTGAACTACGGACAAGGTGGCTAGGTCCTTACGAGGTTGATACAGTGTTCAGTAATGGAACTGTTTGAGTTTTTACTATAGATGAAGACCGAATCCCTCTCCTTGTTAATGGACACTAATTGCGGCTATATCATAAACCAACTTCAAAGGAATATTTTGTTCAGCAGATTGCTTATAATCCAAATTTGCAAGTATTGCTGAATGAAAAACATTCCCTTCATCCACATAACAAAAAACTCTAGTTGTGAAAAATTCATTTGGAGTGCAGCTAGACAAGTAGTAGTTGAAAACTAGTCTTCTAGCAGTTGTTACTTGAGAAAAATAAAATAAGTATAGGTGTGAAAATTTAATCAGGAATAGAACTAGACAAATTCTAGTTAAAAACTAGGTTTCTAGTGGTTGGCATTTGCAAAAGAAAAAATACTTTTTCAAGTTCCTAAGACAATTTATAGTTCCAGAAATAAAACTTTGTTTTGTTTTGTTAATAAGACATATTCATTGAAAATATGTTGTTTTTATTTTGTTGTTACTCTTATCTTGTTGTTACTCCTTCATAATAGTTAACAAGTAACAACACGACTACATGTTTCAATAATTTGGGTATACATAATCTTTTAGCACGTGGAAAATTCCAGTAGCAGTATATTTTTTTATTCTTATGCAAAATTGCAGTAACAACATTCTTCAAATCCTATGCAAAATTCTGAAGTTGCTGCAATATATTTATCATCAAATCCTTCTTCCAACATTACAAAAATTCTCTTCTAAATTTGACGGCATCGATAAATTTCAGCAGTAGCAGCATGATAACTTCTCTTCAGCCGCTGCCAAACACAACCATCCCATTTCCATCAAGTCAATACGTCAACGCCAGTTCGTGCACATCACTTCCGTTAGTAGGGTCCTGCCATTGTTGTGTCATCAAAGCACATTATTATTTAGCATGCTCCACCACATTCAACGATTGGTAGGTAATTCAGGTACAAACAATTTTAATTTTTTATTTATCTCTTAATTTAGTATGGTGTACCATTGGATGCAACTTTTGTATGTCTTGGACGTGGACACCCAAATAGCTAAGTTGGGGGGGTGTGCACCATTCCCAAGGCCACCATATAACATGGGAAATTAACAATTTCAAAACCCTCAGGAAGTGGAAACTTACCCAATTTGGAATCAAAGCACCACCACATTTTCCTGTCCCTCCATGCAACTAAAAAATTGTTTGCAGTAACAACTACTGCAACTCTATAAATAATAACAAACAAACAATTAAGGTATGGAGGGTACTGCAGTATGCCATGAACTTGGAAATATTGAGAAGTTATGATTGATTAGGGAGGTTTATTAGTTATTTCAGGACAAAGGTTGGGTGGTGTACTTTGAAAAACTGAAAGGGTTTGATGAAGAGGTTGCGTTAGAATTTTCTAACAATTTGTAGGAGGGAAAATTTGTGGTGGGAGGGATTGAAGTACCTGTCACCAAGGAGATGATATCCAGGGTTATGGGCCTACCTCCAGTCAGATAAATGTGGTTTGTAAGGAGGAAGACATCCTTGGAATAGACATCAAAAGAATTCTACAGAAGTGACGAGATGTTGCAGTGGCAGGGGAAAGGCTATTCACGAGAGTCATTGTCCGGAATATGGAAGGAGGTAGCATTGTGTATAAAGAAATATTTGACTTGAGAGGGAATATTCCAGATAATTTTTACCTATCACCTTAAGCTTCTCAGTCATATTAGGCATGGAGAATGGTTAAATATTTCCTACTTTCTTTTGGGTTTACTACATTTAATGGTGAAATCCACAAGGGATGAAAAACATCCCTTGGCTACATTAACACACCATGGACTAGTCAAATTGCTCATCCTCGATGCTCCGGAGGACATACAATTATCCTGGGATCAATTATTGACCCCTCGGAAGAATATGAGCAAGAGGAGGATGAGGAAGATGAATCCCTAGAAGATGAGGACGAAGATGAATCCCTGGATGAGGATGAGTTTGAAACTCCAAAGGATGAGGATGCGTCTCAATTAGATGGGGAATATGAAGAATAGGAAGATGATAATGAAGAGGAACCCCATATAAGTGATGAAGGAAGTAGGAAACATGAGAATGATGAGGAGGAAGAACAACAAAATCAAGAATAATTCCATGAAATAAATAGGACAAAAGGAATGGCAAAAGGATTTCAACAACCAGAAGGTAATGAAGTTGATCAAGAAGATGAAACCAAGGAGGAAAGCGACGTTGAAATAATTGAACCAACGCCTCAGAAGGAATATTGGCATCCCTGTATTATCCAGGAGGAACAACCATCGACACCACCAACACCATGATAGGGGAAAAAGAGGGTCGCGGATTTTGTGGCCTTCTTTCCCAGGTGAAGAACGAGGTCAATGGGATTGGAGCACGTCGACATTGAACCACCTGCCATTATCCCCATAGATGTTACAAAAGAGCCAATTGTGGGTATGGAGGAATAAATTGGGATGGCCATGCAAGATACAAAGGAAGTAACATCCATCGAAAATACCATGTCCTCTCCACAAGAACTTGACATAGGTATCGAGGCTGAAATCAACATGGACCAACAAGGTGAGGAAGTACCTCCAACTGAAGCTCCTAGTACAACAGTAGAAGCAACAGATTAGATATAGGATACATAGGAAGCTATTGAGAGATCCATGGCAAGGGATGAAGATGATATGGAAGCAGCTCAGGGGTTTTCTCCAGTATCATCAATGGAAGAAGCAATTCTAGTTACACAAGAACCTGGCAGGGATGAAAAAGAAGTTGAGAACACCCATGAGCCTGTAGTAATAGCACATGAGCCAACTAAGGTTTGCAGTGTAAAACATGAGCTGGTTGAGGAAGGAGTTGGAAATACCCACGAGCCTACAATAACAACAACTAGATTATCCAGGATGTGTAAAGTAAAATGGGAACCTGGCGAGGAGGGGAATAATGATAAGGTTTCCTCCTTGGTTGATAAGGTGAAAAGATTAAAAAGGGAAAACAAAAATTAAAACAAAAGGTTTGAGAATTGAGGATGCATCTCAGAAGGTCTTGTGAATCCCATGGATTGGGAATTCTTGTTTATGCAACATAGGTTATGGAAAAGGGGAAAAAAAATGTTCAAGGAAACCAGAATGAAGAATCTCCTTCTAGTGCAACTCAAACTATAAATAATAAGGAATAAGCTACACAAACAGAATAACAAAAGGGAACTTATGGATATCGAGGAAGGAATAAGAGAGAACAATTTGTTTAGACTGAGCAATGCTTTGGAAGTAAGTCAGTAGGGGGAAAGGAGGAATCCACACAAATAGACTCGTTTTCCCCCATAATTTTACAGATTGAAAGGGATGAGTGGAAGGCTATGGATGAGTCATTGCAGAGGAGTACAATGCCTTTAGTGGAACATAAGTAGATTGTGCAGGATTTGGAAAGGAATAAATGGGAAGAAATAGCTCCATATATAGAAAAGGAAAAGGAATGGCAGGAACATAAGAAGAAAATGAAAGAAACCCATGCAGAAAGCAAGAAGTTGCAGGAAGAGAAAAGGAGTATGAACACACTTATATTTGGGTTTCTAGGATGTAGAGCACCTTCCACTTATATGCTTTGTTTTTAATAGAACAATTCCTTCTCTTGCAATTAGAAGCATTGGTAGAAGGAAACATGCCTCAAATTTCATATGAGAAATAATTTTGGAGGGTCTTTCTACAGATGGATGAATTTACACAACATTCTCTATGTGAATTTTATTTGCATAATTTTATTCTGCCTATAGAGAGAGATTGGAACCTTGTGCATTTTATTGGATATCTTCAACTCAAAGCTTTTCTGTCTTCCATGCTCAATCAACGTAAGTGGAAAACGACCCAGGATACTTATGAAAAGAACTAGGCTGCATGTGATATATTTATCAGAGGAAAACCCTTGGATGCAAGAATATGCATTCAAACTCAATCCAAATTTTGGAGGAATTCTTTTGCAGCTATGAAGTTTATCTCTATCCAGAAGGAAATCTTGGGTTTCTATATGCATTGCATCAATGATATTTCTGCTGATGCTTTGAGTAGTGAAAGGAGATGTAATCTCTCCCTCGTGGATGAAGAAACCTTTTGGAATCCCCAGTTTTAACAGGGAAATGGACAGATTGAACACATACATTGAATGCATTTAGCAGAAAGGGGAAATATGGATTAGAGTAAGATTTAATTTCCCTATCATATGGTTGTCTGTGGAAATATACAACCCCATTTATGATCTGACTGCAACAGAGAACATGTGGGGATTAGAAGTGAGAATTTTAGGTGGGTTCAAGTTTGCTAAGGAGTAGACACATGCTGCATATTCACTCAAGTCCTTACATGCATATCATGCTAGGGAAAACCGAGACATCAATCGGTATGCATGGGGACATGCATCATGATAAGCTGGGGGGAAATGTTGGGCCCATGAAAAATACCCTCTTTTTGACACTTTATACGCCTTGTTCCTATTTCCTTTGAGCTTGATTTTGACTCCTTTTGGAAATATCCTTCCATAATCCAAGTTTTTACTGAAGGTACAACCTTTGGATATCATGCTATTTTAAGTCATGAATTAAGAATTTAATTTGGTCTTATGCTTGTATTTTCCTACTAATCGAATCAATAAAGATTCTCATGTGAGCAGGGCAGAAGCAGGTGTTATAGAAATTTCTCCCTACGGATAGGTAGAAACTCTCTTAGGTTAAAGTAGACTTTAACTGACTCTAAAGTAAGACAAAAAGATAACAAATGCTACCTTGAATTCCTAGATCTAAACAAATATCTCAATATTATATTGTTGTAAGAAATGGAAGAGATCTAACTGACCTTCGATTCAATTACTCGTCCTAATGGTTGCTCCAATCTCCAAGTCCTGAATGAACTTGACAGAATGAAACCAATATACAAGCATATACGATCTTCTAGCAACTTGAAATATGAGTTAGGATCTAAATCTATAAAAGATACAAATCATATGATTGAAACAAGATCAATGTACATAATTTGGGAAACAAGACAAGTTATGTTTTATTACCAACTTGAAGTCACTTACAATGGTTGCTTGATATTCAAATCAACTCCCAGCTCCAAGTGCTTTCTCCTCTAGCTATCTCCACAAATATTCAAGATCATAAGTTTGATGTCTCCAAGAGTCCTCCTCTTTGCTCATGGAAGGCCTCTCTCTTATAGTGTGTAGTAGGTTTAACCAACAAGAGAGAAGGATGGATCTTGGGAGTGTTTAGTGGATCAGGCCCACTAATATGAGAAAGTGAGTTAGGATTAAATCAGGGATACCAATCCTCAAAAATCTCTCGAAAATCAAGATCCCACAAGCCATGGAAAAAACGCTAAAAAAGGAGTACCGCGCCCCTTGAACTAAGCATTGGGAGGTAGTACCGCGTGGCAGAGAAGAAGCATAGCGCGGTAGTGGGTACTACCGTTCCCTCAAGGCTGAGCAAGGCGTGGTAGTGTAGGTATATGAAGTCTCAGGTGGGTTGATTCTTGATAGGATAGGTTTGTCTTCAAAGATCATTCATCATATTTCTCTTCTGGGTGTTTTAAGCAGTAGGGGAAGTGCCGTCAGTTATTTTTATGGTGACGATGCGACACTGTGAAATATGGAGGTATAACAGATGCCCCCTAAAGTGTGAGGTCAGAAGGGATTGATGGCCGAAAGAATTTACAAATACTGTGCGGAGATAGCATCGAGGAGAGCAACAAGGAGTTGAAACAGAAACAAAATGTCAGATATACCATCAAGGCGGGCATTCCCATGCTTGAAAACAATTGACTCAAAGCATGGCTGCTGACCAATACATTGCAGATCCATGAGTACTGAGATGATATAGACTGTAGACAAATCATGGCTACTATGAACAAGCGTAGATCCATGAGACAGTAATGACACAGCCACAACCAATACAAAAGTGGATATGTGTGACAATACAAAGGACATCTCCATCGCAACCTGGACGCAGTCAAGATACAAAGGTGCACCCAGGGTCTTCTACTTAATTGCAAATGATACGAATCTAGCCATGTGATTACAAGGTGTTGAAGTCGAACATGGTAGAAACCATTTGATTACCGGTCAATGATGTGGACTGTTAACAAATGTGAGGGAAATCACCAATGATGACGATGATAACCAAGGTATCTGTAGTACATCTCAACGAAATGCGAATGAATGGGTTGATGTCGAGCATTCAAGAGATCGTTCAATCAGAGGTCAATGATGTAAACCTACTGTCGAACACGAGAAAACCTGCCATTGAGACATGCAGGTACCAAGGTACTATTGGTTGATTTCTAAGTCCAATTCCCAGATAGTGATTTGGCGTCAACGGGAATAGACTCGTCAAAGGTGGGCCATAATGATTCCCACATCATCGTCATGAAATCGAAACGAAAGATAGTATAGGATGATGAAAAAATGGAAGATGTACTGACACACCGGAGGTCTGACACAATGAATGACTCTGAACAATGCAACCCTTTGAACACATAACGACATGTAATAGGACTTGACAGTAGGGATTATTGATAGCAGAGGATAAATACCGAACGAGTAGGCTCATGGCCAGAGAGACGACTCAGGATGATGACCATAACTCAACGAAAATAGATACCCAAAATAGACAAGGGACAGACGCATGCCATGTTCAAAGGTGATGACTGACAAGCTGCCAACAAAATAAATTCGATTTGTTTCCCATTTTCCCCCGACATGATAGACGAGTACCTCTTTGTTGTTTTTCAAGCTTGAAGAGGATAACAAATGCTCGGTATAGCTCATCTCATAGATGAGTCCAATCTCACATGTTTTACGAACCTGAGAAAGGAGGGGTTCGTCCTAACGTGTGTCCTTCGATGTCAAATTTTAACGAGTCCAAGGAAGGAAAACTCTGTAGTTTTTCACATTTAGAGAGTCTGAAAAACTTAAAGAAGGATCCAAAGTGTACTTTTTCGTAAATTTAGTCCCTCGATCCCGAAAAAGTGTAAAACAATTCCCGAGAGAACTCTCTCAGCCAAAAATTGATCGAGGTATACGTTTCTCGTAAATAGTCTAGACGGGTCGAAAAAGGGGTAACCTATCACCGAATAGACGACCTTTCAAATACTTTTACAAGTGTGAAAGAGACAAGATCACTTGGCAATCTTTTCAATTTTAGGGAGTCTGAAAAGAGCTTAACTATGGACTCTAATGGTATTTTTCATAATTTTTAATTATTCTGGTCCGAAAAAAGAATAAAATACAACCAGATAATACTTTCCTCATCGTTTAACGAGCATGAGTAATACTGACTAAGCTTGACACTGTTTACTTAAGTTTGACAAGCACGACACGGGTGTAAAAGCGCTTGGAATCTTTTTCAAGTTTTAATCCAGAGAACGAAAAAGATAAAGTAGGCTTGAAATGAAGGTCAAATAATAAAGGAACACCAGTGTGAACATTTTTAAAGGAGACCCTATCAACAAATGCTCATGGAACCAAATATTAGTAATGTGAAATGGGTTTTAATTTAACCAGATAAAATAATGAGTAAAAAAAATAAGTGAAAAAGTTATATAAGGAATAGGTAAATATGGAAAGTTACCATTTCACTTGTGCATTTGCCAAAAGAGGAGATTTTACCCATTGAGGAGCAAAAACTTCAAGAGTTCATATCTGGAGATCCAGAGCACCATTCAACAATCGTCTGCGCCAGGTAAGAGCTTTCAAGCCCCTCTTTCATTTCATAGATAAATAACTTGATTTCAGTAGGAAAAAATAATTTTTTGGGCGAGCCCTAATAGGCAATTTTCGCCTTTCACAGTACCGTGCGGCATCTATATCAGGAAACGCGGTACTGTGTAACAGTACCACACTGTGGAGTTAAACAGATGCGTAGTACTATGCAGTACCGTGCAGTCGCATTGCCCCCAGGCACAGTAGTGGCGATTTTTAAGATGAAAAAAATGGTTTTTCTCTAATTTTTAGCTGAGATCAAGTTGTTAAATGATTAATGAATGTTTCCCATGACTTTTTGTAGGTGTTTGCAACTTGTTTGGAGCAAAATGGTTAGTTGGAAAGAAAGAGAGCATGAGGCAGATGATTTGTTGGCCGAAGATGGCCAAGAAACCTTGACTGCACTGCGGGAATGTGGCTTGTTGAAAATTTTCAAGACCAAAGGTATCCACAAGCAAGCCAAACTTCTCACCCATATTATTCAAATTTGGGACCCCGACATTCAAGCTTTCCGAGTTGGAGAACATACCCTCGAGATTGAACTCGAGGACATTTATTTCCTCACGGGCCTCTCAAAGAGAGGAGCCCGGGTGAGTTTTATTGGGTTCACAGCCTCGGAGGTGAGCAGTGATGCTTTAATTGCTCGTTATTGCCGTCAAGGTTCGAGGAAGAAAAGCGGTAAGGTGGTCATTAAGGATATCGTAGAACTTCCATTAAAAACCGTGTTGTTCACCATCACATGTGCAGCAGGGAGTATGGGTCCCCATCAGGCGTCCCGTACATAGATGAATCTTGTAGTGGATTGCATGGCAGGAATAATATTCAACTGGTGTGAGGCAGTATTGACCAACCTCAAAGAGAAAGTGAACTCGGAGAGAACTCTCAATTTGGGTACGGGAGCATCTTGGTCACCTTTTTCTTGGCGAGGGTGCCATTGTTGCGTCCATAGCTGACTATGCCCCCCCGTCCACCCACGGAGCCATGGATGGCTTGATGGAGTGAGTATGCAGGATGACTTGGAGGGCTGCAGCGTTTGGCTTTCGGTGAGGATTTCTTCTCATGGCTCGAGGAACAGATTGTGATGATCGATGACTACCCCTATGCAGGGGTGGAATTCCGCGAGGACATAGACTTGGCACTGCCGAAAGATGAGGATTGGGACAATTCAGGTATGACCTTCATAAATGTGTTTTTTAATTTTTTGAATATATAATTTTTATTGTTTTTTAGAATGTGTAAAAAATATTTTAATATATATACGTGTGCATGTCGCAGATCGTGGACCACAGAGACCGGCAGGGTACTCGCCGTTACGTCGAGGTGGTGTTGATCGCTGAGCCGCTCCGGACGAGGAAGAAGATGAGGATGAGGTGGGAGGGGTCCAGGAGATAGAGAGGAACCTACAGGGTTTAACCCATAGTGTCCCCACTATGAGGATGGACGACATCCCTTTACATCTCTAGCGGCATACCGTAGGTGTGCTTAGGCGTATTGGTCGACTCCTCCATAGGGTGGCTCGGGATATAGTGTGTTATCACCAGCAGCGTGAGGAATCTGAGGAGGAACATGATAGATCTCCAAGATATCCTTAGATGGTAGCTTTTATCTTTTTGCAGCGTGTATACGATATGTAGGTTTTGAGAGCCAAATTTTTGTATGGGACTAGGTCCCAAATTTTGTCTTTAAAACACAAACTTTATGTATTGGAAAAACCACTTTTATATGCAGTGATATATACATGGACCTACTTTTATGAACTATTTATTTACAATGACTTGTATGTTCATTTTATGATGTGTTTTTATGTATGGGCAAGATGCCAATCCAAAATGTAATTAGCTAATGAATCAGCTATACAATTGAATTCTCTTGGTATGTGTTGATATGAAATAAAATTAAAAGATTGTTCCAAGAGGCAAACCCTTCGAAATAAGCAAAGTAGGATAGGATCGCGAACTGTGTAAACACGATTTAGATGAGAAACCACGAGTTGGGAGTCTAGAAAGACTGATAGGGATTCAATTCCAAGGGAAGCAACCTCCGTCAAGAGTCCAATGACTACATGGTACTCTGCGATATTGTTGGTTGCAGGACTCAAAAAATTGGCTCCTGAAGATAGCAACTCACTAGTGGGAGAATAGATTACCCATGCTGCGGAAACGAGGTTCCGGGTATGTCGGCTTGCACCGTCGGCGAATCCGAAGTAAGCAGACATCTGCACATAAAAGCACAAGTCAAGGTAAGAATGGATACATGAGGTCCGTGTGTGCACACAAAAAGATAAGTGAAAACAAGCTAGGTACATTATGTACAAAAAGTATCTTTCCCAAGATAACCCTACGCGTAGAAGCGTTTGAGGTACAGCCCATTGTGGGGCCATGCCATCACAATCGACGAGTTCATAGGCTCCTTTCTCCAAGACACGTTTTACAACAAAGGGGTCGTACCACATAGATTCTAGCTTTCCTTTTCCAAGTTTATCGTGCATTTGATCATATGTGAGTACGAGATCACCTTCATTGAAAACCCGAGTTTGAACAGATTTTTCATACTGTGCTTTGACACATTTTTTGTGAGCTTCGTTGGCTAAAGCAGCGTCTTGACGAGTTTCATCTAGCTTGGCTAGGTATAGAAACCGTTCCTCTTCGGAAGTGGTGTGGGGAAGTAGCTCTATGGCTATCTTAAGTGATGGAATTTCACATTCAATCGGTAGAATGGCTTCCAGGCCATACACCAGTTGGAATGGTGTGAACCCGGTAGCACTTTTTACTGAGGTTCGATATGCCCATAATGTCGAAAATAAAGCTGAGTGCCAATTGGACTTATGAGTACCCACAATACGCTGAATCATTCATTTCAGAAATTTGTTAATGGCTTCGACTTGGCCATTAGCTTGTGGGTAGTATGGGGTTGAGTTTTCATGACGAAAACCCAACTTGGCACTCAGTTCCTCAATCATATGGTTCCTGAAGTGGGAGCCATGATCGGTCACAATGGATTGTGGCACACCAAATCTAGCTATAATGTGATTGAATATGAATTGTGCTGCTGTTTTGCCGTCTTCAGCATAAGTAGGCATCGCTTCATCCCATTTTGTGAAATAGTCGACAGCTACTATGACATAGCTATGCCCCCTGGCTGAAGTGGGATTACAGTGCATGAAATCGATGCCCCATTTGGAAAAGGGGCCGACGGAAATAACAGGATGGAGTGGAGCAGGATGTGAGCGTGTATTACTATGGAAGAATTGATAGGGCGGACATTTCTTAACCGTTTCAATGCAGTCTTTGAAGATCGAGGGCCAGAAATATCCCGATCGCAGTATTTTCTGAGCCGTAGCCATCCCAGAGAGATGACCACCACATGCTCCAGCATGGTAGTCATTAAGAATGCGTTCTGCTTCATCTAAAGTCAAATAGCGTCGAAGAACAGTATCGACACCACACCGATAAAGGGTATCGTTTACTATGAGGTAGTACTTAGCGTGATGTCGGATACGTTGATGTTCATCGCAAGTGAGGTCGGGGCAGAAACGTTGGGTATGGAGATATAATAAAATATCCCCGTACCATGGGTCAGATGTGCTAATGAGGAACAACGATTCATCAGGAAGAGAATCGATGGGCTCGGTTTGCTCGGTAGCAAGGGGCAAGTTACAAATCAACTCAACAAAGATCAAAGACTTCTTGGACTTGGCTTTGGCAAATTCCAAGTCAAACTCTTGTAGGATGACGATCCAATGAGAATATTTTCCCCCAAGCACTTGACGCATGAGGATATAATACATTGGATTGAAATCCGCTATAACAGTGGTCCAACGGAGTAGAATGTAATGACAAAACCTCTGGATAGCGAAAACTGTTGCTAGAGCCAGTTTTTCAACATGTGAATAACGAGTTTTGGAGTCGAGGAGACTCTTACTAAGATAGTATACCACATGTTCTATGCCGTTATTTTCTTCTTGGACTATCACCATACCGATGGTGGAAATCGAAGCGGCGAGATAAAGAATGTAATCCCGTGTGTAATTGGGGGGTTGAATCACAGGATCTTTATTTGAGGTTACCTTTAGATTATCAAAGGAGCGTTGGGATTCATCATCCGAAATAAAGCGAGTGTTCTTCTTGAGAAGCCTCATATAGCCTTTTGTTATCTCGGAAAAGCTACAAATGAAATGGTGTAGAAAGTTTGCGTGCCCTTGCAAACTTTGAAGTTCTGGGATGTTCATGGGGGAAGGCAGGGCTAAAATAGCTTCTAGCTTCGTAGGATCTAAGCATATCCCGCTTTTGGAGATTATGAATCCCCCCAAAAATTAGGCTTCAACGCAAAAGATGCACTTATGTGGATTCAAACGGATATTGTAGCAGCTACACCTTTTAAAAATGGCACCTAAGTGATCGGGTTGGTCTTCCCTGGTCTAAGAATGAGTGGGAAGGTCATCAAGATACGGTTCTACAATATGTTTGATATCATGAAATGCGTATGACATCACCCGTTGGAAAGTTGCCCCGGCATTTTTAAATCCAAAAGGTAACTTTTGATATGCGAAAATTCCCCAAGGGCAGATAAATGTCATTTTATGTTGGTCGGCTGGGAGGATATCGATCTGATTATAGCCAGAAAAGCCATCCATAAATGAAAAGATGACACTACCAGCGCAGTTATCGATGATCTGGTCGATGAATGGAGTTGGGTAGTTGTCCTTTGGACAAGCTTTGTTCAAGTCACGGTAATCGACACAGACTCTAATTGTTCCCTGTTTCTTGGCTACAGGAATGATGTTAGATACCCATTCTGTCAATGGGACAGGATAGATAAAACCAGCATGCAAAAGTTTTTCAACTTCTTCTTTAATAGCGGCTGCCTTACGAGGATGGACGGGTCAGATTTTCTGCCGAACAGGTCGGGCGCTAGGGAAGGTTGGAATTTCATGGACCACAATCGAGGGGTCTATTCCTGGCATTTCTTCATAACTCCAGGAAAAAACATTGCAGAAGGTTTTAAAGTAGGAAGTCTAGAACTCCATTTCAAGGGGAGTACATGTTTTGCCAATATGAATGTTTTCCACGATACCAGGCTTCACTGAAATGTCAATGGGAGTGGTTGCCATAAGGTTGGCCAAGTTTCCTTCGAAAAATACTTCATCGAGGGAAGTGGGAAACTTGGTTTGAACCATTCCAAGTGAAGGGCTGGATTTTGTATCGGGTTCAATCGTATGAATGGTGGGGAATGAAGATCAATGATGAAAATCTCCCCATGGTGGCTCATCACCGCACATAACCTCCATAATTGATTCGTCAGTGGGAAAAATCAAAGTGAGAGGATCGATGAGTGGTGGGGATGAATGAGTCTTAGACGAGAGTTGTGCCACAGTGTGATGGGTAGAACAATGACCCAATCGGTGGCTGACTGGATCGCTTCGTATGCTGCAAGGTTTCCATTCAATGGCATGGAGTTGCCATAGTTTTCAATCTCAGTGGGACTCGGAATCACCCAAGAATCTTTGGAAGGGGTGACATTCGATGATATCATGTTGACTGGTTGAACATGGGACCCCAGCTCTGGGAAAAATCTAATAAGGGAAGAATCCTTCATAAGACCAACGCCAATGTCTTGGAACCGGTACCGAGGCTGATCCAATAATGGGACGGTGTTGGTGGAGTTCGGATTAGAGTCCGGGATACAGTAATCAAGCTGATCTATGGTGACAATTTTCCCTTCATGAGGAAATTGCACGATCCAGAAGACAGTAGATGCTATGGCGGTCATGGCGTAAAACCAGTTCCGACCAAGTAGAAGATTGTAATCCAATGGTGCATCCATGACTTCGATGTGTACTGATACTGTTTTGCCCCCCAGTTAAACACCAATTGCAAGAATGAGTCCATAAGGTTGAAAACCATGTCCATCAAATTCCTTGAGAGTGGTGGGAGATGTTGTGACTTCGGGTGAGCCTAAGGCTCTCCAACAATTCAAGGACATGATCAACGTGGAGGCACCTTCATCTAAAACAGTGCGATGGATTCTATTTCCATGGATTTTTGTATGAACCTGGAAGGCTAACTGGTGGGAAGCCGAGGTTTAGCATACTCCAAGTTAAACATAATAGTGTTTGAAGTATTTGGGTCCACTTCCCCCAGTGCTAAAAGTAAGGTTCTATGCTGCGTAGGGCAGTGTTGGAGAACCTCGAGAGTCGACATGGCGCAAGGTGCTTGAGCTAAATCCTCAACAATGTTGTAATTTTGGGCAGCTCGCGCATTGGGATTAAAAGTCGCCTTTCGTATGGTGCCCTTGGGTGGGAATAGCACTGTGTCCGTAAGTGGTCTCTCGATATGGAGATGGCTGTTAAGGGGAGGGGTAGGGGACGAATCTTCGACAGGAGACTTGCCTTTGGCTGTCTTCGACTATTTGTTTGAACTTGGGGGGTTCTCATATGTCTTTGAATGAGTGGTTATATGAATCTCCTCATTACGCGTCATCATGATTTCGCGATTTGCAGACGTCTCTCCGCGAGTTGGGTTGCTCGGGTTGCCCCCTTGTGGGGTTTCTTGGGCAATGATCTGCTGTTGTTGCCGAGGGAAAGGGTCAGTTAGCACTGCCGGGCGAGAGGATCCTTTAACGAATTTGTTGACTTCATCCTTGTAGGGACAGTCACGCGTGTAGTGATCATCTTGACAAATGAGGCAGGGAAACTTAGCCTTCTGACGTGGTTTCGGGTCATTGTGGGTGGGTTTGGCTTGGGATTCTCCTGCTGGTTCTTCTTGGATTTACCACGATTGTTCATTTTCTTTCCTCCGGATGGTTGTGACGTATATTGAACTACATTCACTTCGGAGGAGATAGCAGGAGAGGGAGAAGCTTTTGAAGTAGCATGAGGTAGAACGAGGGAAGTGGAAGCTGGTTTCCCCGTCGAGTTGGTGGCAGGCTGGGCCTTGACTGAACCAACAATACCATCAATGGGGGGTTTAGTGGCAGGTTTCATTGGATCAGTGGTAATGCGGGCGGCATGGGGAAGAAGTTCGTGTAAAGTGTCGAATTGGGTATATACCAAATCCATGTACTGGGCTGCCGAGATGGCTTGTTCCTCTGTGACCGGCCCGCGCATAGCGATATCCCTAGCTATGGGAGGCAAGAATGACTTTTTGAACCAATTAGCGAGTAGCTGTTCCAGAATGGGTGCCTTGATTAGCCTACAGCGTCGACGCCACTCATGGATGTGATCCGAAATATGCATAGAAGTGGTTTGACGCAACGAGGTTAACAGTTCTGTTCCAGTCTCATACCGGATGGGGAACTGGAAATGGGTCAGAAACTGCATACCCAAGGTGTTAAAATCGTGGAAAGAGTGTTGTGGTAGCTCGATGTACCATTTTTCTGCCGTGCCGGTAAGTGTACGCTGGAAGAGACGTAGTCAAATGGAATTGTACATCAATGAGTTGGATGAACACCAAAGATGGAAGGTCATCATGTGGTTCTTGGGGTCTTCCCTAGGCTTAGCATCGAACTTAGGAATGTCCGATGGAAGTTTGGCTGGAATGGGTGGCCAGTGAGGTTCATGCCATATAGGATCGTTAATGAGCCTCAACAAATCGGGTAAATCTAGCGTGGCCAAAAAGGGAAGTTGACGATTGGTCTGCGGGTATGAGTAATAACCGTATGGTGCAGAGAAACCTGAAGGGCCCTGCATAGCATATTGTTGCATGTTATACCCATATGTGTTTCCCGTAGGGTACTGTTGGAAGTTCTGGGGGTATTAGGCCATCTGGTTAACCGGTTGTGTGTTGGAAGTCATTACCTGACTAGGAATCATGGTGGTAACCGATTGTTGGATATTCTGCTGAGTGGGGATGGTAGGTATGGTACCCTGGGGTTGTTGTGTCCCAGGAATGGGTGCTACTCCTTGTTGGGGAAAGGTTCCCTGGATCTGTTGTGTCCCAGGAATGTTACCACTACTTTGAGTAAGTGGAGGGTTTCCCATAGCAGGGTTGGGGGGTGGCTGCGACAGTGGTGTCCATGGAATGTTGGTTCCACTTTGATGAAGATGTGGGAATTGAAGGGATGGGTTCCATGGATTTGTTGCAGCTGAAGGATAGGGGAGGCCGAAATTCAAGTTGGGGGGAATCTGAGATTGCCCCCCATCTTGGTTTCAGTTTCCAAATAATGAGTACCCCCCGCTCTGTGGGATTTGAGACCCCCAAGAAGGAAGCGTGCCTGATGAGGGATGTTGAAGATGAGGCTCGGTTGGGAAACCGGTATAAGGTTGTCATTTTCCAGGTGTGTTGTACATACGATACTGAGCAGATGCTGCTGGTTGGGAGGGTTGTTGGATGGTGCTGATGGGTTTCCCTCCAGCAGATGGGTTGGATGGCCCTATAGGAGGAGGTTGTTGAATAGGAACGAGGTTCCCAACAAAGGGCTGTCCTCCAGTAGGTTGGGTTGATGGCCCGATGGGAGGCGGTTGGTGACTAGGAGCGGAGTTCCCAACAAAGGTTTTTCCTCCAGTAGGTTGGGTTGATGGCCCGATGGGAGGCGGTTGGTGACTAGGAGCGGGGTTTCCAGCAAAGGATTGTCCTCCTTTAGGATGGGTTGATGGCCCACCAGGAGGGGGTTGGTTGTTGGGATTAGGGGTTGCAGCAGTCGGTTGTCCACCTCCTGAAATGGTGTAGATAGTGGCCGAAGGTGAACCTCCGATCAATATGGATGATCCAGCAGTATGACTTGGTGTTCTTCCAACACTAGTAAGGTAAGATAGTGTCGATTGGCCAATGGCGCCAAAGGTGCCGATTTGTGGAGGGGGTCTTCCATATGTGACGGGCGGGGACAGAGAAAAAAATGGGTTATCCCTCATAGAATGTGCGCCAAACATGGATGATGGCAGCAAATGTGGGGAATTTAACTGAGGGGTATCGGGGGTTTCGTCCATAGCGTGTTCAACAATAGGAGGACTATTGAAGATTGGGTCCGGGTTCATATCCTGCAAAATGTTTTTGGGGTCTGACGAGAATAGAGGTATAGTATCGTCTAAAGGTCTGGAGTCGTCTGCATAGGAATGATGAAACTCTGTGCTAGACAGAATGTTGGGAGCCCGATAGTCGGGAGGACGGGTAGCAGGGGGATATCTAGAAGCCGACGAGAGCATTTGCTCTGTATCACATTTGAACTATGCCGACGCTAACGGGGAATTAGCTAGACTAACCATACTATACTGAATGGAGGCCATGATTTCATGTCCTGAAGGGAGGTTGGGGAGAGATACGGTACGAGGTATGTTGCTGGCAGAACCGGTTTCTTGTGGATGAACACTGGATGGCGCCGTGGTAACAGGCGGAGGTTCTTCCTGGGAAGTGATAAAGCCATAGTCAGGTTCAAAAGTTGTATCAGGAAGTTGGGTTTCTTCGATAACTTCGATGTACCCGCCTGGGATTGGAATCAATCCAGATATATCTCGGTCGGATCCTTCGTTGGTGCCAACAAATCCTTTCGTGTCATCGTAGAAAGTTTCTGGTGGAAGGGAAGTGTTGACATCGGGGAGGAGGATGGCCTCCGGTCTAGTATCTTGGGTTGTACTAGATTCAACCGATGCAATGTTGTCCACTGTGGCAGATATATCTGGAATAACAGTGGATGAAGTGACAGTGAGAGTCTCAGATGTATGAGTGGTTACAGAAACTGCAAGAGGTTCTGAGACTGTGCTGTGAGTAACGGTTACAGGCGGAACTGAAGATGTAGTGCGTATTGGTGGTGGAATGTTTCCTCGACCGGCACCACGGCTAGGAGGGGCCAGAATACGTGATGCAGGTGGACCGGAGGTCCATGGCAGTGGTGGTGGTGGAGTGCTTTTTCCCTATACTCTTCGTGATCTCCGTGGTGGTTTTGACATAATGGTAGAAATATGGAATCCGGGGGCAGTCTCTTAACAAAGAACTCAAAAACTCTAATGCAGCCGAGTGTGAAAAAGAGGAGCTAGAAAAAGCAAGGCTCGTAGGCCAAAAAAGAAAGCTCTAAAATCCATACTGAGACCGGCGTCCCAGTAAGCGAGCTGAGAAAAACAATGGCCAGAATGCCAACAAGCAGTCACTAAAAAGAAAAATGACCCTCTACTAAGATGAGATAACAAGAAAAATCCTAACTATGAGCTGGAGACCTCAACAAGTTGTTTCCTTTGCAAGGTGATGAAATCCAAGTTGAGCAATACAACGTGAGAGACCAATATGAGAAGGATATCCCTCTACCGAAAGGGATCCTGGGTAAAAGATACCTAGTAGAAAAGTTACTAAGCTACCTCGTTCATGACACGTTGGAAAAGGTTTTCGGCGCTTCTTCCTTATCACCCTTGCATTACTATGAATACAAGGAAGACAATGATCGATGTTTCCTTAGGGCTAAGTGGAGTGCGGCATTCCACAGAATCCGTTCGATTCTCGATCTCGCGGAGGTTTAACCCCTGAAAGTTAAAAATAGTCAGGAGGACCCTCCACAAACTGGTCTATGACCGTGTCAATAAATACTAGAGGATTTTAGTTCCCTAGAGGACAAAAACTATTTCTTAGATGAAAATTACAAGGGGGAACTATTTTGATGCCTATCCCCAGTGTCCTACCTAACTACCAAATTCTTTTGATTTCCTCAAGTGAGGCTAATGTTGGTTTAGTTAGGGAGATTAATTTTAGTGGTTGTATTACTCAATCGGGTAAGTGGACGTGAAACTTGGTGGTGTTGTGACGACCCAAACCATGCAAGTGAGAATGAATTGAAATAAGCCTTGTATTCGATGAAAACTAGCTATGGAAGAGAGAGAGTTCTTCAATCATAAATGCATGAAACTTTTCACAATCAATGAAAAACCACTTCAAAACAAAATTTTTTGTTTTCTTTTTCTAAGTAAAGCCAAACTAAAATAAACACTTCTTTCCAATTCACTGATCTTGCAACTAGAATGCTTAAAAAAATGAGAATTTATGTGGCAAATTAAATGGTTCACTTCATAATGCACAATAATACTGCTAGATCATTTCAATCCAAACAACACAAATGTTCTCCAATGATAATTTTCGATATAAGTTTGAATAACAATAATGGAAACAATGTGATTATGAAAGATACACAATCCAATAAAAAGAGGACAGTAGTAACAATTTGGTTGAGATGAGAAGATCAAGCCAATGCAATTAGACTGAAGGGGTGACCCAATGTGCAAATAATGCCACCAACTCATAAAATAATCAAGCTCACAAGAGAAATAAACAAACCACAAAGACTGTGCAATGAACAAGATAGTAATAAGCAACAGAAAACACCAAACTAAAGCAGATAAAATAAAAAATGACTCAGGAAACCAAACAGGCAAGAAAAATTGAGAAAATGTAGACACTACCGCGTGGCAGAAACAGGCTAGAGCGCGGTACTGGTACACTACCGCTCTGGTAAGAGTGCTGGGTACGCGGTACTACCGCGTTGTAAACAGTAATGGGGGCGTGGTACTATTGCAAAGAATGAAAAAATGCAACTTTTGAAAAGGGGATTGAATTTTTCAGGGTTGCTGCAGACCGAGAGGACTCACTGATCACTGAGGGAGGAAAGATGTAGAGAGGAGGGGTGAATAAAGGTCAAAGAGACCAAAATTCAGTACTGGTTTGAAGAGAAAGAAGAATCATAATAAAAAATGACTGAAAGTGAGATAAATCAATCAAATGGGGTTCAAACCAGTGGAGTCGCCATGTTTGGCGCACATTCTATGAGGGATAACCCAGTTTTTTCTCTATCCCCGCCCATCACATATGGAAAACCCCCTCTACAAATCAACACCTTTGGCGACATTGGCCAATCGACACTATCTTACCTTACTAGTGTCGGAAGAACACCAAGTCATACCGCTGGATCATCCATATTGACTGGAGGTTCACCTTCGGCCACTATCTACACCATTTCAGGAGGTGGACAACCGACTGCTACGAAACCAGAGATTCTGGGTTCGTTCCCCAGTGGAGTCGCTAGTTTTTGTTGTAGAAATTTCTCCCTACAGATAGGTAGAAACTCTCTTAGGTTAAAGTAGACTTTAACTGACTCTAAACTAAGACAAAAAGATAACAAATTCCACCTTGAATTCCTAGATCTAAACAAATATCTCAAGATTATATTGCTGTAAGAAATGGAAGAGATCTAACTGACCTTCGATTCAATTGCTTGTCCTAATGGTTGCTCCAATCTCCAAGTCCTCACGAATGAACCTGTCAGATTGAAACCAAGATACAAGCATATACGATCTTCTAGCAACTTGAAATATGAGTTAGGATCTAAATCTATAAAAGATACAAATCATATGATTGAAACAAGATCAACATACATAATTTGGGAAATAAGACAAGTTATGTTTTATTACCAACTTGAAGTCACTTACAATGGTTGCTTGATATTCAAGCCAACTCCCAGCTCCAAGTGCTTTCTCCTCTATCTATCTCCACAAAGATTCAAGATCATAAGTTTGATGTCTCCAAGAGTCCTCCTCTTTGCTCATGGAAGGCCTCTCTCTTATAGTGTGTAGTAGGGTTAACCAACAAGAGAGAAGGATGGATCTTGGGAGTGTTTAGTGGATCAAGCCCACTAATATGAGAAAGTGAGTTAGGATCGAATCAGGGATACAAATCCTCAAAAATCTCTTGAAAATCAAGATCCCACAAGCCATTGCAAAAAGGTTAAAAAAGGAGTACCGTGCCCCTTGAATTGAGCATAGCGCGGTAGTACCGCGTGGTAGAGAAGAAGCATAGTGCGGTAGTGGGTACTACCGCTCCCTCAAGGCTGAGCAAGGCATGGTAGTGTAGGTATATGAAGTCTCAGGTGGGTTGATTCTTGACATGATAGGTTTGTCTTCAAGGATCATTCATCATATTTCTCTTCTGGGTGTTTTAAGCAGTAGGGGAAGTGTCGTCAACTATTTTTATGGTGACGATGTGACACTATGAAATATGGAGGTATAACAACAGGATGATCAAAGATCAAATATGGCAGGCTGTTACTCTCCCATGGGTTTAGGAATTTGGGTTGCTACTCATATTTTAGGATTTGGTTGTCCCTCTTTGAGCTCAAGTGTGATCCTTTATAGTGCTAGTTGTATAATCAATCTCTGTTCAATATGTTGGAGTAACAACTCTCGAACATATATGGATAATTATATTGTATTGTATATTTTTGAAACAAAGAGTTGTAACAGTATCTATGCTGAGTAACATGATAATATGCAAGGATTAAATTAACAACCCTGAGAATATCCTATTCTCAAGGTGTTCAAATTAGGTGGTTGTTACTCGAGGAAGTGTATAAAAAGATGTATTTTGTAGCCTACAAGGTTAGGAAGAATTTAGAAAGAAAGTTAAGGCTTAGAGGAGAAAAGAGTGTCGATCTGTAACATTATAGTAATTCATTCCTTTTAATAAAAGAATTCTCTTTTGATCCCCTGAGTAATTTGTAAGTTTGTGTTGCAGCCCTGGTTAGAGGAGGAAGGGCCACCTTCGCTGAATAGGAGCTACTGTTATGGTTTGTTGCTTCCTAGTTTGATTTACAATGTGTTGTTGATGAATTAATGGTGTTTTTATTTACTGTTGTTGCTCAATTTGAATGTGTGTTGTTTCTTACTTCTAGAAAAGAATCATTTGCAATTGTTGTTACTCAAGTGGGTTCATAAGTGTTCAACGCAGATTTAGTCCTTAGCACCAATAGATATGTTAAATGTGTTAATTTTAAGAATTTCTAATTCGATTGATTTGCTATCACTCTGTTACTTAGTTGATTTCAGATAGATCAGAAAGTTATAATTATTTAGTACATCATAGTTTTATTCTGGATTGAAATATTCATGTAGGATTCTTCAATAGAATAGTGTGGATGAGTTTGATATTGTTAGAGTACATTCATATTCAACAGAATTCCTTCTTGGATTGGTTAAGCTAGAGATTGGTGTGTTGTTATTCATTTTCGTAGATCAAAGGCTTGTGTTTGATATTTATAACTTTAGGATTATTTCTTAATTACAGCTGCTTCTACGTAATCTCATTAGATGCATTTGAATTAATATTTCTCACAGCACTAGGAGGAAACGTGCCTGCATATTTTTTGTAGTCACTCTTGAAATTCATACGCTCTTGGATTGATAATTAAGGTAACTGTTGGTTGGGTTTTAATTAAAAGGCCTTATTTAGCACCAACAGTTTGCTTGAAAAATCTTAGCTCCTTCGCACACTGAGCTCTAACACCATGCTAATTTTTTTAGCAAATATGATGAGCTTTGAACTTTAAAAATTTAAGTGAAAAATATTGAATACTTGAAATAATGAACCCTTCAATCACATGAAGCATTCAACCATAAAACAAGATGTACATTAGGGAAAACCCTCAAAACTATGAGGATGAAAAACCCCAACAAATATTCAGGTTATAATTATGATAGATAGTAGAGAATGACTTTTACAAAATAGAAGATTTCTTTCGACACCCGAAGTGCTAGATAAGAGAGAATACTGAGCAATAGAGAATAGATAGCAACTGTATCCACTTTCCATGTTCCCAACACATTAATAAAAATCAAGAATAATACCATGCACAAAGATAAGTTCCTTTCCTTCAAGGGAGAAGAGAATTTGCTTCACATTGAATTCATCAATCATGTATAACATATTTATACATTCGTCACATGCATCAGCTTCTATTTTTATCTTCTGATTTCATGATGAACTTTCCCTCCATCTGGATGTATCAATATTGCATGAAGAAGAACATCCCACTTCTCATGCAGTGCATTAACTCACTAAAATGAGTATTGGGAGGAACTCACCCCTTAACTGAAAGCTTGCCCACTTAGTTAGGTGTCTAACTTAAGTGTCGTCATGCAAGTGTCACAACTCAAGTGTCGTCTTTTAGTTTAACATAAGTGTCTTCATGCAATAACCCTTAGTTAACTAGATCTTCTTTGTTATCACTTATTTAACTCTCTTTAACATAAGTGTCGTCTTTTAGTTTAACTAAAGTGTAATCAATGCAAAACACTTTAGTTAACTAGTCCTTCTTTATTAACACTTAGTTAACTATTATTATTTGAAAGCATGCTATTTGATTTACTTGTAGTGACCACTAAGAGTTCTTTAATTAACTAAGGCATACATTGTGGCTTTAACTAAAGCTTAACAATTCAAGTTCACTTAGTCATCTCATGAGAAATTCGAATTCTCTTTTTCCGTATGCATTTACCTTTATCTCTTATCTTTATTACATGGTCAATATGTGTTAAATTTAATTATCTATCTTATTAGATGATACTCATAATATTTTGTTAGATGCTGTGATCATATTATATTACTCTCGGACTAAATGATCATATGTTAAAGTAATTCACTCTAGAAGTGGCCAATCTCTAAAGGAGACTTAATAGCAATCGATGACCATGGTTAGTAATACATCACACAACATTAATGCTTCAACATGCAAAGCATATACCTCTATAACTGGAGGTATGACCCATGGGTACCTACATAACATAACATAATGAATTACATATGATCACCCCGTGCTTCTAACTTGGGAGGTCACTTGGGTCCCTGCCAATCTTGAATGCATCTTAGTTGATTGGGTTGAATTTAATTTTACATGCATGGTGTGGATTAGTGAGTGTAATTGTAGGTTTTGAAGAACTTTAAGGAATGTCTCTGCATATGCTTTGCACGGTACCTCACAAGTTTAGGAATACCCCATATTGATAATTTATGTTACGAATTTGAGTAATCAAATCGACCAACATTTTGGCATTGTTGTTGGGGAGGTGCTAAAGGTACATTTCTAAAAGTGAAAATGGTGTGAGAGGTTACAGTTAGAATCTTTTTGGAATTGATATCAATGAGGAAAGGATTATAGGGAGCCTAGCGTTCCACTCATAACTACATTGGATAGTATTGATTCCAAAAGATTATAGATTTTGTTTAAAGAATTATTTTTCAAGTTTTTGTTTGTTTGTTGTGATTGGACTCTTGTTGGAATTGATATCAATGAGGAAAGTCTTACATGGATCCTAACATTCCACTCATAGCTATGTTGAATAGTATTGGTTCCAAAAGATCATAGATTTCTTTTGAAAAGTTATTTCTCGAATTTGCTTCCATTTGTGTTTGGAATCTTTTAAGAATTGGCATAGATAGGGAAAGGCTTATAGTGAACCTAATGTTATTATCCATAGCTATGTTGGATAGTACTAATTCTAAAGGGGATATAGTTTTTGCAAATTCTTTTGTGATTTATTACAGATTGGATAACATCTAAGACTCGGATGAGGAGAAATGGTAAGACGCAATTGACACATACATTGTAGTGGGTTTATCCAAGCCCTTGTCATGTTAGTATGCTTTCTTTACTTTCAATCTGCACGTTTTCAATTTGATATTTATCTTGCTTTGAGTGGAACCATACAAGATTTAGCAAAATAGGAAAGTCGGGATTTCTAGTCTTTGAAGTATTGTTTTTTATAACATTGCATGATAATGAAGGTAGAGGAAGATTGATTTTTAGTTTGATTACTCATGTTAACAAGGTCTTGGTGACAATAGGATCTTAGTAGCATGAGGGAATTTTTAAATTTTTCTTTGAGTTTTGTTTGAGTGTGTTTTCATGTTTGTAGTTAGTTTCATTTCATTCATTTAGTAACATTTCTTTTATAGTTTTTGGGTGTTGTAAGAACCCCCCAGGCTAATCCATTTGTGAGCATGAGCTTTAAGACCATCAGAAGAATTCAAATAGGCTCAAGAATTTATCGAGTAAAGGAGGAAATGTCACCACAAGGATCCTTTCAAATCATTGTCCACGCTCCATAATTGTAACTAAGGATGAGTTTGCATCTCAAGAAGTAATAGAGGAACAAATGATCCATGGACATATTATACAAGAGGAGGATATTGAAGTTTCCCTTAGTAATCCTTGTGAGCAGAAGGAGGAGATCAATGAGTCATGGACAACATTCGAGGAAGAACAGACACTAGAACTATTAATTAAAGAATTCCTTGCATATTTATCCATGGATCTAGATCCCTTATGCATTCAGAAATATGAAGATGAATTATTTGAAGAATTTCATGGCATGAAAGCTGTCGGAAATCAAGGAGACAAGGACTACATTGAGACTTGGTTCCAATCATTCACCGGTCTACAAAATCACTCCATATTTCAACAATTCTTGGCACTACCTTTTCAAGAGTTGTTGGTATCTGATATCCCAATATTCATTGAGGTATATCTTTCAGATTTGGGTATGAGTATCTTTGAGATCCCGTTATGGAAATGGATATATTGGAAATACTCCTATACTTGAAATAAATTTTAATTTTCAAGTAGAGTAGTATATTGTAGAAGAATGAATAAACTAATAAAATAGTAAAGATAAAAATAAGTTTAGTTGTGAAAACCAATTTACTGGCATAGCTGTACATGAGTTTTTCTCCAAAACTAGATTACTAGTGGGAAAGACTCACAATAAAGTTTTGCATGTTGGTTTAATATTTTATTACGGTTCTTTAAATATTTTGGTTCTATGCTCATACTGGATGATGTGGGATTCCTTAAGGCCTTCCTTCTAGTAGGTGACATGTCTTGTCTCATTGGACTCAACACTCTATATGAGATCAATATAGAAAGATATTTAATGATGCCTTGAATCGTGTATGCCTCAATGACATGTTTTCTTGCTAACTACAATGGGGATGCATCAATGCCTCCTCACTATTAGATCCTACAAGGGGTTCGACAACAACACATCTATTCAAACCTGTGAGGATGCATGAGGGTACCTTGGTTCTCATTGTCATTATTCATGAGAAACCTCCTATTGTTTAACGACATTCATGAATGGCCAGTAATCCAATGATTTCTTCTCATGATCAACTTTAATATATTCATTCGCATAGAAAGAATTGTACCACAGTTCGGGAATGTTTGAATACTATTCAATTCATCTCTTGAGGTGACAACCTTTGTCACATATTCCCCAATTCATTTGCATGAGGACATGCAAAATATTTGGTGTGGGGGGGATGCCATTCCTTTAGTAAGAATACATAAGTTCTTAGCAAGTGTGCACGTTCATATTTACTGTTTTAGTTCATTTTAGTTTCAGCACAATCATTGTTCCTCATAATTCCACATTTTGAATGGAGAAATGGACACACAGATGGATGTGCCTAGGTGTTCATATGTCCATTATATCAATCCAAAATTGCACATGTGAATATTCAAGCAATTGGTCAATGAGTTGGTTTAAATTTGGAATAGTTTTCAAACATCCAACTTGTAGTGTGATTTTTGAGGTGATGAAGATGAATATTAAAAAAATAAAACATGGGTTTTGTTCACAGCATGCCAAATTGAGGAACGCGACTGTTTTTTTCAAAATTCAATAAGGTTTGAGAGATCTTGATGGATCTTAAAACATATTTTTGTGATTTTCACTTAAATTCTTGTAGGTGCATTTTTAGAATTTGGTTATTTGTTGGCATGATTTTTCCTCCATCTTTTGATCATAAATCCTATGAGAAAATATGGGCACATGAGTGTTGTTATGCTTTCATGATCTTAAAATAGCCAGCTTTTCCTTAATTGAACCAAGTCCAATATTTGTTGGTTGTAAGATCCACTTATTTAGGGATTATTTTTATCCTTTGTAACCTCTTTTCCTCTCACAAAATACATGTATAAATATGAGGGAAAATCATTCTTTATGGGATTTAGAGTAGGGGATAGGAGAAGAGGAAATAGAGCTGAGATTCAGACTATATGTTTATCTTCATCATATAATGGAAGCTTGGTTTCTCATGTGTTGGCATCAATAATTTTGTACATTGTAAGTAGTGTAGAAGGCCTATTCCTAAGAAAAGGAAGCCCCCCTTCCTCTTAGAAACAATGCCCTTATGTGTGCTATTTATTTATTCATTGGTGTGCATTCAATTTTATTTTCATTAGTATTATAAATTTTGTTTAATTAGTTTCACGTTCCTATAACACTTAATTTCTTGTAGCATAGCATTATTTCCTGCAACATTGTAATTTTAATTTAATTGCTTAATGTTAGAATCGAGTTTAATACCAAGAGTACATGATCAACATTATATTAAGCAAAGGCTTGCATAGCCTTGATTAACACTAAGGTGTTACCCCATGGGTCAAATAATTTATCCTATAGCTACAATAGTGTTGGTCTTAACTTTTCATTGTTCTTGCAACGCGGTTTAGTTTAGATTGATGTTGTTCAAACATTGTTCAAACCTGGAAAGTGAAAATAAAGGGAGCACTGTCGATCATACCATAATTAATTACATATGATTTCCATGTGATTCTACCTTAGGAGGTCACTCGGGTCCTTTCCAATATTGAATGCATCTAAATTGATTGGGATGAATTTATTTTTACATGCCTAGTTTGGATTGGTGAGTGTAATTGTAGGTTTTGAAGCACTTTAAGGATTGTATCTGCATATACTTTGCACAGTACCTCACAAGTTTACAAACACCTCGGATTGATAATATATGTTACCAATTTGAGTAATCAAATTGACCAACAAATCTCTATCACCAAATTGATGCCCTAAACCACCTAATCTTATGAAAGTTTGTTATCAACAAGTAGGGGTGAAAATAGCCATATGATATACAATTGAAGAGGTATTAAACAAACATACATCATAATTAGATACAATTTTATTTTTGGGTCCAATTTAGAATAAAATACTATTAGTGAATTCATGTCTATGAAATTCCCCCCTACAAGAGACATGCAACATGTGCACTTTAGACTAGACATACAAACTCAAAATTGTGAAAATGAGTGTTCATTAGTGTATATTGTTTTAACACCATAGGATAAATCCATTTTATTTAATAAAATACAAATTAATTACTTTTTTATTTTATGTGATACCTAACTCATATGGATCCTTCCTAGTGACCAGTGAAAGGGGTCAATGCTGAATTTATCGCAAAATTTCTTCACATTTGATGAATTATGACCTATGTTAAATTTTCAGAATTTACTTCAATCTGATCTAGGATCTTAACTGAGAGAACAACATGTACAGCATATCTACAGCATATCAATCATGGAGACAATAATGCAAGCACACAAGAGACACAAAGATTTACTTGGGGAAAACCATAAAGGTGAAAAACCCCAATAACTTCCTCAGAGATAGATAGAGCAATGATACAACCAACCATGAGATATACATAACCTAGCAGCAGATCTTCCTCCTCCATAAGTGCGCCACTCCTCCTTGAGTGCATGAGTGAGAAGTGAGTGAGTAAATAGAGTGCCTCCCGCACTCTATTTATACTTGACTTGACTTGCCTTTTTACCTAACTCATGTAGGCTCGAACTTAACCACATAACATAATGATGACTGGGCTGATCCCCAATAGGGTGGTCTAATAACCCTTCGACCCACATGGCCGACCCCCAATAGGGTGGTCTAATAACCCTTTGACCCACATGACTTATATAGGGCCAACCCGAAACAAGGTGGTCTAATAACCCATCAAGTATAAGTTACGACACTTACAATATAAATGACGACACTTCCGTATAGAGGAATAATAACATCTCTATAGGAATACAATATACATATATGTGAAATACATTCCGAAGTTACATATACATCAACACTCCCTCTTAACTAGGAAGGTATTTCTCAGCACAGTTCTTCTAGCACAAGTCATCTTCTCTGGATCATCATCACTGGATAATCATCATCGAGTCATCATCATCGTCACTGCTGCTGCTATCTCAATCAATCTCTGAATCTACTCGTCATAGGAAGTTCTACAGAGCCAGTCCTTTTTCATACTGGATGTAGGCCCACCACCTGCAGGTCTTCATCATCACTGGCCATACTATGGAATCCTCAGGACTTATTACGTGCATAAAAAAACCTCGAAAGAGAATCCCAGGATGTTACGAGCACACAGCTCTACCTATAGGATCTCCCAGGGCACCGAATTACATGTGACCTCACCACAAAACCTCGCAAGAGCATCCCAGGCTGTTGCGAGCACACAGCTCTACCTATAGGATCTCCCAGGGCAACGAATTACATGTGGTCATGGAAAAAACTTGCAAGAGCATCCCATGACTAATTATGGGAACACAACCCAACCTATCGGATCTCCTAGGGAAATGAATTACATGCCATAGGAAAAAACCTCGAAAGAGCATCTGCCAGATATCCCAGGGCACCGAATTACATGCCATAGGAAAAACCTCGAAAGACTATCTGCAGATCTCCCAGGGCACCGAATTACATGTCCTTCCAGAGCAAAACCTCGAAAGAGCATTTTCCAGATATCCCAGGGAACCGAATTACATGCCATAGGCAAAAACTCGAAAGACTATCTGCAAATCTCCCAGGGCACCGAATTACATGCTCATCTGCACAACCTGATCCACGGCCATAGAGTATCAACCTGATACTCACCATACATCATCCTGATGTACTCATGATCATCATGATCATCATCACTGCAACATCCTGAAGCTCGTCATCCATGATCATCCTGATGATCATCACTGCAACATCCTGCTGCATGTCATCTGGAGCAACATCCTGAAGCTCGTCATCCATGATCATCCTGATCATACAATGCATCCATCTGATGCACACCACATATCTACTTGATACATATCATCATACATGATCCATCTGATCATACAATGTATCCACCTGATACAAATACAAATACATGATACATATCACCACACATGATCCACCTGATCATACAATGTATCCACCTGATACATATACAGATACATGGTCCAAGCATCCAACATGATGCATATACAAAAATACATACACATGATCCAACTGATCATATCCAGTATCCAACATGATGCGTGCATACATATAAATAATCCAACTAATCATATCTAGCATCCAACATGATGCATACATATAAATGATCCAACTAATCATATCAAAGCAGAAACCAGAACATCATCCTAATGCTCATCATCCAGCACTTACATCCACAGCCATGTGAAGGATCCTCCTTCCAACATGCTTGGAATGGCTTCAGCAGATGTGTCCATCACTTCTTCCTCGAAGTGTCCTTGATCTGAAAAAACGCCAAGCCTCTCTCTGAAGTACTCGAACTTCACCCTGGCTAGTGGATTCGTCAGCACATCTGCAATCTGCTCGTTCGTCGCAACATATAGGAGCTTCACAGCTCCTCTCTGCACCATATCCCTGATATAGTGATATTTGATCTCTATGTGTTTCGACCTGTCATGAAACACTGGGTTCTCGGACAGCTTCACACAACTCTGGTTATCACAGAAGATACCAGTAGCCTCCAACGGAAGATCAAATAACTCAGATAATAGCTTCCATAGCCATACTACCTCACAACTAGCTGAACAGGTTGCAACATACTCTGCCTCAGCTGTACTCAGTGCCACGCAGGACTGCTTCCTGCTGAACCAAGAGATCACACTTGATCCCATACTGAAGCAACACCTAGATGTGCTCTTTCCTGTCGGTAGCATTTCCAGCCTAATCTGAATCAACATAACCCCGCAGGTTAAACTTTTGATTCTCTTCATACTTGAGCCCATAATCCACTGTACCCTTCAGGTACCTCAGAACATGCTTTATAGCAACCAGGTGAACACTCCTCGGATCCGTTAGAAACTGACTCAATGTGTTCACAGCAAAGCAAATGTCTGGTCTTGTGTTCGTCAGGTACATTAAGGATCCAATCGTCTAACGATACATAGAGACATCAACTGGATCAAAAGAAGCATCACATAGAAGCTTTAGATTCGATGCCATAGGTGTGTCCATGGCCTTGCAATCCATCATCCCAAATCTCTTCAGGATATCAACTGTGTACTTCCCTTGACCAAGGAAGATTCCATCTACACTCTGCCACACCTCCATGCCAAAAAAAAATAGTGCATGATCCCCAAGTTCTTCATCTTGAACTTGGTAGTAAGCTTCCGCTGCGTGTCGGCAATCAATCTATATTCACCTGATACAAGCAGGTTATCCACATAGAAAAGTAGTATCACTCGATTGCCTTCCTCAACCTTGTAGTAAAGGTTGGAACCCGCTTTACTCTTGGTAAAGACCAAACTGGATAGAAGGATGTCTATCCTACCATACCAAGTTCTGCACACATATATGACTACACCATCCTGTCTTGAAATCCATCTGGTGCATCTTCTATTTCATCACTTTTATATTTCTTAATGTTGCCATCTGCAACATGCTTGATCTGATAGTTTCATCTGGAAGTCATAACAAACTTCCCTTCAGGTCTTGGGACTACATCCCAAACATCATTCTTCATGATCGACGGATCATGGCATTCCATTTCTTCATCCCAGATCCTGGGAACTTCAATATCTTCAATAGATAATTTTGTTGTTGAACAAATGTTGTAGTTCTTCTTTTGTAGGAGATGGAATATGATCATTCCTACACAACAAGTTAAATTGCATGATTAGAAAACATCTCATAGTTTTCAGAGCAAATTCTTACACATAAAGAAATATGTCATACAGTCATGCAATTATATTAGCCAATGCTTCAATACAACATTTATCCATATCCCGTAACTTTCTAGATGCCTTCCAATCTCTACCAGAACATTGTTAAGAGTGTGCACAACTCCCAACATGTCAGCAAAGAGGTTTCATTCTAGATAAGTAGCAATGGAATGTTGTACCGTGCCATAGGCCACTTACCCATGCATATTAGTAGTATACTGTTCATCAATGAAATTATTCTAATATGCATAATTCACAACCTAATTCTAGGAACATCAGTATATACATCAGTGAATAGTATTATTTAAACAAACAAATATGCAAGAAATGATAATTAAAAATACTTATCTTTGTTTGGTTACTGGGTGGACTCCCTCTGAGTCTTTGCTTCCTTGTAGGAGCTGCTGAAGTAGCTTCTTCTACACCTTTCTATTGTGGAATGTAGACAGATGTTCAACTCCCTCTGAATATCTGCATCCTTGCAGAAACTACTGAAGTGTGCTCCTTTGCTTTCTTGCAGGAACAACTGGAGTGTGCTCCCTCTTGATCTTTGCTTCCTGGATTACCTGTCCTTGAACTTACATTCATCCTTGGTCCCTATGCATGCTTATTAGTATCATGATTGTGTTATCCTTATGATCTCATATAAAATCATACATTCATTAGTATACTATTAAAACACAACAATCTCAAGCATGTATAGTCATGATCATTTCAAACAGAAAATAATAAGCATTAGCATTCAAGGTTTATGTAGGATTCTTTAGTCAAATCATAAGAAACATAACATGTCTAAACCTGTAATTACTCAAACCTATGACTCTTCAGGTTAGTTGAATCATCAATCAAGATAAGAGATATAATATGCATAAAACCTGTGATTATTCAAACCTATACCTTCATGATTCTTCTGGTTAGTCATATCATCAATTATGGTAAGAAACATAATATGCATACAACCATGATTATTCAAACCTATGACTTCATGAATAATCATTATCAACAACAGTATAAGATCCTAACACAAGGTAGGATTCTAGCTTGATATAGGAAAAACATACCTGGATTAGCATGCTAGCTATTTATGTCTAACATACTCACATGATGTCTTCTTGTTCTTCTTCAATGACTTGTGCTAGTAACCTGTATATCTCATAGGTTAACTATTACAAAACCAAGTTATACATACCTCGTAAATGGATCTTCTATGAGATCCATGACAATGGATGAATCTTTGTCCTCATGTCATCATCATCATATGTTCTTGGACCAGAACATGATTTGTCTTTCTTGGTGTACCTTTCATGTTAGTAGACAACATAAACCTCATACAACACCACAATGCATTAGTACAATCATAAGTGTCAACACCTTAATCAATGAATATTTTCTATTGTGCATTCATAGTTTTATTAAGGTGATATGACAAGTCAAGATTGTACTAACCGTAATAACATGTAGACAAACATACCATAAACTTAATCATGAACAAATCTCAAAACATACCTCGATGAGTCATACCTGTCGAGATCACTTGTAATCTTCTTATGTCTTAGCTTCATCTTCCTCTGAAACAGGAACATATTCACTTATGCAGGTGACCAATCCATCTTCTTCTAGGATTAACCCAATCCACTTGATTTGCAAGAACTGGTCCTAGAGCTGGATATGGGTTTGTTAGAGAAACCCCAAAAATTCAAACTTTGAATTTCAAACTTCTGAAAGGATAGAAATATGCGCCTTGATGAGCTGATCAAGCTAGTATATTTAGAATTTGAAAACTGAAAAGTTTTACTCCTCAATTTTGCCTTTGAAACTTTCGGATTCACTGGACGTGACCCTGAACTGGGGTTTGATGAAGCCCACTCTTCTTCCCAATCAAAAGGTTTGATCCAAAGCTCTAAGCTTCTATTTTTTTGAGGAGCTTCCAGCCGTGGTCACAGATTTCAAAAATTCCCATTTTTATAGAAGCCCTAATTTTCCACTTTTCTGATCAAAGTCCCGAACTAGGGTCTGATCAAACCCGGCCTTCTGCCCAACCAAAAATTCTGATCTTGGTCTCTAAATTTCTATTTTGATGAGTAGCATTTATCCGTGGTCTCCGATTACAAAAATTCCAACTTTCTCCAAAGCCCTAAATTTCGGAAGCCATGAATGAAGGTACTAAAAAATAATTATGTTTTGACAGAAATATGTACCTGATTGTTTCTGGTGTACCTCCAAAATTTTCGATCCACAGGGTATGAAAACGTTTTCTGAGATAGCCTAACCTGTTATCTTTCCATCCTAACAGGTCTGACCTCAATTGGATTCTCTGAGAGAGAGTTATGTCAAATGTCGCAACGTGACCTGTTTTGGGATAAAACAGGAGAGCGAACTTGTACGGCTTGCCACGTGTCACTGTTTGAACTTCGGCCTCTGAAAACATTTCTTGAGATAGCTCGGCCTGTTATCTTTCCATCCTAATAGGTCTGACCTCAATTGGACTCTCTGAGAGAGAGTTATGCCAAGTGTCGCAACATGACCTGTTTATGGGATAATACAAGAGAGCAAACTTGCACGGTGTGCCACGTGTCACTGGTTCAACTTAGGCCTCTGAAAACGTTTCTTGTGATAGTACAGTCTGTGTACTACCTGTCACTTTTTAGGAAATTTCATTTGGAGCTTCCTAGCCCAGGTTATGACCTTTTTCCCAAGGTCACCTGATTTTGACTCAGATCTGAAAGAGGCAGAAACCCTATATTGTACAGATCATAAATCACAAATTACAATGAATTAGAGGTTGTCCTTTGGACACAAGGTACTTGGAGGTTTAGTCTTCGTCCTGTAATAATTTCAGATTCGAAAACTTTTCCAAAATGTATTTATAGAGAAAGTGCTACGATGACTGGTTTTTGCTATATCAAGCCCTAGCATCGTAAGTGCAACAAGTGTCATACATGCCATATCATGCCTTCTTTCAGGCTAGCTCTGATACCATGTTAAATTTTCAGAATTTACTTCAATCTGATCTAGGATCTTAACTGAGAGAACAACATGTACAGCATATCTACAGCATATCAATCATGGAGACAATAATGCAAGCACACAAGAGACACAAAGATTTACTTGGGGAAAGCCATAAAGGTGAAAAACCCCAATAACTTCCTCAAAGATAGATAGAGCAATGATACAACCAACCATGAGATAGACATAACCTAGCAGCAGATCCTCCTCCTCCATAATTGCGCCACTCCTCCTTGAGTGCATGAGTGAGAAGTGAGTGAGTAAATAGAGTGCCTCTCGCACTCTATTTATACTTGACTTGACTTGCCTTTTTACCTAACTCATGTAGGCTCGAACTTAACCACATAACATAATGCTGATTGGGCCGACCCCCAATAGGGTGGTCTAATAACCCTTCGACCCACATGGCCGACCCCCAATAGGGTGGTCTAATAACCCTTTGACCCACATGACTTATACAGGGCCAACCCGAAACAAGGTGGTCTAATAACCCATCAAGTATAAGTTACGACACTTACAATATAAATGACGACACTTCCGTATAGAGGAATAATAACATCTCTATAGGAATACAATATACATATATGTGAAATACATTCCAAAGTTACATATACATCAACAACCTAATCAACATAGATATATCATTTTTTGATATTGGGGGGTCTTAGAACTAAAAAATAAGGCAGGTATGGCCTCCCCTAGAGGCTAAAATATTGGGATCTTGAAATAATCCAAACAAGGTCAAATTTCTCTATTGTTATTTGTGATTCTGGGAGGCTTGGAACTCTTCGAGATCCTCTCAATTTCAAGATACAATATAATTATTGCAAGAATGTGATTAGGATTTAATTATTCATGATTTGGATAAAAACTAAAATTAGATACTTGCATCCATTTGCGGTGTTAAAGTAGTGAAACCCAAGTTTCTTTCATGCAATAAAAAAGTGTAGTAACATCTATTACTCAAAATCTACCTATATTTAGAAGGAGAGAATTTGAGACAATTTCAAATTGAAATACCTACTTAGACCTAAAAATGCAACTAATAACTTAAAAAAAACAAGGCATGCTTATAACAAGACATCAAGTACAACAATGAAATCAAAAAGAGGAGAGAAGATTCCACATGATTCCACATGTGGACCCAAGTAAGGCCACATGATTCCAAAGATAACAAAGTACATAGTAATCCTCCTTGAGATTTAATGGATATAAACCACACAATCAAGTTAGGGGATCAAGCATCTGCCAAAATTTTAGGAATGCACTGTAATGGCGAGAAATATTTTTATTCATAATATATTTTGTTTACTTGTATTTTATGTGAATGATGATGGCACATTAAAGAAAAAATATTAAACATAGTTCAATTATCTATATGCATATATTATAATATTTTAATTGGTATAGTTGATCTCTTAGTTCAATTAAGGATACTAGAAGTGTTAGAAAAACATGATTGCAGAGCGATAACAATAAAAAAGATGCAAATATAAATCACATAAAACACATTAAAAGAGAGACACCAATATAACGTGGTTCACCCAATATGGTCTACGTACACACATAAATTTCCAGTCCTTAAATTATACCATCAAACAAATGAAGGGATACAACCTACATCACATCCGCTGCAACTTCCTATTCACTCTCTCACAGTCTCTCTCACACAATAATATATCTTTACAATGCTACAATACACAACCGTATTAAAATGCCTTCCTTTTAAGGAGTGATTACCATGGGAAAATACTATGGAACACCCATTACCATGGGCCCATAAATCACCCATTATTGACCAAGTCATGACTATAAAATTACAACATTTTAAAAGGAATTTTTTTAATGTAATTTTCTCTATGTTGGCACTTCCCCTGAACCCCCACTAGGGGGGGCTCCCAAACTAGTCACCGCCCCCCCTGGACCCCCCATGATGACTAGATTTTGGGGGAAATCCCCCTCAAACCCCCCGTCATGGGCTGGGATCCAGGCACGACTAAAACACAACCATTGAATAAGGAATATTAGGCTCCACAACCAACAAGAAGTGCTAATATAGTCCCCTTCAAAAGATAGTACAAGTGCAAATACACCTTCAAGTGGTAATAGAAGGGAGCCCTTGTCTAGCGAAGGAAAGCAGTTACTCAACTTGATACATTAAGTGCAATCGAGCTCACACCAAGAAGTAACAATAGTTCCTACTTTTCAATGGAAACAAGTTGTTGCATCCCAAGAGAGTGAAAAGATTTATAATTAGCATTATCCATGTATCATATGCCTTTACTATAGGGGAATTGTAGGATTAGGTAGATCATAGACCTTGTATTCCAAGATAGAGGTCATGTATAAAGACATCATTATAGAACTTAAGAAAAACTAAGTATATCTCAACATACAATGGAGTCTAATAAACAAAAAGGTTTTGTAGACAAGGCATGATTCAATCTACAAATAGGTATACACATAGGGCCATCTTATATAGAATGAATATGTAACTAAATCCCTTGAAGTGAGGAAGATGAGGTCCGCATAGATTGGTGAGGGCACATAATATTTTCCTTTATTTTTTTCATGTTTTAAACACTATTCAATTGGTTTTTCCTAACCACCTAGCGATTCAAATGTTTGATCAACTCCTCATTTGAGCACCTAATCAAACACTTAGTCAACTATCCTAGTTAATTGTTGACTAACCATCTCTAGAATATCTAGGTATGTGATGTACTATCAAAGACTATTGTTCCAACACCCTCCATGAGCACAATACTTTGGAGATTCAAAAGGTGAAATTAATTCTACATAACCCATAAAATTGTAGCTTCCAGAGGCCCAAGCATAAACTAAAGTTTCACAAACTTACCTCTTTATAAAGGAATCATAAATATATTAACAAATTGATCATTTATCATGCAATAAAAAATATTGGTTACATATTCTTGTACCAATTGTCACAACTAATGAGCATCAATTTCCACATGCTTCATTTACTATGTGCAATAGTATTTTTTTCAATATGTATTACAATTTTATTATCAACATATACCATGGTCAATGTATCAAATGTAAATCCAGGTTCACCCATAAGCCTGTCGGATCCACATGACTTCTATTCTACCATGTACTACACCATGATATTTTTCTTCAATGGTCGATAAGAATCCATCTTCTGTTTTTTACAAGACTAGAAATGGCTCCAAATCCAAGCCAAAAAACATATCTATATGTTAACTTCCTGTGATCTCCATCTCCATCCCAATATGAGTTAGTTTAATCGACTAATTTGTTCACTTTGGAATTGGAGTGCTTTATACCAAGATGATAGGTTGTTTGATATAGTGAACAATTCTCTTTGCAAGTTTAAGGTGGCTTTCTCATGGATCTTGCATAAATTGAGAAACAACATTGACCAAAAAGGAAATATTAGGTCAACTGTGAGTTAAATAAGTAAGGATATAGAAATATTTAGTGATAATTTGTAGCATCAAGTTTTAGAGAATCACACTCTTTGGTTATCTTCAATCCCAATTGATAAGGTGTAGCATAGGGTTTACAATTTTCCATTCCAAACTTCTTTAATAGGCTCAACACATATTTAGGTGGAGAAATAAAGATACCAACATCTAGATATAGGACTTAGATGGACAAAAACAAATGCAACATACCAAGATCATTCATTTCAAAGGTATATGCTAATTGTTTCTTCAAACCCGTAATTAAATTTACATTGCTTCCAATAATGACCAAGTCATTCACATACAATGCAACAACTAATATTTCATATTTTGCATGAAATACATAGATATTGTGATCAAATTTGCAGCTTTTGAAATCTATATTCAGAAAAAATGATCAACCTTCTTATACCATATTCCGAGGTCTTGCTTCAAACCATACAATGATTTCTTTAGTAAATACAAAAGAATGGAATCCTTCTCAAAACTAGGGTGTTTCTCCATATACATTTATTTATTTATATCACCATGAATAAATGCACTTTTGAAATCCTTCTAATGTACCTTCCATCTAAACTTAGTAGAAAGTGAAATAACTAGTTGTGTAGAATTCATTTTTGCAATTAGTGCAAAGGTTTCAATGTAATCAATGCTTTCTCGCTAAGAAAATATCTTAGCTACTAGACAAGCCTTGTGTCTTTCAACAACACCTTCATATGTGAATTTTTTCTTGTATACTCATTCACATTTCACCACATTCTTTCCTTGGAATCAAGGAACTAAATCCCATGTGTCATTATTCATAAGGGAATGATGCTCATCAACCATAACAATTTCCCATTCAAGTTGACCATCTACATATGCATATGTATTTGGATCGCATGCCTTTATCATACATATAATTAGATGAACACTAACATGTTGTTTCTAACTTATAATTTTTCTTGAGTCATTGATGTTTCTTGCATCAATTCTAGTAGCTTCAATTTCCTTGACAACTGGTCTAGGAAGATGAGCTCCAATTTTTGAAGGAGTTCCTATACCAAGGTCATTATTAGGGTTCCTAAAACTTGTAGTTAATTATACTATGGGAGGTTGACTAACAATCAAGTAAAACATAGATGTCAATTTTCTAGTCAATGATCTTGTAACATGATTATACAATCCATAATTCCCTAAACTTTCTGATGGATAATTGTTCAATGACACCACAAACTAATTTAACAAATTAATACTTGATATCTTCTCATCAAATAAAACATCCTTTCCATAGATAATTTTTTGTGTCATGGGTTCAAATAGTCTATAGGCCTTTTCCTCTTCAAATTATCCCACCATGATACAAACATGTCTCTTTGCATCCACTAAGTCCATGCAATGCATCTAAAGGTTCTAAGATGTCTGAGTGAGGGTTTTCTTACACTTCATCTTTTGATTGGATTCATATCCCATACATATTTAGTCGTAATCAGATTTAACAAAATAGGAAATATTGTTTTCCCCAAAACAAGTCAATAAACCCTTGGTCTTAATTAAGCAACATATCATTTTGACCAAAGCCTAATTATTCCATTCAAAAACACCATTATGCTAGGGTGTGTGGGGTATTGATCTCTGCTAAGAGATACTATTACATAGTTCGACCACATTATTTTTGAAAAAGTACCTTGAATTCCTTGAATTTTTCAAATACATGATTCTTATTCTTCAATAAATACACCCAAGTATACCTAGAAAAATCATCAACGAAGGTCAATACGCACCTTTCTCCAGCTAGTGATGGTTTGTTCATCACCCACATGTTTCTATGGACAAGTTCTAGTTGAGTATTTTCTCTTCAATATTTCCCTGTTTCAAATATCATTGATGAATCTTTCCAAGCATACATCCTTCAGATACTCCATTAGGGGGATAATTGTAGGTAGACTAGAAACCATGTTTTTTACCATTAGGTTTAGGGTTTCGAAATTTAAGTGTTCAACTCATTCATTCCAGAGTCTACTTTGGTTATCAATGTGAGCTATGAGTGCAATTATTCCATGGTATAATTTCATTCAATCTTACCTACTATTACTCCATTGTGACATTCAATCTTTCCACAACTAGCAACAATAAGTGCATAGTCATCAACTACAATTTTTTTTAGTTCTTTTTGGTAGATTCCTTTAGTGAATAAAAATGGAAACATCCCTATACATGTGATAGGTGAAACTAGAGTTGACTATCCATTCACACTAATAAGTATGAGCATGCAAGGATTAATAAGCACTAATAAAAAATGTATACTCATCTGCCTTACCTTCCAATGTTCAATTTTGGTAACTCTTCCAATCAACATGTCTCCTTAAATATTATTCACTTTCTGCTATAGGTCCTTGGCATTTTTCCAAGACGACTTCTCCATTTGTCCCAACTTCCCTCAATAGCGCATGTCTTCTTCCTTTTCCCTTTCTTAGTTGAAGTTTGATCACTATGCTTCTTCTTATCAGTCTAATTGATGTGGTAGTGTCTATTCCCCTGTCTACCTATATCTTTGTAATTTTATTGGCTTTCGATTTTCAACAAATGGTCGTGTTTCTTGATCTCAAGTTTACCTTCATCAATAAATTTCTCATCTGCCTTAATACATAAACCATAAAAGGAATCAAAGGTATAATCTTTACCATCATATTTTTAGGTGGTCAACCTATCACAAAATATCAAATAAAACACAACATAAATCATCTTCATATTCATCGGGCTCAATTATATGAGATGACCATATTTATTTGGAAAACCCTTTCCATAATCAAACAATTTCAATTGAAGTTCCTTTACACGAGCTAAATAGTATTCAATTCTTTCAAAATAGAGAGGATCCGGGAAGTCAACTCTTTCTCAATCTTCATAACCTAAGTCTCATTAGTCTTATCAAACAAAGTCTTCAACTTATTCTAGAAAACATTCAAGTAATTAGTTGCACCTACATGGAAACAAATCTCTTTAGAGATGTAGGTCGATATGAATCCTATAGCTTCATCCTTCTTCATATCAATAACAAACTTCTATTGGTCATCTTGGAGATATAGAACCAAATTCTTGGTAAACTAACAAATGCTTTACTCTTTAATAATGTTTACATAAATTGTGTCCATATTCCATAACTATGGCCATACAAAACCATAAGATTTGTCTTGGAGCTCAAAATTCCAGTCTATTGATCTAATTCTAGATTCAATTTGCAAGTTAAAAACCTGAGTCAATTTCTATATAGATATAACTCATTAGAAGTGTCGACAACCTCCACAAAGTCTTGTAAACAACATGCTAGACATCAAACCATTATATATGATACCATGTTAGAGAATCAAAGAATTAGGTAGAACAGGGAGATATTATTCCAAGATAGATCGATGTGGTGTCTAAAGGCACCATTACAACACTTAAGTACAACCAAGCATACCTTAACATACAAATAAGGGTAAGAAACCAAAATATTTCCATACATAACACATGATTCATTACACACTTAGATCGACCCACAAGACCATCTTATATAGGACCAAAATGTAACCAACTCCCTTGAAGTGAGGAACTGATGAGGTCCACATAGATAGGTGAGGGAGCATAGTGGTTTCCTTAAAATTTTCCATGTTTTGCACCTCGGCCAACTATTTTGTTCTAACTACCCAACTAGTCAAATGTTTGGTCAAATCCTTAGGAAACCACATAGTTGACCACTCCATTAACCTTCCAATGAATTCTTCTAGTCAATTTTCAACTATCAACTTATTGTATCCAAAATATCTAGAGGTGTAGTGAACTATGAAATCCTATTGTTCCAACATTTACATCCAAACTTCACTACAACTATGATTGGTTACAATGCTTTTTCAAAGAAAAAATGCATATCTAGTCAGCTAGCATTACCCTGCTTTATTATATGGTTGGGAAGGTTCCATTCCTAGGCACTAACATTGAGAAATATGTATCAGTTTTAAGTTTTGGTTGAACTTTTAGTTTCTAATCAAGGAAGCTCCAAAAACTAGGGAAAATTTTAAGAACACCCCTTAAATTTCTATGTATAATAAATGGGAAAATCCCCATGATATATAGGAAAATATGAAGGCCATTTTATCAATGTTATATTATGTATGTATAATTTTGTGGCAAATATCTCATTAAATTATATAATCTTGTAAAATATTGGCAAATATTTTACTAAATTATAAAAACTTGTAAAATCTTAGTGTATCTTTCACTAAATTATAAAACCTTGTAAAATCTTAGTGAATATTTTACTAAATTATTAAATCTTGTGAAGACTTGGTGAATTTTTTGATAAATTACAAAACTATATATCGTAATAGGAAAACATATACAAAAAAGACTAAATAGGAGATAAATATTAATAAACGATCACATAACAAGCCCTCTTTTGGTGGTAGTTTGGTACCTCACTCTAACTATCGCAATACATAGAAATTCACCATCCTCTAGGAGTATTCTTGGAAAACAATAATGAATTTTTTCAACACCATGACAAATAGAATCAATGTTAATATGATGGCTTACTAACACCTCAATGCTCATTTATCTCCATGCTATTACATGGGCCCACCAACACCTCATTTATGCACACACCTTACCAAAGATAATTTTAAGGGAGCAATACCAAAGCATATAGGTATGTTTTTAATGAATCACATGTGTGGGTGAATCTTACCAAGAAACTAACAGCTTTCCTTATGTATCTTAATTCATCCCAAGATGTCCTTACATACTGAATTTAGAAAGAGTCAGTCAAAGAACACAATATCACGCCAATTCTAACATAGCATCATATACATCTTTCTATGTGGCAACCATAAAAATAGAGATAAGCATATCATACCTTCTATGATGCTTCACATATCCATTTTTTCAGCTCTATAAGTCCATATTAAATGTATTCCTCATTACTAAAAGCAAAATTCATGCCAGAACAGTAGGCTAACCAACCACAAAATACAATTTCAACCCTACAAAATTCCTTTGAGAACCATAAAATTCAATAAACAAAATAAGAAACATGTCAGAATACATGACAACACCCAAAGAAAAAGAAGCAACAAAGACAGTGGGATTCCAGGTTGCTCCACCCATGGCATGGCCAAGAAAGGAGAACACAAACACAAGTAGAAACAAAATGGAACTGGTTATAAATAATGTCATGGCCCCCTGCATTCCCAAATATGTGGCTATGAATGAAGTCCCACCCCCCATACCTGATGCCCCAAACACCCACAAAAACATGATTCCCACATTACCAATCGTGATCTTCACAATCCCCATGTTTCTTGAGGAAACTTTGGATCTGAGGAGATGGGATTTAAAACTCTCCTAGATGAAAATGGGTCACTATAAGACTTGATAGTAAATATCAACTTCCATTCTCATGTGGAAATTAAGCAACTTGCAAAATGATATTCAACCCATAAAATATGGACAAATGTAACCCCAACTTCAATTTCCATGATCAATAGAAGGTGAAAGAGCCCCTAGAAACTGCCATTTCTAGAAATCAAGGGCGAATGGGAGCTGCCTAGCAATTTTCATGGGCAAACAAAGGTTTAAATTGATTTTTAGAGGGGCATAATTGTTTTATATTTCCTCCCCTTTTTAAATTTGAAGGGGCTAACCTTATGTGGGATAATCATACCTAATGGGATAAGATTAACCCCTAAAACGTTTCGTGCCAAAAACATTGCAATTGTTTACTCAACTATAAATTCCACTTTTTTAGTTTTGGAAAATCCTTGGTCTTGTTGGATTACATAATTTTGAAAATGATTGACAAGGAAGAAGAGTGAGATATGGCTTAGATTCATGATTGAGAGAGTTGTTTTCATGTGATATTCACTTTTTTTTAGTAAACATTTGAGGAGTTATTAATCAGGTCTCCAAAGATGTCGCACTAGTATTTATCTTCGTCACTTTTACAAATTCCCATTTCAAAAATTATCATCTAAAAAAATGAAGTTTTATGGATTTCCAATTAATTTGTTATGAATGTTTGGGAACTTATTGTAGGATCTATATGTAGTTGCAATTGAAAATGGTATCTCAATAGGAGAGTGGTGCAAGAAAAATATAAAATGCTAGATTTTCTTGAGATATTTCCTCCATCTCTCTTTGAACTTCTAGAAAATTTTGTTGACTTTTTGAGTAAAATCATTTACCCTATATAGTTTGGGATAATTGTTTTTGAGAAAAAAATGGCCAGTTTGTCCACTAGGTAACAAAAAATCCCCTTTGTGTTTACAAGTCTAGAATATTAATGAATTCTACAATATGAGATAATAGACTTTGCTGGTTGGAAATATTTTTCATTTTATTTAGTATAATAATCATGGTTGACGTTTAATTTTTTTATCATATTTTCATTGTTGACCAATGCAACTCCAGTCGATAGGGGTTCCACTTCACTATTGACACATGCCGCAGTCTCCCTGGGCACCGGCCCGGGCAGGTTTTATCCTGCCCAGCAACACCTGCAGAGCAGATGAGGTCTCACCCGAGGCATCTAGGAAGAGCAGACGAAACCATGTTTCCACCGAGGAAGGAGGAGGGTTGCGACTATATGAACTAGCTCTATTGAACCTTAAACAGGGATCTCAAACATTTGACATGTATTCATAACACATTATTCGATCACAGTAGTAGTAGCAGTAAAGCAACATTGCATTAAGGAAACATAACATTATTCATGAAGTGCGACATTGCATTACCATAAACAAACAGAAAGAACCTAGGAATTGCACCAGAACGGTTTCATCATATCATATTATCACTGCAAAACCTTATATACAATATCTCCTCAAAGATCAGGTCTCGGCAATATCTCCCAGATACGCAGAAACAACCTAAACATGTGTTTTTTTTCTCATTCTATTCTACTCCCCTCATACCTACAACTCTTATCTATATATAGGCTTCCGCCATTACAATGCTTGTCCACTTACTAACAACTCCCTAACCGACATTTGGACAAGTGACCCAACATCTAACTAACTTGGTACAAAACCGACCAAAAACCCGCATTTTGTGGTATAACTGGCTCAACATTACATAATATGTGGTCCAAATGACCAAAAACCCGCATTCCACGGTACAATTGACCCAAAATACATAACTAATCTTCCGCACATCGCCATTCGCGTCATCTTCTCGCCATTCGCGCCATCTTTTTCCTTGTCACAACATCCGAGATGCTGCGATAGCACTCTACCAAACCGCCTACCAACAGGCCCCCAACACAATCTTGTGGCTCGCCCCCGAGCCACGTCAACTGCTGGACATAGTACATGTCGTCGTTTGTACTTTGAAGTCCTCATATGGCTGTTCAACAGTTCTTGTTGTCTGGATCGTGTGGTGTTGTTGCTCCTTCTGCTACACTGATCATTGTCTCGCTATTATGTAAGTTTTACCCGAAAGTGGGCATCCCCCGACTTGCTGTCATGTACGTCTCAAACTAGTCCTCCAGTCTCGAGGAATCTGATGCAGACTGAGGAGAAGTTTATGAACAGCGTCAAGGTACGAACCAAGCCAATGGCTTTGGCACATCTGTTTCGCACCGGTAAGCACAAGTTACAGGGACCCAGGGGCGACGACCCCCCCCCTTTTGTGTGGTCGTTGGGACGACGAGACTTTGAACCATCACCAACTTCCTAGACATCTCGGATAAAACTTCATGCTTGTAACCCCGGGGTGTCCAAGGCGCAGCCTGCTCCAGGCGCTCATGCACACTCATCGTTCGGGCTCTCAACGCACCTGGTGTGTTACCACATGAAATGAAATGGATCATTTCCACATCCTCCTTAGAATTCCTAACTTAACAAAATGCCAGAACCTTGTGTAGCATAACCCTTCTTAACTAAAATAATCTTTGTGTGCTTACTCCCCGCAGGTCCTCTATTTATACAGCACACTCTGTTGTCCATCGGCCTCAGCAAGCCATTGCACCACCAGCTCGCATCCCAGGATAATCATAAGTTGTCATGTGCCAATTATCCTAACGATGGATGAATCATACCTTTTCCTAGTTCCCTTCATGCAGAAATGTGCGAAGCATTTCTTGGGCCATGCTGGCATTGTGGATACTTCATTCCAACCATGTGGAACATCCTGGTAAGTAAAATCGGCCATACTGCCTCAGTGTATCCCTAAGCCCAACTAGGCTGTCATCTGTCACGATCAACTCGATTAACGAGCATATTCGTCAAAGCAGGAAAAAGTCCCATCATCGTTATGATTTCAGATGTTACCCAAGCGCAACATTCCTAGGTGTTGCTAACAACCCCAACCTTGCAGTAGAAGCCCCCCTACTTCCGCATTCCATCCATGGTGGTGAGACATCCACCAATCATCATGTTTATTTTATTTTATTTGATGCAACTCAAGCATTGCGGTGTTCTAAGCCCGCACGATAGGGCTTCAACGTATGACCATTTACTAGCTTTGGGAGCATCACCCCATCCAACTGCTGTAATTGAACCGCTCCTCCGGAAGTAATATTACTGATGCGATAGGGGCCAAGCTAGTGCATCTGCAACTTCCCTGGATGTTTCATAAACTTGTTGTCGTACAACAACACCAAGTCGCCTTGCTGAAACTGTTGATTTTTTATGTGGCGATCATGCCATGCCTTCTGGCGATCCTTCTCGACCCCTTGGTGGAACCCAGTGATGAAATGATCTTCTTCCAGCTGCACCAATTGCGCCAGACGTTCATCTAATGTTGTGACATCATCCATGCCTATGGCAGCTGCAATTCATAGACTCAGAACAAGATACTCCATTGGAATAATCGCTTCTTGTCCATACACCAACTTAAATGGTGTCTGTCCTGTTAGTCGTTTACATGTGGTGCGATAGGCCCACAACACTGCTAGGATTTTGAGATCCCAGTCATCATGGTTAGCATTGCACACCTTTGTCAACGCATGCTCCAATACCTTGTTAAAAGCCTCCACCATGCCATTCGCCTGTGGATGATAGGGTGAACTCTTCTTATGCTGTATCTGCAACTCCTTTGTCAATGCGCTGATGGTGCGATTAAGAAAGTGGCTGCCTTGATCACTCAACAATATCTTGGGGCAGCCGAAGCGAGTGATAATGTTATCAAACAAAAATTGCGCTGCCCTAGCCGCGGAACAATCAATTATAGGTGCCTCCTAAGCCCATCAGGTCAAATACTCTGTCGTTGTGATGATATACCACGCACCCGTGCGTTTCCCTGGTGGATTGATCGGTCCGGCAAAATCCACGACCCATTTGTCGAATGGTTGCAACGTTATTTGAGGCATCGACGGCATCTCATCGCGTCTAGATGGTTTTCCAATTCGCTGACAAATATCACAGGACCGCGCATAGTTTGTTGCATCATTATGTAGTGTAGGTCACCACAACCCCGCACGCAACACCTTCCTAGCCATCGCCCGACCTCCATAGTGTCCTCCTGCTACTCCTCCATGTGCGTCAGCCAATATCAGCGCTTGCTCATGCGGCAAGACACATCTGCGCAATATCTCATCAATACCCATTTTATACAACTCTCCTGCGATTAACTAGAAGTCTGCAGCCTTGACTACCAATTGCTTCTTCTGACTGGTGGTGAACTTGTCTGGTGCAGTACCTGTTGTCAGAAACTGGAGGATGTCATCAAAATAGTCATCAACGATGCCAACCTTAAATAGTTGTGCATCCAGCAACCCGTCTTCAATATTGGTTGGTTCCTCCCCTATATCAATCCGCGATAGATGATCAGGACCGGCATTCAACCAGCCTGGCTTCATAATGACTTCAAAATCGAACTCCTGAAAAAGAAGTAGCCAGCAGCATATCTTCCCCCCAACATAGGCTTATTGACTAGGTATTTCAACATGGAATGGTTAGTGAACATTGTAAAGTGCCCACCCAACAAATAGTGCCTGAACTTCTGCAGCGCCTAGACCATTTCCAGATCCTCCTACTCAATGGTGGTGTAGTTGCGTTCAGCGGACAACAACTTCCGACTAGCGAAAGCAATGGGGTGATCAAGATCTCCTTCACCGGGCTGAGCCAATACTACTCCCAATGCGATTGATGAGGCATCGACATGTACATGGAACTCCTTACTCCAATCCGAAAATACCAGTATTGGTGCCAAAGGCATCTTCGTCTTTAGTGTGTCGAAACTATCTTGACATTCCGGAGTCCATTGAAAGAGCGCATCTTTCTTCAGTAATTTTTCCATAAGGATGGTGATCATTGCATATCCCTTGATGAACTTGCGATAATACCCCGTATGCCCCAGAGTCGCTCGTAACTGCTTAACAGTGGTCAGTGGTTGCAAACTCAATATGAGCGCAATCTTAGCCGAACCAACCAACAACCCTTGCTTACACACAATATGACCCAACAATATCCCAAATCGTGCACAAAAAATACATTTCTTCAAGTTCAGTGATATCTGGTGCTGTCGACAGCGCTCAAGTAGTAACCGTAGATTGGCCAGATGATCACGGATCAACCTATAAACTGTCCAATCATCCATGTATACTTGCAAAAACTTCTGAATAAAGTCTTTAAATGCAGCAACAACGACCCGGGAGAATATCGCAGGTGCATTCTTCAAACCAAACGACATTACAGTGTACTGAAAGTAGCCCCATTCAGTAACGAAAGTTGTCTTATGGCGATATTCTTTGGCAATACGAATCTGATGGTAGCTAGAGAACCCATCAATGAATGAGTACATCTCCTGGTAGACCACCCCTTCAAGTACTTCGTCAATAAATGGGGTCAGAAAAGGGTCATGCAAGCAGGCATCATTTAACTTCCACAAGTCAACACAAATGCGCACCTCACTGGTTTTCTTGTCCTGCACCACCATAGGACTGATCCATTTGGATTCATCCACTGGTTCAATAATACCAACATCCAACATGCGATCAAGTTCTTCCTTGAACTTTTCCTTATGTCGCGGATCCAGTCGATAAGGTCGTTGTCGAACTGGCTTAGCATCTGGTTTTAACGGAATCCTCATCTCCCCTAAATCACCCAGGATCCCCTTCATATTGGAAAACTTCATAGGAAACAAGTCTTGAAAATCATAGACTAAATCAGTGACCTTACTCATCATCTCGTCATCCCAGTAGTCCCCAACATTTGCAAACTTGGGAGTGGCCTTTGTGTCGATATTGAGCTTACGAAGCTTCAGGGGTTGACTGAATGGATAACTTGGCGTAGCAGGTGGTACCACATCACGACTTCCTTCAGACTCAGGAATGTTGACATTCTGGGGATCGTCCTCATCCTCTGGCCCACCAATGATGTTGAAGCATTCCATGAGAGACTGCATCTGACAGTATGTATGCGGGTCGACAAGCTAGGCCGCCGGAACAACCTGAAGTACCACATCGCGGATGAGCTGTAAGGCATTATTGATGTTAGGGTTGACATCCGCAAAAGTGAATGTATGAGTGAAACAGACCATCAACTCCCCCCATGTTGTAATTTCTCTGCGCAACTTGGCTACAGTATACCATGAGCGTGACATCTCATCTAAGGTATGAATAAAAGCATGGACCCACTCATCTCTGGGTCGCGCTACCCATAATCGTTGGCATTCCATCACATGATCACTGGGATTATTTTGGCCATCATACTTTCCAGTGTGATAAACCTCAGTATCGCTGAACTGAACCATCATCAACCTTCGACACTATGACCAACAATAAATGGATTTCTTATGTGTTTCCCACCAGTGTGCTGGAGCTGCCTTCAGTGCTTCCTCCAGTGCCAGCAATCGCTGTGGTTCTACGACTCGTTCTTCAAATTCTGTCAAAAAGTTGGTTAATCCAGGAAACCCCTCATAGACTGGCAGTGTGACTGTTTCTGTCGCAACACGACATAAAGATTGTGTAACTAAGCCACATTTTCAGAGCGACACTTTGTGCAAGCAGTTATGCCAATGTTCTAGTGCATCATCAGAGTCAGAAGATGCAAAGCTCTTGCTGCGCCATCCCAGCTCACCGTTGGAAGTAGGGTGAATATAGTCTTCAGAAATATTGAATGCATGGTCCCATCCAGTGGGATCGTCATCTTTGATAGGCTTAATGTATCGGCGTCCTTCAGCCGAATCCAACAGGGCTATGACTTTGAAATCGCGATTCTCAAAGGTCATCATGTGCCTCTTGAAGTTGATTATAGCTCCACTATCGTTCGCCCATCCAATCCCCAATAGTGTAGGATAAGAGATTCCTCCCTCAACCACTTCAATGACATCGAATTCAGCATAAGTCTTCATGCCCTCAATATTGACCGTTAGCCGCGGAACTCGCCCAATGGGTGTTACTTTTGCATGGTTAGCCAACCAGAGCTGCACAGGAGACCAGCTCAATGGGGGAATCCCCATTTTTTGCCACGCCTGATTGGTTAAGATGTTAACATTCGAACCAAGATCAAGAATAAATGAATCGACATCATAATCACCAATCTGGATGTTCATTCTCATCTCCTTGCTAGTCTTCCATCGCTGTAGAGAGTTTACTACTGACTCCTGCCGTCCTTTCAGAAATTGCTGCAACCATCCATTAATCTCAACCAAGGCGGTCGGATCCCGGGCCAATAACAAATAGCTCTCAAGAAACCTTTGCAGTGTTCCCGATGGTGTAGACGGACTGCCCTCCGATGCAGTGTCAAAGACAGGTGGCATATCACAAACAACAGCCTTACCGTGGTCTTTCTCTAAGGTGCGACGCGCCTGAAGGAATGCCTCCCGTTCATCATCGATGTCAAATGGTACCGTCTTCTGGCTTTCCAACTGAATCATTGATCGCGAGCTATCTTCCCCAGTCATTTTTCCTCCATGAGTTACAACAGCCACTGAAGCATCTTGTGGTCGCGGTTCTGCAGAAATTGTCGCAATATTTGCATCCTGCATCTGAGTTTGCTGTAGATTCCCCTGTGGGTTCACATGTGGATTTGCATTCTGATTCGGTTGCAAGGGATGGTTCTGTGCTGGTTGTTGTACTTGGTTCTGGGCTGGTTGCTGCGGATGGGTCTGATTATGTATCTGTGGAGTGTTCCCAGCTTGCCATCGTGCAATAAACTGTGGACAATTCTCAACTGTATGATCATTAACAAAACAAAACGTACACTAATTCTATAGTAGTGGACAGTCTTGCTGATAATGCCCCCACACCGCACAGTGATAGCATTGAACAGGTCCACAACCACCTCATCCTCCTTCGCGACCAAATCCTCCACCGCGTCTGCCCCAATATCCTCCTCGAAATCCGCCCTGTTGTTGGTACTGCGACTGCATAGGATTCTGTTGCATGCCTTGTCCCTACGGTGCATATTGCGGTTGCTCGATGTACTGTGGCTGTTGCAGAGCCATTTGTATTGTAGCGTATTGCGGCACAAACTGCTATGGTTGTTGCTGTGGTACAAACTGCATCTGTGGTTGAGGTAGTGGCTGGACTACCTACGGTTGTAGTTGTGGTTGTTGTACGGCACACTGATTGTCCTTGATGTAGAATGCATCACACATTCTTTCTTGTAGCAACCCATATGCACGGAAATCTTTTTCATTGTGACCCACCGACTTGCAAAATGTGCAATAAATATTTCTCGGGGTTGTGACCATTTTCTGCATATAAGGGCAATTGTCGTGACTGTGCCCATACACATGGCAAACGTGACACCACGGCATGCTGCCGCCATTCAACAGGTTTGGCGTACCTGACACCAAATAATTGCGGAAATCCGGGCAATTGTCCTTCGTATGCCCTTCTCCTCGGCATCGCGTACACCATACTTCATCGCATTGTTCCTTGCTCTTCTTCAAATCTTGCAACTGTATAGTCAAGTTAGTGAGTTGTGTCTGTATCTGCGACATCCTGACTGCATTATCTCCAATTGGTGATGCCTCTAATCACATTGCAATCTCTAGAGCTTCACTGGGCGTCGAGATGTTTTGTTGCATCAATGGAAGCCAAATGTGGGGTAGTAGTGCCGCAATGAACCACTCTTTATGTTGGATGGCTCTCATATCGAAACTAACTTTTGCCATCAGCATCTTGAATCGCTGGTCGAAATCCCATACCGTCTCATTGGGATACTGCTTACTTTCCTTCAATTCTTTGATGTATTGAGCTTCAGACTTGGGCCATCTAAATTCAGCAATCAGCGCATCCCGAATCTCATCCAGTGACTTCTTTGGGGCTCCCGTAGGGACTAGAACAAACTTCATGAACCAATCTAATTCACAACCTCGCAGAGTCGTGGCTAACTGTCCTTTCTTAGCATTAGCATCAGTGATCTGTTTCATGGTCCAGACCGCTTCACACAAAAACCAATACTGTTCTAGGTTGTCTATCACACTTCCGTGGAACAACGGTAACTTAGCATCATCACCTACCATTATGGGCTTCATTCCTCCTTTCGTTGTGCTACTACCAATTAACTTCTATGGAATTGACGAACATGGTGGTGTAGAAGTGGTATTTCTTGCTGTTTGTGAGATAGTGAGCGGAGGTGTGGGTATCTTTGTGCCGAGGTGTGGTCCTGCCTCTATCCTGGGCGTAGCCTGGTCATCCCTGTCAGGAATGTGAGGTCACTTCGTCTCGTTTGGTATTCCTTCTCGGTTTTGCGTTTTGATCATAGCAAGACCTTCTCTTGTCCTCTGCCTCTTCTCCTATCGAAACCTCGCTCCTCCTCTTGTAAGACCACTTTCTTCCTCGACTTCGCTCACAGTCTCCTCATGGTCTTCACCCATCTACCCCTTACCATTCCATGTACCGTTCCCCAATGATCGCGGTATCCACGGCCTCCTCCCACCAGGATGTCTACTGATCAAGATGCATCTTCAATATACCATTTTCGCAGATTAGCATCTTAATCGACAGTTGGAGCGAGAACAGAAACCTTCCCCTTGGTCCGCGAAAGAAATATCTTTCAGCTTCACTATAGGATTTCTGCGTTTCAATCACAAATTCAGTGATATGTCCCTCCAAGATGCTATCGAGCCAAACTTTGATAGCTCGTGATGCCTTATTATCGACTTCCTACAGCTCCTGAATCAATTTCGGGGTCCAAGCCGTCGGTTCACCACCTTGGAAATTCTTCTTCTGGAAGGTGAGCTTTGACAACCATTCATACAGGATGACTGGGAATTCACAGAAAAACCATTCATGTGGACTGTCATGAATATATTTCCCCACCCAGTGATCTACTGTCAGTTGCGTGTTCTGGCTTTCTTCTTCAGCAAACTCCTGTAACTTCTGATCAAACCAACTCTGTATCTACGGCTTCGTCGGGTGCTACAACATGTCCTCCTTTCACTCTTCACACGGTCCCGACAACAGAACCAATTGTTGACCAACGTGACTCCAGTCGACAGGGGTTCCACTTCATTTTCGACACATGCCGTAGTCTCCCTGGGCACCGGCCCGGGCAGGTTTTACCCCACCCAGCAACACCTACAAAGCAGATGAGGTCTCACCCGAGGTGTCTAAGAAGAGCAGACGTAACCACGTTTCCGCCGAGGAAGGAGGAGGGTTGTGGCTATATGAACTAGCTCTATTGCAACTTAAACATGGATCTCAAACATTTGACATGTATTCATAACGCATTATTTGATCACAACATTCATTATCACAACAGTAGTAGCAGTAAAGCAACATTGCATCAAGGAAACATAGCATTATTCATGAAGTGCGACTTTTCATTACCATAAACAAACCGAAAGAACCCAGGAATTGCATTAGAACAGTTTCATCATATCATATTATCACTGCAAAACCTTAGATACAATATCTCCTCAAAGATTAGGTCTCAGCAATATCTCCCAGATGCGCAAAAACAACCCAAACATGTGCTTTTTTTCTCATTCTATTCTACTCCCCTCATACCTACGACTCTTATCTATATATAGGCTTCTTCCATTACAATGCTTGTCCACCTTCTAACAATTCCCTAACCGACATTTGGACAAGTGACCCAACATCTAACTAACTTGGTACAAAACCGACCAAAAACCTGCATTCTGCGGTATAACTGACTCAACATTACATAATATGTGGTCCAAATGACCAAAAACCCGCATTCCGCGGTACAATTGACCCAAAATACATAACTAATCTTTCGCTCATCGCAATTCACGTCATCTTCTCGCCATTCGAGCCATCTTTTTCCTTGTCGTAGCATCGGAGATGCTGCGATAGCACTCTACCAAACTGCTTGCCAACATTCGTCTATAAATTTTGTACAACATTTAACAAATCATCCAAGTAGATGTGAAGATGGATTTGAGTGTGCATCCAAGCAAGTTTGTAATCATAAGGTTACATTGAATGAAACAATTGCATTAGTGTATCCTTCCCCTTTGTTTCACAATATGTTCAACATCTATATATGACATGTCATATGCATTAATCTCCATAGTTAAAAAAATTCAACATAAATTATGTTAATTTGCATCTTTTCATATTTAGTTAAGTCGACACCCATGATGAGAACCTAGATTGAAAAATTTGAACTCGACCGATCTGCAGTTCATCTAGGGTTTTTTGTTCTCTGCATTTCCCCCTTTCTTCTAGATTTGTCTGGCTCGTCGACGAATTGAATCGCCTAACCCAATGGGGGCCAAGGGGGTGAAATCCTCCTCATTCTCGAATGCCATCATGGGAGATTTTAATGACATGGAGGAATTATCTCAACCCTTCTTCTCGGATCCGGAGAACCTTATGGAGCAAGATCGGCTGTGAGAAATTTACAAAGGAAAGGGTAACACTAAGGATACCTCCCCTTCACATCCAAATTTGGCTCGTGCTTGGGAGCCAAGACAGTGTATCCCCCAATCGAATTCTACACCTCACTGTGTGATCAGATCTAAAAGGGTTGCTAAAAATTCTCAATATATGAGAAACCACACGTTGATATGCAAATTTATTGGGATTTGGACAACTAAACAAGGCCTGGTGAAATGGGTTCAGATATGGTGGAAACCTAGGGGGAATTTTGAGTTGTAGCTTGGATTTAAGGGTTTATTCATGACCATCTTCCACAATCTGGAAGGAAAGTAGCGAGTCTTTGAAAATGGACCCTATTTTTTTAACTTTGTAGGGATCCTTATGAAGTTATGGACAGATCAGTTCAATCTAGACAAGGAAGACTTTAAGCATGCTCATGTATGGATTAGAATCTATTCTCTTCCACATGAATTTTGGATTGAAGAGATCTTAGCTGGGATTGGAAATACTGTGTGTAGATATGCCAAATCAACGTAGGACACCAAGTAGTTAAGGTATACCTCCTATGCCCAGATTTTTATTTACATTGACATCTCGTAACCATTGCCATGGTCTATTTCTCTATAGTACTAGGAAGACTATTTGGAGCAGACAATTGATTACGAGCACGTCCCAAGATGCTGAAAGTTCCATGTTCATGGAAATTTATTCAAGGATTTACCTCTGAACACCTAGTCCAATCCCAACCCTCAATATTTTAAGAATGCAAAAGAAGGGTTTACTCAAGTTCAAGGTAGGGTTTAAAATAATTAGAAAAAACCCTTGGCCAAAACTTAGGTGGTTTCCCCAACAAATAACCCTTTTGAGGTCCTAAGCAATTTGCAAATTGATCCAACTATGGATTAGGAAAACTAACTTGATAGTAATGATCCTATGTCGACTTTCCTTAAGCCTAACTAAAATCTGGCTTCAACCCAAATGTTACCTTCTCCTTTTATTCTAGTTTTGGCGGCCTCAGATCTCATAGAGGATGAAACCATGGAAGTTGACCTGGATGAGCAAGAGATTGAAGGAATTGATATTGTTCAATTGGAACATGCTTATCGAAACAAAAATCCGTTGGCCTTACCACCATAATAGTTGCAAAGGGTGCATAAATATTTCTTGAAATATTCGACAACAGAAACTAGTGCTAGTAAAAAATCAATCATAGTGCTTGAAATCCTCAAAGATCCACTCAAAGAACAACACAAGGGACTTAAAGACAAGAATAAATTAGGTATAAAGTCAACCCGACAACTAATCAAGGAGGTAGGATTATATATGGTGAACTCTGGTCATATCCAGGTGATTACGAATAGGTTTCAACCTCTCTCTACCAATTCTTTTCAATGAATATCGTCTCTTGGAACATCATAGGTTTAAATGGAAGGAGTAAGCAATAACTCCTTTAAAAGTATATTATGAAGGAAAATCTCAATATCCGTTTTCTTTAGGAAACATAGTGTGCAGATAAGGAAGCTAACTCCATCCTTTCAAAATTTTGGAAACATGGGAGTTTTTTTTTATGTCAGATCCTAGGGGATCGTATGGAGGACTTTCCATTCTTTGGAATCCCGATATTATATCTGTAGAGAACATTTTCTCTACTAGATGGACTCTTTTATCCAAATATAGACTTATTGGATCTAACCAGGACGGCTTCATCACTAATGCTTATGGTCCGACTTCGCCTCCTGAGAAGACTAATTTCTTGGAAAATATTGAACAACTCAAGGAGATCATCCAAGATCAGGGTTGGATGCTTGAAGGGGATTTCGACATCATTAATTCCCTAGAGGAAAAATGAGGAGGCATTTGACATTTGGATTAGGATAGCATTGATTTCCAATCACTCATTGATTGCCTCCACTTTGTTGACTTGGAGAATGCCAATGAAATCTTCACCTGGTCTAATCACAAATTTGGAAGCCAAAATATTGCATGTCTCCTAGACAAATTTTTAGTTTCTAAATATTTAATGCTGATCGCACTCCCATGGAGTCCTCGATTCTAGTTATTGATGGCTCAAAACATTGGTATATTCATATTTGGTTCTCCATGTCAACAACCATTCAGATGCAAGAAGTTATGGCTTTCCCACCTGTACTTCAATGAAAAAATTCATCAGTGGTGGGAGGAAGCTATGGATATTGAAGGAACTTGTATGTACAGATTCTAGGAAAATATCAAGTACCTGAAGCAACAGCTAAAATAGTGGAATAACAATTCATTTGGAGACATCTTTGAAGCTCAACAATCTCTTGAATAGTGTTAGGATATTTAGACACTTAGGAGTTAGTTAAGATCACCTTGTCTAATAGATCCATTAGGTAAAGTGTGTTTCTTTAGTATGCATTAGTATGTATTTGTAAATACTTAAATCTGATGGTCATGATATGTTGTGATCCGACGACTCAACTTCTCTTAGATCATACCTACCCTTGATCCGTGGCTTACCACCCGATTGGTCCATAATCTCTATTTAAAGAGCATGGAGGGTCATTAGAAAGTTGATCGATTATGAGAAGCTCATTTATAACTTTCTTTCTTTTCATAATAAATTGCTCCATAGAATCTATTTGGCTGGGGCCATGGAGTTTTTCCCTCTCGAGGGTTTAAACCATGTCAAAACATCGGTGTATCGATCTGTGATCTGTTTGTGTGAAGTGGTTGCTCTAGGTGTTCGGTCTTTTGGGAGTACCCTGTGTACCCGAACAAATAGTTCCCAAGGAAACCCCAACTTGATATTATTGAGCATGGGTTCTTGGATCAACTCTGGGACGAGGAATCCAAAGTTAAGCAATAGTTGGTTGAGAAAATGTGCAAGAGGGACTCTTACGGAGACACCAATCATGAGTGAAATGGCTCAAATAAGGGGATAAAAACACATAATTATTCCACATATCTATTATCCATCGAAGGCAAGTCAATCACATCTTCCAGTTTCAAGATGAGAACGGTCAAAGTCTTACTTCCCACTCAAATATTAAGCATGAGATAGTCACTTATCACCAGTGTCTTCTCTCCAAAACCTACCCTGAAAGATCAGAATCTATATCCAAGATAACGCAACACATTCCCAATTTCTATTTTCAAGTTACTTTATTGTAAAAGTGCATCTCACTTAAATAATAAAAAATAAATAAAAAGTGAGTCACTTAAGTTATTTTTTATTGCTGCACTATTTAAAGTAACATCATTGTAAAAGTGAAATCACTTATTTTACAAAATTGATTCACTTAAATCAACTTTCTTGTAAATTGATTGTCAAAGGTTCATCTTGGGAAGACGGGGGTCCTTTTTTTTTAGCTGGTCATTCTCTATCTGCCACGTCACTATTGGGGACATCTTCAATGTTTTATTTGTTCAAGCATAACTTCATCATACGGAGTCAGTTTTCAGTATTGTTTTTTTTTAAACTACCTATTTTTTTGAGCTCTTTGCATCCAGACTATTGGTTTCTGCTTTTATATCTATTAATTTATAAATATGACCGCCCCTTTTGATATTCTACTTACCAGTTCCAACTATTTCTCATGGAAATCTCGTATGGAGGATGTTCTACGAAGTAGAAGAATTTTCAGAATTACTTTAGGGAAAGAAACAAAACCCACTAATGATGATAAGAAAATCAAATGGGAAAATAGATGTGACAAAGCTCGTGGATTTATTGGGATGTCAGTCTCTACTGATTTGCGATTCCACATATCTGGAATTGATGAACTTGATGCGGCTTGGGACAAGTTGGAATTTGTGTTTGGTAAACACAATGAAATTTGAGGTCACCAACTCGAAAATGAGTTGATTTCTTTAAATCCAAGTCATTTTGCATGCATACAAGATTATTTATCTAAGTACAAAATTCTTAAACTCTTATGTGAAGAATTCAAGATTAAGAGGGAAGACAAACAATACATTTATCATATTCTTTCCAAACTTGGGCCTGCATATTCTATTTTTGTATCTACATTTTACTCCATGAAAGAATCCTTGAATGCAACTAGCTATCAAGATCCTAGTCTTGAATCCTTTTGTGATTCCTTGAATAGAGAGAAAGATAAGCTCATCCATCTTGGAATAATTAACAATGCAGATACATCTGGGAAAGCCTTATTGTCCCACCAGAAAGAAAAGTCCAAGCCTCCCAAGAAACAAAATTTTCGCAATAATAAGTCAAACAAGGGTCCCAAACCCTCTCAGTCAACTCCTTCTTTAAAAATGACAAATGATCCAAGCCAAAAGGCAAGAAGACCGAGCGACATTGCAATTATTGCGGGAAAGATAATCATGATGAATCTAAGTGTTTCAAGAAGATGGAAGCTTTGGAAGCAACAATGAAGAAGCATCACATCAGCCTAGATTCACCTTCAAAATCTACCTCTCATGGACATGCACTTTGTGCTTCTGGTTATTCTTATAATGCATATTCTTCTTCTACTTCAAATTAATGGCTCATTGATTCTGAAGCATCTTATCATATGGCTAAGGATCAAGCCATCTTTTCTACTATGCATGAATGTAACACCAAACAAATATTTGTTGGTGATGATAGATCTCTAAGTATTGTAGGAGCTGGAAAAGTTCCAGTAGATAATGGTCATTTCAGTGATGTATTATGTGTTCCAAGAATTTCCTGCAATTTTTTATCAGTCTATCAAATCACTCATTCTGGTGAAGGTAAAACTGTGACGTTTACACCTCACCAAGTTGTAATTAAGGATTTTAAATATCCTCAACAAGTCCTAGCTACCAGAATTGTTGATGATATTACCAGGTTGTACAAGTTTAACAACTTTGGGTCATCACCTTTTCCTTCAGTTTTTGTTGCTTATAGTGATAACTTGAACAAACTTTGGCATGAGTGATTTGGTCACTTAAATTATCGCTCAAATTATTAAGTTAAGATCTGACAATGGAGGAGAATATGTTAACAAAAAGTTCACTATTTTCTGCATTGAACAAGGAATCCAACAACAACACACTGTTCCATATACACCACAACAAAATGGTGTAGCTAAACGGAAGAACCACACTTTAAAAGAAATGGCTAATTGTATGATCCAATCTAAGGGACTAAGTCTTCAATTTTGGGCTGAAGCCATTAATTGTGCAAATTACATAGTTAATCGCACCCCCACTAAAGCATTACAAGGTATCACACCGGAAGAAGCATGGAGTAAAATTAAACCAGATGTAAGTCACTTCCGTGTGTTTGGTAGTGAAGCATGGGCTCACATTTCAGATGAAAAATAGAAAGCATTGCAGCCTAAAAGTGAAAAGTGCATATTTATTGGATATTTTGAAGATGTAAAAGGTTATAGACTTCTTCAACCACATTCTCTTGATGTAATCATTAGAAGAGATGTTAAATTTGATGGAAAATCTCTTGGCCTGCAAGCCTAACTCGACGATTGTGCCATCTTTGGCCTGTGAGCTTGATTCGGCGATTTTTCCTTCTTCTTCTTCTTCCAACTTCCTCAATAGGTTTCTAACTCCAGTTTCTAATGATGAAAATGAGGATGAAAATCCACCTCCATCTGCTCATGTTCCTCCAGTTGCACCAGCACAAGTGCTTCCTCGATGGGTCCATTCAACATGTGAAGCAGCTGGTGATCTTGCTGGTGATCCTAGAGATCAACGTCGAACACATTCTCAGTTTCAGCAAGCCTCTTCTCTTTTGGCTCAAGTTTCCAAGAATCATGATCCAGAAACCTTTGCAGAAGCTTCAGGAAATCTAGATTGGGATGCAGCTATGGATGAAGAATATCGTCCCTAATGGCGAACGATACTTGGGATCTTGTACCTCTTCCAAAAGGAAGAAAACTTGTTAGATGTAAATGGGTCTACAAAACTAAGTATGCATCAGATGCAAGTGTTGAAAGACTTAAGGCAAGGTCAGTTTCCAAAGGCTTTTCCCAAGTTGAAGGGATTGACTACAATGAAACCTTTGCTCCTGTCACAAAAATGAACTCCATCCGCCTTGTTCTTTCCCTTGCAGCCTTACACAACTGGGAATTCCATCAAATGGATGTCAAGTATTCCTTCTTACATGGTGATTTACAGGAGGAAATTTACATGGAACAACCTCCTAGATATGTTCAGAATAACTCTAGCCTTGTTTGCCGCCTTAAGAAATCCTTATATGGCCTTAAGAAAGCTCCTAGAGCTTGGTATGCCAAAATGGATAGCTTCCTCCTTGACACTAGTTTTTCTAGATGCCATTCTGACCCCAATGTCTATACCAAGAAAGTAGGAAACCATCTCATCATACTTGTTGTATATGTTGATGACCTTATTCTTACTAGTAGTGACCCTAATCTTATGACCCATGTGAAATCCAGTCTTAAGCAAAATTTTGAAATGTCAGGCTTAGGACATTTGCATTATTTTCTTGGTCTCCAAGTCCTGCAAAACCAAAGAAGGAATATTTCTTTCTCAATCTAAGTATGCTTGTGACCTTCTTCGTCACTTTCACATGGAAGATTGTACACCTGCCCCTTCTCCTTTCCAGTCTAGAGTCAAAATTTTTGCCACTTGTACTTCACCTGAAGTAGATGCCACCTTGTATCATCAGCTTGTTGGTAGTCTCTTATACTTGACTCATTCTCGTCCTAACCTTTCCTTTGTCGTTGGTCGTGTTTCCCGTTATATGCAAACACCTCATGAAAGTCACTCGAAAACAGCTAAAAGAATACTTCAATAGATTCGAGGTACAATTCAGTTTGGGATTCATTACAGTACAGGGGGAAACCTTTGTTGGTTGGTTTCAATGATTCAGATTGGGCCGACGATCCTGATCATCGAAATTCTATAGCATGTTATGTTTTCAGTTTGGGATCTGGACCTGTCACTTGAGCTTGCAAGAAATAACAAGCTCTTGCTCTTTCTTCAGCAGAGGCAGAATATCGAGCCGTAGTTAATTCCAGTCAGGAAGATTTATGGCTTTGACAAATCCTTTCAGAGTTTGTATTTGAGTAGCAACAACCTACTCCACTTTGGTGCGACAATCAAAGTGCCATCAAACTTGCCAAAGATCCAGCCCTACATCAACGCAACAAACACATTGGTCTACATATGCACTTCATCAAAAATCTTGTTCATGATCGTGTTCTTGAAGTGCTCTTTTGTCCTATAGATGATCAAGTTACAAACATCTTCACCAAGTCTCTTACAGAAGCAAAGTTTTCTAAACTTCTATCTATGTTAGGAGTTCAGGAACTTGTCATTAAGGGGGGATAGGCTCTAATGCCTCCTTCCTTCTCCTAATAGTATCACTTTTGTAAATCCTTCAATCTTGTCCTAAGTTGTTCTTAAGGGGGGATGTTAGGATATTTAGACACTTAGGAGTTAGTTAAGATCAACTTGTGTAATAGATCCGTTAGGTAGAGTGTGTTTCTTTAGTATGCATTTGTAAATACTTAAATTTGATGGTCACGATATGTTGTGATCCAATGGCTCAACTTCTCTTAGATCGTACCTACCCTTGATCCGTGGCTTAACACGCGATTGTTCCATGATATCTATTTAAAGAGCATGGAGGGTCATTGGAAAGTTGATCGATTATGAGAAGCTCATTTGTAACTTTCTTTCTTTGCATAATAAATTGCTCTATAGAAGCTATTTGGCCGGGGCCGTGGAGTGTTTCCCTCTCGAGGGTTTAAACCACGTCAAAACATCGGTGTATCATTCTATGATCTGTTTATGTGAAGTGGTTGATTTAAGTGTTCGGTCTTTTGGGACTACCCTGTGTACCTGAACAAATAGTTCCTCAAGGAAACCCAACTTGATATTATTGAGCATGAGTTCTCAGATCAACTCTGGGACGAGGAATCCAAAGTTAAGCAATAGTTGGTTGAGAAAATGTGCAAGAGTAACTATTACGGAGACAAAAATCAAGAATGAAATGGCTCAAATAAGGGGATAAAAACACATAATTCTTCCACATATCTATTATCCATTGAAGCCAAGTCAATCACATCTTTTAGTTTCAAGATGAGAACGATCAAACTCTTACTTCCCACTCAAATATTAAGCATGAGCTAGTCACTTATTACCAGTGTCTTCTCTCCAAAACCTACCCTGAAATATTAGAATCTATATCCAAGATAACTCAACACATTCCCAAATTGGTCACGAAGGAGCACAATATTGAGGCCCTTTTGAGACCCATTACTCGGGACTAGGTGAACAATGCATTCAAGAAAATAGAACCTGGTAAATCTCTAGGTTCTGATGGATTTACCACAATTTTTTTTACTTATAGTGGGAAATGATTTGGGAGGAGGTTTGGGTGTTGGTGGAGGACTCTAGACGTTTGGGTCCGGTCTTACCATCTCTCAATGCCACTTTTCTCACCTTGATTCCGAAGGAGGAGCGTGTGCTGGACCCTAAACAATTTCGATCCATTACACTATGCAATGCCATATACAAGATCATCACCAAGGTAATTGCTCTCCATCTTAAACCCATTCTCCCTTTCATTATTTCTCATGAGCAATCGAGTTATGTAGAGGGTAGGAAAATCATGGACAATGTTATTTTTCCTCATGAAGTCATCCATTCCTTAACAACTCTTATGTCCCCAGGTATGCTTATCAAGCTTGAGCTCTCCAAAGCCTTTGGAAATATTAGATGGCAGTATATGCAATCCCTTTTAGCCAATTTTGGCTTCATATCACATGGATTTTGAGCCTCACCTCCCAGTGTTCTTCTCAACCCTAGTTAATGAAACTCCTTCTACCTCCTTCTCCCCTTCTAGGGGCATTCTCCAAGGGGATCCCTTGTCTCCATTTATTTTCATCATTATGGCTGAATATTTGAGTCATTATATCAATTCAACTATGAATGATGCTTCCCTTAAAGGTCTCTCCATCTATGGCATCAATCCCCCCCTCTCACACAGCCAGTTTGTGGATGATACCCTCTTGATGAATACTCCCTCTGGTAGTGAAGCTAGATGCATTTGGTATATCCTATACGATTTTAGTGCTGCTTAAGGCACCTCCATCACTGCAGCCAAATACCAGATCTTCTTTTTCAATACCCGAAGATCGGTTCAATTTTTCATTTCCATAATTATGGGATTCAGTAGGCGCTTCGTTCCATCCAAACACTTAGGTATCCCTCTTATTAACAATTGCCTGCACAACAACTCTTGGGAACACCTTTTGGTTTCTCTTGAGAAAATACTTTCCTAGTGGACTTTTCGTTCGCTCAATATCCTTTCCCGCCTCATTCTTCTAAAATAAATGCTTTAGGCCATCCCAATATACCTTTTCTCTTCCCTTGTATCACCCAAACTTATCATCAAATTCATCTAGAACTTGGAGTGAAATTTTCTATGCTAGGGATGTAGCGATAAAAAAAAATGGGCCCTTATCAGTTGGTATAAAATATGTCGGCCCAAGATGGGGGGTGGTCTCATCTTGAGAGATCCCAAAACATTCAATCAAGTTCTTAGTGCAAAAATATGGTGGCGATGGTTAAAAAATATGAATGATCTATGGGCCAAACTTTGGAGAGTCAAGTACACCCAGCACTTTGAAGAGTGTAATTTAATCCATTGGAATTAATGAATGGAGGGCTCTCTTATTTAAAATTATATGCAGGATAATCGGACGCTAATTCAGGATCGTGCATTTTGGGAAGTCAAAGATGGATGCGCTTCCCATTTCTAGATGGATTCTTGGAAATAGCTACTCCCCCTTCAACAACAACCCAACCTCAATGCTCTCATGGCTAGCATCCCCCAAGATGACAGTTATTTAGTTAAACAACTTTGGAAGGAGTTGAATGAAATATCGAACTAGATATATTCAAAACCCATGCATGCAGATCTACTCATTCTGGAGGTCATTGATATCACTAATTGGCATGACACTTTAGCTACCAGGAAAATTAGAATCAAACCTGGTCTTGACATTCTTTGTTGGCGTCATCTCCGTATTGGCTCCTTTTCTACAAAAGAAGCTTACTCTCTCCATGCGAAATCTCATTTGCTACCAAAGGATGATATCTGGAAGCGTGTTTGGGGACCAAAATTATGTCCCAAAGTCAACACGTTCCTTAGGCTGACTAGCCACAATAACATTCTCACGTGGGATAATATTCACAAGTAGAAATTCATTGGTTCATCCATTTTTCATCTATGTCAAGACTCTGAGAAATCCGTGGAACATATTTTGGATCAATTCAATTATAGCTCTCAAATATGGGAATTTTTGGCTCAAGTGATGCACACATCGGACTGTGTCAGAGACAATATCTCCTCTGGTATTTCCTGTCGGAGAGTTTCATATTTTAGGAACCTTGTACTCAATCAAATCTAGAAACTACTTCTGGGTCTCTCATTGTGGTATATTTGGAAAGAGTGCAACAAATGAATATTTCAGTCACATCATCTTGACGTCCATCTTGTTTGGGAGATAATCAAAACCTCTGTCCTTGAAATTGTTAAAATTAAGAAATGGGTGACTGATGACTTCAAATTCCCATTGGAGGAACAACCCATCTTAATCCAATGGTTTCATAGTCCCCCTGCATATATCATCCTTCCAACATTTTGATCTCCAAGGTCATGAATTCCTTGTAAATGTCAATTTCCCCCCTGGCTTCGTCAAAATGAATTTTGATGGAGCCTCTAAGGGGAACCCTGGTCCTGTGGGATTTGGTGTTGTGTTTAGAGATTATCATGGAAGTATTATTCACATTCTGGAAGGGAATATTGGTCCTGACACCAATAATGTGGCTGAATTGTGGGCCCTTATTTGTGGGATCCAAACGACTATGATTCACAATCATTTCCAAATCATTGTCAAAGGAGACTCACAAGCTGTTTTTCATCTTCTCTCCAAGATGATCATTGAATCATGTCTTGAAAAAATCTCCCCTAGATGCATAATGTTGGCTCCAATCACTTCTCAATCCCTATCTGGTGTTGATCCCATTGCATGTGAAAAGGGATGCTGATAAAATTGCTGAAAAACTTGCAAATATTGGATTAAATCTGAATTCTTTTTACCTACATTATCTTGTTGATTTCAATCCCAATAACCAACTTCTTTAGGAATGCATTATGATTTCCAACCAGGCAGATCTTTTTCTGAATGGGGTGACAAGAAGAACATGATGTGGATTATGTGGAGGGCAGTGAGGCTAGGCCAAGTGGGAGCACGTTCCTCCTTATATTCCCATTTTTCAGGCCTATTTTAATGATAGGTATTGGATTTGTGGTTTCAGTTGTTTCTGGTGTTTAATGCTTCGTTCTTTCATGCAATTTTTGGACTGGTTCGAGGAAAATGGAGTTAAATTCCTTGTTGGGTGACATGATTCCCCCAAATTTGCAATGGATTTGGATTCATGGACTTGTGCGTAATTCCCTTCTGGATGTGATGGTGTACTTATGGTTGGGAAATCATGTTGCTATCGGACATTCTAATTGACCTCCCAAGTTAGCTACAAATCCTTAGGGTGATATTGAAATTGCTTTCGACTTGTGCAGGCTCTAGATAATGCCTATTCTTAGGTTGTGTGGTCACTCTTGTCGTGGACATGGGGGTCATGTTTGGGCTTGGGAGGTCCCGAATTCTCTATATGACTTTAGAATTTCCAATGCTTAGTCATCTTTTGAGGATACGTCGATCCATTATGTTGGTGATGCTTCCCTAGTTGGAAAGGTGGTGAAAGATTTGACTTGTTTGGTGGAAGGTTTTTACGCTTCTGGTTGTTCATTAGGTTATGGGGAATATATGCCTCCTTTTTCGCCTAGGAAGGCCTGTTGCTTTGTAGGAAAATCTCTGTCCACCTCTCTTTGTATCTTCCAACGTGTCTTCTTCACTGGATAAAGGGGAGAATTCTACAGTAGTTCATTCTCTTTGTGAAATGGTGTTTGATAATCGTCATAATATGGAGGACCCGCATTTCAAGTTGGAGCTCATGGACAACAAATTATCTTCTATCCTTTCCCTCCTCTCTGGTCAAGGGCCCAACTCTTCTTGGATGGACATTGTCAATCATAACACCATTTTTTTTCATGGTGTAGCTCCCAGTTCTGGAAATGGCGGCAAGGTTCAAGTGGAATATATTTAGTTTTCATGTTAATTACGAATCTCTATTTTTTGGTTCTATGTTATGTCTCTTTTATGGTTTCGATATGTACTAGGTAATCAGTTTCTCTAAGCGGGTTATAGAGGCTAGTTTTTTAAACTGTTATAATCTCTGTAAATCTCTAGAGAACAAGGAATATCTATTGGGTTATCGGGGAAATTCATTGGAAACCCTATGCTTCTTCTATGTTCTATTTTTTATGATATAATATAATGTTTCCTTACAAAAAAAACATTTACACCCATGATAGTTGGAAATGAGATTCATACCTTTATTATGGAAATACAAGCCAATGAACATTTTTCAAAGTTTTTATATACATATATTATATAATTGATAAAATGACCTTAAACGTTTTCTAGGTGTCACGTCCCCAGTCACCTCGATTCCCTTTAGAGGCAATGGGATACAAACCTTGAATCACCTGCTAATTTGCTTTTCTTCTTTTTCCCAAGCAATTCAAAGGCTCCGCAACTCTGAACCCACAATGATCATCGGTCCGCAATCCACAATCCCGCAAGCCTTGATCCGCAAGACGCAATCAGAAGTTAGAAGTTGGGTCACCAATTTCAACTCCGACAATTTCTCCCCTCCGAATTCCGCATTCTGCAATGCGCAGTGTGAAAATAGGAACTCGAAACTCCAATTCGGTACTCTGACGAAAACACTCCTCCGAAGTCCACAATTTGCATTGTGGAATTCAGAAAGGCAGGAGCCCAATTCACGGCTCCGGAAATATTTCACTCCTGACTAATAGAATCCGCAATCCGCATGCGGTATTCGGAAATGCAGAAGCCCATATACTCAGCTCCGACGAAATCTCCTTTCCGACTTTTGCAATCCACCGTCTGCCTTGCGGAACCTCAGAAATCAGAACGCCAATTTCTCCAATTCGAGAAAATTACCTTCCCGACTTCCGTAATCCGTAACTCGCCTTGTGGAACTTGGAAATGTGGAAGCCTAACTTTACAACCCCGACGATTTAACCTTTCCGACTTTCGCAATCCGCAGTCAACCTTGCAGAACAAAAAAATGCAGAAGCCCAATTTCTCCACGCCATCAAAGTGCCCTTCTGAATTCTGCAATCCACAATCCACATGCGGGTTCAAAAAGTTGGAAGCCCCCACTACACCACTTCTCTAGCCCATCACTTCTTCATCCTAGGTCCAAATTGGGAAAAACAAGTACCGTTGGAAAGCTCTCGGAGAGAACTATGCATCTCCAAGGTATTTATCCACACCAGAGAACTTTTTTCCTACCCTTGTTACACTCCAAGAAATGATCTGAAACATCACCTATGTCTCCTTCATCATCATTCTGCAATAAGATCTGCTCCACTTCTGCCATGTCTTCTCTCCTTCATCTGGTCCACAGGGGTGTCTATTCCTTTTCCAAGTCTTGACTGGAGTATCCTGCACATTTACCAAACTTAGCCCTAATTCATCAAAGGACAATTCAAAAACAATACCAAAGGGATTGGAAATATGCTTAAGCATACTCCATGAACACAAGGAATGAAACATGATCCACACACATAAAATGGAATACATGCACATATTTCTCCCAGGAAGATTGATGAAAGCATGCAGGGGCTTAGTCCTATTCCTCAAGCATAACTACATATAAGTACCAACATAAGGATAGAATGTAAAGGTGCAATAACAATGTAATTGACACACACAACATAAGTTAGCCATATTAGCACACAGTGAAATGAGACCTTATTCACACACACAACTGCCATCAATAACAATCATTACTAGTTAACCATTGCAAGGATAAAACATGTGGAATGAGTATAAATTAACACAGGGAACACTTATCTTTTCCATTAAATCTCCAAGCAAACTGGCTATTGACTGCAATGTTCCAACCCAACCATAGGTCTCTTCCCATTCTATATTATTTCAGAACTCAGAGACCACCCCCGAGCTGGGGCTATGTATCCACTAAAGAGTCCCTCTCAGGATCACTCACAACTTGGTTCACAGTCCATCAAGGAATCCAACACAAAGTTATATTTTTCAAGCAAATGGGGAAGGCAGGTAAGGGTTTTCTAGCTCATTAATCTCATCCATATAGCTATGGGCATATCCCAATGATCTCAGACAGTTCAAGCACCCCCATCACCTCCACCCTCAGCCTAGATAAGGTCCCCTTCACTCCTGCACAGTCCCTAGGGTTCCCTTTCCCCTATCACTGACCTGGGCAAGTGTGGCAGGACCTGATTGCTAAATCAAAGTAAATAAGCCCTCTCTGTCTCTACCATGCATCCCAAACCCTCCTAGCCTCTTCCCACTGTGATCCGCACTCGGATCTTCCCCAATGCTATGGTCGAGTGGCTCTGTCCCGCAATAGGGTCTCGAATTTCCAATCTGGTTCTCCTAAAGGGTTTTCTAAGCTTCTCACACTCTGCAATACACCCCAAGACTCAGGTTCATGTCTTTCTCAATAGAATTTTCCTCCCATGTAGGGTTTCTATGTATTCTTGGCTCTGCAACTCGCGGCCTTATACAGAGTTGCGAATTCAGGTTTCCTCCCCCTCGGCTCTCCCTGTGATGCGTGATGAATGAGGTTGTTGGTCAACAAGGGAATAGCGATCAGGATGAGCGAAATCCTAAGTGGTAGAGTGGATTAAGGGACAAGCAAACTAGAGCCATACCTTGCCATACGTATTTCAGGGCAGTCCCATACTCCATCAAACTCATGAACAATGCTCTTCACCCACTTCCTTACAACAACATTCAATGGAAGCTAGAACAATCAAAGGTGTTCTCTAGGTGACATATGGCAGCCTAGGGTTCCATCCCAGAACCTTGTCACCACTCCCTAGTGGATACATAGTTCCCCCTCATTTGGTTGCATCCATAGCCATTCCTTGATGTTTTTATTTACATGGTATCATTTACATCTTTTACATTTTCCATGGCTTACTAGCACATGGTTATCCTAATACCAAATTATTTCCTCTAAATAAAACCTGAGCATCCACTAGTGGGGCCTTGGCCTTGAGCTCCACAATAGGGAAACACACATTGTATGTATAGAATATTTACATTGAAGCCAATAAACCCTAAGGGTCAAAATAGGGATATTATAATTCCCCTCCCCTTAGAATAACACCTTGCTTGGTGTTCCAATAACTAAGAATACATACACAATTTACACATGTCCAAAATTACAAAAATGTTGCAGGTCTGCCTTGCATTTTACCCTTTACTTTGAAAATTCAGGACCAAGTTCTTTGGCTTCCACAAGCTGCACCTGATGGATTTGATCTTCCAGCTGATCCATAAGTCTGGAATATTTACGACTACTAGCTTTCTTGTTTTCCTTTATTGGGCAGTTGTGTAGGCAATGATTTCCTCCACGTTTCCAGCATTTCAGTGGCTTCTTTATCTTTACCTTCTCAACTTCCTTGGAGTCTTCCCACCTTAAATGTTTCTTGGTGGATTGATTGGATGAATGCCTCTTCATTGGTCCATTGCCCTTCCCACTGTTGGTTTCTTCCAAAATTCTTTTTACCTCCATTTGCAGACAAATAGAGTCCTGCAAAACCCTGTGGTTCATCTCATTATACTGCTTTTGTAGCTTGAGCACCTATCCAAGATTTTCTTGGGTCTTTGCAATTGTTTGAAGAATATTTTCAGCCAACTCCAATAGATTCTGGTCTGCTTCCATGGTCAATGTTCACAGTTTCCCACACTTTGCTTGCTAGCACCACTTGTCTTGTAACTTCTGCAACTAATTGATTTCAATTTCTCACATGTGAAATTCATCATGTCAATTCCTGTTAGTCCAAGCATAACATAAACATTAAAATCAGTCAATCATTTGTCCAATTGACATGGAAATTTCATGCTTTATCATGAGACTTCCATACATTTCATCCTTTCCCAACATACACATGAACTCATTCATGCTCATCCTTTCACAGGGAATTTACTATTTCAACATTCACAATTTATTTCAAGCAATTAAAAACAATCAATTTCAAACCATAACATGTAGTCAACAATTTTCTGTTTCTAAATGCATCACTCAAAAGGAAAGAGAAGAGTAAGAGTTTTCCCCTCTTAGTCTTTTTCCAATCCAGAGTCACACCACCACTGTGGTTCCATGCTCCTCATCCTCTTTCACTTCAATGTGAATGCTTGACTTTCCCTTTCTTGGCTATGACACTTAGTGTCTAAGGTATGTCCAAGACCTCTCAACCAGGGAACCCTTCCACATGGTTTGCCTACAAAATGCTTGGTTGCTAGGACCCACCCAAGTCCACTACCACCATCTTCATTGTTGATCATGCTGATATTTCTATAAAAATCACATGTCCACATGCATCCTTAGGATGCCTTCATAGTTCTTGCTTCCTGCAATGACCAAGGTTTCCGACAAATAAACAACAGTGTATAAGCTTGGTTGTTTTAAGACTTGTACATGGAATTTTCATTATCCGAATTAAGAAATGAATGAAAATTAAATACTTATCTACATTGGGCATTTCCTCTCTATTCCACAGGTTCCTTCTTTGATTTACAAGCTTTGGATCACTTGTGGATTGAATGTATGGCCAACACACATGCTTCTCGAACACATCCAAATAGTCAATGCCAATCCAGTACATTGACTAGTCTATCGGGCATTGATGGTGCCAAACTAGTCCTATACTTGGTTTTCCCTCTCCATTTCCAAGCTAGCACATCTGTCTGGGTCAGAGGTCAATGGAAGGAAACTGCACCATGACCATTTCCAGTTCAAGGCTCTACTACATAGCCATAGGCATGCAACAACCCTTCACCAATACCACCACAAACTCCACACATCCAAGTAACCAAGCCAATACACTGATTGGGATTATCAGGCATACAACAACCCTTCATACACACAACCCTTCATACATACAACAACCCTTCATCACAACCCCTCACAACAACCTCTTCACTTTTCTTCTTTAGTGTGCAGCATTGAATTGCATCTGTTCAAGCTGATAACACAAGATGGATAAACAAGCTCATCAGTATTGTTGCTCTAAAATTGTAAACATATTTCATAACATTCCCTCTCAAATATTAAAACACCACGAATGTGTCCATTCCCTTAGGGTGTAGTCAATATTGAAAACCCTAACATAACCCATCACCCGAAAGGTATGCATCCCTTTCCGATGTGAGCCATGTAGGTCCTAATCATACTCAAGCAGTCTGAAATAATATAAATAAAATAAAACATGCTCTGCATATTAACCCTAATAATTAGGCATGCATATTCTTAGCTAGGGTTACATAACACTTATCCATTTTGCAGATGCATTCTCTCTTCCTTCGTGAGGAATGGGGGATCCCTTCTCTGAATCAACACTCCCTCATTTTTCCACCCCAAACCCTCTCACGTCCCATAGAAAACATATTCCTTATTAGTATACTTTCACCATCTCATCCACATTATTTACCAACATGCAGTTCAGATGAGACACCCTCATGTCATTTAGCTCTTGTAAGTGGAACCACTCTTCCCATTATGGTTTTAGGCTTGCTACCATAACACAACCATCCCCTACAACATGTCCCTTTGACACAATTATGGATTATCCAAACAGTGAGTGAAATTTAACAATAAAATTCAAATTTGTTTTTTTTTCCATAACCAATCAATGACATTATTAATTAAATTCAGCATGAATTTGCAATTCTGTCTGCTACAAAAATTGATTTGCTTAGCCGTGAGATCATCATTATAGTGTTTAGCTCTTGTACATGGTATATTTTAGCCTTGATCATGGACTTGACCATGTTGTCATGCCCTTGAAATATAAAAACTTAAATCAACCAAACACTTCCAGATGTTGGCATCTCATATCACCAAAACACATTTACTTCATGTGAATCATTATCATGCTAAAATTGCAAGGTACAATCACATAATTTATGCAACTTAATGAAACTTTAAATACTCATTACTTCACAGCCATATCATTTACACAACTCTGCCCTTCCATAGAGCATTTTGGCAGCGCATCAAGCATGACTAGCTTCATGCAATCTTTCCCTTGCATTCATAGCAGCTCATGAAATGATTCCAGAATTATCATCAATTCATCATCTCATCCATTATTTAATTTGCAATAAAACATACACCACAACCATGTATTCATGCAATGTATCACAGCATGTGCACCCACACTCATGCATGCACATTTACAACATTTACATTATCTTTGAATGTGCATTCACTTCATGCAACCACATATCTACAAAATATTTTAATGCACATCCACTCAAATATGCCACCTTGCATTCATTCATGAATACTATATAATCAAACACATTATGGACTAACCATGACTATCTCACATAGCATGCACTACCATGACAGGACCATAAGTCCTCACTTGCTTGGTTATCAACCCATAACCAACATACACATGGCATGATATATATTTATGTGAATGCATTCTAAATTTTTAAACAGTCACATGGTATGAAGATCCTTGCCCCTACTACCCATACCTCACCCTACCATGGTGGTATGGAATTCACATTCATGCATTCAACCTTATATACATACCATTTTTTTTTCAAAAACATGGTTCAAGGAATTCTTACCCAATTCCCTTTCAACACTTGTACAATTATCATGAATGAACATTACCAGCACGGTTCTCATTAACCTCTTGGATGTTACCTGATCAGCTTGGCTTCTTACCAAGGACTACACAGTCCTTCCACCAATCCTCATGATCGCAGATCTATTGCACCAACCTTTCTCCATAAGATTGTTGGTCACATGCAACAGTATCATCAACATCTTCAACCATGCTTCAACCACAACAATTGTCATTAGTGGTTCATTGCATATGTAAACTTCACTAGCTTTACCAACATGCAACATCATGTACATGCATTATTCAATATCTAGCAGTATTTCCACTAGTACCCATTTAATTCATACGTCTAATCTCTGCATTCTCAACATTCCTATGGTATAATTTTCTGTAAATAAAACTCAGAAATTATAATTATATCATCAAGAGAAGAGTTTAGGGTTTCTTCCCTTCAAATTCCTCATCATAGCATGGAATTATTCTTCCATTTCATAGTTGGTCCAATTGTATATCCTTTTCATCCTTCTGTAGCTTCTCTTGAGCACTGTAACAAATTCATTGCACCCGGTTCATATGCCTGTAAACTCATGATTTGGCCCAAGCAACCATCTTGAGCTCTAATACCACTTTGTCACGTTCCTAGTCATCTCGGTTCCCTTTAGAGGCAATGGGAGACAAACCTTCAATCACCTGCTAATTTTTTTTCTTCTTTTACCCAAGCAATTCAAAGGCTCCACAACTCTGAACCCGCAATGATCATCGGTCCGTAAACCACAATCCTGCAAGCCCCAATCCGCAAGCCGCAATCAGAAGTCGGAATTTGAGTCACCAATTTCAACTCCAACAATTTCTCCCCTCCAAATTCCGCATTCTGCAATCCGCAGTGCTGAAATCGAAACTCGGAACGCCAATTCACTGCTTTGACGAAAAAAATCCTCCGAAGTCCACAATCCGCAATCCGCATTGTGGAATTCGGAAAGGTGAGAGACCAGTTCATGGATTCGGAAATATTTCACTGCTGACTCCCGTAATCCGCAATCTGCATGCGGGATTTGGACATGCAGAATCCCAAATACTTAGCTCCGACGGAATCTCCTTTCCAACTTCCGTGTAATACCCCATTCTGACTCTTAGGATGTATTAGCATTTAATGTAACTAATGTGTACATGTGATGTATTTTTTCCTAGCGAGGAGCTCAAGGCCAAGGCCCCACTAGTGAAAGCCTAAATTTTGATTTGAAAGGCAAGCATTGATATTTTGATGCCCATGTGCTCTTAAGCCATGGAAATTGTAAAAATGACGTAAATAAACATCATGCAATATAAAATACCAAAACTGGCTATGGAGGCAACGAATGAGAAGGGGCCATGTGTATCCACTAGGGAGTGGTGAGGGGGCTAAGGGAGTGAACCATAGGTTTCCATATGTCATTATGAGAACCCATTTGACTTTTCTAGATGACATTTATTCCTGTTGTAAGAAAGTGGTTGAAGAATTAAGTCAATGGATTTGATGGAGCATGGGCAGCCCAGAAACTCGTATGGGTAGGTATGGGCTCTGTTTACTTGTGCCACAAGTCACTCTACCTATGGAAAAATTTGCTTCATTCTCATCCCCATTCGATGGTGAAGGAACCTAGCATCATTATCCATCCAAAAACGAGCTCCCATGAAGGAGAAAACCAGAAATCGCGACTTGGAATGAACCCACGTTTTGGGAAGCCAAAAACGCCCAGAATGGGTATTGGACAGTGAAATCCAATGGGGGATCCATTGGTATGAACCCTGGGGCGAATTTGGGATCAATAGCTACCCCAAAATCCAGGGGAAAACCCAGTTTTAATAGCCCAGAAAATCAGTGACGGATTTGGGGTTATTTGTGACAGAGTTGTGAGAAATCCAAGAGTGGATGTATGAACAGAGGATGGGATTGTTGAGTCCAGCTTGAATTGTATATGGCTCTGGGATTGAGCTCAGTGGACTAGCATCCTCCTCCATCCCCTATTGCATGCTTGAAAAACCCAACTATGTGTTGTCTTAGCATGGCTGTTTGAGTGAAACCCTGACTGCGAGTGAGCCATCTAGTTCCTCCTTAGTGGATACGCAGCCCAGCTCGGGGGTGATCTCTCAGCTGAAAGAATACAGGATGGACAGAGATCTATGGTTGGGTGGAACGTTTCTCTCACGTAGCCAGTCGTTGGACATTCGCGTTGCAAGATAAGTATTCTTTGTGGATTAAATTATATACAATTTGTGTTCTGCAATGTGCTAAATCTGAATGTTATTTATTCATGAGGTTGAAATTGAAATGAAGTCTGTGCATATCATAAGAATGGGATTGAATCCCTGCATATGGAATCATCTTATGTTTGTGCTTATGTGTGTTGTTATGTTTAATTCCGCTGTGTTTTATTGAAGTTCGAATCTGCACACAGAAGATTTTAATTGTTATGAATTTTATGAGAAAAATATTGGGGCTAAGTCTGCCAAAAGCCCGATGTGTTGTTAATGTTTCCTTCCTTGCATTTGATGATGGAAGGGGATGTTACATTCTGCAATCCTCCATCCCCCTTGCGGAACTTCAAAAATCGGAACGCCAATTTCTCCAACCCGAGAAAATTACCTTCCCGACTTCCTCAATCTGCAACCCACCTTCTCGAACTCGAAAATGCGGAAGCCCAAATTTACAACCCTGAAAATTTTACCTTTTCGACTTCCATAATTTATAGTCCACCTTGCGGAACTCAGAAATGTGGAAGCCCAATTTCACCACCCCGTCAAAGTTCCCTTCCGACTTCCGTAATCCACAATCCGCATGCGGGTTCGGAAAGTCGGAAACCCCCACTGCATCGCTTCTCCAACCCATAACTCCTTCATCCTAAGTCCAAATTGGGAAAATCCAGTACTGTTGGAAAGCTCTTGGAGAGCACTATGCAACTGTAGGGCATTCATCCACACCTGAGAACTTTTTTCCTACCCTTGTTCCACTCCAAGTAATGAACTTAAACATCACCTATGTCTCCTTCATCATTCTACAATAATATCTGCTCCACGTCTGCCATGTCTTCTCTCCTTCATCTGGTCCACAGGGGTGTCTATTCCTTTCTCAATTCCTAACTGGAGTATCCTGCACATTTACCATAATTATCCCTAATTCATCAAAGGACAATTAAAAATCATTACCAAAGGGATTGCAAATATGCATAAGCATACTCCATGAACACAAGGAATGAAACATGATCCACACACATAGAATGGAATACATGCACATATTTCTCCCAGGCAGATTGATGAAAGCATGCAGGGGCTTAGTCCTATTCCTCAAGCATAACTACATATAAGTACCAACATAAGGATAGAATGTAAAGGTGCAAGAACAATTTAATTAACACAAACAACATAAGTTAGACATATTAGCACACAGTGAAACGAGACCTTATTCACACACACATCTGCCATCAATAACAATTATTACTAGTTAACCATTGCAAGGATAAAACAAATGGAATGGGTATAACTTAACACAAGGAACACTTATCTTTTCCATTAAATACCCAAGCAAACTGGCTATGGACTGCAACGTTCCAACCCAACCATAGGTCTCTACCCAACCTGTGTTATTTCAGTACTCAGAGACCACCCCCGAGATGGGGCTATGTATCCACTAAAGAGTCCCTCTCAGGCTCACTCACAACTTGGTTCACAGTCCATCAAGGCATCCAGCACATAGTTAGATTTGTCAAGCAAATGGGGAATGCAAGTAATGGTTTTCTATCTCAGCAAGCTCATCCACAGAGCTATGGGCATATCCCAATGATATCATACAGTTCAAGCACCCCATCACCTCCACTCTTAGCCTAGGTAAGGTCCCCTTCATTTATGCATAGTCCCTAGGGCGCCCCTTCCCCTAACGCTGACCTAGGTAAGTGTGGCTGGTCCTGACTGCTAAATCAAGGTAAATAAGCTCTCTCTGGATCTACCATGTATCCTAAACCCTCCTAGCCTCTTCCCCAGCGATCTGCACTCAGATCTTCCCCAATGATACGACCGAGTGGCTCTATCCTGCAATAGGGTCTCGAATATCCAATATGGTTATCCTCAAGGGTTTTCTAAGCTTCTCACGCTCTGCAATTCACCCCAGGACTCAAGTTCATGGATTTCTCAATAGAATTTGCCTCCAATGCAGGGTTTCTGTGTATTCTTGGCTCTGCAACTCACTGCCTTGCACAGAGTCGTCACTTCGGCTTTCCTCCCCCTAGGCTCTCCCTGTGATGCGTGATGAATGAGATTGTTGGTCAACAAGGGAATAAAGATTAGGATGAGGGAATTACTAGGTGGTGGCTTAAGGGACAAGAAGAACAAAGCCATACCCTGCCATACGGATTTCAAGGTAGTGCCATACTCCATCAACCTCATGAATAGTTCCCTTTACCCACTTCCTTACAACAACATTCAATGGCATCTATAACAATCAAAGGTGTTCTCTAGGTGACATATGGAAGTCTAGGGTTCCATCCCACAACCCCCTCACCACTCCCTAGTGTATACATAGTTCCCTCTCATTTGGTTGCATCCATAGCCATCATTTGATATTTTTATTTACATGGTATCATTTACATCTTTTACATTTTCCACGGATTACTAGCACATGGTTATCCTAATACCAAGTTATTCCTCTAAATAAAACCTAAGCATCCACTAGTGGGGCCTTGGCATTGAGCTCCACACTAGGGCAACACACATTGTATGTATACAATATTTACATTGAAGCCAATAAACCATAAGGGTTAAAATAGGGATATTACACTAGGCATCATGGGGATTCACGCATTTCTTATGCGTATATACTTAGGAACCATTCTTAAAATTTTATTTGTCCAAAAGTAACACCAATGGTTCCACATTTGAGGCAAAGCTTCCATAAGCTATCACTAACATGATTTATACTCTATAATATACAATTTGCAAGAAAAAAGAACCTTTATTGGCTTGGATTATAGATCCCACAACTCCCCAACTAGTCAAATAAAAATTAAAAACAAAAAAAACATATATAGCTTGTTTCCAATCCTTACATTTGATCCATCTATACATTAATTATAATAAATATGAGGTAGCATATCTCCACAGAAATACCATGAATTATATGGATATCATCCCACATAAGGATAGATAAAATTAGGAAGGGGAAAAGAAGGATTAGGGAAAGAAAGAAGGGGGTAGAAGAGGGATGGTGGAGAAAACAAAAGAAGAGGAGGGAATGATGATAAGAAGGGAGGTGATGAATCCAAAGGTGATGGTGAATACAATAAGGGTCAACACAAGAAAAATGAATTCTATATTCTTAGATATGTCATTGAATATGTCTTATCAAAGTCTTATCAAGTCCATTGAAATCAAATAAGTTGATAGGGAATATTTCTTTAGAATGAATCTAGGTTGGGTGGTATATGACTACATTAGGTTCCAATTACCAACTTGAATGGTGGTTTTTAATCTTTAGTTTATTTTATTACCCTAAAATTTGAATAAAAGAGATGCAATTTAGTGAGGATGTGTGCTTGCATAAATATGTAAATATATGTTTGCAACCTCTTATTCTATATCGTTCTATTCATAATTACCTTATTATTCTTCCAATTATTTTTTATCATTCCCTTCCTAGTAACCTTATGATTCTTGACATCAAGTTCTATATACTACATTCTTGTTAATGATTGGCCGGAACTCCCTAGAAGAATGGCATCAAAATTGTGTGTAAATATGACAACTATTTCATAATGCATAGTTTTTTTTATCAAATACACTATAATGATGCTAACACGATGTTATATATTTATGAATAAGATGATAAGTGACACAAATATTATGCATACAATGTGAAACATATTATATAGCGATGTACAAATGATAAAATTAATAACGATGCAATGATGGTGCAAATTGACACGACAATGTCATAGAGATGATACAAAGAAAATCAACCAAAAAAATTAGCATCACAAATACAAAAAAAACCACATAGATCAACAACCCACAACCCTATTTTGTAGTGGTGGGTTTGGTGGAATTTCCACAATCTTCACTTCTGTAATTGTGAAATTCAATTCCCATTGCAAAATTAAGTCCTTTCCCTTGATTTTATCCTCAAATAACAACATTTCCAAGTATAAAAATATCCCCATAGGGTTTATAAATGTTGATGACATGATAAGTTACCCACCTCCAAAAAAATAAAAAAATTGTTCGTGGCCTTAATAGAAACCACTTGAATTATATTATAAATTAAATAACCCATTCCTCTATCCTACTAGAATCCCCCCTGTATACCTTCCAAATCAACCCAAAAAATATTTCCATGATAACATGACATTTTTTTCACTTCTCCCTAAATATTTGATCAGTCTGCCATAGTTTCTTGGATTAAAGTTATTCCTAGATTATGGATGTCCAAAATACTTTTAAGGGATATTTCTTTTGTTGGGATACCCAATCCCTTGATATTGAAGGTCACAATAATCACAACCCAACCTTTCCATGGGCTTGGCTTTCTCTAAGGACCCTATCTACAACCTTCTACTTCCCGTGTTGAACTTCCTTCTTGGATTGGATTTTGACAATTGATACATGGGACTTTCTACTTCTAGTTGAGTGATGGAGAGTTTTATAAGTATTCTAACCTAGTCCTCCTTCTATTCCTTCTTCTATGAGAGCAATTAAAGACCATCTAGATCAAAGAGGGTATCTAAGTTGGTCAAATAAAATATTTTCTTCTCTTCCAATTGAGTATAATACTTATTGGTATTCTCCTTTGTTCTCTTTATCTTCCAAATATAAATGGATTTGTGGATTCCCTTTTAATCCCCGTTAGTATTATGCAAGGATATTTCTACATAGTCGATGCTTTCAAATACAAGAATTGAGCAGTTATCCTCTCTAGTCAAGGGAATTAATGGAGTACCCAAATTTATCCCATCCTTTATTTCTATTTTTTACATTCAATTCCGGAAAAAATCATAGAAACATACTCTACAATATTCTTACCCAACACGGAGGAAAAATAAATCTCCATTGGGGATTTTCCTGACATGATCTTTGTGTTTAAATCTTTAAAATTCTTTGGAATTACGATGTTGAAATTTCTACAATTTTGAAATTCAAAAATTTTACCCATAACTAGATATTTCCAAGATCTTAACATCGGGAATTCAACCTTAGGTATGCTATCAAATATAAAATAGAACAATAGTGGAAGTGGACAATATTTAAATCCTTAACATACCAAACTTATAGTAAATCAAAGGATAAAGGATAACAAAGTGTTCTCATCAGTTTCAATCCTCTAGGGAAATCTTATCATGAATAAACCAAATATAAAAACTCTTATTTACAATAGTAAAACAACCCTTATCTTCTTCAATTACAATGTTAAATAATTTAACATAATTTCCCCTTACTTATGTCAAATCAACAAGAGATATATAGTTGTAAATTACAAATCACGAAGAACATAGATGAATGAAACTCAAATTTTCAATTTACAAAAGTATTTGATTACTATACACTTCATTAATATGCATACATACCATATCTTATCACAAGGCTAATACAATTCAATAGCTCTTCAAAATTCTTGCTAGGAAAACAATGAAAACCCTAGCTCAACCAATTAGTTGCAATATGCACGGATCACTCAAAAAATTCCTTCAAGGAAAGACATCTCCTTTTATTATCTGTATTCACTAAATAGACCCTAGGTTTTTATCTTAAAACCCTAATCTTAATTCTCCAAGGAACGAAATCCTAACCCTAGAGTTCAAGATGCTCCAAGAAGATCAAGAAACCCTAGTGAATCCAAGAGAGAGAGATAAACCAAGTACAAATGAAGAAATGGGAAGATGGCTAGTGTGCTCCACTTGATCAAATCTATAACAAAAGAGTGGTAAGCATAATGATATATGAATATAAATGGATCATTATCTCCAAAATTTTCTTATTCACGAGAGTAAACCCTAGGAACAAGAGGAATCTCCAACAAAGACATCCTCCTCCCATGTATAACTTATCCTAGGTTTTTCTCATGAACCCTAGTGACTCCAATAAAACAAGTACATGAATAAGATTACTATGATAATGATTATAATGAAATGAATCTCTACTTCATACATATATGGGAGGTAAGTAAGGCCACGAATAGAAAGTGGTCTAATTCCCTTACAAGAATTCTATAATAATCACATGTAGGCTCACACAAGTTAATTGCTCCACTCCAAGGTTCCACGTGTCAAGATCCAAGGTGATGTTGTACACAATAAGATCTCCAAGATGATATAGCTACACAAGGTGTGTCCACTCTTCTCTTATAAAATACCACACAAAACCCATTGTTCCTCCTAAGCCATGTACCTCATTGGATCCACTCCCCCTACATGAAAATTATCACAACCCAGACATCCTCATGCCAACTCCAATCCTTCATATGTGAATCCAAGCTACCCCAAGTTATCTATTACTTATGCCCTCCTCCAAGATACAAAATGCTCCTCCTCCTAAGTAGGGTGTTCCCCAAGCAATAAAATATTTCCATGTAGACATAATTAAGGATGTCTTGAAGTTGTTAAGAGAACTTCGACACCCTAGGGGATAATGGAAATAAATCACCCAATTTAATTGAAGAAACTACTAAGAAAATTATCTCTAATTTGTAAATCCATCAAATATATCTCCCATGTGCCAATCCATCTTAGACCATTTAGGGGTTGAATGTACACCATATACCCCAAATATCATGAAGCATCCTCAAACATGGTATAAACACTTCTAGTGTAACCTAAAATATAACACTCCCTCTTCATGAGGAAAGTGTTTACATCAACACCTATTGACTCTCTTTGCACTTCCACAAAAAATTCCACCTACTAATATATACTTGTTGTAGTGTCATAATCGATCATTGTCTCCTATAAAGAACCAGACATCCATGTTATTACATCTAAATCCTCTAATGATTAATGAATACTTATGAATATGAAGGAATATAACAATATAACATAAGAAATTTTCCAAAATCCATCATCCTCCAAGTGGGCCAAAGGAAATGTACAAAACATGTTGATTTGTCTAGGACATCTTGTAAATAAGATCACATATCCATACAAGATCAAGACAAGTAGATCACATCTATCAAGTTCACAATGATAGAAATATGTACAAGTTAACTTCTTGATCCTGAAATTCCAAACTCAAGGGATAGGTAACAACCTATGCAAGGCCATTGACAACCAATCAACATAAGAATCCACGCCATGTACCTCCAATCCTCCAATAATTGAAACAAACTAGACTAGTTCAACTCCCTCATATTTAGATAATCCTATAGTAAGAGTAGCATCATATTCAAATCCATTTATAAGATATATATAATCAACCCTATCCTTGTAATATATAATAATCCCATCATTTGCAATCCTAGAATCAAACTCAAAATCATCGCGCGTCAAGGTACCATTCCTCTCCTTTTTAAGACAACTAGAAGGGATCTAGATGGAAGAAACCAATGCAACATGAATAACATATGTCCTAACAGGTGTACTCACTCTCATTGAATATTTGGGCACTCATATATGTTTATGTGCATCCTATAATTTTGTCTAGGTAAGCCATCTTGAATTCCTACAACTTGAAGTATTGAGGCATATCCACAGTCAATATTACCTCAACGCCCTCTAAATATGACTGATGTTGAGTGTCTAAATGATACATTGGAACAACTATCTCATCTGTCTCCCCAATCAATAAAGGATAAATCCTATGCACTAGAATATTATACTTCCTCATCAAATATCACATTTATGCTCACTACAGTCTCCCATTGTGCCAAAGCATTGATAATGTAAGCTATATAAGTATGTAATGAACATATATATATATATATATATATATATAATAGTAAATGAAGAGGCACCTCCTAAATAAAGGTCATGAGATAATGAAGGGACATGAGCTACCAACCATGATGACTAATCAATGTATATATAAGTATATTGTCCCATGTAATTGCAATCATCCTATTCTTACTTATTATTTATTATTGTTCTAGATGGATTTATGCTCTTTTTCCTTATTATGTTGGATACTTGATAGTAAACATGCATATATATAACAATAAAGAATAGTAAATGAAGAGACACCTCCTAAATAAAGGACATGAGATAATGAAGGGACATAAGCTATCAACCATGGTGACCAATCAATGTATATATAAGTATATTGTCCCATGGAATTGCAATCATCCTATTCTTATTTATCATTCATTATTGTTCTATATGGATTTATGCTCTTTTTCCTTATTATGTTGGATACTTGATAGTAAACATGCATTTTTTCATTTCATTGGTACCATAACCACCTCTGATCTCGGTCATTAGCACACCATTTATTAGACCTTGGTTGATCTAACTTTTGGCCACACCCAATTTTTTTAGAGTTTCTTTGGACCTCTAGTATTTGACTACAATTGACCCAAATATTGTGAAATAGAACTACCAATTAAAAAGAACATTATCTTAGCCAATCAAAGAGATATTGCAGCAAAAAGATTATTCTTACATTGACTACATCTAATCATAAAAGACAAATTATTAAGCAATGAAGCTACATATAACTACCAGAATAATATTTTTCCATTGGCAGCATAACCGCTTGTAGAACACAAAAGTTAAGGAAACTACCAATATCAAGGAAATTCATGTATGGAAGATTCATTGTTATGAGCGATAATAATTTGAGGCCTAAGAGATCGTGATTATGCATAACTAGGTCTGAAGACAATGTGCTAGACCTGATCTTTTCATATACCAAGATTACAACCCTTATAGTGGAACCCTTGTTAGAGAATTAAGACCCACTTAATACTTAGGATATAATTTATTTATCTTTTTATTAATTTCCTAGGTAGTTTTACTATGTTTTTGGCCACTTGTTGACTTCCTTGGTCCACCACTTGCCATCCTTATCCACATGAGTGCATTCATGAGCATCCTTGATTATTTTCTGGTTGTTCTAAGTGTCAAAGGTGCCTTTCCTGCTTTTGCACTGCTTTTTCTGCTTTTCAGTAGATAAGGTAAAAGCTAGGCACATAGAGGTTTTGACAACTGCTTGTTTTTTTGTCCAACACACTTTTCCTTTTTTTCACTCCAAAATATACCATCTTTTTCTAATTTCATCCTACATCACCTTCCAAAATTATTTTGGACAATTCGTGAGCTTTATGGTTGAGTTGGAGATGGATGTTTCTACCTTGGGGGGTTTTAGCTAGTTTAGTAAGCCTTCTTTTTGTGAGCTATTTGAGTGCATACAAAGCATTTCAATTTTATGATATAATTCTATATATTTGCAGCCACTTGATGGTACATGGTTGGCTGATGTACATTTATGCTAATATATGTTAATATTGTGCATAATTCTGAGTTTGATTTTGAGTGTTCTTGACATTTCTAGACTAGCAATTTGTGTGAGAAGTGTTATTCAATATTATGATCAGCATGTGATATGATTTCACATGGTATCAAAGTTGTTTAGGGGAGCACACCTGCATCTAGTGGTGCACCAGAAGCAAGTATTTTTCACAAAAGTCCTCTAGATCATTTCCTTGTACTCTTGAGTTTATCTCAAGAGGTCTACTCGGGCGTGATAGACTCCTGAAAGTGCCTACTGTCATATTGTAGAGCTCTATAGTTTGAATCATTCTCTAGAGATTTGTTTGGTTTTGTTTTTGTAGGTACATATCAGTCCTCAGTGCGCACCTGATTCTGCTCATGGATCCATCTCAGAATGTGTTTTTGAATCCATTTAATTATTTTCAATGGAAGGCACAGATGGAGATTTTGTTGAAATCGAAATGCCTCTACAGAGTTAAAATGGGCACTGAAGCAGATCCCACTTCCATTGTAGATAATTCGAAGTGGCACAATAGGAGAGATGAGGCTTATGGCCTTCTCTTCTTATCACATCGATAGATCTTCTATTCCATTTGGATGGTTTGACTTCACCGAATGAAGTTTGGGAGAAATTGAAATCTTTGTTTGGTAAAACCAATGATATGAGAGAACATCAACTAGAGAATTGAGCTGATTTCTCTAAGTCCGAGCAATTTCAAGAATCTACAGGATTATTTCTCCAAATTCAAGTCACTATTTTTGTAGTTGAAGTAATGTGATATTGAGAAAAAGGATGGGTAGCTAGTTTTGTCCATCCTTTCGAAATTGGGGCAAGACTAATCAGTATTCGTCTCGACTCTCCATGCTACAAAATTCGTTGTAAAGAATTGGAAGATACCTAGTCTGTCTGAATTCATGGAGTCTTTGACTCAGGAGAAGAATAAGATTATGTTAATGGGTGCACTGAAGCCTTCAAAAGATCAAGCTCTAGCTGTTGGTGACTCAAGGAATTTGAAGGGTAAGAAGAAGGAAAACTCCAAAAACCCTTCTGAGCAAAAGAAGGAGAGATCTAAGCCATAAGAGGAGCCCTCCACCTCCAGAAAGGATCAATAGAAGAACAAGGAGCGAACCAAGTGCTCATATTGCCAAATGGGCTTTCATCCTGAAAGCTCCTGTATGAGAAATACCATAGATAAAATGGCACAACTCCTTGAGAAGAATGATATCCCCATTCCTGAAGGTGAAAATAAGAAGGAAGGAGGTTCTAACTCAGATGACAAGGAGCGAGTCCATGCTCTAATGGCCATCACATATTCATCCACTTATTACATCAATGATTTCGGAGCTTCAAGGCACATGGTTGCAACTAGAGAATCATTTGTTACTCTCAGTTCCTCTGATGGCCCAGATCCTATCATGATTCTTGGAGATGACTCAGAAACTGCTTCATAGGGTAAAGGTAGAGTAGATCTTGACAATGGCTCATTTTTTAATGCCCTTTATGTCCCTGGTCTAGCTGCAAAATTACTGTCTATCTACCAAATGACCCATACCGGTTCACCCAAAAGAGTTGTCTTCACCCCTAATGATGTGGAGATCTCTGATATCTCCATAGGAAGATTTGTTGCATTAGGCACTGTGGATCATTCCACCAAAGTCTACAAGTTTTCACAGTTTTTGCCTATCTCTCCACTAGTAGCGCTCCTCTCTCATGCTAATGAAGTAATCACGATTTGGGATGAGAGGTTTGGCCATCTAAATTACAGATACCTTCATGAATTTCATGATAAAAACATGGTTTTAGGGTTTCCAACATCACTTTCACAAAGGGAGTCTGTCAGGGTTGTGTTCTAGGAAAACACCCAGAGAAAAAGTTTGAGAGATCAAGGCCTTAGAGAACCTATGTACCTTTGGAGCTGATCCATAGTGATATCGCTAGTCCTTTCCCTCACATGTCACTGAAAAATACAGATACCTATTAACTTTCATTGATGATCATACTAGGTATTGCTGGGTCTATTTTCTGTAGTTTAAGTGATCTAAAGTTTTTGGCCATTTCAAGGTTTTTAAAGCCTTAGTTGAGAACCAGTTTGGAAGGAAAATAAAGGAAATCATATCTGATAATGGGGGAGAGTACATCAAATCTGATTTTCAGTATCTCTGTGTAGTGGCTGGCATCCACATGCAGCACACTATTCCATACACTCCTCAACAGAATGGAGTTGTTGAGAGGAATAATCGATCTCTTAAGGAGATGGCAACTTGTATGCTGGAATCAAGGTCCTTACCACCAAATTTGTGGGATGAAACAATCAAATGTGCAGCCCACACACAAAACAGATTCCCACATAACGCATTGAAATGAGTTACCCCTCATGAATCTTGGTGTGGTAAGAAGCTTGATATTACACATTTCAGGATTTTTGGTGTCAAGGCTTGGGCTAGAGTGCCATCCGAGAAGAGAAGGGCCTTAGAGACACAAATTAGGACATGTTTGTTTGTTGGAGACTTAGAAGAATCAAAGGGGTACAAAATTCTTGATTAGATCACCCACAAAGAATTCATATAAAGAAGTGTTCAGTTTGAGGAAGAGACCCTACAAGGAGTTGAGATTGGAGAGTCTTCTCAACCACCACCGGAAGAAGAAAATGAAGAGTTGAATGAGGATTCTGATGATGAATATTCATATTTAGATTCAGATGATGGTGTTTATGATATCATTGCATACCCAATCTCACCAAGGAGGCCAAAGTGGGAAGAAAAAACCATAGAAGCTGTTGGTGAACTTGCTGGGAATCCTCAGAATCCTAGGAAGACAAGGTCACAATATGAGAATGCACTTTCAGTAAGGGATCCAAATATTGTTGAGAAATGTTTTATCATGATTGAATTAGATCCTAAAACATATTAATAAACCTTAGAATATCCAATATGGAGATCTGTTATGGATGAGGAGTTCCACTCCTTGCAGAAGAATGAAACTTGGGAGCTAGTCAAGCTTCCACTAGGCAAAAAGCTAGTAAAATGCAAATGGATCTACAAGACTAAGATGGTTGTTGATTCTGATGCAGTCAAGAAAAAATCAAGGTTGGTGGACAAATTATTTTCACAATTCCAAGGTCTGGACTATAATGAGACATTTTCCCCAGTGGAAAAAATGGATTCTATTCAACTAGTTCTGTCAGTTGCAGCAACAAAGTGTTGGGAAGTTCACCACATGGATGTGAAGTTTGCTTTTCTTCATGGTGATATCAAGGAGGAGATCTATATGCAGAAACCTGAAGGCTATGTTGCAGATACATCACTTGTGTGTAGGTTAAGGAAATCATTGTATGGACTCAAGCAATCTCCCAGAGCTTGGTATGCAAAAATGGACCATTTCCTCCTGACACAAGATTTTCACCAGTGCAAATATGATCCAAATGTGTATCTTAAGCACACCAATGGTAATATTGTGATTATAGTATTATATGTTGATTATTTATTAATCAAACAAAGTGTCATTGATGAAGTTTCATCACTGAAGACAACTTTGCATCAAGTTTTCTCCATGACAGACTTGGGGATTCTCAGGCAGTTTTTGGGGCTTGAGATCACTCAGTCACCCTCAGGAATCACTTTAAGTCAATCTAAATATGATTTTCATCTTATAAAAAGGTTCAAGATGGCAGAATGTAAGGTTGAAAAGACTCCTTTCCTTTCAGGAGTCAAGCTAGAAGAAGGGGATTCTACACCCTTGGTGAACAACACTCTCTATAGGAAATATTGACCCCCCTTGGTGTCACGTCCCCATTTTGACCCCCTTTTTCATTAAATTGTAAATGATGTAAATATTGTTATTTAATCATGGTGAGGAGCTCAAGACCAAGGCCCTACCATTGATTTAGCGTTTTATGTATCGGCAATTAAAAATAGATGCCTATGGTTCTTGTGCTAGATAGGCACAATGTAAATTAAGACATCATGTAAATACTAATTTTAAATGAAAAAACCCACAACTAGCTATGCAATGCAACAAAGAGATGGGGGCATGATTCTACAAGGAATAGGGAGGGAAATTATTCAAACCCTTGAGCCAATGGTGTTAATCCATGTGTCAATGAGAAAACCCATAAACCACCAACTACCCATTTTGGGTTATGGACCCAATCATTTAATTCTTCCAGAAATTGGTTGAGGTAGTTAATGCCTTGGGAATGAAGAGGTATGGCATCCAATTTCATGCATGGGCAAGCCATCAACCTGGGAATTCATATTTTTGCTTCTTGGGCAAGAAAACACCCATGAAATGGTGTCCCAAGCCATTCTAAACCCATAGTTTTTCCTCTCTCACACAGTATGAACTACTGGGTCTTTCCCCATCACGTTTTTCACCCTTTTTCTTGCATTTTCCATGCCTGGGAGCTCGTTTTTGCATTGTACAGCAGTTGGGAGAGAAGGGCCACGATTTGGGACTGTGATGGAGGTCGTTTTTGCCCCAAAATGCCCATGGATGTTTTTCTGAAAACGATTTCTGCTCTCCAGGGTTGTTCCCCAATTGCCATTTCGTTTTTGGGCTTTCCCACGTTTTTCTGAACTGGTAGAATCTCCATCTTTGGGCATCTCACTGTAAAACGTTTTTATTATGCCTAATAACTGTGGTTCTGCTGTTATGTGCATCCTTTTTTTGGTTTGAATCTATGAGCAAGAGATTTGGAGTGGTAGTGGACAGAATTGGCTTGATAAACCTAGTGGGGAGAATAACCTCTCAAGAAGATCAAGAGGGATTTGGCTACTTTTCTATGCACACCCTGAGAGCACTAGAAAGAAAGGTATGGCTTGAGGGACTGTGTGGCAGTGAAGAGAATACTTCCTTGTGTTGGGTGTGTAGGAATTGTGAGTGCCAAGCTGAATAGATCTGGGAGGAGTGCCCATGGCTTTGTGCTTAAGCTCACTAGCTTAGCAACTCTTCCCTTCCATTTCCTAGCAGCCTGATAAACCCAATTGTAGATTGGCTTGGCTCATCTTGGTGTATGCTTGGCTATGTGTGAGTCTACTATTCCCTGGTTCCTTGTAGAAATCATGCCCAGCTCAGGGGTGGCAGTTGTATCAAGAGGTTGATAAGCACAACTGGCCTATGGTTGGGTGGAACGTTGCAGATGCATAGCTGGTTGCTTGGGACTACTTTGTTAAGATAAGTATTTTTTTTTATAAATTCTGCAATGTCTTTATTTAATGGTTGTCACAGAAATGTTTGAATGTATGTTAGATATTAAACATGATTTTTTAATTCCAATGTGTTTCTATAACATGCACATGTATATGTCTTTTTTATCAATGAATCTTTACTTAATGGATATGGGGTTAGATTCCTGGTTTTAGCATCACGATCCTCTCCATCGCACTTGTATGATGGAAGGGGACATGACAGTTCATGATGGCAGAATGTAAGGCTGAAAAGACTCCTTTCCTTTCAGGAGTCAAGCTAGAAGAAGGGGATTCTACACCCTTGGTGAACAACACTCTCTATAGGAAACTAGTTGGAATCATGTTCTACTTGACTCACTCCCGACCAGATTTGAAATATGCAGTAATTCATGTTTCAAGGTATATGGAGAAACCACATGAGCTGCATTGGAGGGATGCAAAAATAATCTTGCACTTTGTGCAAGGCACCAAGACACATGGGATCTACTATGCTTCCAATTCCTCATTGGATCTAGTTGCATTTTCTGACTCAAATTGGGATGGAGATAGAACAGACTGGAAGTCCACTTCTGAGTGTGTATTCATGCTTGGAGGAGGTCCTATATTCTGGTCTAGTAAAAATCCAAGTGCAATTTCACTCTCTTCAATAGAGGCAGAGTACAGGGGAGCAGTGAATGCAACTACTCAATGCATCTGGTTGCAAAGAATTCTTGGTGAGTTCGGGATTGACTTTAGCACTCCCACCGTTCTTTGGGTTGATAATCAAAGTGTTATAAGGATATCTTCAGATCCAGTACTCGAACAAACTAGAACCAAGCACATTGAAGTGCACATGCATTACATTCGAAGTCTAGTGCATGAGAGATTGATTGTGTTGGAGTATTGCCCCGCTGTTGAACAAACTGCTGACATTTTCACTAAATCCTTCACATAGAATAATTTCAGCCATATTAAGTTGTTGCTTGGAGTGGCTGAACATGAAGTGAAGGATTCTTGAAGATCAGGTTTCAAGTTTTGTCCTTGTCCATTTTGAGGGAGGGTTTTGTCCCATGAGGTTTTCCCTGTTTCCTTGTGTTTTGGACAACGATATGTAAAGGTTGACCAAGCCTTTGTTGCCGGGCCCTAGTATTTCTGATATTTTTTGTCACATACAGTCAGGATTAATGGAGGGTGTTAGAGCATTAAAACCCACTTAATACTTAGGATATAATTTATTTCTCTTTTTATTACTTTCCTAGGTAGTTTTACTATGTTTTTGGCCACTTGTTGACTTCCTTGGTCCACCACTTTCCATCCTTATCCACATGAGCACATTCATGAGCATCCTGGATGCTTTTCTAGATGTTCTAAGTGTTAAAGGTGCCTTTCCTTCTTTTGCACTGTTTTTTATTCTTTTCAACAGATAAAGTAAAAGTTAGGCACTCTGGAGGTTTTGGAAACTGCTTGTTTTTGTGGCCAACACACCTTTCCTCTTTTTCCATCCAAAATATACCATCTTTCTCTAATGTCATCCTACATCACTTTCCAAAAGCAGTTTGGACAATTCGTTAGCTTTATGGCTGAGTTGGAGATGGATGTTTCTACCTTGGGGGGTTTTATCTAGTTTAGTAAGCTTGCTTTTTGTGAGCTATTTGAGTGTCACGTCCCCATTTTGACCCCCTTTGCATTAAATCGTAAATGATGTAAATATTGTAAATTAATCATGGTGAGGAGCTCAAGGCCAAGGCCCCACCATTGATTTAGCATTTTATGTACCGGAAATCAAAGAGATAGATGCCTATGGTTCTTGTGCTAGAAGGGCACGATGTAAATAAGACATCATGTAAATACGAATTTGATGAAAGATACCCATAACCAACTACGCAATGCAACAAAGAGATGGGGGCATGATCTTTACAAGGAATAGGGAGGGAAAATAACCAAACCCTTGAGCCATGGTGTTAAGCCATCCCATTGAGGAAACCCATGAACTCTCAACTACCCATTTGGTCTCATGCACCCAATCATTTAATTCTTCCAAGAATTGGTTGAGACAATTAATGCCTTGGGATGGGAGAGGTATGGCTGTCAATTTTCATGTATGGGCAAGACAGCAACCTGGGAATCGAGTTTTGGCTTGCTGGGCAAGAAAACCCCCACGAAATTGGCCCAAAGCCATTCTTCACCCATGGCATTCATCCTCTCATGCAGTCTGAGCTTGTTGGGGTTTTATCCTTCACGTTTTTCACCATTTCCTGCATTATTCCATGTCTGCAAACTCGTTTTTGGTTAGATCAGTGGCTGGGAGAAGAGAGCCACGATTTTTGGGGTTATGGAGGCCGTTTCTGCCCACGAAATGCCCATGAGCATTTTTCTGAAAACGATTCTGCTCTCCTGGGGTTGATTTTCCATTTCCTCCTTTTCGTTTTGGTTGCCCACGTTTTTTCTGGAACTGGTAGAAACCCACTATTGGGAACTTCACTGTATAAGCGTTTTTCTCATGCCCAACACTTATGCTTTTGATGTTATATGCGTCTGTCTCTTAACAGCCTGAGAAACCCAATTGTTGATTGGCTTGGCTGATTCTGGTATACCTTTGGCTATGTGAGAGCCTGCTTTCCCCTTTTCCTTGTGGAGATCATGCCCAGCTCGGGGGGTGGCAGTGGTGTTGAGAGATTGAGGAGCACACTGGCCTATGGTTGGGTGGAACGTTGCAGAAGCGTAGCTAGTTGCTTAGGGACTACTTGGTTTAAGATAAGTATTCTCATTTGATAATTTGATATTGCTTAATTGATTAATGACCTGAAAATCTGGCATGTATGATGAATGTGTAATTACTATTACTTCCGCTGTGTTTTTCTTGTAATTATACATTTCCATATGTTAGCTGAATGCTTACTTAATAAGTTCATGGGCTAGATGCCCGGTTTAACGTCACGATCCTCTCCATCTAGCTGGTATGATGGGAGGGGACGTGACATTGAGTGCATCCATAATTTTTTTCATCTTTTCCATAGTTTAACATCAGGCAAAGCATTTTATTATTTTTTCCAAATATTTAATTTTAATTAATTGCAAGCTCATTGGCTGATTGAATTGGGGTGTTATTGTAGAGGCAAAGACGAAAACCTTGGGTTTGAAGAATATATTTATTGCAATATTAATTAGATTCTCATGTCAGCAACGTTAGAACCATTGCATCTTGCACTTCCCTCCATTTGCGGCCATGCCTCAAGGGGAATATTATTCAGCCTATTGGACACCATTTAATGCGATGATAGTAGGCCCGTTCGCCGTTGGATCTCAAGCAGCAGGTTGAGATCCAACCGGCCTGCTATCGCCGCATTAAATGGCTTGCAACAGGATGGATATTGATCACCCTGCCTCACCATCCACACTGCCCTCCACCTTCCACCATGCATTCACTAATCATGGCCTTCACCGCCCTCCATCCACCACCATGCCTTTGCCCATCACCACCTTCACCCACTTTGTCTCTTCACCCACTTGTCTATTTCATTGCACAGAATGCCAGGGAAACTGCAAACTACTTTTCTTGTATAGTTGTGTGTGTATTTGGCATGGTGGTCTTGACACAATCGATATTATTGCGAGACAATGAACGCCTCATCAAGCAACCTTCCTACCAAGAAACAAGTTGCTTTCAACCCTACAAACACCATATTTGATGCCCATGATGGGAAGGCACTTCCTTGATTCTTCTACTGTCGAGATCATAGCAGGTCTTGATGTGTTAGAGGTCATGATATGTTACAAACACTGAATGAGCTGAATGCTACTGCAATTGCATATGTCTCTGGCTCACATAGATTTTTCAAGTCCTAACCGGCAGAAGTTGGATTCTCTTGTTAAAGAGGTGATCGATAAGCTTCTACTTATCTATTTGATTTTCTTAATTCATTTTTTTGAGATAGTAGGCATCTCTTGATTCTGGGTTCAAATTGAACATAGTGAAAACCAATACTTGAGGAGGGTAGGGATGCATTCCAATGGGTGGCACCAACCACGGGGGCATGGCAGTTTCAATAAACTCGTGGGGTAGAAGCGAGAATAAATCATGGAATTAGTGAAGAATTGCAGGAACTCGGGACATAACTTATGGCATACGTGAAGAATTGCAGGAGACTTATGGGCAAGACACATTAAAGAAATTGGGCAGTACTATCTTTGTTCCACCCCACTTAGACTTTAAATATTGAAAAAACAAGAATTCATATAACATGCAAAGTATTATAATTGTAAATCCGATCTTGAGCATGTTTCACAACATTCAAAGCTGCAGGAAATCAATAGATAGGGTTCTGAAGAAACTCGTCGTTGCCCAGCCACTTTTCCGCTATGACCCACATGGGAATCACATGGATGTCAACCAATATTTGTAGGAGCCTCAAGTTCCTGGCCTCTAGAAGGAACTTCTTGAAACTCCCCTAGTCTGGCCCTTTGAAGAAGGAATTTTGGGGTGCAAAAATGGTCACATTTTGGAAACCCACTTCCTCCTTCAATTTCTGCAACATCAAGGCCTTCTTTATTAGCTCTACTAAATCAGCATATATCGATTCTAGAAGAATCCCCATCCCTATTCAGGATAGAGCCAAATGATATCAAGAATATCATAAATCTCAGAGAGCATGAGAGTTGATTCATTGCGGACGTCAACCAGTCATCCAAGCCAGAAGATGTCTCAACTGAATGGAACCCAGGTGGATGAAATGAAATCCATCTATTTCCACCAATAAACCACCGACCACTGTATCATTAATAAGCCATGATTCAAATTATGTCATATCATTCTTTAAACCTAAATAACAGCACGAACATTAATTTGACAAGCGATGATTCATAATATGTCATATCATTCTTTAAAACTAAATAACACCACAAACATTAATTCCGTGGCTTTCCTTTTTGTGATGCAGCCATGCTTGCACATTACATTTGTATGAACCTTCTTTTCGATGCAAAGAAGATAAAAAATCCCAGGCAGTGGTTGCTTGCATTAAATCCGTTTACCTAATTCGTTGTGCTAAGAACATTCAAGATTGAGCAAATCTATCTTTATTGGAATTGACATTAAATTTGTCTTCCTTCTTTCCGATGCAAAGAAGATAAAATATCGCAGGCAATGGCTGCTTGCATTAAATTCGTAACGTTGTGCAAAAAAACATACAAAATTGAGCAAATCTATCTTTACGGCAATAAATCAGATGGAGGAATGTTTATCTTTGCAAAATTCTCATTGATTGTTGTAGTAAATCTTCCCATTAATTGTTTTAGAAAATCGGCAACTTAAAATTCATTTTATTAAGTCCTATCTTGCAAGGATTATAGTTTTGGTTGAGTTTTTTTGTTGCATCAGTTTTGTATAAAAACATTTTATAATATTAATAAAGTTTTTAATATTATTAATTTAAATATTTTTGAGCTCACCGTAAGAAAGTGCACGTTAACTCCATCTGGGCTAATCGACTATATTCCAAAATCCAAAGGGTGTCATTTTAACATTACATATATTGAATTTTCAACACATAACAAAGCGGAGATTCCACTACAAGAAATAAAATAGTGTCAATACTTTAATGTCAATCATGACAAGGCGTCGTAGTCTCGATAACCATTTCTGAAATTTCAACAATAATATCTTTCTACTATATACTTTGGACCCTAAATCTTTTAACCTAGAACTTGAACTTCCCAATCTTTGTAGAGTGCTCTCGAAGTATTGTCAATTTAAATGTCAATTCAAACCTACAATTATTAACAAACATATATTGCTATACAAGCATTGTCAATTTAATGTCAATTCGAAAATTAATAGTTAAATAATCATAAACAACTCAATTATATGAATTGGACTACATAACATACATGACACACCTTAACAGTGAGAAATATTACATAGACCAACAATTTTATGAGTTTACCTATTGTGTTAAGTATATATTGCAACTCTACATGCATTAAAGGCCTAATAAGTTTTCTCGTATGGCAAGGAACTATCATATAATATAACCTAAATTTCTATATATGGATAGTGTAAAACTTTTATAGGAAAAATAAACTATTTGATTATGATTATAGGGTATAGATATAGAGTATTAATTACTATTAAATGTGTCCACGGGAAATAGATTTTCGCACCTACTTAAACATAGATACCCAAGGTTATAAATATAGTATCCAAGTTTTTTTATAGAGGATTACTCCAGCTAGACAATGAGATATAAGTACAATAAGCTCTATCTTGGCTTAATCTCTAATCACATTAGAGTCAAAGTAGTCGTTTTCTCAACATGGATAGTTTGGCATGCTCATTGCGCTGGATGAATCATTAACCATTCATTTTTTTCCTGTGGGCCTTTTTGCAGTGTTAATCCTACTTGTTGTGTTAAGCGACAATCATAGTTTGCACTAATGAATAATGTAATCCAACCCACAACAATGCATCCTATAACCAAACTCATCAACATGCTCAACAAACGAAGAGTCGGCCTACCAATCCAACCTGTATCCGCTCCCATGCAACCTTGTTTTACAACTCAAAAGAGTATGTAATTACTCTTATTATACTCAAAAGGTATGTAAGGATTGATACAAGGTATAAGATATTAACAAAATTGTGAAAGGGTTAAGTTCTAAAGTTTACTTAAAAGGATATTATAAAAATAATATCTAAGTTCCCACTCAAAATTATAAAGCAATCCTTGCATTTGCATGTCCAATTATCATAAAGAAAATTATTTAAATGAGTTCTTATCATCTTCATAGTGATACTAATGGAAAAAATGATGAAAATATGTAAACAAATATATTGAACACAATTTGAGTTTGATTACTCAATACAAGATTTAAGAAACAAATACAATTTGAATTTGATTACTCAGTACAAAATTTAAGAAACAAATACAATAAGGAACATGTAGTTTAAGATCAGACAAAATAAATCTGGCTTAAATATCAAATATCAAATGTTGCCTTTACAAAATTTTAGATGAAAATTAACTTTCATCTAGAGTTCATAATATGCAAGCAACACTTTACGATTTAATCTCATGGTTACGTTTTTTCTAACGATTCTTTGCTTGATGGCCCATATAATATAATTAACTTATGGTGAATGTTATTTTCAGATTTATTTAGCCCTGAATTTAATCATTTTACATATCTTTAAATGGGCTAAAAGGAGTTATTTTTTAGTTAATTATGTCAAACACCACCCTTGATCAATCACTCTTAAATATTTTTAGATCTTGGACAATTCTTCACACATCACTTACAATACTTAATATATGTGGAATTAACCACTCGTTGAATGTGAATGGCACAAACAAAGTCTTATTACCCAACAATTCTATACTCATGTTCACATGTATCTAAGTTGTCGAGATTTTCATTGTTAATGACCATATTGTTTTTAGTCCATAAATGTTTAAGTGTTTGGTAACAATATTTAAATTTGTTGTTGGCAATACCAACAATATAATAAAGTATGGTTTTACAAGTTGCATTTCTTTTGAGACATTTTTAAGAATTAATTAAATCAACATATTCAATGAGTTGGATTCATGGTTAATCAACACTTCTCATTTTACAACAATTCCGTATATCATTTTTCAACTTCTTGTTTTACATTGTCTTGATATAATGTTTTTGGAAACAAGTTACTTTCTCATAGAAAATTCATTCATATGTGGTTATTCTCACTTGCAATTTATGGTTAATGGCTCTTGAATGTTTTTATCTAATCTTTGAGTTATCATTTTGATTTCATTTGGATTTACTAACTCTACAATTTTCTTTAACTCTTATGGAATTATCTACCACAATAATTTGCCTAAAATATTAACTTAGTTGCATTTAGGGAATCCCTTTTTAGTGATTTTTTTCAAATCACTAAAAGTGAAGGGAAGTAGTTGTAGGTGACAACTACTCTATTTGCATAGTTGCATTTGGCTAGAATCCATTTGAGTCCTTGCATTTAGGGTGCTAAATTTTGTGGCAACATTCTACATACAATAGCCTTATCACAAGGCTGGCACAATCCAATAGCTCTTCAAAACTCTTGTTGATGAAAACAATGAAAACCCTATCTCCAAGGAGCTCCAACATGCATGAATCACTCAAACAAGTCCTCTTAGGAAGGTTGTTTCTTCCTCTTCTCCTTCTCCACTAAATATACCCTAAGGTTTCATCTCAAATTCCTAATCTCAATTATCCGAGGAATGAAACCCTAAACTTAGACTTCAAGATGCTTCAAGAAGATCAAGAAACCCAAGCAACTCCAAGAGAGAGAGACCGAAGAGAGAATGACTACTACTAGTGTGCTCCACTTGATTGCATCTATAACACAAGAGTGTTAACAATAATGAATTGTGAATATAAATGGATCATCATCTTCAATGACTTGTTTTTCACAAGAGTAAACCCTAGTCACAATATAAATCTCCAACAAAGATGTTCTCCTTCGATGTATAACTTCTATTAGGGTTTCCTTGTGAACAATAATGAATCACTCCAATAAGATAAGTATAGATAGAAGAGTACAATGAGGATGATGATAATGAAAGGACTCTCTCCTTTCTATATATATATGGAACATATATGGGAGGTAAGGGATGCAATAATACAATGTGGGCCAATGCCCTTACAAGCAACCTACAATAATCACATGTAGGCTTACACAAGTGAAATGATCCACTACAAGGGTACACATGTCAAGCTCCAAGGTGATGTCATACATGATAAGGGATCTAAGATGATGTAGCTACACAAGATGTGTCCACACTTCTTTTCCACAAGCCCACATGGACTCTATTGCTCCTCCTATGCCATGTACTCCAATAGATCCACTCCCCATGCATAAACATTGTCTCAAGCTAGGTGTCCTTAAGCCAAATCCAAGCCTCCACTTAGGAATCCAATCTACCCCAAATTTTCTAGGGCACAATGCCCTCTCCCAATATGCACAACACTCCTCCTCCTAAGTAGGGTGTTCTCCAGAAAAACAAACCTCTCTGTGTGCCCATCATGAAGGACATCTCCAGCAGGGTATTTTTTAAGGATTCTAATAGTAGACTTAAGTGTAGTATTCTAGGCGATGATTTTGGATTGAAAAAAACATATATATAGATAGGTAGGCAAATATTAATTATGAATCATACAATTTACCCCTGAAACTTGTAAATTTTGGCGAATATTATGATAAAAAAACATATTTTATGTAAATATAGGTGATATTAGAGACTAAAAATGACCAAATAACGAATTTATTTTTTGAAAAAAATCCCCAAAAATAGCCAATTGGCGAAATTTTGCCCCTAAATATTTCTCTGATCTCCAGGCTGTGAGAAGAACTATAATGAACTAAGAAAGAATGCCAAACAAACACCCAACTAAGGTCAATCAACTATTGAATAAACTATTTTCAATGTGCAAATCCATCATGAACCATTTCCCATGTGCCAATCCATCTTGGACCATCCTAGTGTTGAACATACACCATGTAACCTAAATCTCATGAAGCACTCCCAAACATATTGTATACACTTTCAGAGTAACTTGAAAGCCACACACTCGATTGTTAGAGTCAAGAATGGATTCGATGCTAAGCCTTTAAATCCCAAGCTCTATACCTATTGAACCTCCATTGCTTGCTTCTCCCCAGTTTTCTCATAAACTAATATATTTTAAGTCATATCATTATAGGGATATCAACACTTCCCTCATTCTAATGATTTTATGATTGTATCATTCCTCTTCCATGTGTTTTTTATAAGTTGAGCTTTCATTAACTCAAAACATAGTCATAGGAGTAGCATCATCCATGTAGAAAGGAAACTCCTACATGGTCGATGTTGGAGTATCTTTTAATATTATTTTATATTTAATCTTTTTATATATTTAATAAATCTAAAATTATAATGATCATAATTGTGTCATTTCAATCACCAAACCACTTGTTTACAACCATATAGAAAGGTACACTAAACATGTAACCTCTGGTGACTTGTCAATGGTTCTTGAGAAAGCACAGCCCATAAAATAAAACTGCGAGCAATAAGTCAAATTTTGAATTTTTCATAATGCGCGTGAGAAGGCACTTCCAAAATACACGAAAACATTCCGAATTTCTGGGTAAGTCAAATTTGAATCTTCCAAAAAGCGTTACTTCCTCTTTATCAATCCTACGAGACACAACAGTTTCACAATGGTGATATACAGGAGACCTCAAGGGAAAATCACACCGTGCAGTTAAAAAGATGAACTGTGCAGTAAATGAGAGACTTATTTTTCTTCGCTTTAGCGCTTCGCTTCTTCTAGCATATATTTTGCGAAGTGAACTTCTGATTTTTGCTGAACACTTTACTTCACAGATTAACTACGCGGAAATTAACTGTGCATTTCATAAGTTAACTTTGCAACTTCGCAACAATTAACTTCACATAAAATGACTTTGCGTAAGTGGAACTTCGCACTTGGAATAACATTTACTTTGCAAACTTCTTTAACTTCACGAAGATTAACTTTGCACAAGTTAACTTCGTATACTACTTTAACTTCGCATAACCCAATCTTAAACAAGCTTTTCATTAAAATATAAACAACTTTTACCACCGTGAAATATTTGGGAAATCTTGATTTCTTTTACAAACAATAAATGTAAATAAAATTTGCGCAAGTAAATATGGAGAAAATGTGGGGCATGCAACATTCAACATTCTTGAGAATGAATTCATAAAACTATGAACTTATATATATTACCGTAGTAAAACTGAGTAACTTGTCGCATTACACGGAGATAGGATTTTACCATGAACTTTCACTTCTTACAGAGCTTGGGCTCTTCATACACTTCACGGCTCTTCACTCCTTCTCTTCTTCCCTCACACATCTCTCTCTGATTTTCAATTATCTTCTTCTATATATAGGAAATGCATAACCACCAACTTAAGATCACTTCACCTCAAAGCTATAATGATACATTAAATACTGCAATAAATTTCTACCTAAGAATTCTTGACATGCGGAATACAAACGCGGTTACATAAATACAAACTTGACGTGCGCCGGATTGGCTACAAAATTACCGACTGACTGACATTGCAGACTAACAAAAAGACTGACTGAGTGTTTGATAGAGCTATCATAGACTAGATATGCAATCATCTCTTAATTACGTTTTTCCAACACTCCCCCTTAATTATGAGCGGATGAGGATCATTAAACAAAAGTAAAATTTTACAAAACATTTCAAAGCTGAAACATGCTCTGTGCATGACGAAGTTCACTACGCATAACTTGTCACTCCCAAACAACTTCGCATATATTGGAATGTATCCCTTGCCAATGGTTTTGTAAGTATGTCTGCTACTTGATCTTTAGACCTGCAAAATTCTAAACGAATTTCTTTATTATTTATCAATTCTTTGATAAAATGATTCCTTGTGTCGATGTGCTTGGTTCTCTTTTGGAACACATGATTTTTTGACACTGCGATAGATGAATTGTTGTCATAGTAAATGACTGTGGGTTCTTGCTGGTTCTGGGACAGATCACTTAACATCCTCCACATTCAAACGGCTTGACATGTAGCGTTTGTAGCTGCAACACACTCTGCTTCTGCTGAAGAAAGAGTTACTATGGATTGTTTCTTTGAATCCCATGATACAACACCTGTTCCTAAATGAAATTTATTCCCAGACGTGCTTTTTATTTCATCTATGCTGCCTCCATTGTCACTATCAGTGTATCCAATGAGTTTGAAATTTTATGAGGTTGAATACAAAATACCAAAATCTTTTGTTCCACTTACATAACTCATAATTCTTTTACCTACTTTCCAATGAGATTCTTTTGGTGACTCCATGAATCTTGAGATTAAATTAACTCCATACATGATGTCTGGCCTTATCCCTGTTAGATACATAAGGCTACCAACAAGCCTTTTAAACAGTGTAGGATCTACATTGGATCCACCATCTTCCTTGCTTAATTTCAAACATGTTATCACTGGTGTTGGAGCTGTCTTACAGTTTAACATATTGAATCTATTCAATACATCACTTGCATACTTCGACTGAGATATAAATATACCATTTTTAGTCTGTTGGACTTCAATGCACAGAAAATACTTCATAAGCCCCAAATTAGTCATTTCAAATTCACTTTCCATGACTAATCTAAATTCTTCTATGCCAAAATCACCAGTAAATATTAAATCATCTACATACAGGAAGACAATTAGCTTGTTACCTTGCTTGTTGATTTTTGTGTACAGTGTTGGCTCACATTCACTTCTGTGAAATCCATTCTAAATGAGGTAAGAATCAATGTGATTGTACCAAGCTCTAGGAGCTTGCTTCAAACCATAGAGTGCCTTTTTCAACTTGTATACTTTGTGTCCTTGTCCTGGAGATTCATAGCCTTGTGTTTGTTCAACATATACTTCCTCCTCTAAATAACCATTTAAAAATGAAGACTTAACATCCATTTGGTAAACAGGCCATGTCTTATGTGCTGCGATGGCAAAAACTGTTCTGATAGTGTCCATTCGTGCTACAAGTGCAAAAGTTTCATTGAATTCTCTGCCTGGTTTCTGTGTGAACCCTCTTGCTACCAATCTTGCCTTGTGCTTCTGCACATTTCCATCAGCATATTTCTTGGGCTTATAAATCCATTTGATGCTTATCACATCCTTGTCCTTAGGAACATTAACTAGTTTCCATGTTTGATTCTTCTCAATGCATTCTATTTCTTCATCCATGGCTTGTGCCCAACCATTATCTTCAACAACTTCTTCAAATGTTAGAGGATCATTAACTTGAGAAAATAATGCAAAAACTGAGAATGAATTAGGTGTACCAGTCTCATATATCTCACGCAGACTTCTTGTCTTTGTCGGAGTTGATGATGTCGAACTTCGCAAACTACTAGATGGAGTTTGTTGCGCACTTGGTGTGCTTGTTGGAGTAGCTTGAACTGCAACTTGTGTCAGAGTTCCTTGTGCTGACACATGCTGCGCAGTCTTGGGAGTAGACGGAGATGCGACATTCTGATTCACATGCCGAGTCTCAACCACATCCTCTGCGATGTCATCATGTTCGACATGTGACATGATTTTAACATTCTTCTCTATGGTTCCATCCCATGCTTCATTTTCTACAAACTGAACATCTCGACTAATAATAACTTTTCATGCAATAGGATCATACAACTTGTATGCTTTTGTGTCTTCAGAATACCCAATAAAAATGCATTTCTGTCCTTTATGGTCTAATTTCCTTCTTAGCTCATCTGGAACATGTGCGTATGCTACACAACCAAAAACTTTTAAATGTGAAACACTATGTTTCATACCTGTCCAGGCTTCCTGCGAAAATTTGTTCTTCATGCTCTTTTTCAAACATCGATTCATTATGTATACAACAGTTTCCACTGCTTCAGCCTAGTATTCATTTGACAAATGCATGGCTGCCAACATAATGTGCACCATATCCATAATGGTTCTGTTTTTTCTTTTCGCGATACCATTCTGCTGCAGTGTATACCGCACAATGAATTGCCTCTGTATGCCATGATTTTTACAAAAGTTTAAGAAATCATTTGAAACATATTCACCACCTCTATCTGTTCTTAAGATCTTGATGCTGTAACCACTCTACTTCTCCACAAGTTCCCTGAACTGCTGAAAACATCCAAATGCATCAAATTTATGTTTTATAAAATATGCCCAATTTTTTCTCGTGAAATCATCAATAAATGTGAGAAGGTAAGTGCATCCTCCCATGGACGGTGTTTGCATCGGTCCACAAATATCCGAGTGCACAATTTCAAGTGGTGTGCGAGCTCTGTATGACTTTCGGATTGGAAAATTCTGTCTGTGTTGTTTTCCAAAAATACAACCTTCACAAATTTTCTCTGGATTTTCAATTAATGGAAATCCTTTTACCATGTCCTTCATATGCAGTAGATTTATCCCACCAAAATTCAGATGTCCAAATCTAAAGTGCCACAACTAGGATTCATCCTTTATTTCTGTTTGAAATGCTGCTTGCATTTCTTTGCTGTCTTTTTCTTCCTTGTCACAGTGAATTTCTGTTTCTTTACTTTCTGCTTTGAATCAGGGATGATTTAAGAACCCCCCCCAAATTTATATGTATAAAAATTGGGCGAATCTTCCCGATATATAGGAAAATTTGAAGGCGATTTTATCAATAATATAATATGTATATATAATTTTTTGGTGAATATTTCATTTTATTATATGATGTTGTAAAATCTTGGCGAATCTTTCACTAAATTATAAGTTATTGTAAAATATTGGCGAATGTTTCACTGAATTATAAAATCTTGTAAAAACTTGGCGAATATTTTACTGAATTATAAAATTCTGTAAAAATTTGGCAAATCTTTCATTGATTTATAAAACACATTGAATGGCACTCTTCTTGTTAATTCTAAGTTCAAAGCTTCTTCAAATGTTGAGTTCATTTGCTCTATTTCAAGTTTTGGTCTCAATACCAAATGGCAGTGGCCTTAATGAGGAATGTTGGTCTCATGCCAATAGATCTCCTATGATCAATGCATAGGAACCTAATGCATAGACCATTTTTCTCTTCGCTTAGCAATGTAGAGCTCATTTATTTTTCTGAATAACGATAAATATTTACAAACAAAATATACAATCAGCATAAAAGAATCGAAAAAGTGAAGACAATTAATTCATGCAACTAAAAGGTAATAAAAACTTATTTTCTCAAACCCTAAATCAATGGAAATCAACTAAAACCAATATTCATTCAAGCTACAACAAAGGGTTAAATCAAGCATCAAATGAGAACTAGAAGCATTCAAGGGTCTAACACAATAATTAACCAAAATACACAAACTCCACAAATCGACAAAATGCTTCAAACAAAAGCAATAAACAAACCATAATTTTTTTTCAAGATATTAGAAATAAACACCAACATGGTTTTATGTACTTGAATGAGCTCATTCTTGCTTAGCAAAAGTGTAGTCAAATTATTTATTTATGTTTTAATGCTAGGACACTATCTATGTGAAGAGATAGCTCCTAAGCCTAGCTTTGTCAAATTCCAACATCATTTCCTATCACATATAAGAAATAGACAATGTAAAAGATAAATATCAAAACATGATGCATCAATCTTAAAATAAACTGCATCAAGGAAATGTATGTCATATCATCGATGCTATAACAAAAAAGTACAATGTAGAATCTATTTTTAATTAAATCGCTAGCTCAAATTTACATATAGTGATCACCTGCAAGAGTCCATGGAACACCTATACCAAAATAAGACTCAAGAGTCTCTCATATGTATTGGATCATATACAATTTTAGGTGAAATCCATTTCCCAATTCACATTTTGGGCCTGGTCCTCATTTTCGGCACTTTGAACATGACCTTCTCCGGATGAGCCGTCATTATGATCCTCAAGAACATTATGTTCCATATCAAGTGCATTAGAGAAATTTGCCATATTATTTTCTCCCCTTCTTTCACAATTTGATCGCCAAAGAGCTAGTGCTCTTTCATATGGAAAATTGTCAACCTCATACTTTGTTACATATAATCTTAAGCATGTATCCACATTTTTATCAAGCTTGTTCCTCAACTTTGAATTCAAAAATGTCAATGCACTAAACATTCTCTCATCCTCCACTGATCCCAAAATCATGGTTTGACATAAATCTACTAATTTGAAATACTCTAACATATTTTGCAGTATAAATTCGCTATCACTGAGTGTAGTCCATAATCTTGTAACTGCACCATATTCTAGAGGATTAACCAACTTATAAAATTGAGACCACATTGTATCAGCAAAGCATCGGGCTTGGTCTAACAATTTTTTTCCATCTAAAATACCTTGAATATGTTCTCCTTGTATCTCGGTCTCTCGACAAAAATGGCTTTGCAAAATCTTGCATTTTGCTATAAAGTCAACCTTTATAGTGTCAGAACATTAACGATGGTTCCAATATTGAGGTTATACCATAGACATGGCCTCCAACAATTCATCTCGAGGAAATCTTCCTCTTATCTCTGATGATAGTGATTTTGCAATTTCTATCAAGTTGCACCTCAATGAAATCACAACATTGTCAAATTGTTCTCTTGACATAGGGCACTCTTTGGTGGTTCTTCCTATTTTTTCATTATAATAAAAGGGAACCATATACCCACGCACTGCCATACATAGAATCCCTTTTTCATCAAACTTCAATAAATTTCCATCATTTTCTATATTTATTATCTTAGTCCAATTTGTAAATGCTAGACCTTTAAAAGAATCTGCCATCATATACAAATTATCTAATGCAAGGCATGCTAATTTTCTAGCATTTGTGTATTCAGCAATATACATCGTGCGACTCTAAGACATCTTCATGAGGCTATTCATTTCATGAAGCAGAGGAAGAACTCCAGCCAATGTTAAATATGTCTCTATATCAGTTAATAGAAAGAGAAGAGTTTGAGCTTTTTCTACACTTTGGCGATTTTCATACATCACCCCTACCAAGGATGCATATTCATTGAATAGTCTTTCAGCTGGTCCCTTTAGTGAGATCCATCTTGTATCAACATCTTTTAATAATTTGTTTCCATTTGTAACGTTGTCGGCAATTTTTTTAAACTCTGAAAACCATTTGGGACTTCGACAAAAGTATGCATGAACCTCATGTACAAGATATTCAACTTTTGAAACCAATGGAAAGTTGCTCACTATTTTAAATGCAAGATTCATCCTGTGAGCCATACAATGAATACCAAGCATATATGGTGAAGCTGAGAGTTGTAGCCTAGCACAAAGGCCGTTCCTTTGTCCCTGCATTACTGATGCTCCATCTGCTCCAACGCATACCAACATTTTTGCGATCATTGAATGATCCATACCACCAGTTTCCTTGAAACTATTAATAACAAGCTCATTAATATTTTCTGTTGTAGAACTGTTGCTCATTTTATGAATTCCAAGTAGATAGGAATGCCTTATATGGTCATTGACCGTATAAATGCTCATGCAAATCCATGAAGCATTATCAACAGTTGTAACTTCATCCAAAGACAGTGACAAAAATGTATCATTCACAATCTTCTCTTTCATATCATCCTTTTCTACTTGAGCTAGATATTTTCCCCATTCCCAACCACTCGTTAAAGACCAATGAGAAGATTGAAAATTTGGCACTTGAATAAAAGATAGATATTTCATCATTTTTGGATAATTTGTCATAGGACGACCATTGGATAGGATGTGAAATACAATGCTTAATTGTATCGACTTCGATAACAAAAAAATTTCCATCATCTTTCCGAATTGAGAAGTGATGGTTCCTCCACTTTCATCCAGTTTTCTCTTATTTATTAAGTATTTATTGTATTCCTATTCATATTGAAGATGTCGACATTGACTAAGATATTTCCATCTAGCAGTAAATTTCTTCTCATCATTTCTAGTTTTCTTATCATACACCTTTCCAACATGCTTCTCTATTGTGTCTAGCTTCATTTGCAATTTCACTACCTTGCCAAGTTTCCAACTACATGAAATGCATTTAACTTCTTGTGAGGTCTCATTCTCATTTGTTGGAGGTATCGGTTCAATAAATGGGAATCTTGATACCCAATAAGATTGGAATTGTCTCCCAAAGTCCCATTGGCCTTTTTTCCTCTTCCATGAATGGTCTATGTCACCTTGCAAGGAAAAATATTCAACATTTGAGCTACCAATTTCTGATGAAAATGCATTTGTCTCACTTTGATCACTAGAGGAATGTATTATACCATCCATTGTATGTTTTGCAGATGCATTCTCCAAAGTGTTGACATCTCTCTCATCGATACCTTGCTCAAGAGAGCTTGAAGCATGAATATGATGTGGATTATTGGATTGATGTTTTTGAAAATAGGATATTACATCCTTTTGTCTTAATGTTTTATTTTTCTTTCCATGATCCATGTTTGACATCTTACCTAATGTTCCACAATTGATATTCCAAATCAATATAGAAACCAGAAGGAATCCTGCATGATAGAAATGATATAAAATTAGTACAATTGCAATTCCCTACGAGGACGTTGGTCCTCCACAACTACACCAAAAATATACTAAGTGATTAACTTAGGGGCCACTAGAACAACAGGGAACAAACAACACACCACTATAAAATTTTCCTACGGTGATCAAGACCAGGAAAACAGAGATGAAATCTCAAAGGAAAGTCTGGGATGATTAAGGCCTAGACCAAACCAGTAGACTAGCGAAGGACAGTTACCTAGGGTCTGTTGATGTATATGTAACTTCGGAATGTATTTCATTTGTATATTATATATATATTTATTGTACCCTTATAAGAGATGTGCTATTCCTCTATAAGGAAGTGTCGTCATATGGATTGACAAGTGTCGCAAGTGTGTGTACTTGCCGAAGGGTTATTAGACCACCTTATGGGGTCGGCCCTGATTAATATATAATATAATGTGGGTGTATCTAAGTAGACAAGTCGGCCCAGTAGGTCACTGGGCAAAAAGGTGAGTATAAATAGAGATAGGAGATCTCTATTTTACTCACTTGGAAAAGTAACTATCTCTCTCTCTGAAAAGTGGCGCACTAGTGAGGAGGAGGAGGATCATCTGCTAGGAGACTATTTCAGTGTTATTTGGTTGTATTTTGGTTGAGCCATTGCTCTCTCTATCTCTGAGGAAGTTGTGGGGTTTTTCACCTTAGGGTTTTCCCCATGGAAACTCTGTGTCTCTTGTCTCTATGCTTTTGATTCTTGTGATGCTTGTGATGCTTGTCATATTATGATTGTCATGCATTGATATACTGTAGATTTTATTCTCTCAGCAAAGATCCTATAGTATTGTGATTTAATACTAAAAATTTAACATGGTATCAGAGCTTAACTGAGAAGAAGACATTTTGCAGTGACGGAAGCTTGTATTCCTTGTTTATTGGGTTTCGCTCCACAGATTTTTGAAATTCAGTATAGTAGATTGGATCTACTCATCAAGGCGCATCTATCTGTCCAATCAGAATTCAGTTCCGAGCATTTTCAGATTTGGCCCTAAAAATTAGGGTTTCCACAAAAATAGGAATTTCTGGAAACGGAAGGCACAGCTGGAAGCTCCTTGCAAAAATCGAAGGTTTGAGCTTTGGATCGAGATTTTTGGCTGGGTAGATCTCCGGGAAACTCAAACCCTAATTCAGGGCTCTCCCTAGTGAACCCGGGAGGACAAAAAGGCAATTTTGAAGGACAAGACTTTGCTAATATCAATTTCTGAATGTACTAGGCTGATCAGCTCTCCAAGGCGCATCTTTCTATCCTTTCGGAATTTTGAAATTCACATTTTGAATTTTTAGGGTTTCTCTGACAAACCCTAATCCGGGACCAGATCCAATTTTCAGCACTTCAAGTGGTAATTCCTAAATCTTTTCTATTTCCATTTGAAGTACTCTTAAAGATGTCTCTCCACACCAAGCTTGAGGATAAGCTTGAAGGGGTTGATAACTTCCAAGCCTGGAAGTATAGGATTGGGCTAATCCTGGAAGAGAATGAGTTGGACTCATATGTGAAAGAAGACATCCCTATCCCAGAGGATGAAGAGGCCAAGGCATTGCACAAGAAGAACTTGGTCAAGGCAAAGAGAATCATTGTTGATTCTATCAAAGACCATCTCATACCCTATGTGTCTTCTCTCAAGACACCCAAGGAGATGTTTGAATCCTTGACCAAGCTATTTGAAGGAAAGAACATAAATCGGAAGATGACCCTGTGGAACCAATTGAAAGCAGTAAAGTTTCAGAATGGAGAAACCATTCAATCTTATTTTTCAAGGGTCTCCCAGATCAAGGAACAACTAGAAGCAGTGGATGAAATGGTGGAGAATGGTGAAGTGGTGATGACCACTCTGAATGGCCTACCTAGGTCATGGGATTCCTTTATTCAAGGAATTTGTGCAAATAAGAAGCTAGACTCATAGCTCGTGAGGAAAAGATGGGAGGAGAAGATCAAGCTCTTGCAGCTCACACCAAGAGAAGCAAAACCAAGAAGGATCACTCTCACCACAAAAGATTCCATCAAAAGAGTAAGAAGGACCTAAGATGCTTCACATGCAATGAGAAGGGTCACTTTGCTTCAGATTGTCCCAAGAACAAAAGGGATAATAACAACAACTCCAGTAAGAAGAAGAAGGGCAGCAAAAGAAGGTTTCATGCTCATGCTGCCGAAGATGATGAACCTCCAAAGAAGAAGGCTAGGGCAGAAAGTAGTAGTGATGATGACTCATCAAGTGAAGAAGAATATGTTCTAATTTTTGCTCTTACAGGTACCATCTCCCATGGATGTAATGATTGGTTGATTGATAGTGGGGCTTCCAAACACATGACTGGGTTTAAAGAATCCTTTGTGAACCTATCTGAACATGAATCACCCCATAAGGTGAAACTTGGGGATGATTATCAATACCCAATCAAAGGAAGTGGTGAAGCCTCCTACAACCTAGATTCTGGAAAATCATTGAAGATGAAAGAAGTACTTTATGTACCTGGGCTCAAGAAGAACTTACTCTCCATCTCTGCATTGGATGCAAAAGGTATGAGGGTTGCATTTGTGGATGGCCAAGTCCTAATGTGGCCAAAGGGAAAGACCATAGATGATGCAGTAGTAATTGGAGAGCAAGAGGGAGGCTTGTATAAATTGAAGGGACAACCTAAACATGCCATGGTGCATGAATCCATGGAGCCAAGTGAACTTTGGCATAGAAGATTTGCTCATATGCACTATAGGGCACTTCCAATTGCAAGCAAGGCAGTAGAGGGTCTTCCTGAAATCAAGACCAAACATGAAGGTGTTTGCAAAGGATGTGCAAAAGGTAAGAACATTAAGAAGGCTTTCCCAAGCAGTGAAAGCAAGGCAAAAGACATCCTGGAAATCATCCACTCAGATGTATGTGGCCCTATGTCATCCAGCTCCCTGAGTGGGTATGTTTACTATGTATCATTTATCAATGACTTCTCCAGGAAGACTTGGGTATACTTCTTGAAGGGAAAAGATGAGGTGCTTGATAAATTCAAGGAATTCAAAACCTTGATGGAGAATCAAACTGACAAGAAAATCAAGACATTCAGATCTGACAATGGTGGAGAATTCACCTCAAATTACTTCAAGAAGCTTTGCAGTGATTCAGGGATTAAGAGGGAGTTGACTGCTCCTTATAATCCTCAACAGAATGGAGTTGCAGAAAGGAAGAACAGAACAATCATGGAAGCAGCAAGGGCAATGCTGCATGACCAGGATCTACCTATGCATCTATGGGAAGAAGCAGTTAGAACAGTTGTATATGTGCAGAACAGAACTCCCCACAAGATATTGGACAACAAGACACCAGAAGAGGTCTTTTCTGGGTTCAAGAATATTGATGTCAGCAAAGATGAATATAAGGACAGGTAATCCAGGAAGCAAAGATCAAAAGGGAGCACACTCCAGCAGCTCCTGCAAGGATGCAGATCTTCAGAGGGAGTTGACCATCTTCCTACATTCCACAACAGAAAGGTGTAGAAGAAGCTACTTCAGCAGCTCCTACCAGGAAGCAAAGACTCAGAGGGAGTCCACCCAAACAAACAAACAAAGATAAGTATTTCAATTATCATTTCTTGCCTATTTTGTTTGTTTGATAATATTATGCTTATGTTCCTAGACTTAGGAGATGTATTGTGCATATTTGAATGATTGCATTAATGAACAGTATACTACTAATATGCATGTGATGGGTAAGTGGCTTATGGCACTGTACAACATTCCAGTGCTACTTATCTAGAATGAAACCTCTTTGCTGACATGTTGGGAGTAGTGCAAACTCTTAACAATGTTCTGGTAAAGACTGGAAGGCATCTAGAAATTTGTGGAACATGGATAAATGTTGTATTGAAGCATTGGCTAAGATAACTGCATGACTGCATGACATATTTCTTTATGTGTAAAGAATTTGTTCTGAAAATTATGAGATGTTTCTAATCATGCAATTTAACTTGTTTTGTAGGAAAGACCGTATATCTTCACCTACAAAAGGACTACAACATTTGTTCCAGCAAGAAAGATATCTATTGAAGATATTGAAGTTCCCAGGATCTGGGATGAAGAAATGGAATGCCATGATCCGTAGATCATGAAGAAGATGTTTGGGATGCAGTCCCAAGACCTGACAGGGAGTCATATGTATGCAGATTGAAGAAAGCCTTGTATGGCTTGAAGCAAGCTCCCAGAACCTGGTATGGTAGGATGGACAGTTTCCTATCTAGCTTGGAATTTACCAAGAGTAAAGCAGATTCCAATCTTTACTACAAGGTTGAGGAAGGGAATCCAGTGATTCTACTCTTGTATGTGGATGACCTATTTGTGACAGGAGATGACAGACTGATTGGAGATACTAAGAGGAAGCTTGCAGCTAAATTCAATATGAAAGATTTGGGAATGATGCACTATTTCCTAGGTATGGAGGTGTGGCAGAATGCAGGTGGAATCTTCCTTGGTCAAGGGAAGTACACAGTAGATATCCTGAAGAGATTCGGGATGATGGATTGCAAGGCCATGGCCACACCTATGGCATCGAATCTGAAGCTTCTATGTGATGCTTCATCTGAGCCAATTGATGTCTCTATGTATCGTCAGATGATTGGGATCTTGATGTACTTGACGAACACTAGACCAGACATTTGCTTTGTTATGAACACATTGAGCCAGTTCCTGACGGATCCGAGGAGTGTTCACCTGGTTGCTGTAAAGCATGTTCTGAGGTACCTGAAGGGTACAGTGGATTATGGGCTCAGGTATGAGGCAAATCAAAAGTTTAACCTGCAGGGTTATGTTGATTCAGATTGGGCTGGCAGTGCTGCAAATAGGAAGAACACATCTGGGTGTTGCTTCAGTATGGGATCAGGTGTGATCTCTTGGTTTAGCATGAAGCAGTCCTGCGTAGCACTGAGTACAGTTGAGGCAGAGTATGTTGCAACCTGCTCAGCTAGTTGTGAGGCAGTATGGCTACGGAAGCTACTGTCTGAGTTATTTAATCTCCCGTTGGAGGCTACTGGTATCTTCTGTGATAACCAGAGTTGTGTGAAGCTGTCCGAGAACCCAATGTTTCATGACAGGTCGAAACACATAGAGATCAAATATCACTATATCATGGATATGGTGCAGAGAGGAGCTGTGAAGCTTCTGTATGTTGCGATGGACGAGCAGATTGCAGACGTGCTGACGAAGCCACTAGCCAGAGTGAAGTTCGAGTACTTCAGAGAGAGGCTTGGCGTTCTTCAGATCGAGGACACTTCGAGGAAGAAGTGATGGACACATTTGCTGAAGCCATTCCAAGCATGTTGGAAGGAGGATCCTTCACATGGCTGTGGATGTAAGTGCTAAATAATGGGCATTAGGATGATGTTCTGGTTTCTGCTTGGATATGATCAGTTGGATCATTTATGTATGTATGCATCATGTTGGATGCTGGATATGATCAGTTGGATCATTTATGTATGTATGCATCATGCTGGATGCTGGATATGATCAGTTGGATCATGTGTATGTATTTTGTATATGCATCATGTTGGATGCTTGGACCATGTATTTGTATATGTATCAGGTGGATACATTGAATGATCAGGTGGATCATGTATGGTGATATGTATCATGTATCAGGTGGATACATTGTATGATCAGGAGGATCATGTATGATGATATGTATCAGGTAGATACTTGGTATGCATCAGGTGGATGCATTGATGATCAGGATGATCATGGATGATGAGCTTCAGGATGTTGCTCTAGATGACATGCAGCAGGATGTTGCAGTGATGATCAGGATGATCATGGATGATGAGCTTCAGGATGTTGCTCCAGATGACATGCAGCAGGACGTTGTAGTGATGATGATCAGGACGATCATGAGTACACCAGGATGATGTATGTTGAGTATCAGGTTGATACTCTGTGGCCGTGGATCAGGTTGTGCAGATGAGCATGTCTGGGAGATCCTATAGGTCGGAGTTGTGTACCCGTAACATCCTGGGATGCTCTTTCGAGACATTGCTCTGGGAGGACATGTAATTTGTGCCCTGGGAGATTTCAGGTCGGAGTTGTGTACCCGTAACATCCTGAGATGCTCTTGCGAGGTTTTGTCCTATGGCATGTAATTTGGGCCCTGGGAGATTTCAGGTCGGAGTTGTGTACCCGTAACATCTTGAGATGCTCTTTCGAGGTTTTTCCATGACCACATGTAATAGCGCCCTGGGAGATTTCAGGTCAGAGTTGTGTACCCGTAACATCCTGAGATGCTCTTGCGAGGTTTTGTGGTGGACCACATGTAATTTGTGCCCTGGGAGATTTCAGGTTGGAGTTGTGTACCCGTAACATCCTGAGATGCTCTTTCGAGGGTTTGTGGTGGGGTCACATGTAATAGCGCCCTAGGAGATCCTACAGGTCGGAGTTGTGTACCCGTAACATCCTGGGATGCTCTTTCGAGGTTTTGTGACGCACGTAATAAGTCCTGAGGATTCCACAGTATGGCCAGTGATGACGAAGACCTGCAGGTGGTGGGCCTACATCCAATATGAAAAAGGACTGGCTCTGTAGAACTTCCTATGACGAGTAGAGACAGAGATTGGTTGAGATAGTAGCAGCAGTGACGATGATGATGATGATGCATCAATGACTATGATCCAGAGAAGAAGACTTGTCTAGCAGATTTGTGTCGAGAAATACCTTCCTAGTTAAGAGGGAGTGTTGATGTATATGTAACTTCGGAATGTATTTCATTTGTATATTATATATATATTTATTGTACCCTTATAAGAGATGTGTTATTCCTCTATAAGGAAGTGTCGTCATATGGATTGACAAGTGTTGCAAGTGTGTGTACTTGCCGATGGGTTATTAGACCACCTTATGGGGTCGGCCCTGATTAATATATAATATAATGTGGGTGTATCTAAGTAGACAAGTCGGCCCCAGTAGGTCACTGGGCAAAAAGGTGAGTATAAATAGAGATAGGAGATCTCTATTTTACTCACTCGAAAAAGTAACTATCTCTCTCTCTGAAAAGTGGCGCACTAGTGAGGAGGAGGAGGATCATCTGCTAGGAGACTATCTCAGTGTTATTTGGTTGTATTTTGGTTGAGCCATTGCTCTCTCTATCTCTGAGGAAGTTGTGGGGTTTTTCACCTTAGGGTTTTCCCCACGGAAACTCTGTGTCTCTTGTCTCTATGCTTTTGATTATTGTGATGCTTGTGATGCTTGTCATATTATGATTGTCATGCATTGATATACTGTAGATGTTATTCTCTCAGCAAAGATCCTATAGTATTGTGATTTAATACTAAAAATTTAACAGGGTCCACAATATAGAGTCTTCGGGTGCAAGCATTTGGATCACCAACCTCCCTCCCAAATAACTGCAATGGATTTACTCCATCGTCTATCCTAGGTACAGTGGAAATATCCTTCCACCATCACCTGTCTAAATCCCCAAAGGTAAAAGATACTAAGGCTACCACAGTTGCAGAAAGAGTCCGAGGGGACAGTCACAGGTCAAATCGACACATATGGGTAGGGTAACTAAGACCAAAATCCAGAAGCACACAAGGTACTAATGGATCCCCGTACACGTGGAAGCTTTGGTAGATGCTCGATTGAAAAGCATGGGGGGTATCCCTGGAAGATCAACCTCACACGACCTCGTGCTTAACTCCGGTTTGAGTGGAGCTTCCCAGCACACCTCTACAAAAGTGGATTTACCTAATGATAGTTTTACTACGATTTTGAGATTTGAACATTCTTGGAAAGTTTAAGATGCTCTATTCCAAAACCCTAGCCTAAGCTAGTTGGTTTGTGTGACCTAAAAAGAAAAGTTACTAGAAAATTATAAATTAATGGTTATTTATAAGGTTTTTATTTACTCAAAAGGGTAGTGCATTTGTGTGCATAATGGTTGCAACTGAAAAAAGAAATGTGTATATGACAATGTAAAATCTTCATAATTTCCTGGTTTGCTTATCTTTCAAAACATAAAATCATACAGTAAACCTAAAACAATCTAAAGATTCTTTATATTTTTCAAAGATGATAGTATATACGATTACAACTACTTCGAAAAAGGGGAAGATTAGTGCATACACAGTAAAAAAAGATAACCAGTTAACACTACAATGAACCAACACCTTTGCTTTTACTTTAACCTGTCACAATAGTCTCCACCTTGATTAATTACACCAAACACATGGAACTCCACCAATTTTAATATGGGATAAAATAACCATTTGAACAAACAATGATAATGGCTAGCTCCTGAGTTTTACCCACCTGTTTGGCTTGGCAGAGATCTGTGAATGCTCCCAACAAATCTATAGTAAATGCATTTGCTTTCTCAATCTGCAATAAATTCCAAAAAAATAGTTTGCATGAAAAGGCTCACACTGATGTATTTTCAATTAATCTTAAGGTATAAAAGAATAAAAGAATAAGGTACAAAGAATAAAAGAATAAGGTAAAAGAATGATCACTAGCAAGATGTCCAGGGTCACCAACATGATGTCAATGACACAAGAAGGGTCACTAAAAACATACAAAGGTTCACCAATGATATGCAAAGGGTCATGATATTCAATCCATATTCCACTAAGCATTTTTCCAACCTAGTACAATAATTATTTTTGACCTATTTTAATGTCAGTTGCTTGCAACCCATAATTTTTTCATTAAGCGATTCCTAGAGCAATGTTGCCAAATCAAAAGGCAAATAGGATAAATCCAATGGAAAGTAATTATCCTGAGTTGCTTAGGGATGCTTAATTATCCTAAAATGTCAATTATAAGCAGCCTGTTTCCAAACATGTCAATTACTTGCATATAAACTGATGGATACAACATGGTAAATAGTGTTTATGTACATATACATCTTGTTTGCATACATGACATAATCAATAACTTTCACATATGACTCTCCTGTACTACATTTATTGAACTCCTAGCCTCAAAATAGGGCATGTAAACTAATGTATAATTTTATCACTAATAAAATAGGCTATTTAGGAAAAAATATCAAATATAAAATTTTGAGAAAAATTTGCCAGTTCATAACTCATCATTTCTATAGGATTATTATCCAAATGAGGGCACTAGAGATCTTAAATCACAAAAATACCACTATGCACAAAACATCCCATCAATAAAGGTAACATGGGACACTATATACATAAAGAACATATTACATCTTCCATATTAAATTAATAGATGTGAAAAATAAAATTATGACAAATATAACAATTGAAGGAAAATAATAACATACTCCATGTTTAATCATGTGACTAAACTGAGTAGTAGAATTAAAGATTTTGTATCCCAATCTCTAGTAAAAAGTTCTCCATCTATAGAATCTTTGGTGACCATTGTTAAAGTAACTCATTATTCATAAAAAAAATAGAAGAAAAAATGTACAAATACTATAGTGCTTAAAATTCATAAAAGTATAGGTGGCCACAAATAAGTGATAATTTGAAAGAAAAAAACCTAAGATTAAAAAAAAAGGTTGTCCAAAGTGCAAGTTACATCCCTATGGAGACAAGCGTTTTCACTTATTAATAGTTTGAAACATTTGAAGAGGTTTTCAAAATTATTGGAAAATTTATGTGAGACAAGAGAAGGTTGAACTTGTGATTGTGGAAACTCCAGAAGCATCATTCTTGTTGATACATCAAGGAAGGAAGTTGGAAAATTGTTTGAATGAGTTGGGGATCAACAAGCATTGATAAGGAATACGAAAATAACATGGATGGGGATGTATTTGATTGGGAAGATGGCATGAAAACTTCTTCATGTGAATAAATTATGCATGCTCGTACAATTCAATGGACTTGGAATCTAACTATTGAAGTGGAGTATGATGATACCTCCAAACAAGGCAAGAAATGCCCAATTCTAAGAGAAATTGCAAGATATAAGGAATTTTCATAATTGGTTCACAAGGTGATTCTTTCCTTTGGTAAGTTAGACCTGGTGTGCAAGTTTTTTGAGAAAGTGGAGAAAGCTTCCTTGACCCCAAACAATTCAACTTACAAAGCTCATGTGCATGCTTTTGGAAAAGAAGGAAAAACTACTGAAGAATCAACAAATTAATCTCCTTACCTTGTCATAGCATGGCTAAGATGATAAAATACAATCTTTCAAAAAAAAACAAAAAAGGATTTTAGATTTGGAATAGTTTGTGCAATATTCGATGCACTTTTTGCTCCATTTATTAAAGGTCCTAACAGGAATAACAAAATATAAAGTTTTCAATTATGTATATTTTGTCTCTTTTAGACATTTTAAATCACATTTAACTGAACTATTCCATATGTTAGGACCATTAAGGTCAAACGTTATTGCCCTTTTCACCAAAGTGAATATGAGATAAAATGGCTAGAATGAGAACTACAGTGTAATAAATCAGTATGAGCCTTTACGTAGCCTAGGTATCATCCTTGTACCTAAAAGATGAATTTTACAAATTCCAATGTTCCACATTAACTTCCATGCCTTTTAAAGATAAGTTCCTTCTTTTTTTAATTGATGATCATGAAATACTAGATAAACTACACCAGGAAAAATATTTCACAAAATTAGCCAAGGTCAGGATAGTACCGAATAAGAATTTGAGCTATGGACAATCCTTGAGACAATTTATCGTCCATGCGGACTGTAGTTCTATGTCATGCCTTTTGTTTTAAAACTTGATCAATGCTTCTACAAATTTTCTATGCTCTGATGAATTATGAAATTGAATTTTAATTCACAACAAATCTGGAATCACAATTAGAACATATTCAGTTTTACAAAAAAACTAATTTTGAGTGCAAGGAAGTTGATTACTAGGGGCAATATAATCTCATTGGAGTGTAAAGGCAGTTTTTATAAAAATTAAGGCATTTGATGACTCTTGAGGGAGCAACCTCAAAGAATGTTAGAACATTGTGTGAATTCTTAGGCCTTACCTATTATTTACAAGATTTTTTAGAAGTTGCTTGCATTACAACCCCTCTAACATATTGAAAAGGAATCCCTTTAAATTGGATGACATTGCAGAATCATGTTTGACAACTCCTGTCCATGAGCCCCTGTTTTTCCAATCCTTGTCTTGGAATGAGACATCTATGATACAAGGGTAGTATATTTCGTCATTTTGGACTATTGCTCTCTGGCCTTTGAGTGATGCAAGATGAAACTAAAGGAATAATTAAAGTCTTTGTATGATAAGGAGATGGTTGCAATTATGAGTGGCCTCTAAAATTGACTAGGAAAGAGTGAATTGTATTTTATGCCAAGAAGATTTGTCAGTTGAGCATTAAAACTATGTTTGTAGAATTCAGGGGTTTGATTTCAACTCGTTTTATAAGAAGGGAAAGGAAATTATTTTTCTTGACTCCCTCTCACGAAAAGTGGATAGTTGACCCTATGTCCAATTTCAATTGTCCTAGATTGATTTGACAATATTCAAGGTGCCTGAAAAATTGTTGGTAAGATACAAAAATAACAATCCTAATGCTAACAAAAATGTTTCTTGGAAAAGTGATTTTCTATGGTATAAGGACATAATATGCTTGCTTCATTAAAATTCAAGATGGAAAAAGGAATCCCATGACACTTGTTATTGGCCATTGCGTTTTTTTTCTAACCTATTACAATATCCATCTTTTTCTTTGGAAAGAAACATGCAAGTACGCAACAGAATGTGATATGTTAGAGTCAGAAGAAGTAGATATTAGCTTCCCTTGATTTTCTCAAACCATTTCACGCTAATTAGACTAGGAAGAAATATCCATGGATCGACTACTGGGTTTCTTGAATTAAATGGGAAGGACACCCACTTTATCAATATTTCCCCAAAATTCATATTAGTCAGATTACTATTGCTTTCGTCATATATATATATATATATCATATGGTTTTCAAAAAGTTATTGTCAGCATCCAAAGTTCAACAACAATTTCTAGAAAAAATTGTTGCCATATTAGAGCAATTATAATCATGAATACCAACTTATCAACTCCAAAAATGATGCAAGAAATTTTGATACTCCTTGAAACTGTGCAAAGGCACTGAAACTTAAAAGGGCACTACCAATGTGCTAGTCGCTTTGATAATTGCATCAATTCTTTATTAACTTTGATACCATTACCATTTTTCTGGCTTGCACAACTGATTGAGTAGTACAAAATCTTTTATCTGAAGTGGTATCTATGTTGCAGTAGTCTTCAGATGATGTCAATGTGCCAGCAAAAAATTGCACTAGTTGCTATCTATGATTTTAGTGCTAATAGAAAGCATGCTTGGGAAGTTTAACACTTGGCATATAAATCACGAGATAATAAGATTGCATGTGATGGAAAAAAATCTTAGTTAACTAAAAAGTTGCAGTTTATAGTAAGGCCACAATATAGTATGTGCCATGAAGGCATCTACAAATCTGCAGTGTACGGCTCTTTGGCTCACAACATTCACTACTCTGATGGTTTACACATGTTCACAACACTGCTTCAAAATCTGTCACTCACTATCCAACCCAAAATGAATGAGGATATCGATGGGTGATCAAATATGACCATTTCAAGGATCACGATTCACAGTTGACCGGGGTCCTCTAGACTGACCCAACATGTCAATGGTTAAAGTTGACTAGTTCAATGCATAAAAAATTGAACAAGTCATCTGCCAATGGTTTGCTCTGCACCATGGAAACTGAGCTAGTATGCTAAAGTGATTATGCCCCAAAGTGTGGAAAAATGATTGAACAAGTCATCTGCCAATGGTCTGCTCTGCACCATGGCAACTGAGCTTGTATGTCGAAGATTCTGCCTAAAGTGTGGTTCTGTGCCAGAACAAGAATTCGCATGCCAAAGTTGTTCTGTGCACACTCTAACTCAGAATCTATTAGTGACTATCCAACCCAAATTGAATGAGGATGTCGATGGGTGATCAAATATGAGTCAAGATCTGAGGGAAGTTGAGAAGATGGAATGTTGAGGAGTGCTTGCAACAGCTAGTGTTTATTTTGATTGGCACGTTTCCTTTGTGTTGTTGGAAGATGGAAAGATGCTTTGTTGTAGTTTGAGAATTTATTATATTTAGGAATTATGTGTTCCAAATATAGGCACCATCAATGCTATGATAAAAGTTTGTAGACAAAATAATATGTTTGAAGAAGCCAAACTATTGTTCGAGGAAATTAAGAAGGGGAGAATGGGTTTTCAAAATCCCGGCAGCATTGATTCCAAGCTTAGTTTAGATATATTCACATACAATATATCAAGGATCACAGAATGTCTCCCCACTAACCCCTGTTGCGATTTATGTTGACTGTGTGTATGTTAGTGTGCTCTTTGGTTTAAATGTTTTGTCAAAACAATTAACGTTGATAACACAGTTTGGCATAAAATCTGAGAATTCAATGAAATTAACACCAAAAGGAAACTCTGATCTCTTTGTTTAATACTAGAAATATTTCCCAACACAGTAATACATGACATTACTTCCCAGGCAGATACCACAAGGTCACAATGTGATTCAAACAAGCAGATTTGTAAAATATTTCATACCTATATGTGTATGTGGACTCACAGACCTCTGGTACAACTGAAACGACTTCCTGGAGTCCTCTAAATAGCCACAACTTGCTTCCCTTTGATGTTGTAGGAAAAAAACTATAGTGTTCACTTTCTATGCTCAGAATGGTAGCATATAGTAAAAAAATGACGGCAAGCTTCCCAGAATACACCTAGCAGTGTTGGGATGACCAAATCTTCACAAATTGACTTTGGATATGGGTACACCAGTTTCCTTCCTTCTTTGCTCATCCCTAGTGGTTTTGTTCTCCCCACAAGAGAAAACAATCCCCAAATATGCATACTCATCCCACAAAAGAGCTTGCAGCCTACATCACAGTGATGGATGTGGCTTGTTATGTTATTGTAACTTGGTCTCTTCCTTCCAAAAATTGTCCACCCAAAACCAAACACTTCAGCTCAAATTTGTAACACTACTCCACTAGGGTCCGTGTTTCCCTCCTAAGCCTTAGATTTGATGAAATTCACACTTACCACTAAAAAGGGTGACATTTACATGGCTTATCAAGTTTTAATTTACACTTGCGTTGATGACATTGCAAGATGACATGGAAATCAAGATTTTTTCTCCAACACCAACATTAGTATTATCTTCATCAACAATTTAATTAATTCTAACAATGACTTGAGGAGTTGGCTAATTATTCGACAACTTTGCCTGGAGGTTTCCTTCTTCAACGATCATCCATTAGAACACTCTTCCCTCTGGTTCATGGGTTTCGATGGTTGTATTCCCCGGCAACAACACCACACCAAACGGAGTACGTTAACACTGTTGAAATATTGTAACTTCTAAGAATATTATATTTGTACTTTATTATTCTGGAGATGTTTCATTCCTCCGTGGAAACCCTATTGTATATCCGGAGATGTTTTATTCCTCCGTGGAGAATGTGGTAACTTGGGTTATTAGAACACCCTAATGGGGTCATCCCAGTCAACATTATGTTAAGTGGTTAAGTTGGGGCCGACCTAGTTAGTGTAAAAGTCAAGTCGGAGTTGTGTATAAATAGAGGAGGTGTGTTCCTCATTTAACACACATTCACTCACTTGTGATTAGCACATAGGTGAGAGAGAGATCTTCTATGGAGGAGAAGGAGCTCATGTTTAGGGTTTACATCTTTGTATTTGTTGTTCATCTATATTGAGGAAGCTTTGCTAGGTTTTCTACCCCATGAGGGTTTCCAAGGATAAATCTGTGTCTCTTGTGTTTATGTTGTGCTTGTTGTTCTTTTAGTGATCCTGTATATGCTATTGTTGTGAAATGGAATGTAATACTGATATTTTCTATCTTATCATATTGAATCTTAACATGGTATCATAGCTATCTTGAAGGAAGGAAATGTATGGCACTTACGACACTTGTCTCACTTGCGACAATTTGAAAGTTAGGGTTTCATATAGCAAAAAACAGTCATCGTGGAACTTTCTCTATAAATCCATTTTGGCGATGGTTCAGGATATGAAACTTGTAGAGGTCGTAGATAACATACCCCTGTACCTTGTGTCCAAAGGAAAGCCTCAGATTTGTTGTAATTTTTTATTTATGATCCGTACAAGTTAAGGTTTCTGCCTCTTCTAGATCTCAATCATAAACAGGTGACCTAGGAAAAAAGGCCATATCTCAGGCTAGGAAGCTCCAAATTAAATTTTGTAATACGTGACAGGTAGGGAACGGATTTCAGTTTCACAGGTCTGCTTTGCAGAGGCTGAAGGTGAAACAATGACATGTGGTGCTCCGTACAAGTTCGCTATACTGTTTCATCCCATAAACAGGTTACGTTGCGACATTTGGAATAACTATCTCTCAGAGAATCCATTTAAGGTCATACCTATGGGGTTGGAAAGATGACAGGTCAGGATACCAAAGGCCAAAGTTTTAGGCCCTGCAAATCCATAATTTCAGAGTTGCACCAGAAACAATACGGCCCATCTGAAATGGCTATACGGAGGAAATCTAAGATGAGGAGGAAGGAGGAAATCTAAGATGAGGAGGAAGAAGATCTCACTTAGGGTTTTCAGTTCTTAGGTTTGGAAGGACCTGATACAATGTTGGATTTACCTGATACAACATTGGAAGCTTTGATAATGGATTTGGAATCCATTTATCATAGATATTAATCCTCCATCAAAATTATTGTGGGAGATTGAAGATTAGGGTTTTCAAGTAAACCCTAGCAAAGTTGGGAGACTCATAGGGAAACGATGAAGAAGGTTTAAATGGAACTGATATCCTATCATCCTAGCACCATGAACATACATAAGATGTTTACAAGAGATCTACCTTGTATGGTTAGGGTTTTACCGTTATAGCGAAGACTACTCGACATGTATGACTTGAGAAGACACATGTATGTTTTGAAATCTGATTCTTGATTAAGTTCATAATATGTTTGTCTACATGTTATTGAGGTTAGTACAATTATGATTGTTTCATAATGAATGCATGTGAAGTGATAGAAGACATTCAATGATTAGGTTTATGACACTTATGATTGTACTAATGCACTTGTGGTGTTGTATGAGGATAATGTTGCCTGCTAACATGAAATGTACATCAAGAAAGACAAATCGAGTTCTATGACCATGATGACATGAAGACAAAGACTCATCCATAGTCTTTGATCACATAGAAGCTCTACTTACGAGGTATGTATGACTTTGTTCTACTATGCTTGACTTATGAGATATGCAGGTTCTAACACAAGGTCTCTAAATCATTGAAGAGAACAAAGAAGATATTGTTTGGGTATAACCAAGCATGATAATCCAGGTATGTTTTCCTATATCAAGTTAGAATCCTACTTTGTTAGGATCTTAGGTAAGTATACCTATGTATGAAATGATCATGACCATACATACTTAAGATTATTTAGAATCATAATGTTTTGATAGTTTTGAGACTATACTAATGAATGTATGATTATGTATGAGATCATGAGGATGACACTAGTGGACACTTGAGCATGCATAGTGGTCCAAGATGGATAAGAAGTCCAAAGACATATAGAGATCAAGTGGGAGGAAACCATGAAAGATAAGTATTTAAGTTGTTATTTGAATCTCTGAATAGTCAATGATATTGCTCGTAATAGTTGTATGCATATTTGTATTTCTAGAATATATCATGCATAGTGTAAGCCTTCATATAGCATTGAACAGTATACTACTAATATGCATATGATGGGTAAGTTGGACAAACATTCCATTGTTGCTTGTCTAGAATGAAACCTCTTTGCTAACATGCTGAGAGTTGTGCACACTCTTGATAGTATGTTCTGGTAGAGATGGAAGGCATCTAGATAGCCACTGTATGCATACAGGATATGGAAAGGTGTTGTGCCAAAATATTGGTCAAGATAGTTGCATAACTATGTGAATCATATCAATATGCACAATAGGTTATCATGTCAACATAATTTGATGATTATGAAGTATTACTAATCATGTGATTAACTTTGATTTGTAGAAAAGATCATGTTCTATGATGTACAAAAGAAGGATGATGAACACCTGTTCCAAAGAACGAGTGATAGATGTTCAACAAGAAGACTTACAAATCAAACATACTATAGAAGGCTCATGGCTAGAAGATTCTCTTAGAAAGAGGAAGAGGATCATGACGAGATGTTTGCTCCAAGTGGCTAGATAAGACCATTCTCTTAATGGTGTAATTGAAGAAAGCTCTGTACGGGCACCTAGGATCGATAGTCATTTGATGAGCTTAATGATCACCATGGGTGATGCAGATTTCAACCTTTGCTACAAGGTTGAAGATGGTGTCTATCTACAGATAACATTATTCTCTTAGATGGATGCAAGAAGGAAATCACTACAGTGTTCAAATGATCTTGAGGCTCATATCAATAGATCCCTCTGACGGAAGATGGCACAGATAGATATGTAGAAGATCACTCAATGCAGAGTGTGAATGATGTTCAGTCATAGAGGGAGAATTGATAGCTTCTTTACAAGCTTGGGATTGACCAAAAGTAAAGATGATCCTAACCTTTACCTTACGGTTATGGATGATGAACCTGTAATACTATTACTGTATGTGGATGATCTCTTTCTGACAGGGAATGAGAAACAGATCATGGAAAGGAAGAAGAAGCTAGCTATAGAATTTGAGATGAAAGATCTCGGATTGATGCATTACTTCCTAGGTCTGAAAGTATAGCAAGGCCCACAAGGAATCGTTCTCATCAAGAGAAAGTATTTGATATGTTGGAAAGCAAATCCATGGCCACTTCCATGAATTCCAACTTGAAGCTGTTAGCCGATGACTCATCAAAGTTAGTGGATGTGACTTTGTACAGACAGATTATTGGGTCATTGATGTATCTGATGAATACCAGGCCAGATATATGCTTTGCTGTGAACACCTTGAGTCAGTATCAAGTGGAACCTAGACGTGTTCACTTAATAGCTGCAAAGCATGTGATGAGGTACCTGAAGGGTACGATAGAATTTGGTCTATATTATCTTGGAGATCATGATTTTAGATTTTATGGCTACACAAATGTTGATTGGGATGGAAGTGTATCAGACAGGAAGAGCAAATCGGGTGGATGTTATTGTCTGGGATCTGCCATGATCTCCTGGTTTAGCAGGAAGCAGTCTAGTGTGGCTCTTAGCACAGCTGAAGCGGAATATATAGCTACTTGCTCTTCTAGTTGTGAAGCGATATGGCTTCAGAAGTTGTTATCAGGATTGTTTGACTTAGATATGTACCCCACTGTGATCCTATGTGACAACCAGAGTTGTATCAAGATAAAAGAGAATCCAGTGTTCCATGATAAGTCAAAGCACATAGAGATTCGATATTTTTATATACGGGATATGGTGCAGAAAGGATCTATCAAGCTCGAGTATGTGATCACTGAGGAACAAGTTGCTGATGTATTGACCAAACCTCTATCTCGAGTAAAGTTTGAGTATTTCTGAGACAAGCTTGGTGTAGTTTAGAAGGACCCTCCTGGGAAGGGGGAGTGATATGGTCACTGATGATGAGATTTCCTGCATCGATGGTAAGGTCGATAATGTGGATACTGGTATCGATGATGAGGATACTTGTATCGATGATGAGGATACCTGTATTGATGATGAGGACACTTGTGTCGATGATTAGGTTGCCTGTTCCGACGATGAGGTTGATGATGAGGTTACCTGTTCCGACGATGAGGTCGATGATGAGATTACTAGTTCCAACGATGAGGTCGATATATGGTCCTTAGAATTTGTCTAAGTGGACGAGGAGGGATTGAATCATCCCTGGAATTCGGTCCTTGAATTGATCTGTAGACATATGTCTTCGAGAAATGGTCCTTAGTGGACGAGAGGGATTGTATCATACCCAGACTTTCGTCCCTAAATTGATCCATAGACATATGTCTCTGAGAAGTGGTCCCTAGTGGACATGATAGGACTGCATTGACCTTGAACGTTTAGTTCAAAATGTATGTGATAAGATTGCATCATCCCTGAACGTTTAGTTCAAAATGTACGTGATAGGACCACATCATCCCTGAACATTTAGTTCAAAATGTACGTGAGAGCATTGCATCGTCCCTGAACCTTTGGTTCAAAATGCACGTGAGAGGATTGCATCGTCCCTGAACCTTTGGTTGAAAATGTACGTGAGAGGACTGCATCGTCCCTGAACCTTTGGTTCAAAATGCACATGAGAGGACTGTGTCGTCCCTGAACCTTTGGTTCAAAATGCACGTGAGAGGACTACATCGTCCCTAAACCTTTAGTTCAAAATGCACATGAGAGGACTGCATCGTCCCTGAACCTTTGGTTCAAAATGCACATGAGAGGACTGCATCATCCCTGAACATTTGGTTCAAAATGCACATGAGATTATTGCATCGTCCCTGAAAATTTGGTTCAAAATGTATGTGAGGGGATTGCATCATCCCAGAACCCTTGCTTCAAAATGTACGTGAGGGGATTGCATCATCCCGGAACCCTTGGTTCAAAATGTATGTGAGGGGATTGCATCATCTTGGAACCCTTGCTTCAAAATGTACATGAGGGGATTGCATCATCCTGGAACCCTTGGTTCAAAATGTACATGAGGGGATTGCATCATCCCGGAACCCTTGGTTCAAAATGTACGTGAGGGGATTGCATCATCCCAAAACCCTTGGTTCAAAATGTACATGAGGGGATTGCATCATCCCAAAACCTTTGGTTCAAAATGTATGTGAGTTGCTCCATCTTGGAACCCTTGGTTCAAAATGTACTTGGTAGGATTGCATCATCCTTGGACTTATGTCCTAAATTGAGAGGGATTGATCATCCCGTAATTGGATCATGTGTGTTGCAGGGTATGCTGCTATGATGTTGTTGATCGGTAGATCCAGATGTTGATGCTGTTGATCGAGAGGATCCAGATGTTGATGTCGTTGGTCGAGAGGATCCAGATGTTGATGTTGTTGATCAAGAGGATCCAGATGTTGATGTCGTTGATCGAGAGGATCCAGATGTTTATACTGTTGATCGAGAGATCCAGATGATGATGTTGATTGAGAGATCCAGATGATGATGTTACTGTAGCTGTTCAAGTGCTGCAGAAGATGAAGACTCAGTAGTGAAGATGTTGACGTTCCAGTATTGAATATCTTGAAGATGTTCCAGTAACTATTTGAGTTATTGATGATGTATGAAGAAAGCTTCCAATTATTTATATATGTATCATGTATCATGTAGTTGATGACTCCTTGCTCCTGTAGATGTTGCTATAATATTCTTCTCGTTAAGGGGGAGTGTTGAAATATTGTAACTTCTAAGAATATTATATTTGTACTTTATTATTCCGGAGATGTTTCATTGCTCCGTGGAGACCCTATTGTATATCCATAGATGTTTTATTCCTCCGTGGAGAATGTGGTAACTTGGGTTATTAGACCACCCTAGTGGGGTCGGCCCAGTCAACATTATGTTAAGTGGTTAAGTTGGGGCCGACCTAGTTAGTGTAAAAGTCAAGTAGGAGTTGTGTATAAATAGAGGAGGTGTGTTCCTCATTTAACACACATTCACTCACTTGCGATTAGCGCCTAGGTGAGAGAGAGATCTTCTATGGAGAAGAAGGAGCTCATGTTTAGGGTTTACATCTTTGTATTTGTTGTTCATCTATATTGAGGAAGATTTGTTGGGTTTTCTACCCCATGAGGGTTTCCAAGGATAAATATGTGTCTCTTGTGTTTATGTTGTGCTTGTTGTTCTTTCAATGATCTTGTATATGCTATTGTTGTGAAATGGAATGTAATACTAATATTTTTGGTCTTAGCATATTGAATCTTAACAAACACCATGGGAAACTCTTCCTTGGTCGACGATCTGTCTCTCGTACAAGCCCCTCCTCCTGAAACTCCTACAGGTATCAGACTACAGTGTCCTTAGCCTTTTTATAATTCATATGCCTTTGTTGATGCTACTATCAGGCAGACTTGTGTTGGAACCCAGTTTAGTACTTATGTTGCAAAATCTTAAGAGAAACAAAGGTTGAGCTGGATTTGTGTTGGTGGTACACAATAATTTAGAAATTGAAGTGCCCGATGAAGAATAATATTTTTATGTCTCTAATGATCAGTACAATAGTCCCTATTTGGGACTAAATGCAGAGAAAAATCTAGCAGGTGTTCACTATGTAAGGTAAGTATACTCTGACATCCAAAGAACAAGAATCTAACTATTAAAGGAAATTTCCAGATCCCACAATAAGATCCATGAGTTATGTTCAGTCCAGGATGGGTATTCATGTGAGAATATGTGCAACTAAGGAGGAGATATTGGAAGCCAATGATGATTCACTATCCTTGTAACCTTCCCTAATAACATAAAATGTTAATAATCTCATTGTGAGAATGAATTTGGGTGGATATATATATATATATATATATATATATATATATATATATATCATTTCTGAAGAAATAGTGAAGGAGCAAACTGTTGGACAAATCATCCATCTATATGGAGATAACTACATAATTGATTCCTAGGGGTCTTTATTTTGGATCTTTAAGAATTTCCAGTCTCATCATAGTTTTGTTTCTTATGAAAAGTATGCAACCATGATCCACATGATATTAGGCTTGAAATCTATGGAGAACCCGGACTCAATTCCAATATTATAGCCTTATGGAAAGCATTATGGATTATGCACTGCTCGGGCTATTCTCCTTAATGCCTTACAGAATTAATGATCTGGATGAAACAGAGCTAGAAAAAGAATAACTACTAATCTATCAGCTAGCAATGGACATTGCATCAACATTTTTCACAAGAGAGAGGACAATGAATGTTCAAGTTGAAGGAGGATGATTCTGTATATGCAAAGAAGATAGAAGCCGTCATTGTGGATGCATGGACAAGTTTTCTTGAAGATACATCGAGATTACACTCACCTCAAACTAAACAAAGTGAACATGTTGTTGAGGATGCTTTGAAAAAACTCAATCAATAGTTTCTACAGTTGTCATTTCAAACTTGTCTTGAACAAATAAAAGAATTTAGGATCAAGAGAAATCAGTAAGACATACAAACTTCAGTACAATTAGAGGTAGTTTAATCGACGACTCTGTCTATGCACCAATCATAATTTCCATTCACTGAATGAAATATTGATTATTTTAAGCCAAGGTTTGGAGTTCATGTTGGAATAGCTTCATTTGGAGAAGTTTATTGTGGGGTATGGAGAGGAAGGGTTGTAGCAATTAAGATATTGCTTGAGGAAGATTTGACAATGGAAAAACCTCAAAGTGTGAAGATAGTATTTCACTGATACATTATATCAAATTCAGTACCACCTATATTGGTTCAAATCCCTATATCATTTGCAAGGGGGGTTATTTCAATCAATGGTACCATTGTAGGCATTTAGTTGTTGTTTCGATGGTATCTAGAATATTTAATAGTTGTGAACTTGTGATCTAATGCACCATTTGAGATTAGAGATGTCACAACCACCATTTTGGGAGGCCACTAATGGTCACTACTATAGTACTTTTCAGTACCCAATTCAAAAGTCAACCATATTGAAATAACACAAACAGTGTTATTGCAGTGGGATTCCAGTGTGATGAAAAATGGATGTATTAAGGAGATATGGCTTCTCGAGAGAGTAAAAAGGTCAAGTTGCTATTAATATTATTGTATTGAAAAACTGGTACTAGGGGATCTCAATGAAAACTCTTGTAGTTGTGAAATGGTTCCAGATTATATAACTGAAAGGCCGTGAGATGGGAACTTAGTTGTAGTTGTAATTAATCCCGGAGCATACTATACTTGGATGTTGATATCAAGCACATAATTCATATATATTCTAAAAAAAATTCTTTCACCTAAATCCTATGAAAATCATCTATATTTTCCTAAATCAAAATTCGAAGATTCATTTCCAGTTGAAGAATCTTTACATGCTTTGAGGTTCAGTAAGACTGCATATGCAAAATCGAAGTTTGCTATTGTTGTGTATGGTCATGTAGTAATTGGATTGATGGAAAGGATTTCCTTGGAGTATGTATCTTCTACAATTATGATGATATTTTCCACCTTGGAGATGTTATATTGCATTATGATGAAGTATGTTGGTTATGTCCACTTCCTTGGATTCTATGTGGACACACTTTCTTCAGTGATGCCTTTTGGATAGTTTGAGTGGGGCTATATTTCGACCATCACTTAGTAAGTTACTATTCATCCATGATTTTGAAATAAGTCATTTAGGTTTTGTAGGAAAGCATGGCCTAATGCAAATCATTTTGTACAAACATGCTACAGGTACAACCCAGCCTGCTGTTAAATGGTCTGATATTTTTCAGGCTTTTGTAATTTTTTTGAAGAAAATGCTCCTTTAACTATTAATATGATCTTATAACAAAAATAGTGGGTCACTTAAAGAAACAACAATGATATTCCAAAAACCTCCTATCACCTAAAGTACTAACAAACTCGAATCAAAAAGTGCCATAAAGCTACATCATCAAAAAAGAAACAACCACCAGGGCATGTAGCATCTGCTACAGTGAGCATAAAACAGAAAGATTAGTTGGCCTGAAAAAACAGAGCAAAGTGTAATGGTGCAGCAAGCATCATGCCAGTGCCCCGTGGCAGGTCATCTCTATCTTTGGATGGTGACCTCCATCCATGCTATGTATCCATAATAATGGCATCCCATATTAAATTGTGATTTGAGATACTTTTACAGCTGATATTAAGTTTTTGGCATGTTGCTAGATATATAAGTGTTCTGTGCAGCCTATTTCTTTGCCAAGTTCCATAAAGCTATGTGATGTTCTGTAATGTCCCAAATTTGGAATTGGGTCACAATTGCCTAATCACATTGTCCCTATTCAGTAGAGTTTGTCAAATTGATGCTAAAGTTCAAATAATTACCAAGGAGGAAAATTACTAGTTTCCTAGGTTTGGGGTGGAAGCTTTGGGATTTGGAATAATGGGGATAATAAATGATATTTAAACATTAGAATGGAATAAATATTTAATAAAGGACCTAAATAAATATATACAAGTGAAAATCAAAGTGGCATTTGATCATGAAGACACATGGAGGAAGTGGGACCCACATATGGCTAGATTTCCCCACTACATTTGGCATCATTCACCAATTCGAATTCAAGGTGAATGGTAACATGCTTGGGGGAGTACAAAAGGTATTATTCATGGAATGACTCATCCAAGGTCGAAATATAGAGGAAGAGTAACTCCCATGGAAGAGGAAGAGGCAATTTGGAGCTAGTGAGACACTTGGGCTAGATTCCCTAGCTCTATGACAACAATGATGAAGATGCTATGACACCTATGACACAAATCAGACCTGAAGGATGACATATGACATATATGACATGTCAAGGCCAAAAATAGAATCCAAGATGGATCTCAAGTGTGTTAGGGCATCTAAGATTCTTCCACATGTGATTTGGTGGAAGTGGGAGACTAGGAATTGTTGTACAAGTGCCATTCTTTGGAATCTCTTCCCAACTTGAGTTGGCATGAGTCTCTTGGAAGGAATTCGACCCATGGAGTCCATTAGAACTTTATAAATGTCAATAACAAAGAATGAAAGCAGCTTTTTATCATTTGTAGAATTTGCAATTGCATTTGTGTAGAGGGAGAGCTAGTGGATGACTAGTTTCTTGCCTTAGCCAATTTCGAGGGTGAAAGATTCCCATCCAAGTTGGTAATTGGAAAGGCCATTCAGACCTTTAATTTGGAGATTTAATGGAGTCTTTATTTGCAGGTGTAAGCTACATGGCAGCTCATGGTTTCTTCTATTGCAGCACATTCTCTCAACCATTTCCAGTTTTGATGGCATATTCTTGATCCTTGAGGGAGGGCGTTTTTGGTGAGCTATTGTACTCTTTGGGGGAGATTCTCATGCACCATTTATTTTTTATTATGAATTAAATACTCTTTACTTCATCTCCAAAAAGTTTCAGGTCGAAATTCCAATTAGAAATGTATAAATCTCATTTTTAATGGAAGAACAATGCCATTTCCCCACTACCTTGTTGTGAGCCAATGTATTGATGATGATTTCGAATGAATGGATGATTCTATGATGAATTTGTGATTAATGGACTTCCATGGATGTATTTTACAAGTTTCATGTACTGTACTTGAGCATTTGAAGTATTTTTACTCAGTTTAATTGCATTGGGAGAAGAAATAGTGCCATTTCCCCAAGGGTCGAATTGGTGATTTTTGCAGTTGAATGGGAGAGGGTTGGAACAGATATAATAATCAATTAATGGTGAACATGAGACCTTAATAACATCCTTAATACATTCCATACCTATGTTCAGAAATTTGAGTGGGTTTGGAGGCATTTGGGAAGCCATTTTCAGTACTAACCCCAGGGGGATTTGAACCCCAAATTACTAGTAAAATTGCATACTTGGTCCAGAATCTTAAGAGAGTTTGCAGAGGTATTTTGGTGGCCATATATCATCCCTTAACATCATATTCAAGTCCTAATATCATTCATACACCTTTCTTGAATATTTGAAGGCATTTGGAGTCAATTCAAGACCTAGAGACCAATACTAGTCAAAGGGAAATTACTAGTAAAGTTCCCTACATTGGCCAGAATTGAAAGAGGATTTGCAGAAGTATTTTAAAGGTCCAAAAGCATCCCTGGAATACATATTTATGTTCTAAAATCATCCATATACCTTCTCAGAATATTTGGGAGCAATTGGAGCAATTTGGGGACCTGGAGCTCAAAACTAGTCAAAGGTCAAACTAGGGAAAAAAGTGAAAAATTGTCATTTTAATAAAATTCCTAACAAGGGACATTACAGTGGTATCAGAGCATGGTCCTTGCACCTGTGGATTAGGTACATACATTCAAGAATAATAGGAAGTAATGTCTTACTATTATGATGAATCCTATGAGTACAATTCTTATGAGGAATATGCAGATGCTTATGAGCAATATGAAGCAGAATGTGAATGGTACGAGGAAGAGGTGCCATCATGCAACACTTCTTACAGCTTCAAGATAAATGAAGATTATTCTTATGACTTTAAATCTGATGAATATGAGTGTGTCACACCAACCAAGGATAATTCTATGAGTGAGTTCCAAAGATGGAGAGCAAAATATAAAACCTTGCCCCAACAATATCAAGAATATCTTGCTTTTAGCAAAAATACACAAAATGCCATGTCTTTTGAGTACTTTGCTGAACATGTTTTTGAAAATTGGCCCAAAAATGAAGATGTGGAGTTATTAAAGAAAGGTTTATGCCCTTCTTGTAAACAACCTTGGAGTGAGTATCATACATGTGTGCATGAAATTATGTCCCACTTGAGGAGAGCTTTTGGGAATTCTTCAAAAAGAGATTCCAAAGATATCGATCATAAGGAAAACAAGGGGAAAAATGCATCATCTTGCTTGAAGGATAAAAATGAAGAGACATCACAAGAGCATGAAGACGATTCTATTGAAAATATGGAAGATCATTTCGAGACACCCTCTAGATTAGACATGAACCAAAGAGCATCTACTGATGGATGCTTAAACTATGAAGGAGTACCTACTGATGGGTGCTCACACCTCTATGTTGGTGACATAGAGATCATTTTTGAAAGTGTTGCTACAAGCCCAAGTTCCATTAAGCGTGATAATGAAGACCTTGTAGCAGTTGAAGAAGAACTAAGATCAACTTCCCCATCACCACTTGAGCTTCATGAAGTTGGTCCAAGCAAAATTGAAGAAGATGAGGAGGTTCATTTGCAAGATCCTCATTTTCTTGAAGGGTCCTTAAAGATGAATGAAAATAAGATCCAAGAGTCCCTCAGCATTCTCCATGACACTCAAGCATTGGTGTCAAATTCTTGTTGGAGAGCTATTTCATTGGAGGAAACATCCTTCCTTGAAGACATGGAGAAGATTCAAAGAGCAATGTGTCACATCAAAGGTAATTTCATGTCTTTGATTTTTGATAGAAACCATTTGTTTGAGCTTAATGAATTGTTACATGATGCATACTTGAAGAATAACGAGGATATTCATAAGCTCACAATTCAAAATGAGCAACTTCTTGAAAAGTTGCAAGATACTTGTTTTTCCTCCTATGTTTCAGATTGTCAAATGGTAGATTGTTTGGAGGATTCTCATGACATGGTGGATCATGAGAAATGTGGGAATTTGAATATGCTTAATGTGTTTGAATATGAACTTGAAGAGATCCAAACACTTGATGTGGTGGAAGAGGAACTTGAATTGTCTCTTGATGAAGGTTATGCAATTTTTAAAGAAGAGCATGCTTCCTCTACATTGGTACCAATATATGCCAAAGGTTTCCCACTTTTGAAGGAGCTGCATGATACTACCCACATGGATCCTTCCCATGATGAAACTTCTGCACTTTTTGATCATTTGGGTGAGTTAGTTCATTCTCCTACATCCTACAATTCCATGTTTTGCAGTATTAGTCTCAATGAAGTATGGGTGAAAGGGTTCTTTTTGATGGTGCCACATGAGGAGTATGGAACTCATAGATTTACCTTTTATGATGACATGGTTGGAGCACATTCTTATTCACATTTGCAACAACATTATTTGTCACTTTATGATGATTCAAATCTACATGGATGCACATATGATATGCATTTGAGTCACTTGAAGACTCATGGTTTTTCTTGCTCAACACTTGATTCATTTGATGTTGGAGGAACTTCATCCAACACTTGGGAGAATAGATTTATGATTAGAGAACATTTTTGTTGGCAGCCACATACTTTGTTATATTTTTATGATTCTCACATTCATGGATGTATGGGTGAGACTTCTTTGAGTCATTTGAAGTCTCCTTGTTTTTTCTGCTCATTATTTGGTTCAGATTTTAGTGGAGTTTCTTCATTCACTTCTTGGATGAAAGAATACATGGCTGAATATTTTGATGCATATCACATCCTTTTGGAGCAGCATTATAGGACATGGGATCCTCACCTATTTCATTGGAGTAGATTTGATTGGTCACTTGAAGCTTGTATGCAATTGGAAAATGGTGGTCTACTTGCTTGGAGGTATAAGCACTTTCATGACTCTTTGATGAAGCATATCCTTGATGTACATTTTCATTATGTTGTTATGTACTTTGATGATATATATTTGGTACTCATGATGTTTGGAAGAATGCATACAAGAAAATGGGATCCAAGAATCCTCTTATCTAATGGTGTGGGTTGGAGAGCACTCTTAATTGTCGGGGTGCAATACAAGCAATGGGACCCTGGAATAATTTTTGTCTCATTGGTTTCATTTTTTGGGGGAAGCAAGTAGTATGGGAGATTGATTCTCCACTTAATAAAGTGATTTTAATCAGAGTAGTGCAGTAGCAAGCATGGTGGTTCCTCTCTAAAATATTCATGGAAACTCAAAGACTTAAGCTTGGTCAATTCAATGGCAACTTCAAAGAATTATACAGAAAGCGGGTTCTTCAACACCCATGTTTAAAATTGCTTGAGGACAAGCAATATTGGGAAGGGAGGATTTGTAATGTCTGAAATTTGACATTGGGTCACAATTTCCTAATCACATTGTCCCTATTCAGTAGAGTTTGTCAAATTGATGCTAAAGTTCAAATAATTACCGAGGAAAATTACTAGTTTCCTAGGTTTGGGGTGGAAGCTTTGGGATTTGGAATAATGGGGATAATAAATGATGTTTGAACATTAGAATGGAATAAATATTTAATAAAGGACCTAAATAAATATATACAAGTGAAAATCAAAGTGGCATTTGATCATGAAGACACATAGAGGAAGTGGGACCCACATATGGCTAGATTTCCCCACTACATTTGGCATCATTCTCTCACCAATTCGAATTCAAGGTGAATGGTAACATACGTGGGGGAGTAAAAAAGGTATTATTCATGGAATGACTCATCCAAGGTCGAAATATAGAGGAAGAGTAACTCCCATGGAAGAGGAAGAGGCAATTTGGAGCTAGTGAGACACTTGGGCTAGATTCCCTAGCTCTATGACAACAATGATGAAGATGCTATGACACCTATGACACAAATCAGACCTGAAGGCTAACATATGACATATATGACATGTCAGGGCTAAAAATAGACTCCAAGAGGGCGCTCAAGGGTGTTAGGGCAGCTAATATGCTTCCACATGTGATTTGGTGGAAGTGGGAGACTAGGAATTGTTGTACAAGTGGCGTTCTTTGGAATCTCTTCCCAACTTGAGTTGGCATGAGTCTCTTGGAAGGAATTCGACCCATGGAGGCCATTAGAACTTTATAAATGTCAATAAAAAATAATGAAAGCAGCTTTTGATCATTTTTAGAATTTGCAATTGCATTTGTGTAGAGGGAGAGCTAGTGGATGACTAGTTTCTTGCCTTAGCCAATTTCGAGGGTGAAAGATTCCCATCCAAGTTGGTAATTGGAAAGGCCATTCAGACATTTCATTTGGAGATTTAATGGAGTCTTTAGTTGCAGGTGTAAGCTACAGGGCAGCTCATGGTTTCTTCTATTGCAGCACATTCTCTCAACCATTTCCAGTTTTGATGGCATATTCTTGATCCTTGAGGGAGGGCGTTTTGGTGAGCTATTGTACTCTTTGGGGGAGCTTATAATGCCCCATTTATTTTGTAATATGAATTAAATACTTTTTTCTTCATCTCCAAAAATTTTCAGGTCGAAATTCCAAGTATAAATGTATAAATCTCATTTTTAATGGAAGAACAATGCCATTTCCCCACTACCTTGTTGTGAGACAATGTATTGATGATTATTTCGAATGAATGGATGATTATATGATGAATTTGTGATTAATGGACTTCCATGGATGTATTTTACAAGTTTCATGTACTGTACCTGAGCATTTGAAGTATTTTTACTCAATTTAATTGCATTGGGAGAAGAAATAGTGCCATTTCCCCAAGGGTCGAATTGGTGATTTTTGCAGTTGAATGGGAGAGGGTTGGAACAGATATAATAATCAATTAATGGTGAAAATGAGACCTTAATAACATCCTTAATACATTCCATGCCTCTTTTCATAAATTTGAGTGGGTTTGGAGGCATTTGGGAAGCCATTTTCAGTACTAACCCCAGGGGGATTTGAACCCCAAATTACTAGTAAAATTGCATACTTGGTCCAGAATCTTAAGAGAGTTTGCAGAGGTATTTTGGTGGCCATATATCATCCCTGAACATCATATTCAAGTCCTAATATCATTCATACACCTTCCTTGAATATTTGAAAGCATTTGGAGTTAATTCGAGACCTAGAGACCAATACTAGTCAAAGGGAAATTACTAGTAAAGTTCCCTACATTGGCCAGAATTGAAAGAGGATTTGCAGAATTTTTTTAAAGGTCCAAAAGCATCCCTGGAATACATATTTATTTTCTAACATCATCCATATACCTTCTCAGAAGATTTGGGAGCAATTGGAGCAATTTGGGTACCTGGAGCTCAAAACTAGTCAAAGGTCAAACTAGGGAAAAAAGTGAAAAATTGCCATTTTAATAAAATTCCTAACAAGGGACATTACATGTTCCTCAACTTCTTGCACATCAATCCTAGAGTTTTAATGGGGACTAGTTAATTATGCACTATTTACATTGTTGTAGATCTGTTTGGCATGCCAGTTATGGAGTTTTGCAGAATTGAATACATGTTCAATGCTTGTATCCTTGCTAGTTGCACTGATGAAGCTGGAACTTATGGAGTCTAATAGGACACTAACATAAAACCTAGACTAATTATTTACTTAACAAGAATATACCAGCTATAGCAACCTAGGCTCTTGTACCAAATCATATGGAGTTTAGTTCTCAATGTAGTAACATTTTGAAAACATTTTAAAAGAAAAAATATGACAATAAAACTTGTACATCGTTTATCAATAACCTAAGACACGGGATTTTTATATGCATTTTGTAGTTTGACAGATCTGAGGCATATAGTAAAGTGTGATTGTGATCTAGATTGTGTGAAATGGAAAAGCACATGTTTCTGGACCAGTAAGTGGATTGGCACAAGAGGTATTTATTACAGAATATGGCCATGGGCTGACATGAGTGGATTATTTTGCTAAGCACAACATTATTAGAGTACAAGTGACCTTGAACAGAGTTAACCATAGCTAGCCTAAATCCAACTTAAAGAATGGACATCTATCCTGAGTGAGGAATAGTACCACAAAAACCTATTTTGATGAGATTGCTACTATGATGCTTTTGCACATTTACTTTATAGGTTGCTATAGTCTACTTTACACTAGCAAAGAATGCTTCCATTGAAATAATTTCACATGAGACAAAAATGGGCGCAGGTTGTAGTATGTACATTATAGCGTATTGCATATATGCAATGTAGGATGAGAGATAGTGCTACCAAATCCTACTTTGAAAAGGTTACCGATTTGATACTTTGCAAATCTGCAAGTAGGTTGCTACCTTATACTAGCAAGGGATGGTTTTGTTGTCACATCCATAGTAGCAAGGCTACCATGATGGAGATCATCCTATCGGAGGCATGAGCTGGTCCTTTTACATGAGTTGAGCTTCTCTCATGCTACGGTGGGGATATTTTTTTGAGCTATTCAGAGTTAACCCTAGAAAAGGAAGATCTAGGCATAATTTCAGCCCCAAACAGTAGTAATGTTCAGCTATAACAACCGTTAAATGAAATTCAGGGCACACTTAGATGGAATCTGGGAATCGACATTCCTAGCTGTATCTTCATAACAATAATAAATCCACCAACAGAAAACCTTCTATAGCAACATTTTGGTGTTATTTAAAGGTTCTAGAGCTAAAGTATGTTGAGGGTGTCCTGAGATGACCCTCCTGTGAAGTTGTAATAGATGTGGGAAGCTTGGAGAAGGATCTCAGAGTCCATCTAATTATTAAAAGGAGGATCCCACTAAAACCTTATTCACTTCCACACCCTTCAATTGTGAAAAGGGAACTTCAACTATATCTAATAGTAAAGTGCCCTATTTTAATTGACTAGTAAATATGATTATGCAATATGAGAATATATAAATTATAAATACTTCTCAAAGTGCCATCACTTCGGTTTGTAGGAATGACCTTTCATTCTCAAGGGTTCACAAGCTATAATGAAAGAGTCTTGGAGATGCCCTATGTTCTAACAAATCCTACACTAGAATGCCATATTCTCATAATCAAAAGATATGATTGTAGCTAAAAATTTCATCTCAATAATGATTAGATTTTATAAACTACCATTCATATCTATCTCCATAGAATTGAATTGCACTGCACTTAATCATTCAATCATAGTCATGTTTCTTGAACTGCACTTAGTCATTTAGGTTTTGTAGGAAAGCATGGCCTAATGCAAAGCATTTTGTACAAACATGCTCCAGGTACAACCCAGCCTGCTGTTAAATGGTCTGATATTTTTCATGCTTTTGTAATTCTTTTGAAGAAAATGCTCCTTTAACTATTAATATGATCTTATAACAAAAATAGTGGGTCACTTAAAGAAACATCCATGATAGTCCAAAAACCTCTATAATCTAAAGTACTAACAGACTCGAATAAAAAAGTGCCATAAAGCTACATCATCAAAAAAGAAACAACCATCGGGGTAAGTAGCATCTGTTACAATGAGCATAAAATAGAAAGCTCAGTTGACCTAAAAAAACAAAGCAAAGTGTAATGGTGCAGCAAGCATCATGCCAGTGCCCCGTGGTAGGTCATCTCTGTAGATCTGTTTACATTGTTGTAGATTTGTTTGGCATGCCAGTTATGGAGTTTTGCAGAATTGAATACATGGTCATTGCTTGTATCCTTGCTAGTTGCACTGATGAAGCTGGAACTTATGGAATCTAATAGGACACTAACATAAAACCTAGACTAATTCTTTAATTGACAAGAATATACCAGCTGTAGCAACCTAGGCTCTTGTACCAAATCATATGGAGTTTAGTTCTCAATGTAGTAACATTTTGCAAACATTTTAAAAGAAAAAAATATGACAATAAAACTTGTACATCGTTTATCAATAACCTAAGACACAGGATTTTTATATGCATTTTGTAGTTTGACAGATTCGAGGCATATAGTAAAGTGTGATTGTGACCTATATTGTGTGAAATGGAAAAGCACATGTTTCTGGACTAGTAAGTGGGTTGGCACAAGACTTATTTATTACAGAATATGGCCATGGGATGACATGAGTGGATTATTTTGCTAAGCACAACATTATTGGAGTACGAGTGACCTTGAACAAAGTTAACCATAGCTAGCCTAAATCCATCTTGTAGAATGGACATCTATCCTGAGTGAAGAATAGTACCACAAAAACCTATTTTGATGAGATTGCTACTATGATGCTTTTGCACATTTACATTGTAGGTTGCTATAGTCTACTTTACACTAGCAAAGAATGCTTCCATTGAAAGAATTTCACATGAAACAAAACTTGGCGTAGGTTGTAGTATGTACATTATAGCGTATTGCATATATGCAATGTAGGATGAGAAATAGTACTACCAAATCCTACTTTGAAAAGGTTACCGATTTGATACTTTGCAAATATGCAAGTAGGTTGCTACCTTATACTAGCAAGGGATGGTTTTGTTACTGATCAGGGCTCGCTCGTCATTTTCTGAAACAAAATCATTTATATAAACATTCTTTCATTCAGGGAGAGGGATAGGAAAATAATGCAATCTCATAACATAGCCAATAATAAACTACTTTGCAAATTTAATGCTCACATACCTTTTAATGCTCAAAAAACTCCTGAAATGTACAGCCAAAGCAATTTGCAAACTTCCAGATACATGCTACAAACGGGTGGTAACACGATTCTTTGAAACAAATAGTAAAAATGAGCCTCATATGGGTGAAAATCAAGAATTTTACCAACGTGATTCAGCATGGGTGATGCCAGGGGTTTTATAGCCACTCTAGAAGCCTAATCGCGGGCGAATCGGACTCCAAAACAACCATTCCTTGAAATCAAGGGTGGACATTTGCTCCAAAAAAGCCCATGCCAGAAATCGAGGGTGAACAATAGCTCCAAAAGCTGCCATGCCAGAAATCACTGGCGAATGGGTTTACAGGAATCACCATCCCTAAATATCAAGGGTGACTGGTGCATTCGAGGAAAAATCAACTAGCGAAAATAAAAATTTCCCTATTTCTCCCAGAAAAATAGGGGGCGACTTGTTTCTCTTATAAATTCCTTCTAATTACGTTTTTGGCTATATAGGTTTTGAATATTTAAAAAAAAAAATTAGTGGGCTATTAAAATTCGCCCCCCCCAAAAATGGAAATTTTCTAAATTCGCCATTGGGCTAAATTTCACCCCTAAAATCATCCCTGCTTTGAATGCAACTCCAAAATTTTCATTCTGACTTCCATGAAAAACTTGAGTTACTTTTTCTTTTATGATTGGTCTTATCCTCAAAGGAAACAAGCGATTGCTTGTCATTTGCACTTCGGCTATTAAGCTATTGCTTGGATATATGTCTTTGATCAGACAATGCTTTCTTGTCATATGAAATCTGTAACATTTTTCCATCAGCTGTCCAATGCTCATCAAATTATGCTTCAAACCTTGAACATAATAAACATCAAGCATAAATTTCTTCTCCCCCTATTTGGTTAGAATATCAATAGTACCCTTACCCAAAACAATAACTTGAATATTGTTTCCAAGTGTGACATCAGTTTGAACTAATTTATCTAGACTAGAGAACATATTTAAATTACCAGTCATGTGATTGCTACAGCCTGATTCTAAATACCATATGTCATTTGGACTTTCTTGGACAACATTGCATTCAAGTGGAGATGCACATGCTAAGAACAGTGAGCTATTCGGAGTGTTGTTGTTGCTTGACTGTGTTTGGCCTTGCTTTCCTTGGTCATACTGCTTCTTCTTGCATTCATATGTGAAGTGTCCAAACTTCTTACAGTAATGACATTGATTTTTTTTATTTATCATACCTTTGTCCACTTACCTGACTAGGCATTTGATTCTGACCTCTACCAATGACATGCGTAGGGCTGCTGCTGCGACCTCCTCTGAAAGAACTTCTTCCTCTTCCTCTAGAGTTTGATCTTCCCCTGCCTCTTCCATAGCTTATGGATGACTATGCTGTGAATGCACCTTCCAGTGATGTATCTGAACTGTTGATTCTATGTTCATGATTGAGTAATGAGGCTTGCAACTCATCAATAGTAAATTGGGACAGATCTTTGTTTTCCTCCAGGGTCACAACTAAAGATTCAATTTTTTTTGGAAGAACTCTAAGAAATTTTTCAACAACTCTTTGGTCACTTATATTTTCTCCATGAGACTTTATTTGATTAACTAGACCAATAACCCGAGTATAGAATGATTCTACTGACTCTGTATCTTTCATCGACAGAGATTCAAAATCTCTTCTAAGGATTTGTAGTTTCGCAGTCCTTACCTTGTTCAAGCCTTGATAAGAAGTTTCCAGTGTGTCCCATGCTTCTTTAGTTGACGTCGTTGTTGCTACTATGGGGAGTATGGATTCATGTGTCACTTGATGTATGTGGAACAACACCTTTCCATATTTCTTCCTCTGTTCCCTCAAGACATCCTTCTCAACTTGTTTGATGGACTATTTCCCATACATCTTGACCTCTGAACAAAGATTTCATAGTTAGAGACCAATATTCATAATTTTTTCCTGAAAATATTGGAGTTTGCAAATTACCAGAAGTGGAAGTCATTCTTAATCGCTTTTCCATTTTTGTAAATTGAATTTCTACTTTCCGTAAACCAAGATCTGATACCAGATCAAGGGAAAAGAACATGCGTAGTTAAAAAGATGAACTACGGAGTAATTGAGAGACTTATTTTTCTTTGTTTTAGGGCTTCGCTTCTTCTAGCATATATTTTGCGAAGTGAACTGCCGAAATTAACTGCACATTTCATAAGTTAACTTCACAACAATTAACTTCGCATAGAATGACTTTGCATAAATGGAACTTCGCATTTGGCATAACATTTACTTCCCAAACTTTTTTAACTTCACGAAGATTAACTTTGCACAAGTTGACTTTGCATCACCCAATCTTAAACAAGCTTTTCAATAAAACATAAACAACTTCACTTTAACATTTACTTCTCAAACTTCTTTAACTTCACGAAGATTAACTTTGCTCAAGTTAACTTTGCATAACCCAATCTTAAACAAGCTTTTCAATAAAATATAAACAACTTTTACCAGCGTGAAAGATTTGGGAAATCTTGATTTATTTTACAAAGAGTAAATGTAAATAAGAGAAAATGTGTGGCATGCAACATTCAACATTCTTGAGAATGAATTCATAAAACTATGAACTTATATATAAACTAAGTAACTTGTAGCATTACACGGAGATAGGATTTTACTATGAACTTTCACTTCTTACAGAGCTTGAGCTCTTCATACACTTCATGGCTCTTCACTCCTTCTCTTCTTCCCTCACAAATCTCTGATCCGGATTTATGTGGGAACGAAACAAAAGATAGCATATACAGAATCATATACAGAGATATATTGCAAATAACACAGTGATACAGTAAACACATATTCTATTAAATAGCGGGAATAGAACAGACTGTAAAATACAATAGCTAGAATGGTGGTAGCTATCTCTGAGAAGAGATGTGGCCGCTATGCTCATTCGTGCCAAGATGAATACAAAGAGAGGCCGAAAGGGCCTATTTATCATAAGCATGAGGGAAAGAATCCCAAACATCCAAAAACCTAACCCTAGAAGATGAACCGTCATAAAGTTTGCGGCCCCAAGGTGGTTAGTTGAACAGTCAACTTCCCGGGGTCATAACTTTTGCATACGATCTCCGTTTAGGGCGCTCGGTAGCCCGTTGGAAAGGTCTAACCGAGATTTACAACTTTCGACTGGGCCCAAATGTGTGCCGTTGGCAACCATTTGGTCCCCCAAATCGCCAAAAAATGTCGTTTAGGGCCTCAAAATGGCTTTGGAAGTTCAGGACCCAAAAAACTGCTAAAAATAGTAATTTACCAAGATTGCCAGAAGACTTTTTTGGGCCCTTTGGAAGAGGTGGGCCGCCACCGATATCCACCTGGATCAATCCTCCCTCCTTAGGAAGCAATGGTCTCCATTGCGTTAAATCCCTTATCATATGTCGAGCTGTGTGTCGAGTTGAGCTCTTGGTGCGACATTTGCTGAAGTGGAAAGGTTGCCTTACTTTGACATCTTCAGAGGGTTGTAACTGTTGTTGATGGATGCGCTGGAGCTGTTCAACAGTTTTGGTTGTTGTGGTATCCTTGGTATGCACCGGTGTGGATGGTTTCTTTTTGGAGGGGCCCCTTGAATGCGTGGCCTTGCACTGTAGAGGTACCCGAATAGGCGATGCTGCACTAAATTTGTGTTTTTCTTGTTTCTGTTGTGTAGAAGGATAATCTGCAGAGGTTGTGGATGTCTCCGCGATCTGATGTTCACCTTTAGTGGCAATTGCGAATAGGGAAAATTTCCCAGTGTGGGAGATTATCTTCCTTCCCTGCTCGTTTGGGGTAGGTGCAACTATCTCTAGTATCCGATAGAGTTGTCCTCCCAAAGTGACAATGACACTGCGAGGTCGTGATTCATATACAGCATGACGCTTCCACATATATGGTTGTCCTAAGAGAACATCACATACTTCAAGTGGGGCCACATCACACAATACCTCATCTTTGAAGGGCTTGATGCCATATGGTAGGCGACATTGGTGACTGACACGGATCCTTTGTCCTTGGCTTAGCCATCCAATGGTGTATGGTTGTGGGTGTGGCATTATTGGTAGCTCCAATCTCTTGATGACTTCTTCTGAGATCAGGTTCTTCTGGCTGCCGCTGTCCACAACAAAGTGTAGGGGAATTCCCTTCACCCACATCTGTAAGTGGAAAAGGCGCTCCTCTGCCTCCGACTCTTCAGGCTCCTCTGGCTGAATCTGTGTGGTGTCGACAACGGCACTGGGTTCTGCATCAATGATTTGCTTCCCTTTTCGCGTGGCTGTGAAATTAGGTTCTGAGTCAGAATCAAAACTGGGATATGATTCTGAAGCTTTGATCTCAGCCACCAATGACTGTTTTGAGCGACATTCATCAGTGTTGTGCCAGGGGCTTTTGTGGAACTCGCACCACTTCCCGGTGTCCTTCTTTGTCTTTTCTTTGCCATTCTTCGCTTGTGGTTGGGACTGGTTGTCCTTTTCCTACCCCGTGTTCTGCGAGCCAGAGTTTCCCTTGCCCTGCTTCTGCGCAGGTCCGAAGTCACGCTTGTTCTTTTGCTGAAATTTCTGCTAAATTTTGATAGCATATCGATAGGGGGATCCGAGTGAAGAGATTTCCAGGAAATCCATCTCTGTTCGGATGTACCGATGTAGGCCACTGCGATATTTCGGTACTAGGTGCCGCTCGGAGTCCTTGATACCTAGCTTTGTGCGCAAGGTATGAAATTTGTTGGTGTACTCCGACACCGTTTGGTCCCTCTCTTGATGCAGAATGGTCCATTTTGTGTACTGGTCATCATAGTTTCCAATAGGGTAATATTGTTCCTTGACGGCATCTATAAAAGAGGCCCAAGTGGGATTGGAATATTCAAACAATCCAGACTCGTCTGATGAGTTTTTCTCGCAATAAGTTTCCCACCAATTTTTGACATGGGGGACGGCCTTAAGGAGCGCAAAGATGATATTTTCTCTGTCGGAAAATTGGTGGACAGAGAAATACCCTTCTAGTAGATTCAACCATTTATCTAGGGCATGGGCATCGATTTGGCCTTCAAATAAAGGGATATCAAAATTAACTTGTACCTTGAAGGGAGTCGTATCTCCGAAATGGCTGCTCGTTGAGGGTGCATTTGCCGCTGTTGGCATGTGTTGAAGGATCTGGGCGAAATTATCCATCATCTCGTTCCTCTGTCGCGCGAGGGCTTCCTCGAGCAACAATTTGATAGGATCTACTGCTCCGTCGTCTCTCTTTTCTTCCGCCATGGGAGGCCGTTTGGGGCGGCGAGAGTGGTCTTCCCCAAGTGAAACTAGTTCGAGACCCAACTCTCTGTATCCTGACCTCATCGGGGACATGCACCGAGAAACAATCAAAGAGCAGACCGCTCTGATACCACTGATCCGGATTTATGTGGGAACGAAACAAAAGATAGCATATACAGAATCATATACAGAGATATATTGCAAATAACACAGTGATACAGTAAACACATATTCTATTAAATAGAGGGAATAGAACAGACTGTAAAATACAATAGCTAGAATGGTGGTAGCTATCTCTGAGAAGAGATGTGGCCGCTATGCTCATTCATGCCAAGATGAATACAAAGAGAGGCCGAAAGGGCCTATTTATCATAAGCATGAGGGAAAGAATCCCAAACATCCAAAAACCTAACCCTAGAAGATGAACCGTCATAAAGTTTGTGGCCCCAAGGTGGTTAGTTGAACAGTCAACTTCCCGGGGTCATAACTTTTGCATATGATCTCCGTTTAGTGCGCTCGATAGCCCGTTGGAAAGGTCTAACCGAGATTTACAACTTTCGACTAGGGCCAAATGTGTGTTGTTGGAAACCATTTGGTCCCCCAAATCGCCAAAAAATGTCGTTTAGGGCCTCAAAATGGCTCCGGAAGTTCAGGACCCGAAAAACTGCTAAAAATAGTAATTTACCAAGATTGCCAGAAGACTGTTTTGAGCCCTTTGGAAGAGGTGGGCCGCCACCGATATCCACCTGGATCAATCTCTCTCTAATTTTCAATTATCTTCTTCTATATATAGGAAATGCATAACCACCGACTTAAGATCACTTCACCTCTAAGCTACAACGATACATTAAAGGTTGCAATAAATTTCTACCTAAGAAATCTTGACATGTGATTATATAAATACAAACTTGACGTGCGGAGGATTGGCTGCAAACTTATTCAAAGACATTGCAAACTCACAAAAAGACTGACTGAGTGTCTCACAGAGACAGCGCAGACCAGATACGCAATCAGCTCTTAATTAAGTTTTTCCAACGAGACCTGGAAGACCGCCGCAGGACTCTTGAAGCTGCACAAAATTGGGAATTGGGAGGGAATCCTTGGAATAACAGCAATGGTTTTCTACATTTTGCTTCCATCCATCACCTAATTCTTTCTCTATTCGTTCCTCAGCACATTCCCTTCAGCAAAATTCAGATTCGCCATTGCATTTTACTGACTTCAAATCCTGTTAATCACTTGGATTATAGTTATCTTGGCACGATTTGTCTCGCGAAGGTTCATTAGAATTTTTGTCTTGTTTTCGCCAATTTATCGGTTCAGCGAATCTCTTGGATGTCAAGAGATTAAGAGATTATACACAAGGCTAAACCGTTAACGTTGTTTACAAGGAAAGATTTTCTGTTTTTGGTGGGGAGATTTAAGATGTCGGAGACACAGGAAAACTGCGTCCGTATTAATCGAGGTCGAGTAGCTTCTGTGATTCAAGCAAAAACAGATCATAAGAAAACCAGAAAAATATCCAATGCTGCCGATGCAAGTGGTTTTCGGCATAAAAGACGTGCGGTATTAGGCAATGTGGCAAGTCATCCCGTGATCGATTGCTTGCCAACCGCGAAACACCAGGTTGGTTCTGAAAAATGCAAGAATCTTGTTTTATTTCAATATCATACCTTTCTTTTTCTCTTCAGAGTTAAAATACGTCTGATTCAAAGATCTTGATGGCATAGGTCGATGCTCCCAATGCTAACAGCAAAAGGAGGGCGCGTAATAAGAAAAAAGAGACCAGAGCTTTAACTAAGACAGTTAGGGTGCAGTCTTCTTTAATATCTCCGAAATCCAATGCTTTCGTGGATGATACTTTGAATCATTCAGACCATGCCCTAAATTCTCCATTTACAAAATTAGCAGAGCAACCATCTTTACATAGAGACATCGACAATTGTCACACTGATCTTTATGTCAATTATTTGCGAATTGTCGAGGTGTGGACTGTATTTGCAGCTTTAAACATAAACAAACCCTTGCACGCTTTTTACACAGACTACAAGCTATACCATGTTATTCACCATATGGATTTCATATAGAAATGAAATTGGGGCAGTTATTGATTGACATTTTTATGAATATTTGTTCCAGTTGAAGAACAGGCCTTTGGCTAATTTCATGGATACTGTACAAAAGGGCATCACACCAAACATGCGAGGAATTCTTGTCGATTGGCTTGTAGAGGTTTGTGATAATCAACCGTGATAATAGGCTTTCAGTTTTCCATTTTAGCCTAGATTGATCCATGTAACTGTAAACTTTGTAGAGGTTTGTGATAATCAACCGTGATAATAGGCTTTCAGTTTTCCATTTTAGCCTAGATTGATCCATGTAATTGTAAACTTTATATGTTTAAATGTTGGTCAAACTTATGTTATATGTTAGTAGGTCAGCAAGGAGTATAAGCTTGTCCCTGACACATTGTACTTGACAGTAGCGTACATTGATCATTATCTATCAAAAAACCCTGTTTGTAGGCACAAATTGCAACTTCAGGGAGTCCCTTGCATGTTAATTGCCTCATGAGTTTTGTCAATCACAGATTGTGAATTTGGTTTTCTGCAAAGACAGAGACAAGGAGATCTAATGTGTATATGTTTTTGTGAAAGAAATATGAAGAAATCTGCCATGCACCTCTGGAAGAATTTTGTTACATCACAGACAATACTTACACAAAAGATTCATGCTCTTGCTTTATGTCATGCTTATTGGATGCACTAATAATTGAAGGTTCACATTTTCATTTGTTTGGGATATACTCATTAGATATGCAGTGCAATGAAACCATATATTTAATCATTAACTGATTCAAATAATAATATTGGTGAGTTAGCAGTTAAAGTTTACGCTTTTTGTTAACTAATTCAAATAATAATATTGGTAAGTTAGCAGTTCAAGTTTATGCTTATTGTAACCATGTAACTTTTGTTTTTAAAATGAAATATATTCATTGTGTATAAAGAATTTATGGTAAGTTGTCTAAATTATATTATATGTGAAGTTTTAATGGTGAAAATATTAATAGTGGTAAGGTTTATGATCAGATTTAGCTTTAATATATATATATATATATATATATATATATATATATTATTTTTAATTATTCATTTGTTATTGGTATTATTTATAGTTGAAAAAAATATATTATAATTTATTATATAAAGTATACCTGATAATTTATGTTGTTGTAACTTATAATTTATGTGGTTTTCTTATTTGTTTATGATGAAATATTAGTTCTTCTTAATAGAGAAGAAATTTTTATTTTTTAAGTTCTGAAATGACATTGCCCACCACAAAAAGTTTCCTTAGGTATGTGAATATTGTTAACATTTACTTTGTTATATTTAGTAATAGTATGATGTTTTATATATATTGTGTTGTGTTATACTTTGTTATATTTAGTAATATTATGTTATTTTATGTATTATGTATTGTGTTAGTGATATAGTTTTGAACGAGTTCTATATACAAGCATCTCCAATGGAAGATAATGTAAGTAACAAAGTTAATAAGAATAAGTTTAGTTCATCTTGAATTTTTTGTTATTCACATATTCATGCAAAGATACAGGGATTGATATATTGACTTTTTTATAATAAAAAAATTTGGCAGTCCCTAACTTTGAATATGGAGTTTTTAGCCAATTATTTAGTAGAATTGATACTTATGGAATGTAGTTGTCTCCAATATTTATCATCATTGATAACAGCCTCAGTTGTATTCTTTATCGACTTACTCTTGATTTTATAACACATCCTTGGATATCATCCATTTCCCTTGCTTATTACTATGTTATATTACAATTTTAAGTTGTTTCTTGTTTATTGGTTGGGTACAAACTAATACATGTTGTGATGTTATTTTATGCAGAATCAAACTTTGGAATGCTATACAAGATATAGGTCATCCCTTCTTAAAAGCCATCCCTTCTTAAAGAGTGTGTAATGAAAATTTATAATCTACAAGTGAACCAAAAAAATAGTAAATGGGTTGTAATAAGGGAAAAATATCTACAAAACAAGGTATACTTTTAGATAGCATTTAAGACATGATCATTATATATAGAATTTTAGATTCACAAAATAGTTTCATAATTCTTTCATTGTTTACCATTACACTTCAGATGTGTAGCAAGTTTGCCTCCACCTCCTCTTATTGTTGAATTTTAGTATTTATTCTGTCAATCTATTAAGGTTGAGGCTTGATGGTCATCAATCAAATTATATCTATTTTTGAAAATATTTTTTATAAAAATACTATTTTGCAATTGAAATAAATATGAGAATTTGGAAGTATCATCTCACATTGAAATTAAAATCTTCATTTATTTTTCAATGTAAAAACAATACTTTTAGCAGAAAAGCTTTTTTGAGATTTATATTTTATTATTAATTATTTTATTAAAAATTTATATATTTCAATGTTTGGATTGAATTTAGTGATTTTGTTTTAATAAATAAAAATTTTGTGTTATTTAAATTGTGTTTTTGAATACATAAATTGATTTAGCAACCTCAAATATCTCTTGAGTCCATATTATGCAAATTCATTTAAACAATGTAATTTATCAATAAAAAATTACATTTCACAAAGTTTTTTCTATGTTTTATTGAAAAATGAAATATGTTTAAAGATTTTTTTGTGCCAAATAAATATGTATTTTTTTGGTTTTAATGTGTATAATATTTATGCAAATTTATATTATTAAACATGTTTTTTTATTATCAATTTTTTTTATATATATTTTTATTATCAACATATTTCAATAAAAATTTAAATAGAATTCAAAAATATTGAGAACTTTCAAAATTATATTATTTTTACATAGAGAATATTGATCTAAAATATATTTTTATAAGTTGAAAGTTCACATGCCATAAGTTTTTAGTAGTGTTTTGTTTACTATATTTTTATCATAATTTGTTAGTACAATCTTGACTTTGAAATTCTTTTATTTTCAAACATTTAAGTTTTTAATCTTTAATTTTGTTCATTTTCCTATTTGTATTTATTTGTATTCAAGTGATTTTTACTTTATATATTGGAATTTAAGTAGTTTTTATTTTATTAATTTTGATTTTTTACACAACTTTTTAACTTTAATCACTTAGAGAATAACACGAATTCTAACACCTATCAGCATAGAAATAAACAAATATAAAATAATAACCTTGCAATTAAAAATATACATAAATAATTGTAACCATTCACTAATAAAAAATTATAACCATTCACTGAGGAACTTTTAAATTATTCAAAAAAAGGACATAACAATTAAGTAATAGGAAATTATTTAAAAAATATAAGTAAAAATTAAAGTTAGCATTTTGGCCATTCAAATTGTAGGTTCTCTATAAAAGTGCAAAAGTTACTTAAAATAAGTATGATTGCTTCAATTTTACCACCATTTAAAATGAGAATGATACCTTTTAATGTGCCCGCACATATGTGTAGTATTGGCCATAATGGTACCCTTTAATGATACATTTTGACCATAAGAGGATTTAGGAGTACTAAAGGGAAAAAAAATGGAGTTGATCCATTTTAGAGTTCCCTTTCTTTGTAACTTTGCAATTCAATCTCATAGACAAAATAATGTATATATTTATGATTGAATCTTTTAAAATAGGATTTGGATAACACTTAAATACGTTCAAATAGTTGGACCAAATAGCAAGGCCTTGCAAATTGGGTTCAACATAAATGCTTGTTGGATGTGGAGTGTAAGAAGAGTTTCATTTGCATGAATAGGGTCCATTTTCAAATTGTCATCCTTGTTAGTTTCTCATAACATGAGTGAAGAATTCCCTTTTAAGGTGAAACACTAGATTGGTCCATTTTTCTATAGAAATGATTGAAATGTAACACGTTTTTTTTTCCTTGTTTGGCATTTAAAAAAGAGATTTGGGCCTTATGGTCCATTGAATACTAGAAAATTAGGTGCCATTTGAACTATTAAAGAGAGTTAATGGGACAGTAAAAATGAAGTAGCATGTGGATTTATAGGTGTCAAATTCTATAATGTGTTGTAGGAAGATCTAGATTACAAGAGCAAGCTTCACTTAGAATTTTTCTAAGCATAGACAGTAAAATAGAAGAAATATGAAGAAAGTATTAAGTAGAACACAAGAGAAAAACACTTAAGTGGATTGATCTTCCATTGCATTATTATTCAACATGTGTATAATATATAGATGCTCTCAAGAGACAAAATCGAGAGACTTAGAGATGATTCGAGTAGCTCAGAAATGGAAGGCTTAGATTGGACTAATTCTTGGGCTTGGGTTCCTATAATATTCATTTAGGGATTGAATCTATATATAGTTCTCAAAAATTCATAATATTGTTAATATCCCCACTTAAAGTCCAATAATATAATTTAGAGGCCATGTGTTGTGGATTGGGTCGTCATCCTTGAAATTTAATTCTTATAAGATTCCTCTAGGGTATAAGGCTTATGTTTCCTCCTTCAACCTTGTCTCATGTATAAGGCCTAGGGACTCATATCCAATATAAAAAATCTCCTAATGGCACCCATATTTTCACTCAAAGGAAAGGATAAACTTGAGGGGTCCTATGTGGTGGTTTGAGGTGTTATTCATGACCATGGATGCTTAGAAGCTTTTGTTAGATCCTTATATAAACATTTTCTTCACCAACCATTACAAATTCCTTGATACCCATACCTAGTGATCATAATCTCCTATTGGCTCCCATATCCCCAATTGGAAGACAAGGATACCTGTTAACAACCAAAAATTGTTCACACGGCTCATCTCCCTAGTCACATAACTCATTTACCATTTTTTTCTACATTTTTGGCATCCAAAACCCCAAAAATCCCTAAATTTGTAACCAAATGAGCATAAAATCATTATTTCCCTCATCAATTAATGAAAATCCTTCAAAAAAGGTCCAAATCCTTCAAAAAAATGTTAAAATCCCTTAAAAAAAAGGTCCAAATCCCCAAAAAGGAAAAAGAAAAAGGGGAAAAGTAAAAAATAAAATAAAAAAAGAGGGAAAACTCAAAATACCACTAGCCAATATTATCGGTTTCCCAAAACCATGGGTCAATACTCCACCACCCAAAATCACTATAAAAAGGTGATGGAGGCCCCCCATTTCAAATCCATGATCAACTCTTCATACCCTCATGCTGCCAAAATTCCTATTGAACTTTAGCCTATCACCTTGAGCTTATGTTCCCCATTCAGTTGAGTCTTGGACACCTATTGAGCATTTGGAGAAGAGCAAGGAACTCTGGAGACCCGATGTGCTAATCTTCATACAGCTGCGAGGGCCCACATCTACTCACCGTCTAAGGTAACCCTTATTGTAAACTCTTGTTTGCACAATAATACAAAATACTTCATGGGTTCTCATCTATTTGTTGTTTTTACTGCAGTAATTAGTTAGATTTATTTTTATTGTTATTTTCATTCTCACATCATTATTTATCAATATTTGAGTTTGCTACTAAGGGTTCCATAATCCTTAGTAGGTGCCCTTTTGCACAGGCCGGTGTGAAAACACTAGCTACAAATTTGGTGACTCCATTGGGTCAATTCCCATCGATATTTGGTTTAAGTTATTTTAAGTTTTGTATTTGTTATTTTTCTTGCATTTTACTTTTCAGGCCTAGCCACAGGCCCTCTACTTGCATATCTGGCCCTTGTCTTTGCAGCACCCTCCATTATTTCCATTTTTATGGCTCGGCCTACGACTTTCTTCCATTTACCTGCGGCTCGAATGCGACTTTCGGCTTGAAACCCACTCTCCCCAGTGCGACTTTTGACCCGAAACGCGCGCTAAGAGCATGCTTTTCCGCCTGTAAACTGCATGCTCCGCGCGCCTTCCAACTGGAAAGCCGCGTGCTCCGCACAACTTTGGGTCTCTAAGTCGCGCACTCCACATGCCTATCATCCTGCAACCCACGCCCTTTGCGCGCTTTTGGCCTTATTGCCTGTGCCCCTTGCACGCCTCTAAGCCTGAAACCTGTGCCCTATTTCATGTCTATGTTTTTCTGTTTCAGCGCGAATTTTTCTGCATCCTGTAGCGCCCAAATCGTGACTTTTCGCCTCATAGCCGCCTCCTGCAACCCTTCTTCCCTATTTTCTTGACCAAACAGCCTCCTATTTTCTTGCATCCATTTTTCTGTTGGTACTTTTCTGCTATTTTATTGCTATAGGACCTGGGACATTTCAGTTTGCATACATCCTTATTGTATTGCTATCTTTTGCATCATATTTTCAGCGAGTTCATTAATTTACATGTTATAGCAGTTAGTACTTTTATTTTTAGTATCAGTTGTTTCTTTTCAGCATTTATCACCGACGATATTGGGTTTACACCACTTGTGCACCCACACACTCCCTATAATTCAAGTGAGACTAAAATTAACTTAATTCAAACACACTTTAACCCCACTTGGGGAACCCAAAAACAACTTTGTATCTAGGTAGGAAATTGGGGTTAGGCATCCAAATAACACCTCATTTTTCATACACATTTGAGACATAGTTGTTGTCCTCTAGGGATCCAAAATCCTCTATTATTTATTGGTATGGTTGAGACCGATTTGTCGGAAGGCCTCTCCCTTAGGAGGGAAAGTGGAAATACTGGTTCAAAAGTCTGAGTGGAATACCGCTCTCCATTGTGTACTGTAGGACACATACTCATTGTTCTCATCGTGCATGCTAGCGCCCATACCGGGTGTGCGATGACCAAAGAACTGAAGCCGCGGGACAGCTTTCGGGATGTGCCATGAACGTGGTAGCTTAGTTGTCATTCTTCTAGGATTCTTTTACTAGGAATCCCTCTCGGTAGAGGGATATCCTTTAGCCATTTGGTTCTACATTTTGTATTTCCTGACTACGGATTTCATCACCCTGTAGGGGATACAATTTGTGTGAGATTCCATATCTCTTAGATAGGTGTTTGCATGCTTCTATACCACCATTGGTTAGTGAGTCTACCTTTTTATTTTTAGGAGTGCTGCTTATTGGTATTTTGACCATTTTATTGTCGCTCCACTTGTTGTAGCATGTTGTTGCAGCAAACATTTTTTAGCTTGTTGTTGGCCTGAGTGCCATCTTTTTACTAGCTCTCCTCTTGCACACATGGTTGCACTAGGATTTTTGAGCATTTTATCCACCATCGCCCCTCATCACTTTTACACATGTCACCATTTATTCATTGAGACACTCTCGTCGCCTACGGGGACTATCCCCGTAGCACGGTCCACTTGACCTCACCCATCACATATGCACATCTTCATCTCCGGATCTTCATCCCGGTGCCCCTTATTTCACCTTTGATTCCGATTCAGAGTTACCCACATACACCGCTTTGTATAGCCCCATGGCCGGCATAAACCCCAACCCCTTTTACTTGGGACATGTTATGTTTAAGCTTAAGTAATTGTTTAGATCCCTAAAGATTCCTTTATTTTCTAACTCTTAATATTCCTCCCCCAATATTTTCAAGGACCCCAAGACATATACCTAGTGCTCAATAATTTCATAACTGCATTAATATCCACATTTAGAGACCAAGGATAACCTTAGGAGGTCATGTGTGGTGGTTCAAGGTATTGATATTGGCCCTCGATGCCCAAAACCTAAGATTCCTTTCTAGACAATGTTAAGGCCTAAGATTCCTTTCTAGACAATGTTAAGAACCCTGAGACCCAAACCTATTATTCAAATCCTTGTAAGGTCATGAATATTCCCACTCAAAGGTGAACAATATCCCAAGCAGGTCATGTGTGGCAGTTCAATGCATTGTTTTGGGTATGAGGTGACTATAATCATACTTTAAGTCCTAAATCTTAGGTTTCCTTACATGGACATGTCAAGGAAATCAAGACCCATTTTTAGTGTTAAAATCTAATAATGGAACCATTATACCCATTCATAGGCTAAGGAAACCCTCACTAGGTCATGCATTGTAGTTTATGGCATCTTTCTTAACCCTAGATTCCTAGATACTTTGTGTAAGACCTAAGGCCCGAGTTTCCTTAATCGACCATGTATAGGGATCCCAAGCCCACACCTAGTCCTTAAAACCTCCCACTTTCCCCCATACCCCTATTATAAGGCCAAATATCCCTTGGAGAGTCCATGTGTTGTGGTTTGAAGAGTATGCATATTAAATAATTCCTCTCATGTGAATCTATTTAGCCTATTTAAATTAGTGTATGGAATTAAATTAAAGGGGGAAGGTAGAGTGATTCTTGCATATTCCTTAAAAAATCACAAACAAAATCAAATTCTTAACCTATTACAATTACTAAGGTCAAAGGCTATTTGTTTCCTACTAATTCATGATCTCATTTCGCAAAATAAAAGTAATTAACAAATGAAAATGAGTAAGGGAGAGAGAACTTCTCATATTCTAGAGTGCCAAGGAAGGAGCACTATGAGATCCCATGGAAGCATATGTTCAAGAGATGCATGCAAGTAGCTCTCATGAGTGGAGTATGTGCAAGAAAATATCGAGGAAGGAGGTTGCAATAGGTAATGTGAAACACTATGTTGAGCCCTATCAAGTTCTAAGGTTGGCTATGTGAAAGGTGTGGAGTGAACTCAACTCAACACATGAATAAAAAAGACATTCACTAACCACCAATAATGATCCAAACTATCATGGGTGGAGCATGTGCAATGGAAGTTCGAAGGAGGAGGATACAATAGGCCATGTGAGAGTGTGTTGAACCCTACCAAGTTCTAAGGCTGCCCACACAAAAAGGTGTAGCATGAACTAGACTTAGTGCATGAGAAAAAAAACGACGTTCACTAACTACCACAAATGATCACAACTATCTATGCATAGTTGAGTATCAATGTAAAAGGTTTAATTATGATCTTTGTTTGCAAGATAGATAGCATTTCTATGCAATGTACAAAGCAATAGTTGTAAAACTTTGATGTATGAAAATCAAATACACACAAAAGCAATATGGGATAGGAATTAGATGGCAATTGGATGTCTCTCATATTGTGCATGTGGTATTTATATAATGTGCACATGATGTTTACAAATCATTCACTCGGTGGCTAATGAGTCGTATGGAACTAGCTAAACCATGGCTAATGTGACATTTTTTTCTCTTTTCTCAATATGTCTATGTTTCAAGGCCCACTACAGTATGTTACATACTATCATGGATGGTGATATTGACACATACATAGAACTCTTTATGTAGATCACAAATATGTAATTTTAAAGAAAAATTATTAATTTTTATATCTATTTTATATTTTTCTTGTGATGTAACTCAGCAGAAAAACATCATGTTGGTGTTTCAGACATAACTTTTTCATTTCTCAACCATTTTATAAAAAAATTATATGTTGCACTACTAGACACCTACCTATACATGCTATAAAAAATCCAATCATTCATCATTACATTAAGACCTTCAAAGATGCACGAACACTTGGTGAAATAATTTTGAGGTCTCCTCAATTAGATAATTATAAATAATTTAAAACGTGCTATTTGTTTTTGGGAAAAATAGCACTGCACTAGTACTACTTGTTATCTACATGTTTACAAGTATTTGTCTATTAATTCTATCATTTAGGCACTCAAAGGATGCACCAACAAGGACATATACCTTATAATCTGCCACAAAATAAAATGTCAATGTTAGAAAATTTCATAATTGAGCTACTTAAGAAAATTTTCAGTAAATACAAGTTATTCAGAAAAAATGATTTGATTTCCTACATTTCATCGCTTTTACTGAAACCAAGATTCATTGTGTAGGTGTCTCAAAATACCCATGAAATATGAGGGATGTCTTTTTTTTTGTTTTCTATTGCATCTAATGCACCAAAAGTGATTGTCATTAGCTTGCACCCACCCATGTCTAAATTGGTTTTTAAAAGGGACTTGTAATCCAAAAACAAGTAAAAAATCACTTTCAAGTTTTAAGTAATAAACCCATATATGCATTTGGATAACTCATCAATGAAGTTTTAGAAGTACTTGCACCTAGAGAATGAAGCAAAAGGAAACATACCGCAAAAATTACTATGGAAAAATTGCAAAGGGGCTAATCCATGTCAAGATGCATGTTTGTCAAATCTCTCCTAATGATGTTTGTTGAGAACACATCCGAAACAAACATCATCTCTACAAGAAACAATGGGAAGACCAATCATCATATTTTGATTATATAGTGATTTCAATAAGCAATAATTTAGATGACCAAATAGTTCATGCCAAAGTCTATTCATGCCATCACTATGAGCAATAAAAACTAAAGGAAGAGATAGTTACCCAAAGTTGCAAAATTTGTACAACCTAGTAATATCATCAACCATTACAATTACTAAGATATTCTTGGGATCCTTTAAATCATTGAGCACAACTTGGTGAGGTGAAATTTCTATTATTTTTCCTTCACTTGATTGAGGTATTTGATGTACTAATAGAAGGTTATAGGAAACACTTAGAACATATAATACATTATTAAAATGAACCTGACCTAGATAAACTATTCTCTATCCTATGACACTTAGAGTTATATCATCAACAACAAATATTTGTGTGGTGTTACATTCATTAAGAGAAGAAAATATGGCGTTATCCTTAGCCATATAATAATATGCTCCATAATCAATAAGCCACTCATTCTAAGAAGTATATCTATTGCATAGAAAGAACAACCAAAGGCAAAAAATAGCATGTCCATGAGAACAAGAGTGAGAAAGAGGATCAAGATCGATGTTGTTCTTGATTGTTTCTTCTAAGGATTCCATCTTCTTGAAATATTGAGACTCCATATGGCCATCTACCCCCCAAAAAATCAAATGTCTCCTACTCATATTTCCTTTAGAATTGGTCCCTTTATCTCTATCAATAGTAGGATTTGAATGAGGGTTTCAAATCCTTATTTTGTTTGTTGTTTTGAGGTATTTGATTCTTTGTATGCTTGGGGCCTTATGAATTTTTTCCACTGAAGCTTTGTTAGATGTATATGCAATGCCAATAAATCCAAGGTTCAATAGCTTATTCTTCTCTCTAATTAAAGAATCACAATGCTTCAAAGGATATGATTTTGTAGTCCCTTTACTATTAAGATCTTCTCTAGTGGAGTGGAAAGTAAATACAAAAATAGAATAATCACATAAGTCTAAAAGAAGAGATTTCCAAGCTTAGCAAGAGTAACACATATGAGTTGATCATCATTCTTTTATCTACAACATTCTGCAAGTAAAAGTGTTTTGAACTTGGATAGAAAATCCTCAATGTAAGAGAAACCACCAAGATTTAAGGAAATAAGTTGATTTTCAAAATAATGGGCTCAAATCTACTTGTGTTTTCCAAACACAGTTTCCAATTTTTGACAAGTTTCATTTGGGGTTTCAGTGATTTACAATTTACCCATCTAGACCTTAGGATATGCATTATTTTACTTCCTATGTGGTTTAGACCTGGGTTGTTAGCCTCCTAGAGCATAGTTTGTCCACATCTTGGTGGTTAGACCACCCATGCACCCGGGCCTAGAATTTGACGTTGTACATAATGTATTTAGCCATTCATAACGTATTTGACAGCTAATATCAAAATTTAAACGTCAACCTTGACCGGTATGTAAAATTAAAAACCGTAGATTTGACGTGAATTGAGTTTACTTACCTATCATAATTACTAGTACCCTCTCGGTGAGTTGAGTTGGTAACCAAGTGATTAAGTTGGTTTTGTAAAGTGATTGATGAGTCATGTTTATTAAATATGGCATCAAACTTCGGATAATGGGACCGGTTATGTGGAAGGTTGACAGCTGAAGACATCCTCTAATCTCTTTAGAATAAATGAGCAGGTTAACTCATATAGTATCACCCTCTGATGCGCACACAGGTCAAATTCCATGAATCCACTTAACAACGTGAATTCATGGCTATCAATTTTGAAAAATGGGAATATTTTGCTATTGGGACATTATTTGCAGAATCGGGAAGGACCATATTCATTTGCGGACAATATTCTGCTATTGGGACATCATTTGCGGAATCAGGAAGGACCATATTCATTTGCGGGCAATATTCTGCTATTGGGACATCATTTGCGGACAATATTATGCTATTGGGACATCATTTGCAGAATCCGAACCTGTTGAGGCTTATAGAAAGCTTGTAACACTTGGAAAAATGAATAAATAGTTCTGAAAGTCACACCATTCCAGCTAGAAGCGAAGTAAGATATGGCCGACTTCAATAAGTTATAGAGTAATCCTTTTAATATATTTCAGTAATATTTTTAATATATATCAGCATTGAAATTTTTAAAATAATTTTAATATAATTCAAATGATTATTGGTTGGACAACAGGGAGTTCTACTCCCTTGGTCAAAAGCCCGCCCAACTTACAACACATCTGAATATAGCCAAAAAAGGATTAAGCAGGATTGTGTGTGTTTGGGAGCATCAAAAAGCCTAGTTCAACCGCCACAAGGATACCATACAGGAAGGAGGGTGAATGGACCTGCAACCCTTCGTCTTGGCCATCGAATGAGTCCTTATGCTCCTGTCAACGGATTTTTGTACCAAGGTAAGAATTTGTTTTTGTTTTTTATTTTTTTACATTTTAAAATGTTTTAAGGTATATTTTATTTGATTGTTTTTAGGCCAACATAAATTTGTGGTAGAATTAAGATAATGAGTTTTTTAGGCTTATTTTATTTAGGAGAAGGATCAATAAACAATAACAATAGATTTTCAAGGGTCGCCTACCTGCCAGCCTGCCTACCAGGCAGGTTGTTTGTTAGATAGAATGAGAAATAGATAAATTTGGTAGTTTGTTAGATAGAATAAGATGACTATGTGGAATCTAGGTTTCTCACTTCTTGTTCTAGAGGGAAGTCCGTAGCTTTTTATTTCAATGATTAATATAACAATTTTAAAAAATTAGTTAAATTCAATACAAAATATTGACACTCTATAAATTTGGTTAAAACGTAAAGTGATAGGCAATCAAAATATGAAACCGTCAACCAATTTCCATTTTACAGGAAATCAAGATTTGAAATTCCAGGCCTGCATGCACCTTATTTCCCTGTTTTAGGTAGTCAATGTGACCCTTTGATGCATTAATGATGGCAAGGCACCATCTTTCCTTGATTTAGGGGATAAGGATGGACCAAGGGTGCTCATGCATTATATTTGGGCATTTGGTCAACCTAGGGAATTAATGGCCACCTGCATGTACCCACTACTTCCTCATTTCAGTCCTAGATCTACTCCATGCCACTATTTGATCCAATCATGGTATACCACATGTATCTTAGCCCATTCGTGACCACTAGCTAGGATTTGGGGTGACACTTGTCATATTTGGGGGCAACTGGGCAAATTAGTCCAATCTAAGCCTTCCATTTGTGAGCTACTTGAATCATATCTAAGCCTCTCGATTTTGTCTCTTGAGAGCATGTATATATTGTACACATGCTGTTGAATAATAATGCAATGGAAGATCAATCCACTTGAGTGTTTTGCTCTTGTGTTCTGCTTAATATTTTCTTCATATTTCTTTTATTTTCCTGCCTATGTTTGGAAAATTATAAGTGAAGCTTGCTCTAGTAATATAGATCCTCCTGTGACACATTATAGAATTTGACATGGTACCAGATCCATAGGGGATCCTAGTCTTGATTCTAAAATATATTTCAAAGTGTGTTTTTTGTAGGTGCCTACAACAAATTCATCGATTCGAAAGCAGTTCCTCTCCTCTCTCCATTCAACTATTCTAAGTGGAAAGAAAAGATGTGTGCATATCTCAAGAGAAAATGTCTCTTTGATGTGTCCATTGGTATTGTGGGAAATCCATAGTCCTATGAATAGAAGTGTGATTGGCTCAATGATTGTGATAGAGCATATGGAACTATGTGTCTGGATATACCTCCTAGAATGCATTGTCTCATTGATTTTGTCGAGTATCCATTTGAGTTTTGGAGAAATCTAGATAGAGATTTTGGCATGCAGAAAGAAGATATTATCTATATGGCGAGCAAGCAAATGGACACCTCCTCGTGAGGTCTCCCTCCAAAGGTCTCGGCCTCATGCATTTCTCAAGAAGTTGTTCAAATTGAATAATAAGAAGAAGAGGATATAGATTCAACACATGATTTAGCTCAACTTTCTTACTATGTGGATTCCTCTGTTTTCCATGAAGTTGTTTTTCATGAAGATAACATATGAGCTACTTCCATCAATACTATTGAAGAGAAGTTTCTCCATTCCACTTCCTTCTCCTCTATGTCTTGTATTACGAATGTTGAAGATGGGTTGTTGGTTGGTGATCATAATGAGCCTTCTCTAGGATTTTTTTTCTTCACATGAGAGTATTGGTTCGAGATATGGTCAAGGAGAAGTTGGGAACTCAAGTGAAGATATCTCAATGCTTCACACTCTTTTTCTTCCTATGTATTCCTACACCGTGACTAGAAGAATTCCTTCAAGTTCACTTGAAGATGGATAAGTGTTTGACATCACAATGGCGCACTTGGGACTCTTGTTCCTCTTTCTTGGATCTGATTACAACTCTCATTATTTGAATTTGATGCTTCAAGAGCCTTATGATTCGCTTGGGATCACTTTCACCACTGTCGATTCGCATTCTCAAGCACCTGAAGTCTCTTTTGGACCTGGCACCCTAGTTGGTTCGAAGTTCAAGTCTGAAGAGCACCTGCATTATCTCTACTATCAGTGTTACTCAGTTGTTCTATATGGTTTGAGTTTACACCATGCATTTGTACATGAACATGATATAGTTGAGAACATTCCACTTCTTCCCAAGAAGAAGATTCCTCCATGATACATATTCATTTAGTTTGGAGAGTATTCAGTTTTGGGTTTCTCTTTCATGTCCATTTTCTAGGGAGGATTTTTCCCATGTGGTTTTGCCTCTTTCCTCATTTTACATGGATTAATAATGTAAAGGGTGACCATAAGCCTTTGTTTCCTGGGCCCTAGTTTTTTGTTGCTCACTACCATTTTGGCTTAAGGGGGTGTGTTAGAACAATTTACCCATCTATACCTTAGGATATGCATTATTTTACTTCCTATGTGGTTTAGACCTTGGTTGTTAGCCTCCTAGAGCATAGTTTGTTCACATCTTAGTAGTTAGACCACTCATGCACCTCGTTTCCTTGTTTCAGGGAGTCAATGAACCTCTTTGTTGCATTAATGATGGTAAGGCAACCTCTTTCCTTGATTTAGGGGATAAGGATGGACCAAGGGCGCTCATGCATTGTATTTGGGCATTTGGTCAACCTAGGGCATTAATGGCCACCTCCATGCATGCACTACTTCCTAATTTCACTCCTAGATCTACTCCATGCCACTATTTGGTCCACTCATGGTCTACCACATGTCTCTTAGCCCATTCGTGACCACTAGCTAGGATTTGGGGTGACACCTGTCATATTTGGGAGCAAGTGGGAAAAATGAATCCTTGAACCATAACATAGGGCATCTTGAGGATGTATTGTCCCTCCAATGGGTGATAAGGACACCATTACAAATTTTCAAGCACAAGGTATCATTCATGCTCCACTTAACATGGTCAAGGGAGGGAACATGGGAGTTAGTCCCTAAAGCAATAATGTATACATCTAAGGCCAATAAAAATTCCTAGATCCAACACACATGACTTGCCAAGGTGATCCTTCACCTTTGACTAGGAATATTGGAACCATTCTAGATTTTCGTGAACTATGTATTCATAGTGAGGCCTAGACTAAGGCTAGCTCATGAAAATCAAGCATTCTGTATAAAATGTTGCTTCTAAGTGTCAAGGTCATGAATAAGACCTTGATCTACCACATGTTACCTCTTTGTGGGATATTTATCTTTCGAGTAATGATATAGGAACCATTAGAAGGTTTTGATCACTAAGGATGGGTTGTGGGGCCCTATACATGGTTAAGGGAGTAAAATAATCCCTAATATATAAATCAAGCTCATACACACCCCACTTTAATAAAAACACCATAAGCTACCACACTTGACCTCCCAAGATTATCGTTTGGCTCTAAGTTCAAAATGGGCATCATTAGTAGGTTTTGAGAACTTATTATGTGTCTCTGTACTTTGACCATTGTTATGGGAGGAAACTTAGGAATTAATCCATAAAGGTAGATTGTAGGGTTTGAGGTCCATGAAAAATGCCTTGAACCACCACAAAGGACCCATTTTTTGGATATTTGTCATCTAAGAGAGGATATGGGATCCATTAGAAGAGTTTTAGCACTAAGCATGGGTCATGTAGTTTTGGACAAGTTCATGGATGGAAATTCATGCCTTAGACCATAAAGGAAGATTTTAGACATCTAGACCCAAGAGAACCACCCTAGACCACTACACATAATCACCTAATGGTATCCTTGGATCTAAGTGAGGGTATGATTAGCATTAGTATTTTTTGAGAAGTAGGCTTGTAGGGTGTTGAGAAATTAACCAGGGTAGATGGAAGAAGCTTAAGAATGAGGCTTATTAGCTATCATCTAGGGATCCATTTCCATGAATGACACATAGAAACACCATATATGATTTGTTAAGGGGATTTTGGCCTTGAAGTGGGGATATGGGCATTATTATGAATTATTTAGCACTAGGTATGGATATCAAGGCCTTGCACATGGCATATAGAGGAAAAATAGGCCTTGGGGCTCGATGGCATCATATAGGAATATAGGACTTAGAATGACACATTAAAAAACCACAACTAACCTTTCCATGTGTGATGAACCTGCAATAATTAATTAATGCAAATACACGAGATATCAGAAATAATAGAACTCAGAATCACTTTTATATTGATCATGGGCCACTTCGAGGGGGCAACCTCCTTTGAGCAAGCTCAATACCATTAACTTCACAGTGCCTTCATAGGCCTCAATACACACTTATATACTAAGTCTAGGCGCCAATACCATGGGTCAATACTATGTGTCAATACAACCCATGGGCTAAGTCTAGGCACCAATACCATGGGTCAATACTACGTGTCAATACAAACCATGGGCTAAGTCTAGGCGCCAATACTATGAGTCAAAACCATGGGACATATAATACTATGGGACGACTTACAAAGCATATGCGTTCAATACTATGGGTCAATACTATGGGCTAATATAAACTATGGATCAACAAATACTACAGGACGACTTACAAAGCATATGCATCCAACAACAATATACTAACAAAGTAAAGACATGGGTTCCTAACACAATGGTATATTTGGATTTTGGTTAAGGATAAGTCCCATTAAGACTATAATCATAGAACATGTATATGCAATTATATAGTTATAAACATATAATATATGAACACTTATATATGTTCATTTCACGCATGCAATTTATTCATTTCATGTTTGTGAAATAAACATATAGAATTGTCAATACATTCTATGTATATAACTATAGAAATGTTCTATGTATATAACTATAGAATTGCATATTACGCATGCGATATGCAATTCTATAGTTATAAATATAGAACAAATATATATTTATATAAACATAGAAAATATACAAATCTACATGTCCATTTCGAGTGCATGATGTATCAATTTCACGTGTGCGATATATCAATTTCACGTGCATGATAAGAAAAAATATTTTTAAAGTTGTAGATGCCCCCCCACCCCCACTCATTCCACCATCGCAAACTCCTTGTGCAACAACCTATTGAGCGAAACTATAACACAACCATGATTTTGTGGAGGGAACTTCTTATTCAGTGGACAAGATTCACCCCATCAACCACCTCTTGTGGAGAGAATTATCCCTATTAGATAGAAGTAGATACTTCACCCCTCTAAATTATACACACACACACATATTCCTAATTTATCAATTCATGGTTTATTAATTTGTGTTTTATTTATGATTCTACAACACCAAGACTTCACACTTTTGTTTATGCTTCTCCCATCCCAAATACCATCAATGCCAAAAACAATGGTCATTGCTTGCAAATTGTTGTTTACCCACTGTTAGTCCTGAAATTTGAACTTGACTATAATAGCACAAAGTTTAAGCACCTCAATTGTAGTATTGGTTTTGTTAGTTGAGATGATGGATCAAATAGACTGAATGAGAAAGCAAGAGGAAATGAACTAAATTAATATATGTATATCTGATCAATGATCAATCCCATGGGAACAAATTCCTTGTTTCATCATGAATCAGATAGATGGCATGATGAAAGATAGAAAAACAATGCAACAAACATGAATCACAAAGAGACCTATACTAGATCAACACTGTAGATCCATGAGATAGAATATCCATTAGCAGAAGTACTTCCTAGATAATACTTGAACATATTACATGAATTATGGATAAGTAGAATGAAGAATTCACTACATTAAGAATCCAAATCCATGGACAATTGCTGACACTCAACAACTGCAATATATTCAAGTAAAAGGACAATAGAATGGAAAACAAAGAAACCTACAATCTGATATCAAACCCTTAGGAATATCTGATTATGAGAAACTGCAAAAACATCTGCCAGAGTCTTACAATGATACACATCTTATGACCGCCCCTTAACTCCCTTTCTCAGCCTAAAATTCAAACCCCCAAGACTGCATTACACTTTACATTTTAAAACATGAACAAATCTTCTAGAGAGTTTCAGATCCAAAAATCTCGGATCGGATAAAATAGAAAAATTTACATTTGATAATATCACAAAATTGACTTTATGACTCTGAATAAAGAAACCTTTATTCGATCCATGTTTCTAATCTATCTGGATGCATTAGCTACTTTAAAATTTAAATCTCAATCCTACAAGTGTCTATTTGATGAAGACCTTGCTGTAGATTCGTATGCACACCTGTTTATTCCCATAATAATAAAAATAACTTCCATATTTTCCCATAGTGTTTTTGAGGATTCTGTAGTGAGGCGACACTGCCATATTCTTGGAAAAAATTGTGAATTTTGAAAAAATTGGTTCCAAATATCCATCTATAACACCCAAACCATTATCTATTTCGATAAACCGCCCACAGCCTAGATAATTGAGCCCATTCCAGAAAAAAAAAACCTGTTTTAGATTTTTGAAATTTGCGTCCATTTAGTCAAAAAATGTGCCTGAAATTGACTGCAAAAACGGTCACCTACAAAAACTTCAAGCAGGAGTATTGGCGAAGTTTGCTCATAGGAGCAACATACTCTGAATCGAAAATTAGAGAGGCAGGAGTATTGGCGAAGTTTGCTCATAAATGGCGAAATTTCAAAATTTTTGACAGTCGATTTTAGTACTAACAGCCACTATGTCTCAAATTCTACACAAACTTGTGAAGAACATTATGGTCTCAAATTCCACACAAACACACAAAGAACGGAACAATTTCCATGGGGAAAGAGGTCATATTGGGAATCTAGCCTTACATTTAATACAAATGGTGTCAATCAAAATATTTGATGGGTCCGATGCTAATGATTCCCTGGACGCTTTGAACTAAAAATTTTACCCAATTATTACTCAAACATTGGTTGGAACACACTTTGTAGAGAACTCAATGCTCTAGCTACACACTCACTTAATACGTCATGGAACACACCTAGTAGTTATCTTATTGTTCCAACTACACATTCACATAGGCCTGATGTTGATCTTCCTATGAGAAATCCAACACCCAACGCCTTCATTTGATGTGTATATGTAATTGAAAGATTCAATAATTTTAGGTAGGGATTCTACGACCATCACTTGACAAATGATCCACATAAATCCCCTATGATTTCAGTATAACATCCATTGCATTGAGTGCACATGATCTCTATTTATTATGTTTCTATTATTTATGATATATATTTTGAAAGAGTTCAAAAAAGAGAGATAATGGCATTGAATAATTTGTAGCGAGAGTAGATTACAAGAGGGAAACATAGTATTTACAAAGGTCGACTCTATTCATCCAAAATAAGGATACAATCCATAATATACTCACATAAAACTTGCTTAATCTAATTATAATTCAAAGTTTGATAATCAAAACATATATCCCAATATGCAAGGCTCCTACCTATTTATAGCTATATATTTCCAATATATTCAATCAATTTAATATCTTCTACCTATTTATAGCTATATATTTCCAATATATTCAATCAATTTAATATCTTCTAGAAGAGTTTAAATTTTGAAAGCTTCTAATCTTCTAGAGAAATCTCATCTAGAAAATTTTCATAGTTAATTCTTACATAACTGGAATTCCCCTTTAATACTTTGGTGCTCTATACTATACCTCACAAGATAATATATATATTGATTTCTTTTTAATGCTCCATGTAAATGGCCTTGATCCACAACCAAATTTGAACCCAAAATCCGACGACTCCATTCGACGAAATCCAAAAAATTGACCCTGTCACCGGATATTACCTTTATAATTTGGAATTTTCTTCCTTTTTTTTTTTAATTTGACCTTGACTGTCATCGGATATTTGAAAATCGTCAAATATCCAACTACAAGCGTAGAATATCCGATGATGTCACATGATATTTTCTTAACGATCAATAGTCAAATGTCGTTGGATATCTGATGATTTGTTTTTTTAGAAACTTGAAATTCTAGAAATATTCTGACATATTCGCTATACTGGTGACGGTTGTAGAGATTATAAACTTTGCACAGACTATTTTTTGTTCAAGAATCCATCATTATTTCAGTTGTTACTACCATTACAAATAGTGAAGTGTGGAGCTGATTTTAAGATCAATAATCATCAATCAAGCTTGGTAAAATAAAATGTCACATAACAATATTCTTGATCCAGAAGAACAAAATTGAGAATTACTTTATAGATTGTGGGTTGGAGTGAAAAGAAAGGGTGATGGGAAATGTTATTGTCCTTGTATTCAATGCATGGGTTTTAAAATGAGAAGAATAAAGATCACAATGGCTAAAAGACATTGTAGAGAATATGGACACATTGATGGGGGACATGGATAATGTCCATTGGTAAGTTCATTATATATGTCTTTATATTGATCGTTTTTGTAAATGTATGTATCATTTTAATATTTTTTATATTTACACTAAAATCTCTAGATGGTTTGTAATTATAAAGGAAAGGCCTCCTAGGGAATATCACTCGAAGGATGTGCTTGCAGAACAAGCACTGTAGGAACATGGAGCTACAAATATTGAAGATCAAGTTAATGATCATATTGAAGAAGATGATCATACTGATAACATAGTTGAAGGCGATGGTACAAATACATTGATCCATGATACATTTAATGTTAGAATGGATGATGATCATGATAATGAAAATGACGACTTTGATGATCATCATGATTTAACTCTACTTGAGTTCAAGGCATACAAACCCCTTTATGAAGGCTCCAACACAACTCTTCTCTCTGCTATATTGCTGATACTGAACTTGAAGGTTATGAATGGTCTTTCAAACACATCCGTCACACATATGTTAATTTATGTAATATATTCCATCACACATATATGATCATGATAAATGTTATCTTTGTTCCTCTAATAATTTTATTGTTAATTCACAAGTAAAATTAATAGGGATGAAATATGTTTTATTAATATTCTTTATATATTATATTAACTAGTTTTTTTTAATTTGTTGTAGCTTGATAGCTGAATTTTTGTTAACACCGTCAAATATTTTACCTTGCACATACCAAGATTTATCTACCATCATGAAAGATATTGGAATGCAGTATCAAGCAATTAATGCATGCCCCAATGATCATATTATATATTATAAACATCATGAATTTGAAACAGAATGCTCGGAATGTCACATCAGTAGATATCGAACAAATCAAGTAACAAAAAAGGTGCCTCGCAAGGTTCTTCATTATATTCCCATTATTCCACGTTTGCAACGACTGTTCAGGTGCAAAAACATAGCACAATTTATGGATTACCATGTTTGGAACATAAGTGAATATGGAATTATTTGAATTCCTGCAGATGGTTATGCATTTAGAGACATGGAGGAAAACTGACCACACTTTAAAGAAGAACCTAGCAATGTTAGGATTTCTTTGGTAGCAGATGGTGTCATTCCATTTGCAGAGATACGATCTATTTAATCGGTGTGGCCTATTTTTTTTTATTATCAACAATAGAATTCCTCCATGGATGTCAATAAAGAGGGAGCACATAATGTTGGCAATGATTGTTCCAGGTATTTGTTTACAACAATTTTTTTTAACGCAGTAGCATCTCATTTATCATATTTGTTGCATAATGTCATATTTTTTTTTTCATTTACTCATATATATTATTTATATATCTAAAATGGTTGTAATAATTATGTAGTGTATATGTTCAAATCAATTAGGAAAGTACCAAGTTAAAGATATGAATGTATATACCGAGCCTCTTATTAACGAGCTACTAAAGCTATGGAATGGCATCACTATGTATGATGGCTCTAGACCAATACGACAAAGTCAATTTCAATTCCATGCAATGCTTGTAAGGAAAATTCATGATGCCCCAGTGCTAACACATTTTTGTGGTATGTAATTATACCGTCCACATTAATACTATTTAATTTTATGAAGTTGATATATTAATCATGCATGTTTTTTAAATAATCCAATCATTATATATAATTATAATTAACATAGTTAATCCATCTCTTGCGGGTCTTCAAACAAAGGGACAATTTTCATGTCCATTTTGTGGTCCTAAGATGAAATCTCGTCGTTCAAAAACTCTAGGAAAGGAGGTGTTTGATGAGTATAGGCACTTCCTCTCTAAGAATCATAGGTATCAGAGTACCGAAAAACATTTTTTCAATGGGAAAGAAGAGTCTGCATTAAAACCACAGAGGATGACACCTCATCTATGGAAGTTGCAATACAATAGAAATCGTCAAGGTACATATCAAATTGTCTATCTATCATCATATATGAAATGTTTTTTTTTTTTTATAGTGTGTGTTGTTTACTGTAATTGACATTGATTTCCGTAATTTCTTTATAAACTATGATTCATGACAGTCATTGTGATCATGAAGGAATTAATGGGATTCCACGAGGAATGAAAATTTATCCCAAACAATTCAGTAGGTTTCCCTACTATGAGCGCAGGTTACAAATTTCTCATTTGTTTGATACAATGCATATCGAAAAGAATGTAGCTGAAACATTACAGTGAATCTTGGATGGAAGGAGTGACAAAGAAAAAATGGTCAAAATTTGCAATGACATTCAGGAAGCCAATCATGCAATGAAAGGTGTCATCCAATTAAATAGCAATGGAGACCAAATTAATATAAGCTCACTTCCATGGTTGTTAACGGAGCAGCAAAGCAATGTTTTAAAAGAAGTCATGCGAAAAATTAAATTTCCCACTAGATTTTGTTCGAACATGAAGAATATATTAACAAAGAAAGTTGAATTTGGGCGTGGGGTGAAAATGCATGATTGGCATATCTTCATCCAGGTAATTATTCCGGTATATATATTGCTATATTTTTTATACTAATACATGTTGTTGGTATTTTTTGTCTACTTTTGTAAAAAATAATGAAACGATTTTATTGTTACAGTATGTTCTACCTTTATCTCTCCCAGATAACTTCGACAACAATGTCAAACAAGTTATATATGATCGTGGAAAATACATGAGGTAAGTAGCGATATTTTGCATGCATAAAGTGTTTTTTTAATTCATTGTAGAACTTATATTTGACATTTGGTTTACTAATTGTTATGTACTATAATGTTTATTTTTGTTAAATCTCATGATTTGCTTGCATCACTTGTAGATGGTTTCCATCTAAATAATTCCATAAAGAAGATATAAAGTATTGGAGGAGAGAAATTCCTCGTCTAATGTGTGAAATGAAAAAGTATCTACCTTTGACATTTTTCAATGCACAAGAACACTACCTCATACACCAAGTTGAGGGGATTGAATTGTGTGGACCTGTACACTCAAGGTCAATGTGGATGGTCGAGAGGCACTTGAAATTTTTGAAGGGTTTGGTTAGACAAAGAGCACGTCCCGAGGGTTCTATGGTGGATGGATATATGGTATACCAGAACCTGGTGTATATTAATGAATATCTTCCTAAATTAGCGTGAAAGATCTACTTAGGTCGCATTTGTGATTCGAACTCCATTAACAAATTCGAAGGGGACTACCTGAAGGGGAAAAGTAGATCAAGGAAGGTGAAAGGTAATTATTAGATGGTGGAGATTAATTATAATACATTTGACTGTTGCTTTTTATGTATATATCATACTTAATTAATTTTTAATCTTCAATATGCATCAATTATAAATGTATATAACTGTGTTAAGTAATTATACATTTGTGAATTGTAATTTTATTTTCATCATGCAGCCGGTTGAGAGTGGGATGCACTATAGTTATATGATGCAAACAATCTTGATTGGATGAAGGTATGGATTGAACGATGTAAACAATATTGTCATGGAATATCATGGGAAGGTGTGGCTTCATTGGTTAAAGTATCTCATCGCAATGGAGATACAAATCTTACACAAAGGGAAATCAATTTAGCATATGGTTTAAAAGATAAACATGAAAGCATATTAATCAGCCATACTATTTAATTATTTGCAATTATATTGATGTACAAGTTGATTTTTTTTCTTTGCATACATTCCAAGCATAAATATGTACTTAATTATCAATTGACGATGCAATCTTTATGTTTTTGGCATATTGCAGGAAAAACACCATAAGGCTATGTGGTGCAACAGTCGTAAATTTCACATCAAAAAGTTGGATAAAACGAAGAAAACATCTTATTGTGGGTAATTGCAATCTTTGAGGTGACCAATGTTTCCTCTATAAGTGAAAATATACATCCAGAATCTCAGAAAATCAATACTATGGGTATTTGGAAGATATTATTTAGTGTGACTTTAAATCCTTCAAATTAGTTCCGTTCATTGTCAAATGGTATAGGTTACAATTGAATCAACATGATCCCGATAGAACTATTATTGAACATGCTAATGGATTTACCATGGTTAATACAAGGTTGTTTGATCCAGTAACAAATCCCTATGTTCTTCCAAGCCAATGTGAACAGGTAGTTTACCCAAAGGTTCCAGGTAGAGGGGGTTGGTCATTTGTTGTGAGACATGATCCAAGGGGAAGGATGGTAAAGTATAATGTAGAGGAAGATCAAAAGGGTCTTGAAGAAGAATATGATGTAGAGGATCAACATGAGTTAGATTATCATGTTCTAGAGGAATATGTTGAAGAATTAGTTGAAGCAGATGATGTAGCAGACAATGTTCATGAAGATGATATCGACGATGGAATGATTATCGAAACTGACATCGATGACGATGATGCTATGGCCAATCCTTACAATGCTGAATCTGGATCAGATGTGGACTTGGATGAAGAATATGATGAATTGCATTGAAGTGTATGAGGTATGCCTTAATATATCTATTCTATATCTATTGAATTAATATTGAAAGAATTATTGACTTGTATTGGTACGTATAAATTAATTGTTTTAAAGTTTTTTGCCATTTTCTAGTATGTTGGCATATGCTGTAAGAGACATTGTTTCTTAATTATGACAAAAATCACAATCATTTATTTTATAGTACATAGATTTTGTCGGGTTATGGGGAATTGAGAGTGACGTGAGGGGGGGGGGGGGGTAGATGAGCTTCCACTTTCACGTGGTTGGCCCTGTTCAGTAGAGAATATTAAGCTATTCTTGAAATAAAGAGAAGCACAGTAAGGTAATGCACAATTATGCTTATTTCACCTTCATTATTATATGATATTTCATAACCCAAAAATAAGGTGCACCTGCTCATGTACTTGACCTCGCATATTATAATTGTCATGTGAATGGAGACAACATTGATTTTTTTTCAATTTGTGCTTTTATGGACTTCAATTTGGCATGGTTAGACTAGACACACGATATGGGAGGGTTTCCATACTCAAACATGACTCACACAAACAATTTGACAATCAAACAACAAACCTATAGAATAATTAATGTATTGAATGGGGCCAACGTTGAAAGTTTTTCAATTTGTGCTTGTATGGAATGAAATTTGGCATGCTTAGACTAGATGCATGCATTGATGGTATGGGAGGGTTTTAAGACTAAAAAATGACTTACACAAACAATTCCACAATCAAACAACACACCTATAGATTCTTGGCATCGAAGGGAGTAGGCCAATCCTTCAAAACATTGATTTCTCTTCTTTTTAGATTACAACTTGTGGTAGTGGAGGAGGTCCAAAATTGTTTAAACATGTTAGAAATGATGTATCAATGTTCCATTCGAAACCAAAATGTATTTTTTGATATGTGGGTTAAAGTTCTTAGGAAAACAAATTCTACCTATATCACATATCTGCATAGGATAATTTTATGTAGGATCCCCTTGGATGATAAATTTTGTTATAATGGTTTCTAAAGTCACTTCTTCCCCATATTGCCAAGGATGTTTCCTTGTAATGAACTTGAAGCAAGGAAGATGGGGCAAGGATTATAGAGATCACTAATTAACATGTATAGTTATTAGGTGTTACTAGCCGTATTTTGTAATGATTAGAAGTTACGAGTCAATGATTAGGTATTTAGGATCAAGGATTAGTGTTATAGGGGTTATGATCTTAGGTGTTAGGGGTTAAGGCCTATATAGTATATGGATTTAATATTTTAATGGGTAGTGGTGATATGGTTAATGAGTCATAGAATATATTAGTGATTATTTGTGGCATGTGTTAGAGGAGGCTAGTAACATAGACGATACATGTTAGACATGTAGGCCTTAGGGTTTTAGGATTAGGATTATAATGGTTATGATAAATACATGTTGAGGTTTATAAGGGTCACGTGTGACTAGTTAAGGTTTATAATGGTTATTCACTAGCATTTTTTAAGGTTTCTAGGGATAATTGATTTTAAGTGTTAGGCATGATAGGGGAGAGAGGTTATATTCTATGTGTTATATGGATAATGTGTTATAGAGATATGATGTTATAGTTAGGGAATGGTGATAAGGATTTAGATTCAAGGGTAATGAGAACGAAGGGTTGCAATTTTTTATAGATAGGGTTTATAGTGATTAAGGTTTAATAGATGCATTAAGGTTTGGAGGTATTGGTCAAATATGTTAGTGTTGGCATGGTTTATGTGTTAAGGGATAATTGTTGAACATGCTAGAAGTTTACATGGATAGATATTATTGAGAATATGTATTATATTACTTACAAGGATTGGAAATTAGGGACTATAGAAAAGAAGGGTTAAAAATGATCAAATCTAAGTGATAGGTTTGAAATGTGATATGGGTCCTAAGGGTTAGAGGTTGGAAGTTAAATGATAGGAGTGATAAAAATTAGGTAGTATGGGTTATGGATAACATAGATTTATGGATTAAATTATATGATTTAGGGGTTATGGATTATAATGATTAATATAATTAAATTATGAGTGTTGTGAACTATCGGTAATATGTGTTGAGGGATAGGGGTAATATATTACATGTGAGAGGTAATAGGAAATATAAGAGTGATAGAGGTTAGGAGTAATATGTATTAAGGGTTTACCATTGTAAAGGGTTAAGTATTATGAATTTTATAATTTATGGAGTACAATAGTTGGGGGTTAAGTATTTAAAAATTTAGGGGCTATATTGCTTAGTAGCTATAGTTATTAAGGTTAGGGGTTGTAAAAGATGACAAATTATATATGATTCTTATTATAAGGGTTAGGCATTATATGGATTGAAGGTAGGTTTTATGGATTAGGTGAAGTTTAAATTGATAGGTGTTAAGGGTTATAAATTAATACTAGTTAGTGTTTGAGGTTTGATGATTTTAATGTTTAAGGGTTATTTGCATTCAAGATTACATGATAGTGGTAGGGGTATTGATATGGAGGGTTAGAGGTGTTATAGTGGTAGGGGTATTGATATGAATGGTTAGTGGTTAAGAGTTATAGTGTTTACTGATTTTTAATGGTTAGGGTTTATATAAAGTGGTTATAAGTTATATTTTTTTATTCTTTTATATAAAGATATAGGTTGTCAACAATAATGGTTTTTGGGATTTTATTATAATAAGGATTAAGAGTTATAATCGGTAGGTGTCAGGGATTATAGGATTAAATGTTATAAATGTTAGGAATAATATGAATAGTAAGTTTTGGGGATAATAACTGTTAGTGTTTATAGGGTTAAGAGTTAGGTGTCATAGAGATTAGGGTTTATAAGTAATAAGAGTTAATTATTATAGGTTAGGTTTGGGTGATAATAGTTAGTTTTCAAGTGTTTTGAGGGGTAGGGTGGTAGGTGCTATATTTTATATTATTTCTAATTATGGTTTGTAATCATTAAGGGTTAGGGTTCCACATTATCGATTTAGGGATTTTTGGGGGAGTTAGGGATGATATCTATTAAAAATGATATACAATCTAAGTTATAAATAGGTTTACTACCTGGAGTTTATATTGATTAGAGTTCAAATTGTTAAATGGGCTAGAGGTTATATGTATTATTAGGGGTTATATGGGTGAGGAGTGGGTTGTCATAATTTTAATAACATTACTTGGATACTGGTTATGTTTTTTAACCCTTTTTCTAGACTTTAGAGATGTTATTTTTTAATAAAACACATTAAAGTTAGTCAAATGTTGGGAACAATTCAAATACTCTATGTACTATTGTTGGATAATGCTATTCTTCATATAGGCATTATCAATCCTAGTCATCTTTACACTCTTCCTAATAGGGAGACTCTATTGTAAGTCTAAGACTTAGATTATCCCTAGGGTCTAACTATGTGACTAAGACACATTTTTCAAAGGAATTATCTGCTAGTAATCATCATAGCTTCCAAGGCTCCCTATTTAGATGATTGTATAGGAACTTTGGGGGGGAAATAATTTTATTATGTTGTTATTTTTTGGTCTCTTCATGGGATTAATTGTAGATGTTCACCTATTAGTGGGATCATGAGAGAGAGGTAAGGGTTTTATTATTATTGGGATACGATACATGTTTCCCTCCCATTTTCCTCATAATGAAAGGAAGAAGGTTATATCCTCTGAGAAGTATTGACAAAAACCCTTGGACTTTCTAGCAAGGTATATTACCTAATCCCTATAACACATAATCCAAATAATCCCAACCCACAATTCTTAACCATTATAACCCTTAATAAGTTGTATATAATGTCACGTACCCACCCATCTATCCAAGGCAAGGAAGGGAACATGATGGCAATCCCTGGGGATTTGACATAAAACTTAGCCCGTTATTAGATTCATACAATTAAAAACCAATGTGTGTAGATGCAAATCAAGCAAGTATGCACATCGGAATTAAAAACATCATCCACACACAATTCATGCCCATACAGCATATCAAAACAGTCATCAATTTAAGCATTGCAGAAGTAAATACATAGACATAAAAACACTTATCTTCATTGTGCAATTGTCCCAGACAACTAGCTATGTTGCTGCAACGTTCCACCTAACCATAGGCCAGTTGTGTTCATCAATCTCTCAACACAACTGCCACCCCCGAGCTGGGCATGATTCTTACAAGGAAAATGGGACATTCAAGCTCATGCACAGCCCAATTAATCATCTCATATGAGCCAAGCCAGTCCATAGCTGGGTTTATCAGGCTACATTTGAACCCTAGATTCTTGCACTCAAGCTCAAGCCAAAGCAATGGAGACCCATAACCCATACCCCAACATACTCTTTTCTCATACAACCAGCACAATCATTGGGCAGGGATACACATTTAACAATGGAATTTACAACAGGATGGTCATGGGTTTTCCCCAATTCGTTTCCAGCCAAAAACAGATTATGGGATGGGGAAAAACAATCACAGGGAGGAAAAGGATTTCTTCCCCAGCTAACTGATCATTCAGCGGACAAACGATCTCTATAAAACCCCACTTCGATTCCCCTTCTTCCCCACTAGTATACAACACAAAAAAGCCCTTCTCCCAGTTGAGAATGAAGGAAAACATAGAAAAACATGGCTGGAAAACACCCAGGTAGCTCCCAATTCGTGAGGGAGAGCAACTGGTTGATGGATAATGGCTTGGGGAGCAATTCATGGCTCTTTTATTGCCCAAGAAGAAAAACATGATTTCCCATGCAAGGTGGCTTTCCCATACCCGAATTTGGATAGCCATACCTCTCATTCTCCAAGGCATTAACTACCTCAACCAACTCTTGGGAGAAATTAGTGATTGAGTACAAAATTCAACTTGGGTAGTTGAGGGTTTGATGGGTTCTCTCATTGACACTTGGCTTGACTTGATTGGCTCCAAGGGTTTGAATGTTTTCCCTCCCAATTCCTTGTAAAATCATGCCCCCATATCTTGTTGCACTGCATAGATAGTTGTGGGTATTTTATTAAAATGCATATTTACATGATGTTGAAATTCCAATGTGCATGGCTAGCACGCAAACCGTATGCACCAATAAATCGATGGCAGGGCCTTGGCCTTGAGCTCCTCACCATGATTTTATAACAATATTACATCATTCACATTTTAATTCTATAGGGTCAAGATGGGGACGTGACATATAACCCATAGGAAGACCATACAATGATAAAGGTTTATGGTTTTGAGAAGGATCCTTACCAGCTCCCAAATTTACTCACACCCAGAGTTTTTGTAATGGAATTTGCAAGGAATAAATTTTTGGTAGGTGAAATGCATTTCCATTATTTTAGACATAGAAGAAATTTCTTAGTGCCACAAGATATAGGACCTTTCCATTCAAAGGTTTGAAGGCGCTACAATACCTGGAAGGTTTCTTAATCAGTTACATTTTGAGAAGGCTGAAGCTATATCTTATGATCCTTATGGAATCATCTCCAAATAGAGGATATAAAACAAAAATTATGCCTATGAACCTGTGCCAAGACTTGATTGGGAGAATATTTCTAACATAAAAATATGGGAAGAAGTCCTCGTAGTCCAAAGAAGAATGGAAGAGAAAAGAGTTTCACAAAAGATAAGGAAGAAGAGGGGAGTTGAAGAGTTTAATACAGATATGGGGATTGACAATGTTGAGTAAGGTCCTCAAGCCAGAAGATCCATAATAGAAGAAGTTGAGGATGAACAAGCATTGGGGGGAGGAGATCAATATGAAACGCTTCCAGGTGAGTTAGCTGGATTGATTCAACAGACTCTAGTCAAAAGAATGGGGTCATAAATTAAATTTACCCACTACCGTTCTATAGAGTTCATAGAGCCTCGGATGTTGTAGACAACACCTTCAGAATCACCTTCAGCAGGTCTAGTACAAGACAAACTTGCAAACTAGATACATACATATAAGATAAGGAAGTGTTAAAATGATAAATGACACCGGACAAAAAATAGGTACACGAGGGAAGAGGTTGATGATAGTAGTAGATAAAAAAACTGACACTTTGATATGGTCTGTGATAGAACCTGTAGTACCTCATCCCACTAGCCTTAGTGATTGGAAAGCTGGTGAATATCGAGTTGACTTCAGTCAATTTGAAAAGATGGACAAATTACATTTCTACAAACAAGTTCTTGACATGATATGTAAGGAGGTGGTACAATATTTCAAATTATATAAAAATATTAGGATAACTTTGGATAGGTTTGAAGAACTCTAGAAGGTAGAAAGAAGTGATAGTTAGAGCAAAGCATGGAAGAATCAGGGAGTTGGAAAGTAGAGTAATGGTCTTAGGTGTTAATCCAACTGATGGATCTCATGCTAATTCTATTTTGAAAGAAAAATATAATGATATTGCTCACCTCATTAAGAAGTTGAATATACTAGGTAGTTAGCAAGTTTAGACCCCTGAACTAAGACAAGATTAAGAAGAAAATGAAAAAATGTATGCTAACATGGTTCATTTCAAGCAGTTAGATAAAGAGAACGAGAAACAAATAGATGAGATTAAGTGGAATATTTCCTCACTCAACTTGCAAAGGGATACATCATCTAATGAGCAAGTCACTCAAGGTTTACCTTCTAGCATCCAAGAAGCAGGCCATCCTACAAAAGAGACAGAGTAGATAACAAGAGATTCTGAGAAGCAAAATGAGGATAAAGAGGTAATTGATGTTATGGATGAAGATACCCAAACGTAGTAGCCTATGCAATAACAGGTTCACAAAGACAATAATATCAAAGCGTTGGAGGCTGGATTAAGCCAGAGGGATGAGATAATTGTGGAGCTCGAAGGAGACATCAACCAGAAAGAAGATGACATCCAATAGTTGGAAACTAAGGTGAAAGAGATTAAGAGTGAAATTAATGAGCTCAATTTGGATATAGAAGGGGAATGTTTTATTAGAAGAACAAATTAGACCTTGTAGGAAAATATATCCCAATTGTTCATGAATGAGTGGGATCATTGTGACGTCATCCAAGATGAACTCAAAAACTACAAAGCAGTAAAAGAAGAAGTCACAAGGGTGTCGATAGTGCTAGGAAAGATGCCTGAACATGCTAAGCATATAATAGAATATTTGAACAGTAGAAGTAAATCACAACTAGAGGATTACATGTCACAAATAGAACACAATTGATCAAGTTGGCTAAAAAAAGGTAATGAAGAGTACTCTATTGAAAAGAGCCCGAATTAATATGAAATTATTGGTTGATGATATAAATACTTTTAAAATCATGTTTAACAAAGTCATAAAATTGGGGCAGCCACATCCATGGGATGGTAATGAATAAATTGTCCCCAAAGAAGAATATAATGCTACATTGACATAGAAAAGAAATGAGCCACCTCAAATTTATGCATTAGAAGGAATCATAAGTGGATATCATGTTATTGACAGGTTAAAGCCTCAATTTCAGATATGGATTCATTTGAAGAGGCTATTGACGGACCTCAAACCTATATCATATGAGAAAAATACTGATGATGAATTAGACTTAGAAGCATTTAAATCCCATCGAATTTCATTGGGAAAGGAATGCCATGCAGTATCAAAATACTCCTAATTAATTCCAGCTCAAAAGTAGACAACATGACAAACTTCCAAAGTGCCACAAGGACAATTGAGTGGACATAAATTCCCTACAGTGCCAGGTCAATTTGTGTTTCAACCAACTCCTTTGGCTTTTATGCCACTTGGAGGGAAGTTGAACATGTAGATGATGCACCAGATGATGGGCCATTCAGGTGTTCTTCCATCTAATAAAACCATAGGTCAAGTCTTTCGGTAGCCAGCTATGCAACCTAATGTGTACATGCGAGGAGAAACAAAGAAGAGTAGACGCAGAAATAAGAGCACAAATAGGCAGAGTTAAAAGTAAAATGATGCCAATCAATTAGAAGACACAGAAGCTAAAGAGGAAAGATTTACAAGTTTGTTACAAATTAGTTAGAATCAATAGAATTAGGTTACTCCCGGGAACCTATATAATGTAATTTGTGTGCATAACTCATGGATGGAAATTTTTGGAGGGACTCTATCAATTGTTGAGCGGAGGAACTATTTTGTAATGTACATTTTTGTCTGAGATTAATCTTGTAGAGCACTACAAAGATGTGTTCCTCTGTAGTTTCCCATATTCTTTGTTTCTCACACTTCTATATCCATGCATGCTTCCATGAGATGTCAATAAAGTTGTGAGTAGTATATTCAACTCCATATTGTGTCTGTGATATGATATATTAATGAATGTTGGAACTGATTTCAAAGATTTCAAATCTTTTGACCTCTAGTCTTGATCCGGATCTTGAGAGCTGAGAACCAGAAGGCTTGAATGTCGAGAGAGGAGGAGATTAAGCATGCAAATCTGTCATAAAATTCACATGAAAAACACTAATCTTGCATGAGAATAAGCATGAAAAAAAACATATGAAGTGAATGGGAGGTGAGGCTCAAAGAGGATCCACACCTCTGAAACTAATTACCAATAAGTCACTTAGATCTAATTAATCTCACAATGAACAATAGAAAATATGAGAGAAACCAAATGAGTAACTTGTTATTATGAGAAGGCTTTCTAGGCCTTTATATAGCATTATTACAATGTGTCTAGAGGCCATACTATGGGCCAAAACTATGTGCTACCAAATACCATGGATATGAGAGGGTGGCCTCTCCATTTAATGATTTTATGGCTTATACATCTGAATTTAGACCATATTCCCTCTAAAATTCGGATCATTCCTCCCCCCTTAGAAAATGATGGTCCCCATCATTTCATGCTAAAGAGAGACCCATGATTACAATGTGCTAGTTACCAATGAAGAGAAGGGTTTTGTGTGGTTGACCCATAATCGTGGGTTTTGCGAGGTTGACTCATAACCGTGGGTTTTGCAAGGGTGACCCATAACCATGATGGAAATGGCAAGCTTAATTCCAATGAAGAGAAGAGTTTTGCGTGGTTGACTCAGAACCATGGGTTTTGTGTGGTTTGACCCATAATCGTGGGTTTTATGTGGTTGACCCATAACCATGGTGGCAGTGACAAGCTTGTTTCGAGTGAAGAGAAGAGTTTTGTGTGGTTAACCCATAACCGTGGGTTTTGTGTGGTTGACCCATAACCATGATTACAATATATAACTGTGGGTTTTGTGTGGTTAACCCATAACTGTGGGTTTTGTGTGGTTTCCCCCATAATTGTGGGTTTTGTATGGTTGACCCATAACCATAGGTTTTGTGTGGTTAACCATAACCATGATTATAATAAGATTTAAAAAATTGAAAATTCATGATCTTTGGTGTAGTTGATGTCTTGCTGCAAATCCATTCATAGATTCTGATGCATGTAGTGAAATTGAATTCCGTTGAAGACCCATTTGACATCTCGAAGAGACATTTCCATCATATAACATACTTGCTTTGGGGTGGCCCAAAGGTTGAGAAAATGTTTGTTGAAGCTTAAGAGACATGCACACACTATTTTGCAGACATATGTTGCTTCAATCAATGATATCTCTCAAACTAGAAATCCAAATGAAAAACTGATAAATACTCATTTTAGCTGATGGAAAGAGATTTCCAATGAGCTATGGTAGAGCCTTTGATACATTCTGTGTTGTCTGTAGCACTTGTTTAAAGTTGTTGTATGCCCGACCACATTATGTACAAACATGTGCTACTTCAAACAAGCATATCTCACAAACCAGGAAACGAAAAGAAATTCCGTGAAATACCCATTTTAGATATTGATGAGATATTTCTAGAAACATGTAGAAATCCTTTTGAAGTTTCCTGAGCAGTGAGAAAATATCCATGGAAGTATGGGTGTGTGTGGCCTCCTTGGCACAAAAATATGCTCAGATACAATCGATGATATCTCTCAAACCAGGAAGCAAAATGGGATTCCGTGAAATACACATTTCAGATATTGAAGAGATATTTATAGACATGTGTAAAACTCTTTCTGATGTTTCCTAATTAATGATAAAATCCAGGACGAATTTGAAGGGTGCACGGCCATGCTGGTTACAGATATGTGCTTCTTCAAATGAGGATATCTCATAAACCAGACAACGAAATGAAATTCCGCGAAATACCCATTTGAGATGACGGAAATACCTTTACGATGAGATATGTTAGAGCCTCTGAAAAATCCCATGGAGTCCATGGAATCTGTTCAAATTTTTTTGAATGTGAGCGTGTTGAGTGTAGAGATGTCAAGGGTTTGTAGAGCAGCATGGGTTGTTGTAGAGGTTGTGGAACCTCCGTTGAACCCGCATCATGCTTCAAACTCTTGTCCCAATGGAGAGCGTACCCACTTTGATACCACTGATCCAGATCTTGAGAGCTGAGAACCAGAAGGCTTGAATGTTGAGAGAGGAGGATATTAAGCATGCAAATCTGTCATAAAATTCACATGAAAAACACTAATCTTGCATGAGAATAAAAATGAAAAAAAACATATGAATTGAATGGGAAGTGAGGCTCAAATATGATCCCCACCTCTGAAACTAATTACCAATAAGTCACTTAGATCTAATTAATCTCACAATGAACAATAGAAAATAGGAGAGAAACCAAATGAGTAACTTGTTATTATGAGAAGGCTTGCTAGGCCTTTATATAGCATTATTACAATGTGTCTTGAGGCCATACCATGGGCCAAAACTATGTGCTACCAAATACCATGGATATGAGAGGGTGGCCTCTCCATTTAATGCTTTTATGGCTTATACATCCGAATTTAGACCATATGCCCCCTAAAATTGTTAAGATTCAATATGCTAAGACATAAAATATCAACATTACATTCCATTTCACAACAATAGCATATACAGGATCATTGAAAGAACAAAAAGCACAACATAAACACAAGAGACACAGATTTATCCTGGGAAACCCTCATGGGGTAGAAAACCTAGCAAAGCTTCCTCAATATAGATGACCAGCAAATACAAAGATGTAATCCTCAACCATGAGCTCCTTCTCCTCCACAACATATCTCTCTCTCACCTATGCGCTAATCACACGTGAGTGTAATGTGTGTTAAATGAGGAACACACCTCCTCTATTTATACACAACTCCGACTTGTCTTTTACACAAACTAGGTCGGCCCCAACTTAACCACTTTACATAATGTGACAGGGCCGACCCCACTAGGGTGGTCTAATAACCCTTTAACCCACATGACTCATACAGGGCCGACCTCCACTAGGGAAGTCTAATAAACCAAGTTACCACATTCTCCATGGAGGAATAAAACATCTCCGGATATACAATAAGGTCTTCACGGAGGAATGAAACATCTCCGAAATAATAAAGTACAAATATAATATTCTTAGAAGTTACAATATTTCAACACTCCCCCTTAACGAGAAGGATATTATAACAATGTCTGCAGGAGCAAGGAGTCATCAACTACATAATACATGATACATCTATAAATCATTGGAAGCTTTGTTCATACATCATCAGTAACTCAACCAGTTACTGCAACATATTCAAGATATTCAATACTGGAACATCAACATCTTCAGTACCGAGTCTTCATCTTCTGCAACACTCGAACAGCTACAGCAATATCATCATCTGGATCCTATCGATCAATAGTACGATCATCAACATCGTCATCACATGATCATCAACATCGTCATCACACAATCATCGGTATCGTCATCACACGATCATCAGCATCGTCATCACGATCAACATCATCGTAATCATATGATCATCAGTATCGTCATCACACGATCATCAACATTGTCATCTAGATCATCACGATCAACAACATTGTCATCCAGATCATCACGATCAACAACATCGTCATCTAGATCATCACGATCAACAACATCGTCATCTAGATCATTACGATCAACAACATCGTCATCTAGATCATCACGATCAACAGCATCGTCATCTAGATCATCACGATCAACAATAGCATACCCTGCAACACAAATGATCCTTCCTTTCAGAATTACGGGATCAATCTCATCACAATCATGTTTAAGAATATCCTTCCTTTCAGAATTGTTGGATTTACTGTCTAAGGATGATTAATCCAAACTCAATCATATTTAAGACTATCCTTCCTTTCGGAATTACTGGATTTATTTTCTAAGGATGATTAATCCAAACTCAATCACATTTAATACTATCCTTCCTTTCAGAATTACTGGATTTACTGTCTAAGGATGATTAATCCAACCTCAATCACATTTAAGACTATCCTTACTTTCAGAATTACTGGATTTAATGTCTAAGGATGATTAATCCAAACTCAATCATATCTAAGACTATCCTTCCTTTCCGAATTACTGGATTTACTGTCTAAGGATGATTAATCCAATCTCAATCACATTTAAAACTATCCTTCCTTTCGGAATTACTGGATTTACTGTCTAAGGATGATTAGTCCAATCACAATCACATTTAAGACTATCCGTCCTTTCGAAATTACTGGATTTACTGTCTAAGGATGATTAGTCCAATCACAATCACATTTAAGACTGTCCTTCCTTTCGGAATTACTGGATTTACTGTCTAAGGATGATTAGTCCAATCACATACATTTTGAACCAAGTGCTCAGGGACGATGTAGTCCTATCATGTACATTTTGAACCAACCATTCAGGGACGATGCAGTCCTATCACGTCCACTAGGGACCACTTCTCGGAGACATATGTCTACGGATTTCTTTTAGGTCATGTGTCCAGGGATGATACAATCCCTCTCGTCCACTAGGGACCATTTCTTGGAGACATATGTCTACAGATCTCTTTTAGGACATGTGTCTAGGGATGATACAATCCCACCTCGTCTACTTAGACAAAGTCTAAGGACCATATATCGACCTCATCGTCGGAACCGGTAACCTCATCATCAACCTCATCGTTGGAATAGGTAACCTCATCATCAACATCATCTTTGGAACATGTATGCTCATAATCGATACAAGTATCCACATCATCGATATAGTATCCTCATCATCGATACAAGTATCCTCATCATTGATACAAGTATCCATATCATCGACACAAGTATCCTCATTATTGACCTTATTGTCAATATAGGAAATCTCATCATCGATATAGGTATCCACATCGATACCAGTATCCAAATATCATCATCAACCACATCACTCCCCCTTTCGAGGAGGGTCCTTCTGAACGACACCAAGCTTGTCTCGGAAATACTCAACCTTTACTCGAGACAGAGGTTTGGTCAATACATCAGCAACTTGTTCGTCAATGCTCACATAATCGAGCTTGATAGCTCCTTTCTGCACCATATCCCATATATAGAAATATTGGATCTCTATGTGCTTTGACTTATCATGGAACACTGGCTTCTCTGTCATCTTGATACAACTCTGGTTATCACACAGGCTCATAGTGGAGTCCATCTCTAAGTCAAACAATCCCGATAACAACTTCCGAAGCCATACCACTTCACAACTAGAAGAGCAAGTAACTATATATACCGTTTCAGCTGTGCTAAGAGCCATACTAGACTGCTTCCTGCTAAACCACAAGATCATGGCAGATCCCAGAAAATAACATCCTCTTGATGTGCTTTTCCTGTCTGATACACTTCCTGCCCAATCAGCATCTGTGTAGCCATACAATTTGAAGTCATGATCTCCAAGATAACATAGACCAAAGTATATTGTACCCTCATCACATGCTTTGCACCTATCAGGTGAACACACCTAGGTTCCACTAGATACTGACTCAAGGTGTTCACAGCAAAGCATATATCTGGCTTTGTATTCGTTAGATACATCAATGACCCAATAATCTGTCTGTATAGAGTTACATCCACTAACTCTGAGGAGTCATCAGCTAACAACTTCAAGTTGGAATCCATGGGAGTGGCCATGGATTTTGCATTCCAACACATCAAATACTTTCCCTAGTTGAGAAAGATTCCTTCTGGGCCTTGCTATACTTTCAGACCTAGGAAGTAATGCATCAATCCGAGATCTTTCATCTCAAATTTTGTAGCTAGCTTCTTCTTGCTTTCCATGATCCGTTTCTCATTCCATGTCAGAAAGAGATCATCCACATACAATAATAGTATCATCCATAACCTTAAGGTAAAGGTTAGGATCAACTTTACTTCTGGTAAAGCCCAAGCTTGTCAAGAAGCTATCAATTCTCTCTCTATGATTGAACATCATTCAGACTTTTCATTGAGTGATCTTCTGCATATCTATCCGTGCCATCTCCCGTTAGATGGGTCTACTGATATGAGCCTCAAGATCATTCGAACTCTGTGGCAAGTTCCTTCTTGCATCTATCTGAGAGAAAAATGTCATTTGTATATAGACACCATCCTCAACCTTGTAGCAAAGGTTGAAATCTGCATCACCCATGGTGATCATTAAGCTCATCAAATGACTATCGATCCTGGGTGTCCGTACGGAGCTTTCTTCAATTACACGATTAAGAGAATGGTCTTATCTAGCCACTTAGAGCAAACATCTCGTCATGATCCTCTTCTTCTTTCTAAGAGAATCTTCTAGCCATGAGCCTTCTATAATATGTTTGATTTGTAAGTCTTCTTGTTGAACATCCATCACTCATTCTTTGGAACAGGTGTTCATCATCCTTCTTTTGTAGATCATATCGCATGATCCTTCCTACAAATCAAAGTTAATACATGATTAGTAATACTTCATAATCATTAAATCATGTTGACATGATAACCTACTATGCATGCTGATATGATTCACATAGTCATACAACTATCTTGACCAATACTTTGGCACAACACATTTCCATATCCTGTATGCATACAGTGGTTATCTAGATGCCTTCCATATCTACCAGAACATACTATCAAGAGCGTGCACAACTCTCAGCATGTTAGCAAAGAGGTTTCATTCTAGACAAGCAACAATGGAATGTTTGTCCAACTTACCCATCATATGCATATTAGTATTATACTGTTCAATGCTATATGAATACTCACACTATGCATGATATATTCTAGGAATACAAATAGGCATGCAACTATTACAAGCAATATCATTAACTTATTCAGAGAATCAAATAACAACTCAAATGCTTATCTTTTATGTTTGTGTGGTTGCCTCCCGCTTGATCTCTTTATGTATTTTGAACTTCTATTCATTCTATACCACTATGCATGCTTAAGTGTGCACTAGTGTCATCCTCATGATCTCATACACAAACATACATTCATTAGTATAATCTTAATACTATCAAAACATGATAATATTAAGTATGTATGGTTATGATTATTTCATACATAGGTATACTTACCTAAGATCCTAACAAAGTAGGATTCTAACTTGATATAGGAAAACATACCTGGATTATCAAACTTGGTTATGTATTAACATACCCAAACAATATCTTCTTTGTTCTCTTCAATGATTTAGAGACCTTGTGTTAGAACCTGCATATCTCATAGGTTAAGCATAGTAGAACAAAGTCATACATACCTCGTAAGTAGATTTTCTATGTTATCCATGACTATGGATGAGTCTTTGTCTTCATGTCATCATGGTCATATGTTCTTGAACTAGAGCTTGATTTTTCTATCTTGATGTACCTGTATCTTGTCAGGAGACAACATCATCCTCATACAACACCACAAGTGCATTAGTACAATCATAAGTGTCATAACCCTAATCAATGAATGTATTCTATCATTCACATGCATTAAGACTTCTAAGATTAATCAAGATTGTACTAACCTCAATAATATGAAGACAAACATATCATAAACTTAATCATGAACAGATTTCAACACATACCTGTATCTCCTTAAGTCATACCTGTCGAGATTTCTTGTAGTCTTCTTATGTAAGGCCTTAGCCTCATCTCCCCCTGAAACTGGAAATTCTTATGTAGGTGTCCAATTCTCTTCTAGGATTAACCCAATCCACTGAGACTGGATCTAGAGCTGGATTAGGGTTTGTCAGAGAAACCCTAAAAATTCAAACTTTGATTTTCAAACTTCTGAATGGATGGAAAGATGTGCCTTGCTGAGCTGATCAAACTGGTATACTTCACTTTTGAAAACTGCAAAATTTGACCCCTCAAAATTGCCTTTGAAACTTCCGGATTCACTTGACATGACCCTGAACTAGGGTTTGATAAATCCCACCCTTCTTCCCAATCAAAAGGTTCAATCCAAAGCTCTAAAATTTGATTTTTCTGAGGAGCTTCCAATCGTGGTCACATATTTCAAAAATTTCAACTTTTGCAGAAGCCCTAATTTTCCACCTTTCCGATCAAAATCCCGAACTAGGGTTTGATAAAGCCCACACTTCTGACCAACCAAATTTTTTTATCTTGGTCTCTAAATTTTGATTTTGATGAGGAGCATTCAGCTGTGGTCTCCGATTCCAAGAATTTCAACTTTCTCTGAAACCCTAGTTTCCCACATCAGTGATGATTCAAGAATGAAGGTGCTCAAAATCCAAATCTATTTTGACAGAAATATGCACCTGATTGATTCTGGTTTAACTCCGAAATTACGAATCCACAGGTTTTGAAACTTCTTCCTGTGGTATCCCGACCTGTCCTCTTTCCAACCCCATAGGTCTGACCTCAATTGGATTCTCAGAGAGAGATTTATACCAAGAGTCTCAACGTGACCTGTTTATGGGATAAAACAGGAGAGCGAACTTGTACGACGTGCCATGTGTCACTTGTTCAACTTCGGCCTCTGAAAAAGTTACCTGAGAAACTACAGTCCGTTCTCTACCTTTCACTTTTTACTAAATTTCATTTGGAGCTTCCTAGCCCAAGTTGTGACCTTTGTTTCCTAGGTCACCTTTTTATGACTGAGATTTGGAAGAGGCAGAAACCCTAACTTGTACTGATCATAAATCACAAATTACAACGCATTAGAGGATTTCCTTTGGACACAAGGTACATGGGGATGTTGTCTATGACCTATAAAGGTGTCAGATCCTATACCTTCTCCAAAATGGATTTATAGCGAAAGTTCCACGATGACTGGTTTTTGCTATATAAAACCCTAACCTTCAAATTGTCGTAAGTGCCATACATTGCCTTCCTTTAGGATAGCTTTGATACCATGTTAAGATTCAATATGCTAAGAGAGAAAATATCAGCATTACATTCCATTTCAAAACAATATCATATATAGGATCACTGAAAGAACAACAAGCACAACATAAACACAAGAGACACAGATTTATCCTGGGAAACCCTCATGGGGTAGAAAACCCAACAAAGCTTCCTCAATATAGATGACCGGAAAATACAAAGATGTAATCCTCAACCATGAGCTCCTTCTCCTCTACAGCGGATCTCTCTCTCACCTATGCGCTAATCACACGTGAGTGTAATGTGTGTTAAATGAGGAACACACCTCCTCTATTTATACACACCTCCGACTTGGCCCCAACTTAACCACTTTACATAATGTGACAGGGCTGACCCCAGTAGGGTGGTCCAATAACCCTTTAACCCACATGACTCATACAGGGCCGACCCCCACTAGGGAAGTCTAATAACCCAAGTTACCACATTCTCCACGGAGGAATAAAAAATCTCCGGATATACATTAAGGTCTTCACAGAGGAATGAAACATCTCCAGAATAATAAAGTACAAATATAATATTCTTAGAAGTTACAATATTTCAACAAAAATTCGGATCAGGTCTAGTCCCAATTTTTTTATTAGATACAACAGTATTTGGAGCATTCTCTTATTGTTTTTTCTTATGAATGTCTTGTTGCATGAAAATTCATAAATAAACTCATGATTTTAATACATTTTGTTTACAAACTACTAAATTATTTAATTCAAAGCTTAGTATGTTTATGTTGTCACTAGGCTCAAAGATATTCGTCCCGCAGGCGCCTCTTAGGCCTATTTTTGTATCCATCGACTAAATCTTGTCCTCATTATTAACCAAAGTACTGTTACACTCTGCAAAATTCCTCTACAATCATTTTACACGTTCAAAATCATTCATAAACATTTACTTTAAAGCTTGTTTTAAGAAATATCTTTTACATAATTTTCCACGGAGATTCAACTCGAAAATCTATAAAAATTGAGTTTGGTCATGCCCTAGCAAGTACTATTTCCAGTCTAGTATTTATTGGGGACTAACCTGATAAATGTCAACGCTGTTAGGGATGGAATTGAAGGCTAATTTTCCTTAGGTATGACATTGTTGACATCTAGTTTGGGTTGGTGCAGAAGGATCAGACTGTCTGACTGGATTTAGCACCTGGAGTCTCCATTGTTTTGAAGCTGGCTTCTAAGAAGAGGCACACCAGAGGAAATCCAAATTCTGAGGATTTTTTAGTCTCCCTATTTCAAGAAATCACTGGAGAAAAATTCAAGTGGATCAAAGAATTCGGGAGAAAGGTATTCCTTCAATAAATTCTCCTTTAATTTCACCTGCTTTCAAAAATCAAGAAAGTTGTTCGAATTTAAATAATCAAGAAAATCCTAAGACTAATGTAAATCCTATACTTGAGCCTCAAAATTATTCCTTGTCCCCTTCTTCAAGTACTTCTATCCCATTACAACCTGAGATAAGGCCTCAAAGGACTTCAATCACTCCTCAAGCCAGGAATATAATCTTGCAACATTTAAATATGCCAGGAAGAGTAGGTGGACCACTGTCACCACCACCTATAAATCTATGGGTAGCTACTAGGTATGGTCCTTTAGCTCTCCCAAATAACATCCATGACCTGCTTGATACTTATTTGAATATATTACCAAAATATGATGGTGAAAAGGATACTACAGCTAAGGAGCATATGGCCATGTTTTAGGACATCATTGACAATATTTATATTGAAAATGATGATGTGTTCATGAGAATTTTTGTTCAAAATTTGGAAGGAGATGTCAAGAAGTGGTTCAAATCCCTTCCCGTAGCTTCCATCAATTCTTGGCCTATACCGAGACATCATTTATGAGAAAGTGGGGAGAGAATAGAGATCACTTTTATTACCTCGCAGAGTTTTCTCATTCAAGAAGAAAAATGGAGAGACAACAAGGGAATTCAACAAAAGGTTTAACAAAATTTATAACAAGATCCCTCAAGATATTAAACCTTCACATGCAACTGCCAAAGTAACCTATGAAGGATCCTTTGAGCCTAATTTTTCTATGATATTAAGATAAAGAAGATATGCAACCCTATTAAATATGCAAGATGATGTAGATGATGTAGAGGGAAACATGACAACCTTAGGAAAGCTAAAATATAGGCAATATCCCGACAAGAAGAAGCCTAAAGAGGAGGCTGGAAACTCTAGTAAAGATAAAGAATATTAAGATTCAAATATGGAGGAGATGTCAAGATTACTCATAGGTCAAATAAACTTCGTAGGATCGATATGGAAGGAAATCATCCCAACAGAAATCCTCTGGCAGGTGGATAGAGAAATCCAAACTAGTATGGGGATCCATTGAATCCTCAAATCATGAAAAGAGATAGAAGAAATGAATGTCCACTAATTCAACCTCCTTTGATAGTAAATGATTATAATTATGTGGTTGATATGCCTCTATATGAGGAATTTATTGAACCTCCTGAAGGAATGTTGTGGATGGAATATGGGAGTAATATGATTCACCTCGCACAAGAAGAATATGAAATATCTTTATAGGAAGAAGTCAATCAAAATTATCAAAAAGTGCATAGAAGATACCACTTGCGGCCAAGGAATAAAGATTCAAATCAAAATCCTATTTCATTTCCTAAAGAAACCTCTGTAAATCCAGTAAATGTCAAAACCACTGATAATCCATTTCTTGCTATAAAACCTACTCTTCCTCAAAGTAAACTTTCAAATCCAGTTAACTAAAAGAAGGTTGAAATTCCACAATCAAATAGGACATAGATTGAAAGAAAAGAACAAGATAAATATTCAATTCCTTTTGATCTAGAGAATGAATTATCTAAAATAAAGATCATTGCTCCTCTGTCTGAATTGGCCAAAGTTCTTGTATATCATAAGAAAATAGAGAAGGTCCTAAAACTAACTGGACCAAGTGTGCAACCTAATATTTTAACTTTAGCATATGAAAGTCATGCTATATCTGTAGGTCTAGTGGTTGAAGAAGAGAAAGATGATCAATTTTCTCCTTTTTACATAACTCTAAATGTGCATGGAAAATTGTTACATAACCACATGTTATACTCTACAGCTTCACATAAATATATGATACCTAAAATCATCATGGAGCAGTTAGATTTGGAAATTACTAAACCTTATCATGAACTTTACAACTTTGATTCCAAGAAAGTAAAATGTGTGGGGATGAATAAGGATTTAGTATTTACTTTGGCACAACTTCCTAGTAAGAGTGTTATGATCGATGCAGCAGTGGAAGATGTGCCAGCAAGATATGGCATGTTTCTATCCAGAACATGGGCCAAAAACGTAGGAGGCACAATCCATATGGACATGAAGTATGCAACTTTCCCATTGTTTGTAGGTGATTCTAGAAGATTGTATAGGGAATTCATATTTGCATATGTGATCAGTGATTAGAGCAGCCCCATAAACTACCCTATGTATGCCATGGAAGAAGACACAGGATGTTGCATTCTAGATATGGATAAATAAAATGAAGATCCTTCGCACCCAATTTTCACTATCTAGGACCTTACAACCACCTCAAGTCATTTATGGAAGATGTATTTTGATGGATCTTCATCCAAGGGAGAACATGAGCTAGTGTAGTTTTATTGACCCCAAATAAAGAATAAATTGCCTTGTCTTTAAAACTAAGTTTTGAGGCTACGAATAATGTTGTTTAGTATGAAGCCTTGATTTTGGGATTAGAAGCTCCTAAGAAAAAGGGGGTTACAAAAATTTATGTTTTTGGTGATTCAGAATTAGTGGTACAAAAAATTAGAAATGTTTACCAAACTAAACACCCCAGGATGAGATCATATAAAAATAAGGTATGGTATTTGGTATAAAATTTCTTTAGTGCTTTTAATATCATTGCTATCCCAAGAGAAAAGAACTAAAGAACAGACTCACTGGCTGTAACTGCTAGTGCATTTAAAGCTCCATTTTTTCCTAGACACAAGCATGAAGTTGAGATGATACACAGACCCTCAATACTTAACCATTTGAAACGTTGGCAAGTGTTTGAAGATGACCAGTAGATAAAGATATTTTTAGAGATGATTGGTGAACTTTCAAATTCTTGCATAGATCAATATGAAGACAAGGATGGAGATGAGAAATTTCCTCTAGAAGTGGAAGAATATATGAGACAAAACATGAATTCAACAGCAAGATAGCAAGTCATAAGATCTTGCAGCTCAAAAATAATTTCATTCTTAAAGGACTAGTACCTTTCGAGAGGATTTTTTATAAAAATTACATCCCTATGAAACCTATTGTACATCCCAAGGAGGAAGAGGTGGAAGATGGAAGTGTTGGCACACCAAAAGACCCAAAAGTCATCAAGTTGTCCAAATTACTGCCTGCTGAAGTGAAACAAAGGTATGCGAAGTTGTTTACAGAATATGTAAATGTATTTTTTGGAAATATGAATATATTAGAACTTATTATACATCCATCATTGAACATAAGATACCATTGAATCCTACGGTGAAACATTTTAGACAAAAACTAAGGCAAACTAACCCTATTTTGGTGCCCATAATAAAAAAGAGGTAAGGAAATTACTAGATGCAAAAATAATAATTCGTTTGAGATATCAGAATGGGTATCAAATATTGTACCGGTCAGGAATAAGAATGGGGAAATTAGGCGTGTGTCTATTTTAGAAATCTAAATAAATGTTGTTTAAAGGATAACCATCCTTTACCTAAAATGGATCAGATCTTGTAGAGAGTTGTAGGAGCAAATATAATATCAATGATGGATCTTTTTTGAGGTAAGAATCGGGTTGCAATGAGCATCAAATAAAATACAACCTTCACAACCCCATGGGGCACTTTTATGTATGATAAAATGTCATTTGGGTTGATGAATGTAGGTGCCATTTTTCAAAGGGCCATGGATATAAAATTCATGGGAGAGGGAGAGATAAGTTCATTGTGATATATCTTGATGACATGAATGTCTTTTCCAAAACAAATGATAAACACTTGTCCCACTAAAAATAGAAATTCAATAAATGTAGAAAGTATGGGTTATCGCTCAACTCCAAGAAATATCATTTTTATTTATGTCAGAGGATGGAGTCAAGATGGATCCTGAAAGAGTGGAATCCATACAATAAATATGGATCCCCATAAATAGAAAGGAGGTACAATCTTTTATAGGGAAGATAAAACTTTTGAGGATATTTATTACAAATCTAACAGAGTTGATAAAGACCATCACCAACATGATAAAAAGAGGTAATGATGTAAAATGGAACAAATAATAAAAAAATCTTTTCAACAGATTGAGAAATCCATAGGAGAATCCCCTACATTAATCATCCCTGACTGTACTATAACACCCCCATTTTTACCCTTATAATATTTTGGGCTATAATGTAAATATTGTATGCATATTATGTATGATTCCTAGCGTGGGGCTCAAGGCCAAGGCCTCGCTAGTAAATGCTCAACCTTGAAGAGGCAAGTATTGGATATTATGCTACCCATGTGCTAGTGAACCATGGGGATTGTAAATATGTATTTTAATATAAATGCCCACAACTAGCTATGCAATGCAACAAGAGATGGGGGCATGATGTTTACAAGGAATTGGGAGGGAAATATTCAAACCCTTGAGCCAATCAAGTCAATCCAAGTGTCAATGAGAGAACTCATGAACCCTCAACTACCCTTCTTGACTTTTTTTCCCAATCATTCATTTATCCCAAGAGTTGGTTGAGGTAGTTAATGCCTTGGGGAATGGAGAAGTATGGCTGTCCAAAATCGAGTATGGGCAAGCCACCCTTCCTAGAATTTCTTTTTTGGCTTCTTAGGCAAGAAAAGAGCCACGAAATTGCCCCCAAGCCATTATTCACCCATCAATTTTGCTCTCCCATGAGTTTGACCTACCTGGGCGTTTTCCTCCATGGATTTCCTGTGGTTTGCTTCATTTTCATAGTTGGGTAGGGCGTTTTTGTTGTGTCTAATAGTGGGGGAAGAAGGGGAAACGATTTGGGGTTGTGTTGAGGCTGTTTTGGCCCAATGAATGCTCATACATCTGTGGGAGAAATCGGTTTTCTTCCCTGGGGTTGATTCCCTCTTCCCACAATCCGTTTTGGGTGTGCCAGGATTTTGGGAAAAACCCATAGACCCTATTATGTGAATCCCATTGTTGAAATGTGTATCCATTCCCAGTTTTGAGTTGCTGTGTGTAAAATAATGTTGGGGTTGGGATGGGTATCCATCGCTTTGGGCTGTGTTGAGCTTGAGAGTCCCCTTTTTCCTTGTAGATATCATGCCCAGCTCGGGGGTGGTCTCTGAGTGCTGAAATAATACAGGCTGGGCAGAGACCTATGGTTGGGTGGAATGTTGCAGCGACATAGCTAGTTGCTTGGGACAACATTACAGTGAGATAAGTATATTCTCTCATGTGTATTTACTTTTGCACTATTTTAATTAATTGAGGACTATTTTTAATATGCTGGATGCATGTGAAATGTGTGTGGATGATATTTATTCCACTATGCATGTTTGCTTGATTAACATCTGCACACATATGCATTTATTTGTAATGCAATTCCTTATATTTATGTGAGTCATCATATGTTGAAATGGGCTAAGTTTTATAAAAGCCCAGATTTTGGATATCATGTTCCCTTCCTTTCGTTAATAGATGGGAGGGGATGTGACATATACAAAGCCTTTCATGATATTCTCTTTTGATTCCACCAACATCATAGCAGTTATACTTTTGTAGAAAAATAAATAAGTATATGAACAACCCATAACATTTTTTAGTAAAGCCTTAAGAGATGCAAAACTAAATTATATGTCCCACATAGCACTGTGAAAGATATTCTCTTTCAAAAAAACAATGACGGTAGAAGAGGAAAATGGATTACCAAAATACAGGAATATGATATGGAAATCAAGCCTACAAAGGTAGTGAAGGGTCAGGGGTTAGCAAGGTTGTTAGCTGAATCGAATTGTCAAGCATTGGACTTGAAATTGGTGGCTGAATTGGCTAAGGAAGAAATATCAAGGAATAATAATGATCCTGACTTGAAGTATGTGAAGGTAAATTAATTTTTTTTTGAATCCCCATGTTATAGAGATATTATTTTGTATTTGAAAAATCTTGAATGTCTAGAATATATGAATAGATCACAAGCAAGGTCTTTGAAATTGCAATCAATGAAGTATTGTATTCTAAATGAATACCTTTATTGGAAGGACCCCTAAGGCACATTGCAAAATTGTGTAATAGAAGAAGAAACAAAGGGAATAATTGCATAACTCCATAAAAGGCATTTGTGGAGGACATCATACTTGGAGGGCCACCGCCTACAAAGTTTTGAGAGTAGGATACTATTGGCCAATTTTTTTTGCTAATGCTAATCATATGGTAAGAGCATGTGTTGAATGTCAAATTTGAAGGGAAGCAAAAAATGAATCCCTTACCCTTGAATCCCGTAAAATCATCTTCTCATTTCCAACAATGGGGCCTGGAATTTATTGGAGAGATAAATTATCACTCCAGTGGTTAGTATAGATGGATCCTAACAACAACTGAATACTTTACCAAATGGTAGCAATTCTAACAAGGAGAACCAATGACACAATGATAATCAAATTCACAGAGGAGAATATTCCGTCAAGGTTTGGATTCCCAAGAAAGATCATAACTAACAATGTAAGGCATTCAAATTAGTGAAGATAATAAAGTTCTCCCAGAAATACAATATTGAGTTGGGGCAATCTACCCCATATTATCCACAGGGAAATGGATTAGCTGAATCTTTAAACAAAATCCTACTTAGGATAATAAAGAAAATGTTTTCAAGGAACATAAAGGAACGATATGTAAATCTAAGGTATGCTCTCTATGCTGATAGAATAAGTGTCAAAAGATCCATTAGAACCACCCCTTTTCAATTGGTGTATGGAAAAGAATCAATTCTTCCCATCCAATTGGGGATACCTATGTTGGAATTGATCCAAAATGAAACAGAGTTGTAGAATGATGTGATAAGGAGGATGTATGAACTGACTGAATTACAACGGGATAGAGAATAGATTAGTTTGAAATTGTCATGTCCCTTTCCAGATGAACACCATGAGGTGACTTATTAGCCTATCCAGTTCCCGTAGGCTATAGTCATTAAGATAGGGAATTAATTAATTATTTAATGTCACCTAGTATTAAAAGTACTTTATAAAGTAACATTAATAATTAATTTAATAAAGTGACTTTATAAAATTTACTTAAATAATAAAGTGAGTGGAAAAGGTAAAGTAAGGGCCAAAGGTGTCAAGATAAAATTAAAAGATGGAAAAGGGTCATGTTCTCACTAAACTCACTTTATAATATTAAAAAGTGAGAAAGTTTCAAGGGAAGTCGAAAAGTCACGAGAGGGGAAAAATGAAATTATAAAAAGGACATGAGAGCTCATTCTCTGCATTCTTGTAATTTACATTTTGGAAATTTGAGAGTTATTGAGCTTAGATTCTCTTGGACGAAACCCTAGGAGGAGGTGAATAGTTTCAATAGTGCAACAAATATACCCTAGCTATCAAATGAGGAGGAATCAACCAGATTTATCAACTGTGCTTCACCTTAGTGGATCAAGATTTCTTCTTCACTTTTAGCTCTGAGAAATATCAATGGTTTTCAGTGGTTGTTGTAGAGGGTGCACCCGTTATTGGAGTTATTTCTACTAGATATATGGTGCACTTTCATATTGCCACCATATTTAAGAAAGGGCACTTTATCCATGGAGTTCAATTGCGAAAGAGGGAGCACTAGCTGATAGGAAGATACTAACAGTATTTGCATTCTCACACATTGAAGTTCATATTAGGAAAAAGGGGGACACAATTCATTGACTACTCAGGAGTAAGATACTCTCTTGTGGAGTCACTTCCAATTTGAGTGAGCTCGTAGCTGCTTAAAGGTTTAAGAAGGAAATAGGAGAGCCCATTCTTCACCTTGCTAACTATGTGTGCTAGAATCAGGAAGAGGGAGATTTACAGTAGGAGAAAGTGGTCTCACTGTTAGCATGAGTTTTTTGTAGCAGAACTCAACCTTAATTATAGACTTTTCATTGAAAGTGTGGAGCATTTTTCTCAATAGTGGGAACATTATTTTTTACTAAAGAAAAAGGAGGTGATATATCTTCATTTCAGATAAGTTTTGCGAGTTCTAGGGGTAGCAACAAAGTCATATATGGTAGGTTGTTATTTCTGAGTATATACAAGCCACTACAAAAATTTTGAGTACATCCTCCAAGTTGTCATCTACAACAAACTTTTTATATCAGTCTTTGAGTTCACATAATCCTGCTACAACAATCAAGTGGTCTCATTGCTTGTGGCAAGGGGCTGTCATTTCCAGATTTGTCCATTAGCACATTTAGGCATGTAAACTCACTTCTTTATTGAAATATTAGACTTCTTTATGACTGTGCTTGAGTATATTGGTTCCTAGTTAGTGTAGGCAAACTACAATTCATTTTGTAATTTTATAAGGCATGTTGTGTGGAGAAATATTATGTAGTTTATGGTATGAATGTTATGCACATCTAAACAAATAAACTCAAACATGATATGAGCAGTAAAGGAAAAAAAAAACACAGGTCTTCATAAGAACTATTTAAAAAAAGTTCCAAACCACATAACTACATCCCAACAACAGAACATCTCCCATATTTTATTTGTTAAATTGGAAAAGGCTTATTATAGTGGTATTAGAGCATGCAATCCTCCGAGCCTATGAGGTGCATGTTATTATATGAATCTAGGAGATAATAATACATTCACATATAGAAGGTAGATGGGGAATCCTAGAAGAATATTTCTATCATATTTCAGAGAAGGGCATGCAGAAGAAGAGGAATTGTTTGAGGAAGAAGAGGAACAATTCATATCATAGGAAGAAGGAGAGATAGGTGACATGAACAATCCATTAGGGGGTAATGTGAACAAATAGAGAAGATATTCCACTAGGGAATACATCCAAATAGGTAGTACAATGAACACTTTGAATTATTTGGATAGAGGGAAGCAACATTTGATCAACTTCCTAACTAATAATGTGGCAAGGGGATAAGAGCAGTTGGTTGATATCATGACTTAGCTACTCGTGAACAATAGGAAAAACCATAATGATGGGGGAAACAATGGAACCAATGGATGGAATGGGAATCATGTTGAAGGAAGAAACACCAATATTCCCATTCAAACAAACACATGAGCATCTAGCTTACGGACACCCAGACCCCTCATGCCTAAATTCACAGATGATTAGTTGGTGGGTCAATTGGGACAACTTGTACCAAGAGATAGGTTTAAAAATTATTTGAGGGAGTACTAGGACCTTGAGGATGAGTTCCACACAACCATATAATTCCAGGACTTCTGTAATATCAAGTATGAAAACAATCCCAAAGACTTCAAAAAGGAACCTCATAACAATGTTTTGCAATGGAAGGTTGGGAATCTCACTCTTCCTTCCTTCGATGGGTCCAAAAAATCCACACGGATGGCTTGGGTTCAGAAGTTGGACACTTATTTCCATCTCAACCCAATGAAAAAATCATAATCCATTAAATACGCCACATTACATCTGGAGGGAGAGGCCCACGAGTGGTGGTATCGTGATTTGGTTACATTGGGACATGCCAACATCACATCATATATGGAGTTCATGCAGAGGTTGATGGATAGATTTGATAGGAAGGATCTGAAGCTGCACTTCCGAGAGATGAAATAGTTTAGACATACATGTACTGTAGATCCATACATTACCAAGTTCTATAGATTGACAGTGATGGTGACAGACATATCAAAGTCCTAAATTATTATGTTATTCACAAAGGGATTGTACGAACAATTTCATGGTTGGGTCAAGGATTTCAAGCCTACTACCTTACAGGATGCCATATCTAGAGTACACGACATGGAGGGTTCTGCTTCTAAGAAAAAACCACTGTCCAAATCTTTTGTTTCCCAAAAAGGAAAGGACAAGAAGCCCTTCCAAAAAGGCAAGCTCATGAAGAATATACTGGATGAGGAGACCAAGAATGAATTGAGGAGAAATGCATTGTGATTAAGTTAGAAGGGAACCTTGGGAGTCATGGCATAGATGCATGGGAAAAGGACAGGTTCATTATATTGAGGTGGTGTCCGATAGTGATGAGGAGGATAATTATGTGGATGAGTAGGTACAGCATGATGAGTAGGACAATGGGATAGGGAAATAGCCACCGGTACAACGACCACATCTACCAAAGACATAGGTATAGGTACCAGAGTTACAACATCCATAGGTATAGCCATAGAGGGGGACTATTGCCACTTTATTAGCTTATACTCCTAGGTTCAACACCTTATGGGTCAAGGGTGTTATATGGGGACAAAGAGTCATGATCATGATAGATGGTGGGGAAACCCACAACTTCATAGATTATTCCCTGGTAGCCAGGAGAGGAATCCACGTCGAGCAATTTGAGAGTTTTGGTGTGCAGGTGGTCGATGACCGAGTGATTCCTTATTTATTCAAGCCCCCCCAGTTGACAGTGACAATGGGGAATTACATTTTTACATATTATTTCTATATTTTCAATTTGGAAGACACTAATGTGGTCTTGGGAGTTCAGTGGCTCAACAATTTGGGACCTATTATGAAAAAATACCAAACCATGGAGATGGGGTTCAATATTGCATCGGATGGCACTAGGGTAGTTCTACAAGGCATGTCCAATGGGGCCCCAAGAGTTGTCTTGACCAAGTGGGCCAAGATTTGTCTTGACCAAGTGGGTGGAGGAACTATTCAGGCATGGGAATTTAGTTTATGTAGTGGAGTGCCTGATCACCACCCAAAAGACATCTCATGACAGCCAATAGTACCATGTTGACATACATGCTTTATTGGGGAAGCATGACAAGTTGTTCAGAGATATTCCACTAGGTAGGCCACTGGACAAAGGCTTCAAACACACCATTGAGTTGGAGGAGGGGGCTAAGCCAGTGATCACCACCCCCTATCGACGCCTGAAGAAATTTAAAGATGAGGTCGAGAAAGCGATCAGAGAGCTGCTTTCTATGGGAAATATTAGACCCAACTCGAGTCCATTTGCATCCCCAGTTGTGTTAGTAAAAAAGAAGTATGGGACCCTGTGGATGTGCATCGATTACAAGGCATTTAACAAGAATACTATCAAAAAGAGGTATCCCATTCCTAGGATTGAGTTGCTAGATGAGCTGCACAGAGTAATATATTTTTCCAATATTGATCTCAGGTTAGGCTACCACCAGATCAGGGTCTGTGAGTAGGATGTGCACAAAACAACGTTCATGTGCCATTATGGCCATTACAAGTTTTTGGTTATTCCATTTGGGATGACCAACGTACCAACCACCTTCCATTCTTGCATTAACCATATTTTTCGGAAGTAGTTGAGGAAATTTTTTGCTGGTGTTCTTTGATGATCTCCTCATATACAGTCGAACATTGGAGGAGCACATGAGGCATCTAGATGAGATACTAGGTATTATTGGAGAGAAGTCCTTGTACTCCAAGGATTTTAAACATGAATTTGGTATCGCATAGATCTTATACTTGGTCCATGTGATCAATGCACGGGGAGTTTAGGTTCATCAGGAGAAGATCCAGGCTATTTTGGGCTGGCCTACACCTACATCCCTCATTGAGCTACGAGGATTCTTTCGACTGTGCCAATATTACAGATGATTCGTGAAGGGGTTTTAATAGTTGGCCGCATCCATCACCAATATTACAAATATTAAAGGAACATTACGATGGAAAGAGGATTCACAATTTCCATTTGATAGGATCAAGGAGGTGATGAGCACCTACCCAGTATTAGCATTGCCATACTTTAGCCAACCTTTAGTGCTGGAATGTGATGCTTCAGGCATTGGCATTGGGGCGGTTTTGATGTAGAACAAACACCCAATAGCCTTTGAAAGCAGGAAACTCAAGGAACTAGAAAGGCTCTACTCTATATATGACAAATAGATGCTCTTCATCATGCATGCATTGGTGAAGTTCAGAAAAAAACATGGTGGGAAACAGGTTTGTGGTGAGGATAGACCACAATATTTTGAAATATTTACTAGAGAAAAAGACATGAATTAGAGGCAACAGAAGTGGGTTAGGAGGATACATGCATATGAATTTGATATAGAGTATGTAAAGGGGAAGAGAAATGTTGTTGTTGATGCACTCTCCAGGAAACCAACTGCATGTTCTTTGATGGAGATTTCAGTCGATTGAAAATATCACCTTTTTGTGGAGTATTCCAAACATACATTTTCTTGCGAACTGATGAATGGCCTTATATAGGATGATAGATAGTGGGTGGGTGATGATGTTATTTTCTATAAAGACCAGATATATTTGGTGTTAGATTCAAAACTAAAGGAAAATATTTTGCATGCTACACACAATGCCCCTATAGCAGGACACCAGGGGTTCTTCAAAACATACTAGAAGGTTATGGAGAGGTTCTCTTGGAAGGGCCTCAAGGATGATGTGTTGCGGCATGTGATATAATGCATGGTCTTTCAGTAGAATAAGAACAAATAGATACATCCAACAAATGTTCTACATCAATTTCCTATTCCAGAACAGAAATGGGAGAGTATCTCCATGGAATTCATCATCGGGGTGCCATGGGTACAGGGTTGATATTGTATCTATATGGTGGTAGACCAGTTGATGAAATTTTCACACTTCTTTGCGATTTTGTCAGATTATACAACGACAAAAGTGGCACAAGTATTCTTCAGGAAGGTATTTCATTTGTACCGGATACCAAGGAACATTGTCAGTGATAGGGACAATATATTTCCAGGGGCTTTTAGGAAAGAGCTATTTAGGTTGGTTGGTATAGAGTTGAATCCAAACAATGTTTACCATCCCCAGACCGACAGACAGATTGAGATTGTGAACAAGTGGGTTGAGGGGTACCTATGGAACTATGTGTCTAGGTAGCAGAGAGCATGGATCAGGTGGCTACACTTAGGTGAGAACTACTATAACACCACCTACCACATGTCGATCAAGATGAATCCATTCAGAGCTTTATACGAATATGATGGCTCATCATTTGTTGATATGTCCTTTGGGGATAGAAGGGAACCCAAGGTGAAGGAATGGATACAGGAGAGTCATGACATCCTTCGAGTCCTTAAAGAAAACTTACATGTGGATCAAAACCAATAGAATATATATGTAGGCAGGGATTGGACAGAGCACAAATTTGAGGTGGGAGACTTTGTATTTCTGAGACTACAACCTTATCGTGAGTCCTCAATGAACAAAAGTGGTGTAGAGAAATTGAAGTCTCGCTTATATGGACATTACAGAGAGGCCAGGAGGGTTGGAGAGGTGTCCTATGAGTTGGATCTTCTAGATGGGAGAAATATTCACAATGTATTTCATGTATCATGCCTCAAGAAGGTATTGGGATAGTAGGTCACAACATTTGTAGAGTTACCCCCATTTTAAGAGGAGGGGAAATTGATATTAGACTCGAAGGATATTTTGGATGTGCGAGACATAATACTAAGAATCAAGTTGATTTGGGAGTACCTATTCAGATGGAGGCATATTCCAGTAGAGGATGTCACTTGGGAGAGTGAGCAGATCATACAGCACCCCAACTTACAGTTGCTTGAGGACAAGCAATCTTGGGAAGAGAGGACTGTCATGTCCCTTTCCAGATAACTACCATGAGTCAACTTACTATCCTATCCAGTTCCCGTAGGAAATAGTCATTAAGATAGGGAATTAATTAATTATTTAAGGTCACCTAGGATCAAAAGTACTTTATAAAGTGACATTAATAATTTATTTAATAAAGTGACTTTATAAAAGTCCCTTAAATAATAAAGTGAGTGGAGAAGGTAAAGTAGGGCCCAAAGGGGGTCAAGATAAAATTAGAATATGGAAAAGGGTAATGTTCTCACTAAAGTCATTTTATAATATTAAAAAGTGAGGAAGTGTCAATGGAAGTCAAAAAGTCACAAGAGGGGAAAAGTGAAATTATTAAAAGGACACAAGAGCTCATTCTCTCCATTCTTGTCATTTGCATTTTGAAAATTTGAGAGATCTTGAGATTAGATTCTCTTGGACAAAACCCTAGGAGGAGGTGAATGGTTTTGGTAGTGTGCAACAAATATACCCTAGCTATCAAATGAGGAGGAATCAACCTAATTTCTCAACTGTGCTTCAACGTCGTAGATCAATATTTCTTCTTCACTTTCAGCTCTGATAAATCTATATTTTTTTTAGTGGTTGTTGTAGAGGGCACACCCATTATTGGAGTTCTTTCTACTAGAGAGAGGGAGCACTTTCATCTTGCCACCATATTTAAGAAGGGGTACATTATTCATGGAGTTTAGTTGCTGAAGAGGGTGCACTAGTCTAGGAAGATACTTATAATCTTCATCTTTTCTCTGCATTATCACACATTGAATTTCATATTTGGAAAAAAGGGGACATAGTTATTTGATTTTTCAAGAGTAAGATGCTATCTTGTGGAGTCATTTCGAGTCTGAGTGAAGTCGTAGTTGCTTAAAGGTTGAGTTATTCTCCGTGGAGGACGAGTTTGTCATGCACCCAAATTTTTACTATGGACCACTCCCTTGGATTGAAGAATGAAATGAAAATATTCACTTGGAAAAATTTATGAGAAATTATTAAGGTGGTGAAGCGAGACATAAATGTGTAAGGGATGATATTATATTGGTCCAATATTTGTAAATAATGCAGCATTATATTGAATTAAATCATGAAAGAGTGATGTAGGCCCACAACTTTGAATATTTAATTGTTAATTATTTGTTTAATGAGTTGGAATGTCTAGGTGGCCCAAGAGGGTTAAGAGGGTGGACCCTTATGAGTTGTCTCCCTCAAAGGAATCTAGAAAAAGCAGTTGAAAAGCAGGAAAGCAGCTGAAAAGTAGGAAAGAAACCAAAAAGCATGAAAGCAGGAAAGGAAAAAGTTTCCATATTTTCACAATAAAAGAAAAGAAAGAATCAGTGACTCTAAAGAAAACAAGTAAGGAACCTAGGAAATATTTTCCTATTTTCTAATTAGAAATGGGGGGCTAATTTCTATTCTCTCATGAAAATAACATTAATTATTATTTTATTGATATTTTCATGAGAAAACTCTACAAGGAAATAAAAGTTAAATGAAGAGTTATAAAAGAGGTATGAGTGCCCCATATCACATTTTTTGGTAGTTTATTTATTTATTTGAAGATATCCGTTCTTTTCACAACTTGGGTGATGTGCCCCTTGCTAGAATTGGGAGATGTGCCCCTTTGCAACCAATGATCTAGTTGAGAGACTGTGAGATCCTTAAGCTGGATATTGAGGGAGAGAGCACATATTTCTTTCCATTGAGATTCAATGCAGCCTTTGAGGTATTTTGTAGGTATGATCTCAAGTTTGGATCGAATTACTACTTGGTAGTCCAAGAACTATGAAGAATAAATCGTTTCCGGGAGCAATTAACTATCTTCTCCTATTTGTAAATATTCCGAGTTCTGTGGTTCGTGTCATATCATAATTTATTATGATTTGAATATAATGGGGTATCCATTAATGTTCATCCTATTTCCTTACATCAATAATAAAATTTCAGTGTGATTTTCCAGTAGCCTTTTGTCTAATTATCATTGTTAAATCTCTTGTAGAAATATGCAATTACAATTGTTTTATGTGTCATGATTTGACTTTAGATGCTTCCTGAAATTAGTCCGTGGTTAATTTTTCTCAGTCTGGGTGTGTTAGGGCTGAGCCCAAATGTTAGTGAGGAGATTCATACTTGTTTGGTGGTGTTTGGAAGCTTGGAAAGAAAACATTTTTGGGAGTCAAATATTTGAAATTGAGCACCTAGTTTTGAGTATAGCTCCTGGATTTCCAATGTTTTGAACTTACTGAGCTACATAAGTTTTCGAGTATAATATATCAGTCCATACTATTGGTTAGTTTCTTCCATTATTGCACCAGAAGCAACGGATTTTCCACATAATTCATGGTGACATTGTCTTCGGTCATTTTGGACTGCCTAGGTATGGTGCACTCCTAAATATGCAAATTGTCTAAGAAAATCATGAATTCAAGTATGTAAACCATATGTTGTGTGGATCTAGTTTTCTAGAGTTTGTAAATGCTCCTGAACCCCCACTTGGAAAAAATAGTGAAGGTCTAGTGGTGTTTGGGACAAAATTTAAAATTCTAGTATTAGTTTTCCAATTTCGAGTTAGTGTGCCTAAATCCTATTTGGGTACATTAAAATGGTATCCGAGCATGGTCCTATGCACCTGTGGTCCATAAAATATTAGTTGAAGAAATATTGAATATCACAACTTCAGGTTTGAAGCTATGAGGCTCATACCAATGGGTGATGAATATTGGGGGCAATATGAAGAGGAAGAATTTATTTACATAGATAAAGGCTTGTCCTTTTTTGTAATATCCCTACCAAAAAAATTTGTTCAATTTTGGCCAATTTCAAACCTTGGGCTATTGAAATCCAAGCTGTCCCAAATGCTCCCAAATGATTTCGAATTATGTCTGGAAGGGATTGAGGGGTATTAGGAAATCCTAATTCATCTACTATACACTCAGACTCTTTCTAAAGGCATTTATTACTTGCATTAATCAAGGAGGAATGAAAGGGAAAAATACTAGTGAATTCAATGTTGAAACCCCCCACTAGTCATTGAATTTTTGGCTTCCCAAACACTGTAATAACTTCCCTAATTTATGAAAAGAGTATTGGCTTGGGTGAATTATCTCAAGGAAAATCAAAGTGCATCATTTATTATGTTCTTTAATATTCTATTACACCCATAAAACAAAATGTTGTGACATAGATTTTGCTTGGAAAAATGTAGACAAGGGACATGGAAATTGTTTCATAAAATTTAATACAATTACCAAGGGTCATGCATAAAGTAAATTGGTAATCTAAATTACATCTAAGGATTCTAAAAAATCAGAGAAAATCTAATACAAAAAATATGCATAATTACTCCAAAACACCACAAGTAAAGATAGAGGAAAACTAGCTCGAATGAGAGGTTCACATTGGAAGTTTTACATGATACACTTGGGATTTAGAACTATGGATCATATATGCAGTTCAATACAGTTCCATAGATATGATATTACATCCATGGAGTCACAAATACACTCTCATCAAATTCTATGCAGGCATGAGTGCACCATCAACACTAGAACATGAACATTGAGAAGAGAAAGTAGAAGACGACATATGAGATGAGATCGAACTGAAGAGGGGCTCAAACTTGCCAAAAAAATTGATTTAATCTCTGATAAGAGGTCTGAATGGCCTCTCCTAAAATGAACTTGGAAATGGACCTTTCACCTTCAAAATTTGTTCAATAGCAGGGAAGGTAAACACCCACCGTGCATGGACAAGATAAGCTCTCCAAGAGTGCAAAGAAAAAATGATCCAAAAGATTCTCTCCATCCTCATACTCTCCTTTTATTAACTTCATGTGGACTCACGAGGTCGAATTACCCTCCAAGACACTCACCAAACTTGAGTTAGTGGTTGCTTCCTTCATGAGACACTTGTCCTCCTCATTCTTGCACTCCTCTTTCCCCAATTCGAATTGGGAATATTGGTTGACCATAACTCCCTCTATCTTCCCTCTTTATGGCTATTTTTAGCCCTGATATGTCATATTTGTCATAGGTATTCCATCAGGTCTGAATTTTTCATATTTTTCATAGATTCCTTCATTATTGTTGTCATAGATGCCATGGAATATTGCTACAAGTGTCACAATTTTTCTATTATGCCTCTTCATCTTCATTGAGAGTTACTCTTCCACTCCAATTCGAGTCTCCATGATTCTTTCCATGATTATTTCCTCTTCATCTACCCCAAGTACGTTACCCTCCAACTTGAACCCAAAATTTGTGTGAGAATGATGCCAAGCGTAGTGGGGAATCTTGTCACATGTGAGTCCCACAATCTCTTATGTGCCCTCATGATACAATGCCACCTTATTTTATTTATTATTATTATTTATTATTATTATTTATTTGGACCATTTAATGTGAATTTTGTTGTGAGGAAATCTCCCTACGGATAGGTAGATATCCCATTGGGATTAGAAAAGGCCCCTCGTTGGCTACCCAAGACAGAGATGAAACAAATAGACACTATAGTCCTCCTAGATCTAGCTCACACATCAGCTAACAAGCTATGGAAATACAAAGCAAGTAGATGACATACCTTACTTTGATGGTTGTCCTGCTGCTCCTAAGTTGCTACAGCTCCATCCTTTGATTATGGACTTATGAACCTGTTCACAAAGGAAAGACAACACCTTCTCCAAAGCAATATATGTATAAACAAAGATCTAACTATTAAACAATAGACAATTCCATGCATTCATCATTAAAGACATGAAAATGATAGGAATAGTCTAAGTTATATTAATGATAGAAAAGCCAAAAGAAGCTGATTACAATGGTATACCTTGATGTCCAAAGTAGTAGCACCTCTTTCCAAGCTCTCCAACACCACCCTTGCAAGACTCATAGGATCATAGGTTTTGTGTTTCCAAGATCACCCCCCCATAGCTCATGGATGGCTCTCTTTAAGTAGGATTTGGGAGGCCAACCACTAAGAGGAGATTATGGATCTAAGTGAATAATATGTGGATCAAAGATCTAAATCATGTCAAGGAGGGAAAGTGAGATGGGATTCGAAGGGGCACCTCATCCCAAGAAAATCTCCATGAGATCCAAGATCCAAAATAAAAGGGATGAGCCTAAACCAAGACTACTGCTCCCCTATAACTAAGCAGAGCGCGGTGGTACCGCTCCCCCATAGGCATGCAGGGCGCGGTAGTACCGCTCCCCCATAGGCATGCAGAACGCAGTAGTTTGACACTACCGCTCCCCCATAGGCATGTAGGGCGCGGTAGTTCCAGAAGGCTTAATTTTTGGAGGTGGTTAATGTGGGTTTCGACCCCTTTCTTGTTGGATTTTCTTCCAAGTGTGACTAGGGAAGGTACCAACATTAGAATGAAGGGTCCTAACACCCTTAGGAGGCATAAACATCATGTTTTCCATGGTGGTGAAACATGTATATTCTCACTTACACATGGTGTCGCAATTTGAGGTATAACAAATTTGTAAATCTAAGGTCATTTTGGGTCTTGTAGATCCCTTATCCCAGATTTTAATGCTTCCACCCCAACCTAGGGAACTAGTAGGTTAGTGTAATTTTTCCTCCATGATAATTTATTTGGATGGGGACATTACAAACTTTGAATTGGGGATTTACTCTTCATGTGACCCACCTTGTCCATTTGGCTCTAATTTTGCATTATTACTAACTTGGACATCATGCTTGGAAATTATTTGACGCTTAGCACCAATTTGAAAAACTATCATGAACATGGCCAAGTGGCTTAGGGCATTGTGATCCAATGCAAATTTTGGGGACATGACAATTTTTCATGAGGATAATTTCACATGTGACATTAAATACATAGAAGACATAAGGTATGATACTCCAATGGTTAATAAACATTTGGAAAAGGTGATAGAAGTATGTGAAAACATGCCCCGCTGCAACCATGAGTACCTAGCATTGGGTAAAGAGATTTGTGCAGCCATGAACTTCAAGGAGTATATCTATCTCATCTTTGGATTTTGGCCCAAGGATGTAGATGAGGAATAATTGAATAGTAGAAACCATTGAAAGAAGAAGAAAAACCTAAGGAGGAGCGCAAGCCACTACAATAAGATTTCCAAATAGAGGAAGAATGTGCAAAAGCAGAGATACAAGAGCCTAATGCAGAGCCTACAACCATTTTTGTAGAAGATTTAATACAAAGGTATGGCCATAATTATGATTTTCGCAACAATCATATAAATTTGTATCATCATGAGATAGTAGCCATTTCTGAAGAGAAGGTTTGCATGGTAGAATCTCCCAATTTTGAGATTAAAAATATTGGTGACAAAGATGATTTCAATGAGAGGGTCGAACTGATAGATGGGAGTATGCATGATTCACATGATTTGAATGAAAATGAATATGCACAATGTTGAGAGGATTCCATTGTATGACTTTGAGAGCCAACTCTTAGTCTCAGAAGAGAAGGTGTTGCAGGTACCATCAAGAACTGATGGTGCACATAAATTTGTTGAAGACCTTATGTGGAGGACCAATTTGGAGGAGAGGCATAGAGGCTTGGTTGAAAGTGTCTCTAGTACTGAATTGTGCATCATACAAGAATAAATGGTGAGAATAAATAAGATTACTTGTAGCTCTTAATGGATAGATATCTTGCTCTCAAAATTGCAGAAGACAAGGCCATGGAGGTAGAGCAGCTACGTATGTAGTTGGGAGGACCACAACCTTCCTATTGCACCACAACCAATAAAGTAGATATGGCTAGTGACACTCATACCTTGATGGAGGAACCTCATTATAGGTTTGAATATGGAGATAAATCAAATTTGCAGGTATTCGAGAAAAGAACTATCATGCAGAATCCTCGCTAAGCATTCGATTTGATGCAGAAAGATAACGAGCAACCTTTATGGAAGAATACTTAGCGTTGAGGAAGGTGGTTGATTACATTCCATATGGATCAGATAAAAACAATGTTTATTCATCCATTTATTGGGTGGATAGCTACATAATAGAAATGGAGACTCAAGGGTGTGCAAGTCTTGCTCACATTGGTAAGAGTTCTTTTTGCATTTGTAGTAAATTTATTGATGCATTTGACATTTCCATGTTTTGTGAGAAGCAACAAAGGAATTTATGGATTCTATATGATTCCTTCCAAACAAATGCATCTATGGATTGGGTGTGAAAATATATTGCAGGTTTAGAATCACCATGTAAGCGAAGATCAAATTGCATTCATGGAATACTGGATGCAACAAGGAAAGAAAAAAACTTGATGGCACTAGAGGAGATATAAATCTTATTGGATCAAATGGAAAGCATCCTTAGAGGAATTGGTTGTGATGCACTATCAATATGGTTATGTGATCCTTGTATCCTTTTGAATGAGAAGTTGTTCCAGTTGACCAAAATGTTGAGAGGAATGCATCATGATCAATGGGATCCCAAAGGGCGAGTCACCCTTAACTTCCAGAAGTCTATGCATTGGAAGCAGTGGTTTAGTTTCCTACATGGAAAATATTATGATAGATGGACACACTATGTTCATTCCTGGTGGTTTGGGATTCTTCAAAAGACTCTTTGTGTTGACACTAAGTGAGGTGGAAGAAGGTGGCATGATAATATTTTTGGCAAATTTCCTCCTAGTCGACCACCAAAGAAAGAAACTGAGCATATTTTCGAATGGGTAAGTGAGGAACATGCCCATAATTATGATTTTTCATACACGGAAGAGGAAAACAATGTCGTAGCATATGCATTTCTTCCTTTGATAGAGGATTCAATTGCTTGGAAAGGAATTTATTGAACCATATTTCACAAGGACACATATAAGTCCAATTGCATCCATATTCATGGTCTATAAAAGAAGTGAGTTTCATGAGGATAAGTACCTTCCCAAGTTTGATTATCTCCACTTTGGACATCATCAAATTTGGATGGGAGAAGAAGTTCTGCAGGAAGCAATTCTTGGTTGTCAATGTGGCAATTATGGATTTCTATTCATGGAAATTCGGTTGATTCATGCATCCATTGCTTCACATCCTTACATGAGGAGAACATACAACAAGCAGCTTGAAAAAGTTTGGTGTTACATGAAGAAGATTCAACCTACCTTGTTTGGTATTTTTTCCAAATATGGGACCAAGCTAAGTAAATCCATTGGGAGTGATGCACCATTTAGAGGATCCTTCCATTTGAAAACAAATATGGATGTCTAAGTTGGGAAAGGAGTTCCTATTGGGATGAGAACTTAGAAAAATTTCTCAAGGAAAGGTAGGAATTGGTGAATGGTTTCATAGTGTTTTCCTTACTTGATTCTGCTCCACCATTGATGCTTGAGTGTGATGCTACCAAAGAAGACATGGAGGAAATTATGATTAAGAATAGACATCGCATTGCTTTTGAGAGAAAAAATTTTCAACCCCATGAGAAATGCTATTTTATCCATTACAAAGAGGTGCTAGATAATGAGGATGCATTGACTAAATTTGGACCATACTCAAAGGGAAGCGAGCATGTGGTCAATATTGATCACCATAGTCCAAGGAAAATTTTGACATAAAAGGAGATTGTTGACAAGACGCAAAAAAAAAAAAATTGATCTAGGGGAATCGGCAACTGGAGTTGGGATGGTACTCACGTGACACGGGGTCCAGGGATCCAAACTCGCTACCACTATACCCCTAGGAGAGTACGCTTGCCCCACAATGCACCCTCAATGATGCAACGAGGCTTGAACCAACGATGTGCTTAACATCCCGTATGCCTTAACAAGCGCACAGTTGCCAACTGGTCTACACCCTGGGGGCTTGACAAGATGCAAAATTGGGTAAAAGGTAATTGTGCAATTTTTTCTTTGATAAATTCCTCCCATTATTTGGTGTTTAACCATTATATCTGAGGAAAGATGATTAGAGAAGCCTTCATACAAGTACATATCTTGTAGCTATTGGGAATATAAGTTTGCAATTGCAAGGGTATCACTATTTCACTTGCAACAAAGAAAAATTGGACATTTTACATGCATTGAGCATATTCAAGCCATATGTTGCGATTCAATTGAAAATGGAATATTCCAAGAGCAGGTTCAACTATGAATTGATGGAAAAAGGGTGATCAATACAAGCTTAACAAATGGGTCATCTATTATGGAGGAGAGATTCATATGATTCTTGAGACAATCTTGCAGCAAAATTTTGGAGGCAGTGCACATGTTCTTCCTCACTCATGTTTTCATTTGCTTGAGGATAAGAAATATTGGTAGGGGAGGATTCTCATGTCCTAGCTATCAAATGAGGAGGAATCAACCTGATTTATCAATTGTGCTTCACTACCGTGGATCAAGATTTGTTCTTCACTTTTAGCTCTGAGAAATATTATTTTTTTTCAGTGGTTGTTGTAGAGGGCACACCCATTATTGGAGTTATTGCTACTAGAGAGAGGGTGCACTTGCATCTTGCCACCATATTTAAGAAGGGGTACATTATTCATGGATTTTAGTTCTTGAAGAGAGCGCACTAGTTAATAGGAAGATACTCATAATCTTAATATTTTCTCTGCATCCTCACACACTGGATTTCATATTAGGAAAAAGGGGGACATAGTTATTTGATTGTTCATGAGTAAGATGCTCTCTTGTGGAGTCATTTCCAATTTGAGTGAGATCGTAGTTGCTTAAAGGTTGTGTTATTCTCCGTGGAGGACGAGTTTGTCATGTCTCCAAATTTTTACTATAGACCACTCCCTTGGATTGAAGAATGAAGTGGCCATAGTCACTTGGAAAAATTTATGAGAAATTATTAAAGTGGTGAAGTGGGACATAAATGTGTAAGGGATGATATTATATTGGTCCAATATTTGTAGATAATGCAACATTATATTTAATTAAATCATGAAAGGGTGATGTAGGCCCACAAATTTGAATATTTAATTGTTAATTGTTTGTTTAATGAGTTGGAAACGCCTAGGTGGCCCAAGAGGGTGCATAGGAGGATGGGTGGATCCTTATGAGTTGTATCCCTCAAAGGAATCTGGAAAAAGTAGTTGAAAAGAAGGAAAGCAGCCGAAAAGCAGGAAAGCAACTAAAAAGTAGGAAAGGTATAAGTTTCCATATTTTGATAATAAAGGCAAAGAAAGGATTAGTGACTGTCAAGAAAGAAAGCACAGAATCTAGGAAATATTTTCCTAATTTCTAATTAGAAATGTGGAGCTAGCTTCTATTCTCTCATGAAAATAACATTAATTATTATTTTATTGATATTTTCATGAGAAAAATCTACAAGGAAAGAAAAGGTAAATGAAGAGTTATAAAATAGGTATGAGTGCCCCAATTCACATTTTTTAGTAGTTTATTGATTTACTTGAAGATATATGTTATTTTCACAACTTGGGTGATGTGCCCCTTGCTAGCATTGGGAGATGTGCCCCTTTGCAACCAGCGATGTAGTTGAGATATTGTGAGATCCTTTAGCTGGAGATTGAAGGAGAGACCACATAGTTCTTTCCATGGTGATTCAATGCATCCTTTGAATTATTTTGCAGGTCTGATCTCAAGTTTGGATCGAATTATTGCTTGGTAGTCCAAGAATTGTGAAGAAGAAATTGTTTTCGGGAGTAGTTATCTATCTTCTCTTATTTGTAAATATTTTGAGTTATGTGGTTCATGTCACATCATAATTTCTTATGATTTGATTCTAATGGGGTATCCATTAATAGTCATGCTATTTCCTTACATCAGTAATAAATTTTTGGTGTGATTTTCCAATGGCCTCTTGTCTAATTATCATTATTAAATCTCTTGTAGAAATCTGCAATTACAATTGTTTTATGTGTCATGATTTGAGTTTAGATGCTTCCAGAAATTATTATGTGGTTAATTTGTCTTAGTATGGGTTTGTTCGGTCTGATCCCAAGTGTTAATGAGGAAATTCGTAATTATTTGGTGGTGTTTGGAAGCTTGGAAAGAATACAGTGTCGGGAGTCAAATATTTGAAGTTGAGCACCTAGTTTTTAGTCTAGCTCCTAGATTTCCACTGTTTTGAACTTACTGAGCTACACAATTTTCAATTATGATATATCAGTCCATACTGTTGGATAGCTTCTTCCATTATTGCACCAAAAGCAATGGAGGTTCCACATAATTCCTACGGGACATTGCCTCCTGTCATTTTGGCCTGCCAAGGTGTGGTGCACTCCTGAATGTGCAAACTATCGAATAAAATCATCAAGTCAAGTATGTAAACCTTATTTTGTGTGGATCTAGTTGTATAGAGTCTATAAATTCCCCTGAACCCCCACTTTGAGAAATTAGTGAAGGTCTAGAGGTGTTTGGGACAAAATTTAAAATTATAGTCCTAGTTTGCCAATTTCGAGTTAGTGTTCCTAAATCCTATTTGGGTACATTACAATGGTATCCGAGCATGGTCCTATGCACCTGTGGACCATAAAATCTCAGTTGAAGTAATATTAGAGATCACAACTTCAAGTTTGCAGCTATGAGGCTCGTACCAATGGGTGATAGATATTGGGAGCAGTATGAAGATGAATAAGTTATTTACACAGATAAAGGCTTGTCCTTTTTTGTAATATCCCTACCAAGAAAATTTGTTCAATTTTGGCCAATTTCGAACCTTGGGATAGTGAAAACCAAGCTATCCAAAATGCTCCCAAATGATTTCAAATTATGTCTGGAATGGATTGAGGGGTCTTATTACATCCTAATGCATATACTAGACACTCAGATTCTTGCTAAAGGCATTTATGACTTGCATTAATAAAGGAGGAATGAAAGGGAAAAATACTAGTGAATTCAATGTTGAAACCCGCCACTAGTCATTGACTTTTTGGCTTCCCAAACACTGTAAGAAATTCCCTCATTTATGAACAGAAGCTTGATTTGGGTAAATTACCTCAAGGGAAACCAAAATGAAGAATTTATTATGTTCTATAATATGCTATTACACCCGTAAAACATAAAGTTATGACACATATTTTGCTTGGAAAAATGTCAGCAATGGACATGGAAATTGTTTCATAAAATTTAATCAAATTACCAAGGGTACTTAATAAAGTGAATTTTTCATCTACAGTACATCAAAGGCTTCTCAATAAGCTACAAAAATCAGAGAAAATATGATAAAAACAGATTCATAATTACTCCAAAACACCACAAGTAAAGATAGAGGAAAACTAGCTCGAATGAGAGGTTTGCATTGGAATTTTTACATGATACACTTGGTATTTAGAGATATGGATAATATATGCAGTTCAATACAGTTCCATACATATGATATTACATCCATGGAGTCACAAATAAACTCATAAAATTCTATGCAGCCATGAGTGCACCATCAACACCAGAACATGAACATTGACAAGAGAAAGTGAGAAGAGAAAGTAGAAGACAACATATGAGATGAGCTTGAACAAAAGATGGACTCGAACCTGAAACAAGAAAATTGATTTAATATTTGATAAGAGGTCTGAATTTCCTCTCCTACAATTTTCTTGTAAATGGATCTTTCACCTCCAAAATTGGTTCAATAGCAGGGAAGGTAAACACCCACCGTGCATGGACAAGCTAAGATCTCCAAGAGTGCAAAATAAAAATGATCCCAAATATGCACTCCTTCCTTGTCTTATGAATTTATTAACTTCATGTAGAATCATGAGGTCTAATTTCCCTCCAAGATACTCACACAACTTGAGTTAGTGGTCGCTTCCTTCATGAGACACTTGTCCTCCTCATTATTCCACTCCTCTTTCCCCAATTCAAATTGGAATGTTGGCTGACCATAACTCCCTCTATGTTCCCTATTTATGGCTATTTTTAGCCCTGATATGTCATATTTATCATATTTGTCATAGGTCTGTCATCAGGTCTGAATTTGTCATATTTTTCATAGATTCCTTCATTATTGTTGTCATAGATGCCATGGAATATTGCTACAAGTGTCACAATTTGTCTATTATGCCTCTTCCTCTTCATTGGGAGTTACTCTTCCACTCCAATTAGAGTCTCCATGATTCTTTCTATGAATATTTCATCTTCATATACCCCAAGTACGTTACCCTCCACGTTGAACTTGAATTTGTGTGAGAATGATGCCAAGTGTAGTGGGGAATCTTGCCACATGTGGGTCCCACAACCTCTTATGTGCCCTCATGATCCAATGCCACCTTATTTTATTTTTATTATTGTTTATTTGGCCCATTTAATTTGAATTTTTAAGTATAATGTAAGTTTGGGTCTTGTAGCTCCCTTATCCCAAATTTTAATGCTTCCACCCCAACCTAGGGAACTAGTAGGTTAGTGGAAATTTTCCTCCATGATAATTTATTTGGATGGGGACATTGCAAACTTTGAATTGGGGATTTACTCTTGATGTGACCCACCTTGTCCATTTGGCTCTAATTTTTCATTATTACTAACTTGGACATCATGCTTGGAAATTGTTTGACCCTTAGCACCAATTTGACAAACTATCATGAACATGGCCAAGTGGCTTAGGGAATTGTAATACAATGCAAAATTTGAGAACATGACAATTTTTCATGAGAATAATTTCACATGTGACATTACGTACATAGAAGACATAAGTTATGATACTCCAATGGTTAATAAAAATTTTCATGAGGATAATTTCACATGTGACATTACATACATAGAAGACATAAGTTATGATACTCCAATGGTTAATAAATATTTGGAAAAGGTGATAGAAGTATGTGAAAATATGCCCCACTACTACCAGGAGTACCTAACATTGGGTAAAGATATTTGTGCAACCATGACCTTCAAGGAGTATATCTATCTCGGCAATGTATTTTTGCTCAAGGATGTAGATGAGGAATCATTTAAGAGTAGAAAACCATTGAAAGAATAAGAGACAGCTAAGGAGGAGCGCAAGCCACTACAAGAAGATTTCGAAATAGAGGAAGAATGAGAAAAAGCAGAGATAGAAGAGCCTGAAGCTGAGCCTGCACCCATTTTTGTAGAAGATGTAATACATAGGTATGGCCATATTTCTGATTTTTGTAGTATTCAGATAAATTTTTATCATCATGAAATAGTAGCCACTTCCGAAGAGAAGGTTTGCATGGCAGAATTTCCCAATGTTGAGATTCAAAATATTGGTGAAAAAGATGATTCCAATGAGAGCGTCGAATTGATAGATTGGAGTATGCATGATTCAAATGAGTTGAATGAAAATGCATATGGAATCATACACAATGTTGAGAGGATTCCATTGTATGAATTTGAGATCCAACTCTTAGTCTCATAAGAGAAGGTGTTGTAGGTACCATGAAGAACTGATGGTTTACATAAATTTGTTGAAGACCTTATGTGGAGGACGATCTTGGAGGAGAGGCATAGAGTCTTGGTTGAAAGTGTCTCTAGTACTGAATTGTGCATCATACAAGAAGAAATTGTGGGAATAAATTAGATTACTTGTAGCTCTTAATGGATAGAGATATTGCTCTCAAAAGTGTAGAAGACAAGGCCATGAAGGTAGAGAAGATACATATGGAGTTGGGAGGACCACATCCTTCCTCTTGCACCACAACCAGTGATATATATATGGATAGTGAAACTCATAACCTGATGGAGGAACCTCATGAGAGGTTTGAACATGGAGAGAAATCAAATTTGCAGGTGTTCGAGAAAATAACTATCATGGAGGGTCCTGGCCAAGCATTGGATTTGATGCAGAAAGACAATCAAAAACCTTTATGGAAGAAGACTTAGCGTTGAGGAAGGTGTCTGATTACATTCCACATGGATAATATAACAAAAGTGTTTATTCATGTTACACCTAAAATCTTACCATCCTGAGATTCAGTGTATACAACCCTAAAGTTTCATTGACTAAGTTATTGACCTGGAAAAGATATAACCCATTTATACTAGGTTTTGAGAGGTCGTCGCAGGCTGCCCTCATGCAACCTGTGACGTCGCATCTTGCTCTCTTGCAGGATGTGACGATGTCAGTTAATGGACAAAAATATCTCCTACGAGTCCATTCTCGAAGCTAGCTGACATGGATCCTTATCCCTGACCTTTTGGGAGAGCTAGCACTCGGTTCCTAACCTATTGGGAGGATCCCCTATCTCTCTCCTACCATATCTCAACATGCGCTATCCATACCCTATCCACTTAGTCCTATATAAGTGAAGCTCACTCCCATTCCAAAGGGAGGAAGTCTATAGTGTCTACATGCTGGTGAAATCATCTTGGAGAGATCTCTAATCATCCATTGAGAGACTCACACTTCCTTGGGAGGATATGGCATTGGCTTGGATGGAGAAGGATTAATTCGTTAAGCTCTGGTTGTAGTCATTCTCTTCTATGTACTTTCCCTATTTTTACAGTAATATAAATGCTTTCCACCAATGTTGTTGTGTTGATGATATTGTGTAGTTTACCTGCATAACTGTTTACTTAGATCTGTTATCGTTTAGATGCTTTTACTTTTTTGTCTTGTTTTGTGTATCTTGGTAGGTCTTGCAGCTTAGATCTGACGACCGCGAGGCGTGGAACAACATCCAAGAAAAGGGACTACAAACTTAAGGTAAGACATCTGATAACTTGATCCTTAACTAGATCTAGAAAAGCGGTTTATAGTCTGTTTTATTTGTTCTAGACTCACATTGAGCTAGGGAGATCCGGCTCGCATCCGCTCGAGTGGATTGTCCGTCAAACAAATCTGGCGACCATACTGAGGAAGAACATTGTTTTGTAGTTGTCATTTTGAATGTCATTTTCAGTTGATTTTTTGTTACAAGCCATCTTATTTGTCATTTTCCACTTAAACTGGTTTCACCATCAAATCTTCACTTTGAAGAGTTTGATTACCTTCCTTTGAGTTTGTACTTCTCATTTTCAAACCATTTCATTGCTCATTGTTTGGAGAATTGGTCCATTTTTTAACTTAGATCTCGCCTGTCTCACCTGGTCAGTGGATTCAGAGCGACACTGTGTCATTTTGATCTTTGTTCTTTGTTTGTGGGCCTATTGTCGTAACCCTTTCATTGGTATTTTGTGACACCGTCGCACTTCCTGCATTGGTAAACTGCGATGTTGCACTATGTACAAACACAGACTGCACTGATCTGCCAAATTTTCCATACAGGCACCCCTTCTCCATTTCTGATTTGAGTTTTGGTTTGTGTTCAAACTCCCTCTATAATGCAAGATCCAATCAGAGACCCCATTTTGATTTGTGTGATTGAGTTCTTTGGTTTTATTTGGAGTTGTTTTGGGTTCCATCTTGGATAAGTTTGAGATTTGGTAGTGGTGGACACTCTTATCTCCCCCACCTGCATCCACTCACCCTTGCATTCCCTTCTTCCTTGCCAGATCTGGTCATTGTATTGGATCGATTTCCAGACCTCATTTGCATTCATTTTTGAGCTTTGCTTGCTTTAGTGCTGCTCGTTACTGATTGATTTCGAGTGTTTGTGTGTACTTTCAGTCCATTGAGTGCTTATCTTTTCTTGATATTTTCTGAGTTATTGGAGTGATGCAAGTAATCTTTTCAATTCAGTATTTATGTTTAAAAGCATTGCTGTCATCAAATTGTTATTTTGATACATCCATTGAAAAATCAAAAGTACTTTATTTCCATCATTTTTTCAAGCTCATTTGAAGAATTGTATATGCATTGGAATGTCTCATTTGTAGATCTTTTGGAAAAGTTGAAAGAAAATTGAATTATTTGTGTTTTTCACGAATTATGAGTTGCTCATATTCTTGAAAAATTCGAATAGATATCAAGTTTTGCAAAAGTAGTTCCGTGCTTGGAAAGTTAAATGCATCTTTTGGTTTTTATGCTTTTAGGCCATTGTAGTGAAAGTGAAAATCTTGCATACTCTACTTAGAAACTCTCTCTTTTCATCCCTTAGCATCATTTTTGTTTTGAAAAGATAAAAGAAAAAGAAAAACATGCTTTGATTTGGCTTAGTAGTGTTGTGTTATTTTTAGTGTTTCGCTTGAAAAGGAAAATAATACTTCATAGTCATTTTTTTGGTAGATTTGGGATTGCGTTTTGCATTGTGTTGCTTTGGTAAAAAATTGGAAAGAAGTTTCCCCCTCCCATACATAGAGTTCATCAAAAGAAAATTGTATTTTTTTTGCATGTAGTTAGGGCTTGCATTCTGTTTACAATTATGTACTTACCTCATGCGTTCACCTAACCGTGTAGATAAAATTAACGGTAGAACTAGGGTAAAATTTTTAGTAACTTGTGTGTAAGTTAGAGAAGTGTTCTGGCATCGTTAAGCGTGGCAGCTATCTTTATTTGCCAGCACTATATTCTGGGGGTATTGTAGTCTTCCACGTACTTATCGGTATATCAAGCTCTTTCACGTACCCACCAAGTACCACACGTACTTGGCGTGAATTGAAAGGTGTTTCATGTACTCGGTAGTATATTGAAAGGTCTCATGCCGTACGGTTGTGCATTAGATAGCACCACTACGGATTTGAGCTCCCATGTACCTTGCGTATATCGGGAGACACCACTAGGATTCCTGAAACCAACTGAGTTAACCTTTTGGCCGTCTTAGCAGAGCAATACACCGAGAACAACACTCGGGGAGATTACTACGCACGTACCATCCAAGTAATCGGGTATTCAGGCAAGGGTACGGTCCCAATCCTCCTTGTTGCGTTTTACTGTTGGACCCTGCTGTATATAGCGATTTGCGAAGCCTTGACAATTCTGTGAGGTTCCAGACATTTGAATACACTATTATAACATAAGTTTGCTTATGGCCTTAGTTTGTGTAGGGTTTGTCTGGTCTGCTTTTCTTTTGTGTAGCTTGCCTTAGGAGAAACTTTTTATTTCAGTCACTCTAGCTGACTTTCCTTGGAGAAGGTCCCGTAGGATTCAGAACTTGCCACCTGAATATCCCCTTAACCAGGAAATAATTTGGAGGGTAACAATGGACCCATAAGCTAGGGTCGGGTCACATGAAGTGGAAAAAACCACTTTGAATGTTGGAGGAATTTTGTTTCCTCACACTCCTCCAGATTCACTTGCCTCTCATCCCCCGCGGGGTGAAGAAGCACAAATCCCCACTTCACAAGACTTACCTCCCATTTCTCCGGGAGAGCCTGGATCGTTGGAATGGATAAATCAACCCCAGGATGACCCCATAGCAGTTGTTGGCCCTTCAACAGATTATTGGACATCTTCTCTAGGCCACCCAGTGGCCCATTTTGTCGTTGCACCCCCACCCAGTGGGACTACTCCGGACGATCCCTTAGCTTACTATCGTGGCCAATTGGCTCATTTTCGTTCTATGGCTGAGGAGCTTCAGAGATCAAGTTTCCAATGACGGGTTGAAGACCTGACGTTACCCCCTTATCGACCAATCCCAGGTCGCTCTTTATCTTTTGAGTCACCGGAATCAGCCATGCAAGATGTGACCATTTCTAAAAATGGTCAACCATCCATTCCTGCACATATGTCCCCTAGATAGGAGACCAGTTCAATACCTCTAATGACCCAACCTGTTGAAGAGCAACAGTCCAACACACCCGTAACTACTGCGGTTACGTTACCTGCTCCTCCCCCACCCCAAACTTCGAGGGGAGGATACTCTTTACCCCATACCTTCCTTACAAGTAATGTTAATCCTATGGTAGGTAATCAGCAACCACTGTTGCATCAACCTTTACTTAATGGTCAACAAGTTGTTGCTGGGGGGAAACCCCTGTCTCTTAACCATAATACTACAGCAGAAGTTCCCATCGTTCCTTCTGTTGGAAGTTCCTTACCTCCCGGACCTTCCACTATGGGATTATCCCATGTTGGGGGACCGTCCAACGTAATTCAACCTCCATCAAGTCAAGCATATCTAGGTCATCTTAACCCTATGCCGGGTCAACTTAATCCTGGAAAGGCACTCTACGAGGTACCCTACCTCGGAAACCCTTACACTCTATGGGGACAACAAAATGTTTTACAACATTACAGTCCCTCAAGTCCCTCCACCCCCGTTTGGTCCACGCCCACCTCCCATTGGAGGCGGTGGCCCCCCACATAACTCTGGAGGAGGCAGACCTCTACCTTCCGACGGAGGACCACCTCATTTCGGTCATCACGGCCCACCCCCCTGGTGGTGGTGGTGGAGGACCATCCCATCCTGGTGGTGGTGGTGGAGGACCATCCCACCCTGAAGGTGGTGGAGGAGGACCATCCCATCTCGGTGGTGGTGGTGGTGGAGGACCTTCTCATCTTGGTGGCGGTGGTGGCACGCCACCACCCTACTATGGTGGAGGTGGCAGAGGAGGCTCTTACCCTTCCAGCGCCGGGACGGCCCACCACCCCCCCTGGTGGAGGTGGTGGAGGCCCACCCTATTCTGTTGGTGGTAGCAGACCACCACCTCCACCCGGCAAAGGTGGTGGCGGCCCATCCTACCTTGGAGATGGTGGTGGATCCCCACCATTTGGAGGCGGCCCACGCCCTCCTGACGGTGGAGGTGGGACCCCACCTTATGGTAATGGGCCACCTTATTATGGTAATGGACCACCTTACTATGGCGGCGGACCTACATTTGGTCCGGGCAGCCAGTTTCCTCCTGGAACACCCTATGGTCAATGGATACAAGGTCCCACAGGTCCTTACACGCCTTATCAGTACTATCAGTACCCACATCCTAATCCGAAACATCCCTTCTTGGCTACTTTGGACCTACCCGACTTGTCTCTCCTGACCAACGAACCCATCTACCACAGAACTAATTGGCCACCCATTCCAGTGAAACTTCCATAAGATATCCCAAAATTTGATGGCAAGCCGGGTGAGTATCCTAAAAACCATGTGATGACATACCACTTGTGGTGTTCATCCAACTCCTTAATGGATGACTCGATCCATCTTAGGTTATTTCAACGGACTCTCACTGGTTCAGCTGCCAAGTGGTATATTGAACTACCACCCCATTCTTTTCCCGATTTCGGTTCTCTTGCTATGAATTTTTTGACTCATTTCCAGCTGCCTATATGGTATCAAAATGGTACAGATATTTTAACCTCGCTCCATCAAAATACCACTACTCACATCTCAGATCATATACATGAGTGGCGGAGGAGACGGCGTCTCATTAAGGCTCCTATTCCAGATCAACTCCTAGTGGACTGGTTTACGAAGTCTCTCATCTCGACCATAGCACGAGATGTTTCCATGGGGGGTGTTGTCATTGAGGAACAAGCCATCGCCCATGCCCACTTGCTAGACTTAGTCTATGCTCAATCTGGCACGTTGTTTGATATCCTTCCTGACGCACCTCGTAACACGTGTGACCCCACGAAACCACCTAAGGGCCCCCAAGATTATGGCATCATTGGATCCCTTAACACCCAGCCTCATTCTCAAACTGTTGGTTTGTCGAACCCCCAGGGTTCTTCCCCATCACCAACTTAGGCTGTTCATGGCACCACCAAATCATGCACTCCTGTTGTCACCAAAGAAGTGAATTATGTTTCATCAGCTTCACCTCAAAATTCTGGTGGTAAGAAGAAGAACAAAGGGAAATCTAAGAAATCTTCCACCCAGCAGGAACAAAAGAGCAACCCTGATGATACCAAACTGAAAAGGAAGTTGAAGTATCCTTGTCTACTGTGTGGTGATGACCACTTTTCTAAAGAGTTCCCCCATAGAGACAAAGTTAAAAGTTTCTTAAGGGAAAACCCACACCCGCAGTTCTCAATGATCCCTTCCCTGATCAAAATCAGCAATTGCTCGCTCACACTTCTCCTTCCCAAGGAGAAGCATCCACCACCGCACATGTTCTCATGATGCGTAGCGAGAACATCAACTTGAAAACCATTTCTCATTCGTATGACTCTATTTTGGAAAAGGAACCTATTGGAAGTAATACTGAAAAAGCTTCCACTTCGATACCTGATGTCACCGTACTGGCTGCTCCTCTTACCATTGAGAATCCCTCTTTCGAGTTAGTGTTGCGTCCACCCAAGAGCACGATTAGAAAATCGGTTTTCAATCCTAATGCTCGGGCTGCTCAAAACTACAACATTGTAGAGGACCTAGCACAAGCTCCTTGTGCTATGTCGACACTCGAGGTCTTGCAAAACTTTCCTAATCAGCGCAAGACTCTCCTCTCTTCCATCAGTGCAGTTGACCCAGATTCATCAAACACCATCATGTTCCAGCTGGAATACTTCAAACCGAGGCTCTCCCATCAGTTGGTATTTCAAGTTGCCACAAACATTGCTGGGAAGACCATCCATCATACCATTTTGGATGAAGGTGACTCTAGTTCAATCATGTCAATCTCATGATGGAGAGCCATTGGCTCTCCCTAGTTGAACCGTTCTCCTACCATTTTGAGAGCCTTCGACGGACATGGCTTTCAACCTCATGGGTTGTTACAAGCTTTAGCAGTCGAGTTGGGGGGCAAGATCGCAACCATTAACGTGGAAGTGGTCGCTTCCCCGTTAGATTACAACATTCTACTTGGTCGTAATTGGTTTTACGCCATGACTGTGGTCGCAGCATCTGTGTTTCGCATAGTACAATTCCCCCATCAAGGTCGATTTGTCACAGTCGACCAACTGGATTTCTGCACACTTGACACTGCTACTCACCCAGGAGATAACATTCCTTCAATTGGACAATCTTCGCATCAGTATGAGAGCATGGGGTTCATCCTGCTTAAGGATTCATCCCTTATGGGTGTCTTTCCTACTTTGGATCCCACAAATCATGTTTCCATGGTGAACATGATCTCCTCGCAGATTTCATCTATCCCCAACTCCACTGATTCATGGCTTGTACCCTATGAAGCCACCACACACCTGATTGGAAACGTTATGCCTCTGTCACCCGCTGAAATCATGTACGAGGCTATCCAATTAACACCGGAGGACCACTTAGCTATGGCCTCCACCTCCTGTTCTCTACAGCAGACATCATCCGATCCTCTGCTACGGGCTTTTCATTCTGACGAATCCATTATGGAAATCATGAGTGCAGATGATCCTCCATGGGAAGACCTCCATCATTGTTCATCTTTCCTTCCCTTTTTGGATACTGTGGAGAATACACGGGGGCTTCACTAGAAGGCAATATAATATCACGTTCATTCATATTGCGGTATTAAATATTTATGAAAACCTAAAAATTATAGTGCTTATATATTAAGGGGAAAAGGGTTTTTTTATTTAATGTAACAATACAAAAATACTTTGGGGTCTTTTTTATATGGGCGGGCTGACAAATATCTGCCAAATGGAGATGGAGGGATCACAGCCGGATGAGAAATCGGGTTGAGGCAAGGCTCGAGATTACCAGTATGCAGGTAAATTGCATCTTGAAGCATGCTTGAGGCCAGGGGTTTCATGGTGAAGTGGGTTTTCATTCGATCATAGTCGAGAGATAGTGATCATTAATAGCCAATTGTTACCAATAGCACTTAACCAATTGTTCCCAATAGCCTTGGGAGGCTCTAAGCCTCCAGGGCCTGTTATAGGCCCTCGATAGGCCTTGGGGGCATGAATACCCAACCACTCGTGCCTATTACAGGCCTTGGGAGGTTTAGTCAGCCTCCTAGAGCTTGTTACAGGCCCTGGGGGCTTGGATACCTAGCACACAACAGGATTAGTCAGCGATTGGGGAACTGCAACATGCAATCTAAATGTTGTACTATGTGCATTGGCTCTAGTGACATACAAGAAGTGATCTCCTATCTCTTCATTAGACCATTAGATGTTGCAAATCATAATGATATGTGGTTGATTAATTGCATTGTGGGTGAATTAATGTGCATCCACAATATACATCGAAAGAAGCAAGGTGCATTGTAGAATGCATGTGGGGTCAAAAGAGGGGTATCATATCAATATACTAGGTAGAAATATAAAGGGGTATAAAAAGTGTTAATGAAAAAATTGATACATACAATATCTAATGAAAATAAGGATTTTTTTATATTGGGAAGGCATATTGGGAAGGGGTTAAAAAAATGATTTTGGAAGGTATTTTCCAATATTTAGTGAAATTAGGGGTATTGTTTCATATGCCACGAACGAACGTGCTATGATAGCAGTTTATTGAGTGAAGCCCCCGTGGGAGAATAGCATTAGCACCATATTTACACCGGATGTCTACTTTGGGTCTCATTCCTCGATACTTACATGTCAAACAAACTCTGAAGGAAACTTAGCCAACATCGAACCCACCACTTCGATAGACATTTCGGTTACTCCTGGTGTAGTGGAACACATTCATTTAGGCCAGAAGTGTTCCCCCTAAGAAGTCATTGATTATACGGCCTTATTCAAGCAATTCCGAGACGTGTTCACTTGGACCTCCAAGGAGATGCCTGGGATAGACCCCACCATTGTTTTACACGAAATTAAAACCTATCCTGACGTCAAACCTGTTTACCAAAAGTTGCGACCGGTACACCCTCAAAAGATTGTGGGAATCAAGGCAGAAATAGAGAAACTCTTGAAGGTCAGCTTCATTTACCCTGTCCCATTGACAGAGTGGGTCTCAAATGTGGTCCCTGTTACAAAAAAAAAGGGTACCATTCATGTCTGGGTCGATTATCGGGACCTAAACAAGGCTTGTCCTAAGGACAACTACCCGACTCCCTTTATTGACCAGATTATCAAAAATTGTGCCGGAAGTGTCATTTTTTCATTTATGGATGGATTTTCCAGATACAACCAGATTGAGATCCACCCCGCCGACCAACACAAGACTGCATTCATCTGCCCTTGGGGAACGTTTGCGTATCATAAACTTCCATTTGGTCTTAAAAACACTAGTGCTACAATCCAGCGGGCCATGTCGTATGCCTTCCATGATGTGAAGGACTTTGTGGAACTTACTTGGATGACCTCCCTGCCCACTCAAAGCAGCGCGAGTTCCACATAGATCATCTGACGGCTGTTTTCCTTAGATGCAGGTGGTACAATATCCGTTTGAAACCTCATAAGTGTCTTTTTTGTGTCAAGTCTAGACGCCTCTTAGGGTTTATCGTCTCGAAAGACAGGATCTGAATTGATCCCTTGAAGATGGAAGCCATCGTCGCTCTTCCACCTCCAACTAATATTACGAAACTTCAGAGTCTACAAGGAAGAGCGACTTATTTAAGACGTTTTGTTTGTAATTTTGCACAAAAGATGCAGGGTTATATGAGATTGATGAAAAAAGACGTCCTATTCATTTGGGATGATCAAGCTCAACAATCTTTTGATAGCTTGAAACATGCCATCACACATGCCCCTGTGCTCCAATCGCCGAATTACTATCGAGATGACATTCTATAACTCGCTACTTCCGACACCACTATCGTCATGGTTTTGGTGCAGGAAGACAAGAACGCCCAAGAACATGTGATATACTATGCTAGTAAAGGTCTTATTGATGCTGAAACTCGCTACTCACATGTTGAAAAACTCGCTCTCACGGCAGTTATCGCTGTGTAGAAGTTTCGACATTACATCCTGCTTCGCACCACCACCATCATCGCCGATTTGAACCCCATGTACCACTTTCTGACTCATCAGGTGCTTGGGGGCAAGTATTCACGCTGGATGGTGATACTGCAAGAATTTGATCTTCTTTTCAAAAAATCCAAGTCTAAAAAGTCTTTGGTGTTTGCTGAGCTCACCAGCGACCTTCCCCGTACTTATGTAGAATCTGAGCCCAATGACTCTTTTCCGGATGAGTCATTGTTTCTTATCAGTATGTGTGATGCGTGGTATGGAGATATCACATTGTCTCTTCAAACCCAACGTTTCATCCCTCAACTGTCTCGTGACGACCGTCGTTGAATATGCCACCATGCGAAGTATTATCTGATTATCAGTGATACTTTGTACCGCCGTGGTATCGATTCTATTCTTCGACATTGTCTGACTCATGATGAGGCTGAACACGTCCTAAATGACTGCCATGCTGGGGCTTGTGGAGGTCATCTCTCTGGGATGGCTACAGCCCAGAAGATTCTGCGCATAGGATATTATTGGCCGTCTCTCTTCAAAGATCGTATCGAGGCCGTAAAAAAATGCCCTCCATGTCAACATTTTCATACCAAAAAGCGCACCCATCCCTCCCCTTTACACCCGGTTAATTTCGTTGGCCCCTTCGCTAATTGGGGCATTGAATTCATGCATTGTAAGCCTACCTTGACCGGGGGGCATAGTTACGTCATTGTATCTATGGACTACTTTACAAAGTGGGCCGAGGCAATGCCTACATACATGAAAGACGGCAAGACCGCTGCACTCTTCATGTTTAATCATGTAATAGCACGGTTTGGAGTTCCTCAAGAAATAGTTACTGACCATGGTTCTCACTTTATGAACCATATGGTTGTCGAGTTGAGCAATAGATTGGGTTTTCGCTATGAAAACTCAACCTCCATACTACCCACAGTCAAACAGACAGGTCGAGGCCATTAACAAGGTCTTGAAAACTATGGTCCAACGTATGGTGGGTATGCATAAGTCCAATTGGAATAATATGCTCTTCTCTGCACTATGGACTTATCGAACTTTCGTTAAAACTGCCACTGGATTTACTGCCTTTCAACTAGTGTATGGATTGGAGGCTGTCCTTCCTATTGAGTGCGAGATTCCGTCCCTCAAGCTCGCCATCTAACTTCTCCCCAACACTAATGCCGAGGAAGAACGCTTCCTCTACCTAGCTAAGCTCGATGAGACTCACCGAGATGCCACTCTTGCCAATGAGGCTCATAAGAGACGCATCAAAGTGCAATATGACAAGTCGATAGAACCTCGCGCCTATAGCGAAGGAGATTTGGTCCTTACATATGACTAGAGACATGATAAGCTGAGGGTAGGAAAGTTTGAAACGTGTCTTAGAGAAAAGAGCTTATGAGCTTGAAGACTACGACGGGATATCTTTGGGTGAGCCCCACAATGGGCTCTACCTGAAGAGATAATATGCCTGAGTCTTTCACGCATAAGTACTTTTGTATATACTGTACATGGCGTGTGTGTGTTTTTGTGTGGTGTGACGCTTTGATTTTTTGCGTGCTTAGGTCTTGTTTCGTTTCTTATACCATGTTCTGTCTGCGTGTGCAGATGGCAACTTGCTACGGATTCATGGACGGCACCAACCGACATACCCGCAACCTTGCTTTGGAAGCCTGGGTACTCTATTCAACTACTGGCGAGCTCATCAGCTCAGGGGGAATGTGTCTAGGTTTCGCAACCAACAATGCTACAAAATATCAAGCAGTCATTGGAACCCTAACTGATGCTATTTATTTGGGTATGGACCATGTTGTCATCCACTTGTATTCTCAACTAGTGGTCTCTCATCTTAACTGAGTCTACACCATCCACGATCCCACTTTACTCTGTCTTTATAGATGAGTCCATCTTCTGGAAAGGTCCTTCGAGTCCATTCAGTACCTACACATTCCACGAGACGTGAACACAGTTGCCGACTCTATGGCCAACTTCATCTTAGATTGGTACATTGCACGCACATAATCATATTCATGAATTGTTAAAAGTAGACATAACATGTAAATAACTCATTTTATAAGCAAACACATAAACAAGACCACACCATTCATCCATTTTTAAAACACATAATGTATAAAACCACCAGAATGTCTGTATATATATATATATCATCATAAAAAGTAGTGCTGGTACAAAATCTGAAGCACGACGGCTTTCAGTGAGTCTATACAAAATCTTAATCCTCGTAGCTTTCAGTAGTACAAAATCTAAGGCCTCTAAGCTCTTAGTACATACATAATAAAAACATAAGTCCTAACGCCTAGCCCGTACACCACTAGGTCGCGCAGCTCTAGCCTGCTGAGTATGGAAGCAGTCAACTGCTCCTGCGACCCTGCAAAGCAGCGCATTGAAGCGCGCATACACTCCCACCATATACCCCTGCATAGGTCGTGGTAACTCATCCACCATCGGATCTGGAACGTCTAATGTCATTCCAGTCAGTTTTGCATAGACGTCCTCCATCTCCACAATGGCAGCATGTGCGGTTGAAGCCATGACTGCTCCCTCTCCTCTCTCTCTCCTCACAGGAAGAGAGACTCCCACTGGTCGTACGGGGCCAACATCTGCACACACATGTTGTTAACTCGTCAGCACTATAACAAAAAAAACCTTGTCATCCAATGGTACCTCCGGGTGCAAGAGGGGAACCCGCTCCAATATAAACGAGATCACTATCGACCCGTAGCCGAACTATTTGAGCTCTCCTCGCCGACACTTGGTCAGTTGAGCTCGAATGTTTACGAGGAGTCCCTCACACTAATTGAAGATCTTCGGAGACATGCAGTCCTCCGCGCATAACATCTGAGACCTGGTATCTAAGTGAGGAACTTGACTCCCCACTATCCTCGTGATGGTAAAAAGTATGGCACGCAGCAGACGTTCCCGTATGTATTTGATGGGAATATTTCCACTAGAAGCACAGGTATGAGTACAATGTTGTAGGATCATATGATCCACGGTTCGATCACTTCCCCGTGATCCGATAAGAGCCACGTTGTCCCCCCTCCAAGACAATCTAGTCAAAAAGTAGATGTCCTCGACATCCATAGTAAGTATATGCTCACCGATCACAAAATATTGCTGAGTCGCGTCCCAACATCGCAACATATGTGTTAGCAATGAGATTTGGGCCCCCATGCCCTGGATATGGAAGAACTTTAGGATACCACAGTTCCTTAGTGATTCTACACATAATGGGTCACTTGCAACTTGCACATCATCTACCTTGTGTTCTCACTCATGCCACTCACTTCAACCACTGAAAGGCCATTTTTTAGCCTAGGTTTGATGGTTTGGTTGGACATTTCCACCGTCGCACCCTGTCAATTTTAACAGTGCAACATCATCACAATCCACTTTTGCGGGATTTGCAATGAGCCGGGTTCGTCGTAGATCCTGAAAGGGCGACTTGCGACGACCCGAGGACGCAATATCCCTCCACAAACCAACTCAAAAACCCAAAAAATGAACTGAAATAAAAAATGTAAACCACTGAAAACATGCTGGATGAAGTTTAGAGTTACCTACTCTGAACGGTTGGTGAAATGGTTGCTCGCAGCTCCTCCCGGAATCGACAAGTGAAGTTTTGGCTCCAAATGGCACTTCTTCTCCCAAATTTGGCAAATGAACAATGGTGACTATATTTGGTTTTTTGTTTCTATTTATAAACAAAAGGCATATTATTTTTCAAATATTTGATGCTTTTTAGGTCATTTGCTATAGTTTGGATCATTTTTATGACATTTGAATACCCGGTTGACTTTTTGACCTAGTTTTCAAGTGTACAGGAGTTGTTAAGTGGTCTTTGCACGCCATTCTCATATTATAACGGTCATCTTAGGTATGAACAACCCCTTCAATTTTTTGTCATTATTTGTATCTGTTAGATTGTAATTGTTTTATGATGACGAGCTTACTCTTTGTTCTTTCTCGTGCTCTTAAAACCATGAGAATAAGTTACCGAGTTACGATTTATCACTTTTCCAGGATTGTTAAACTCCTATGGAAAAGGAACCCCCTCGGAGTCTATCTTTAAGCTCTTTTTAGGCTCTCAAAATACAAAAAGATTGCCAAGCGAACTTGTCGCGTTCACGCTTGTTAAATAATTTGAATGGTCGTCTTCCTAGTGATAGTTTACCCCTTTTTTGGACCAGGGGGCACTACTTACGAAAAGGGTATACTCCAGCCAATCATGACTGGAAGAGTTTTCTCCCGCGTTGTTTTACCCTTTTTCGGGTGATGAGGATAAATTTACGAAAAAGGACCGATGGAGTATTCTTTAGTTCTTTTCAGACTCTCTAAACATGAAATGGCGACCGAGTTTACCTTCTATGGACTCGTTAAACTTTCACATTGAAGGGCCCGTCATGGGACAAACCCCTCTTATCCCAGGTTTGGAAAATATTTGGGATTGGACTCATCTATGAGATGATCTATACCGAGCATCTAGTTACCCTCATCAAGCTCATAAAAAACTCATGAGGCACTCATCATTCATGATGGGGAAAAAGGAAAGATTTTATGTTACACCCTTTATCAGTGGCAGTACCTAGTCATTTCTTGAATATGGCACTCATTTGCATTTGCATACTGCACTTGGATCATCCATTTGTCCTCGAGTTTCACTTATTTCCTGAGTCTTGTTACTCCTTTGAGTCATTCAAAGAACGCTTCCATCATCAATTGCATTAGGATTTGGTACGATAACTCGTCAAGTCAATACTGCCAAGGCATGCCACACCCATGTTCAAGAATATTATCAGCACTCATTATCTGTAGTCAGTACACCTTCCATCATGTCGGTCGACTTTGAGTCAGTCTTGCATGTTACTGTACCATCCGATCTTCTCTACACATCCTTTGTTGTGTTTTGTGTCGATGACGGGGGATTCATCATGGCCCTCCTTCAACGGATTCATCCTTGTCGACTTCAAATCATTATCCGAGGATTGAATCTAGAAATCAACCAAGTACCTTGGCCCTGCATTCCTCAATGGGAGGTTACCTCGCTTTCAACATAAGTTTACATCATTGACTCTTGATTGAATGATTTCATCTCGCGTTCGACTTCAACTCATTTATTCACGCTTGATGATATGTACTGTGATACCTTGGGAATCATTGACATCAATGGTGATTTCCCTCGCGCTTGTTAACGGTATACATGAATGACCGGTAATCAGGTGGTTTCTACCATGTTCGATGTCAAGACATTTGTAATCACATGGATAGATTCGTATCATTGCGAGTTCAGCTTGAAGACCCTGGGGAGTCATATTTTACTCAAGTTGCGATGGAGTTTGTATTGAGTCATATCACACGGATCCACATTTGTATTGGTCGTGGCTATGTTATCATCTCATCATGGATCTACGCTTGTGTCTAGTAGCCATGATTGTGTTCAGTCGGTCATTGCTACCATGGATCTACATTGTATTGGTCGTTAGCCATGTTGTGCGTCATACGAGACTGTGTACTTAGAGTCATTTGTATTGCAGCAACATCCTTTGTCTGACAAGCCATTGCCATTCATTCTGTCAAAGCATTTCACCTGTCCAATTTTCAACAGCTTCATGCTTTGGGGGGCATTCGATTACACCTAAAATCTTACCATCCTGAGATTCAGTGTATACATCCCTAAAGTTTCATTGACTAATTTATTGACCTAAAATAGATATAACCCATTTATACTAGGTTTGAGAGGTCATCGTAGGCTTCCCTCATGAAACCTGCGACGTCGCATCTTGCTCTCTTGCAGGGTGCGACGATGTCAGTTAATGGAAAAAAATAGCTCCTTCGAGTCCATTCTTGAAGCTAGCTGGCATGGATCCTTATCCATGACCTTTTGGGAGAGCTGGCACTCGGTTCCTAACCTATTGGGAGGATCCCCTATCTCTCTCCTACCATATCTCAACCTACCCTATCCATACCCTATCCACTTAGTCCTATATAAGTGAAACTCACTCCCATTCCAAAGGGAGGAAGTCTATAGTGTCTACATGCTAGTGAAATCATCTTGGAGAGATATCTACTCATCCATTGAGAGACTCACACTTCCTTGGGAGGATATGGCATTGGATTGGATGGAGAAGGATTAATTCGTTAAGCTCTGGTTGTATTCGTTTTCTTCTATGTACTTTCCCTATTTTTACAGTAATATAAACGCTTTCCACCAATATTGCTGTGTTGATGATATTGTGTAGTTTATCTGCTTAACTGTTTACTTAGATCTGTTATCATTTAGATGCTTTTACTTGTTCGTCTTGTTTTGTGTATCTTAGCAGGTCTTGCAGCTTAGATCTGACGACCGCAAGGTGTGGAACAACATCTAGGAAAAGGGACTACAAACTTAAGGTAAGACATCTGATAACTTGATACTTAACTAGATCTAGGAAAGTGGTTTATAGTCTGTTTTATTTGTTCTAGACTCACATTGAGCTAAGGAGATCCGGCTCACGTCCGCTTGAGTGGATTGTCTGTCAAACAATTCATCCATTGATTGGGTGGTTATCTACATAATAGAAATGGAGACTCAAGGGTGTGCAAGTCTTGTTCACATTGGTAAGAGTTATTTTTGCATTAGTAGTAGATTTATTGATGCATTTGATATTGTCATGTTTTGTGAGAAGCAACAAAGGAATTTATGGCTTCTATATTATGCCTTCCATACAAATTCATCCATGGATTGGGTGTGCAAATATATGGTAGGTTTAGAACCACCATGTAATAGAATATCAACTTGCATTCATGGAATATTGGATGCAGCAAGGCAAGAAAACAACTTGATGGCACTAGAGGAGATCCAAATCGTATTGGATCAAATGGAAAACATTCTTAGAGGAATTGGTAGTGATGCACTATCAATGTGCTTATGTGATCCTGGTATTGTTTGGAATGAGAAGCTTTTACAGTTGACCAAAATGTTGAGAGGTATGCAGAATGATCAATGGGATCCTAAAGGGTGAGTCAGCCTTAACTTCTAGAAGTCTATCCATGGGAAGCAGTGGTTTAGTTTCCTACATGGAAACTCTTATGATGGATGGACACACTATGTTCCTTCTTGGTGGTTTGGGAGTATTAAAAATACTCTTTGTGCTAACAATAAGTGAGGTGGAAGAAGGTGGCATGAGAATGTTTTTGGGAACCTTCCTCCTGGTCGACCACTAGACAAAGAAACATAGAATCTTTTTGAATGGGTAAGTTAGGAACATGCCCATAATTATGATTTTGCATACAAGGAAGAGGGAAAAAATGTAGTAGCATATGCATTTCTTCCTTTGATAGATGATTCAATTGCTTGGAAAGTTCAGTTAGCCATTGAATGATTTGATCCAATGAGAAGAATGTGAGATCATGAGTGGAGTCATCTATTTAGTGGCAAGATATGCTGTTAATAATGTGATTATGAGGGCCAACCATGATTCACTCCTAGTTTTTCACTTCCTTGAAAGGGGAGTAGAGACCCAACACAAATTCACTCATACATACAAATATCTCAAGAGATTAAAAAGTGAAGGTGAAAGGCACATCAAGGAATTTATTGAACCATACTTCAAAAAGCCACATATAAGTCCAATTTCATCCAAAGTTGCGGTCTAGAAAATAAGTGAGTTGCATGAGGACAAGTACCCTCCCAAGTTTGATTATCTCCACTTTTGACATCATCAAATTTGGATGGGAGAAGAAGTTTTGCAGGAAGCAATTCTTGGTTGTCAATGTGGGAATTATGGATTTATATTCATGGCAATTCACTTGATTCATGCACCCATTGCTTCACATCCTTATATGAGGAGAACATACAACAAAAAACTTGGGCAAGTTTGGTGTCTACATGAAGAAGATTCGGCCTACCTTGTTTGGTCCCTTTTCCAAATATGTGACCAAGATAAGTAAATCCATTGGGAGTGATGCACCATGAAGAGAATACTTCCATTTGAAAATGAATATGGTTGTCTAAGTTGGGAAAGGAGTTCCTATTGGGATGAGAACTTAGAAAAAGTTCTCAAGGAAAGGTAGGAAGTGGTGAATGGTTTCATAGTGTTTTCCTTACTATATTCTTCTCCACCATTGATGCTTGAGTGTGATGCTACCAAAGAAGACATGGAGTAAATTATGATGAAGAATAGACATCCCATTTCTTTTGAGAAACAAATGTTGCATCCCCATGAGAAATGCTATTTGATCCATTACAGGGAGGTGCTATCTAATGAGCACGCATTGACTAAATGTGGACCATACTCAAAGGGAAGTGAGATTGTGGTCAATCTTGATCACCATAGTCCAAGGAAAATTTTGACACAAAAGTAGATTGTTGACAAGCTGCAAAATTGGGTAAAAAGTAATTGTGCATTTTTGCTTTGATAGATTCCTCCCATTCTTTGGTGTTTAACCATTATGTCTGTGTTAAGATCCTAGTGGGTGGCCTTCAACACCTCGAGGTTTTGGTGTAACGGTTCGTATCATTTGGTATCAGAGCCTCCACCTAGGTTCGAGTCATAGAGCGGGTGGAAACGTCGGCATTGCAGTGTTCGTTCAGGGCTTGTACGGCTCAAAGGGGGCACCACCGTACGGGCGCACATCCAGCCCAGAGTCTGGACTGCGGAGCGTGGTGGGATGTTAATTAGATCCTACTAGGAGGCCTTCACTAACACCTCGTGGTTTTGGTGTAATGGTTCGTATCAGTCTGAGGAAAGATGATTAGAGCATCCTTCATACACGTCAATATCTTGTAGGTCTTGGGAAAATAAGTTTTCAATTGCAAGGGTATCACTATTTCACTTGCAACAAAGGAAAATTGTCCATTTTACATGCATTGAGCATATTCAAGCCATACGTTGATAGTCAATTGAAAATGGAATATTCCAAGCGTAGTTCAACTCTGAATTGATGGAAAAAGGGTGATCAATACAAAATTAAAAAATGGGTCATCTATTATGGAGGAGAGATGCATATGATTCGTGAGACATCTTTGTAGCAAAATTTTGGAGGTAGTGCACATGTTTTTCATCACCCATGTTTTCATTTGCTTGAGGACAAGCAATAATGGGAGGGGAGGCCGACTCTCATGTCCCAAACATTTTACTATGGACCACTCCCCTGGATTGAAGAATGAAATGGCCATAGTTACTTGGAATTTTTTTATGAGAAATGATTAAGGTGGTGAAGTGGGACATACATGTGTAAGGGATGATATGATATTGGTGCAATATTTGTAAATAATTCAACATTATATTGAATTAAATCATGAAAGGGAGATGTAGGCTCACAAATTTGAATATTTAATTGTTAATTATTCATTTAATGAGTTGGAAATGTCTAGGTGGCCGAAGAGAGCACATAGGAGTATCGGTGGACCCTTATGATTTTTCTCCCTTAAGGGAATCTGGAAAAGGCAGTTGAAAAGCAGGAAAGAAGCCAAAAAGCAAGAAAGCAACTGAAAAGCAGGAAAGGCGGAAGTTTCCATATTTTGATAATAAAGTCAGAGAAAGGATTAGTAACTATCAAGAAATCAAGCAGGGAATCTATGAATTTTTTTCCTAATTTCAAATTAGAAAGGGGGGGGCTAATTTCTATTCTCTCATGAAAATAATATTAATTATTATTTTATTGGTATTTTCATGAGAAAAATATACAAGGAAAGAAAAGTAAATGAAGAGTTATAAAAGAGGTATGAGCACCCCACTTCACACATTTTGGAAATTTATTTATTGAATTGAAGAGATCTGCACTTTTCACACCTTGGGTGATGTTCCCCTTGCTAGCATTGGGATATGTGCCCCTTTGCAACCAGTGATCTAGTTGAGAGATTGTGAGATCCTTTAGATGGATATTGAGGGAGAGAGCACACAGTTGTTTCCATGGAGATTCAATGCATACTTTGAAGCATTTTGCAGGTCTGATCTCAATTTTGGATCGAATTATTGCTTGGTAGTCCAAGAATTGTGAAGAAGAAATCATTTATGGGAGCAATTATCTATCTTCTCTTATTTGTAAATATTCTGAGTTCTGTGGTTCATGTCATATCAGAATTTCTGATGATTTGAAGCTGATGGGAAATCCATGAATTTTCAGCCTATGTCCTTACATAAATAATAAAATTTCAGCATGATTCATTGTTAAATCTATTGTAGAAATCTGCAATTGCAATTGTTTTATGTGTCATGATTTGACTTTAGATGCTTCCAGAAATCAATTTGTGGTTAATTTGTCTTATTATGGGTGTGTTAGGGATAATACAAAGTGTCAGTGAGGAAATTAGTAAATGTTTGGTGGTGTTTGGAAGCCTAGAAAGAAAATAGTGTTGGGAGTCGAATCTTTGAAGTTGAGTACCTAGTTTTGAGTCTAGCTCCTAGATTTCCATTGTTTTGAACTTACTGAGATGCACAAGATTTTAGGTCAGATATATAAGCACATAATACTAGTTATTTGCTTCTATTATTGTAACAGAAGCAACAGAGGTTCCATATAATTCTCGGGGACATTGCCTCCAATCATTTTGGCTTGCCCAGGTGTGATGCACTCCTGAATGTGCAAACTGTTGAAGCAAATCATCATGCCAAGTTTGTAAACATTTTTTGTGTGGATATAGTTTTCTAGAGTTTTTAAATGCCCCTGAACCCCTGCTTGGAAAATTTATTGAAGGTCTAGTGGTGTTTGGTACAAAATTTAAAATTCTAGTCCTAGTTTGTCAATTTCGAGTTAGTGTGCCTAAATCCTGTTTGGTTACATTACATAGTTCATTGTTTAAGGAGGAAATAGGAGAGAACACTCTTCACCTTGTTAAATATTTGTTCTAGAATCAAGAAGATGACGATTTACAGTAGGATAAAGTGGTCTCACTATTAGCATGAGTTTCCTATAGCAGAACTCAACCTTCATTACAAATTGTTCATTGAAAGTGTGGGGCGTTTTGTCAACAATGACCACATTATTGTTTACTGAGGAAAAATGAGGTGATATATCTTCATTTTGGATAATTTTTGCGAGTTCTAAGGGAAGTAACAAAGTTATATATGGTATTTTTTTATTTCTGAGTATATACAAGCCACTATAGAAAATTTGAGTACATCCTCCAAGTGGTCATCTACAACAAACTTTTTATATTAGTCTTTGAGTTCATGGAATCTTGTTGCAGCAATAAAGTGGTCTGATTCCTTGTGGCAAGGGGATTTCATTTCCCCTTAGCACATTTAGGCATGTAAACTCACTTTTTTTATTGAAATATCAGACTTCTTTATGACTGTGCTTGAGTATATTGGTTCCCAGTTAGTATAGGAAAACTACAATTCAATTTGTAATTTTATAAGGCATGTTGTGTGGAGAAATATTATGCAGTTCATGGTATGAGTGTTATGCACATATAAACAAATAAACTCAAACATGATATGATTAGTAAAGGTAAAAAAACTGCATAAGAACTATTTGAATAAATTTCCAAACAACATAACTACATCCCAATAGTAGAACATATCCCATACTTTATTAGTTAAATTGGCAAAGGCCCATTATAGAAATTGCTAGAGCATCAAAAGAAAATTAAAATTATTTTTGATAAGAAGGATATAGCAAGATATTTTCATCCAGGAGACTTATTTTTGAAACGGGATGCGAGAAGAGAAGATAGGGGCAAGCATGGAAAGTTTGATAACCTTTGCATGGGGCCTTATCTCATATCAGCTGTACAGAACACCGATACTTTTATTCTAGTAGAGTTGAATGGTGAAATGTTGGAGCTTAAACATTTCTTCATGTACTAAATTATGGAAAAGTATCCTAAAATCATTGTACATAGTATAATATAATTTTTTAAAATTCTGTTTTCTTTCCATTACAAGTCATTCAAGCGTTTTAATTTCCAGTTTTACATTTTCCATGTCTGTAAATACTATTGTAAGTTGAAAATGGATAAAGTTGAAAATATATCATGAGAAATTACTCCATAATCCCAACAGAAGGAACTAATCTATATTTCTTAGCAGTCTGTAGGGAAAACAATTATCCCCATGGGAGCCAATGTTAGTACTAATATTTTTGCATAGTTTTCAGCCTTCCAAAGTTTGACAAATAATTGAAGGTTTAAACTTTAGCATATGAGGGGATAAAATTAAAGACTACACATGGGTTTAGACCTTATGCCACATGATAGATTATGGGACCACATGATAGGATCCAAGTGCTAAAAAGAAGAGCAGTGGAACACTATTGATCTGAAAAAATATCAATGGTTAGGTGTCATCGAGCGCCTAAAAAGTGTCAACAAGATAAAGGGAAGTGTCGAGCTAATCAGAAATATAAACTCCATATCAATGTCCCACATTAATAGTTCATTGAAAAGACATTCCCATGTTATTTTTTTTTCTGATGAGGAGTTGTACTTGATACCACCAAGGACACATGGTGAGTCTTGAGTGACAACTCCTCGCAAAATACTTTTGCAATACCGTCGATATCGTGGGGAGTTACCAATGCTGGAAACCGTTATGGTTTCTCCCAAAAAATGCTAAGCAACATTGGGCCCATTCTAACAAAGGGTGGCATTATGGCATACATGTCATTCACCACCTAGGAGACACATGTCAAGTGGGACCTAGATACTTCCAATGACATCATCCATAAAGTGCCAAATGAAAGGTTACTAGTTGTTCCAATTTTCAAAAGAGATCTGTTAAAAGGGGAAATTACAATTGTAAATATTATCCAATTTACCAGAATAGGGGATGCAGCGTTCGATCCTATGTGCCCATCGAGTGAAAAATAACGATAAGAAGTCTTCGAATGCCACCAAAATTTTCACCCATGTATTTACCATATAAATCGTTTACCTAATTACTTGTTTTAACATCTATCAAACATTAATTAACCTTAATTTACCCTGACAAACCCTCTATATCCATTTAGCCTATCAACTGATATTTTTACCCCACCAATGGATCAGAAGTCCAAACCTAGGCTACCTAAATCATTCTTTTCCATTGATGAACACATTTATGACAAACATGCTGACATATTTGATACCATAATCACCAATTCATACCTAAGTATTACTATCCAAGAACCCAAAGCACTGTCAATTGCATACCAATACCCATATCATTTATGGGACTCCAAATTTGATAGAACCATTTGCCCCCACTTAGTTTATTTCCCAAAGTTCATAACCTGGTGCTCAACATAGTATTCCCCCAGTTAAAGAGCTATAATTCCATCCAACCTTTCTGAAACCCTATGAAGTATAAATGACAGTACCCACCAAAATATGTTTTGGATACCATATTTTCTTGCAATGCAACCATTAGATGAGAGAAAGCTTGCATCTTCTTATCAAACCCCGAGTCCTTCCAACGGAAATCTATTTTTACTACACCACTTAGAGAAAGGGATTGCTCTTCCTTTGTGCCCTCCACCATATGATTTTGTATTATTCTCTAAGATTTCAAAGAAAATTATATCCTTCATATGTGCAACCATGGGATGTGAATGATGAGAGAGTAGATGATGTGATTTTAGGGTTTCTTTTTAGCTTGAATCTTATGCCTGTAAATAATGTGCCGAATTATGATCTCTATAATTTCATAATTGAATCAATTCATGAACAACTAGAAGAATTTCTATCCTTCAGAAGGTTTAGATATCCTATATATGTATTTTATAAGTTTTTATGTCAGAACTTTAAACACTATAAGTGTTTGGATTTGAGGATGACAGATGAAAGTGGAGACCCAATCCTAGTACATAATTGGAGTGACAAAATTATGAGAAGAGATGACAAATCGAATTATACTGAGTTTATCAACATGGCAATGAACATTACATATACTGTTATTTATGATTCTCCACCTCCTATGATTTTTGTTGAAAATAAGAAGTGGCTATAGTTCACCCCCTAGACAATGATAGGTGATCGGTTTCTATATGAAGACCATACAATGATCAGGGTTTATGGTTTTGAGGAGGAGCCTTACAAGCTCCTAGTTTTCCTCACACTTAGAGTTTTTCCAATGGAATTTGCAAGGCATATATTTTTGGTAGATGAAATGAATTTACATCATTTTAGACATAGAAGAACCTTCTTGATGCCATAAGAGATAGGACCTTTCCATCTCAAAGGTTTGAAGGCACTATAATACCTAGAAGGTTTCTTAAATCAATTACATTTTGAGAAGGAGGAAGATGGATCTTATGATCCTCATGGAATCCTCTCCAAACATAGGATATAAAAAAAAAATATTCCTATGAACCTGTGCCAAGACCTGATTGGAAGAAGGTTTCCAACCTAGAAATATGGGAAGAAGTTTTGTCAGTCCAAAGAAGCATGGAGGAGAAAAGGGTTTCATAATAGACATGTAAAAATAAGGTAGTTGAATAGTTTTCTATAGATATGGAGATTGAAAATGCTAAGCAAGGTCCTCAAGGCAAAAGAGTGTGAATAGAAGAAGAAGAGGATGAACCAACACTAGGGGAAGGATATCAAGATGAAAATATTCCAATTCAGCTAGATGAAATTATTCAATAGCCTCCAGTCAAAAGAAAGGGTTCAAAAATTAAATTTACCCACAACCCTTCTATATATTTCATAGAGTCTCGTATGTTGTAGATAACACCTTCAAAATCACCTTCAATAGGTCTAGAACAAGTAAAGATAGACTTGCAAACTAGATATAGACATATAAGAGAAGGAATTGTTAAAATGAAAAATGACACTAGGTAGAAAATAGATACATTAGGGAAGAGACTGATCACAGTAGAATATCACAAAATTGACACTTTGAGATGGTCTGTGATAGAACTTGTAGTGCATCATCCCACTAGCCTCAATGCTTGGAAATCTGATGAATATCGAGTAGACTTCAGTCAATTTGAAAATATGGACAAATTAGATTTCTACAAATAGAATAGTGACATGATATGTAAGGAGGTGATACAATCTTTCAAAGTAGAGAAAAAGCTTAGGACATCTTTGGATAAGTTTGAAGAACTCTAGATGGAAGAAAAAGTGACAGTCAGAGAAAAGTAAGGAAAAATCGAGGAGTTGGAAAGCAAACTAATTGCCTTAAGTGTTAATATAGTTGATGGGTCTCATGCTAGTTCTATTTTGAAAGAAAAAGATAATGAGATAGCTCACCTCAGAAAGAAGCTGAATATACTAGCAAGTCAACAAGTTCATACCCCTAAACTGAGACAACGTCGGGAAGAAAATTAAAAAATGTATACTAACATGGTGCATTTGAAGCAGTTTGTTGAAGAGAAAGAAAGAAAATAGATGAGATTAAGTGGAAGATTTCCTCACTCAAATTGCATAGGACCACATTATCTAATGAGAAGGTCACTCAAGGTTTACCTTCTATAATCCAAGAAGTAGGCCATCTTGTAGAAGAGGCATAGAAGATAGCAAGATAGCATGAGAAGAAAAAATGAACATAAATAGGTAATTGATGTTATGGATGAAGTTACCCAAACTCTACATCTCATGCAAGAACAAGTTGACAAAGATAGTAAGATCAAAGAGTTGGAGCCTGAAGTAAGCCATAAGGATGAGAGAATTGTGGAGGTCAAAGGAGACATCAACAAGAAAGAAGATGACATACAAGAATCAGAAACTAAGGTAAACGAGCTTAAGAGTGAAATTACTAAGCTCAATTTGGATATAGAAGGGGAATATTTCATTAGAAGAATAAAGCAGTCCTTGTGGGAAAATTTATCCCAATAGTTCATGAATGATTGGGATGATTGTGAGGTCATCCAATACGAATTGGAAACCTACAAAGCAATAAAAGAAGAAGTCAAAAGGGTACATACAGAGCTAGGAAATATGCGTGAACAAGATGAGCAGATAATATAATTTTTGAATAGGGGACGTAAAACACAGTTGGAGGGATTACATATCACAAATAGAACACAGCTGATCAAGTTGGCTAAGAAAATCGTAATGAAGAGGACTCTGTTGAAAATATCCCATATTAATATGAAATTATTGGTTGATTATATAAATACTTTTAAAAGCATGTTTAACAAAGTCATAAAATTGGGGTTGCCACATCCATGGGATGGTAATGAAGAAATTGTCCCCAAATAAGAATATAAGGCTTCATTGACATAGAAAATAAATGAGCCACCTCAAACTGATGCATTAGAAGGAATCATCATTGGATATCAGGTTATTGATAGTTTAAATCCTTAGTTTCATATATGGATTCATTTGAAAAGGCTATTGAAGGAGCTCAAACCTATATCATATGAGAAAAATGCTGATGTTGAAATAGCCTTAGAAGCATTGAAAGCCCATCGAAATCCATTGGGAAAATACTGGCATGCAATGTCAAAATACTCGCAATTAATTCCACCTCAAAAGAATACCATAGGGAAGATGAACATGTAGATGATTCCCTAGATGATGGGCTAATCAGGAGTGCTTCTAGCTAATCAAACAGTAGGTCAAGTATTTGGGTAGCCATCTATGCAACCTAATGTGTACATGCGAGGACAACCAAAGCAGACTAGACTGAGAAATAATAGCACAAATAGGCAAAGTTAAAATTAAAAGGTTGTTAATCAATTAAAAGAATCATAATGTAATATCCCTCATTTTGACCTTAGTCTATTTTGGTTGTAATGTAAATATTGCATAAAATGCAATGTGTGTTTTCCCTAGTGTGTAGCTCAAGGCCAAGGCCCCACTAGTGGATTCTTAGGTTTATTTGCATAGGCAAGTATTGGATATTCTGATAATCCATGTGCTAGTAAGCCATGGAATATTGTAAATGTTACTATGTAAGTAAATACCAAGGGCTGGCTATGGATGCAACAAAATGAGGGGGAACTATGTATCAACTAGGGAGTGGTGAGGGGGTGTGGGAGTGAACCTAGACTGCCATATGTCACCTAGAGAACCTCTTTGACGTATCTTAGTTTCCATTTATTGTTGTTGCAAGGTAAGTATAGAAGGAGCACTATGCAAGAGGTTGTGGAGTATGGGCAACCCCCAAAAATTCGGATGGCAGGGTATGGAGCTCTGCTGCCTTGACCCACACATCACTCCACCCCTGGAAGTTCATATTCCTCCTTCCTAGACTGTGGTTGAGGAGGGGAGATTTAGTTTAACCCTTACGTATCACAACAGAGAGAACGAAGCCAGAGAGAAAAGAAGAGAAAATCATGATTCTGTGCAGGTCCACGATTTACAGAGCCGAATACACTTAGAAAACTCTACGTAGGAAGAAAAACGATGGGGTTATCCTTGGATATGACTTTGTGGGTGAATTGCAGAGCCTGAGATGCTCAAGAAACCGTGAGGAAAACCCTGCGTTGGTGGCTGAGATCCCAGCTCTGGGATAACGTTGTTTGGCTAGATAAAGTGGAGAAGAAAACCTAAGTGGGAAGGGACCAAGGGTTTTATATTTCCTGCTAAATCCTGAGAGGGCTTAGTTACCTTGATGTATAAGTCAAGGCCAACCACACTTACCCAGGCCAGTGCTATTGGAAGGGGTTCCCTAGGGACTGTGCAACAGTGAAGGGAACCTTAACTAGACTGAGAATGGGGTGATGGGGGTGCTTGAACCTGTCTGACATCATTGGGATATGCCCATACCTCTGTGGATGAGCTTATTAAGTTAGAAAACCCTTACCTGCCTTCCCCATTTGCTTGAAAAGTTAACTGTGTGTTAGGTTCCTTGATGGACTGTGAACCAAGATGTGAATGAACCTGAGAGGGACCCCTTAGTGGATACATATCCCCAGCTCGGGGGTGATCTCTGATTGTTGAAATAGTAAAATTGGGAAGAGATATATGGTTGGGTTGGAAAGTTGTAGTCCATAGCCAATTCGCTTGGAGGTTCAATGCAAAATATAAGTGTTTCTGTGTTAAGTTATGCCCACATGTGTTCCAATTTCCATGAAGTGTTCATTGATTTATAGGGATGAATGGCCATACCTTATGCTTCATTTTGTTGTGCATGTTATTGATTGATGAATGCATGACGCATTGTGTGGAGATTATGTTTCCCTTAGATATAGTTGTTAACTATATGCATGCATCTATTTTCTCATGAGAATGGTCCATTAATGAATAGGACTATATGCTTATGCATGGTTCTAAGACTGTTGTGTATGTTTTTCATCTTGCTTCTGCACTGTTGAACTAGTAAAGGCTATTATGGTTGGAAGATGTATGTGTTAATATGGCTAAATTCTAATGTGTGTGTGTTACTTGCAATGTTCTTGCACCTTTACATGCTCATCCTTATGTTGATATTTATATGTAATCATGCTTGAGGAATAGGTCTAAGTCCTGCATGCTTTCTTCAATCTGCTTGGGAGGAATATGTGCATGTATTCCATTCTATGTGGGTGGATCATGTTTCATTCCTTGTGTTCCTGGAGTAGGCTTTTGTACATTGGCAATCCCTTGATAATTTTTTTGAATTTTCCTTGGATGAATTAGGGCTAAGTCTGGTAAATGTGCAGGAATACTCTAGCCAGGACTTGGGGAAATAATAGGCACCCCTGTGGATCAGATGAAGGAGAGAAGACATGGCAGAAGTGGAGCATATCTTATTGCAGAAGGGTAAAGGAACATAGGGGAGGATATGGCCAGACTTCAGTTGGAAAATTGACAAGGTTATAGGACTCAGATTGGGTAGGGGATCATACCAGGGGATAGATATCTCCAAGATATTTCCAACGGTACCAACCTTGGCCAATTTGGACCCTGGATGAGGGAGTTATCACCCTTCGAAGTCTGTAGGTGAAGTGATTGATCCAGGATATGTGGTCCCGACCTTCCGCATCTGCAATGCGGAATGCAGATTGTGGAGCTCGGGAGCCGAACGTTGGGTTGCATGGAAAGAATTTTGACTATCAGCATCTGCAAAGCGGATTGCAGATTGCAGAGGGTGGTTTTCCCGGATTGGCGAGATAGACGTTCTGATTTACGAGTTCCGCAAGGCGGAACTCATGATTGCATAAATCGGAAAGGAGAATTCATCGGAGCTGCGTAATTGGGATTCCACATTTCTGAATCCCACATGCGGATTTCATATTGCGGGATGTCGGAAGGGGAATATTTTTGTAGTCAGGAATTGGACTTTCACCTTTCCGGCATCCGCAATGCGGGTTGCGTATTGCAGAATTGCGGAGGAGGAAGTTTCTAGGGAGACAAGTTGACTTCTGACTTCCGACTTCTGCACTGTGGATTGCAGAAGTCGGGAGGGCGATTTCTGTGGAAGGATAATTTTAGATTCCTGACTTCTAATTTTCGATTGCAGCTTGCGGATCAGGGCTTGAAGAACTGCAGGTTTCGGATCGATGATCTTTGTGGTTTCAAGGCTACAGAGCCTATGAATTGCTTGGGAAAAAGAAGAAAACAAATTAGCAGGTGATTCAAGGGTTGTCTCCCATTTCCTCTAAAGGGAACTGAGGTGACCAGGGACGTGACACATAAGCTAAGAAGTACAAATTTACAATTTTATTAAAAATTAGTTAGAGACTCAGAATTAGGTTACTCCTAGTAACCTATATAATGTAATCCAAGTGCATAACTTCTGGCTGGCAAGTTTTGGAGGGACTTTATCAATTATTGAGCGGAGGAACTATTTTGTAGTGTACATTTTTGTATGATATTGAGCTTGTAGAGTGATACATAGATGTATTCCTTTGTATTTTTCCATCTTCTTTGTTGTCTTACTCTTCTATATCCATATATGCTTCCATGAGATGCCAATAAAATTCCGAGTAACAGATTCAACTCCATATTGTCTCTGTGATATGATATATCGATGAATGTTGGAAATGATTTCAAAAATTTTAAATATTTTGACCTCTGATCCATTCTCAAACTTTTTATTATATACAAAAGTATTTGAAGCCTTCTCTTATTGTTGTTTCTTATGAATGTATTGTTGCCTGCAAATCCATACATAATCTCATGATTTTAATACATTTTATCTACAAACTACTCAATTCTTTAATTCAAAGCTCAATACATTTATGTTGTCACTAGGATCAAAGAGATTTGTCTTATAGGTGCTTCTTATGCCTATTTTTGTATCCATTTTCTAAATCTTGTCCTCACTATTGACCAAAGTACTATTACACTCTGCAAAATTCCTCTACAATCATTTTACCCCGTCAAAATTGTTCATAAACATTTACTTCTAAGCAAATTTTAAGAAATATATTTTTACATAATTTTCCATAGAGATTCAACTAGAAAATCTATAAAAAATGAGTTCCATCATGCCATGGCAAGTGCTATTTTAAGTCTAGTATTTATTGGGGACTAACAGCATGCGTTGGACCCTTTGATTTTTTTTAATAGTGATTTGTATGGTATGCTTCCTTTTGCTTCTTTCTCTAAGTGCAAGTACTTCTTAACCTTCATTGATGAGTTATCCAAATGCACATGGGTTTATTACTTAAAACTTAAAATTGATTTTTTTACATGTTTTTGGCCTACAAGTCTCTTGTAAGAAAATTTAGACATCAAATTTAGAAGTCAAGAACATATAATGGTGGTGAATATGTTAGCAAAAAATTTACAACATATCCTTGCACTACACTTGGCATTTAGATGCAATGTATTTTCCCAAACATGCCACAACAAATGGTGTTGTTTTTTAGAAAGAATCACACATGAAAATAAAGGGTAAATTGTATGATTCAATCTAAGGGATTCAATTCTCATATTTGGGAAGAAATCATTATTTATGCCAATTACATAGTTATTCACACTCCCACAAAGGCTTTAAAATATATAACACTAGGAGAAGCATATAGGAATATCAAACCAAATGTGAGCCAATTTTGTGTGTTTGGTAGTGAAGATTGGGCTCACATTCCTTATAAGTAAAGTACAACAATACATCCTAAGAATGAGAAGTGTATTTTTGTTAGATACTTTGAATATGTAAAAGGTTATAGAGTTGTTTAACCTAATTCAATAGAAAATGTTATTAGGAGAGATGTCAAGTTTGATGAAAGTGTCTCAACCTACATGCCTAATTTGGTGTTTGTGCCATTTCATCCTATGAGCCATCTTCAACATATGTCATCTCCTTTTCCCTTTTATATCCTCAATTTTTCTACTAGTGCCCTTATTATGGATTCTTCTTCTATAGATGATGATAGTGAGGATGGAAATACAACCGTACCTACTCATCCTCCTCAAGTTGAGTCCATTGAGCATGAACATGAATTGACACCACAAATTATTATATGGGTCCATACAACACAAGAAGTAGTTGGTGATATTATTAGTGACCCTTTAGATCAACGTTGTACAAATTCACAATTCCATTGAGCCTCCTCCCTTTTGGATTAAGTTTCAAAGATGCATTATCAAAAAACATTTACAGAAGATTTTGGATATCCATATTGGAATGTATAAATGAGTGATAATATCATTCCTTAATGGAAAGTAATACTTCTAATCTTGTCTCTCTTCCAAAAGGAAGAAAAATTATCAGATGAAAATGGTTGTATAAGGATAAATATGTAGCAAATGGAAGTGTAGATAGACATAAGGTCTTGTCAATTTCCATAGAATTTTTCCAACTAGAACGTATGACCTATACTTGATATTCAAATGGTAGGCTTATATCCTTTTCATTTCACCAAAATGAATCCTCGAGAATTTTCAATCTCCTTCAATTCCAGTAAGTGTTGTGGAGATTGAGAGGCAAGATGTAGTATTAAAATATGTGTATACTTGTACTCAAATTATCTTATTATGTAATGTATTGACACAACCACTCAACTCAATGAGACATCACTTATTTTTATGATTGACATGTACACATATTTCAACCAAACTTCCATTACGCATGTGCACACACAGACACACACACCAATTCCTTTACTCTAACACCAACATTAAGCATAAATGACATGACCATTCTCATCCACTTGTAAATGATACGACCATTCTCATTCACTTGAATGCCAATACATAATTCATAATGATTTGACCACTCTCATCAAAACATGTATAATATGAAATCTAAATAAAAATATGAGAATTTTCTTTATAAAAAGTGGTATATGAAACAAATTTACTCCATGTCAAGTCCATTTAAATTTGGATATGTCCCAATAAATGGGGACTTACTAACGTCCAAAATGTTTAGCAAATAGTAAATCAAGTTTACATTTAGTGGCACAAATGATCACTCAGCTCTTTTCGGAATCATTTAGCACGAACCACATATGACCTTGGGATCCTTCCATTATGCATGTTTAGTCTCCAAGGAAGTTGCATTGGCCTGTGTACAACCATGGAAAAGAAAAGAAATTATTGCATCTTTCCTCAATAGTCAATAAGATTGATAAATAAAATTAGAAACCATGTAGAACATTGCAATAGTCAATTAATGGAAACCGTAGATCTCCAATGTTATAAACAAATGAATGGTGAATAATAGAGAGTTGTTGGGATTCTTTAATTGCTAAGGGAGAATGGGACATGAAGGGAAATCCTCAACCTACAACTCGGAATGAATTATCACTCATTAAAATAACTAGGAAACCATTAAAATACAAAGTATATTCCATTTAAACTTACATACATAAAATAGAATATCATACTAATTAGAGGAAATTTGAGGTCTAAAATGGGCCTTATAAGAAAACGAGCCATCATATGAGAAAATGAGCCAACCTTAATTCTTGATGAGTTGGAATTCAAGAACCAATATAATTTCAATAAAATGAATCAACCATCATGGTTGAGTTGAGATATTTGTCATAAAAAAACTACATTTTTTTGTTTGTATTTTCAACGTATGTCCCTGTGTTTTTACTCAAATTTCGAGTGGGAGCACTCGTTGGATGTCACCATCACGTTGTTTCAGGTATTTATTATTTTTTGGGCATCGGGGTCACTCAAAATTATGCAGTGTGGGTACTTGTTGGATGCGGAATTTAATTTTGCATCCAACGAGTGCTCCCACTCGAAATTTGAGTAAAAACACAGGGAGTCATGTTGAAAATACGAACAAAAAAAAGTATTTTTTTTATTTCTTCCACCAAAATTAATAAATATTATTTTATTATTTTAACTATTATTTCATTATTTTAACTATCATTTTATTATTTTCCTTAGGAGGCCCATTTTAGACCTCAAATTTCCTCTAATATGATAGAGAGATTCATCACACAAGAACATAACATTTGGTGGGGAAACCCAAATAGGAAAACCAATATTCAATTGGCTTCTGCCAAGGTTTTAATTTCTTAGAAAATGTATAGGTTACAACAACCTCTAGATCTTTGGTCCATTCTCAACCTTCACATGGGATTTTGAGATACAATTCCTCTCATGTTTAGCCAAAAAATACCTTTCCTTTGTTGTGTAAGAGTAAATAGGAGAATGGATCAACTAGAGATTAGCTAGAAGGCCAAGTGTCCCCAAAGCTTCAGCTTCCCAAAGCCCAATGGTGACTTGTCCTCTTTCGTATTTTCTCATTAAGCACTTTAGAAATATTTTCTCATGTTTTATTTTTTTTAATACACAAATTATTTTTTCTTCTAATTTTTTAATGCATTTTGTCAACTATTTACATTTCAAATGCTTACACTAAGAGTACTATATTAATGAAATTGTGGAAATAGATCAAGATGGAATGTGGCCCTTTATGCCATCAACTATGTCTCCTACGTTTTCCATATCCTTAAACCTTGACTGTGCCAATAGCCAATTATGTTTTAGTGAAAATCCATTTCAGTTCACACATCCACATTGGGTGGATTTTGGTCCCCAAAAGCTTCCAAGGATGGGTAAGGGAAATTTATTTCCATCTAGTTCTTCTCATATCGTTTTTTCCCCTTGGAGTCTGTCCTTTGAGGCCAATCTTTTATATATTTTTCCATCCTTTGCGAGTTACCCATTCCCTCTACTGCAAAATTGTATCTTCCTCAATTCTTCATGAGTGTGTGGTGCAAAGTATTTGATTGTGGGAATAACTTAATTGTAGTCATCTCCATCTACCGTAGAGGGATTTAACAACTTCATATACTCCACAATCACCACTAAACTGATCTACATATAAGGAGAAAGTATCAACTTGAAGGAATTCTCATTCACCTACTTAATGGTGTCAAAAGGTTAATATCTGAGGGGCTTGATTTTATTTGTTTATTCTTGAAACTACTCCTTACGCAGACAAACAAACTACATCTTATCTCCAACAAAAAAACTTATGATATTTTTTGTGTTGTTCATTTCTAGATTTATACTATTGTTGCATTCTTTCAAGCTACTCATGTCCTTCAAATGTATATGCCTAATCTTGTCCAAAAATGTGATTGCCTTCTCATCTCCTTGTAACTATGCTTCATCCTTTTTTTCCATACATAATGTCAAATGGAGAGGGATTTAAATAGCCAAAGAAAGTCTCAAAAGGTGATTTGTTGGTGGAAACGTGAAGTGCTTAATTGTATGAGTGTTGGATGTACACCAATTGCTAGTTCCATGTTCTTGGATGCTTTATATTGTGCCCTCTCAACAACTATACCAATGTTTAGTTGAAATTTTTTGTTTGTTCATTGGTCTGGGGATGAAATGGAGTGGAATACTTGTAACGTACCCATCTTTACCCTATTGCATTAAAATTGTAAATGATGTAAACATTGTTATTAAATCATGGTGAGGAGCTCAAGGCCAAGGCCCCTCCATCGATTTAGCGTTTTATGTATCGAAAATTAAAAATAGATGCCTATGGTTGTTGTGCTGGACATGCACAATGTAAATTAAGACATCATGTAAATACGAATTTTAATGAAATACCCACAACTAGCTATGCAATGCAACAAGAGATGGGGGCATGATTCTACAAGGAATAGGGAGGGAAATTATTCAAACCCTTGAGCCAATGGTGATAATCCAAATGTCAATGAATGAACCCCAACTACCCATTTTTGACTTATGCACCCAATCATTTAATTCTTCTAAGAGTTGGTTGAGATAGTTAATGCCTTGAGAATGAAGAGGTATGGCAGCCAATTTCATGCAGGGGCAAGCCATCAACCTGGGAAAACATGTTTTTTCTTCTGGGGCAAGAAAACACCCACAAAATGGTGCCCAAAGCCATTCTTCACCGATGGTATTTGCTCTTTCACGCAGTCTGAGCTAGCTGGGTCTTTCTCCTTTACGTTTTCTACCATTTTCCTGCATTTTCCATAGCTGGGAGCTCATTTTTGTATTGCACAGTGGCTGGGAGAAAGGGAGTCACGTTTTGGGAGTTTATGGAGGTCGTTTCTGCCCCTCGAATGCCCATGAACATTTGCAGGAAACTATTTTTCTCTCCCATGGTTGATTCCCAATCTACCACTTCATTTTTGGTTGCCCATGTTTTTCTTCATACCCAACAGTTGTGATTTTGATGTTGTGTGCATCCCTGTTTTGGTTGGAACTTGTGAGCAAGAATTAGGAGTGGAAGTGGACCAGAATTGGCTTGATAAACCTAGTGAGGAGGTAAACTCTCAAGAAGATCAAAAGGGCTGGTTGCTCTTCTATGCACACCTTGAAGAACACTAGAATGGAAGGTATGGCCTGAGGGACTGTGTAGTAGTGAAGGGAATACTTCCTTGTGCCAAGTGTGTAGGTATTGTGGGGACCAAGCTAGATAGATCTTGCAGAGGTTGTCCATATCACTGGGGTTGATCTCACTAGCTTAGAAATTCTCCCTTTCCATTTCCTTAGCAGCCTAATAAACCCACTGTAGATTGGCTTGGATGATTTTGGTGTATCTTTGGGCTATGTGTGCGTCTGCTGTTCCCTTTTTCCTTGTAGAGATCATGCCCAGCTCGGGGGTGGCAGTTGTGTTGAGAAATTGATGACCACACCTGGCCTATGGTTGGGTGGAACGTTGCAGTTGCATAGCCAGTTGCTCGGGACTACTTTGTTATAAGATAAGTAGTCTCTTTTGTTAGCTCTGCAATGTATTTATTTGATGAATATCATGAATATCTTGAATGTATGATAAATGTGTAATTGAATTTACTTCCGTTGTCTTTCTTACATTTATACATCTGCATATGTCTCTTTATATTATGTGAATCTTTATTTAGTAATTTTGGGGCTAGATGCCCAGCTTTAGCATCACGTTCTCTCCATCACACTGGTATGATGGGAGGGGACGTTACAACACCTCAACATGGTATTCATTCTCTCCTAAATTGTTTTCCATAATCTACCCAAAGACATGCTATCTTGATCATATATGATGGAGCTTAGAAATCCAATATGTCTCCAAAAATGAATGAAGGATAGATCAAGTGCTTATCATCCAAATATCACCTTTTTGTATAGAATGAACACACATATCTTATTGAAGTGGTCTACCATGACAAACAAGTATTCATGGAATTTCTAGGACATAGGTAAACCTCCAACCATGTCCATGGATTTTTTATCCTAGTGCATGCTTGGTACTAGTAGCAGAATGTACATCCTAAATTTATGTTGCTTGGCTTTCTTGTGTTGCAACGAACACAACCAATAACAAATAAATCACTACTTGCTCCTAAATCTTTGTATAGTACACATGTCTTTGCAAATTTTCCATTGTCTATATCACACCAAAATGTGAAGCAATCCTAAAAGTGTGAAATTCTCTCATCATTTGAATCCTTCTATATTGCAGTTTGGATAACTTGTCTAATGGGTATAGTAGCCCATCTTGGAGGTGGTATTCATTTCCTTCCATGAAAGTGAGTAGTGCCACCTTTAGTTGATTATATGCTCTTTTGAAATCTTCATCTCCCTCATACCCTTCACCCAACAAATCATGAGTGAAAGGATCAAGCTGCATTATTGCACCAAGTGCTGCAATCTTGTTTAGTGGGGGTCATGAAAGCATTTATGCTAGCTCATTTCTTCCATTTCAAGAATCCCAACCACTTGTAATGTCTCACTTATTGCATCTTTCTTTGGATTTGAAGGTACTAAACGGGTTGATGATTGATGTGTATGATGATCTCTTTCCTTAGGAGGTAGCATTTGTATTTCTTCACCACTTGCAAAATAAGAAATAACTCTTCATCATACATGAGGTATTCAAGTATTACTCCATAAAACAACTTTGAATGGAAACATATCAATTTTTCTCCTTGCATAAGCATTTTCCCTAATACATATACACTAGCATCTGTCTCTAGTTCAAATGATGGTTGTAAATTAAGCATGATGAGGACCAGAGCTTTAATGATCTTCCTCTTCAGGTCTTCAATTGCTCATTTTTGTGGATTTCCCCAATGAAGGCTCTTTCCCATGGTGGTCATGGAATTTAATGGTGTCGATACTACTAAAAAGTTTGAAATGAACTTGGACTCAAGTATTGAGATGATCCATAAAACTCTTGACCTCTATCAAGATGGTGTGAATATGCCATTGGTTGATGGTTACAATCTTGTTCGACTATACTCTCAACTCTATTCCATAAATCATGTGTCCAAGATAAATCAAGGACTCCTTTGTGAACTTGTATTTCTTCAAATACATAATAAACTAATTATTCTTTAAGGTGTCTAGTACATATGTCACATGTTAGATGTGCTATTATCAAATATTTTGAAGATTAGCATGTCATCCCGGTATACTATTACAAATCAACAAATAAAAAGATATAGCACACCATTCATCAATCTCATGAAAATTTGTAGATACTTTACCTAAATAGAAAGACATCCCTAACCGTTCATATATATAAATGTAGTTATAACCACTCCTATTTATGAGTGCATTACATAAAGACACGATACTATTAAATGAAAGATTGGTTCTCCCTCGCTTACATAGTGCACAACAACTTGGCTTGATCCATCCCATATCCTTTTGAAGATATTTTCGCCATTACTAAACTCACATTCTTACAAAATGGATTCTACCACCAACCACACTTTTTCTTTTAAAGAGTTTTACTAAAATCACATTCTTACATAATACCACCAACGACACTTTTTCATTTGGAGGGTTCTTCTTTCTTTTGCCATCGCCCTATATAAAAAAATATTTATTTAATATATAAATATGAAATATTTGTTTAAATTTTAAAAACGTCTTAATAAAATTTGAAATTGAAATTAATATAAAATTTGAAATTGAAATTTAATATATATTTATACAAAAGAACTAATTTAATTTGTAACCAACACTTGCTATGTTTTATAATTTATTTTCTATATTTTGTTTTAGAACCTATATATAATTCCCAGGATGTTAGTAATTCAATTCACATACAACGCTACACTATAAATCTGGCCTATGTCTCATGTCCAATATTGAATTAATAATAAAATAAGTATCACTGTATCAGATACAACAATTATACCTTGCGGGTATCAGATTTGAGGTTGAGCTATTTCTGTGGAGGCATGGGCGTGATTGGCAGAAAATACAGAGTCGGAATCAAGATAGGAAGCGGTTCATTTGGCGAGGTATACCGAGGAACCGATTTACAGACAGGGGAGCCGGTTGCGATTAAGATGGAAAGTGTGGACGCAAGGCACCCATGCTTGTATCATGAATATACAATCTATGGTATTATTTCCCGTACAACTGGTATTCCAAAAATTAGATGGTATGGGACAGAAAGCAATCATTGCATTCTAGTTATGGATCATCTAAGCCCATCCCTGCCAGAGTTATTTAGGTTTTTTGGCCATAAATTCTCACTTATACATGCAACGGGCATTTTGCACAGAGACTTGAAACCTCAGAATATTCTTATTGGGATGGGTCCAAAATCAAATGTGGTCCACATGATTTATTTTGGTCTTGCAAATAAATTATTTCCGTTCTCTAGGTTTTGAGGAGAGGCCAGATTATGCATATTTGAAGAGCTTGTTCTATGCTTTGTTTGTTCGTCAAGGTTTTCACTATGATAATATGTTTGATTGGACCATCTTAGCCCAAGAACGAATGGCACAAAGCTCTAGGGCTGTACCACGCCTGCCTCCTCAGCAGGCACCACCACCAGCTATTGACATGGTTCCGGGACTCAAAGATGGCCATGGTGCAACAGAGAAAGAGACTGTAAGAGATCTTAAAATATGCAGGAGAGAGGGAAGAAAGAGACTCTGACAGATCGTAAAATTCAATTAATATAATTAAACATTTGTAATTTGTAATTACAAATTTAATATAATTCAATTAATATAATTAAACATTTGTTGGTATAAAAACGTTTTTTACAATTTTGATAAGTTTATAAAATTCATCGTTTTTAAGTAAACTTATTAATATTTTAAATATTAAGAAAATAATGTAGAAAGGAATATGTATGATAAAAAAGATGGGGAATTGCAGTTTGACATATGATTTCTATATTTTCAATTTGGAAAACACTAATGTGGTCTTGGGAGTTCAGTGGCTAAGCTCTTTGGGGCCTAGGCATGACAAACTATGAAGTTATGGAGATGGGGTTCAATGCACCGGATGGCACTAGGGTAGTTCTGCAGGGCATGTCCAATGGGGCCCCAAGAGTTGTCTCAACCAAGCGGATGGAGGAACTATTCAGACATGGGAATTTAGCTTATGTAGTGGAGTGCCTGATCACCACCCAAAATACATCTCATGACAGCGAGCAATACCATGTTCACATACATGCTTTATTGGGGAAGTGTGACAAGGTGTTCGAAGAGTTTCCACTAGGTAGGCCACCAGACAAAGGTTTCAAACACACCATTGATTTGGAGGAGGGGGAGAAGGTAGTGATCACCACCCCCTATCATCATCTGAAGAAATTTAAAGATGGGATCAAGAAAGCGATCAAAGAGATGCTTTCTATTGGAAATATCAGACTCAACTCTAGTCCATTCATATCCTCAATTGTGTTAGTAAAAAAGAAGGATGGCACCATGAAGATCTGCATAGATTACAAGACATTGAACACAAAGACTATCAAAAACAAGTATCCCATTCATAGGATTGATGAGTTGTTGGATGAGCTGCATGGAGCAGTATGTTTTTCTAATATTGATCTCAGGTCAGGCTACCACCAGATCAGGGTCTGTGATTAGGACGTGCAAAAAACATCATTTAGGTGCCATTATGGGCATTACGAGTTTTTGGTTATGTCGTTTGGGCTGACCAACGCACCAGCCACCTTCTAGTGTTGCATGAACCATATTTTCCAGAAGCAATTGAAGAAATTTTTGTTGGCGTTCTTTGATGACCTCCTCATATACAGTCGAACATGGGAGGAGCACATGAGGCATCTAGATGAGATACTTGGTATTATGGGAGAGTAGTCCTTCTACGCCAAGGATTCTAAATGTGAGTTTGGGATCACATAGATATTATACTTGATCCATGCACAGGGCGTGCAGGTTCATCAGGAGAAGATCTAGGCTATTTTGGACTGGCCTACACCTACATCCCTCACTGAGCTGCGAGGATTCTTTGGACTGTGCCAATATTACAGATGATTTGTGAAGGGGTTTTCACAGTTGGCCGCACCCATCACCGATCTTACAAAGATTAAAGGAGCATTCAGATGGATGAAGGATTTGTAGTGGCCATTCGACAAGATCAAGGAGGTGATGAGTACCTACCTAGTATTAGCATTGCCAGACTTCATCCAACCTTTTGTGTTGGACTGTGATGCTTCTGACATTGGCATTGGAGTGGTTTTGATGTAAAACAAACACCCAATAGCCTTTGTGTTGGATTAAAATATTGTTCTAGAGGTTTCCAATGTACACCCAGGTTCTTCGCAGTTTCAAGGAACCAACAAAACCCCTTCTCACCGGCCCTTTCGGCAACAGCCTGAGAACAGGCTCAGGTCTCACCCGAGGTGTAGCTATGGGGGTGCTGCAGAATCAGGTTTCCACAACAATGTGATGAGTTGCTCGGATGGAACTACTGCGCAACGCGCTACGGGGATCATGCTATGGACTGAAGACTGTGTGACGATAGACTACGTCACGGTCCTCGCTTCTACAAGCTAAGATGCTACACAACTAGCGCATCTACGGACTGCGCAGTTCAGACAGGATGGAGATAATAGGACAATGCAACTGACTTATATGCTTCCTCTGTGGACTTAAACAAATATTGATGAATTTACTTTATGATTTTCCATACATCCACTGCCTTAGACGATTAACCTTATAACCAATGTAAACAGACGAAACACACAATATTGCACACTTCCGGTGCTGTGCGTCAAAAGAGTTATACCACCCAACTCTACATACACATGTGATTATTTCAACGAACTGATACTTTCATAGGCTTAGAATATACTGCGCACTCATCATTCATCCATACATGTAATACTTAACATATTATTCCCATCCTTCTCCTAGGGCGAATACATACAAAAGCATTAACACAACGACTGATAAACATGAATTCAAGCATCCATAGTAAGCAAACAGACAATTGCGCACACATAAACAATCACACTGCACAATATTTTACGTGGTTCACCCCTAGGATGGGAGCTACATCGACAAGAACTGTTGTTGTATTAGTCTTTGGGAAGGGTACAACAGTTCTTGTCTGCGCACTCAGCTGCAGACTCTCTTCTCTCTCGATAGGCCTCTGCGCACACAGCTTGCAGAGCCTTTACAAAATGTCTCTTAACAGAGATTTATCCAATCAATAATGAGAACAATAACAAAATGAAGAGCAACCCTTTCCCATACAAAATATGCCTTATTTATAGACCATGCCGATAGGTCATGTCTTTACAATTCATAGGAAAAACCCTAAGGTTCCCAAAACTGGCGTGGATGCTTGCCATCCTGCCTGTCACCGTCAACAGCTTTCTCCACTCACTCTGGCTGCCTTACTGGACCACTCATGGCTCTAATGCCCTTCTAACAGCCGCAGTCATCAGCAAAACAGTTACAACTGCATCGTGGCCTGTCACTTTCCACTTGTTTAGCCTTCCTGTCGTCGTCGACTTAGTGGCCTAGCTTCTCAACTGCTTGCCGCCACTCTCTTAGACAGGTCACTTTCCACTTTCATCCGCTCTGTCCCTTACTCAAAATAGGTCACTTCCTCATCCGACCTTTACTTATATTCTTTACCAAAATTAGTTGCTGCGATGTTACTGCGCAACAACATATCTATGCAAAACTTAAACATATACCCTGAGCTGCGCGATCCACAAACTTGTACCTTCTACGCACTCAACCTGAACTGCGCGGTTCCAAAAATGCTCTTTATCCAAACTTATACCCACTTGGGCCCTTCCCAACAGGCCCCTAAACCTCACCTCTGGATCATCCCCGATCCACTTCCGCTAGCCGATTTCTCCTGCGTATCTTCCACGCTTTTTAGCGTAGTGGTGAAACTGATCAAAGTGACGGTGATGTCGTCAACTGTTTCCTTTTCCTTCATTTCAAAATTCTTAATGGTTTCCAGATGTTCCTAAGAAACCTTCTCCTGGACTTGTTCTCTAAGAGTTCCCTCCGCTGTTTGCAGTTCGACGAACTTCTCATCAAACCACTGAACTAGGTTCCTTCCTCTTCTATGCTCTCCAACTATGCAGAAGTAATAGCTTCCTTTTCCCTTAGTGCCTTGAGCTATTTCTGGATTTCCTTTACTTCATTAAACTTAGGTAGCTTCTGCTGCGTGGGCAGAGCTTTCATCTCTGTGGTTACAGCATCGATCTCTTGCTGTGTCTATTGCACTTCCTCTTTAATCTTCTGAAGTTCTGGGTCTTCATTCAATCTGATGACAATTGCATTTACTTGTTCAAGTAAACCTTGGCATCTTGCTACTTCAGACTGGATGTTTTCCAATGTGGCCGCCACTTCCTCTTATGTGGCTGAGTGCTAATCTGATGCTAGAGTTAACTGCCTGGCTTCCAGGTCGGCAATCGTTTCCTTATAAGAAACTTCCATTTCCATCATTTCAGCCGTGAGGGAATCTACCTTGGCCCTAATATTCCGTATGGTATCTTCAACATTTTCTTCCTCTGCGCATTCTTCAATCTTTGCGCATACCGCTAAGATAGTCTCTTTGAGCTTGCGGTCCCTCTCTCGGACTTCAGATAATTCTTGTTCCTTCCGTTCGGATTCTTGCTTGAGCTCTTTAATATTTTCTTTGAGTTGGACACTCTGGTCATATGAGGCAATGCCTCTTTCTTGTATTTCCTCCGTAATTTGTAGATGCAACTCATTCAGGTCCTCCAGCGCTAATGACCCAATGTTGAGGTCAAAATGTGCCAAGTCTTTTGCTGCTTTGCGCACCTTATCATTTGGGAAGATAAAGTGCATCAATTCTATATGCGTGACCCTGGGGTAGAGTCTTACTGTATGAGGTGGTCGCTTCCACGCACTAGTTCCTCTTAACTTCCCTTCGAAATCTTATGATTGTTGGCCTAGGCTCATCTTTGTGACCATGGCCTACACTGTTTCCATTGTCTGAATGAGGCGGAGTTGAATTTGTTCTTGCTTAGCCTCTTTTTCTACCCAGGTTTCTTCCCATACCTCCTAGAATTTTGTGGCGATTGTCTCGCAATCATCTGGATGTAGCTGCGGACCGAATTTGGGCCTTTCAGACTTCCTCTTATTCCGTTGTCCTTTCGCCTAGGCAGGAGTTTCAGTTGCTTTTCTTTTGTCTCCTACCCGGTCTTCCATTTTGGTTTGCTCATGATCCTTTTCCTCCACAATAGGTGTAGGTTGTATTTCTTCCTTGTCTTGACTTTGGCCTTCATCCTTGTTGTCATCTGTGTCTTCTTCTGTCTCATTATCTTTGCTTTCGGGCTTGTCTTCCACTTTTTGCTGCTCATAGTTGGATTCAACGTCGATCGGATGCTCTTTTTTCCAATTTGGATCCCATAGCTCAGAATCCGGGATACCATAGCTCAGTATCCGTGTCTTCCCGGGGATGAATGTATGATCTGTTCCTTTTGGCCAATAATCTCATTATCCCTCTATATTTATCTGTGAGCGATTTCCAGATGTGTGGTGTCTGCCGAATCGCATCACATATCTGCACATAGTAGGTATAGAATAATTCATTGCTTGCCCGCTGCCTTGAGGGTTTTGAGATAGCCCATAAGTTGGTGTAGTGCGCTCCGCTGCATTGCCCCTCGCGAAATGGAATACCCTGATAACTAGTGGGCTCTTTCCAGTCGACGAGAGCAATCAATACTAGCAACAAACTAAAATGGAATGGGGATCCATTGTCCTAGGCTTCTTCAACATCTGCTAAGAACTCATTAAGCAGGTACTACGCCCAATTGTAGGAAGTGCCCTTTAATGTTTTATCTGTGAGCTGGACTGCTACGGCCGATACCTCTGGTGGTCTGCATTTGTGCAGCACCTTTCCTGCAAGAAGTTGGACTGTGAACTTAGTGGCTTCGTCATTGATTTCACTAGTAGGGAAACCCCATTTTTTCCTGGCTACCTTGAATTCTTCGGCTATTTTAGCAGCAAGATCCTTTTCTTGCACCTTCCCTACCATCACTGTTGACGAGTCGTCACCTCTCTTGTTTAGCTGAGTGATCTGGTGTATGAGATCAATATTAATATCAACGCGGCTGTCCAACCATAGGTAACCGTCATGTACGCAAGATAATAGAACGTGCACTACCACCGTGAGCTCTGGACTCCTATCAAAATGTGGGATGCACAACAGGTGCAGAAACCCAGATGGTTCAATTGCTTTTAGCCAATCCTGAACATACAGACATTCAATTCCGGTCTGCGCATCAAGCTGTCGACGCATGTATCGGTCAGGTTGGATCTGAGGAAAAATTTTCGGCTTTGACTGTGCTCCCTCTAGCAAGTCGTGGTCTTCAAATTTGCAATCCCTTACTCTGCCCAAAAGGTCCTCTACAATTCTCACATGTTTAGACATGGGCGAGATGGGAATTTCGTAAACGACATTCTTCTGCAACTAGACAGGTGGTGCATCATCTTTCTGAGGTGGAATGTAGTCATGTGTCAGGCAGATGGGCTTCTCCATGAATGTAACTGGTTTTTGTATCTTAACCGGCTTCGGCCCTCCTTGGTCTGTGGCTGTATTTGTTCCCTTTTCTACAGCCTTTCTTGCATAACTTCGGGATGAAGCTCCCGGTTCGGTTGCAGGTTTCGTAGCTGGAGACGTCATGAATCCCTGAAAACCTGACTGGATGAATATTTTCAACACTTCAGCACTGGAAACTGGTTCAGACATGCACCTACAACTTGTTTGGCTCTCTGGTTATGGAAGCTCTGCAATCGCACGCAGATGAAACAAAGTTTTTGGTAAAACTTATGAGTGGTTGGCCGAGGGCTATTTATAGACCCTGTTGGTCTGGAATGTGGCGAGGGACCGTTAATGAAGTGGTTAATGGTTTGTACTTTAGCTAGATCTTTTGTGAGATCCTGGTCACTTCGACCAATCATCATCCCTAGACCAATGATGTTTCCTTAATTGCAAAAAGGTAGCGGCATGGCCAAGCTGTCAAGCCAGTTAAGTTAGCATTCAATTGCCAGCTTGTTAGTCGGATATTGGCTAGATTACGGTCGCTTCTCCCTTTATTATGCCCCAAACCGTCATATCTGCAGTTTAATGCTTAACCTTACCGGTGCGGTCATAATGGATAACGGCCCACTAACCGACCGACAACTACTTGGTTAACGTTTTCCGTCATGATGTGCTGGAGGTTCTGATGCACATGTGTGCCACTTTACTTTCAACTATGCAGCTGTGGCTCCACATATGCCTCTTGTCGCAGCCTCTCGGTCTCCGTAGTTGGTTCGTTTAACTTAATATGCGCAGTAGGTCTGCTGAACTGGGTCTGTGTAGTTATATGTTCTGCTTCAACTACGTGGTTTATCTCTCTCTTGTTTTTTTTTTGGCGCAGTGGCACATCTTAACAGTGCTGCACAGTATATACATTTCCTCATCATACATTGCTTACAGACTCTTTCTCCTTTTCTAGTGCCCAATTTCAACTGTACTTGAAACCTAGAAATTTCCTTTCTTTCTGGTCATCAAGGGCTCTACGAAGCAAGATTATCCCGATAGGATTTAAGTCTGCTTCCATTGATTAAACCAGGAAATTTATCTCCTGCTAATGTGGCTAACTGGACTGCGCCACCATTAGTTACATGTAAAACAGTATATGGACCAATCCAATGTATCTTAAACTTTCCAGGAAAATTCATGAACTTGCTATCATACAGGAGGACTAGATCACCTACCTGAAAGGTCTTGTTTTTGATATGGCGATAATGCCATGCTTTTTCTCTTTCCTTCTGCACTTGTTGGTGAAATCCTGCGATGAAGCAATCTTCCTCCAAACCAACCAAGTGTAGAAGCCTTTATTATAATGTGTCGCAATCTTCCATGCCTGTGAATGCAACTATTCTCAAGCTGGAAACAATATACTCCATTGGCATTATTGCTTCATGTCCATAGGCTAGCCTAAAAGGTGTGTGGCTAGTCAACTTTTTGCAAGTATTTCTATATGCCCATAAAACGGCTGGAATGTGCAGATCCCAATCATCCCTATTCACATTGCATACCTTAGTGAGCGCATTCTCCAATACTTTATTGAATGCTTCAACAGTTCCATTCGCTTGTGGATGATATGGTGTACTTCACTGATGATGAATACAAAACTCTTCTGTCAATGCCTCAATGGTTCTGTTCAGAAAGTGAGTGCCTTGATCACCCATCAAAATATTTGGGCATCCAAACCTTGTAAGGATGTCTTCAAATATGAACTATGCGGAAGTACCTGCACTACAGTCCTTCACTGGCTTCGCTTCTGCTCATTTGGTGAGGTAATCAGTTGCAGTAATAATGTACCTTGCACTAGTTCTTTTTCCTGGTGGGTTTATAGGTCCCACAAAATCAATTTCCCATTTCTCAAATGCCTGTAGTGTCAACTGTAGATTCAATGGCATCTCGTCTCTTCGCGACGGCCTTCCTGTCCTCTGACAGACATCGCAGCTCTGACAATGCTCCTTTGCATCTTTATGAATTGTAGGCCACCATAGCCCTACCCGCAATATCTTATGTGCAGTGGCTCTTCCTGTGTATTGACCTCCTGCTGCTCCGGAATGTGCGTCAGCCAATATGAATGGTTTATCGTGTTCTAACACACACCTGCGCAGTACTTCATCCGGTCCCAATTTGTATAACTGACCTGCGATTATGGTGAAGTCTGCTGCTCTTACTACCAGTTGCTTCTTCTGCTGCTTAGTAGAATCTATGCGTGCCAACCCAGTAGTCAAAAAGTCTATTATGTATTTATAATATTCATCAGCTATCTGGATAGCAAACAACTACGCATCAGGCTGATTGTCTTCAAGGTTCGTAGGATCCTCCCCTGACTCGATCCTTGATAGATGATCAAGTCCTAAGTTCAATCTGCCTGGCTTAATGACTATTTCAAAGTCATACTCCTGAAAGAGTAACAACCATCTACAGATTCGCCCCCCTAAAACTGGCTTGTTGACCAGGTATTTCAAAGAAGAATGATCAGTGAACATAGAGAAGTGTGCACCCAGCAAATAGTGCCTGAACTTCTGTAGTGCATAGACCATAGCTAGGCCTTCTCTTTTAGTGGTGGTGTAATTCTTCTCTACAGATGAGAGCTTCCTACTAAAAAATGCAATGGGATGGTCAATACCTCCCTCTCCTGGTTGTGCTAAGACAACTCCCAATGCTATACATGAAGCATCGACATGGACATGGAACAACTTATCCCTATCTGGAAAAACTAGGATCAACTCAGTTACCATTTTCTCTTTCAAGGTGTCAAAGCCTTGTTCACACTCTGCATTCCAGATGAACGACACATATTTATTTAATAGCTTCTCCATGGTTGCGGTTATCTGCGCATAACCCTTTATAAATTTCCTGTAGTAACCGGTATGCCCCAACGTAGTGCGCAACTGCTTGACTGAGTTTGGTGTCGGCAAGTTTTCAATAACTGTGATCTTGGCAAGATCAACCATCAAGCCCTGCTTGCAGACCATGTGTCCTAACATAATTCCATAAGGTACTCAAAAGATACACTTCTTCAGGTTTAATGACATTTGATGTTGTCTGCATTTTTCTAGCATCAATCTGAGATTTGCGCAATGGTCCTTCAACAACCCAAATACTGTCCAATCGTCAAAATAAGCTTCTAAAAACTTATACATGAAATCTTTAAATGCTGTGACCATAAATCTGGAAAATATGGCAGCGCATTCTTCAGACCAAATGGCATCACTGTGTACTGGAATGACCCCCATTCCATGGAAAAAGTGGTCTTGTGTCTATCTGCGGGATCAATTCTTATCTGATGATATTCTGAAAAGCCATCAGTAAATGAATAGGCCTCATTTCCTCCAACATTATCAAGCACCTCATCAGTGAAAGGAGTAGGAAATGGGTCATGCATTGAAGTATCGTTCAATTTTCTGATATCCACACAAATCCGGATCTCACCTTTGTCTTCTTATCTTGGAAAACCATAGGGATTATCCACTCAGACTCTTCGATTTGGTCGATGATCCCTGCATCTAGCATTTTATCAAGTTCTTCCCTCACTCGTTCTTTGTATCGTGGGTTCAGTCTATAGGGCCTCTGCTTAACAGGATTTGCACCTGGCTTAAGAGGTATCTTCATAACCCCTAAATCTCCCAAGATTCCCTTCATCTCTGTAAACTTTGTCGGGAATAAATCCTGATACTCGTGTAATAGTTCTGCGATCTCCGCGATAGTCTGATCTTCCCAATAGTCTCCAATACTTGCGAACTTCAGCTCTTCATTGGTGCCAATGTTCACTTTTCTTGTTTTCACGGGTCCACTCATGTCTGGGATTTCTAGCGGAGGTCCCTCTACGTCGCGCACTCCTTCTGACTCAGGAATATTTATGTTGCGCGGATCCTCCTCATCACTTCCTTCTTTTTCTTCAGCCTCGTAAGATAGGTTATAACATTCCATGGCATGTTCTACCTGTTCCTTCCATTCTGTCTGTAGGCTTGCAGGAACGCTATCAGCTCCAAAGAATTCCTCTAATGTTATGTTCTATGTGGACATTCTGGTCTAAATATTCTTTCCTTAATAATCTGCAGCGCATCATTTATGGTAGGACTCTCGTCTTCGAAACTGAAACTCTTCTGGAAGTTCACAGTCAGAGTAGGCCAATCTGTAGTTTCCCTGCGCAACTCCATATCCAAGTACCATTTCTTTGGAATTTCTTCCTCCAACGTGTGCACAAACAGATGCACCCATTCTGTTTGTGGTCTCTCCTCCCATGCTTGTGAACAGACCTCAATATGTTGTCTTGGATCTGTCTGTCCATTATATTTTTCAAATGGCAGTGTAACTTTGTCAGCAAACCTGATCTACATCTTGATTCTGCATTGATCCCATGTGGTCAATGTCTTCTTATGCGCAGCCCACCATCTGGCAGGTGTCTCGCGCAATGCCATATCTTGTGCTGGTAAGTGATGTTCATCTGCAATTGCTATAGTATATTCTTTGATAAAGGAATAAACATTAGATAAACCATCGTAAGTGGGGATTGGGCTTACCTCCTTTCCAATCCAACGCAGTGACTTTGTAAGCTGCGCGCATCTCCTTGCAGATACTTCATGCATGCGACTTTGCCAATTTTCCAATCTTGCATCAGAGTCTGAGATGCAAGAACGGTCGCATATTCAGTTGAGTGTTCCATCCGTAGTAGGATTAATATATTCTTCCTGGTTCGTAGCCATCTTGTACAGGCGGTCCAAGTCTTGAGCCCTGGACTCTTCCTAAATCGACTCGCTATATCTGTCTCTGTCTGTAGGGTCCAGTGCTGTGATGAGCTTGAGATGCTTTCCTTCAAAGATCATATTCTTTGTCTTCAAGTTTATGATGGTGAGGTTGTCGATAGCCCATTTAATTCCCAACAACACAGGAAAAGGCTGACTATCATCCACAATCTCGATAACCTAGAAATCTGCGTAACTCTGCACTCCATCAATGTCAACAATCACGTTGGATAACCGTCCAAAGGGTATGACCTTCTCCTGATTGGCCATTCTCAACTGGATAGGTGACCATAACAGCTTTGGTCTCCCCATCTGCTGCCATGTCTATTTGGTTAAGAAATTTACTTCAGATCCGAGATCAAGGATGATCTCATCCATTTCATAATCTCCTATCTGTGCATTGAGTCTCATTTCTCTTCCTGTTCTCTTATGTTTCTTGATGTGATGAACTGCGCTATTGGTAGTTTCACTTTCGTTGTGTGGTTCATACTGATCTAACAACTTCTGCAATTCTTCTATAGCATTTGGACTCTTCAGCAACTTCATGCAGCTCCTGAGGAACTACGCAATAGAGGTGCATATCTTTGCTGCGACGCTCGTTCTATCATAAGCAACCGACATATCTTCCATATACGATATTTCACTGTGCAATGGGATTCCCGACGATCTGGGGGATGACTCTTTGAATATATCCCGCGCTTCTTCAAACGTTTCTTTGTTTTTCTTCAAGTTGAAAGCAAGTGCTTTCCCAACCGCTTTTCTTATCCATATTGTTTTAAGAGGAGTTTGCTGACTGTTAAACTCTCCTGAATTCAAATCTTCTGCTCCTCTATCTCTCCCTGTCGTGGTGCCACTTCACGTCACTACGTTGATACTTGGATCTACAGGCCTCCTCTCTGTTGCGATCAACTGAATGTTTGGGTTTGGCGCCTCTAGCTGCTTCCTTTTCTGCATTTCTACCTCTAACACTGGGTAGTCTTCAATAACATGATCAAATGATTTACAATAACTACGCATAGTGCATGGGTTGGTACATTCTCTAGATACATGGCCTGCTTGGCCACAGTTATAACAGATTACTTGCCCTTGGCCTCATCCTTGCGCTGGGCCATTATTCCTTCCTCGCCTGCGGTATCCTCTGCGGCCTTTGTATGCTCCCTGATCATGCTGGACATTATCTTGTTTTTGTGGAGTCTCTCCTTAGACTCTGTACATTCCTCCATACATATGCTCAATATATTTCTTTCTTTCTAGCATGAGCTCATATGCACGACAGTTGGACTCATCATGCCCAACTTACTTACAAAAATTACAGTATAGGTTTTCAGGTGTTCTTACGTATTTCTGTATCAGGTGGCAGTATTCTAGCCGGTGTCCTCTAGTTCTGCAAATTTCACACCATGGCCCTTAGTTCGGATTCAATGGGTTTGGTCCACCCATGTTAAGGAAGTCCTAGAATAAAGGGCAGTGATCCTTAGTGTGTCGTTCTCCCTTACAGCCTATACACCAGACTTCCTGTCTTTCCTGCTTTCCTTTCTTGATATCCTATAATTGTAGTGTCAGGGTAGCCAACTGGTTCTGAATCTGAGACATCCCAGTGCTACTTTCTCTAATCGGTGAAGCTTCCAACTTCATCATGATTTCCAAGGCTTCTTCCTACGAAGCCACCTTCTACTGCATCAAAGGCTATCTGATATGAGGCAACAATGCAGCTATAAACCATTCCTTGTGCTGTTGTTGTGCAATAACGAAGCTTACTTGGTCCAACAGTGTCTTAAATTTCTGATTGAACTCCCAGACTGTCTCATTAGGTTTTTGTTTGATCTCTTTCAACCCTGTTATACACTGTGACTCTGATTTTGGCTTCTTAAATTCTGCTAAGAGCGTAGCCTTGATTTCTACCAGGGTTCTATTTTGTCCCTGCGAGTATTTCATGAACCAATGCAAGGCTATGTCTCTAAAAGTGGTGACGAGCTATGCTTGCTTCACAGCATCATCCTGGACTTGCTTAACACTCCATACGGATTCACATAGAAACAAATGTTGGACAGGGTCTTCTAGACTCGTTCCTTTGAACATCGGCAGTTTGGTATCATCAACCATCCTCCTTCTAGGTGGCACAATTCTCTGAGTAGTGCTAGGGATAATACTTTGAGGAATGATCTGAGGTTGTAAATTCTGAGGTGGTACAACCTAAGATGGGGTAGGCTGAGTCAGAATAGGCTGGGCACCCGCTCCTGCGGTGTTACCAATACTGACGTTCTGCGGTGCGAGTTGCGCGGCATTCGCAATCGACGGGTATGTGGCATAATAGGATGATACGTGGCTGACATAGGTGTAGTTTGATTATCAAGCTCAAAAGGTATATGGGTGTCTACACAGAGTCCATGCGGGCCAGGATTTTTACCAGCAACGAGCTTGTATCTCTTTCCACTTCTCAGGTTATGGATTTCTTCGTAAGAACCACTATATGTACTATCTACCATGACAGATTTTAAAAAAAAATTCACTGCATTCTAAAGATGCCTTTCTCGGCCATAAGCATTTTAATGTATAGACTGAGGTTGTTCAAGTACTTACCTATGAATCCCTTGAAAAACTCTCTTTCGGATGCACTATAGGACTTTAGCATGTCCACAACGAACTACATCACAAAACTCGGTAGTGTATTGTCGACCCAGAAGTCAATTGCTCTCATGAATGGGATGTCTACTGCTTTGAGCCTTTCAATAAGATGTGGTGTCCACTCAGTCGGTATGTCTTGTGGTGTATAGTTTCTTTGCTCTGCGAGCCTTGACAACCACTCGTGTAGCTTGTTTCCAAAAGATGCCCAAAACATTTCGTGAACCTCTTTCCACAGGTATTTGTTCAACCACTGGATGTCAGAGAGATGTGAGTGTCTATTCTCCTTTCTTGCGAAGTCTCTCTCTGTCTTGTCACACCAAGCCCAGATTTCTTTCTTGTCTGGATGCCAAACGTTGATACCCAACAAAACTTCTTCTTCGTCGCACATCATGACTTCAACTCATCACGGATTCTTAGCGTGACAACGAAACCATTTGTGGGCTTAAGATACTGTTCTAGAGGTTTCCAATGTAGACCCAGGTTCTTTGTAGTTTCAAGGAACCAACAAAACCCCTTCTCACCGGCCCTTTTGGCAACAGCCTGCGAACAGGCTGAGGTCTCACCCGAGGTGTAGCTATGGGGGTGCTGCGGAATCAGGTTTCCACAGCAATGTGATGAGTTGCTTGGATGGAACTACTGCGTAGTGCACTACGGGGCTCTTGCTGCGGACTAAAGACTGCGCGATGATAGACTGCGTCGCGGTCCTTGCTTCTACAAGCTAAGGTGCTGCACAACCAACGCATCTACGGACTGCGTGGTTCGGACATGTTGGAGATAATAGGACAATGCAACTGACTTATACGCTTCCTCTATTGACTTAATGGATATTAATGACTTTACTTAATGATTTTCCATACATACACTGCCTTAGACGATTAACCTTATAACCAATGTAAATAGATGAAACACACAATATTGCGCACTTCTGGTGTTGTGCATCAAAAGTGTTATACGACCCAACTCTACACACACATGTGATTATTTCAACGAACTGATACTTTGATAGGCCTAGAATACTACGCATTCATCATTCATCCATACATGTAATACTTAACATATTATTCCCATCCTTCTCCTAGGGAGAATACATACAAGATCATTAACACAACGACTGATAAACGAGAATTCAAGCATCCATAGTAAGAAAACAGACAATTGCGCACACTTAAACAATCACACTGCACAAGATTTAACGTGGTTCACCCCCAGGATGGGAGCTACGTCCACAATAACTGTTGTTGTATTAGTCTTTGGGAAGGGTATAACAGTTCTTGTCTGCGCACTTAGCTGTAGAATCTCTTCGCTCTCGATAGGCCTCTGTGCACACAACTTGCAAAGCCTTTACAAAATGTCTCTCAACAGATATTTATACAATCAATAATGAGAACAATAAAAAAATGAAGAGTAACCCTTTCGCATACAAAATATGCCTTATTTATAGACCATTCCCGTAGGTCATGTCTTTACAATTCATAGGCAAAACCCTAAGGTTCCCAAAACTGGCGCAGATTCCCTCCAGCCTGCCTGTCGCTGTCGACGGCTTGCTCCACTCGCTCTGGCCGCCTTACTGGACCAATCGTGGCTCTAACACCCTTCTGAACGCCATAGTCATCAGCAAAACGGTTACAACTACATCGCGGCCTATCACTTTCCACTCCTTTATCCTGCTTGTCGTCGTTGACTTAGTGGCATAGCTTCTCAACTGCTTGCCGCCACTCTCTTAGACATGTCACTTTCTGCTATCGTATGCTCCCCTTACTCAAAATAGGTCGCTTCCTCATCCGAACTTTACTTATATTCTTTACCAAAATTATCTTCTGCGATGTTACTGCGCAACAACATATCTGTGCAAAACTTAAACATATACCCTGCGCTACACGATCCACAAAATTGTACCTTCTGCACACTCAGCCTGAACTGCGCAGTTCCAAAACTGCTCTTTATCCAAACTTATACCCACTTGGGCGCTTCCCAACACTTTGAAAGAAGGAAACTTAGGGAGCCAAGAAGTGTCTACTCTATATATGAAAAAGAGATGCTCACCATCATGCATGCATTGGTGAATCTTAGACAACACATGGTGTGCAACAAGTTTGTGGTGAGGATAGACCACAACAATTTGAAATATTTCCTAGACCAAAAAGACCTGAATTAGAGGCAATAGAAGTCGGTTAGCAAGATAGATGAAGATGAATTTGATATAGAGTATGTAAAGGGAAAGAATTTTTGTTGTTGTTGATGCACTCTCCAAGAAAGCAATTGCATATTCCTTGATGGAGATTTCAGCCAATTGGAAATCTCACCTTTTGGTGGAGGATTTTGAAAATAAATTTTCTTGCGAACTGATGAATGGCCTTATACAGGATGATAGATACTGGGTGGTTGATGATGTTATTATATATAAAGACTGGATATATTTGGTGCCATATTCCAAACTGAAGGAAAATATTTTGCAGGATACACACGATGCCCCTACAGCAGGACACCAAGGATTCTTCAAAACATACCAGAAGGTTAGGGAGAAGTTATCTTGGAAGGGCCTCAAAGATTATGTGTTGCAGAATGCGAGAGAATGCATGTTCTGTCAGTGGAACAAGACTGAATAGATCCATCTAGCAGCTCTTTTGCAGCCATTTCCTATTCCATAATAGAAATGGGAGAGTATATCCATGGACTTCATCACTGGGGTGGCATGGGTACAGGGCTGAGATTGTATCTATATGGTGGTAGACTGGTTGATGAAATTTGCACACTTCTTTTTTATTTTGTTAGATTATACAGTGACACAAGTAGAAGAGGTATTCTTCAGGGAGGTATTTCATCTGCACGGGATACCAAGGAACATTGTCAGTTTCAGGGACCATATATTTGTAGGGGATTTATGGCAAGATCTCTTTAGGATGGTCGGTATAGAGTTGAATCCCAACCATCCCCAGACCGAAATACAAACTGATATTGTGAATAAGTGGATTAAGGGGTACCTATGGAACTATGTGTTTAGACAACAAAGAGCATGGATCAGGTGGATACACTTGGGTGAGAAATTCTATAAAACCACCTACCACATGTCGATTAGGATGACTCCATTTAGATATTTATAAGTATATGATTCCCTATCATTTGTTGATATGTATTTTGGGGATAGGATGGAACCCAAGGTGAAGGACTGGATACAGGAGAGTCATGGCATCCTTTGAGTCCTTAAGGAAAACTTATAGGTGACTCAAAATCAGCAGAAGGTATATGTAGGCATGAATCAGACAAAGCGTAGCTTTGAGGTGGGAGACTTGGTATTTCTAAGACTACAACCTTATCATCAGTCCTCACTGAAGAAAAATGGTGAAAATAAATTGAAGCCTCACGTCTACGGACATTACAGAGTGGCCAGGAGGGTTGGATAGGTGGACCATGATTTGGAGCTTCCAGAGGGGAGCATGATTCACAATGTATTTCATGTATCATGCCTCAAGAAGCTACTAGGACAACAAATCACAGCCTCTGCAGAGTTACCCCCACTGGATGAGGAGGGGCAATTGATATTGGACCCAAAGGAGATTTTGGATGTGTAGGAGAGAAGACTAGGAATCAAGGTGATTTGGGAGTACTTGGTTAGATGGAGGCATATGCCAGTATAGGATGTCACTTGGGAGAGTGAGAAGATCATACATCACCCCAACTTATAGTTTCTTTAGGACAAGCAATCTTGGGAAGGGAGCACTGTCATGTCCCTTTCTAAATAAACACCATGAGGAAACTTACTAGCCTATCGAGTTCTCATATGCTATAGTTGTTAATATAGGGAATTAATTAATTATTTAATGTCACCTAGGATCACAAGCACTTTATAAAGTGACATTAATAATTTATTTAATAAAGTGATTTTATAAAAGTCACTTAATAATAAAGTGAGTGGGAAAGGTAAAGTATCGCCCAAATGGGGTCAAGATAAAATTAAAAGATGGAAGAGGGTCATGTTCTCACTAAATTCATTTTATAATATTAAAAAGTGAGGAAGTGTCAAGGGAAGTTGAAAAGTCACAAGAGGGAAAATGTGAAATTATAAAATGGACACAAGAGCTCATTCTCTCCATTTTTGTCATCTGCATTTTGGAAATTTGAGAACTCTTGAGCTTAGCTTCTCTTGGAAAAAACCCAAGGAGGAGGTGGATAGTTTTGGTAGTGAAACAAATCTATCATAGCTATCAAATTAGGAAGAATCAACCAAATTTCTGAATTGTGCTTCACTGTCGTGGATGAATATTTCATCTTCACTTTCAGCTCTAAGAAATCTCAATGGTTTGTGGTGGTTGTTGTAGAGGGTGCACCCATTATTGGAGTTATTGCTACTAGAGAGAGGGCGTACTTGCATCTTGCCACCATCTTTAAGAAAGGGTGCATTATTCATGGATTTCAGCTGTTGAAGAGGGTGCATTGGTTGATAGGAAGACAGTCATAGTCTTCATCTTTACTCTGCATTCTCACACACCGAATTTCATATTAGGAACAAACTTGGGACACAGTTCTTTGATTGTTCAGTTATAAGACCCTCTCTTGTAGAGTCACTACCAGTCTGAGTGAGGTTGCAGCTTCTTAAAGGTTGATTTATTCTCTATGGAGGACGAGTTTTTCATGTCCCCAAATTTTTGCTATGGACCAATCCCTTGGATTGAAGAATGAAATGGCCATAGTCACTTGGAAAAATTGATGAGAAATTATTAAGGTGGTGAAGCGGGACATAAATGTGTAAGGGATGATATTATATTGGTCCAATATTTGTAAATAATGCAACATTATATTGAATTAAATCATGAAAGGGTGATGTAGGCCCACAAATTTCAATATTTAATTGTTAATTATTTGTTTAAAGAGTTGGAAATGTCTAGGTGGCCAAAGAGGGCGCATAGGAGGATGGGTGTACCCTTATGAGCTATCTCCCTCAAAGGAATATGGAAAAAGCAGTTGAAAAGAAGGAAAACAGATGAAAAGCAGGAAAGCAGCTGAAAAAAAGGAAAGGAAGAAGTTTCCATATTTTGCTAATAAAGGCAGAGAAAGGATCAATGATTATCAAGAAATCAAGCAAGGAATCTAGGAAAGCTTTTCCTAATTTCTAATTAGAAAGGGGGGATAACTTCTATTCTCTCATGACAATAACATTAATTATTATTTTATTGATATTTTCATGAGAAAAATCTACAAGGAAACAAAAGGTAAATTAATAGTTATAAAAGAGGTATGAGTGCCCCAATTCACATATTTTGTTAGTTTATTGATTTACTTGAAGATATCTGTTCTTTTCACAACTTGGGTGATGTGCCCCTTGATATCAATGGGAGATGTTCCCATTTGCAACCAGTGATCTAGTTGAGATATTGTGAAATAATTCAGTTAGAGATTGAGGGAGAGAGAACATAGTTATTTCCATGGATATTCAATGCATCCTTTGAAGTCTTTTGCAGGTCTGATCTCAATTTTGGATCGAATTATTGCTTGGTAGTCCAAGAATTGTGAATAAGAAATCGTTTCAGGGAGCAGTTATCTATCTTCTCTTATTTGTAAATATTCTAAGTTATGTGGTTCATGTCATATCCGACTTTATTATGATTTGCATCTATTGGGGTATCCATGAATGTTCAGCCTATTCCCTTACATGAATAATAAAATTTTAGTGTGATTTTCCAATAGCCTCTTGTCCAATCATCATGTTAAATCTCTTGTAGAAATCCACAATTAAAAATGTTTTATGTATCATGATTTGACTTAATTTTCCTCAGTATGGGTGTGTTAGGACTGATCCCAAGTGTCAGTGAGGAAATCCGTGACTGTCTGGTGGTGTTTGGAAGATTAGAAAGAAAACAGTGTTGAGAGTCAAATATTTGAAGTTGAGCAACTTTTGAGTCTAGCTCCTAGATTTCCACTGTTTTGAACTTGCTGAGCTACATAAGTTTTTCAGGTCTGATATAATAGTCTATACTATTGGTTAGTTTCCTTTAGTATTGCACTAGAAGCAACGAAGGTTCCACATAATTCCTGGGGACATTGCCTCCAATAATTTTGGCCTGCCCAGGTGTGATGCACTCCTGAATGTGCAAATGTTAAATAAAATCATCAAGTCAAGTTTGTAAAAATTCTGTTGTGTGGATATAGTTTTCTAGAGTCTTTAAATTCCCTTGAACCCTCACTTGGAAAAATTAGTGAAGGTCTAGTGGTGTTTGGGCCAAAATTTGAAATTCTAGTCCTAGTTTTCCAATTTCAAGTTAGTGTGCCTAAATCATGTTTGGGTGCATTATAGTGGTATCCGAGCATCATCCTCTCCACTTGTGGACAATAAAATATCATTTGAATAAATATTGGAGATCACATCTTCAAGTTTGAAGCTATGAGGCTCATACAAATGGGTGATGAATATTGGGAGCAATATGAAGAGGAAGAAGTTATTTACATAGATAAAGGCTTGTCCATTTTGCATGAGGAAGATGATTTCACATGAGACATCACATACAAAGAAGAAATAAGGTATGATAAACCAATGGTTAATAAATATTTGTAAAAGGTGATAAAAGTATGTGAAAACATGCCCCGTTGCTACCAAGAGTACCTAGCATTGGGTAAAGAGATTTGTGCAGCCATGACCTTCAAGGAGTATATCTATCTCAACTATGTATTTTTTCCCAAGGATGTAGATGAGGAATCATTGAAGAGCAACAAACCATTGAAATAAGAAGAGACACCTAAGGAGGAGTGCAAGGCACTACAAGAATATTTCCAAATAGAGGAAGAACGAGCAAAAGAAGAGCTAGAAGAGCCTGAAGCAGAGCCTACACCCATTTTTGTAGAAGATGTAATACAAAGGTATGACCATAAATCTTATTTTTGCAGTAGTCAGATACCTTTGTATCATCATTAGATACTATCCACTTCTGGAGAGAAGGTTTGCATGGTAGAATCTCTCGATTTTGAGATTCAAAATATTGGTGACAAAGATGATTTCAGTGAGAGGGTTGAATTGATAGATGGGAATATGCATGATTCACATGAGTTCAATGAAAATGCATATGGAAGCATACACAATGTTGAGAGGATTCCATTTTATGACTTTGAGGACAACTCTTAGTCTCAGAAGAGAAGGTGTTTCAAGGTACCGTCAAGAACCGATGGTGCACATAAATTTGTTGAAGACCTTATGTAAAGGACCCATTTGGAGGAAAGGCATAGAGGCTTGGTTGAAAGTGTCTCTAGTACTAAATTGGGCATCATACAAGAATAAATGGTGAGAATAAATAAGATTACTTGCATCTCTTAATGGATAGAGTTCTTTCTCTCAAAATTGCAGAAGACAAGGCCATGGAGGTAGAGCAGCTACGTATGGAGTTGGGAGGACCACATCCTTCCTCTTTCACCATAACTAGTCATATATATATATGGCTAGTGAGACTCATATGTTGATGGAGGAACCTCATGAGAGGTTTGAACATAGAGAGAAATCAAATTTGTAGGTGTTCGAGAAAAGAACTATCATGGAGGATCCTAGCCAAGCATTACATTTGATGCAGAAAGAAAATGAGCCACCTTTATGGGAAGAATATTTAGCATTGAGGAAGGTGGATGATTACATTCCATATGGATCAATGAACAAAAATGTTTATTCATCCATGGATTGGGTGGATAGCTACATAATAGAAATGAAGACTCAAGGGTGTGCAAGTCTTGCTCACATTGGTAAGAGTTCCTTTGCATCAATAGTAGATTTATTGATGCATTTGGAATTGTCATGTTTTGTGAGAAGAAGCAAAGGAATTTATGGCTTCATTATTATGCCTTCCATACACATTCATCCATGTATTGGGTGTGCAAATATATGTCCGGTTTGGAATCACCATGTAAGAGAAGATCAATTTGCATTCATGGAATATTGGATGCAGCAAGGCAAGAAAAAAACTTGATGCCACTAGAGGAGATCCAAATCTTATTGGATCAAATGGAAAGCATTTTCAGAGGAATTGGTAGTGATGCACTATCAATATGGTTATGAGATCCTGGTATCCTTTGGAATAATAATTTTTTCCAAAAGACCAAAATGTTGAGAGGAATGTAGCATGATCAATGGGATCCTAGAGGGCAAGGCAACCTTAAATTCCAGAATTCTATCCATGGGAAAAAGTAGTTTAGTTTCCTACATGGAAAATATTATGATGGATGGACACACTATGTTACTGCTTGGTGGTTTGGGAGTCTTCAAAAGAATCTTTGTGTTGATACTAAGTGAGGTGGAAGAAGGTGGCATGAGAAGGTTTTTGGGAACCTTCCTCCTGGTCGACCACCAGACAAATAAGTTGAGCATATTTTTGAATGGGTAAGTGAGGAACATGCCCATAATTATTATTTTGTATACAAGTAAGAGGAAAAAAATGTAGTAGCATATGTATTTCTTCCTTTGGTAGAGGATTCAATTGCTTGGAAAGTTCAGTTAGTAGTATAGTCTTCTAAACAAAATTTTGCATGTGAGCCATTGAATGATTTGATCCAGGGAGAGATCATGAGTGGAGTCATCTATTTAGTGCCAAGATCTGTTGTTAATGAGTTGATTACGAGGGCCACCCATTATTCACCCCTAGTTCTGCACTTCCTTGAAAGGGGAGTAGATGCCCAACACAAATTCACTCATGCATAGAGATATCTCAAGAGATTCAAAAGTGAAGGTGAAAGGCACATCAATGTATTTCTTGAACCATGTTTCACAAGGCCACATCTAAGTCCAAATATTGCATCCAAAGTCATGGTGTAGAAAAGAAGTGAGTTGCATGAGGACAAGTACGTGCGGCAAGTTTTATTATCTCCACTTTGGACATCATCAAATTTGGATGGGAGAAGAAGTTTTGCAGGAAGCAATTCTTCGTTGTCAGTGTGGCAATTATGGATTTCTATTCATGGCCATTTTGCTTGATTCATGCACCCATTTCTTCACATCCTTACATGAGGAGAAAACACAACAAGCATCTTGGGCAAGTTTGTTGTCTACATGAAGAAGATCCAACCTACCTTGTTTGGTCTTTTTTCCAAATATGTGACCAAGCTAAGTAAAGCTATTGGAAGTGATGCACCATGTAGATGATCCTTCCATTTGAAAACAAATATGGTTTTCCAAGTTAGGAAAGGAGTTCCTATTAGTATGAGAACTTATAAAATGTTCTTAAGGAAAGGTAGGAAATGGTGAATGGTTGCATAGTGTTTTCCTTACTATATTCCGCTCCACCATTGATGCTTGAGTGTGATGCTACCAAAGAAGAAATGGAGACAATTATGATGAAGAATTGAAATCCCATTTATTTTGAGAGAAAAATGTTGCATCCCCATGAGAAATGCCATTTGATCCATTACAGAGAGGTGCTACATAATGAGCATGCATTGGCTAAATTTGGACCATACTAAAAGGGAAGCGAGCTTGTGTTCAAGATTGATCACCATAGTCCAAGGCAAATTTTGACATAAAAGGAGATTGTTGACAAGCTACAAAATTGGGTAAAAGGTAATTGTGCACTTTTTTCTTTGATATATTCCTCCCATTATTTGGTGTTTAACCATTATGTCTCAAGAAACATGATTAGAGTAGCCTTCATACAAGTCCATATCTTATAGCTCTTGGGAAAATAAGTTTGCAATTGCAAGGGTATCACTATTTCACTTGCAACAAAGAAACATTTTCCATTTTGCATGCATTGAGCATATTCAAGCCATATGTTGTGAGTCAATTGACAATGGAATATTCCAAGAGTAGGTTCAACTATGAATTGATGGAAAAAGGGTGATCAATACAAGATTAACAAAGGGATCATCTATTATGGAGGAGATATTCATATGATTCCTGAGACAATCTTGCAAAAGCATTTTGGAGGTAGTGCACATGTTCTTCATCACTCATGTTTTCATTTGCTTGAGGACAAGCAATCTTGGTAGGGGAGGACTGTCATGTCCCCAAATGTTTACTATGGACCACTCCCCTAGGTTAAAGAATGAAATGGCCATAGTCATTTGGAAAAAAATATGAAAAATGGTTAAGGTGGTGAAGTGGGACATAAATGTGTAAGGGTTGATATTATATTGGTTCAATATTTGTAAATAATGCAACATTATATTGAATTAAATCATGAAAGGGTGATGTAGGCCCACAAATTTGAATATTTAATTGTTAACTATTTTTTTAATGAGTTGTAAATTTCTAGGTGGTCGAAAAGGGAGCATAGGAATATGGGTGGACCCTTATGAGTTGTCTCCCTCAAAGGAATCTGGAAAAAGCAGTTGAAAAGAAGGAAAGAAACCGAAAAGCAAGAAAGCAACTGAAAACCAGGAAAGGTAGAAGTTTCTATATTTTGGTAATAAAGTCAGAGAAAGGATTAGTAACTATTAATAAAGAAATCAAGGAATCTAGGAAATATTTTTCCTAATTTCGAATTAGAAATGGGGAGCTAACTTCTATTGTCTCATGAAAATAATATTAATTATTATTTTATTGATATTTTTATGAGAAAAATATACAAGGAAAGAATAGGTAAATTAAGAGTTATAAAATAGGTATGAGCACCTCACTTCACATCTTTTGGCAGTTTATTGATTGACTTTAAGAGCTATGCGCTTTTCAGAGCTTGGATGATGTTCCCCTTGCTAGCATTGGGAGATGTGCCCCTTTGCAACCAGTGATCTAGTTGAGATATTGTGAGATCCTTCATCTCGAGATTGAGAAAGGGGGCTAACTTCTATTCTCTCATGAAAATAACATTAATTATTATTTTATTGATGTTTTCATGAGAAAAATCTACAAGGAAATAAAAGATAAATTAAGAGTTATAAAAGAGGTATGAGCAACCTAGTTCACATTTTTTGTTAGTTTATTGATTTACTTGAAGAGCTCTATTCTTTTCACAACTTGGGTGATGTGCCCCTTGATAGCATTGGGAGATGTTCCCATTTGCAACCATTGATCTAGTTGAGATATTGTGAAATACTTCAGTTGGATATTGAGGGAGAGAGAAAATAGTTATTTCCATGGATATTCAATGCATCCTTTGAAGTCTTTTGCAGGTCTGATCTCAATTTTGGATCAAATTACTGCTTGGTAATCCAAGAATTGTGAAGCCAAAAATCGTTTATGGGAGCAGTTATCTATCTTCTCTTATTTGTAAATATTATGAGTTCTGTAGTTCATGTCATATCATACTTTCTTATGATTTCCAGCTTCTAGGGAAGCCATGAATGTTCAGCCTATGTCATTACATCAACAATAAAATTCCAAAGTGATTTTCCAATAGCCTCTTGTCTAATTATCATTGTTAAATCTCTTGTAGAAATCTACAATTATAATTGTTTTTTGTGTCATGATTTGACTTTTGATGCTTCCATAAATCAATCAATGGTTAATTTGTCTCAGTATGGGTGTGTTATGGATGATCCCAAGTGTCAGTGAGAAAATAACTAACTGTTTTTTGGTGTTTGGAAGCCTAGAAGGAAAATAATGTTGGGATTCAAATCTTTGAAGTTGAGTACCTAGTTTTGAGTCTAGCTCTCAGATTTCCATTGTTTTGACCTTATTAAGCTGCAGAAGTTTTCAAGTCTGATATATAAGTCCATAATAATAGTTAGTTTCTTCCAATAATTCACTAGAAGCAACGAAGGTTTTACATAATTCTTGGGGACATTGCCTCCGGTCATTTTGGCTTGACCAGGTGTGATGCACTCCCGAATGTGCAAACTGTTGAAGCAAATAATCAAGTCAAATATGTAAACCTTTTGTTTTGCGGATCTAGTTTTCTAGAGTCTGTAAATGCCCTTGAACCCCTGCATGGAATTTTTTTGAAGGTCTAGTGGTGTTTGGGACAAAATTTAAAATTCTAGTCCTAGTTTTCCAATTTCGAGTTAGTGTGCCTATTGTTGTTTGGTTACATTAAAGAGTTTGTTTTTTATGGAGGAAATAAGAGAGCACACTCTTCACCTTGATAACTCTGTGTTCTAGAATCAATAAGAGGGTTATTTACAATACGAGAAAGTGGTCTCACTATTAGCACGAGTTTCCTATAGCAGAAATCAGCCTTCATTACAAACTGTTCATTGAATGTGTGGGGCGTTTTTTCAACAGTGGGAACATTATTGTTTACAGAAAAAAAATGAAGTGATATATATTCATTTTGGCTAAGTTTTTCGATTTCTGAGGGTAGAATTCAGATATGGTATGTTTTTATTTCTAAGTATATACAAGCCACTAAAGGAAATTTGAGTACATCTTCCAAGTGCTCATCTATAGCAAACTTTTTATATCAGTCTTTGAGTTCATGGAATCCTGCTACAGCAATTAAGTGGTCTCATTCCTTGTGGAAAGGGGATGCCATTTCCATATCTATCCATTAGCACATTTAGGCATGTAAACACACTTTTTTCTTATTGAAATATCAGACTTCTTTATGACTGTGACTGAGTATATTGGTTCCCAATTAGTGTAGGCAAACTAGAATTCATTTTGTAATTTTATAAGGCATGTTGTGTGGAGAAATATTATGCAATTCATGGTATGAATGTTATGCACATCTAAACAAATAAAATCAAACATGATATGAGCAATACAGGGAAAAAAAACACAGATCTACATAAGAACTATTTGAATAAAGTGCCAAAAAACATAACTATACCAAACAGTAGAACATCTCCCATACTTTATTAGTTAAATTGGCAAAGGACCATTACAGAAATTGATAGAGCATCAAAAGAAGATTAAAAATATTTTTGATAAGAAGGATATAGCAATATATTTTCATCTAGGAGACTTAGTTATGAAATGGGATGCAAGAAGAAAAGATAGGGGAAAGAATGAAAAGTTTGATAACCTTTGCATGGGCCCTTATCTCATATCAGCTGTATAGAACAAAAATACTTTTATTCTAGCAGAGTTGAATGGTGAAATGCTGGATCCTATGGTCAATGGTAGACTCCTTAAACATTTCTTCATGTACTAAAATTTTGTAAAAGTATCCTAAAATCATTGTACATAGTAGAATAAAAGTTTTTATTTTTATTTTCTTTCCATTACAAGTCATTCAAGCATTTTAATTTCCAATTTTACATTTTCCATGTTTGTAAATAATATTGTAAGATGAAAATGGCTAAAGTTGAAAATATATCATGAGAAATTACTCTATAATCCCAACGGAAGGAACTAATCTATAGTTATCAGCAGTCTGCAGGGAAAATAGTTGTTCCCCACTGGAGAAAATGTTACTACTAATATTTTTGCATAGTTTTCAACCTTCCAAAGTTTGACAAAGAATTGAAGGTTTAAAATTTAGCATATGAGGGGCTAAAATTAAAGACTGCACATGGGTTTAGAGCCTATGCCAAAAGAAGGGGATAGATTATGGGACCACAAGATAGGATCCAAGCGCTAAAAAGAAGAGTAGTAGAAAACTATTGACATGAAAACATATCAATGGTTAGGTGTCATAGAGTGCATGAAAAGTGTCAGAAATATAAAGGGAAGTGTTGAGCTGATCATAAAAATAAACTCCATATCAATGGCTCACATTAATATCTCACTGAAATGACATTCCCATGTTATTTTTCTATGATGAGGAGTTGTACTTGATACCACCAAGGACACATGGTGAGCCTTGAGTGACAACTCCTCACAAAATACTTTTGCAATACTATCAAGCTTGTGGGGAGTTACCAATCCTAGAAACCACTCTAGTTTCTCCCAAAAACTGCTAAGAAACACTAGTCCCATTATAACAAAGGTCGACGCTATGGAATACATGACGGTCACCACCCAGGAGACACATGTCAAGTGGGACCCAGATACTTCCGATGACATCATCCATAAAGCACCAAATGAATAATTTCCAGTTGTTCCAATTTTCAAAAAAGAACCATTAAAAGGGAAATTTACAATTGGAAATATTATCCAGTTTTTATCAGAATAGGGGATGCAGCATTTTAGCCTCCTTGCCCATCTAGTGAAGCATAATGATGAGAAGTCTCTAAACGCCACCAAAATTTTCACCTAGGTATTTACCGTATAAATATTTCACCCAATTACTTGTTTTACCATATATCAAACAATAATTAACCCTAATTTACCTTGGCAAGCCCTATATATCCATTTAACCTATCACTTGATATTTTTACCCCACCAATGGCTCAGAAATCCAAACCCAGGCTACCAAAATCAGTCTTTTCTGGTGATGAACACAATTATGACAAACATGCTGACATCTTTGATACAATAATCACCAATTCATACCTAATCCTTACTATCCAAGAAACCAAATCACTGTCAATTGCATACCAAGACCCATATCATTTATGGGAACCCAACTTTTCTATAACCATTTTTCCTCGCTCGGTTTATTTCCCAAAGTTCATAACTGTTGAGATATTGTAACTTCAAAGAATATTATATTTGTACTTTATTATTTTGGAGATGTTTCATTCCTCCTTGAAGATCTTATTGTATATCCGGAGATGTTTATTCCTCCGTCAGATTGTGGTAACTTGGGTTATTAGAATTCCCTAGTGGGGGTTGGCCCTGTATGTGTTATGTGGGTCAAAGGGTTATTAGACCACCCTAGAGGGGTCGGCCCAGTCAGTTGTAGTGGGGTATTTAACCCATTGGTTAAATATGATCCTACATGATTTGTGTAAAAGACAAGTCGGAGTAGTGTATAAATAGAGGAGGTGTATTCCTCATTTTACACACACTCACTCACTTGAGAGTGGCGCACTTATGAGAGAGAGTTCTTCTATGGAGAAGGAGGAGCTTATGCTCAGGGTTACATCTTTTGTATTTGCTGGTCATCTATATTGAGGAAGCTTTGTTGGGTTTTCTACCCCATGAGGGTTTCCCAGGATAAATCTGTGTCTCTTGTGTTTATGCTATGCTTGTTGTTTCTTTAGTGATCCTGTATATGCTATTATTGTGAAATGGAATGTAATGCTGTTATTTTCTGTCTTAGCATATTGAATTTTAACATGGTCTCAGAGCTAACGTGAAGGAAGGCAATGTATGGCACTTACGACACTTGCTTCTCTTGCGACAATTTGAAGGTTAGGGTTTTATATAGAAAAAACCAGTCATCGTAGAACTTTCGCTATAAATACATTTTGGCGAAGGTTCAGAATTTGAAACCTTTACAAGTCGTATATTACATCCCCAGGTACCTTGTGTCCAAAGCGCACCCTAGATTCGTTGTACTTTGTGAGTTATGATCAGTACAAGTTAGGGTTTCTGCCTCTTCCGGATCTCAGTCAAAATCAGGTGACCTAGGAAAAAAGGTCATAACTTGGTCTAGGAAGTTCCAAATGAAATTCCGTAAAAACTGAAAGGTAGTACATAGACTATAATATTGCAGGAAACGTTTTCAGAGGCCGAAGCTGAACCAGTGACACGTGGCACGCCGTACAAGTTCGCTCTCCCGTTTTATCCCATAAACAGGTCACGTTGCGACACTTGGCATAACTTGGGCTAGGAAGCTCCAAATGAAATTTAGTAAAAACTAAAAGGTAGTTCACAGACTGTACTATCTCAGGAAACGTTTTCAGAGGCCGAAGCTGAAACAGTGACACGTGGCACGCCGTACAAGTTCGCTCTCCTGTTTTATCCCATAAACAGGTCACATTGCGACGCTTGGCATAACTCTCTCTCATAAAATCCAATTGAGGTCAGACCTATCAAGATGGAAAGATGACAGGTCAAGCTACCACAGAAAAAAATTTCAGACCCTGTGGATCAAAAAGTTCAGAGTTACAGAAGAAACAATCAGGTACATATTTCTGTCAAAACAGAGTTATTTTTGGAGCACCTTCATTCATGGCTTCCGGTATTTAGGGTTTCGGAGAAAGTTAGAATTTTTGGAATCAGAGTCCACGGCTGAATGCTACTCAGGAAAATCAAAATTTAGAGACCAAGATCGAATTTTTTGGTTGGGTAGAAGACTGGGCTTGATCAAACCCTAGTTCAGGATTTTGATCAGAAAGATGGAAAATTAGGGCTTCAGCAAAATTTGAAATTTTTGAAGTCTGTGACCACGGCTGGAAGCTCCTTAGAAAAATAAGAGTTTATAGCCTTGGATCAAACCTTTTTATTGGGAAGAAGGGTGGGATTCATCAAACCCTAGTTCGGGATCTTGTCTAGAAGATCTAGAAGTTTCGAAGGCAAATTTTGAGGGGTCAAATATTGGAGATTTCATAATTGAAGTATGCTAGTTTGATCATCTTAGGAAGACACATCCTTCCATCCATTCAGAAGTGTGAAAGTCAAAGATTGAATTTTTAGGGTTTCTCTAACAAACCCTAATCAAGCTCTAGATCAAGTTTCAGGGGGAGTTGAGGCTAAGTCCTTACATAAGAATACTACAAGAAGTCTCGACATGTATGTCTTAAGGAGATACAGGTATGTCTTGAAATCTGATTCCTGATAAAGTTCATAATATGTCTGTCTTCATATTATTTATTATTACAATCTTGATTAATGTTAGAATTGTCTTATCACCCTAGTAACAATATGAATGCATGTGAATGATAGAAGACATTCATTTATTAGGGCTATATGATTGTACTAATGCACTGTGGTGTTGTATGAGGTTGATGTTGTTTGCTAACAAGATACAGATACATCACGAAAGACAAATCAAGTTCCATGACCATGACAACATGAAGACAAAGACTCATCCATAATCTTTGATCACATAGAAGTTCTACTTACAAGGTATGTATGACTTTGTTCTATTATGCTTAACCTAGGAGATACAGGTTCCAACATAGGATCTCTAAATCATTGAAGAGAACAAAGAAGATATTGATCAGGTATGTTAGACATAACTAAGCAGGTATACTAATCCAGGTATGTTTTCCTATGTCATGTTAGAATCTTACCTTGTGTTAGGATCCCTTATATAAGTATACTTGGTATGATTGGTTATGCTTATTCATAAAGTTAGTAATCAAGGGTTTATGCATATTATGTCTCTTATCTTGGTTGATGATTTAACTAACCAGATCAAACAAGAATATGCATGAGTAAAAGAAGACTTCCCTGAAACCTTGAATATTATCTATAATCATGACTATACATATTCAAGATTATTTAGAACTATAATGTTTTGATAACATTGAAATATACTAATGAATGTATATTTGTGTATGAGATCATGAGGATGACACTTGAGTATGCACAGTGGTACAGAATGAATAAAAGTTCAAAAGACATATAGAAGATCAAGCGGGAGGCAACCACACAAACATAAAAGATAAGTATTTAAGTTGTTATTTGAAATAGTAAATGATATTGTCTGTAATAGGTTGTATGCATATTTGTATTCCTATAATATATCATGCTGAGTGTAAACATTCATAGAGCATTGAAACAGTATACTACTAATATGCATATGATTGGTAAGTTGGTCTAACATTCCATTATTGCTTGTCTAGAATGAAACCTCTTTGCTGACATGCTAAGAGCTGTGCACACTCTCGATAGTATGTTCTGGTAGAGATGGAAGGCATCTAGATAGCCACTGTATGCATACAGGATATGGAAAAGTGTTGTGCCAAAGTATTGGTCAAGATAGTTGCATAACTATGTAAATGATATCTGTATGCATAATAGGTTATCATGTCAACATGATTTCATGATTATGAAGTATTACTAATCATGTACTTAATTTTGATTTGTAGGAAAGATCATGAAGAATGATGAACACCGAACAAATGATGGATGTTCAACAAGAATATTTACAAATCAAACAAAATATAGAAGGCTCGTGGCTAGAAGATTCTCTTAGAAAGAGGAAGAGAATCATGACGAGATGTTTGCTCCAAGTGACTAGATAAGACCATTCTCTTAATGGTGTAATTAAAGAAGAAGTGTGAATCAGGTTCTGTATGGGTACCCAGGATCGATAGTAAATTGATGAGCTTAATGATCACCATGGGTGATGTGGATATCAAACCTTTGCTACAAGGTTGAATATGGTTTCTATACACAAATGACATGGATACAAGAAGGAAATCACCACAAAGTTCGAATGATGTTGAGGCTCATATCAGTAGACCCATCTGACGAGAGATGACACAGATAGATATGCAGAAGATCATTCAATGCAGAGTGTGAATGATGTTCAGTCACAAAGGGAGAATTGACAGTTTCTTGATAAGCTTGGGCTTTACCAAAAGTAAAGTTGTTCCTAACCTTTACCTTAAGGTTATGGATCATACTATTATTGTATGTAGATGATATCTTTCTGATAGGGAATGAGAAACAAATCATGAAAAGTAAGAAGAAGATGGCTGCAGAAATGAAAATGAAAGATCTCAGATTGATGCATTACTTCCTAGGTCTACAAGTATGGCAAGGCTCGTAAGGAATCTTTCTCAACCAGGGAAAGTATGCTGATAAATCTTGAAAGGACTTGATATGTTAGAATGACCACTCTCGTGGATTCCAACTTGAATTTGTTAGTGAATGACTCATCAGAGTTAGTGTATATAACTCTGTACAGACATATTATTGGGTCGTTGATGTATCTGACGAATACCAGGCCAGATATATACCTTGATGAGAACACCTTGAGTCAGTATCTAGTGGAAACTAGATATGTTCACCTGATAGATGCAAAGCATGTGATGAGGTACCTAAAGGATACGATAGACTTTGATCTATGCTATCTTGGAGATCATGACTTTAGATGACTACACAGATGTTGATTGGGCAGAAAGTGTATCAGACAGGAAGAACACATCGAGAGGATGTTGTTGTCTGGGACCAGCCATGATCTCGTGGTTTAGCTGGAAGCAGTCTAGTGTGGCTCTCAGCACAAGCGGAATATATGGCTGGTTGCTCTGCTAGTTGTAAAGCAGTATGGCTTCTGGATTGTTTGAATTAGAGATAGACCCAACTGTGATCCTATGTGACAAACAGAGTTGTATCAAGATGGCAGAGAATCCAGTGTTCCATGATATGGCGCAGAAAGGAACTATAAAATTTGAATTTGTAACAAGTTGCCGATGTACTAACCAAACCTCTACCTCAAGTGAACAAGTTATCGATGTACTAACCAAACCTCTACCTCAAGAAAAGTTTGAGTATTTTCCGAGACAAGGTTGGTAGGACCCTCCTCGAGAGGGGGAGTGATGTGGTCACTTATGACGAGATTTCCTGCATCGACAGTGAGGTTGATGATGTGGATACCTATATTGGTGATGCCGACAGAGAGGTTGGTGGATGGTCCTTAGACAGGGTCTAAGTTGATGAGGGGATTGCATCATCCTTGAACACATGTTCTAAAAGGATCTGTAGACATATGTCTCTGAGAAAGAAGAGGGATTGTATCATCCTTGAACACATGTTCTAAAAGGATTCGTAGACATATGTCTCCGAGAAAGAAGAGGGATTGCATCATCCTTGAACACATGTTCTAAAAGGATCCATAGACAGATGTCTCCGAGAATGTGGTCCCTAGTGGACGAGAGGATTGTATCATCCCTGGAATTCAGTTCTAAAGTGATCCGTAGACAGATGTCTCCGAGAATGTGGTCCCTAGTGGACAAGGGGATTGTATCATCCATGGACACATGTCCTAAAAGAGATCCGTAGACATATGTCTCCGAGAAAGTGGTCCCTAGTGGACGTGATAGGACTGCATCATCCCTGAGCATTTGGTTCAAAATGTACGTGATAGGATTGCATCATCCTTGGACTTATGTCCTAAAGTGATAGGGATTGATCATCCCGTAAGTGGATCAGGATTGCATCGTCCTTGGACTTATGTCCTAAAGTGATAGGGATTGATCATCCCGTAAGTGGATCAGGATTGCATCGTCCTTGGACTTATGTCCTAAAGTGATAAGGACCAATCATCCTGTTAATCGATTGGGATTGCATCGTCCCTAGACATGGTGAGGTGTCTTAAAGTGATAAGGACTAATCATCCTGTTAATCGATTGGGATTGCATCGTCCCTAGACATGGTGAGGTGTCTTAAAGTGATAAGGACTAATCATCCTGTTAATCGATTGGGATTGCATTGTCCCTAGACATGGTGAGGTGTCTTAAAGTGATAAGGACTAATCATCTTGTTAATCGATTGGGATTGCATCGTCCCTAGACATGGTGAGGTGTCTTAAAGTGATAAGGACTAATCATCCTGTTAATCGATTGGGATTGCATCGTCCCTAGACATGGTGAGGTGTCTTAAAGTGATAAGGACTAATCATCTTGTTAATCGATTGGGATTGCATCGTCCCTAGACATGGTGAGGTGTCTTAAAGTGATAAGGACTAATCATCCTGTTAATCGATTGGGATTGCATCGTCCCTAGACATGGTGAGGTGTCTTAAAGTGATAAGGACTAATCATCCTGTTAATCGATTGGGATTGCATCGTCCCTAGACATGGTGAGGTGTCTTAAAGTGATAAGGACTAATCATCCTGTTAATCAATTAGGATTGCATCGTCCCTAGACATGGTGAGGTGTCTTAAAGTGATAAGGATTGATCATCCTGTAAGTTGATCTGGATTGCATCATCCATAGACATGACAGATGTCTTAAACTGAGAGGGACTGATCATCCCGTAAGTGGATCAGGATTGTATCATCCTTGGACCTATGTCCTAAAGTGAGAGGGATTGATCATCCCGTAATAGGATCTTGTGTGTTGCAGGGTATGCTGCTATTGTGTATACGTGTATTGATGAGGATACTTGTATTGATGATCGTGTGATGACGATGCTGCTGATCGTGAGTGTCTAGATGACGATGCTGCTGATCGTGATGGTCTAGATGATGATGTTGTTGATCGTGATGGTATAGATGATGATGCTGCTGATCGTGATGGTCTAGATGATGATGCTGCTGATTGTGATAGTCTAGATGGTGATGCTGCTGATCGTGATGGTCTAGATGATGATGTTGATGATCGTGTGATGATGATGCTGCTGATCGTGATGGTCTAGATGATGACAATGCTGATAATCATGTGATGACGATGTTGTTGATCGCGAGGATCCAGATGTTGATGTTGTTGTAGCTATTCGAGTGCTGCAGAAGATAAAGACTCAGTACTGAAGATGTTGATGTTCCAGTATTGAAGATGTTCCAGTAACTACTTGAGTTACTGATGATGTTGAGAAAGCTTCCAATGATTTATAGATGTATCATGTTTGATGTTGATGACTCCTTGCTCGTGCAGATGCTGTTATAATATCCTTCTCGTTAAGGGGGAGTGTTGAGATATTGTAACTTCAAAGAATATTATATTTGTACTTTATTATTCTAGAGATGTTCCATTCCTCCTTGAAGATCTTATTGTATATCCGGAGATGTTTATTCCTCCGTCAGATTGTGGTAACTTGGGTTATTAGACTTCCCTAGTGGGGGTCGGCCCTGTATGTGTTATGTGGGTCAAAGGGTTATTAGACCACCCTAGAGGGGTCGGCCCAGTCAGTTGTAGTGGGGTATTTAACCCATTGGTTAAATACGAGCCTACATGATTTGTGTAAAAGACAAGTCGGAGTAGTGTATAAATAGAGGAGGTGTATTCCTCATTTTACACACACTCACTCACTTGAGAGTGGCGCACTTATGAGAGAGAGTTCTGCTATGGAGAAGGAGGAGCTTATGCTCAGGGTTACATCTTTTGTATTTGCTGGTCATCTATATTGAGGAAGCTTTGCTGGGTTTTCTACCCCATGAGGGTTTCCCAGGATAAATCTGTGTCTCTTGTGTTTACGCTATGCTTGTTGTTTCTTCAGTGATCCTGTATTTATTGTGAAATGGAATGTAATGCTTCTATTTTCTGTCTTAGCATATTGAATTTTAACAATAACATGGTGCTCAACATAGTATTCCCCCAGTAAAAGATCTATAATGTCATCCATCATTTCTAAAACCCTATGCAGTATAAATGGCACTATCATCCAAAAGATGTTTTGCATACCAGAGTTTCTTGCAATGCAACAATTAGATGAGAGAAATATTACATCTGCTTATCAAACCTTGAGTCCTTCCAATGGAAATCTATTTTTACTACACCACTTAGAGAAACGGATTGTTGTTCCTTTGTTCCCTCCACCATATGATTCTGTAGTATTCTCTAATATTTCAAAGAAAGCTATATCCTTCATCTGTGTAGCCATGGTGAAAATGATGAGAGAGTAGATGATGTGATTTAGGGTTTCTTTTTACCTTGACTCTTATGCCTAGAAACAATATCCCAAATTTTGATCTCCATAATTTCATAATTGAATCAATCCATGAACAACTGGAATAATTTTTATCCCTCAAAAGTTTTAGATATCCTACATATCTATTTTATATGTTTTTATGTCTGAACTTTGAACACTATAATTGTTTCGATTTGAGGAGAACAGATGAAAGTGGAGACCCAATCCCAGTACATAATTGGAGTGACTTAATTATGAGAAGAGCTAACAACTCGAATTATAATGAGTTTGTCAACACTGTAATGAAGATTACATATACCATTATTCATGATTCTTCACCTCCTAGGATGTTTGTTGAAAATAAGAAGTGGTTGTAGTTCACCCCTCAAATAATGATAGGTTATTGGTTTCTATATGAACATCATACAATGATTAGGGTTTATGTTTTTTAGGAGGAGCCGTACCAGCTCCTAATTTTCCTCACACCTAGAGTTTTTGCAATGGAATTTGCAAGGCATATATTTTTGGTAGATGAAATTCATTTCCATCATTTCAGACATATAAGAACTTTCTTGATGCCACAAGAGATAAGACCTTTCCAGCTCAGAGGTTTGAAGGAATTACAATACCTAGAAGGTTTCTTAAACCAATTACATTTTGAGAAGGAAGAAGATGGAGCTTATGATCCTCATGGAATCCTCTCCAAACAAAGGAAAAAAAAAATTATGCTTATGAACCTATGCCAAGACCTGATTGGGGGAAGGTTTCCAACTTAGAAAGTTGGGAAGAAGTCCTAGCAGTCCAAAGAAGCATGGAGGAGCAAAGAGTTTCATAGCAGAAAGGGAAGAAGAGGGGAGTTGAATATTTTTCTATAGATATGGAGATTGACAGTGCTAAGCAAGGTCCTCAAGCCAAAAGAGTGTGAATATAATAAGAATTGGTTGAACCAACACTATGGGAAGGAGATCAAGATGAAAATATTCCAAGCGAGCTGGCTGAAATGATTCAATATCCTCCAGTCAAAATAAATGGGTCAATAATTAAATTTACCCACTACCCTCCTAGAGAGTTCATAGAGCCTTAGATGGTGTAGACAACACCTTTAGAATCACCTTCAGTAGGTCTAGAACAAGTAAAGACAGACTTGCAAACTAGATATAGACATATAAGAGAAGGAAGTGTTAAAATGAAAAATGACACTAGGTAGAAAATAGGCACATCAGGGAAGAGACTGATCATAGTAACAGATCACAAAATTGACACTTTGAGATGGTCTATGATAGAACTTGTAGTGCATCATCCCCACTAGCCTCGATGATTGGAAATCTAATGAATATCGAGTAGATGCCAATTAATTTGAAAAGCTAGAAAATACGATTTCTACAAACAGACTAGTGACATGATATGTAAGGAGGTGGTACAATCTATCAAAGTAGAGAAAAATATTAGGACATATTTGGAGGAGTTTGAAGAAATCTAGAAGGAATAAAAAGTGACATCCAAAGCAAAGCAAGGTAGAATCGGGGAGATGGAAAGCAAAGTAATGGACTTAAGTGTTAATCTAGCTGATGGGTCTCATGCCAATTCTATTTTGAAATAAAAATATAATGAGATAGCTCACCTCAGAAAGAAGTTGAATATACCAGCAAGTCAACAAGTTCATACCCCTCAAATGGGACAAGGTCAAGAAGAAAATGAAAAAATGTATGCTAACATGGTGCATTTGAAGTAGTTAGTTGAAGAGAAATAAAAACAAATAGATGATATTAAGTAGAAGATTGCCTCACTCAACTTGCATAGGACCACATTATCTAATGAGCAGGTTACTCAAGGTTTACCTTCTAGAATCCAAGAAGTAAGCCAACCTGCAGAAGAGACAGAGTAGATAGCAAGAGAGCACGAGAAACAAAATGAGTATAAAGAGGAAATTTATGTTACGGATGAAGTTACCTAAAATCAACAACTTATGCAAGAACAAGTTGACAAAGATAGTAAGATCAAAGAGTTGGAGGATGAAGTAAGACATAAGGATGAGATAATTGTGGAGCTCGAAGGAGACATCAGCAAGAAAGAATATGACATCCAAAAATTGGAAACTGAGTTAAAAGATCTTAAGAGTGAAATTACTAATCTCAATTTGGATATAGAAGGGAATCTTTGATTAGAAGAACAAATCAGTCCCTGTGGGAAAATATATCCCAACAATTCATGAATGAGTGGGATGATTGTGAGATCATCCAAGATGAATTGGAAACCTACAAATCAATAAAAGAAGAAGTCAGAAGGGTACAGACAAATCTAGGAAATATGCATGAGCAAGATGAGTAGATAATATAAGTTTTGAATAGCATAAGTAAAGCACAATTGGAGGGATTACATATCACAAATAGAATGCAGCTGATCAAGTTGGATAAGCAAATGGTAATGAAGAGGAATCTGTTGAAAATATCCCATATTAATATGAAATTATTGGCTGATGATATAAATACTTTTAAAAGCATGTTTAACAAAGTCATAAAATTGGGGTTGCCATATCCATGGGATGGTAATGAAGAAATTGTTCCCAAAGAAGAATATAAGGCTTCATTGACATAGAAAATAAATGTGCCACCTCAAATTGATTCATTAGAAGGAATCATCATTGGATATCGGGTTATTGATATGTTAAATCCTCAGTTTCATATATGGATTCATTTGAAGAAGCTATTGAAGGAGCTCAAACCTATATCATATGAGAAAAATATTGATGTTGAAATAGCCTTAGAAGCATTGAAATCCCATTGAAATCCATTGGGAAAAGGTTGGCATGAAATGCCAAAATAATACCAATTAGTTCCACCTCAAAAGCATACCATAGGAAAAACTTCCAGCGTGCCACAAGGACAGCCAAGTGGATAGAAACTCCCTATAGTTGCAGGTCAATTTGTGGGTCAACCAACTTCTTTAGATTTTATTCCAGCGGAATGGAAGGCGAACATGTAGACGATTCCCTAGATGATGGGCCAGTCAGGAGTTCTTCTAGCTAATCAAACAATAGGTCAAGTATTTGGGAAGCTATCTATGCAACCTCCTAATGTGTACATGTGAGGACAACCAAAGTAGACTAGACTGAGAAATAATAGCATAAATAGGCAAAGTTAAAAGTAAAAGGTTTTTAATCAATTAAAAGAATCATAAGCTAAGAAGGACATATTTACAAGTTTATTAAAAATTAGTTAGAGTCAACAGAAGTAGGTTACTCCTAGGAACCTATATATTGTAATCCAAGTGCATAACTTGTGGCTGGAAATTTTTGGAGAGACTCTATCAATTGTTGAGCGGAGGAACTATTTTGTAATGTACATTTTTGTGTGAGATTGAGACTGTAGAGTGCTACATAGATGTATTCCTTTGTATTTTTCCATCTTCTTTGTTGTTTTACTCTTCTATATCCATGTATGCTTCCATGAGATTCCAATAAAGTTCAGAGTAATAGATTTAACTCCATTATTATTGTGTCTGTGATATGATATATTGATGAATGTTGGAAATGATTTCAAAGATTTTAAATATTTTGACCTCTGGTCCAATCTCAATTTTTTTATTAGATACAACAGTATTTGAAACCTTCTCTTATTGTTGTTTCTTATGAATGTCTTGTTTCCTGGAAATTCATACATAATCTCATGATTTTAATACATTTTATTTACAAAGTACTCAATTATTTAATTCAAAGCTTTGTACATTTATGTTTTCACTAGGCTCAAAGAGATTCATCCTACAGGTGCTTCTTATGCCTATTTTTGTATCCATTGCTAAATCTTGTCCTCACTATTGACCAAAGTACTATTACACTCTGCAAAATTCCTCTACAATCATTTTACACCATCAAAATTGTTCATAAACATTTACTTCTAAGCAAATTTTAAGAAATATATTTTTACATAATTTTCCATAGATATTCAGCTCAAAAATCTATAAAAAAATGAGTTCTATCATGCCCTGGCAAGTGCTATTTTAAGTCTAGTATTTGTTGGGGACTAACAACATGCATTGGCCCCTTTGATTTTTTTGATAGTGATTTGTATGGTATGCTTCCTTTTGCTTCTTTCTCTAAGTGAAAGTACTTCTTAACCTTCATTGATGAGTTATCCAAATGCACATGGGTTTATTACTTAAAACTTAAAATTAATTTTTTTAAATGTTTTTGGCCTACAAGTCCCTTGTAAAAAAATTTAGACATCAACTTTAGAAGTCAAGAACATATAATGGTGGTGAATATGTTAACAAAAAATTTACAACATATCCTTGCACTACACATGGCATTTAGATGCAATGTATTTTCCCAAACATGCCACAACAAATGGTGTTGTTTTTTAGAAAGAATCACACATGAAAATAAATGGGAAATTGTATGATTCAATCCTCATCTTTGGGAAGGAATCATTAACTATGCCAATTACATAGTTATTCACACTCCCACAAAGGCTCTAAAAGATATAACACTAGGAGAAGCATAGAGGAATATCAAACCAAATGTGAGCCAATTTTGTGTGCTTGGTAGTGAAGATTGGGCTCACATTCCTTATAAGAAAAGTACACCAATACATCCTAAGAGTGAGAAGTGTATTTTTGTTAGATACTCTGAATCTGTAAAAGAAGACTTGTTTAACCTAATTCAATAGAAAATGTTATTAGGAGAGATGTCAAGTTTGACGAAAGTGTCTCAACCTACATGCCTAATTTGATGTTTGTGTTATTTAATTTTATGAACCATATTCAACATATGTCATATCCTTTTCCCTCTTATATCCTCAAATTTTCTACTAGTGCCCTTATTATAGATGATGATAGTGAGGATGAAAATACAACTCTATCTACTCATCCTCTTGAAGTTGAGTCCATTGAGCATGAATATGCATTGACACCACAAATTATTATATGGGTCCATAAAACATGAAATAGTTGGTGATATTATTAGTGACCCTTTAGATCAACATTGTACACATTCACAATTCCATTGAGCCTCCTCTCTTCTGGCTCGAGTTTCAAACATGCATTATCAAAAAACCTTTACAAAAGATTATGGATATCCAAATTGGAAAGTAGAAATGAGTGATAATATCATTCCTTAATGGAAAGCAATACTTGTAATCTTGTCCCTCTTCCAAAAGGAAGAAAACTTGTCAGATGAAAATGGGTGTATAAGGTTAAATATGTAGCAGCTGGAAGTGTAGATAGACATAAGGTCTTGTCAATTGCCATAGGATTTTTCCAACTTGAATGGATCAACTATACTTGATATTCAAATGGTAGGATTATATCCTTTTCATTTCAGCAAAACGGATCCTTGAGAATTTTTTAATCTCCTTCAATTTTGGTAAGTGTTGTTGAGATTGAGAGGCAAGATGTAGTATTAAAATCTGAGTATACTTGTACTCAGATTGTCTTATTATGCAATGTATGGACACAACCATTCAACTCAGTGAGACATCACTTATACTTATGATTGACATGTACACATGGTTCAACCAAACTTCCATTACGAATGTGCACACAGACACACACACACACACCCCAATTCCCTTTACTCTAACACCAACTTTAAGCATAAATGGTATGACCATTCTCGTCCACTTGTAAATGATATGACCATTCTCATTCACTTGAATGCCAATACATGATTCATAATGATATGACCACTCTGATCAAAACATGTCTAATATGAAATCTAAATAAAAATATGAGAATTTTCTTTATAAAAAGTGGTATATGGAACAAATTTATTCCATGCCAAGTCCATTTAAATTTGGATATGTCCCAACAAATTGGGACTTACTAACTTCCACAATGTTGAGCAAATAGTAAATCAAGTTTAGATTTAGTGGCACAAATGATCACTCAACTCTTTTCGGAATCATTTAGCACAATCCACATATGACCTTGGGATCCTTCCATCATGCATGTTCAATCTCCAAGGAAGTTGCATTGGCCTATGTACAACCATGGAAAATCAAAGAAATTGTCGTGTCTTCCCTCAATAGTCAATGAGATTGATTAATAAAATTAGAAACCCTCTAGAACAATGAAATAGTCAATTAATGGAAATAGTAGATCTCCAATGTCATAAACAAATGAATGGTGAAGGATAGAGAGTTGTTGGGATTCTTTAATTTCTAAGGGAGAATGGAACATGAAGGGAAATCCTCAACCTACAACTGGGAATGAATTATCGTCATTAAAATAATTAGGAAAACATTAAAATACAAAGTATCTTCCATTTAAACTCACATACATCAAATAACATATCATATAGAGAGATTCATCACATAAGAACATAACATTTGTCGGAGAAACCCAAATAGGAAAAGCAATATTCAATTGGCTTCTGTCAGGGTTTTATTTTTTGGAAACTGTATAGGTTACAACAACCTCTATATCTTTGGTCCACTCTCAACCTTCACATGGGATTTTGAGAAACAATTCCTCTCATGTTTAGCCAAAAAATCCCTTTTCCTTTGTTGTGCAAGAGTAAATAGGAGAATGGATCAACTGGAGGTTAGTTGTAAGGCCAAGTGTCCCCAAAACTTCAGCTTCCCAAAGCCCAATGGTGACTTGTCCTCTTTCGTATTTTCTCATCAAGCACTTGAGAAATAGTTTCTCATGTTTTATTTTTTTAAATACACAAATTATTTTATCTTCTCATTTTTAATACATTTGTCAACTATTTAAATTTCACATGCATACACTAAGAGTACTATATTAATGCAAGTGTGGAAATAGATCAAGATGGAATGTGGCCCTTTACACCATCAACTATGTCTCCTAATTTTTCCATAGCATTAAACCTTAACTGTGCCAATAGCCAATTATGTTTTAGCAAAAATCCATTTCAGTTCACACATCCCCATTGGGAGGATTTTGGTCCCCAAAAGCTTCCAGGAATGGGTAAGGGAAATTTCTTTCCATCTAGTTCTTCTCATACCATTGTTTTTCCCTTGGAGTTTGTCCTTTGAGGCCAATTTTTTTATATCTGTTTCCATCCTTTGTGAGTTACCCATTCCTTCTACTGCAAAAATGTATCTTCCTAAATTCTTCATGAGTGTGTGGTGCAAAGTCTTTGATTGTGGGGATAACTTAATTGTACTCATCTCCATCTATCATAGAGGGATTTAACAACTTCATATACTCCACAATCACCACTAAACTGATCTACATATAAGGAGAAAGTATCAACTTGAAGGAATTCTCGTTCACCTACTTAATGGTGTCAAAAGGTTAATATCCGAGGGGCTTGAGTTTATTGATTTATTCTTGAAATTACTCCTTACATAGATAAATAAACCACGTCTTCTATCCAACAAAAAACTTATGATATTTTTTGTGTTGTTCATGTCAAGATTTATACTATTGTTGCATTCTGTCAAGCTACTCATGTCCTTGAGATGTATATGCCTAATCTTGTCCAAAAATGTGCTTTCCTTCTCATCTCCATTAACTCTGCTTCATCTTTTTTTTGTCCATACACATTGTCAAATGGCGAGGGAGTTAAATAGCCAAAAAAAGTCTCAAAACATGATTTGTTGGTGGAAAAGTGAAGTGCTTAATTGTATGAGTGTTGGATGTACACCAACTACTAGTTCCATGTCCTTGGATGATTTATATTGTGCCCTCTCAACAACTATACCAATGTTTAGTTGAAATTTATTGTTTGTTCATTGGTTTGGGGATGAAATGGAGTGGAATAGCTCAACATGGTATTCATTGTCTCCTAAATTGTTTTCCATAATCTACCCAAAGACATGCTATCTTGATCATATATGATGGAGCTTAGAAATCCAATATGTCGCCAAAAATGAATGAAGGATAGATCAAGTGCTTATCATCCAAATATCACCTTCTTGTACATAATGAACACACATGTCTTGTTGAAGTGGTCTACCATGACAAGTATTCATGGAATTTCTAGGACATAGGTAAACCTCCAACCATGTCCATGGATTTGTTCTCCCAATGCATGCTTGGTACTAGTAGCGGAATGTACGTCCTAAGATTTATGTTGCTTAGATTTCTTGTGTTGCAAAGAACACAACCTATAATAAATCTTACTAATTGCTCCTAAATCTTTGTATAGTACACATGCCTTTGCAAATTTTCCATTGTCTACATCATACCAAAATGTCAAGCAATCCTAAAAGTGTGAAATTCTCTCATTAATCGAATCCTTCTATATTGTGGTATGCATAACTTGTCTAGTTGGTTATGGTTAGTATCCCATCTTGGAGGTGTTATTCATTTCCTTCCATGAAAGTGAGTAGTCCCTCCTTTAGTTGCTTATATACTCTTTTGAAATTTTCAGCTCCCTCATACCCTTCACTCAACAAATCATGAGTGAAAGGCTCAAGCTACATTATCACACCAAATGCTACAATCTTCTTTAGTGGGGGTCATGAAAGCATTTATGCTAGCTCATTTCTTCCATTTCAAGAATCCCAACCACTTGTAATGTCTCACTTGTTGCATCTTTCTTTGGCTTTGAAGGTACTAAACAGATTGATGATTGATGTGTATGATGATCTCTTTCCCTAGGAGGTAGTGTTTCCATTTCTTCACCACTTGCAGAATAAGAAATAACTCTTTATCATACATGGGGTATTCAAGAATTACTCCATAAAACAACTTTGAATGAAAACATATCAATTTTCTCCTTGCATAAGCATTTTCCGTCATACATATACACTAGCATATGTCTCTAGTTCAAATGATGGTTGTAAATTAAGCGTGATGAGGACCAAAGCTTTAATGATCTTCCTCTTCCGGTCTTCAATTGCTCATTTTTGTGGATTTCCCCAATGAAAGCTCTTTCCCATGGCGGTCAGGGCATGTAATGGTGTTGACACTGCTGAAAAGTTTGAAATGAACTTGGTTCGCCCTCGCTTACATAGTGCACAACAACTTGACCTCATAGTGCTAATCAAAGAGACATTTTCGCCATTACTAAACCCATATTCTTCCATAATCGATTCTACCACTAATTTAATTTGTAACCGACACTTGCTTTGTTTTATAATTTATTTTATATATTTTGTTTTAGAACCTATATATAATTCCCATGATGTTAGTAATTCAATTCACATATAACGCTACACTATAAAGCTGGCCTTTGTGTCAAGTCCAATATTGAATTAATAATAAAATAAGTATCACTGTATCAGATACAACAATTATACTTTGCGGGTAGGTTGAGCTATTTGCGTGGAGGCATGGGCGTGGTTGGCAGAAAATACAGAGTCGGAATCAAGATCGGCAGCGGTGCATTCGGCGAGGTATACCGTGGAACCGATTTAGAGACAGGGGAGCGGGTTGCGATTAAGAAGGAAAGCGTGGACGCAAGGCACCCATGCTTGTATCATGAATATACAATCTATCAAATTATTTCCCGTGCAACTGGTATTCCAAAGGTTAGATGGTATGGGACAGAAGGCGATCATTGCATTCTAGTCATGGACCGTCTAGGCCCATCCCTGGCAGAGTTATTTAGGTTTTGTGGCAATAAATTCTCACTTAAGACTGTCCTCATGTTGGCTGATCAGTTGATTGATAGGATTCAACTTATACATGCAAGGGGCGTTTTGCACAGAGACTTGAAACCTCAGAATATTCTTATGGGGATCGGTCCAAAGTCAAATGTGGTCCACATGATTGATTTTGGTCTTGCAAAGTATTTCGGTGACCCTAAAACATTTCGTCGTATTCCCAAGGAAACCAAAGGTTTAACTGGAACTGCACGCTATGCGAGTATCATGAGCCACAATTGCGTTGAGCAAAGCCGAAGCGATGATTTGGAATCCCTTGGATATGTTCTTCTCTACTTCTTAAGGGGAAGCCTTCCTTGGCAGGGTGGGAGCCATGACACCATAGCTCGCAAGAAGATGGCTACTTCTGTCGAATCTCTCTGCAAGTCCCATCCCAAGGAGTTTGCATCCTACTTTCAATATTGCCGCTCTCTGGGTTTTGAGGAGAGGCCAGATTATGCATATTTGAAGAGCTTGTTCCGTGCTTTGTTTCTTCGTCAAGGTTTTCACTATGATAATATGTTTGATTGGACTCTCCAACGAATGGCACAAAGTTCCAAGGCTGTACCACGCTCGCCTCCTCAGCAGGCACCACCACCAGCTATTGACATGGTTCCGGGACTCAAAGATGGCCATGGTGCAACAGAGAAAGAGACTGTAAGAAATCTTAAAATCTGTAGGAGAGAGAGAAGAAAGAGACTGTGAGAAGAGATCGTAAAATCTGAAAGATAAGTTGAGAGGGTGTGAGAGATCGTAAAATCTGAGATAAGTTGACAGAGGAATTACGATAGAAAATGATAGAAGAGTTCACGATATCATGGGAAGAATACAGCTCGCTCGGAGAAAGTTGGAGAATTCTTCGTTTTATGCCAAATACAGCTCGGAAATCATGGGAAAAATACAGCTCGCTCGGAGAAAGTCGGAGAATTCTTCGTTTTATGCCAAATTTATGGATCAAATGCAGGACCCAGAAATGGTTGAACGAATAGAAAGGGTGGTAGCTACCGACCCACATCATTCACAATTACAAATGGTTGTCTATGGCATTGGAAAATTGGATTCTACTTTTTTCAAATCTGTTTGACCGTGGACTTAAAAGGTGGCCAAGATTTGAATATCCAAGTTTTTTTTGTTGATAAATATAAAATGTATAACACATTATAAGAGATTGTGTGAAGTGCTGGGTTTGTTGATTATATCATAACTATGTTTTTATTTTTGTTAGATTTAAAAATAAATGTAAAAATAAAGATAAATTTCTAAATCGTTATGTTTTCAATTCAAACCTCTTAAATCATTATAAATGTTGATAATCAAACATAATTCAAACCTCTTAAATCATTATAAATGTTGATAGTCATTATTACAACTTTGAATTAAAACATAAAATAGAATTATAATAAAGTCACTCGGGCATTTGCACTATGTATGACCAAATAGTTGTATTAACTTTTTAAGCTGCTTACATTAGGAATGTGGTGGGTGACCAGCAACCTTGCTTCTTGGATGGATTGGATCTCTTTGGAGGAGTTGAGTAGATATGCTGATGTGTTACTTTAATGTTGCATGTAGTATTTAGCTAGAGATCAAGTCGTATATTCTGTAAGATCCCTCTTTTGTTCCATTTCTTCTGTAATTGAACATGTGACTATGCACTTGTTTATTGGTGAGGTGTTCAAGGCCAAGACCCCACCAATAACCATTGAAAGTAGTGTTATTTATTTATTAAGTTTTAATGGTTGATTCTAGACCTAGGAGACTGAAGGATTTGAAGAATCCACTAGGGAGAGGGGTGAATGAAAAGGTAGCCATGAAAAATATAACGATAGATGACAGTGTCATCATCCTAGTGCCAATGGCACTTGAGGAAAAGTAAAGAGAATTACTTGTTGACCTTAAGTTATAAGTGTGGTGTTCCTAGGGTGAGGGCAATGGCTACTAGTCTCAAGATAACAATTAACTCCTATTATCTATCTATTAACATAAAGGTAACACTCATTAGATGATCTTAAGAAAAACTGAGTGATCATCCTAAATAATTATTATTATCTTAAGTAGAATTAAATGATTATTCTAATTAGTTTTATCATCTTAATCATGACATCCAATGCCAAAGGGTTATTCTTAGAGCATTTAATAAGAAGATATGTCTTTCTTATTTTAAGGTACACATAACATTTAATAAGAAGATATGTCTTCTTATTAAATGTTGTGTGTACCTTAAAATAAATATATTTATTATTATTATTATCTTAAGTAAAATTAAATGATTATTCTAATTAGTTTTATCATCTTAATCATGACATCCAATGCCAAAGGGTTATTCTTAGAGCATTTAATAAAAAGATATGTCTTTCTTATTTTAAGGTGCACACAACATTTAATAAGAAGATATGTCTTCTTATTTTAGAGTACACTGTATTTAAAAGGTAGAAGAAATATATTTTTGTTTTTATAAAATATGTCATGATGAATTATACAAATATTCCTTCTTATAATATATAGAAGAGTAGTTTTCAATTTTATTTCTTTCCACTTGCTTGGTTAAGAAAAGTGAAAAACTGAATTCTTGGGTTTTGTCTTTGTATGCATAGAGAATAGGAGACATTTATTAAAATGGGTTTGTTTGTTGAATGGAAGGGGCTGCAGCCTCGTCAAGTAGAGGGGACATGATCCTTGGATGGGGGGATCGGTTATGCTCTACTCAATATTTTGTAATCAAGAGGAGCGCGCCGCCTTGGGGTTTCGATGGTTTTTAATATCAACTCCGCGCCTTGATTGATTAAGATAAAATATCTGTCGGCTGTGTATTGGGGCATTTGTACTATGTATGACCAATTAGTTGTATTAACTTTTTAAGTTGCCTACATTAGGAATGTGGAGGGTGGTGAACAACCTTGCTTCTTGGATGGATCCGATCTACATGGGAACTGCCCTTTCTTTGGATTCGGCCAGAACTTATGAATGAGATCACATAATGGGGGTGGGGGAGTTGAGTAGATATGCTGATGTGTTACTCCAATGTTGCATGTAGTATTTAGTGAGAGATCAAGTTGTATATTCTGTAACATCCCTCTTTTGTTCCATTTCTTCTGTAATTGAACATGTGTGACTATGCACTTGTTTACTGGTGAGGAGCTCAAGGCCAAGACCCCACCAATAACCATTGAAAGTAGTGTTATTTATTTATTAAGTTCTAATGGTTGATTCTAGACCTAAGAGGCTGAAGGATTTGAAGAATCCACTAGGGAGAGGGGTGAATGAAAAGGTAGCCATGAAAAATATAACGCTAGGTGACACGTGTCATCATCCTAGTGCCAATGGCACTTGAGGAAAAGTAAAGAGAATTACTTGTTGACCTTAAGTTATAAGTGTGGTGGTCCTAGGGTGAGGGCAATGGCTACTAGTCGCAAGATAACAATTAACTCCTATTATCTATCTATTAACATAAAGGTAACACTCATTAGACGATCTTAAGAAAAACTGAGTGATCATCCTAAATAATAATTATTATCTTAAGTAGAATTAAATGATTATTCTAATTAGTTTTATCATCTTAATCATGACATCCAATGCCAAAGGGTTATTCTTAGAGCATTTAATAAGAAGATATGTCTTCTTATTTTAAGGTACACCGTATTTAAAAGGTAGAAGAAAGATATCATTTGTTTTTATACCAGCATAGATCCATCTTAAACACGTATCTATCAAGCACCGAGAGGGATCCAATTTCTTGAGGTGTATTTCTTGTTTTAAATTTTAACTCAAGAAATTTGATCTCTCTTGATTTATAGATCCGGGTTTAAGTTTTAAGTTTTTATTTTATAAACGAACATCTATTTTTTAATTACTTTTCATAATATTTTATTTTATGAACCAATGTGGATTTTTTTTAAATACTTTCCAAAAAAAATTATTTTATGAGCCGAAATGATTTTTTTAATTATTTTTTATTTAAAAAAATTATTTTTTACGTTTTATTAGATGTAACGCTTCATACACGTTACAACATCTCCCCCATACTGGGCTGTAGAGCACCTCGTTTCACTCGGTGCAAAAATATGTCTTGATGAATTATACAAATATTCCTTTCTATAATATATAGAAAAGTAAATGAAAATATATAAATATATTTTAATATGCTTGAGAATAATGGTTTGTATATATAATTAATTGATTGGAATTTGTTATAGGAAGACTATACTACAATGCTTATGTCTACAATGAATAATTAAATGATAAATTTTAATATTCATGTGAATGATTTAATAAAATGGCAACTAATTGAATTTTTAATATTTACTTGAGTGATGAAATAAAGTGAAAAAATATTAATATTCATTTAAGAAAAATAATAAAAACAAAATAATCAAAGAATCGTTTTCAATTTTATTTCTTTCCACTTGTTTGGTTAAGAAAAGTGAAAAACTGAATTCTTGGGTTTTGTCTTTGTATGCATAGAGAATAGGAGACATTTATTAAAATGGGTTTGTTTGTTGAATGGAAGGGGCCACAGCCTCGTCAAGTAGAGGGGACATGATCCTTGGATGGGGGGATCGGTTATGCTCTACTCAATCTTTCGTAATCAAGAGGAGTGCGCTGCCTTGGGGTTTCAATGGTTTTTATTATCAACTCCACGCCTTGATTGATTAAGATAAAATATCTATCGGCTGTGTATTGGGGCATTTGCACTATGTATGACCAATTAGTTGTATTAACTTTTTAAGCTGCCTACATTAGGAATGTGGTCGGTGGTGAACAACCTTGCTTCTTGGATGGATCCGATCTGCGTGGGAACTGCCCTTTCTTTGGATTCGGCCAGAACTTATGAATGAGATCACATAATGGGGGTGGGGGAGTTGAGTAGATATGCTGATGTGTTACTTCAATGTTGCATGTAGTATTTAGCGAGAGATCAAGTTGTATATTCTGTCACATCCCTCTTTTGTTCCATTTCTTCTGTAATTGAACATGTGTGACTATGCACTTGTTTACTAGTGAGGAGCTCAAGGCCAAGACCCCACCAATAACCATTGAAAGTAGTGTTATTTATTTATTAAGTTCTAAAGGTTGATTCTAGGCCTAAGAGACTCAAGGATTTGAAGAATCCACTAGGGAGAGGGGTGAATGAAAAGGTAGCCATGAAAAATATAACGATAGATGACAGGTGTCATCATCCTAGTGTCAATGGCACTTGAGGAAAAGTAAAGAGAATTACTTGTTGACCTGAAGTTATAAGTGTGGTGGTCCTAGGGTGAGGGCAATGGCTACTAGTCGCAAGATAACAATTAACTCTTATTATCTATCTATTAACATAAAGGTAACACTCATTAGATGATCTTAAGAAAAACTGAGTGATCATCCCAAATAATTATTATTATCTTAAGTAGAATTAAATGATTATTCTAATTAGTTTTATCATCTTAATCATAACATCCAATGCCAAAGGGTTATTCTTAGAGCATTTAATAAGAAGATATGTCTTTCTTATTTTAAGGTACACACAACATTGACTTGATTTAACTAATAAGTATAAAAGAAATAAAAATGGACATAAATTATAAACACTTATTTTTTATTAGTATAATATTAATTTCTAATATAAAAAAAATCATATTATATTAGCATAGATTTAAGTGCTTATGATATTCTTTTAATTTTTTTTATTTGATAAATAGATATGGATTTTTTTTATTTTTTATTTTATTTTATGAATGAACATGAATCTTTTTAATTACTACATTCTGCACAAAGCACAAAGCACAAGAATTGATTTTCTCCAAAATTTCAAATTAACAATATTGCTAATATTCAATTATGTTAATAAATACAATTGGTTGGTTATTCCCCTTTCTAAAAAATTTGTTGATTAGTTTTATTATTTGTTTAAAATGTTATCTGATTTGGGATATTTTTGTTGGGTTAGTTTTATTATTTATTTCAAAATGTTATCTAGTTTGGATATTTTTGTTGCTTAGTTTATTATTTGGTTTGGATTTTTTTAATAGGTTGAAATTAGATTTTACTATTAAGTTTTAAATTATATTTATTTATTTTTTAAATTGTAAATAGATTCATTGTCATTATAATTTTTCTTATTATAATTAAATTACACACTCTTAACAATTGATATATAGAATTTCAATAATATTTCTAAATTTATAATCTAATTTTAATTATAAATAATTAAATAATCTAATCTAAAAATATATAAATTATAACATATTTAAACTATCACTTTTTCTATCTATTTTAATTGTAAATTTTATTATTATTTTAATTGTAAATTTTATTATGTATACACATTGGAGGATATGAAAATTATACCAAGTATAACATATAGTTTCATTGTCCAAAATTTTTTGAGAGGTCTATTATTTAAAAAAACAAATTCATGTATAATAACTTTTCGATCATTAATTTTAATTTGGATAAGTTTATAAAGTAAACATTTTAATTTTATATTGCTAAATAAGAAAATCAACAGTAAAACACAAGTAATGGGTGAATTAGGCAATGTGCTTTTAAAAAAACACATAACATAATAGGAGATTAAATCCTCACTCATTCTTATGGAGGAGTTTATGATGATTTATGATGTAATAACCGATATTAGAGATATACTAGAGATAGCTATGATTATCCATATTAATTATAAATTAAATTCTAATTGAAGATGGACACAATTAAAAAAGAAATAATAGGTACTCCCTTCCCATATATAAAATATAAATTATCTTGAACACCAACACTTCGGTAAATTAAATTCCTTTAGATACATGAATCTAAGTTTAAAATAATTCTACCCCATGATTTTTGTGATTTATTGGAGCATGAGCAAGCAAACACGGAGACCACTGCTGCCCTCCATACGACAGATCATCGGCTAATCGGACCATCTTTGAGATATAGAGAAGAAAATGATTCTCTGTAGGAAACCATTTGGTTGGAGGATCCCAAATCTATGAGGAGGGCTTGTGATTACGAAAATCCATCCTTCAGTGCATGGAAACTCTCATGACCATCAGACTCACTTCTAGAATCAGTCTCTCTTGCACCTTTTGGGAGGGCAATGTTGTGTTGTTCAAGAAGCTTGGTCATTTGATCTATCTTCTTCTGCATGCAATATCTCTCTAGGTGGTTTTCTGTCTTGCAATAGGAACACTTGGGTTTCTCAAATCCCTTTTGTTTGTCCTTAGAGTTGGAGGCTCCTTCTGATGGACTTGACTGGCATTTTGCTTGGGTTCAGATTTCATGTTATCCTTTCCTTTGTGCTTCCCTTTCCCATTCACACTTTTTGCCTCTCTATCCATAAGAGCTTGATCTTTGGAGGTCTACAAGGCGCCCATTTGTATCAGCTTATCTTGTTCTTGGATGAGAGGTTCAGTGAAAACATCTAAGGAGGGCATCTTCCAACCAGGGATTGACATTCTCCCAAAACGGAAGGTAGAGAGAAAGATAGAGAAATCAGGACTTAGCTTGATCATAATAGATAGCACCAACTGCTCATCCTTCTTCTCTACTCCACATTACTTGCATTGCATAACTAGAGATTTGAATTTTGAAAAGAACTATTGAATGGTCTCAAAACTGCTCGGTTGTAGAGAAATCAACTCATTTTCCAGAATATGGCCTCTTAGCTCATCTTGTTTTCCAAAGAGGGTCTCTAACTTCAACTATAAATCTATTGGAGTCTTCAATCCTTCGATGTGGAAGAGCAGGTCTATGGAAATATATCATACACATGAAACCAAATGCTTCATCCAAGCTATTCAGATACTTGGTTTTCTCCACAACTGATGTTGGTTTGGGATCCTTCCCCATTATCACCTTGTACAATGATTTGTTTCGCAATACCATCTGCATATCAACCCTCCAATCAAGAGAATTGAAGGGTCTCAATATCGTGGGAGAGAGAGGAGAGTTCGAGTTGTCCATTACAATTGTTGGAGCGAATACAAGGTGAAACTGCTGCAATTGCAGAAAACTGTTGCAACTACAGAAAAATCTTGTAACTGCTGCAACTGCTGCTGCACTCAAAAAAATTGAATAACCTGCAAAAAAATATCAATAAGGAGGTAGACTAATATTGAGCACTACTTTATGACAGTAGGAACATTTATCCGGATCCTTCACACTTGGCTAGACCTCCTTGGATTTCTCTAATGAATTCAATGCAATGCAACCAAGATTTGTTGTGGAAATCCAGAGGCTTCTGGTGCACTAATGAAAGCAACTGCTCAACCTATCCACTCAAATGAATCTGAAAACATGTGAAATTGTATGTCACAGCAGATCTATAGACGTGAGGATACCTCACAAAGAAAGAATGAGCAGAAAATTTGAAGAAGAGAGAAAATTGCAGTAAAAAAGAGCAGAAGAATAATAATGTAGCAGAACTCAGATAGGAGCAAAATAATGTCACATGTTCCAATTATCAATATCTTAAAAAATTATTTTACAATGGAGATAATTCAAATCATGTAGGATAATTCGAACCTCGGTTGGTCTAGCATATGGATTATCACCACTGGAGTGCTCCGGAAGACTCAAAGTCAACTAAATTGAACCTAAACTCAGCTAACTGAAGTCACAACCAGTTAACTGAATAAGGAGGGTGCAATAGTGACTCTATCATGCATGCCAGTCAGAAAAGGGTGCATGAGGCCATAATCAGTGGCATCAGGAGCTCTAACCCCCCACAAGAGTTAGATAACTCAGGTGGACTGCATTGTAACACTCAGTAGATTCCTATAAAATAGGGAATTGACTGAAGTGGTCCTAAAATGATGCATGCAGGGCTCAAAAGGTGGTAGATGGATCCTGGATGACATTTGCATACCACTAGGGGGGGAATTACATCATCAAAAACTAGGAAAAATAAATAATGCTAGGTAGGCCAAGGATGGAGTATTGAAATATCCTAACATCAACCACACCATTCTATTATGTTGATGTTGTAACTTCGAAATGTATTTCACCCCTGTATATTGTACTCCTATAGAGATGGTATTATTCCTCTATATAGAAGTGATGTCATTTGTATTGACAAGTGTCGCAACTTGCATGTGATGGGTTATTATACCACCAAGTGTGGGGTCATCCCTGATTAGTATAACCATGGGTTATTAGACTGAGTTAGAGAAGTCGGCCCTGCTAGGTTATTAGGCAGGTCAGTTCATGTATAAATAGAGTGCGGAGGCACTCTATTTGATCATCTCATTATTCACTTCTACACTGCTCGGAAAGTGGCGCACTAGTGGAGGAGGAGGTTCAGCTGCTAGGAGGACTATCTCTATGTACTTTGATTGTATCATTTCTCTTTCTATCTCTGAGGAAGTTGTGGGGTTTTTCACCTTTATGGTTATCCCTAGTGAAACTCTGTGTGTCTATTGTCTCATGTGATTGCTTGGTGTGATTGATATGCATTGCTATGCTTGATATGTTGTACATGTTATTCTCTCAGTAAAGATCCTAGAGTATATTGAATTAATGCTAAAAAATTAACATGGTATCATAACTAACCTGAGAAGAAGACACTATGCAGTTGCGGAAGCTAGGGATTCTTGTTTATTGGGTTTCTCTCCACAGATATTGAAAGGAAGTAGGGTATTTTGACTCTCCTTAGCAAGGCGCATCTTTCTGTCGAATCAAAATTCAATTCTGGGCACTTTCATTTTTGGCCCTAAAAATTAGGGTTTCCACAAAATAGGAATTTCTGAATTATGAGACCATAGCTAGAAGCTCCTTGGAAAAATCGAAGTTTAGAGATTTGGATCAAAATTTTTTGTTGGGTGAAGCTCCGGGAAACTCAAACCCTAATTCAAGGTCCCCCTTAGTGAATCTGGGAGATTAAAAAGCATTTCTAAAGGGTGAAACTTTGCAGTTTTCAATTTCTGAGTATACCAGGCTGATTAGATCATCAAGGCTCATCTTTCTATCCTTTCAGAAGTTTCAAATTCACATTTTGAATTTTTAGGGTTTCTCTGACAAACCCTAATCCATTAACAGATCCAGATTTCTGCAAATCAAGTGGTAAGACCTAAATATTTTATTTCCATTTGAGTTTCTCATTAAAATGTCTCACCACACCAAGCTTGAGGATAATCTTAAAGGGGCTGATAACTTCCGAGCATGGAAGTATATGATTGGGTTAATCCTGGAAGAAAATGAATTGGACACTTACATAAGTGAAGAGGTCCCTGTCCTAGAGGGAGAAGAGGCTAAGGCCTTACATAAGAAGAACTTGGTCAAGGCAAAGAGGATCATTGCTGATTCTATCAAAGACCATTTCATTCCACATGTGTCATCTCTAAAGACACCCAAGGATATGTTTGATTCCCTAACCAAGCTATTTAAATGGAAGAACATAAATCGGAAGATGACTCTACGAAACCAATTGAAAGGGGTAAAGCTTCAGAATGGAGAGACCATTCAATCTTATTTCTCTAAGGTCTCTCAGATAAAGGAACAACTTGAAGCTGTGGATGAAGTAGTGGACAATGGTGAAGTTGTCATGACCACATTGAATGGCCTACCTAGGTCATGGGACTCCTTCATCCAAGGAATCTGTGCAAGAAGGAAGTTGATCTCATTCAGTAGACTATGGGAGGAATGCTCACAAGAAGAAGCAAGGCTTGTGGCCCGAGAAGAAAAGATGGGGAATGAAGATCAAGCTCTCACAACACACACCAAGGGAAGCAAGTTTAAGAGGGAGAGATCTCATAACAAGAAACATTCTCACCCTCATCATAAGAAGAAACATCTCTCTCATGTTCGATGTTTTGATTGTAATGAAATAGGACACTTTGCTTCAAATTGTCCCAAGAAGAAGAAAGACAACAACAACAAATTCAACAAGAAGAAGAGGTACAATAAGAAGAGATTTCATGCTCATGCTGTTGAGGATGATGAACCTCCCAAGAAGAAGGCAAGGGAAGAAAGTGATACTTCAACAAGTGAAGATGAATATGTTCTAATCTCTGCTCTCATAGGTACTATCTATCATGGATGTAATGATTGGCTTATGGATAGTGGGGCTTCCAAACACATGACTGGGTTTAAGGAATCTTTTGCAAATCTATTCGAACATGAGTCACCCCATAAGGTGAAACTTGGGGATGACTATCAATATCCTATCAAAGGAAGTGGTGAAGCCTCCTACAACCTAGACTCTAGGAAGTCTTTGAAGATGAAAGATGTTCTATATGTACCTGGGCTCAAGAAGAACCTTACTCTCCATATCTGCATTGGATGCAAAAGGCATGAGGGTTTCATTTGTAGATGGCCAAGTCCTAATGTGGCCAAAGGGTAAAACTATAGATGATGCAGTAGTGATTGGAGAGCAAGAGGGAGGATTGTACAAATTGAAGGGACAACCTGAACATGCCATGGTACATGAATCCATGGAGTCAAGTGAGCTTTGGCATAGAAGGCTTGCACATGTGCACTATAGAGCACTACCAATTGCAAGTAAAGATCTAGAAGGTCTTCCTGAAATCAAGACAAAGCATGAAGGTGTTTGCAAAGGATGTGCAAAAGGAAAGAACATTAAGAAGGCATTTCCAAGCAGTGAAAGCAAAGCTAAAGGAATCTTGGAAACCATCCACTCTGATGTATGCGGTCCAATGTCATCCAGTTCTCTGAGTGGGTATGCATACTATGTCTCTTTCATTGATGATTTCTCTAGGAAGACTTGGGTTTATTTCTTGAAGAACAAAGATGAAGTGTGTGATAAGTTCAAGGAATTCAAAGCCTTGATGGAAAATCAAACTGATAAGAAGATCAAGACCTTCAGATCCGACAATGGTGGAGACTTCACTTCAGGTGATTTCAAGAAGCTATGCAGTGATTCAGGGATTAAGAGAGAGTTGACTGCTCCCTACAATCCACAACAGAATGGAGTTGCAGAAAGGAAGAATAGAACAATCATGGAGGAAGCATGGGAAATGCTGCATGACCAGGATCTGCCTATGCATATTTGGGCAGAAGCAACTAGGATAGATGTATATGTGCAGAACATAACACCTCACAAGATATTGGACAAGAAGACACCAGAAGAGGTCTTCTCTGGTAAGAAACATGAAGTCAGCCATCTCATAATATTTGGTTGTCCAGTATATACACATGTGCCAAAGGAAAAGAGGACAAAGCTAGATCCTTTGGGAAAGAAGGGCATCTTTGTGGGGTACAGTGAAAGCTCGAAGGCTTATAGAATATACTTTCCAGGGTTCAAGAAGATTGATGTCAGCAGGGATGTAACATTTGATGAAAACTCAGCCTTCATCAAGTCAAGGAAGACAGCTGTTGAAGATCATGAAGAACCAAAGGAAAACAGATTCCAAGACACCATCATGACTAAATCAATTCCAGAAGCAGATCGTGAAGTTGAAGATCCACAAGAACCTGTAGATCCACCATGTGAGAAGAACTCTCATAAGAGGAAACTTGCATGGGCTAGAGAGCTCATTCAAGATGCAGAAAGATATGGCATTCCAGAAGAAGAACACAGAGAAAGGAAGAGGACTAGATCACATACCAGTTATGTTTCCCTACTCCGTGATATTATGAACAAAGAACCTTCTAGTTATGAAGAAGCAGCGGAAAAGAAAGAATGGAAGGATGCCATGGTCGAGGAATACCAGTCGATCATGAAGAATGATGTTTGGGATATAGTCCCAAGACTTGAAGGGAAGTTGGTTGTGACTTCCAAATGGATCTACAAGATCAAACATGCTGCGAACGGCAGCATAGAAAAGTACAAAGTGAGATTTGTAGCTCGTGGCTTCTCTCAGAAAGAGGGAATAGACTATGAAGAGACTTTTGCTACTGTAGCCAGGTACACTTCCATCAGATTAGTACTTGCCCTGGCTGCAGTGATGAAATGGAAGATACACCAAATGGATGTCAAGACTGCTTTCTTGAATGGTGTAGTCGAGGAGGAAGTGTATGTGGAGCAACCACTTGGTTTTGAGACACATGATAGGGGGTCATATGTGTGCAAGTTGAAGAAAGCCTTCTATGGCTTGAAGCAAGCTCCTAGAACTTGGTATGGTAGGATAGACAACTTTCTATCCAGTTTGGGATTTACCAAGAGTAAAGCAGATTCCAACCGTTACTACAAAGTTGAGGAAGGAAATCCCGTGATACTACTTTTGTATGTGGATGACCTGTTTGTAATAGGTGAGGATGGGTTGATTGCCGACACCAAGAGGAAGCTTGCTGCCGATTTTGAGATGAAGGACTTGGCGATGATGCACTATTTTCTAGGCATGGAGGTGTGGCAGAGTGCAGATGGAATCTTCCTTAGACAAGGGAAGTATGCAGTAGAGATCTTGAAGAGGTTCGGGATGATGGAATACAAGGCCATGGCCACACCTATGGAATTGAACCTGAAGCTTCTATGTGATGCTTCATTTGATCCGATTGATGTCATTGTGTATCGTCAGATGATTGGGTCCTTGATGTACCTGACAAACACTAGACCAGATATTTGCTTTGCGGTGAACACATTGAGCCAGCTCCTGACGGATCCCAGAGGTGTTCACTTGGTTGCTGTAAATCATATTCTGAGGTACCTGAAGGGTACAATTAATTATGGGCTCAAGTATGATGCGAATCAAAAATTTAACCTGTAGGGTTGTGTTGATTCAGACTGGGCAGGCAGTGTTGCAGAGAGGAAGAGCACATCTGGGTGCTGCTTCAATATGGGATCAGGTGTGATCTCTTGGTTTAGCAGGAAGCAGTCTTGCGTAGCACTGAGTACAGCCAAGGCAGAGTATGTTGCAACTTGTTCGGCTAGTTGTGAGGTAGTATGGATCTGGAAGCTACTGTCTGAGTTATTTGATCTCCCGTTGGATGTTGCTGGTATCTTTTGTGACAACCAGAGTTGTGTGAAGTTGTCTGAGAACCCGGTGTTCCACGATAGGTCGAAGCACATTGAGATCAAATATCACTATATCAGGGATATGGTGCAGAGAGGAGGAGTGAAGCTCCTGTATGTTGCGATGGATGAGTAGGTTGCAGATGTGTTGACGAAACCACTAGCCAGAGTGAAGTTTGAGTACTTCAAAGAGAGGCTTGGTGTTCTTCAGATTGACGACACTTCGAGGAAGAAGTGATGGACGCATTTGTAGGAGCCATTCCAAGCATGGTGAGAGGAGGATCCTTCCCATGGCTATGGATGTAAGCGCTGGATGATGAACATCAAGACGATGCTCCAGTTACTACTTTGTATGCTTTGATCAGTTTGATCATGTATTTGTATATGCATCATGTTGGATGCTTTGTATGATCAGTTTGATCATGAATTTGTATATGCATCATGTTGGATGCTTTGTATGATCAGTTGGATCATGTATATGTATATGCATCATGTTGGATGCTTTGTATGATCAGTTGGATCATGTACATGTATATGCAGCATGTTGGATGCTTTTTATGATCAGTTGGATCATGTATTTGTATATGTATTAGGTGGATGCATTGATATGATCAGGTGGATCATGTATTTGTATATGTATCAGGTGGATGCATTGATATGATCAGGTGGATCATATATTTGTATATGTATCAAGTAGATGCATTGATATGATCAGATGGATCATGTATTTGTATATGTACCGGGTGGATACATTGTATGATCAGGTGGATCATGTATTTGTGTATGTATCAGGTAGATACATTGTATGACTAGGTGGATCATGTATGATGATATGTATCAAGTAGATACATTGTATGATCAGCTGGATCATGTATTAGCACATGTACCAGGTGGATACTTGTATGATCAAGTAGATCATGTATGATGATAGGTATCATGCAGATACTTGGTATGCATCGAGTGGATGCATTGTTTGATCAGGATGGTCACAGATGACGAGCTTCAGGATGTTGCTTCAGATGATATGCATCAAGTTGATGCTATGATGATGATCAGGATGATCACAGATTACGAGCTTTAGGATGTTGCTCCAGATGATATGCATCAGGTTGATGCTATGATGATCAGGATGATCACAAATGACGAGCTTCAGGATGTTGCTCCAGATGATATGCATTAGGTTGATGCTATGATGATGATCAGGTTGATCATGTGATGATGTACATCAGGATGATGTATGGTGAGTATTGGGTTGATCCTCTGTGGCCGTGGAAAGGTTATGTAGGTAGCATAGAAAAGATCCTTTAAAATCCAGACAGGTAGAGTGGTGTGCTCATAACAGCCTGGGATGCTCTATCGAGATCCGGACAGGTAGAGCGGTGTGCTCGTAACATCCTGGGATTCTCTGAGTAGGTTTTGCTACGGTTTCGCATAGAAAATATCCTTTAATATCCAGACAAGTAGAGAAGTGTGCTCGTAACAGCCTGGGATGCTCTATCGAGATCCAGACAGGTAGAGCGGTGTGCTTGTAACATCCTGGGATGCTCTGAGTAGGTTTTGCGAAAGTTCACATAGAAAAGATCCTTTAAAATCCGAACAGGTAGAGCAGTGTGCTCGTAACAACCTAGGATGCTCTATCGAGATCCAGACAGGTAGAGCGGTGTGCTCGTAACATTCTGGGATGCTCTGAGTAGGTTTTGTGAAGCTCAACATGTAAAAGAACCTATAGTCTGTGCTAGGTTTTGTTGACGCACATAATCAGTCCTAGGTTCCACAGTATGGCCACTGATGATGAAGACCTATAGGTGGTGGGCCTACATCTAGTATGAAAAAGGACTGCCTCTGTAGAACTTCCTATGATGAGTAGATTTGAGATTGATTGAGATAGCAGTAGTAGTGACAATGACGATGATTCGAGGATGATGATTCGATGATGATGATCCAGAGAAGAATACTTGTGCTAGCAGATCTATGTCGAGAAAAACATTCCTAGTTAAGAGGGAGTGTTAATGTAATTGTAACTTCGGAATGTATTTCACCCATGTATATTGTACTCCTATAGATATGGTATTATTCCTCTATACGGAAGTGTCGTCATTTGTATTGGCAAGTGTCGCAAATTGCATGTGATGAGTTATTAGACCACCAAGTGTGAGGTCGGCCCTGATTAGTATAACCATGGGTTATTAGACTAAGTTAGACAAGTCAGCCCTGCTAGGTTATTAGGTAGGTCAGGTCATGTATAAATAGAGTGGGGGAGGCACTCTATTTGATCATCTCATTATTCACTTCTACACTACTCGAAAAGTGGCGCACTAGTGGAGGAGGAGGTTCAGCTGCTAGGAGGACTATCTCTGTGTACTTTGGTTGTATCATTGCTATTTCTATCTCTGAGGAAGTTGTGGGGTTTTTCACCTTTATGGTTTTCCCCAGTGAAACTTTGTGTGTCTATTGTCTCATGTGATTTCTTGGTGTGATTGATATGCATTTCTATGCTTGATATGTTGTACATGTTATTCTCTTAGTAAAGATCCTAGAGTATATTGAATTAATGCTCAAAAATTAACATATTATGGAGTGTAGGGTGTAGTGAACTGTATTTTTGTTTGATGCTTATTGCAAATGCTATTGAATTATTTGGAACAAAATTCTTTGTTATCATCAGAAAAGAGTTCTAAGGTGACATATCCTAACACTATTTGCTTGAAACTTTTGAAATTCATTAAACACTTTATCTTTCAATTTCATAAAATACACCCAGATTTTCCTATTGTAGTCCTCAACAAAAATAAGGAAATACATGCACATTTTCCTACTATAGTCGTCAATAAAAAGAAAGAAATACCGAACAATAGTGTTGGATTCCATGTTCATTGGTCCACAAATGTTTACATGAACCAATTAAATGACTATGTTTTCTCCCCGGACTTGTCATTTCTCAAATGGTGCTCTATGATGCTTTCTCATCTAACAAGCTCCAAAAACACCCTATATTTGTGCTTGGATATCAAGAAGTTCTTCTACCATATTACCTCAACCCATATGAGACATGTAGGTTAAGATTAGGTTCCCATATAATCGATGTCAAAGAGTACTTATATGTGATGTACTTGTGCTTACCATTGCATGCTCTATGACCTGTCCAATGTTGAATAGTCTAAAAAATCCATGATTGTCCACACCAAGAGCTATAGTCTTGTTGGTCTCCTTGTCAACTAAGTAGCATTTATGTTTCCTAAAGTTCACATCTAGATGGGGTTAACACCTTATATTCTGAATTATCAAGGTTAGAATAATCTACATGTGTAATACATACTACACATTGAGAAAAATCAAGTTCCCCATGACCCATCCTTAGTGCTCATAACCTTCTAATAATGAGATATCACCACTCATAGGACAAATTTCCTACATAGAGGTCATGTGTGGTAGTTCAATGGATTATTGTTCTCCCTTGAGCTTCAAAATTTATATTTTAGGCCTAATTTTAATGTCTCATTCCTTTACATTGATTTATGGCTCAAGACCTATACATAGTTCTTAAGCAAATATGATCATTTGAAGGTGAAGTATCTGCTTGCAATGTCATATGTGTTTGTTGCACCGAGAGTAGCGAGGTGGTTACACATTAGTATGGGGGATATGTGTACTGTAATGTAGCATAACGACGTCATGTTATGTACCCAAAACAAAAAGTAATTAAAAAAATCTATGTCGGCTCATAAAATAAAAAAGTGAAAACGAATTAAAAAATAAATTAAAAATCCATATCCACTCATAAAACAAAATTTTAAAACCAGATAAAAAATCGTTAAAAAAACAAGGCCTCGATAAATAGGATGCCTCTCAGTGCTTGATAGATACACGTTAGGATGGATCTATGCTAGTTCAAGGAAACAATCATATGCTAATGATACCATGATGGTGTTAGAAAAACAACATCGCAGAGCAATAACAATAAACATAAATGCAAATATAATCACACATGCACATTACAAGAGAGACACAGATATATCGTGGTTCACCCAACTTGGGCTACGTCCACACTGAAGTTGCTAGTCCTTATTATTATTCCATCCAACAAAGTGAAGGGATACAACCTGCAGCACAACCGCTGCACTTCCTCTTCACTATTTCACAGTCTCTCTTCCTGATCTTAGAGATCTTTACAATGCATAAAACCTAATACATCAACCCTAGCCGTGTTACAATGTCTTTCTTTTATAAGGGAGATACAATGGGAAAATACCACGGGTTACCCAAAACCATGGGCCCGTAAAACAACCCCAAAAATTTCCTTCGGGGGCTTTGCCCTTGGACCCCCCAGCTGGGGGTTATAACCCCCACACCCCCCCGTTGGGGTGAGTGTACAGTCCTTTTTACATATCATATAAATCTGGGGTACAAACACGGCTGAATAATAATATCTCTGAATCTGGAGATCAGGCTCCACAACCAATAGATGGCACAGTCATCATCAATAGGCCAATGATACCGTCAAAATGGTATATGTTCTTGGTTGAGGAAACCTTGTTATCCCTAAATGGATGTAACATTCCTTTCAATCCCGAGCTTCAAGTCTCCTCCCATGACCATGTCCAAACCCCCAATTCCAAATACTTGGATACATAGTGCCATGGAATCATGGATATCCCTGCAAAGTCATACATGGTGATTTGAGACATTTTTCATGGATTTGGATGCCTCAATGGTTTCTTTAGGGCCAAATGCATGGTATTTTTCCCTCAAATGTCATTCCCAAGGCCTTGAGACACATACATATTTCTCCAAACCACCTAATTGCACCAACATCCCTAATCATAAGCCATTGGCACACTCAAGAAGCCATGTGTGGTTGGTTGAGGAAACCTTCTTAGTTTTTTATGGCTAGAAGACTTCTTCAAGGCCCAAGGTTTTGGTATCCTCCACTAAGCATGTCTAAGGCCCCAAGGCCCCAAGACATAAATATAGAGCATCACGAATACCATTGAAAAAGTCATATGTTGTGCTTTGAAGCATTTTTCATGGATCTAGATGCCTCAATGCTTTCTTTAAGGATAAATTCAAAGTATTCTTCCCTAGAGCATCATCCTAAAGGCCCTAAGACATGTACATACTACTTTAAAATATCGAATGGAACTAATATCCTCAATCATAGAGTAATGATACCCTCAAGATTTCACGCGTGGTTGGTGGATGAAATATACTTATCCTTGGATGGCTAGAAGATTCATTTAGGTCCATAGGATCAACTCTCCTCCCTTGACTATGTCTAAGGTCCTAAGTCCCTAAGACATAGATACATATTTCCACATATATCCCTATGAGTTAATGCATGGTTCCTCGAGGAATTTATCATGGCTTTGGATGCCTCAATGGTTTATTTAGGGCCAAATGCATGGTATTCTTCCCTAGAAAACCATTTCAAAGGCCCTAAGACATGTAGATACTAAGTTCAAAACCATATAATGGCACTTCCATCCTCAATCACAGGATAATGGTACCTCAAGAGGCCATGTGTAGTTGGTGGAGGTAACCTTCTTAGCCCTAGATGGATATAAGATTTCTTTAAGGCCCAAGTCTTAGGTCTCCTCCCTTGACCATGTCCAATGCCCTAAGCCCCCAAGACTTGGATACATAGCACAATGGATACCCCTGTAAAGTCTTGTTTGGTGCTTTTAGACATTTTTCATGGCCTTGGAGGTCTAAATGGTTTCTTTATGGCCAAAGGCATGATATTCTTCCATAAAACATCATTCCAAAAGCCTTGATCAGGCACATACATATTGCTCAAAACCACTTCATGGTATCGACATCCTTAATCATAGGCCAATGATACCATGAAGAGGTCATATGTGGTTAGTGGAGGAAATCATCATAGATATTTCTAGATAGAATATTCCTTTAGGGCCCAAGGTTCAGGTCTCTCTCTCTGACTATCTCTTTAAACTGGCTATGGGTTATAGGTTTTAAGGTTTGGGTGTTTGATGATAGAGTTTAGGGTTGATGAGAATTAGAAGTTATAAGGGTTAGGGGTTAATTTTATTTGATTAGACACTTAAGAGGTTAGTATTACGTGGTTAATATTATAGGGGTTAAGGGATATATATCATTATGTGTTAGTATTTAGGATTTTTAGGGGCTATACTAGTTTAGGATTATAATGGGCCAAGAGTTATGGTGGTTAGTTGTACTGGGGACTAGGGATTGCAGTGGCTAGGGACTAATGGTAAAGAGTTTGGGGATTGAGATATAGGGGTCATGGATTTCTGGTTACAAGGATGAATATTTATATGTAAATGAGGATAATGCGATTTAGTGATTTTTTGTAATAATATATCTCCTAACCCATGTGGTGAAGGAGAGAAGAGAAGGGTGAGGGAGGAAGGAGGGACTGGGTAGAGTGGAAGAGAGGGGAGGGGGATTGGATGGATAGGAATAGAGGGGGGGTGGTGTTATAGAGAGGGAGTGGGGGTTTAGGGAGAGATAGGTAAAAATCAAGGTGTGACAAAGAGCGTTTGCGTGCACAGAAACGTGTGCACGCCTCTACATGTGTGCGCATCTACGCGTGCGCGCACGCGTGTTCGGATTCTTTTTTTTTTTGGCGCCACTGCAATTTTGGTATTAGCTTCGGATTGCCAAACCTTGAGGTTCAGTCTGAGTTATGGCAGAACACACCAATTTCTGTAACTTCATGTTTTTCACACTTAGTTCCGCATATGCTCCACTTGTGCACTACTGATGAAATTGCACATGCTTGTCAAGCTCTGTGTGCAAATTCTAACTATATATTTTTTGAATAGATCTTTTATTGTTTTCTATTTTTAATTCATTTTTAACTATACTTATGTCAAATTTGTAAAAAACATAGGTCTTTTCTTTAGCCTACAACTTTTGATTGGCTTACATATTTCAAGAACGGAAAAGAACCCGCACAAGAGTACAAGAATACTACAAGCTTAAAAAAAATATTATTGATTATGTTATGACCATGATATGGTGGACCAAAACTCGACCATGTCGTTTTAAGGATTCAATGACTTTCGTAATTTAAAAAAAATATCATATTAACTTTTAAAATTTTGGAAAAATAGCCCTGCAGAAGATTTGTCTATTGCCTACGCCTCTACATATTGTTTTCCTCATAAATTGACAATTTACATAACAAATCGGTGGACCAACACGAACATATGCATTATGTTTTAGAGAAAAAAATAACATACCAATCTTAAAATAATGACATTTTGGAGTGGTTATACCACTTTTCCATAAATAAAAGGTTATATTTTGGAAGGTGAATTGTTTTTCTACGTTTCATCTTTTTATAGCTAATTCTAAAAACTTTTGTAGGTACCTCTAATAATTCATTTTAATGCTAATATTTTTGTTTTTCCAGCATGTCGTTGCAACAAACTTGTAATAAGTGGGTATCATTACCTTGCACCATCCCTACAGTCAATCCTTTATGCTCTAAATTGAGTAGTTCTTTGTACCTAGTTAATGATGTTTCTCTTGTGCAAATTAATGCCCCCCGGGGAGGTCGGTTATCCGCCTTTTAGCAGGGTACGGTGGTCCGTATTCTTTTATAATAAACCATTATAACTTAATAAATAAATACCACTACTTCCAATGGTTATTGGTGGGGCCTTGGCCTTGATCTCCTCACCAGTAAACAAGTACATAGTCACATTTTCAATTACAGAATAAATAGGACAAAAGAGGGATGTTACAGAATATATGACTTGATCTCTTGCTTATACTACATGCAACATTGGAATAACACATCAACATATCTACTCAACTCCCCCCACCCCTATTATCTAATCTCATTCATAAGTTCTAGCTGAATCCAAAGAAAGGGCAGTTCCCACGCAGATCTAATCCATCCAAGAAACAAGGTTCTTCGCCGCCCACCACATTTGTAATGTAGGAAACTTAAAAAGTTAATACAACTAACTGGTCATACATAGTGCAAATGCCCCAATAACTTTATTATAATTCTACTTTAAAAGTTTATTTTATAATTCAAAATTGTAATAATGATTATGAACATTAAGAGGTTTGAATTGAAAACATAGTGATATAGAAATTTATCCTTATTTTTCCACCTATTTTTAAAGTCAACACAAATAAAAACATAGTTTTTATATGATCAACAACCCAACACTTCACAATCTTTTAAATATGAACAAAAATTTTAAAAGAACTTTGATATTCAAAGTTCTTATTATAATGTTTTATACATTTTATATTTATAACAAAAGAACTTTGATATTCAAATCTTGGCCACTTTTTAAATTCATGGTCAACAACATTTGAAAAATGGAAATACTATAGAGAGGCAGTCAAATTCCAAGCTAGATTAAGGCAGATTCACAAACACTGCATTCATGATTAATTATAGCCATTACTTCAAGTAATTAGAAAAAAATATATTGAAACATCTAATAATATAATCTATGGGTCACCATCAGTTGGATGTGCTAATTATATTTGGTATATAACATTGTTGATAATAAAAATGATTTTACATATTTATATAATCCTATAACCCAGATATACTTAACATTATTCTAGATGCAAAACTATCTTGACACTTACAACTTAACAATGTTCTATATGGAATGTTTTGACACCACTTTCTTCAAAACTAAAAAAGAATCTAAAGGGCCCAAGGTTCATCCTTAACAGAATCAAAGATCGAGTACATCAAATTGTTAGAAGCTAAAGGGGACCAAATAGGTGAAGATTTGGTTGGGGGCGGGCCTTATTTTTCAAGGGGATTAAACTTTCTAAAAATCATGCTCCTTCCGACAAAACCATGTTAATTATATCTATACTAGAGATAGCTATGATTATCCATGTTAATTATAAATTAAATTCTAATTGAAGATGGACACAATAAAGAAAGAAATAACATGTACTCCCTTCCCATATATAAAATATAAATTTATCTTAAACACCAACACTTCCATAAATTAAATCCCTTTAGATACTTGAATCTGAGTTTAAAATAAGTCTATGCCATGATTTTTGTGATTTCTTGGAGCATGAGCAAGAAAACATGGAGACCACTACCGCCCTCCACATGGTAGCTCCTCGCACCTCCCGCCATGCACATTTATGAGCTCCCCTATCCAATGATCGCAACCTTATTGCAGCCACTCCTTTATGCTCTGAACCGAGTTGTTCTTTGTACCTAGTTAATGATGCTTCTCTTGTAAGAATTAATGGCCCCCCGGGAGGCCGGTTATCCGCCTTTTAGCAGGGTTGATTTCCGTTATCAAGCATTTTGAATTGGAAATACAAGTAGAGTTTCCCTTCCAAGTTATATTGGTATTTTTCATTGCGTTTGGCTCAATCGCATTCTCGCTAGGTTTTGGTTATTTCTAGATGTTCTGGTCTTGCGGGTTTTTTGGGCTACCTCTTGGTCTCATCTTGCTACCTATTGAGGTCAAGGGCCCTCTCTCTAGTGCTTGAATTCGCAATTGGATAAGTTTAGAACAATGGCTCACATACTTCGTGTCACCTCCCGCTGTGGAAACAGAGGAAGAGGGTGATCTGACAGACAAGGTTGTGGAGGTTTAGCAGACAACGGATATGACAATTCCATCCCAAACCATCTGAGAACCATTCTAGATGATAGGGAAGAATAAATGGTTTTGCATCAATTGGTTAGTCAAAGGGCTGGTATCAGGCACGAGAATTATTGGTTGGTTAAGAATTCATTGTCCCAACTTCTCTTCCAGTATCAGGATTTCTCACATGGGAATACTCCACCCCCCTCTCCTCCCCCTGCTCCAGCTCCATCTCTTCATTCCTAAGCCTCTCTAGTTACCTCTCAGGCTTCCAAGATGGCGACGCAATAAGGACTTCAATTGGGCCAAGATATTCAAGAGACTATTGACAAAACAAACATAGCTTCAACCAGTGGACATAAGCGAAAGCATGTGGAAGGTAAAGGCATGGTGAACTTCTCCTCCTTCTTGAATACGACACTTCTGCCAGCAAAAACGGTACATGATAGTACCTCCATCTTTGAGGATTAACGTGGCCCAATCATTGAGGAGCTTCTGGACAATGCAGACACCATCTGCAAGTCCAAGTAACTCTGTTATTTTTCCTTTCTCTTCTTGGTCACTTGTTAGTTGCATGTTGATAGACACTTGGCATTTTGTCTACATGACAGGTCGACATTTTGGTTAATTATGTAGCTTTTGGGTAGCTCCCACTTGAGGAGTTTTTGTAATGATATCAGACTTGATCATGTTTAGCAGGTCTTTAGCTACAGTCTATTTCATAGCCTTTGGTATAGGTAGCCTTACTTTGGTTCTCAATTGTTTGTCTTGGCTTGGTGAGTAGTCCAAGTTCTCAGACTTCTTGTGCATGTACTATTTTTTGTATTTTAATATAAATTTTCTTTGTAGCTTACAAAAAAAGTTTAAAATAAATCTATATTAGTAGAAACATATTTTTTTAATTAATAATTATGAAAAAATTACTAAATATTATATTTTATTGAAATAATATGAATATAATTTTTTATAAGGTTGTTTATTCTATATTATAATATAATTTTAAAATATTTTAATTTTATTAGTATTTAATAAATTTATTATAATACTTTAAAGGAGATGAAAATTCATTAATACTTCAATTATGGCTCATCAAAAAATCTCATTCTCGCTACTGTTTTTTTCTAGGGAAATGGGGTGTGAAATTTTTCCTTTTAAATACCCAACAAACAAATACTTTAGACTATTATACCACTCATCATAATTAGATATTCCCATTTATGCATATAGATTTATTCAACTTTGGATTCACCATAAATCTATAATCTCACTCAACATAAAGCATACTTAATTCTTAGATTATATGAATATAAAATCCAACATGATGCTTCTATTCCCTTAACCACAATTAATCACATAAGAAAAGAAAAGATAATTACCTTCCAAGTCAACCCTCAAGAAAGCATAGGAGAAACATTTACATAGTTCGTTAGGGATTTTATCATGAATGTTTATAACTAAAATGCATATAGTTAAACTAACATGAGTTTGGGTCGATCCTCCTGATTGATTGAGAAATCGCCCTGCTCCTGCAATATTTTAAATAAATAAGCATGCTGTTAGAGTGTACATTTGGGTTGATTCCCTTTGGATGGTACCGATCAAGCATGCTGGTAGAGTGTACATTTGGGTTAATTCCCTTTGGATGGTACCGATCTTAAGAAAGATCGGCCATACATGGTATTGATAAATAAACAATTATTGAATCATACTAAAACAGAAGAAGCATGGGCATGGAGGTTTCCCAGCTCGTGAAAACATGCAAGATCGGCTTGACATCGCATTAATAAATAAACAAATACTGAAATCAAACTAAAAGAGCAAAAGCATGGGCATGGAGGTTTCCCAGCTCGTGAAAACATGCCTAAGATATATTCATATAATAAATTAAACGAGGTGGAAATTCCTCTGCTTCAGGAACATAGACACATTCAAGAGTTCTTGCCTTGGATTTCGTTTGGAGGTCGCCCTCCCTCCATCGTTATGTACTAAAAAACACCATATAAATGAAATGTGAGCTACGTTGTTCATCTCCCTTTTCTGAGATAACAAATGAAATGTTTTAGTGCATGCAACAACCAAGAAGATAGACCGCGCATGCAATAACCAGAGAGGTAGACTGCGCATACAACAACCAGAGACGTAGACATCCCTCCATTCTTTGGATCCAACAAAAATCATATTAAAAATAGCACAAGAGTTTCATCAGGCAGACACTAGGCAGATCGCCTTCCAACCCTGACAAATAAAATTCATAAACCATTAACTAAATACAGACTCCTTCAAAAAAATACATTGCAGGAGGTCTCACTCATTCATCAACCCAAAATTCAAAATTAAAATGGAGGCTTTCTCCACACAAACCTACACACAGACCTACCAATTAAAAAAGAAGAAAAGAAAGATCGCCTCTAACTTTACCATATAAAAAGCAAAAATAATGGCCCTTTCTCATTTTTGGAGGTTTCCCTTCATTTGGAATAAATATATGGTAGAAAGTAAGGCTAAAAAAAATACACAACCGACAGATATTTTATCTTAATCAACCAATGCGTGGAGTTGATCTCCAAGAGATCGCTCCCTGAACCAAAATAATTTACAGTTAACAAAAAAAAATGCCTTCGCAAAATAAAACTTATAGAACTTCTTATGGAGGCGCCTTCCATGATGATAGGTCCTTGGGCCGGCTCAACTGGAATGTAAGGATAGTTCCCCCGATTTAAAAAAAAGTCCTTGGGCCGGCTCTCTCTCTTGGAGATGTCGCCCTCCCCATCCTTGAGCAACCGAAATAAAAAAACAACATCAACAAGAGAAGGCCCTCCCTTTTTCTACACAGAGAAATAATAAAAATCATCGAAATCCAAGGCGGCGCGCTCCTCTTGATTACTAAATATTGAGTAGAACAGAACCGATCCCCCATCCAAGGATCATGTCCCCTCTACTTGATGAGGCTGCGGCACCTTCCATTCAAGAAACAAACACTTTTTAATAAATGTCTCCTATTCTCTATGCATACAAAGACAAAACCCAAGAATTCAATTTTTTACCTTTCTTAACCAAACAAGTGGCAAGAAATAAAATTGAAAATTATTCTTTGCTTCTTTCCTTTTTATTAGTTTTCTTAAATGAATATAATCATTTTCCACTTTATTTAATCACTCAAGTGAATATTAAAAAATCAATTATTTGCCATTTTATTAAATCATTCAAATGAATATTAAAATTTATCATTTAAATAATTCATTGTAAAATTTATCATTAAAATAATTCCGTGTATACATCAGCATTGTAGTTTCATACGTATAGTCTTCATAACAAATTTCAATCAATTAAGTATATATACAAACCATTATTCTCCAACATATTAAAATATATATATTTATATATTTTCATTTACTCTTCTATATATTATACAAAGGCATAGGCATGTTTGTATAATTGATTATGATATATTCTATAAAACCAAAAATATCTTTCTTCCATCTTTTAAATACGGTGTACCTTAAAATAAGAGCACATATCTTTTTATTAAATGCTCTAAGAATAACCCTTTGACATTGGATGACATGATTAAGATGATAAAACTAATTAGAATAATCATTTAATTCTACTTAAGATAATAATAATTATTTAGGATGATCACTCAGTTTTTCTTAAGATCATCTAATGAGTGTTACCTTTATGTTAATAGATAGATAAAATGAGTTAATTATTATCTTGAGACTAGTAGTCATTGTTGTCACCCTAGGACCATGACACTTATAACTTAAATTCAACAAGTAATTATCTTTAGTTTTCTTCAAGTGCCCTTGGCACTAGGATGACACCTGTCATCTATCGTTATATTTTTCATGGCTACCTTTTGATTCACCCCTCTCCCTAGTGGATTATTTTCCCCATCCCCATCGTTTAGTCGTGTTAAATCCTTAAGTCTCCTAGGTCTAGAATCAACCATTAGAACTTAATAAATAAATAACACTACTTTCAATGGTTATTGGTGGGACGCTGACCTTGAGCTCCTCACTAGTAAACAAGTACATAGTCACATTTCAATTACAGAAGAAATAGGACAAAAGAGGGATGTTACAGAATATACGACTTGATCTCTAACTAAATACTACATGCAACATTGGAGTAACACATCAGCATATCTACTCAACTCCCCCCACCCCCATTATCTGATCTCATTCATAAGTTATGGCTGAACCCAAAGACAGAGCAGTTCCCATGCAGATCCGATCCATCCAAGAAGCAAGGCTGTTCACCACACACCACATTCCTAGTGTAGGAAACTTAAAAAGTTAATACAACTAAGTGGTCATACATAGTGCAAATGCCCCAATAACTTTATTATAATTCTACTTTACAAATTTATTTTATAATTCAAAATTGTAATAATGATAATCAACATTTATAGTGATTTAAGAGGTTTGAATTGAAAACATAGTGATATATAAATTTATCCTTATTTTTCCACCTATTTTTAAAGTCAACAAAAATAAAAATATAGTTTTGATATGATCAACTAACCCAACACTTCACAATCTTTTAAATATGAACACAATTTTTGAAAGATAGATACTACACAAGTTTTGCTCTTTATTCCACTTTTTTATTTTAATGTTTTATACATTTTATATTTATCAACAAAAGAACTTGGATATTCAAATCTTGGCCACTTTTTAAATCCACGATAAAAAAAAATTGAAAAATGGAAATACTAGAGAGAGGCAGTGAAATTCCAAGCTATATTGAGGCGGATTCACAAACAATGCATTCATGATTAATTGAAGTTACATCATTTCAAATCAAGTAATTAGAAAAAAACATATTGAAACATCTAATAATATAACATATGGGTCACCATCACTTGGATGTGCTAATCATATGATTGCACATATTTATATAATCCTATAACCTAGATATACCAAACATTATTCTAGATGCAAAACTATTTTGACACTTGCAACTTAACAATGCCCTATATGGGATGTTTTGACATCATTGATTCTTCAAAACTAAAAAAAAACTTTTGAATTTGCGATCCTAGACATTTCATCATCGTAACCAATGTTCTATATGGGATGTTTTACTTAAATTACTCCTATAAATTCATTTTAAATTTTTATAATTATTATAATTAAACTTGGATTTATCAAATACATAAAAATTTCAATTTTACAGAGAACAAAGTAAACCTTCTCCCTCTCAGCTTATCTATTAGATTTTACGATCTCTCACAGTCTCTTTCTTCTCTCCCTCCTGCATATTTTAAGATCTCTTACAGTCTCTTTCTCTATTGCACCATGGCCATCTTTGAGTCGTAGATCCATGTCAATAGCTAGTGGTGGTGGTACAACCCTGTAACTTTGCGTCATTCGTTGTTGGGATAAGATGGTCCAATCAAACATATTATCATGGTGAAAACCTTGACGAAGAAACAAAGCATGGAACGAGCTCTTCAAATATGCATAATCTGGCCTCTCCTCAAAACCCAAAGAGCGACAATAATAAAAGTAGGATGCAAACTCCTTAGGATGGGACTTGCATAGAGATTTGACAGAAGTAGCCATCTTCTTGTGAGCTATGGTGTCATGGCTCCCACCCTGCCAAGAAAGGATTCCCCTTAAGACGTAGAGAAGAATATATCCAAGGGACTCCAAATTATTGGTTCGTTAAGAATTCATTGGCCCAGCTTCTCTTCGAGTCCCAAGATTTCTCACAGGGGAATACTCCAACCCCCTCTCCTTCCCCTGCTCCTGCTCCTGCTCCAGCTCTTTATTCTTCAGCCTCTCTGGTTACCTCTTGGGTTTCCAAGACGACAGTGCAATAAGAACTTCAATTGGGCCAGGATATTCAGGAGATTAGGGACAAAACAAACATATCTTCAACCAGTGGACATAAGCGAAAGCATGTGGAAGGTAAAGGCATGGTGAACTTCTCCTCCTTCCTGAAGACGACACTTTTGCCAACAAAAATGGTACATTATAGTACCTCCATATCTGAGGATTATCGCTTCCCAATCATTGAGGAGCTTCTGGACAATGTAGACACCATCTACAAGTCCAAGTAACTTTGTTGTTTTTTCTTTCTCTTCTTGGTCGGTTGTTAGTTGCTTGTTGATAAACACTTCGCATTTTGTCTATGGGACAAGTCGACATTTTGGTTAATTATGTAGCTTTTGGGTAGCTCCCTCTTGAGGCTTTTTTGTAATGATCTCATACTTGATCCTGTTTAGTAGGTCTTTAGCTATAGTCTGTTTTGTAGCCTTTGGTATAGGTAGCCTTACTTTGGTTCTCAACTGGTTGTCTTGGCTCGGTGAGCAGTCCAAGTTCTAAGATTTCTTGTGCATGCACCATTTTTTGTATTTTAATATAAATTTCTTTGGAGCTTACAAAAAAAAGTTTAAAATAAATCTATATTAGTACAGTCATATTTAATTAATTAATAATTATAAAAAAAATTACTAAATATTATATTTTTTTGAAATAATAATGAATATAATTTTTTATAAGCTTGTTTATTCTAAATTATAATATAATTTTAAAATATTTTAATTTTATTAGTGTTTAATAAATTTATTATAATACTTTAAAGGAGATGAAAATTCTTTAATAGTTCAATTATCGCTCATCAAAAAATCTCATCTGGACATATAGAGCTCTCCCAAACATACTACCTTTTACAAAGTATCTTTTCCAAATGCAACAAGCCTAATCTATCTATGACTTTTACTTGGAATATGCAACAAAGTCAAAATTCTGGCTACTATTTTTTTTTTTAGGGAAATGGGGCGTGAAATTTTTCCTTTTGAATACCCAACAAACAAATACGTTAGACTATTATACCACTCATCATAATTAGATATTCCCATTTATGCATATAGATTTATTCAACTTGGGATTCACCATAAATCTATAATCTCGGTCAATATAAAACATAATTAATTCCTATATTATATGAATATACAATCCAACATGATGCTTCTATTCATTTAACTACAATTAATCACACAAGGAAAGAAAAGGTAATTACCTTCCAGTCAACCGTCGAGAAAGCATAGGAGAAACATTTACATAGTTTGTTACTTCACAAAATAAATAAACTATAATAATTCATCATGGATATATTTATAACTTATTAGTCCTCCACGCATCCCTATATTCTTACCATGCAAGAATCAATTTCTATATTAGAACTCTATCATAGGAATTTATATAGCACTAGTCAACATAGTCTAATATCTTTACATAATAACATTTTTGCTATCACCCAACTTTCAACATAACAATGATCATCTCAAGGTACTACATTTATCTATGTGGACTTCCACATCTCAAGGCACTACATTTATCTATGTATATTTCTTCTACGCGGACTTCCATTTATAAAAGTGTAACACATACATTATCGTCATGTCAATACATCAATCATCCAGATATACTAAATACATATTTTATCAAATAGAACACATTATTATTATTACTAATCTCATGAGCCAATCTGAATACAAATATAAAACCATAAACAAAAATTATCATTGCGCCGAGAGGCGCTCTACAGCCCAGTATGAGGGAGATCTTGTGAGTCAAGTGTTTGTCAATATTGTCGGCCATAAATAAACTTTGTTAGTATGAGAGAGATCTTGTAAGTTGAGTGTTTGTCGATATTGTGGGCCACAAATAACATTTGTATGAGGGAGATCTTGTAAGTGAGTGTTTGTCGATATTGTCGGCCATAAACAAAATAATACAAAGTAAACAAAAAAGAATAATACAAAGTAAAAAGAGGTGATAAATATTATGTCGGTCATAAACAAAAAAGAATAATACAAAGTAAAAAGTAAATATGAGACTTAAACTAGAGACTTTACTTTCTACTTTTAATAGAAAGTAAAATGTAAATATGAGATTTTAGAGTGTTTGTCGAGTAACAAAATAATACAAAGTAAACAAAAAATAATAATACAAAGTAAAAAGTAAATATGAGACTTAAACTAGAGACTTTAGAGCTTAGGATTAGGTGGCTCAGGTATTGCACTCAAGGAGTTATTCAAGGAATGGTTTGTACCTAGGGATATTTGATCCCTCTCGGTGCTTGATAGAGCTTAGGATTTGGATATATGCTGGTTATGATCAATATATCATAACATCAATGTATATGAGAGCAATCAACCAAAAAAGGAAATCCATGACAATATACATTTATAATTTGACATCTTCAAATGCTAATACAACACTAAAAATACTTATCTGCTCAACTAGACTCAAGCGACTGAAGGTTTGACTACGAATTTACTCCCAACAATTGGCTCTCTGTCCTATTTATATTTCTGCCACCAAGAGGCCACCCCTAAGCTGGCAATGAATCCACTAAGGTAGAGTTGTTTAAGATTTTTACCATTCTCTTTCATTAAACTAAGTCTAGTCCGTAAACGCACACCTATCCTACAATTCAACTTAGTTGTTTATAATTTCATATGACTTAAAAAAAACGATATTGGGCTATGCCCTTTCTAACCCCCCCCCCACACATATATATATGTTATAGCGTAATTTTCCACCTTGTGAGCATTAGCATTGATTGGCCTTTAGGATCCATTTTATTGACTCAGACCCAATATTTTCCCTTCATGAACCAAGTTTCCCTATTTTTCTTCCTGTACGCTTGATTTTCCATTATAGCCAGCGTACACACAGGTTGCACTTAATTAGCCCGCATACATCGAGTTACATGGTAAAAACAATAGAAAAGTTACTTTTTACTCCCAAAAAGCGGTCTCACAGTGATCTTTGGCCCTCCATATACCCCGAAACGACTCGATTCGACCTTTCACTTACCTTTGGAAGGCTATATATTGATCTCTTATGGTGTATGGAAGGGAGGAGAAAGAGAGAGCAAGATAACTCTAGTGGATTTTTTCCGTGACTTGAGTCTACACTCATTGATCCTTGTTGTTGTGAACTCCTTATGTTCACCTACCAAACTCCTTTCATAGTTTGAGTTTGCCATTGCATGGGGGATTGAAGTGGTGGAGGCACAAGTGGAGAGACCCAGTTCTTGGTTCAGATTGGTGTAACGTCCCCATCTTGACCTATCACATTAAAATTGTAAATGATGTAATCTTGTTATATAATCGTGGTGAGGAGCTCAAGGCCAAGGCCCCGCCATCGATTTATTGATGCATATGGTTTACGTGCTAGCCGACACAATGGAATTGTAAATATCATGTAAATATGCATTTGATGAAATACCCACAACTAGCTATGGAATGCAACAAAGAGATGGGGGCATGATTTTTATAAGGAATAGGGAGGGAAATTATTCAAACCCTTGAGCCAATGGTGTTAACCCCTGTGTTAATGAGAAAACCCATAAACCACCAACTACCCATTTTGGGTTATGCACCCAATCATTTAATTCTTCAAAGAGTTGGTTGAGGCAGTTAATGCCTTGGGAATGGAGAGGTATGGAAGCCAATTTCGTGTATGGTCAAGCCATCAACCTGGGAATTCGTATTTTTGCTCCTTGGGCAAGAAAACACCCACGAAATGGTGCCCAAAGCAATCTTTCACCCATGGATTTTTCCCTCTCACGCAGTCTAAGCTAGCAGGGCTTTCCCATCACGTTTTTTCACCATTTTTCCTGCATTTTCCATGTTTGGGAACTCGTTTTTGTTTTGCACAATGGCTGGGAGAGGAGGACCATGATTTGGGACTGTTATGGAGGTCGTTTTTTCCCCAGAATGTCCATGGACATTTTCCTGAAAACGGATTTGGCTTCCCAAGGTTGTTCCCCATCTTCCATTTTTCATTTTTTGCTACCCACGATTTCCTGGAACTAATAGAAACCCCATTTTTGGGCATTCCACTGTAGAAACGTTTTCTTCATGCCCATCAATTGTGATTTCTATTGTTATGTGCATCCCTGTTTTGGTTTGAAACTGTGAACAAGAAATATGGAGTGGTAGTGGACATAATTGGCTTGGTAAACCTGGTGAAGGGAATAACCTCTCAAGAAGATCAAGAGGGCTTTGGCTACTTTTCTATGCACACCCTGAGAGCACTAGAAAGGAAGGTATGGCTTGAGGGACTGTGTATCAGTGAAGAGAATAATTCCTTGTGTTGGGTGTGTAGGTATTGTGGGTGCCAAGCTAAATAGATCTTGTAGGGGTATCCATGGCTCTATGCTTGAGCTCACTAGCTTAGCAATTCTTCCTTTTCCATCTCCTAGCAACCTGATAAACCCAACTACTGATTGGCTTGGTTGATTTTGGTGTATGTTGGCTATGTGTGAGTCTGATGTTCCCTTGTTCCTTGTAGAAAGCATGCCCAGCTCGGGGGTGGCAGTTGTATTAAGAGATTGATAAGCACAGCTGACCTATGGTTGGGTGGAACGTTGCAGTTGCATAGCTGGTTGCTCAGGACTACTTTGTTGAAGATAAGTACTCTCATGTGTTTAAATTTTGTATTGTTTTAATTGATGAAGGACATGAATATCTTGAATGTATGATGGATGTGTAATAGAATTTAATTCTGTTGTGTTTTCAAATACTTGTACATTTGCATATGCCCATTTTCATTTTATATAAATATTTGTCTACTAGGTATGGGGCTAGATGTCCCGGAATCAGAGTCATGTTCTCTCCCATGTTGGTATGATGGGTGGGTAGGTGACAGAATGGTATCAAATCCCATGGTTACAACACTGAGGCTGTTGGGCCGACATCCACACAACAGATTAGGAAAATATGATTTTGTGTGTTATGCATGGGGCATGTTGTTGTGTGTTGGTTGTTGTTTGTTGCTAATTGTTGTGCATATGAGATAACGCATCATGTGCTTGAGGCCTTTATTAATTATGACTCCTTGTCCCTTGAATGTCCATGATGCTTTGAATGCATGAAATTGAATGTTGGGCATGGCTGGCATGAGTTTTTGTGTGTTAATCTCATGGTTGAAAGCCTGAATAGTTGGTTGTTACAGCCCCATATCTTAATTATGTTGTTAATTACATTGAACCAACATTTATGTGGCCGATTGATGGTTTTCGGAAGCGAGGAAAGCTTGCAAATTATGCCCTTATGCACATGAGTTTTTCTTTCCCATGCTTGTTGGGTGCTTGAAGATTGACTATGAATCCATTGGTTGGATTGTTGAATTTGAAAGGAAAGGGAAGATCCCCTTCTAAACACCACAGATTACCATGTTGGGCCTCAACAGGCTAAGGTTGAACAGTTTGCAGAGGTTGCAAAGGAAAAAGTCACCTCCTATTGAGCAATAAGCATCACAGAAAGAAAGGCAAAATTTTGAATTTTTTTTCTCTAACTGTTTTTCCGAGTTTCTGCTAAGGCTGTGGTGGCAGAATTAACGCTAGCTCCTACGTGCGCAGCAGCAGAATTAGCATTAACATCTGTGACGCGCGTAGTGGCAACTTGGCGATATGAGTCGTGCCACTCGTGGCACATTTTAAGTTAAATTCCCACGACACGGGCGACACATTTTAAGTTAAATTTCCGCACAATGGCGGCCATTTTAGACTTAACATTTGCACCAATGGGGAAAGTCTATGATTGGACAAAGTTTTTAAATTCAACGCCGAAAGATAGAAAATTTTCCAAAATTTTTCCTAAGGGTTGTGGTGGCGGCGAAAAATAGGTTAACTTTGTGCACACGATGGAAAACTTGGTGATAGGACCCACGACGAAGTTAAGGATAAATCTGCGACATGCGCGGTGCGTGGTGGCAGATTTTAGCTTAAAACTCTTGCGACTCTGGCGGCAGAAATAAGCCCAAAAGTGCCGCAAACGGTCGGCAAAAATATCGTTAGAAGCTGCACCGCAGCACGAGGATTAATTTTAACACTTGCGATGGTTTGGTAAAAATAGAATGAAGCGGCATTATTAAGCGTAGCACTTGCGATCGCGGCAGGGAAATTATCACTAGGACCTCACCCAAAAGACGCACCAACGACCAAGTGAAGAGGATCGTGAATGTAGCGACGATTTTTTTTGGCTATGCCCTGCACGCGTAGCGGCAGTCTTAGTGTTAAACATTTCGCCGAAGGGATACAACAAGAATTGAACTCGGGGCTGCACGTCGGTGGAGAATTTAGTCACAAATGTGCGCTAATGAAAGATGCGCCAAAGAGTTCCAAAGACTTAGAAGATTCTTGTGCTGACATCCTTTATGAAGTTAAACTATGCGCCGAAGGTGGCCAAAATAAGACTAAGACAGGCGCCATGGTTGGGTCGAAATGAGCTCTTGAAGTGCGCCTAAAGCGGCCAAGGTAGGATTTAATCTTGCGCCGCAGGCGGCCATAATAGACCTTGGAAACCTACCCAAAAACGTGCAAATCAAAGTTGACTCAAGCCGAAAGCGACAAAAATAGAGTTAAAACTTGCGCCAAAGAGGCAGAAGATTTTATGGTTAAAACTTGCACCGAAGAGGCGGAAGACTTATGGTTAAAACTTGCGCTGAAGGCGGAAGGTGACTTCGCCTTAGAAAAAAAAAATTTAGAAAACTTCTTTTGGGAAGCAAGTGTTGAAATTTTGCCAAGTTAGAGAGAAAAAAAAAACAACAATCAGAAAGACAAGGAAAACACTTATTAAAAAACGTGTAGAAGGAGGGACCCCAAATATCTTCAAAATTTTGGGGAAGGATGTTGCAGCGACAACAAAATATTATGTAAATGTTGTGGATGTGCATGCATATGTACGGGTGCACATGTTGAGATGCGTTGTGTGAATGCATGGTTGTGATATATAGATAGATAGATAGATAGATATATTTCAATGCAATTAGATGATAGATGAAATGGTGAACTATTGTTAGTACTGAGACCATTCCATGAGCTACTATGAATGCAGGAGAATGATTGCATGAAGAAGGTAGACATGTGATGGGCTACCAGAGTACTCTGTTGGAAGGACAGAATTGCATGGAATGTGAAGTAATGAGTATTTACAGTTTATTTAAATTGCATGGATAATGTGACTATGTCTTGCAATTTTATTGTGATAATGATGCATATATAGATATATATATATATACATTTCATTGCATTTTAGATATTAATAGCTGAAAGTGTTTGAATTATTGAGTGTTATAATTCCGAGATCACGTCAGTGACTGTTGCAGCAATGAAAGGATTATATGTATAGATACTCACAACGTGTTTGGCTGATTAAAGTTCAAATTTCAGGTAGGTAAGTCTTGTGTATGGCAATGAGGATAAGTCCATAGTAAAGACCAGGATCTACCATGTGCAGGAGCCAAAGGTTATGAGAGGGTTCTCATGGTTGTGAATTATGCATGAAACAAATCTGAAATTTTTTTGGTTTAAGTTTATAAGAATAATCTCATGGTTGTAAATATAATTTCTGTAGGAAAACAGGTTTACAAATTTTAGATTTGAGATTTTGCTAATAATTGCTAATGACTGTTTGACTTATATAAAATTGTGTCAGGAGGACATGTTGTAGGTGGATGTTCATGTATGGTAGCAAGGGTGAAACCATAATGGACAGAGTGATACCACTTATGAGAGCCCTCATTGCTGAGAAAATCAATTTCTATATTAAATAGAATTGCAAATTCATATTGAATTTAATTATTAATGGTATTGATTGGTTATGGAACAATCATATTTGAAGTTTATTGTTAAATGCTGTTAACTGTTTGGCTATTTGATAAATGTGCCAGGAAGACACATTGCAGGAAGACCAGGAGTGATGGCCTGCAAAATCCAAACTAGATGAGAAAGACCCCATGCTTTGGAAATGGGTTTTGGGTGAAATGCCATTGACAATATCTCAGCTAAACCGCGTGTCAGTAAACCATGAGAGTGAGATGGTAAAGCTATGCCCAGAAGGAATGTGAGATACACCTGCAAAATGAATGAGTATTCTGTGACCCTAGACAAGAACATGCATGTCTAAATTATTAGGGTTAATATGCAGAGCATGCTCTATCTTATTTATATCATTGCAAACTGCTTGAGTATGATTAGGGCCTACATGGCGCACATCGAAAAGGGGGTGCACACCTTTTCTGGTGCTGGGTCATGATAGGGTTTTCAATATTGACTACACCCTAAGGTAATGGACGCATTCCTGGTGTTTCAATAATTGATAGTGAATGATATGGATTATGGTTACAAAATTGAACAACAATACTAATGAGCCTGCTTATCCTTCTTGTGCTATCAGCTTACACAGATGCACTTTGGTGTTGCACGTAAGAGGAAAATTTAAGAAGGGTTCTCGAGAGGACTGTATGGGCAGTGGTAACCTTTCTACGCTCACACTGAAGGACACTAGAAGAGATGGATGGGCCCGAGGAGCTGTGTAACAGGAAAAGGGGCATCATCCTTGTGTAGTGTGAGTAGGGTATTGTGGGGCCATGCTATCCCGCAGTCAAGTAAGTCACCTATGGAGTTCCTGGAGGGAACCACTGGTTTGCATAAGAGAAGGATCCATGTAATCATATTGTGTGGTTCTTATTGCCTGATAAACCCAGAAGGTGTACTGGCTTGGCAATGGTTGTTGCATGCCTGATAAACCTAGTTGGTGTACTGGCTTGGCATTGGTTGTTTGCATGTTGTGGAGGTATTGGTAAATGGTGTTATTTCCTGACAAACCCAGTCGAAGAACTCACTTGGAAATGATCATTGTATGCTTGATAAACCCAATCAGTGTACTGGATTAGCATACTAATTTTTGAAATGCTTGATAAACCCAGTCGACGTACTGGCTTAGCATACTAATTTTTGAAATGCTTGATAAACTCAGTCAGCATACTGGCTTAGCATAATGATTTTTGAAATGCTTGATAAACCCAGTCGGCGTACTGGCTTAGCATACTGATTTTTTAAATGCTTGATAAACCTAGTCGACGTACTGGCTTAGCATACTGATTTTTGGGATGCCTAATAAACCCAGTCGGCGTACTGGCTTGGCATTGCCTATTCGGATGACGTGTGGAAAAACATGTGTACTGGCCAAGCATCCACCCCACAGGTGATCCAAGGCTTGTAAAGCAGAGAAGGAAACCTGTGGAGTAGCGAGGAAATGCACAATTCAGATAAGTATTCATTTTCATTTATTTCTTGCTTGGAATAATGAAGATTTCAAGTATAAGTTTTCTAACAGCTAAGCTGATACACTGTGGTTTCCTTTTTGGAAGCCTTGGTCATTGCAGGAAGCATGGACCCTGAAAGAACTATAAATTCTTGGTAAACCAGAGAGTAACTGGTTGTGCACTATAAATTCTTGGTAAATCTAGAGAGTAATTAATGCTCGATAAATTTAGAGAATAGTTGGTGGGGGCATTAACCCCTTGATGTTGTGGAGCAGCCGGTGTGATGGCCAAACATTCTTTAATTGATTAATAAAACCAATCGGAGCACTGGCCTAGCATATTTCTAAATGAGACGATTGATGAAACCCAGTCGGCGTACTGGCTGGGCATTGCCTATTCGAATGGTTGTGGAGTAGCCTGCATGCTAGCCCAACATTCATTATTGCATCAACGGGAAATCCAAGGCTTATAAAGCAAAGAAGGAGCCTGTGGAATAAAGGGAAGACATCCAATGCAGATAAGTATTTGGTTACATTGCAGCTTCTTGCTTATGAAATACGTGTGTATACGATTTGTTTATGATTTCTTAAACTCTTGTTTGAAGACAAACCCTATGGAAATAAACTAAACATATGAATTGACTCAATGTTTGAGTGTAGGTATTGTTGGAAGCAAAGACTATGAAAGCATCTGGAGGATGCATGTGGACATGTGACTGTCCTAAAGAGCTCAGTATGAGCAGTAATAAAAGATGGTGCATGTGGACATGTGTGGGTCCTAGTAGCCAAATGTCCTATAGGCAACAATGGGAAGGACTCCCATGTTGAAAATCCTTAAACAGACCTTAGACACTAAGTGTCATAGCCAAGAATGGGCAAGTCAAGCATTCACATTGAAGTGAAAGAGGCTAAGGAGCATGAAACCACAGTGATGGTGTGGCTCCAGATTGGAACAAGACTAAGAGGGGAAAACTCTTACTCTTCTCTTTCCTTTTGACTAATGCATCTTAGAAACAAAATATTGTTGAGTGCATGTCATAGATGAAGTTGATTGTGTTTATTGCTTGAAATGAATTGTGAATGCTAAAATAGTTATTTCCATGTAAAAGGATGAACATGAAGGAGTTCATGTGTATGTTGGGAAAGCATGAAATGTGTGGAAGTCTCATGGGTAAAGCATGGACGTTCCAAGTCAATTGGGAAAATAATTGACTAATTTTAATATTGTGTTATGCTTGTCCTAACAGGAATTGCCATGATGAGTCTCACAGGTGAGACATTGAAAGCCATCGAGTGCAGCTAGTAATAGCCAAGTGTTGCTAGTGAGAAAAGCGAGAGCCAGTTGTGCACATTGATCATGGAAGCAGGCCAAAAGCTATTTGATTTGGTTGAAAATATTCCTCAAATAGTTTCCAGGGACAACAAGGAAGATGGCATCCATGAGGTTCCAGACTTGTAGATCAGTTGAAAGGTGAATAAAAGGAAGGGATTGCTGTGGAGCGATGCCCGTCTGCAGAGATGGAAGATCAAAGCTAGCAGGAGCAGCTTGTGGAAGCCAAAGTACTTGTTTCCTAAAAGTTCAAGTAAAGAGATGAAATGCAGGACAGACCTGCCACCAGTTGTGAATTTTGAGGCATGTGTAAAGTGGGTATATATATATTCCGAAGTGTTGAAACACTGAGGACGGTGTTATTCCAAGGGGATGGGAATGCAATGTCCCCATATTGACCCTATCACATTAAAATTGTAAATGATGTAATCTTGTTATATAATCATGGTGAGGAGCTCAAGGCCAAGGCCCCACCATCGATTTATTGATGCATATGGTTTACGTGCTAGCCGACACAATGGAATTGTAAATATCATGTAAATATGCATTTAATGAAATACCCACAACTAGCTATGCAATGCAACAAAGAGATGGGGGCATGATTTTTATGAGGAATAGGGAGGAAAATTATTCAAACCCTTGAGTGATCCAGGTGGATATCATTGGTGGCCCACCTCTTCCAACTGGCTCAAAACAGTCTTCTGGCAATTTTGGTAAATTACTATTTTTAGCAGTTTTTCGGGTCCTGAACTTCCGGAGCCATTTTGAGGCCATAAACGACATTTTTTGGCTATTTGGGGGACCAAATGTTTGCTGATGGCATACATTTGGGCCCAGTCGAAAGTTGTAAATCTTGGATAGACCTTTCCAACGGGCTACCGAGCGCCCCAAACGGAGATCGTATGCAAAAGTTATGACCCCAGGAAGTTGACTGTTCAACTAACCACCTTGGGGCCGCAAACTTTATGACGGTTCATCTTCTAGGGTTAGGTTTTTGAATGTTTGGGATTCTTTCCCTCATGTTTATGATAAATAGGCCCTTTCGGCCTCTCTTTGTATTCATCTTGGCACGAATGAGCATAGAGGCCACATCTCTTCTCAGAGATAGCTACCACCATTCTAGCTATTGTATTTTACAGTCTGTTCTATTTCCGCTATTTAATAGAATATGTGTTTACTATATCACTGTGTTATTTGCAATATATATCTGTATATGATTCTGTATAGGCTATCTTTTGTTTCGTTCCCACATAAATCTGGATCATTGAGCCAATGGTGTTAACCCATGTGTCAATGAGAAAACGCATAAACCACCAACTACCCATTTTGGGTTATGCACCCAATCATTTAATTCTTCCAAGAGTTGGTTGAGGCAGTTAATGCCTTGGGAATGGAGAGGTATGGAAGCCAATTTCATGTATGGGAAAGCCATCAACCTGGGAATTCGTATTTCTGCTCCTTGGGCAAGAAAACACCCACGAAATGGTGCCCAAAGCAATCTTTCACCCATGGCTTTTGCCCTCTCATGCAGTCTAATCTAGCTGGGCTTTCCCATCACCTTTTTTCACCATTTTTCCTGCATTTTCCATGCCTGGGAACTTGTTTTTGTTTTGCACAATGGCTGGGAGAGGAGGACCACGATTTGGGACTATTATGGAGGTCGTTTTTTCCCCAGAATGTCCATGGACGTTTTTCTGAAAATGGATTTGGCTTCCTAGGGTTGTTCCCCATCTTCCATTTTCGTTTTTGGCTGCTCACGATTTCCTAGAACTGATAGAAACCCCATTTTTGGGCATTCCACTGTAGAAACGTTTTCTTCATGCCCAACAATTATGATTTCTGCTGTTATGTGCATCCCTATTTTGGTTTGAACCTGTGAGCAAGAAATCTGGAGTGGTAGTGGACAGAATTGGCTTGGTAAACCTGGTGAAGGAAATAACCTATCAAGAAGATCAAGAGGGCTTTGGCTACTTTTCTATGCACACCCTGAGAGAACTAGAAAGGAAGGTATGGCTTGAGGGACTGTGTAGCAATGAAGAGAATACTTCCTTGTGTCGGGTGTGTAGGTATTGTGGGTGCCAAGCTGGATAGATCTTGTAGGGGTATCCATGGCTCTGTGCTTGAGCTCACTAGCTTAGCAATTCTTCATTTTCCATCTCCTAACAGCCTGATAAACCCAACTGCGGATTGGCTTGGTTGATTTTGGTGTATTTTGGCTATGTGTGAGTCTATTGTTCCCTTTTTCCTTGTAGAAAGCATGCCCAGCTCGGGGGTGGCAGTTGTATCAAGAGATTGCTAAGCACAATTGGCCTATGGTTGGGTGGAATGTTGCAGTTGCATAGCTGGTTGCTTGGGACTACTTCGTTGAAGATAAGTACTCTCATGTGTTTAAATTCTGTATTGTTTTAATTGATGAATGACATGAATATCTCGAATGTATGATGGATGTGTAATAGAATTTAATTCTGTTGTGTTTTCAAATACTTGTGCATTTGCATATGCCCATCTTCATTGTATATAAATCTTTGTCTACTAAGTATGGGGCTAGATGTCCCGGAATCAGAGTCATGTTCTCTCCCATGTTGGTATGATGGGTGGGTATGTGACAATTGGTTGCCGGCAAGAGGTCGTATCATGTAATTCTTGTTATTAATTAATGGAAATACTATTTTTCTCATCCAATTGATGTTGTGAATGTTGTTTAAATTACATTGGGTTACATTTGTTTATGATATCATGGATCATGTTATTGATTATGCTAATATCTTTCACATATTATATGCACTTGCTTGTATTTGTTGTTGAGACTAATCTGCAAGTTCAAGTGTAGAGATTGAAAGCTCAACAGGGATCTACTTCGAACATCCAGTTGAAGATTGGTTTTTATTTTCCATATCTTAGAATTTTCATTATAATAACATTGCATTGGGAATTGAGTTATTTTTTGGTAGTCAGCCGTCTGTTGTGGTCTACCCCGAGCCATGGGAAGTTTTCTCCGTAATAGAAATGGTGACTCCGCTGAGGAGAACCTCCATTTTGGGGATTTTTAGGCATTTGTCCTTATTTTGAGTTGTTGTTTGTCGAGCTTCTGTGTCGTTGATTGGCCGTCGAGATTTACATTAGAAAACTAGCTTTTTCTGGGTTGTTTGACTCTTTTTGGGTTCATTTTCTTTTCCCTGTACGCGGGTCAACCTAGTTTTGACCACATCTACCCGCCCCTGTGTGAACTGTGTTAAATATTGTAACTTCAAAGAATATTATATTTGTACTTTATTATTCCGGAGATGATTCATTCCTCCGTGAAGATCTTATTGTATATCCGGAGATGTTTATTCCTCCGTCGGAATGTGGTAACTCGGGTTATTAGACTTCCCTAGTGGGGGTCGGCCCTAAATGTGTTATGTGGGTCAAAGGGTTATTAGACCACCCTAGAGGGGTCGGCCCAGTTAGTTGTAGTGGGTTATTTAACCTATTGGTTAAATACGAGCCTACGTGTACTTGTGTAAAATACATATCAAAGTAGTGTATAAATAGAGGAGGTGTGTTCCTCATTATACACACTCACTCATTCAAGGGAGGCGCACCTATTGGAGGAGAGGTCTGCTACAGTGGAGAAGGAGATCATGTCTTTGGTTTGCATCTTTGTATATTGCTGGTCATCTATATTGAGGAAGCTTTACTGGGTTTTCTACCCCATGAGGGTTTCCCAGGATAAATCTGTGTCTCTTGTGTTTATGCTATGCTTGTTGTTTCTTCAGTGATCCTGTATATGCTATTATTGTGAAATGGAATGTAATGCTGCTATTTTCTGTCTTATCATATTGAATTTTAACATGGTATCAGAACTAACCTGAAGGAAGACAAGGTATGGCACTAAAGACACTTGCTTTACTTACGACAATTTGAAGGTTAGGGTTTTACATAGCAAAAACCAGTCATCGTAGCACTTTCGCTATAAATCCGTTTTGGCGAAGTTTTCGGATCTGAAATTGTTACAGGACGAAGCTACGATCTCCAGGTACCTTGTGTCCAAAGGACAACCTCTAATTCGTTGTACTTTGTGATTTATGATCTGTACAATATAGGGTTTCTGCCTCTTCCAGATCTGAGTCAAAATCAGGTGACCTTGGGAAAAAGGTCATAACTTGGGCTATGAAGATCCAAATGAAATTTCGTGAAAAGTGACAGGTAGTACACAGACTTTACTATCTCAGAAAACCTTTTCAGAGGCCGAAGTTGAACCAGTGACACGTGGCACGCCGCACAAGTTCGCTCTCCTGTATTATCCCATAAACAGGTCACGTTGCGACACTTGGCATAACTCTCTCTCAGAGAATCCAATTGAGGTCAGACCTGTCAGGATGGAAATATAACAGGCCGAGCTATCTCAGAAAACTTTTTCAGAGGCCGAAGGTCAAACAGTGACACGTGGCACGCCGTACAAGTTCGCTCTCCTGTATTTTCCCAAAACAGGTCACGTTGCGACATTTGGCATAACTCTCTCTCAGAACATCCAATTGAGGTCAGACCTGTCAGGATGGAAAGCTAACAGGTCAGGCTATCTCAGAAAACTTTTTCAGACCCTGTGGATCAAAAATTTCGGAGTTACACCAGAAACAATCAGGTACATATTTCTGTCAAAACAGAATTATTTTTTTGGTACCTTCATTCATGGCTTCCGAAATTTAGGGCTTTGAAGAAAGTTGGAATTTTTATAATCGGAGACCACGGCTGGATGCTACTCATCAAAATAGAAATTTAGAGACCAAGATCAGAATTTTTGGTTGGGCAGAAGGCCGGGCTTGATTAGACCCTAGTTCGGGACTTTGATCAGAAAAGTGGAAAATTAGGGCTTCTGTAAAAATAGGAATTTTTGAAATCTGTGACCACGGCTGGAAGCTCCTCAGAAAAATAGAAGCTTAGAGCTTTGGTTCAAACTTTTTGATGGGGCAAAAGAGTGGGCTTCATCAAACCCCAGTTCAGGGTCACGTCCAGTGAATCCGAAAGTTTCAAAGGCAAAATTGAGGAGTAAAACTTTGCAGTTTTCAAATTCTAAATATATCAGTTTGATCAGCTCATCAAGGCGCATATTTCTATCCTTTCGGAAGTCTGAAATTCAAAGTTTGAATTTTTGGGGTTTCTCTGACAAACCCATATCCAGCTCCAGGTCCAGTTCTTGCAAATCAAGTGGATAGGGTTAATCCTAGAAGAAGATAGATTGGTCACCTACATAAGTGAAGGAGTTCATGTTTCAGAGGGAGATGAGGCTAAGGCTTTACATAAGGAGATTACAAGCGATCTCGATAGGTATGACTCATCGAGGTATGTTTTGAGATTTGTTCATGATTAAGTTTATGGTATGTTTGTCTTCATGATTATTACAGTTAGTACAATCTTGATTTTAGATTTGTTGTATCACCTTAACAAAATTATGAATGCATGATAGAAGATATTCATTGGTTAGGGTGTTGACACTTATGATTGTACTAATGCATTATGGTGTTGTGTGAGGTTGAGGTTGTCTGCTAACAAGATACAGGTACATCACAAAAGACAAATCAGGCTTCATGACCATGAAAACATGAAGACAAAGACTCATCCATAATCTTTGTTCTACTTACGAGGTATGTTGTACATAACCAAGTAGGTATAATAATCCAGGTATGTTTCCCATGAATCTTACCTTGTGTTAGGATCCCTTATATAAGTATACTTGGAATGATTGGTTATGCTCATTCATAAAGTTAGTAACCAAGGGATTATGCATATTATATCTCTTATCAATGATACGCATGAGTAAAAGAAGACTTCCCTGAAATCTTGAATACTAATGTTTATTAACTATAATCATGACTATACGTTTTCAAGATTATTTAGTACTATAATGTTTTGATAGCATTTAGAATATACTAATGAGTGTATGTTTGTATATGAGATCATGAGGATGACTCTTGAGCATGCACAGTGGTACAGAATGAATAGAAGTTCAAAAGACATACAGAAGATCAAGCGGGAGGCAGCCACACAAACATAAAAGATAAGTATTTGAGTTGCTATTTGAAATAGTAATGATATTGCCTGCATGCATATTTGTATTCCTAGAATATATAATGCTGAGTGTAAACATTCATAGAGCATTGAACAGTATACAACTAATGTGCATATGCTTGGACAAACATTCCATTGTTGCTTGTCTAGAATGAAACCTCTTTGCTGACATGCTGAGAGTTGTGCACACTCTCGATAGTATGTTCTGGTAGAGATGGAAGGCATCTAGATAGCCACTGTATGCATACAGGATATGGGAAAGTGTTGTGCCAAAGTAATGGTCAAAATAGTTGCATCACTATGTAAATGATATCTGTATGCATAATGGGTTATCTTTTGATGATTATGAAGTATTACTAATCATGTACTTAATTTTGATTTGTAGGAAAGGTCATGAAGAATGATGGACACCGTACAAGTGGTGGATGTTCAAACAAGAAGATTTACAAATCAAACAAAATATAGAGGGCTCATGGCTAGAAGATTCTCTTAGAAAGGGGAAGAGAATCATGACAAGATGTTTGCTCCAAGTATGGTGTAATTAAAGAAGAGGTATGAATCAGGTTCTGTATAGGTACCTAGGATCGATAATAATTTAAGCTTAATGATCACCATGGGTGATGTGGATCTCAACCTTTGCTACAAGGTTGAATATGATACACATATGACATGGATGCAAGAAGGAACTCACCACAGAGTTCGAATGATACTGAGGCTCATATCAGTAGACCCATCTAACGAGAGATGGCACAGATAGATATGCAGAAGATCATTCAATGCAGAAATGAAAAATGAAAGATCTCAATTTGATGCTTTACTTCCTAGGTCTGGAAGTATGGCAAGGCTCAGAAGGAATATTTATCAATCAGGGAAAGTATGATGAGAAATATGACTTGAGGTGTTGGAATGGCCACTCTTATGGATTCCAGCTTGAAGCCGTTAGGGGATAACTCATCAGAGTTAGTGGATATAACTCTGTACAGTCAAATTATTGGGTCTTTGATATATCTAACATATACTAGGTTAGATATATGCTCTGTTTTGAACACCTTGAGTTAGTATCTAGTGGAAACTAGATGTGTTTACCTGATAGTTGCAAAGTATGTGATGAGGCACATAAAGGACACGATAGAATTTGATCTATGCTATCTTGAAGATCATGACTTCAAATGGCTATTCAGATTCTGTTTGGGCAGGAAGTGTATCAGACAAGAAGAACACCTCGAGAGGATGTTATTGTCTGGGATTAGCCATGATCTCGTGGTTTAGCTGGAAGCAGTCTAGTGTGACTCTCAGCACAAGCGGAATATATGGTTGCTTGCTCTGCTAGTTGTGAAGAAGTTTGGCTTTAGGATTGTTTGACTTAGAGTTAGAACCAACTGAGATCCTATGTGATAATTAGAGTTGTATCAAGATGACATAGAATCTAGTGTTCCATGATAAGTCAAAGAACATAGGGAACTAACAAGATATGTCACAGAAATGAACTCTAAAAGTTTGAATTTGTAACAGGTTACCATTGTACTAACCAAGCCCCTACGTCAAGTGAAGAAGTTACCAACCAAACCTCTGTCTCGAGTGAAGTTTGAATACTTCCGAGACAAGCTTGGTGTAGTTCAAAAGGACCGTCCTCGAAAGGGGGAGTATTATAGTCACTACTGATGAGATTGTCTCATCAAACAACAAGGTCGTTGATGAGGTAACCTGTTCTCTACACCCAGTTACTTAGAAATATTTAGATTTAGGACTCTTATACTTAGAATACTTAGCTTTACTTATACATGCTTTTGATGATAGATGTATTGGTGAGAATACATGCTAGATGTATACATGTTTTGGTGTGATGTATACATGTTTAGATGTATTAGTAAAAATACATGCTAGTTGTGATGTATACATGTTCTGATGTGATGTGTACATGTTTTGATTAGTGATGTATACATGTTTTGTTGTACACATGTTTTGATGTGATGTGTACATGTGTTGATTAAGTGATGTATACATGTTTTGATGTACACATGTCTTGATGTGATGTATACATGTTTTGATGTGATATATGATTGTACCTGTATGGATGAGAAAAGAGTTGAGGGGATTGGATCATCCCTGGACTTTCAGTCCTAAAGAGAGCCGTAGACGTAAGGTCTCCGAGAATGAAGTCCTTAGTGGACAGTTGAGGGGATTGGATCATCCCTGGACTTTCAGTCCTAAAGAGAGCCGTAGACGTGAGGTCTCCGAGAATGAAGTCCTTAGTGGATAGTTGAGGGGATTGGATCATCCCTGGACTTTCAGTCCTAAAGAGAACCGTAGACGTAAGGTCTCCGAGAATGAAGTCCTTAGTGGACAGTTGAGGGGATTGGATCATCCCTGGACTTTCAGCCCTAAAGAGAACCGTAGACGTAAGGTCTCCGAGAATGAAGTCCTTAGTGGACAGTTGAGGGGATTGGATCATCCCTGGACTTTCAGTCCTAAAGAGAACCGTAGACGTAAGGTCTCCGAGAATGAAGTCCTTAGTGGACAGTTGAGGGGATTGGATCATCCCTGGACTTTCAGTCCTAAAGAGAGCCGTAGACGAGAGGTCTCCGAGAATGAAGTCCTTGGTGGACTTGAGGGGATTGGATCATCCCTGGACTCTCAGTCCTAAAGAGAGCCGTAGACGTGAGGTCTCCGAGAATAGAAGATAGGACTGCATCGTCCCTGGACCTTAGTTCAAAATGTACGTGATGGGGATTGCATCATCCCGGAACTGATAGTTCAAAATGTACGTGATGGGGATTGCATCATCCCGGAACTGATAGTTCAAAATGTACGTGATGGGGATTGCATCATCCCGGAACTGATAGTTCAAAATGTACGTGATGGGGATTGCATCATCCCGGAACTGATAGTTCAAAATGTACGTGATGGGGATTGCATCATCCCGGAACTGATAGTTCAAAATGTACGTGATGGGGATTGCATCATCCCGGAACTGATAGTTCAAAATGTACGTGATGGGGATTGCATCATCCCGGAACTGATAGTTCAAAATGTACGTGATGGGGATTGCATCATCCCGGAACTGGTAGTTCAAAATGTACGTGATGGGGATTGCATCATCCCGGAACTGATAGTTCAAAATGTACGTGATGGGGATTGCATCATCCCGGAACTGGTAGTTCAAAATGTACGTGATGGGGATTGCATCATCCCGGAACTGATAGTTCAAAATGTACGTGATGGGGATTGCATCATCCCGGAACTGATAGTTCAAAATGTACGTGATGGGGATTGCATCATCCCGGAACTGTTAGTTCAAAATGTACGTGAAGGGGATTGTATCATCCCCGGACTTCGGTCCCTGAATTGATCCGTAGACAAATGGTCTCCGAGAAAGTGATGGTATTGATGATATGGTTACTTGTATCGGTAGGATACTTGTATTGATGATATGGTTACTTGTATCGGTAGGATACTTGTATTGATGATGTGGTTACTTGTATCGGTAGGATACTTGTATTGATGATGTGGTTACTTGTATCGGTAGGATACTTGTACTGATGATGTGGTTACTTGTATCGGTAGGATACTTGTACTGATGATGTGGTTACTTGTATCGGTAGGATACTTGTATTGATGATGTGGTTACTTGTATCGGTAGGATACTTGTACTAATGATGTGGATACTTGTATTGTTATGGATACCTGTATTGATGACGATGCTGATGATCGTGTGATGACGATGCTGATGATCGTGTGATGACGATGCTGATGATCGTGTGATGACGATGCTGCTGATCGTGTGATGACGATGTTGATGATCATGTGATGACGATGCTAATGATCGTGTGATGACGATATTGATGATCATGTGATGATGATGCTAATGATCGTGTGATGACGATATTGATGATCGTGTGATGACGATGCTAATGGTCGTGAGATGACGATACTGATGATCGTGAGGATCCAGATGTTGATGTTGTTGTAGTTGTTCGAGTGCTGCAGAAGATAAAGACTCAGTACTGAAGATGTTGATGTTCCAGTATTGAAGATGTTCCAGTAACTGCTTGAGTTACTGATGATGTTGAGAAAGCTTCCAATGATTTATAGATGTATCATGTATGATGTTGATGACTCCTTGCTCGTGCAGATACTGTTATAATATCCTTCTCGTTAAGGGGGAGTGTTAAATATTGTAACTTCAAAGAATATTATATTTGTACTTTATTATTCCGGAGATGATTCATTCCTCCGTGAAGATCTTATTGTATATCCGGAGATGTTTATTCCTCCGTCGGAATGTGGTAACTCGGGTTATTAGACTTCCCTAGTGGGGGTCGGCCCTAAATGTGTTATGTGGGTCAAAGGGTTATTAGACCACCCTAGAGGGGTCGGCCCAGTTAGTTGTAGTGGGTTATTTAACCTATTGGTTAAATACGAGCCTACGTGTACTTGTGTAAAATACATATCAAAGTAGTGTATAAATAGAGGAGGTGTGTTCCTCATTATACACACTCACTCATTCAAGGGAGGCGCACCTATTGGAGGAGAGGTCTGCTACAGTGGAGAAGGAGATCATGTCTTTGGTTTGCATCTTTGTATATTGCTGGTCATCTATATTGAGGAAGCTTTACTGGGTTTTCTACCCCATGAGGGTTTCCCAGGATAAATCTGTGTCTCTTGTGTTTATGCTATGCTTGTTGTTTCTTCAGTGATCCTGTATATGCTATTATTGTGAAATGGAATGTAATGCTACTATTTTCTGTCTTATCATATTGAATTTTAACAAACTGTATCCCATGTCTACTCGTTGTTGTTCTTTGAATAGTCGTGTACAAGTCTGGGATTGGTTGATTTTTGGCCTTGGGTTGGTTGTGAGTATTCCTAAGTCTTAGTTGGCCTGTTTCATGACTGTTTCATGCTCGGTTTGTGACCAGAAACTCCTCTTTCTTTTTGTTTTTGAGCTTTTTGATATTTCACAATTTCTTGTTTTATAACTCATAGCTTGGTTGAATCTTACTATTTGGGTTTTGCTGGGTTGTCTATTTGATATGCGTTGCATTTCTTTATTGAATAGTTAGATTTTGCTTGCATTTTTTCATTTCCTTATATTGAAAAAATAAAAAAAACATTGTTTTGCATTTTCCTTGCATTTATAAGAGAAAATACAAAAATATTTGCTTTATGTTCTGCATTTTGCATCAGAGTGCTTGTGATTTCATCTAGGATTTGCTTGTGCATTGAAACTTTAAAGAGATTGCATTTTATTTCGAACCGTTGGATTGATTGTCATATTAGTGGCATGTTTTTTATTGAATAAATGAGTCTAGTGTTTTTCGGCTGTGCATACCATTGAGTCTTATACATCATCAGTTTCACGAACAAATACTCTGAGTAATTATAGCCATTAAAATCAACACTTAATTTTAAAATTGATTAGAAACGATTTTCATTTTATAGGGTGCACCAACTAGCTTAGGTTTAGAGTCTTGGAATAGATCATTGTGAGTTAACAATCCAAGACTATTGAACCAACATTATGTGTCTAACAGGGAATGGTGAAACCCATGGTATACATCATTGTTCTCAAGAAGCTCTACTAAAACCAGAGTTAAGCACGAGGTCACGGGAGGTTGGTTGCGGAGATATCCCTCCAATACTAGCTAAACGTGGGATATACTTCCAAGATTTGTTCATGTACGAGGGCTCTGGAGGGATTTGTACCTCTTGAGTTTCGAGCTTATCTACCCTTCCCACACGATGGATCCCACCTGCGACTGTCCACCTAAGCATTGGTTATATCATGGTGACCTTAGTTGCTTTACCTAGGTATCACATAGGGAATTTGTTGCAGTTATTATGCAATTGTACTAAGTCAGATAGGGGTTGGACAACACAATTTCCTGTTGTATAGGGATTTGACCCTATGCACACATTGAAGTTTGGGAACCCTTATAACTGATTCTGTTACCTCCATTTATGGTTTGGGAGTCTCAAGCCTCTCCTAGGAGAGACATACCGGTTGTAGTGTCGGGAGGTCCCTTGAGCCAGTCCTGTTTGTGTGCATTTGATTGTAGTTTCTTTAGGTGTGTGTTCTTTAATTGATAGTTGGACATTAGGAGGCGTTCTGATTATTTGGAGTTACCGTGGAGCGAGATACACCTCTCTGTCTGTCTCGTCTTTTTGTTGGTTTACCAACTAACGAGGTAGCACTTCTTTTTCATAAGGGACACTGGAGGATCCCCTCCGATACTTTTGATATTTTTGACAAATTTCACGAGTACGTTATGACTCTCGCATCTGGCACACCAGGAAGAATTCCTGTGACTCCGTCAATTGAGGTCGATGGATAGACCGCTCCTCCCACTCCTAGGGATCTTGGAGAGGAAGGTTCACCCCCACACGTCACTTTTTCAAGTTTTGGGCCATATCCACCCCCGGAGCCAAACCCATCTTATGATACACACACTCAGGGATTCTGATATGGGATGCCAGATCTTAATGACACCACAAACCCTTAAACCACTAATCCTTTTTCAATTGGTATGCCCAGTCTTAATTCGAATGTTATATCCACTTCTTTGGGTAGTCAAGCTAACACTAGCCTTGGAGCTACGAGCACTTTTCCTTCCAAGGGTGGTGCATCCTCTTCTGCTCCCTCCAGGGGAGGTGCGTCCTTTTTGGCTCCATTTCAATTTACATCTGGTCATGTCCCTTCAGCTTCTACATCTGTTAGAGGAGGACCACGTCCCATGAATGCCCCTCATTTTAGTGGGAACACTTCACGTAACATGGCTAACATCACACAACCTAACACACATGCTTCTACGCATATACCCATGACTACAACCATGTCTGCTAGCCAACATGTCCCTCCTAACACTGGGGGTGGACACATTCCCAACATTGGGGGTGGGCACATTCCCAACATTGGGGGTGGGAATATACCCTATACTGGGGGTGGACACATTCCCAACACTGGGAGTGGGTACATTCCCACACTACGGGTGGGCACATTCCCAATACTGGGGGTGGGCACATACCCTATATTTGTGGTGTGAACATTCCTAACCCTGGGGGTGGGCACATTCCCAACACTAGGGGTGGGAACATACCCTACACTTATGGTCATTACTCGACTTCTCCTGCTACAACTAGCACCTATATTCCCCATAATTATGGTGGTAATCCTTCTTATAATGCAACCGGTTCTGTCCCTTACTATAAACCTCCTCACTATGGTGCTTATAACACATATATACCTTCATACCCTTACATGGGTCAGGGCGGAGGTAGTTATCATCCATATGGTCATGGTCACGGTTCATATCATCCCTACGTTCTGCAAGGTCATCCTTTTTTGGGAGCCTTTAATCCAATTTCACAACCACAGCTCCCGTTTCTTGATCGGTTGAATCTACCTGATCTTTCCAAGCTCGTGAATGATCCGATGTGTCACGATCCTTCTTGGCCTCCAATCCCTACCAAGCTCCCTTCTGATATTTCGATGTTCAAAGGGAAGAATGATGAGGATCCGGGTGATCATGTTACAACTTTTCACCTTTGGTGCTCCTCAAATTCATTAAATCACGACTCTATTCGTCTGAGACTATTTCAACGCACCCTCACGGGGGCAGCCACGAAGTGGTATGTCGAGTTTCCTGGGGGAACCTACAAGAGTTTTAATGAGATAGCTTTGGTTTTCTTGGATCACTTTCAGTTGCCAGTTCGTTATGATACTGGAACCGAACTTTTATCTACCTTCTGCCAGAACAAGGCCACACACATATCTGATCACATTCAAGAGTGGTGTCGACGAAAGAGGTTAGTGAAAGCCAACATTCCTCCAGATTTTCTATTGGAATGGTTCCTCAAGTCGTTGCTTCCCTACATATATAAGGACGTTTTGGTGTCCGACATCATGACTGAGGAGAAAGCTATATTCAAATCCCAGCAGCTAGATTTACTCTATGCTCAATCTAGTATCCTGTATGATATCATTCCTGACGCACTGCACTCACGTCATGAGCCCAAGCCTGTTCCTGGACCGCATGCTAATGGCATTGTTGGATCCATGAGTACTCGAACCGTAGACTTGGTGACAAATCAAATGAAAAATTTGTCTATTAACCAGTCCACCCCCGGATAGGCTCAGGCCTCGTCCACTCCTACCCAATCGTCCGATGTTCATTCTATACAGACAGTGAACCCATCAGGTAACCAGCAACCTAGTGGAAAGAAGAAGGGGATAAATAACTGTAAGGGTGGGAATAATGGGAATAATGGAAGTAATCGAAACACTCCTAAGAAATAGAACACCAACCCTCCTCGGGAAGTGAGGAAATGCTGGTGGTGACCGTAAGCTGAGAAGCACAGGGGATTCACTCAATAAACCGCCATCATAGCACATTCATTCGTGGCATATGAAACAATACGCCAATTTCACTAAATATTGGAAAATACCTTCCTAAATCATTTTGTTTTAACCCCCTCCCAATATGCCTTCCCAATTTAAAAAAACCCCTATTTCCACTCGATATTGTATGTATCAATTTTTTCATTAACATTTTTTATACCCCTTTATATTTCTACCTAGTATATCGATATGATACCCCTCTTATGACCCCACATGAATTCTACAATGCACCTTGCTTCTTTCGATGTATAATGTGGATGCACATTACTTCACCCACAATGCAATTACTCAACCACATATCATTATGATTTGCAACATTTAGTGGTCTAATGAAGAGATAGGAGATCACTTCTTGTATGTCACTAGAACCAATGCACATAGTACAACATTTAGATTGCATGTTGCAGTTCCCCAATCACTAACTAAGCCTGTTGTGGGCTAGGTATCCAAGGCCCCAAGGCCTATAACAAGCTCTAGGAGGCTGACTAAACCTCCCAAGTATTGTAATAGGCATGAGTGGTTGGGTATTCAAGCCCCCAAGGCCTATCGAGGGCCTATAATAGGCCCTGGAGGCTTAGAGCCTCCCAAGGCTATTGGTAACAACTAGCTGAGTGCTATTGGTAACAATTGGTTGTCAATGACCACCGTCTCTTGACTATGATCGACTGACAACCCTCTTCACCACGAAACCCCTAATCTCAAGCATGCCTCAAGACGTGATTTCTCTGCATACTGGTAACCCTGAGCCTTGCCTCAACCCGATTTCTCATCTGACCGTGATCCCGCCATCTCCATTTGGCAGATATTTGTCAACCCTCCCATATAAAAAGGACCCCAAATTATTTTTGTATTGTTACAATAAATTAAGAAACCCTTTGCCCCTTAATATATAAGCAATATAATTTTTTAGGTTTTCATCATTATTTAATACCCCAATATGAATGAACATGATATTATATTGCCTTCTAGTGAATTCCTCGTGCCAAGATGTAAGGTGAAATTCCCTTGCAAACTTTGTGGGGAGGATCACCTGACTCACTTGTTTCCTCGAATTGAAGAAGCATCGAAGCATCTTGTACAGAGCCCAGGTGTGTTCAAAGATCCCCTTCCACATCATCAGAATATGGCTTCGAATGCTCCAGCTACTGGCTATGGGACTAATGAAACTACAACGCCTTCTTCTCATGCCGACGGCTACGGATGTGTGAACATGGTCCAATCTCATGTTAGTTTTGCTACTCATCAACACAATTATGGTGCACACAACCGAATATGGGGAATGAGCCTCCTCCTCGTCCTGATACTTCTTTGCATATCGAGAATCCCACTACTATGCCGTGGATACCGAAAGGTGTTCTTAAGAACTCAGCGCACAATCCCAATTCCCGAGCCGCCCATAACTACTCAATTGTAGAATATCTGGGCCAAACTCCGTGTGCCATGTTAGCTCTTTAGGTTTTACAGGCATGCCCTTCGCAGAGGAACGCCCTTTTAGCTGCTTTGGGAGTTCAGGATGAGAGTAGCCCTAGCGTCATTAAATTCGACACTACTGATATCCAGCCTTGCTTGCCTTACCATGTGGCTTTTTAAGTCCATGTGAGGTGCTTAGATAAATTCGTTAAACGAACGATGGTTGAAAAAGGTGCTTCCACCTCAGTAATGTTGTTAGATTGTTCGAAAGCTCTTGGCTCACCTCCCCTGTCAAAATCTATGACCATGCTTACTGCATTTGATGGTCAGTTGTTTAGGCTGCATGGTATTCTCCCTTCCCTTGAGGTCCACTTGGGTGGGAAATCCGTGCCTATTGAAGTCGAGGTGGTTGAGGCGCCCATCGACTACAACCTTCTTTTGGGAAGGAATTAGATCTACAGAATGAAAGTGATCGTATCCTCCATGTTTAGAGTTATTTGCTTTCCTCATGAAGGAAAAATCATGACGGTCGATCAACTGGACTTCCCTAGTTCTAATTCCATAGCATCACCAAGAACTGTTGTTCCCCAAATCAAAGATTCTCATCTGGCAACTGGGAACATTGGTGTAGGATTGTATACATCCTTGATGGGATCATTCAACTTTATTGCACCAATTGATTTTATTGGAACCGTTTCTGATAGTGCGCCATCGCCTTCAAATAATGTACCTTTCCGGACCTTGTATTTTAATGATTTGTGGACTTTACCATCCATGAGTACCCCGTCTGGAGACATTTCGCACGTTGGAATGGCTATGTCATTATCTGTAGCTGATCTTGTTCACCGTGAAATTCAACAAGCCACTATAGAGCTAGATCCACCCTCTTCACGGACAGAGGAGGAAGATCCTGTTATGCTACTGGCATGGGCAGCCGACTCGTCTTGCTCGCACGATTGTCTTGATGGTACTTTGCCTTCGGATGAATCCATCATTGAGGCCATGTGTGGTAGTGAGAGGCCTTGGGAAGATTTGCATCATTGCTCTTATTTTCTTCCTAACCTCAATCTTCTTGAGCGAGAAGAGTTTGGGACGACTCTTGCAGAGAAGGTTGGTCACCCTGTGGATCCGTTGGATTCACATGGGATTTAGATGGAGGGGAATATGGCCAATATCTCCCCAACTATACCGATCAACATCTCTTGCACACCTGGAAAGATAGAGAACGTTTATATTGGTGCAGATTGTTCTCCCGATGAGATCCGTATATACACTGAATTGTTCAAGAAATTTCGGGATGTTTTCGCCTAGTCATATGAGGAGATGCCAGGAATAGACCCTAGTATTGTCGAACATGAGATTAAGGCATATCCCAATGCTAATTCGATTCGAAAATGACTTTGTGCTATGAATCCTAGAAAGGAAGCCGCGATTAAGGCAGAGGTGGAGAAACTACTTAAAGCTAGTTTCATCTACCTGGTTCCCCTTACTGAATGGGTGTCAAATCCTGTTCCTGAAGATAAGAAGCAAGGAACCATCCGTGTATGCACATACTTTAGAGATATGAACCGTGCATTTCCGAAAGACAACTTTCCCACACCTTTCTTAGATCAAATTTTGGAGGCGTGTGCGGGAAGCGGGGTCTTTTCGTTTATGGATGGTTTATCCGGATATAATCAGATCCAGATGAAGCCTGAGAATCAACATAAAATGAATTTTATATGTCCTTGGGTTATATTTACGTACCGAAAAATGCCCTTTGGCCTTAAAAACATCGAAGCTACGTTTCAATGTGCTATGACCTATGCTTTTCATGACCTTAAGCGTATAGTAGAGGCTTACTTGGACGATCTTGCTGGCCATTCTCGTAAGAGAGTGGACCACCCCAGGCACCTCTGCCTCATTTTCGAAAGATGCCGATGTTACAAGATTCGGATGAACCCCAAAAAGTGCATCTTTGTTGTGAGAACGGGTCGTCTTTTAGGATGCATAGTTTCACAAGAGGGTATAAGAGTCGATCTTCTTAAGGTTGAGGCAATACTTCGATTGCCTCCCCCGCGTAACATAATTCAACTTCAGAGCCTCCAAGGGAGAGCCACTTTTCTACGACATTTTATAGTGAATTATGCTAGTCTTACCAAAGGTTTTGTGCGAATTTTGAAGAAGGACACACTATTTATCTGGGATGAGCGAGCCCAGCAGTCTTTTGACAATTGAAGAAAGCTTTGGTATCGGCCCCTCTGCTTAGTCCACCTGACTTTCCTAGATATTTCTTGCTTTATGTGGCCTCGTCTCTCGAGATGATTGGCATGGTCTTAGTTCAGGTAGATGATGCACTCCAAGAGCATGTTGTCTATTATCTTAGTCAAAATCTAGTAGATGTTGAGCTGAGATACACTCACATGGAGAATTTGGCACTTGAGACTGTTCATGCAGTCCAACGTTTACGGAATTACATTATGATTAGGAAAACCACTGTCATAACACACATCAATCTATTTCAGCTCGTGCTTTCACGACGTTTAATTGGGGGGAAGTATAATAAATGGATTGTGATTCTTCAAGAGTTTGATCTCGATTTTTCTTCGGTGAAGTCGGTGAAATCCTTGGTTTTCGCTGAGCTCATGTCATATTTTCCATGACTTGATGAGGACATTGTCCATGAAGATTCCTTTGTGGATGAGAATTTATTTCTTATCTCGTTGGTGGACCCTTGGTATGGTGATATCATCATATATCTCCAAACTTTGAGCTTCCCTTCGCACTATTCACGGGATGAACAATGGCGTGTGAGGCACCAAGCTAAAGATTATGTCATCGTCGGTGACACTTTGTATCATCAAGGAAAGGACTCTATCCTTCGTCGTTGTTTAACCCATTAAGAAGTGGAGTTAGTGCTGAATGACTGCGACAACGGGGCATGTGGTGGTCACTTATCTGGGCTTGCAACAGCCCAACGTATCATGCGAGCATGTTACTTCTGGCCTTCGGTCTTTAAATATTGTATGAACTGTGTGAAGAGATGTCACCCTTTCCAGGTGTTTTCTCTAAATATACACTCGCATCCTGCACCCCTTCATCTAGTTGTCACCGTTGGTCCCTTCACTAAGTGGGGGGTGGATTTCATGGATTGCAAACCAGCTTAGGCTGGGGGGCATCACCATATCATTGTGGCCGTGGACTTCCAAATGGGTTCAGGCCATGCCTACCATAAAACTTGATGGTGCTACAACAACCCACTTCATGTTCAATCAGATTATCACTCGATTCGGTATCTCGAAAGAGATTGTCACTGACCATGGTAGTCACTTTCAAAACAAAATGATGGCGGATTTGTCACTTAAGCTTTGTTTTTGTCAAGATCATTCATATTCTTACTACCCCCAATCGAATGGTCAAGTTGAGGCAGTCAATAAGTCCTTAAAGACCATTCTACAACGTACCATCCAACAAAGCAAGAGAAACTGGCACATTATGTTATATCCTGCTTTGTGGGCATATCGAACCGTAGTTAAGACTGCCACTGGTTTCTCACCATTTCAGCTAGTACATGGTGTGGAGTCTATATTACCAATTGAATGTGAAATCCCTTCATTAACACTAGCCATAGAGATCCTTCCTGATACGTCAGATGTTGAGCAATGTTTAATCCACCTTGAGCAGCTTGACGAGTAGTGTCGAGATGCCGTCGTGGCTATAGATGCCAACAAACTTTGTGTCAAGGTTCAATATGATAGGTATGTACATCCCCGTCAGTATGTTGAAGGTGACTTGGTCCTCTTGTATGACCAAGCTAAGGAACCCTTGGGGGTAGGCAAGTTTAACCCCATGTGGCACGGTCCTTACATAGTGAGGCGTGTCCTTGAGAAAGGATCCTATGAATTGGAAGACTATGAGGGGAACGCCTTGAAGGAGCCTAGAAATGGGATCTACCTCAAGTGGTATTACGCTTGAGCTTCTAGCTCGAGCTAATACTTTTTTATACTATTGTATAGTTGCTTCTGTACATAGTTTAGATTTCTTTTGGATTTTCGGATCTACTGATTCGCTTTTGTTTGGTTGACAGATGTTAGCGGAATATCCTGTGTTTTTGGGATTTGCGGATGGTGCTATCCGTCATACGCAGCAACTCACTTCTGCTGCGTGGGTTATTTATTCACCTGACCATCAGATTGTGTCTTCAGGAGGTGCCTATCTCGGTCCTACATCCAACAATGTGGTTGAGTACAGTGTCATAGTTGAGCTACTTTGGGATGTCATTTCGCATGGTATCTAATCTTTAGAAGACCTCATGGATTCACAACTGGTTGTGTCTCAATTGAATGGCCGGTATCGCGTGAGGGATCCTACATTACTATGGAGGTTCTTACGGGTAAGAATCTTGGAGCGTCATTTTGTTTCCATTACATACATTCATGTTCCAAGATGTTTTAATCATGTATCTGATGCATATGCTAATTATGTCCTAGATTGGCATTTGTCAAATCAATAAAGAAGCACACAAATAAACATTCATTCACACATTTGTACATACACATATAGTAGAACCGGAGAATCATAGTTTTTTTAAATAATCTATCCAAAAAGGTAGTGTCACAATACAAAATTGGAGCATGTAGCTCTAAAAAATATACATAATCGATACAAAATATGGGACTCTAAGATGTTTAAGCCCTAGGAGGAGGCCTAACTGCCTCAACAGGATGTGTCTGAATATAGTAATGTACTGCGTTGGCTATGCACTACAGTAACCGCACCCAAGTGCCCGATACTCCCATAACGTGTCGTTGCATCACCTCTAGCAGATGCTCCACCTCGATCATGGGTACCCTGGTAGTCATACGGGACAGGTTGACACACACACACACACACACACACACACATATATGTATATAACAAAGGTTAAGACTAAATCTATAACCTTGTCAATTTTAATCTAATTATAAAAATATATAATCAAAGTGTGTCGAAATATCAAAATGATTTGACTTTAGGGCCCCATCCTCATGAAGATAATCCACAAAAATATGTATATTATTGAAGGTATATCAAATAGAGCATCCATTTGTCAATTCCCCTCCCATCATACTAGCATGGGAGAGAACATGACTCTAAAACCGGACATCTAACCCCATACTTAGTAAACAAACATTCATAAAAAATTAAGATGGACATATGCAATGCATACATATTTGAAAACACAGCAAAATTAAATTCCATTACACAACCATCATACATTCAAGATATTCATGTCATTCATCAATTAAAACAAGACAGAATTAGCACATGAGAGTACTTATCTTGAAATGAAGTAGTCCCTGAGCAACCAGCTATGCATCCGCAACGTTCCACCCAACCATAGGCCAATTGTGCTTATCAATCTCTTGATACAACTGCCACCCCTGAGCTGGGCATGATTTCTACAAGGAACCAAGGAACAACAGACTCACACATAGCCAAACACACACCAAAATGAACCAAGCCAATCTGTAATTGGGTTTATCAGGCTGCTAGGAAATGGAAAGGAAGAATTGCTAAGCTAGTGAGCTCAAGCACAGAGCCATGGATACCTCTACAAGATCTATCTAGCTTGGCACCCACAATGCCTACACACCCCACTCAAGGAAGTATTCCCTTCACCAATACACAGTCCCTCAGTCCATACCTTCCAATCTAGAGTGTCAAAGGTATGCATAGAGAAGTGGCCAGCTCTCTTGATCTTCTTGAGAGGTTTTTTTCCCCACTAGGCTTATCAAGCCAATTCTGTCCACTACCACTCCAAATTTGTTGCTCACAGGTTCAAACCAAAACAAGGATGCATATAACAACAAAATTATAAGTGTTGGGCATGAAGAAATGTTTTTACAGTGAGATGCCCAAAGATGGGGTTTCTACCAACTCAGAAAAACATGGACAACCAAAACGAAATAAAGAGATGGGAGACAATCTTGGGAAGCCAAATTGATTTTTAGAAAAACATCCATGGAAATTCTGGGGAAAAAACGATCTCCATATCAGCCCCAAATCATGGTCCTCCTCTCCCAGCCACTGTATATCACAAAAATGAGCTCCTAGCCATGGAAAAAAATGCAGGAAATGATGAAAAACGGGATGGAAAAGTCCCCGCTAGCTCAGACTGCATGAGAGAGTGAAGTCTATGGGTTCAGAATGGCTTTGGGCACAATTTTCTGGGTGTTTTCTTGCCCATGAAGCAAAAATACGATTTTCCAGGTTGATGGCTTGCCCATACACGAAATTGGCTACCATACCTCTCCATTCCCAAGGCATTAACTGTCTCAACCAACTCTTGGAAGAATTAAATGATTGGGTGCATAAGCCAAAATGGGTAGTTGAGGGTTTATGGGTTTTCTCATTGACACATGGGTTAGCACTATTGGCTAAAGGGTTTGAATAATTTCCCTCCCTGTTCCTTATAAAATCATGCCCCCATCTCTTTGTTGCATTGCCTAGCTAGTTGTGGGTATTTCATTAAAATTCGTATTTACATGATGTATTAATCTACATTGTGCATGCCCAGCACAAGAACCATATGCATCTATTTTAATTTCCGATACATGAAACGCTAAATCAATGGCAGGGCCTTGGCCTTGAGCTCCTAACCATGATTAATAACAATATTTACATCATTTACAATTTTAATGCAATAGGGTCAAAATCAGGATATTACATTCCCCTCCCCCTTACATTAGCACTGTCCTCAATGCTCATCAAAATTTAAAAAAAATGGATATGCCACTCTCATGGCATCCTCCAGCTCCCATGTAGCCTCATTGGGACTGTAGTGCTTCCATTGCACCTTTACCTATCCGGAGGCTTGGTTCCAGAGCAATGTTACCCTCTTGTCTAGGATGCGCAATGGATCAATTTGGAACTCTCCCTCGGGTTCCACCTAGATCACATCCCAATTAATCACATGGTTAGGATCATGTACATTTTTCTTAAGCAAAGAGACATGAAAAACATTATGAGCTCTAGTGCTAGCAGGCAATGCAAGTCTATATGCAACTGGCCCTATTCTTTCAAGCACTTCAAATGGCCCACAATATCTAGGTGATAGCTTGGCACAACCCCCAAGCTTTAGGGAACTCTTCCTTGGCTTCACTCTAAGATACACATGATCCCCAACACTGAATTCTCTATGCACTCTAAGCTTATCTGCATAGCTTTTCTATCTATCCTAGGATGCTTTTAAATTATGCCTAATCTTTGCAATCTCTTGTTCCATTTCTTCAAGCAATTTCAGCCCAAGTACAATTTTGTTCACTGGATTATCCCAAGTCATTGGTGTCCTACACCTTCTGCCGTATAAAGCCTCATATAGACTTATTCCCAATGATGCTTGTTTCCCATTGTTATATACAAACTCTACCAAGTGTAGATAATCCTCCCACTTTGATGATTTGTCCATAACATACATGCGAAGCATGTCTTCAAGCACCTGATTTACTCTTTCTGTCTGCCCATCTGTTTGAGGATGGTATGCAGTACTAAATTTTAACTGTGTACCCAAATCTGCAAAGAGACCTTTCCAAAAATTGGAAGTGAACTTGGTATCCCTGTCAGAAATTATTTCCTTAGGCAATCCATGTAATCTGAAAAATTTCCTTCATGAAAATATTTGCAATGGCATCGGTTTATGTGTGGACTTAACCGGTATAAAATGTGTTGCCTTTGTTAACTTGTCCACCACCACCATGATGGAATCATGTCGTCTCACCGTCATTGGAAAACCTGTAATAAAATCCATGGAAATTACTTCCCATTTCCATTCTAGAATTGGCAATGGATGCAATAAACCTATTGGGTGTTGGTGTTCAAACTTCACCTGCTGACATTTCATGCACCTAGAAATGTATTCAGCGATGTCTTTCTTCATTCCTGGCCATAAATAATATTTTCTTGCTGTAGCAATTTTTTTTCTGATATCCTAGGTGACCGGAGTATGGAGTTTTATGGATTTCATCCATAACAATCCTCCTCAAGTATACCACCTTTGGAATATAGGCTCTATTCTTATAAGTAAGAAGTCCATCTTATTCCAAATGGTATCCTTCATACTTCTTTTCAAGGTCTTGCTGCTGCAGCTTGCCCTTTATCTGCACATACACTTCATCTTCAACCATATGGTTAACAATCTGTTGCCTCAAGTCTGGTTGGCAAGTGCTAAGCGTTGCCACATGCATTTCATGTACTTTCCTGCTAAGTGTATTTGCTACCTTATCTGCTAGCATTTAAAGTTGGCTAATCAAACAAGTACTTCAGACCACAATGGTCTGTCCTTAGCTCAAATTTCCTACCCATTAAGTAATGCCTCCACATCTTTAAAGCATGTACTATGGCTGCAAGTTCTAAATCATGAGTAGCATAGTTTTTCTCATGCTCCTTCAACTTTCTTGACTCATAGCATACCATGTGGTTGTCTTGCATAAGGACTCCTCCAAGTCCTTGATTGCATGCATTGGTACATACCACAAAGTCTTTTTCTGGGTTTGCAATCTTCAAGATTAGTGCACTCGTAAGAAGATTCTTCAACCGCTGGAAACTTTCCTCACATCTTGGTGACCATTCAAACTTTATTCCCTTCTTTTGCAAAGAAGTAATCGGGTTTGCAACCTTGGAGAATCCTTCAATAAACCTCCGGTAGTAACCAGCAAGGCCCATAAAAGATCTCACATCTGTCACATTCCTTGGAGTTGGCCAATTCATAATGGCTTCAATCTTCTTAGGGTCCACCGATATTCCTTCGTCTGAGATAATGTGACCCAAATAATGAATTTTATCTTTATAAAAGTCACATTTTCTTAACTTTGCATACAGCTTATGCTCCCTTAGCAATTGCAATGTCATTCTCAAATGTTCTTCATGCTCTTCTTCATTCTTAGAATAGATGAGAATGTCGTCTAGAAAAACAAGAACAAACTTGTCCAAATACTTGCTAAAAACACTATTCATGAGACACATGAATGTAGCCGGTGCATTTGTAAGACCAAATGGTACCACCAAAAACTCATAGTGTCCATACCTCGTTCTAAAGGCTATCTTGTGAATATCTTCCTCTTTGATTCTTATGATGGTAACCTGACCTTAAGTCAATCTTTGAAAATACCTTTGCTCCCCTCATTTGATCAAAAAGGTCATCAATTCGGGCCAATGTGTATTTGTTCTTCACAGTAACCTTGTTTATCTATCTGTAGTCAATACATAACTTGAGTGTTCCATCCTTCTTTCTCACAAATAGAACAAGTTCTCCCCATGGGGACACACTTGGCCTGATATATTTCTTTTCCAACAACTCTTGTAATTGCATTTTCAATTCTATCAATTCCGGTGTACTCATCTTGTACGGTGTCTTACACACTGGTGCTGCTCCTGGCACAAGTTCAATTGTAAAATCAATGTCTCTCTTTGGAGGAAGTCCTGGAATCTCATCAGGAAAAACATCCCTGAATTCCCGCAATACATGATAGTCCTCTAACATAGATGTTTCATTTTTTGTTACCTCCAAAACATGGGCTGCGTACAATTGACAACCCTTTCTATAGAACTTCTTCAGCTACATGGCTAAAACCTGCCTAACAGAAGTCACCTTTGGAATTCCTTTTACAACCCTTGGGTTTCCTTCTTCATCCATGCATTCAAAAGTTTTATTGTAGCAGTCAAGTTTGACCCTATGCGCTTCTAACCAAGAATATCATAGGAACCCATTGGAAAAACATTCAAATTTGCATAAGTGAATAGCCCGTCCATCTCTAAGGGACATTTCTCTACAATTTCACTAACTTTTCTCTTGGTTCCAGTGGCTAGTTGAACTAACCATGATTTACTATGATTTGACTTCTTAAAAGCACAAATCCCAACAATTTTAGGAGTGATATAGCTGTGAGTAGATCCAGGATCAATCAAAATAGAAACAGATTGCTTAGCAATCTTACCTTCAACTTCAACAACAGTTGATTGATGATCTTCCTGGAGGTTGTCTAATGCTGCATAGATTCTAGGGATTGTCCTCGCCACTTGACCCACAGTTTCAGCTCCTTAGATGTTGTGAACTTGATTTGCATTCCCATTCTGATGTGGACAGTTCCTAAGCATGTGGTCTCCTCCACAACCCCAACATTGAAGTGGTTCTCTTGGCTCCTTTGGATCTCTTGGCTTGTCTCCCATCATCCTAGTTGGCTTAGTCACAACTTGTGATGGTTTCCTTTGCTGATTTATGGTATGAGGAGGTTTGAAACCTTTCTTCCTTTGGTCAAAATTCTCATTTTTCTTGTCCTTCCATGCCTTATGGAAATCAGGTTTGCTTTTGTTTTGATCATAGCAATACTTGGCCTTCCTTATTGCCTCTTCTAGAGTTCAAGGCTCATCAAATTCAATTCTATCTTTATATGACTAAGGTAGCCCACTTAGAAAAAGCTGAATTTTCACCTTATCATTTCAAATATACTTGACATACCTCAGCAGTTCCAAGAACTTGTTTGCATACTCTTCCATGGTCAATTGTCCCAATCTCAGCTCATGGAACTCTTTGATCTTGTCATCATAGTACCTATCAGAGAGGTACTTCTGCTTGAAGTATTTCTTGAATTGCTTCCACACAATCTTTCTTTCATTGATCTTCTTCACTTGCCTGATGTGTTCCCACCATATAGATGCTCGTCCATTCAAGTTGAAGATGGCAACCCTTGCCTTCATATTGTTGATGTATATGTAAATTCAGAATGTATTTCACCCATGTATTTCATATATGTATTTTGTACTCCTATAGAGATGGTATTATTCCTCTATACAGAAGTGTTTGTATTCCTATAGAGATGTTATTATTCCTCTATACGGAAGTGTCGTCATTTATATTGTAAGTGGCGTAACTTATACTTGATGGGTTATTAGACCACCTTGTTGGGGTCGGACCTGTATAATTCATGTGGGTCAAAGGGTTATTAGACCACCATATTGGGGGTCAGCCATGTGGGTCAAAGGGTTATTAGACCACCCTAATGGGATTCGGCCCAGTCAGCATTATGTTAAGTGGTTAAGTTGAGGCCGACCTAGTTGAGTAAAGGTCAAGTCAAGTTAGTGTATAAATAGAGAGTGTGTCTTTCTCATTTTACACATTATATTCTCTCTCACACTCTTGGGAGAGTGGCGCACTTATGAGGAGGAGGCTCTGCTGCTAGGAGAAGACTATCTCTTATATTCTGGTTGTATCACTACTCTATCTATCTCTGAGGAAGTTATTGGAGTTTTTCACCTTTATGGTTTTCCCCAAGTAAACTATGTGTCTCTTGTGTGCTTGCATTATTTTGTCCATGATTGATATGCTGTAGATTTGTTGTACATGTTGTTCTCTCAATTAAGATCCTAGATCAGATTGAAGTAAATTCTGAAAAGTTAACATGGTATCAGAGTTAGCCTGAAAGAAGGCATGATATGGCATGTATGACACTTGTTGCACTTACGATGCTAGGGCTTGATATAGAAAAAACTAGTCATCGTAGCACTTTCGCTATAAATCCATTTTGGAGAAGTTTTAGGATCTAAAACTTTTAAAGGTCGAAGATCAGATCCCCATGTACCTTGGAAAACCTCTAATTCGTTGTACTTTGTGATTTATGATCTGTACAATATAGGGTTTCTTCCTCTTCCAGATCTGAGTCAACTTGGGATAGGAAGCTCCAAATGAAATTTCGTAAAAAGTGACAGGTAGTACATAGACTGCACTATCTCAAGAAAAGTTTTCAGAAGCCGAAGTTGAACCATTGACACGTGGCATGCAATACAAGTTCGCTCTCTTATATTATCTCATAAATAGGTCATGTTACGACACTTGGAATAACTCTCTCTCAGAGAATCCAATTTAGGTCAGACCTATCGAGATGGAAAGATAACAGGTCAGGCTATCTCAAGAAACTTTTTCAGACCCTGTGGATCGAAAATTTTGGAGTTACACCAGAAACAATCAGGTACATATTTTTGTCAAAACAGAATTATTTTTCAGCACCTTCATTCATGGCTTCCGGAATTTAGGGTTTCGGATAAAGTTTGAATTTTTGTAATCGGAGACCATGGTTGAATGATACTCATCAAATCAAAATTTAGATACCAAGATCAAAATTTTTGGTTGGGCAAAAGGCCGGGCTTGATCAGACCCTAGTTCGGGACTTTGATCAGAAAAGTGGAAAATTAGGGCTTCTGCAAAAATGGGAATTTTTGAAATCTGTGACCACGGTTGGAAGCTTCTCATAAAAATAGAAGCTTAGAGCTTTGGATCAAACCTTTTGACTGGGCAGAAGAGTGGGCTTCATCAAACCCCAGTTCGGGGTCACGTCTAGTGAATCCGGAGGTTTCAAAGGCAAAATTGAGTAGTGAAACTTTGCAGTTTTAAAATTCTGAACATACCAGCTTGATCAGCTCATCAAGGCGCACATTTCTATCCTTTCGAAAGTTTGAAATTCAAAGTTTGAATTTTTGGGGTTTCTTTGACAAACCCTAATCCAGCTTTAGGTCCAGTTCTTGCAAATCAAGTGGATTGGGTTAATCCTAGAAGAAGATGGATTGGTCACCTACATAAGTGAAGTTCCTGTCTCAGAGGGAGATGAGGCTAAGGCCTTACATAAGAAGATTACAAGCAATCTCAATAGGTATGACTCATCTAGGTATGTCTCGATATTTGTTCATGATTAAGTTTATGATATGTTTGTCTTCATGTTATTACGGTTAGAACAATCCTGATTTTAGACTTGTCGTATAACCTTAACAAAATTTTAAATGCATGCATTAGGGTTTTGACACTTATGATTGTACTAATGCGTTGTGATGTTGTATGAGGTTTATGTTGTTTGATAACACAAAAGGTACACCAAGAAAGTCAAATCATGTTCTACTTCAAGAACATATGCTCATGGTGACATGAAGACAAAGATTCATCCATTGTCATGGATCACATAGAAGATCTACTTTCGAGGTATGTATAACTTGGTTCTACAATGGTTAACTTATGAGACATGCAGGTTACTAGCACAAGTCACTAAAGAGAACCAGAAGACATTATGCAGGTATGTTAGACATAAATAGCTAGCATGCTAATCCATGTATGTTTTTCCTATATCAAGCTAGAATCCTACCTTGTGTTAGGATCTTATACTGTTGTGTTTTTTATAATGATTATTCATGAAGTCATAGGTTTGAATAGTCATGGTTGTATGCATATTATGTTTCTTACCATAATTGATGATATGACTAACCAGAAGAATCATGAAGGTATAGGTTTGAGTAATCACGGGTTTATGCATTGATGATTTAACTAATCAGAAGAGTCCTATGATCAAATAAAAATATGCATGAGTAAAAGAAGACTCCCCTGAAACCTTGAATACTAATGTTTATTATCTGTGAATGATCATGACTATACATGTTTAAGATTATTGTGTTTTGATATTATTAAGATTATACTAATAAATGTGTGATTATGTATGAGACCTCAAGGATAACACAATGATGATACTAATAAGCATGCATAGTGGTTAAGGATGGATATAAGTTCAATGACAGGTAATCCAGGAAGCAAAGATCAAGAGGGAGCACACTCCAGTTGTTCCTGCAAGAATGCAAAGGAGCACACTTCAATTGTTTCTGCAAGGATGTAGATATTCAGAGGGAGTTGACCACTTCTCACAATCCACATCAGAATGGAGTTGCAAAGATTCAGAAGGAATCCACCCAGCAACCAAACAAAGATAAGTATTTGAATTGTCATTTCTTACATAATGTTATTCAATGATGTATATGCTTATGTTCCTAGAATTAGGTTGTGTATTATGCATATTAGAATAGTTGCATTGATGAACAATAAACTACTAATATACATGGGTAAGTGGCCTATGGAACTGTACAACATTCCATTGCTACTTATCTAGAATGAAACCTCTTTGCTGACATGTTAGGAGTTGTGCACACTCTTAACAATGTTCTGGTAGAGATTGGAAGGCATCTAGAAAGTTACGGGATATGGATAAATGTTGTATTGAAGCATTGGCTAAAATAATTGCATGACTGTATGACATATTTCTTTATGTGTAAGAATTTGTTCTGAAAACTATGAGATATTTTATAATCATGCAATTTAACTTGTTGTGTAGGAAAGATCGTATACCATCACCTACAAAAGAAGGACTACAACATTTGTTCAGGCAACAAAGTTATCTATTAAATATATTGAAGATATTGAAGTTCCTAGGATCTAGGAAGAATGCCATGATCGAAGAGTACCAGTCGATCATGAAGATGTTTGGGATGCAATCCCAAGACATGAAGGGGAGTCTGTAGTGACTCCCAAGAGGATCTACAAGATCCAGCATGCTGCAGGTGGTAGCATAGAGACTTTTGCTCCTGTAGCCAGATACACTTCCATTAGATCCGTACTTGCTCTGGCTGCAGTGATGAAGTGGAAGATACACCAGATGGGTTTCAAGACAGCCTTCTTGAATGGTGTAGTTGAAGAAGAAGTATATGAGGAGAACCCACTTGATTCAGAGACACATGACATGGAGTCATATATTTGCAGAACTTGGTATGGCAGACAACTTTCTATCCAGTTTGGGATTTACCAAGAGTAAAGCGGATTCCAACCTTTACTACAAGGTTGAGGAAGGCAATCCAGTTATACTACTTTTGTATGTGGATGACCTGTTTGTTACAGGTGAGGATAGATTGATTGCCGACACGCAGCGGAAGCTTGCTGCCGAGTTAGAGATGAAGAACTTGGGGATGATGCACTATTTGTTTTTGGCATGGAGGTGTGGCAATGTGCAGATGGAATCTTCCTTGGACAAGGGAAGTATGCATTAGAGATACTGAAGAGGTTCGGGATGATGGACTGCAAGGTTATGGCCACATCTATGGCATCGAACCTAAAGCTTCTTTGTGATGATTCATCTGATCCGGTTGATATCACTATGTATCGTCAGGTGATTGGGTCCTTGATGTACCTGATGAACACAACACCAAATATTTGCTTTACGGTGAACACATTGAGCTAGTTCCTGACGGATCTAAGGAGTTTTCACCTGGTTGTGGTAAAGCATATTCTGAGGTACCTGAAGGGTACAGTTGATTATGGGCTCAAGTATGATGTGAATCAAAAGTTTAAACCTACAGGGTTATGTTGATTCAGATTGGGCAGGCAGTGCTGCAGAGAGGAAGAGCACTTCTGGGTGCTACTTCAGTATGGGATTAGGTGTGATCTCTTGGTTTAGCAGGAAGCAGTTCTGCGTAGCACTGAGTACATCCGAAGCAGAGTATGTTGCGATGGATGAGCAGGATGCAGATGTATTGACCAAGCCATTGGCCAGAGTGCAGTTTGAGTACTTCAGAGAGAGGCTTGGTGCACTTCAGATCGAGGTTCATTCCAAAGGGAAGTGACGAGTCCGGAAGATGCAGATGCACATGAGCTTTTCTCACATGGTTGATGTGTTCTCCCTCTGTCGTGATATAATTGCTGAGCCATTTTTCACATGGTGGTAGATGTGTTCTCCCATGGTGAAAAAGTAAGGGCTGGAGCCTTCCCTGAATGGTGGTAGATGTGTTGTCCCATGTCGGTGGTGTAAGTGCTGGATGATGTGCATCTGGGCTATGCTTCATGGACGATGAGATGATCTGAAGAGGATGATGCTATGATGATCAGGAGGATCATGGATGATGAGCATCAGGATGATGCTCTAGTTTATGCTCTGTATGATCAGTTGGATCATTTATGTATGTATGCATCATGTTGATGCTGGATATGATCAGTTGGATCATTTATGTATGTATGCATCATGTTGGATGTTGGATATGATCAGTTGGATCATTTATGTATGTACGCATCATGTTGGATGTTGGATATGATCAGGTAGATCATGTATGTTGATGGATACATTGTGTGGACCATGTATCTTTGTATGATCAGGTAGATCATGTATGCTGATGGATACATTGTGTGGATCATGTATCTATGTATGTATCAGGTAGATACATTGTATATGATGATATGTATCAGGTAGATACTTGGTATGCATCAGGTGGATACATTATATGATCAGGATGACCATAGATAACGAGCTTCAGGATGTTGCTCCAGATGACATGCAGCAGGATGTTGCAGTGATGATGATCAGGATGATCATGTGTACATCAGGATGATGTATGATGAGTATCAGGATGATACTTTGTGGCCGTGGATCGGGTTGTGCAGATGAGCATGTCTGGGAGATCTTATAGGTCGGAGTTTTGTACCCATAACATCCTAGGATGCTCTTTTGAGACATTGCTCTGGGAGGACATGTAATTTGTGCCCTAGGAGATCTTCAGGTCGGAGTTGTGTACCCGTAACATCCTGAGATTCTCTTGCGAGGTTTTGTCCTATGGCATGTAATTTGCTCCTGGGAGATCTGGACAAGATGAAAAAGGCCTCGGATGCTTCAGCCAGGTTTTTCCATGACCACATGTAATTTGCTCCTGGGAGATCTGGACAGGATGAAAAAGGCCTCAGATGCTTCAACCAGGTTTTGTGGTGGACCACATGTAATTTGCTCCAAGGAGATCTGGATAGGATGAAAAGGGCCTCAGATGCTTCAGCCAGGTTTTGTGGTGAGATCACATGTAATGTGCTCCTGGGAGATCCGACAGGTAGAGTTGTGTGCTCGTAATAGCCTGGGATGATTCAGCCAGGTTTTGTGATGGGTCACATGTAATGTGCTCCTGGGAGATCCGACAGGTAGAGTTGTGTGCTCATAACAGCCCGGGATGCTACCGCCAGGTTTTGTGATGCACGTAATAAGTCCTAAGAATTCCACAGTATGGCCAATGATGATGAAGACCTGTAGGTGGTGGGCCTACATCAAGTATGAAAAAGGGCTGGCTCTGTAGAAATTCCTATGACGAATAGATTCAGAGATTGATTGAGATAGCAGTAGCAGTAATGATGACGATTATCCAGTGACGATGATCTAGAGAAGAAGACTTGTGCTAGAAGACTCGTGTCGAGAACTACCTTCCTAGTTAAGAGGGAGTGTTGATGTATATGTAACTTCAGAATGTACTTCACCCATGTATTTCATATATGTATTTTGTACTCCTATAGAGATGGTATTATTCCTCTATACGGAAGTGTTTGTATTCCTATAGAGATGTTATTATTCCTCTATACGGAAGTGTTGTCATTTATATTGTAAGTGTCGTAACTTATACTTGATGGGTTATTAGACCACCTTGTTGGGGTCGGCCCTGTATAATTCATGTGGGTCAAAGGGTTATTAGACCACCCTATTGGGGGTCAGCCATGTGGGTCAAAGGGTTATTAGACCACCCTAGTGGGGGTCGGCCCAGTCAGCATTATGTTAAGTGGTTAAGTTGAGGCCGACCTAGTTGAGTAAAGGTCAAGTCAAGTCAGTGTATAAATAGAGAGTGTGTCTCTCTCATTTTACACATTCTATTCTCTCTCACACTCTCGGGAGAGTGGCGCACTTATGAGGAGGAGGCTCTGCTGCTAGGAGAAGACTGTCTCTTGTATTCTGGTTGTATCATTGCTCTATCTATCTCTGAGGAAGTTATTGGGGTTTTTCACCTTTATGGTTTTCCCCAAGTAAAATCTTTGTCTCTTGTGTGCTTGCATTATTTTGTCCATGATTGATATGCTATAGATTTGCTGTACACGTTATTCTCTCAATTAAGATCCTAGATCAGATTGAAGTAAATTCTGAAAAGTTAACACATATTTCCAGAGTAGTCTTGGACTTGGAAATACTTTCTCATTCCAAGAACCCAAGCTTCGGCTTCTTGACCAGACTTTACCTCTCCATCAAACATAGGAGGTTTTGCCTTCTTAAATTCTCCATGTGAATTGTTCTTGTGATGCCTCTTCCTATTACTATTGCGAGATGAAGAGCTTGAACCTTCAATGGATCCTTCAGAGTCAGATGATCCACTAGAAGATATTTTTGGAGTATATGTTCTGTCTCTAGAAACTCTTCTTAAGCTATTAGTCCTCTTGCGGGAATTCCTCCTTGAACTACTACCACTCCTTTCTGGATTTGATGTCTAATGTCCAGAGTTTATTTTCCTTTGGATATCTGTCAAACTCTGCAACATGGCTGCATTTAACTGATTTTGTTCTTCCTGAGCTTTAATCATGCTCTCATTATCTTCTCTACAGTTTTGCAACTCCACCCTGAGGCTCCTCATGGTGGCTGTAATATATGGGGGAGTCTCTTGATTTCTTCTCCCATTGGATTCTGTTTCAACATTCTCAATATGTATATTTTCCCCCATGGCATCTGTCTCAGGCTCATAGGGATCCTGTGCATCATCCATGATGTTGATATTCTTGGCCCAACCAAGACCAGAACCTTCCAATTGCACTTATCTGGAATGCTGCTTTGATGTGACTATAATTCTGCAAAATGTGTTTATAAGCACAACTGTGAGTTGCATTATGATGCTATAAATTATTTGCATGTATGTGGGGAAATCCCATATTGACAACTTTGTCCAATCACAGACTTCTCCCGTTTGGCGCAATTGTTAAGGCTAAAATGGCCGCCATTGTCGCGGAAATTAAGATTATTATTGCTGCAGGTGTTAAGATTATTTTTGCTGCCGTGCACCGCACATGACAAAGATTTTATCCTTAAAATTGCCACGGTGTTAAGATTATTTTTGCCGCCATGCACCACGCATGATGCAAATTTTATCCTTAAATTGCCGCGGTGTTAAGATTATTTTTTCCGCTGCGCATGACATGGATTTTATCCTTAAAATTGCTGCGGTGTTAAGATTTTTTTTTCCACCGCGCATGACGCAGATTTTATCCTTAAAATTTCCGCGGTGTTAAGATTATTTTTGCCGTCGCGCATGTCGTAGATTTTATCCTTAAAATTGCTGCGGCGTTAAGATTAGTTTTGCTGCTGCGCATGACGCAGATTTATCCTTAAATTGCCGCAGTGTTAATATTATTTTTTTCGCTGCGCACCGCACATAAAGTTGGCCTAACTTTCACCGCCGCGCGTGCAGAAAGTTGGCCTAACTTTCACTGCCGTGCACGTAGAAAGTTGGCCTAACTTTCACTACCGCGCGTGCAGAAAGTTGGCCTAACTTTCGCCGCCGCGTGCACAAAAAGTTGGCCTGACTTTCACCGCCGCATGCACAAAAAGTTGGCCTGAATTTCACCACCATACGCGTAGAAAGTTGGCCTGACTTTCGCCGCCGTGCGTGAAGAAAGTTTCTTGACTTTCGCTGCCGCACGCATAGAAAGTTGGCCTAACTTTTGCCACCGTGCGCGCAGAAAGTTGGCCTAACTTTCGCCGCCACGCGCGCAGAAACTCAGAAAACAGTTAGAAAATTTTTGCAAAATTTTCAAATACAGTTAGAGTTCTCTTCTTGAAATATGTCCTTCGTTTCCTTACAAAGGTGAGCTACTTACATATCCTAGTTCGCATATAGCAGAACAGTGAAAGGATGCCAAGAACTTGCATCTCTGAAAAGGGATTTTCTTTTCATTTCAAATTCAACAATCCAACCAATGGATTCACAATCAATCTTCAAGCACCAAGCAAACATGGGAAAGGAAAACTCATGAGAATACGGGCATAATTCGCAAGCTTTCCTTGCTTCCGAAAACCATTAATCGGCCACATAAATGTTGGTTCATTGTAGTTAACAAACATCATTAAGATATGGGGTTGTAACAACCAACTATTCAGGCTTTCAATCATGAAATTAACACACAAAAACTTATACCAACCATGCCCAACATTCAATTTCATGCATTCAAAGCATCATGGACATCCAAGGGACAAGGAGTCACAATTAATCAAGGCCTCAAGCACATGATGCATTATCTCATATGCACAATAATTAGCAAAAAACAACAACCAACACACAACAACATGCCCCATGCACAATACACAAAATCATATTTTCCTAATCTATTGTGTGGATGTCGGCCCAACAGCCTCAGTGTTGTAACCATGGGCTCTGATACCATTTTGTCAAGTCCCCTCCCATCATACCAGCATGGGAGAGAACATGACTCTAAAACTGGACATCTAGCCACATACTTAGTAAACAAACATTCATAAAAAATGAAGATGGACATATGCAATGCATAAATATTTGAAAACACAACAGAATTAAATTCCATTACACAACCATCATACATTCAATATATTCATGTCATTCATCAATTAAAACAATACAAAATTAGCACATGAGAGTATTTATCTTGAAACGAAGTAGTCCCTAAGAAACCAGCTATGCATCTGCAACGTTCCACCCAACCATAGGCCAGTTGTGCTTATCAATCTCTTGATACAACTGCCACCCCCGAGCTGGGCATGATTTATACAAGGAACCAGGGAACAACAGCCTCACACATTGCCAAACACACACCAAAATGAGCCAAGCCAATCTGCAATTGGGTTTATCAGGTTGCTAGGAGATGGAAAGGAAGAATTGCTAAGCTAGTGAGCTCAATCATAGAGACATGGATACCTCTACAAGATCTATCTAGCGTGGCACCCACAATGCCTACACACCCCACTCAAGGAAGTATTCCCTTCACCAATACACAGTCCCTCAGGCCATACCTTCCAATCTAGAGTGTCCAAGGTGTGCATAGAGGAGTGGCCAGCTCTCTTGATCTTCTTGAGAGGTTATTTTCCCCACTAGGTTTATCAAGCCAATTTTGTCCACTACCACTCCAAATTTCTTGCTCACAGGTTCAAACCAAAACAGGGATGCATATAATAGCAAAATTATAAGTGTTGGGCATGAAGATGTTAAATTTTCAGAATTTACTTCAATCTAATCTAGGATCTTAACTAAGAGAACAACATGTACATCAAATCTACAACATATCAATCATGGACACAATAATGCAATCACACAAGAGACACAAAGTTTACTTGGGGAAAACCATAAAGGTGAAAAACCCCAATAACTTCCTCAGAGATAGATAGAGCAATGATACAACCAGAATACAAGAGATAGTCTTCTCCTAGCAGCAGATCCTCCTCCTCCACAAGTGTGCCACTCTCCCAAGTGTGAGTGAGAGAATAGAAATGATCAAATAGAGATCTCTTGATCTCTATTTATACTAGACTTGACTTGCCTAATAACCTTTACTAGGTCGGCCTTAACTTAACCACATAACACAATGTTGACTGGGTCGACACCCAATAGGGTGGTCTAATAACCCTTTGACCCACATGGTCGACCCCCACTAGGGTGGTCTAACAACCCTTCGACCCACATGACTTATACAGGGCCGACCCCAACAAGGTGGTCTAATAACCCATCAAGTATAAGTTACGACACTTACAATATAAATGATGACACTTCCGTATAGAGGAATAATAACATCTCTATAGGAATATAAAATACATATATGAAATACATGGGTGAAATACATTCCGAAGTTACATATACATCAACACTCCCTCTTAACTAGGAAGGTATTTCTCGACACAGGTCTGCTAGCACAAGTCTTCTTCTTTGGATCATCATCAGCAAATCATCATCCTCGAATCATCGTCATCGTCATTGCTACTGCTATCTCAATCAATCTCTGAATCTACTTGTCATAGGAAGTTCTACAGAACCAGTCCTTTTTCATACTGGATGTAGGCCCACCACCTGCAGGTCTTCATCATCACTGGCCATACTATGGAATCTTCAGGACTTATTATGTGCATCACAAAACCTTGCAAGAGCATCCCAGGACTTATTACGGGAACACAGCCCAACCTATTGGATCTCCCAGAGAGCTATTACATGTGACCCTACCACAAAACCTCGAAAGAGAATCCCAGGACTGATTATGGGAACACATCCCAACCTATCAGATCTCCCAGGGAAATATTACATGTGGTCATGGCAAAACCTTGCAAGAGCATCCCAAGACTTATTACGAGCACACAGCTCAACCTATCGGATCTCCCAGGGCGCTATTATATGCCATAGGATAAAACATCGAAAGAGCATCTGCTAGATGTCCCAGGGACAAATTATATGCCATATTCAAAACCTTGCAAGACTATCTGCAGATCTCCCATGGCCAAATTATATGTCCTCCCAGAGCAAAACATCGAAAGAGCATTTTCCAGATATCCCAGGGCCAAATTACATGCCATAGGAAAAACCTTGCAAGACTATCTGCAAATCTCCCAGGGCCAAATTATATGCTCATCTGCACAACCTGATCCATGGCCATAGAGTATCAACCTAATACTCACTATATATCATCCTGATGTACACATGATCATCCTGATCATCATCACTGCAACATCCTGTTGCATGTCATCTGGAGCAACATCCTGAAGCTCGTCATCCATGATCATCCTGATCATATAATGCATCTACCTGATGCATACCAAGTATCTACCTGATATATATCATCATACATGATCCACCTAATCATACAATGTATCCACCTGATACAAATACAAAAACATGATCCACCTAATCATACCTGATACATATCAACATACATGATCTACCTGATCATACACAGTATCCACCTGATACATATACAGATACATGGTCCAAGCATCCAACATGATGCATATACAAAACATATACAAATGATCCTATTGATCATATCCATCATCCAACATGATGCGTACATATATACATATAAATGATCCAACTGATCATATCCAGCATTCAACATGATGCGTACATACATATACATATAAATGATCCAACTGATCATATCTAGCATCCTCCTTATGCATATACATAGCAGTAATTGGAGCATCGTCCTGATGCTCATCATCTAGCACTTACATCCACAACCATGTGAAGGATCCTCCTTCCAACATGCTTGGAATGGCTTCTGCAAATGTGTCCATCACTTCTTCCTCGAAGTGTCTTCAATCCAAAGAACACCAAGCCTCTCTCTGAAGTACTCGAACTTCACCCTGGCTAGTGGCTTCGTTAGTATATCTGCAATCTGCTCATCCATCGCAACATACAGGAGCTTCAAAGCTCCTCTCTTCACCATATCCCTTATATAGTGATATTTGATCTCTATGTATTTCGACCTGTCATGAAACACTGGGTTCTCGGACAACTTCACACAACTGGCCTATGGATGGGTGGAACGTTGCAGTTGCATAGCTGGTTGCTCGAGACTACCTTGTTTTAAGATAAGTACTCTCATGTGTTAAATTCTGCAATGGATTTTTTCAATATCTGTTATGAAAATATTTGAATGTATGTTAAATATGTAGATGATTTTAATTCGGCTGTGTTTAATGACAATGTGCATATGTATATGTCTTTTATTATCAATGAGTTTTTACTTAATGGATATGGGGGCTATATGCCTAGATTTAGGGACATGTTCTCTCCCTGGCTCGATTTGATGGGAGGGGACTTGATAGCGCGGTATCAGAGCCCTTGGCTACAGCATTGGGCCTCTATGGGCCAAGTCTGATCACAGTTATATAGGGAAGACTCCTTCCTTATCACCACAGGTTACCATGTTGGACCTAAACAGGCTAAGGTTGAACAATTTGCAGAGTTGCAGAGGAAAAGTCACCTCCTGTTGAGAAATAATCATCACAGAAAGAAAGGAAAAATTTTGAATTTTTCTAAGTGTTTTTGAAATTTTGCCTAAGACTGTGGCGGCGAAATTAATGTTAATTTCTGCGACACGGTTGGCGGATTTAGCGTTAACTTTGGAAACTCTGTCGGTGATTTTAGCGTTAATTTTTGCGACGCGCGGCGGCGGAATTAAAATTAAGTTTGTGACGTGTAGCGGCGGAATTAACGTTAAGTTTGCAACGCGTGGTGGTGGAATTAACGTTAAGTTTGTGACGCGCAGCAGCGGAATTAACATTAAGTTTGCGATGCGCGGCGGCGAAATTAAGGTTAAGTTTTGCGACGCGCGGCGGCGGAATTAATGTTAAATTTTGCAACGCAGCAGCAAACTTAATGTTAATTTCTACGATGCGGTCGCGATGTTAATGAAAAATTTTCCGATGCGCGCGTGGCGAAATTAACGTTAAGATCCACGAACGCCCGTGGCAATTTTAATGTTAAAATCTGCAACGCGCGTGGTGAAAATAACCTTAAGATCCGCGACAAGGGCGGCGAATTTTAGCTTAAAATTCCGCGACAAGGGCGGCGCTTTTTAAGCTAAATATTCATAACACCGGCGGTAATTTTAACGATAAGATCCGCGACACCAATGACCATTTTACCCTTAATATTGCACCAAATGGGGAAAATATAGCAGCTTTTCACTGATATTTTCAGGTGCCAAAAATGGAAAATCGCCATAAAAGTTATGCGCCAGATTGCGCAAAATCAAGGAATTACAACAAAAAAAAAATGAGGGCACTGCCCTCGACCCGCCCTGCAGTGGCGAGGAAGCCACAAGGGGACAAGCCCCCTTGACCCCCGTCGTCCCCCTAAGACCGTCGTGGATTGTGAGAAAGTCTATGATTGGACAAAGCTGTCAATATAGGATTTCCCCACATACATGCAAATAATTTATGGTATTATAATGAAGCTAATAGTTGTGTTTATAAACACATTTTGCATAATTATAGTCACATCAAAGCAACAGTGCAATTGGAAAGTTTTGGTCTTAGTTGGGACAAAAATATCAACATCATGGATGATGCACAGGATCCCTATGAGCCTGAGATAGATGCCATGGGGGAAAACATACATGTTGAGAATGCTGAAACAAAATCCAATGGGAGAAGAAATCGAGAGACTCCCCCAGATATTGTAGCCACCATGAGGAGCCTAAGGGTGGAGTTGAAAAGTTGCAGAGAAGATAATGAAAGGATGATTAAAGCTCAGGAAGAACAAAATCAGTTAAATGCAGCCATGCACACCTTGGACAACACTAGAATGAGTCTCTTGTGTGAGTCTGGTGTTCCCTTTTCCTTGTAGAAATCATGCCCAACTCAGGGGTGGCAATTGTGCTGAGAGATTGAAGAGTACAATTGGCCTATGGTTGGGTGGAACGTTGCAGTGGCATAGCTAGTTGCTAGGGACTACTTTGTTTTAAGATAAATACTCTCTTGTGTTAAGTTCTGCAATGTATTTATTTAATTGTTGAAATATTGTAACTTCTAAGAATATTATATTTGTATTTTATTATTCCGGAGATGTTTCATTCCTCCGATGGGACTTTGTCATGTATCCGGAGATGTTTATTCCTCCATGGTAACTTGGGTTATTAGACTTCCCTAGTGGGGGTCGGCCCTGTATTTGTTGTGTGGGTTAAAGGGTTATTAGACCACCCTTGTGGGGTCGGCCCTGTCACATTATGTAAAGTGGTTAAGTTGGGGCCGACCTAGCTTGTGTAAAATACAAGCCGGAGTAGTGTATAAATAGAGGAGGTGTGTTCCTCATTTATCACACTCACAACACATTCACTCACTTGTGAATGGCACATAGGTGAGAGAGAGAGATATGCTACGGAGGAGAAGGAGCTCATGTTTGGTTACACATCTCTGTATTGTTGATCATCTATATTGAGGAAGTTTTGCTGGGTTTTCTACCCCATGAGGGTTTCCCAAGATAAATCTATGTCTCTTGTGTTTATGCTGTGCTTGTTGTTCTTTCAGTGATCCTGTATATGTTATTGTTGTGGAATGAAATGAAATGTTGATATTTTCTGTCTTATCATATTGAATCTTAACATGGTATTAGAGCTAGCCTAAAGGAAGGCAATGTATGGCACTTATGACACTTGCTTCACTTGCGACAATTTGAAGGTCAAGGTTTTATATAGCAAAAACCTGTCATCGTGGAACTTTCGCTATAAATCCAGTTTGGAGAATGTTCAGGATCTGAAACCTTTATAGGCCGTATATAACATCCTTATGTACCTTGTGTCCAAAGGAAAACCTCATATTCATTGTACTTTGTGATTTATGATCTGTACAAGTTAGGGTTTATGCCTCTTCCAGATCTCAGCCATAAACATGTGACCTAGAAAAAAAGGTCACAAATTGGGATAGGAAGCTCCAAATTAAATTTCATAAAATGTGAAAGGTAGATCACAGACTGTAGTTTCTCAAGTAACTTTTTCAAAGGCCGAAGTTGAACCAGTGACACGTGGCACGTCGTACAAGTTCGCTCTCCTGGTTTATCCCATAAACAGGTAACGTTGCGACACTTGGCATAACTCTCTCTCAGAGAATCCAATTGAGGTTAGACCTATGGGTTTGGAAAGTGGACAAGTCAGGATACCACAGGTAGATGTTTTAGACCCTGTGAATTCGTAAATTCAGAAATGCACAAGAAAAAATCAGGTGCATATTTCTGTCAAAACAGAATTGTTTTCTGAGCACCTTCATCCTTGGCTTATCTCTGTTGCAGGAATTTAGGGCTTCGGAGAAAGTTGGAATTTTTGGAATCGGATTCTAGGGCTGAATGATCCTCATCAAAATCGAAATTTAAAGACCAAGATCAAAATTTTTGGTTGGTCGGAAGGGTGGGCTTGATCAAACCCTAGTTCGGGATTTTGATCGGAAAGGTGGAAAATTAGGGCTTCTACAAAAGTTGGAATTTTTTAAGTCAGTGACCACGGCTGGAAGCTCCTCATAAAAATCGAAGTTTAGATATTTGGATCGAACCTTTTGATTGGGCAGAAGGGTGGGCTTTATCAAACCCTAGTTCGGGGTTCTGTCCAGTGAATCCAGAAGTTTCAAAGGCAATTTTGAGGGGTCAAATTTTGGATATTTCAAAATTGAAGTATGCTAGCTTGATTAGCTCAGCAAGGCACATCTTTCCATCCATTCCGAAGTTTGAAATCCAAAGTTTGAATTTTTAGGGTTTCTCTGACAAACCCTAATCTAGCTCCAGATCCAGTTTCAGCAAATCAAAGTGGATTGAGTTAAAATCAATCCTGACAGGTATAACTTAAGGAGATACAGGTATGTGTTGAAATATGTTAATGATATGTTTGTCTTCATATTATTGAGGTTAGTACAATTATGATTATTTGATATTGAATGCATGTGAATGATAGTAGACATTCATTGATTAGGGTTATGGCACTTATGATTGTACTAATGCACTTGTGGTGTTGTATGAGGATGATGTTGTCTACTAACAAGATACAGGTACATCAAAAAAGACAAATCAAATTCTATGACCATGATGACATGAAGACAAAGACTTATCCATAATCTTTGATCACATAGAAGCTCTACTTATGAGGTATGTATGACATTGTTCTACTATGCTTAACCTATGAGATATGCAGGTTCTGTAATGTCCCCTCCTAGCATACCAGCATGATAGAGAGGATCATTGTGCTAGAACCGGGCATCTGGCCCCATACTCAGTAAATAAGCATGCTATTTAAAAAGAGGATGAACATATGCAAATTCATAACCAATTTGACAACACAGCGGGAGTAATTCATTAGCACATCCATCATTCATTCCAATCATTCATTCCAATATTCATCCAATGATAATTGCAAATTTAACACAAGAGAATACTTATCTCAATAAGGTAGTCCCTGAGCAACCAGCTACGCGTCTGCAACGTTCCACCCAACCGTAGGCCAGTGTGCTTCTAGATCTCTCAGCACCAATGCCACCCCCGAGCTGGGCATGATCTCCACAAGGAAAAAGGGGAAACAGGCTCTCACATAGCCAAAGATATGCCAGAATCAGCCAAGCCAACTAGCAGTTGGGTTTCTCAGGCTACTAAGAGATGGGCAGAGGTGAATTACTAGGCTAGTGGCTCAACCATGGAGCTATGGATACTTCATTGGGCTCATCAAGCCAAATCTATCCTCTTCCACTCTTGAAGCTCCTGCTCACAGGTTCAAATCCAAAACAGGATGCACTGAACAACAAAACCACAATTACTGGGCATGAGGAAAATGCTTTCCACAGTGGGATGCATGAGATGGGGTTTCAACTCACTCAGAAAAACGTGGGAACACACAAAAACGAAATGGGAAGATGGGGAACAACCCTGGGAAGCCAATCCATTTTTAAAAAAACGTCCCTGGACATTCGGGGGCAAAAACGACCTCCATACAGTCCCCAAATCGTGGCCCTTCTCTCCCAAGCTACTGTATATGCAAAAACGAACTCCCAGGCATGGAAAAATGCAGGATTTGGATGAAAAACGTGCAGGGAAAGGCCCAGCTAACTCCAACTGCGTGAGTGAGAGAAGACTGACTATTCAGAATGGCTTTGGGCACCATTTCGTGGGTGTTTTCTTGCCCAACAAGCAAAAACACGAATTTCCAAGTTGATGGCTTGCCCATGCACGAAATTGGCTGCCATACTTCTTCATTTCCAAGGCATTAACTGCCTTAACCAATTTCTTGGGAGAATTAAATGATTGGTCCATAACCCAAAATGGGTAGTTGAGAGTTCATGGGCTTTCTCATTGACACATGGATTAAAACCATTGGCTCAAGGGTTCAGTTATTTTCCCTCCCTATTCCTTGTAAAGATCATGCCCCCATCTCTTTGTTGCATTGCGTAGCTGGTTGTGGGTTTTTCATTAAAATTGCATATTTACATGATGTCCGATTTTACATTGTGCACCGCTAGCACAAGAACTCTATGCATCTATTCTAATTGCCGATTCATAGAACGATAAATCAATGGCGGGGCCTTGGCCTTGAGCTCCTCACCATGACTAAATAACAATATTTACATCATTTACAATATTAATGCAATAGGGTCAAGCTGGGGACATTACAGGTTCTAGCACAAGGTCTCTAAATCATTGAAGAGAACAAAGAAGATATTGTTTGGGTATGTTAAGACATAACCAAGCTTGATAATCCAAGTATGTTTTCCTATATCAAGTTGGAATCCTACTTTGTTAGGATCTTAGGTAAGTATACCTGTGTATGAAATAATCATGACCATACATACTTAAGATTATTTAGAATTATAATGTTTTGATAATATTGAGATTATACTAATGAATGTATGTTTGTGTATGAGATCATGAGGATGACACTAGTGCACACCTGAGCATGCATAGTGGTACAAAATGAATAGAAGATCAAGCGAGAGGCAACCACACAAACATAAAAGATAAGTATTTGAGTTGTTATTTGAATCTTTGAAATAGTAAATGATATTGCTTGTAATAGTTGTATGCATATTTGTATTCCTAGAATATATCATGCTGAGTGTAAACATTCATATAGTATTAAACAATATACTACTAATATGCATATGATGGGTAAGTTGGACAAATATTCCATTGTTGCTTGTCTAGAATGAAACCTCTTTGCTGACATGCTGACAGCTATGCACGCTCTCGATAGTATGTTCTGGTAGAGATGGAAGGCATCTAGATAGCCACTATATGCATACATGATATGGAAAAGTGTTGTGCCAAAGTATTGGTCAAGATAGTTGCATAATTATGTAAATCATATCTATATGCATGATAGGTTATCATGTCAACATGATTTGATGATTATGAAGTATTACTAATCATGTAATTAATTTTGATTTGTAGGAAAGATCATGAAGAATGATGAACACCGAACAAGTGATGGATGTGCAAACAAGAAATCAAACATACTATAGAAGGCTCGTGGCTAGAAGATTCTCTTAGAAAGAGAAAGAGGATCATGACGAGATGTTTGCTCCAAGTGGCTAGATAAGACCATTCTCTTAATGGTGTTATTGAAGAAGAAGTGTGAATCAGGCTCTGTACGGGTACCTAGGATTGATAATCATTTGACGAGCTCAATGATCACCATGGATGATGCGGATTTCAACCTTGCTACAAGGTTGAAGATGGTTTCTATATACAGATGACATGGATGCAAGAAGGAACCCACCACACAGTTCGAATGATCTTGAGGCTCATATCAGTAGAACCATCTGACGAGAGATGGCACAGATAGATATGCAGAAGATCACTCAATGCAGAGTGTGAATGATGTTCAGTCACAGAGGGAGAATTGACAAGCTTTGGATTTAACAGAAGTAAAGTTGTTCCTAACCTTTACCTTAAGGTTATGGATGATACTATTATTGTATGTGGATGATCTCTTTCTGACAGGGAATGAGAAATAGATCATGGAAAGCAAGAAGAATCTAGCTACATTGTTTGAGATGAAAGATCTCGGATTGATGCATTACTTCCTAGGTCTGGAAGTATGGCAAGGCTCAGAAGGAATGTTTCTCAACCAGGGAAAGTATGCTGTGGAAATCTTGAGAAGATTTGATATGTTGGAATGTGCAACCATGGCCACTCTAATGGGTTCCAACTTGAAGTTGTTAACTGATGACTCCGCAGAGTTAGTTGATGTAACTCTGTACAGACAGATTATTGGGTCATTAATGTATCTGACGAATACTAGGTCAGATATATTCTTTGCTATGAACACCTTGAGGCAGTATCTAGTGGAACCTAGACGTGTTCACTTAATAGCTGCAAAGCATGTGATGAGGTACCTGAAGGGTATGATAGACTTTGGTCTATATTATCTGGGAGATCATGATTTCTGATTCTATGGCTACACAGATTGGATATCATGATTTCATAAATAGGAGTAGTTATAACTCCATTTATATATATGAGTGGTTGGTGATGTCTTTCTATTTAGGTAAAGTATCTACAAATTTTCATGAGATTGATGAATGACATGCTATATATTTTTATTTATTGATTTGTAATAGTATATCAAGATATATTGGAGAACATCTAACATGTGATATAGGTACTGCACACCTTAAAGAATAATTATTTTATTATGGATTTGAAGAAATATTTGTTCACAAAGGAGTTCTTGATTTATTTTGGACACGTGATTGATGGAAAAGAGTTGAGAGTATAGTCGAACAAGATTGCAACCATCAACCAATGGCTTATTCACACCATATTGATAGAGGTTAAGAGTTTTACAGGAGCATCTCAATACTTGATTCCAAGTTCATTTCAAACTTTTTAGCAGTATCAACACCATTACATGCCATTCCCACCTTGACATAATCCAATTGATATTGGTTTTCCTATTTGGGTTTCCCCACCAAATGCTATTTTCTTGTGTGATGAATATCTCTATATGATATGTTAATTTATGTATGTGAGTTTAAATGAAAGATAATTTGTATTTTAATGGTTTCCTAGTTATTTTAATGATGATAATTCATTCCCAGTTGTAGGTTGAGGATTCCCCTTCATGTTCCATTCTCCCTTAGAAATTAAATAATCCCAACAACTCTCTATCCTTCACCGTTCACTTGTTTATGATATTGGAGATATCCTATTTCCATTAATTGACTATTGCATTGTTCTAGAGGGTTTCTAATTTTACTTATCAATCTTATTGACTATTGAGGGAAGACGCAACAATTTATTTGCTTTTCCATGGTTGTACAAAGGCCAATGCAACTTCCTTGGAGATTGAAAATGCATGATGGAAGGATCCCAAGGTCATATGTGGATTGTGCTAAATGATTCTGAAAAGAGCTGAGTGATCATTTGTGCAACTAAATCTAAAATTGATTTACTATTTTCTCAACATTTTAGAAGTTAGTAAGTGCCCATTTGTTGGGACATATCCAAATTTAAATGGACTTGGCATGGAATAAAAAATTTTCATATACCACTTTTTATAAAGAAAATTCCCATATTTTTATTTAGATTTCATATTATACATGTTTTGATCAAAGTGGTCATATCATTATGAATTATGTATTGGAATTCAAGTGAATGAGAATGGTCATATCATTTACAAGTGGATGAGAATGGTCATACGATTTATGCTTAATGTTGGTGTTAGAGTAAAGCGAATTGGGGTGTGTGTGCGTGTATGTGTGCACATGTGTAATGGAAGTTTGGTTAAAGCATGTGTACATGTCAATCATAAGAATAAGTTATGTCTCATTGAGTTGAGTGGCTGTGTCCATACATTTCATAATAAGACAATCTGAGTACAAGTATACTCAGATTTTAATATACTACATCTTGCCTCTCAATCTCCACAACACTTACCAAAATTGAAGGAGATTGAAAAATTCTCAAGGATCCATTTTGCTGAAACGAAAAGGATATAATCCTACCATCTGAATATCAAGTATAGTTGATTCCTTCTAGTTGAAAAAATCCTATGGAAATTAACAAGACATTATGTCTATCTACACTTCCATTTGCTACAGATTTAACCTTATACACCCATTTTCATCTGACAAGTTTTCTTCCTTTTGGAAGAGGGACAAGAGTACAAGTATTACTTTCCATTAAGGAATGATATTATCACTCATTTCTACACTCCAATTTGGATATCCATAATCTTATGTAAATGTTTTTTGATAGTGCATCTTTGAAACTTGAGCCAGAAGGGAGGAGGCTCAATGTAATTGCGAATGTGTACAACGTTGATCTAAAGGGTCACTAATAATATCACCAACTACTTCATGTGTTATGGACCCATATAACTGTTAGATTTTGAGCATTAATTCAACATAGTCTAGGATCTTTACTGATAGAATAACATGTACAGCATATCAATCATATCAAGCATGTATCAAGCATATCAAGCAATCACATAAGACAATGGACACACAGATTTTCACTGGGGAAAACCATAAAGGTGAAAAACCCCACAAATTCCTTAGAGATAGAAAGAGCAATGATACAACCAAAGTACAAGAGATAGTCTTCTACCAGAAGCTTCTCCTCCTCCTCAACTAGTGCGCCACTTTCCGAGTAGTGTAGAAGTGAATAATGAGATGATCAAATAGAGAGCCCCCGCTCTCTATTTATACTTGTCCCGACCAGCCTAATAAACTAGCAGGGCCGACTTGTCTAACTTAGTCTATGTGAAATTTCCCACATAAGATCCAAAGAGATGATATAAACCTCACAATGAAAGAATTTAGGAATAATAGAAGAAGAGACCAGCAATAGAACTTAGATCCAAAGAAACTCTGATTGAGGCAGAATACTTACACATGTTACATTAAACTAAATAGTAAACAGGTAAATATACAATGCTGAGTATGAGGATTCGAATTCACTAGGAGGAATTCAAATTGGTCTTCATGCATAGATCCATAATGAGTGGAGAGTCATCAATGCCTAACTAGGATTCCACCTTCTCATCAGTGAAGTCATAAATGCACAAGTAATGATCAACCGAGAGTCAAACTGAGTCTAACTGAATGTGTTTGGTGTAACTGGCACATGGAAGCACTAATATAGTGAAGGAGGCTCAGCGGAGGGTGCCATAGCAGTTAACTGGAGTCATAATGGTCAATCTAGTCTCACTGGAGGTCCAACAGAGTGATAAACTCAATAAAGAGTCAGTTAATCCTTAAATCAAGGAAATAACTGAAGATAACTCAATATAACTGAATATAACTGGACTGGTAGGTGAAGAATCCGCCCTTGTCATGCAGTGGAGCAAAGGAGGGCGCATTAGTCACTGGGAGGCCTAGAAATGATCGGAACGGCTACAACAATTACATCATGACCATGGAAGGACTTTCCTCTGACCATGTCGAAAAATCCACGCCCAACACTTACATCTCGCCATGGAAGGACTTTCCTCTGAACATGCGAGAATGGCCCAGCCCTTACATCTCACCATAGAAGGACTTTTCTCTAACTATGCGAGAATGGATCCGCCCAGCCCTTACATTTCACCATGGAAGGACTTTCCTCTAACCATGTGAAAATGGCCCAGCCCTTACATCTCACCATGGAAGGACTTTCCTCTAACCATGTGAGAATGGCCCCATGTGCATCTGTGTCTTCAGACTCATCACTTCCCCTTGGAAGGTATCTTGATCTGAAGTACACCAAGTCTCCCTCTGAAGTATTCAAACTTCACTCTAGCCAACGGCTTGGTCAACACATCGGCTATCTGCTCGTCCAGCACAACATATAGGAGCTTCATTGCTCCTCTCTGCACCATATCCCTGATATAGTTGTTGGCCCGGTTTTGCAACCAGGCTTAGTGCTATGGGCACCTGCTAACTAGTAGCAGCAGTTTCAATGGAAATAAATAACAATAAACTAATTAAACAAGACTATTCATGGATCTAAGCAAAGATATTAAGCAAATAACAAAAATAATTTAAAATCAAGAACAAGAACATATAAAATAAAGAATTTGTATTGAAAGAATGGTGCAAGCAAGTGCTTGCGGAATGAATACCTCTAATGGTGAGGTTGAATAGCTCCAAGGATGAGCAACTCCAATCTCCAATGGTCTCTTCTCCAATGTGGTTTGCAATGGCTAAAATGCTCAAGGGAGATTTCAGCAGCATAAGGATGAGATAATGGATGGATGTGAAATGAGGAGCCCCTACCACCTTTTTATAGGTTTTGGTGGTGGGAAATACCATTTGTGGTTTTGTGGAAACCAAATGGTATTGACCAACATGGTTTAGGTACTTTTCCCTCCTTTTTCCTTTTTTGAATAAGAATAATATTTTAATTCCCTTTTTAATATTTTTGGGAATTTGGACCCTTTTTGAGGGTTTTTTATGCTTTTTGGGGAAAAATAATCTTTTTTTAATGGAAAAAGGGGTGTACTAAGGTCTTTTGGTGACCTTTTGTTGGTTTCAGAGGCTCTGATGGTGAAAAAGTGGATAAATGGGTCATGTGAATAGGGAAATGAGCTAGTGAGCACTTTTTGGGTGTTAACAGATTGCCCCCTGATGTGTGAGGGCAGGAGCTCATCGTATGGCCGATAGACATCATAGTTCATTTATCTTTTTCTGGGGTTTTAGGGGAGAGAAGAGACCGGTTGGAGACTGGAGCCACGGCACTTGGAAGCTGCAAAAACAAAAAATATTACATGGCCTCAATATGAATGAGGTATAATCTCTGATAAAGGACGAGGCGGGCATTCCCATGCTCGTATCAAGACATATACAAAACAATTAGTCCCAAGAAGGGGGATCTAATACGTAAATAAATATACTGGTACATCATAATGGTCCAGAGGGGACATTATTGTGGGATATACTCATGATCATGGCTGTTCTCAATAACTTATACACTGGAATAACTGTTGAACCGCTGAACCTGAAGGTGTCCAACATCTGTATGGACTCAATGACTGTGAGCCATCTGGAATACTGTCGCCATACGCAACCCGGATATCGATAGAAAAAATGTAACTGGTTGTATCCATAGGTAGACTCTCCAATGTGGAGGAGTCAGGTGGTATCCAGGGTCTTCGAGTAATAACTGAACGGACCAATACCCTGTGCGAGTCTCAACGATGCGATCAAGGTGTTGAAGTCGAGCATGTGAGAAACAACCATTCGGAGAGGCACTGAGGATTTCTCTCGAAATGATTCGTAGGCACTCATCATAAATGGTAATGAGTCCAAGACACAGGGACCTCTAGGTCTATCCTCTGGAATCAATGTGGTTGTCGTCGACAGAGGGAGACCAGCAACTAACAAGGCAATGATGTTTCCTTGATAGGAGCACAAGGTGTAAAACTGAAGTGCTGTAGTACTGATGGTAGGACTGACATACTTATGGGAATGGGAAATAACTGGGTCAAAAAATGGGTAGACTCAAACTTCCTTTGTTCAGAGCATGATGACAAGGTTGACCTGGCAGCGTAAGGAACTGACTTGTAGGTGTGGGGATCATTGCTTTGACTGAACGGTATATACTGACTCTGGGGGGGAGGACGAGCTGATAGGTGCTGTCGAGGGATTATCAAGGTGACATACTGCAGAATATTCTGAACAAAGGCGACCAAAATGGGGAAGCTGCCATATGAGTAGATGTGATCTGTCGTGGCGCCAAGAGGCACCATTGATTCCTTCTTCGTAGTTTTAATGAGCTCCAAGAAGGGATAAAAGTGTGCTCTGAAATGGTACAGTCCTGTGGATTTTGTGAGCCCAGGACGGCTCATGCTCATGGTTTCTTTCATGTTTAGAGAGTCTGAAAACGGTAAGTGGACTCTGTTGGTGTTTCTTTTTCGTAAGTTTAGTCTCCAAGGCCCGAAAAAGGATAAAATGATGCGGATGGAGAACTCTTCTAGCCGATGTGACTAGAGTATACCTTTTTTGTAATTAGTCTACAAGGTCCGGAAAAGGGGTAAACTTATACCAGGTAGACGCCCTTTCAGATACGTTTAGCGAGCATGAAAGGAAGCAAGATTGCTCGGCGATCTTTTCATTGTTTTAGGAGTCAGAAAAGAGCTTAACAGAAACTCCCTAAGTGCCTTTTTCGTAGAAGGGGTTGCTCGGCCCGAAAAAGGGATAAAATTATACCGAACAAAAATGGACTGATGAGGGCGAAAAAAGGTCTCAAGCATCGTCATCAGTGCGGAAAACTGGATCCGGTGACCTAAGGATTGTTGAAAACGGAGAACGGTCGATGTGGCACGCAAATCGAGGTGACGAGGGGGCATGGAAAAAATGCCCGAAAAATCTAAAGGTGAGAGCGAGAAATGATCTCGAGCATCATGACGAGCACGGAAAACTGAATCCGGCGATATAAGGCACGTCGAAAATGGAGAACGGCCGATGTGGCACGCAAACCGAGGTGACGAGGGGGGCATGGAAAAAATGCCCTGACAATCGGGACGTGACAGCGAGAAATGATCTCAAGCATCATCACGGGCTCAAAAAAATGAATCCGATGATATCAAATATATCAAAAACAGAGAGCATCCAAAGTGGTACGCAAACTGGGGCGACAAGGTGTCGGGACACAATGTTGATATTGGTCCTGGTGAGAGCGAGAAATGATCTCAAGCATCATCACAGGCACGAAAATATGAATCCGGCAGTGCAAATGGTGCGAAAAACGGAGGTCATAAAGACTCCGGAATGGTTAAAGGAAAGAACTAGGTTAAAAAATGACTACAAATAAAGGTGATCCCACCAAGCGAAGGATGCAGTGGGGGGTAGAAATGATGACCCGTGGGGGCAAAATACTAGGTGTATCAAATCAACTGAAATATACAAGTGACACGTGACCTCAAAAATGGTTGAGATCACAAATATGAAAAAGTGAGCAGGGTTAATGACCTGCCCCCATGCTATGTGCATGGGGTTTGTGATTGTGGATCACATATGTGTTGGTTTGAACGATGGGCTCATTGAGGTGTTGAGATAGAGATGATGGGGAAGGTTCAAAATGATTGATCATGCCCCCTATCCCGGGGTCGAGGTAATCTATTATGCCCCCTAACTCAGAGGTGTCAATGTGGTGCAGATGTTGTCTCAGAGAGAGATCAATAGGGCATTGAGCAACTGCTGGCGGGGTGTTATACCATGAGGCTGTGGGTTGTGGTGGCATACTGAAGTGATGATATGATGATGGGGGATTCCCTTTGTGGGGTGGATGCCCCCAGTATCTCCGATGAGGATCACGATGATGATGAGTAGGCAAGGTTTTGGGCCTGCCCCCATGTTGTGGACATGTGGTTTCCTGGTCGATTTGAAAGGGTTGAACCTGTGTGTCAAAGGGATCAATGGAAGGGGCTGACCGGACAGAGGGGTATCTAGTGGAGATCGTATAAATGGCGGGGTCAAGGCCAGGCATTTCGGTATCTGACCAAGTAAAGACATCAGTGAATTCTTGGAACAGTTGTTGGTATTCTCCGATCTCATGCTCACTGTGGGAGGTTCCTAATGTGATGGTATGAAGGGCACCAAGTGGGTCAGAGATGTCAATGTGGATGACGGGAGAAATATCGGCCATGGGATCCGTTAACCAGTCGATTTTAGTAGGAAGGAAATCCTTGGACTTAACCGCGGATTGGGTAGCGGTGGTGGATGAAGTCTCTTCCAGGAGGAAGTATGGACGATGGTGCATGTCTTCCCCGGGATAATCAAAGGTAGTAGGAGTCTCGAGAACCTCTTCATCATTGCGGGAGCTTTGAGTGATCAAATCGAGCGATGAGGTAGTGGTAGTCGAAGAGATCATGTAGATGGTGTTAATCTCTCCGGATGAGGATGATGGGGGAGGGTAGATCTCCTCGATAGTAGGGGGTGCCGTCTCAAGGTCCAAATTGTTCATCTCGTAGAGAGCTGCTCTGTAGTCAGGGAGATCCGGACAATGGTGAGAGTAGTGGCCGTAAACACTGCATATGGCACAAGGATGGTTGGTGCACAGTGATCTGTCGCGAGGCTGAGGAGGTGGCTCAAGTCTAACGACTGGGATGCCGGCGTCATCGTCCAACATATTCATATGCTCTTGGAGTGCTGGTAACTGTGGGCATTGATGAGTTGGATGGCCTATCTCATCGCACAACGAGCATTTAGGGGGAGCTCGAAACACCGGTGGGGGTTTAACTGCCTTAGGAGGTGGTATAGCAGTGTATGGTTGTGGACCTCTGCCCCCAGTGGGCTTGATAGGAGGGGGAGGATTCGTTGACGACGAAGGGATTGCGACACCAGGAGGAGGTTGATTTGTGGTAACAATAGGTTGTACCGGTTGGAGGATGACGTTTGGTGTCGGCGGTCGAACGGGAGGCGGAATATACCACACGGGTAATCCCAATGTTAACCTGGGTAGACTAAGGGTAGCCATAACCGGGGCGCTTACTACACCCGAAGGAGGAAATAGGAAGGGGATGGTGTGGATGGGTGTAACACCAATGTGACTGGGGATCAATGGTGGTTGACTACCGGATGTTTGTGTATTCTATGAAAGAGTACAGAGGTTTGCGACTTGGGTCTCCGGTAACGGTGGTGGAATGGCCTGGAATGTAGAGGTCATTGGTGTGTCTGAGTAGAGTCCGGGTCCCACAGAAGACACAAAGGAGGTAACTGCACTAGAAGCGGGTTGTTCAATCATGGGAAGAACATTTTCGGGTGCTGCCGGGGCATTGGGATCATAGTAGGTGAGTTGGTCGATTTTGACCACGCGTCCCTCATGGGGGAACATCATGGTATGAAAAACGGAGGAGGCGACCGCTTTCATGGCGTACATGTAACTACGGCCAAGTAAAAGGTTATAATCGAGCTGGGCGTTAATGACCTCTATGTCAATGAGCACAGTTTTCCCACCCAATTGGACGGGGACCTTGGGTAGTAGACCTTGAGGTTGAGCTGACCGGCCGTCATAGGCCCGCAATGCAGTGGTGGATTGCTGGAGAGTAGGGGATCCCAACTTCTGCCAAACAAATGTGGACATGACGCATGTGGAAGCACCCTCGTCGATGATACATCGATGGATGACAAGATTTCGAATAGAAACAGAAACTTGGACTGCTATGGTGGAAGGCAGACGTGGTTCGGACTGGTCCAAATCAAAGGTCATCAATTTCGAATCATTTGGGTCAATCGCCCCAATGGCGGAAAGTAAAGTCTTGCGCTGCGTAGGACAGTTTTTCAAGACTTCTAACGCAGACATGGCTGCTGGAGATTGAGCTAGGTCATCTACGATGTTGTAATTTGACGCAGCCCGTGCATTGGGGTTGTTGTTGATACGACGAAGAGGGAAACGAGGTGCTTTAGAGGCACCATCGAGTGGAAGAGGTGGTATCCGTAACGTCTGATCGGTGGGATTAGCGTTGGTATCCTTGTCGGCGAGGGTAGCCTCGGAGGTGGGACCATACTGGTTCCGTCGGGTTTGGATGTTGACGTCGGCAGTGGACATCATCAATAAGTGGTGAGTGCCTGAATCAAACATGGGTTGATCAGGAGCGGCGTAAGTGATTTGCTGTGGTTGCACGTTGCCCTGTGGGGGGGCTAACGGCTGAGTGTTCACCACTCCTTGTGTTGGGAAAGGGTTTTGTAGCACCAAAGGCTGTTGTTGAGGTGGTGGAGGGTTGGGTGGCGGCTGAGGAGCCACCTGCCCTTGACGATGGGCGTCATCTGTCCATAGTTGTCGAGCTCGCTCCAGATGTGGGCAAGTGTGGGTATAGTGACCATAGACACCGCAAATGGAACAAGGATGGTTTGTTCGTAAATTAGCATTTTTGGCTTGCTTAGGTGGTCGATCAGGATTCTGATGAGCAGGCGCCGCGTTATTGTTTTGCGGAGGATGGGTAAGTTGTGGAGCTTGGTTACGGTTTTGATTGTTTCCACGGTTGCGTCCTCTTCCGCGGTTTGGTTTCCCACCCTGGTTGCGTTGGTTATTTTGGTATTGGGGCTGATGTTGTTGTGCATACACATGCCCTTGAGCATTGGGGGGATTCTGAGGAGCCGCAGGTGCGGGAGCAGGTTGCGGTGGATAGTATGCAGGTGAAGCTGGAGGTGGTCCAGTTGCCTGTTGGGGTTGTTGGTACCCCTGAGCTGTTGGAGGTGCGAGATTAGCTGGTGCAGCTGGTTGTGGGTAATGCATCTGCTGTTGTGGGAACTGCATGGGGTTATGTGTGGTAGGTTGAGTATAGTATGTAGGAGGTACATATGCTGATGGCGCTTTCCCATAGCAATGTTGTGGACAAGAGGGCCCATGAATGTGATGGGTCTGGTTTGTTGGAGCATAAGAAGTTGTCGCTCCGGAACTGGATGTAGCCCTAGAGAGGTCTGGGGCAGGCATGGTACTCACCATGCTGAAAGGTTTAGCTTGGGGTGTGATTTGGCCAATAATGCCATCGGCGGCATGAGATGCCCCCGGCGTGTCACTGCGTGAAGAGTCACATCGTGGGGCGTCTGGTATGATGGTGTATAAATAACCTGACTGGGCGTAGATGAGATCAAATTGTTGGGCTTTGAGGATGGCCTCTTCTTCAGACTGGGGTCTTTCATATGCCACATCCTTCGCGATGAGTGGGAGGAGGGATTTTAGAAACCAATCTAAAAAGATACGGTCGTCTAACTTAATTTTGCAGAGGCTCCGGCGTCGACGCCACTCATGAATGTGGTCCGTGATGTGGGTGGCCGTATTCTGTCTGCAAGACAGTAGGATCTCGACGCCCGCATCATAGCGGACAGGTAACTGAAAGAACTGTAGAAAGGTCACGAGAGCGTCTAAAATTCTCAATGGTGAGAAAATGGGTTTGGGTAAAAACTTTGTTTAAGTATCAGGTGGTGATATATATATAAAAGACTCGAAACCCTAATGCAACCAAGGGTGCAAGAAGGGGAGTGAAAAAAGAAGGCTCTCAGGCCAAAAAATCAATCCTAAAAAAAGGCACTTATTCTAGCAGCTGTGCTACAATAAGTGGAGGAATGCAACAACTGGTCAGAATACCAACATGCAAACGGCTCCTAGAAAAAATAGGTGTAACTAGACCACAGGTAGGTTGAAATCATGCAAACACCTAATCTAAAAGTATTGTGACTCAAACAGACGATATCCTCTGCAAGGTGATGAAATCCAAGTCAGACAATATGAATGTTGAGACAACGGCTAGATATCCCCCTACCGGGAGGGACACCGGGTAATCAATCCTAAAGACAGGCTACTAGGATACTCCGTTCATGACGCGTCGAGAAAAGGTAAATCTGCCGTTTGGTCCTTTGATCGCAATATCCCAATACAGGGATATCCCGAGAACTGCGAATGGTAGCCCTTCGGTTACTGAATGGATTTCGGTATTCCACTCAGGCTTCCGGAACCATCCTCGCGACTTCAACCCTCCTAAGGGAGAGGCCTTCCCACAAACCGGTTGTGACCGCGCCAAAAAGTACTAAGAGATTTTATCTCCCTAATTGGACAACTTCTATGTCTCAGATGTAAGAACTGAGGGGTGTTATTGGAACACCTATCCCCCCAATACTACCTAGCTACAAGAATTCTTTTAGTGTTCCCCAAGTGGGGTTAAAAGTGTGTTCAAATTAGGGTACATTTTAAGGCTTAGTTCAATTAAGTGATCGTGTGAGTGCACGTGAGGTGTTATAAACTGAACTTGAAAAAATTAAATGCTTTACAGGAAATTTTCAAAAAATAAAGGATTTTTCGAAAATAAAAGGCAAATATTTATGACTTTTTTCACTAAAAGGAATTTAAATGCCTTTTAAAAAATAGCTCAAAAAACAAAGGATTTCTTGGATTATGAAAGCAAATAATAGACTTCTTTTTTAAAAGAAATAAATGGATTTCTTCGTTTCAAGAAAAAATTGCTAAGGGCAAGATTTTTAAAGAAGTAAATAGGAAAAAATTTGAATCTAGATGAAAATGCAAAATGAGTCTTTCTTTCACTTTCTTGAAAATTTTTAAAAAGATTTCTAGAGATGCACTTTAAATAGTAAAAAAAATTTCAAAGCTATCAAATATGCAGAATTTAATACTGTAAAAAATGTGCTATGGGCAGAAAGTACAGTAAAAAAAATTTTCAAAATCGGGATGGCCGAATGAAAAATTCAGCCGCGCGGGTTTTGACAGAAAAGCCGCGATGGACCGCGCGGGTTTTGGTCGCACAGTCGCGCTGGACCGCGCGGGTTTTGGCCGCACAGTCGCGATGGACCACGCGGGTTTTAACCGCACAGTCGCGATGAGCAGCGCGGAAATCGGCCGCGACGCCGCGGTGTGCAGCGCGGAAAAAAGCAGAAAGGTCGCGATGGACCGCGCGACTGTCTGGCAAAAAGCCGTGATGGACCGCGTGGAAAAACGCAGAAAAGTCGCGATGGACCGCGCGACTGTCTGGCAAAAAACCGCGATGCGGAAGCCGTGCACGGAAACCGAGAAACGAACCCGAAAATTGAAAATTTCGGGATGTTTATGGGGCCAAAACTCAGAGCAGCAATGGATCTGCTGTCTAAGATGGCAGATCTATGGATCTAAAGGTTAAAAACTCATAAAAAACTAAGATTAAAGGCAAAACTAGAGATCTATAGTTCAAACCAAAGTGGAGTCGCCAAAAACTGTTGGCCCGGTTTTGCAACCAGGCTTAGTGCTATGGGCACCTGCTAACTAGTAGCAGCAGTTTCAATGGAAATAAATAACAATAAACTAATTAAACAAGACTATTCATGGATCTAAGCAAAGATATTAAGTAAATAACAAAAATAATTTAAAATCAAGAACAAGAACATATAAAATAAAGAATTTGTATTGAAAGAATGGTGCAAGCAAGTGCTTGCGGAATGAATACCTCTAATGGTGAGGTTGAATAGCTCCAAGGATGAGCAACTCCAATCTCCAATGGTCTCTTCTCCAATGTGGTTTGCAATGGCTAAAATGCTCAAGGGAGATTTCAGCAGCATAAGGATGAGATAATGGATGGATGTGAAATGAGGAGCCCCTACCACCTTTTTATAGGTTTTGGTGGTGGGAAATGCCATTTGTGGTTTTGTGGAAACCAAATGGTATTGACCAACATGGTTTAGGTACTTTTCCCTCCTTTTTCCTTTTTTGAATAAAAATAATATTTTAATTCCCTTTTTAATATTTTTGGGAATTTGGACCCTTTTTGAGGGTTTTTTATGTTTTTTGGGGAAAAATAATCTTTTTTTAATGGAAAAAGGGGTGTGTACTAAGGTCTTTTGGTGACCTTTTGTTGGTTTCAGAGGCTCTGATGGTGAAAAAGTGGATAAATGGGTCATGTGAATAGGGAAATGAGCTAGTGAGCACTTTTTGGGTGTTAACAATAGTGATACTTGATCTCAATGTGCTTCAACTTGTCATGGAACACTGGGTTCTCCGACAACTTCACACAACTCTGGTTGTCGCAATATATACAAGTAGCACTCAGCTGGAGATCAAACAAATCAGACAGTAGCTTCCTAAGCCATACTGCCTCACAACTAGCTGAACAAGCTGTGACATACTCTAATTCGGCTGTACTCAGTGACACACAGGACTACTTCCTATTAAACCAAGAGATCGTACCGAATCCCATACTGAAGCAACACCCCGAAGTGCTCTTCTGACCAATGGCACTTCCTGCCCAATCCGAATCAACATAACCCTCCAGGTTAAACTTTTTATTCGCCTCATACTTGAGCCCATAGTCAACTGTACCCTTCAGGTGCCTCAGAATATGCTTTGCAGCTATCAGGTGAACATGTCTCGGATCTGTCAAGTACTAGCTCAAGGTGTTCACCGCAAAGCATATATCTAGTCTCGTATTTGTCAGGTACATCAAGGACCCAATCATCTGACGATACATTGTAGCATCAAATGGCTCAAAAGAAGCATCACAAAGAAGCTTCAAGTTCGATGCCATAGGTGTGGACATAGCCTTGCAGTCCATCATCCCGAACCTCTTCATGATCTCTACTGCAAACTTCCCTTGTCCAAGGAAGATTCCATCTACACTCTGCCACACCTCCATACCAAGAAAGTAGTGCATCATACCCAAGTCCTTCATCTCGAACTCAGAAGCAAGCTTCCTCTTCGTGTCGACAATCAATCTATCCTCACCTGTTACAAACAGGTCATCCACATACAATAGTAGTATCATTGGATTTCCTTCCTCAACCTTGTAGTAAAGGTTGGAATCCGCTTTACTCTTGGTAAAGCCCAAACTGGATAGGAAGCCATCTATCCTACCATACTAGGTCCTGGGTGCCTGTTTCAAACCATACAGGGCTTTCTTCAGTTTGCACACATGTGACTCTCGGTCATGTGTCTCAAACCCGAGTGGTTGCTCCACATACACTTCCTCTTCAACTACATCATTCAAGAAAGCTGTCTTGACATCCATCTGGTGTACATTCCATTTCATCATTGCAGCCAGAGCAAGTACTGATCTAATGGAAGTGTATCTGGCCACAGGAGAAAAAGTCTCTTCATAATCAATCCCTTCTTTCTAGGAGAAGCCACGAGCTACAAACCTTGCTTTATATTTCTCTATGCTGCCATCTGCAGCATGCCTGATCTTATAGATCCACTTGGAAGTCACCACAGACTTCCCATCTGGTCTTGGGACCACATCCTAAACATCATTCTTCATGATCGACTAGTATTCCTTGACCATGGCATCCTTCCTTTCTTTCTTCTCTGATACTTCTTCATAACTGGAAGGTTCTTTGTTCATTATGTCACAGAGTAAAGCAACATAGCTGGTATGCGATCTTGTCCTTTTCCTTTCTCTATGTTCCTCTTCTAGAATGCCAAACCTTTCTCGATCTTGGATGAGCTCTCTAGCCCATGCTGGTTTCCTCTTGTGAGATTCCTTCTCATGGGGTGGGTCTATAGGTTGTTGTGGATCTTCTATTTCACGATCTTCTTCAGGAACTACTTCATTCATGGTCATGTCTTGAGTTCTAGATATTCTGGGTTCTTCATTATCTTCAACTGGTGTTTTCCTTGATTTGATGTATGCTAAGCTTTCATCAAATGTTACATCCCTTCTGATATCAATCTTCTTGAATCCTGGGAAGTAGATTCTGTAAGCATTCGAGCTTTCACTGTAACCCATGAATATGCCCTTCTTTCCTGAAGGATCTAGCTTTGTCCTCTTTTCTTTTGGGATGTGAGAGTATACTGGACTACTAAATATTCTGAGATGGCTAACTTATGGTTTCTTACCAGTGAACACTTCTTCTAGTGTTTTTTTGTCAAGTATCTTATGACGTGTTCTGTTATGCACATATACAGCTATCCTTGTTGCTTCAGCCCATAAGTGCATAGGTAGATCTTGGTCATTGAACATTGCCCTAGCTACTTCCATTATTGTTCTATTCTTCCTTTCAGCAACCCCATTCTGTTGTGGATTGTAAGGAGTGGTCAACTCCCTCTTAATCCCTGAATCACTGCATAGCTTTTTGAAGTCTCCTGAAGTGAATTCTCCGCCATTGTCGGATCTGAAGATCTTGATCTTCATGTCAATTTGGTTTTCTATCAAGGCTTTGAATTCCTTGAACTTTTCAAATACTTCATCTTTGTTCTTCAAGAAGTAAACCCAAGTCTTCCTAGAGAAATCATCAATGAAGGAAACATAGTATACATACCCACTCAGAGAACTAGATGACATCGGACCGCATACATCAGAGTGGGTGATTTCCAAAATTCTTTTTGCCTTACTTTCATTGCTTGGAAATGGCTTCTTTGTGTTCTTTCCCTTTGCACAACCTTTGCAAATGCCTTCATGTTTTGTCTGGATTTCAGGAAGACCTTTTACAGCTTTGCTTGCAATTGGTAATGCCCTATAGTGCATGTGTGCAAGCCTTCTATGCCAAAGTTCACTTGGCTCTACTGAATCATGGACCATGGCTTGTTCTGGTTGGCCCTTCAATTTGTATAATCCTCCCTCTTGCTCTCCAATCACAAATGCATCATCTATAGTCTTACCTTTTGGCCACAATAGGACTTGGCCATCTACAAATGCAACCCTCATGCCTTTTGCATCCAATGTAGATATGGAAAGCAAATTCTTCTTGAGACCTAGAACATATAGTACATCTTTTATCTTCATAGACTTTCCAGAGTCTAGTTTATAGGAGGCTTCGCCACTCCCTTTTATTGGATACTGGTAGTCATCCCCAAGTTTCACCTTGTGGGGTGATTCATGTTCAAATAGGTTCATAAAGGATTCCTTGAATCCTATCATGTGTTTAGAAACCCCACTATCTATAATCCAAGCATTACTTCCATGAGTAATGGTTCCAGTGAGAGCAGAAATCAAAACATATTCTTCATCACTTGAAGAAACTTCACTATCTTCTCTAGCCCTCTTCCTGGGAGGTTCATCATCCTCTACAGCATGAGCATGATGTCTTCTTTTGAAGTTCTTCTTCTTGTGAGAACTATCTTTCTTATTTCTAGGAAAATCTCTGGAAAAGTGTCCCTTCTCATCACATGTATAGCAACGGACATAGGACATGTTCCTTCGAGGTTTGGGACTACCTCTCTGATTCTAATGGTGATGTCTTTCTTTCTTTCCATGATGGTGAGCCTTCTTGTCACCATGTCTTTTGGAGTGTGTTGTGAGAGCTTGGTCTTCATTCCCCATCTTCTCTTCTCGAGCTACAATTCGAGCTTCTTCCTGTGATCATTCTTCCCACAGTCTACTGAAAGTGATAAGTTTCTTCCTAGCACAAATCCCTTGGATGAAGGAATCCCATGACCTAGGAAGACCATTAAGAGTGGTCATTACCACTTCTTCATTTTCTATATCTTCTCCCACAGCTTCAAGTTGTTCTTTTACCTGGGAGACCCTTCAGAAATACGACTGCATAGTCTCCACATTCTGGATCTTGATATTCTTCAATTGATTCCTCAAGGTCATCTTTCGATTATTGTTCTTCCCTTCAAATAACTTGGTCAGGGAATCAAACATATCCTTTGGTGTCTTTAGGGATGACACATGGGGTATGAGATGATCTTTTATAGAATCATCAATGATCCTCTTTGCCTTGACCTAGTTCTTCTTGTGAATAGCCTTAGCCTCTTCTTCCTCTGGGACAGGGACCACTTCACTTATATAAGTGTCCAACTCATTTTCTTCCAGGATTAACCCAATCCTATACTTCCATGCTCGAAAGTTATCATCCCCTTCAAGCTTATCCTCAAGCTTGGTGTGGTGAGACATCTTAAAGAGTACTTCAAATGGAAATAGAAAAGATTTAGGTCTTACCACTTGATTTGCTGAAAACTGGATCTGGTCCTCGATTAGGGTTTGTCAGAGAAACCCTAAAAATTCAAACTTTGAATTTCAAACTTCTGAAAGGATAGAAATATGCGCCTTGATGAGCTGATAAGCCTAGTATACTCAGAATTTGAAAACTGCAAAGTTTCACCCTTTAGAAATGCTTTTCAATCTCCCAGATTCACTAGGGAGGACCCTGAATTAGGGCTTGAGTCTCCCGGAGCTTCACCCAACCAAAAAGTTTGATCCAAAGCTCTAAACTTTGATTTTTCCAAGGAGCTTCCAGCTATGTCTTCAGATTTCAGAAATTCCTATTTTTGTGGAAACCCTAATATTTAGGGCCAAAGCTGAAAATGCTCAGAATTCAATTCTGACTGGACAAAAAGATTCACCTTGCTAAGGAGATCTAATCTATCATATTTCTTTTCCAAAATCTATGGAGAGAAACCCAATAAACAATAAACCCTAGTTTTTGCCACTGCACAATGTCTTCTTCTCAGGTTAGCTCTGATACCATGTTAGATTTTGAGCATTAATTCAACATACTCTAGGATCTTTGCTGAGAGAATAACATGTACAGCATATCAATCATATCAAGCATGTATCAAGCATATCAAGCAATCACATAAGACAATGGACACACAGAGTTTCACTGGGGAAAACCACAAAGGTGAAAAACCCCACAACTTCCTCAGAGATAGAAAGAGCAATGATACAACCAAAGTACAAGAGATAGTCTTCTACTAGCAGCTACTCCTCCTCCTCAACTAGTGCGCCACTTTCCGAGTAGTGTAGAAGTGAATAATGAGATGATCAAATAGAGAGCTCCCGCTCTCTATTTATACTTGTCCTGGCTAGCCTAATAAACTAGCAAGGCTGACTTGTCTAACTCAGTCTAATAACCCATGGTTACATTAATTCGGGCCGACCCCTCATTAGGTGGTCTAATAACCCATCACAGCAAGTTACGACACTTGCGACACTTGTCAATACAAATGACGACACTTCCATATAGAGGAATAATACCATCTCTATAGGAGTACAATATACATAGGTGAAATACATTCCGAAGTTACATATACATCAACAATAAAAATTTGTGGTGTCAATGTGTGTTCATGCTCAATGGACTCAACTTGAGGAGGATGAGTACACAAAGTTGGATTTTCATCCTCACTGTCATCATATATAGAAGAAGAATCCATAACAAGGGCACTAGTAGAAAAATTGAGGATATAAGAGGGAAAAGGAGATGACATATGTTGAATATGGTTCATAAAATGAAATGACACAAACATCAAATTAGGCATGTAGGTTGAGACACTTTCATCAAACTTGACATCTCTCCTAATAACATTTTCTATTGAATTAGGTTAAACAAGTCTATAACCTTTTACATATTAGGATTATCTAACAAAAATACACTTCTCACTCTTAGGATGCATTGTTGTACTTTACTTATAAGGAATGTGAGCCCAATCTTCACAACCAAACACACAAAATTGGATCACATTTTATCTGATATTCCTCTATGCTTCTCCTTGTGTTATATATTTTAAATCCTTTGTGGGAGTGTGAATAACTATGTAATTGGCATAATTAATTATTTCTTCCCAAAGATGAGGATTGAATCCCTTAGATTGAATCATACAATTTCCCATTTATTTGTATGTGTGATTCTTTCTAAAAACAAGTACCATTTGTTGTGGCATGTTTGGGAAAATACATTGCATCTAAATGCCATGTGTAGTGCAAGGATATGTTGTAATTTTTTTGTTAACATACTCACAACCATTATATGTTCTTGACTTCTAAAGTTGATGTCTAAATTTTTTTACAAGGGACTTGTAGGCCAAAAACATGTAAAAAAATCAAATTTTAATTTTTAAGTAAGTACTTGAACTTAGATAAAGAAGCAAAGGGAAGCATACCATACAAATCACTATTAAAAAAAATCAAAGGGGCCAATGCATTTGGCTAACTCATCAATGAAGGTTAAGAAGTACTTGAACTTAGATAAAGAAGCAAAGGGAAGCATACCATACAAATCACTATTAAAAAAAATCAAAGGGGCCAATGCATGTTGTTAGTCCCCAAGAAATACTAGACTTAAAATAGCACTTGCCAGGGCATGACATAACTCATTTTTTATAGATTTTCGAGATTAATCTCTATGGAAAATTATGTAAAAAATATATTTCTTAAAAATTGCTTAGAATTAAATGTTTATGAACAATTTTGACGGTGTAAAATGATTGTAGAGGAATTTTGCAAAGTGTAATAGTACTTTGGTCAATAGTGAGGACAAGCTTTAGCAAATGGATACAAAAATAGGCATAAGAAGCACCTGTAGGACGAATCTCTTTGATCCTAGTGACAACATAAACGTACTGAGCTTTGAATTAAATAATTGAGTAGTTTATAAATAAAATGTATTAAGATCATGAGATTATGTATGAATTTTCAGGCAACAAGAAATTCATAAAAAACAAGAATAAGAGAAGGCTTCAAATATTGTTGTATCTAATAAAAAATTTGAGATTGGAAAATGGTCCAAATATTTAAAATATTTGAAATCATTTCCAACATTCATCAATATATCATATCACAGACACAATATGGATTTGAATATGTTACTCTAAACTTTATTGGCATCTCATGGAAGCATACATGGATATAGAAGAGTAAGACAACAAAGAACATGGACAAATATAGAGGAATACATCTATGTATCACTCTACAAGCTCAATATCATACAAAAATGTACATTACAAAATAGTTCCTCCACTCAACAACTGATAGAGTCTCTCAAAAAATTGCCAGCCACAAGTTATGCATTTGGATTACATTATATAGGTTCCTAGGAGTAACCTAATTATGTGGATCTCGTCAAAGCGAAAATATCTCTTTGATTGACACTTTCTAATAAACTTCTTACCTCAAACAACCACGTCTAAGGGGGATGGATGCGCTATGTAAGTGTGAGGGTAAAACAATCTTTCAATTAATAGTATCTCGTCTTTATGTAATGCACTCATAAATAGGAGTGGTTATAACTCCATTTATATATATGAGTGGTTAGTGATGTCTTTCTATTTAGGTAAAGTATCTACAAATTTTCATGAGATTGATGAATGACGTGCTATATCTTTTTATTTATTTATTTGTAATACTATATCAAGATATACTGGAGCACATCTAACATGTGATATATGTATTGGACACCTTAAAGAATAATTATTAGTTTATTATGGATTTGAAGAAATACGAGTTCACGAAGGAGTCCTTGATTTATTTTGGACACGTGATTGATGGAAGAGAGTTGAGAGTATAGCCGAACAAGATTGCAACCATCAACCAATGGCTTATTCACACCATCTTGATAGAGGTCAAGAGTTTTACGAGAACATCTCAATACTTGAGTCCAAGTTCATTTCAAACTTTTTAGCAGTATCAACACCATTACATGCCATGCCCACCTTGACATAATCCAATTGATATTGGTTTTCCTATTTGGGTTTCCCCACCAAATGCTATGTTCTTGTGTGATGAATCTCTCTATATGATATGTTAATTTATGTATGTGAGTTTAAATGAAAGATAATTTGTATTTTAATGGTTTCCTAGTTATTTTAATGATGATAATTCATTCCTAGTTGTAGGTTGAGGATTCCCCTTCATGTTCCATTATCCCTTAGAAATTAAATAATCCCAACAACTCTCTATCCTTCACCATTCATTTGTTTATGATATTGGAGCTCTCATGTTTCCATTAATTGACTATTGCATTGTTCTAGAGGGTTTCTAATTTTATTTATCAGTCTTATTGACTATTGAGAGAAGACACAACAATTTCTTTGCTTTTCCATGGTTGTACGCAGGCCAATGCAACTTCCTTGGAGACTGAAAATGCATGATGGAAGGATCTCAAGGTCATATGTGGATTGTGCTAAATGATTCTTAAAAGAGCTGAGTGATCATTTGTGCCACTAAATCTAAACTTGATTTACTATTTTCTCAACATTTTGGAAGTTAGTAAGTCCCCATTTGTTGGGACATATCCAAATTTAAATGGACTTGGAATGGAATAAAAAAAATTCATATACCACTTTTTATAAAGAAAATTCCCATATTTTTATTTAGATTTCATATTAGACATGTTTTGATCAAGGTGGTCATATCATTATGAATTCTGTATTGGCATTCAAGTGAATGAGAATGGTCATATCATTTACAAGTGGATGAGAATGGTCATACCATTTATGCTTAATGTTGGTGTCAGATTAAAGGGAATTGGGGTGTGTGTGTGTATGTGTGCACATGCGTAATGGATGTTTGGTTGAAGCATGTGTACATGTAAATCATAAGAATAAGTGATGTCTCATTGAGTTGAGTGGTTGTGCCCATACATTGCATAATAAGACAATTTGAGTACAAGTATATTCAAATTTTAATACCACATCTTGCCTCTCAATCTCCACAACACTTACCAAAATTGAAGGAGATTGAAAATTTCTCAAGGATCCATTTGGTTGAAACGAAAAGGACATAATCCTACCATATGAATATCAAGTATAGTTGATCCCTTCCATTTGGAAAAATCCTATGGAAATTAACAATACCTTATGTCTATCTACACTTCCATCTGCTACATATTTAACCTTATACACCCATTTTCATCTGACAAGTTTTCTTCCTTTTGGAAGAGGGACAAGAGTACAAGTATTTCTTTCCATTAAGGAATGATATTATCACTCATTTATACATTCCAATTTGGATATCCATAATATTCTGTAAATGTTTTTTGATAATGCATCTTTGAAACTTGAGCTAGAAGGGAGGAGGCTCAATGGAATTGTGAATGTGTACAATGTTGATCTAAAGGGTCACTAATAATATCACCAACTACTTCATGTGTTATGGACCCATATAATAATTTTTGGTGTCAATGCATGTTCATGCTCAATGGACTCGACTTGAGGAGGATGAGTAGACAAAGTTGGATTTTCATCCTCACTATCATCATATATAGAAGAAGAATCCATAATAAGGGCACTAGTAGAAAAATTGAGGATATAGGAGGGAAAAGGAGATGACATATGTTGAAGATGGTTCATAAAATGAAATGACACAAACATCAAATTAGGCATGTAGGTTGAGACACTTTCATCAAACTGACATCTCTCCTAATAAAATTTTCTATTGAATTAGATTAAACAAGTCTATAACCTTTTACATATTCAGAGTATTTAACAAAAATACACTTCTCACTCTTAGAATGTATTGTTTTATTTTAGTTATAAGGAATGTGAGCCCAATCTTCACTACCAAACACAAAAAATTGTATCACATTTGGTTTGATATTCCTCTATGCTTCTCCTAGTGTTATATCTTTTAAAGCCTTTGTGGGAGTGTGAATAACCATGTAATTGGAATAATTAATTATGTCTTCCCAAAGATGAGGATTGAATACCTTAGATTGAATCATACAATTTCCCATTTCTTTTCATGTGTGATTATTTCTAAAAAACAATACCATTTGTTGTGGCATGTTTGGGAAAATACATTGCATCTAAATGCCATGTGTAGTGCAAGGATATGTTGTAAATTTTTTGTTAACATATTCACCACCATTATATGTTCTTGACTTCTAAAGTTGATGTCTAAATTTTTTTACAGGGGACTTGTAGGCCAAAAACATGTAAAAAAATCAATTTTAAGTTTTATGTAATAAACCCATGTGCATTTGGATAACTCATCAATGAAGGTTAAGAAGTACTTGCACTTAGATAAAGAAGCAAAGGGAAGCATACCATAAAAATCACTATTAAAAAAAATCAAAGGTGCCAATGCATGATGTTAGTTCCTAAGAAATACTAGACTTAAAATAGCACTTGCCAGGGCATGACAAAAATCATTTTTTATAGATTTTCGAGCTGAATCTCTATGGAAAATTATGTAAAAATATATTTCTTAAAAATTTCTTAGAATTAAATATTTATGAACAATTTTGATGGTGTAAAATGATTGTAGAGGAATTTTGCAAATTGTAACAGTACTTTGGTCAATAGTGAGGATAAGCTTTAGCAAATGGATTCAAAAATAGGCATAAGAAGCACCTATAGGACAAATCTCTTTGATCCTAGTGACAACATAAATATACTGAGCTTTGAATTAAATAATTGAGTAGTATGTAAATAAAATGTATTAAAATCATGATATTATGTATGAATTTTCAGGCAACAAGTCATTCATAAGAAACAACAATAAGAGATGGCTTCAAATACTGTTGTATCTAATAAAAAATTTGAGATTGGAAAATGGTCCAAATATTTAAAATATTTGAAATCATTTCCAACATTCATCAATATATCATATCACAGACATATATGGATTTGAATATGTTACTCTGAACTTTATTGGCATCTCATGGAAGCATACATGGATATAGAAGAGTAAGACAACGAAGAAGATGAACAAATACAAAGGAATACATCTCTGTAGCACTCTACAAGCTCAATCTCATACAAAAATGTACATTACAAAATAGTTCCTCCGCTCAACAACTGATAGGGTCTCTCAAAAAATTGACAGCCACAAGTTATGCACTTGGATTACATTATATAGGTTCTTAGGAGTAACCTAATTCTGTTGACTCTAACTAATTTGTAATAAACTTGTAAATATGTCCTTATCTTATGATTCTTTTAAATGATTAACAACCTTTTACTTTTAACTTTTCCTATTTGTGCTATTATTTCTCAATCTAGTCTGCTTTGGTTGTCCTCGCATGTACACATTAGGTTGCATAGTTGGATTCCCAAAGACTTGACCTATTTTTTTATTATCTAAAAGCACTCTTGATTGGCCCATCATCTAGGGCATCATCTACATGTTCTCCTTCGCTTCCGCTGACATAAAATCCAAAGCAGTTGGTTGACCCACAAATTGACTTGCAACTATAGGGAGTTTCTATCCACTTGGCTATCCTTGTGGCACGCTGGAAGTTTTTCCTATGTTATGCTTTTGAGGTGGAACTAATTGGGAGTATTTTGACATTGCATTCATGTCTTTTTCCAACGGATTTCGATGGGATTTCAATGCTTCTAAGGCTATTTCAACATCTTTATTTTTCTCATATGATATAGGGTTGAGATCCTTCAATAGCTTCTTCAAATAAATCCATATATGAAACTGAGGATTTAACCTATCAATAACCTAATATCCAATGATGATTCCTTCTAATGCATCAGTTTGAGGTGGCTCATTTATTTTCTATGTCAATGAAGCCTTGTATTCTTCTTTGGGGACAATTTCTTCATTAACATCCCATGGATGTGGCAACCCCAATTTTATGACTTTGATAAACATGATTTTAAAAGTATTTATATTATCAACCAATAATTTCATATTAATATGGGATATTTTCAACAGATTCCTCTTCATTACCATTTGCTTAGCCAACTTGATCTACTGTGTTTTATTTCTTATGTGTAATCCCTCCAACTGTGCTTTACTTTTGCTATTCAAAAATTCTATTATCTGCTCATCTTGCACATGCATCTTTCCTAGATCTGTTTGTACCCTTGTGACTTCTTCTTTTATTGATTTTTAGGTTTCCAGTTCATCTTGGATGATCTCGCAATCATCCCACTCATTCCTAAATTGTTGCGATATATTTTCCCACAGGGACTGATTTGTTCTTCTAATCAAATATTTCCCTTGTATATCCAAATTGAGATTAGTAATTTCACTCTTAATCTCTTTTACCTCAGTTTCCAATTCTTGGATGTCATATTCTTTCTTGTTGATGTCTCCTTTGAGCTCCACAATTATCTCATCCTTATGGCTTACTTCAGCTTCCAACTCTTTGATCTTAATATCTTTGTCAACTTGTTTTTGCATATGCTATTGAGTGTGGGTAACTTCATCCATAACATCAATTACCTCTTTATCCTCATTTTGTTTCTCATGCTCTTTTTCTATCTGCTCTGTATCTTCTTATTAGGAACCCATGTCTTTACTTTGTTAGTATATTGTTGTTGGACGCATATGCTTTGTAAGTCGTCCCGTAGTATTTGTTGATCAATAGTTTGTGTTATTGTTGTTGGCGCATATGCTTTGTAAGTCGCTCGTAGTATTGTTGATCCATAGTTTGTAGTGGCCCATGGTTTTGACCAATAGTATTGGCGCCTAGACTTAGTATATAAGTGTGTGTTGAGGCATATGAAGGTACCGTGAAGTTATTTGTATTGAGCATGCTTAAAGGAGGTTGTCCCCTCGAAGTGGCCTGCGATCAATATAAAAGTGATTTTGAGTTTTGAAATTTCTGTTATTTCGCATATTCTTATTAATTAATTGTTGCAGGTTCTTCACATCTAGTATCAGAGCACTTTCTTGGGCTCGCTGGGTGAAATTTCTGCCAAAACTTTTTTTTCGCATCTGTTGCAGGTTCGGATTTGGGAATAATCCCTATTCGCTTAATTGTGGGAAGTACTTGGGAATAATCCCTAAAACTCATTATGAGGAGTACCACAGGAACCTCGAAGTATCTGGCCCATTAAGATGACCTGCCAGCGAAAAGGGCAATGACCCCTACCTGATTAACTAGTTCCCACCCGTGAGGTAAACCAAGAGCTATCGTTTGTGGCAAAGCGGTTATCAGTTTTACCTGATCCGTGGAGTGAGGGGTACTGCCCCAATATGCAAGCTGTCAGATAGCATTGGTGGCAGAGTGAAACACTTGAACTGTTAGGAAGCCGCACATACCTGGGGTCCATATCTATTTTCAGCTGAACTATTGTCGATCACTGTTGCGCCGTTTCAGATCCAGTCGTTCAGATCCATTCTGAAATCCATTCCAGACCCAACCGTTTTCAATCCATTCAGCTTCGTTTCAGATCCCTCTATTTCCGCTCACTTCCAAGCCGTTGCAGATCTATCTGTTTTAGATCCCTTCAGAGCCGTAGCTGCTCTATTCTTAAAATTCAGTTTTTTCTCCATATCTCCCTTGTTTTCACTCCATTTCCCTTGAAAATTTCGGGGAACCCCTATAATCTCATTCTACATATTTCATTCCTGAGAACCCTATCCCCAATTCCACTTCCCAAAGCCCAAAATCCCACATTTGTCTATTTTTAGGGTTTTCCATAACTTCATCAGATTTCACCCAATCACCTTCAAATTTCACCACAAAGTTCCTTTCCGAATTCTGCTTGTTTGTCCCCCTCTGCCAAATTTTCCCATTCTTTCACCCCACTTCTGAAATCCTCATTTTTTGCTTCCTTGTCTATTCGAGAGTGTCCAAAACCTAGTCAAACCTCAATTACCCTTCAAATTTTTTCCCAAATCCAGATTTTCCTTTACTGAAGCAGTTTATGTTTTTGTTTTTCTACCCAGTCAACCAAAAAAAAAAAAAATAACTCCTGGTTATGGTTGTCACCCGCGCAGGAGCAAAAACCATGGAAGACACAATTGCAGCCATCCAAGCCAAACTCCAGGATCTAGATGAAAAATTTCTCGGCCTCCATCTTGAACATTCAGCTATGAACAACAAACGACAGTCTGAGTCTTCATCAGACAATGGGTTCTCTTCTTCCAACAATTTCCGTGGTCTGAAGCTTGATTTTCCTCGCTTCAATGGTACTGATCCAACTGGATGGATCTATCGTGCAGAACAATATTTCAGTCTGCATAATACTTTTGATGTCAACAAAGTTCCGCTTGCATCCTTTAATTTGGAACATGAAGCTCTTCAATGGTACCGTTGGTACATTAAGGCTCATGAAAAGCCAAAATGGCCAGACTTTTGCCAGCTCCTTTTGCAACGGTTTGGTCCTAGTGCTTTTGATGACTTCACAGGAGCCCTCACTAAACTTCGCCAAATTGGCACTGTGAGAGAGTATCAAACCGAATTTGAGAAACTAGCCAACCACACTGAAGGATTGTCTGATGACTTTTATAGGGGTTGTTTTATCAGTGGTCTAAAAGATGCCATCTGCTCTGAGGTCAAAATGTTATGTCCCAACACAATTATGGAAGCCCTAGGGTTGGCTAAGTTGGCAGAAGACAAGATTGTAGCCCAACAACGCTCCAAGCCCACTTTTGTTCCCTTCCAAAATATGGGTTCTCAACGACCACCCATACCATCGGCTCCTCGACCAACTCCTATCAAGCGTTTGTCAGAAACAGAGATGCAAGCACGTAGAGAAAAGGGGATTTGCTATAATTGTAATGAGAAATTCACTCGGGGACATAGATGTGTTCAGCAAAAGCTCTATCTATTGGATGTGGATTCTCCGCCTACCTCCGAAATTGGTGTCGAAGATCCAAAAACAATGGATGCTCAGGTCGACATTCAGGAACCGCCTATTGACCCTCCGTCTCAGGATGACCATCCAGAGATCTCTCTCCATGCTTTAGCTGGAATCGCCACCCCCCAAACAATGCAGGTCAAGGGTTACTTCAAGAATATTCCTCTTACCACACTCATTGATTCTGGTAGCACTTATAATTTCATTGACCCTCGGATCGCCAAACAAGCTGATTGTTTTATCCATCCTTGCTCCAACTTTGAAGTCATGTTTGCCAATGGGGGCACCTTACCTTGCAAAGGGAAGTGTCGAAATGTGCGTATCTCTATGGGAGATTATACCTTGCGCTCTGACATGTTTTCCTTGACCTTAGGCGGATGTGATGTGGTTTTGGGCGCTCAATGGCTATGCACACTTGGCCCTATCTTATGGGATTTTGCTGAACTTTGGATGCAGTTTTCCCTCAATGGAGAAAAAAACACATTGATAGGAGTACAACCAGGGTCTTTCAGCATCATCAGTTCACATCACATGGAAAAACTCCTCAAGAAGAATTCACATGGTGTCATCGCTCAGATCCATTCCATTCAGATGCAACCATCAGCGGTCTCCACTACTCCTTTGGATCTACAACAAATTCTGGATCGATATACAAGTGTCTTTGCTGAACCAGTGGGATTGCCACCTTCAAGGCCAAAAGACCATCGTATTCAGCTCCTTCCTGGCAGCGTTCCTCCCAACATCAGGCCCTATCTCTACCCATTTCACCAAAAAACAAAGATTGAAATGCTCGTTCGGGACTTATTGAAGCAAGGTATTATTCGCCCAAGCACTAGTTCCTTTTCTTCTCCAGTTCTTCTTGTCCGCAAAAAATATGGGTCATGGTGCCTCTACATTGACTTCTGAGCACTTAATCACCTCACCATCAAGGATAAGTTTCCAATTCCTATTGTTGATGAGCTTCATGGGGCTCAATTTTTCTCCAAGTTGGATCTTCGTTCTGGGTATCATCAAATTCGGGTTCATGAGGATGATATCCCTAAAACAGTTTTCCGCACACATGATGGCCATTATGAGTTTTTGGTTATGCCCTTTGGCCTCACTAATGCCCCTTCCACATTCCATGCCTTAATGAATAAAATATTTCGGCCCTACTTGCGGAAATTCATTCTAGTATTCTTTGATGATATCCTCATCTACAGTAAAACATGGAATGAACATCTCCAGCATCTGGATCTTGTCATGCAACTTTTCTCTGACCATCATCTCCACGCCAAGCAGTATAAATGTGTTTTTGGACAGAAGGAAGTTAAGTATCTCAGGCACATTATCTCAGCACAAGGGGTTTGCGTGGATCCTGCCAAAATCGATGCCATGAACAATTGGCCGCATCCTCAGACACTCAAGAGCCTTCGTGGTTTTTTGGGGTTGACAGGCTACTACCGCAAGTTTGTTAAGGATTATGGGAAGATCGCAGCTCCATTAACTGCTCTATTGAAAAAGGATGCTTTTACATGGACACATGCTGCTCAATGTGCATTTGACAAACTGAAACAAGCTATGTGTACTACACCTGTTCTAGCTATGCTCGATTTTTCCAAGCCCTTCACTATTGAGAGTGATGCTTGCGGCAATGGACTTGGTGTTGTTCTCCTTCAAGATGAACACCCCATTGCGTTCACCAGCAAAGCCCTTCCAGGTAAGAATTTAGCTGCCTCTACATATGAGAAGGAAATGATGGCTATTTTGCATGCAATACAGAAGTGGCGACCATACCTATTAGGGAATCATTTCTGCATCAAGACTGATCACCAGAGTCTGAAATATTTCTTGGAACAACATGTCTCCTCCCCAGCACAACATAAATGGGTTAGCAAACTCATGGGTTATGACTATGAGATCACTTACAAGAAGGGTAAAGACAATATTGTGGTAGATGCTCTTTCTCGCACATTTGATGCCCAAGGTTCTCTTTCAGCTATTTCTATGCCTGTTCCAAATTGGTTGCAATCTGTTCAATAGGGTTATGTCAATGACTCTTCCTTATCTCAAATCATCCAACGCTTAACCAAAAACCCTTCTGTTGTACCACATTACTCTTGGGATGGTGCTTCTTTGAGATACAAGGGTCGTCTGGTGCTTCCCCAGAGCACATATCTTCAACAGGTTGTCTTCTATGAACTCCATGCTTTTCCATCGGTAGGGCACTCTGGGTTCCTCAAAACATATGAACGAGCACGGCGTAACTTCTTTTGGCAGGGCATGAAAAGGACAATTCAACAGATGGTGGCTGAATGTGATACCTTCCAGCGCAATAAGGGTGAAACAACACTCCTTCCAGGATTGCTCAAACCCTTGCCCATACCTACACGGATTTGGACAGATATTTCTATGGATTTCATTGAAGGGCTCCCTAAATATGGCGGAAATATAGTGATTCTCATTGTGGTTGATCGCCTCTCCAAATATAGTCATTTTTGTGCTCTCAGCCATCCCTATACAGCCTCCTCAGTCGCTCAAATTTTCCTAGACCATATTTTTCGTCTTCATGGCATCCATTCTTCCATTGTCTCGGATCGTGATGCAACTTTCACCAGTCATTTTTGGACAGAACTATTTTGCCACACTGGCACCAAACTGAAGATGAGTTCCGGGTATCACCCACAAACAGATGGTCAGACTGAAATTATCAATAAATGCTTGGAAACTTATCTTCGTTGCTTCACCTCTGAACAACAACATCAGTGGGCAAAGTGGCTCCCTCTTGCTGAATGGTGCTACAATACCTCTTACCACACTGCCTCTAAAATGACCCCTTATGAAGCAGTCTATGGTCAGGCACCTCCAGTTCTTCTTCCATACACCCCCAACAGCTTACCAATTTAGGAAGTTGACACGGTCCTTCGAAACCGCGATCAGATTCTTTGCATTTTGCAGGACAATCTTCACATGGCAAGAAATCGCATGAAGCAACAAGCTGATCAGCACCGTTCTAAACACACTTTTCAAGCAGGCGATATGGTTTTTCTTCATCTCCAACCGTACAAGCAATCCTCCCTAAAACTCAAAGGGCGTCATAAGCTTGCCCCAAAGTTCTATGGGCCATATCAGATTCTTCAGAAGATTGGGTCCGTTGCTTATAAAGTGGAACTTCCTCCTTCTTCCCGCATTCATCCAGTATTTCATGTCTCTTGTCTGAAGAAAGTTCTTGGCACCAAAATCAGTGGAAAAACTATTTTAACCAAACTAGATAATGAAGGATCCATCCTTTTGGAGTCGAAGGCCATCCTCAATCGGTGCACTCAACAGCTTCACTCTCGCTCTATCACAGAGGTCTTAATTCAATGTCACAACATGCAACCAGAGAATGCTACATGGGAACCACTCCTTCAGATTCAACAACAATTTCCACATCTAAAGCTTTGAGGACAAAGCTTTTTTTAAGGGGGAGGGATGTTAGGAACCCATATCTTTACTTTGTTAGTATATTGTTGTTGGATGCATATGCTTTGTAAGTCGTCCCGTAGTATTTGTTGATCAATAGTTTGTGTTATTGTTGTTGGCGCATATGCTTTGTAAGTCGCCCGTAGTATTGTTGATCCATAGTTTGTAGTGGCCCATGGTTTTGAACCATAGTATTGGCGCCTAGACTTAGTATAAAAGTGTGTGTTGAGGCCTATGAAGGTACTGTGAAGTTATTTGTATTGAACTTTCTCAAAGGAGGTTGCCCCCTCGAAGTGGCCTGCGATCAATATAAAAGTGATTCTGAGTTCTGTCATTTCTGCTATTTCACATATTCTTATTAATTAATTGTTGCAGGTTCTTCACACTTCTACATGATGGCCTACTTCTTGGATGCTAGAAGGTAAACCTTGAGTAAACTGCTCATTACATAATGTGGTCCTATGCAAGTTGAGTGAGGCAATCTTCTACTTAATCTCATCTATTTGTTTTTATTTCTCTTCAACTAACTACTTCAAATGCACCATGTTAGCATACATTTTTTCATTTTCTTCCTGACCTTGTCCCAGTTCAGGGGTATGAACTTGTTGACTTGCTGGTATATTCAGCTTCTTTCTGAGGTGAGATATCTCATTACATTTTTCTTTCAAAATAGAACTGGCATGAGACCCATCAGCTAGATTAACACTTAAGTCCATTACTTTGCTTTCCGTCTCCCTGATTCTACCTTACTTTGCTCTGACTGTCACTTTTTCTTCCTTCTAGAGCCTTCAAACTCCTCCAAAAATGTCCTAAGATTTTTCTCTACTTTGACAAATTGTACCACTTCCTTACATACCATGTCACTAGTTTGTTTGTAGAAATCTTATTTTCTAGCTTTTCAAATTAATTGAAGTCTGCTCGATATTCATCAGATTTCCAATCACCAAGGCTAGTGGGGATGATGCACTACAGGTTCTATCATAGACCATCTCAAAGTGTAAGTTTTGTGATCTGCTACTATGATCAGTCTCTTCCCTGATTTACCTATTTGCTACCTAGTGTCATTTTTCATTTTAACACTTCCTTCTCTTATATGTCTATATCTAGTTTGCAAGTCTATCTTTACTTGTTCTAGACCTACTGAAGGTGATTTTGAAGGTGTTGTCTACAACATCTGAGGCTTTATGAACTCTCTAGGAGGGTAGTGGGTAAATTTAATTGTTGACCCCTTTCTTTTGACTTGAGGATATTGAATCATTTCAGCCAACTCACTTGGAATATTTCCATCTTGATCTCCTTTCCCTAGTGTTGGTTCAACCTCTTCTTCTTCTACTCACACTCTTTTGGATTGAGGACCTTGATTAGCACTGTCAATATCTATATCTATAGAAAACTCTTCAACTCCCCTATTCTTCACTGTCTACTATGAAACTCTTTGCTCCTCCATGCTTCTTGGACTGCGAGGACTTCTTCCCAGCTTTCCAAGTTGGAAACCTTCTCCCAATCAAGTCTTGGCATAGTTTCATAAGCAGATTTTTTTTTTGCCCTTTGTTTGGAGAGGATTCCATGAGGATCACAAGCTCCATCTTCTTCCTTCTCAAAATGTAACTGGTTTAAGAAACCTTCCAGGTATTGTAATTCCTTCAAACCTCTGAGCTGGAAAGGTCCTATCTCTTGTGGCATCAAGAAAGTTCTTATATGTCTCTATGCAAAACACCCCTTGCATGTATAAGTTGAATCCTATCAATCAACTGATCAGCCAACATTAAGACAGTCTTAAGTGAGAATTTATGGCCACAAAACCTAAATAAATCTGCCAAAGATGGGCCTAGACAATCCATAACTAGAATGCAATGATCGCTTTCAATCCCATACCATCTAACCTTTGGAATACCAGTTGCACGGGAAATAATTCCACAGATTGCATATTCATGATACAAGCATGGGTACCTTGCGTCCACGCTTTCCATCTTAATCGCAACCCTCTCCCCTGTCTGTAAATCGGTTCCACGGTATACCTCACCAAATGAACCGCTGCCGATCTTGATTCTGACTTTGTATTTTTTTCCAATCACGCCCATCTATCCACACAAATAGCTCAACCTCAAATTTGATATAATGTTGTATCTAAAAAACCGTTGTATCCGCAAAGTATAATTATTGTATCTGATAATTATTTTATTAATTCAATGTTGAACACGACACACTATGCCAACTAGGCCAACTTTATACTGTAGCGATGTGTGTGAATTGAATTACTAACATTCGTGGGAATTATATATAGGTTCTAAAACAAAATATATAAAGTAAATTATAAAACAAAGCAAATAATATCGGTTCGGTTCCAACAGTTATATTGTAAAATAATTTTGTATAAATATATATTAACTTTCAATTTCAAATTCAGTAAGATATTTTTAAATGTTAAACAAATAATTTCATACTTATATTTAAATAAAAAAAAATTTATATAAGGCGATGGAAAGAGAACTCTGAAGAAGAAGAAGTGTCATTGGTGGTGGAATCCATTATGGAAGAATGTGGGAAGAAGTGTCGTTGGTGGTGGAATCCATTATGGAAGAATGTGGGTCTTGTATATGAAAAAATATCTCTTTGATTGAATCTTTCTAATAAACTTCTTACATGGGACAACCACTTCAAAGGGAGATGGATGCGCTATGTAAGTGTGAGGGTAAAACAATCTTTCATTTAATAGTATCTTATCTTTATGTAATGCACTCATAAATAGGAGTGGTTATAACTACATTTATATGAGTGGTTACTGATGTCTTTCTACTAAGGACCAATGTACTAGCCTGGGATGTCTTTCTACTAAGGACCAATGTACTAGCCTGGGATTCTTGGTTAGGGGAATGCAAAACAATGGGATACAGTGTATTTGTGTGTCAGAAACAACCACGAGTCTGAATAGAAATATTGGTTCGACGACTTCTCATATCAAAGCCTGAAGTTTTAATTTGTAACTTCAGTATATCAGCCATGTTGGCACAGGGACACATTAATCCCTTTCTGGAGCTCTGCAAAGCTCTAGCCATCAACGGCCACACCGTCTCCTTCCTTTTCACGCCAGTCAACGTTTCCAGAAGTAGGCCATCGATCTGCTAGAACTGCTGCTTCCGCCCACGGAGGTGTTGGTCAAACTTACATAAATGGCATTTAAGCTGAAAGGGAAACAGAGTGGTTGTCAAGCAAACAACCCAGAAAACAGAATGGATGGTGCATCCTTTGTTGAAGAAGAACGAAAGGCAATTAATAGCTAGCCTGCCAAAACGTGTAGATGTGTGCTTCTGCATCCATAAATAGAAGGCGGACTTCTGCATTTGTAGATAAGCGAGACAGAAGAAGAAAAGCCTGTGCGCTGGTTCTTTTCAGTCCTGATCAATATGCTCTGAGTGTTTGTAATCACTGTGTAATTTTTCCCTTTCATAAAAGATCTGCAGCAGCCCGGAGACGTAGGCTTAATTAGCCGAACTCCATTATCAATTTGTGTGTCTTGTCATTCTGATTTAATTTCTCTCTCCCAAATCTAATCTAGAGGAAATCTGCGTAATTTCCCAACAATTGGTATCAGAGCCAGATTTGTGAGAAACGATCCAGAGAAAGTCAGATTCGAGTGGGAGCAATGGCTGCAGATGAAGGAAAGATGAAAATTGAGAAGTTCGATGGTGCGGACTTCGGCTTTTGGAAAATGCAGATCAAAGATTATCTGTACCAGAAAAAGCTTTATCAACCTCTCGCAGAAGAGAAGCCAGAGAGCATGAAGGATGAAGACTGGGCTCTTCTCGACAGGAAAGCCCTCGGAGTTATCCGATTGACGTTATCTCACAATGTTGCTTTTAACATAGCAAAGGAAAAGACCACAGCAGGTCTTATGGCGGCTCTCTCCAGTATGTATGAGAAGCCATCGGCCTCTAACAAAGTTCATTTGATGAGGCGATTGTTCAATCTGCAGATGACGGAAAACGCATCAGTAGCTCATCATCTCAATGAACTCAATACAGTCACAACCCAGCTGAGTTCAGTTGGAATTGAATTTGATGAAGAAGTACGAGCACTGATACTTCTGTCTTCTCTACCAGAAAGTTGGAATGCTACTGTCACGGCTGTGAGTAGCTCGTCGGGAAACAATAAGCTAAAATTTGATGATGTTCGTGATCTGGTTCTCAATGAAGAGATCCGACAGAGAGATTCGGGTGAATCGTCAACCTCTTCAGTTTTGCATACAGAGTCAAGAGGAAGAAATTCAAACAGAGGGAATGGACGCAGATCGAACTATCGAGGTAGATCAAAGGATAGGAGGTCCAAATCCAGGAATCCCAATAATTTCCATAGCTCGAAGACTGTTGAGTGTTGGAAATGCGGGAAGACCGGGCACTACAAAAATCAGTGCAAGAGCGCACCGAAGGACCAGGAGGTGAAAGCAGAGGCAAATGTTACTTCCACCTCAGGAGGAGATGATGCGTTGATATGCTCTTTAGAAAGCAAGGAAGAGTCTTGGGTGTTAGACTCTGGAGCATCATTTCATGCTACTTCGCAGAAAGAATTCTTCGAGAGGTATGTTCCTAGAGACCTCGGAAAGGTATACCTTGGTGATGATCAACCTTGTGCTATTATTGGTAAAGGTATAGTGAAAATTAAGTTGAATGGGTCTATTTGGGAGCTAAAGGATGTCAGACATATTCCCGACCTGAGAAAGAACTTAATCTCAGTAGGACAGTTGGCTAGCGAAGGCTACACTACGATCTTCCATGGTGATAATTGGAAGATTTCAAAGGGTGCAATAACGGTTGCTTGCGGCCAGAAGAATGGTACTCTTTACATGACAGCAGGGGCATGCTGTTCGATTACAGTTGCAGCAAGAAACGAAAATCCCAATCTGTGGCACCAAAGACTTGGCCATATAAGTGAGAAGGGAATGAAGATTATGCACTCGAAGGGAAAACTTCCAGGTCTACAATCAATTAAGATTGACATGTGCGAAGATTGAATACTTGGAAAGCAGAAGAGGGTCAGCTTTCAGACAAGTGGCAGAACCCCAAAGAAGGAAAGGTTGGAGCT